>JAJQWJ010000012.1:17306693-19706693 GCA_023637945.1 Phaethornis superciliosus
TGAGTCGGCTCTAAATGAGGCTAGGGTGCAGATGCACACCTGTATTTAGGATTTTGGAGCACTTTTCTAAGGACGCCAGTACTAGATTCAGCTTCCACACCAGTGACCTAAGAACTGGATATTTTCATGCCCAGATTGTAAACCTGCTCCACGCAGTGAAGTACCTGCTAAGAACAGAAGTAAGAACCTGCCTGTTGAGCTCACACAGCTCTGAACAGAGGTATCAGCTCAAGCCTAGAAGCAGAACTGCCAGGCTGGCATGCTGCTCTGCCCAAATTAATTCTGTCTCTGACACTGGTGCAAAATGAGAGATGTCAGCTTGCAGATGACCACGTAAACATCCAGCAAGACACACCCCAGAAAATGCTGTGAGTACCACAAACACACTGAGATGAGGATAAAAAAGAAATCCTAGGTAATCCCAGTACTTTAAACAATTATTTCTCCTCAGAGAGGGACAAGTGTGGGTATACATGAAAGTGTTGCCTCAGTTCACTTGTAAATTCTTGATACTTTGTAAACTCCGCAACATGGATTAGGGAAAGCAGAACAGCATCATCACCACCACACACACGCTAACTTAGCTGTATTGCCACATGCTATAAAATAGTGAAAATAGCAGTGGATGGAACCTCTCATGTAACATAAGAATTCAAACTGCATGACTAATCTGTTGTCAAAAATAGAAATTCCACAGCCTACAAGACTTAAAAAGTAATAAACTCCAGAGCATCATAAATAAAATATTGAATATTAGAATTAAGTAAGAAAGGTAAACCAGGGCAAAGTGCCACCATCTTACTTTTTTTGGTGAGAGGTTGTACGCCGTGTGCAGAAGACAGCAACTATCACCACTATCACAATAGTGATCACTCCCACAGACACTATGATCACAAGGAGCATGTTGCTGTCCAAAGGAGAAGTGGGACTTCCATGTGGACTGTTACTACCTGGAAGAGTAGGAGTTAAGAGAAAGGGGTTATTCACTCTTGAGAAAAGATCTGCATCAAATGCAAGCAGTGCTCATCAAAGCACAGTGCTCATCCTGGAATTGTACAGATCAGCTGAGTAAGAAAGATGTTTTGGTTGCTGGGATTTCAAGCAAAGTGCTTGTTGGTTTTTTTTTTGTTATTTGACAACTGTGTTTCTGCACAATTATTAAGTATTCAAGATGGTATATACATCTATTTTCAGCAAACTGTATAAAAATTTACATTCACCTTACTCAAATATTTATAATAAAAAAAATACAATAATGTAAGAGTCTACGGAGAGTTAACCTGGGATCCTGCCAAAACTACAGCACTGCAGGTATCCCCTTGGACCAAGTAATCATATGAACTGCTATCAGTATTCTACAGTTGTCCCTTTCCTCTGAAAGAAACATATTTTATGTGATACTAATGAGTGTTACCTTTGGGCAAGGCTTCCACAATGCATGGTGATAATAAGGAGAAAGAGTTAAGATTATTTTTTTCCTTCTTAGTATGTTCTTACTGAATTAATTTTACACTTGTGCACTACACCAGCCATTTAAAACTAAACCGGGAACAAGATCTGCTTATCAAAACTGAAATGGAAAAGCATGCAATGATGTTCTTTTCCATATACCTCACACAGCAGGCAAGAACACTATGACAGAAGTGTGATACAATTTGTGGAGTGGGAACAAATATCATCATAAACAGAAAAAGTTACTGGAACATATGTAACCAGTAGGATATAGCATCACTCAGTGACATGCCAAAAGATACTGCATTTAAATTGAAAAGCTTTACAACAAGACTCACCCCCCAGTGGTGGTTTGTAATCTGGTCCTATGTCCACTGGGCGGCCTCCTTTCCCTGCAGATCCCGAAGCTGAAAAGGTGGTAGATGTGGTCATTTTATACTCTTATCTACACACGTGTCCACATAAACACACACTTCAGCAATTCTAAGGTAGCTCTTCCAGAATGTCTCTGAACTACTGTGAGCAAATTTTTTCCTCTCCTTTTTTCACCCTTAAAAAAAGGATTTGGCTTCAAACAGCAACTGTGTTTCTCCAAGAAGAACCTTCTTCAAAAGAGGTATTTAATAATTAGTTTCTTGTGTTACTATTTTCCTAAGTAAGCTTAGGAGTATTCATTAAAAAAAATATAATTAAAATTACTTGCAGTAGTAAGCCAGTAGATATTGAGGCTTTGCCACACTTGACAGTTAATAATCTTGAAAACAGTAATTATACAGGTTTCTTAATACCTAATTAAAGTGTGGAAGACTGGAAACAAATGAAAGATCAAAAGCACAGTAAATGTAGTACTAAGTCCCTGCCTAACCATAAAAAAAACGTACTTTTAACTTCCCATTCTTTTCCCATCTTTTCACCTTTGCCACAAATCACAGTAACTATCACAACAATGTTTTAAGGAAACCTGGGATAACAAATCGATTTGTTTCAAGCCATTATGTTTGTAGGATGACAGTGGACATAAACTTATCTGTACATCAGTTATTACAAACTGAGGCAAACTGCACAGCCCCTCTAGAGCCTTCCCTCCTGCTACTGGGCTCCTTGGAGCTAAATGCACGAGCTGACCTCGCAGCTGCAATGCATCCTCTTTTACTTTAACAAGTAGTTCCCCGTGCATCATTCAGGCCTAATTTAGATTCCTTGCTGTTGCAGCAAGACTCATGAAGACACAAGTTGACCTCTCATGTTAAGATCTCTCCTGAGTTAGCAGAATGCTTCCTGCAGATAAAAATATACAAATCCCTGGCTCTTGCGCTTCTCTGTTTTCATGAAAACACAAGGAAGCAAAATTACCATGAATGACAAAAATACTATAGTAGCACATCCAGCAAGATGCAAAGAACAACTTTCCTCTTCTTAATGGAAGCCATAACACTTCACACATTCGTTAGGCACAAAAAGCCAAAACAAAAAAACATCATCTGCAAATCCAGCAGTTTCATCATCAACAGAAGGGTTTTCTCAGTTATAAATCCTCTCTAATGAAGAAGCAGTAAATGTTAAAGGATGTGTAACAAATGGAAATTGTAAACCTAAAGTCAAAGTCTGTAAATAAGTCACTATGAAAAAAGAACAACTGGAAAAACTGAGGAGAAGGTACCAGCAATAACAATGACTAAGCCCCAGGAAGGACAGTAAACAGGAATGTAACATGTATACAATTAGGTATACATTAAGTAAATGGAACAGACATATTGCAGGATAAATCCATAATGAAAAAGACGTATTTCACCTGCCAGTCTAGACAGGACACTGCATACAGTGAAAACATGTTTGCTTTTTGAAGTACTACACTAGTAATTCTGCGTCAGCAATGAAATAATTTAACAGAATTTTAAACAGTTTATTTTTAATATATTTACATCTGTATGACCAGATAACTTGCACTGAAAAAAACCTAGATGAAGGTATGTTGGAGCACCAGGGAAGCTGCAGGAGGAAGGGGGAATGAAAACAACTGATAATATTTGAAAAGGACAAATAGACACCTTGTGCATTTTTAATGCAGCAGCTGGTGCCTTAACATAGGCAAAATCATGGAAAAGGTGGCAGGAGATGGTGGAATCCTTTATGCACACCTTTCTGTTTTATTGAAAAAAATATTTTCAAACAAACTATATGTTACTTATAAATTCAGTTGGTAATTATGCACACATACTATATTTAGAGTTCCATAGAACACTTTACTGAGTACCGTACAATGCTTTGTTAAAAACAGCATAATAAAAAAGCAATGTAGCACAAATTAACAAGATTATCAACTAATTAACTGATAAGAATAAGAATTATAATTGCAGAATCATTATTCACAAGGGGTATTTCTAATGAGTTCTGCAAAGACCTTGTGCTTGGCCAAGCGTGATTCAACATCCTTAACAACCCTGTGAAAGAAAATTAAAATAATTGCTACTGAAGTTACCAGATGACACAAAATAATGCAGCAGATAATAAGATACACAAAGTCACCTGCACAGACCTTGCAGTTCATATGGGGGAACACACAGAGTCCATAAGTTTTACCCCAGTGTCTGCACTCCCTGGAACCATGAAGATACTCACAACCAACTGCAGCTCCTAAACCCCTCCCCCCATGTGAGTGTGTGTATGTGAAATCATACTTAAAGGATAAAAATGTTCTGTCAGTTTGGTACAGAGGTTTTCCGTTTACTTCTGCATTAAGGAAAAGTTTAACATTTAATCAAAATTGGGGTTTGGGGTTTTTTTTTAGCTTGTCTGTCTCCATGTTACCCATCAGGTATGTAAAGGTACAAAATACATTTTAACTTGCTGTTACTTTCAGATAGTTTTAATAGGATTAGCTTTCTTAACTGGCTAGATTTCTTAACGAGCTTAAACCCTAGCTTTTGCACTAGGTCAGTGCAACTCCTTGAAGCTTGGCAGCAACAGCCACTTAACCTCTCCAAATACCAGAGCTGTGACAGAGAAGTGTGTGGAAGAATGATATGGTGTGCTTAATATAGAAGAAAAGCAATAAAGTAGGGAAGAGAAAAAACCAGAAAGAGCCACTAAGGCCAGACTTCTGCTCTTCAGCTTGTCTTCTCCTTTTTTTACATTTAACCTACTGCTATGACTTATAATCTCTGGTCTTCTTGGAATTCTGAAACAAAACGCTCTTGGGTAGGGTTTTTATGAGTTACAAATTATATAAATTATATAATTTGAAAAATACTAACAAAATTCTTACTAGAAGAATATATTACTACAGAATAATAATGATGAATGAGATTCTTAGTTATCTACTGAAATGAGATTAGAATAGTGCAGAAGAGAAAACAGTAACTTTGAAATAAAACCTTCTAATATTCTCCTAGTCCCTTTCAGTTGCAATTGAGCACCAACGATGTGAGCACCTGCTTCCCCACAGACAAGCCTGAATCTCACCCACCACCTCTGTTACATCAGTCTGGTTATGAATTTTCTCCTTAATTGTCCAGTATCAGCATTATTAGGTACACAGAAAGTAAAAGCATGTAAGTAACAAGTTGGAAAAAAAGTAAAAAAGCCCCCAAACCGCTTCATCTTTTAGGATATATTTAATCATATGTCTAAACTGCTTGCTAACATCCTTTTAAACTCATCCATTTAGACTAATTCCTCCCCTTTTGATTGGGCTTATAGGTTATTTGGAAGAAAGCAATGACAGCCCTGGGACATTCACCTTATAATTCAATGTAGTAAACTCAAAACTACCATTTTTCAAGCTAGCATTTTAAAACCTTGGGGTCTGCAGTAGCTAATGCTGTGCTCTTCAGGAGAGCCTGGAGTTTCAGATGACAATGAGAATCTCTCTTGCAAAGGAGTTTTCTAAACCAGGCATACTTTCCTTTATTAGGAAAATAATTATAGATGTAGAGCTCACAAAACAGCACTCGTGCTAATTAGATAACTGTTTGATCTTCCACCTCTGTGTACCACAATCTTGCTTCAATGGTCAGAGGCTGGCTGGAGCATCACTTAATTCAAATTCATTTTGACTGAGTGATTCAGCTCTGGCACAATCTGCTTGTCCTTTCATCTGACATCTGACTACAGAGATCACTTCAGACTCCCAACACACACACACAGCACAAACAGAATTTCCAGTTCTTCCACTAGTAAAAGCAGACAGGAACTTGCTCATTTACAGTTAGAGAAGTAGATACTTGTTTCATTTTGGAAATGCAACAGCAAATGGACAGGAAAAACGATATGTATGATGGATGGAATAAAAGAGAAAGCATGGCTATTCATTTACCTTGATCATTAGGCATTTTATCTGAGGATTCAGCTAGTGGGACAAGCACAAGAAAGGAAAAAATAAGAGAAAGATCACAAGGCTTGAAGGAGTAAGAAAATTTGAAGCTTTACATGCATAAGTTGCCTAGCTACAGGTCAAATTTCAAACTATCAGTACTCATATGGAAAAAGTACTTTTAGAAAATCTCTCATAAGTTTTGCTTTTTCACCTCTCATTTGAGCACATTTTTCCAAGCTGCCATGCATTTGCACAATTCCACTGGTTACCTATCACCAAGCTATTTTTGATTTAAGAACTTGTTGTGTCCCACTCTTTCCTGTTCTATCATTCAGCTCACTTCTGAGCAGCCACATTCTGGCTCCCAGCTGCTGCTTTCTACTACTTCATCATAAGCTGATGTGACACAGAAGACCTAGAATCTTAAAGCAACTAAAAACTCAATTTCTAAAAGGCCCATTTAGGACATGGGCCCTCAGCATTAATAACTGTATGGCCAAAGTGCCTATCAGTAAATCTGAAACTACACAATTAAATCAAAAAGCTGAGTAACATTTGGATATATACAAACTACACGCAAAAACCATCCAGTAGAAACTTCCATCATCTCCCTGTCTTTTCCAATTTAAATATAAAAATCATGTTACTGGTATCTTATCACTATAGGGGTGGCATTCAGAAAATGAGGAAGATATTTAGACATATGTGATACTTTACCTTTTGGGGTTCTGAACTGAACTGCCTCAGACATAGGCCCCATGCCCTTAGAGTTGCGGGCCTGAATTTTGAAATAATATGGTGTGTCCAGGGTCAGCTCTTGTATCTGATGGGTCAGTCTGTTTCCCACGACAGGTTCAATAACCCAATCATGGATTTCAGCATTCACATCCGTACTGTAGTAGATGATGTATCCTAGCCAGTGCAAAAAAGCAAAAGAACTTTATAGATAAAAGTATAGGACAGTTTTAAGATCTCACAAAAAATGTTCTATTGACTTTCACTGGTATTTGCATAGCTTAATGATTATGAGTTTTCTTAAAGTTTGTTCTTACTTTTTCAAAATTAAGAACACATTCAAATATTAGACAGCCCTAAATTCTGCACTGTTCAAAAGCATATGTTGAGACAAAAGCACTTAAAAATATCAGAATTATTTTGAACACAGTTCATTGAATATGGAGAAATTCCCCGTTTCCATCTACCCTGGTTGATAGACCAAATAATGTAAAATTATTAAAATAATAATTAAAATAATATACTGCGCATACAAAACAACACAGAGTTAAAGCTTTATAACATTTATAAAAGAAGAAACAGAGCTTCAGCATAAAATAAATACTTGTAGCAATACAGGGCTCATCAGATGCTCTATGCACAACCTGCTGCTGCTCTTGTCCTACAGACCACCAGCCTGGGGTTACAGTAAGGAAAGGGAGGCCCTCTCCAGAGTGACTTCATCTTCTTTCAAGCAATTGCAAATATTGCTGGTACATCAAATTCACACAATTTACAGTAACCAGCACAGCACGGAGGGTGATGCTTGAAACACCAGCTGTAGTTCTGGCATGCTTCATTTCCTCCCTTGGTGCAATAGTTCACTACTGAGGGGTAGACTTGCTAGTTTGCTACTTGTACAGGTCACAAAACAACAGATCAGTAACTTAAGAAGAGGCAATACATATATATATATATAACTGTTTATTAAAAATATATATAGTGTCAGTTGAGAGCACTATGTGTAGGACAGAGCCACAAGGCTACTGCATGAACTCGTGACTGTACTGATTAGTCAGCAATCACAATGGTGTACAAGCACCTGGAATCCAGCGTAGCACAGTTCAGGATTTCACACCTACCCACATTAAAAGGAGATCAGGGCTGAAAAGGCAAGTATTCCACTGCCACGCTATTCAGTGCATGGAATTACATCACCACTTGGTTTCTACAGCACTACTTAATGCACAGAGTGGGAACTGAGTTAATGAGTAGTAAATGCTCTGCCTCTCTGGCTGCCAGAGGCTGTCCCCACCAGAGGGCACTCAGCCCCCGCTGCCCAGAAACCTGCCTCATTCCCCTGACAAATTATTTTTTTATTATTATTTTCATTTTTTAGATGTTAACTGCTGCATATGCAAAACCTAATAAATACTATATGTTTTAACTCAACATGCATGAACACATCATGTTCCTTGCAAGTAGATTGCAAGTAGATTTTTTTTTCCTGAAAAATTGAACGCACAATAATTTTGCTAATCACACAGTATAAGGAAATGCTGATCATCTTTGCACACTGTCTTCCCTTTCTCATCTATGCACCTGACATAAGATGACAGGCTTATCTTTTAGGAGCCTACATAAGCTGGGGATGTTTTTATGTTACATTTCCCATCTGTCTGAATGATCCTCACTGATTGCTAGAAAACAAATCCTTCAACCTGCAGTTAAGTTAAAGGCTCTTGTTTCTCAAATGCTCATACAGAGGAAACGTTGATAATAATGCAGAATTGGCTTTATAGCTAATACAAAAATGTACCTACAGAACACGTGGGCAGCTAGAGGCATGGAGAGCTGTACAAAAGGCTCAGCCAGGTGTTGTGGTGTAGAGCAAGCCCTGCCTGTTAGAGCTGCACCTGTACAGCTCCACTGACTGATAAGACACCTGGTACCCAGCAGCATGTTGCACAACTCTTTCTTACACCTCACTTAGAAGTTTATTGTCATTCCCAAAGGTTAAGAGTCTTCAGGATTTCGCCTCTTCCAAGGGATCTAATTCATTTTAGAACCAGAGTGGGAGTCCTGCCTCAGCAGATGCCAGCTGCTGACAGGTTTCAAAGCCTTCATTCTGCACCACAGCTAATTCTGAGAACGAAAGCAAAATCGTATGCTGCACACTATACACCAGTAAAATCTGCCTTAAGCTTAAAGCCTGGGGTAAAAAAGGAATATTTAAGTGAATTATACCAAAAAGCCTTTAGAAACGTGAATCCAAACAGAAATTACAGGAAGGCAGCAGTAATCACTGTTTTCTGTAAAATGATTTATCCTACATGAAAGAGATGCAGTTACAAAGGCAAATAACAGTTTACTCTTAATGACCATGTCAGGGGACTAATAAACTGACTTTAGGTCTGTTCTGTGACACAAAGACGACACAAAGATGACAAAGAGCACTGGGATGGAGTCTTCTTAATAAAATACTGATGGGTCAGATGTATTATTAGATGTATATCTGGAGGAATGCTATTAGAATAGCACTAGTTGATGAAGGCAAAGGTTATTGAGATACTTAAACTTTCAATTATATTGCTGGTTAGGCTCCAATTTCACACTGCAGTTAGTTTATACCTTACTCTATTTTTACTAGGTATGAAAGTAAATAATTAATCTGAGCTAATAAAAAGATTGACAAAGATATAGACCCCTTGGCTAGCTTCAGGCTAAATTAAGCATAGTATGTGTTCACATGGCCATGAAGATTATATTCTGCTGTTAGTCAGGCATCTTATATCTGCCATTATTGCTCATGCAAACTGCACCTGTAATTTTGCCATTGGCTTCAGATGGAGGCTGCCAGTTAACAATTATTGTCCGAGGTTTTCCCTCTTTGCTCACCACTGTCACATCTTTCGGAGGAGAAGTAGGAACTGCAAGCAAACAAAAACCAAACTGTCACAAACAAGTTGCCCAGTTTCACTGGACAGAAACCACAGCACCTTCCCATTTTATTTGTTTCATCATGGAAAAATACTAGTACAACAATAAAAATTTTTAGATGTTCAATCAATAAATCTACCACACTAGTGTAGTGGCTTTGGTGATTTACTCCATGAAGCTGGCAAATGTCATCTGGTATACAGCATCTTTCCGTGAGGAGCTACCTCTTTCCAAAGCATTTCAGTCAGCAGATGCTGTGATTCATGACTGAACGAGTCCATGACTCTTCAAAACGTGGCACCTTTGTTTGTACAACTCTAACATTTTGGGTCAATGACTTCTAACTTGAATTTCTTTTGTCATCACAAAAATCACATGAACTTGTGCATTACATTCATGTTATATAAATAGGCATATGAAATATCTCCACATTTTCAGGTTTGTTATGGGACCAAGACCTAGTAATGCCAGTTTGCCACTTAAATCTGAATCAGCAAAGTAAATCCACCAGAAATTTAGAAACATAATCCATAACTGCTGATTTACTTCACTGAAGAATTACTTGTAATTTGCAAGAAAATTGGCACCACCGAAGCATTTGCAATCCAGAAATATTTGCTGAAGACAGTTGTCCAACATTTTTCCTTGGCTTGCCCTAGAGCAAGACCAAGAGAAAGAAAGGAGAACATCCTTCTCCTATCAGCCACCTCCTGGCTGGAATTCAGGAAATGGCACAAGTTGCTCCAGCGAAAGGCTGAAATCTGAGACCCTTCTTGCTGTAAACTAAAATATCCAGCTGTGGCTTAGATTAATGGCTTTCAAATGCACGGAGCCAATGTCTCCAAAGGAGCACTAACCAGCCATGGATCACAATGCCACGTCATGAAAAACATGAGATGTCTAATTAGGTGAAGTTTTAGGAAAGTAAACCTACCATGAATATTTAATACTATAATAGTAACCTTTATTGCTTACATAATGCCTTCTGCATTTGAAGAGCTTTATGTTAGCTTTATTAGAAATTAATCCATCTATCCCTGAGATGGGCTCCTTGTTATCCCTATGCAGAATAACAGGACCACACAAGGCCAAAAGTTACTTGCAGTTGTGGACCCCAAATACTTAAAAACATGCTCAACAGAAATGTATACATGTAAGCAGGAGTCAAGGTCCTACAGCAAACTTCAGAGAAAAGAAATCATCAGGAGTAGTAGCCAAGAGATTACTACTTCATGGCTCAACACTGAACCCACTATCCTGTGTTTTTTCTTCAGCATTAACTGATGAGCAATTAATATAACACTGCAGGATAAGGAGAGTGAATGAGGGACAGGGTGGGACAGAGAATTCCTGGACCTTGCAGTGACCTGGTGGGTCCAAGTTCTTTCCATAGGCTACAAACCCTTTTCTGTCCAGGACTTTGTGAGATCATCATTTCTATAGCACTGCGGGCTGCTGAAGAACAAGAACTTTGGGCTCATCATGATGGCTTCGTTTCTGCTAGGAGGCTTTTTAAAATTCATTTGCCTCACACATTTCCTCAGTCTATAATAATTCTAATCATAATTACAGCAAATTTTAATTATTCTTCACTAAAGTATTTTCTTTGTATTTGGTATTTACACGCTATTTCTGAAATGTTTCAAGCATGCACTTGTTTACTCTCTCCTGTTCACGAACTGTAGTGCATTATTCATTATTTCCCTGTAATTTGATGGAAATTCTTTTGCATGTAATCACTCCTTTGAATTTTGAATTACGTTGTTGATTTTTTAATCACGATTTCTGACAAAACTATAACAAAAAGAAGCCCCCAGCATGTATTCATCAGCATAATTATTCTAAATACTTGCTCTCCCCTCTCCATAGCTCTGGCAGACCTGACTGTTCATCTTGTCAGGAATGCTGGCCTTTCTTTCTGAATGACTGGGAAGAGTACCTAATTCAAAAGTTGTTCCATGTGCTGTCATACTCCAAGTACTTGATCTTCGACCTTTAGTCACCATCACAGAGAACTCATACAAGGTGTTTGGTTTTAGTCCAGTCACTAAATAGCTCAACGTGGTCGCGTTTGCAGTCTGAAAGAAAAACAAAGCATCACTAACTTCTGAACTGAAAGCTTCTCATCACCAGCTCTCAAGCCCCCTTGTCTCAGGTAAATGGTTAAAACATTTTAGCATCACTATATTTCCATAACTGTGGTTATTAATTCTGTAACATTCTTGCTTTGTCATGCAAATGCACTAATCAAGTATTAATGTGCAGTTGTTTTATCCTAAACAAGAAATTCTTTCTCCAATCAGCAAGAGCATTTAGTAGCCAGAGGCGTAATAGCAGTCAATTATAAATAATAACAATTTTTAAAAAAGCAATACAAGGTCCAGGGCACACTTTTTATGCAGCAAGCTAAATCAATATCTGCATGGGGGGTTTAATTTACAGCATTTCATTAACTGATTTGGCTAGGGAAAACAATGAAGCACAGCTAACAATAGCAGTCCTTCTTGAAATCTCAGTCTGTCTCACAAATTCCTGTCAGAATTTTCAGTAAACATTTAACATACTTAAAAAAAAAAAATCCACTGAAAATGTAGGTGCTGAGAGACTTGAGAGTAATGAAGCTTTATTAACAGGTAGGGATTTTTTAGGAAAAAAAAAAAAGGCTGTCTAGGATCACACAATAAAACTCCACGTGGCTTGCAGTGTGATGTAGAACTCAGACACAGGTAGAATTTTTAACTTTTAGGTTAAAATATCTGATATTTGTTATACATGACTTAAACATAAAATATCTGAGGACTACGGAAAAAAAATATACCTACATAGAAGTATATTTCTTGACCTACAGTCATCTAAAAAAAAATTAAAGAGCTGTTTCAAAATTTTATACAAAATCTATGCAAGATTATATACAACTGTGCCAACAACTGTTGCATTCAGAAAACATCTTTCTCAAGAAAAAGGCTATCTGTGGATATTCACATTTCCTGAAGACTCCATGAGTACTATAGTCCAAATTCTACACAGAAAACTCTTCTTTCTCAAGTGTCAATGAAAGCTTTTTTGTTATATTAAGTGACAGTTCAAGAAACTGTTAGCCAGATGATACTTGGTAGAGAGCACTTGTTCACAGGTAGCTGTTTTCCCAGTTAAGACAACACAGGGGCAGGCAGACAACAAAGATATTACTAAAACTCATTATAATTAAATCCTCCATTACCTTTAAACCTTCACTTGCTACAAAACTCAGTGTAGATTCCAAGTACATGGGACAGTTCTCACATAAGTTCAGTAGCAAGGCGTGCCTGAGCAACCCTCCCTAGCAGGAACATGAAGCCATGTGTTCAGAAGAGGTTTCCATCAGCTCTCCAAGTGCCAAGACACATTTTCTCCTGGCTCTTTGCAGAGTGGCTCAGGAATGATAGAAAATAGCTGATGCTGCAGTAGAAGCTGCAGACACCTTTGGCCAGAACAATAACTTAACAAGTCCAAAAGAAAATTTTTTCTAGCACCTTACATTACACCACGCCCTTTCTTCCTCTCCAGAGTATTTATGGAAATTCCAACAGTATTTGAGCAATCAAACCTGTTGATCATACTTTGTAGCCTCTAGTATAAGGCACATGTGGCAGCTGGAGTTCTTTTTTACGTGTTCATAATTGTATTTTTCATCTATGGTTCTGAAACTTGCTATCTTTTAGTTTCACTGCACGTTATATTGAATGCAAATGACACACAAAAGGCTAAACTGGATTGCTAGATTTCTCTGCTTTCTTCATTTTTTAAAACCACTGGCTGCATCCAAGATCACAACATACCCCACGGTACTAAGCCTGCTTACCTAGTAAAAATAAACTTCACAAATATTACTCTGTAATTTAATTTCTTTTTATACTGTCCTCAAACATCTAAGTGAAAATTTCATATTTCAGCTTATGCTTGAGAGCACACTGATAGATCACAGGTAGGCTGCGAATAGGACAACTCTGCTCCATCAACAAAAATTCTTTGAAAACCACTCTCTGGTCCTCATAAGTGAAACTACACAATACAAAGCACAGGGGAGTATTTTAGCTTCAGGAACTATCAGATCTGTTCCTCCATTCATATGCTCTAGACTGACACAACTCCTATACAAACTCAGGAAAATGGGGCTCCTTAATGGGGCTCTTTAACTTGTATTTAAAGCATGCAGTCTGCTCTTTATGAAACAGTTTGCAAATGGCAGCATAAAAGGGGTAGCAAATGTAAAAAATATGAATGGACTGTATCACCAATCCAGTATCCTGACAGAGGGATGGATGAAACACCACTGTGTTGAACAGATGTAGCTTTGGTTACTAAGTTCCTATTTGCTAGTACTATGTTACTACTTGGGTTACTATTTACAGAAATCTCACAAAAGTGGTGCAAAGTTCCAGAAACAAAAAACTGATACAACTGGGTGAACAGCCCCAAAACAATGAATAACAAAGTTGCAAGAGATATCCGTGACAAGCAATATACTAGCTCATACTTAAGAAAGTTACCAAAAACCTGACTGAAAGGCAGCTCTGCTGGAAGGAAGTTTTGAGTTTCTTAATTGTTATTGTCCAACAGAGTAGTAAAGACTTTATCATTGAAACAAAGAAAGAAAAGCAGGATGTGAGTTCTCCAAACATCCTGTGTTAAAAATTATTAAAGCAAATGTTCTCAAACCCATGTCCTTTCAGAAAGATGTTTTTTACAACATGCACTTTTGAACTATATTTCATCATTACATATTCTGTTTGGTTCAATATAAAACTTCTTGACCACTGGCCATTGTCACTGAGGATGGTGGGAGCATTTCCTTTACCATTGCAGGTGTTTTTTTCTGAACCATTTAACTAATGAAACTGCACCATTATACAAATCACTCCCGAGACATCCTCTGCATGTGACTAAGAGTGTGTGTTCACAAATGATTGGCCCTTAGAGGAAGAACATACATACAGGCATCTTCTCATTTCAATAAAAATAAACTTTAGCTTCTAATAAGATTGCTCTGCATGGGTGTAAAGGGAGCTCTACTAGCAGGGCATTTTAACAATCAGTTCCTTTGAGTCTCATTTCAGATGTGTAATTTTCTGTCAGCATTTTTGAGGCCTCAGATAACTCTCCAAATTAAAAAAATCCAACCAACCAACTAAAAAAAATTCATTTTCATCTCCAAATCAAAAAAGTAGATGTAAATCAAGATGGGAAGGGATACCATAAAATAATTGTTATGTATTTTGCACCATCCAGTTCCCAAAGGAAAGGTTCATTACCAAGGCAATTAAAAATGGAAACTTAAAATGGTCCTGGTGAATATTTTCCCTGCATGACTCGCCCCACAAACTTAGGTTTTTCTGCTAACTGGAACAAAGTGTTACTAACACATACCTTCCAAATGTATTATTGGCTTCTCTGAAGGTAAGCCCACCTCTGTGATAAAAAATAATTGTGTTCGGCTGAAGTAGAAAGGATAAAATTGTCACCATGCCCATGGCTTCACATGATTCTCAAAGTGTTAGCTCTCCTTCCTTGCATCACACGAAACCCCCTGTCTGAATCTGTTTTCACACACATATACAAGAGTCCACAAAAACTATTCCTTCCACTAAATCTAGAAGAATCTTTGAAGAGAGGATTAAAGCGAGCAGCTCTCACTTCACCCTGACCTGAACGTGAAACTTCTTCTCAAATAAGGTGGCTGTGTTAGTGGTGTTGAAACTTTGATACCTTGTACTTGGTATTTGCAGGAATATTGGTTTTCCAGCGGACTGTGTAGTAGCGAGCATCTGTGATCTTCTGGTTCTTTGGCAGAGAGTTGTCTGCCCAAGTGATCCGTATGGTGTCGTGGCTCAAAATGGAAGCCTGAACTCCCACCGGGGGCATCATGGGAGATGGATCTGGCACTGGAGTGTATGGAGCATTAATAACAAACAAATCAACCTCGGAAGTGTCTAGGGAATTGATGGGTAAAAAGTTGTGTATTATAATAAAAAAGGGAGAAGGTGGCATTTTAATGTAAACAAAAAAAGGGGAAATGCAAGGTAGTACAATGAAATGAAAGGTGAGAAATGGAGAAAAAGAAAGAAAAGACAGAGTTAATAGGCGACATAAGACTGCTTAATTAGTTAATCTTGCATTATGTTCCCTGCTTCAGACAGTAAGACAACAGATATATGCTAATACAGATACCCAATCACTGTAGTGTTCAGTGTATTCAACCAAGGCCTAAGACACCAACATTCAGTAATTTTAAATTCGACTTTATTTGCCTCAGAACACCCACTGATTCCTCTTCCAGAAAACAACCAGGAGGAAAAAGAGCTGGATGATTTCTAGATGGGAAAGTGCCACTTGATAAAAATTACAGGGAGACCCCATCACCTTTTAGAAAATGCTAACGCCAAGTTCCAAGTATCACATAAAATTGTAATAACTGAAGAAACTACAATTTCAATCAATGTAATAAAATTGATATAAAATCTGTAAGAACTCCTCCTCTTCAGAAGACTAAAACAAACAGAGGGGTTAACATCCACACAAAATAACTAAGCAGTGTCAACAGTCCAGAGGGGAGCATGGTGAGCTACAGCATACTAATGGCTCACTTGTAAATAAATTTCTCTGCTTAAAATTACTACTGTATTACAATAGCAAAAAAATAAACAAACAAAAAAAAACCAACAAGAACTTGTGTAGTGACAGCATATTGAACCTTAAAGAAAATGCGGGCATCAGATTAAACTTTCAGCTTAGAAGACTCAAAAACCCGTATACTTTTCCATTAAAATCAAAATGAGGCTCATGAGTTTAGCACTGAACCCACCCAACCTGTGCTAACATAACGGGATCTTTTTACCAGCAGCAGTTGCAAGGTAAGTTTTGTAATTTAAAAATGAAAACGATTCCAGGTGGTTTCATAAATGGATAAACCACGCAAGGCAATCACTGAAACAGCAAGGCCAACAAAGGCACAGAAAACAAAGCCAACCTGATGGCACTGGCAAACGTGACTCTTGCATTACACATGGTCACATCTGCAGCTGCCTTGCACACATAGCATTTCCAGCTGTGCACAACCCAAAAGCAGCAACCCAAAACCTGGCCTTTACCTGAGTGAGGCCTCGTCACAGCGCTCTCGTAGAGAGGGATTCCTTCACCAACATTGTTAAATGCTTTCAGAGTTATGACATAGT
This sequence comes from Phaethornis superciliosus, assembly GCA_023637945.1. Taxonomy (NCBI): domain Eukaryota; kingdom Metazoa; phylum Chordata; class Aves; order Apodiformes; family Trochilidae; genus Phaethornis; species Phaethornis superciliosus. The sequence goes on from JAJQWJ010000012.1 coordinate 17,323,326, forward strand.
GGGAGCTTGGGTCTGAAGGGAAAAAAGACATATCTTTTTAGGACAGTCCCTAAAGGGGAATTCCATTCAATGCTTCTTTATATTCTCTGTGTTGGGTATTTTGTTTTTTAACTGAAATACATTAAATAGCTAGACTAAATTTGAATTGAAAATGTCTCCATTCAGACCTTCTGTTAATGCAGTGGAAGTCTGTAGACACAGCAAATCTACCTTAAATGCAGTCAAAAAAATAGTGAGGAGAAACATTTTAAAGTGAACATTTTAATTTGCTCTACTATAAAACCTCCAATTTTAAGGAACTTCTCAACAGTTCATAATATTAGTATTTATTTTGCTTTCATGATATTTTACCTACCACAGAGTATTCTGTGGAGCGGGGCATCTATATTTCTGTTTTAAAGTAGATTCCACAGGTGACATTAAAGATTATTTTTTGCCTGAAGCCACCTGTTCAGCAGCTCCAGGAGAATAAGGGAATGCTGCTCAGCATAGAAGTTTTTATAAAAAGCATCAAATCAAAATGCACTGTGCTTCAAATTTAGTGAATTTAGGATCCTGTGGGGTTTTTTAAATTTTTTTTTTTTTAATTTTTTAAAAAATTGCTCTGGCTATCTTTCCATTAAAAAATAGAATTTATTTGAAATGTTTCAACAGTTTGGCATCCAGTATAACACCTGAAAAAGGAAAAAGATCCTCCAAAAAACATGTGGGTAGTTTTATTTATTTTTAATACCACAATCAGAACAGAGTAACAACATAAATGAGAGGTAAAACTTGGGCAGTGATGCTAGTCATCTTTCCTTACCTAGGTTTTCAATGGTGTAGTACCTCTGTTTATAGTCCACCTTTATGGTCTGTGCATGAGGACTGCCAATGCCATAACCTATAGCATAGCCTCTCACCACAATGTTCTGGTTTTCAGGTGGTGTCCAGCTCACTACAATACTGGTGACAAGTGGGCGGACGTGTAAGGAACTGGGAACTTCAGGAACACGAGTTTCTGTTAAAGAAAAAGGGTACATTTAAAGAATTTCTCTTAAATAAAGGTAATTACACGAAGAGGTGTGAGTTAGTTAAGTCAAATGTAGCACTTCTGCTCTGTGTTTATATCAAAATGAGTCTGCTCCAAAGGAAAGAGAACTTTATTGTACAAGAGAGAGTAAAGAACTCTAATAAGCAGAAGAAAATTAACATAGTTTCATATACTAATGTAATTTAATAGATACTGTCTTCAAAAAAGGGACAGCCATGTTGAAGAAAAGTATCAGATCTTCCAGGCAGATTTTTTGATGTTTGTGCTTGTTTCAAGTTGTAATATTTCAATTGCCATACTATTACTTATGTGTGGGCATTAAGATGATAACACAGAAAACACACTGATGATGAGGGAAATGCTCCTGAGCAAATTGTAGGATTATGTAAAATATTTGAAAGCTCTAAGAACTGTCAGTAAACTGGATAGTGCATATGCTGCATGATTTGTCCTACACCTGTTGCTGTTTAAATCCTTGAGCCTCTTAAGTGTAATTCACTTAAGAGGGCCTAGACAACCAGACAACAAGATGAAAAAATACTCATATAGTCCCTATCAAGTGCTCAAATCCCACCCACACAAGTAACACAAATTTAATCACAACCTAAAAGAGAGATGGAATGTGGATCAGCAACAACAGAACGACTTCTACAATGTGTCACTTCAATCCCCAAATAGTTTCTTGAAACATTTTTTCCCCACTGATGAGAACTTAACAGCAATCTAAAAGCATAACTGTGCCTATTAGAGTCCACAGCTTTGTTTAAACTTTTCAAAAAAGAAGTTCTTTTGCCAGGCCACTGGAGCCTGCTGTATACTGCCAGATTTTACACAATTCTTTGCAGCAGTAAACTGAATTCCCCACTCTAAAATAAAATCAGTTCAGAGAGCATTGCTTCCTGCAGGGATTTCATTTAATTGAAACATGCTGCATTTATCCAAAAACATTGGAATAAAGCATCACAACAGGATTATTTGGATTATAATATGCCACTGGCCTGTGAGCCCAGGGAGTTATGGTCTCCAGCTGACAGAACTGATCAATCGAAGTTCACAATTATTAAGTACAGAAAAACTACAGAGCTGCAACATAAGAGATGACAGTTTTAACTGCACAGAAGTTGGGGTTTTGGCAATACATGCTGTCCAATTGTTTAACACCTCTTGAATATGCACTCCTGGTAGAGTTTGCACCAACTCTGCAAAATTACACAGTGCTGCTGAACCTAAATTACAAGAGTCTGTCTCTGATTTACACCGATGACATTATAAAGTGGATCATTATTTTCTGTTTAAATTTAAAAAGCAGCTGTGGAACAAAAAGGAATTATGCCTTCCATGTTTATTGAACCCCCAAAATTAAAGAAATAGCTATAAATATATTTGAACATTATTAAAAATCATCCACATGAGCTTACTGAAGAAAGACAAACAAAAAAACATACATCATCTTTCCAGTACACAAATACATGCATACAGAATGGTATGAATACCAAGGTACATTGACAACTGAGTTTTTATTATTTTATTCACTGTTAAACGTATGCATTAAGTAAGTTATACTTCCTGCAAGGACAGCAACATTCCGATTTCAAAAAAAACAACCCTATAAAATCAAACACTGAATGAAATAGTTCTTTTCTTCCCTTCCCCCTCCTTCTCCCTATTTAAATTTAATCATGATTTAACTCTGGAAAAGTATTGTTAACTGTAATGCAAAAGCAGAGCACATGTTCCTTACCTTGTGTAAGTGCTGCCCATTTACAGAGCTCTACTCCAGTTTGGGGAACTAGTGGGTTCTCAAAGCTGCAAGATTGTGTCATATCCAGTTAGAGGAAGGCTGACACACAGATGTAAGTAATTTCATCTCTACAGAGTAAATTTGAAACAACTACAAAACCAAATTCTACTGTTAACAATGGGGTTTGCTCTGCTCATGATGAAGCAATGGAGAGTAAGCAATAAGAGAACAAGTATTAATCTGAGCATCAGCTTTGCATTAACACAAAGATTGAAGCCTGAGCTCTCAAGGGCTTTCATCGGCTTACTCTTCAAGTAATCTTCCAAGAGTGGAGAGCAAATATTAAAGCTCTTTTATTATTCTGTCTTCCAGCTGACAGAATAACTGAATCTCAAGCCTCACAGACATGAAAGACATGACTGGATCCTGCAGCACTGAGCCAGAATCACCCTCCAGCTACCCCAGTAAAGCTCAGAGGGAGACTGGCCCACAACAAGCGTAAGGTAACCGGTGTGCAGCACCACTAACAAAAAGCTGTTCTGAAATAGAAACAGTCTGCCCAGAATGTCCAGCTCCACACAGGCTCCAAAGACATTTGTCACAGCCATCTTTTCAAAAATGGCATTTTTCTTCCATCTAAATTGCTCTTAGATTCTGGGAGACACTCATAAATTTATTCACTTGAATTCTTCAAGAACTTTATTCCAGTGTAGTAAATAGCAAAAGTCAGAATTATTCACAGAACATTTTCTAGTTATATTCTTAAATTCTACATTAGAAAAACAAGAAGTTAATATAGGTCTGTATATCACATATGAATTACAGAATTACCTTGGCTGGAAAAGACCTTAAAGACCATCGAGTCCAACTGGTTAACAGGTCTCTGACAAGACCTTAACTAAGCCAAATACCTAAGTACTAAATTGATGGCTTTGGTGGAAAAGACTCCATTTCTGATAGAAGATACGGTCCATACTAGTCCATCAGTATTGAAAATATAATCCACCTCCGTTTTCTTCTAAAATGGCAAAATAACAATTACTGGGGGGGCAAATGTTCTCTTTAAAAGAGTCTAAGTGAAAACAAACAAAAAAGACCCCCAACAAAACAAAACAACCCCTGAAAAAATAACAGGAAGAATATTTTAAGAAAGCCAATAGTGGTACCAATGGAACACAGTGATAAGACTGCAGAGGTCTACTGGTGACAGCACTCCTTTTCACTGTTTCCTGCCTACTGTGACATCTCTCCCAGATGACAAAGTTAACAACTCCAGACACTGATATTCCACACTGCAGCCAACAGGAATATGTCCATTCCACCAATGCACTGAATCTCCGTGTATCCAATCAGCATCCTGAACTCTTGGAGGTGTACTCCAGTAGTTTCATTAGCATAACTCAGGTGCTACATAAATACATAATCAGTATTCTATTTCCCTCAAGGAAAAGAGTTCTCCTACCTCTGTTTCATTGAATGCAAACTCCTGCATAATTAAAAAGATGAATTGTGTTACAATATAGAAGTCGAGCCATTATTACTCTTGTATGAAACTTATAATATGTTATTATTTAAATATTGAAACACTGATATTGTAATTCTGATGTCACAAAAACATTCATACTTATGACCTTACCATCCAGATCACTCTCAAAAGTGTCTGCAGATATCCAGTCAGTGGCTGGTCCAGTGCCATTGACAGTCAAGGCAGCTACTCGGAAGCTGTACTCTGTACCTCGCTCCAGACCTAAGAGACAAAGAGTATCCATGAGATCAAGACAGGAATTCCAGCTGATGGCACAGGAATCACAGTCTCCAGGTGAAGTTCAAGTATAATCTGATGGTAAAAAATCTTTGAGCCTACCATGGCCACTTGAGCATAGGACACAAAATTTGATGCCTGGAACTTCTTAACCAGGCTTTGCTTTTGGCAAAATTATACCCCAGTTACAGGCACATGTCAACACCTACTCCAAGAAAAGCAAAACGTACTGAGTTACAGCTGGAGTTTCTGAGAACAAATCAAAACATCTTGTTGAAAAGTGGATATTCATCTTCTAGAGAGGAATAATTTTTTCTCTTTTGACCAAGTGCTCATTTACAGAAATTTTAAAAAATTACTAGACTGTAGTCTTGGTCCTGCTCTCACATAGTATTTATTTTTGCTACCAAGACATTATTTATACTAAAAAATGTACTAAGTTGGATTTTCAAAGCGTACAAAATAAAAAGAGGATATATTTTACCTGTGCTAGAAAGAAGGGAAAAGGTTGATGTCAGCGAAACTAGGTGGGATGATTTTGCACATACAGGACTCTGAGCTGGCCTTGTGGGTGAGCACACCTGCATTACACCCACTTGCAAAGATGTGAGTCTTCCCAACACCCAGTAATCTCTGGCATCTTTCTCTAGACTTTTCTTTTTTAAATTTGGGCAGATACCATGAGCTCAGGACCATCTTCTCCATGCAACTGCTATGCCTTTTATAAAGGGTTTGAAAGGACTTGTCCAGGCCACTTAGCAAATTCATGATAAAATGAGGCTTAGAAAACAGGTCACGAGACTTTGGTGGCAACTAGCCAGCAAACACCATCTCATAACCACTCATTTTAAGTGCTTAAATTTTTAATTCCAAGGCAAGAACCCTACATAAAGACGTGCCTGAGCCTCAGCCCACTAAAGCAACTAAAAATTCCTTTACTGAAAACAAATGCTTGCAAATAATAACTGACCTTCAATCAGCTGAAAAAGTTGGGTGCCACCAATGCTCTCTGTTACATCACTTTTGCGGGACACCTTACGGTAGCGAATTTTGTAGCCAGTGATTTGTCCATTGTGTGTCCCTGCTGGAGGAGGCTGCCAGTGGAGCATGATGCTCTGTGGAAAGCAGAAGGTTATTACAAAGTCATCACCTCTCATGCAGCCAGAGAAACCACTCTAGTCCTAATGCTTCACCAAACACAGGATAAAGCACGCATACAGAAAACATTGCATTTTCACAGGGCAAACTGTAGGCTGCCTGCTCAAAGTCTGTGATTCAGCAGCAGCTCAGGTCATACACGTCTAACCATGTTCACCTCAAAGTGTTTCAACCTTCTGTGACCTTCTGATTCCAACCTCACAAGTGGCGCCTTGGGCTTCCTTTTCATTTACTTTGTGTTATCTTAAGATATGGTTTACTTGAGAATCTACCTGGTATTTTCTCTAAAGGGTACAAGTTACCTGAACTGCACCTTATGTGAAGGAAGTTATTTACTTTTAATCATACAGGCAGTGGAAGAAGGTATTTGAAAAAAGGTTTAGAAAAGGCCTTTAAAACAACCTTCAGGCATAATCACCAAAGCTGTAATGGCCAAGTATAAAATCTTCTCTTTCAAGTGCCCAGGACACTATAAAATGTTTATGCGCTCAAACTGTAAACAACAGTTCATCAACAAGAACACATTTAAGCTCTGCTGCTTCAGGCTGTTGAGCCTGATTAAACCTCTTCATAGGCTCTGTGCTTTTCTACACTGTCACTGTCTTCATTGCATTCTGCTACCTACAACCCACATCTGGATCAGAGTTTCTAATGCTTCAGAGCATTCCAGAAATTCTCCTGTTGGGCAACACAAATAGCCCAAAAGCAGCACCACAGAAAGACGACCCAAAGCAGCTCTGAATTTTATTCCATCTAAGACCCACCAATCATTTCTTTAACCAGTACCAACAGGAAATTCTCCACACCTTACCTTGGAATTCCGTACCTCCAGCGTCAGATTCTGTGGTGGAGCACTGGGGACTAGAAACATCAAAGGAATTACACCTCCAACACTTCCACATACAGTAACAAATACTCTATTTCCATACACAACTGCTCTCTGCTAGCACTCATTTTGAAAGTACAAAACAACAAGACTTGCTTAGGAGGCTCTTCATTACAAAAGACAAATTTCTTATATTTTCATCACCAAGAAAAAACTCGCTTTTTATTCAGGCCTCTTTTTATTTAGATAACTATGATGTAGTGTATTATATTCAAAGGTACCTCCCATACACTAAGAAAATAAATCACATTCGGTACATTTCAAAATCAAGCCTGTAGTTTACATGATGGATTCTGGGAATCCACATTTACAATTATAGCCATGTTTTTTGTTATCATTACTTTCCGTAACAGGAAAACATCCCCGTCAACATGTCTCTGTGTTCTTGAAGAGGTAAAGTGCATCACAAAGAAAATTTTTGCTTCTAAGCCTCCATTCCTTGTTAGTTCTTTATCAGCTGTAGCAACTTCCTGGGCATGACAGTGAAAGTCCATTAGACAACAAGGACATGCAAGAGAGAACCTGAGAGCAAAGAAAATCTCCTCACAGCACTTCAGACTCACAAATGTAGTTTCAAAGGCAGAGATAAGTGTTCCCTGGCAGGAAAGTGAGGCTGCAGCAAAGCACAAGGACAGGGAAGTAGCACAACAGGGCTAAAGACTGTTCTGGCCTGAACAATGTATTTTCCAAATAACTCACACCAGCTGCAACAATACCTAAGAAACCACTCCGGAAGGCATAAAGGGAAAGTAGGTTTGTGTTAAGTGAAAGACACACTGGGGTGTGCTTAAATAAATAACCCTCTCTCAATATCCCACAACAGAAAATGGATTTGTTTTTTTCTCTCCTCATCTGAACCAAATCTGAAATCACCAGACTGAGGGATTAAGTGCTGCATCCTTTAAAAAGCAACACAGGTTAAGAGGAGGAAATGAAATGAAGCTAAACTGTTCTCTGTGTGTGTTTGTTATACACAGTTGGTGACTGCTTCCAGAACAAACTTAGAAAAAGTCATAGGTTTCACAAGGAGTGATTAATAATTAATGCATATTTTGCAGACTTGGCAAGAGAAATACAATCCAGTAGGACATAGGAAAGGATACATTCATGTAAATATACTCACATACACATATCTCACCATGGTCACAGTTCATTTTATGTCAAATTAAACTGAAGACTCAGATCAGATTAAGAACCAGGCCAACAGATAAAATGGATTCCTATGGGCCAACACCCCACACATTCAGAGGAAAGGAAGAGCCCAGTCTGCTTCAGTGCATAACAAGCAGCCAGGCAGGAGGACCATGCTGATGGTTCAGAGAGACTGCAAGGACCAGATAGTGGTAAGGGAAATGCCCTCCATCAGGGTGGGATGCAGGGATTACATTCCTAGTTGCAATACATGATTGCTTCCTATAGATCAGGAAGACCATAAGAAGAGAAGCAATCCTTATAAGCAGTGAAAAAACCTTGATTCAAATTGTAATATGTGAAGTACTACCCTGCAAGAAACCATAGTAACATCATTAGATTAGGAGTAAAAAAACTGCAAGAAAACACAGAAGCTTGTTAAATAGAAGCTAAAGGAAGCTTAGAATGAAACCCCCGCTGGGAACATGCAAGAAAGAAAAATAAGCTAACACATGAAGAAAATGTGTATCTTTCATCCAGAAAGATTTAAGAGATTGAAGGGGAGAAGAGCATGGTTAAGCAGGAAGGCTCTAAGATTGTAAGAAGCAAGACAATATCCTCCAGAAAGTTTCAGAAAACACATTTTTGTAGGTTAAATGTGAAACTTGAGGCAGAACAACTTCAGTAAAACTTGCAAATAATAACAAATTCTTCTTCAAACAAATAAGGACCTGGAAGCCCATCAGCAGAAACTCTTAAGTTAGAAGATGGTCAGGGTATGACAGAAGAAGAAAAAATAAGGCCATACAATGATTTTTTAATTTTTACTGAGTGGTAGGAAGAGGAGCGGTTTCCATGGCAAGGAACCTGTAGAGGGTTCACCCTGTACAAGGGACATTCAAGATCTTTCAAACTGAAATGTTGCTATGAAGGATTATGGAAGAATGAGACAGAATGACCAGCAGCATGTTACCAGGGTTATTCACCCGGGACTTCTCAAGGAACTTGAAAACAAAACAGTTGCATGACCTAGAGTAGGCTGTAACCTCTCACAAGATACCTCGATAGTGGGAGATGAGAAATGTGTCATTTATTGGGTTTTCTGTTTGAGAAGCAACTGGAAATGTCAAGTACTAAGCAGAAATCTATACTGGGCAGATACACTGAAGCTCTAATAAAGCATTAAATACATGGAGGGGTAATCTCTATTTTTCATTTTTTAAAGGGAAATACTGAATTGCAGATCTGCTGGAGAGCTCCTATGAAATGAACCAACTCAGGGATAGAAGAGAAGTCCTTGCCTGAGCAAACAGCTAGTTAAAAGAAAGTAGGAACGTACATGGTAGGAGATGACCTGTGGAGCTCCTGTGTCTCAACATATCTGTAAGTGATAAAATGAAGATAAGCAGAAAGGTGACAAATGCTAGACAAGATCTGATGCTGAAAAACCACAGAAAGACCTCAGGACATTTTGTGCCTGGATGTTGAAGTGATTGATGAAATTCTTGGTAGATGAAGTTACACACGTGAAAAAATTATCATGACTAAATGCAAAATGATGACTCTAAGCAGACTAATTCCACAAAGAGCAGCACCTCAGCACCCAGCATGAGCCAAACAAGCCAGTCAAATGCTAGTAAATACACACTTGCATTTGTAATACACTTTCAGCTTGCTCTACCTCCATTTTTAAAAGCATACAGAAGAAAAGAAAGCTGGGGAAAAGTCCAGAAAAGGGAACAGAAAGTTGAAACAGCTTCCAGAAATGAAATAGCTAATAATTTCTGTGACTTTGGAAGGTAGAAAGCAGACAAACAGGGATGATTTTTTCACAGAAAATTTAGTGGTAGGCTCTTTGTCTACTTGATGTTGTGAATAATAAAAGCTGACATGGGTTAAAGAGGATCCTGACAGGGTTCACAGGAGAAGAAGTGAATTAGTGAATACACAGAAACCACTTCAGGGTCCCCCAGAAACAAACTTCTGGACACAGAGAGAATTTGGGATACACTCAGCTCATCTATTCTGCACTTGGTCACTCCTGGAGACAGGATTCCAGGCTGGGCATACCTTTGGCCTGGCTGTTCTTACATGTAATTAAAATTCTGCATTAAAAAAATAAGTTACCTTAACTATGATCATTCTACTACTGTTCATTTGTCTATATTTACTCACATTACCTCTTCATTTGCCTTACAAAAAACACTGTTACCACTTCCTGCTTTGACTATCATATGCAATTGATATAATTGCATATAATGTGCTAGAGTCCAGAGACACACAATATGTTCCCATATGACCACAATTAAAAAAAAAAAATCTCCAAAAGCTAAAGTTTGCTCTTTTGTGCACTCTTAATACTCTGCAGACTCAATAACCCATGAAAAGAACTACTGATGTTCAAATGAAGGACACCTTTGTTTCATAATCAGAATACCAGATGCTTCTGCAGGTATAGTAATTTTCCTTCACCCAATTTGACAAGCCTCCAGGGGAACTTTCCTCATGTATGGCCATAAGCAACAACCACATTATTAACAGAACAGGGCAACAATGAACAAAAGCCATAGAAGTCTGGTTAAAAATTAACTTAAAGGAAATTACCACGTAATTTCTGCACAAAAGAAAAAAATTAATTTGGAATAAAGCAGCTTACCATCTGACAATGTTCGTACAGCAACATCTTGGGTTGAGACTCCAGGACCATGTTTATTGTAAGCAACCACCCGGAAACTATACTCAGTGTATTTCTTTAATCCACTAATGGTGTAGGAGAGTCCTCCAACATCAACATCCTGTTCATAAGGAACCATACACACAAGCCAAGGTCAGAATCAGGGCTGCAGCTATTATAAATGTCTTAGACAGTAATAAAGGACAGTAATAGAGTCAAAAGCAGGAATGACACCTTTCTGTAGTATCTGCAGATCCAACCCACTTGGTTCTGTATAGCCAGGTGTCATAAAGATGTTAACAGAGAGCATGCAGGAGAAAATTCTGCCTATCCAATTTGAATCATAACATGGACACCTGGCCTGTCAGGGATCTGTCAAACTTGCCCATTATTACTATGGAAGTTGTTACTACAAATAGTGGGATGCAGAAGTAGAAAAGGTAATTTTATATGAAGAAGAGGGCTTTCCTATTTAAAAATTTGTGTCAAAAATTATTTTAGTAGGTAACAAAAACACTCCTCCCCTAGCATTTTTAGAGGTGGAGTCATATTCATATGCAACCAGATGGGAAATTAAATGACTGGGATTAATCCTCCCAAGGTTAAGAATATTCTCAGGTGGCAACATACATTTGTACAGAACATACTGGATACTTTCAGTAGAACTGTAAAAAGAATTAAACCATTAGGCACTCAACACTACCAATATATCAATCAGTGGATCAAGGAACTCAAGAAGTAGGAACAATTCCAATTAAGGATGAGGCTAAACTCCATAATTAGCCATTTTGATAATATAAAGCCAGCCAACCAATAAAACCCATGCCAGCATCCTGGACACAAGGTCAACCAGAACTGTTACATGACGATATAGCTTTTATCGGAGTTTTTATCTTGTGATATGATGGACATCCCCAAAAGCTATGTAATGATGAGTGTCTAAATAAGCCATCACATAAACTACTGCTTTAATTCAAAGACACACACATTTCACGCTGGATTTTTAGTTTAAAATATTTCTGTGCTAAGGACTGAAGGATTCTACTTATCAAAACAACGAACACTTCGCCAGGTGTTTCTAGAAATCTAAGGTAAAAATAAAAAAATGCTGTTAATAGCATTGCTGTAAAATGCAGGAAGAGCCAAGCTCTGTACCTGTTCCGTGTCTTGCCCTTTCTCCATGTAATACAGCTTGTAGTTCTGGATTTCTCCATTTCCAGACAATGGTGTTTCCCAGGTGACAGTAACAGAGGTGGGTGAACTGGCGTAGGCTCGGATATTGGGTGCTGGACCAGGAAGCTGAACTGAAATGCAATCATGAACTCTGCTCATCACCAAGCCTCACCATTAACATTTGCCACACCTAAGTATTATGGAGTCACCTTCACAAATAATCAGCTCCTCTTAAAAGATGGGTATTCTTTCATATTTTAGGATTTCACATGGATTCAACAGTGCATGTAAAGGTGGCACCAAAGTTCTACATGAGATCCTGCTCCCAGGGTCAGATACCTTTTGTCCTGTGTAATCTGAATTCACGATTTCTTAGATTTCCTTTTTGCCTCTTCAAGTGAATGAAAATTTTAAAGTATTTCTTTTATAACAGAAATTTTAGAGAATTTAACAAGAAATGTCTCATCAGTTCTCCTTAAGGATGAGAATAAATCATGAATGTCAGAAAACCATTTTGAAACTACCCTTTGCAAATGCAACTTCTAACATACTGGGAAAGGTCATGAAGAGGGAAAACCAAAATAATTTTTAAAAAAAAGTCAATCCCAAAGTCAAGAAGACTCAAAATCTTTCCAGCTTACCTTCTGGCTGAGTTGCCACCTTCAGTGGTACTGAGCTTTCTCCAGGTCCATGCTTGTTCTGAGCCACAACCCGAAAGACATAAACTGTTTCTGGCATCAGGTTCTGGATTGTTACTTGTGTCTCTCCAGCACGACTTGTATTTTCAACTCGTTCCCTTTAGAAAACAATAGGTTTGGGAACAGAAACAACCCTTAGTTAGTAAGAGGGTTTTTGAGGAGTAAATAAAAGCTGTTGCTAAGATGTATCCTGTCTGAATATATCTAATGTGTTAATGATGTGGTTATTTATGCTGCACAGACTACATAATATAACAATAATATGCCAAAATTGCTGGTGCCAAACAGCTTCTGATATTGTAACTTCTCATTTTAAAAAACGCACTGAAGATACAACATCACAAATTCTAAGTAGTTCCTTTGTTATTCTTGTATCAACACACAATAATTCATCGTGACAGTTTATCCTACTGCTCTGAAGCCAAAAGAAGAAAGATTTAAGCAGCAGACAGAGTCTGGTGAGATTTAAGTCATTTCTGTGGAGCTGCCTTTTTTGTATTTTTCAAAGGAGTTGTCTGGATGTATTCTACCTCCAAACTTTACCGAGTTCCTCCCTAATATTTAGATTTGTTAAGGACACCCAGGGGCTCTGACTCATGTAGACCCAGGCCAGCAGCTGTGGCCTTTAGGCTGTTTAGCATACAAGTATAGAATCGTAGAATTTTCAGGGTTGGAAGGGACCTCAAAGATCATCTAGTTCCAATCCCCTCTGCCATGTGCAGGGACACCTCCCACCAGCGCAGGTTGCTCAGAGCCCTGTCCAGCCTGGCCTTAAAAAATTCCAGGGATGGGGCTTCCACCACCTCTCTGGGCAACCTGTGCCAGTGTTTCATCACCTTCATAGTGAAGAACTTCTTCCTAACTTCCAATCTAAATCTACTCTCCTGTAGTTTGAGTCAATTCCCTCCCCCCATCCTAAAAAGTCCATCACCAGCTTTCTTGTAAGCCCCTTTCAGAAACTGGAAGGCTACAATAAGGTCTCCTCAGAGCCTTCTCCTCTCCAGATGGAATAACCCCAGCTCTCTCTGTCTTCATAGGAGAGGTGTTCCAGCCCTCTCATCATCCTCACAGCCCTTCTCTGGACATGCTCCAGCACGTAAAAGGGACTCCAGAACTGGACACAGTACTCCAGGTGGGATCTCAGGAGAGCAGAGTAGAGGGGGAGAATCACCTCCCTCAGCCTGCTGGCCACACTTCTCTTGATGCAGCCAAGGATCCAGTTAGCTGTCTGGGATGCAAGTGTACACTGATGGCTCATGTGGAACTTCTCATCCACCGAGTAGAGGAATCAAACTCAGGCAACATCTGTTGCATCTCTGCTGCCCTCACCAGCCTGACCTGCGGGCAGAATCTGTCCCTCTGCAGCGGTTTCCTGGGGATCGGGGCTGTGAGAGGAGAGGGGCTTCCCTCAGCCCAGCGTGAGGATGCTCATTCCTGGCAAGGCCGAGGAGACAGCCTTGGGCTACCAGACCTCCCAGGTTGTCTGCCAGAGCCTGAAATTATGTTTGGCTCATCATGGAGGCTGACATTTTGCAAGCTGAAAGACACAGTGCAGCTGGGAGAATGCACTCTGAGCACTGAGGCGAGCAGAGGGATTACTGCCCCTCACACCTCCCAGTCCCAGAGAACCCACTCCTCCTCTGTGGGAGCACAGCAAGAGCAGAAAGCTTGGCTGGTTCTTACCAAGCTCAGGACTGAGAAGATGATTAAAAAGATTATTCATCAAGTAACTACTGACTTTATTTCCAACACATTGCTGGTGTCACGGAAACTTTCATAGACTGCGCCAGGGTAACACCTACATCTGCCCGTGCTTGGAAAGGAGCTGCCTACACCCTATAAATACAAATACCAGCAGTATTACAAAGGATGGAGCCACAAACTTCCCCACTGAGAAAATAAAATGGAAAATGTGATGGCTTTGCATACAATTCTTTGCCTTTTGTCTGCTAGACTTTGTTTCTCTCTACAGTGGAGGGCAGATGATTGTCATCCTGATGATTGGCCGCTATTAAATAATTTTTAACGCAGAATTATTCCTCACTCTCCTCTCCTACCTTCCAGCCATTATGCTTTATTTTCTGTCATGGAATTATGAAACCGAAATCCTATTTCTTTTCAAAGAAACTTGTCTAGAAACATTTTGACATCCCAGTTGATCTCTACACAATCACACTGTATCTATACAAGGAAAACATTACCCTCACTGTAACTAAAGACCTGGTAAAACATATTTTCTAGAATATTCTCCTTCATGGAAGCTGAGGTAAAATGGAATTGCATGAAGAGCTTGATGTATTTAATTTTTTTTAAACATTTCCATTGTTAAATGAACAGCATCATTATAGCATACTTGAATTTAAAATTTTTATAAACTATTTATCTTCTTTTAATGTTTATAAAGTATTTTTGCAGGAAGCAAGCTGACAGAGACACAAGACACGCTCAAGAAATATACCCACCACAAAATGACAAACTGGGGAGGAGAAAAAAGATAAAGATTTTACCTCACTAACTTTTCCAGTTCTAGCTAGCACAAAATGTTTGCTGAAAAACACATTTTCAAATGGATGGCTTCCTTTAAGATGTGTCTTAGACACAATGACAGTGTTTGAGAGCCCAGAATACGTGCCAACTGGTTCACAGATGTGGAGTAACATTCATCTCCCACTGACATGCAAAATGTATTGCATTTTCTGCCTCAAGCGTAAGTGTACTCACTGATTTTCTCCAGAAAAAAAAAATAAGCAATTCAAGGTTATTATTTAAAATTACACAAATAATTATAATTAAAAATATTTTAATGGGAAGACAACATTTATCAAAAAATAGACAGGCATGTCAAAGTACTGCAATTTTCAGTAATAACAAGTATCTGTGCATTCCCTCACAACAGTATGTTAAAAATATGTTGAGATTAATTTAATTAAGTAGCACATGAATCTCTCAGTTATGCCCTTTCTTAGCAAGCCCTGGGCACCTTTTACGAGCTCTGGTGGTTTTAGGTAGGCATAATAGGTAAAAAAACAGATGGTCTACTTGAATAACTACATTACCCTACAGAACATGATGGCTATTCTAACTCATTCCAGTTTAATCCCCAATTCCAGAGCTCTGGAAACGACAGTTAAAGTTTAAAATAGCTATCAGTTACCTAAGGGAAAACTTATATGGTTCAAAACCAGAAACAAGTGTTATTCTGGAAATATGAAGTTTAAAGTTAACTTACAACAACAACAAAAATTCATGTAATTATTAAGAAGTGAATATTATCTGTGCCAGCTGTGTCAGCTGGAGAGCCTGGCAGGGATCTCAGAAAGACATTTTGACAGTTTGATTTCACACAATTAAACTCCATTTTCTGTATCTGAAGCACGCTACACTGAACTGCAGGTTTAATATTATTTGAATATCTCATATGTGCTATTTACCACCTTGTATCAGCAATGTGCTGGCTATTTCTTTCATTTTTGTCCAAATCTTCAAAGTCTGGATTTCTTCTGTCTGAGTGCTTGTCTGAAGTTTCACAGAATTAAACCTCTCCTTGTACCCTCAACACATTTGAATTTTCATACCCTTTGCAGGGGACATGTCTTCAACTTGGAATTCACAAAGGTGAAATAATGTACAAGGAAGACAGTAATTTTTATCTGATCAGATTATCTGAGTTCTTCCAGAGCTGTTACAATGAAGCCATGATACCAACTTTATGCATACTCAATTCCCTCAGTCTGATGCCTCCCTGATGTCATGAAGCCAACATGAAGATAATGAAGTCGAAAAAGCAGAAACAAGCCACCGTCATGATTGATGTCCATGTTTTGAAAAGCTCCTCTTCCACAGATGGTTTCAGTTTCTCTGTTAAAGAGTAACATCCAGCTCCTACAGAACTTCAGTCCCACTCCAGCCTGCCCAACAGACACTACACACCATCAGAAACAGCTTTAATCCTTTCAGGAGTGATAACTGCTAAAACTCTGGCAGCATTTGAATTTTTCCTGTAATTCCTTGTTTTCTGCTGCTTATAAACTGGGCCTTTGTGTTTCTGCAAGCAGACAGTGAGTCTAAAACATGAAACATTTAATTTCTCTGGGGGTAGGGGCAGCTGAAGCTGATGTAGTTGGTGGCACAAAGTCGACATGGGGCACGGGGACGTGTGGGCAAAAATCATATTGCAGTCACCTTACAAACATCTAAATAAGTTCAAAGGGGGGAGTGAAGGAACACCTTATGATGGGTGCTGGGTCTGTGTACGTCTCCTTTCACTGAAGAGATAAAAAGAAATGGAATGTAACTCAGGAGCTCCTGCCTCAGGAACTGCACACCTTGTACACTGCAGAAATTTAAGTGTTCCTAAAAGTCACAGTACAAAAAAGACTTTCTACAGCCCTTTCAAGATTTAGAGATGTCAGAATGTCCAGCTAACTCATTCCATATTATATATATTTTATTTCATTTTTCACAGGGACAGTGTAAAGGTAAGTAAATCAAATATTTATTTGATCACTGCTCAAATACAAGCAAGGTAGAGACAACACTCAGGTTACTAAACAGATCCAGTAACATGCGGTGAAAATGATAAATGCAGGAATAAAAATAATGGTCTGAAGAGATGGTACACATGCACTTAAATCCACAGTAAAGACAGATGATCATGTATAACTCGTGGACTACAAAGCAATAATTTAAGCAATGATTTCTAATGCTGAGAAGGAAAGGAGGGTTCCACACCCATGATGGACTGAAAAATTTTCTGACTTCTGACTGCTGATGTGAGCATGACAACCTCATTATTTTTTAACTTGGTAACCAAGTCAAATTTCCACAAGGCCCAACTAACTGGTCAAAATGCACCATGGAACATCACAATGGTAAACAGAACTTTTTTCTCCCCTTTTAAAAAAATTCATTGCTCTTCTCTAAATCCTGTCTCAACAGGATTTATTTTATTTTCTAGAGCACCTCCCCTATGAAGACAGTCTAAAGAAGTTGAGGTTGTTCAGCTTGGGGAAGAGGAGGCTTCGAGATGACCTTATAGCAAACTTCCAAGACCTGAAGGGGAAGGAGGGCTTGAGGAGGGCTTTTTACACAGGGATGGAGAAGACAAGGGCAAATGGTTCCAAACTTGAGGAGGGGAGATTTAGGTTAGACATCAGGAAAAAGATCTTTCCAGCATGGTGAGATGCTGGCACAGCTTGGCCAAGGAAGCTGTGGCTGCCCCCTACCTGGAAGTATTCAAGGCCAGGCTTGATAGGGCCTTGAGCAACCTGGTCTAGTGGAAGGTGTCCCTGGCCATGCAGGGGGGTTGGAACCATTCTATGATTCATACTGATCTGTGAAACATTCCATCCCAACTGTCTTTCTGAGGCATAACAAAAAAACTCGCAAAAATCAAAGGTATGGTGAATTTGAGAAAATACTGAGTCTATGCTTTCAGGTCTCCTCTGAACCCTGCTCCAGAAGGACACTTAAACAAATAAAGATTTCACTGAAGTTAATGAAACCACATGCTTATATATAAGCATCAGCTTGAGTACTTCACTGGGTAAACTTTTTGTGGATCACCTTAACCTGAGCCCAGAAGGTTGCTGCTCAGGAACTGGAAACTGGTTTCTGCAGGTTGTCCTGTAGCTTCCTCATTTGTTCACTACAAATGATGAGATGCCTCTTTCCCTTTGTTCTGCTATTGGCCCAAGAGGAATATTTTTTAGATTTCTATAGTCTTGCGTGTACAAAAAGGGGATGCATTTTGTTGCCTTATAAACAAGACTTGGTATAAGGAGAGCAAATTACTTTCTAAAAACCCAACAGGTAGAGGGGTTACAACCAGGAACAGGCCAGAGGTGAGGGAAGAAGCAAGAATGGTTGGTGAGATCCCACATTTTACCTGTCTTTCTTAGGATATCTCCAATATGAAGGAATATTGCACCGAAGTAAGATAGTAGTAGAAAAACAACATTTGTGAGGCAAAGAAAATTTTACTGATTACCTCAATTAATTGTCACGAGCCTGGACAAGATACTTGACCACAACATTGAGAAAGATTTCACCATAAGTAGCAGAATGTTTAAATTTTCTATTTAAATTACTTAACTTTAAGTCTCATGCTCTAGTCAGGAAGTAGAGGGATCATTTTCTCTTGAGGAATAAATCTAATAATCAAGCCAATTTGCAATTAATTAAGCATTCCTCAAAATGATGGCTACCACCAACTTCTTCAAACTCATCATAATGATTTCAAAATGTCATTCTGAGCAGCAGAGCTCAACACAAAGAAAAAGGGATAGATTAAACTAAATCATTGGGTAATAGGTCAAAAACTCGTGAATGCTTCACATTCCTGAAATTTCTATTCACAGGGATTACCAGGAGACAATCAACACTTAACTGACACCTACCAAGTGTTCCTCTCTAGAATCAGTCTACATGTACAGAATTTTAAATCCTAAAGTGACTGCTCGCTCTCAATAGCACACTGATTATATGGAAGATGTTTCTGTGCCTGCTGTGGATGGCATTTATAGCAGTGTCAGTGTTCCTGAAGAGGTGTTATCATCTGTGCTTGCTCTTGAGTTTCTAAGCAGTCTGCTAAAAGCAGGTAGCAACTGTTTGCAGTCAATCAAAACCATGCACAAGCACTGTCCATAAGGATATTTATATGCAGCAATGAAGCAAAGAAGAATGAACTCTTCATCAGGGTGCATAAGGGAAGGGAAATTAACCCCTCTGACTCTGAAGCCTGTAAGGCTTTGAGCATTGAAGACTTAAGGTTTATAGTGCTTCTAAGAAAAGCTTGCAGGACAAAAATTTATGCAAGAGCACGACACATTTTACATGGCGAGATCTTTACCTGTTTATACCTTCCTTAGTGTAGAAGATTGAGTAGGTGAGGTTGTCTCCTTGAGGGTCTGATACAGGTGTCCTCCATGTCAGTCTGATGAAGCGAGTGGAGACGAGGGTGGCCACAACGTCCCGTGGGGCTGAAGGCAGTGGTCCTGTTGTAGCTGGTGCTAGATGGTCATTAGTGGCACTGGTCAGTGAAGTGGGAGGTAATGTTGGGATGGCAACATCTTGTCATGTGCAAACATTGGGGAATATGAAGGGCAAACATCACCATGGTTTAAAAAAAGAAAGCAGAAAAAAAAAAAGAAAAGAAAAAGAAAAAACCACAAAAGAAATAAACAAAACCACGATGGGAAACAAAAGAAAATGAACACACACAAAAAAGGCCATTAAACTGAAGGCCAACATGCAGGCAAAGGTAGCTACTGAAAACTAATGGGAAATATTAAGACACGTCACTGTTGAGCAAGCAGACCAAATTTCCATAGTAATGAAGTGGCAAGGGAAAGGGAAGGGTGAAAACTGAGGATCAAATATGGCCTCATAAGAGGACATGTCAGTGGCAAACAATACTTTAATTTCTTTGTAAACCAGGTGTAATAGCAAACATTTAACAACAAGAAGTCCCAGCTTGTGCTATTTATTTTAGAAGACATCCATTATTCTACTTTATTTCATTAACATGCTGAATTAATTTAGACCATCCCCTGTCATAAAATTGACAGACGAAATACACAAAATCCACGTTAGAAATGCAAACTGATCCAGGTTGTGCCATTATGGACTGAAGTTTGTGCACACAGTAACTGCTTCCTGAGCTGCTGGCTTCTGCTGCTGCCAGTGGTAAGACGTGGTGACCAGCTTGGTATGGCAATGGAGAGATTTACTCCTAACTTTCACAAAGCTCACTGTTTTCTTTCCATCAGTGCTTTTCCTCCCTCATGTAACATAAATTACATCATTTCACAAAGATACTAACACGAATAACTCTTGTATCATATGAAACAAAGACTTTACAAACTTTTGGAGGTAAGTCATGTACATCTTTCTGCATTACTACTCTAAAGCTAGGATAAATCTCTGGGATTATTGCATTAAAAGGTTAGTAAGTTAATAGCACAAGATATAATGTACAAATAGCCGTTCTCCAAATCCTATTAAAGCAAACCATCCAGTAAATCTAACAGTAATATTCTGAGAAGCTAGACCCCAGTTTCCACAGAGCATTACAGGAAGAACAATTAGTAACAAAACTCTGAAGCTCAGGATACCCTGATTTTTTCTGGATTCTTAACTATTTCCCAAGCTTAAGCCACTCAAGGACATTTCCAGCATGGAAATGTATGAGGCCAAATTATTCACTCATTTATCAATTATGGAAACTAACTCAGATGGCTCAGACTTCAAGACAACAAGAAAACTGCACATAAAACCCCAGACTAACCAAGGAAATATTACCTGAACAACCAAACCTTTGTGGATTCACACTGAGAACATCTCAGCTTCACTGAGAAGTTGGTTATCATCAACAACCTGATTTTAAAGTCAAAGAAAAACTGTGCCAACTGAAGCATGATCTAACTCCAAGGTCTCGAATTGGGAGAACCTTTGTGTTTTCCCTTCTGTTTCTTAGGCAACTCTTGACAATGGTGGAAGAGTAAACCATTTGCTTTCTCATCTTTGCACAATGGAATACAAGTACATGAGCAGAAGCATGAGACACTTCATAGGAGACACCACTGTACACAACACCACAAGAGTGAATTTCTTGAGATCAATCATCACCACCACAAACGAGGCCAAGCTCCACAGGGACAGCATCAATGTCCTCCCTCCCTCCCCCTGTGTGCAATGTGTCTGCTACTGCTTCATCACACCTTCCCCCTTTCCTGAAGCTCTCATTCATGATCCATCTCCTCTCTCAGACACTGCTGATTCTGTCAACTGGGCAAGTTGATAGACTTTCCCAAACACAGACTGATTTAACACAATCACCAACTTAATCACATTTCACTTACATGATTCTTGTTTTCTTAGGAAAATCAAGACTTTTTACTTCAATACTTGTATCTTTATAGGACTCTGCAAGACTCCCCGAGCCAGGAAAATACACTTTTTGGTACTGAAAATACAGATCACAGAGAGACAAGCACACAAGAACACCTCCTTAATTATCTTTTTCACACTCTAACAGCCACAGATCACAATTAAGTGATCCTTAGCACCCTGCTCCTGATCAATAGACTACAGCATTAATTCCACATTCATTGCAAAATCTAAACTATTGTTATGTTCCCATAATTAGGTTTCTTACAGTAATGTGCCAGATTTTAGCTCTTTTTCTGCAATCAGATGAGGCACCCGTGCCCCTAGGGCTGTGTTATTGCAGACTGCTCAGAGCAGGGGAACTGCTCACCCAGCTTCCCCCTTTCTTGATGGCACAGTACAACACACCAAGAGGCAACAGCAGCATCCAGGGGCAGAGTAGGTTCTAGATAAAGCTAGCAGCACTTAGAGCTGACATCATTCTGCTCCAAAGTGACAATTACAGTGCCAACTCCATGTCAAGTTGATTGATACTCCCAGTTATATAAGCCAGGCTTCTCATGTGCTTGAATTTTAATTTCCTTGGACTAGAGTCTTACTTACTACACCTATCTTTACTCCTTCCCTGTCACGTGCAAAACACCTCCCTGGTGCCTGTAGTTTTCAGCATCTTTTCCAGAGTGCCTGTCTGATTGACTTCCATTTCATCGTAAATTTTAAATTTCTGTTTACAGCTCAACTACGTATTTTCTCTTGCAGTGAGCTTTGATTTCTTACCATCCTATTAACAAATTACATTAATAACATTATTTAGAAACATGAAACAGCTTGAGAAATAATCTGTAGGGAAGATGTTACTAACAAACAAACCAATAAATAATTAAATGTTTTTTACAGATGCAACAGCATCTTCTGAACCAACCTTTGATCGACTGAGTCACACAAAAACTGCAACTTACCTATCTTTTAACATGATTCTACTTAGTTAAAATACAATGCAAATATTTTTTAATTACTAAATTGGAATAAAATGAAAATAATTCCTCTGATAAATTTTTAAAATTCATCTGCTTAATCTAAAACAAATCCCACATACTCATGTATTTGTCTTCTTAGATAATGAAAAAGATCCATTTTTTACTTAAATGATGTGCACACAGTGCTTGAAGGACTTGCAGGCATCAAGATGAAGAGTCTGGGAGAGCTACTAAGATTTCCTAAACTAACACAAACCTGGTTTCATCCTTCCACAAGACTCAAACCCAGAAATATTTCTTCTGACACCATTAGAGGTAGATAGGACAAACACAACAAAAAGCTAGTGGCATCTGAAAAATAAACTGTGAACCAAATTAAAGCACAAAGGACTTGTAAATCATACAAGTAAGGTGAGCAATGAAAAGGAAAAGAAAACTTCCCCAATGAAAGCACCAATTAAACACCATCTTGCTGGCAATTAGGTACTGTTGAGAGCTGTGAATGTATTTAGAAGATTGGGTTATTTCCTTTCCTTTTTTCCCCACTCTTCCTCAAAATGCCATGAGTGCCATTACAAACTGATTTGTACACAGCTATGTGAGCAGAATACTCAGCAGTGCAGAGCTGTGTTAATGAGTAATTACACTAAAATTAGTTTGAATGCCAATAAGGGAGCAGCTTTATTACTTCAAGCTTTAGAGCATGGTGTAACAAGTAATGTGCTAAAAAGCTGCTTCTTTCTAACATCTATTTTATCTTTTTTTTTTTTAAAGTGAATCAGTACATTCTGGTATATTCTTTGTGGGCTTGATCCTACGTACTTTAAATCTCATTTAAAAAAATCCAATATTCATATTCAGCAAGCGACATGCCAAGAACATGGAAAAAGAATGACACTGTTGCATGCCAGGCATACATACAACAGCTTTATCTTTTCAGCTGCTGCTGATGCATCAGTTTTTCTGAGCTGCGTTCTTCTATGAGAAAAGAAAAAGTCCTTGCTCAATTTGACATCACATAAAGGCCATACAGTTGAGCTATAGCACATTGTCTGATTGGAAAGAAATCATTCAGCAAATGGCTGGCATAAAATGAATCACTCCTTGAACACTGGCTCCACTGCAGCCAGGGGTTGAGAGGGGGAGACTGTGGTTAAATAAATGCTGCTAAGAGGATACATTAGAACTGTCACAATGCAATTTCAATTTTGGATCAATAGACAAGGAAAGCAGGTTAATTTATCTGTCTGCATCTAACAAAGTTAAAAGCTAGTAAAAATAAGCTAAAACCAAAGCAAAATATTTCAAATAGTCCTTTTTTTCTTCACACGGTGATTTTTCTAATGCTTATGTAGTAACCTCAGCCACAGAAGAATGCCCAAGTTACTAAACAACTAGAGATAATGTTCAGCTACTGAAACACGGTGATTGCAGGACATAGAGCAATTTACCAAAGAGGGGAAAGGGTAGGCAGAAAAATGAAAACACTACTTGTTCCCAGCTCCTCTTGCTGTGCAGAATGAAGATGCAGGGACACAGGTCACTGTGGACAACTGCTCACATCAAAAATTGTCTGGGGAGCACAGAAATACCACAAGGTTCCCAGATATTAATCACATAGGAAAAATGAACCCCACTGCTATTGGCAGAATTCACTGTGGCGAGATAACAATGTGAATGTGTGTCTCTTGTGCCTTCCATCATGGGTCTTCCAGGATGCTGATGTCATCTTTGAAAAACAACTCTGTCAAACATGCCACACCTAAAAACTAGTAATTGAAACGCACTGCTTGTTAGCTGATTGTATATTACAAATATTTTCCATGTTGTCCAACCCCTCCGGTTTAGATTTCCTTTTTCCTCCGTTTCTCCTCATGTGGCATGTTATTGGCATAGTCACAGCTTCCTCCTGCTTTGGGCAATAACATCCCCCTTGTACAATTGGATAGACTGCACAAAGGAAAAGCACAGTAGGAATGTGCCTACAGCTTTGCTGATGCTGTCTGAATGGCCTGGGATGAGTCCAGTTGCCTCGGGCACCTCACGTGTATAACAAGTATGCCACTGCTACAACCTGCTTCATGATGGGATTACAGAAATGTATGAAATTAAGATGCATAAAGAGTTTAAAAATTAGTTAGTGGTCATATTTGGACTATTCTTGGCCACATTTAAGTTCTCGCAAAGCCACCTGTCAAATGAGAGCACCAGAGATTTCTGAGCTGTGGTGGAGGCTTCATTTACATCAGAAGGCAGCAGGAAAGCCACTGGAGGGTGAACCAGCTGCATCTGAGAGGCCAGCACACACATTGTATGGACCCCAGAAGTTTCCCTTTTTTCCAGCCCTCCCAATGAAGGCAAGGGGCAGAGTGCATCTTCCAGTTCAGTTTTGTTCCAGAGACCTCAAGACCCAGGGTTACTCTGAAGCTGCAACTCAATGGGTGAGGAGCAGGCATGGTTATCAACTCTGATTTGACTGCTTTCCTGATGGAAACTAAAAGGTTCATGTCAATTTGCCTTCAGAGGACACAGATGACACAGCAAGTAGAGAATTTGGCATATATTTTACCATAGAGAATATGACCTGGCCAACTGAAGATTCTGAGGGACACGTGGAAAATCTAGGGTTTCAGAGAGTGGTTAATATGTAGCATTTCAAAAGAAAAAAGGGTGCTCTTTATATGGATTTCAGAGTGGAATTTACAGCTTTTAAATATAAATAAATCTTTAATTTTAGCAACTGACATGCCATAACAACTAAACTCAGCAATTAATATTTTGCAAACTACTAACTCCTATTTTGCAAAAAAACAAAAAACAAAACAAAACAAAAAAACCAAAAAAACAAAAAACCAAAAAAAACGGTTGGGAAACACATGACCTAGGACAGCCAGACATACACCTTGTATAATTTAACTGTATTTTAACTGTATAGAGGAGGTACTCCTTTAACTGTCAGAGGAGGTACTGATATGTTTAACTTTGACTTGGGCTATTCAGATAAGACCGTTTGCTCAGTAAATAATATTTTTCATAGAACTCACTAATTAACTGATTCCAGAAAGAAAAATCAATACTTTCAAACACTTTTCTTACATTTTCCTAATGTGCTGTTTTTCTGAATTTGACATTTAATATGTGATATTATTTCTCCTGGATTGGAGAAGGATTTGACTTTGATCAGGAGTAAAAGACTGATGCTGCAAGGAGTCAGAGTTAAACCCCACTGATTTTCTTTTTTTACACTTTCCCTAACAGTATTTAAAAAACACAACCACAGCAGTAGCTGGTGGCAATGTAGTAAGTGTGAAATAATAAAATGAAGTCATGAAAATGGAACAATAAAATAAAAGTCCATGCTATACAACTATCTTTAAAAATTTGCTTTATCTTGGTTTTGTTCCCCCTCCCCTGGGTTTTTACCCATATTGAATTGTTGTCTTTCTTCAAATGCTTAACTCATAAATTTATGACAGAAGGGATATCATCTTGCTATTCCTAATAGTCCCCTGTATGACAGCATAATAAAAGAAAAAAAGGTTAACTGATACTAGTAAGTTCTAGTAGAAGAAATGGCCACCATGCTGAAGTTGGTACTTTGTCTAAATGCATCTGTTACAATAACTGAATCACTTCCTTCCCTTGCAAAAACTAATTAAAAGGAATCTATCAGACACTTGTGCTTCGACTGAGAGGTGTTTCCACACAAAACTGAAAAAGTGAATCAACAAGGAAAGAGGACTGTATTAAACTAATTATTGGTGTACTTAATGAACACACATGCTCTGAATCTCCTGGATTTCATGACAACCACCAGCATCCCCAAGCATATGGTGTGAGACACAGATCTGTGCATGTTTGACACGACCATACGAGGACAACAACATTTACTATTTCAGAGAAAATTCAGAATTATACCAATTGTTCCTCATGAGGTCATTTGAACTGCAGAACTTTGTGTGTGATTTTGCTCTACAAGGAAATGTCAGAAAAAGAAAACACAGGAGAACATTCAGACCAACATCTACATGGCAGCACAGCTGTGGCCAGCTGGACTTAAAGCCTACTGACCTTGAAATTACTTCTACAATTAAAATAGCACAGATCATTCAGGAAGGCAATGCACATCTGCTGAGGAACTGAACCCACCAAGGAAGCTGCCTGAGTGTAACTGTGATGCACTATAGGCCAGGGATACCAAGCTCATAGATCAAAACATACCCAGTTTTTCTTTTATATTGCATTTTATACATTATTTGATATGTTTAACTGAAAAATCCATTAGCAATGCTTACCATGGCATAGAAAAGACATTTGGTACCAAAACACACATGAAAACAGCAGAATCTTTGACAATAGGAGGCTTTGATAATGGTAATGGTGACTGTCTTTTTTAAGAAAAAAACATGTTCACATGGAAGCAGTATCTTCATGTCTCTTTGTTTCACCATAATGTCTGCCCCCATTGAAAGGGGACAACAGAACTGTGAGAGAAGAAGCAATTGGAGAACTGTGCCAGGCTGAGAAACACCCAGCTCCAACTGGAGCATCTCCCATCCCACCCTGGGAGGTGAGCATTCACCTGGACCTACAGGGAAGCTATTCCAAGGAGCTAAGCCTGGACACCATTATCCTCCTCTTCTCAGTACTATAAAACTTTTTGCTGCTTACTCATCCTAAGTCAACTAACTCCTCTTTCACAAAAGCCTTTCACTCGATCATCTCAAGAAGGCAGAAGAACCTGAGCACAGCTCTGCACCAACTTTGCCTCTAACAGACTTGAACAACCAAATGCCATCCCCATCCTGAGGAACAGAGCATCCTCCAAGAAACAGCAACCCACATTTTCTTCATAAAATGAAATGAAGATGCTTGCTTAAATACTTTTTGCCTAAAGCAGGCCAGCAAAATGCTTGTTTTGCTTTGGTTTTTTTATAATTGCCTTAGAATAATTTACATTTCCACTGAGAATAAGAACTGTTATTTACACTTCAGTCAAGGCACACTACTTGCAAAAAAGCTCACTAAAAATACACAGAAGCAAATTCCTGACTAATACTAACAGATTATGATTTTCAAGCACTAATTCATTTCTACGTTCTAATATAAAATGGACACTGATGGGCAGGGAATAAATTGGGACTGTATAAATATCCTGATAAACAAGTTCTGACCATAAGCTTGTATTTCAAAGGAAGTCATAAAATCCCCTGTGATAAAGATCACTCCTCCCACTTTCATTTCACAATTAAATGCTTTGGTGTAGAGGAAACAATTTGATTTTTTTCCTGTCACATAAAACACTCGTGCAAAAAGGAGAGACAGAGCTGACTGATGCACTCCAGGCAGCAGTGAGCCCACAGGGGAAGGCAGCCTCTCCTACAGACCTAAGCAGGAGCCCCACAGTTTAGATCAGATACCAGTGTTTCAGGAGAGGATGTAAAGAAAAAAAAAGCCCTGCCTGTATTTGGATCATGGGACTCATGCTATAAAAAACAAGGAAAGAAGCCAAACATCTCTCTGTCTATCCTCCAGGCGTTTAAAGCTATCTACTTATAAACAGATCTTGTTATTTCACAGAAATTCAAACCAGAACTATGTACTGCACAATGATGGACAACAGTCTTAAAATGTAATAATGAATAGTTCATTTTTAAAACAGACAGGTTTTTTTTAATGACCTCTCCTTGAGAAAGGAGACTCCAAAACCCTAAACAAAACACACATATGAACCCAAGGCAGTAAAAATTCATGCAAATGCATCAACCTGTCCAGGTTATCCTCCTTATATAAATATTCATAAACTGAACTCTTATGCAAAATATAAATCTCTCAAGAACAGTAGACCCTGCAACAGTGTGCTATAATTTGACTTTAATAATAGGAGGAATGCAATAATTTTTTTTCAAAAGCAAATGTGCTCCATTTGAGCATAGCTCTTCATGGAATAGTTCCTA
Organism: Phaethornis superciliosus; assembly: GCA_023637945.1. Taxonomy (NCBI): domain Eukaryota; kingdom Metazoa; phylum Chordata; class Aves; order Apodiformes; family Trochilidae; genus Phaethornis; species Phaethornis superciliosus. Next base: position 17,351,405 of record JAJQWJ010000012.1, read on the forward strand.
ATAGAAATACCATGTAGTTTTGGGAAGTGTTCATTTTCACAGCAGCCATTTGCATATTTGAAGAGTTAGACAAGATTGCTCCCTCAGTCTCAAATTTGGGGCTCTGCCAATGACTCCTTTTATCACCTTGAACACACCACTTCCCCACACCTTCACTTCCATCTCCCCTTGCCTGGTTTTCACGGTGCTGTTCAGTTCTCACTCACTGTTTGCATACCCGAGGTAGCAGGGCCACTGTGCTGTCAGTTCTGTAAGTGCTACCAACAATTACCAATCCCCAGCTCCACCAGGGAAGTTTAGGAATAAATCCATGTTGTGATGGCAGAGCAGCACCAATACACCAGTTTCACAATAGAACCACACTACCTGACGAACATACTGCCTGACCTGACAGTCTGGAGAGATCCCAGTCAGCTGGCAGCTGGCCAATGTTGATCCAATATTTAAGAAGGAGGACCCTGGAAACTACAGGCCAGTCAAACTTCATTGCCTAGTAAAATTATGGAAAAGATTATTCTGAGAGGTATTGGAAAACACATGGAGGACAATGCAGTCGCGGTCACAGCCAGCTTGTGGAGGGGAAAGTCTTGCCTGTCAAACTTAATTTCTACTTATGATAAGGTAGCCCACCTGGGATGATCAAGGGAAGCCAGTGGCTGGACTTCAGGAAGTCTTTTGATCTTGTCTCTCAGAGCATCCTCCTGGATAAAAGCTCCAGCATACAGCTAGACAACCATGCTATATGATAGGTGAGCAACTGGCTCAGAGGTCAAGCACAAAAAATGACAGTGAATGGGGTAATATCAGGCTGGCAACTGGTCACTAGTGGGGTCCTGCAGGGCTCTATCCTTGGCCCAGTCCTCTTGAGCATCTTCATCAATGGCTTGGATGCAGGACTGGAAGGGATTTTAATCAAGTTTGAAAGATGACAAAATGGGAATGGTCAACTCTCTCGGGGGCAGGCAGATCCTGCAAAGAGACCTCAACAGGTTAGAGAGATGGGCAATCACTAACCACATGAAAATTAACCAGGGCAAGTGCTGAGTTCTGCACCTGGGATGGGGCAACCCTGATGGCAAACGCAGACAGGGCATTGAGTAGCTGGAGAGCAGCATGGCAGAGAGGGACCCAGGGGTCCTGGTTTATGGCAAACTGAATGCAAGCCAGGAGTGTGCCCTGGCAGCCAGGAGGGTCAGCTCTATCCTGGGGTGCATCAAGCACAGCATCACCAGTCAGTCAGGGGAGGTGTTTGTACTGCACTGGTATGGCCTCACGTTGAGTACTGTGTGCAGCTTTGGGCACTGCAGTACAGAAAAGACATCAAGCTGTTGGAGAGTACACAAAGGAGAGCCATGAGGATGGTGAATGACGTGGAAGAGATGACTTATGAGGAGCAGCTGAGGTCACTTGGATTGTTCAGTTTGGAGAAAAGGAGGGGTGACCTCGTAGCACTCTATGGCCTCCTCACAAGGGGAAGAGATGGGACTGGTACTGATTTCTTCACTCCTGTGACCAAAGACAGGACTCAGAGGAATGGCAGAAAGCTGAATCAGGGGGGTTTAGGTTAGATACCAGGAAAAGGTTTGTCACCCAGAGGGCAGCTGAACAATGGAACAAGCTCCCCAAGGAAGTGGTCACAGCACCATGCCTGCCTGAGCTCAAGAAGCATCTCAGTGATGCTCTCAGGCACATGGTGTGACTCTGGGGGTACAAGTTGGACTTGATGATCCTGATGGATCCCTTCCAACTTGGCAGACTCTATGATTCTATTTAAGGATGTATTTTCAAAGAATCACCACAGGGTAATTGCTCCTTTTTTCTCTTTTCTCAGTAACATCCTAAAAGGAAATAAACTAACCCATCCTCGAACTGTGGTTGTTAATACACCAGCTGCAATTCCAGCTGCTGTCCAGTGCTCCTTCTTGTAGATAACGTGGATGCCTTTTAATTTTAAACTGAAATATTTTATTTAAATGACTATAACACTCTTCAAAGTTTCCTCTGGATAAAATATGTGTCTTCTCATTTAGGATACCTGGAGCTGACATGTGCTGACCCTGAGGTGGCTGCAGTGCACAGGATTTATCTGAATGCTAGCCTATGGTTTTGTCCAAAAAGCAACTTGGAAGTGAAAAATAATTTCCCTCCATTTGGGGTCTGTCGACACTTTAAACAACTCCGCAGTAACAACTCTGGCAAGCTGAATTTTCAACAGATGAAAAGCGAACAAGCTGTTTTTATGTCAAAATTGTACTCATGTCTGCCAATCTCTTTATCAAACAGCAAGTTCCTTAGTTACTTGTTTCTTGTACATATCTAGTGTGCTCTATTTTTCTACCAGTTAGGTTGATACATACAATTTCATTTTTTCCTAAAGTAAAGATACCAAACAACCCCCCACCTCTTCTAGGATATAACCATGTGTACAGCAATACTACTAGATGTGGTATTGTTCTTTTTAATATTAACTTGCCCTGGATTTCTCCTTTAAAGACTCTAAATACCTGATGCTCACTTACCACTTACAGGCTACCTCAGATTTGCTGTTTTTGTAGAAACTAGATGAGGTATCAAGATGGTTGGGAATTTGTATAAAGGACAAAAAAGCCAATCTCGTAATTAAGATTTTTTTCCTTTCTGCTTTAATTATGCTTCTTTATCTTTCTAATTCCAACAGAAACAATAACCCCCATCAGCATGTTTAAAATGGAACTTTTTTAGGCAGCCCAGAATTTGATATGCACAGGGCACAAGAATGTGAGGTTATTCCCAAATGTACACGTTGGAGTTTACAGCAACACATGCAACATTTTAAACGGGGATTACCACTGTTAAAAACTACTGATCAATGAGATCAAAAACCAGTTCTATGTATAACTGGTGCTAAAGACACATCCATTGCTTAAATGCCCAGTAGCTCCATGACTAGGACAACAAAAAGCAGACCCAGTATGACTTTCCTTCTTCCCTATTTTCCTTTCACACCTTCTGTAAGAATGTGGCAACAGGAAAACTACAAAGAATCTGTTTGTCTTTCAAAGCCTTTGTCTCCACAATTATCAGCTTCTTGGTTTCATGGGGGGAAGAGAGGCAATGGAAGAAATTCCATTCATGAAAATATTCATAAAATATTCTGAAATTATTCACGAAAATGAGAAAACACTAAACTAGGGTATTTCCAGTGCAGTGAGAACAGTGACATTTTGCAATTTGTTTCAATGCTAAAACTAGTCAAATTTGAATGCATGTTATTAAAAATAAGTGTTAAGATTTATTTTACCTCCTTATGGTATAAAACCACATCTATATATATGTTATATCTATATATACACTATGTATATAGGCATAAAGCTTATTTATCTTATCTTGTAAAGACTGCTGGAAAAATACGTGACTTCAGAAGTTAGAATCTTCTCACAGATTCAGATACTCAGCTACTGAAATCCCATTACATATGCAACCAAAACTGTAAACCAATGCTTTTTCCTTTTTCTCCAAATGGCATTCAGATGTTTCTGATATTACTGTATAATTTAGCAATTTTGAAGTATAAGCAACTAATTAAGACCATATCCACATATTTGCTCCCTGCTCTGGTATGAGACTGACAAAATCTGATCTTACCCTTTAAAACATGAGCCTAGGATCAATTACAATTTAGGCTACTTCTGTCAATCTTCACAACCCTGTTTATGAATAATGAAGGCAGAAGAAGTACCTTTGGTAGCTGTGATAGACAAACCTAGAGCTAATATTGCTGTTGTACTCTGCATCTAAATAAGAAAAGAAAAGGGGAAAAAAAAAAAAAAAAGAACCCCCCCCCAAAACCTAAAATCAAATAAAAGATACTAAAAAACTATACAATCTCTATACACCTGATATTCCTCACCCTGATTATTTCTATTTTTGCCTGCAAATAGAAGCCATCTACAGAACAATCAGCTGGTCACACTGAATACACTCACATCTGCTTAATGCTATTTTCCAGCTGCACAGCTTTGGTTCCTGGTTATAACCACTGCTGACAACAGATTATCTAGTAAGGTAGTAACCAAGACTTTCTGAAGACAAAGTTATTGGACTGAGCTCCATTGGAAATTCAAGATAACCCTGAAGACATGCTATAAAACAGGGACTCAGAGTCTTTGAGCCCATTTCACAGTTGTTCTACAGCATATGCAAATCCTAGTTCATCCTGCTTTTGGTGTGGTGCAATAAAAAACCATGTATTAATATATCCTGAAAGTTTCTTAAAAATCCTTACGTATCATTCTACTTCACAATATGACATACAATTTCTTTAATCACAAGTACCTTTTAAACATTTATTTCACTCATGAAATACAAAATTAAATTGGTGACACACTCCAAGAGTTTCTAAGTGAAATTGTGTAAGCAGCAACCACATAACCCTTATTTGCACCGAGCAGACTTAAATTTAAGCTAGGGTACACATGAACTGATAAGAATACCTTTATGAGGTTTCAAATTTCTTTGCCAAGTCAACTGTAAATCCAGTCATAAAACAAGAACTGAAAACTAATAAGCACAATCAAAGCATCCTATCCATTTTGTTATACCTTCCTGCAATCCACCACACACTGGCAAACATTAATCTATCACCACTTTAATCTAAATTCGAGTAATGTACTTAAAGTGCACGCCAATTTTTAACATGGATAGACTATTGAATGCAGAACATAACAACTGCTTAGGTTCCAATTTCATGAAGTTAGAATTCAAGAAGTTTGAGATCTAGCATGGTTTAGCTGAATCAGTCTGACTTCTCAATAAGACCCCACATAAGCAGGGGCATGAAAGGGCATAAATAAAGGACACTTTTTAAACAAGGACTGAGTCAAGAGATGGAACTAACTGAATTAAAATAGCTTCTTGCCAATTTATAAGGTACACACAGCCATGAGAAACACAAAGGCTGACTTTCACTGAAAAGACTGGCTAATTAATGTAAATTAAAATCAAAATTAAACCAGAAAAAAAAAAAAAAGTCTTTCAGGACTGAAGAGAACATACTGCTATGTTTACAGGAAATCGGCAATGAAGTGTACACAACCAGTAGCAAAATATTCTCAGAGTTTGGCTTTGGTTTTACAAAACACTGTTTGAAGTCAGTTTGTGATTTCAGATGCTGTTTATGTTCCTAAAACACAACTTCCAAAACAAGATTTCCAAGCTGTTCAACATTCCCATGAAGCCATTTTGATATTTTAAGAAGTGACTGAAGCAGCAAGGCCAGGAAACCTTTTGGCTACTTTTAGCACAAGCAGTGCCATGATTTTTTGCAAACTTCACTACACAATCAGTACTGAGGCTGCATTTATTACATTCACTGCTTTCAGAGGTTTTTTTTTCTGAATTGTAGTATCAACAGCATCCCAGAACACTTCTAGTTCAAAAGATGAGTATTTATGTATGCAAAACTTTCTAGACATGTGAGTATGTGTGTGCACATAGAAGGGCAGAGAAAATGGTTTGGCTTTTGTAATACAGTAGCTACCATGATTAGTCAAACTATTTAAATGGCATATATCATTTGTCTGATCTTGCTCTGACATCTCACCCACAACACCCTGCACATTTTTCACTTATGTCCACAGCCTCCAAGAACACCATAAAGCTCCACGGGAAATATTTACTGAATGACTTTGACAACAACACTGAATGTTCTTGATTCTCACTACATAACCGCATAGGAAAATACTCCAAAAATTAACCCTGCAAGATGTGAGAGATGCTGAGAAGTAAACATTTGATATCCTTGAAATCATCCAAAAGAGGTCCTGAAGTAACACCTGAATATCTGCTTCTGTGCTTGAACCAGACCAAGGACAGAAGTTAAATTTATGCATATTGTTACAGATTGAAAATACACAAAAGTGACACTGAGTTGTTCACACGAGAGCACAAGCCCACTAGGACTAACTTTTTATTTCTTTCAGAAGAAACCAACATTTTCTAAAAAGAAATAGTATTTCCCTCCTATAAGAGAAGGAACATGACTTAAAGTTATGCAAAACACAGAGTATTTAATATATCTTATTTTAAATAAGGCTTTTGACATTGCCTTGCAAGATGTTTTTAAAAACAGGTAAGTATGTTCCAGACCAAGGTTACTACAAGAGGATTCAGAACAGTCTGAAACTTTCCTGAACCAGAAAATTTCTCAGTGCTTCGGTATCTGAAGGAACAGTGATACTGTTGGGTGTACAGTGGATGTCCATTTCCATACAGTTCCATATGAACTTAGTTTTTAATAACCTAGATGATGAAGCAGAGAAAATTATGTTAATGTTTCAATGAGTGCCAAGTCAGGAGGGCTGCAAGCACTTTGAAGGGTACCTTTACAACTTCATGTTGTCAAGGTGGAGAAGTGGCCTGAAAAATGCCAAGGTTCTTACAACATTATAAGTTAAACAGAAAGGGTCCAAGGATTGAATAACAAGAAGTGGGAAATCCAATTATAGATGCAAATTTTTTTGATTAGCAACAGTCCAGGGGATCTGAAACAGCTTCTGAGAGTAGCATTTGATCCACTGAATCTCCGAGTCTGTGCCATCCTGACATAACCTCAAACAAGGCAATACCATTTGCAGTGGAAAAACATCTGAATTTCAGCACAATCTTAGCTGAAATGTGCTGACTCAAGAAAACTTTGATCGGACTCCTGATGTCCTCCCCCCTGCCACAGAGGTGGGAAGTCCCTACTCCCCATTCTACCCAAGGTCCTGTCGCTGCATCAGGCTTGAGATAGCTCATGGCCAAACTCTGGCAGAGGAGCAGCTACATAAAATGGAATTATTCATGCAGCAATGGACCTGGCCAGAATTCAATTACACAATCACACCAATTTAGGTCAACAAATTATGTCTTTAAAACTCTTTCAGAATTAGGATTCACATAAGGATCGGAGGAATTAATATCATCCAGTGCAACTGAAGTGGTTTTATACTTTAATCAAGTCAAACTGTGCCACAAATACCAGACATTTACGTTTCTTGTAAGGAGATCAGCAGGGAAATACATACTACAAAATTGTCATAATTTGCCATTAGGACTATACATAAAGAGATAAATGGGGCCCATTCACACCTCTCAGACTGGTAATGTTTCTGAATCACTGAATACTGCTAGTTAGGAGGGACCTCAGCCATTCATCTATGCAACTCCTCTATCAGAGCAGAGACATCTTTGACCAGGCTGCTCAGGACTTTCTCTGGGTGTTCTTAAGTATCTTCAAATAACAGATTTCAAAAACTCCATGGGTAATCTGACTGCAAGTATCCTCACCGAGAAATTGTTTTATCCAATTGCAAATTTCCTTTCTACAGTCTTTTCCTGTAACCTGTCATCCTCTTTCAGTGTCCAGCTCTACCTGCTTTACACCCTCCATGGGTTTGCTGAGCAGTAAGCCATTCTCTTAGGCTCCTATTCTTCAGGATGAACAAATCCAGTTCTCAGGGTTATGGTACATCTCAGTACATCATATGCTCCAACACCCTAGCTTGGGTGGGTCTCCACTGGGGTACCACCAAGCCAGCATCTGTCCTATGTCAAGAAGCTTAAAACTGTCCTAATGTGGTCTCACCAGTTCCAAGCAGGGGAAAATAATCACAGTCCTCAACCTCCTGCCTACCCCACTAAGTCCCTTCTGCAAAGCTTCTTGTTTAGTGGGCAGCCAGCCTCCACCACAGCATGGAGTCATTCTGCTGTCAGCACAGGGCTCCACATGTGCCAGTGTTCAACTCTGAGGTTACCACCAGCCACGTCTCCAGCCTGGCAGGTCCCACTCCCTGCCGGTGGATCTACTCCTCCTCCTAACCTGATAGAACCTGCAAACCTGCTACGGGTGCTCTGTCCCATCATCCAGGTCAATGACAAGATATGAAACCTTCTCTATCCCAGAACCAAGCCCTGGGTCATGCCACTCATTACCAAGGCTGCTGGTTAGTCCTCACCCCATTCAGCATGTCACTGGGTGCCTGCTGTGCCAGCCAGCTCTCCAAGCACCCCACCACCCCCCTGTCCAGTCTGTATTTGCCCAGTTCATCTGTAGGGATACTACTGGAGATGGTGCCAAAGACCTTGTAAAGGCAAAATACACAATATTTAGTTCTCTCTTTTCAACCAAAGGACCTGCAGTTTAATCTTATAAAGGCTTCTGGGATCATTTGGCACTATTTGCCCTTGATAATGATAAATCCATGATGGATTTTCCCAGTCATCATCTGTTTCATATATCCATAACAAGGCTTCCTGGGGAATTTGCTCCCTAACCTTCTATAAAATGTTTCCATCCCCAGCTGAGCTCTGTCTTTCCTATCTCCATCCCTGCACACACATGCAATATCTGCCACTTTGCTGCCATTGCTTCCAACTTCCAAATACTTCCCTTTTGTGTCTGAGCTCAGTTAAGAGCTCATTCTTTAGCCCTACTGGTCTCCTGGTCACACAAGCTCAAACTCCTACACATTTTTGTGCTTTGAGAAGAATGTAATTTAGGATCAAATGTTTTGCCTCTTGCACATCAACACAATCACCCACTGGAACATAGCAAACAAGTCAAAATCTCCTCAAGTTCAAGGCTGTAATTCTGCTATTTGTACTACTCAGTTCTTAAGATAATTTAGGCTAAGAATTAGAGAATTAGAATTAGAGAATTCATGCTAATTTAAATTCTCTTAAATTTACAATAACCTCAGGATCCCTGCTGAGTCTGACCTCTGAATGAATCTTTGATCACTCTTTTCTGATCCTGAACAGCAAGTCCAACATACCACCTCCACTACTCATCCAGTCAGACACATAAAACCTGTGGCAAGAAATTCTCTTCATCTTATTCCAGAAACCTTCCATATAATCTGCTATACCATCAAGATGCCATTCCAGCACACACCAGATGGTTAAAAATCCCACATAAATACCAGAGCCTGCAATATCCAGTTCTGTGTAGAGAAGTCTTCATCTGCTTTTTCCACTTGATTATTTGATCCCTATCAGACACACACAACAGTGCTGCCCTTCCATCCTCTGACCTTCAGGCATAAGCACTCGGCTGGCTTCTCACTCTCTCCAAGCTTGGAGATGAGTCTCCAAGGTTGGAGACTCCACATGGATTTGTGTTAGTCCTCTGCATACAGCACAACCCTTATCCGTGATTCCCAAAAGGGAATTTCCACCTCTTGAAGCTATCCTGAGATGCTTCTGTAATCCCAAAGATTGCAACTGCTTGCAAATTTCTAATTCCTCCTCCTTGCTTCCCATGCTGGTAATACTAATTTGCATGCAGGAGATCTTCTTTAGATAGGAACTATTTGTCATGAAAAATTTAAGTTCAATCAAATTGATAGTTCCATTAGAAAAAAATCTGGATGCAGTGTGTCCCTGGATACCAAGAGCATATTCAATTCAGTAACTTCAAGATCCCAACTCCTAACACAGCTCAAAAGGACGGACAGAACAACACTAACTTTTGCAGCATAAAAGTACAAAAATCACCCTGCCTTTAGAATTTTGAAAGTGATACAGAGCACCTCAAATAATGTTTTGAAATTGTTCTCTAAGTAGCATGGCATATTTGTTTACAGTCTGTGATTTTTCTTCATAAAGCATTCAATAATCACTCCTTTTTCTGGTGCCTGAGTACTTGTCAAATGCTGATCACATAGAGGTGACAGGGAACCATCTGCCTCCCTCCTCCAAAGGCACCTCCTTTTCCTCATTACCACCTGTTCTTTTTTCAGTCCCCAAATGGTAATTCTGAGCCATGCCAGATACACTGGTAAAGGCCCAGTTACAGGTCCTGGCTGAATTTTTCACTCTGTCCCTATCATTTAGCCTCCACAAAGATAAACCCAAAAGTATCCATCTGAGATATCCATCAGTGAAAACTGGTGTTTTCACAGACCACACAAAACAACGCTGTAAAAGCAACAAGAAATAGCTTTGTTACAACTCAGCATGTTAGTAAGTCTGATCCATAACTGAGATGGCCAAGACCACCATGTTTGGCAAAGAAGGGTTGGACCAGATAAATCCTGAGGTCTTTTCCAATCTTCTATTCTACAACACATGAGAGGGTGACCCATCAAGATCTAATTGTAATTAAAAAGGGCTGATTTTGTATGAAAAAGGAAGGAGGGCTAGATTTTGAAGTCGATGAGGAAGTAATTCCTACGGCATGACTAAGGTTCTTCCTTCTCCCTGGGATACACAAGAGTTCTCTATGGTGGCATTTGAAGGCAATAAGAAAAGACCATCTATGGCTTAATCAGTAAGACAGTGAGTAATTGAGATCCTTCCCTTTCCTTAGTTCTTTGGTTCTACATAAGAGGCAGAGCAGACTCCACTGGAATTCTCAAGGGCCTCCTAGGGAAGGTCACTACCTGAGAAACAGAGACATAATTTCACATCTCAAAGTATATGGCAAGCAGATGGGATGCTTTTTAATTCTCCTGCAGAATTCAGTACCTTGAAGCAAAGCACAGGGGATATTGGTAGGAGTAGAATATATAACTTGGAACATTTACTTGAATCCAACTCCATGTCTCCTCCCCATTTCAGCCTTCTCAATTACAAAGAGCTGCCCAAAAATCTCTTCTCTCAATGCCATAATTCTTACATATATTCCATAAAAACCGTAAGTTGTAGACTCTGTACAGCTAATCCATTTCCAAGTACAACTTTTTCCAAGACAACTGTAAGTTCTATGTAAGTTCTCTTAAGTTTATTAAGAGAACTACATAATTTGAAAATAAAAAGGCTCTCCACTACATCTTCAAATTACCCTTTTTTAGCCAGTCAATACTTTGCTTTAATGTTTTCCACGAATACCTTCTGTATATACTGTATACACATTGTAAGTTTTTCAGAAATCACCCAAATTACAAAAAAGATCAACCTAAAATAACCTTATGTCTGATCAACAATTATATTAGGCTTATTTTAGCAGATGAGAGTCTGTGTACATACTGGTATGGGTGGCCATAGCCAACAAACACTCACAGAATCACAGAATTACCTTTGTTGGAAAAGACTTAAGGACATCGAGTCCACCCATCAGCGTAACACTGACAAGACCTTAACTAAGTCAGATCCCTGATGTCAAAACAACTCTTAAATACCTCCAGGGATGGTGACCACACCACTGTCCTGGGCAGCCTGTTCCAACATGTGCCTCACACACATCCATGCACTGAAATCACCCCTGTGCAAAAGACAAGCTGAATCACCAAACTATTGCTTAGGGTGAAGTAAAAAACTGAGAGCCCTGAAAACCTTTTCTTGTAGCAGATAATCAGATTAAATACTCTATACATATTGTATATGAAAAAGTTGCTGGGACTGTAGAAAATACAGAAGTGGTAATTTACTTTCAGAACACTCAAACCCCCTTACAGCACACCTCCATATAACTGTGGATGAAGCAGGATCACTGCAGGCAGAAAACCCCAACATGTTGTAAAATTTCCATAGGATGGGTTTATATTAAAACAAGTTGGTGTGCAGAAAAGGCAGCTAAGTTCTGATCTGTTATGTAAAGAGCAAACAGGTTTTTTTATTGGATTATTTCGATTTAACCTTTCTCATAATTTCTCCATCAAGGTCTGGGTAATTTGGCTTTTTCCAACTACTCAAGATCACTTCTGATGGTAGCCAACTACCCCTCTCTTCACTGTCAATTATGCCTCAATCAATGCTGATTTAGAGATGCCTATGCCTTGGTCCATTTCTTCAGCACTGGTCCATAAAGAATGCATGTGGCCTTGCTGAGGAACTCCCTAAGGCTTCTACTCTCTCATTTAAATTTAATTTATTAAGTAATAATTTGATAGGATAAGCAAAAGAGATAACTGGAAATTGTCTGTAAATATCTAGATGTATCCCAATTCCATTCAGGAAGGAGAAAACGGAATTGCCAAGGAAAAGGACACACTGCTCCTAATTGGTAAGAACTTTGATGAACACTTAATCAACATTCTTGCACTGAAATTACTTTTCAAATTGGCAAAGTAGGTATTTTCTCATCATTAGATTTGACATTTTAAAAAAAGCTTTCTGAATTAATGATAAAAGTGTTCTGAATAGTTTTTGTTCAAATTAGTGAATTAATTTTCATACCAAGATAACTGTCATGAAAGAACTACTATATATGGTACCTTCACTCTTTCTCCTTGGGTATGGTTTCTTTCTGTGGTGTTCATATACAGTGAGAAGTCTTACAGTATCAAATATCTTTCCTCAGCTGTGTATCCAAGCTTTCATATATAACAACTGAGCAAGACACAGAACATCTACTCCTAGCTGTACTACTTGTTATGCCATTACTCAATAACAAAAAAAAGAATAAAAGGCACTTCCAGTGATGTACCACGTGTTTCTCTCTACTGTTGGGAAACACCAACTAAAATACATCAGTGCTACACAGGGAGTGCATTGCTAAACACACTGCAAGCCATGTAACACAACAATATGACTTCATGGATGTGTCTTTACACCCGAATGAGACTCCACCAACATTGCATCCACAATCCTTTGGCAGCATGCAAAAGAAAAAGGACAGCATTATAAGGCAAAGTCCTTAGTGTAACAGGACAGGTTGCCAGAGGAGAACAGGAAGGAGAAACCACTGGGCAAACAACAGGGTAGGGAAAGGAAGAAGGGTGAGACCACAGGACCTAAAATAATAACAGTAATAATAATTTATAAACCACTCCTGGGAATCAGGTGAAAGTACAAGCTCAGTCAGGGCTTCAAAACCCAAGTACATCAATTATTTGGTATTTTTCAAATCCTTCCACCTGAAAGATTTGGAAACCACACAGGTGATTCATGCATATAGCAGAAATAAAATCACTTTTAATATTTTTTCTGGCAACATGGTGACAGTAGGCCACTGATGGATACAGCTGCCTATGGGTCTATAGCATTAAACCTACTCAATCCAGTAGAGGGCACCTTCCATTCCTCAAAGAATTGTGGCAAGTACATGCATCTCTTTGGCCAGCAATGAACATATCCAAATGAGAATTCAGAAGAAGACACAAGTGCACAACTACTCTACATAACAATTAGAAAAGAAATGGAGTATCTTTCTCTTTATGGCACACTTGTAACAGTTTACTGTCTGTATGCTGAACACCAAAACCAGGTCTAGCAGGTCTGTTAAAATTGCATATGTGAATTTTTCTGGACACACAGAAATCTGGTTCTTTTAACTCCTCTCAATTTGAATAAAAAAGAATTAAGAATTTTGAAACAATACTCCAAAAAGGCAGGCATCACAAAAACCCCAGAAAGCAGAGAACTGTTATTTTCTAGTCTGACTTGTCTTTCTCCTTGTTCTTCTTAATATTGCTTTTCTTCCTTGTGCTCTTAGAAATTACTTTTAAGAACTGTGTGAGCTAAAAGAGCAAAACAAGCTGATGCCAAAGCAACAATATTTGTACTACCTTTTTTCTGTAAGACAGTAGGTCCTCAATCCTAACAGCTATTATTCATATGCAAAATAGGACATAGAGAGAAGCAGAGTTCTGTTAGTAATGCCACTGGAGCACAATAACAAATATTTATTTTAAATTGCAGCTGAAACTCAAAAAAAAATTTTGCAGTTGCAGTTTTAAGATGTGACAAAGCTTGCTGCTTTTTAAACTAACAGTAGAAAAAGGCGTTTGACACTGGAAGGGGTTAGATGTAAAATACTTCATTTGTGGTGTGCTCCATAAGTGCTTATTGGTTGGTTTTGAACCTCCAGTGAATGTTTTCATTTTGGCTATCCTGTTATTTTTTAAAAAATCTCAATATCCAACAATATTTCAGATTTCTGGGTACAACTTATAATTGCACTAAATCATTTCCAAAATACAAGGTGAATCCCACAGAACTCCTTAATTTCATACAAAAGATGACACTAAACCACTCCTATGATTCTAAAAATCACATCCTATGCTAGCTGAGTTATAGATAGAATGGATCCTGTAAAAAAGGTCCCTTGAAATTGTTCCTCCCCACCTTTTGGCATTCCTCTGTCACAGTTTATCTTACCAAGGTCGAGTATTATCAGCTGGGCTCCAGACTGTGCATTTCCAACATCATTTTCTGCAATGCACTGATAGAATCCTTCATCCGATTTCACTAGACCCAAAACTTGCAGATTATGTTCTTTCTGAAAAGTAAAGGAAAAATGCAATACTTAAAAATGGGATACAACTGCAGAAACAATGGTGTTACTGTGGCACATCACTATGACAGAACTGCTGAACAGTAACACGGAAAAGTATATTTGGAATTCTTTTCTGATTTCATCTCTTTTCCTCTAAATACTCAAATTATACAGTAACAAAAAGCAGCAACAGCTCCTACAAATGGCTATCAATTTCTAGCATCACATATCACTAGCAAGTCATAAAATTTCCACAGCCATTTTTATGGTATTTTAAGCACTGAATATAACTGCCTAGCTCACCCTTACAATCCTACAAGCTCAGGTATACTCAATTATACAACCATTAAGTTCTCAACCATGTCTCAATAATGACATTCACTACATCAAAAATTTCCCAACAGAAGTACTGGTGTGCCAGAGCTCATGATCCACAGCTCAGTTATATTTATATTTTAACTCTTGTTTGAAATAGTAATGTTCACTGATCACAGACAGCTGCAGAAAACAGTCAGTGTTCAGAGCAAACTTGCACTTTAACAGGTTCAACCAACAAAATGTGCTTTTGCCACTGTTTGTCTGTCTCTCATGGAAAAATCTAGAGTTACAAAAAAATACCCATACAATAGAAGCACATGCCATAATGTTTCAGTAAAATGACTGAATTATGGAATATTAAGGGTTTCAAGAACCCAAATAACAATGGCAGGAAAACAAGAAGCTGGTCCTATAAAACAACACAGCTCCCACGCATATCTGTTAGAGGACTAAAAAGTCAATAGCTTAAAAATCTGCAAAATGGACAAAGTACTTACAACAATTTTGAAGTAGTCACTTGGGATCACCATGTCTCCATTCTTGACCCACTTCACAGTTGGAGTAGGTTTTCCAGTCACCTCACACTCAAACACAATGTCCATAGACTCATGAGCATAAATATTTGCAGGCCGCTTCAGAAACTCGGGGGGAACTTCAAATAAAAGGGAAGAAAGACAGAAGATGGTGGTTATCATCCACAAAAAATCAGCATTTGTGCTCATACTCAAACATCCAGTAAGACCCAACACACAAAAAGAAGGTTTCAGGGACTCTAGCATAAACAGTGGAAATATTGGTACACATTTTCAGATCAGGGCTTGATAGAAGCTGGTACAAGCTCTGTGTTATTTCAAAAATTACATTTGAGGCAGTTAACCAGTCAACCATTTTAATGTGAAATGCCCTCTTGAGAATACATGAAAGAAGCAATCGAACTGAGATGCATTAAGTCTGAAGTTAAAAAGCATTTTAAAACCAAGAGACACAGAGGCCATTTGGAAAACAGTGTTTCTGTGGCTGAAGAACAGGCAGAAGTCTCTCCTCTGCAGTAGGCATGTTGCTGTATGCTTAAGAGAGGGTTTCTGATCCCATTCCCACTCTTTCTTCACCATTTCTGACTTCATCTGAGCAAGTCCAACTAGTGCTTAATCGTGCAACAGTTTTATGCTCCTTTCACAAATAAAGGCCTCAGCTTATCCAACAGACACCATGGTACTGATTCAAATATATTCTTCTCTGGTTTGTATAAGCCCAAGAACCACTGTGTACAGGACTC
Source organism: Phaethornis superciliosus (assembly GCA_023637945.1). Lineage (NCBI taxonomy): Eukaryota > Metazoa > Chordata > Aves > Apodiformes > Trochilidae > Phaethornis > Phaethornis superciliosus. The sequence continues at coordinate 17,367,178 of JAJQWJ010000012.1, forward strand.
TATACATACCTTCATGTCATATGGAGATTGTATTACAGAAAGATACAACCAAAGACATATATTTCATAACAACATAAAAGACAGGTTCTTCATTTAAGACATACCAAAGTTGTTGTCTTTGGCTCTTGACTACCTTTTTAAAAATCTGTACACAATCAGAGTAAGATTAAATAAATTCAAGATATTTAAAATTCATTAAAATTTTGAGATGCAGAAGTTTCTGGTAATACAAACCCCAAAGTGTCCAATGCCCAGAAATACCAAAAACCTGAGAATAAATGTGCACCAAGAAGCATCCAGAGGGCTATAAGGACTCTGCTCCTTTAGCTTAGCAGCAGAAAGATCTGTCTGCAGGTGCATACAATTTGAATATGATCTGTTATGAAGAACATTCCCGTATTTGTTTCTTCTTACTACATTCACCAACATAAGGACAAGTCATTTACATAGGGTGGTAGGTCTGATTGTTCAAGTTCCAGGAAGGTTGCCTTTTGTCCTTTAATATTTATCAAAGAAAGTCAATATGGAAGGGCTTCAGAGTTTGGCAAACATTTTACATGCTTCACCTGTCAATAGAATTTAGCTCCTGCTAGGGAATACGGGATGGTAGATCATGTTTTACTTCTGCCTATGAAATGATTTTAAAGGCTTATAGGTGGATTTAATACTTTTTAAAAATAGCTGGAGACAAGCAGCTCTCAAAAAACCCTCAAGAGAACATCAATATACAGAAATATTTATACAGTAGGAAGATGGCTTAACTCTTATAAGCATGTAAACCTGTAAAAGAACTACATAAAGATTAACATGTATGTTAGCTGCCCAAAATCTCTCCCATGGGTGCAAAAATCTGGGTGGGGCTGAACCCAGCTGCCCATGACTTCAGCCAGTTGTTTCATATAATCACTTCCATAAACTTACCAGAAATGCCATACACTCCATGTTAAAATTATTTAGATATTTTTGTACTTATATTTTACTTAGTTACAATCTGTATCAGTTGGCTCTTATAACTGCACAGAATTCTGACATTAAAAAATTGTCTTCTGAATGTATTGGTGGTTAAATTGGTGAGATTCCTTGTTCTTTGCAAAAATGGTGCCTTTTATTTTAAATTTTTATTCCCCCTTAGCTTTTCTCCTTGGCATTTTTATTTATTGTGAGCTGTGCTATTTCTCCACTCCCCACATCCCAGCCTTTATTTTGGCAGGCTCAAAAAGTCATGTTTGCTTAGTTCTGGTCTGACAAGTCACCCCCGCCGCCCTCCTTCCAGACTCTCTGTATTTGCTCTAGTTTGAATTAATCTTTGCAGCCTGTTGAGTTTCAGTTCTCTCAATGTAATTGTGTCTCACCAGTGACTTGAAAAATGGCATAAATATAGTGTTGCCACTACAATATCTTGTCCAATTCACTCTACTACTGTATTTGTCCTTTCCTAGATGTATCATCCTGATGTCAGCCTAAGATGGATGATTGCTCTCTCATTGGAAGTCATTTTTAACTAATGAGTAATTTTGTTCCAGTCTACTTGATCAATAGTTTATGTTGTCATTTCCTTTCAATCTCTTTCTCCATATGTATACAGACACACACACACCACACATTTATTACTTAAGTGCTTACAGAGTTGAAAAAAGGGAACATAGAAATGGGAAACACTAAAAGTTAAGTTTTTTCTGTGAATGTACATTGATCCTATTATTGTAACATTCTTTACAGGCTAACATTTAATTCCTTAGCCATATATTAAATTTATTTCAGGAATCCTAATAAACACAAGGCAATAACATTCACTGTCAAAGGAAAGAAGATGGTCATCACCTGATGGATAACCTCAGAACACATGCAAATTGCTGTACTGAGCAGCTACATTGTAAAAGTCAAGAATGAGAAACAGGATATGAAAGAGAGGTTCACAAAACTCACAAGTGGCTCTTAGCATTAAAAATAGCAGCTCTGGGTTCAAGACTGCCATTGCCAAAGATAGTTACTTTATCATAATAAGTACTCTGATTTAATTTACCTTTAATTAAACCATGTATTCATCCAGTTTTCCATTTATGTCTGTGTGTTTAATGGTTACCTCTTTCAAAAACATATTAGGTACTCTTTTATTATGGAAAAGATGAATATCAACATCACAGAAGGGACAGTGCAGACCTTCCCTCAATAAGAGAAGCATTAGAAACCACTAATTCCCTGCTCCCCACTATCTGCCCAGCACAAGCTCCATGATCCTTTCATAAAACCTTAGGAGACTCCAGAAGTATTTTGCGTATTTTCCTCTTTGAGTATGTTGCCAGCAGTTCAGACTTCCCTCACCATCCACTTACTGGGTAAGAGACTTTCGTGATACCTTGCAGAAAATAGGCAGCTTTTTAAAAACAACCCCAAAATTGAAGCACAGCACAATTAAGAGTTGTAGTTTAGGAATGATCATTGCTAATCTGGAAGATTGAGAGACAAGTGGAGAAGGGAGGAGCACCATAAGGGGGCTGATAGACCATCACATCTGAAACAAAGTAAATGCAATGCAAAACTCTGGGATTATTTCTGTTTTATCCACTGATGCTTACATTCCAAAGAAAACATTCAGAAAGTACTCAATCACCTCTAGCAACTGACATTGTTTTAACTTGGGCCATCACCCACAAGCAAGCATTAATATTGAATTGTAAGACTCAGTATTTTATTGCCACAAAAATGGAACTAAATATCCTATTACCTCCTCCCAAATATTTCTGATTTGGAAGATTTAGAATTTGAAACGTATTATTTTTCAAAGTGACTTTGGTTTTCTTCCTTATGGAGTAAATGCCAAGCTGCTTACAAAGGGATAATAATAGGAGAAATGTTCACTTTATTATCAACTACTTTCCAGTTAATGAATTAGAAATGCTTTTAAAATACACTTTTATTGTTTAAACTATGTCAATGTTTAGCATTCACAGAGATTAACACAATGTGAGCACAGATGTTTGTGGTACAGAAGTTAAATTGATAACCAGAGAGCAAATGAGCTAATTATCATCTAAAATAAGATTTGTAATGGAAGATTATGTGTTCTGTTACCAAACAGACAATTATACTTCAAAGAAGACTTGGCAGTTCAGCCCACTCTTCTATCCCTCTTAATGTTAGTTGGCAAATAACAATTTAAACTGCAAGATGCTCATGCAGGGCTTCCCATGCATTGTAGTACCCAGAGAGAGCCCTATCCAAGGGTATCTTCTACCCTTTTGAAGATTTAAAAGCCAAAATATTTTGATCCCAACAGTGATAAAAATAAAAGAATCTACATCAACAGCTGCTTTAAATGTCTAAGTTAAATCCCAGTAAAGGTGATATGAAGAACTGTATGCTTTTAAGACAACAGCTGTAAGATGATCTTCCCCTCTTCCCAGCTGAGGAACTTCACATTTGCAAGAGGAATTGCACCCAAGTTAATAGGAAATGGGAATGGATGCTGGGTGTCATCAATCCAGGAGATGTGAATCAATCTATTGACCCCCAGTCAGAGGAGGTTTAGGTTAGATACTAGAAAAAAATTTTTTTCACCCTGTCCTGGTTTGGGTATTGCTAATTTTCTGTCTTGTAATTTTGTCTTCAGTGAAGTCTCTTCTAAGTAGCTGCACCTGCTGAAATTAACAAGTTTCTCAGTGTTTGCTTCTAGGACTGATAACACTCCATGTTCATAGTTATGGCTAGAGAACTGTATGCAGACCCAAAGCCACTGCTTGGTTCTGAGGAATATCTTATGCTCTGGAAAGAGAAAGGGAGTAAAGGAGCCAAACCTGCAACCCTCCTTTAAAGACCAGACACGACAAATGACCAAAATTGACCAGAGTACTCCATTCCATAGGCATCATACTTGCATCCTCGTTTGGGTCAGGATAAAGATAATTTTCTGTCTTGTACTTTTGCTTTTATCTAAGTCTCTTCTAAGTGGCTGCACTTGCTGAAATTAACAGCAAGTTTCTCAGACACTTCAACAGCTGATGAGTGTGACCTCTTTACTCCTTTTCTCCTTCGGGAGGGCAAAATTTTCCTCAGAACTGAGCAGTGTCCTTGGTTCTGTGTACCAGTCTCTAGCAGTAACTATAAATGTTATCAGTCCTAGAAGCAGACACTGTCTGAGAAACTTGCTGTTAATTTCAGCAAGTGCAGCCACTTAGAAGAGACTGAAACTAAAAAAATATTCAATTATATTACAAATGCAAAGAAATCAGATGAGGATGAACGAGCAATTAGTAAAAATTATATTGATCAGTCAGAAAGGTAGAAGAAAAAAGTCAGGATCGACTTCAGTACGTGTAATATTAAAGTGTACATTTATGAAATAGGAAATAATAGCAATGAACCTTGCAGAAAAAGCTCTGAGAAACAACGATTTTATCAGAGATCAGCAATACAACTGTGAACTATGCATGACTTCCAACATCATATTGGTATTAAAAGAACTGATTGTACAAGGAGGTGTCACAGCAGCTCCAGAGACTTTTCTTCCATCCAACAGGCACTAATGCCTTGGCTGACCATGTCACTTGAGCATCACATTTCAAGTAAAGGATGAACTGTGATTTACAAAAAGCACTGATCTTGACAAGAAGCAGTGATAATTGACTCAGAAAATCAGCTCCAAAAGAAAAAAATGGAAGTCCAGGATTCAGTGTTTTGAGCAAAGGCAAGATTAAGCAATCGGGCTATAGGACAGCACAAGCAGGTAAGGGAGCTTAATATAGAAATACTGCAAGAGAAAGAAAACCTGTGTGAGTATTTATATCTCATTCTTGCACAGGAAGAACACCTTCATAATGGTAACATCCAGATATTTGCCCTGTTCAAAAGGTAATGCGTTAAACAATTAATTGCTTGCTCTTCTACTTTGGTATGAAAAAGGATTCTTCATCATGTCTTTGAGTCAATCAACATGTGATGTCTCTTGGTTCTTGCAACTGAAGAGAAACAAGCATTCATTTCCTACTTGCTTGCCCCAAGGCAATCCTAATTTTACACTCAACAAGAGTTTTCAATATTCCACTTGTCTTTGATCATCCTTGTTACATTCTACACCTTCTTTTCCAGCTAAGAGCTTTGCTAGTTTTAAGAAGGGAGGGAAAAAGAATTGCTCAGGGCATTGCATCTATAGGACCAGGAGAGATATAGAGAGTGCTGTAACAATTTTTTGGTTTTGGTGTCTGTTGCTTTCTTTACAATTCCTAACCTTTGATTTAGTGTGGGGTTTTTTGTTTGTTTGGGGTTTTTTTAATTGTTGTTGGGGGGGGGGGTTGTTTGTTTGTTGGCTGTTTTTTTTTTTAAGATCAGGCATTTTCCAAAGATCTACATATTACAACTTTAATATTTTATGCTGGTGCAAAACCTGGCAGTTCAGAGACCACTGCCATATAAGTTCATAAAGCTGTATTATTTAACTGTGTATATCACTTTTGAACACACTGAATTTCACCTGCCATTTCATCACTTAATGTTTCTTCCACAACAAGGTGTTTCCAAAGCTCTTCACAGCTCCCATTCATTCTCACAACCCCAATCAACTCAGGAACAATGGCAAAGCTTGTCACCTTACAGTCCCTGTTTCTAGATCACTTACAAAAACCTGAACAGCACCAAATTGCAGCTCATGAAACCAGTCTAGCTTCCAATCTAGTTTTCTACCTGTTGAAAAATCACTTATTATCTTTTTCTATACCAAAGTCAGTCCCTCTGACTCCACAGCAACATTGTTTGAAGCTCTTGGTGAGCCTGTTCAAAATCTTCTGGGAAAGAGCTCTCGACATTCTTCCAAAGGTTCTTGATAGTAATGTGTGGCTTTTTCCCCACAAAATATCCACAAATGAATCCAACATATATGATTTCCCATGTGTCTAACAACACTGTATTTTGTTATAATTTTTTTTAAGTTTAACTGGTCCAGACATCAGATTAACTCATCTTCCCAGATTTCCCCTGGGAGACTTTTAAAAGATTTTACTTTTAAAAGATTGACACTGATGTCACAGTGACCAAGTATCTCTAGTCTGCTTTTTTTCAGTCTGATTAGCCAATTTAAGTGATAGGTTACACACCACACTTAGTAACTCAGGACTTCACACTTCAACACATTTGAGAAATATTGAGTGAATACCATCTGCTTCTGATGATTTCTCACTGTTTGCTGCATGGATTTGTTTTGAAATGCATTTTACTAGCTTGACAACTTCAGGTAGGCCACCCCACAACCTCCCTCTATTTAAAAAATAAAATGAAATTTTTAAAAGTTTCCAGTTTTGTTGAGAACATGGGTATCAAGCATTCACTTTTTTGCTTCAGGCCATCTTCTCACCACTTATCTTTATATTCAATCATCTGTGGACCCTATGCTTAATCTGGCAGGCCTCCTGCCTCTGACAGGCTTGGAAACAAGCTATTAGAATATTTTTATGTTAACAGCAAATGACTGAAAACTTAGTATTATTTTACTTACATATAATAACAAAAAATAACTCTTTAACTTGCTCTTAGAAGATTACTGGTGAGGTTTTAGGGGTGGGGTTTTTGTGTCTAGGCAATCCTGCTCCAGCAGGGGCATTGGACTAATTGATCTCTGGAAGTCCCTTCCAACTCAGATGATTCTGTGATTGTGACAAGGTGCGTGGACCTCAATGTACAGAATTCATAATGGATCAAAGGGTAGGAAATGGCCATAAGCCACCTGCCAGAAGCTCTGAAACTATCCTCCGCATGGCTGAGCCTAAATTTTGTAGAAGGATCAGTGAAAAGCTGCTTTCTGAAGAGTATTATGACTCACTGGCACGAGTGCTTGTTCTATAACTAATGTAAATTCCAAGAGTTTTGTCCACAACAGGTGAAGACATACATGAAAGCTTAAAACTATTTATGTAATAAATACAATGTAAGTGAATGAGTAAGAGTGTGTGTGCATGCCTTGGCACAGGCCTCAGATCAGCAAGGGAGCAGAAGCCACAATCAAGGCATGTCTTAATACCATGGTACCATCATGGCCTAATGCAATGGATGGCACCTGGTGAGACAGACCTTCAGGTGGACACCCAGCCCCACCTAGATCATGCCAAGGTAGAACCTCACACTTTGCAGACCTTGATATGGCTGGTGAGGGGCATATTGTTGCCCCCTGGCTCACAGCACTGATAACTGTGCCATGTCTCAGTTGCTGGTGTTAGTGGGTCAGTAGCTGTCCCTGACATGGCTTAGCATTTGCTTAATAAATCCAGCTTAGCAATGCCATGTTTGTTGGTCACTCTTCTTGTTCCCTATTTTATGTACCTGGTGACCCCTGTTTGCCATTTTCTGCACTCATTTTATCCCAGCACTGATGAGTTAGATATTTTTCTTTTCCTTCTTCTTGTTTGAGGTTTGCTAATTTTTGTTTCTTTTTATGTGAGGACATGGAGATTTTGCCTCAATACCAACTGCACTTGAGATCTGCCCTCCACTGCTTGTAGTAAAACCCCTCTATGACCATTTCTAATTTAGATACCAAATATTTCTTTCCTTTTTGTTGACTGAGATCACACTGTGAGTGGATACCCTCTGTGAAAACTTCTAATGACAGACAGGGATTAACGTGCTACTATCAGGGTGAACTTCACAATTAAAGAAGAACTTAGGACAAAGAACAGATGGCAAAATAAATTTAAATATTAAAATGGGATAACCAGGCCATATGCAAACTCTTATCAATCATAATAAACTAAACCAGAACTCACAAAGCTGATTAGTGGATACGATGGATTATTATTAAAAACAAGACCTCTAAGCAACTTCTACTATGATTCTTAGAAGTAAAAATCTTTAAGTATCAGTAATGTAACAATGTTATGTTCATTATTTCCATGTTTTACTATGCCTTCTTTTCCCAGTCCTCCTAGAAGAAACCAAGCCTGTTTGACCCTGAGTCTACTCCATGTACCATGGAAACATCTCAATAAGAAGACCACTCATCAAAATTTAAACTTCTTACAGCAGTGCCGAAGGCATTGAAAATTTTATTGAATTCCAGAGCCCTCATTTTCTACACAAAAAACCACATGGTGAAGACGCAGAGAAACAGCCCTCTGCAAGATGGAGGCCTGTAGCCTTTAGGCCCTTTTTTCCAGTTCTCAGTGAAAAGCTACTTTCCGTCAAAACCCTCAGTTTCAGTTATGAGCACATCACCCCTCATAAACAAAGCTGCAAGAGAAGCTTGGGAGACAACCCTGTTTAGATACCCCCTGCCCCTTCTGAAATGCCACTGTCTAAATTAATACTTTAACCCATCTCTGCTGAGACTTTTTAATGACAGGTTCTGCAGCACTGCTTCAGTCACTGTGGCAAATAAAAAGTATCACTTCTGGCATTTATGGATATTTATTCTAGAAACAGGGATTTCTTCCCAAAAGGTATGTTTAAAGAAATTACCAGCATAACAGGAATGTGCCACAACAGACAACTTCAAACAGAGGCACCCAAAGTTTTCAGTCCTCAGTTAAAAATACTATCATATTGCTTATCATTACTTATTTATTACTGTATAAAGGCTTTTTAAAGATTACTACCACACTTAATGCCTTTGTAAACATTGCAGTGTTGCCATGAAGCTTGTAAGAGAGGTTATGAGATCCTGAGTGCCGAGGACGAGTCTATCCAGCTGTAGTGTGGATACATTGATAACAGAAAAAAATTGCCTCTTAAATCAGCAAAACCCTGGCTCCACCAGCATAATTTATTCTGTTAAGATGTATCAAACTTATTTCCATGAGCAAAATCTCATCATCAGACCCCCCTCCTCTGTCAGGACTAAAAAGATAAAATGCTAATCGCTGCCAGGCAGCTAATGCAAATTGGTAGCAAATGCAAGAATACCAGGAAACCTGAATACAAAGGGAAGACCCACAGTTACCAATGTGCAGCAATAATTGACAAAAAGAATAAACTTTTTACTCTATAAAATTCAAGAGGGAAACAGGGAAACTCAGAAGCAAAAACAAGTGAGAAGAAGGGAGAAGCAGAGGATTGAAGCTGGAAGCAGTACACCAAAACCTAAGGAGGGGTGAGCGGAGGCAGAAGGAGTGTCAGACCCTCAGTGAGTGTGGAGGGACAGTGACACCAACAGCCAGCAGTGACTTTCTTTGGAGAGTGAGAAAAAAGTCAATTTGTTCTCTCTTTCATTAATAGCCCTTTTCCCTGAGGTGATTAATTTGTTTAAAATCCTGCTCTCCTTGTGTTTCTCTTCCACTTTCAACTCCTTCCTAAGACTCCTTTCAAAAGTGGTGTCATTTACCCTGAAATAGACCATTGTAATTCATTCAAATCATAAATTTGGTTACTTTTGCAATTTGTAGGATGTGAATGCACAACGGCTAATATTTCCTCACAAACAAAATGTAAAAGATTAAGTTACGAACTGTGACACCAGCAGACTGCAAAACAAGGTTTGGTTGGTTTTTGAATAATTGTTCTAGGTGAAGCTGGTGCCTCCACCAACAGTGAATGACACCTGAGTGCTTTGGTAAGAACAAGTTTATTACTGCATTTTTCAAACCCTCAAATTTTAACTTTACAATTACATAGAATTTTTTAATCAGTGACGGAAAAATGGAACTTTATTTTTAAATCACTGAATGTCTTTGGTTTGAAGAGACCTTCAAGATCATCCAGTCTAACCTTTGACGAGCACCATAAGTTCACCACTAAACCATGTCCCTAAGGACCAGGTCCATACACTGTTTAAATAATTCCAGGGATGGTTACTCCACCATTGCCCTGGGCAGACTATTCCAATGTCTGTCAGTTCTTTCAGAGAAAAAAAAAATTATTCTTAATATCTAAATTTTTCATTTTGTCAAAGATGAACAAGACAAAAGAGATGCCTGGAGAAATGAGAGGCGACTGGAGAACAGTGGGAAGGGGTGAGAAAGCTGGGGCCAGACAGTTAAATTCAGGCACAGAGATAAAGGGAAATAGCACAATAAAAGAAATGGCCCAGCTAGACAAGGACATTGAGAGTGATGGGAATGCTGATTTATGGAAGATCTTGGGGCAAGAGGGACTAACTGAGAGAAAAAAGAAAAGGGGTGAAGAAGGAAAAAGGGTGAAGAGGCATGAACTGACTGAAGAAGCAGAATAACAGGGATCAACTGAGCAGGAACCTGAAGGGACCTGAAACCTCAAGAGTAGGATTTGGTAGGACACTAGAGAGAGTAAGTTCAGTTGAAAAAGAGATATTGATAAATGTGGCATAAGATATAGTCAGGGACAGGCTGGGACATCAGAGAAAGAAGAGGACAAATCTTAAAGAAATTCTGCAAGTGTTGGAGGTTCCCAGGACAGCCAGCCTCCCCCTCCTGTATCCTCAGCAAATGGACATAAACCTCCCACCCTTTCTGTCTCCAAACCCCAGTGAAGACCTGCTTGGAGCTGGGCATGCAGAAAAAGGGTGGCTGCAACCTTGCCAGCTTGCATGACAGAGATCAGCATGATCTTTTGTCTCCCTACTCATCCACTGCTGGAGGTGAGCAGAGGTTGGCAGAGACCATGAAAAAGGAATGAAAAGTCCTGTATCTCACAAAGCCCTAGAAAATCAGATGCCTTCCCCTGTCTCTGTCTCACTGGTGGGACTGGGGTGAATGTTTAAAAAACAAATCCAGCTTTGACAGGTGACTGCAACCCATCAGCCTTGAGATCTGGGTTGGTGGCTGGCCAAGAGCTGCAGGGTCGCACACCCCTCTCCCATGCCCAGTGCTAATCACTGCTCTGAAGGGACACATTATGAGATGCATATGCTGAAAAAATAATGTTTAAGCATCACAAACTGGGCACTAAAACAGTTGGATGCACTTCACCTTAACTCTCCTGTGTCTCAGTCAGTTTTTAAAAAGGATTCAATACCACTTCATTCCATCAGAGTGCAAAAAATACATTTGTTAGTGTTTGTGAATGATTCAGGTTCCACGGTGCTGAATACAAAACCAGAAATAAATACGGATTTGAACTCGGCAGAAATAAATAAATCATGGTACTATCCCCTTAAAAAATAAAAAACATCTAACACTGAATATTTTCTCAATAAATTAGTACTATAAAGTTTGTGCACTGCACAAGGCAGTAAGATCCTGTGGAGAAACCATAGAAGAACATGTATTTTAAGATTTCCATAACTTCCCCACAGAATAAGGGGGCAGAAGAAAGTAAAAAAATTAAATACAGCTAACCTTGAAACTTTTTTTTTTAAAATATTTGCTTGTGTAGCTTTCACAATGGGGCAGTGTATTTGTGTGCTGGAGACTGAGAAGCTGACAAAGGCCAAATTTTTAAGATTTTAAAGATTATTTCAAATATCAAACTGTTTGTTCTCTGCATACAGATTGCCTCAGATCACATGGGAAAAAAACCCCAAACTGGCTCTGCAAACTGTAAAAATAATTGAATGGATCCACTTCTCCAATAAGGCCCTCTCATCTTTACCTACATGAGATGCAAATTTCCAAACAGGATGTTACTGCAGGAACCAGGCATATCCCTACAGTAATTGCCCACTAGGAAAAACACTACTTTTCTGATTAAAAAAAAAAAAGAGTTTATGCTTTTCCATTTTTTTTTCTGCTGGCAGTGACAAAAATCCTGTAAGCTTTGCTTTGGAGTTATCCAATTGCTTTTCCCTTCCATATCAGTGAATGTAGGTCTATCTTCACATCAAAGTCTCTTAGAATTTAATTCTAATTTACAAATCCCCAAAATAACTTTAATTACAATCCACTTCAATAGTAGCTTCCACATAAGGAACAAGCAAACAAGCTGAGACCCTGCAGTGTGAAAAAAAAAACTGAAAGAGACACTGTAAGAGCTTATAAAATTGTGTCTGCTGTAGTGGGAAAATAAGGACAGATTGCTTCAGCATTTTCCCATGCAAGACAGGAAAAGAAAATTTAAATCAAGTTAACAGAGATTGGTTTCAAACAAACAAAAAGAAGGTGCTGTTCTTCCCAGTGTCATGGTATGCTCTGAATACAAGATGTTTACTTGGGGTGGAAGAGTGGGGTGGCAGGAGTGGGAGACAGATTAATAGCAAAGAAATCTATTGAGGATTGCTGAATAATGCAGAAACTACAAGTGGCTCAAAAAATTCCCAATTTGCAAATGGCTGGAGAACAAGACATTACCCGAGGGAAGCAACAAATATTCCTGCCCTTCTCTCAAATTCTCTCAGCCATCTGCTTTTGGACACTGTTAGGAACAAGATACTGAATACATGAGCCTTTTGCTTGGTCTAGCACAACCACTGTTGTATTGATGTGTTTCTATCACACACATAAATATGCGCATAATAAAACTAAACTGTCACACACCTTTGTTTGCACGATGTTACTGTCAAAACAGGAGGACTTAAAATGCACGGTCATCCTCTGGCCCTGACAGCAGACACTTGTCCAGCCTTCAGAACACCGTGACCAACAGCCCCAGCTCCCATCCACCCCATGGGTTGCTCCATCAATTCCTTCCCCTCCCCTGGCCCCAGGGCAGCCATTCTCCTTTTCATCAAAGCAAACAGGAGAACTCCAGCATCAGACCTGGAAGGAGGCACATCTTGCAATAGGAAGTATGCGATATTGAGGAAAGTGCTGGCTAGGTAAGGCAAAAGCCTTGATCTGTAGGATTTTACCAAGGGAGCACACCAGGAAAGCTCTTCAGGCAGCAGACCAGTGAGCACACCCCTAAAGCACAATCTGTACCTAGAGGGAAAAGATCCTGTTGCACCTTGGACATTCTGCATTATAACTGAGCTAGTAAGGCAAGCCTTAAAAACATTTCACTGTGCTGAAAGATCTTACAAATTTAAATATGAGGTCTTACAAATTTAAATATGAATTGAGTTAGAGGCAGGATGGATTTGGAGTATCTTTCAGATTCTCTATGACTCCAAATAGAAACTCCACAACACAACAGCACTGTGCTGTAACCACCATTTTACATTCTTATCTGCCTTTTAAAAATAAAAACATTAGTTCTCAACATCTTAAATGTGCAAAGATGGAAAAAAAAAAACCAAAACAAAGGAATCTTTGTAAACTGTATGATTTGCTTCACAAAAAAGCACAACGTTGAAATAATCTTTCAGCTTTCTAGAATTATTCAGGTAGGAATTTAGGGTTATGTTTCTCATCACACTGCAAGAACTGGTCTCAGATTGGTACGTTAAGTCAATATACAGGGGTTAGCTAAGAGTCAATAATAGGGGTTTAGCTCAGAGTCATCCCCAACTGGCATGAAGTCCTCTCCTAAGTCCCTAGCTCTATTTCTTCAGCATAAGGAAAAAATAAAAATAAAGTACAAAAGTAAAGAAGAAAACCACAAACTACAGTTATAAATCTGCCAGGCTCCTTTGCCTTTACAGTTTTCTTACCTCAAAACATGACCCAATACCAGAGTCATTGCTGTTCAGTTATTATAGGTCAGAGGAAGCAACAGGATCTTAGGAAAGCACATGGCCTCAGAGTCGAGTTATTTTTTCTTAAATAAAATCCAGTAATTTTTTGATTCCTTAAGGTAGCTAAATCACAGAATCACAGAATGTTTAGGTTGGAAGAGACCTCCAAGATCATCCAGTCCAACCTGTGACCAACACCATAATCAACTACTAAACCATGTCCCTAAGGACCAGCTCCAAATGCCTTTTAAATGCCTCCAGGGATGGTGACTCCACCACTGTCCTGGGACATTCCAATGCCTGACAACCCTCTCAGTGAAAAAATGTTTCCTAACATCCAGCCTAAACCTCCCCTGGCACAGCTTACATCCATTTCCTCTGCTCCTATCACACCACTAAGGAGAAGAGGCTGTTTCCCTCCTCTCTCCAGCCTCCCTTGAGGTAGTTGAAGAGCCATAAGGTCTCCTCTCACCTCCTCTTCTCCAGACTAAACAACCCCAGCTCCTCAGCTCCTCACAGGATTTGTGCTCCAGCTTTGTTGCCCTTCCCTGGACACACTCCAGCACTTCTCTGTCCCTCCTATAGTGGGGTGCCACAGGACTCAAGATGCAGCCTCACCAGAGCTGAGTACAGAGGGATGATCACCTCCCTGTTCCTGCTGGCCGCTGAGTTCCTAACACAAGCCAGGATGCCATTGGCCTTCTTGGCCACCTGCACACACTGCTGACTCATATTAAGTCGACTGTCAACCAATACCCCCAGGTCCCTTTCCAACTTACAGCTCTCTAACCACACTTCCCCAAGTCTGTAGCTTACCATGGGGTTGTTATGGCCCAGGAGCCAGACCTGGCATTTGGGCTTCTTAAACCTCATACAATTAGCCTTGGCCCACTGGTCTAACCTGTATAAGTCCTGCTGTAGGGCTTCTCTACCCTCCAACAGATCAACACAGCCACCTAGTTTGGTGTCATCTGCAAATTTACTGAGGGTACACTCAATCCCCTCATCCAAATCATTAATGAAGATACTAAAGAGAAGAGGCCCCAGCACTCAACCCTGAGGGACACCACTCATTACCGGTCGCCTGTCAGATTTAGTTCCATTCATGACTACTCTTTCAGCCCAACCATCCAGCCAATTTTTTATCCAATGCAGGGTATATTTATCCAAGCCAAGTGCCCTAAGTTTCTGAAGAAGAATGCTGTGAGAGACAGTGTCAAAAGCTTTACTGAAGTCCAGATAGACAATGTCCACAGGTCTTCCCTCATCCACTAGGTGAGTCATCTTGTTGTAGAATGAGATCAGGTTAGTCAGACAGGACCTCCCTTTCATAAACTCATGCTGACTGGGCCTGATCACTTTGTTATCTTGTATGTACCATGTGATGGTACTCAAGACGGCCTCCATAACCTTTCCTGGCACTGAGGTCAAACTAACAGGTCTATAGTTTCCCAGATCATCCTTTCGGCCCTTCTTGTAGATGGGTATTACATTTGCCAGTTTCCAATCAACTGGGACATACCCAGTTTGCCAGGACTGTTGATATATAATGGAGAGTGGCCTGGGAAGCACTTCTGCCAGCTCCTTCAGTATGCTCAGGTGGATTCCATCTGGTCCCATAGACTTGTGCACATCCATATGGCCCAACAGGGCACTGATCATTTCCTCCCGGACTATGGGGGCCTCATTCTGCTCCCCATCTTGGTCATCCAATTCAGGAAGCTGTGCCCTCAAGGAGCAATTGGCATTGATGAAGAGTGAGGCAAAATGAGCACTCAGCAGTTCAGCCTTTTCCATGTCATCCGTCACAAGTTTCCCTCCCGGGTCAAATAGAGGGGGAAGATTCTCCCTAGCTCTTCTTTTGCTATTTACATATTTATAAAAACTCTATTAACTTTATGATACTGGCCGGATTTAATTCAAACTGAGCTTTGGCCTCTCTAATTTTCTTCTTACAAATCAAGGCAGATATTATGGATAAGGAGCATACCACAAATCCATCAAAGTAACATTGTAAGTTTGCAATATTGTGGAAATAATTCTTTCTAGCAAACAGACATAGCAGAGTGGGGAGCATTCACACAATGCTGATACAAACTGGTAACTGTTAATAGAATAGGAAGAGATATGAGTCTCAGTTATTCATATCTCAGCTTAGCAAATGAAACAGTGACCACTCCAACATAAAGCACTAGAACCTCCCTAGAGAAAAGCTGGCATATAATTCGCATTAAAACTTCATAACATTGTCTATTCTTTGTAAGATGGTGCAACATCTGATCACTTTTTTAATAAAAAGGGGAGAGTGCTCTTTCAAATAAAGTTTTACATATCTGAGCTATTCTAGGCAAATAAAAAAAACCAAAACCCTATTTTCTTTCATATGCAGCATCTTTCTGCACTTCAAAGAAACTTCTCTCTAACTTAGAAAAAAATGATAAACAATTATAGTCCAATGGGAAACTAAAGAGTTTAAGTTTTGCAAGAGAATCACCTCGAAGACACAATTTTGCTCAAGCACTCGAATTACTGACAATGTTACTCCATGATTAAGACAATGAGGCAAAGCTTACTCACAGTAACAGAGACACAGTCGATGGAAACCACTTAAGAGGATTCATAAAAGCTTTATTCCTTGTCTTCTACTGGTCTTGCTTACAATCCAGCTAAATTTCCTAGAGCTTACTAGGTTAATTGTTTAAATCCTCAGTTCTCTTGCTTGTAATCCTCCAAGTTGATGCCCACACTACTCCAGTTACAATCAAAAGAAGTTGCAGGAAGATTAGCAGCTCTGAAAATCACTCCTATCATAGTTAATCACACGGATGATAATTTAAGCAAATTATGAGAGCAATAACCATGCAATATTCACATTAAGCATATAGCTGGAAGGAAAGCTACAGTCAGTGCCAGGGACAGACACACTCCAGTTCATGAAATCTCAAAAGCCTAATCTCACATAACAAAACCTCTTGCTTCACTTTCACAAAGCCTGGAGGGGGTATTTTCCCTTCCCACTCCATGCCAATTCTTGAGTAGCTGTCCAAAACAAAGTTTCAACCAGTTATGTAAAGCACAATGATTTGGACCTTATGGTTGTGGGTTTTTATGCAGCAAAGAGAATGTGGCTGGATAATGCTCATGCACTTTATTTTTCTATTATCTTCTCACCAGAACCATCTTCCTAAGGTAGGGCTTAGTCTGTCTATGAGGCAGTTTGTGCTGTGCTAGAGATAAAGCAAACAGGCAAAAGATAAATGGTATAAATCCAAGCTATGTTATTGTTGATATTGTCAGTAAACAAAGTTATTAATTATACATGTACTGGAAAAGCTGAAGAAATATTATTTGCCCAAAGGGGACAGGAATGGCAAAATTGTTTTTAAAACTCTCCCCAAAGCCTCACGCATTGCTTGCAGTAAAGCATTTGAATTCACTAAAACGTACACTTAACAGCATCAGCTCAGCTCTCAGAAGCTATGAACTGCTCAACGCATCTCAAAAGAGATTTTCATTACAGAAGACGTATTTTAAATTGCACTTCTAGCATCTCAGTTTCATTGCTGTGCATAAAGCCTGCCTTCAGCTTCTCAGAAGACAGGACACACTTGCAAGTAAAAGCACATCATCCATTTCATAAAAGATATTCCATTAGAATAAACAAATTAAATTAATCTGACATTGGAGCTCCAAAACACTACTGAGCTTGATGAGTTACAGGGCATGAAGCACAATTCTTTTCAAAGGCTGCTGAACTTTCCCATCTCCCTCAAGTAAGAGTCCACTTTACAACTTGCCTGTGCAAAAAAGACACTACCCTATTTAAGTGAACTGCCCCTCATGTTTACAGATCTGAGTCTTGACTGATAAAAAGTATTTCTGGGGAAGATTTTGCAACCTGCCACTGCAATAAATAGATTTATTCTTTTATGAAGAGAACTCTAATAATGTTTACAGTCTGTGTGCTAACCTACCAGTGACAGTAAGGTTAGAGAAGGCCTTTCAAGTATTGTAACTTATGATGAACACAAAAAAACCCCTTGTACTTAACTTGAATGTATAGAACAAAATATATCACCAAAACTAAAACCTTCTGATGTGGGTCACATAACCTGTGGAATGCCACCTGCAGAGCACAAGGCTGCTTTGAATTACCATACAGTATGGCAATTTATGTCCTCACTTGTAAAATGCTTTCTTTAACACCACCCTGAGACTACAGCTAGCCTCCTAAAAATGTAAGAAGGACAGACTGTAGAAGAAATCTTTGAGCTAGCACATGAAAAACAAACAGGTCTAGCAAAGCTGCCAGAAATTAGGACTGTTTAGAAAAATATTCAATATAAAAAAAATCCTTCAGCCATTTACTAACCATTAACCTGCTGGCTGCAAGCCTGGTTTCCTTTTATCTAGTGCCCTGGATTTCCTTACAGACCTCCTCCCAGAACCTTTCTGAAGAGGGAGCCTCAGAACTGTCACTGAAGAGCATCTAACAACCTTATTAGGCAGATAACACCTGCATCAAAGCTCTACACCTCTTGCACAAAACAGTACATTCGACTTAAATTGACACTAACAACAGAAACTCTGTTTACTCAAGGAATCAAAACTCCACGGTGTTCTCTTATCCTCATCATGAAGATAAATTAATTAACCTCAAGACTGCATAGGGATTAAGTCCTCACAGCTAATAGCCCTCCTTCTCACAACAAATGGCTGAATTGTTTCATCCTTTTAACTTTGGGATAAACTTCCCTGCCAAGGACTGTATTTTTTATAATGAGACATCTCGTTGCTGCAATAATCTAGTTCCCATTAGAGAAATAAATTATCTAGTGATATGAGAGTCAGCTTAACCATCATAAAAATTTAACTTGAAAGAAAGTACATGTATACTTTATGGCATTGTCACTCTCAAGAGACCTAGGTAATGCATGGTATTCTTCAACATTTGCATTTTTAGCATTGCCCTCAGATTTCATGATGAAATATGGTGATACAAAACTGTTGAAATGTAAAAAAAACCAACCCAACTTAAAACTGTAAATTCAAGATTCAAACTTACAAGCTTGATTCAACCAATTAAACATGGAAGGATGACCTTGATGTATAGGGAAACATACTTGCCATTTAGGGCACGCAATTTCTATAAAGAAAGTTCTCACCTAGAGGGAGAAGGCATTTTAATAACCTCCTTAGTTCACTCATCCAAATTTCTTGGGGGTCTTTGGCATATGCAACTCAAAAATTACAACTGATTCTTCAATTTTTAATTTCAATTCTGATTATTATCTGGTTTTGATAGGGAATAAAATCAATAATCTAAAACCTGTGATCTGTCTCTAGTTGATGATTACACCTGCCATACCCTTCAATGTCCAACAAGTATTCAAAAGCACTTGGAACTATGAACCTGTTCAGCTACCTGACTGGCTTATGTTTCTTTCCTACATCACTGTAAAAAAAACAGGCATCATTTTTATGATCAGGTTAGTTGTGCAGAGGATGAACTTTCCAACTACCTAACTCAAAAGAAACCTCCTGGCATGTTTCATATAGCATACCATGTATTTGTGAAAGATACACACGATAGGACAAACCTCATGGCAGAAGAGCTTTTTGTTCCAAACAACATGAAGGAAAACACATCATTCAGAAGCAAATTGAAACTAGGTATAGAAAACAGAGATGGCAGACTTCACTGAATGTCTTCCCAAAATTAAAAATCATCTCAAAGGTATAATTTCAGATGGGCATTTAAGCACGAAGAAGGAGCATCAGGAATGGGAGTGGAAGACTACCCACCCCGTACTGCAGCATCTCTCTCCTCATGTGCAGCTTTACAGACTTCATTGTCACATAACTGACTTCAGAATCAAGGCAGTAAATCCTGTGTAAATCTTGCTCCAAACTAAAAAGTACATTCCAAGTTTGGAGACTACCCAAATGCATCTAAATATATAACTTAGGCAAAAGCATGTATTTTCTGTTGATTGTCCAGGTCAGAAGTACTGATAGCAACCTTAGTTGTTTGGTTTTTTTAAAGCCATTTTGTGGGAGAAGGTACTTTTCTCCATATAGCAGCAGCTGGTTCAACCCCCCATTAATATGATCTTAATTTATTAGACATCCTAGGTGAAAGAGAAAACCGGCTTTTACAATTCCCTTAGTTCAATATCAGTTTCTACAATGTAGATATTTAAGACACTGCTGCTTAATTTAGTAACATTTTCATTATCCCCAAGGATTACTCAAGAACATTTACAAGGAAAACCATTTGTGTGAATTGTATGGGTTACTGATAATATGGTTTTGTCTTTCATAATGGCAATTTATATATATATAAATAAATCAAAAAGCTGCTTTTTTTTTTTTTTTTTTTTTATTTCACAGTGTACCTCATTTTCCTTGCCCATGCAGTACTGTAGATATTGCCTCCCAACCTCCATGCAGTTCGTATATGGGCACTTAGCCAAGAGGATCTCATCTTTGTCCTCCTTACTGCTCAACCACTTGGGGATGATTTGCAATTGGGCTTTCTGGCAGCAAAAAAACGTGCTTGAAAACTATGCAGCATCTGTTTAGCACAAAGAAAGTTCTTCCATATATAAACAACCTACCTAGTGAATTACAGGTATTTCATATGAAAAAAACTCCTAATTAATGTCTGCAAAGGACTCAGAAAAGAGAAACTTTTAAGAGAGACACCCACCCTGCAACACTTCGATCTACAGACTATTATGGCTCCACTGTTGGGTTGCTCCAGAGCTCCTCCCCAGGACAATACCCGGAGACCTGTAACCTCCGTGGTCCTTCCTGCTGGGTAGTGGGAAATCTCCACTGCTGGGAAGAGTACATGCTGCGAGCTAATGTTTTGGGATGCAGCAAGGGC
Source organism: Phaethornis superciliosus (assembly GCA_023637945.1). NCBI lineage: Eukaryota > Metazoa > Chordata > Aves > Apodiformes > Trochilidae > Phaethornis > Phaethornis superciliosus. The sequence goes on from JAJQWJ010000012.1 coordinate 17,387,514, forward strand.
ACGATCAAAGAGTGGGATTGATTTCAGGTTCCCAAAAGCAGTCTTTCACATCCTGAGCCAGAAGCTTCAAAGAGGCGGTACACCCATTTCCAGTTCCTCATCCTGATCTGCTCCTGGGTGGATATCAGGCTCTGATAGTTGAAACAGCACATTCATAACTCTGCAGCATAGTTTAACCAAAACCCATCTGTTATTACAATGAGTGCCTAGCCTGTGAAGCTTCCACACACCTCATGGGCTTCTAGATGGTTCATACCAGAGGTGATGCACCTCTGCAAGGCACACATAACCCTTGGCTTCACTATCAGGTTTCAGTCACTGAGATGATCCTGTACTTGGCCTGAGCACAGGAGTTAGATGCTGCTCACATGCCCATGTAGAAACCCAAAAAGGGTATTTGTCTCAAAACAGCCGCCCTGACAAAGTGGACACTGTGCTCGGGTGGAGGCCTCACCTGAGAGCCACCTGGACTCTGTTCTCTCAAGGAGAGAGCCCCATTTGGGTAACCACCCTGATAAACAGGGCCCTGTTCTTGCAAGAGCGAGCCCCTCCTTTAGTGGCCATCCCTACAAGCTGAACACTGTCCTTGCAAGGGGATCTCTGTTTGATGGCCACCCTGACAGGCAGGACACTGTCCTTATTCCATAAGGGACAGGGGCAGGCACCCTGCACCCTGCGGAGGCAGTGTGACATCTTGTGTGTGCCCCGAGTAAGGCCACTGGAGAGGGCACATGTGCAGAAATAAGGATTGTTGCTGTGGCATACCATCTGGAGGGGTCCAAGTGAACACCTGGCTTTGCACGATATCCCAAAGTCCCTGCCTGAAATGGTGGGGTCAGGAAGCATAAAAGAGAGACACTCAAAATGCTGGATGCACAGCCGCCATCCAAGGACCTGAACTTCCTACCAAGATCATCCCTGGATCCAAGGTTAGTGATGTCTTCTTTCTCTCTTCTTTATCTTTATCTCTCTCTCTCTGTGTCTCTGCTTCTAACCTTACCTCAGCACATGAGGGTAACATAGTTTCCAATTTTGTTAAGTTTTGTTAGTTATAACCTGTTCTGCTGACAACTTTCTTAGGTTTTGCTAAATTGTAATCCATTGCTTTGAAAGTACTATCCTTTATAATTCTGCTGGTTGTAATCTCACATGCATTACAATCTTACTCACTTTTAAGTAAAGTTGTGTTCTATACAAACCTCCTGGGTGGTTACTTTACTCCTGAGTATGGTGCAGAGAATTCCCAAACTTAATCTAGCTGAATGGGTCACTAAAAGAGATTAATTAGAGGAGGAGGATCTGGCCCAGACACACCCAGGCTCCTCTCTGAAGGAGTTTAGAAAGCAAGGGGGTCCAGTCTGAATCTCCCACTCTGGGGAACCCTACCTGTGCCCACTCAGTGGGATGTAGAGATGTGCCCACTCGGTGGGACATGATCCTTTGTTTGGCCCCTGCATCTGGGGAGCCGTGCTCACTTTGGGAGATGTGACAGTGCCGTACCCACCTTGTGAGGTGTGACAGCCCAGCACAAGGTACCAACAGCAGCTGTCTCTGCTCAACCCTGACCCCGGGTAAGGTCAGAAACCCAGCCCAGCCCAAAGCTTCACAGACTATGTGTCTCCTTTGAATGCTGGTAAACAAGAGGAAGCAGCAGGGCAGAGATCATTGCTTGTGAAGGTTCCCCAGTGCTTCTCATTACAATGCTCAGTTTGCATTGTTCTGTAACACTACCACTGAATTTTAAACATTTGCATTGCTCTATGTGAATCCTTCAAAATGCCAGCAAAGCTTATTCATAATTTTTGGAAATACGGTTAAAGAAAACAAACTTTTGTGCCCTTGTGAAGAATCATGCCAAGCTCACTTCAGCATGCTTGACTGTCCTATGTTTCTCAAATATGGCAAGGATTGAAGAAATGTTTGACATAAAAAAAAAATTAAAATTCACAAACTATAGAGCAAGACTGAGAAGCTGAGCAGCTACAAGCAGAGGCAACTAGAGGTTCTGCCAACGCTGAGCCCTGCAAAATAGTAGCAGGCAACAGAAACCAGGTCACAGAAATCAGTTTCTTTAACACCGCCGAAGTGTGACAGTTTGTATAATGGAGAGAGAGACATCTTTTTCTGTAAGTTAACATTTAGTATTAAAATTCATGCACCTACTGTAGATGGCCATTTTTTATCTCTAAGTAAGGCCTGAACAAGTGAGATAGTGTTAAAATTATGCAACCATTTCCTTTGGCATATTTTTTTACATCTTTTTCGGTCTGAACATTACCCTTGAACATGAATGTGATACAGGTAAAAATTACTCAAAAAGTATACACATTCCTATTAAGTTGAATTCATAAGTAAACTATACAACTCCATAAGCATTAACCTGTAATTTAGAAGAACAGCAAGGACTATTAAGAAATTCTTTTCAGATAATACAGTGGTACTTCCCCACACCAGACTCCTCTGACTTATTGTGGGGTTTCTGTATCACTGTGGGACAAAGATCATCAACAAAAGTCAAACTGCAATTTCAAGGGGAAAAAATGATACCTACAAAGCTGATGCCTTATTTCTGCTACTAACACCTTCCTCCCAACCTGAGTTCTGTGACAACCAGAAAAAACAATACTTTGTTCCAAGTACAAATCTTTCACAGCAGCAGGTTTAGTACAGATTTTGAGTCTATAATTGAAAGGCAGACTATTATCAAGATACAGCACCGAGCTTAATTAGAAAAAGAAATCAATAAAGAAGGTATGAGACAGGTTTTAGTAATTTTCAGTGTTGGTTTGAATTTCTTCCTTAGAATTATTTCCAATAGTAATGAAAGCTTAATGCAAAAATAAGTCACCCAGACACTTTGTTCTCTTGCTGCAAGATTTAATGCACTTCTCAAGCATCTCCAATATCCCAAGAAGAACAGCAGCATATCTCAAAGCATCCGCCACAAATGAAAATCTGGTCAGATGTACCTTTGGAAGAGAAGTCTAAGATTCTTCATGTAAAGATTCTTCTTTCTGCAACTGTTTTGTTACAATTTTAAAGGAAATCTGAACAAGTTTAACCCAGGATGGTTAGTAAATAAACGTTGTATAAAACTGCCCTTTGTGCAAGACAAGTTGCAAATACAAAAGCTTAAAATAATTACCTGTTTGAATAACCAAAGTGCTTTCTGTACTACAACTCCAAACGACCCCAAAAGCAAAAAAACTGCTAAAGGAAAAAGTAAATCCCAGCAACTACAAAGGCAACTACAGGTCACTTCTTATAAAGAACAACTTACCCATACTTTGACAAATTTGTGAAAGCCAGGTTTCTTTTTTCTTTTGAGGGCTGCAAACCTTGCTCCAAGTGTCAGAGACCAGAAATTCCACCATCTCAGGTGGTTTTGCATGTGACAGTCCATCACAAAAGCCACCCTGATGGAGGAATGTTTCAGCATACATTCAAAACCCCCAAACAACTACAGTTCTGCTTCATCAAAGTACCACCATACTTTCAGATTTTATTTGTGTCACTATTGATTTAAAACCTATTGGCTAGATAAAATATAGACTTCTTTCAGTTTTTCTTATTATCTAAATTGCTACCCAGGCCTTGTGTATAAACTATATTAAAAAAAAGTTTTCTTACATGGCAACTTTTTTTTCCCCTAGAATAAGGATTTGCCCTTAGCATAAACTTTTCAGCTACATCATTCTCTTTGAAAGCACAAAACTGATAAACCTATCAAAGCACTACTTCTGCATTTGGGATTTTTTGTTTGTTTTTTTTCAACTTACTCTGGCAGCACAAAGTAGATGATCAGCCTACTGCTATGGGCAACCTCAAATTTATCACCACAGATACTCAAAATAAACATTTCCTTTAATTTTAGTTTTAGTTTTAGTACATATACATAAGTAGGCATTTAATGCATAATATTCAAAGTACACTACCAGACATGGACCAAGGTGACTCAAGAGCCAGCCTGCTACAATTCCGAAAAACATTGAAAGGTAGTAACACAGACCACAAAAAACAGAGCAATTCAGACTATTCTCACACAGATGCAGCCATTTGTTTATTTTAATAGTCTTCAGACCTGTCATATCAGTTTCCTAAGGAAGATAAGAATGGGAATGTTTTTGGTTTACTATTTTCTGGTTGAGTATTCAATGCAGTAAATATTTCACCAGGAAGTGAAACCTCCCTCTAACCTCATTATCTACAACACAAGCACCAAGACAGGTGATGGGAAGCTCACGCGGTGATCTAACTCACGTCACACCATTTGCAGAAATCCCAGGGGCACTGGACACAGTAGTAAATTTGAAATATTTGCCAGATGAAGAATGAACTTATAACCTCCTAACTATTTAACTGCCACCATGGCTCTTCCACACCACAGGTTTTTAGAGAAAACAGAAGGCAGCTGACTGCATTTAGATCTATTTTCTACTTGTTTCCGCGGGCTTACTTTCATCACTTTCCAGTCTTATCTAAAGGAAATACTACAGATTCTTCATTGCTGATGAGAGCAAAACAAATTTTTGCAGTGCTCTCAATTCATTAAAGGCACCATAAATAAATCTGGTACCCTCCTGCTGACAGCAAGGGGAAGGACACTGTCAACACAACTCATAGGAATTTTACTTTTTTCAGAAGATTATCAGACACCAAGTTATTGTCTGACTTCATGGAAAGTCACCTACCCTTGTATAGATACTGTCAAGTAACTGGCCTGAGTGCTGACATGTTTTTGTGCCCAGCCTTTTCTCAGAGAAAAATAAGTACAAATCTATACACATTTTATGTATTTGCTATTTGTCCTTAAAAACCAATTCCAATGTGGATGGGATTCAGAAATGTCAAGCCTTAGGGGCTAAGACTCTTAGTCGCAGAGATTTCATGTTCTCTTCCATATTCAAACCACTTTTCAAAGTGTGCAAGTCAAAACTTTGGTGCCATGATACATGGTTCTGTGAAATCCTCAACATGCACGTACACTACTAAAACTATTTTCTGTAACTCCCTGATGCAGAGCAGTTCTGTGGGTTTGCTTCCAGGTGTCTCCTCACTTTGTGCTAACATGTTTCTTCCCCTTTTCGAGGACTATGCCTGAAAATTGTACTTCCAACAGTTCCATCACTGAGCTGTTGAGCCAGTTGCTCCCTAAGCCCATTTCAAAGTTACCTAAAACAACTCAAGCCTAAAAAAAGTCTCATTTAAATTAAGTAAAGTGCCTTAGAGCTCATAAAAAGCAGTGGAGTCCATAGATGGCAGCTGGGGTGGAGAGATGTGGAGACAGTGCCCTGTTCTTCAGTGGGTACAGCCAAGCTTGGCTTGGAGGTCAGAACACTTTTTGCCACTCAGCAAGATATCCAGAATTAATTGGCAGAATGGTTGGCAGAATAGCCAGGATGGTTGGCAGAAACTATAGCAAAACCCACTGTATTACAACACATACTTTAGATTCCTAGTATTTCAAATTCCTTATGTATTTCTCAAAAAAAACCCTTCCTACCAAATCAAAGAATAACCAGGTTTAACAAGGGCTTTAAAATCAGAGATGTTTCACAATTAAAGGTACAAAGAATGTCACTAATGACAAAAACATGTATTCATTTATGATTGCTACTTCTGTTCTCCTCAAAAATATAAGCTACATAAAAAGCATATTTTTTTCTTCAATACAAACCCACCTAAAACTTAAATGATTTCTCAGCTAAACACACCATCAGTACCACTGATTACTTTCACCAGTAATGAAATACTATTTGACCCTGTATTCTCCCACCTGTACCACATACATTTTGCATAGTCTTAGGTAAGTCTTCAGCAAATACTCCATTATTTTCCACCATCCTCTGAATAAAATGACATTCTCATAACTCTAGCTTCCAGACACACTTTGTAAATAAAAAGATTGAGGAAACAAGTTTGTATAATATGCTTCTGGACCCTTAAGTGCTTTTCTAGTCACTCTTGTTTACTTACAGCCATTTTTCCAGATTCAGTCCTTCTGCAATGTATGTACAAAAATAAAGTAATTTTTTTGAACTAAACATGTAATAAAAGGCTCCTCTTTTTCTTTTTTTTTTTTTTTTTTTTTTTTTTTTTTTTTTAATGACCACCTTTTTAATGCTGGATGTCAGCACATGCATTCTTACTGCTGTGCAAGAAAAGGTATTCAGGCAGTGAAACCAGCATAGTGGATTCACAGCAGCTGGTGCCACTTCATGGGCAAAGCACATTAGCTTCCAGGTTTTTAGATCCTTTTTAAACGATACAGAAAAGCTGGTCTTGGCTCAAAGTCACATTTAATGAGCTTTTATTCTGTGCCAGTTTAAGCTTACAACTGGATCAAGCAGGTTGTTTCTATCTACCTGCAAATTTCAGTCAATCCATACCTGGCACTGCAGGGAACTACCAGTGAAGACACATCAACAGGAACACCATCTCCCTTTTACTGTCCTAACATGCCAAATAATGCCATCTTACCTACACTTAAGTAGAGATTTACATGTTTCTCACTGAATTGCCACCATGAAATGTTAACAGAAGGGAAAAATGATTGACTGCCTTAGCACAGCCTCTAGTATGCTACTGTAATCTCAAAAAAAAAAAAAAGAACCCAGTTGCTTCAAGAAAGAGATAAAGAAAAATAGATGAGATGTAGGAATTAAGTACACTGGAAATGGATTTCTCGTATGAACTTCCGCCAGGCCAATTTCTAAGAATGACAGAAGAAGCTTAAATTAAATAAAATCATGCAGTTATCAGGTGGAAAAAGATGACATTTTCTAGTATAGAAGAAAATGATACCATGATCAGATAACAGCTACTCAAACTATTCAACCCCTGACCAAATTACAGTAATGCAGAAGTACAATTGCTCTCCATAGTGAACTTCCAAAGGGAAGTAAAATTAAGATTGCAAGTAAATAATATGATCAGAAATGCAACTTTCCAAAATGCATTCAGTATAATAATTAAGATATTTAAATACTCAAGCACTGAAATAAATTTGAAGTGGTTTTGCACTAGATTTAGAAAAAAACTTCAGCATAAAAGAACTGGCAAAACTTATTCTAAATCTTTACAACCAAGTAACAAAATCACTTACACTAGTTTAGATAATGAGCAGAGAGTGAACTCCAGATCACTTTCATCCCCTGACTGACCTTTTCCTGTAGGCTACATTAAGGCTATAATCTCAGTCTTATCTATAATTTGCTTAGCTTAATTGCATCATGTCATTAATACTATTAATTTCTGCCACTGCTCATAAAACTCAAAGCCTCATGCCAATTATGTGAAATATGTACATTGAAACTGAATTAAACATAGCATGACATATACTGTGATGTAAAATCATAACAAAGTGCTGTGAAGCATCAAGCCTGTAAGTAAACAGAGCACCTAAGTTGATTCTTTTTGCCTAAGAAACAAGGTAAGAAAATGTAAGGTTTTATTTCCACACAACAGATATTTGTTGGTTTTCAAAACACTCCAAGTCCACTGTATTCCATTTGAACAGCCTCACACAGTATGCATTTTCAGATGTTCTTCCCTGACTTTTAAAGAAGGGCAGAGCTAGCTAATGTGCTTCTGTACCAGTAACCTACAGTTAACCCAGTAAAATATATCATGACCTTAAATATACAATTTCAGTAGTAAATTTATCAAATTTCCATATAACTGATAGAGAAATAAAAACTCTGCTAACGTGCCTTTATCACTTCAGATAAGACAAAACTTTAGTACCACAGTCCACTGTAAATAAGTCAGTTGAGATCTTACAAGGATTCTGTATATACCAATCACTCTTACCTACCAGTAAATTCTAGCTGAAGAACTTCAAACCAGTATTAAGATCCAATTAATAAAAAAAAATGTCAGATTTCCTCATGAAATATAAGAAAGATGAAGAAGCCAAACTTCTACATTTCCCCCCTTGCTCCTTAATAAGCCTGCCTTATTTTCACAGGTTACACAAGTAAAATGTTTTAAAATCAGTGTTATCAACATTTCAGTGCTATTCTAATCAAAACTTTTAAGAGTAAGCAAAACAGTTACAAAACCACTGAGATACTATCTCAGCTTTTCTCAAAATTCTTGAAAGCAATTCTTGAAAGCATGGTACCTAAAAGGACCATGAAAACTACTCCACGTGTGTTTCTTTGAAGGGTGGCTTTAGTAGTAGTACCATAGATCACTTTTTAGCCACAATGACCTATGTTCTCATTTAGAATATTATATAATATTATCTAATATTAAACAAGCATAGACAGCTGCCTTTAATCCTGCTCAAGATGCATTAAATAAGCAAACCCTTCATTTGAATATTTATGAAATTAGAAACAGTTTGAATAAGAAGTCACAGTAACACAACCAATACAACATAATTGGGGCTGCGGTTTGGGGTATTTGCTTGGTTTGGGTTGTTTGTTTTTTAAAGGAAGCACAAACATCAACAGGGTCTTCAAGTGCTCACACAGCCTGTCACCTGGGGATCTTTTCTCTCTGAAAACTAAATTCTTGACCTACCTTGAACTGAAAGTTCTGCCTGAGCCTCAATTGTCTCATTTCCATTATCCGCTATGCACGTATAGGTCCCAGCCTCCTCCTCTGTCACGTCCCTGATCTCCAGACTTCCTCCCGCAAGCAGAAGAAACCTGTCAGAGCTGTGCAAAACAGAAGATAAACATGATTTGATAAGCAAATTGACTGAGAGGAAATATTACCAGAGAAACACACACAAGTCCTCTGCCTGAAACGTCTACGTAAACCCAAGAAGCATTTATGTATAATATTCCTGAATGCTATTTACAGGGAGCCACAGTAGAGACAAATTCCATACTTTGGCTTAACATTTAAAATTAAGTTCAACTAGATCAATTCTAACATTCTAAGGAAGTTCTTCCAAAAAGATCTATGAAAATGATGGTCTTCCTGATTCTTGAACCTCTTTGTCTGCATGTGGACATCTCAAGCCAAAGAACAAAAAAGACCTTTCCCAACATTGCCAAAGTGAACAGAAACAATGTCAGTGAAGCTCCTTTGTGACAACGGCATGTTAGACATGTTAAGGCTGCACTTAAACCATATCTAGAGAAAAATAAATGATTAAGACGCCTCTGGATCTTGACACATACATATATGTGAGTCTGTACCTCTGTACCTTTATTATGTAAAACACCTATTTTGACTACTTGTTCTACACACATGGTGAATTAAATGGATCTGACTAGCATATAATCTGCTGAAGGCTAAGATGACAGCAGAAAGAAATGGATCCAATGGTTAAATGTGCTTGATCCATCGGTGACAGGACACAAAAGAAGACAAAAGGTCATGGAGAAAGAACTGACTGGATGCAACTGACTGAGGCTAAAAGCATTGCAAAGGAATAATAAAAGGCTATACAGGCTGTTAGTTTCATTTTGATGAGATATAATGCCTTTTTCTGAATATCAACCGATTCCCATAGTAACCCATGCAAAAGCAACACATGTTTTATGATGCTTATTCCCCAAGCCAACCATTGGAAAAGCAAAGCAACACATGCACACTGAGGCAGGAGACTCCTGGTTAGTAATCATCATTTAAGATGTTACTAAAACTATAAAAAAATTAATAGACATTTTCCCATTAGGCCACAAAAGTTTGTCCTGTGTATCTCATGAACTACTTGTGACACAGTAGCATTTCCATGAACTCTCTTTTTTGTCAAGAAACAAGGTTATGTAGTTTTCAGTCATGTATATTTTGTGCTATGCTTTTATTGTCTTTTATTATTTCCCCCAAGAAACCCTAGAGGAGAGTCCAAAGTTTACCCACATGTGATCCAAGCAGTTCACTGCTGTTAAAAACGTGGAAGGATGAATTAGTCAGATTCTTTGTTATTCCTTCTCTATGCATTAGCTGTGGAAGAATTCTGGGCTTAAAGCAGAACCACCTTTGTAATAAAGTAAAAACTTCTTAATTTTGTAAGGAGACTGAAGCATTTTCACAAAAGAGTGAGACAATCAGATTTCAGACACAGTAGACAAAGAATCAGCTTAATACAAAAGTGATAACATAATTTAAAGTGTCATTAAGAATAACAAAGATTGATCATTCAAATGTCAGGGAACAACAAAATCAAATTCAGGCCTTCCATACGCATGCAATACAGCTCTCAGTTACACACAATTATTTGAGCTGCTTTGGATATCTAATTCACATGTTTTTTTTCTGTTTCATTATCATTAAATATAGTGAGCCTTTATTAATTTGCTGTATTCAAACAGCCAGTTATGCCCTGAGGTTTGGGGTATTTTTTTTTCCTCTTTTAAATTACTATTCCCAAAACATCTTATAATCTATTTGCAGTCTTGGTAAAGTATAGAAGATAAAATTAGACAGCAAATTAGATTATTTTGTAGAATCTATGACCAGAAAAATCTCCATAATTACTCTGCTATATTTAACCTTTACTGAGTTGGACAAGTGTAATTCACTTAACACAAATCACTCAGAACACCAGGCAAACAGTAATATGTAATAATTAAAAATATCACACATTCACATGAAGTACTAAAGGATAAACCCTGCATTATGTATGTGAACACACAAATAAAGATTTAATTTGATCACATGCAGCAACAGCATAAGATTAATGCCACACATGCAACCTCAGCTTTATAATCACAGAATCATAGAATGGTTTGGGGTAAGAAGGCACCTTAAAGATCATCCAGCTCCAACCCCCTTGCATGGCAGGGACACCTCTCACTAGACCAGGCTGCTCAAAGCCCCACATGCAGCCCTCAGCACTTCCAGGAAGGGGCAGCCACAATTTCCTGGAACAGCTTCCTGTGCCAGTGTCTCACCACCCTCATAGGAAATATTTTTCCTAATGTCCAACCTAAATCTCCCCTGTTCAAGTTTTAAACCATTTCCCCTCATCCTCTCACTACAATCCTGTGCAAAAAGCCCTCCCCCAGCTTTCTTGTAGCCCCTTCAGATATTGGAAGGTTGCTCTGAGCTCACCTGGGAGCCTCCTCTTCTCCAGGCTGAACAACCCCAATCCCTCAGCCTGGCTTCCCAGGGAGGTGCTCAGCACCCTGAGCATTTGACTGGCTCTGTTCTGGACATGTTCCAGGAGCTCTGTGTCCTTCTGGTGTTGGGGACTCCAGAACTGGACACAGAACTCCAGGTGGGGTCTCACAAGAGCAGAGTCGAGGGGGGAGAATCACCTCCCTTGACCACTGTCTCTGCTTCTTTCGATGCAGCCCAGGACACAGATGGTTTTCTGGGCTGCAAGTGCACATAATCTCTTATTACGTGGAAATTATTAACCATATAACCATGTTACAGTTTACTGTAAGTATTTTTCAATGACAAAATCTTGCTAAATTGAAGAGCCCAAACCACCAAAGAGTTAGCTGTACTTCCAACAGCCTTATTAAAATATAATGTTCTGTTCAGGGTCTTTTCAATTGTTTCTTTTCAGATTAACCATCTCATTTATTGAAGATCTTGAAAGAATTTTTGGTACCTGAATTTGTAATTTTGTCTATTTGTGTCCAAATTTAAATCAAGTTACAAAATATATACTGTTCGACCGCACAGTGACCCACACATGGGAAAGGTTTCAAAGCAGAACAACGTGGTTCAAACATCTGAAACCTGGTGCCCATCTCCCAAGCTCTCAAAATCCATCTTAGCAGCCAGCCTCACCTGAAATCTCACTTTTCAACTTCAGACACATCAAAAGCATCATCATTTCCCTTCACTCAAATCAGTTTGGAGAATATTGCATCACAGCAAAATTATTTCCCAATATACTGCATTACAGGCTTCTTGTATGAACAAGTACCAGGACTGCCATCACTAAAGTTTACTCACATTTATTCACTAACATAAATCTTACTGCAGTCTTTGACAAATATTCAATAATAATACCTTTCAATTCAATTCAATAAAAACACCATTCCGTTTTTCAGGTTCTACAACAAATATTTAATTCCAACAGCCCACTTCTCCCAATCCCTTAAAATAATCTACATTTTCTATACATACAGGCTCCTATAAGTATACTCCTTAGCATTACAGCTTGAAAGCAAAATATTTAATTTTGTACTACATCAACTGCTACCCTTAAAAAGACAAAAGTAAAATTAAGGGGTTTAACAAGAGATAATAAACAGGGAAATACCTGGCCATGCTATCTGAGTTTTGTTTCCTAAACCCACCCATGCAGACATTAATATATATGCATATACATGTATGAATACATACATACATGCATACATGTATCTTAATATCTGTAGTGAGTGTGCATAGACAAAAAATGTGATTTAAGAGCATTTCACAGACAGTGGGTGCATTCAACCTGTCCAGGCTAAGAGGATCCGTTTGTTCTTGAAATAAAGAAAAGCCATGCTACTACAAAAAGTCTTATTAATACACTAAAAGGGGATTTTAATACAAATTAAATGTGATTTAATCTGTAATTAAATTAACAGAACTTGCATAACAAGCTAAGATGCCTATTTTGCAGCACTCTAACTGCAGGCTTTATTCCAACAAAGAATCTTAATTTTTACTTCTAGAGATTTTCCAGCTATTCTATTAATAATAATAATAATAAAACAACTGTCATGGTAAATGGAGTTTAAGCACTTTGTCTGCTTTTTGAATCTCTTCTCTGTGAAGCCATAGTCACAAGCAGCAGGGTTGAGTTTTGGCACAGTGTGATCACTTTAATGAACAATAAAGGAAGCTTACTCCTACAGAGAGCAGAAAAAAAAAAATCCATTTTTCTCCCTTGCCCACTTTAAAAATAAACTGTATAATCAGCACAGATATCACTAAGAAAAAAAACCTAAGTGTTGTAACAAGGAAGCAAAAAAAAAATAAAAATTTTAAAAACTAAGTTTCACAAGCAAGCTACTCACTTTCAGCCAGACCAGGTCCTGTAAGCAACAGTAAGTCAAAATAATAAAACTTCCATTGTTCAAAACTCTTAATTTATTCCTTTTGGGTTGTACCACTGAGCAGGAGGAAACATTTCTCTCAAAGGAAAGAGGAATATTTCTTTGTCTTTGCAACTTTATCCTCTTTGGTGAATGCATTTCCAGGTAATGTGACAATTGAGGATTCCAGGAACAGACATGTAGCTCAATCTCTGTTTGATAAGAGGCTTTCCTTGGGCTTGGCAGATAATGTGAAAAACTCATTTGTTGCAGGAGTAGAGAAATGTTTAGAAAAATAATGTTTGCAAACAGACAGGCTTGAAGCTCTTTCCTCACCACACAGTGTCCATGTGATGATGGAAAAGTGCTCAAGAAAGAGCAGCTTCATGCAAAGAGCTGGTGACAGCATAGAGGAAGCACTATTCTGACCACTCATACTGACAGCTGACACAGTGTACAGAGGGATTCATACCTGCAGCAAAAGTCAACTGAATCTGTTCTTGCAACACAATACTAAAAATTAATGGAAAATATTCTGAATAATCAGGTTCCACGTGGTTCAAATTGCGCACATATAAAGATAAAATATTTTCAGTAATGTTATGCCTCAGCTCTTCAATAACATTTCTCATTCGTAATTCTGTAGAGGAAAAAATGTGCAAAGCCCTCAGAAATCATCGTGACAGCCTGCATAAAAAAGCTCATAAGGGAATGAACAGCACTGTATTCAGAGCGGGATTTGAAAATTTGGGCTCTGCATCAAAAACTGCAGAAGAAAATAAAAAGGAAGACTCTTCAGTAAATGAGCTTTATCCTTCTTGTGTGCTGAATGTGACATATCACAGAGAAGGTTGGGGGAGGCAGCAAAAATATCTAATATATAAATATATGACGTGACATCATTTCAGATGCAAGAAAAAAAATTTAAGATCTTACCAGGCACATTCATTCTGACATTTCATGACATCTGATTATGCAATTCTAATGAGTCTACACCATTCTCCATACATGAATGATTTCTTACATTTACAAAAAATTAATCTAAATCATGTGCCACAAGATTGACATCAACACATTTTCTCAGTGTTATTTGAACTGTTAGTCACTACTCACAGAAGCTTGCATTTTCCAGGTAAAGACAGTTCAAATTATGAGCCCCTGGATTTTTTAATTTAAGAGTTGACAAAAGAGATATATTACTAGCACTGGTACTGCAGAGAGACTTGCATGTTCCTTCAGCTGCTTTCTGTGTCAGCCATGACACCATTTAACTTTAACCCTCTCTGTTTCACAATTAACTTCTTTCTACATTCAACTTGCTGCTGCCTTTGAGGGACGGTGAGAACATTCAGGTATCTGTTTGCAATCTCCTTGTCTTAGAGTCAGTATATTCATTAGATGGATAAAAAGATAGTATTCTAGACGAGACTTGGTTCAGCTTTTTTATACTGATTTTTCTATCACATTATTTTGAATGAACACACCAGAAATGACAAAGTATAGTAGCACTCAATGAATGCATTCCCAAAACCCCACAATTCTTTTGATCGCATTTAACATTTTAATATTTTGTTCTAATGAGAAGTTAGGAAATTCTGTGTTTTGCTTATTAAACACATTAACACTTATGGAACACTTACTAAATCTTTATGGAACACCTACAAGATGCATACTTTCATTGCAGAAGGAGCAATGTGAGTGCAGGGCTTCACATGCACAATATGAAGAAGCCTTACCTTTTCTGCAGTGTCCTTATTCCCTTAATTGCTTCTTTTACTCTAGTAGCAATCTAAAAGTAATATATTTTTAATAACACTCCTGCCTCAAATAAGATCTCTTGCTTTCAAGTGTCTACAAAAAAAAATACAACATTGTTCCACAAGTCTTGTGAACTACCCTTACTTGTCATAACACTCCATCTAGAAGCCTTCCAGCATCTGAAAGGTAACTTCTGCTCTTCTGGTTTAAAATGAAGAAGAGATCAAACGATGCTCTCATCTGAAATTGAAACTCTGGCTATCCTATCATTACATAAAAATGTCTGTGTTAGCCATTACTCACCCTTCTGTAATAATATCTTCTTCATTTCTTGTCCACCTGATATATGGAGATGGAAATCCTACAGCGACACATGGGAATACTGCACTTTGCCCGGTCACTTTAGTAAGTGAAGAGGGTGGCCACGCAAACACCAAGTTCTGGGGCACTTCAGGATCTGCATATATTTTGGAAATGACAAAGTTGTTACCAGATGCAAAGTCATAATAAGAACTTAACAAAAAAAACCAACAAACACAAATCAAACATTTCATTTCCTTCTATATCTTCACAAGATTCAATCACCATCTTGCCTACATGAATGGGTTTCTTGAAGATCCTCTCCCAGCCTCCCATGTGAACAGCTCTTTACCATTTCCCCCAGACATGCAAGCTGATTTATGGGATTCTGACTCCTCAAACTCCCTGGGAAACAATTTCAGATAGAAGCTCCAGCCCTGAGACACAAACATCTACCAGTTATTAGAGGTTTAGTAAAGCAAGGTGTAGGCTTGACTTTGTCTAGCAAACCCAGGAAATCACCTGCCTTCCTTAGTCACCCAACTTCCTTTTCTGCCTGAGAGAAGTGTTGTTACAGACTAGAAAATGAGATCACTGAAGATGAGAGTCAACCCTAAGTATAATAAAATATTTAGGCAGTTGGCACACTGAAGTAACATGAGATTTCTAATAAAACAAAACAGATTTCCATTAAGTTGGCTTTCCAGCTTAATGAAAGCAGTGAATTCTCTGAATTAGCCTCAGTTTTGGTTTGAATTGGGATGAAGAGAGATTTCTTTCTTTTTACTCTCCCCTCTCCTCCCCCTTAAGAACAAACACAAGAAAAATGCCTATTTACTCAGTCTTTTACAAAAGGAAAAGGCCATTTTTGACTGTGTGAACTGAAAACAAGCACACCAAAAAACCCCACAAAAAACTAAAATCCAAAACAAACAAACAAACAACAAAAAAAACCCCAAAACTTGAAGTCCAGCAATCTACTCCAAATTAAATTATCACAAATAAATATTGAGAACAATGGCTATTTTTCTACTTCACTAAAAATACCCAAAACTCCTCAACATGTAACCCTAGGAAAAAGGTTCTAAAAATCAGTTTTAACTAGAACTGTAACAAACTCATCAAGAGGCCCCAGTAACTCCTGGGCTAAGGATGCAGTGTCTACCCTTTGCTCTGCAGTAACTTCAGCATGTACTTAGCACCATAATTAAGAGTTCCTGCCTACCAGCTACAGCATTTCTGCTGTGTTATTGTAACTGGTTGTGCCAGCTGCCCAGAAAACCCAGTGTTTATGTTAATTGCTGTACTCTCAGTGCTCAGATGTGCACTTACAAGTGTGATAAGAAGCAAGTTCCACAATCAGACAAGTTATTTTTGGGCCCTGCAATAGGGCAGACTACTTGGTACCTACACTACTTCTGCTCTCTGAAGCCTGTTTTGTGCCTACCACAACACAAGGCTCAGTCCCTCTCTCACCTGGGACCTGCTTGATATTCATAGGAGCTTCTGGCAGTTGTTGGTTCTGATGTTCTTCAGCTCAAAGTGTTAAAAACAAATTACCAAGCATTTACACCACTAAGCATGAACTCCAAGGTGTAACATGATAAGGTTGTCAGGTTATTCATGAGAACCAGGGGTGATGAAAATCGCATTTCAGAGCGATGCTGGTTCACATCATCTGTCTCAGGCTCACCCAGGAACTATCACAGCAGCTCTGCCCACATTCCCTGTTAGAGAGGACTAGTTGGCTCAGTCCAGAAATAAGACCATGTGTGAACAGGCAGGTAACACAGTGAGAGTGACCTGGAGTGGCATATGCAGCAAGCAATGGTGCAAAAAAATGATATAACAGATTGCCATCAAGCAATGACTATGCTAGGCAGAGGAATTGGGATGATTCACTTGAGAGAGAACTCGAATGCTTCAGCTCCCAAAAAGGAGTTCAATTCTCAGGTTAGAGGAAACTGGATTTTAAAAATTAGGGTTTTGTGATTTGGGGTTTTTGTTTGGTTGGTTGGTTTGTTTGCCTTACAGGCCTGTATTTGAAAGCATGTGCTAATAAGCTTCAGAGCTCAGAAAAGTGCCCTCCTGCTCAGTGGCAGAAGAAAGGCAGACTGAACACTACAGCAGCTTGCTAGCAGAAAAGGTAGAGCACTGTCCTTGGATGCAAACCTGGCCAATTCAAGTGTGTGTTGGCTGTATTTCAAACATTCAGAAGCATAGCAGTGGGTTCTCTGTCAGGCACATGTCAGATAACCATTTAAAAATAGAATAAAATGAATGAGGAACAGATTAATTCAAATCCCTCTTTCAAATCCATCTCAGACTGAACAATCAATTAGGTGGCCAGTCAAGACTAAAAGAGCTTTCTATGCAACAGCTTAATCCCACTTTTTAAAAAAGCCAAAAGCTGTTGGGAGGGTTTTCATAAAACTTCATTATTAGCACTTTCATATTCAGGACCAAGCAAGGAAACAACATTATCTGTATTTCTTAACAGAGGTATCTTTTAATCATCTTCATCAAAGTATCACAAAAGTAAACTTTATATGGAGCCAGAAGAATTCAAAAGATTAATGCAATATGGAAGCTTTATCAGGAAATCTTTAATTGCCAAAAATTACAAAGCATTTTCAGAACCCATTGAGGGGCTGTAGAAACATGAAGGCAATCCAAACTAAAATAATTCAATCAAGCACCTTTTCCTAAAGTGCTCTTCTTTGAAAACTGCATCCTTAGTTGAAGATGGGCCTTTCTTTTCAGAAAGTTGTTTTCAGAAATGCTACAGAACTACTTCTTTCATGCCTGATCATGCTTTTGCAAACTGCAAAACCCAGCAAATACCTCAGTTCTGAAAGAGTGAAAGTTGCAGTTGTAAAACAGGTATTTTAAAGCATATTTTAGAATGGTAAAGATAGTAATGACAAACAGAAGTACTCAATGATAGGGATCACTGAAGATGCCTGATGCAGCCACCTGCTTCCAACCATGGTACTGCCCAGCCTAGCCATGAAAACCTCCCCAAGATGGAAATTCAGCAACCCTCTGGCAGTTCTCCAAGCACTAAAATTTGAATAAGCATTACAACATGAGGACTAATTCAGAAGAGACAGCATAAAGTTCTGGTAAAAATTAAGAAAACCCACGCGAAACACAGCCCTTATTTCCCTAGTTTGGGAAAGTATACTTTCCTGCCTCATTCTTGGCAGTCATTGCTGGACTTTTGTTCTTATGAAAAAAAATCTAAACACTTCAGAACAATAGTCATAGCTAAATTTTCCAAAATAGAAAGTCATCCCCCTTTTTGGAGCCTGGAGACTTCCAAAAAGTGTCCAACATTTAAAGGCCAGAAATTCCTAAATATTAGGACAACTAAAAGTGCTTCAGCTTAAGCATCCCAAGAGCGAGGAAACTAAGCACTAATATCTTTTGGAAACTTCAACAATAATTTGAACATGGGCCTGAAGCCTGAGAAAGCTAGAAATTCCCAAACATTTATACTCAAAGACACAGACTCTTTGTAGCACATCACAATGCAAGTATTACTAGTGACTTCTCTTAAAAAGTCTTTTCCAAAAAACCCTTCTGACATAAACCATTATGCATGGCAAAAAAAGCACGTGCATGTCTCTGGCCTATCTCCAACCACTGCAAAGAGCTCAGACACTGGGAACTGATTCTGCTTTTCTGTTTCCCAGCTGCAAGATACAGGCTAGTCTTCTGGAGGGTCAATGTCCTTTAACTTAAATGCCTGCCCTCATTTTAAGCTATGCAGAAATCCAAAACCAAAACAAGCCTGACCAGCAGCTTCTACCACACACACTTAGTTTAACTTACTTTCCCTCTTTTAAGTATTCTTGTTAGGTTTTTTTACCCCTACCACCTGACTGATGTTTTAATTATTAATGTTTAAAAGACAAGCAGATTAATACCTGGAAGAATTTTGAGCTCTGCTTCATCACTGTATTTGGGGGTTCCACCACTCTCAATGATGCAGCGATACAGTCCTCCATCCATCTCAGTAGCATTGCTAATAATTAGGGCTCCACTTGGTAATTTAAACACACGATCATCCAGAAAGATTGGCTGACGATCCTGCTCCCACCTCACAAACGGTGCAAGGTCAACATTGACCTCACAGTTAAGGATTGCACTGTTTCCTTTATAGACAGATGATGACTCTGGCTGACTGGTGAACCTGGAAAGGCCTGCAAACACAAAACAGAGAGGTTAGAAAGATAAAAAAAAATCGAGGTACTCTGAAGATGACACCAAAGCTTTTAAGTCCCAGAAAAGATACTGAACCTAGTTAAAAATACTTTTAAAAAATTAAGCAGCTCTCCAGTTCTTTAAGCTACAACTTGATAGCACACTGCTACATATAGCTGGTATAAAAACAGTAATAAAACTACTGATTTAAAAACATAGTTTTAGAAATAAGCAAATCCTGACAACAAAACATAAGTCTTTAGGGTCTTCCTAACCAAGAAGAAACACACAGGTAACCTCTGCTCACTTCTGTAAGGTTGCTGTTATCCTTAGGGGAGCATATAAGCCCAGAAGTAGCAAAAATCAAGATAGTGTCTCTGTCTGGTCCATCTAGATAAATGTTTGAACCACATTCTTCTGTAAGATTCACAGATTGATTCACTTATAGTGAAACACAGATGCCCTCTAGTACTCACTCAGGAGACAGTAACAAGGAGAGGAGAAGGCTCCTTTTATGCCTTCCATTCTGTTTACAATCTACATTGTGATTAACACCACCTACTTACAATAAGGATTTTTATCCTGTGAAATTAGAAGATTTATCTTAAAATTAGATGCTTAGCAGCTAAGAACTTAAGCCAAAAAAAAGTTGAAAAGAATTTTCTATGATCTTGTCACCAGCCATGCCTAAGTCAAGGTTTAGATTCACAGACATTTAACTTGGCTGCAGGTGCCAAAGGACCAAATCTCACTGCACCTCAATGGAAACCAGCAAACACTTTGAAGATTTCAGTGACAAAGTGCCTTACATTTAACACCATAAGGTGAAAACTGCATTTATTCATATGGAAATACTGATGTGTCTCATGTTAGCCTACCTGAGATGCCCCCACAGCCTGACACAAAGGTGCTGCAGCCAGGCTTGCCCAGCAGCACTACACAGAGAAAATGTGACCTTCTGAGTGGAAACATTCTCAAGAAATACTCAAGCTCTACTGAACAGCTACTCGATTGTTTTTCCACCAGGAGGAAGGCCTCAGCTGAGCCCACGGAGCTGAAGGCACTGCTGTGGAGCTGATCCAGAACGGGAAAGGCAGATGGCAGCAAGGAGAATGTGAGAAACCATCACAGGCAAGGAGGAGGAGGAGGATGAGGAGGGGAGGAAGGCGCAGAGGTGGTTGTGTGCCCCACACTGACATGGGCCAAGGCACAGCTTCCTCACTGCAGTAAAAGTCTGAAAGGAAAATTTTCATTTTTCTTTATGGTCTCACTTAAGACTGACATTGTCATTGAAACAGCCTGTTGGTACTTTTGACACCTTTCCTCTCAACAGGGCACAGCTTCAAGTACATATTATGACTTTTTTTCTTTAAAGTCAGCATAAATGTGTGCCTTTACTATAACAGATGGAAAGTTGAAGTCCAGGTTACATAAATTAAACTATCCAACTAAAATAATGAAAATGGAGACTGCAGTAGGCTCTGGAAACCTCTAATTCAATGCTACTGCACACATAAGACCCCAGATCAGCAAACATAAGCTCTCTTCATCCTCATGATTATACATAAAAGAGGCTGGGAGAGCTTAGGTCAGCTATCATCTTTCCCACTTTTCCTAGCAATCCTAAAAGTGAAATACCCTACTCACGACATCTCAGTTTCAAAAGTTTGATCTAACTGAAAAATTATCATTTATCTCTTGTGAAGATGACTCTTTAACACTGTTCTAAACATTCGACTAATTTCTAAATGTTCAAACCAGTATTTTCACAGGTCTCACTTAACACCTATAAAGAACACACTAAAAATTTAGCAGTAATAGGATGGAGAAACCTATTAAATACCTAGTTGTTCAGGGCTTTACAATTCTTTCTTCTTTTGAATAGGGATAATGAACTATTACTATTGAGGTATGCAAAATACTTCTGGATGAAAAAACACTGCCATGAAAAAACTCTTCAATGTGAAGGGGCAGAAAACAGATGGACAAGTTATCTACCTCTTGTGCCTAAACTTCCTGGTAAAGTATATTACCTAGGAAAAAATCTGTAACGTGTATTTCACAGAATCACAGAATGTTTGGTTGGAAGAGACCTTCAAGATCATCCAGTCCAACCTTTGACCAACACCATATGCTAACTATTAAACCATGTCCTTAAGGACCAGCTCCAAATGCCTTTTTAATACCTCCAGGGATGGTGACTCCACCACTGTCCTGGGACATTCCAATGCCTGACAAACCTCTCAGTAAAAAATGTTTCCTAACATCCAGGATGCCAGGATGCCATTGGCTTTCTTGGCCACCTGCACACACTGCTGACTCATATTAAGTCGACTGTCAACCAATACCCCCATGTCCCTTTCCAACTTACAGCTCTCTAATCACACTTCCCCAAGTCTGTAGCTTACCATGGGGTTGTTATGGCCCAGGAGCCAGACCTGGCATTTGGCCTTGTTAAACCTCATACAATTAGCCTTGGCCCACTGGTCTAACCTGTATAAGTCCTGCTGTAGGGCTTCCCTACCCTCCAACAGATTAACACATCCACATTTCTTCAGTTAAATGGTACTTTATTTTCAGCTACAACTCCTATTTACTTCTGAGAAAATCCCATGTCACACAGGCAGGCTTTTTCCACTGAAATGAAAAACTTCTTTACTTAGACTGTAGAATTCTTCATTATTAGCACCCACTTGCTTTTATAAAACTTATATATATACTTCTCCCTTAGGAAAAAAAGAAGCCTAAATAAGGCCAACAGCATCAACTCCAGTGCTCTGCAAAGCCGAACACAGATGATATTTATTTGAGCAAACCCACAAAACAACTTTACATCCTAGATTAAACATAAGACCTATAGAAAAAAAACCAAAAGCCACAATCATGTGCTACCATGTGAGAGATAAAAAATCCTAATGCAATGAGAAGTGGCAGCATAGCCATTCTCTTGTTGTAGCTAAACACTGATGCTAATAAAAAAAAAATCAAAATACTTTGGGGAGAGGGTATAAAACCAGAAACCTTCCCAATCTTTCAGAATAACTATACTGAATCCTGACACATTCATAATCAAACATAAAACTTCTGTTTTGTCAAGTCATCTCTTCCATAAGCTTGCACAGGTCTATCTCCAAAACTGCATACTTTCTGCTCTCTTGGAATAATAACTGGAAGTTTCTTCCACACCTTCATTCCTCTTATAAGAAAGATTCTAGCTTCCTCTCCCAATTTATTTATAACCAACTTCTCGTCCTTTGATCTTGACCTTGTTTTTGTATTCCTTATCTGCATCTTTGATATTTATCCATTACTCTCTCCCTCTAAGGAGAATAAGAATAAAAAATCCTAGCTTCTTCCAACTTTCCTTCTGCTTAATGAAGCTACAATCCTTAGTTTCTTTTCCCTGTTCCCCTAGCCATGCAATCCATCTTTAAAGACTCAGAATTGCACAATCATTTAGGTAGGAAAGGACTCTGTCAGAGCAGAGTCAGCTACGAGGCTAGAACAGGTTACTCAGGGATTTTTCTCATCAGACCTTGAAAGTCCTCATGATGGAGACTGTACAACCTCTTGGACAACCAGTTCTACCACCTGACTGTCTTCACAGTGAAGAACTTCCCCCTGAAATCCATGCCAAACCTCTTTTGCTTCAACTGGTATCTAAAAGCTCTTTTACTCTTCCACCACTGGCAGAAAAACAGAGACAAGAGAAAAACTGAAGGGTCTATTTTAATTTAAGATCATAGACATCCTTGTAAACATAACACAATTGCTTCTTTGTATCTACTGAAAAGATCTTCTCAATAGATTTAAGAATCACATCAGAGCTCTGCATGCTGCAGTTTATAGTCAACCCTATAAACCACCAACTAGCTTTCTTGTCTCTTGTAAAATCATCAGTCCCTCTGTCCCAACTTAGTAGAATACCAGGAATATTGCTCTATGTTCATGTATTTGGAGAAACTACTAAGTTTCAGTCCATGGTATCATTTGATTCTTCCTGTAAGACCACTGAAGAGAAAGGAAGAGCAACAAGGTCTCCTAAGTGTGCCACGTTTCCTAATTTTGTAGGTACATACTTTGTTCTTGCAGCAAATTGACTGATGAAGATTGTGAAACATCATCTTTCTGAACCCTAGCCTCTGAGGCATCTTTTCATTCTGAAGATTTCCCTCTCAATATAACCCATTACATTTTCATAATTACCTCAGATTCTTATCAATCTCAATATTCTCATTTAAATTTCTACCATTTTGACCTTTAACAGTTTCTGAGAGAACAATGTGTTGCAGCATGCCCATTGTATTAGAGTGCTTGAAGACATCAATTGCTTCATCCAGAAACTCAGAGGCAAACTGTGGACAAAAGTCATGTTACAGCTTAGCCTTCTTTACATTTTCCTCTGTCCTAATTACCCTTGCCTACAGAATCTCTTTAAGAAGGGCAAACTGTTGGGATCAGACTAATCGGTCTGTGATCACCCCCTGCTTTTTTGGACAAACATTCCAGGTAAGTTATTTTTCAAGAAGCATGTGCTAACCCCTGAATTCACAGTTCATTAGAAATCTGTATGAAGAGACCTGAATATTAAGCCAATTCTTTCCCCAGCCTGGGAGACATGTACCTCCTCATTTTGTCAGGACTATGACACTATGATTCCTGTTTTCATCTCAGCTGTTGCAGTCTCTTTATCCTGTACAACTACCACTTGTACAATCATTGTATCCATAAGTCAAAAACATGACTGAGAATGTTATAGGAGGACTAAAGCCCTGCAGTTTCTGGCATAAAGCTATGCTTTAATTTATATCCCTTACCAGTACAACTCACTTTTTGGACAAGACCTCCACTGTATATTCCATTGGGTGCAGGTGCTCCGTTAAGGTTAAATAAGCTTTGTTAAAGATGGTTTCATTATTCACTAGCAACAAAATTACAGTTCTTTTTACAGGTCATCTTAATTGCCAGTAAAACTTTAGTTGATCACAGTTCTGTGTGTTTTAAAAATATATATTGTAACCTAGACTATAATTTTGTCCTAAAGAGTAATTTTATCTTTTTTTGCAGATTGTTTTGCAGTTTTGCAGATTATTTGCAGTTTACCCTGCTGAAAAGCCTCCATTGTGGAGAAACAATCTTTTGCTTTAGCCAGCAGACAACCACAAAACAATACCTATGTGTTACAAAAGGTACTCTAAATATATATAAGCCTTAATTACTACTAATTCTGAGACCTATTTATAAACACAGTAACAGGTCCCAGAGTGCTGGTCTATCTCCTGCAGAAGTACATTACTAAAAAATCCTCTTACATATACCATTATAGAGTGTTCCCATTACAGAGATGCTCTTTTCCTCTTAAAGTGATCAACCTGCATTTCCTTAACTTTCTATAATAGTTTTCAAATATACTATCATGTAAGGAGGTTCAGTCTATTTAAACTGCTAACACAAAACTATTTTTTAAAGTTTGTTTTTTTTTTTATTTGATGCTTCTTTCTCAGTGTCTTCAGTTTCCTAATCACTAACACTAAACAAGACCACCTAATGAAAATTAGTTACATTTCTAATGAGCAAGCAGCACGCACTTTTCACCCGTATATTGCAAGACATTCAGTTGAAGACACAGCCCCATCTTTTTCTAAATTAACATAATCACAAATGATACTGATATTAAAGATAATTTTTTCACATTTGTACATGCACTCATCATCCCACAGAAGCACAAATAGTGATTTTAGGGCACTGAAGGAAAACACTATTGACATAGCAGGAACACAGATTAATAAACTCAATTTAGGAAGGCTGATTTTCCACTTGGAATGTTTTCTAAACACTGGTAGAACACATAAGCAACAGTGCAATTCTCACACACGTACAATAAGAATTAGATGCATGGCGAACTTCAAATCTTTGCTAGGATAATGGAAATGGGAAGGGGAAAAGAAATCAACTGTGGCCCTATTTTCTCCTTCCCTTTTGTCTCTCCCCTCCCCTCATCAAAAGACCAGAGCAATGGCAGGAATGTGAACAAACAATCTACTTCATGCAAATCTGCTCCATTCAGTTGCCATTCCCAGCTCTAGCATTACTGAGATTTGTGGCCCTTTGTCTCAACTTCTAAAAAAACAAAGATGTGCCTGGAAGAGCAATTAATTCCCATGCTCCTGGAAAACACAGATGGTAAAAATTCTGGCTATAGCCTGCTGCCTTCAATGGAGCCAGTATTTCATCGTCTGCACTTTCCAGAAGAGGAGGAATTCATTGCACCAGCCAGACACTGATGTAGCTCAGTGGACTCTTTCCAGCCATGGTCAGTGCCAATCATTTTCAAGGAGGCTGAAAGAGAAAGAAACCTTCCACAATCAAAAATTACTAAATAACGCGCTCTTGACAATTTTCAAACCAACTTTAAACAAATGCTTGCTTTCTGCTCTAAACACTGACTGTCAGCAGTCACTGGAAATTCTCAATTTTATTTAATATGGAGGCTATAAACATGCACATTTAATCGCCTTTGGAATCCTACTAACCTTCTGGCATCGATCCTGCCAAACCAAGACTGCAAAAGAAAAATAGGAAAAGATATTAACTTCTTTTTATCTGTGGCAACAGAAGGCTGCACAGGAATTCACTTTTCCCCTGCCTACATCAGGGTTGTGTACTTTTACTACATGGTCACAGAATGACAGAATGTTTAGGTTGGAAGAGACCTCCAAGGTCATCCAGTCCAACCTGTGACCAACACCATAGTCAACTACTAAACCATGTCCCTAGGGAACAGCTCCAAATGCCTTTTAAATGCCTCCAGGGATGGTGACTCCACCACTGTCCTGGGACATTCCAATGCCTGACAACCCTCTCAGTAAAAAATGTTTCCTAACATCCAGCCTAAACCTCCCCTGGCACAGCTTACATCCATTTCCTCTGCTCCTATCACACCACTAAGGAGAAGAGGCTGTTTCCCTCCTCTCTCCAGCCTCCCTTGAGGTAGTTGAAGAGCCATAAGGTCTCCTCTCACCTCTTCTTCTCCAGACTAAACAACCCCAGCTCCTCAGCTCCTCACAGGATTTGTGCTCCAGCTTTGTTGCCCTTCCCTGGACACACTCCAGCACTTCTCTGTCCCTCCTATAGTGAGGTGCCCAGACCTGAACACAGGACTCAAGATGCAGCCTCACCAGAGCTGAGTACAGACGGATGATCACCTCCCTATTCCTGCTGGCTGCTGAGCTCCTAATGGTCAGATGAAGTAATTTTTGTCATGTGCCTGAGTCTCCTCTATTGCTATTCCATAGACTGTAATTTAAGATAATACCTTGTATAAGCATTAAACAGCTCTGAACACACATATATATTACATGTTTATGCCATTAACTGTTGCCCAAAAGCTGTTTTTTTGTGGAAACTCAATGTGCTCAGCAAATGTTTTCTAAAACTTTTACCTCCTTTATACCAGCTATGAAAATGTTCTGTCGCTTGATATCATCCATGTTTCTCACAATTTACAGAAGTCTAAACTAACCTGGCAGCCTTCTTTACGAACAGCTTTCCCCTTGGAACCCTTCTGCAAACAGCTCTTCTGTCCAAAGGCTGAGGCTATGATTTGATTACACAAACTTGATAATTTTAGGACACTTGATTTTTTTTTTTCCCCATTCCTCTTTGCCTAATCAAACTTTAACTTAGGACAAATCCATAATTCTCTTGCTACTTTAGTAAAACAGTCTTGTGGGAAGCGTGAGCACTTTAGCCATGCAAGTCGATGCAGATGTATAGAAACCTGATAACCTATCATCAAAACTGCTACATCTGTTATCCTCCAGCAAAGCAATGATCTTAAAGATTCTCTCTATTTTGTTAGCACATCAGCCTCTCACCCAAACCCTGTTAAAAAATTAATAAGTTCAGCCATCTGTGGACACTTCATTAAATTATCACAGCTCCTTTTCTTCTTCTTTGCTTGAGCATTATTCACCATCATTTGTCTTAGTAGCAGAGGTGTGAAACATATTTTAAAATATGATTATGTTAAGAAGACATATTTCATGAATCTCACTAGTGAATAGATTAGACTTCATAATCACAAAACATTCATGGAGAACAGAAGCCCAGCGCTATTAAGATAAGGCCAGGTGCTTCCAGTCTTCTCTACAAAGGAAAAACACTATCATGGTTTTTTTCCCCTTGCTTAGACAAATTAGACAAGAGAGAAAGCAACTTGCCCTAATATCTGAACAGGAGATGGCTAGTGAGAGTAGAAAGAGTATTCTTAGAACAACTGTAATACCAAGTGCAGAAAACCTACCAAACATCCTTGTTGGTTGTTAAACTAAAGCAGGATGCAGGCAGAATACATAAGGAAAGAGAAATTTCACTAAGTAATCAGAATTCTGACTTTGTTAAACATAGCCTTGTGTTTAACATGGTGTACACCAATTTAAAAAGGTAAGCCTTGATTAGAAATAGGTAATAAAGGGAGACTATATATAAAAAAAAAATTCTAGTCTGATCAAGAAGAGGCCAGGAAATTATTTCAGGAATGAAAGGAGAACGTGACAGATGATTCAAGAAAGATCTTTAAAAATAAATAGTCATTGATGACAACCATAACCTACAAAAAAGGTAGCAGGGGTGAGGTAGGGGATGTCAGCCCCTGGGACAGTGGAAGGTCAGGCTCAAAGTGCTGCAAGAAACTACACAAGGAGAACAATTTTGCTAATGGAGTAGGTGAAATAACAGCATCATTAACATCAGAGACAGACCTGGCAATGAAAGGGACAAAGAACAGAAAAGCTCCAGCATCAATTGCAGCAGTTCAAGGAGGCAGCAGAAGCTGCAACAGCCACACTGAATTCCATCTATAGGCACACTGAGAAACGTGAAGAGCTGACATTTCTAATACCACAGAAAAAATGAACTAGGTGTGGGTACTAACTATGGGATCATTTATTTGGTACTGTTGAAAATCATTCTAACAGTGCAGACTGTGAAGAAAGGACTATGGGATTTTATGAGAAGACCTTAAGGTATGCAGATTGCCTCACCATTTAAGAAACCTCAGGCCTTAATCAATAGACTGCTTGGAAAAAAAAAAAAAAAAAAAAAAAGTACAGGCTCACAATTACTCTTTCTAAAACAAAATCAATAGCCATAACAAAAGAAGAATAAGATACGAGTATTCTGGTGAAAGAAAAAGAGTTTGACAGATTAAATTTCAGATTCAAGGAAGGCTATCAATTATGAAAGCTCATGTGAACAAGCTATTCAAAGAAGATTAATGCAGAGAGGACTGTCATAATAAATTTATCATGAAACTAGAAGGAAGGAAAAACTTGCAGGCAACTCTATAGACAGTGGCAGAGACGACTGGTATCTGAGACAGACATTCACAGATCGGAAATAACCTGAACAATATAACAGAGAAATAATCAGAATTCATTAATAGCAAAGAAACCCCTCAAAAAAAAGATCACTTGAAGACCAACATATCAGGTGACATAAATACAAAGGAGAAAGAACATCTATAGGTACAAACACCTAGCTGAAAAGAGACAACAAGGATGCATGGAAGAAAGGAGAAACACTGAGGAGTATAACTAGCAAATTATTTGACAAAATTGTAGTTCACTCAAAGGGAGGAAAACAGCAAGGGTGAGGATTATCACACCACTGACCCCTGAATCATGGATTGTTGGTAGCAATTAAGCTCATTATATCAGAGACAGTTTTTAAAGGTCCATCCATAATGAAGCCTTTTGTTGCTTTATTTTTCATGTGTTCAACTGAAGAACAGGCACAAAAGAGATGACTGACAGCACATCTAATCCAGGAACGTGCCGTCAGAAGCTGCTAGAAAATGACAGGCAGCACCTTTACAGAAACCTATAAATTATCTAGAGACATTTCCCAATGCTTCCCCCCAAAAAATGGGGATAAATATATGCAAATAAGCAGGAGCTGCCAAGTTTTTTAATAAATTCTCACGTTTACTCCTAGTGTACTTATGTGAATGATGAGACATAGCCTATGCTTTTAAGAATGTTACCAAGACCTAACCTCTCTAAAGTCAGCCATTGTAAGTTTTAAATTTGATTTTTCCTTATTCAAAATAATTTCACTTTGTTTTGTAGCCTTTTCAGTGTCAATAACATACCCCTTGAATTTCTATAATGAAAAAGAAAATTCATCATACACACATTTCTGCCACAGTACTTCTTACCCTTACTGCATTTATGTTATCTTTTATTTGGGTAGGTGTGATAGTACATGTTCTTCTGGTTTTTAAATACAATATGCAGGTGACCAAAAATCTAAACAATGCCAGCATGAAGACCCCTCACTGTTACTCTAACTAAAGCTGAAATGTCTTATTGAATCCCACACTTAGGAATACAGATTGCACATGTAACTATCACTTGTCTGACAGTTTGGGATTTAGTGAGCCATCTATGTGAAAACTTGTCAAGCAAAATTACAAAAGGGATTGCTGGTGCTGACACACAGAACATAAATAAGGAAAAAATCCATACTTGAATGAAAATATTAACAAATGAGAAATCTAATCTAAACAAAGTTCAGCCAACTTCCCTGTTTAGGAGGTGATGATGCATCATCAATATGCTCTTGCTTTCTACTTTTGTATCGCCATCTAGAATCACTCATCAACAGACTGTCTAAAAAAAGAGGCTTTAGAAATTTGGCACTGAAGCTCTCTTTCACAGGATTCATACTTCTCTAGAGATTAACTTTATTGCCTTCTGTATTTTCAAAACCAACGGTCAGGATTTGAATGGATATTGCAAAAAGCTTTATTTCTATATGATTTACAGAAAGTTTACACTAATTTGTAAAAACAGATTAACATAAAAAGAAGTTTGTACATTAACCAAATGCACAAAGGAAACTTTATTGTTTAATTACAAAACAATCAAAGCTGCAAACTGGCTAACTGATTAAAAAATAATCTTTTTGGTTTAAAATTACACACGACGTTCCACCTAAGGTAACATCTAATTAAGAAAATCATAGCTTAACAAATGACCGTGGGATTTGAACACCTCTGAGCAGCTGATTCAGGAAGATAAGCTACCAAAAAGATCTTATGATATTGCAAAAAGAAGGGAGATTTCCACTACATGTGAATGGGATAGGTGTAACAGAAATCTAAAATTTTGCTAATTTGGCTGTTTCCCTGAATCTACCCACCCATGAAAAGGATCCATATCCTCCTCCCCTCTCCACTTTCTGACAGGGTTCAGGTAAGGGATCTCTCATTGCACTAAACATTTAATTGCATTTCTAGAAAATCCATACTACTTCTGTTTTTTCTGAACAGTAGTATTAAATTGTTGCTAGAGCAGAAAGTTAAGACACAAATGTTACAGAGCTACTTGTGCCCTCTCTCCTATGGCTACATGAGAAGATTCTTTACCCTCTAATGAGCACAAATAACCTTGAATTGGCTCACTGACCCATGGTATTAGGGACAGGGATAGCATTAGTCAAAAGAGACTGGTTTTGATTTTATTCAATACTAGAATATAATAAACTTTAAACACAAAAGCTTAAAAAAAACCAAGATTTTTTAAGAAAAACAGTGGCTTTAATACCATTCAACTATCAAAATCACAATTTTTTCACATAGACTATAACTTGAGCATTAGATACCAATAAAGATCTTGCAAACAAGCTGGTCTAAAATTGTCCTGCTGGGGGCTTGCACCTGGGATTATAATAATCAATTCAGCTGCAGACAAATTGTACAGATCTCTGCTCTAGATGTGGCGAGAAGCTATGTGCTATTAAATCATAACTTGGTGTATTGCTTCCATAAGTTTCTGACGAAAACAAAGCACTAAAAAGCAGGATAAATGAGCTGGATAGTCAAGGACTTGCAATCAGGCTCAAGGAATTACTGGAAGCAATTCCTGGCATACACACCATAAAAATAAGGGGGACAGACCAACTGCTACTGAGGGAACAAATATTGATCAGAAGCAACACTTCTTCCCCTCCTAAGTTTAGAGAATTCACCATGTTGATACCCTGCTGAGCTCTCCAAACCTTTCAGCTCATGTCTGAAACAACACAGACTTACTTTGATTAGATTTCTGCTGATTCGTTCTAAAATTATTACTTCAGTCATAGGCAATTCCAAGCCCTCTCCTGCCATAGCCCCTAAAAAGAATTAAATTCAAACAAATTCTGGAAGAATGTAGCCTAACTCTCTACTACCATGTGAGAGCTATAGGAGTCATTAAAGATCAAAGAAAAACATCAACACCATTGTGGCTTAGCATTTATTTGGGTTTTGTTGGAAAGGAGGAAGGGAAGAAAGTAGGTGTGTCTCAAAGGCAAACCCCTACAGGCTGCATACTTAAGTGCTCAGTATCATCAATTACAATCATTTCAGTTGCCACCTCCCAAATTTATGTAGTTACTGTTAAAAAAGAGTAAATTACAACAAAGTCTACCAATTTGTTTCTCCTAACCTTGCACTGAAAATACTTATAATAGTTGTGAATCTGGACCTTTGCTTTCAGTCCAAGTACTAATATAGAGCAGTCCAAAGGTTCCTGTAGATTTTTTCCCCCTACTTTAACTGAACAAATGTGGATTGTAAGAATTTAGAATGGCCTATGAGATAAAAGATTTCTTAACTGAAATGTCCAAACTCTCACATTTTTAGTAGCAGATGACAGAAACTGTACAAGCTGCCATTTTGTTAAAATCACCTTTCCCATTACCCTATCACTGACAAGAAATGCATTTTGATCTAAACAAGTTTATGAAAAATGTAGATTTTTTTTAGTTTTGCAAGGAAACTTTATCACCCACATCACCAGCTTTCACTGCTTAACTGTTCTTAGGTACTCACCACTGAATGATCTGTGCTCTAAAGTTTCTTCCAGTTCCAAGATACAGAAAGTTCTTTATTCATGAAGATCAGCTCAAGCTTGCTTTGTTTTTTTTTTCCCCCCCTCACTCTTAAAGGAAATATGCAATAATGAGTAAAACCCATGGTGTTATTTCTTACCTAACTGCATTCCTTACCTAATTGCATCTCCAAAGAGCTGCTATATCCACGTGGATTGCTTGCTCAGCCACCATCTATAGAGCTGACCTCTTATCCTCTCTGAATGCCATGGACACACAAACTGTACAGTAGGAATAAAACTGTACTTGGTTGTAGTCTCCACTGTTGGGCCAACTTTGCAAAAGCTCTGAGATTCCAGAACTGTACAACCTGGCCACTTTTATGCAGTTCTTAGTAGTCATAGCAAAAAGGGAAGATAAAAAAATTTGACCCAAATTAATATTTGAGCAAAATTTGTAACATAAACAAGAGATTTTGATATTAAATAGTTAAAATACTATCACATACCAGAAATGAACACACAACATAACGTATGTGACAATGTGCCTTGCTGAGATTTAGCTTCAATTGCAAAATACTCATCCTACAAGCTGTGCTCAGGGAATGTCCTGGATAGTCATTTCTTGCCTACACCTTACCTACAGCCTATCAAAAACCTGCAATGGATATGGGATTACTTAATTCTACATGGTCTTCTCCCTGCATACTCATTTGACAGCATCTTGGTTATTACATTATAAAAAGTAATGCTCTAAATTTGTTGAAGAGAAATTCTTTACTAGCCCAGTGATGAAAAGGCTAAGTATGGAGATTTTCCTGAGACCATATCATGAGCCTGCAATAGAAGCAGCATTAGCCATCAGCATCTCCTGGCTTGTAACTCAGTTGATTCCTCCAAGCCACATTACACTGGACACCACTGCAGTCACCTGTCCAGGCCTCCTGTCATTTCAGTGGCAGTGAAACAGACAGCTCTCCTGGACACCAGTTTGGAAGCCCAAAGCTAGATACATCCAGGATGCAAATAAACCTTCAAAGGGCAATTTAGCCAAGAAAGACTTGGGACACTTCCTCAAGTGAGGTCCATTCTCTGCATCTGATGCACAAATAGATGGCACTGATCAAGCACTTGACACAACTCAAGGGCTTGATGCCCTCAGTAATGAGAGGATCTGTGCAGTGTTCTGCAGCAGGTTAGAGAACCCAGCCCACAGCTTTCCTCCTCTGGTCTTAAGTCTCCAGCTCATTAAGGAATCTTTTCTCTTTTGCAGTCCTCTGGCACAGGGGTTATGTGTGTTCCAAGCTGTACAAGACCTGAGGGAGCAATATACTGGAGCATTTCTTTCACCACACAACCCCATCTGGGCCTCCAAATTTCATCTGTTCAGGGATGGAGAGGGAAGGAAGGACATGACCTGATGGTGCCTATACCACAGACAAAGGGACAGATAATTGCACACTCAACACATGCTGACATGAAGCCTTCAGATACCTGATTTCACAGACAAAAACTTTACTACAAAGATTTTTAGTTAAGTTCTGAAAAGAAAAATGGTGTAGACAAATTTTGTTATTGAAACTGTAGCCCAGAGCAGTACCCAAAGCCAAAAGATTAGGGAGTCTGGGGGAGTCTGAGCTAGATGAATAGCTGAAGGAGGTCAGAAAAACAGAGAAGCAGAGTACACCAAGCTGAGGAGCACCAAGTGCTAGAGCATACTTGGAATTAAACTCGAAGTCTTTCTCTGAGCTATGTACAAGATACTCAAGTCACTCCAGTATCACCAGCTGTAAATGGAACAACAGGTATGTTTTCAGATAATTTTGAAAGAAATACTGCTTTTTTTACTGACTACAAACCTGCTTTTTCTGATCATTGAACTGTTTTAGATTTTGATATTACAAGGCAGGAATATTTCTCAACAGAAGTGATTTACCTATACTTTTTCTAAAAGTAATTACAAACCGAAGGTTTGAAAAGAAACTGTCTATGAATATTTAAATGATAGCAATGTAAGGTAATTATTTAATCAAGGTGGGAGGAAAAAAAACCAAATCCTACGTTATCACCAAGTGCTTTTTGAAATAATGAAACTCTAGCGTATCTGAAGTTAGTATCAAGGGAGCACTACATCCACCTTATCACAACGAAGGAAATTGCATATAAAGCTCAAAGCCAAGTATCATCAAATACAAAGATAAGTGGAAGAAGAGCAAGAAAAACAGATAGATGCA
The DNA here is from genome assembly GCA_023637945.1 of Phaethornis superciliosus. Lineage (NCBI taxonomy): Eukaryota > Metazoa > Chordata > Aves > Apodiformes > Trochilidae > Phaethornis > Phaethornis superciliosus. The sequence continues at coordinate 17,421,834 of JAJQWJ010000012.1, forward strand.
CTTGGGGGAATAAGATGACAAGAGGTGAAATACATAACTTAGTCAACAATCTCTATTATAAGACATAAACCTGTATGAATAAACTCAGTACCATTGTCAATCTTCTGACATTTTAGATCTTTATATATCTTTTCTCTCAATAAAAGCTTAATGAAAGCTTTAAGTAAGTAGCAGTACATAGCGACTGGAAAAAAATCATCTCAGGAATATTTTTAAGCTAATATCATTATACTTTTTACTAAAATACAAACAAATTAATTGTTCCAAGGTGAGTTACAGACACAGTTCCCCAAAATTTTGTAAGTCGTGTAATATAAGAACTTCACTCTTCCTAAGATCTAATGGGCACTTAAGTATCAAAGACAGATTTGCATTTCAAAAGCCAATTAAAAAAACCATACTGTAGCAAGGCACTAATTAAAAAGTATTGTGGCTTTACATAAATTAGGCAGTTACTTTTACTTCCCCTTGTACAAATCCATCAAAATAATCACAAAACCTATAAATTACATGGATAATATGACCACCACACCACCTCCCTCCTCCACTGACATTTGTGTGGTTTCAAAGAAAGCAAGAAAAAAGTCTTTGAAAAATATGTTCATAATGTCACAAATCCATTTCAGAGCACAATGACATGGTTAGGTTTGCACAGCCAGAAGAAGAAAAGAAGGAAGAAACACTGGCAAAGACAAACTTAATCTTCATTTGCTAGAAGAAGCCAAAATGGGGAAGCACAAGTTTAATAGGAAAAAGAGATACATGTATTCCCAAACTACTGATCATTAACAGATTTCTTGCTGCTTGCAGTTTCAAAAAATCCAAAATCTTTTCTGCTAGAAGTCTGGTAGAACAGTAAATAACTTACTATCCAGGTATAGTAGCAAACAAGTTAAAGTTACAGGCTAATTCTACTGATTTGAAGTATTATTCATCACTTCACTATAACTTCCGACTTGTTTTTCAAAATCCCATAGGAAACCAGATTACACTAGGAAAAGATCAATTTCTAGGGGAGTCTCAGTTGCCACAGAATCTTTGATTCTCACACCTGAAAAAACCCAAAGAGTAAAGGCATTTCATCCATTATCACACATGGAAAAGGTTCTTTAAAAGCACATTGTCAAAAGAACTACAAAGCTTGCCAATCCCTGCCATCATCAATTTTCCCCTGCCATCACACATTTATAGCACTGTGTCAGGAACAGAAATTGAAGGAAGAAACCAAGAAAGCAGGGCTCTAACATTCAGTCATTCAGTCACTGTCTGAACAGTCCATGCTTGGGTATTGAGTGTGCATTTAGGTTCGATTTTTTCATGCAACGGTTGACTAAGCCCCTCTGTCACCTTGCAACACCTTGTGTTATCAATACCTGTCATTCTACAGCAATAAAGGAACTTCAGTTTCTGAGTGCCAAAAATTTTGAATCCATCAAAACGAAATACAAAGTCCTTTAAATAACTTCATAAAATTATCACAATTTATCAGGAAAATCATGCAGTGGTAAAGGCTGAAAACTCAAAACCTGTATTCATTCAAATGTTTGACATAAACCAGCATGGTTTTACTGGGTTTTCTTTGCCCTGGTCTGCATCACTCTCCAGAATTTGTAATTTTCAGGTAATGAAGTTACTTAATGAATAAGTAGAAGTTAAAGCATGCAAGCTACACTTCATCGTACTCACTTTTAAAAAGACATTCACCCACATCATGAGGTCAACCTACCACTGCTCAATTAAGAGAATTAGCTGCTTCCCACTGCTGTCTTGAGGCCAAGGAGAGATCTTACTATGCTAACTATGCCTGTGCTTGGGGCAGCCTGAGAGCTTCCAATTAAAAGAAGAAGGAGAGGAAGAAATACTAAAAAACAACTGATAAAACTGAGGGATATAAATGAAGTCAGGAAAAGCAATACAGTTAAACACAAATTTAAATACTTAATTTCTTATTTCTTCTTAATTTCTTATTCCACAGCCTTCTTATACCCATCCTCCCAATGAAAGGATAAAACTCTGTGTTGTCTTGCACAGCTCCTGGCACTTAACTCAGTTAGCAAACAGGTTTTCACACACCTACACTTGACAACTCTTTTGGAGGAGTGTCACAGTTTATGCACTCTGCAGCCAGAGGATGCACTTGTGTCAGCTCCTAACACCAGGGTACAAGGCAATGTGGAACATGCACCAAAAGCATCTCCTCTGGTTCTAAACAACAAAAGAAAAAAATACCTAAAATACCCCCCAACCAAAAGGCAAATTCTATTTCATGGAATGAATTAATATTCTTCCAATCAGATGCTAGGCCAATATGAGACAAAGAGGCAACTATTTGTGTGATAAACATTTGTAAGACCTTAGGTTAGACTGTATTTATTCACTTTTTCTGCACAGATTTTTTTTTTTGGAAACCAAACTCACCAGAATTGTATTGGCTTGGTTGTTCTATTAAAACAATACTATATGACTCTGGAAGTCCCCATCCTTTTAAAAACTATGAGGTAGAATAATATCTTCTACACAGATTAGCAAAAGCAAACTGGAAATTTAAGACATAAATTGAAGACATTCTGGATTACCTTCATTTTTAACCCCATTAACCTTACATAATGATCATATAGACCAGAATGATAATAGAAGCAAGATGCTCAGTGATCTCATGTGAAAAGCAGCACAATTAATCATGACAGAAGCAATGTAAGAAGGTGGTAATTGCCTGAGAAAACTGCTGTTATTGTCACCATTACCAACAAACTTAGAAATATAATTCTCATCCGGAGACTCTGAAAGTCACTCCTTTAAGGTATAAAACCCCAATTTTTTTTATTTCTGACATTTCAGATGCTTCACAACAATACTACATGCTAAGTAACAACATCAGAATATGAATGAGGGTAAGCAGCAGCTCTGGGAGATGCTGTAGCACTAGTCAGAAAGCATTCATTACCTCAAAATATTTATTAAGGAAAGAAAAAAGAGCCTGGCAAACATTAGAGAAACAAAAGGAAATTGCTTCATAGTCTTCTTCCCTAGTTACATTGCCTTAGCTTACCTTTTTTGTTGATTTTTGAAGTCTCAATCTCACAAAGTAATTTTAAGTCGTCTCCAGCTTCATGGTTTAAAAACCACTTACACAGCCTGATACTACTGATCCCCAAGATATAAGTAAATGACATTCTGAAGACAGATCACCTTCCCCATTTATTTTTGTCAGGGGACTTCAGCTATACTGCTCTCTACCCACCAAATCGAAGATATTACCCAATATCAAATTTGGTTATACAAAACCACCAAAGGCGAGGTTCTGACTCAGGCTTCTTTCTCTCTGTCAGGAAAGTTTGAAGCATGTTACTCTTGAAGTTCCTTGTTCTCACTTTTACTAGAGAAAAAGAAAAATACAAAACCCCAGCACTCCTCCTTTCTCCACCAGTCTTCCAGTTCTTCAGGGACTTCAGACATCACCAGCTTTTACTTTTTCTTCCCAAATGACATATAGGGCAGATAAATATCAGCATATAAACAGGCATATAAAGTTCTTTTTAAAGGTATTTATATACAAAGTAGAACCCTGCTCCTCTTTTCTCTTTCTAAGCTGCACTCCTCCTTTCTCCACCAGTCCTCCAGTTCTTCAGGGACTTCAGACATCACCAGCTTTTACTTTTTCTTCCCAAATGACATATAGGGCAGATAAATATCAGCATATAAACAGGCATATAAAGTTCTTTTTAAAGGTATTTATATACACAGTAGAACCCTGCTCCTCTTTTCTCTTTCTAAGCTGTGGTAAATCTTCATTGTGATTGCACACAACCAAAGCTGCTTCTTTTTATCCATTCATTTCAGTTTACCTGATCTTTAACATTTCCTGAATTACCCCCATGTTAAGCCTCTTAGAGGGTTAGACTATATGACAACATTCACTTAGTAAAAAGACAGACAGAATCCCAGTTTTGCTGATAAGCAATGAAAGTCTCTTCTCATTTCTTGCTAAGACCTTCCTCTTTTTCAAATGGCAGAGCACACAGGTAAAATTATTATGCTGTTTGTTAGACCCAACAACAAAGAACAGAAACTAACCTGCTACTGTGAGCTTTGCTGTTCTGCTGACAATGGTTCCCAGGCTTTCCACAGTTGCCACACACTGATAATATCCTTCATCAGGTTTGTTATGCTTGGAATGCACCACACTGTTTATTAATAAAGATCCATCTGGTAGCAACTGGCGACGATCATCTGACACTAAGTTTATAAGAGTCCCATCTTTTTTCCATTCAATTTTTGGAGATGTTTCAGAATAAGCTGAACAGTTCATTATAACAGAAGCTCCACGAACTGACAGAATGTCTATCGGCTCCACCAGAAAGTAAAAAGGAGTGAAAGTTCTCACAAGGGATCCTGTAAAACACAAATCACACAATTTTTGGGTTAGCTTTCTACACTTTTTAAATTGTAAAATGCATCCTCATTTCAAAATATTGTCATGTGCACAAGAGCTACCACCACCTGCAATATCATCTCCCTGAACATACTGGAAATAGCTTGGTCAGTATTGCAGCATTTTCTGCTTTGACTGTTTACACCAATGGACTCTGAGACTGAAAGAAGTTTTCATCACTACAACATATTCATCTGCTCATATTGGAATCATTGTGGTTAATAGTCCCAAGCAGACAGAAGTCTGCCTCATCAAAACCTAAGCAAACCAATACACACTGGCAAGTACCACATTTAAAACAGAGGACATGTAGTGTTAGGACTCTTCTTCTCCTTTTGTGGTACAGCTGCCATACCAAAGCAATGTGGTAATATGTTTTGTATAATAAAGATTAAGAAACATTAAGAATAATTCAGCCCTCAAGATAAGAAGAGTCACCAATTCTGAGCTTAACGTATCATGCAAGTGCCATAAAACAGCTTTTTACTTCTATTCTAGTTCAAGATAAATGTGATACCTTTTCTATTTTGAATATTCCCAAAAGACTTCTCTAGTTAACATCTGGTTTCCACTAAGAAATGAATTTTAATTGCTGTATTCCTGGTGCATTTGGTCAAGCAGAAGGATTGTGCATTGGTATCACTATGGCATGCCTTAACTTGATCATACACAGAAAAGAAGAAAAATTCTTTCAGAGGAGAACAGTTTTTCAAATCAGTACAATGTTGGGTTGAGAGAAGACAGGGTGTTTGCTTTTAAAGCCAACCTTAGAAATAACATCAAGGCTCTGACAAACTCCACCTTTCTTCCCCTTGAGGACTAGGGGCAGAAGACCTTTACAAAACCTCACGACAATGTAACTTACTCCTAGCAAACAAAAAACAAAAATGCACAGACTGAGAGCTTAATAGGGCTTTAGAAAGCAAGTCACTTCAACCCAGAGTCTTCCATTCTTTGTATAAAAGCAAGCAAGCTGTAAAAGTGAATGCTTTAAACAAAAATGCCAGCTGAAAACACACAAGCTGAATTTGAAGGTCTTTCTGCAGGGCTTTTTTTTTTTTTTTAATGGTTGGGTTTTGTTTTTAAACCGTAGCTTGGTTTCTGTGACCAAGCTACCTACCTGTTAGTATGTGCTTCAGAGCTTCAGTTGGTCTTTAAAACCTGTACATAGTTCTTAAGTGGAAAAGTTTTCACCTTGGGGAAGTAGATGTTGCCTCCCTTTAGGATGACTAGTCAGACAATATAATAGAGAAGCAAAGAAAGCCCTGTAGTACACATAACTACATTATTTTTTTTCTGACACTGGTGTGGCAAACCAGCCCATGAGGCAGTTTACACTTAACATGTATTTGTTAAATATATTAAATGGTAAGAACACATTTTCTCTTCTAAGCACTTCTCCAAAGAGTGTGAAGGCAATCAATCGATAACGCTTGTGAAAAGCACTGTTAGAAAAGGATTAAAATGCCTTCACAGGTACAAAACAAAACTTCAGTTGAGCACACCAAACCCTTCAGAAAGGGTCATAAAAAAATACTCATCTCAAAACTGCTTAATCTTTCACAGTAAGGTCAATAATTAAGTGCTGAAGTATGTTCAGACCACTCTAAAGAGGAATATACATTTAATAACCAGATTTATTTCACTAAGTCAGAGAATAATTACAAAGCCTGTGTTTGCAGGATAAGTACCAATACAAAGAACACCTTTACTTGTAAAGTTGGTCCTGTAAGCATTCTATCTTCTTCAGCTATTTGTGGTTGTTGTTTTCTTTTTAAAATCAAATTTGCCTTCTAAAATAGCCATAATTACCAAACTGGTATGATTCCCTCTACCACTGAATTTCACAGTCCCTTGTCTCCAAAGAGACACTTCAGCTTCCCCTGGTGAGGGCCACGCTGCTGCTGCACAAAGCCTATTGTCTTTGCTACTCAGACTTTACAGAAGCTTGGTAAGGCAGAAGGAGTGGCGTGAAAGAAACAACAGCTAAATTATGCTTTTGTAGCTTATAACATTCAAATAGTCTACCTTCAAGAATTCAGAGATGAAGAAAGAAAAGTACAGAAGACTTAAATTTCCCTACTGAGAGTAATACACTCAGACATAACTGGAGACCTGTTATGTTGGTGTCCTAATCACTGAGATTATGTCTTTCCTGAGGTTAAAAAATAAAGATGAAAAAAATCACATGCAAGGAAGAAAACCCAGAACAAATACCAAAAGTTCTAGGTGCTGCTTATGTTACTCAGGTTGGTACAATCACGCCCATGTGTGGATGTATGAGGAGTACCAAGTTTCAGCTCTAACACAACAGCAGAGAAGACTCAAGTCACAAGCAGCACAAAAATATTTTAACCTGTTTATAAGATCTTCCATTGCTCCAGAAAGCAGGTCTGTTTTTACGTTGTTTTGGGGGGGGGGTTGTTTGCTTTTGTTTGATTTTTTTTCTTTTTTATTAATAAAAAATTCAGCTTCATTGCCCTTGGGTTTTCCAAAAGAAAGCATTCTAGTCAAGCTATCAACATTTTTTCCCCTCATCTATGAGCTTCCATACATTTTTCTATTGTAAATTTGGACCCCTTATCAGAACAAAATATAAAAACTCTCTTGAATTTTTTTTTCTCTGTGCTGCTTCTTTGGCTTTTTGAATAAAACCTAGGAAATCTTCGAAAAGGGGAGGATGGCTTCTTGTTTGCCTTGTATGGCTTTGGTGTAGATGGGACCAGATCAAATCCATTGATGGGCTAAGATTGTTCTTGAAGCAACAAGGTGCCCAAGGAAATAACATTGAAAAGTATAGGGCAGAGAATGTCAGAAAAGAGCATGCCAAGAAGCAGCAGCAGCACAGAAAGGATTCAAGACTTCCAGAGAGAATGGGAAGCATATTCCCAGCCATAGCCTGATACAACTCAGGAACAGCCACTGCACAGAAAGCAGTGGTTAAAAAACTATGGCCCATCTTGAAGGCACTTAAACTGGATTTGAGACCTTCCTAGCTGCATTCTCAGGAAGGTTTTGCAATTTAGAGTTAGGGACACTCACTCTGGAGAAGTGCCCTTGGGCTCCATCCACAGTTCAGCCAACTGAGTTCCTACTTCATTTCAGCCTTGGTTCAGCATAAATATGCTTTGTACATAAAAGACCTTAATATGCTTCTACCTCTGTCACCAAGCCATTTCTCCCACTCCATCAACCTATTGATATCCAGCTAAATGACACCACATTATTAAAGACTGACTTGATGTACTTCATGGAGGGAGTCCTTCCCCTTTCCATGTATTTATCTTTGGGGGGGGGGGGTCTACATGTATATGTACATCAGTGGCTTGAACTGTGTTAACACAGGCCAAAATAACTTAAAGCAAGACAAGTCTATCCTTTTGCTCAGATACACGAACAGTTGACTCATTCCCAACAGATTTTCTTTTTATCCCAGATCTGCTCTTGTAAACTGATGGTGGGGACCCACCAATTCTTGCAGGCACTCAGTTCCTGTGCTACATGATCTCAGTTACTAAGATTACCAAGCAGCATTGCTAGCTATGGTTTATGCCCAAATTTTTTTTTGCCACTCTGGGCATGGAGAACAGGCTGTTCATCTTTCCCAATAGTCCTCAACATATTTGAGGATTTAAATCCTTCTCTAGCCTTTTCTTCCGGCTTAGCATTCCTACTTCCTTTAATCTTCTCAAAGACTTAATGTCATTAAGCTCTGCTAATTAGCTCTCTGAGTCCTCTCCAACCAGCTCACACTCTTGCTCATGTGCAGCACCCAAAACACACTGGAGTGGCCTAGCAGAGCCCAGATCAGTGTTCAGTGCAGGTACAGTGTCATCTGACACGTGTTGGAGGCTCTACAACACCCTTCTTCATCCCTCTCAACATAGAGGCACTGGGGTTTAGCACAGAAGTTTAACACTAACAAATATATTCATCTGTAATCCCTTCACTGTCGCAATCCCCAGATCCTTCCCTCAGAAGCTGCCATAAGGCTTGGTTTTTCCCATTCCAGGTTTGACTATCTGATGACTCCTGCCTATCTGTATTAACTTTACCTTGGCTTCTCCAAATTTTTCCTTCTTAAAAGAAGTTGGACCAATTTTGATCTTATCCTCCCTCTCGTAGCTTTAAGTCACGTGAAAATGTAACAAATACAGCTTACTCTGTCATCCAGGCTAATGTATCTAATAGAGATGTATATTAGAAATAAATGTAATAGAAGTTTATTCAGAATACACAAGTGCAAAAATCCCAAACAAAACAGCCTTCAACAGCATTACCATCACTTCTTAACATTTATCCATCCCTTTTTGTAGACATCTTGTGCTGGCTAGACCAGGTTTCCCTGTTTCCTTACAACAATGCAATGGGATGGCAGCTGTTGAGGCAGCAATAAAGAAGAGTGGATTTTTGCTATTTAACTCTTTAAATTGAGTAGAATGATCTGATGACTTTTATACATCTCTAGGTCCTTCTTGCTTTCCATTTAAATTATTTCTGGTTTTTCTCATGGTTGCCGTACCTCACCTCTACTGAGATTCTCACAGCCAACAGTTCTGAAACTGTTTCAGTCCAGGTAAAATTCATCACACTTGCAGCTTGTCCTTTGCTAAGCTTAGTTGATGTCTCATTGTCTCAGTATGATGATGAAGGACCATAAGAATGCAACTCTTCTGACCAAAAAGGACCAACAAAAGTGCATCTGAGATACAACACCAAGTTTACAAAGTTCAGAGGAATCTGCCTGAACTACTTCTTATAGCACGCTTTCCCCAAAGATGGTGAAAAAGCAAAAAAGGAACTTTTAATACAAGACTTTCCAGCCACAGGACATCAGAGAGCAGCTAGATGAGACAAGGAGCTCATCATTGCTCTTTCCAAATGCTGTGTTTTCAAAGAATTATTTACCTCTGTGGACAAAAAGAAATCCAAGACTTGCTTTAGCCTTCTTTTCCCTGCTACCGTGTACACAGAAAGGCTTCTTTTTTTTTTTTTCCCTACGTATTTTTTAAGCAAGATTTCAAGTGAGCCTTTACATGAAAAATGGCTCCTCAAATGGGAAGAAGTTTCCCTTCATATTTCTAAAAGACACAAGCATGCCAATAACAAACTTAAAACATTTAATTGTGGGCTTTAACAACTGCCTGACACAGGCTCCTCAGAGGTTCTGGCATTCAGGAAAATAATTTCAGACAAAATTTCTCTGAGCTCAGTTATACTCAGCACACAGAAATTACCTCACACCAGAGCATGGCAATAGGTGACAGGTTTCCCTACTATTCATGCTACAGATTCAACCTTAATCTACACTGTTGCAACCAAAACTACTTGGTAGAGAAGCTTTCCTGATGACAATCATCAACTGCATTCAAAGTGGAGGACTTTAATACCAGGTTTCACATTACTTTTGGAAGGAAATTGCATTCCATTTACAAGGATCAAAGGCAATAATTAACCAGAAAGAAAATGTGAAGCACAGGTATCATTCCAGAATCACCTTTTCTAAACAGAATGGGAAGTGAAGGCAACCAAACACATCTTTCATCACAACTCCCTGACTTCAGATTAGTAGGACACAAGGATTCAGATGTTGAAAGGAGTCATGCAGGGCTTTGATGAAGAATGATGTCTGACTTTTACATGTTGAGGAAAGATGTGTCAATTGAGGAGCATGATACTTGTCCTCTTCTGTTAGACTCCAAAGCAATTTAAGAGTACATGTATATAACACCCTTGAAAATTGACGTTTAAAATAGAAGCATTTGACAAAATCCTAATCAGAGTGGCAGGAACTATTATAAATCCCTTTCTTATGTACTGCAAGTCAATGATAAAAGATCCAAGCTCTCTTGTGCAGGACTGAAGTTTTAAGAAGCTTTTCACCAGAATTTAATTAACATTCCCAATGGCTCCTGTAATCCTAAAACCAGTATGCCATTAAAAAAAGCTGTCTTCAAGAATTACCCAAACATATTTTAATTGAAGGTATCACAAACAGTATCCCTTGCAAGTTGCCAGCAAAAGCTCACAATGAACTTGTCTTGTGGTTTTGTTAAAATATTAATTGATAAGCACATTATCTATAGGGATAAATTGCTACACACATTATTCTTTAAAGAAAATATAAGTATTAGCAGTAATTTTTTTTCCCCTTGACAACACTAGAAACATTCTGGATTGCTCCATAAGCAATATTTATATAAGATATTACAATATGCCACAGCAGTTTACACAAAGATATATTTTCTGCTTACTATTACATTTTTCCCTTATGGCAGAATACAGACCACCTGTCCAAATTCAAGTGCATATGATGGCAACATACATCAGCCAACAAAAGATGGTTTAGGATTTTTTTTTTTAAACACATCCAAAGCCCCAGCACACACGTGGTGGCTGGCAAGCTCAGTCCTACTGAAAATTAGATGCCAAATTTCCTAAACGCCATTTCAATTCTTTCTTTGCAAAGATTCTACAATCCATAAATTAAAGACAAATATGCTATTGCACGTAAGCATCAGAAAAAAAAGGAAAAAGTATAAGAGCAATCCCTGACTGTGGACAAACAATATAAATCCCGTTGGTACTCTGATAATTCCAGAGGTAGCCTGACAGCAGAACCTAGGAGAGCAAGTGATAGAAAATTGTAAGGTAAGCAATGCCACATATAAATCTAGACTTTCCCAGACTCACTGGATTTCCTTTCTCCATTAGCACAACCCAATTTCCTCTTTTTATGATTTAATACACTATAACAAGAGTTTTCATCAAAAAGAGTAACTCATGTTCACCCCAGCACCATTAAGCATCATGGGCTAGCAATGATGTTTGATCTGGTACCTCAGATTCACTCTGGCCCATAAGGGCAGGGGCCATGTTCTGAGATCAATAGCGTCATCCTTTTCTTTGTGGTATGGGGAAACTACCTGTACAGATGCCCATTTGCTAAAATGGGGTGTTTCAGGGGTGAAGCATAGGAAGAACACTGCTGTTTGAGGAAATTCTCCCAAAAGAGAGCGGTGTAAAGCTGGATGCTTTGTCCTGTTTCATTGTCAACGCTGTGCACAGGTGTTTTCTTACAATAGAGACCAAACAGACCATGCTGAGGGAACAGTAATAGCCCAGGTTACCACCAAAAACCCTGTACCCTCCATCATTCTCCTGAATAAAATGGCCTGTTGAGAGAAACAGCTCTTTCAGGCTGTTGTGAAGTGCACCTGTCTGAACACCACCAAGCCTAGGTGCAGGCTGTCATCAACACTGAGATGGCAGCTTCCAGTTGGAAGGAATTCTGCTCTGAACTTCTGTTCCCATGGTTTTCAAAAGACATCTACTTAGAAGCATGAATTTGTGAAAAAGTTATTTTTGCGTATTATTTTCTAGTGGAGAAGGTTTTTGACACCAGGTCCTAAAAAGGAAACAAAGTCAAGATACCCACTACCATACAAATTACTGCCACAGAAAGAAATAATGTATGCTTCAAGACTTTGCCTTCAGTAGCTTTGGGCATCCTTGCCTTTCAGACAGCACAGTCAATAACAAACAACAAATTCAAGCAAAGCAAAGTACATTTTGCAATTGCTTTTACAGCTTTGTCTATATTTCCAGTTACCTTTCACTTGATAATAAAAATTCTTGGTACCTTAATCTTAACTGACCTTCTCAACAGACCTCAATCACAAAAGTATACTAAAAAAAATTAATCCCATTTTTAAAAGTACACAGAAATAGAACTAAAAAAAGCATAGCCAGATAGGGTACAGTGTGTCTGCAGTAAAACACTGCAAATTGAGCATCCATGCATTTACCCTAATCACTCCTTCTGTAAGTGATACCATCTCCTCATATATTATTTAATAATGTGAAGGAAAACAAGATAATCATCAACAACAAAATCCAAACACAGCCTGTAATCTGAAATATCAAACATCCTAGGATATGCATTTATGCCTGGTTTTTAGTTGCATGGCCTTTCTAACACCTCTAGGGAGTTAGAAATCTTTACCTAAGTTTTGAATGCCCGAAAACAACTTTTCTATTTACAGCATTGCTGCTTTCAATTGTCTGTTCTATGCTGATGGTTTACCTAAACAGCCAGGTAAGGAGCTCTGCCACAATGACTCCCAACCCTTTTGCCTCTTACTAGGGGCAGCAGTTCAATTAAGCTTGGAAAAACAAAGGAGAAAAAAGGGCATCAGCTTCTTTTGCTGCAGTTTCCCCTAAAGCGTGACTCACTGTAACCATTTCTCATGGCACTCTTGGGCAACTTGTCCAGAAAGAAATCCCCACCAAGGAAATGTTTCTCTCTTGCCTGGTTGGAGTCCCACTGTTAGTCACAGTCTCGCAAGGATTTGTTCATCTGCCTCAAACCTACATTCCAACCTTGAAAACTGCATATGAACCATGCTACAAAAGTAACTTCTAACACATTTTTGTTCTTCCTGGTGTGAAAAGACAAAGAATCCCTTATGACCACTAAGGTAAAAAAATATAGATTTCTTTCAAGTTGCTTGAAAACAACCCTTGGATTTTATAGACCTCACTTTGAGAAACTAAGTCCCTCAAATCCCTCACCTTCTGCAAGGAACATAATTACAAAAATATTTTGCTTTTATAATCAAAGGAAAAACAAGTCAGGCCATCTAACATTGTATTTTCAAGTTACACCAATGAAGGAACTACTCTGAATACCCTAACTGCAAAATTTATTTTCATAACCATTTCAGAAGGGGAGCTTAAAGGATTTTTTCTACTTTTTCCCTTTTTTTGTGGAACCAACAAAGCCATTTTTCACATTTCAAAATCAGTTTTCATTCAGATAGCCAACCCCTAACTGACATATCCTTCAACTTTGCATAGGATTTAGAGATGCTACCGTGTTTTACTTGGCACAAAGGACAAAAGATTCTTTCATATGCTATCCCCTTTCTATTGCTGTTAATGACAGAAATAAGCTAGAATATTAACAAAGTAAAACCTTTCTGACTTAAACTCCAGGCAAAGAAGCTACCTTAGGCAAACACTCTTAGGAATAGGTGTTCAATATGTGATCTGAGAGCAGAGCTAAGATGCTTTCAAGGGTGATGACTGTCATCAGGATACCAGGTACTACTGCACTCTGCCCCCAAGGAAGCCTTCAGCCAGTGTCAAACTCTTCTTTCTCATCTGTCAAAATAAGCCACACTCATTACCTTTCATACAAAGTTAACAGTATGTCAGGAGACTATTTTGCCCATTTCAGACAATTTTTTAATACATTATATGGCTCTTATTCCCCTGCAATCTTCTTCCACATAGTTTAACCAAAACAATAAAATTAGTTTCCTTGCTTGTTCATTCCACAGCCCTGGCTGAATCCCCATTAGAGCAATACCCAATTTAGAGTTGCCAGCTCTAGTAGCTTTTATAGTAATCTGACTTGAGAATTTCCATATTCTTTCCAGTCAAGTATTAAAAGGAAAATAAAAGCATGCAATTTTTACTTATTTTTAATATTAGCAGTGTTTCCTTTGGAAAGCCTACAGGTTGCAGAGGATCAGGGATCAATTCTTTATTTTTAATTCTTCCAGGGACCATTTTCATTACTTTATCAAACTAGTCTAAGAAAAAACACATCTAGCACTTCTACAAAAGAATACTAGAGGGCACTATAAAGACACCTACCAAAGGAAGAAAATTTATTTCTGTTCATCATGAACAATAGTACTTTGACTTTTCTACAGAAATAGCTACCATATGTTAGCTACTGACAATACTACATTTGTTTTAGCAGGTGAAGAGGAATTTCCTTTTTTTTTTTCCTGGAGTGATGGATTTCCTTTCCTAGAGTTCCAGTCTTCTGGTCACTCAGGCACCTAATTTACCTCTTCAGTTATGTGCATAGGAAAAACAAACATCAGCTTCCATAGGGTTAAAAAGCAGAAAATCCATTTGTAAGACTCAGAATACATAATGCACAAACATTTAGCAAAAGGTTCCTCCATCTTATTCTCCTTACATTCTGTTTGAGCCTGGGCCAAACCACTCAGTGCTCAAGCAGGTCTCAGGAGCTCAGACTTGAGGAACTGGTTCACCCAAAAGCCTCACCAGGGCTAGACAAGCAGTTTAGCTCCCCAAGGAGATTCCCTCTTGGTTTGCAAACCAAGCCCAAGATACATCAGGAAGAAGATTCCTTGCCTCCGTCATTTTTTTTGGCCAGACTTCAAAACTGCTTTAGAACATGAATACAGAAAAAAAGTCACCACAGATCACAAGAGAATTATTTGCTGAAACCAATTAAATATTTTCCACGTAGTAAACACACTGCGGTACTCAAGAACTCTACATGAAGGGTAAAGTAATATTACTATTTCTCACCTGCCAAGAAGGTTATAGGGCACCCAACAGAACATATTCAGTTAAAGATGAACTTTAAGTGAGACAAGAGTCACACTTCAGTGAAGGATCATGCTGTAGTCTCCTCCAGCATACCTCTTCAATTCACTGCTTCTGGGGGACTGCAGAGATTACAAAGGATGCTTGTGGGAGAAGTGTGAAGGGCAGGGTCGAAATGGTGCTATCAAGTCAGGGGTGCTGCAATCACAGCTGAGGGCCAGAATGGCATCCAGGAAGATAAACATGATAAGAAGAAAGCTGGTTTCTATGGGACGCTTAAAAAGGGAATATTTAAAAAGATGCAAGCAAGAACCAAACCAGAAGTTGCTCAACATCATTTCCAGCTTTGTTCTAAAGAGGGAGACCTCTGTCATGCTTGATAAAAGAGGAAAAAATTCTTAACAAATACCTTTAATGCTAGATCAAGCAAAGACTATATAAGAGAACCTGAAAACAGAAGCACAGCTGCATCAGATCACAGCAAAAAGAATGCTTTTAACTCAAGTGTCTTGTCACAGCAGCTGAGAGCAGATGCTAGGGAGCACCTAAGAAAAAATCTGTAAAAAACTGTAAAAAGCACTGTAAACAATCCCCAAATTCAGCCTCTCCTTTGCGACTGAAGGATTTCAGCAGCCAGAAGTGGGTTTTCTTCCTCCGCTCAGCAGCTTTTGGAGAAAAAGCTGGAACCTTCAAGCTGCCTCAGAGGAGTGAGAGGAAAAGAAGGAAAGTGCAAGGGCAAAAGAACACAAGTTTCAGCATTCATTTTGAGGGTCCCCAATTTAGGGGACTAATGCTGAAAGGTTAAGACAAGTGGTTAATTCTGTAGGTTCAGCAGAGCTAACTGCACAGCCTCCTTCACTCCTCTGGTTCCTTACACTAGTAAAGCAACCACTATCCAATCACATTCTTGATCCACGGTATCCAAAAATATAATAACCTTAGATAATTTATAAAAAAGGATTTTATTGATCTGTCAGAATACTAGGGGAAAAGTGAGAAAAGTAAAAAGGTAAGGAGAAGATATACATATGAAACACTACTGTAAACAAGCTGCAATGTTTTTAAGAATCTCATTTTTAAAACCTATTTACACAAGTTTTCTCTCTCATCAAATGCAACATTTGTGGCCGAGTTCATTATGTGGGTAAAACAAGTCACAATAGAATTGACCCTTCACAAATTTAAGCTGTAACACTGTTCTTGTAAAAGCAAGCTGACCAACTCTAGGGCTCACAATAGAGATTTTTCTTGGCAGAAAGGCATATAGCCAGATGACAGGCACATCATCAGACACATGAAACAGGACAGAGCACATGCCCACAAGTGACACAGACAACCACGTCCCCATCCAACTACAGCACCAGGGAGACAAACAGCATGTCAGGGAAGGGGAGGAAAGGACCGCTAACGGGTGGTAGCTCCCATCTCTTTTATTTGCTATTGAGCACGCTGTGCTTGTTGTTTGAGAAGCCCAAAACTAAAAACCGATACAGTTTAAAGATAAAAACCTCAAGAGATGCCCATTTTTGTTCCAATTTGCAAAACACAAGCCTCTGATACAGAGAGTGCCTCTGGTAACCACTGGGCAGCATCAGAGTACCCAGGCTAACTCAACTCCATGCAAAACATCCATCGGATTCTGCAGAGTCTGAGCACCCAGTGCTTTCACACTCCCATTTAGCTCTCTGATTATTCCTAAATTGAAGGTTGACTGTTTGTGTTTGAATTGTAATAACCAAGGCAGACAAATGCCTTGGGCTAGAGCATGTTACAGTCACTGAGGAAAAGCTATGGTAATTAGAGTAGAATTCATTTTTCTAGCAAGAGGAAAGGAAAAAAAGGAAAAAAATCACACTCAACACTAAGTGAACTACAGAAAAACAAGCAAGGCACTTTGCACTAGATAAACAGAAGATCAGAGATTTGCCTGGGATTGAGCCCTTGAAAAATACTTAAATCACAAGGTTCATGCTTAAATTGTCGTTCAATGAAATGGAGAAAAGAGGCAAAAAGTATCTGGATTATTACCCCAGAAACATGCACCCATGTCCCAGCATGCCCAATCGCAGCTTGAAGCCTGCAGTCCTAATCTGCATCAACAAATCAGACAGAGGAGGAGAGCTTGCCACATGCATCAAACATTGCTTGAAGAAAACACTAAATCAGGAAAGAGAAGAGACAGAAGAGCATCTTTACAACCGAAGTCTCTCGACTTCATGGTAAGATGTCGCAGTATTTTTATACTTAATTTTTATATTCCTATACTGCTCAGTAAGAGTACTGTACAGAAAGGCAAGACACCAGGTATAGGTATTAAACAGGTACACCACCCCCTCCCACTGCACATGCTTTGTTGTTGTGTTTGTGGTTTTGGGGTACCACTGCAGCATCACATGAGCATTAATTTTCTGGTGATACAATCTTTGGCAAAGATCTTTTAAAGTTGAACATTAATAGCCATAATATAGTAGCAACCATCTAGAAGTCTATATAAACTATGAATTTTAAGTGGCAAATCATTAAGTTGTGTGCTCCATGCCTTTCATTAAGTTTTATTTATATTTATACATACACACATCCCCATATATATAAACTTTACATATACGCACATCTTAAACATACACAGACCTATAGTAATGTGCACCTGTCAGTATTCTCTATAACATCTGATTTTTATACAAACTTCAATAATTTTTTCAAGACAAGCATTTGAAAATTATAAAAACTATGAAAAAACCTACCAAAGACATCTTATTAATAATATTGATTAATTACACTTAAAAGAAAAAGACAACATAGCTTGCAGAGCCAGAATACTACTGAAACAGATTTAAGACAAATTAGCAGGTCCACACTGGGTGAACAATGAATATATGGAGATGCAGAAATTAAAATATAAATATCCAGAGCAACTCCAATATTAAACAAAAAGGATAACTAGTCACAACTGAATGGTTTGAAAGTGGCCAAGAGTAAGTGAAAAGACACTTAACTACATTTCAGACTGGTGCCCACCAGGAAAGCAGTCCAAGCAGTAGCTCACACATGTGTCACTGAGTTAACAACTCCTTCAAGTCATCATTTTGTTTTGGTTTTTTTTTTACTCAGAAGCTTCATTTCAACCACCTCAACTTGGAGTTCTAGCTTTGCACCACTGGCTCCATGCTACATTCACGCATCCAACAAGCTGTCCCAGGAAGAATACGGATACCTCAGAAGATCTGTCTTTATAAATTAACCTTTCATACCCAAAGCCTAAACATGACAGAAATATTTGCAAATCTTCCCGATCCTTTATCTTGAAGTGCACAAATGTGATCTGGAATAAAAAATTAAATCCCCAAGACTTATTTACTACAACTTCATTATTTCAAGTGCACCGAACATACAAGGAGTGGAAAAAATTATTGGATTTTTGTTTATTACGTTTTTATATATGAAATAAAGTAGCTATACTTCAGGAAGGCAACTGCAGACTATTAAACACCATATTTGTATTCAAAACAGATCCATGAAAAAAAGCTAATTGCACTAATCCCTTACTGTACCTTTGCAGAGTGTTCTTTCACCCAGCTGACATTTTGCCATAACAGATTCCTATACTAAGCTGTTAGCCAGTGCTTTGTAAGCCAAGAAAAGCTAGAAGAAAAATAGCCAAATGCCACGATTTCACTTCTGATTCTTGCTGTCTCCTTTTTCAAAGAGGGAGCGGGTGCAATGTTGTTCTCTCCATGTCCCTACTGGAGCACGGGGAGGAGGAAAGCAGTGGGATAAACGCTGAGACTTCTGCACCTTCTCGGAAAGCGGCGGAGCCGTACATCGAACTTGAAGAGAGAATACAACCCAGGGGATGCTAATGGAGCATGTCCAAGTGCCATCACTTTCCCTGTTTGGTCTCAGTTGAAAGTACAGTCTAATGAACTGAAAGACCAGTTTTAAAAGCTTTACACAGATTCTTGTCTCTTCTGAAAGTGTGTTAATGAAATGGCTTCCTGTTTCATTTTCTGGAGACAAACAAAAGCTTTCATCTCGCTTGTTTACTCACTTAAACTCCTCAATTCCCATGAACCACTGTAGCTTTGATTGGCACGGTTTTTTATGCTTTTATAAAAAGCATAACTGTAGCTTTGAAAACACATTAGCAAAAATATTTGCAAGTATTAGCTTTGCAAATGTTATAGAGATGGGCAAGGAAACGAGTGGAAATACTTACAAATGAGTGGAAATACTGCATTTATTAACTAAATTATTATATATCCATAGATATACCCATAGATATGGGTATTATCTGAATTACTAAGTTAGTCAGAAATGCTTAAGAAAAGCAAATTCATAACTCATCACTAGAAGGAATTTGCTTATAACCCTTTCGTTCTTGTTTCTCCATAAGTATAAAAGGTCTCATCACCCTGAATATATATAAAACCACCTGGATGACAATTTGACTGAAGGATGCAAGATAAGTTTAGCACAACTTCTCAGATTCATCTGGAAAAGGTCTCCCTTTAATTGTATTAATTTTACCTGCTAAAAAAAAAATAATAAAAGAAATATCACAGAATCCAAGACTGGTTTGTGTTGGAATGGACCTTAAAGATCATCTAATTCCAACCCCCTTCCAAAGGCAGGGACACCTCCCACCAGCCCAGGTTGCTCCAAGCCCCATTCAACCTGGGCTGAGAAATTTCCAGGGATGGGGCAGCCACAGCTTCTCTGGGAGGCAACTTGGGCCAGGGGCTCAGCACACTGACAGCAAAACATTTCTTCCTAATATCTAAACTAAATCTCCTTCTTTCATTTTGAAGCAGCTATCCCTCCTCTTATCACTTCATGCCCTTGTAAAACATCCCTCCCCAACTTTCCTGGAGTCCCTTCAGATATGGAAAGAAAAGCCAGAAGAGGTCACCTGTTGTTACAGGCACTAACAGACTTCTGGCAGGATCTGACTGCTCACAAGCAGCTGACAGTTCACTTCCAAACATGAAGGCTGTTGCTTGCCTTCATGCCATACATCTTTGTGAAAAGCATGGTCCCATCTCCTTGATAACCTCCTTGTAAGTACCAGCAGGTCCACAACTCACCCCCCAGGCTTCTTTGGGCCAAACCTCTCCTAAGGCTCATGCTTCAGCCCCCAGCCATGCTGGAGGAGAGTCAAACAAACTTGCTCCACTTCTGTAACTCTGACACAGATGTGTTGGGGAACCCAAAACTGGATGCAGTATTCTAGCCACATCTGGCAAGGCATCAAGCTCACTTCCCCTCATCCTGTTGGCTCTGCCCTGGATAATCCTTTCTGTGCCACTAACTGGCTCGCACAGACTATCAGATAGTCTGACAGCCACCTGGTTGACTATTTGAAAGGTTCCAGATCAAGATTTCTTTTTTTCTGCCTAATATGGAGCAGAATTTTCTGGCTCAAATAATATCAAAACAGGACCCAGATCTGAACTCTGCATATCACAGCAGAGGACAGTACTCAATTTGCACAACTTCATTTTGAAGCTGCTAAACAAACATACAGACCTGATGAAATATTAATTTGACTAATGATAGCAACAGAACCTCAGAAGGAACTAACAGCTCCACAGAAAGGGAGCAAACCTGCTTCTAGCACTGACAACTGCACAAGTTTCAGACATGTAACAGATGGCTCAAAAACCTGTGCAGACTGTGTTGATACCAGCCTTTGCTTTGGCAATATTGTCTCCCTTTTTTAAGTCACATAAAGCTTACCTGACTAGGGAGAGCTAAAGTGTGAGATACTGAACAGAAATTTTGAGTAAAGACTGGACACAAAGTATTTATACTTCACATTTCTTTGAATTCATAGACTGCAGACTAATTTAAGGTGCTCTCACAAGAAAAAAAATTACCTTCAGATGACAAAAAGCTCTTTAGTCTGCTTGAAGACTGGAAGCAAACTGGATGGCAACTTAATGTTCAAAATAAAATTTCATCCGATAATACTTCATAAAACATAGTTTAGATGTGGTCCTTTGTGGAAGAAAGCTCTGGAGGTCACCTGGTTTAGCCACCTGCACCAAGCTGGTTTATTTAGATCAGGCTGGTCAGGGATTTGGCCAGCCAAGTTTTAAGTTTCTCCAAGGACACGTAACAATAGCCCTACAAGAAGTGTAGAAGCATCCAAAGGAGGAAAGCTTTGGTGAGATGTGGCCCCAGACTGGTTTCTAGAATTTCCTTTCTGACATATCACAAGGGTGAGCTATGGATTCAAACATTTTCAAATTACAAGAAAAAAATCTACAGAATAGGCACATAAAGCTACAATAATGTCAGCATTAGGAAAGATCTTTTCTGAGGAATCCAGCAATAAAAGCTACACATAGTGCCTAATCCTTCTGTTACCATCCTTAGAAACAAGGAGGAGGATACAATATACCAACATGGGATGAAAAGCACACCTGGGAGGTGGCTCAGGCTGGCGAGAGGAAAGGCAGAGCTGATCCTCAGCAGAACATCACTCAGAACTCCATTTGCCCTGTGTCCCAGGAGTAGGATTTTGCAAAACCTACCTGAAAAGAAGCAACGTGTTCTCAGGGGAGTAACAAGGCTGGAGCTCAACCTCACCTAGTCTGAACATAATCACTGGACTGCTGAACTTGCTGACATTGTCATCACAGTTTTCCTTACACCACCAGTGACATTAAGTGCACTGCTTTGGCGGTAAGCACAGAGCAGGCATGTCCAATGGCCAAGAGACTCAGTGACAACTTGGACCTTGGTGTCCCCAAACTTCTCATCACATCACTTCTCAGTGCCAGTTAAGCTCCATCTGTAGTGTAAGCTGGTTTGGACATTTGTGAGTACACAGCCACCAGCTGCACCTCACTTCCCATCACCAACACACCGTGTAACCTTTCACCACCCACCAGCTGCAGGTCCTACACCTTCTCCCAACCCAACTGCTCCTTCCAAGCAGTTATGCCCACCACCACCCTAAGCATGGGACACAAGGATGAAAAACCTCTCCAACTGCAGCCTTTTATTTTATTCCCCTTTAATTATATACTATGTACCACCAGGTCTTAGTTTTCTCCTCTACTTTAGGTCTCTAGCTAGCATTATGGTAAAGTTTTGGACAGATCCTTCATGTCTGCATCACAGTCGATGCCTGCTGCAACAAGCTTTCTATTTTAAATAATACACATTGATAGAACTGCACTAAAATATAAAGCAATTTACACAACTAAGTCACAGCTCAAGCCTCGCAGCAAAAAAAAAACAAGTTCCAAAAGATGTTAAGACAAAGCTTTTCCCAGGTTCCTTAAGAATTTATGCCATAATTTGTCCCAGTCACCAAAATACTTCTACCTTCAAGACAAAACCACAAACATTTTCAGCTGGAGGGCAGCTCTGCTCCACATAAGCATTCACCACTGACCACTGTCACACACTATTATAAAGCTAAAAATTCCTTTGGTCTCACTTTCCCTGTCCATTCTGAAGGTTTATGTAAATAGCCTGTATAACATTCTCCTGAGAAAGTTTCCAAACTCAAACATACCTTAACCACAGTATAATCAAATAATTAGACTGCTGTCCCTAGTAAGTCTACCATTAAAATTTAAAACTGTGCTTAAGATGAAAAGTTTTATTTCAATAAATAGCACATAATGACTATCACAAATGCAAAACCACATTGCCTAGCAGAGTAATTTACACTTTTTCAACAAAAAAATTCCAAGGAAAAAAACTGTCTAATAATGTGCAGTGTTTGTTGTTTGGTTGGTTAGTTATTGTTTTGTTTGGGTTCTTTTAGTTTAATTTTTGGTTTTTGTTTGTTGTTTAAGAACTACAGCCAGAAAACAGAACTACTGAAACACATCCTTTCATTTTTAAGAGGGATGAAATACAGCTTTCCAAGAGAGCCAAGTACTTATGTCACTTTTAACCATTAAAAAATCCCTGACAAGAGCATGTAAAATCATCATAGCACCTCCCTAACAGAAACATCCACTGCTACAGATCTTGTTATAAGAGGAAGTGGCCACTCTGAAGACAGGTCAAAAGAAAAGGGATCTGTGGAGCAATGCATTTCGAGAGCATCACCATTCTGTGTATGCAAATATGTTATAAAGCACTAATATGCTGTCTCATATAAATATATATATATAAAAACTTGTTAATGTTCTGTAAAGCACTGTTTATCTCAGAATCACCCAATCTTGTGCCTTACATAGGTGCTCGATCACTTACTGCACTGTTATCTTACCCATATGCGAGGAGGTATAAATGACAGAATATTAAATAAAGATGCTTTGCCCTTATTTCTTTAGGGTTTCCATGCAGCAGAGATTTCTTAGAGCTGATATTAAAATGTAATTACTTTGTCACCCAAGGTTACATAATACATAGCTTGCATGTATTCAAAGTGGTTTTCATCTTTGTAAACAGGCAGTAAAAAAAAAGAGAGGGGCAAGCTATTCAGTTTTCCACACTTTGCAGTCTCAGTTTCAACAGTCTCTCTTTCCACATCCAGGCACAACAATCCATGCCAGGCTTCCTCCCTGCTTCGGCTGAAGGTGAGAGGAAAGTTGGGGGATGAGGGGACGGTCAAATATTTGGCACAAGGGTTTGTGCCAGTAACAAATGCCTACAAGTGTGCACAGTGAGACGCAGCTGCTGGGAGGAACTGCAACCAGGGCAGGCAGATGGGCCAACACTCATTAAGTCACAGGATAAAGTGTGTCAGAAACCTGCTGAAATAATAAGGCTTTTATATAAGAGTATCTAATCAGAGGTAGGTCACCTTCCTTTTACCATCTGCACAGCATACAGATATCCCTAACACAGGCATGTAAAAATCTCCTTATACATTCTGACTTAATTTTATATATTCATATATATAAAAATAAACATCAGCACCATTGCACAGATGTACATACAGAGAGAGTACTTCCACAAAAATTGACCTAGAGCTATCAACAGGGCAGACAGAACCATAGAATCAGCTGGGTCAGGAAGGACCTCTGAGATCATCAAGTCCAACCCTTGATCCACTACCACCATGGTTTTTGAGAAAGCATACAATAGATCATTTGAGATTTAACAAATAACAGCTCTAAATCCACCTCAGCAGCCAGATTAATTTTACAGCTGAAGTGGCTCTTCATAAAATAGTTCAGTGAGGCAGGTGGTGAGCTGGCCAAGGCCATCTCCTACACATGGCATCGCACTTCTTGGGCTTCATCTCACCAGTTTAACTATTCCAATATACAGAGAAAAAGGTTATTCTGGATCCTAGTGCTACCTATTTTTAATTGGCTATCTAGGTGAGCTATTTTTACCAGAATGTATTTCATCAGAGCAATCTCCTTGGGAACTATAATTAGCTATAGAGATTTTAGAAAATCTGGGGCTACACTGCAGGACCGCATGATGGAAAAAGACCAAAAAACATAAAAGGACATCATGACCTGTCCTGAGAGCTCTGTCTGGAGTGAAAAAAGCAATGCAAATCATGTTCTGACAGACACAAAGCACAAGAAAGGGCAAAGGGGGCAGTGATGATACCAGACGGATAGCATCCTTTGGTGAGCAATCAGTACTGTTTGTACCCAGCAGAGTAATTTTTTTCAACATGAAATGTGAGTAGAAAGCCAAACACACTAGAAAACCCCAGTAAATCTGAAGGTTCTACCAGTTGACTGAGATTCAAGGTAAGCATCACAGCTGGGAAACCTGCAGTGCTGCTTCCCAGCTCTGAGCACAAAGCACACCCTGTCCCATGTTCATTCTAGCAGCAGTTCATTCTGCACCAAAAAAAACCCCAACCCAAAAAAACAAAAAAACACACCAACACACACACACACGCGAAGAAAAAAAAAATAACAAAAAACCAAAAAAAAAACCACCAAAACCTAAACAAAAAAAACCCTAAAGGGTTGGTGTCTAAAAATTCTGGCAAACTAAAATCATATGAGATGTGAAGTTCATAACCAAACAGCAAGCTGCTGGGAACACTACAAGAGCTCATTAGGTTTGTAGAACTTGCTTTTAGTTCATAGGGGACAAAAAAGTAAGTCTTAATATCCTCAAAACTTATCACTAGACTAAGGTGCCCACAATATCCATTGATTAAATCCGATATCATTAATTCTAAATACAACTTGTAGATCATTCCCTAAATGCTATGTCAGAAACATAATTGAGTCTTCATTAGATGGGATGAGAAGGAAAATGGGAGCTCTTTTCCCACTGTATGATTCAAGGTTAAACTGCAGCTCACAAAGGGTTCTTAAGAACTGACATAGACTCAGGAACCTTCAGGAACCACACTGGGAAAAAAAGGTGCAGATCCCTCCCTTATCATCCACCCCCACCTTCGAGCTTACCAGTAACCTTGAAAGAATGAGACAGGTGGAAGTACAAAGTACCAAAGATTTTTCAGTACAGTTAGAAAAGCTAAAGAAAAAGGAAAGTATTTCAAGCTACAATTAGAGTATACTACCAGCCTTAATTATGCTATTTCAAAGTTGAAATTTAAACTAAATTAAAAATAAAATAAGATGCATTTTCCATCACCTGATTGCCATTTCATCTTTGTGCTATCAGTGTCAGGACAAAAACATTCCTAGCTTTACCTTCACAGACTGCTACCACAACTATATTTGGTCACCCTTCTGTTACTTGCATGTGGTGCTGGAATAAATCTATTTTCTAGTGTTCCATAGCTAAAAACCAGACTTACAAAGAAAATGGGTAATCTAATACACAAATATTATATTATAATAAATACAATAAATAAATAAATTAATATATTATTATATATAATAAATATATATAATACATAAAAGTATATAGATAATATATATATTATAAATATAAATATTGTACCAGTGTATAATATATTGAAAAGGAGTTTTAGATCTCCAGTTCAGCTCTTCAGACGGCTAGGACAAGGGAGTAAAAGAGCAAAGCAGAAAGTACACTGGAGTTTACTACCACAGAGGGCACACAAAATGTATCTGAAAGGTAATTCTGTCTACAGACATGATCTAAAAATAATTTGTTCTAACAGAAAGAATCAAAAATTAAGTTCAAGAAATAAACATCTGTCCTTCAAATCTCTCCACAACTCTGCCCATGCTTATAAATAACATCTTTGATTGTAACTGTCTCCTTGGTTCAATCTTACCTGTCTTTCCCTTTGTGTCACACTACAGGAGACCTGCTAACAAAATCTAACTCATGTTTTCCTCGTCACTCCAAAACCATAAATTAAGATTCAGCTTTCAACATCCTGTCCTGCAATTATGCATCTAGATCACAAGTTTCTTATTAGAGCATTTTTTCAGCATAATTGGTTTCAGCTATAACTACATTTTTTCCATGAGAAATATTTTTAGTGGTGTTGTTTTGAGTCTCTCCAAATCATTGATCCATTACTGAGCTAACCTGGAAACAGACTCAATTTTTCACTAAACTATTGATCAAGCCAGGTCAGCCTCAACAAATCTATCCAGAGAACAAGAAACCCACAAGTAAACAACTAGAACAACCTAGGATATTTCTAATCACATATAAGGAGAGGAACTTAGAATATATTTAAACAGCATGTTGGATTGCAGACTTCTTATAGGAGGGCTTCAGCAGATCATACCCTGATTAACAAGGCAAGATTGTGATTCCCACTTGCAGAAAATGATGAATGATTTTTTGAAAATTGTTTCAAGAGAAGCAGGAAGCTTCTTCCCATGGCTTCTGCATAGAGGAAGCCTATTCTGCTCGGGTACATGCATCTGATGATATTGTCCATTCTGGTACACTCAACAAAAAAGTCCTTATACTAGGGCTGACTGATGAAATCTGTTGGGTTTTTTTTTTTAAAAAAATAGCTCCATTCAAAGACACAAAATCTTTCTCCTAAATAATTACTACAGCTTATTGTCTCACAACTTCTTTTGTTCCAATTCCAACCACCCTTGCAAAACCTGCTTGCAACATACAAAAGCAAGCTGGAAAGATGAAGAGGAAATTTCCGGCACGCTGCAGAGCCGAGCGTGTTCCCAGCTCAGAGTACCAAGCAATTGAAGAGATGAAGCTTCTCCATTTTTCACCTGTATCTAGAGGTCAAAGAAATCCCTTTCTTTGGAAGCCTTCTAACAACAAGGTCCCAAACCCTCCACCCCAGCAGCCCCCAGACCCTGGAGCGGCGGGAGAGGGGGATGGAGCATCCTGGGAAGCCTGTCCTGCCGTTTCCATGGCTACACCAGTTGTGCAGGGAGCCTGTACAACAACCAAGCTGCGGATGCTCCTGTAGTCACTCTGGAAAGGAAGCATCGACAGAGTGGGGGAAGACCTCCAAACAGGGGGAAATACAGCAGGGGGCATGAAGTCGAAACAAGCTTGGAGCCTCGTAGTCATTTTTTTTTTGTTGTGTGAATGCAAAGAAAAATAAATGCTGGTTATCTCAACAAAGGTGAGTCAGGAGAGCAGTATGAATTGCAGGAAGTCAGAGAAACTTGAATATTCAGGGTAGAGTGTCAAGTACCAACTTCTGCTTTGCCAAGAAGGCATTTTCATTTGCTAAGGCAGGACTGGAAAAAAGAACCATTTTATACCCACTTGTGCTTTCCCCAAAAAATGCAATTCACAGAAGTTGCAGTGATGTTTTAATCAAGCCCACATGTACAGGCATGCTGATCCCTAACAGCCATGCAGAGCGTTCCCAGGCTCCCATCTGTTGAGGGTAGTATGTGAATCACCCAATTGCTCTCTGAAAAGGCTTCTATTTTGTTATTTTCTCAGTCCCTACAGTCTAGTTGGGGAAATGAAAATAGAACCAGGAATAACTTACCCTTGTAACAATCCTGGAGATGTAACTTGCTGCTAGCTACCTTTTGAAAGGCAGACATCTTACTAGTTTTCTGCTACACTTCTTTAAAATAGACTATTATGAGATTTGTATTGAAAAATCAATCACTAAGAGCTTCAGGTAGTACTGCCCGCCGTTTGTGCCACAAAGCACATCAGTCAATCTGAAATAAAGAATAATCATTTGAGTGGGAGCCTGAGACATGTAAATTCTGGATGCGTTGTGCTGCAAGTCCCAAAGACAATGACATCACTCGCCTCTCTGTGCAGAATTTGTTGAAGGTGAAAGGGTTATGATTGCTTTTAACTGTTATTTTAGAAACAACAACTGAAACATGAGTGTTGTCCTCACAGCAAATGGTGAAATAAAAAGAAAGATGGGAAGAATATTTTTTTCAGCCAGGTCACTCCAGCAGTAGTGGTTTTTTTCCAACTAAGCTCTCAGCAGTCAAAAATGGGAAAGATTATAGGCACAAAGCCTGCGATCCAATTCAAAAAGATCTTTGTTAACAGCAGTAATGAAAAGAAGGAAAATGCCCACAAAATTCCTCTACTTAAAGCACAATCTCAAAACATATGCTTACAATCCTGGAAATCTTTGAGAGATTCAGTGTATTAAAAAGCTGCAGCTGAGCTTACAATGAACATTGCAAATAAATGCTAATGAGATGCTTAGAGATACCGAACAAATTGATTTACTGAGATCTTGTCGAGTGTCTCCTATCAAGGGTTTGTCAGAGTAAACAACCTAATCCTTATAAACAGAAGTGACTCATTCATTACAACTGGAAAAAGAAAGAAAGAAAAATCCAAGCTTTAGTTCAGGAAGATGATAGAACAACGTAGATACACATATATGCACATATTATTTAGATATTTATATATATACGCTTTTGAGACCACAATTAGATTTTTGGTTCCTCTGGAGAAATTTCTTAGCAAGGGAACTAGTCAAGGTTACTAGCAAAAAATGTATGTGTAGTTTAGCTCACCAGGAAATTACAGATCAGTTTGCAATTCTATGACTACATTTAAACACTCAAGAAACTAGTTATCAATGTAAGAACTGCCCACACAGAAAAAAAATACTTACATAAAGCTTTAGAACAAACCCATATAAACCAGATGAACAATGAGTTCAGACTCACATGTTGAATTTTTCTATCACACAAAGTTTTACTGAAATGTCCATGTTTAACCAATGCCTTAGAGATCAAATAGGTAGTAAACCCATCTTCTTAAAAAGAATCCTATCATTTGTAAGATTATATATTATTATGAACAGTAAATTACTTAGCAAGAGAACCAAGGTAAAACTTCAGCTGTGTATCAGAATAAGAAAAATGTTTCTTAGTCAATAAAACTTACATGATTACACAGCATTATAAGTATTCAAGATATAAAAACATAGGGTTTCTTTTGGGCCAGTCACCTATAAAATTATTAAATTATAAAATCTACTAATTTTATAATGGTAGACATGGAAGGTGGTAAATGTCTCTTCTGACCAAGTACAGCCAAAGAGTTTCACTCACAAAACACAAGAAATTGAAATCCTCTCAACCAGGATAAAAAGGAAGTGCAAGTTTATTAACACTAAGAATCTTTGGGGAGGTTGTGCAAAAAAATTTTTAGTTGGAAAGCAAAGAAACTCAATAAAAATCCATCCATTCATCCTCCACATCTCCACTTCCTGGCAGTTCTTAGGGAAATACAAACTTACCAGCCTCAGCCTCCTACTCAACCAGAAGCAGCCCTGGAGTCCCAGCAGGCTGAGTTTGGTAGATGTGCAAAAGGTCCTTGCCAGAGGCTGGAGTCCTCTCCTGTCACCAGACACTTGGTGGCTGCCTGCAGTTCCTTACAGAACAGGGTACTCACAGGGAACCATCTCATTCCTGCTAGGGGAAGGGGAGGATTTGGAGGTCGTTTTTTTCCCTTGCAATTGTGCCACAGATCTCCATCGCTGCCATCTCTCTGTCACTTGCACAGAGCAGAACAACATCAACTGACATTCAGAGGGCAAATTACCTTTGAACTAAACAAAGCCAGCTCCTCCTCAAGTCCTCCCTTAAGAAGCAGAAGAGCACACCCAAAACAAAGGAGCACCCTCCAGATTTTCTCATTTTATTCAATGTAAGGGAACCTGAAAGACTCTTGAAGCAGCGTTAAGAGAGACAAACTCAAGGATTTCCCCAAAGAACTACAAACCTTCCAAGTGAATGACAAGGGCAGTTCTAGCAGCTACAGGCTGCTAAGAGTAAAAATGAAATTTAAAAGTAATTAAAAAAAAAACAAACTATCACAGGTATTCCCTTCTGAGGAAAATATGAAGTTCATACTGTTTAGTGTGCAACAGAATTTCTGCCAGGAAAGTTCCTGCTCACATTCAATCTTGTTCCTACGAAGGCACCGCTGTCCTGGCATGACTTACTTCTGTGTCCCCCATGCTCCTTTTTTTGCTAGTTTTTAAGTACAGACACCTATACTGCAGTACAGCCTGAGAGGTAGAGATCGATGGAAAATACAGACACCTTTTCAAACTTGAGTCAATTACAGAATCAGTGCAAGGATGCTGGAATAATCAGGAAGCTCTTGTATCTTCCTTCAACCACTTCACAAGCCAAAAGCACACTAGAGCAATACAACACAACAGGATGTACCCTTGTGAGAAATACTTTTGTTCCTGTAAAACACTTCTTCTGGGGAAAAAACATTACTGTCATTGACTTCCCACTGTGCCTCTCCCTCTATCCCCAAAATGTGGAGCTAAATAACAACAACTCCCTGCTACAGAACAGAGCCCACTTATAATTTCTGTATACTACACCTTGATCAGACTGATGTTGTCTTACTATTGTTTTTTAGACTGGCATAAGCTAAAAAAACTCAGGGAAAAGGAAAACACAGATATGCACTCCCAAAACACTCATGACAACAAAAAAGAAACACAACTATCTTCAGGCCATGACTTTAATCATCTCTTGCCAGGCAGGTCTCCCAGAAATAATCCTGTTTTTGAGAAAGACAAGTCAAAGACATTTCATTTTAGATCAAATTCTTCCTCTCTCCCATTCTTCTTGGCTAAGAGTGTTCTCAGCAGTGCCATTAAGATGCAATGCAAACTCCTAAGATGTATCCCAAATACTATTCTCTTGACTACCATCAATGTAAACCACCCAGGTTTGCTTGTGTTAGTTTTTCCACTTCACCTGCTTTGTCTGGTTAATCTGTCTGTTCCTCTTTCGTTACATTTTCACAGTACAAATAGAATGGACAAATTTGAAGCTTTGCAGCACAAGGAACACCTGGAACATTGCAGTTGCCTTAACTCTGTCTTCAACTGTCATCAAAGCCCAGAGATGAAGATGGTGGACTGGAACACAGAACTGTTAAACTCTTTAAGGAAGCTTACTGCCTTCTTCAACAATCCATATGTTATTAACTGTAATAACTACCAAAAAAGGAACTGACAAGCTTTTCATATGGAGTTTCACTCTCAGGAAGAACAGTACACCACTAACAGGAGAAAAAATGCCAGAAGAAATGATGAGATGTCCCCAAACCAACTAATTCGGTTTGGCTTTTGACGTTTTTTTACAACAAGCCTACAGGAAAAATACTGAGATTAAAGCTTAAGCAAACATTAACTACATTAAGAAGACATTGTTGAAAAAGAGACAAAGCTTTGAGAGTTTACCATTTGAAGTTACAAACATTCATAATGACATCTATCAAGTTCAATGGGTTTCTAGAATTTAAGTAGTACTTTATAAAACAGGGTTATGGTGTCTAATTTCAAAAAAATGAAAGAAGTTACAGATTAGGAGATATCAGCACCTTTTATTGGAAGGAGTTTTAATAATGGTGTTTTATATATTTACATATTCAGATACTTCCATCCTCTACAGAGCAGTAATGGGATTTTACCCATAGACAGAAGAGAGCTGCTAGGTCTGAATTAACTGTGCCTCAACACACTCATAATCACAGAATCAGCCAGGCTGGAAAGGGCCTCTGAGATCATCAAGTCCAGTCCCTAATCCACTACCACTGTGGTTCCCAGGCCATGGCACTGAGTGCCACATCAGTCTCCTCCCTTCCCTGGACCTGCTGGCCACACTGTTCCTGATCCAGGCCAGGATGCCATTGGCCTTCTTGGCCACCTGGGCACACTGCTGGCTCATGTTCAGCTCCCTGTCAACCCAGCTCACAGGACAGCTATTTCTGAGCTCCAGGATGCAAACTGTGAGGTGCTGCTTTCTCCAGGAAGCTATGTAGGCTTTTTTGTTTGTTTGTTTTTAATGTCTCTCAAAAAGGCTCAGGCTATTATTTAACCAATTGTAACAAAAATTAAAACATACCCAACCTGGAAGTGTTGTTAAACAACCCAGCAATCTAGAGAGCCAGGAATCACTAATACAGTGTTTGTTTTCCACATCCAGGATATATAAGTATTCTTGCAAGATGAGCATTTTGCAAAATAAACTACCTCTGCAATGCTGAAGTTGATAAATTCATCCAGTATCAGCTACAAAGGCATTGCTTCAAGTCACGTATGTTCAGCTGCTTCCAAAGCCAAGCTTCCCTCACCCAAGAGAAAACCTGTTCTCTACACTCAGCCAAACATGTGCCTGAACAATGTGCTCGCCTGAGAACCTCCCAACCCAAAAACTCCATTTACCTTAGGACTCTCTTCTATCATTTGAACCACTTCAGTGTGTTGCTTTGTCCTTTAAGTGGGCTAGAATAAATACCATCCCACACCCAAAGATAAGCTTTTTAATACTGAAAATACACTCCCACTCCCCCCAAGTCTGTTTCTTTTCTCAGCAGCACAGTGCAGTCACATACAGCACCAGCTTTCTCTCAGGCATTTCAGACTTTCCCATTCTTTTGTTCCTGCAAAAAAAGAATTCACAAAAGCTTAATAACGAGCTCTTCAAGAGCAGAGCTCCACAGCATTATGCAGCATAGGAATGGTCAAAAATTTGTGGGTCTTTCAATTTAATTTCTGTCTTTGGGGAAAATTAAAATAAAAGCAACAAATGCAGTTAACTGCAAAGCAGCAACAGCAAATACAGAGCATCCAGATGTTTACTTATTCCACAAAAACACTGTCATTTTTCTAAATGTAAGAGGACAAGATTTGGGGGTTTAGCCTACACTAAAGCACTGGAATTTCAGGTTAGAAAATGGGTAATTCTTACTTACAGACTCACATGTTCTCCCTTGTAAAATAGTATGCAGTGAGCTTCCAGTGATTTACAGCTGAGGTGTATGCAAGTGCACTGCCCATCACTCAGTTACTCTGTAAAGCATTTGTGAATGTCACACAGGAAACACAAGGCACTTCCAGCTTGCAACTTTCTTTTCATCAGAGTCTGAATGTAGAAACTCCATTTCAAATCCCACCACGTTATTACTACTAATCACTTGAAATTTATCTCATGCTTCTAAAAACACTATAGTAGACCACAAAGGTTCAGATGAAAGCATAATTTCAGAGGTATCCACTGTCCCTGTCCACAAGCATTCAACACAAACCCCATGCCTCCCTGTCTCCAAAGAGAAATGAGGAGCACTAAACCTAAAGAAATACAGTCTGCTGGCAAGAGAAGTCATCAGGCATTCCATGTAAGTTCTTCCATTGCCTGCAGTCGGTACTGTTACCAGTGTTACAGCTCCTGCTACTCAACTTCTCATTCCTTGTAGGTGAAAGTTACCCCTGATCCATTTGAGAGTGAGAAACTGCAGAGATTTGAGAGGCATAAAAAGGGGAGAAAATAAAAGGTTTATTTGCAATTCAGCCAAACACGGGTTTCAAAACTTTAAATCAAAACCATGGCAAACACATCTCAAATCTCTTCTTACCATTGAAAACACTGACATTATTCTGCTAATGCTCAAAAAAACTCAGATCCTGAGCAACCACAAAATTACAGACTCATTTAGGTTCAAAAAGACTTTTTAAGATCATTGGGTCCAACTGCATGTTAGTATTGCCAAGCCTACCACTAAAGCATGTCCTCAAGTGGCACATACTCCAGTGCTGCCACTACAAATGGAAAAGCACATGCCATACTTACCTCTACAGTCAGAGCATCACATAAATTCAACATGAATCATAAGCTGTGCCAATTACATGGGCAAGAACTTATTAGAAATCTATATTCTAATCCAACACCTACAGCATAGGACAAGCCTACAAACTGAAAACTACAGCAGAGGTCTACAAAAATAAGTACTGTATAAAGTCCATCCAGAAGATCTAATTTTTATAGAGGATATTAGAAGGCAACTCAAAAGCAGCAATTAGTTGCACAGAATATTGCCATAAAACATTAAAATGTATTTCAGTTCCTTGTCCTGCTTTTGCCCACAAACTTGAATTAGAGATGTCAAGTTTTTAAGAGGAGCTATTGACCACTTGACTGGATGACCAGTAACCAGCACTTAGACTCTTCTGGTCAAACCTGGAAGATTCTTAAGGATGTATTTGCCATCACAGAACACTCTGCATTGTAGAGAGACACGTGTTTGATTTTTTTCTTAGTCATATATAAAACTGTAACTGTTGCTTACCAGGTACTGAATGTAAAAAGATTGTAAACGTGGCAGCATATCAACAGTTCACATTTCTAGCTATGAAAATGAAGGAATGACACTCCTGTTTTCTAACTGACCCAGCACCGTGTGCTAATAAAACAGAAAACATTCCTTGCAACAGAGAGCCTGCACAGTGTGTCACAACAGCTCCAGGATTTGCAAAAACTCACATCATAAAAAGAAGCAGAGAAATGCATGACAAACAGCTAGAAGCTTAATTTTTGTTTAAGCAGGATGCATTTCCTAGAGTTGTCTCCACTTTGGTTAAGAAAACATATATAATGCCACACTGGGTGAGACGTCAGTTTCTAGCAATAGCAACAGCAGCATTTTTTATTTTTTTTTTTTAGTGAAAACCCCCAAGCCTGGTCATTCTCTCTAATCCATTCCCCTTGCAGTCTTCCAGTATCTGCAGCTGTCTGTAGGAATAGCAGATGGTAAATCACTGCTTAGACTTTCACTGTCCTGTTATTGACCTGTGGTTCAGCAGCACACACAACTTCTTTCTGATGTGTTTCTAGACTCCTGAGGCAGAAAGCCCCACCAGGCCAAGCCCCACTGCATAATATAGTTCACTCTTTAATCTGTTTTTAACCCAGCTGCTCATTTCACCAAGTGATTCGTAGCGATAGTACCTCTAGGTATGGTGAAGAGTGTTGTGCACCCACCTCACCCACTAGCAAACATTGGACTCTTCTCCAGCCTCAGCTTTCTCCAGCCCAGACCCAACGTTCCAAGAGCTTCAAACCTTCTCAAACTTCACTATTCCTTTCCTGAGATGCAGAGGAACTAGAGCTGCATGGACACCCCACCAGCATCACAAAGCCACAAAGAAAGACGAGGTAGAGAGTTAGAGCACTACAGAATTTACCCATTTATGTATATATATTTAAGAAGCCTTTGCCTCTTGGATAATTGCTACCATGAGGAAGAATATAGTTTCACACTTCCATCAAAATTACAAAGAAGACACATTCCTGAAAACTAACATGACATAAATGTGTGTCATGGTTTAACAGTTTTAGTGGACGACAGAATTCCTCTCTATTCCCCCACCCACCCACAAAGGGAAGATAAAAGGGGAATAAAGATGGGAGACTAAGTTGCAAACTGAAAACCATTGGATATGGATTTTACTAACACAAGAGACAGGTAATAACATAAAAGGTAAAGTAACAAAAAATAATTATATATACATATATATATACACAGCCCGATAGATAGCACGTGGCAAGAAGGAACAGCAGCACAGCCAGCAGGAAGCAGGAGGAAAAGGAGGGAGGAGCTGCTGGCTTTCTGATCTTTATTTATAAATTATGGCAGGAAATGGGAGGGAACAAATCCCTCCCTTTGCGTTCTGCCCCTCTCAGAGTCCCAAAGTCCTCCTGCTTTAGTTTCTCTTGTTCAGATGGTGACAATGTGATAGAACCAATCAACACCACAGACTCAAGGGATTTAGGGACGTTTAGGTGTCCAGCTTTTGAGTTTTGTTTTGTTCTTCTATGAAATCAACATTTTGTACCTTCAAAATTACTTATTTTGAAGATACTATTTCAGAACCATATTAAAGTATTACAAATTATGGGTCTTATAAACAGCACAAAAAAGCACTTTGTAAAACTGTCTAAAAAAATCAGCCTACATTAACAAAGTACACATCATTAATCCTTTTAAATAGGACCTACCCATAGTATTTAACATTTCAATGGATATTTTTAATACAACTTTCAATTGTTTTTGAAACTACTGGCTCTAAGCTGCAAAGTAATTTATTGAAAATTAAAATGTAACTTAGAATGCAGCAATTTTACTCGACTTCAGCCTTGGAAGAGAATTTTTAAGTGAAGCTGCAGTAATTCCTAAATATTGAAAATGAATAGCATATGAATAATTTATTGACAGCTTTTGCTTCATGTCAGCAGCTTTGCTGGAGGAAGTGATATTTATGAAGTCCCCCAGGACACCAAGAAGTTAAAGATGGGGAAAGAAACTGCAGGGCAACAGTACTACCCCTGCAGAATGCTATTTCAGGTATGGAGGTGTCACAGGCACTTTCCCACCATGAAGGTGTCACACAGTGCCAACACTCACAGCACTGGGAGAGGAGGTCAATGAGCTTACCCCAAGAAATTTGGAACCTTTCAAACCATAGGTAAGTACAAAAAGGATCTTTTATGCATAGCAGGTATTACAGGAAGGCATTCCAGTTTTGAGTGGTTTTCAAGCTCATTTGAAGCATGCTCCTTCAAAGGATACCTCCTAATTCAGATTTGGGTGTTTCTGAAAACAGGTGGGATGTGCCTCTGTGGAATGCAGCTTGGGTTTTGGATGCCTGGGAAGGTGCTGGGTGAATGAAGAGGAAGAAATGTGGCCAGAGGAAAGTGGCTAGGCCAGAGCTAGGAAACAGCACAGAACAAGGGAAAGCAGTAGCCAGGGAGAAAGACTTAGGAGGAAGAGCTTGCAGCTATGAAAGGCATCACCAATTCTGATGCCTGACCATGGAACAGCACAATAACAATAATGAAGACAGGCAGCAGCTGTTCCCAACATCCAGTCAGCTCTTCTTCAAACTTCCTGGCAGAAACATCATCATCATTATTATTACAGCACATCTTCCTCCCTAACCAATTCCTCCCCTTTGCTATTGCTTCTCCAATCAGCTGCAGCTCCTCAGCACACCTCCTACCAGGCAAGGTCTTTGCCCTTTGAGTTTGAGTGCAAGGATCTAGTAAGAACCTATTCAGGCATATACCAACTACAGCTTTCTTCCCTAAAGCACCCACGAGTTTTAGATTACCACCACTTCCCAAGAGTTTCCATTTAAAAGGGAGTGTTTGTAGCTGAACACAACGCTTCATCATACACTAAGCCTGCCATCCTCATCTATTTTATAGGAAAGACTATGTCAAGAAATGTTTCTGCCTTCAAAAACAGGATTCATAGTTATGGAAAGAATCAAATGTGTTGTTTGTTTCCTCCCACCAGGCTACAGGGTAAATGAATGCCTCCGACTGAAGTGACTTTGGATTAGGCTAGTCTTGTCAATAATTAATACATAGTAGTGCAGAAACATAGGAACAAGCTAGATTAACAAAAATCCCTTCTGCTATGACACTGGCTTCTTTTCCTTCCCTTTGAAGGAAAGTCTTTTGTGCATACAAAAGACTACTGAAAAAGGAGGAGATTCTTTATGACCTTGAGGTAAGAGTTCTGAACATCGTTCAGGGCTTCTCTTCCCTCCTCTCATTTAAAGAAATGCTTTCTAAAATAAACATTTTTGTTGTTACAATTCATTCAATTGAAATCATAGCATGTCATCTTTAAGCTGGCCTCTAAAACTTATGCAAATCTTTATCATGCAAGTTCTTTTCAAGTCTTGGAGATCTCAGAAGGGTAATGAAACAAAAAAAGCAACAAAGACAGCAACAATGCTATTTCATCAGCTTGGGCATAGTGATCCCTCATCCTCAAAACCAACAGATGAAGCAGTAATACACACTTCCTATGCAAGCCTCATCAGTCATACTCCAGGAATAGATGCTCCATTCCACTAAAACAGTTATGAATTACAAAACTTCCAATATAGCTGGAAATTTTTACTTGCTAGAAATAGGTATGGCCAGCCACTGGCAGCATTTTAACACTCACAATGTCCTCTCTCTGGATTTTTATATTGTTATAACTGCAAAATTTTTTTACTGGAAGTACTGATGTTATTAAATCTCCAAATGGCTTGAAAGTTAAAAAATCAATTTGCAAATTAGCAGATAACTTTAAAAAATGCTTTAACAATGCTGAGTATAAAATAATGAGATATAATACAGAACTCTAATCAGTTGTAGCCTAAGTTAAGTTTTTCATAAGAACATTTTGCTCAAATACAAAAAAACACCCTCTCCCAGATAATCCTGGATTTGAGATGTTTTGTTCACCATGGAACTTTAATGAGACCCCTCCTATTGAAGGACATGACCTGATATGAACACTACAAATTTCTATCCTGAAATATCTGAAAAGCCCTGAATCTGCATTACCTTTCACAAGTTTTCAAATCTGACAATTCATTTTCCTAGGAATTTCTTATGCTGACATAGCCCATCCTACAGGAAGAAATTCTTTGCTGTGAGGATGCTGAGCCCCTGGCCCAGGTTGCCCAGAGAAGCTGTGGCTGCTCCATCCTTGGCAGTGTTGAAGGCCCAGGCTGGATAGGATTTGGAGCAACCTGGGCTGCTGGGAGACATCCCCCATGCACAGGGGTCAGAACTATATATCTTTAGGGCCCTTTCCAACCCAAACAAGTCTGTGATTCTGTGAATTCTGCTGTAAAATAACCAGTTCAAATTAATTGAATTGCCTTTGGCACAGCTCAGAGGAAGCTACTGCTGTTGTTCAAGGTTTCAAGAAACAGACCTTTAAAAGGAAGAGGGTTTCCCAAAGACCCCAACAGACTCATCTGATGAAATACTCGTTTTAGGAGGCAGTCTCTCAGACCTGACACAGAGATAAAAAAGCTCAAGGCCCTAATGAGAATCCCTACTACTTTCAAACACAAGATATAACAGAGATTAAGAGGGGCTTACAGAGAAACACCATAAAGCCTGGAGAAAACCAGCAGGCTAAACAGAAACAGGCAGCAATTAGAAGATATTCTGGGTAAAATTTTGGAAACTTACAAGAGTTTACCTCATCATCATGGAAAGCCTCCGACAAAAATCACTGATGCTGGCACTGTTGGGAACTCAGTGCACAGCAAAAGTTAAGCCCAGCTGTAATTTATCATAAATCCCATGTAGCAGGTAGCCCTACCCTACCCAAGATCCTACACACAAAACTTCCCTTTAGGCTGAAATTTGTCTTTTCATTCAAAAGCCTTCTGTGTGCCCCACACTACATTTAGTCAATATTTACTAGACTTACATACAGTTTAATAAATCAATTTTTTACTTCCTTGTCCATTTGCTAACACATACAGAGGTTTTACCAATAAAATGTGCTACAACATGGGTCCAGGCAGGATTGAAGCTAGAGGAGCCACCATGCAGGGGGAAAAAAAAAAAAAAATTCAATACATAACCACAAGGGCCACATCAAAGTAATTTAGGATAACCAGAAAACACACTAAGTCAAATTAAACTCCAATCCTTTCATTAGTGGATGGAGAAATCTATTTATGTAAAAGCATTCTCTACTTAAGAATTACCAAAAATAGTCCTTAAAAAGTTTGCTCCCCACTTCCTTAGGAGCCTGACTGCAGTTAGCACCGTAGCACAGTACCCAATATATCTTGTGCCTGCAATACAGCCAAAATGTAAGTCATGTAAGGACACCAGAACAGGCATGGACCAACAGTTTGCACTGCCAGAGTCAACAGAAAAAAAGTGTATTCTTGAAGCATGGCTAACATCAAGATCAATCCCAAGGGGTCTTGGCTGTGCTTCAGCAATTTCTCAAGTACCTGAGTGCCCACCTTAGCCAGTACAAGCTGGCCTCTCAAGTTACTGAGAGGTTCTGATGGACACCAGATTTTCTTTCCCTTCCAAAGCCGTAAATACAGGTATTGGATCTTGAATCTTACCTCCCCAGGCTCAATACATTGCAACTTCAGTTTGAACAAATGGCAGTTCCCCAGATACTGGGTAATCCAAAGGAAACACATCCATGTCCCCACGCTTGCTTGTGGCTCTCAGGTTAGCTCGAGAGAGCTGAAGTCTCCAGCACCTCTCCTCTTCTTTGAGCAAAT
This sequence comes from Phaethornis superciliosus, assembly GCA_023637945.1. Lineage (NCBI taxonomy): Eukaryota > Metazoa > Chordata > Aves > Apodiformes > Trochilidae > Phaethornis > Phaethornis superciliosus. Next base: position 17,461,823 of record JAJQWJ010000012.1, read on the forward strand.
TTCACAGACCTACGTTCACTAACACAAGAAATTTCAACCCTGCATAGAATGTAGGTGGCTGGAAGTGTTGAAGGCCAGGCTGGATGCAGCCTTGAGCAACCTGATCTACTGGGAAATGACCCTGCCCATGCAGGGGGGTTAGAACTGCACCATCTTTAAGGTCCCTTCCAACCCAAACCATTCTATGATTCTATGTTTGGTAATAATTATATGAGGAAACGTACAGTTTCTTTGTCTAAGATGCATTGCATCTGAGAGCTGAGTGGAAAATGCTTAGCACATTACAGTCATGAGGGCATCATTACCTCCCAAGCACCAGTGTGGGGACTGGGTAAGGATTCTCACAGCAGTTGTCTGAGTCAAAACCAGAGCCCTGTGAAGATGAATCCATACTTCACCTGCAAGTGGACTGATGATCACATCCACAGAAGTCCTCCTCAAGGGTTAGAATGTACACAGCACCCTTTACAAAACACACCTAAAATATTTCACTAAAGTGAAGATACATTAGAACTTTCTCACTTTTAGACCATAGCAGTATCAACGCATCAATAACAGTACAAATACCAGGCACTTCTGTCATCAGTGAAACACAGAGCAGTTGGATAAAACCTTTAAATGCTAAGCAAGAGAAATCCTTGCACAGCAAGGATTAAAACACAGGGTAAATGGGCTTTCACAGCTACAAGGAGTATCAGATACAAGTCTCATCTGTTCTCTCTCACCTGTACTTCAGCTACCCTCTCTGAGGATTAAACTACAGGAATAAAAAAATAGCAAAATTCTCAAGTAGGAGAAAACATTTCCAGAAGTAACAGAAAGTAGAACTGGACAGTATAGGAACATGGAGAACTCTTCTTAACTTTATTATTTTCAAAACTCTTCTTGAGGGCTCCATAAGCCTTTCAGCTTTAAGAGATTATGAAAAATGTGATGTGTAAATTGTCCTCATGAGGCTGTTCTAGCTCTCGCACAGCAGAAATCTATAAATATTGGATCAAATTCTAGCACCACTCCCTATAGTATTAATTCTAGAATAAAACAGCTTTCAAAATTCTTTGCTGTTATCAAATTACATTCTAAACCCCAGAGAGGGATGAGGAGGGACAAGACGAACCCTGCACATTCACACTTAACTCCTACTTACATTGCACTGTGCCTGAAGGTCTCAAAAGTTTGGGTACCACTGAATATAGTGCTGCCTAAAAGCAATTCACTGATAGTCCTGAAAAGTTCCCTGATTAAGGTGGAAGATGTGCAGAAGGAAGGAAAAGATCCAAGCTAAATGACCTTCTAAAGTTCATTAATGATGTACTCAAATTTCTGTTCCCCTCAGCAGTAAATGAGTTTAATCACACCCCAATTAGTTCAGTTCAAGCAAGCACAGCCAGCTGTTATGGAACTGTACAGAATAACAGATAGAGTTTTGCTACCTCCTTCCACAAGCAGCTGAAATGTCTATACCCACTGAAATGCCAAGCCTAGAAAACAACCCACAAAACTATGTTGAAACTGTAATTTAGCTGAGTAGTGAAAACTATCTGCAGGTCAGAGACAGAAAGAGCAAGCAAGTCCAAAATCCTTCTGTCCACCAAACATCAACAATACACATATCACCCTTTCTAACTTCTTTTACCTAAATAAGGCCCATTTTGTACACATGTACATATATACATACATATTTGCACACACAGCCCCAACTTGAAGATGCCTGAGTCTATACTAGGAAATCACATCAATGAGGAAGAGTTACTGCTCTCAAGAAAAGAGGAAGAAGACCACACCAAAGTCAAATTTTTTAGACCATCAAAAATCCACATGATTACTTCAATGATTATTACAAATATATTGAAAGAATTATTCATTACATTGCTTGCAGAACTATTTACTTCCCTCCTTCCTCCAGGATTTGTGATGTAGAAACTAAATGAAGCAACAGAAACACCGAATACTACTTTTTGTAACTGTGAAAACACATTTGTAGTTGCACAAGCACTGCTTCTTTCATCAGCCCAGCACAGCACCTGGAAATTCAGTGCTGATGTGAAGTGTTGCATCTAATTTCCTAATGAGATGGACAGCAAGTCTGCAGTCGTAGTCCAGCTTCTTCCCTTTTCCTTTAGAGAAGGACTTAACTGCAACACCCATCCTTAAGGTGTCATCTACAGGTCACTGTATTCATAGATGAATTTGAAGAAAATCTTTAATAAAGAACAAACCCAAGGCAGAGGTGACAAAGGAATAGTGACAGAGTATAACTGCTTTCACCAGCTCAGCCAGCTTCCAGCATCAGTTTCTGATCTCCCAAGCAACTACCAGATAGAACCCTTACTGCAAAGATGGAATTTCAGTTCCTGAAGCACCCTTAGAATGACATTCTTCTGGGAGAAGGCAGATCTCACAGTAAAAGTGCACCAGGCATAGAATCCTCCCTCAAAGAGTATTTGCAGAATTACTTCTCGAGAGTTCACAAACTAACTCTGACCACACTTAATGATAGTTGGTCTTGCTTACTTCATGGGGCCCACCACAGATTTTGCTCTTTCTGTATCTGGTATCTCCTCAAGTCAAGTGAAGCTTTATGGAGAGAAGAAAGAAGATGAAGCAGCTGGACAGGGTTCTTAGAGCTGCAGCAGCAACAAAGGACCCTGAAGCAGACTACAAAATTAACATGACAAGTATGGCAGTTAGCAGCTGAAAAAATATATTACTTTAATAACCTTCTGCTGGAGTCTGTTAGTAAAACAAGGTAACAGCATCTGTGTCGAATGCTAGAAGTACTGCCACAAAACATACATTGCAAAAAATATAAATTATATGACGGTGGAGCAGGGGGAGAAGAGGGAGGGAGAGTTTTACATGCTCATCAGGTTGTTCTATGTTAAAGTTCTTCCTTCACAGCCTGAAAAATAGAGAAATTCCTCAAATTTTTCAGTTCCCCTCAAGAACATTCTGAAATTCCAAAGAGACTTTTACATATTATTAGGTTTAGGCAAAATGTGAACTCAACACTTGCTCAAGTTTCAAAATGGTCATGTTCAAATACAAACAAGGCTATTCCTCATCTACATTACCATAAGGAAGGAGGACAGACTAAACCAAACAAAAGACATTATGTCACTCTGCCACTAATCAAAAGTGTTACTAGAGAAAGCACAATATGGGCACCAACTCTAAGGCTGTTTTCAGACAAGGTACAGCCCAAATTAGGAATGGTAACATACATCAATTCAAGTTCATCTTCTCCTATGTCTCTCTTTTCAGTCCTGCCTTTCTCTTGTACTTTCCTTGTCTATCTTTTCTATTTCTGCCTATTTTTCCCAGACAGAAATACAGTGAAGCAGAAGAGTTGGTAATCAAAATCAAAACTGGAGCAACATAAACAATACTGAAAATGAGATCCATTCCCACCAGCAGTGGAGAGTACTGCACATGCCAAAGAACTGCTATGAACCACTTCTTTCAGGCTGGTTAAGACCCTTCTTAAAATCCCAAGCTTTAACAGCACTCATTGTCACATTTCTGACATTGAGTCTATAAAAACATTTCCGAGTACTGAAGAACAATTCTAGTTTTTTTTTCAAGCTCTGCAGCGCGAGTTGGAGCAACTAAAAATTCCAAGCACTTCATATAGTTACCAGACAGGAGCAGAAGTTCATGTTTCCTAATAATTTCCTGGATATTTTACAATTGCTTCCTCTCAGGAAGTTTATTCAGTCTTTGCAGCTCCAACACCAACAATTCTTGGGAGAGGTAAGTTGTCCAAGAATATTAAAAGCGCATTCCTAAAGCGCAGACACAGACTGTTTCTGGCTCACTAACAATAGGTTTTTCTTTTGGCCAAACCTGTCACTACAAGGAAAAGGAATACGAATTAGCAGACCAGGTAATACCCACTGTCTCAGGCTTTTGAAAATTCATCTGTTAGCATGGGCTCCACACATGGAAAAATGAGCTGGAGAATGTCTGAAGAAATAAAACTAAATCACCACAAACATTGGGGGGGAAAGAAAAGGATTGCATTCACAATTCATTTAACCCAATGCTTCTCCATGGTCCAAAACCTACTCTCGCTAATCTTTAACATAACAAATAATTACTTCCAAAACAGTAATGTATCTGCACACACAACAGATCCTTTTTGTTCCGTTTTTATATATTAAATTTTACCTGCAAATGACCTTAGTGGGCAATCTGCCAGTTTGTAACGGGTGGGCTGCGTTATGCGCTTGCGTCTAACAAGTTGTGTGTCTAGATTTGGGAGAACCTTGAGCTGTTGTCATAAAGAAGCACAAAGAAAGGCACAGTCCTTCTGTACTGTTAAGCCCTCTTAACAATCTTGATTGGTGAGCATCTTGATTAGTTTAATATTTTGTTGATCTATGTGGAAGCACAAAGGAGGGCACAGTTCTTACACACTGTTAAGCCCTCTGTCTATCTTGATAGTCAGGGATAGCCCCCCCCATAGTCAGGGAGAGCCCCCCCTTCACTGGGGGAATTTATGAAGAGGGTTAAGGACAAACCCTCTCTTCCAGGAAACCCCAGACCCATGTGGAAGTGCTGGTGGCTATTGATAAGCTCAAATGTCTAGCTTTCTGACACACCTTATTGGGGCCATCCTGTTTGATTGTTTGTTGGGTTTTAGCACCAGGAAGCATTTGAGAAAGTTTTCACAGCCTACGGTCATAAAACAATAACCCTCCATTTTATTAAGGTCCAGGCTAAAGCTGGTTTATGTCCTCATTACTTTCCCATTTCTTGTTAGTGATGTTGTGTGACCCCTTGAGATTCCCAATGCTGGGGGAGACACTGCCTGTTGGGCATTAAACTATGCTGAATTCTTGATAACAGCATGGTGTGAATGCTGTGTCCCTCCCCTAGCCATTGTTTGACTTTATGCTAACATCATTTGTTTGTTTCTTTAGCAGGGAAAGAATGGTTCCTATAACTGGTAATCTGATACTACATCCTTTTGCCATTAGGAAAGGTCCTTTTTCCAGTTTCTTCCAGTTTGTCACTCGTTGTGATTGTTTTTGTTGTTGTTTCGTGTATGTTTCTTTTTTATTACTATTTTTAGGGAAAAAAAATTTAAAAAAAAAAGAAAATTCTGACTTTTATAATGGGTATGTGTATGCTAATCGTTGTCAAAAAGGTTCACTGTCTGGATCAGAGTCAATGGTATCAAAGTACCTGTCGAGATTAGGGTTATTGCCACCTGACATCTGGTGGTACAGAAATTCAAGTGCTAGCTCTGTGGAATTACCACCTAGCACCCAACCTTGCACAACCACAGTTGGTACAGTTGGGGAGCTGAACAGTTTTGATCACAAGGTTCTGTGATCCCTGCTTCTGACACACTTCTTAATTTACAAACCAGAGCGTAACACAGCTGCCCTGATTTTTTTTGTTCCTTATTAATATTTTAAGGTTGCATAAAGTATCTACTGACTTTTCATTGAAGTGACTGTTTCATGCACTAGCATAAAGCTTGATTTCTGTCAGAATCCAGCTTACTTCCTAAACTCTACTTCCAGGGCTTATCAAGTGTCTTTCTTCCTACCCAAATGAATTTTTTAAATGTCAGGCTTATGCTGCCAGAACAGTTACTTATGCATTAATACAAATGTTGATTTTAAAGTAAGGAAAATCGTAAATATTTAGCTAAATAAAAAACAGCTTTAAATTATATCTGACATTTAAATAATATTTTAACCACCTTGCCAGAAAATATTCAGATAGGTTTTTTCCATTTTCCAGATGGGTCAGGAATTTCTTGAAGATAAGATCTCAGATTTTGCAAAAAGGGAGAATAGTGACAATTTTTAATAATGTTTTTTGAAGCTTGTTATTAGTAACCAAATCCACAAGGGAAAAACACCATAACTAAAATTCTTTCAGCAAATAATTATGAACTATTTTGCCCCAGATGTTCCCCGTATCAGCCCTTTCCTCTGCATGTTCATCAGCCAGATTAACTCTGCCTCAGCACTTCATATCTGCAAGACTCCTGAACAACCTCAGTCTCAGGTCTGAGTACTACAAATGGGGTAGTTTCACCATCAGCCTTTCACAAAAGAGAATTTGTTGTAAATGTGGACTGCAGGATCTGCTGAAACAGCATTAGGAAGGATATATGTTATTACTACATCCTACATGCCATTAGGAAATTGTCCTAGCTCTGTCCTTCACTCAAAGAAAAAAAAATTAAGAAATAAAGCCTAATGCAGCTGGACAATGGACCAAAACACAGAGTACATCTGGGCAAGAAACTGGAGACATCAGGACAGAGGCAACAGGGAGAAGATGAGATTTTAAAAGAACACACATGCAAAACCTCTGGGCCCAAAGCTCTTAATGTGAAATAGATTAATGGAAACTACCTGAGTTGCACTATGAGACTGGGAGTGGGTAAGCAGGGAGCAGTGGGAACATTAGTGCCATGTTTCAGTAATTGATTGCGTGTGCTTGCACGCTGTGTCTTTGCCTTCAAACTACATTTTGCCTGTTTATTGTTTCTCTTTCTGCCACTTCTGAAGTGATTTATTCTTTTCAGAAGGGGAATTAGGTCTTATTTTTATCAAATATTTAGGCTTTTTTAGACATTAAAAGCCACAGATTACAAAGAAGGAAGGTCCAAACCAGTGAAGTAAGATTAAAATTGAAGAGAAGCCACAAATATTGAAGTAACAAATGAATAAACAACTAGCAAAAAAGAGATGCAATGAACTAAAAGGCTTATGGGCACCCCTTGCAGTGTCTTGCTCCTTACTGCTTAATAACTACGACAAAGATCTTAACCACACAGGAACTGATGAAAGGGGTCTGAATATAGGTCACCAAAAGGCTCTGAATCCAACTACAGACACTAATTAGATCACTTTCTGTTCTTAAAAAATAAGAAAAAAGGAAAAAAAATTGTTTAGCCCTCCAAACATTTCAAATTTTTGTCTTTTCATTTTCTCTAATTCTCGGTGCCCTTTGGTTTCAAAGCAGCTGCTTCCCCAGACCTGAAATCCTCAGCAGAAGATGGAAACCATGCAGGGACCATGCTATGCAAGAACCTCCAGCAAAGCTAAGCTGAACTAAACTTCTGCAGCCATGCACAAAGAGAGGGGCGGGGGGTGTCTTTGGAATAGGTTTCAAGATATAAAAGAATTCTTTAGTTTTTCTAGGAGAACAGTGACTGTTTTGTTTGACGTTGCCAAAGCCTACAAGGCCATATATAAAAAAAAAAATAAAAAAAAAGAAAATCATCTTTTTTTCCCTGAAGTATACAGTATAGCTCAGTTCATACAGGATTCCTTATACAGCTTGTTTATGCCTTCTCTTCTGTGAAACAAGCCTTTATGTCTCCACAGTGGAAAAACCCACTGGTTTATATCCTTTTTGAGATGTATGCAGCCAATTAAATTGTAAAGTAATACCTGTTTCAAAGTCTAACTCAAAGAAACGATACATTCCTGGGCTGGGAGCAGAGCCAAAGAGGTCACCTTACACTCTCCAGTCACGTGAGAATATTCAGGTTTGGGAATTTGGTATTTTGATTTCCATATAAAGTAAAATTGGAGGATGAAAGAATGAATAGTTGTGCATTCTGTGCACACAAATTGTGCTTATTTTTCAAGTGATAAAGTTAATATTCTGAGGAACAAGAAAAGACAGTTCAAGAGTTCATAGTGATTTCAAGGCATTCAAAAAGAGTCAGGAAAGTGACAACTGCAACCAGCTCTGCACTTCTCAAAAATAATTTTCAATCATGAACAAACTATTGTGTGACCAGACTATATGCATTAGAATGGTATCATCTGCAGAAAACAACAGTGAAGCAACACATTACAATAAAATCCACTTGTCAAAGTAAGAAGCCAAGTAGATTTATTTCCATATGAAAACTGTTACAGAAAGACTGACATGTTTTATTTTAATTTCTTCTTTTCTTCAAAACAAACAGCATGCATGCAAAGTGCCTAGTGCCACCAGCAAGAGCTGCTGGAGATAGGTGAACACCGTGGAGCACAGTGCCCAATCAATTGCTAAAACACTTTCATGTCTACAGAATTCCATTACATTCCCAAATATGTAAAAATCTACAACAAGTACATCCTACAGAAGGCAGCAGTAAAATGTAGACACTTCCTGTAGTCCATTGCCCATCTCAGAGGCCTGCAGACAACATGAAGCAATTACTCCTTTAGACTCGTTCAAAATCACCCAATATTGCAAAAAATAATGGTGACCTTGTCTGTACTGCTCTACAGCAGAGATGATTACAGATTTCAAAACTTTAAACTCAATAAAATGCTTTATGTCTAAATTTAGAGGTGTAATCCATATGTGTGGTAACCTCTATCTCCAAGTGATGCAAATTAGAAGTATCCTAAAGTTCTCATGCCATGGAGATTTTTTGATGGGTACTAGAAAACTAGCAAATTCACCAAAACAAGTATTTATGTGCTTTCCTTGGTGCTTTCAAGACACAGGGAAGTGTTGTATTCTCAAAATTCTCTCTTTTAATATATTAAAAACTATACTAGTTAGCCCACATGAAAAAACCTTGCAATAACTACATGTATTTAATTCCTTTGTCAAATCCATACCACACAACAAAAGTGATGCTTATGTAAAAAAGACACTTCTCTAACTGATAAAATAAAGTCCTGAGGACCCAGAAATGCTGAAAACAGGTAGGAAGTGTTAAGTGCATTTTTTGGCACAAAAAATATTGTATATTGATTAGTGACAGTTTTCAAAGAAAGAATTGACTTAATATTGGCAACATTAATGTTTAATGCTGAGATTCATAACACTTCTCAAGCAAAGGATACATCAAAAGACTGTGCCTCTGGCTAATGTTTGGATAAACAACATCAAGAATGGTCAGTTGCATATCCAGGTATAACTTGTCTCTACCCCACTATTAGGTGTAGTTCCAAAATGATATTTTGGCCATTTAACCTCAGACATCAAAAAAAGTCAGTCATCTGCTATATCAATTGTATCACCAGAAATATGATAAGAACATATTTACTTGTTTGAAGGTTTTCTACATTTGACTTTGAGGTACTGGAAAACTTAAACAGTATGTGATTTTTTTTCTTGCCAAGAAGTAAAACTCAGGATTTATTTCTGTATCTATAAAAGCCTGCAAAGTAGCTCTTCACCATGGAAACATTTCCAGTGCACAGAACAATGAGCCAGCCAGACAAACTGCCACAACAGACTAAGAGAGGCTTTGATATCCATCAAGTTAGAAGTGATAAAGTTCTTAGTCTTTCCAGAATTTATCAGCACGAAAAATTGCTGTAATTTTGATTTAACTGTTAACCAAAGTTGGTGCTGGAGAGGCATGGCAGAGCAGGAGTCACATCAGGTATAAGTAATTAGTTGTAACCCTGGTTCTCAGCGTCTACACTTACAGGAAGGCATTCAATTCCTAGAGCAAATAAAGCTGCACAAATTCAGCCTTCAGCTCTGCCTGCAGCACAAGGAGAGGGTCTGTAAATCACTGCTCTTCAGCCTGGAAAGAAAAATCCGCTGGGTTCCAGCCCCTTCTTTTCGAAGGCAGGGAGTGCAGCAGCTTTTCCCCACTCACAGCTCAATTCTTGCTGCCATGGCTGGCTCACAGCTTTCTCCAGCCCCCTGCTGTGGCCTCAGACATTCCTCTGCTCTGTCAAGCAATGAAAATATCAGCAACAGGATTAGAGCTAGCCTAGGAAAGAAAGGCCAGCTCTGAGATCCAAAGCCTAGGAAAAACATTGGCATCTTTGGGGCTTTGCAATGCTGGTAATGACACTAAATTACAACTGTTAATGTTTGGGTTTTTTTGGGGTTTTTTTTTTGTTTTTTTTTTGGTTTTTTTTTAGAGCTTGAGCTATATTAAGGCCTTGAAAAAGTCTGGGATGTTTTTGCATCATGAAAAGGCCTCGCCTTCCAGTAGGATGCAACCCAAGTCTAGAGGTGTTGGTTAAACAAGGCAGATTTCTGCTGTTGGGTTAACATCAACTAGAAAAAAAGAAAATTAGCAAAATTAGAAAATAAGATTACTACTTCAGAACCTGGGAAAGGCACAGCCAGCTACTCTGTTCCTCGGCAGCCAGCTTCATACCTGAGCATGAAACACAATTATACCAAAACACAATTACTTCTGCACAGGCACCACTGAAGTCTGTGTCATCATGGAGTGTAGAAGTAGTCAAGGGCTAAAGTGGTTTAAAAAAAAAAAAAAAAAAAAAAAATTAAGAAAGGAAAAATATTTTTTCTACAATGAGAAACAAGAGGACCACTTGAGAAAGGCTCTGAGCACCACGCTAAGTGAAAGAAACAACCCTAAGGAAGGAGGCCCTCCCTACAGTATTCAGGTTTGCATTTTACATTCACCTACTAGGCAAAGTAAATACATCTAAGTCAAATTATTCATTCATGGTTAAGTCTTCCAGGCCACAATGAGGTAGTAAGATTCTCACAACTACACTCCTCTTCACGTGTTTAAAAATCCTTTCAACCTTTACTTGAAAAGCTAACCACTGACAGCTAGAAAGAGTGTAAACACTATTATTTCCAATTGGGGGGGGTTAGGGTTTATACACCACATTAGCATTAAACACGTACAAATTTTCCATTTTTTAAAATTCAGGTAACTCCCTCCGTTTGCAAATGCAGCAAAGGTGCAAGGGGCTCATGCAGAAACACATCACTCGCCCACAGGAAAAAAAAAACACAGAAAACCTGAAGCTCAGCACATGCTACTCATTCCCACTCTGAGATGGATTTGCACAGGACAGAGGAAGACACTCCAAGATCTGTCAGACTCTTCCTGCCATCAGCTGATACACAACACACCTCAGTGCTCTTGCCTAATAAGCATTTAGAGCCCAGCTCACCACTCCCTCCTCTCCTTGCACCCAGCCTGCACCAATTCTGCCCAGTTTCATGAAACTGTGTGTTTCCCCCTCACCCAGTCTGTGTATCCATTATCCATCCCATGGCAACTTCCCACAGATACTGGAGCATGGAAGGATATAAAAGGAACCAGAAGATTTTTACAGGGTTGAAAAATCCGTCAGCAAACAGATCCATACAGAGAATTTTGGATTATAATTCTAATGGGGATTTGAATTGCAAGACTTACATTCAGTTTCCTAATTGTTACTTCGGTTTAGCCTTGTGGATGAGACAAACCAGGTTACATTCACATTCCAGTAGTCTAAAAATCTTTATTTTTGGACACTAAAAATCATGAAGCAACTTCAGAGATCTCACATGGTATTACAGACGTGCTCAAAAATATCTCTAGGTTATCAGGGCAGTTTCTGAAAAAAATTTAATTTAAAATAACCACCCTACTGACCAGAACAGTTTAAATTTTCTGTGATAGGTCTGATCACTGGATTTTATTTTTCAGTCAGGTATAGTAAGGTAAAAATGTCACAACCAGTTTTAAACAGATTTCCATGATCGGTTTTTATTCATCATTTTCTGTAAAGCAAAGTTTGAAAGTGCAAAAACACAGGGAAAGGAAAGAAATTAAATTAGGTCCAGTTCTATCTTTATAGAGACAAAGAAGTTAGACATGGGGATGATAAAGCTGCAGTGGCTGAAAACTTATGACAGAAATATGCTTCTAATTCTATCAAAAAATTGTGAAATCCAGCTTTGGATGGAAGCCCTGAGAAAATGCACCAGGGAGTGTACACAAAGGGAAGGGGTGAGAGGAGCTAACCCAAAAGCAACAGCAACCACCTCCCCCAGAGCAGAAAGCAACAACCCCAGCACCAAAGTGAAGGATAAATAATTAACATGTAATGCCTTTGTCATCAGCTGCCGAAGCTAAGTTTCCTGGAGAGTTCAAGAACTCGTAAACACAAAGTTGTCCAGCTGCTCTTTTCCGGCATTGAAAACCTGCTAAGGAAAGGAACCTTCAGAGGCTACATTTATGAGTTAATTTTACCAAATATTTACACCGTCTTCTCTTGGGTTTCAGTCACGGTACTCTACAATGCATTTCAGTTAGCATTACATAAATTAAAGGGCTTGGGGTTTTTAAAAATTGTTTTTTGCTCAATTAGTCTATTCAAGCTCATGCTTTCATATTCACCTCGATTACAGTCAGCAATAATGTTCCTGCAGAGCACCTTACAGCCACCTCCTTCCATCAATCTTTCCCCCTACATGCAAATTGGAAAACTTGAACACAAGTATTTTATTTTTTTTTTCAATATACTAAAAGCATTTAGAAAATGGCACCTCAAAACACAATTACTTCTGCACAGACACCACTGAAGCCTGTGTCATCATGGGGTGTAGAAGCAGTTCCAGAACAAGCATGGATGTTTCCGATCTAACGGCTCTAAGAGACAACAAACATAAGTTATCATAAAAGGTAGAAGAATTAATAAAATGTAAATCTGATTTCAACAGTGATAGCCTGTGAACCAATCTTGAAAACTGCCTGAAGAAAAAATTTTTCAAATGATGGAGCAAAAGGCATTCTCATCACTAGAATTCCAGAATGCTACCAAGAACACAGCAACAGCTTCCACAATTAAAAAAACTGCCCAGCACTAACAACAAAAAGCATCTCTGCTTGTCTGCAAAGAATAGGTCATACTTCCCCACTCACACAGCACTGCTGGAAACCCTGAAAGATTATGAAGCCCTGTATCTGGAACCACTAAAAGTAAAGTTACAGAAACACACAAACCCAAACAAATCAGCAATTTCCTGTCCATCAGGGAATAAATAGCCTGGTACCCCATTCTATCTCTCTTGCCTCTTAGGTGTCAGGAGCAGTGCCATGACCCCTACCCACACTGAAGGAAAACTGAAGGGAAGAGGTAACTCCTGACAATAACCATGCAGCTATCAAAAAGGAACTGTGACACGTGGGCTCAACCTCTCCCTAACTGAAACCTTCTTCATATCTTAAAACCATTTTTTAGTCTAGTTCTGTGACAAGAGTCATCCATTCTCTTAAAAATACATAAATTTTCAATCTTCAGGCTACTAATACAAACCATCAACTCCACCTACAAGCCATTTTCTCAACACAACTGGAAGGCAACAAGACTGCACAAGTTACAAGAAATGAGATGCTGGCAACACGGGGAGTTCACTGGATGTGTTGTGATTTGAGGTTCAGTTTACCAATTCAATCCAGCTGCTCTGTATCCCAAGGGAATCAGAGTCAAGACAGAGCAGTGACTCTAGCTTGGCATTTGGAAATAATTCAACAAGGCACCTGATATCACCAGTAACTGTAAAGCACACTCTACAAAGGCTTTTTTTTTTTTTTTTTAATGAACACCATCACCCCCTCTTCTTTGCTCTGTACACTCACTCTGTGCTGCACAACAGCCCTCCAGCACAAGAAAAGAGAGTTACTCATATTGCAGGAGTTATCCTAGATTTAAGATCCATACATTTCTCTCTAATCAGAACAGGTATCAGTTTATAAGCCTTCACAGCCTTCTCCTGAAAATGGAACAACCTGCTTAGAGGCTAAACTTGGGGAAAAAAGTTTCTTTAGGATCACATAAGATAAAAAATAAAGGGAAAAAATCTATTTCTTACCAATCCTTGTTTATTCATTACAATTTGAAAAGGACTGCTTGAAAATGTTCTATTAGAGTAATAAAACCTGTACATGATGAACATGAAGAGAAAGATGATGGAAGTCCAAAGCATATGCTCAGTCTGTGCTACGGAGTCATAACCTACGGATTAAGTTCCAAGGAGAACAAAAAAAGAATAGAACAGATCAAAATGCACACACAGACCCTAGACAGATACTTTCAGGTCCAATGGATGCTAGCGTTCCTTTACATTGATTTTCACAGTAAAATTAAAAGCTGGCAACAACAGCAAGTAAAGAAACAACTGAAAAATACTACCTTAAAAAAAATAACACTTCAGATTTGGAACAGATAATGCTATTACCACAAGCAGAAGACACTCCCATGTAGTTGAACCAGAATAAGCCTTTAACCAGCACTACCTAGAAGTCAGAATATAACCCTATATCCTGCTTTGGATGCATTTGATGAGTGACTTCCTTCCAACACCTCTCCCTTCCAAAAGCCTTGAATTTGAAATACAAAAACCTCAGTTTGCATGCTGGGGTGTTACCTTGCAGAGTCTGCATCCTTATTTTAGATCAGACCAACAATATTTACATCTACTCTAAGGAATAACACTTCCTGTACTCAAAGACAATGAACTACAAGGTGAGGAACACTGATTTTCACCCAATAGCATACTTGAAAAATACTCAGTAGTATACTCACTACAACTTCTGTAGTCTTTATGTTTTTTCTTCCACATCTCAAAAAGTTACAAAAAAACACAATACAAAAATAGTTACCAAATCACTGCAGATATCTAAGCCATTTCTGACATTATAGTATTAAGGTATTTTTCAAAACCTACCATAACTTCAGATAAGGAAATAAGTAAAAAGAATCCATGACAACAATAGAAAAAAAAAAAAAATACAGAACTTAAAATTAAGGCTCTGAAGACCTGAACTAGGTATAAGCAAAAAACTAAATGTGAAGATAGGAATATATAAGCTATTTTACACCTCAAATACAAGACAAGCCATGTCTGGAAAAGGAAGCGACCTGGGAAAATTATGAAACACTGTCACACCCCAAATTTGCAGGATACTCCCTTAACAGTTCTAAACACTAATAAAAAGTATGTCCTACAAACATATGTAAATTTGCCTTTGCAGACAAATACAGAATACAATCCTGTAATTTAAGATATAATCCCCAAGGCTGTCCCTTTATCAGGATCTAACCAGGTCAAGAAGCACTGCACTGTTACCTTGGTTTGTAGTGGCAGGTCTGTCAGCTTAAGAATGATTTCTACCTCTGCATTACTGTCCCCATTAGCAAAAAGGAATCACTTAATTTATTTTAAAAAATACTTCTCTAAACTGCTCTGCAGAGCCACCAAAGAAATACCAAGACAGGCCACAGTGCAGGGAGGGAACAGTTTTCCATCTCCCCTCTTACCTCCAGGTACACAGCCCAAACACACCTCACCTTCATGCCACCCACAGCCTGGACACTTAATTTCAAGGTTAGTTTTAAAGTGGGAAAAGCTGAGCAATGTCACTTTTTGCCATTAAATTGGCTGGAAGTCTCCACACACAAGGAGCTGGTTTGGCTGCCATGTGTGCTTCCCATGCATCTTCACCATCACATGCCAAGCTTTTCTGAGACTCCCAGAGAGGTTTCAGCTCAGGTACAGGGTATTCAATTCATCTGCACAGGTACAAAAAGGATTTTAGAAGCCCTGGCCTCATAGAGCTGCAACAGAGCTCTTGGGTACCTTACAAATTCTAAGCAACACCTGAAATGCCACGCTACACAAATGTCCCAAACCAGGACAACAAAGTAATCATTGGGAAATGAGGTTTCCCCTGGACACAAGCAAGTGGCTAGTATATTCATAGAACTACCAGCCTACCATCCTTTTTTGAAAGCATAAATTATTTGGTCACTTTACCAGATGAAACTTGTAGCTCTATTCCCATATGGGAACCAGCCAAGCACATGAGAATCTGAGGGCGAGCTGGGAAGTAACAAAGCCAGAACACTATTTAAAGCTAAACTGAAAGTTAATTAGCAATCTAAAGACTTTATTTATAATATAACTTTATTTATAACTTTCATGTATCATTTTATTAACAAATTAATTTTAAAACAAGAATGTTTTAAATGTTTCTGACACAATTTCAGGCTGAAATCAACATGCTCTAATACACTATATTTTGTTCCTACTGCTTTTTGTCTCAAACACTAAGGCAATCCCCAAGCCCATCCGAAAAAGCAGCCTCCCCTTCCTGAGACACTGTTCCCACGTGCTCATGCCACCCTCTCCCTTCTGCTCATACAAATATTCCTGCAGGCACATGGCACAGCAGACCAGGGAACTGATCCAATTCTCTACATCCTCCACGAGATTGGGAAAGCAAATGGAAGGACAGGGTATGCAGGTCCTCCTCCATTTATTGGCAGCACCAGCTTGAAATGCTGAAACACATGAAAATAGGATTAACATTTGGCAATAACTTCCTATCTGCTGTGTTTCCTATCGGCCCAGACACATTTCAAACAGAAGATTCACTAACCAGTGAAAAAATAACCTGGATTTTCTGCAATGTGAGCGCAGACAGCCCAACACCAAAAACGCCAGTTCCGACTGCACAGGAGTACACTACAAACTGGCTTGGTGTCCTGCCACATAAAAACAAAAAAAAGGAAAACTGCATCCAGAATTTTTTTTATTTCCAGTTATACTAGCTTCCTTGCTTGTTTTCAAACAGGAACATTTGGCTTTATAAATTACTTCTGGAAATATTTCATCATCTTATTAATACCCAGCTTTCCTCTCTACTACGTACGACACAGCAACTGCCATTGCTTTCAAGCAATTACCCATCTTTTAATTGATGTGACAACCACCCTGTAAAATCCAGAAAGCCAGCTATACCCTGCTTGATAAACATTCAAAAGACTTTAGAAGTCACGACAGGTCTAATGACGTAAATGACTTTTGGCAGCCTGTTATACTTTTAGAAAGAGTATCCAAATGCCTCTATTTGTGGCTCTCCCTTCCTCACTGCAGTTATCTTATAAGGTTTCAAGGCATGGACTGCGTGGTGGTATTAAGAGGAGATATTCAGGTTCATTAACTGCAGAAGAAAGCTGAGAAGGATGAAGTTTACATGGAAGGACTTGACTCCACCTCAGCTCAAGTGGAAGCAAGATGCTGGACCATTACACTGAAAACTGAGCTCAAAAAGAGCTGGAAGTCACCCCAGGTGCTCGAGTCAGATGCAGCTGCTAGCAACGTCAGCAACACAAAGGTGTTTCTGCCAGAAGTAAGATAAAAGAGAAATCAATGTGTTTCTGACTAATATGGTGGCAGACTTGACATCTGAGAGCATGTAGTGGGATGTGCTACGTTACATACACAAAAATATTAGATGTGCTCCTAGATTCACATAAACAGGGAGACAAACAGAGGTTTGTCAGGGCTCAAAGTATCTTAGTAAGGAAAACACTAAGTAAAGACATATTTTTAAGGAAAAAAATACTCCTTGTTACCTGGATGTAAACTACGTGCAGTGAGAATAGATGGAAGCTGCATCAAAGCACTCATCTTTCAAACGATGTGAAGTCTAACTTAAGTATTTTAATAAGCAAGGAACACCAGTTAAACATAGATAGGTACAAACCTCAAACTCCAGAATCCTGTATACACACCAGTAGTACTGCCTGATGCACCTCTGGGTCAACATCATTGTTAGACATATGTCAAAAAAGCTAAAAGCACATCAAACAAGATCAGTTATCAAAGTAGAATAATAATAAGAGAAGACAGCTGTGCTGGCTGCTGACACAGGCTTTGACCCAGCATCACAAAACCTGACAGCTTCAAGACGCATTAAAAAGACAGCAAATAAAAATAAAGGCAAAGTATTAGGAACCCACATATAGGTAAGGGCAGAAAGCTAGAGTAAAAATTAAACAAAAAAAAAAAAAAAAAAAAAAAAAAAAATCAAAAAAAAAAAACCCACCACAAACTCAGAAGTTGTCCATACTTCTAAGCCAAAGAGAAAAAATACAGAAATAGGTGGCAAAGTTGAACAGAGCAATACCAATAGAGCAGAAATGCAGCCCCACAGGCACCCAAAAGGCTATAAAGTACACGGGTGATCAGAAACCCAGGAGAGATGAAGTGAAATTTTAAGGCAGTAGGAGGTAGAAATACAAAACCATAGGAATTACTAACCAAGGCAGCAAAGACATTCAGGCCTTCAGCAGCAGCCAAACAGCTTCTTGAGGATGGCAGAACCACTGTCACCAAGGAAAAACACACCAGGTGATCTGAAGGGCTGAAACACCTGATGGCCCTTTAAGAAGGGGCTCAGCTACTTTCAAAAAATAACACATTTTCTAAATTTTTTTCTAAGGAAAAAAAAAACCAAACAAGGCAAATACACAGTCAAAAAAAAAAAAAATGAACAAAATCTCAGTAAGAGTCACTCCTGCACAGATAGCTTAATTAAAATCTTACCAAACAATTCTAAAGGATGGTTGTATGTTCAGTGAAGAAAATTAATAAATTCAGCATAAGCAGAGCACTTGCATTTCTTTAATGGGAACCAGTACCAAGTCAGCTGCAGAAACTACTTCTCAGCAAAGAAAACTTAGTGCTAATGTATGCAGAATGGTGCATTCTGAAGGGAAAAAAAAAGCCCTCTCTAAAGTGCAATTCACTGTTTCTACACAACTTGTAGATCTCAACTCATGAGATCTTTTATTGAATAACTACCAAAACAAGTGTAACACGAAGTATAAAACATTTTTATATCAAATATTATCAGTACCTTCCTCAAAATGCCATACTCATCCTTGTCATTTCACTGTAGCAAACCAAAGCTACAAAACCAAAGCTGGACCAGCAATGTTCAAAGACTGGCAATGAGTATCAGTGAACATCATAGAAAATACAGAAGTTTGGAGCCCATGGGGTTCCCAAGTTGGACATCTCCAATAATTTTCAAGTATTTTAAAATATCAAGAAGCCATAAGCAGAGTGATATTGTTTAGTCACAGTACAAAAGAAAAAAATTAAACTCCTTTTGCTTTGCAATAATTTACCACTTAATCAGATTGCTTAAAACAATGTCCACACACAAACTGTGCTTATCTATTTATATGGAATTAATCAGGATTACCACTTTCATCTTGGCAATTTAACTGGAGAACTAAATCAATAGAATCCAATCAGTAAAATATGACTGTTGTTTCCACAGTGCTGAGACATTTTCTCTAGGACATTTTCTCTGCTTTTTTCTAGGATCAATAGCCACAGAGTGTGATACTTAACTATTCAAGGAGCAGAGATCTATTTCAGCACAATCATCTGAAGCAGCTCCTCTCTGACTATCTGGGGCACCATCTCTCCACCCAGAACCCAGCACACAGGCTAAGGAAACACAGATCCCTGCCTCAGCTGCTATTTCCAAACAGTGTCCTAAGAATTTGGACTTTTCGGTTCTTGACATTCATAGCAAATTACATAAAACTATTCTGTAACTAGTGCTGAAGTTGAATGCATGAGAAGTTGTAATCTTGGCCCTGCAGACAGATGAATTTTAACACTGCAGCCACTGAAATCCCCACAGACTAGTTAAAACACAAGTGAAGCCTCCATTCCACTGACTGAGATCTCAGTGCCAGGGCAGATTCTGTATGGGAAATGAGCATTAATTAGTTATTAGCAAGAATTTCAGTTATATCTCCTCACAGAAAACGCAGAGCAAAACTTCAAGAATCTTCCATATACAAAAACACTGCATGTTTAGAAAAGTGAGCTCCAAATATACAGCTGTACATTTGATGCATAAAATTCTTCCCATGCCAAACTAGCAAGGGTACCAAAATTTGCTTTCAGAGCCTTTATCGTACCCAAGCTGGTATCACACAAGTGAAATGTTTTTATAGTTTGAAAATAAAGGTTAAGAAACATATTCTGTTGCTCTTTGTTCAGTTTTCCTAAAATTCCCACACCATTTTCATGTTCATTCCTTACCACGTTCCTCTTCTCAACACAGCAAACATGCATTGGGTGCCTACATAGTTTTGAGATTTCTCTGAACATCCTTGGCTGGAGGTTAATGTCTTGTTACAAGACAAGGACATTATAACGCATAATAAGGACTTATTAACTCATCATCAGGCATAGCCAAATACTCTTATTTATATAATGACAATAATACAGTATGAAATTTCCCTATTTAATTTGCACCAACAAGTTAGTAGGAGGTAACTAAGACAAGTTTGGTTTGTTTTTTTTTTTTTTAAGGATGACAAAGACACATCTTAAGATTTTTTAAGGTGAAATGTTACGTTTTTAGGATAGCTTCATAAGCAAGTCAAATAACTTTCTTAGATAAGTAGTAAAACCAATAAAAACACACTGCAAAAGTCATGTGAAACTTAAGCACTTCTAACTGAGGACAAGTGCCAATGTATTACCACAGTCCCAGTGAAAGGCCTCTTGGTTCACAGATTACTAGAACTAAAGTTTGTCCTTGCAGGAAATACTCTCCAGCCTGGTCACTGCTGCCTATTTGTACACGAGTACAAGCAGCAGCACACAAGAGCTCTAAGCAATCCAATTGCTTCTACCAGATCATTTGCAACACCCAGAACACACGTGGCTGACACATACCATATTTATATGCAACAGAAACTTCAACCCAGACCTGTGCTTAAGCAACTTGGGATGTAATTGAGACCTGACTATTTCTGCTCTATTTTTAACTTGTGATATTTATAGAAATAATCAAGAAGCGCATACAAAACAGAAACAAATTATGACCTTATGTTTCTAAGGAACCCAGATGATCCATGCTCCCATTTTCTTTAGCTTCCAGGACATTTCTTTTGCACCCTAGAAGGAGCAATCTATAGAGTGACACATGCTGCACCAATGATTTGTTATCAACATGTTGCCAAGATCTGTTCAGTGTTGGGAGTCTCGTGCAGCTTTCTCACCCACCAATTTCTAATTGCATTCGATTGTAGACTTCCAAAACTAACAGTCTGTCCTTGAACAACAAAGCATGTCCTGATTCCAAGGAGTTCAAGAATACCAGGGAGAGTAAGAACAAATCCCCTTCCTTCTGAATAATCTAATTTGCAATCTTAATGGTGTGCATGTTATCACAGCTTTTCTGCTAAAAATTGTGACACCAAATTCAGTTTTATTCTTAATAATGCAATCCTGTACAGATCAAAGTTTTTACCTTTATCTGCAGCCATCAGTCATAAGAGGCAGGATTTACACTCCACCGATACCTGATCCCTAGTAGTGATCTTTCTGGTTTTATTCCCTTTGCTAACTGAACTATTGTCCTAATTCTAAAATGAGTAGCTCATTTTACTTTAGTTCCAAAGCAGCCAAGCAGACTAAGAAACACACTGATGCTTGCAGAAATAAACAAAATTACATATTTTTTTTTCCCTAAAATAATTCAGCTATGCTCTTTTCTTGAGCAGTGACTGGCTATTTATAGATGGCATCAAATGCCACTTGAACACACATGGCTGCATATAAGGAATGAGCTTCCAAATCTACAGTTTCTTTTTATCAACACCAAAAGGCCAGGGGTTGCACCCTTGTATTTAAAACACAAAGGAGAACACTTGTATGCATGACCACCTCTACCCAATTCCCTCTCCTTGGAAAAAGGAGGGACTTGGACATCCCTCTCCCATCTGCGAACACCGAAGTCATGGAACATCCTCTGTTTAAGAAAAAACCAGTGATAATCACGTGGGAAAGAGTGTGAATTAAGATGAAGCTCATCCACTATGCATGAAGTATCTCATCATCATTGAGACAAAGAATCGAGGCTCTCTCTCCTTACTCACTCTAGGTAACTGGTACCAACCCTCTTAAGGCTGGGGAGAGCCCGGTTTCTGGTCCTTAACAGGGGTGAAACAGGGCAGGTTCATCTCTTTCAAAAGATAAAGAGGAGAAAGTAGGGGTTTCCCAAAACTTCCAAGATTCCCACACCTTTAGTTCTAAACTGCTGTTCCAATAAACACCCAGCTTCAATGAAGGTTTTATTTCACATGTTTCAGCACACCACTCCCTTTCACTGACTTAATTCACATCTTTGGCCTCAGCAGACAAAAAACTTCCCCTCTCATTTCGATTTCCCCAAACCACAAAAGAATAATTATTTTTAAATTAACACAGAGCAACCAATGTAACTGTAAGTACAGCGAGCTGTCAGGAGAGCAGTAGGTCTGAAGGACATAGGTCTGAAAATCAACATGTGCCAAGTTTTTACACATCAAAAAAGTAACTTATCTGTTACACATACTCTGAAGACCTTTGAGTCCAAATATAATATTTTCTGAAGAGAAAAAAAAAATCTGCTTCAGACCTGGAATCTGCAAAGCTTGCACTGTGCAGGAGAATAAATAAATACATTCACTGTCAACAGGAGTCAGCATACATGGTTACAGCAGCAGTATCTAAGATGAGAACCACCACGGATATTTCTGCCTAGTGTGACTTGCAACTGGACAATTCCACCATTTAATATCAGAGTTTAACCACTCTCACTTTTCCAAGTTTCTAAAAACCACTACTTAAACCAGCAGCTTTTTTTTTCCAAATTCAGTTGCACAAAGCTTTCTTTTAAAATATCAGGATTCCATCTGCAGGGCAGTACTTTAAAAAAAAAAAAAAAAAAAAAAAAAATCCAGCATTCAACATTCAAGACCAGATTTTCTTTCAAGCTTTCTACTGCCTTGCTGCCGCCAAAAAAAAAAAAAAAAAAAAGTTACTTTTTTCAAAGACAGTATTTTGCAAAACGAGCAGAAAAACTGGGGAGCCTTCTGGGGTATTAAGGGTCTTTGGCGAGGGCCTTTTTAGAAAGCCTTCCCGTGCACACATCAGGCTTCATCTGGATGAGATTACGTTTTTCATAGCCTATAAAGAAGCCGGATTCAATAAGGGATCATTAGAGGTAACAATGGTAAAAGGTGTGAAAACTCCAGCAAGGGAAAGGCTGCCAGATCGCTCATTTTTGGGGTATTGCGGCACAGTTCGCAGACAAGTCCCCCCCTTTCCCCAGGCAGCCTGCCACCGCCTCCAGGTCCCCCCTGCTTCCAGGAACCCCCCCCCGCCCGCTCTTCCCGGCTCAGACAGAGCCGGTTCTGTTCCGACCGATTCCCGGCCCGCTCCTGCCTGCCGAGGCGGGCAGAGGAGGACGCGCAGCTGATTCTCCGAAGGATCCGGCTGCAGATTCAGGTGTTTCTCGTTCACCCCCGCGCCGGGGGATGCCCACCCCCCACCCCCGTACCGAGGTGAGCAGTGGCCTCTGCTGGCGCGCACCGCCCGTCCCGTTCCCACCTCAGAGGCACCGACCGCCCATCGCCTCCTCCCTGCCCCGGGCCGCCGGCACCGCCGCGCTGGGGGCGCCCATCCGACACCCCCCCCACCCCCGGCGGCCACGCTCCCGCCCCCCCCCCTCGGGCCCTACCGGTGTCGGGGTCTCGCCCGGCTCCTTACCTGTGAGGAGGCTCTGAGAGCCGCTCCGAGCGGCGGCGGCGGAGGGCTCTGGCTGCCCGAGGAGAAAGGCGATCCAGAGGGAGCCGAGGAGCCGCCGGGCTCCCCCCGCCGCCATCGCTCCGCTCCCCGCGCCCGGCAGCCGAGCGCCCAGCGCCAGCCCCTCCCCCGGGGGGGGCTCCTCCTGCCTCGCCTGCCGGCCGGGACGCGCTGCCCGCTCGTCCGCCGCCGGGTTGCGCCCCTACGGCACCCCCGAGGAGGCGGCGGCCCTCAGCCTGCCGGGGGGCTCGCGCAGCCGCCCCGGGAAGCGGGCGGCGAGGAGGGGCGGGCAGGAGCCGCCGGGCTCACTCCATCGCGGGCCGGTCCCAGCACCGAGCTCGGAGGATCCCCGCACGGAGCCAGAGGGGCGCCCGCCGCGCGCTCCTCCCCGGCCCGGCCCGGCCCGGCCCCCCCCACCCCCCCCCCCCAATACTCCTCCTCCTCCTCCTCTCCCGCCCCCCCCCCCCCCCTCCGCCGCCTCGCGCATGCGCCCGCGCACCAGGCCCCACCCCCGCAAGGGGCGGTGGCGGCGCACGCGCTCCCGCCCGCGCCGACCCCCGCGCCAGGTGTGCGCGCGCCCGCCCGCCCACCGCCCCCCCCCCGCGCCTGCGCGCCAGCCCGCGCGGCGACCCCGCCCGCGGGGAGGGGCGGCACGAGACAGCGCGGGGGCGGGGCGCGAGCCCTCAGCTGCGACCGGGACCCCCCGGGCTTGGGACCGGCACCGCACCCCTCAGCCGGGACCCCGCATCCCCAGGAGAGCTCTCGAAGGGCGAGGAGGTGGCAGCTCAGGGGTGGCAGCGGCGGTGCGGGGCCGAACCCCGCGTTCCGGCGGCCCGTCGCTCCCGAGGCTTGTCCTGGCAGCGGTGCTGAGGGTTCCCGTCTCTAAGTGACCCGCTCCGAATGTTCCCCTCTTGGAGCCCCAGCCCAGCCCGGCTGCAGAACCTGCGACGTGCGGGAACGAACCGCACCGCGGCGATGCGGTGATTACCGCAGCTCTGGCGGAGCCGCAGGAGCATCTCCGGAGCAAGGCAGCACCGCGCTGTGTGCTGCGGGGAAGCGGCGGGGCAGTCCTGCCCCCCAGACACCAAACCCCGCGCTACCCGTGGAAAAACAACTTGCAGAAACTTCTCTTGGGGGACCTGGGGGGGGGGATTTTCGCCTCTCAATTTCGGACGCCGGCTTTCCTAGCGAGCAGGATTCTAAACAAACCCGAGGATAAATAAATGTGAAGACCAAACATGCTTTGAAACGGCAAACGAAATGTATTTTCCTCCTCCTGAGGGCAATTCGCTTTACACGGCATTTGCCATTCAAATCCAAATAATTTCAGTTACCAGTCGGTTTTAGGCTTCCTGTTAGATCCTGTCTGTGTACAAAGGACACAATTAGAGCTGGTCTCCCTCAGCACATAAATTATCAGGGCTCATAAGTGGTAACCCCAAGATAACTGGACCCCAGGAGCACTGCACCACATGAAACATGGGTACATCCCTCCAAAATGTTTGTTTGTATTGCAAAATGTTTTAAAATAATTTGTTCCAGAAAGAAAAAGGGTTTTACAGTGGTACTTAAGACTCCTACTGAGCAGCTGAGGACTCAGTTTACCTGGATAACCCCTGTGCACATGGCAAGGCTGTTCCTTTTGATGCAGGCACTTCTGTATTCCCGTGAAATTATCCCTGATCCATCTGGATTTACAGATTTGTCTATTTAGAGGGTTTTCAGTGAGGCAGACGCCGACACGCTTTGCAGTGCCTTCAAAACAAGGATGCAGGGATGTCCACCTCTAATTAAATGCTGACGGGACTACAGTGTGTCAGCTAATACAGGTGTCTGAAGTGTTACTCACTGTGAAACTTGCTTCATTATTTTATAATTTTGTTCGGTGTTTTTGTCAGGAAACAGAGGTTTTGTCCTCCACTAAAAACATCCTGGAGCATTTTCACAGTGGGGAATAATTACCTCCTCAGAAGGATGTTTGGGTTTTCTTCCTATTATGCTTGCTGAGTTATGCTGATATCTGATCGGCCAGAAGGATTACCAGTAATGAACTGTAATTTATACCGAAAATTAAACACTGATTAAAAGGCAGGACTAGTAGTATAACTCTGATTAAACCTGGTTAGCAATTCCCATCATAAAATCCTATCTTCAGTCCCTTTTAATAGTGCCAAACTAACTGCTGAGCTGAAATTTAAGCATCCGAAGTTCATAGCACAGGTTAAATTACAAACATTTCTTCTTTCATTCTTTCTGTCAGGGATCTTTGAGGATGAAAACCAGAAGAGGCACTTTGCAAGAGGTGTTCCCTCAAAACCCACCATGAAAAATCCAACTACAAATCCCATTTGCCCTGGGCAGGGGCTTACCAGGGCTCAGAAGTGTGGTTCTCCAGCAGCTCCATGCTCACCCAGCTGTGGGAGTCAGAGCTGGACCTGCACTTCCAGTTCCTGACTGCTCTGGCCTATGCCAAGCCTGCAGGTAGGAAAGGTGAACAGGGAACCTGTCCTTCCAGCCCTCTTGGGAACACAGAGCAGAAAGCTCCCCGAAAAACACGTGGTGAGGACAAGAACTGGATCGAGGACAAGTAAATTGGCAGGCACAAAGGGTTTGGAGGAAGGCAGGTTCTCTGGGGCAGTGAAATGGAATGGGGAGTTCAAAGGAGAAACTGGGTCTGCCTAGAGGGAACGATAAAACAAAACTCATAAGCAAGAGCCTGGCAGACAGCCTGTTGGGACAAAACTTGAAAACAGACTGGGAATGGGACAAAATTGCTGTGAGAAGGATGTGCAGGAGAACCAGGGCAATCGAGACCAGTACATTCTCTGGCTAAGGGCTAAGGCAGAACTTGCTGAGCAAAAGGGATGGGAGAGTGGAAACGGGGCAGGAGAGGAGAACATGCAACCCTGGAGCTGGGTGTGGATTGGTTGCAAGGGGTTTGGGAAGGGGCAGTTCACTAGAGACTGGGATGTAGATGTGGTAATGACAGAGACCAAGGAAGGGCATCAGAGCAAAAAGAAGAGGATTTAGAAACAGGAATGAAGAGCACCTGGAAAACTGCCATGTCTCTACTGGTATAAAGTAGCTGAAATACACAGAGAACATACCTTATCCCCTTCTAGTGCTGGACCCCACACAAAATCTTGCACTCCTCATTTAGCACAAGTTTCCACATTGCAGATGGCCTCCATCGATGTCAACATGGGATTAAATTGCTGGGGTTTCTTAGGTTATCTCTAAATGAAAGAGAAACAGACAGAGATTAAAACATCAGTAGTTGGGCTGCAAAGCAAAACAGTCCCAAATGACAGTGCAAAAGGACAAGCCTGGCTCAGCTGATGAACCAAGTCAATGAACCAGGGGCAGGGCCTAAACCTTTTCCACTTGACTTTCTATAAAAATCAGATGTAGGTATTTTACATACCTAGCAGGGAAAGCAAGCACAACATTGTGGCTCAGGTGGGTGGCTGCTGCTCTAGGAGAGAGCTTCAGCCTCTGGAATGCAAAGCACAATGCTTAAAACACAAACTTCACAGCAATGCTCTAATTGTGCACTCTGTACTTCTGAGGTGCCTGTTTTGACATTTTGAAGTGTGATTTGCAGAACTGAAGAACACCTGCAGATGTATCTGCAGTAAATGAGAATTTATTCAACTTGTGACTAAATTAGATGCTTTGCCATGTTGTATTTTCTGACAAGATCAGGCCAGGGGTATTTCTAATTGTAAATATAAAAGTTTGGGGATTTTTTTACTATTCTGTCTGTATGCCTAAGTTCCTCATCTGCAAAATAAGGATAACACCAGCTCCTGCAACAGTGTTGAGAAAATTAACTGGAATTTGTGAAGCGCTTGGATACCATAGCAATGAGTACCATAGAAAAGCCCAGGAGGAAATTAATAAATCTGTCTTCAGGACAATATTTGACTAGTGTGCAGTAAATAAAATATGGGCGACACAGTGAACAGTAAGGAGAAAATAAAATTATTACTTAGTGAGTACAGTCTGTTCTGTACAATAAGTGAGGCCAGGAACCTGTTGAAAGAACAGCATGTAATCCAATTACAATTAAATAGTGTATCTTAATGCAAATGCACAAAAGGGGAAAATTACAGATACACAGGCAACCTCAGTGTCAGCATTTCTCAACTTTTAAACTTTTGAGTTAAAAAAAAACAACAAAAAACATCTTCAGACTGCAAACATGTAATATACATACATAAATTATTCCCTAACCCAACCATTGTTGGTGACAATGTATTTACCTCCTCTACCTCAGTCAAGCTGAGTGGAAAAACTGTTTTTCTCCTCTTGAAAATATCTCAGCTTTCTAGTCAAGTTTTAATGCTGTCATTCAGACACTGACATTGTGCAGTTTTAAATTAAAAATTTACCTTCTTTGGGCGCCTGTGTGGGATCATCAGAGACAGACAGTATACTCCAGAGAAGGATGCAGTGGAGAACCTTAATTTCAGTAATTAAATTTTGCCTTTTTGCTTGAGGTACCTCAAGCAAAGGTACCAGGTGACTGTTTTTAGGGGGCACAAGCAAGGCAATGGAACAATGACAACCTCACTGATCTTTTCTTATCAGTCCCAAGGTTAGCACTGAGCCTTTTTCACTCCTGTGGAGACCTGAAGCCACTTCAGAACTGCTGTAAATTGTGCTGGGTTATCTGTGCCCTACAAGATAGGTGATGCAATTAGAATTCACCTGTTCAGTGGCACTCTGATCGTGTCCATTTTTTTTTATCGTGATTTCTTCTATTGCTGAGCAGGATGTGAGGTGATACTGAATGGTTACACCAATTTATTCTTATCTTGATAATTTCCCATTCCTGGGCATCCTCTAGCACTTGGTTAGAACAATTTGGGGATAAGAAATGACTGCAGCACAAATAAAACCTGGCTCATTAAGTTTAAGGCTTACCACTGTGATAAACTCACCTGGAATTAATCTGATGTGCTACATCCACAGACACCATTCTGGCAACAATGACCTGTTGGATTATACCTGCACAGCTCTCCATCCCAATTCCAGCACCACAGTGCCCACCAAGATAGGCTGACTTTGATCATGCCAGCAGGAATAGGTTTTTTGAGGTTGGTTTTTTTTATTGGGGGGTGTTTTTGTGGGATTTTTTGTTTGGTTTTGGAGTTTTTTGTTTGTTTCCTTTTTTTTTTTTTTTTCACATTTATTAGTCACAGGTGTGGTTTTGCAAACTACTCTGAGGTTAAGAGTCATCCACCTGACTTTGCAGAGCAAATTCTAGGTTGGGAGGCCACTTGTCAGAAACCCTCTAACCCCCAAATATATTTATATCATTCCTGATGTCAACAGCTAGACAATTCCAATGCCTGGCCAGAGTCAGAGAGGGTCATGAATGGAGGCAGACCTCCCAACAATTAATGTCAGTTCCCTGGAGAGGAAGACAGAGCTCCTTCACTGGAGTCAGTGGATAACAGAGTCTGAAACATAAGCATATCAGTTGGTGTGAAATATTTTTAAGGGCTTCAGTGGCTCCTCAACAGGGAGCTGTTGAGGGGTAATCCAATTTTTGTTTATTTAGGGATTTCAGATGCAGATGAAAGGAACCTATGATCTAAAATGCAGGGTTTAATCCAATCCTGAACTTAAATGAAAATAATAACATTGTAATGTGCAAGATGATGTGGGATGTGGCTGCCTGGGCATTCAGAAGGAGAGAAATTCAGGTCAACCCCCAAGAGGGAACCCTGATGTTATTACAGGGATTTTTGCCATCCATTTAACCAGAGTGAGATTTCATGTCTGGAAGCCTTTCATGGGATGACACCATGCCACAGGCTTTAAAAATGTTATCAGTGACACTTAGTTTGGTATTTTTCTCCATTTTGGTGGTTGTCATATAGTCTTTGTTCTCAAGTGAGATCATTACTTGAGACACAGTGATTGTGTCTCCATTCTTTTTCTCCACTGGCAATGCCCTGATTTTTCCAGCATCCTGCTTCTCTAGGTGCTCTGAGGAGCTCTAACTCCTCTTTGGGCTGAAAGACTTTGCACATTCAGTGAGAGAAGAGACAGATGGTCCATGCCCTCTACTGTGAACAGGACCAGCCTCCTCCACTGCTTAAAACCACTTAAGCCAGACAAGGGTTCCAGGTGGTGTTTATCCCAAAGCATTTCCAACAATCACACAAGAATGTTAATTACTGACACCAAATGATTTTGTTCTCATTCACATAATGGGAATGCCTAGAGGTCTTATCTGAGGTTGAGTCCTATTAGACACCATAGGATTTCACAATAAAAGCAAGTCCTTTCCTCAGAAGGTTTGCCTGGGAGGAAGTTAGAAGGAAAGAAGAACCTGGGAAAGGTGTTGGGAGTCACCAAAGACAGTGCAGCAGCTCCATGTTTTGCTTCTGAGACCCAGTGCTTCAGTGGTGTGTAGTGCCAGCAAAGGCAGGGAAGCGGGACTGCACCAGTCTGAGAGCAATTCAAAATGGAGAGGGAAAAAGTGGAGAGGAGAAGGGCTAAAAACAATGATACCCAGCACACAGAAATAGTCAATGGCTTCTGGGCTTGGGAAATCAATGGAAAAATCTTAGGCAACCAACAGAAGATGCCTGAAAAATAAGACAGTCCATTGCTCCTGGAGATCTCAGCACACCTTACTGATACCAACTAAACCTCCCCCTCTGCCCAGTGTGGAAAGTTACTAATTACTGGATGTAAATTTATCTATGCATAAAAGTGCAGAGAGCCAATCTGACTCTATCTAGTAAATTCAGCATTTTTACACCAATGCCATAAAGCAACTGACCCAAGAACTTACTTAGTTTCCAGTCCCAAAGCACAAAAGGTGTCACTGAAGATGCCTAGAGTCCTGGAGGACTTGTCTTTTGCCAGTGCCCTCTTGCACCATCCCGTGTGCACCATGATCATGGGTGTCTTTCGAAGCACCTTCCTGCCAAGAGAAGGAGGGGGTCACTGCAGAAATCTGGACAAGAGCTTGGCTACGTAGTTCTTCATGGATAGCACGGAGATCTCTTCCTGGAGAGCAACAACAGTGCTACAGCCCCAATTTACTGAGGAGAGAAAAACAAGCTCCTGTTCCCAGCAACTTCTAGTTTGAAAGCAGAGCTACACCTTGAATCATTCTGCATACATTCTAGTTTTAAATCATACCTATTCACTTGCAAATTTTAATCATCTTCAAAAATAGGGCACATTTTCCAACATTTTTTACTTCTTTTCAGCAGTCCAACTTCTTACCCCCATTAGTGCTGTCTGAACCTTTCTGAGATGCAGGACTGAGCAATTTGGAGACTCAAGGCCAGTTTGAACAAAACAGAACATATTTTATATTGAGGAACAGTACTATGCTGACATCTCCAGCAGATAAAATGTGGCTAGCCCTCAAGTACGTCAAGTGTTTTACTCACTCAAGCTGTCAATCTAGCACTTTTCACACACGTTAATTTTACTGGGTGTTTTTTTTGTTTGTATGTTTGTTTAAACATCCCTTCAGGGCAACAGGTGTGGAAAAACACCACTATTCTGCCACCTTTCCATGATCCTCCCAGGGGACCAGTGATCAAAGCCACGAGAGCAAAACGTGCAATTCTGGTGGGATGTGAAAATGGGGTTTATCATGCCATGAATTCTTGGATCTTCTTGGCAGATGCACTGCACACTGAGCACACCAAGATCTCTACATCTGCTGCTATCATGATGTGGTCTTACCAGGTATTTTTATTCCCTTAGTACCTGAATGGAAGCTTTAGAAATCAAATCACAGTCTGAGTGCTATAGGCTGCAGCCCCCTGCCTAAGCCACTAAATCAGGCTAATTGAAACAACAAATATGCCTGAAGAGCAGTTCCTTAAGAAAATGTTGCCTTACAACACTTGGCTTTTACTTCTCACATAACCTGACTGGGGTTATTGACTGCTTGGCATTTCTGCTACCGCATTTGAAATTTATTGATTCTAATATGAAATGAGTTTCAAAGAGGTCAGAATGTGACCAAGTGAGACACAAAGTCAGCCAGAAATCCTAAATGGTGCAGAGGGATGTGTAGGAGACTACAGGTTGCTAGTTCACACTGATGGAGAGCAGTGGGTTTTGAACATCACTGCCCATTGAGCAACCTAGCCCACGAAGAGGTGAAGGTGCTAATCCACCTTCTGTGAACAGGTGTAACCACACTGTAAATGTTCCCCAAGGTGTGGGTCCACCTACACCCCCTCCACTAATACACATTTTGGGGAGATGGTCTTAGAAGGACCAGAGGGTGAAATGGCACATCCTCCTCCAGTGTAGTGGGAGGGAAATGTGAGAGGCAGAGGCTCTTATGCCATCCAGACAGTGGACATTTTGCATAACAGCAAGATGCCTTCACACTCCCCAAGGAATTCAGCTAACAAGGATCACTACCAAAAGCTGAAGAGAATTGTATGTTTGGAACAAATTTACATTGCTAAAAACAGGGAATCGGTGGAGGAAGAGTTTAAGGCTATCAGAAGTATGCTTTCATGTCTGAAAGTACAGAAGTCTGGATTAAACAAGAAACCCATTTATCAAAAAGACTCTCATTCCAAGTTAAAAAACCTCCAGTGAGGAATAAGATGAAACTGAGCTTTATGTCTGTATCATCTGGAATGAGCATTTACATTCTATGAAGAAAATAAATAGCATTTTTCCAATGCAAGGCCTCTGCGGAAGATAACAAAAAAGATGTATTTGACAGAGGAATAAAAACTTTCCCACAACTCTAATGTTTTTCTAGCCCCAAATGGCTGCAATTTGCTTCTGAAACCCTCTTTCGGGATGATGCCTGCTCCACAATCTGTTAGTTTTCTCTAAACCATCCTCTCAAATGGTAGCCCAGCTTTTTCCATCCAATCTCCTGCCCACTCACCAGATACCAAATTTTCTGGTCCTCTTGGGGTTGTTGTGGCAGTATCTGCAGTGAGCCACTACCTCCCACACTGCCCAGTCATTCTAGAAGTACTACTTTGGGAGAAGGTAGCACAGGGGAAGACAACTGAGATGCCCTTGATGTTTACTGCTACTCCTGCTGTTCATGTATGCTTTTCCTACAGGGCAGAGCTCATGTCTTATGCTCAGCTTAAAAAGAAAGCTGTGAAGAATTACCAGGGAGAGACATCAGGAAGAAAAATCTCAAAACACTCCTATTCTCTTAATCTCTTTTTTTTGTTGTTGTTTGTTGCTTTGTTTTGTTTTGTATTGCATCCAACTTCTGACAAATGGAGTAGTCCAGGGGGGTAATAATGCTTCCAGAAGAGTCCTGAAGAAACATGTGCTGTTCACAGGCTCCTGCTGCAGGCAAGGAGCAGCAAGAGCTCCAGCACTGGGCACAGCAAATACCTCACTGTGAGCAATTTCCATACCAGAAAGATGAAGTTCAAGTTAGCCTTGTTCCTGTTTACAGTCAGTTCTGATGCATGAAAGGTTTTAGTAATTTTCAGCTGACGTGGGTGAACGAGGCTTAGCATGCTAGAAGTGACAAATGTAAGAAATTTTGTGCTTCACCTGTAAATAACAGGTATGATGTATTTAAAACACAAAGCACCGAAAACTCTGTGACTTTGTAACCTGAATAGCTTACTTGCAGTGTGAAAAGGCTAACTGTGCCCAGGGAAGAGATCAGATCCTGACTGGCTTTTGGAACAAATCACTCAAAAGTAGTGATTTTTTCACTCACAATTAATATGGGCTTCAATGAGCCCAGTACTGGATCTGCTGCACCATAGCAGCTGGCTTGGAGGCCACCTTTCAAACTGTGGGTCTGAGGTCAGTGAAGAGATCTGTTAAAACAGCACTGGCAAGTCACCAAGTCTACACTAAAGCCTACTGAGAGAAGAGAGATCTAATAATCCAGAAGTCTACAGCAAAAGGGGGTAGGGTAGAGATCCGTAGTGCTCAGAATCAGCAAAAAAGCCCCACAATGCAACAGAACAGTGGGGTGAGCAACAGAATTCAGTTCCCACCTTCAGGAGAAGACAAGATAACTCAAGGAATGATATCAAGAACATGCAAATGCCTACATAGTGTCAACAAAACTCCCACCTAGAGTCCTTTATAGGCCTGGGGCAGGGGG
Source organism: Phaethornis superciliosus (assembly GCA_023637945.1). Taxonomy (NCBI): domain Eukaryota; kingdom Metazoa; phylum Chordata; class Aves; order Apodiformes; family Trochilidae; genus Phaethornis; species Phaethornis superciliosus. The sequence goes on from JAJQWJ010000012.1 coordinate 17,495,076, forward strand.
AATGAGCAATCCACAGCCCGAAAGATAAATTGATATTAATTAACATAAGTTTTACAGCAGCATACACAGTGCTAGGAACTGAACTAGCCTCCCCAAAAATGCTACAGGCCAACTCTTGAAATTAGGCAGTCAGTGAAACTGTTCTACACTTATAGCAGGGATCTTCTCTCTGACCTGTTGCTAATGTATGGGGGAAAAACAGCAAAAGAAATGGTCTGAAAAATTTCAACTTGTGTTGAAAAGCCTTGTTCACATTTGAAGAACACCTTCACCAGGGTCACTGAACAAATGAGGGTTTAAAAAAGAAAAAGGGAAGCCTGCATAGGGTGCTGGGTTAACCTGAATAGAGCCCACCCATCCTAAAGCTTATCTCCTATATCAAATTCTTTCGTGGACTACAGCAGACACCAGAGGGAGGGGTGAAAAGGCTCACAACGCCATGAGAGGTAAGAGAAAACACAGAACAGCAAGCAGACACACAGGGGTCACCAGAGACAGGGGAAAAAATGCAGCCCTTCTTTGTCATTACAGTTAAGCACAAATAAATATGTAAGAAAAGAACACTTTCTGTTTCCTGAGTTTGGGGGGAAATGGCCTATGCCAAATATTTTCCTCTGCTGGAGGCATCAGCAGGGTTCTGACAGGCACAGGAGGAAAACAGACCATACGTTTGAGCATATTCAACAGCCCCTATGGGAGACATAATTTTCTCAGGCTGCTGTTTGGGTTGTGTTTGGCTCTCGAACTGTTACAGGGGCTTTGATAGCCTAGGATCTGTGTAGATGATGTTTTGTTCTGAGGGAAAAGAGTAGAAGCACATGACCAGGAGCTCTGAGCAGCTTTTGAAAGACCCAGACCAGCAGAGCTCAACCAACAAAACTCCTTTGTAATGGAAATGCCATATCTAGGCATGAAATTAGAAAAGCAATGTGTACAAGCAGATTACAATAAGATTGAAGTCATCCCCACTCTTCCTGCCCCATCAGAAAAGGATGCAAAGTTAAGATACCTTTGAGCAGTAAACTGTCTACCTGATTTAGTCACCCAAGCAATCAATGACAGATCTTGATGCTCAGGAGTGTTCAGTAGAACTAACATACAGATCTTCACAGGGAAACTGAAAGGAGGTAATTACTGGTCCCAGATAAACAGAATTTAGTGCAAAACTGGACAAAGATCTTCACAGACACGTGCTGAAATAGCTGAATTCTCTCCCTGCATTCTCACTGGTGCTTATGACCCTAATGAGGCATAAAAATTAATGCTTATACCAAAAGCATTTGATTTCCACTTTTTGTAAAGCACTTGAAGGCTACCTACTTGAATGCTTCATCTGGTTTCAGTTACAGACAGTACAAGCCTTTGCTTAAAGTCTTACCAGGGTGTAGCTCTGCTCCCCCCTGTGCCACTGCCTGAAGTGACACCTTCCTGTTCTTACTGCCATGACTGGTGGGCAGTGGCTTCAATAAGTCAGACTGCATTTACCTTCCAAAATGACCTGCTCTATTCACTTCAGCAGGACTGCCCTGAACTCCAGAGAAGTAATGACTCTTGAGTAATAACTCAGAGGTAGCATACAAATCACTGGGCAGGAGGGAGATGCTGAAAAGTGATGCAAATTCTTTGTTCCCAGGAGGCGCTGGTTAAGTGGCCTCAGAGGAGCTTAAGGAGGAATTTGGAGGCTTTCCCTAAACATGGGATGCTTCCTGGGGCACCCCAAATGCCAAGAAAACTTCTTTCATTACCTGTTTTGCTAATTAAAGCTGTGCAAAGTGGACAGGAAAGGCTAATGCCTCTGCCACAAAGGCAAACACCTCAGTAAGCTGAATACACTAAGCAGTCCAAAAGAGTCAAATATGATAGGCCAGGTTGGCAGGTAAGGAATGATTCTCCCAGGACATATATGCTGAAAAAGTACCTAGAGAGGCAGCACCTCTTTGTTTGATTCCACTCACTTGCTTAATTAGGCTTCTGTAATCGTGGAATCATCATCCAGTGATGGGGAAAAGCTGGGTCCCTTTGGACCAACACTGCTGGGGAGCAGAAATGGATAATGTGTATTATCCATCAAGGCCTATATAATAGCAGGAAGGGTGCCCCAACCATCAGCATATACCCACAAAAGTCAAGGGCAATGTCCTAGGGGTCATTTGGCCTTCTCTAGAAGAGGTAAAAAGACACAAATGTACTTTTGAGAAGTGGACTGCATGTGATGTTCTGCAGTCACACACAGGGGATCTACCAGCACAGATGGGCAGGCCAGTGGAAGCAGCTAATGCCTCAACAGCCCTGTTCATTCTAAGTCAAATATTTTAAGGAGAAATTCCAGACAAAGTCTGGCCAGCAGAAAAGATCTGCTGGCAAGACGTACCCTCAAGTGCTTTTGAGAAGGCACAGGAAGAAATTAAACACTGAAAAAGAAGAGTCTGCAGTGCACAGGAAGCTCCTGCAGCAGTGGAAGCTGAGACCAAGTTTTTTAGGATTAGGACCTTGGACTAAGGTACCTAAATCCTGTGCAAATTTAACTTCAGACATCTGCTTGCATCATGTCTTAAATCTCCCTTTACTTCTGCAGAGAGCAGCAATCCTTCCACAGTGTTTCACAATATCAATGTTAAGCTCTGTAATCCCTCTTCAAAATCTAGAAGTTGAAAGTCTTACACAAAAAAGTTTTCCTTTAGTAAGGTTAAAGAACACATCAAATAACAAGGTCAGGCTGAAGGCACTGAGAGAATTCAGAGAATACACTTGAGAAAGGTAAGGGCTCAAGGACTGATCTTGAGACCTCACCCCAGTGGATGTGGCTGCCTCAGTGCTGCACAGCTACACCCATCGTTCCTCCAGCAAGGACTCCACAGGTCTCCAAGGTCTCAGTAGGTAGCTGACTTTCTATGTGGAAGGTAAAGATCATTAAAATCTTCCAGAGGACAACTGTAAGACCCAGACAACACTCTTCCCTCCAATAAATAAAACAGTTTCTAACACAGGTGGCTCTGTGAATTATTGCAGAGCACCAAATAGTCCCCATATTTGCCTACACAATCACCCTGCTCCCCAGATCTCACTCATCACTGTGCTTAGTGAAGTGCTTTGAGTTGCCTCAAGCATGAAAAGCACCACACAAGAACAAATCTTATTCTCATAAAAAGGTATTAAGGCAAGTTAGAGGCACTACTGAAGCCCGGGATATGTTATAATTGGCAAATGTTCACAAAGGCAAAATCCAAGTTTTTGCATCAAGCTGGAGGGTACCTGTGTGCACGCTCGTGCCTGTCTGGGTGCATCTCCTGTACAGAGCTCCCAGCTCCCATAGTCCTTCCCCTTAGAGTGAGAAGCAGGACTTTGCTTGACCTGATTTTGACCATCTCAACTGAAGCATGTGCCACCCTTTGCCCAGTGGTCAGCTCAGCTGTGACCTGCAGCAGCCCCTGTTGTTCCCTTCTTAGGGTTCACCCTCCTTACCAGGATTATTCCATTTTTAAATTATTTATTTCCAAAATATTATCTGTGAAACACAAGGACACTGTAGGTATTGAACTGAGACAGCTGTAGTCCTTCTTACTAGGAACAGGTAGAACTCAGCTTCCAGTGACCCAAAAATCCTGGAAAATAAAAAATATTTGGAAGTGTCAGGTCATTCATCTACACAAAAGCCTTTTTTATCCGTGCTGGGCTTAAGGATATTACCAGAGACACCAGGAATGTTCTTGGGGTTGGAAGGTAGTGGGCAGAACACTTTTTGCAAGCTCACATGAAGATGTGCGGTTGTCTCAAGCCAGAGTCATATCCCAGAGGGACATCAGAGTCAGCACTTCCACCACTGTAATTACCAGCAATCAAGATAAATACATTAAATATCAATGGGAATATTGAGAAATAACAAAACCTAGCACAGAAACCACAGTGGTATGTGCTCGCAGGCATGTGTGCATGTGTGCACACTGACCAATGGACTCCTGACCATCCAAGATCCTGGCTCACATGCTACATTCAGTCCCTGAAACTTTCCCCTTTCAAAATACTTCTGTACAAAGGAAGTCTCTTGGCCCACATTAAAGCTCTAGCAACTTCATTTTGCACACGACTTTCCAGGATGTTTAAGCTCAGTTTCTTTCTGGACCACTGAGTACTTGAAAAGCTGCAGAGCCTGTGTTGTCACTCTGGGAGAGAAGCTGTGTTCCCCCATGATACACACTCTGCCCACAAACCTGGCTTCCAGACTCACAGTCTATAATGCAGCCTTGAGTCTTAAAGATGGGCAAGTGATGGGAAGAACAAGCAGAAACCTCCAAAAAAATAGAGTGGTCAAGGGTTTCTATCCTATGGGACTGAGGAAAGGGGACATTATGTGCATTGGCACCTTCTCCAATGGCCACATGCCAAGACCCCCAAACCACTTCCAATTGCAGTAAGCAGGAACTCTCCCTCAGGATTGAACTTGCAATGAATCTGCACATAAATGATCTGCATGTCGGGAGAGGCCACCAGGACCTGCAAGAACCTGACTAGGTGATGCAACACAGGGACCACTGTGGCAGCCATGTGGAGGGTGAACATTTCTAGAGAAAAGATCTGGTGTGTGCAGTAACTCTCTGGTGGAGCATACAGGAAACATTGCTTGAGATCTTTTACTTCAAGTGTGCACTAAAAGTTCTTTTATATTTCTCAGTCTGGTTAAATTTTCTTGGCTGCCCTCCACTCAGTCCACAAAGAACTGCTGGAAAAGGAGGAAACTCTTAGGTACATGCACAAAGATTGGGAGTTTTTCTCCATGCACTGATAAATGATTCAATGGACATTTAATCCCACAGGTCCCTTACTGTGTGTCAAGTGGCAATTCGTCCTCCTCACTCCTTCAGCTGAGCATGGATTGAGTGGAGAGAGCTTCATGTTAGCAAGCAGGAAGAGACCTGGACTGGGGATGTGCTGACCCATTTCAGATCCTTCCTGATGGAAGACATTGAAAACCAAATTTGAGAAATGTTCCACCAAAACTACCCATCCAATTAATGGAATACTTTGAAACCATGACATGGATCAGTCATGATGTATTCAACAAGCTGATCCCAGAAGAGAACGTGAGTGTTCAGACTTTTGGGAAGCATCAAAACCAGACATTAGCTTTGTGACTTTTGTCAGTTGGTTCTGACTTGCTTTTGACTACTTGCCTGCTCACTATTAACACCCCATGGTGCAGTTGTGTTTGACATCCCTCCAGTAAACCCTGATTTATAGGGCCTCACACAATTCCTGCTCCTTTGTGTGGCCTTGAGACCAGCATAACAGGCAGACTAAAATGGAACCCATTTAAGTCAGTCACTACCGAAGAAGCAGATATCTTCAAACAGCATTATCTTCATGAATCAAATTTCACCCTTCCTGAATAATCAGGTGTTTTGTAATGAAATGTAGCTTTGAGTTTGGCAGAAGTGTGAAGAATACTTAATACAGGAGCCAGAATTAAGAAAAAGCATAAACATGAGTGAGACTTAGAGAGCTACACAATAAGAGAAAAGATACAGAGAAAAACCAAATGTACAACACTCCTCCCTCAATCATTCATTTACAAGTATTTGAGCAGGTGTCCAGTGAAAGGAACTCAAGCTCCCTATTTTATGGCACATCTCTGAACAACTCTGATGCAGCACACGAGCTGTCCCCCCTTCTAGAACTATTGCCCATAGAAAATGTGCAAACCATTGTCATTGATGCTCACTAATTTAGCTCCATGTCATAACATTCCCTGCTTCCAAAGCATATCTGGGATTTAACGCTCTGCTTGCTTTCAGAATGTGGTTTTCCTTTGGTACATGTGAGCACTATGATTATCTGCTGCATGTGCCAAAGAGGCAGGGCTGGGTGGAGAAAAAGAAGGGAGGCTTCAGCTCAGAAACGACAGCACCTATTTTTGGCTCCCAAATCCAAGCTGTGCTGCTCCCACTCTGTTTTGATGATCCAACATGTATCACTCTAGATGTCACCAATCCCAGGCAGTCATGACAGTTTGGGGTACTGGGCTTCAGCATCTTGGAGAAAGGAAGATAAGCAGCAATTTTTCTCAAGTCTGTGGACGGAGCAAGTTGTATCTTGGAAACTGTTATTTTTATTATTAAGATTTAGATGAGCTTATTTTTCAGCTTGAACACATCATTACAACACAGGAGTTGATACATACCTGGCTCTTCCCACTCTGCTCTGAAACATCTATGACAACCTGACGGGCAATAACAGTGATTTTTAACATCTGGTTAAACTTGTTGCGGGACCCACTTGCTCACTGCTTCCTGAGATATACACAATAAGGTCCAATTAGAGTAAATTTCTTTCTCTGTTACATAACTACAGTGACTACTGTGGGTTGCACAGTATTTTCACAGCACTCCAAGTGCTACAGTCCCCTCTTCCCTCAGAGATCTGGCCCACAAACACTTTCCCCCATATCTGCTTCACAGTAAGAACCCTCTGCAATCAGTGTCAGAGGGGGTCAGCTCAGCCCTTCCTCCACAGCCTCCCAGGGACAACAGTCATGTACCCAAATCCTCAGACAGCACAAGCCAAAATCTCCACTCATGTCACCTGCTGTAGGTACCCCCAGGGGGTTGTCACAGTCTCCCCCTCTCTGTGGCTTCACAGGGACACAGGGCCAGGCAGCCCTATGAAGAAGACAGTGCAAATCCTCTCTTGAAACTCAACAGTCAAACTGGGCACCTCTCTTCATGGCTGAAGGAGCTCCCCCCAGCCAAACCATCTTCTCCTCCCTGTCTCCAGCAGCCTGTTCCTCACATGGCATCATCCACACAGTCCTGTTCATACAATTGTTTGTGGGGAGACTAATCCAACTGGGAAACTTGTTGGATTTCTGCACATCTATCTGCACAGACAAGGAAGACAAGGCAAGGATGAAGAAGAGCAGCTTACCTTGGCACAGCCTAATTTGGACATCTCTGGAGGGCAGCACCTAACACAGCCAGACCTGTGACAGTGCTCTTCAGGAAGGCAGGGACCCAAAATGCCATCTCATGCGGTCGTCAGCTCACTTGCTCTCAGAAGTATCTGTTTTTTCTTCAACTGCTCTTCTTCATTCCATTCTGCAGCATACCATGCTATCAAGTAATTAGAAACACATCCATGACAGTTTCTCAAAATTCCAGAGCATTTATTTTTAGAATTGTAACAGTGAAAGAAAATTACACCACGCAGACACCATAAAAAGAAAGAAGTTCACTGTACTGAACAATCACATTTTGCAGCCACGGAACACTTTTTTATCTTTTTCTTTCCCAAACATCTTAAAAGTATGAATGCACATCTGAATCCTTTGTGTGAGAATAGCTTAGAGTAGCATTATGAGAAAATCTGCAGCATCAGATTGATCTGTAAAGACAGAGCAAGTTCAAACCTGAGTAACAGCCCCTGATCCTGGAGAGGGGTTGACAGAGCTCACCTCCCATCAGGACCAGCCTCATCCTTGGTTACTGCAAACTGTGCAGTCTGCCAGGATTGCAGATCCATTTTTATAATCAATGGATGGCTGAAAGAGAGAAGCACTGTATTATTTAAGCACAGTGGAGTTTTGGTATTCACAAGAAAAAATCCTGGAACCGGAGTGTATTTTCATGATCAGTGACTAAAGAGCAGTATAAAATGTCTGCACTGGTTCTTTCCATCCCAGCCCGTGCCTTTGAAGTCACGCTAACAGCTTTTGGATACGAATCCTCTGATGAGACTCCTTGATTTATTAGGTAAAACATCTGGAAAAAATGAAGACTTGTGGCAGTGTAAATCCTCCAGAAGGAGTGGGGAGAGGTTTCCTCTGAACAGTCCTCCTGTCAAAAAAAAGCAAGGAAACCTGAGCCTTGGCTTAAGGTTGCTCCGAGGTTGAAAAGCTCCAGCTCAAAAGGGGCCTATTCACGTTTCACCCACTGGCCCAGAAACCAGCACAGACTTGGCAAAGGCTGTGAGCAGAGAGAGGAATGTCTGTCAGCTAACAGCCCTGGGTGCTGGGACCATGCCACAGCTCACTAAATGATTTTCATACGTTCCTGCAGCCTGAGTGGCAGTAGCAATTCTGCCCTTGACATTAATAAAGTAGCTCTGGCTATAAATCACGGTACAATGCAGGAGCAGTATGAAATGTAAAATACCTGCCTCTCTCCCACAAAGGAAAAGGCAGTGGCAACATGCAGGTAGGCCAGAAATAGGTAGTTCAGGTCACCTACCCTGCATTGCTGTGATGGAGAGGGGTGTCAGGGTGACACATCCATCCCCCCGTTAAAAAATAATGTTGGCTTTGGCAGGTGAAGAAAATTACCAGCCTTGGATAATGCTGATTTGAAATGACTAAAACCTGTGCAGGTAACAAACAAGGAGACACAGGCCATTTATGAAGCAGATTTCTTCTTTTATTTGGAATCAGCCTTTCAAGTAAGGAAAATAAAAGAGAAAGGGACCAGCAGGAACAGCTTGCTGTGCTTTGGATTTGCTGGGAATGGCTTCTATGAAATGGGGGGGGGAAGGCGTGAGCATGTGCGTGTGCATCTGTGTAAAATATTTGTTAGATGAGGGCAGAACTAAAAGTCACAGAGGTACTTGACTCAGAATTATTTACTCTCCCTGCCTCCATACAACAACCCATGTTCCAAATTTCAGAGAGCACACTCTGAGGAAAGCCCCCTCCCCCTCCCGCCCCACAAGAGCCATCTTGATAGTTATTTTCCCATCTAAATCCCCCTTCCAGCAATTTGAATAATACAGTTTAAACACTAGCCTGAGTGCCAATTTTCTTTTTTGGAGGGAACATAGGACCAGCAGAGGAGGGGGAGTTTGGGGACAATTTTTTTAATCAGATAAATTATTGCTGGGAAACCAGCCACTTCTCTCCATTCAATGTATACTCTACAGGGAATCCATATAATACCCCTTCGCTTAGTGGGAAGCAGGACCAGTGAGATGCTTTATCAAAGCAGGGAGGGATGCAAAAGATGGGATGGAGTGCAGGGAAGGAACAAACTACAGGAGGAAGGGGCTATGCAAAAGCTGTCGGACAAGAAGGAAAGCCAAAGAGATGTGTACAGACTTCCTCAGACAAGGAAAGAATATTTTTCTGCTGGCAAACTGGAGCAGGCTCAAGCGTGTGCAGGGCTTTGAGCTACAGGGCTGAGGGAAGGAGCTTCTAACCTGCAGGGAGGTGGCACAGCCCCAGGGAGGTCCCGAGCTGCACAGGATGGAGATTCCTATCAGGCATGCTGAAGTTTGCAAAAGGAGTTCAGGCATTTCATAGCTGTTCCCAGTGGATCTGGGAACATGGGAGTCCACCTGACCATTGTAACTGGAACTGGTTAATGCTTCGCTGGCCAGATGAGAGAAGCCAAGGGCTGGGAAGAGAGAGAGCTCCCAGCACAAGGGGTTTCAGACGTGCTCGCAGGGTAGCACATCTGGGAAGCTTGCCTGGCTGTCTGGGCATACCTTTTCTTCTTGTTTGTATTCCTCCAACACCTACATCCCCAACCAAGACAAGGTTCCAATGTGCTGAGGTGTTGTATGTACACACAGCCAGAGACAGGATGTGTCCTGAAGAGCTCCAAGTCTAAACAGGCAGAAAATTAGAGGTGGGGAGTAGAAACAGGTGCACAGAGAAGGTAAATAACTTCCCTGAGCTGACCCAGTGAGTCAGTGTCCAAAACCAAACCAGAACCCAGTGCCCAATACCAGGCTGCTCTTTCATGTGCTAACACCACTTCAGTCCACAGGCTTCCCACTCCAGCACTTCTCTGTGACTAGAAACACATGTAGTTTGTAAAGAACCACAGGCTAATGGCACCTGAATGGGTGTCACAGCACCTTTTCCTGGCCTTTTATTCTTCTTCAGAACAAAGAATTAAAAGCTTTTGTGAGAGCGTTGGCAGTAAGCTCAGGAGACAAGGAGACTCCTGAGGAAGATTTCCCACATTCTGAGTTTGACTACAGTACAAATAATGGTGGAAAATAAAGGAACTGATTCAGCAGAAGGCAGAGGGGAACAAGTGGAAGAGTAACCCTGCTCTGGAAAGCTGCAAGGAGAATATGACATGCAGAATAGAAAAAAGAAATAAGGCCAAAAAGAAATTCAGATGTGCATTTCAGATAGCTTCCTTCTGACAGCCTGAGTGTCTAAAAACTGCTGAGCAGCCATTCTCAGGAAATCAGGCCTAACACAGAGTCAGTTATTTTTGGCCCAAAACAAAAGAAATTCTCGTAATTCAGAGCTCATTGCCATCTGCCATAACAGACGATGGGGCTTTCACCAGGCCCCCGAATCTGTTTCCAAATCTAAGCTGTGTGAAGATGTCGTTCCCAAAACTACAGACTCCTTTCCCAGGCAAACAAAGACCTAAACAACACAATTAATCCCCTCTCTAGCCCACCTACCCTATAGTTTCAGACTTCAGCTAACCTCTAAGGTTATTACTTGGAATTAAGACCCCCCTAGTAATACCAGAATCACTTGTGCCAGGATGAAGTGAGCCCATTTGTTTGGCAAGTGTCAGGTTATGGGGGACAGTCTTAACCTCTACTAGATCTTCTACAGCTGAGATATTTTTCTCAGGAAAAATAATAATGGATTTTTGGCACTTTCTCCCTTTCTAAGAAATGGAGAAAGTGTTCTCTCTTCCTCCTCATACTCTTTTCTTGTATTTTGAGTCCCCAGACACATGTATTTTATTAAAGCACTGCCCATTTCTCAGGCTTTATGGGGAACTGGATGAACTCTGTGGTAGGTACATCCAAGCTGCTTTGTGCTTTTAGTTGGCCCTAGATATCTTTTTGGGAATCTGGTCCAGATTCTAATAATTTTACTTTAAGACTCAGGGACTCAGTTATCTATCCTCTCCCAATCTCCCCAAAAAACAGAAACACCAAAATTTCAACCATAGATCAAGCACAAACCTCTCTAACATCCCTACCTGAAATCATTTTTTCTTAGGTCTCTTTTCTCCATGACTCTTGCACGCCATGAGATCTGCACTCGTCTTCATGTCTGAGGAAATAAAACACATGGGATGAATCAGGATCCCCTCTTGACAGAAACAAGGTGGAGAGGCTGCTCTTTGCCAGCAGGTACCCATTAAATTTCTGTTTAAACCTCTTCAACGTTTCTGGAGACTCATAGGGTTGTGGGAGTTTTGGGCTGCTCCAGTCTTCCATGGTGGTTTTCATCTTTCATGTCTTTTACACCTGATGCCACGTGGCTTATAGAAATCTCTCTGGGCTCAAGAAACTATGGAACTGAGCCTCCTTAGTTCATTTTCGTTCTTTTCCTGCCCCTCTTCATTCATTGCCTGGCTCTAAAGCTAAGCAAACAAATGCCCTGGGCTCACTGCTAAGCAAAGGATGGTTAGAAATGGCATGAAAAAGGGTCCTGCCCAAAGATGAAATAAAAGCAAGGAGGAGCCCCCAGCCTTCTAACCAGGGAAGATGCCTGCCTGCTTGATTCACTCTTAAGCTCTCTTAAGGAAAGGGTATGAAAAAAAAAAAAAAAGAATTTCTATAAGCTGGGGATCTGTGGCTCTCCAGAGAACAGCTCAGGTACTGCTTCCTGGGGCAGCTGGAAGTGACTTGCCAGTTTGTCGACACCCAGCCTGAAGACCCTGAAAGGTTATGTCAGTACTCAGCTTTTCTTCCCCTTTCCCTTGGTGCCCCTGCCAGAGCAGAGATTGCAGGATGGCTGGATCACTGCTACCCACACTTCCCCCCCTAGGCTGGTGTACTCTGGGCTCTTCCTGTCCCTCTGCTAACCCAAATGCAGCAACAAGTGCATCCCTGAGAAGCAGAAGTACTCGAGCTGAATTATTAGGGAATTAGATCTCACAGATCATCTTCCTCCTGCTCTTTCCTGTAACATTCCTGTTCACTTCCACTTTCTTGCTGGACAAAGGGAGCAGCACATGTGCTGCCTGGACAGCTGGCTGCTGCTGCTTCTGCAAAGGGAAGCATGGCTGAGGTTTCTTCCACCACTGGAGATTCTACTTTGGGTTTCTTTTTCTTTCATTCAACTGCAAACCTTGGGGCAACTTGTGAGAATTTCATATCACTGAGCTTATAACTCCAAGTGAACAACATCCTTGGAAATCATTCAAGGGGAGGGAGGAATGACAGAAAAACAGTAGGATACTTCAGAAACCAAGACTAAAATGACAGCACAGGATGGCTGCCGGAAATCTTGTTTTCATCACCCAAAAGTTCCCTGATGTTGGAAAACATAACCCTCTTCCCTGTATTCTCCAATTTGCTACAAGTCCTAACATGAACATCTTCTGCTAGGAATAGCTGACTGTGCCAGAATACAATAGCTGCTGTTCCTACACTGTCCTGTCATCCCCTCCCCAGATTACTACATTTCAGCCCAGAAAATGGAAGTTGCTCAGTGCTTATTAACCATCCTGTTTCTTTCTGCTCCACAAGGACCTCTTGAGCCAGATCTCTGCTGTCTAGAAGCCCATCATCTGCTTCTGTGGCTTTTCTTCACCTGAAGTCAGAACGCTCTGTTCAGGGTATTGCTCACTGCTGTGTTGGGAACTGCAAAGAGTAGATGAGAATTTCAGGTGGAGAGAAGAATGTAAATCTGTTCTCATCTCAATAACCCTGAAAAATAATTAAAACCCAAACCAAACCAAACCAAACCAAAAAACAACATGAAAGTGGAAATTTCAAAAAAGCCAACAATGGTTTCAGCAGCATAACCATTCCAAGGACAGTTTTCCCCACATTTTTATGAGAATATAAACATTTAGAACCAGAAGCACATGCGCACCAGTGGCTGTTTCCCTGAAATCACACTGATCCCTCAGCTCTCTGCATTTTAAAGTCTCTATAGGTAAAGCTACAAGACTCTACTTTGCCCAAACCTGCACTGCTGCTGTGAGCTGTTTAGCCGAGAGTTCTCCATGTAGTCTTAACGCAAGACCAGGAGTGAAGGGGCACCCTTGGGAGTCTGAAAGAAACTGGAAATGTCTGTCTGCTCCTTAGCCTTCAGTGGGGTGCCCTGAGACCAACCCCAAAACCAGAGCTGCTCTCCTTGGGGCCTGAGCATTTAAACCCTCTCCGTAGCCCAGCACGCTGCGAGTCAGCTCAGCACAACAGGCCTGGGCAGGCTGCTGCAGACATCCACCAGCTCTGCCAGAGGCAGCTGCACCCACGGGAGGCAGAGAGCTTGAGGAGCACTCACAGACACTGTCAGAGATGGAGCCAACTCCTGTGAGCCCCATGGCTGCGTTGGGCGCTGTGCTGCCCAGCACGGGGCTGGCAGGGACCGGAGGGCTGGGGCGGCCACGCTTTAATCCCAGCTGCAAGGCCCTGGTGTTGGTGCTTGGCTTGGGAAGCAGGAATTGCTGCTGTCCCTGGCCTTTCAGAGAGCAAGTGAAAATTACAACAGCCCAAAGAGAGGAGCTGAACCACCCCTGGTGAGAAAACATAGGTGACCAAGTATCTTTGCTGGGGTCCTTGCTGCATTTTACACCTCAGTTTGATAACCGAGGCCAAGAACCAGCTAAAGAAAGGGAGCAGCAGCAGCACTTGGGATGGTCTCTGCACTGTGCCCTGAGCTTTAGGAGGGTACCTCCTAAAGAGAGCCACCTGCCATTCCATCTGGCAGAGGTGGCATTTCATGGAACATCCATACACTGGAAGTTCAGACTTTGTGCAGGGAAAAAGGCTGAGAAGGAGCAGTAATGACTGGAAGGTGGAGAGGATGCAAGATCTCAGGGAGGAATAGGCCACTGCAAGTTCCTTCTGTACCACAGGATCACAGTTCATTTGCTGCACCCATTCAGGGCCAGAAATTTGCCCAGTTTTGACAGGAATATGATGTCCCAGTTGGAAACTTCCTGGTTCTGCCCTACCAGCTCAGCACAACTTGCACAGACCTCAAGTCTTGAGGGTGTTGAGAAAGGAGACTGCAAGCTCCTGGGAAGGAAGGAGATTGCCAAGGCAGCCACTCTGCTCAGCCATGCAACCTGCAAAGAACATTCCTGACCTCTGCAACTCCAATATCCCTTCCCCAAAAGATGTGCAGGCTTGGACTATTTCTTTTTGAGGACCAGTTGATGCTTATTAATCATTCTGCTTCTTTCCACTCCACAAGGACATCTGTAGAAGAGCCAGATCTCTGCTATCTAGAAGCAGTCAGTGCAAAATCTGAAGACCACAGACCTGCTCAGTGGTACCAAATCAAATGCTAGTTTAGCTTCCCATGGTTTACACCCTGCACCTCTGAGAAATGCAAATGTGTTTTGCTCCCAAGCTGCAGCAGAGCTCAGGTCTCCACTGGGCACTGAAGGAAACTTTGATTTACAAAGATACTCCCACTGATGCTACCAAGATGCTGGGATGTTTTAAAAATGTAATGCTAAGTGGGTGAGGGGAGAAAGACTGAAATTAAGACTGCAAAAAGTTCCTGTCTTGTTCACTCCCAAGGAATCTTCTCGTTCAGCCTAACTGTTCCTTGGAATAAAACATCCAGGCAGAAAACAGTGTCTTTAACCATGCTGCAGCTCTGAGGGCCTTGGATCACTACCTCTCAAGCACACATGCTCTTCATTAATGCTAATCCAGGAGCAGAAACAATCAGAGAGCAAAACCTCCAAGAGGATTAAGTACACAGATACCGCCTCATCAAGCTGTGATGCAGGGAGCCTCAAGCCTCATCAAGCTGTGATGCAACCTGAACTTCCTCCAAAACACACAGTCAGATCTGGTTGCTCTGGTTTGGACCCATCTCTGGCAAGATGGAAAGTGGTTGAGTGATACATTGGGAGAGGAGCAGAAAGAAAGCAAAACAGTCCACTCCCTCTTCCCCTCCAAAAAGCAGCGTTTCATTTCTGGGGCTGTAAGTGCACAATAAACTCGTCTCTCTTTCCTCACCCTTCGTACATTATTCCCTTTCTTACAAATTGTTTCCACATTTCACATAAATAACCCCAGTGCCAGCGAGGGGGGGTGGGGTGGGAGAGCACAGGGGCGCACAGAGAAGGGCTGAGAGGGAATCAAATGGTTTTATTACTTTTGAAAGAGAAGGTAAGAGGATGCTGAGAAACAGTTTGGAGCTGGAGCCTTGGCAGACCCAGAAAAAGAGTTGCTGTCAAGCTTGTGTTCAGACCTAGAGGAAGAAGAGTAAACAAAGGGGAGATTATATATAATTATAGACAATCATGTTGCTGGGGATAAACAGGAATCAAAAGCACAGAGGCACTGAAGTCTGGCACGTCCCCAAGCTCAGAACAGAAGCAAGCCAGCAAGAGGCCATGCGGCTGAAAAGCTCTTCCCTTTGGGTCTGTTTTTGGTTAGCTCAGGGGCAGGGTTTTTTCCCCTCTCATTTTGGCTTGAGACATTTCCCCATAAAGAGAGGAGTTCGTCCAATGGGGAACAGAAGCTAAACTGAAGTCAGCAGTATCCTTGTCTGTAACAGTAATAGATTACTCTGTAAGAAATGACAAAATCATTTGGGAGAGATACAGCCCACTTGGGTCAGCATAAACAACAACAGGGATTTCTGAACAAAAATGGCTTCAGAAATGCTTCAGCAGCTGTGCCTGCAGGTCCTGCGGGCAGACTCTCCTTGCAGGACCCAAAGGGTGAAGAACTGCGCATCAGGGTGACCCACGGATCCGGGATGGTGACAAAAAGGTGTCAGGGCTTACCTGGCCCCGGCACCTGCAGCACTGAGCCCGCCTGGCAGAGCCATGCCTGGGCTGTTGCCCTCCTCCTTTTGCTGCAAATCGGAGGCGAAAGGCTGAGAGTGGCTGAACCCCCACCCTCCCTCTGCAGCTGCACAGGGGATGAGCAGGAACCGGAGCGTGATGGGACCCTCCCTCCACCACCTGCCCGCCGGGTGCAGGGAGGCAGAGGAGCCCTCGCCATGTGGTGGCAGAGCCATTTCCCCATCCCCATCCCCACCACCACCTGCCCGCCTTGGCTGGGGAGCAGCAGGGGAAGCAACGGGGTGCCCGTCCCCTTCTGCCTCCCTGCCCTTCCCCAGCAGAGCTGCCACAGCTTGGCTTTTGCAGATCCTGGGAGAGGGAAAGAAAAGCCTCTGGCTCTAGCCCTAGCCTAACCAGCAGTCTCTGATGCTACAAGTGCTGCAGCCCAGGCCAGGGAATGCTGAGCTGGCTCTGCACAGCTCAAGGGTGCCCTGCGAAGGGGTGAGGAGGGGGAAAAGATGAAGAAACAAAGCCAAGAAGCACAGCTAAAACAAAGGCAGATGGCCTGGAAGGGTTGCTTGGGTTTCGTTGTTTTGGTTTGGGGTTGGTTTTTTTTTTTTTTTTTGGAAGAAGGATTCGGAGGGATTTGAAAAAGAAAAGAAGCCTGGTTCCTCCTTCCTTTCCTTTCCTTGAAGGCTCTGGAGAATTAGAGGGAAGGCGACCTCAGATGTTGACAGAAGGATTGGTTAGCAAGCCAGCGTAAAAAGCTCTCTCCCAGGCACTATTTTAAATCCAAATAGCTTACAGACCAGTGAATTCTTTAGCCATCTTCCTGATCTCTCAGCTGTTCATGAGAATACAGACAGGTATTTCAAGCAAAAAAGCAGTGGACAAATAAATCTGTATGAGAAATAACCAACCTGTGTTTAGAATCTGCGTAGCAGCACAGGATGCAGGGCAAGCTCAGAGGCTCTTCCACCTTCTCCCTTTCAGTACAGGTGTTCTCAATGTCTTCTCTCTAATAAGAAAAAAGGATTTTTAAAGACAAATTACATTCACTCTATGAGAACAATGTCACAGCTTGGTGAATGATACTACCCGGCAATCTGAGTATAGCATTGTGTGTATTTTCTGTGAATTTACTCTTTTGGGCATTTTTCCTTCACAATTTCTTACACTGGCAAATCCTCCAGCAGTGATGGGTACATCTGAGTGTGCACTTAAATGCAAGATCTCTCCACTGGTCATGTAGAAACTATGCAGTTATCAAAGATGAGGTGGGTATAATCATAAAACAGGAGCCACAGTCACCTCAAAACTGCTGGAAATAGATTGAAAAGAAAGAGCAGAGGGAATGGAACTGGGAAAAAGACAGTAACAGGTTAAAAAAAAAGGCATTTAAAGCCCAAGTCTTATCTGCTGTAAATTTGCATTGATTCTGTGAGGTAATTTTTAAGCAATCTACTCCCACGCCAAGTTACAGCAGCTACTTCCAAACACCCAGACAGAACCAAGATAACAGAACGAAATAAAAAATAAGCCAACTGTGTCCTATAGACACACACCCGTATGCCATGCTGGACAGGAATAGTGTCCCAAGTTTAGCAATATGGTAAGAGAGCACAAGTGAGCCAGGCTGACAGATCTGGACAGATTATAACCACTTTTCTCTTTTATTTAAACGTGACAAAGAAGGGAGAGGGATACAGAGTGCTTGTCCCAATCTTCTGTCAAAAATGAAATGAGATTGCTGGCCTCCTGCAAGCTCAGGTGAATATCAATCACAAACCCCTCATAATGGCATAAAACACAGGCCCTCAGCGTTATTAGAAAGCAAGAATTAAAAGTTTATCAAGATGGAAAGAGCAGATCCTCAAGGGAGAAAGGATTTCATGAGCAACCGGCAAATCCTTCTCCAGGCACCTCAGTGTGACTTGCAAGGTACTGAGAAAAATCAAAAGAGCCACTACTTAAAGAGAAACACACAGTGAGTGTTCCCAGCAGGCATCTTAGGAAAAGCCCTTGGTGGGATAAGTATCAATCCTTCCTTGCCTCTTCCTGCTTTCCTGAAGCAAGGGGAAAAAAAGATGAGGTGGGAGGAGAGGAAAAAAAAAAATCCAAAAGACTGTGACATTTGCCTTACTGCTTATTTTTTGCCTTGCAAAACATATCTCTATGTGATAGAGGAAAGGTTTGCATCAACCTGGCACAAAAAGCTCTGCAGTTGGATATGTTAGTTGGCCATCTTGGCTCAGTGAAGGCTCAAGGAAGGAATATCAGACTGACACATCAGAAGGGAGGTGTGTCACCAGAGCTCTCTGGGGACCCAGGCCTGGAACAGCAGCTGCTGAAGGTCGAGAGAGGCAAAACCCAACTGCACTTCACTTCTGATCATCCCATTCTGGCCATTGGAACTTGGCCATGGAGGATGAAAGCATGACTGAAGCATTTTTTTTTAATCCAAGTCTGCCTGGCTGCTGAAGCAAAGCTCTGGTCAGCAAGTCCCACTTCTAGGAAATCCAACAACTAGAGGGATTCATAGCAATGAGATTTTGCTGGCAGTGCTGGAAATCCTGGTATTCCCAGCCCTAGAGACCACTATAGTTTCCTAAAATATCCAAGTGAGATGGGAAACTTCTCACAGGTGGGGGTTAAAATCACTGCCTAGAAGACGATTTGGGGGAAGAACTGCACCCATCATCAGCTTAATACCCAGGGACTTGCCTCAAGGTCCTCATCTCCCTGCTTAGATTCTCGGGAGGCATGGAAATGCCACCAGGAAAATGTGCTGCTCTCTTTGTTGCCCCTCACACATCCACTTTTGAAAGAAAGACCTCCATTGCTTATGAAGTAACTCACGGCACTGATGGAGAGGGATGAGAGCAGCCCTCCAGGCCAGAACTGCTGGGCACAGGCACCTTCCAACGTGCTGCCTATCAGGAATGCAGCAGAGGGAATGGAACATTTTGTTTGATGGGGGAAAAAAAAAAAATCTTCAAGCTTCTGAAGGGCTATTATAAGCTGTGGCATGATGCAACTTGAGCCACAAGCCTCTTTATATTTAAAAATGCACATTATAGCTTTTCTTCTTCAGAGAAACTTCAATGAACACCTTTTTGTTTAGCATTTTGTTGCAAATATTGATTCTTCATTGAAAATCTAAGCCCTAAAGATTTGATCAAATGATTTTACAAAAAGATCAGGTTTCTGCAACAAAATGGAAATGTCTAAAAAGTAACAACCATGTTGTTATATAGCGATCACTGCGGAAAAGCAACTCTGAAGGTAGGTTTTTAATTAGCCCACACAAATGTGTATGCAAATGTCCATAGCCACATTGCAGATTATAACAATTTGTCCCCTAAAACAAAAATAAATCTGCAATAGAAGCTGCAGAAAAGCAGCAAGAAAAGTATTATGATCTTAGCGTATGTTAAAAAATAAAAGCAGATTAATAAGGTGCATTTATCTCATCCTGCCACACCAGGGTTCTCAAACTGTCCAGAAAAACGCTTCCCACAACACTTCAAGAGTTGTGACATCCCAGCCATGTCAGCTGGAGAGGCACCATTCCCCGAGTTTATTATTAAATGCATTTTGGAAGAGAAGATTTGCCAGTTAATCTGCCTTAAATGTGTGTATTTTTATAACTGATGCAGCAGGAAAGTATTGTTTATAACCTGTATTTATACTTCTTTAAAATAGCAGCTCACCACCTGAATGATGGCTGTGGTGGACATCTGACTGGCTTTTATTCTTCACATAGGAAGGGGGCTGGGAAGGGAGATGAAGCAGCCAAGAGAAGAAGGGGATTGAGATGCACAGGAGGCAGAAAGAAGGCATAGAGAAAGAAGGAAGATCAATGAACGATCTGATCCCGGTGAGAAAACAAGCAGGGATGTCATCCCTAAAGTTAACATTGTAGGCTGCAGCAAGGAACCAAATCGATGGCGGGGAGAAACACAGGAGCCCAGCAATGGGTTACAGCAGACAGGGCAAAAAGTCCCCAGATTATAATAAAGCAGCTTGAAGGTGACAGATTTCATTGTTGAAGGTGATAAAATTCCACGTGGCGCATTGCAAAACAAGGGCTGGAGCTCAGCCCACAGAAAGGGAGGCAGCTCCCCAGACAGTGAGGTGGGAGGTTTCTTCTCTCTTTTTCCTGCAAATTGGCAGAGAAATTGGCACTGGAGGGTCTGAAGTGAGAGGTTTCCTCTTGGCTGACACAGGGCAGAGCTGCTGTTTGTGAACTGAGCCTCAGGATTTCCACCTGTGTGGTGGAAGTATCACAAAGCAACATCTTTACATTATTTTGCATTTATAGCCATTCTTTCTAAAAACAACATTTCATTCTACTGTGTAGAACATCATCCCTTCATTTTATCTGCCAGAGCAGCATCTCCTGTGGGTGGGATCCTGCAGGATATGTGTCTGCATGAACAAATGGGTCATGCCACCTTCTCCTGTTTGTGCTTCATTTAACTGGTCTCCCCCAAATCACTAAGATCTCTGATGAGGGTCACCCCAGCATGGGCTCATCATGTCCAAGGTGTCCCAAAATCTCCAGGCTTTGTTTTCCACAATAACACCCAGTGCTGTTACACAGATATCACACCCATGCAGCAAAACTCTGACCTTCCCTGCCTTCAACTAGTACCTGCTTTTCTGCAAACACTTTGTGAATTGCTTAGGTGAGGATGGGCATCATCTCTTGGTTTAACAGGGGTTCCACTTGGTCTGGGTGCTGCCCCCAGTCATGCTGCTTGAAATGCAAGAAAGATTCAGCAGCAGAGACGTGAAAGCAACAGGAAAATCAAAGCTGGAGACTAAACTAGCAATTAGAGCAGCCCTGGCATATATTTAAGTCAAATCAATCCCTACAAGAATTTCAGTCACGGTGTGCTTGTGCCCACAATTCTCCCTCCCTCTCTCTCTGGCAACCCAGGGCTGAGCTCCAGCATTACTGTCTGCTTCATCAGAATGTGCAAGAAGTGTAGTGACAACATGTCTCCTAAGATGTTTTATCAGTTTTGCAAAGTCCCAGTTCATCCTCTTCTTGTGAATCTATTTACATATTGATGTATTTATTTGACTCTCTCCACCAGGCATGCCCCATGAGATTAAACCATTTTATTTACACAGACATTGGGGTTGCAGCTCCTAACAATTAAGTCAGCCAAGATCTAACTTTGCGTGTGCTTTCAGATTGATGTGTGAACAGACAAATCAGCCTTGTCAGCACTGCAGCAGCAGCTAGGCAGGGGGAGTAAGGACGGGTTAAACTCCATCTATATAAACTAGTCAATAGCTGCTGCAACTGGGAAAAATGAATTGGGGTGGTGGGAGGCACAGATATGCAGAGAGGAAAGGTAATGAGCCAGCAAAAGGAGTGATGGATAAAACCTGGAGGAGAAACTTTGCCAGCAGGGCTCACCTTAAAGGGCTGGGGCTTGAGAGTAGCTTGTGCTTCATGGGAACTTGCAGGCTCCTGGGAGCTGCCCTGGCTTCACCTCACCCATCAAAGTCACCTATTAGAGAAGAACAAAGCGGCCCCTCACTGAGGGATGCACTTGGAGGGAAGGGAGAAGAGAGAAATACCTTGTGAGATGAAAGTCAGGTCATTTAAGAGATGCAAACTGCAACTGTAATGCTCAAGGAAAGGTGCTAAAGCCCCTTCACCAGAGAGCTTTTCCCTGGACAGATCTCAGTGGAACATCTCTCATCCTTTTTTTTCTCCATTACCATCTGGTCAGGCTGCATTCATCAATGCTCTCTTCTCCCCCCTCGACCCTTCTCATTCACACTGGTGGTGGAAACACTGGAAAACAGGAGGAAACACGGAGCTGACATTCCTGCACATTCTCAGAATGCCAGGCTGTGGATGGTAAGACACATCATCACAGAGGAACAACATACTGCCTTCTGCTCAACACCTCACAGGTCCTGCCCTGGCCCTTGCCCACCCCATCAGGTAAAACAGTTTTAACTTCAGTGCATGGCTGTCCCCAGGGATCCACAACAGACCCCTCCAGGTGTACAAATCTGCAGCACGTGTTCCTGTTGTTTCCTCTGCCTCCCACCACATGAAATGCCAGAGCATTTTTAAGCTCCCTTAAACACAAGACCTGAAGTCACCTGTGTATTTAGGCCAGTATAAATCTGGGATGCTACTGCCTCTTCCTGACAGCAATCTCATCCAGTGCCAGCATTCTTCTCAGTATCTCTGACATTTCAACCTTCTATTTAGAGACCTGGATGGGAATTTAATTTGGAAGTTTTCAACTCAGTGCTGTTACAGAAACATTCTGCACAGCCTGCCCATGGGGTTAGTGGCGCATAGCAAGCCCGTGCTGCTGCCTTTAATTAAACAGCCCACTGAAGGAGCACTAAATAGTAGTCCAACCATCTTAAAAGTCAGCACTCGTCTCCTTGTTAATTCTCACCCCTCCCTTTTGCATAGTGTTATCGCCAGGCTAATTAATCACAGGTGCAAGCTGAAGCATTAATTGCAACAATGAATCTTTTTTTTTTTTTTTTTTTTTTTTTTTTTTTTTTGTCTGTGCCTGGCCATTTCGAGCCTATAGGAATGCAGCTACTCCCGTTACTTTTATAATTACTATAAATACAGAGCCTGCAACATGCACTACATTTTGTAGGCATTAAAAAAAGAAATGGTATTTGGCCCGAAGCATTAACAATCTGGTGCATATTCAGTAGAGTGATGAGTGCATCCCACTGACAGTCTGAAAATGTGTTTCCTGAATCACTTTAAGTCAGGAAACTTTGAAAAGCAGTCAGGTAAAGCATTGCTTTTAAGGATTCAGTGTCACAGCCCCACTCATCAACATGCTGCGGCAAGTCTTGTCCACCCATGGCTTGTCAGGACTTCCAAGGTGCACAGCAGTCTCCAGTTCATGCTGCCAAGCCTGTCTCTTTCCCACTGGAAAACTGCACAAGACAGGATGACTCCCTCTGTAAGCTCTGCACCTCCAGGCTCAGGCTCAGCTTGAGCGAGATGGACGGAAAGCCTTGACGGATGCCTGAAAAGAAGGGATGCTGAGAACCTTTGATGGTGAGGCACATGCTGGAGACTCCTGGTACAGCTGGAGCTGTTAGACTGACACTCTTGGGTCTAACCTCAGTGAAGAGGCTGTGGGCTCCCAAAGCTCACAGGATGGGCACTCAGAATTCAGGACATGGGTCCCACCTTGCCAGGGCAGGCAGAGGAGGAACCGATGCTGCAGCCTTTGCTGAAGGGAATTGGGAACCATCCACCCCAGTGCTGGGTGAGGCAGTCCCTCCTCCTGGCATGGTTCACAGGGATGGGAACACATCTCGATGTACTGTACGCAGGGTTAAGAAAAACCTGCTGATGGTGCTGCTCTGAGAGATTAGATTATAAATGTATTAAATGACTAATGTGCACTACGCCTCTTTCCCAGGCCAAACCCCCTGCATACACAATGTGTGGCTCTGATGTGGAGTTGACAGGTTCAGGCAAATGGTTTGCAACTCATTTCCAGTGTCAGGCTGGCAGAACACACTCCAGGCAGAGGCTTTTGATGCTGGGGAAGACAAAGCCAAAGCTAAGAAAACAGAGCTTTTTAGGGAGAAAAACAAAAGCAACAATTTGAAAAGCTACAAAAACCACAACTTGTCGTCTGAACGACAGTAAATATTTCCTTTCCTTGCTAGCACAGAGGCTGTGGAGAAGTGGCTGAAGGAGAGCTCAAGGTGAGCACCTGTTATTTACTGCTGATGATGAATAAGCAAAGCCCTCATTTTGTTTTCCTACAGGACAGCAAAAGCCCCAGACTGCTAAATAGTCTGGTGAGCTGTTATTTTTTCCCCTCCCGAGGTGCATTTTACATGCTGTTCCAGTGAAACATGGTGCTGCTATTAATTGTTCACGAACACATAAAACACATGATACTCCCCTTCACTGCCACCATACACCCAGCAGATCAAATGGGGGAGAGCTGGAAAAATCACCTACCAAGAAAGAGGTTTGGGAGAATAATGAAAAAAAAAACAAAAAAAAAAAAAACAAAAAACAAAACAAACCCACAAGGTCCAAATGGATTTGTGGGTTGTTTTGGGGGTTTTGTGCTGTTTTTGCTGGGTTTTTTTAATATAAGATACTTTTCACTGCTGGTTTAAAAGCGTAGGCTTGTCTGAACCTCCTAGGGAAGTTGGGAGCATTGAAGAGAAATTGGCAGGCTCCAATCTGGCTGCTTTTCCTTATTATGAGAAAATACACTCACGCCTCCTTGTCTAAGGGTATGAATTCTTCATCTCATACTGTGTTTGCACAGAAGCATGAAATGTATCCTGAACACTGGGTTTGGTCCACCCTCCACAATGTGAGAACAAGGGCACAAGACATGCAAGGAGAACGGGGATGCCACAAAAGTTGGGGAGCAGGTGGCTGCTTCTGTCCCAGGGCCTGGACTCTGGAGCTGCATTCACCACATCCAGGGTTTTTAAAAGGAAAAACTGTAGCACATATTTCCTCCAGAGATGCTCAGGGGCCCTGGTTTGTGAGCTGCTGTCCCTGTGGGAAGCTCCTGCCTCCCTTTCTGTAAATGTTCCCCCTGCTGCCACTGAATCACCAAATAATCTGGAGACCCGTGGGAAGGGAATTAAATGGTAGTTATCATGCTGCCATGTTCTGCTCACTTTATTTGTTTTAAATGACCATGAAAGCAAAGGGGGGAAAAGGAAAACACACAAGTGGAAACTTAATTGAGCTGCTGAAGCGTCTTTAAAGGACCATTAGGAGTTGGATTACGATGCCTCAGCTCCCACTGGTGGCATTTCCTCACATGAGTGGGCATCTGATTAGGCAGAGGACAATCAAAGATACTCAGCTCTGGGGGCCTGACAGGGCATTTGAGAGGACTGCTTGCTGCAAAGATGGCCAGGATGGGACCAGGCTTCAGGCACCTGATAACACTGACAGCTGTGAATGTGTCCTCATTTCATGGCAAGGTTTCTTACTCCAAGGAGAAGAGCCAAAGCCAGGAGGAAGGCAGTTGGTCCACCAGGGCTCTGGCACCAGGAGAGAAAAGCTGTACCTGTCTACTTTCTCCTCCAGAAGTTCCACCTCTAGGCAGAAGGAAAGAGGAATTCACTCTTCTCTCTTCATGGGTGCTGAAGTGCAAAGACCCCTCAGGCAACAAAGGTGACAAAAACAGCTGAAGCCACAAAGTGGCCTTGACTAGATGCTCACAGGGTAGAGGTGTGGAAAAGCTTGTGGGGAGGGTGCAGAGCCCAAGGAGGATGCATGGGTAGAAGAAAGCGTGGCAGAGCTGGGCAGCATCTGGACTGGGAGAGGAGAGCAGCCAGAGGGACAAGAGTGCCAGAGGAACAGAAGGGACCTTCCTATGAAGGTGGTCAGCAAAAAAAATCCCAAATGCAGTGAGAAAACTCTAGCAGAGGAGAGGGAGGAACTTCCCTGACCAACTGTCTGGAGCTGGAATCTAGAAGACAGGGAGCAAAGAGAACCCAAGAAATAGAAAGGCAGGTACAGCACAAACCAAGCCACCCACACCTGAGGATGAAGTTTGGGCAGGACTGTGTAGGAAAAGGGGGCTAAAGAGACCTGCTCTGGAATCCCAGGGCTCTGACAGAGAACCTGCTAGACTTGCTGGATCAGCTGCACACAGGCTAATAATCTCTGAATAGAACAGAACTCACCTCTCTCTTGCTACACCTGAATTTATTATGAGCCCAATAAGCACTGAAGGAAAAAACAAACAAACAAAAAGCCCACACAAGAAAACATTTTCCTCTTTATTCAATCTTTTGTCAGATCCTAAAATCCTCTAACCTGCAGAAAACCCTATTAGAAACCCTTCAGGAAGTTCTGAAGTCCTGTGCAAATCCAAACAGCATGAGGGAGGAGGAAGAGCTGAGCTCCTCTGCCCTACCATGTGTGTCCCTCTTACACTGGCCAGGCACTGCACAAGGTCCACAGCTCCTTTCTAATCCATTTGTCAAATCTCCTCCCCATGCAGAGGCCTACCCCAGCCCTGGGAAAGGATGCAGTCCCTCACTATCAGCTCCAATGGACCCTCCTGCCCCTATCCTTCACAGCCTAAATGTTTTATAAGGTGCCTTTCAACCACAGCTTAAGACTTCCAGCACCTCTCCTAGAGGATTCCCAAGGCAGCTTCCTCCATCTCCCCTGCAGTCTCACCTACCTGCCATGAAGCCTCTGGCCTCTTTTGTTCCCTGTAAATTGGTGCTTCTCTAGGAGTGACAGCTGACTGGCATGGAAAAGCACTCTGGTGGAAACTCAGGGATGGACATAAACTCTTCAGTTGTACCATTTAACTTCCCACGGGGACACGAGTGGTAGGCTGTGCAGGGACAAAACTGTAAGAGCTTTAATGTCCCTGGACAAGGCAGTCAGCCCAACTAGGAACAACTGCCTGAACATGAGCCCTGGGGTGCAGTGTTCTTTGTTTTAAATGAAAGAAAAAAACAACAGAAAATAGTCTCCAGCCTCTGCCACTGCCCTGAGGACCAGTGGCAGACTTCCCCAGCAGTAGTGTCTTCTGTAAGCCTCTCAAGGACCTCAAGCACAGTGAGAGCTTCACATCCACCTAGCCCAGGGGAGCTCCCATCACCCTGGTGCTCTGAAATGCAGAAGGGCAGCAAGGGTGAGGAGGGGGCACACATCCTGCTTCAGCTGAGATGATAATTAAAAGGGCAGCTAGGGATGACAGGGGGGATAGAGACCTTCCTCAACACCTCCTGCTCCCCTGGGTCTCACTAGGTCAGCATTTTCGGGGAATTGCTGCATTGCCAGGTGTTGATTTGGCATCTGTCCGGAGATTAATAAAGCAAATAAATTTCTTATTTCTGCCTATAAAAATAATAGGGAAAAGCAGAGAGAGATGGAGGATAGGCTGCCCAAAGCTTTCCCAGATTGGACTAAGCTGAAAGTACAAGAAGCTACCTCCAGTTGCCTTCCCTTCCTACTTTGTCCTCTCCTCTGTATGCTCCTCTAAGACTAGATGTATCAGAAGGCAAAGGGGACATTTATAAACAATTTCCTGGGTTTGCAACCCTTATAACCTGGGATACAAATGAGCTCCTGGGCTGCATCCATTAGAGGTCCTGAGGAAGAGCAAAGGTATCCTGTGCCTCCAACACCTTCCCTGTTTCCAGCTGCTGCAGAGTCTGAAACTCAAGAAATGCCAGTTCATACCTGGAGACAGCTGGCTCTGGATAAGCCTGCAGATCCAGCTCACTCTATGACAATAAGAGCTGCCCTGCTCCCTGCTGAGATCCAGTAACTAAAAAGAAATATTAAAACTATGTAATAACACCAGCATACATGTAAGGAGGACATTCAGCATGGCTGCCACTTCCTGGCCTCATGCTGGCATGAAGCAAAGCTGCATTATTGTGGTGAACTTCAACCCAGAAGCTATCACCTAGACATCTCATAAAGCCAGGAACAGAGGTTCTTCCAAAACCATAATGCCTGCAGCCCAGAAACTGCTGGGAAAACCTTCTGCTGGACCCTCTGAAGGCCAAAGAAGAGTCAATTGCAGATCTAAAAGCCAGCAAGTTGCCTAGATACCACAGGGTAAGACTGGTTACACTTGTGCAAACCATCTGGCACCAGGTAGTGATGCACATACCTGGGCACTTAAGATTTCTATCTTCCCAAGCCTTCACCTCAGTTGCCAGCATAATGGATGGGGAATATACACTGAAGGTGGAAAGTGTTCCTGGAAACTGGCTACTTTTCTTCAAAGGCATATTTACTGGATGTCCCAATAGCCATGATTCAACAAATGTACAGCAATATTACACTGGGTAAAAATATCTGGGATAAAAGCAGAGTGAAACTCCCATTACTGTTCAATATTTTTATCCATGATCTCAATGATGCCCTGTAAATCCTTGTTGTGGTGAAGTTTGGAGATGCTGATGAGATTGGCAGTAGGGAAACAACAAGCAGGACTGGACTATCAATACACAGTGATCTCAAATCACTGATAGTTGGCCATGCTCCAGTGAAACATAATTTGAAAAGTCAAATGCAAGGTAAGACATACAAAACCAGAAATGCAGGTTACACTTACAGGAAGCTGCCTTGGAAAGGAGCTGCTTTGGAAAGGATTTAGAGGACAGCAGAGGGGTCTGCCATAGCCCTAAAGGGACTCCTCCAAACCCCTGGAGTTTAGAAAAGGCACTCGTGGACCCCAGCGGGACACGTTCCTTCTCCTGGGCAGCTCCATTGATGATCTGCTAGAAAGCCATGTCCAAGCTATTTTTCTTCCTTCATGGAGAAAGAGAAAATACAAAAGCCATTCAGGCAAAGCCAAAAAATTGCCCAGAGCTGGGAAACAGAAGCTGTCCAGCATGCTTGTGAAGGAGCATAAGCCTGTCAGCTTATCAAAGACGTGACTGAGACAGGATCTGATTTCTGCTATGGACACATTTAAAAATTGAACCTTGAAATAAAACATGACAGAGCCAGCAGCGAAGGCTGTTCAGTACTGGAAAAGCTTGCCAGAGAACTAGGTGAAATGATGTGATTGGTTGCTTTTTCAAAGGGTGAAAACTCACCTTCTGGGAGAAATTACATAGGTGGTTAGACTAAACATGGCTGTCGTAATCCCTCGCTTACTAGGCTGGAGTCTAGCTCTTGCAAACTACAAACAGTTTGGAGCAGACATCTCTTTGTCTTCAAAGGACTGGAAGAAGCACTGTGGAAAGGCTCAGGCAGCCTCTGTGATGCTTCATAGCTGTCTCAAATTCTGAACTATGCTCAGGGGGATATTTCCAATGCTTAAGCTTTACGTACGGTAAGTTATACGGCTGTGTCTTCTTCCCAAATTAAGCAAACACAGATTCCCTCCTGCCGAGCTGAAAATCTCAGTATCAGTTTCTCCAGTCCTCACCAAATCCTCACCAGTCTGGCTCTGGAGAAAATGCATAAAGAACCCCTGTCTGCTTCTAGTTACAGCTGGGGAGCTGTACAGATATCAGCGAGGTTTCAGGGTGTAACAGAGCAGAAACCAGCTCAGCATGCTCATCTTCTCAAGCTAAATCTGTCCGTCTGTTTCCACAGATTAGCTTTTTCCTGCACTTCCCCTTGCAGCACGGTGCCAGCCCGGCCACAGCAACAGTGAGCAGCAAGCAGTGGGAGGCCCTGCTTCATCCAACCTCAACTCCCAGATCTCTAACAGTGCAGGCTTTTGTTCTTCTGGCTCCTGTCTGGTCTCTCCAACCCTGTCTCACAGCACTCTGCATTCCTCCTTCAGGGCCCCCTCCTGAAGTAACTCCATATAATAGCATATTACTCTTCTATTTCAAACCCAGACCTGGCATCTGAGCAAAAAGAAAAGAGCAATCAGTCATCACGCTGACACAGAAGGGCCTTTTTTCCATCTCTCTCTTGGCTTTTGCGAGCTGAACTGCCAAAAGTGAAAATTCATCTTCTCTTTGAATCGTTTGAACAAGACTTGGGCAGTGTGATACAAGGAGTGTGTATTTTCTAGATTAACAAAAAAAAAAAAAAAGTATTGCAGACAATAAACAGATAAAGCTGACCTACCTGTGCATCTTCCTGCCAAACTGAGGCTGGAGACCAGTGTCACAGCTAGTAGATAAACTACACTTCTCCCCCCTCTCCTTTGATGCTGTGGCACACACAGCAAACAATCTCTTGGCTCCTAAATGTAAAGACATCAGGGGAACCAGGCAACTCTTCCACATGTAGACTGGAGCTCGGGTGGAGTACCAGATCCAAATCTTCCTAGAGGATTCAAAATCTGGCCAGACAATGCCATCTCTTCCCTCGGTGGCAAGAGCAATGCTAATCATGAAATAAGCAACTTCCTGATTGCCAAGTATTGCTTCCTTGGAACAATAGCATTTCAGAGCAAAACATGTTATCAAAACAATAAAACAGGCTGTGCATGTTCAGATTAACTTCCATTACCTATTTCTGGGAATGAGAGGCTGGGTTCCTGCAGACTTTTCTACTACTCCATTGGCATTTGCTGTATTTTGGAGCAGGACAATCCTTTTGAGGTTACTCTCCTGACCTGCCCCACTTACATTTAGGTCTATGTTACAAAACTGGATTCCCTTTGGACAAAACTAAGTGACAAGATGAGCTCCGGAGACCCCCACATGTCCCGGGTGCTACTGAATGTTCCAAGCCATGGGGCCAAACCAGACCTATCCCAAATAAATCTCCCAAAATGCACACAGCAGACCAGTCCCAAACATTTCACTTCCCAGATCTGCTCCCACAATGTATTGCTGCTTCCTAATGCAGGTGTAATTGCTCAGAAGACTCCCTCTGCATCTGCTTACCCCCCTGCAAGATTTCACAATGCTTTGTGGACAGCAGCATGCAGCCTTTTTGCAAATTAGCTAAAATTTTCCCCCATTCCACTCTCTTCTGGTTTAGCTAAACAAGATTTTCTCCAGCAAGAGATGGAAGATGCTTGGAGCTTGCAGATTACTTTGTTGCCTTGTGAGTGCAGCCTTGAGAGGGCTTTTCTTTGGAAGCTCAGCTTGGCCCAGCAACCCCTAGGGCTTCTCTAAGCCCTAGGTAAGCTCTGAAAGAAAAAAAGCCAGGGCTGAGGTTTGGGTAGGGAACCATGGGTTCTCATGCTGGAGGCACTGAAGGAAACAAAAGATCAGATGAATTCCCATAAAGAATGGGATTAGTTAAGGATTAGTAATTGTTTTTGCATTGATCAGTTATTGTAACATTAATTTTTGGCAACAGTTTTTTTCTTAGCTGTTCCTGACTAAATTCTTTGGGAGATCACCTCTGGAAGGTTACCTGACATGATCAGATGACAGCTTGTATAAGACATGTTCATTCACCAGTTATTTTCCAATTAGCATGTCACTGTGGTGTGATGAGTAATCCTGGACGGAGAGAGGGAATCTTAATTTGCCTGCCCTTAAAACAGGTTCCTGGGATTTCTAATGACTGTCAAACAATTGCAAATCCTAACCAACCAAAATATAAGGTTACTGGCTAGTGTCAAGCCTAATTTCACACAATGTTATCATTCAATTCTCCTGCTGTGGCTGATTTTGAACTGGCAGTAAGAATGCGTTATACCTACTACATTGGGATTTCAGATTTCTTCTCCAGATCTATCTTTGATTTCTTTAACAGAATTATTTTCAGTTTACATTTCAATATTTTTGCCCTCCTGCTAGTAATAGCAGCTGAAGGTTTCCAGCTGAATTTTTCATTGGTGGAGAAATAAGGAGTGTGGCATCTTGGAATGCTGTAACTCATCACCTACGAACAAAGAACCACAGAGCAGTTTGGGTTGGAAAAGACCTTTAGGGTCATCTAGTCCACCTCCCCCCTGCAGTGAGCAGGGACATCTTCAACCAGATCAGGTTGCTCAACCTGATCTTGAATATTTCCAGGGATGGGGCATCTACCACCTCTCTGGATAACCTGGGCCAGTAGTTCACCACCCTCATTGTAAAAAAATGTTAAAATTGTGAAAAATTTATTCCTCGTATCTCCCAGAAATGAATTCTGCTCCTGAAGTTTATTTAAATCAAGATAACAAAAGAGAGGAAAAAATATTCTTCCGTTGGTCAGTCTCATGCAACAAATCAGCCCCCACCTGGAGTACATCTTCCAAAGACTGGATGTATTTTTTGCAGAGTGGCAGAAAGAGGGGTGTACCTAACACTGTCACTGTAGTAACATAATCACTGCATCACTCTTAGAAACTGGCAGAAAAGCTGCTGGGAAGCGTGGAGTGTTGCCTGCTGAACACCTCAGCTGGCTGGTGCTCAGTGGGAGCAGGCTGCAGCCCAGGAAGTCCCCTTCTTGCCTAGACTGGCAAAATGTTGCCCAGACACTATCTAATGAAGAGTGCCTAAAACCAGAAACACAGATGAAGGAGAAGTTTGGTAGCTCAGATGATGGGTATGATAAGAGTGCTATTGAGACAGCTCAGCCTGCCTGAGACATGGCTACACTTCAACACTGTGCATTGGGTAGCATAGTAGGTGTGTATTAGTGTAGTATCTGCTCACAGGTAACTCTTTAGTGTGAAGGCACACAAGAACATTTTGTTCCTATCCAGTTCCCCCTCCTTTCACTGCAGGTAGTCAGGAACTTAGTTGCTGCTTACTCAGAGACATAAATACAAGCTGTCTCAGACATAAGTGCTACATCAGCTACATACAGAATACATATTTTATATACCGTAATAAAACATGGCCAAACAGAACACATAGGATACTATATACTATAATAAAACATGACCAACCCCCCCGTGCTTTCCATCAAACTCTGCTGTGCAAATGTTTATGGTGGGAGTGTACTGAGGACTAGAGAATTAAAAGATGAAGGAAAAATCTCTCTCTGTTCTGCTGGTGATTACTCTCACCCCCACATCTCCACCACACCTTATGCTATGAACTTCCTCATCTCCACTGAAAAGATTCCCATTGGTACCTTCAGTTCCCTGCTAAAGGTTCTGTAACTGCCAGGGAGCAGCCTGCTCCAGTCAAGTTCATACTGCAGTTTTGAGACTCCTTACATAATTTATCAAGATTATACTGCCAAAAAGCAATTGCTCTCAAAAGAAAGATCAGCCAGTATTCCATGATCCCTTTAGCTTTCCATCATCTGCAAATTTAATGATCCCACATACTGCAGTGTTGTGTAAATCTTTAATAAAATCTTTAATAAAAACATTAAAGAGCGACAACAGAGGATCTGCTCCTCAGTCACTTCCTGCTGTGACTCTCACCCTTAGCTTTTCTGCCTTCTTGCCAGTATTTTACCCTTTTCAACAACAGATTCTTTTAACTTATATTAGGGAGTTTGTACTACAGTCCATCACACAAAATTTTCTTAAAACTTTCTGGACAACCAGATAGATTTATGCTACATAGGCTGGTAAGTTATTTCATTAGCATAAGTGACCAAATTAGTCTGACATGATTTACCTGCAATATATCCAGGGCTGACTCACTCCTATTACAGTAAATTTATTCTTTCTAAAAAAAAAAAGCTGCAAACTAACTGTGTATGAAGATTTCATAAGAACCATGTTCATCTTGAATCTCTGCCTCCTTTTGTTATTACTGTTGTGATGGAGAAAATATTTTTGCATCATTTTGGGAATGGGACAAATTAAGAGAGAGCAGGAGGGTACTGGTACAAGTGGAGGTATAGAAGAACTCTCCAGAGAGGGCTGCCACAGTCAAGGACACCTAGTTTCTTTCCCAGAGAGGCATAGCACAAGAAATTAAGCCTGGGAGGAGACAGTCAAAATAGGATTTAATCTGATCTGATTTTCTCTGGACCCTGACAAGGAGCACTGATAAGAGAGAGTGTGGAGTGGGAAGAGCAGTAGCTTCCAACCACCCTGGTAGCTTCCAACCACCGACAGCATCATCATCTTCTGCAACCAGTAAAGTTACCAAGAAACCCCAAAACAACCACAACTGAAAAGAAAAAAACCCACCAAACTATTGCATGGCTAAATTATCCTCACTACAGGAAGAATTTCCTGACATGGAACCTAAATCTTTCCCACCACAATCCAAATCCATCATTACTTGTCCTGTCCCAACCTGACAGGAGAGTCAGGCCTGATTTCTTTTCAGAGACCAGGCAGAAAGACCTGTTGTTCTTCCCTCAGGCCAAGAATTTCCTCTCAAACTGAAACCTCCATTTCCCTTGCTCCATTGTCTGGCTGGGGTAGACTAGATGGCCAGTGCAAGCATGTTGAAAGAACTTTCTCAGATGAAACAGGGCTTTGGGGGAATTCAATAGCTTGGGTTGTTTTTTTGTTTACTTGCAAGAATGGAGCTGAAGTCCAGAGAACTAAAGCCCACTGCTATATTCAGTCAAAACATGCTTTCTTTTTTTTGTCTTAACTGTGGCCAGCCCATGGCTGTAAGCTTCCTGCCTCCTTCAGGTACCTCCTCTCAAGCTGAAGAGCAGCTCAGGAGTTCTCCTTAATAATTCTGGATCTACAAAATCACTTCTTTTACTTTCTTTACCCACTGTGGTGGCTTGTAGATAATAATATGCTTCCATACTGGGTTTGTCCACATCTGGATACAGTTTTAAAGCTCAAGGAGCAGCCAAAGTAAAGATGCCTGAAAGGATTGCTGCTGCACTGGGGCTTGGGGTATCACACCAGCTCTTCTACTGTCTTGTGATACCTTTAGTCATATCACCTTACTCCTGGAGCCAGCTTCCCTTCCAACCTCGAGTCTGACTTGTTATGTTTAACTCCTGATCTCCTCAGACTAGAGAGCAACTCAGAGATTTCTGAGGGTCCTCTGTGCAAAGACACCTAAATCTGTTTCCCAACTGTTTCATTTTATTGTTGGCTCAATGTTCAGTAGAGATTTTTCACACAGGATTTAAAGACAGCAGATGAGATGACTTGGGAATTTACCACATAACATCTGGAAGTTAATTTTTGTCTAGGGAAGCACTGTTGTACAGAAGGATGCTTACAAAGGTCCACTCCACAGGCAGGCTGTTGGATAATCTGTCTGTTACCAACTGAATCATTAAATTAGGTTTTTAATTTTGACAGTGTTTTTCAACACCGAAGCTACATGCAACATCCTGCTGAGGGCAAAGTGAGTAAAGAGGTTATTAAATGGTCACAGCTAAGGGGCAGAACAAAGGTCCAGTCATTAAAACATGAACAGGAAAGCAAGCCTGTCTACTGCACAGTAATCCTCTCTAAGGCTTCCCCACTGGCTGGCATGGAAAAATAATACAGCCAGAGATGCTGTTTTTTTCCTCCTACATATACTCTCATTTACTTTCACAGGAAAAAACAAAGAAACAAACAAACAAGCTCTTACAGGTCTGCCTACTGTGTTTCAAATGAAATAAAGTTAACTGTGACAGCCAAGGTGCTTCAAGTATGCCACTTTGGTTAATCCATGAATTAAGATGTGTCCTCAGGCAAGAGCAAGTGCCAGCAAAGCTTCATTCCTGACCAGCCAGGGGCCTCCATTCAGCAAAATCCTGGACTACTAAATAAAAGCTGAAGCACACACTTCAGTGCCATTGGCATCAAAAGGTTTATGAGCACGTATTAAGATCAAGCAGAAGCTTTGCTAACTTGGGACCTCAGTCAAGCCTAGGGACTCTAGGAAGTGGGGAGATAGTGCCTGTGGTCAGGGTGTGTCTCCAAGCACAGGATGCACATGCCACTCCAGGTAAACCCCTTCATTAGCACACAATCTGGAGCCTACAGGGAAATCTTGGTCTCTTCTCCATCAGCACCATCAAAGTCATGACAGCACTGCAGAAACCATTCCCTTTTAATTACATATGATCACTGAAGCCAAACACATACTGTATAATTAGTAAGAAAAATTAATTATTTAAGTGACTTTCATTTAACAAACAGTGATGCCATTCTGATTGCAATTCAGTATTGAGTCATCATTAAAAGACCTTCTTCTTATGCAGGTAAACAGATTTCCTCTGCTGCTAAAATCTTGTAGATTTGAGAGTTTTTCCAGAGTCAGCAAAAAAGCCCCAGGTCTGTGCAGAGGTTTGAGGGTCAGAAGCACAAGGCAGCTCCTTAGGTGCACTGATCACTGGAGCAGGTACCTAGCACAGCTATGAACTGCCATGTCCATTTTTTGTCCTTGTATATTTTCATAGTTTTGTAGACAAGTAATTACATGTCTGATGTAAAGACCAGCCTTCACAGCTCATGCTTTGGAGCTGACAGAATTGAGTTGCAATTTTATCACAGTAATCACAGATTGAGCACAGAAATCCAGAAAGGGTACAGATGGGATGGAAGAGCTCAGCTGGCCACCTAACCAAGGGAGAGGTGGAATCAAACACTGAGTTACTGCTCTTACTTTTAGCTTCATCTTCAAAGCATGGAAGAAAGAGACCTTCAGGAAGTCAGAGCTGAGCTAAGTTTTCACTACAGAGGACAGGGTTGCAAGGCCATCCCAGCTCACTCTCAGGAGCAAGTTAGCAGACCTGACCAAAACTTCACCAAGCTCTCTCAGAAAGGGCAGTTATAGCAGGGTGAACCTCAACTCAAGTCCTAAACTCAAGCCAGTTTTCTACCATCGAACTCAGCATCTCAGCCCTGCAGTTCCCAGCACTTCCAGTTCCAGCAGAAGCAACAGCAGAGTCAGATTAGGCCATCTGTCCTGACATGCCCTTCGTTTCCCATGGAGCCCCACAGCTACATATGCTTGGACTGAAAAACTTAAACCAACTCATGGCTGGTAGCCACATGGGCTAGTGAGCACATGTCATTTGTGAAGGAGAGGAGAGAGAAACATCTCCTTGAATTTATTGCACGGTAGCCCAATGTTGCAGCTTTCTCTGAAGCATGGAGTGGAGTCTGCTGGGAGGACACTGGTGCAGAAGAACTACACAGGCATTTGCCTCTGGGCCAAGAGCTGCACTGCCAAAGGCTGCCAAGATAAGGTGTAAATGAACAAATGAGACATTGAGAGAAATAAGCAGGACTGAAGTGAGCAAATGTGGTTTAACTGCAGCTTTTACTCGCTTGGTACTGGATCTTGTCAAAACATCTTTATCTCATCACCAGCACGGCTCAGCAACAGTGTTAATGCCATCCCTGGGTCTGTAGGGAAAATACACCTATTTGAAAGATGTGAAGAAAAAAGAAAGAGTGAAAACAGCTTTGCCAGTTTTCTAGTGACAGAATGGCCAATAGAGAAAACATTTACTCCCTGTACAGAACCCAGTGTCACAGACTGGATAGGAAGTGAGTCCTGAAATAATCATCAAGCACTTCCCTGTCTAATACATGTCCATCAAGCATAACC
Source organism: Phaethornis superciliosus (assembly GCA_023637945.1). Taxonomy (NCBI): domain Eukaryota; kingdom Metazoa; phylum Chordata; class Aves; order Apodiformes; family Trochilidae; genus Phaethornis; species Phaethornis superciliosus. The sequence continues at coordinate 17,531,588 of JAJQWJ010000012.1, forward strand.
CTGTCTAACAGTTGGCTTGTTCTTGAAGACTTCAGTCATTAATATTTCTAAAGGGCTGTTCCTGGAAGCACATGTCTTTCTGACATGCACGCTCACAGACCAAACCAGACACATCTAAAAGTGCTCCTAAGAAGCTCCAGCACTGGAAACTCTCCCTCTCCAGCCCAGGAACTCTGCTCACACCATTACCATGCTTACCACTTCACAGTGTCCATGTTGGACATTCCTGGTTGTACATTAAGTCCGCTCTTGCCCTCCTGCTACCTTGCAGATATGATTAACAGAACCATTCCTCCCTCTTTGCCAGAGCATCACCTTGTTTCCTCCAAGTTTTCCCTTGCTAGTCACTGCCAGTTCCTCCAGTCTGCTCCCTGGACAGTGCTCTCTCGGTGTAGGATCAGTCTGCTGCTCATCCCTCTTTGGTATGTGCACCTCCTGTCTTCTCGCTGAAGCTTTGCCCCCACTGAACAAGCAGGGATTGCTTCACATCTCTTGCAGGTACAATTTCTATTTCATAGATGGGATAAGACACGAAAAGACCTGGTCAATCAATGTGGGAGAAAGATACGAGAGCTCTGCCTCTGCTCTACCCATGAGCTTACACTCACTCAAAGAGTGACAAGTGTAAAATATTTTTTGGAGAAGATAAAATCCAGAGGATCACAACTAAATTGGGCTGTCTGGTCACTTCAGCTGTGTCATAACTGTGCTTTGCATGTGCTATTGGACTCTCTTAAGCTGCCCTTTAGCAGCATGTCCCTTTCTAAAGCTGCCAGAGCCTTTGTTCTTCTTGAGAATAGCTGCCTGCTCGTGCACACGGAGGCAGGAGAAGGTTGGACACTGTGTGTTGCATTGTATTGTCAGGCTAAATAGAAGCTGATGGGATAATAATTAATTGCAGTCTCCCTGTAATAAAAGACAAGACAAAGTAAAAGATATAAATAAAATCATCAAAGGGACTCACAGAATAGAAGCTGTGTCTGCATTTTGTGAGCAATTTACAAGCCAAAGGAAGGTTGGGAACCCAAGGACTGAAAAGCAATAAAAATCTATGGAGCCCTCACAAACCCCTGACAGCATTTCGCTGATCTGTCTTGTTACCAGGCAGAGGTATAAATTCCCTCAACACCTTTGTTGTTTAAAGAGCTGGAAAAAGAAGGGGAAAAAAGGCTTGAAGTGTGAGTGACCCCCAACTCACTCAGACCTGAACAGCAGGGAGGTGCCCTCAGAGAGGACAGAGGAGATAGAAGGCACCCAGCTCTGCTCCAAGGGCAACAGGCGGCCAGCAAGTGCTGCCAGCCTGAAAATATGGTCTGGAGAACTCTGATCAGCCAGGAGCTCTTTCATGGAGACATTTTTAACTCTCTTTGTACCAGGATGGCTCCTTTCCTTATGGCCTGCACAAAACAAAACCCTGCCCTGACCTGTAACTTGCTAAACCCCAGCTGCCTGTCCCTGCTCTTTGGCTGTTGTTGAGACTGTCACCTTCCAGCTCTCGAGGGAAGGAGTGGTGACAAAGCAGAGCTGGAGTTGAAAGGACACCCAGCACTGCCCCAACCTCATGGGCAGCTGCAACCTGGAGACACAAGCAGGAGAGCAGAGGGGAGTCCTCCCCCTGATCCCTTCCTAGGAGGCTGCAAGAGAGGAAAATGGATATAAAAGAGGGTAAATATAAAGCAAGGGGAGGAAAAGAACCCAAGTCTTGAAAGCTCTTATTTAACACCAGGACAATACCCTCACAGCAACAGCCAGTTACACAACACATTCTCACAGGCTCAGAAGCCTGCCCTGCTCCCCAGCTTGAGGAGCATCTGATGCAACTCAAACTCAAGGGCAGAAGCACTGAAAGAAAAAATTATAGGGTGCTCCCATAAAGGAAGATAGAGCTCTTATAGACACCTGCACCAAACTGCTGCTGGTTTGCTACAGGCCCCTGCTTCTGGGAAAACAGAACAGTATACATTCAGCTGACCACCTTACTGCCATTAATGCCACCAATGACTTCCCTCCTCATTCCCTAAAGTGACTGGAGATGTTCAGAAGAGAAGGAAAGCAACAAGGCACATCCTCTACCTTTACAGTAAAAAGCTTTTCTCAGTAAGTGGATACACATCAGGAACAAGCTGGAAGCACAGAGGTCAAATCCCAGTCCCAGACTGGGCTTTGTTTTGTTGTGGGGTTTTTTGTTGTTGTTGTTTCCCCCTCTCTTTCTAAAACTGTCCTTTCAGAAATTTCTTCTGAGGCTAAATGAAGCCAAGGTAAAGAAACAGCAGCTAATTAAACTGAATGTCTGTTGCCCAATATCCCTCCTAAAGGCAAACACAAACTTCTTCCCCCAAAGAACAAATAAGCTCTCAACTAAACAATAGCTTCCTTAGCATAGCTGGCAAAGGCTTTCTTCCACCCATTAACCTCAACAACAAACAAAGCAACCAAGAAGAAAAAGTCACCTCCCTTTCCCCATGCCTGTCTTGCCAGAACTTCCCATCCCTGCAGCAGCAACACTGGTAGGGAAGGGGAGCATCTCCTCCCCACCTGCAGCTCACAGGGCTCTGCCTCTCATGGGGTGATGTCTCCAAGCAGAAGCTGGAGGAGCTGGTCACCAAGAAGGGATCATTACACATCACTCCCTGCCTCATGTGTCTTTGCAGACAGGACTTGTCAAGAAGAGGTGATACGATCCTGGCTAGCTCTGTAGGCAGCAGAGCCTCTGCCAGCCCAGGAGCTTAGGTCTGCCAGAAGGGCTACAACTTTTCCATCTGCTTAGAACCACTGGATTGGTTGGCTTTAGAGCCCAAGTCAGGCATCTCAAAGGAGAAGCTGGAGCTCTCTGAGCTAAGGGTCAGCTGCAGCTTAGGAGCTTTTAGCTGGTCAACCTTCTTGGTGGTATAGCTGGCAAGAGGGGAGAGCTGAAGGAGCAAGAAGATGAAGGAACGATGCTCAGAGCAGGCTCAGCAGCACAGCATCTCAACATCTTAGCTCAAGAGAACCAAAAATGGATGAATATTTTAATCATCAAAAAGGCCAGAGAAGGCTCCTATGACCCTGAAGGTAAGCTGCACTTCTAGCCTAAGCACAGAGCATCTCTGTCAGACTGCAGAGCTGGAGCAGACAATGTGATGCGGGGGGGAGAGAAAGACAGACAGTGAGTTAATGTATATCCCTAGCTTCAAGCAACTTGCAAGCTGCTACAGAGAGCAGGAGAGATCTGGAAAGCACCCAGACATTTGTGGGGGCTGCCACCAGATTCTCTCTCCAGCAAGCAGTCCTGCGGGTAGGGAGAAGAGATGTAGGCTCTGAGAAGCTGCCAAGCAAAGAGTGCACTGCAGGGCAAGCGAGCACAAGCATCACAGCTCAGCTGCAGCTGTGCCAGCTCTAGCTGAGCCTGCTTCTCACACCCTGTCACCATCCCACTCCGTGAGACCACCCCTATGCAGATCTGCCAGCTGGGAAAGGCTTGGAATAGCTCCCTGATCCAGTTCAGTCCACACCAGATATCTTTTTCCATAGTCTAAATGTGTATAAACACTTTGCTCCTGCCTCCTCGTCCCTCTGTGACAGGGAAGGATGTAGTAGGGTACATGAGCAATGAGCAGGACTACTACTGCTGCTTCACGTTTCCATCCGTGGGTTTTAGAAGGCAGCCACAGCCCAGCTTGCTCCTCGTGGGCACTCCCAATACAGACTTACATCAAACATACCTCAGCCAAGGCCATTTTTAGAGGGTTCCATTTTGAGCTCTTTACGGTCTTGTACTGCTGGATGATACAACAGAGCCAGGGGGCAAAGGCACCCAAGACCCACAGAGGTGCTGGGGACTGAATTTTGGTGAGGAAGGCTGAGACAATCCTAATTCCACCACCACATGAGCCCTCAAGGCTGAATCCACTCTCAGTCATAAAACTCATCATGTACCTCAGAAGTGGGGAAGAGCATTTGGCTCAGGGTCTTTGGTGGCTGACAGCCACCAAAATGATGTGTGCTGCCTGGCTCTCTGTTCTAGGAAGACACAGGCCTGGTCAGCTCAGCCCCACAAGCTCTGACACCAGCCACTTGTTACAGCCCTTGGCTAGGAGGAGCCTCCTCACTCAACTAGTACAAGGTCCTGAAGCCTCTTTTGTCCCAGTTGTCATCTCTGACCTGAAAATCAAAATTCTTTCTGAGGTTTACACATGAACCCAGGGGTTCAACCCTCCCAAAAAGCAAAACCAACTCCATCTTTTCATGCCAGCTACAGTCAACTGGACAGACAGAAGTGCCTGCTGAGGCTGGGAGAACTGTCATGACCACAGGCCATGCACGGTGAAGCCAGCTCCTGTAAAAGGTCTGATCCCCCACATCACCAGTGCTCAACACAAGAAGAGCATGTCAGCAGGGCTTGCACACAAACCTGTTTTACTTTGCACTGTACAGAACAGAAGCACAGAGTCAGTTACCTGAGCTGCAGGGAGAGCGCTGACAGCAGAAGGACACTAACCTTTGGCTGAAATATAGTATATAGTAACTTTAAAAAAAAAAAAAAAAAGAAAAAACCATTCTACAGATGAAATAGACACTCATCTGATCACACCTTTGGCTCCAAGATATCCCCCTTCTAGCAGCAGCCTTTTTTTCAGCCTGCATCCAGGCAACAAGAACTACATTCAGTGCTACAGTCATTGTTACACACAGGGCTACAACCTGCTGGAGATCATTCCTCCTCCCGGGCAGGGGCAAGGGAAAGTGCTGGTATTTGGAACAGCTCCTGTTCAATTGTCTGGAAAGTGATTGACTGCTGCAGCTCTTAGATCCATACTGTCAACCAGGCAGGAAGGGGTCAGAGGTGACTGAGAGGATCTTGCAGTGTGAATGTAGAGTTTTGAGAGAAATAGCTCACTTTGATCCCCTCTAAAGCACCGTGTGCTGTGTGAGCAGGAGGAACGTGTCTGAAGAGAAGCTGTCTGTGCTGTGATGCCACCCACAGCAGCATCCAGACAGGGGGGGATTTGGTCCCAAACTCAGAAACTGTTCCAACATTTGCACAGGAGGGTGGAGGCATCTTCTCTGCCCACCCTGAACGAGGTATCCCAAACCATTGCTCCTTTGATCTCAGGGGCTGGCTCACATCTGCAGGTGGTTGATCAGCCAGATACAAGATATGGACAGGACCTTGAACCTCCTGTGTTTATCTTATCTGAACCTTCTTGCCTGCTATGCAGTTTAGGAAAAGATGAAGATTCTACATGAGTATGAGCAGACTCACACACAGAATCAAAAGCAGTTCAAGCTTTTTATCAGGTCGTAACACCTGGACTTCAAGTATATATTCAGATTAGTTTAGTAATTAGTAGTTAATATTCTCAGCAATAGGATGTGTGAAATGCAGGCAAGAGGCTCTTTTGATCTCCTGTCCTTGTGTTCTTGGATGCTGGACAGATGGCTTGAGTAACCAAACAACTACAGCTGGGGTACATGGCTGCTCACATCCCACGAGGAATGCTGCAGCCCCACTGCCAGGCTTTTCACTTCAAGATCTGCTGTCTTGTTAGAGGCTTGCTGGGTTCTTTGGAAGAAGCCAGTCAGGGGGGAACTCATGGATTTTAAATAAAAAAATAAGGTCACATTAGGGATCCTGTTGGATAGGATATACATGCACGTGGGGGCCCAGCCTACACCAAGGGCTGTGCAGGTTCTTGAGCCTTGTGAGAAGGTGAAGAATGCAATCTGAGAGTTGGAAGCATTCAGACTGCTTGGGACAGCTGCACAGCAGTGACAGGCCTAGGCTGTGCAGATGCCTCCAGCCCTTGGTTCTCAAAGACACTGGTTTCCTGCTCCCTAGACAGAGAGAGAGCTGCACCTGCAGACCAACCAAGGGAATGAAGAATAAGGGACAGCACACACAGGATGGCTGTGACAGTCTGATCGAGCTGTACTGCTAATGTGTCTGGGAAAGAAATGCTGTACTGTATGTGCCCTCAGAGAAAAAACAGACATCAGTAACTCTGACTGGCATAGGATTCCTGGAAGAGAAAAAGCTCCATCCAGCTTTGCTCCCAGCAGGATGAGCTCCTGCAGACAAGGAAGGAATGGATCAAGACTAGGCAGGTGCATTAGAACTCTTCCTCTGAGTTTTGAAAGCACCCGAGGGGCTGCAGGCCTTTTGCTAATGCTCTACTTGACCTTCTGAGCTCTCTCCTTCACTCCCAGCCTCATGTGATGCAGAGCTGAACACCCTGGTTTGCTTGAACTCCCCCTTTCAGGCAGACCAGATTTACTTGCTACAGCCATGAGACAGCTCGGATAGCAACAGCATCCAAAGAGGCTGTTCCAAGGGCAGGATGGCAGAGATCTGCTAAATCCTGAGGGGACTTGCCAGCTCAAACTTTATCAGCTGGAGACCTGTAAGCCCTGAGCTAGTACTTGCAGGCTGTTACGCTTGCAGAACAGCTCCCAGAGTACTACAGTAGTTTCTCTGTTCTTTACAAGAGTTTTCTTCCTTCACGAAGGTGTTTATTTTTACAGGCATTTTCTGTCTCATGAAGTCTCTGCTGCAGCATGTCTTACAGCTGAAGGTGTGATGCAGGTGCTGTATGGACATGACTTTACTTCCTGGCCATAGCCCTGTGAACTGGTAAAGAAGAACAGCCAAATGCTCCAAACCCAAGTAAGATGTCTTCCTCACAACCCTCCAGGGTGGCAGGGACAGACAAACCTTCCCATCTGAAGGCTTGGATGCCATAAACTTGGTGTATCCCGGTGCAACCATGTAGCCACATGGGGCAGAGCTGTGTGGAAGGCACTGGATTGCCATCAAGGGCTGTGGGAGCAGAGGCTCTTGGTTTCCTCAGTAAAAGATTAAAGCTGCATTGACACTAGGGACCCTACTCCAGGGTCCAGGATAAACCTTTTCGTGGGGATGACAGCCAGGGGTTGGCTTAATGGCTGCTTGCACACCAGGGGGTCAGAGCTCTGGCTAGGATGTACTGTTTGTTTTCTGCCTTGATCTTCGTCCCTTGGCTTTACTGAAAGGAAGTTTGTCCCAGACAAACCTGCGTGGCACACAATGTCAGCTTCAGAGCAAGCTGCAAGGCAACAGATTGAGTTCTCAGTGCAAACCAACAGCGAAACCATTCCTTGGTGGCTTCTCCTGTGGGACACTTCAAAGGCACCACACATCCACAATGCAGCTGCTGCCCTGGGGAAGGAGTGGCTGAATACCCTCCATGAATGAGAAGTAAAAATTAAGCAGTTAGATTTGGCACGTGCATCACAATAAAGATCCCTGAATGCTCAGCTTCTTATTGAACCTAAGGCGGGCTGCTAATTCATTATTCACTTCCCAGCCTGGAAGGAAAAGCATGTTATACCCCAGGGCCAGAACTGATGAACAGAGCCATAAATCAAGCAGTTTACAAGACCAGCAATTAGGAAACAAGCCGACAGAAGGGAGAACTCTGTCAGTAATAAAGCAGACACACCACAGGATCTGCTGAGTGCTCAAAGCAACTGGGGACATGCAGTCCTTTCCACACTCCATCTCTAATTCCTCCTCCTTCCGCCTTTTCTTTCTCTTTCCTACTTCCTTCTAGTTCCTGCTGTCCTTCCCCTTCCAGTTTTGTCTCTCTGCTCTTTCCCTTTTCTTCTGAAAATCCTGTTCTTCCAGAGAATGCAAGAACACACCTGCTGAGCAAATGGATTTCCCAGCTGCTGCCCAAAAGCAGGGGCATGTGCTGGGTCCCAGCAGCCACAGGACAGACACAGCCAGCCCTGGCAGCACAGGGGGTGACCGAGGGAGCAGCCAAAGAACTGTGACAATGCCTGAGCCCCTTAGTGAAGGGACAGCCCAGGAGGTTCCAGGATGGTGTTGCAAGGAGAGAGCTGCTTGAGTTGCAGAGCTGCTCAAGTAAGGAAAGGCTGGGAGGACTCTAACCACCAGCATTAAACCATGACAACCACCTAACCTATTTTCTGCCCTACTCCTCTCCTCTGATATTTTCCAGCACAACTCAGATCTGTCTCCCTTTCACAGCAACTTCCAACATCTCCTGCTCGATTTCTTGTTCCTTCTCCTTACTTATCACTGCAAAGCCTGCCCTTGCTTTCCTCACTCTAAACCTACTCGAGTCCTAGAGTGAGAGACTTGTGAAGTTCACTCCATGGAAAGTCCCACTGTTACCACCTGTTGGACGCTTTCATAGCAGCATATGTTGAGGGTAAAAGCAAAATAAACAAGATAGGTATTGTTACTGAGCCCCATAGTGGGTGCTCAGCCTCTGACACTCCCTACACCAATACTTTCCATAAGATGGGACCACAGCCCAGGGACCTTCCAAAGTATCAAACCAACCTCAGCTGCTGAAGTCTTTTCCTTTCAACATTCATCCTCCCTAAAACCAAGACTGATGCTTGCATGACTGATGCTTGCATGACACTAACCACACCTTCTGCAAGAACTGTGAGCTGCCCCTCATCCAGCCAGAGGTGACCCTGCAAATGTCCCACCAGCCTCCTGCTGGGGAGGGTGGAAGGAACACGGGTGCCCCAAGGTTTCCCAGAGAAGGCTACAAGACACAAGAGGCCACAGCCACTTGCTGGACAGGCTGCTCTCCTCCACTCTGGCCCAGAGGTGAAGTCAGTTTGTCTTCAGCACCTAAGAGGCAAGGCTGACAGTCACTTGAAACCAACATTATCCCAACGCCCCTCAGCTGCCTGCAGTTTTGATCTTGAATGGGGAGGTTAAAGATTTGTCTGGGAGAGTTGTTAGTCCAGAAAAGGAGGCAAAATCTCTTCTAACCTTGAACACAGAGAGACCAATAATCTCCCAGCACTGGGGCAAGGAAGCTATGATGAGCTCTTTGGCAAGTGCTGTAGGAAGAGGCTGCAACAGAAAGTTACCTAATTAGGTTGCTGCAGACCAAAAGGAAAATAAAGTAGAAATCTTTCCTGTGCAAAGCAGCTTTCAGGGAAGGAGAGGACAGCTGCATTACTGGACAAAGCCTGTAGCAAACTCCACAAGGAGCTGGGGAGGGAAACTGGACTTTAAGGTCTTGAGAAAAGCAAATCCTAGACACAAGACTGCAGCAGCAAAGAAAGCTCAGCAGCTGGGGACTCCTTGGGAAATCTTCTTTCAAGGATGGTTTTTCTCACCCAGCTCTTGGCAAGCCACTGTGCACAGATACATTTTTCTTATCCAAGGTCTTTCTCAGGCTGGCCAGCTAGAGATTTCACACCCAGAAAGGCTGGACAGTTTCTGAACTACTGCACCTCATCCCAAACATGCTTTTTTCTTTACTGACCCTGTAAGATTACAACAAACCAGAGGGGTGACCTGTAGAAGTGTGTCCTCACCTGTCCCAATCCATTGTCTCACACAGACCCCTGGATTCACAAAGCCATGCAAGGGACACCCCCCAACAGAGAGCACCCACGGAGCTATGCTGCTTTTTACCACCTTTCAGCACTGAGCCCTGCAACCATTTCACAGGTGGCCTTCTACTGCACAACCAAAAACTTCTTAACTGTCCCTGTTGTATAATAACATGAGCAAATAGCAACTGCTGGTACTTCATATGTGGGCTTACTCCCCCAGAAATTACACAAAAGCTTTCCATAGCATCAGGTAGGCTTTTGAGCTGCACTTGAAGGAAATTCCAGCCGCTTGGCTTTGCCCCAGATCGCTGGCATTCTAGGAAGGTCAGAGCCCCACAACAAGCCATATGTTCAATCTTGGCTTTCCTCATAATGCCAAGAGGTGTCTGCAAGGAATAAAGCCAGAGGGAACGTTAGCTGATCACCACTGAAACGGAGCCTCTCCTTGGCTTTCACCCTAATTAACTATCAAGAGGCATTGCTGGAAAGCCCCTGCATCACCAGTAACAAATGTAGGACTGGTAATTAATTAGTGGCCTACTGGGATTCCAGCACCTCTCACCCACAGCCGTGCTCTGCAGACTGATACAAAGGGGAGTTAATGGAACCACAGAAGTTTTCCCCATAATGGCCTCAAGCAAAATCCAATTCATTTTTGAAGGAACTTCATTTACAGTCTTCTCGTGTGACTGATGCTTGGCACCTAACCCTGCAGGTACAGGATTATATTGGAAAGGAACCTGGCTCCAGAATACAGTAGTGAGAGAGGCTGTTAAGTAATTTGGTGAGCTATTTATGTTCTCCATCCTCCGTGCATAAGAAAACATCCAGAGCAGAAGGATGACAGAAATGCCTCACACATCAGTGTATGGTTGACAGCACTCCTGGAGATTCCGACCTGGAAACTCAAGTCTCTGCCCAGAAAACAAGACAGCCTCACTGAAACAGAACATGTCATGAGCTGACCAGCAAGATGACCTGTTTGGAGGGGTTAGGAAGGCTTTGGGATTGAGCTGGGCAGAGATCTGGCCAGGGGCTCAGCCAGGGCACCGAAAATGGAGGAGGATCCAGTCTGAATCCCCTCCAAGAAGAAGGCTGGGCTCCCAGATCAGCTCTGATGTTTTAGCTTGAGTAATTAACCAGAATAGTTATGCCAGTTAATCTTCCTGGTAATCCTAGATTTACCATGGACCTTATGTGATCTCAGCCAGGTAACTTTGCTTCTGTAGATTATTTTTTTCTTCCACCTCAGGAGCTGCTCTCCCTTTCAGGCAGGGCTAGCAGAAGGCAATGGAAATTGCCTCCTGTCAATAGGAATCAGGTTTGGTCACTTATGTGTGATTGCTGCTTCCTGGCTAGCAGACAGTTTAGCTGGGCTGATAGCCACAAGGCCAAACACCACAAATCTTTCTTATGCTAGGAGGCTGGAGATTAAATGTGTCTGAGAGCTGGAACAGAGACAGCAAATCATCAGGTGATGCTTTTCACTGCTTATGTAGGGACCAGTGATGATGGGTTACATCCAAGCTCCAAACTGTCAAGCCCAGAGGAAAGAGGAAGGTCAAAAAGGGCATTAGGAAATCACCTCATGGCAGTCCAAGGTATCTTCAAAAGCTTCTCAGCAGACAAGATGATGAGCAGCTGCCAGAGGTCAACAGATGATCTCCCTGGTCTGGGATGGAATAAGACTTTTCTAAGGGTACTGAGGATCTGGTACCATATATGAATATCCACCCTGCCCGCTTCCCATAGTGTCACCACACACAAATCCAAATCAGAACCACAATTTCAGCATGGTGTAGGTGCACACAACATGCATGGTGGTGAGACAGAGCCAGCACTGGGCTGAAGGCACACCGTTGGATGTTGGGATTGGACTTGTAGGCTAAACAAGTAACAGAGCTCTGGATAGCAAAGAGCACAAAAAGGTCACCCTGCTGAGAGTAAAGTATTCCTGGGGACCAGAGATAGCACTGTATCTCACTGGCAGCAGTGAGACAGGCCAGAACACCCCTGCACACCAGCAGAAAGGAGCCAGAGCAAGGGCTGACATGATAAAGAGGAAAGCACAGGGACTTAAGTTCTCCTATGCAGGGAAAAGATGCCCCCATTCACAACTAAGAGGTGCCAGAACCACAGAAACAGTTGCCCTGGCCCACACTTTGATTTCCTTATACTGCTGGCAGGACTGCTTACAGGTTATCACCTCCTTGTCTTCTTCCAACTCCAGCCACTGCTCCTGCAAACTTCAGCCCTCTGTCTCAGCTGTGTTCATCCTACCCACCAAATGGGCAGACATTAGGCCTGTTCAGTTCATCCACCACATGCTATGCTTCCCTCACAGCTCTCCTCCTCCAAGAACCATTATGGGCCAAATCCTCCCTCTTGGACTCCCAGGCCTGGGTGAGCAGGATCATCTGATCCACAAGCTTAACTTGGCAGCCAGGGACACTGCTGCTCCTCTGTGCAGCCCATATGATTGCAACCCTGAATGCAGCCCCCTCACAGATGTTGCTGTACATCCTCAGCCCAAACATGCAGTTGCCCTGTCTTCCTAACATGCTTTCTGGCTCACTAACCTTCCATTTTTGTTCTTCATCTCCTCTATTCAAGCTAGAGCCTATCCAGCTCCCTCCCCTGGGTTGATTTTCCTCTCCCTTGTAGTCTTGCTCAAAGAGGAGGTCTGCCTATCTTTAGCAGCAAGTTACAGCATCTTCCTGACACCATCACCTTCATGCTGGCCTCTATCTCAGGTGGTCTCCATGCCAGGAGCTGCTGCAACATCTTCTTACAGATTCTTGTGATATCCCTAACAACCCCATCTCAAATGGATCAGGATTTTCCTCTCCAACAGACATCACTTTTACTCCTCTTGGTAGGCCCTCATTTTTCCACATAAAGCTGTCAGTTCTCTGAAAATGTCAGCTTAATGCTCAGTAACCATCAAGAAACAGATCAAGTGGTATGAATCATTTAGAAAGAAAGATAAAAAAGAACAGAACAGAAAAATCTGTGATTCATCCACACCTTGTATATTGTGTGTACTTGTGGTGCCTTCATCTCAAAAGGGGATACCAGAACTGAAACAGATTCTGAAAAGAGCACAACAGATGGTCAAAGACATGGAGCATAATTAAAAACACAGTTGATGAAGCTCAGGCTCGTCAAGTGTGCAAGAGAGAAGACTTGTGGGAAAAAAGTCTTGTGGGGTATGAAGTCATTAGTGGTCTCAAGGAGGACCGACTCTTCAGCTCCTCTTCCAAAACTAGAGCTCAGGGACACTGATGAAACTAGGAGGAGGAAGAGCAGCCCCATGAAGCCTACTGTCTCTAAGACCAGAGAAGCCATCCTCCCTCTCTGCTCTTGAAGCTGGTAGAGGGTCTTTGTTTCAAGGGTCTCAGGAACAGAGGACCAATCAAATTCACTGTTGTGATTCCTTTTACCCCACTACTCTCAGGCAAATAACCTCTCTTTTCTCTTTCATATGAGCAAAAAAGCCCAACCTAACGTTCTCAGAAGTTAGTAATATTAGTGCTGAAGTCCTTGCCTTGCCTCTCCCCATCTGTCGTTTTTTATTCAATATGAAGGAATAGACCCAGTCTTCTTTTAGCTCATAGCACCAGTCCACCCACCAGATTTTCAAGGAAGTACTGTCATGTTTTTCCTTATTCATGCTCCTAGAATGGGAGAAAAACCCACATAGTTTCTTATTTATTTCTTATTTTCTTATTTATCTTCCTTTCAATTTTTTTTCACTGCAATTCCAACAATAAGTTTGACAGCACAGCACCAGGATCACAGTCAGAATCACTTCACTGCTCCTCTGCTCACCTTCACCAGTCTGACACTTTGGAGGGGAACTCTTTGGGACAAACCTCCTTTTACCTTGTGCAGTTCCATAACACAAAGCTTAATTTTGCAGCTCTCATACTGAGGGTCTACCACATGAGCTCCCCAGGCTGCATCACTGGTTCAGCATCTTCCTGTCTGTGTTCCATGCCTTCTTCTGTAGGGCCATGGAAAGGACAGTCATCACTATACAGGTCCCACTCTCTTTCTAGACTGGTTGAACTGAAGCAAAAAAGATCTGGAGGATTTGCCCCATTGCTCCAGAACTTCCCTATTCCAGCAAGCTTCACCATAGGAGCCAGCTTTTCTCCCCAGCAAAGGAGATCCCATCACAAAATCTGTTTTGAGACGTGAATCTACTACTCACCAACACAGAACCCAATCACACCACTGAAGCAACTCCACCTTCCACCCAGGACTCTCTTCACTGAACTAGTCCAAGTTCTGCTCCTGCAACAGAAGCCCCTGCTTGACTCCCACAGTCTTTTTTTTCTTTCACCACCTAATGGGGATCCAATGGGCTATGACGGCTTCAAGTGCTCTGTGGTAGTGACACAACAGCCACCATGAGTACACACTGGGGTGAGAGTGAGCATTGTCCTTTCTACACTTGGGAAAGTCCACAAAGAGGCTGGAGAAGCTTTAGGAGCATGGGGAAAGTCCAGCAGGTGTTAAGCTAGTAATAAACCTGCTTTGCAAGCAGAACCTCCCCTAGCACAGAAAAGGGAAAAGATTTTGGAAAAGATTTCACACTCAGCTTGAGAAAAATACCATTATCCTGGACAGGGGCCCAGAGAAGTGGAACAAGCCCTGTCCTCCAAGATGCACAGAAATCTGACTAGATGATGTCCAGACCAACAGGACCTCACTTTGAAGCTGGCCATGCTGTCTTTGAGCAGGAACCTGGACTGAAGACTCCCTGAGGCTCCATTCACACATTACTGTCTGATTATAGGACTATACACCCCTGAAGCAGAAGGCAGCATCTCACTTGCATAGTTAAGAGCAGGGCTCTTCTGACCAGGCTTGGAACACACCATGGTGCTCAGCTCTCCTGCTTGGCTCAATGGCATGAGATACCCCCACCCCAGAAGTATCTGGCTCAGTCCCTAAGCTGGTTGCCCTTTAGATACAGGAGAACAGCTTCTGTCTTGACTGCATTCCCAGTCTTGCAGATAAGCCAGAGGGTGCCCCTGGAAAAACAATCTACAGGAAAATCCAAGTGCTAGAGGGAAATGCTGATTGGTTGGCATTTGAATTTTAGTAAAAATGCACTTACACCAGTGTCTGGCTCTAAAAAAGCTCTTCCAGGTTTGAAAGCTGTTCATAAGAGCCCTGCTAAAGCAGAATTCTTGGCAGCAGGGTGGTGTCTTCAGGAGATACACCAGTTCCCATTGACAGATACTGAGAGAAATATCCTTCCTTTACACAGAGACACCTCAGGATTGGCCTCCTGCAAGGAGACATTTTACATCCTCATCTGGAGATCATCATGGAAAACGAGGGTTTTAGAAAGCCACTTAACCCAGAACATCAGAGTAAGTAAACATGCAGCATCTCAGATGTTTTTCTGACAGCCTTTTGATGGGATTCTAATTCCACTACACATACAAACTTGACTTTAAGTCTTCCTTAAAGGCTCAAAGATGTTTTACTTCCAATCTTTTACTTCCAATCAGAGTGTTACTAAGACCTCCCACCAAATGGCTAAAAGCTATTTGCTAAAAGCAACTGACTATACTCATTTTGGCCAAGCCTTTCTTTGGCCCCTTCTTCCTTGCTTGCAAAGCCTGGCTCTCCCTAGCAGTGCAGCATGAGGAGAGAGAGGACTAAGGTACAGGGATGCGACTTGAAGAATGTTGGTGTTTGTTGCTTGCAAATGTTTTCAGGGAGCTCTGCTGAGCTGTTGTCACTTGAATTTGCTTGGACATTTTTGCTCAGTACTCTCAGACTGTGTAGCAGAGTGGTCTAGGATAGCTCTGCCAGTGGGGAACTCAGTCATAAAGTCCTTTCAGGGTTATGTACTTCAGGACTGGCATGAAACTAGGGAGGAGCAGAGAGAGGCCACAAGGGAGAACATCAGAGAGTTCCTTTGGAATAATCCCTTCCATGGAGAGCGGTTCAAACAGCTGTAGGCTCTTCCAGATTATACCTTGCAAATCCTCAGGATCAGTCAGAAAGGGGCTGAGCTGTTATTTCCGCAGCCTGACTCTGGAATGTACATTCATTAACACTTGCACAGAGATGGGATCAGCACTGGATATGCCCTTGTTTTCCACACAGATAATAAATAGGTGTTCCTGGAATCCAGATAATCCCTTGCTGCACTGTTCAGTGGCTGGCTGGCTACTATCTTTTTAAAACATCAGTGAATCTGCTAAAGGTACTGCCTGCACTCTGTGTTCCTGAAAGCAGCCGGCTACAGGTGCTAATGTGCAATGATTACAGAAGATAAACATAATTATTTTGGGTCCTGATTGCTTCTGCTTTCTTACCTCTGCTGCTGATGTATAAAACAACCTCAGTGTTATCAGTTCTATGGGCAGAAACAGTGTGAAGATACAGGCTTTCTTCTCTCCAAGGAAGGAAACAAAACACTCGAGGTACAGAGCAGCAGCTGTGACAGACTCCTGCCTCTTAAGAGATGGAGTCTTTAGGATGCACGTGAACACTCTGCAAAACCAAGGTCAAATAGCTATGGGACATGTGTTTCATTACCCAGCTATAAAATCAACAGACAAGAAAGTGTCAGAGACCAGCCAGTTGGACCGACTGCTGCTCAAAGCAGTGCTGCACACAGTTAGTGCAGAACTCAAGGTTTTAGGAAGCTGAATGAAACCAATTCTCCTAAAGTAGCAAAATGACCCATCAGACCTGTCGGTACTGTGTGTGAAGCTAGAAGTGGAGGAACCCTTTCCCACACCAGCCAGGAGTTGATTGCCTTCAGATTAGGAGCAGCAGTTGGGAACTGGAGCACAGAGCTCTGACTTTAGTTTCAAAACACTCCATCATCCAAAAGAGTGCGGTTGCTTCCCAGCCATGCGAATGAACAGACAACACTGCTAACCCCTAAGGGAAGGATCTCATTGTCCCACTGTTCCCACAGAAGGTGGGAAAGGGACACTGAAGCTCCCCAGTCTTTCCCTTTACCGAGACCTTACTCTTTCCATCCTGCTTTTCTTTCTTCCAGATATCTCCAATCAAGATTTCACTTCCCTAACTATCCCTGCTGCCTGCTCACTGCCTCTCTCTTCCCGCCATGATGCTCCATTCTCCCATTATTGTTCTCCTGGCACCAGCTCAGTATTGTGTGCTGTGTTGGCTTGGAGAACAGGCAAAGTAACCCAATTTCACCAATACAACATGAGACTCTCCTTCTTGACTCCCACCAGAACCAAACACAGCAGCAGTGTCCTGCAGGGAGATTCTGCTCTGCCCCACAAGCCCAGATCTGCACAGCCAAACCTGGCTTTGGGGGGGGGTGCTCCACATGCTGAGCAGCCACATGCAGATATGGGCCCACACAGCAGATGACAGACAGCATGCACAGGCTATGGCACCTCCCACAGACCTGCACTAGAGAAATAACTGATGGACTCATTCCTTGTTTTCAGTTGTTTTCTCTCTGCTGTCATAATATCCAGTTTGTAGACTTGAGCTGTGAACTCCCTTTTCCATGATCCCTGCCACATCATAAAAGTGACAGAACTGGCAAGGTCTAAACAGCCTGTACAGCACCATAAACTTTCCTAGCAGTACAGGAGGAGGGAGGTTACTGGGAGAAGGCTGAGAGGCAGAAGGCACAGCAGGGCTGGCACAGCTGAGGCCCACCAAGCAGCCCTGCTTCCCTCCACGTTACCACCACCCTGACCTGGCTCCTCAGAAACGGCCGCTACCAGAGATGGAGCAATCTGGAAAACAAGCAGTTCTTTAAGTTTTATTATTGACTAAATAAATCAGTAGATAAATCATGAGGCCCTGAAGCCAAAGTGGCCAAGTAAAGAGGAGAAGAAGCCAGAAAAGCTTCAGTGAGAACAGGTAACAAGAGACGTGTTTACCACAGAAGAGAGACGAGGCTTCTAACACAAGCAGGCTGCTACACCACAAACATTCCCCATGGCCTGGTTCGGCTGTAGCGAGATATTTACACGTACAGGCAGGGCGAAGCTGATCCCTGGCTGGTGAACAATCAACTTTTATTCTCTCCAGACCAGCAAAGCCAAGATTTCAGTAAACACGCAACCCCAAAAATGCGCCTGCAGATTGGGTAGAGCAGAGCCTGTGCTCCCCCTGCCAAACAACCAAGCTGTTCTCCTGTGGGTGGTTTCACAGTGAGGTTTCTCTGGGGAGAAAGTGTTTCTGGTGGTCAAGGTGGAGAATGGGGCTTCAGGAGAGCTGGCTCCCATCCCTGGCTCTGGGAATCAAGAAAGCTTTGATTGCATCAAATGCGCACGCTTGCAGGAGTCACCATTCCTCTGTTCACCTCTCCTTGCTCAGGCACAAATTGCTCCTCTGAGGAACAGAGACATCGACTTCTCCCCCATCTGATAACACTTCCTGACCTTGCAGGGTTATTGTGCAGCTGGTGTGATTGATGCCTGAAAAGCTGTCAGAGCTCTCGGGATGAAAATCTCTCTGGAAGGTATTGGAAGACGTGCACATGCAAGTGCAGACATGTGAGAAAAAGACATGCAACTCACACACACTCTGCTTCCCTCCAGCTCACAAGTCTCCACCCAGACTTTATGGTTCCGCTATTCATGCATTTAAAATATTTACAAGACGGGTCTGCAGAAAACCTGTGTTTTAAAGCCAAGTAGCCAGCCCTATAGCTTATAAATGCCCAACCCATCGCTCTGGTTGCTTAGACTCAGCCCAAGCCTCTGCATTTTACTGACAAACTTAAGCCACCATGAAGCCAGACTGAAAGGCCACAGCAGAGACAACCAAGCCCTAGTAACTGGGCTGGCACCAGTGACCTCCCCTGGACCTTTCCATTGTTCTCTCTTCATTTCATCCTAGATGTCATTAACACACTGTTTACCCCTCCTCCAGCTCATTAATGAAGACATTAAAGAAGACTGGCCATAACCCTGGTCCCTGTGGCACACCATTAGATAAATATCTCCCTGAAAAGTTCCCATCAGCAATATGAAGGAAGGACCCTTGTCTTGAGGTGTGCATAGCTGTTAGAGCTAATGACTTTATCTGTCACAGCTCATTTGCAGTGAACCCTATGGGGAGAATCGACCAATTGCACCGACAGGTTTTACACCAACTGCACCAACCATGCCTCTTTACTCAGTGGCTGTGCTGGGTTTGTCTGTTTACTCCAACTTTTGCTTTTACTTCCCATCCTAAACTGATCTGGATGCTGTTAACTTTTCTAAATCTTCTCTTACCTTGTTGGCTACCTTTCAGAAATAGGTGGCATGAGTCAATCGCAGTGGACCAGTGTAAAATGTTGTAAGATACTTCCCTCAAGTGGAGGGAATAAAAATCATTCAACTGTGTGTCACAGGCTCTGCAGTATACTTCAGGCAGCATAAAGATAATGGGAGATGGACATCTTCATGAGGCAGAATCTACTGACCTACTAAGAAGGTGTTAGGAGCATAGTAAAATTACCAGTGACGCTGCAAAATAAGCTCTCCCATTCTACAGATGTCAGAGTACAAGCAGCCACCCAGTCACTCATTGTGTCAGACACTAAAGGGGTGTTTGCTCTGACAACCTGTCAAGTTACTCCATGGAAAACTAATGTATATCCATGACCAAGTTTTGAAAATAGCTTGAACACAAGGTGAGATGAGTGTGACAAGAGCTTCCTGACAGCAGAAATGGAAGAGGTTGCTTAGAAGCAGTAGGGTGAAATACCTGAGCCCTGAAGAACAAGGCTTTTGCACCTCCTGGAGCCTGCAGCAGTGCTGTGAGGGACAGACAAGAATGGAGAGAGCCAGATACAGACTACAGTGTGTTGGTAGAGCTGGTGTATGGTATCTGTACTTGCCTGGGGCTGATGTCTGATCACGTGACCACTGTTTTCCTCAAAGCAGGCAACGAAACATTAGCAAAGACTTTGGATCTCACTGTAGTTTTCCTGTTACTGAGATAGCAGCTCTGCTCCAGTCTCTTCTGTACACACTGAGCAGAAGAACATTTCCTCTCCTGCAAATGGAAAGAGGCAAGAGGGGCTTAGCACAAGGCTGGATTTGTCTCTGTAACTAAACAGTCCTACAAGGGGGACACAAACTGTTCTTTACTGAAAATGAATTGTGCCATCAATGCAGATACCTGCAATTACTTCTGTTAAGTATTATCTTTCATTAACTATAAAATACATAATTAATAAACTGGCCCCCCACTTTTAAAAGTGCAAAGACCTTACTACTGAAAGAAATCTTTCTAGCAGTGCATATCATCGGAACAGAGGAAGGTGCACACTTCTCTATGTCTGATGACTTCCTTCTGGTAAACTGAGTTATTAGGGAGGAATATAATCACCTCTTTTCATGGCTAAGACTTCAGAGACACTCCACTCTGACACAAGTTTTTTAAGCTTATGCCTCTTGGAAGCAGGTGAGAAGAATCTGCTTTGGCTGGCAAAGATGACTTGATCTGAAAGCAGTCAGACAGACACAAGCTCTTCATTCACTGGCAAGCCTGCAGAAACAAAAAATAAAATTCATTTTTTGATTTAGTCCATTAAAGAAGTCTTCCGACTATAAATCTTCTTAGAAACACCTTGTTGATTTGGCTGATTCTCTGATAAGCAGCCCCCTATTCATCCATCTGACAAGACTGTGCAAGAGCTGCATGACCGATACTGCTTTTCACATACATCAGAACTGTTTCAATTTGGTGATATCTGTTAAACCATACCAATTAGACAGGCTTCAAAAATTTTGATGAAATATGACTCCAAGCCTAGAATTTCCACTAGACTTTGCCTCCATTTGTGATCTTCACCTCAGGTTAGTCAATGGCCAGTTTAACCAAGGGTAATTAAAATATTTCCAAAGGCTGTTCTTGGCGATGCTTTTTGACATGCTGCAGGGTACAAATGTTGATGGTTTGCCCACGGCTGATGTTTGTTCCTGCCTGCACTGGCCCAGGCAGCAATGCATGCCAAAGGAGGAGGAGGAACCTCTGCTCCATCACAATTCTCCCTGCTTGGGGAAGGTGGCAGAGGGACCGAGAGAGCAGTGGCAGAAGGAACAAGCACACACTGGGTAGACAGTGATACAACTCCTAGGTATGGAGAAGACATGAAGCATTAGAGAGGAGGAAGAGAAAAGGACAGTATGTGTTTTCATGAAATCCTTTATTGTTGCTTTGCAAGATGTCTGGATGACCCCCAGCAGAGCCAACAGGTTTCACAGACATTCACCTGCTTCAGTACAGGTGAGATTAGCAGAGAAGGGCTCTCATCTCAGCTGGTGTGCAGAACTTTTGGCAAAGAGATGAGCCTGGGGAGGGAGACAGTGTCATTTTCTGTCTCCACTACCAATTTGCCATGCTCTTCTGCAGTTGTCAGCAGGCTGGAATGGGAGACCAAGAGCTTAGTCGTGTGTGCTGGAAACTAGTAATGCACAATCCCTGACTCAGAGCAGGTCCTGTCTCAAAAAAACTGCATTAGAGAACCTTACCCTGCTACAGCCCTGAATCTATAAGGAAGGGGTCCATTCTCCACATCATTTTAACTCAAGTAAGAATGTTAGAACAGCCAACCAATTTGACTACACAAAAATTTTAGAGTCAGCAAATGATCTAGTTAAATGATGCATACAGAAATGTTAATTCAGCAACAGAAACTTTCTGCCATTGCTTAACGTCTAAAGATGATAAACCTATACAAAGAAGAAAAGAGAAGTGTTGAGCGTTCTGCCCTTGCAGAAAAAATGGTAGGAATATTTTAGCTATCACCTACAACCTACCCTATATGCAGTTACCAAGGCTGCACAGGCTGAGGGTGAGTTTAGAAGTGAGTCTGGAATGGAAGTTCTGAAATCACATTATACAGCTCTTTGCCCTGTTTTTTTTCTAGGGGAGAGGCTTGTATATCAGCTCATTTCAACCCATACTACTCTCACATAAACTTTCTGTGCAAAAGAATAATTTTATTTTCCTGCACAAAAGCATGACACTTCTTTACTGTGAGACACGCACACTCCTATCCCTCAATGGTCAGGAGCCCTTTTATGCACACACACAGAACCCGACTGATTCCCAGGCATTATTTCATCCCTCAGGATCCCTGCTGGGTCAGACTGGGAACACTGGAGAACAAAGATGGAGAAGTAAAGCAACTTCCCTCTCTGGCTCTTGGGCTGCAGAAGGGGGAGGGAG
The DNA here is from genome assembly GCA_023637945.1 of Phaethornis superciliosus. Taxonomy (NCBI): domain Eukaryota; kingdom Metazoa; phylum Chordata; class Aves; order Apodiformes; family Trochilidae; genus Phaethornis; species Phaethornis superciliosus. The sequence goes on from JAJQWJ010000012.1 coordinate 17,553,134, forward strand.
CAAGGAGGCAAAGCATCTGGCTTCCCTGCTTCTCTAACAGTCTGGTGGGAAGGCTGCTGTCAATGCCGCCTTCTGCCTTGTTGGAAGAAAGTATAAGTGACAAGAGGCCCTCCAGGCAGGCAGCCAGCAACCAGAAATTCAATTGAGCTACCTCCTAAAAGTGGACTTTTTGGGAGACCCTTTCCCTGAAATTGTTTTGCCTTGGAAAAAACCAAAAAATCAGCATGATTCAGGGCCAGTTTGTCACTCCTGCTCTCCTGGCTCTCCTTTCTTCCAAAAAAGCATGATTTGCACAAAAAGATTTACCATTTTCTGGACTGCTCTGCAACCGGCCTTGCTCATAATAAATACCTGGACACATCAATACGCACACACACGCAAACACAGATACAAACATGGTTATTTATAGATTTAGGCATAGCTTTAGATAAATAAATACACCAGTGAGTGTCTTTGCTGTATTAACACACAGGGAGAGAAGTGATACAGCAGGTGAATTTCCTCTACATTTGCAAATCAGGAAACAGAGTGTGGGACATACGGTCTGTCTCTAGGGTTTAGGCCAACTGGTTATTGGCTGGTGCTGCTGTTCCTCTAACAAGCCCCTGGATATATCACTGTGGCTGTAGAGAAATGCAGCTGAAAGAGCCTTTGGCTGTCAACAGCAATCTGTCACTTCATGTATCTTACCCTGCCTCTTAGAGCACAAAAGCTTCTGAGCTGCAAGCCAGTGTTAGCAGAAAGGTCATTTTGCAGGTAGGCTGTGGTATTTTTCTTTATTTCTGGGAATGTGCATCCAGCTTGAGGCACCGTCTGGATGCTGCAGGATGAATTTCAGCTTCACACACGCCTAGCTTATAATTTAAAAGGAGGAAGCATTTCCATTACAAACCCCATTTTTCCCCATGGATTTATACCTTAGCTATTGGGCTTCACTTCGGAGTGGGACTTCACTGAATATATTCACAGGCAGGGAGAAACTATTTTTCTTGTACAACATTTAAACCCAGCTCAGTCTCTTTTGGTTGTAAGTCGGTGAAGGAAATTACGTATGCACACAAACACTCACAAGCACATACAAAAAGCTTATACAAAGCTGTGCCTGCTGAGAGAGCTGTTACAAAAAAAAAAAAAAAAAAAAAAAAAAGAAAAAAAAAAAAGAAAAGACAAGCCAATGCAAATAAGCTCAGTTTTAGGAGTGAATTAATTTGACTGACTTTATTATTCTAAATTATTAACAAGTTCCAGCAACCTTAGAACGTAATAATCATATTCAGGCTTTTATCTAGGTTAACTGGAAACAGATAACTCATGCTGATAGAAATGTTATCAGCACGCATCTGTGACAGTAAACTTGGAGGCAGAAACCTGACACACAAGGAGCCCCTCTCTTTGCAGCAGTGTTTTAACGACTCCCCTATGATCCTCCTCTCCTGAAATATTCCAGTGCAATGAATCACCCTCCAGACCATGCCAGAACCCCCCTATTTTCATGAATGCCAGATGAAACCTGACCTCCACAGCACTCTCATCTGTTAATGACTTGGTTCAGCTTAGTAAGCCCGTTTTTGGGCCTTTTTAAAAACTCTTTATTGATTCCTCTTTGATGGAGTCCAACAAAGCACATTGACTGAAGCAATTTATGTTAGGTAGTGCCTCTGGTTCCAGGAAAGGCTCTGAGAGAGGTTCAGCACCTTGCAAGTCACACAGGTTATCCAGGTATCTCATGGTTACCAATTTCATCCAATCCATCCCCGTGACTGAGATCAGGAAAGACCTCCTGGTTTCCCTCACTCCCAAGTAGGAACAGGTAGGATATCACTTCCTAACACCACAGGGTAAAGTTGGGAAATGTGAGAAGGATTATCCCAAACTTCCTTAAGAAGAAAAAGCTTCAAGTGGTCACTGACAGAAGGCATTTCCCCACTTCCAGTGGCACAGAACCCAATCTGGTGGCATCAGAGCTGGCACAGTGAGCACTGGTACCAGCAGGACCAGAGTATCTGGAAATGATAAGATGTCCCTGTTCACATCTGCTGCACAGCTGTGTAAAATGCAAAATTGTTTCAGTGCCACAAAAATCCAGATGAGGCAGCTAGGATTTATCCTATCAGCTGGGATGGTGCAGATATCCCCACAAAAAGCTGCAATCCCTCTTCCTTTCTTGGCTTCATACACAGACCTTCCCCCCAAAGCTGGGGAACCACTGCCTGAACATCATTCAGATGTTCAGTAAAACCTCACAGTACTCAGTGACTCCTAAGTGCAAATAACAAGTTTTCCTGCTTCTTGCTAAGAGGGCACAGCAACAGGGCACAGGAGGAGAGCTGAATGCTGCAGTGACTGGAAAACCAGACTCAATTTAGCCACAGAGCAGTTTAAAGCTGCTGCTGCATTTTTCATGGAAGTACAGCAAATCCCCACCACTAAGCAACAGCCCAGGTGGCCATAAGCATGGCAACACTGCCTGCACGGGTGGAGAGCAGGCAGGAAAGGGGGTGTGAGGAGGGGCAGAGCCAAAGATGCAGCCCACTGTCCTTCCAGGGAGGGAAGGGCACCTGTTAGTAGCACCAGGAGGCATTGGAGAGCTGCTGGATTCTCAATCACTCAAAGGCTCCTGCAGTGCTCAAGTACAAATCAAGTTTCACTGTTCACCAGCTGGAGCCCTGGGCAGGGGTGGTTCCCCAGAGAAGGAGCTCAGGAGCAGTTCCCCAGGGAGAAGGACGAGGGGATGGTCTGGAGAGGGTGTACATCACAAGTGACACGGCAGGAATGGCCATCGGGCCCCTCCTGTGCCAACGGGAGTTTTGTCTGGTGAGAATGCAGCTTATCATTTATCAAAGAATGGTAGAAGAAAATGTGGCCTCTGAATCTACCTGGATCTGCTGTCTCTGCTCAGGCAAGACATCAGATTTCAGTCTGCCTCTCTGCAAGGCTCCCAGGGAGCCCTGGCTGTAGGAAGTGGGACAACAAGGCTAAAGGCACATTTAATTACCATCAGAGCATGGACACCTAACTTCAGGTTCTTCGTTTATAGAAAAAAGAGCTGAAAAGCCTTCTGCTTCCTCAGAGACTCTTGTGGAGTGCTGAGGGGAGGAGTTTTTCCTCCGCCATTCATTCCCCAGCAGCTCAGGGGTGATGGTCAGGCAGGTGGATGGCTGGGGCTGTGGCAGACGGGTTGGAGAGCAGGCAGACAGCTTGCTGAGTGCCTCAGGAATGGGGGCTGCTTGGATCAGGGGCTTCAGAGGGACCACAGGGTTCCCAGGTGACACGTGATGGATGTGGGAGCCTGCACTGCCTCACGCCTCGCTACCGTGAAGGCTCAACCTGTGACCCCCCAGCACGTGTCTCACTCAGTATCTACCAGAGATCCCATATGGCAGCTGCTGAGTGATCTGGACCACTGGGGCCTGTCAGGACAAACACACCAGGCTCCCTGGCAGTTCACCCAAGAGTTATGAAGCCGTCGCTTGCTCAGGCTGTCTCCAAACAGTGCCAGCACGCCTTGGTACACTGTCTGCTTTTCACCTGACTGTCATTTTTGGATGCTACTCCTAGGAGGCATTTTTGGAGCTTCAGGAACAGTGAGGGAGAATGAGGCCATATTCCAAGCCTTTCTCCCTCCTCACTTCTCCCCTGGATTCTCTTTTCTGGAAAGTTTTCCCATGCTAAGTATAGTCCCTAACAGGTGCACGACCAGAGGGGACTGTCAGGGACGCAGCTGTCCCCACAGAGGCCTGGATCCATCTCCATCTGTCTCACTGGAGTTATCCGTGCTGTCTAACTGAGCTCTTCAGACACAGGATGGGGAAGCATTGGAGATTCAGAAAGGGAGGAGATTCATGTACACACAGACAGAAGGAGGATGATTATTCTGGAGAATGCCACAAACAAAGCCTCTGACATCCAACTAATGCATCCTTTGAGGCTTTAAAGAGCCCTTGCCACACACAGGCAGGCTGCCAACTAACTCATTTCTCTTCCTTGCCACGCTAACAGCCTGATGCCAAGGTCAGGCTTTAAATGAAAGCTGACTGCTTTGTAATCCCCTGTGCCTCATTTGAGGATGCCACAAGACTAGTAAGAATCAGTGGCAGAAAATATTTGATGGGGGACTACTGCAATGCAATGACTGAAGTGGTTCCCTTGCCCAGGCTGCTGCCAGTCTGGGCTTCCACCCTCCCAGCCCCATACCACGACCTGGGGGCAACCAGCACTGGGGCTGCAGGGAGTATGAGGCCAGCAACAGAGGTAACTGAGATCCTTCTGTCACGCCTCAGAATGTGCACGTGTACAAAGCAGGTGCAGATCACTGACCTCCAGGTGCACAATGGTGACAAACTGCCCCGACTCAGAGCTGAGGGCACCAAGTGCTGGGGTAACCTTCCTGGACACAAAGTTGTCTCAGGGGATACAGAAATATGAGAAACAGAGCCAAGTGGCAACCCTGCTCACAGACAAAAGTTCCTTCCCACTCCTGAAGTGTCACAGCATAACTTCAGGCCGGTATGACATGAGGAAATAATTCCTTTGCAACACACCACAGCTCCTCACCACGCACATTGCAGCAAGAGCAGCTGATCTGTTTTACAGAACTGGGTGTTGGGATGTGTGCAGTGTTAACAAGCTGGTTTAGCTTAATAGGAGGGTGATGAAAGCCATATGCAGGGAATAGGGATGGTGCTTTGACATCCCCCCCACCATTGTTGAAAGAACAAAGAATGAGGTTTCCACATTCACACTGCACCACCACAGAATGTGCTCCATGCAGTCCTTTGACCACAAAGTCCAAGGTGTGAACTCGGGGAACCCAAAACCCAACTGACTGCTAAAGGGGAGAGTCTTAAGCAGTAGGAAATGGAGCCACAGCCAGCTCTCAAAAGCCTGCCTGAGGCTCAGAGAAAAAGTGAGATGGTCTAGGGGAGACAGATGCATATAAATCTTTGGCTGAGGGAAAATACATTTCCCCTCTTTTATTCTGTTGTTAAAAAGAGACCACACTGCTGCCAGCAAGCCTCTGCCCAGTCACACCCTCCCAAAGGAAGAACCACAAGTCCCTGGGTCTGGGGTGCTCCAACCTGGGACAGAAGAGCACTCAGCTGCAGGGAGAAGCTCTAAAGCCAGGCAGATGCCTCAAGGCAGCGAGCCCAAATGACATTGCCTTCCTGCCTTCTGCCCTGCCCAGATATTCCTTTCCTCTAAAGTGTTCCTCAGCTGGGCTGGGTGCATGTGACAGCAACTGTGGGGACCTCCCTTCTCTCAGCTCACACCAGGCACAACCCTAACACCTTCAGAGGTGGACACAAGCAGGAGTTTCATTGGTAAGAAGAGCAGGATCAACGCCAGATTTACCAACACCAGCCTGGGTTACAGGGATGGCATCACCTCAACCTCTTTCTTAAACTGCCTTGACTTTAAATGTCTCGATTTCTGTCCCCTTCTCCAGCTTTTCAGGGCCTTTCCTCCTTTTACAACAACTGATTTCAGAAAGAAGAGCTGACTGAAGCTCTTTGGGTCTCCAAAGACTATTCCATCACATTGGTGCTGAGGCTGCCAGACTGAGTTATCACAGCTCCTGCCCTCCCCTGCCATTAATACCTACTCACCAATGGAGCACTCATCCAGCCCAGACAGAGAAGGTCAACCCTAAGCTGCAGAAGTCTCCCTTGATTAGGGAAGAGATATCAAAGGTCAAGAAGAGGAAAACAACCACATCCCAGGCATCTCCCCTCTCTAGAAAACATAATTGAGCTCAGATAGCCCCAGGGAGGGAAGGAGTTACAGGGAATCATGAACTTTTCATGATCAGCTCACCTTGCATGAAGGAAACCCCAGGCACGCACTGGCACCAGCCCTGAGCCTGGGGTCTCACAATACCCATGTCACACCAGCTGGCATCTCTTTCTGTCCCAATTCAACCCCTTCCTGTCCTGTTAGCAGGACTTCCGAGGCTGTGCAAGAGAAATTGATACCAAAGCAACACAGGAGGAGTGATCTGGGACTATACTTGCTGAGGAAAGGAAGCACATCCCACTGTTCAAGGGATAATAAAAAGATAGTAGACATTCTCACACACTAACAGCATTCACTCCAGTTCAGGAACACTGAGATTTTCAGTAAGGATGCTGCTGTGGGTGAAAAATCACCTGAAGGCTGAATCACTAGCTCAAAAGTGTGGCTGTGCTTAGGAAAAAGTGACACCCCTCCTCAGCTACGGCTGTCACACAGCTGTCAGGCCAAGAAAATACATGGCTAACATTTGCAAGTCATTTTTTTACCACAGCCTGGTAGCCCCAAGCCCAGAGTAAACCAAGAAGCAGCAACACCCAGCAAGGTCATTTGCACTTGAACAGCACAGCTGGAACATCTGCAGCATTATGCAATTCCCTGCCTGAACAGACACTGGATTGAGAAAGGGTTTTTCTGCCCTTCTGTGTCCTCTACCCATCTGCAAAAGAGCTGAAAACCACAAGCCAGAAGAGAGGTAAAATTCTCTTTGTCTTTGCTCTTAATACCAGAAGAAGACTGCCTCAAACTCCAAGACTCCCACCAGCACCCTAGCTAGGAGCACATTCATACCCTGAATCCCAAACTGGCCAGTGCCAGATGGGACAGGGTCACTAAAGATGGGACCTGGACTTTGCCCTTGAACACCCAGCACCACAAACCCAACGTCAGATCTAGGCAGCCCTGGTCAAACCTCAAGCCTGTACTCTACAGTACAAACCACAACCCAGTGGGGGCTGGTGTGCTCCACAGGATTAGAGTTGGTGAAATAAGAATCAGTAAAGATATTGTCCTGGAAGATATTAGCCCTGGAAGCTCCAAAATGCCAAAAGCCTGGACTTTACTGGAGAGCTTTCAGAAACAGGGTCTTGTTCTTCAATCCCTCACTCCTGGGGCCCTGTGTCTGCACAGAGAATTCCACTTTGTTACTGCAAAAATGGCACTCTTAACTCTCACAGCTGAAAAGTCTGAGAATGAGGCCCAAGGATTAAACCCCTCCTTGCCAGGCCTACGATAAATAAAAAGAGTTAAAGCCAGATCTGTAAACTGTAAGGATTTAAAGCCAATTCTGTGACTGTTTCAGGCAGTTCTGGCATTCTTTGTAGTTGGCGAGTGAGGCTCCTGGGGAGATGTGGGATAGCTGGATGGGGGATGGAGCAGGAGGAGCGATTCCCTCTGATGCCGAGGTTTCTGGAGGCGGGAGGGCTGGCAGGCAGGAGGCACAGGAAACAAAAGCAGACATTTGAGAGACTTCTACATCCAGATTTCTGAGCCAAAATTTCCTCTCAGTCCTGCCTGTACATCTCCATAAACTTATCAGGCCTCTGCACTGTGGTTCGAGGACAATTTGACCTGGAGGCTGAACAATAGGATTAAGCACTGGCACAGCAGAAAAAAAAAAATTATTGCAGATATTTATTATTGCTGTTATTATTCCCTGTTATTGGAGAGTTATTGTTCCTACAGAACATTTGTTTCCCTGAGCCCCATTGTGTAAGTGTTGGTGCCTTTGCTAGATTTAATGGTCTGATTATCATGGGCTGTGTCACCTCCTCCCCATTAGACATGACAAGGCCTGCTCTCCTCTCTCCATTCCCCTTCTTGTTTTGCTAGCAGGCAAACACACCTTTGCCGCTCCTTCATGGCTCATTTTTCAAAATTCTCCCATGGTCAGGGCTGATGGGGGTTGAAGGAAGGCAGGTAAGGGGGAAAGGCCATCTCTAGGCTGGGCATCTCACCCTAAAGATGGCTAGCTGTGAGTGGCTCTTCTTCCCTGGGAGAAAATCTATGTTTTTATTTACTTAGTGAAAATCATGGAATGGTTTGGGCTGGAAGGAACTTTTAGAGGTCATCTAGTTCTACCCCTCTGCAGTGAGCAGGGACAGCTTCAACACTTGGGTACAGATCCACCACCTGTCAGCCCCACAGCCCATCTCTAAGCAATATCCTGCAAATATTCCATAGGCAAAGAAACTTATCTTTGGCACACAGTTACTCATAGGATAATACCTATGCCAAAACCCAACACAGGCATGGGAACCATAAGTGCTGCTCCTCCCCACCATGGTCACTCTACAGCAGGGCAAAGGGGAGAGTTAATATTAAAAAAAAGAGCACAAGAAGGGGCTGGGGCTGGCTGGGATGGTGGGGAGGGAGTAAGCAAGTCTTCTGCTCTCCTATGAGCAGACTGTGGCAGATCATCCAGGACCTCTCCTTAACACCGTATCTGAGGAAAACAACTCCTTGCCAGGACATCAAAAGTACAGTATAACAAACAGCATTAGAGAGCTTCTCAGCAGGATTAAACATTTACATGAATACAAACAGCATCTGCAGTGAAACCAGTTCAAATGAAAATCATAACAGCTATTGATTCTCCTGCTTCGGGGTATAAGCTGCCTGCCAGCTGGGGTTGGGGTGAAATCTCCCCCTACAGGGTAGCATTGCACAATTACAGGCATTATGGGATTTTTATGCCTTCCTCTAAGGCATCTGGCCTTGGCTTCTGGTGGAGACAGGATACTGGGCTGGAAGGACTATGGGTCTGTTCAGCTCAAACAGTTTTTATGTCCTAATACAAAATTAATGGTTCTTTCACTGAGACTCCACGCAGCAAATGCATTGCAACAGGCAGAGGAAAAATGGGACCGAAAACTCGTTTCTTCCCAGTGCTCTTTGATGCCACACAGCCCTCAGGCCCTAGCCAGGCTCACCTACACTGTGCTACAGACACCCCACGCTCTCTAGGGCTCAACAAGCTGATGCCAGACCCACAGCATGTTGCAGTCCTGAGCTCCTAGCTCTGGAGATCCCTCAGCCTCCTGCCTCCTACACCGGGGATGGCAGATCCACAGCAGCAGCTGTAACACAGGTGGGTTGTAGGTGCCTGGGGCCTTTTAAGCCAAGTTTTCTGACTGTACCACCTCCTCGATGGCCTTTCCTGCTGACAAAAGGGCTGACTGTGGAATTAGGCGGGCTGGGAAAGCAGAAACAGCTGTCTTAAAAACTGTATTTCAGGGTGCACATGCAGGTCCCTTCTGATCATATGGAACAACACCTCACTCGTCATTCAGATAGCCAGACAGAGCCACTCATCTTCATGTGGTGACACCTTTTATCTACAAACACCTAAATTAAGACTCACAACCAGCCTGCAAACTGGTCAGGATGCTTGTACCAAGCCAAGGGCACACTCTCCTGCCTTACATCCAGCACAGGGCTGGGAACTGGAGGAACTACTTGCTCCCATCATGATTTTTTACAGCAGGATGTTTCTAAAAAGTCACCGTGCCCCAGTGGCTGGAGCAAGCAGTTCTTGTTGAGCTGATTATCCTGGCATCTCAGTGGCAGCAGTTGTGCATTTGCAGTGAACTTGGTTGGCTTACTGCTTGCCCTCAGGGAGTCAATGGCACTGCTTGGAATCCTGATCCTGGAGTCCTGACTCAAGTGTTCTGGAAAACCACAGGGCCTGCTGTTTCCATTCCTCTCTTTGTTCTCCAGGACCTTTGCTGAGGCCAGCACAACCCTGGAAATGGCAGGATTTGAACTGCTTTTGCAGAGGCCTACGGGGATCTTGCTGTTGCCCTGTTCTTGGCCACGGGCTACAAGGAGGGCTATAAACCCTCTGGAGCTCCAACTCTACCACAACTGGCCCCACCTGCTAGACCCACAGCAAGGAGAGGCTTTATCAGCAACTGTCTCCATCCAGTGGAGCTTCAGAACCTTGTTCCCTTTGTGTGTCCAGCTATAAAACTGCAACAGCTTACATCTTCCTCATCTTCCCTTTTCCCACCAGATCCTCATAAACACCTCTCCATCACACCATGGAGCTCCTCTGCTTCCTCCATGCCCCTGCTATCCCCAGATAGCTTTCCCACTCAATGAATGGCAATTCATTGGCCCCTTCTCATATCCCCTGCCCACCTTGGCTGACCAGCCAGCTGGGTCAGATGCAGCTCACCTGGCAAGCCCAAGGCTCCACAAACCATGTGTGTTCCACCAGTCTGCCCACAACCTGGCATGGTCAGCAACCAAACTGCCTGCTTGGGTTGAATTAAACAGCTTTGGTGGCTGCATGTGGTGTTTAGGCATGTAATCACATCAGACACCTCTACCCACGGGTCAGATGGGGCTGGAGTCTGTCTTTATGCTCAATAATGACTGAAGCAGAGCTCCCCTCTAATCATAAAATTCTACTAAACTCTTCCTTCACCCCTACCCCAGCTCTGTCTGTTTGGGGGAACAATGCCCTTAGTCATACAGGGATGTTAACCAAATCATAAAGCATATGTAATGACATTGTCATGGCTGACATGCTGATCGATGCTTTTCATACAAAATTATGCTTTCTGCCACTAATATATATTGATCTTTTTTGTGCCTGTGTAGCACTGCAATAAAAAGTGACTTAAAGATCTGACAGCACTGAGCATCCTCCATGGCTCTGCACCCCCCAGCAGCCCAGCAGCCACCCAGCAGCACCCCTCTGCATTTCTTACTGTTCTTATGACTGCCTGAGCCCATCCAATGCTGGTGCCAGAGCACCCTGCCTGATCCCAAAGAGGCCACAGCATCTCTGTGAACATCCATCTCCCTTTACTTTCCTGTCCCTTGAACAGTTCTTAGGTTAAAATGGTTCACAGGGAGTAGAGAATAAATAAGAGTTTGGAGTGAGTGCTGAGGAAGAGAAGCAGGGTCACATCCTGGGCACTTTTAGGACAATAAAGAGGAGAAACAGGACCAAGTATAGAACAACTGGAAACATTTACAACTGCTGTGCAGGGAAGTCGTGCAAGTGCTCCTGGTCACGGTCAGACTGCTTGAAACTCCTTAAATCAAAACCACGGAGCTTCAGAGCAAGCGCCTGGTGAGAAGCTTTGCTGGACACAAGGCATCCATTCAGCTCTGCTCCAAGGCTGGGGTCCTGCTCTGTTGTCTCCTATACACAGAAGGGATCACAGAGTGATGTGGTGGTACCTCTTGGGTTGGGCTCCCAAGCTCTTACAGAGCTCTGGCACTCTGTTTTCCCCATGTCTGACTCCATTCCCTCTTCTCTTTCCATCTTTTCCCACAAGGGAAGAAGAGCATTTCCATGTCTCCCAGGAGCCCAGAGAGGGAAGCTGCACTAGAGATCCTGAAGTGTGAACTCAGATACAGGACTGCAAATAGATTAATGATGACAGGAGGAGGCCTGGGTTCAGTCACTCCTGTCTGGCAGACACGCAGTTATTGAATTTGTTCCCTATGCACATTTTGGGAGTACACTGCTTTCCTTGGCTGAAGGGAAGAGACCAGATCCATACCCATCATGAGCAAAGGAGCCAAGCTGCAACAGAAGAACCAGAAAGCAGGAAGGGCCAAAGGTCTCTGGGGCTCTGTACAATCTCAGAATTCCCACAGGTGCTGCACACATCTACACACACACATACACACCAGGGGATCCTGCTCCCCACTCCACTTTCTACCACTGATTTGTCATTATTTCCATGTTCTGGGGGAGCTGCTGCAATGCATCCTGCTCCTTTCTTTTTTGACGGCTGCTCAGGTAGGCAGGGACCTGCCCTGCCTTTGATGACCTGTGTCAGAGTCCAAATGGTGTTCAGGGTGACCCAACACTTGGGAACATACCCCAGTCCCCATCCATCAACACGGAACAGCAGTTTTAATGTGTCCCGTTTCCCCCTTCCCATGCAGACACCAAGTGCTGAGAAGGCATTTCAGGCTAAAAACCTACAAATCAAAAGGTGCTGCCTCTGGATGATGAAGCTTAAAATATGATGGCATCTCCTCCAGGCTGTGAATGGGTTCACTGAGGAGAGCTCCTCCAGTCCTGAGACCCTCCCCTTCCTTATCCTCCTCCTGGGAAAACTGGAGAGGCAAAGGGCTGCTGTTCCAGCAGATTTGCAGGAGTGGGAGTTGAAGAATCAATGAAGCTCTGAAAGCCAGTGGGGAAAGTCATTCGGCACCTTCCTGACACTGGGAATAAATGATTCAGCGGGAAAGAAAAAAAAAAAATAATACAACAGCCCTCAAATGAGGCTGGAATTACCCACTGGAGAGATATTTCATCTTGAGGAACTGTGTTTGCTGCAGTGTTCATCTCACTGAGCCACAGCAAGGCTTTAATATCCAGCAAAAGGTCAAACCTAAATGGGAACTGTTAGAGCTCACCAGAGCCCCCGCCGCCAGCACGCCTGCACACACATCATGAGCTCCCAGCCCCTCACCCAGGGCAGGCTCTGAGTGAGAGCTGAACCCTCCTGGAAACACCCCATGCACCTAACTGCTCATCATTCATCTTCCCTCCCTGCACTGCAAAGTATCACCATGCCTGCTTTATTAACAGCCATCTTCCCTATGACACAGACGGGTCAGGGAGTGATTCTCCCCCTCAGCTCTGCTCTTGGTAGACCCCACCTGGAGTGCTGTGTCCACCTGTGGAGTCCCCAACACCAGAAGGACACAGAGCTCCTGGAACATGTCCAGAGCAGAGCCAGTCAAATGCTCAGGGTGCTGAGCACCTCCCTGGGAAGCCAGGCTGAGGGATTGGGGTTGTTCAGCCTGGAGAAGAGGAGGCTCCCGGGTGAGCTCAGAGCAACCTTCCAATATCTGAAGGGGGATACAAGAAAGCTGGGGGAGGGCTTTTTGCACAGGATTGTAGTGAGAGGACAAAGGGCAATGGTTTAAAACTTGAACAGGGGAAATTTGGGTGAGGGTGGTGAGATGCTAGCCAAGGTGGCCCAGGGAAGTTGTGGATGCCCCCTCCCTGGAAGTGTTCAAGGCCAGGTTAGGGGCCTTGAGCAAACTGGTCCAGCGGGAGATGTCCCTGCCCATGCAGGGGGGTTGGAACTGGATGATCTTTAAGTTTCCTTCCAACCCAAATCCATCACTGAGGCAGCCATCCTACAACCCACACCTAATTCTCCCTTCACCATCTCTCATCACGCCAAAGTCACAGGGCCTGGCGACAAAACCCACGGGGCTCAGGACACGGGCACTGCTCTGCTCACAAGCCAAACTCCATCACTGTGGAAGGAGGACTGGCAGAATTAGCTTTGGGAGGCAGGGCAGAAGGCACAGCTGGGAGGAAGGCACTCTCTGTGCCTGCCGAAGGCAGCATTTTTCAGCCTCACTTGGTCTTAAGTCTGCAACGCTTTGCTGCTCCCTCTAGACATGGGGACCTGTGGCCACTGCTGATGGGTGCCCAGGCAGCTGGGGGGAGTGGCATTTGTGGTGGAAGATGCCCAGGCCCCCAGAGGCTTTGCCACCCTCTTTCTCTGAGCCCCAGTGCTAAGGGCACTCTGTTGCTTCGGGTGCCAAATTCTGCAGAGCAGAGCCTTCCTCTGCCAAAAGGAGTAGAAAGAACCCAAGACACAGCAGGAGCGGGTCCTGTGCCAAAGCTGAGGCCAAAAACAGGGAGCAGAGCGTAGATGGACCATAGGACAGCACATCTTGTCCCATGGGTTCCCAGGAATGGTTCGGCCCAGGTCAAAACATAGGAGCACAGCTCCACAATGACCTGCACTCACTCCCTTTGGAAGAAAGAAGGAATACAAAAGGAACAGACCTACCTGCTTAGGTGTCTCAAGCAGGGTGAGTTTGGGGTGAAGGCTGGGAGCTTCCAGATGTTTCCACTCAAGGGCTCTAACTGAGCAAGGCACCTGTTTATCGTAAAGGAAGGTGGGATTCCAAGGCATTCCAGGGCTCTGGGAGGCAGCTGTCAGCTCCTTCTCATTTAGAAACATCAACACATAAAATATCTTTTCTGAGCAGAATTGCAGAGGCATTCTGCTTGTGCCCTGGTCCTGACCCCTGCCCCTCACTCCTGACCTGTCATCCCTTCCCCTGCTCACCTCTTGCACCACTAATGCTGCTCCCTCCCTCTATCCACACATCACCTCAGCCTTTCCTCAGTAATTTGTACTCTTCTTCCTCCTCAACTCTGCCCACTGGGACTTCAGCATGCCTATTCCAGGCAGAGTTCTTTAGGAAGGAATTAGGCAGACAGGAGGTGGAGAGAAGGCAGAGGTTCCCAAAGAGCTTCCTGCCTCCCTCTCACCATTCTTTTCCATGGAAAAGGTGAGAGTGCAAGAGAAGGAGTGAACTAAGCTCTTCCTGTAACATTCACTGTCCTCCCAGAGCAGGTCAGTGAGCTGAGCAGAGCTGGCTGATTTTACCTACAGCTGAGCTGAAAACCTGCTTGAGTTTTGGGGTTTAGAGCAAAACTGGTCCAAAGTGACAGGCAAACTCCCAACCCAAAGAAACAGAAAAATATGAAGCCTCCTGACAGCCTTCCACCTTCCATCATCACAACCTGAAGTCCTCACCTTTCCTGTTCTAGACCATATTAAATTCAGCAAATGTGCCTCCACGCTGCCCAGCCAGCCCCTCCAGATGAACCAATTGCCATCCCTGGTGGACAACACGCTGCTTTCTCAGCTGATCTGGACCAACAGCCACTGGGGAATCACTTGAAATGACCACTCACATTTTCATTTGTGACTCAAGCCAGGCTTTGTTATGTACAGAAGGATTAAATTTTCTAAGGTTAAGATGAGATAATTTTTTGTTCAAATATTTATACCTGAAGCTCACCAGAAAGTCATCAGGATTCTGCTGGACTGTGCTGAACTATCCACATCCCCCCATGGAAAACGTTTTTTATGTGGTATTTAAAGCATCCAGAAGTGTTGAAAATTCAGCCCTCCTGATTGCTCCTGAGCCAGTGTGGGTCTGTGCCATATATCCATGCCTCTGAGGGAAGCAGGAAGAACTTTCTGGCCTTTTCTTCCTAATAATGGTGAACATTTGGACATGGCCAGAGAGGGTCACCAACCCCTCACACAGTCACACTAATGCAGGAGGTCAAAACTGTCTCTGAATTGCAACCAGCAGCCAGATACTTGTGGAAAATAGGGTCAGATTGCTTCTCCCTGTTTTTGGCTTTGTTGAGATGTCTCTGTCTTCTGGATGCAAGACCTCCCTGGCAACAAACTAAAGGTGTCATTTGGAGATCTCACCCTTTCTATTCACAGTGTTTAAATTCAAAAGTCAAACTCAAGGTTGGCAGGGAACAGAGGCAAAGAAAGAGCCCAGTGACCTGCTGTCAGTTCCTGACAGCCCAGCCCAGGGCAGCCAAGCTGGCCTGCAATACTTATCCCTCCTGTTGCTGGGGAAGGTTTCTGTACAGAGGTAGCAGCTGGAGGACCTGTCACAGATTTAAACTGCTCAGGATTAAGCACAACAGGAAAAAAAAACCAACCCAAACAGACAAGAAGTGTACTGTAACATTTGGGTTTTTGTTTCCTCCTCTGTGACCCCTAGATGCTTCCTCACGACAATGTTTCACCAGGAGGAGGCTGAATTCACCCACAGCTGCAAGAGATACCTGGGGCCTTAAGAAATGTTCCTCACTCACCCAGCAGCTCCTAACTGCTTCTTAACATTTCTGTTTGCTGCTGCCTCCACCCCTAGACCCTCATTTCAGCACATCAACCTCTATTTCAAGCTCCCTTCATCCACTCTTGGAACTGTTCATGTCTTCAGTGTATGTGTCCAAGGTTTATCTGGGAGTTAAGTACAGCTCAAGTTTGACAAAGCTTCTGCAGCAGATGCAGAAGCTCAGGTAGAAATCATCCTCTCCTTTCTCTGCTCCTTTAAAAAGAGCAAGGGGTGGCAGAGGGAAGCTGACATCCTGCTGATGAGCACAGGCTGGATCCCTGTGTGATGAACCCTGAAGGGAGAACAGGCATCTTCAAAAGATACTCCCATGAGATGAGGGCCAAGCTGATTTACTGGACTCCTTTCCCTGGGTAGACAACCAACTTCCCCAAGAAGTCAACAACTTTCTGCAACTTCCCAAACGGGGAGTGCTGTTCTGAAAGGAAGCTCCTATCTTTGAAGATTTCTCATCTACTTCCCAGTGCTCTGGGCACTGCTATGAGAGCTTGCTTTTCTTCTCTGCTGGCTGCAGAAACATTTCCAGGCACCCATCTGCATGTGACCCTGATGAGATCACCCAAATCCACCAGGCTCACAGGGAATGCAGGAGTGTATACAACAGCTTCCTCTTGGTGCTCACCATTTTCCCCTCACAACACAAACCACAGACCGACAGCTGGCAGGTCAGCATCCCCCTCCTGTGCTGGATGAGGAAATGCTGAGGGGGAAAACACAGACACTAACCTAAACAAATACACTGTTTACAAAGTGCCCTGTAAACTGTTTACATTGCTGGGGAGAAAACCATGGAGGAACAGCAGCTGGAGCATATTCTTCCCAGTGCTCCAGTGGGAGCGGAGCTGATGCGTGGCTGGAAAGGGTGTAAACGTACGAGGCAAAAGAAAAGGCAGCAAAATCCCAGCACCACCTGTACCTCCAGCCTGCCAGGACCTCAACACTGCTTCCCTAGGCACACTCCAAGGGAGTGGGCATGTCCCTAGGGCACAAGGCAGTGTAGCCATGTCAGCTGTACCAGGCACAAGCAACCTCCAGCTCCGGGGCAATGCCTGGGGTGGGGAGGCTTGCCAGGGGCTGCTGGTGAGCTAACCCCCTAGTGCCAGAGGAAGCAGACCTGAAGGAGCTAGTCCAGAACCTCCTCTGGAGCCCCTGGGCTCCCCAGTGCATGTGAAGTGTCTTGTGACTCTCATCTGGTGGAGACAGTGTGTGGTTCTCAGGCTGGCCTCCTGCTATCCTACAGCCATGTCTTGAGAGCGGTTAAAAATGAGGCCTCATAAATGCCAGTGAGAACATTTTTAAGTTCTGGCCTAAAATAAAAGCTTCAGTGTACCTTTCATGTGCCCTGCTTCCTGCTGGTGGAAGCCTCTTAGCAGTGGCTGTGCAGAAGGCAATGTGCCAGCACAGCACAGCTGGCTCAGCTCAAACACCCATGAGCCCCACAAACCCCCCCCAGGGCACCCAGGGGCTGCAGACACAGTAGGACTGCCCAAGCCACCCTGGGGGCTGAATCCAGGCCATGAAAGGCTTTGGCTGAAGAAAACGGAAGGGTTAAAAGTAAAGCATACCCTTTATTCAGTCCCCTTCACACTCCCAGAGCAGAGTGTGGTTCATTACGTTACTTGAATGGCTGAGCTAGACGTGAGAAAATATGGCTTTCAGTCAAGGAAGGTGCTAAATGCTCTGAGACCAGAAATAGTGTCTGAAAGAGGTATGTGAGGCTGGGCAGCCAGCTGGAACAGCAAGGACAGTGCAAACACACTCCCCACACATGATACGGCACCCCTGACCCAGTAGCTAGAAAGAAACACAGGTACAATGATTAAAAATAAAAAGAAAGCAGGGACACTTACCCATTTGGTGTTGAAGGGAGGGCAGAGGGGCAAGGAGACCACATGGCTCCATCAGCAGGAGCAAAGCAATGTTCATCCACACTTGCTCTCAACCATAGCACCAGGAGGAGTCCATCCCCAGGGCCAGTCCTTCCTTCACCCTCCTGTTGGTCTCCCAGGGCCCAGTTGTGTCCCTTTCCTTACCATGAAGAGGATGGAGCAGTCTTGCAACAGAGCTGAACATCTCAGCTGGCAGGAATGTTAGAGGAATCTGGAGGATCTCTCCAAGACTGAGCTAAAATAAAAACCAACAAAAAATCAACTAACATTCTCAGGCTAACCCACAACAAAAAAATTGTCAGGTTCCTTTGCTGAAGCAAAAAAACTCCACATCTAAAAATATTTTTCAGAGCAAACCACACAGGCTGGCCAACCCAAAAGAATTGTAGGGTTTTTTGTTTGTTTTGGATTGGTTTCAGAAGACTTTGAGGAGTAAAAAAATATCAGCTAGCTAAATTTCAGAACAAAGTGGCTCTTCAGAATGAAAACTTGAGCCACTTTGTTTTTCAGAAGGAAAAAGCCCAAAATGACTGCTGAATTTGGTCAGAGTTACACAAAATCTTTTCTGTTGGCCCTATACATGTCTCAGTTCCAGTACAAAACACCTTCAGATTCCCCATGTACCCCTGTGATACTCCCTAAGCCTGGAGAAACCCACTGTGGAGGTAGGGAGATGTAGCTGGAAATTCATGCTGCCACCTTTTGGCTTCCTTCTGGTGACCCAGTGCATACCAGAGCCCAGCAGTGCCTCTTGTAGCAGTGCCTTCTCACCTCTCCACCCATTATTTCACTGCGAGATGGGCAGTAAAGCCATTGCAGCTTCTGGTTCTGAGTCCTCAGGCTGTGATTTATCAGAAGCCTTTAGAAAGTGGAAAGTGAATAAATTCTCTTTTCCAGAAAGCATTTACACTCCTGCCTTGCACCCAATATGGACTTGTTTTGTTTGGGCTGCTCATAAAACCTGCTTGGACCAGCCCAACACTTAACCTTGGTTTCTGAAACGATGCTGAACGTGGTTTGTTCTTACCCGTGCCTGGAGCAAGGCTGTGTTAGGTCCAGTTCTGCAGCTCTTACTGCTGAAAACCACTGTCCAAAAGGGTCTTTTCTTCAGCAGGCAGCAGGGCTCTGATGGATGTAAAAAACCAGCCCTGCCCTCTCATGTTTGTTTGCAAAGGTTTTCTAAAAGGACCTCCAGGTATCAGCCCAAATGGCTCACACACTTCCCACTTCAGTTTTCATTGTTGGTACTGGAGATCACTTCAGCAAATGAATCACTTCAGAATCACTTCTCTTCTGACAATGAGCTGCTGGCTCTGCCTTAGAACCAGCTACCTTTTAGAACACAGGAAGAGACTCCTTTATGCAACATCTCTGGTGTGACCACCTTGCCCAGAGATCCCACAGGCAAAGGAGGAGGGAGAACACAGCAAATTCATCTGACACAAATTCACTTAGGCCTGATGTGACAAGCCAATCAGAAGGGTTGTGTGTCCTGTTAATGGCAAAGGTTCCTCTCCCATCAGTTAGGCATCTCTTTCCTTCCTGTTCCCAGGGCTTTTATGACTACAGACCATTAAAGCACTGCCAAGATGGCCATGAATTAAAACACAAATTTTCTCAGCATGAAGGTTTGCTCCCAGATGTTTGGCAATGGCCCAAAATGATCCGCTCTGAGGCTTTTGCAGACATCTACCCAGACCAGCCCTGAGCTCTCAGCCTCCCCCCACACCTTTGGGCTGCATTCCTGTCCCCCCCGTGTATCAAGAGGGGACAGACACAGAAATGCCTTGGGATATGGTCTGAGCTCTAGGGATGCTACCCAGCAGGCAAGGGTTTGTAAGCAGAGGAGAGGGGCAGCAGTGCTGTGGCTCTGATTGTCTGGGGGGGCAGGGGGAGGTCAGTGCCCTCTGCAGTGTGCCTGAGGTCAGAGAGGGAAGGGAACCTGCCCTCCATCCCCCATCTTGAGCAGGCTGTCTAGACAATTGTCCCCACCGGGCAGCTGGGGACTCTGATGCACGGAATTCCTCTTGCAATCAATTCTCTGTCATGCCCAAGAAGAGCATTTCTGTGCAGAGGAGTCTGGAAAGCACCACGGATCAGCAATGAAGGGGCAGAGATGGATGGCACTGGGAGGGCCCCCAGGTCACACCTGTGCTGCCCCAGAGCTGCTCTGGGACAAAGCCCTTACAGAGCTCCAGAGGGAATGGCAAACCCAACTAAGTCAAACCCAACTAATAAGATGATCTCGTAGGGGGGAAAGATTAATCATTATTGGCAGCCAAGAATGTGCAAGTCTAACAAAAGCCAAAGGTTTTCTTATTACAGTCCAACTGCAGCTAGGCAGGCAGGGTTAGTGAAATGCCATTAAACCTATTGCACAAATACATTTCTTTGAACCAAGCCTTAAGATGGGAGGAAAATCCTCTTAAGCCAACAACAGCACCCAATAGTGCAGACATTATTATTTTTTTGCAAGCCAAAAAGAAAAAAAAGAAAAAAAAGCTTGAGTGTATTAATTGAATAAATTAGGCTCCAAATTGGAAAATATTTACTCAAGCAAAACCTGCTTTATTTAAATACCTACCTCAATTAAATTTAAGTTTGGGATTATAATAGAACAGAATAATGACATTTTCTGCTTGTACCAATAGGGATTTGTGAACCCTGTTTGCCCAGAATTCAGGCAGGAGAAGTACCTAGAAAAACTCCACCCTGCTAACCCCAGGTAACATCCATGCTGCTGCACAAGCCAGTAATGAGTTTGACAGCTTATGCAAGTCTGGAAGATAGAAGGTGAAGCCAAGGTCCCTCCTCACAGCTTGCCATTAAATTTCCTGAAGTGTCTGACCAGAAGGTCACTACTGATATTATAAAATATGAAAAATACTACAGCAAAATGGAAGTAATTTCCTTCGTGAATGTGGAGGAAGAGCACCACGTAAAGAGCAAGATGAACTTGTGCTCCTTTCTTTGGCTTTGATCCACCTGCCAGACCAGGGAGGGATGAAGAAGAGTTCAGCAGCTCCCTGCAAAGGTCTCTGAGTTTCCTCCTAAGTAAAGATCTCAGCTGGACACTCTGGTTCTAAAGTCAAAAAATGGGTAATCACTCCCCACACAGACCAGCACACCTGGCTGGAGCTCTCAGTCTGACAGCCACTGACAGCAGTCTTATTTAGTTACTGCTTTTAGGACAAGCTTGGTGTACTCCTCCCTTAGTGCTTTTCCCTCTCTGTCAGATAGCAGGAGATGCAGGAAGGGAGTGAAACACCCAGCTCCAGCATTCAGACTGTCTCTGTACACCCAAGTGGGCAAATCAACCTGAACCATCACTTCTCTGCATCAGGAAGGGGGGGACAGAGCTGTGTCCTGTGGCCAGGAAGCTTTTTGCCCAGCTGGACACCTTCTCTGCTAAGCCCTCCACTCCTGAGAAGTGCATCATCTTTACTTTTAATCTACAAGCCATTACTTCTGTTAGACCCAGTTCCCAAGATCTCACAGCCCTGCTGCCTGCCAGTAGCTTGGCAGGGTATGCAGTGCTACCACAGCATTTGTAAAGCAAAGTTTATATATTCTGAGAGAAAGAGCTTCAAAGTAAAAGCACATAAACACATCTGTCCTTCACAAAGTTTACCATACTCTGCAGGTCCAGGTACACTGAATTTCTTGGAACAAGACTTTGGAGAACCTGTCCTCCTCAGCATTCACTTGCCTGCTCTCCCTTTCCTAATGCTTATGCTTAGATGCTCAGACCTTTCTAGGCCTCTAAAAAGTCACCTGGTCTAGAAGTGGAGTCTGCATAGGGGATCTGAGCTCACTGAAAAAAAAGTCTGTCTCTAGAGAAGTCATCCCCTGCTAAAGGGCTGGAAATCTCTGCTTAAGCACTGTCTTCCTCCTTTCTTGCCTTTTTTCTAAAAACCTGAACAAATGTAGCTACAAAATGCACCAAAATGCCCAGTAACCACTGGTTAGCTGCTCACTAACCATATCACTCACTCAATACACAGTTTTCCTAGAGATGCTGATTCCTGGAGCAGTTCCACACCTCAGTGACACTGCTCAGGATCACAAAGCACCCCACCATTAGGGGCTGCCCTGGGAAAAAGAGCATGGCTGTTGGCTTGCAGCTGGCAGCCAAGTGATACCCTACTCCTGGTTCCTCCAGTGCCAGAAGTCCACATCACACAGCGAGCAGGAAGAAGAGAAACCAATTTGCTTTAAAAGCTTCCTGCCTGGAAGGAGTTCTGATCCTGGCTTGACCAGCTCCAACTCAGCCCTGACACTGTACATTTCAGTCTATGTACAAGGTCTTTTAGGAAGGAAGATGAGAAAGCATCAAGGTTTTATTTAACATCGACCTCACCAGCATGTCAGAGCTCTGTTGTTTGTGTTTTCTAGACAGGAATCTTGTTAACAAAGTGCTGTTGGGTGCAGCAGGCTCTGCCAGGCTCTTCACTGGAGTTACTGGCACAGGTTTGGTTTTATGTTGTGCAGAAAGGTCAATGGGAACAAAAATGAGAGAGAGAGAAGTCGATTCATTATTGAAATCTTTCTCATTTTAAAGCAAAAATACAAAGGACGAGATGACAGCAAAAGAGAGGGTGAGGAGTATTTTAGACTCAAATGGCTCTTAAATCCAGGTAAAAACCAGGAGGTCTGCAACAACAGCAAAATCAGAGTCCATCAGGAATAGCAGTTAATCATGAGTCGGGAGAAAGTAAAGTGTGGAGCTTGTCAGGAAAACACCACATCACTGGGACTGTGGGCAAACCTTACCAGGTAGCTGTAATTCTGCAGGCCTGAGGAGTCAAATTGTAATCAAAGAGCCACATAGGCACAAGAGTGAAGAGCATGGAAAGCAGAAGCCTTCTCGCTGAAGGCAGACAGAGGTGAGTGACAGCACAACAGATCCTTCCCAAATCACCTCCTAGGTCCCCCAAGCAATTGATGGAAGACTATGCACGTGATGCTGACTGACAAGCCTGCAAGATTGTCTGTGGGAAAGGAACATGAGGGGTAATTTTATTGTCATGTACCACAGGGGGTTGTAAGAAAAATCACAGCATGAGAAAATGACAGTGTATCTGTCTTGGGTCATTTACATGCCCAGATAATCCCTGGGAGGAGAGCCAAAGTTGCTTCGTTTGACAGAGGCAACACAACAGCAATGTGCCTGGGAAACAGAAGCTTTGCAAGCCCTAAAACCAAACTAAGGGTCACTGCTCCCTGAAACCCACCTGACCAGACTTCATCATTCAGGCTCCCAAATGATGACACTGTCCTCCCTCACTGAGCTGCACAATGGCCTCATCCTACTGAGCACGCTGAAGGATGCTCTGCAGGGACAGTCCCGTGCTCCAAACTGTCCCAAGGACACACCCAGAGGCCACCCAGACACTGCAGGCAGGAGGAGAAGGCCCAAGAGGCAGAGAGACAGAGGCTGGGGAGCCTCTGGGAGAGGCTGCAGGCACCGAGGCTGTTGCTGTTGGCTCACAGTGGTTTTTAGAAGGGACCCGGAGGAGAAAATGCTTTGTTAGTGTTTGCAGCTTGCTCCTGGGAGTAACCCAGGAGAAAGATGCAGCTGCATGCTGGAACTGGCATGGCTGGTGGACAGGCAGCACTCTGTCTCTGCTGTGGAAAATTTTTACAAGATGGTTGATTGAAGCAGGACCCGAGTAGGCTGTCTGCAGAACACAAATGCACTTAGCAGATCCTGTGAGGGAGATGATTACAGAATCAGCAAGACACACTCTGCAGGACTCTCTAACACTGCACTGTCAGAGGTTGCCAGTGAAAATCCTGATGATAAGGGTGTGTGGTACTCTGCATAGAAGGGATAAGCATGGCAGAAATGTGATGGCTCAGAAAAACTGGACACCCCAATGGGATTTTCAGCAGGGTTGACAGGAGAAGGAGCTGCATCTTAGAGCTATTCTTCAGGAAGAACCAGATTTGGGTATTTAGAGAGAGGTCAAGCCAAAGAGGACCAAGGGGTTGGGCAGATGGTAAGAAAGAGACATCAAGAAAGGTAGTAGGAAAGAGCAAGCATGAGAAGATTTACAACTCCACTTTGAGCTGAAGCCAGTGAGTGGATCTCCATGAAAAGCTGTCAGAAAGACAGACTGTGAATTAGTTTGGACAGGCGAGGAGGAGAGTGATCACTCTGTGACTCATCAACAGGAGATTAAAGAGGCAAAATTTGTAAATAAAGTCATGCATAGAGGAGATGTAGAGAAGAAAAAGAGGAGGGCTAGGCAAAAGGCCAAGGATGGAGCAGTTACAGTGGTCGGAAATAGTTAAACAAGATTGTCAGCTAGGACAGGCTCAGCCTTAGACACATCACTGTGGGGGCAACCCTGTACTGCTCTGTGGGAAGAGGGGAATAAACACACCTCCACTGGCTGCTCTGTCCCTTTTGGGCAAATGTGTCGTACCAGCTGCCAATAAGAAACCGGAAAGGGCCTGGGAAGCTGCCAAGCCCCAGTTCTCCAAGGGTGAATTCCTGCCTCAGTTTCCCTGGAGCTGCCTGTGAATGCGGGCCCAGGCCTGGCTCTTGCAGCTGCAGAGATCTCAGCTGGCAGGCAGGGCTTCCCCATAGAGAAGAGAAACTTTTGAGTGGTTAGGGGCTGTATTTTCACTGGAGCTGCTAGCAGCTCTATTGCAAGAAGGGGCAGTGAAATTCCCCCAGAGAGAACTATAAGGTCACCACCAAACCTAAAGAGAGCAAAACACATTGTCAGTAGCCATAGATGGGAAAAGAGAAGGACACAGCTCTAGCTGGCAGAGAGCTGTGCTGGGAAACAGCCCATCCAGCATTGCTCAGCTGCTATCCAGGTGCTGGAAGAGACAGAGCTTATGTTTGTGATGTGCAGGGAGAGGAACAGTGGGATCCTGAATGTCACAATTGACCCTAGATGGCACATCCAGCTGGCCAGACACTGCTGCCTTCTGAAATTGCCCATTTACCTGAGAGCCTGGCTGGAAAGCACAGGGCTGCATGTGGAGAACGTCCAGGTTAACCTGTCACTGGCAATGGCCTCTCATTTGTCAGGAAGGGATTCATGCAATTTACGCAGGGATGTGGGGGGGTTTGCAGGTGTTATGAAGCCTTAGAGCCCTTTGCCTTAGACAGCAAAGAGGGGGGGGAAAAAACAACAACCAACCCTTCAGTCCCAGCCACAGAAAGGTTCTTAGCAAGTCCAGCAAGCCCCAGGCAGAATGGGGGGAAGATGGGTGGGGGTTCCCTTGCCATGAGACAATTGTAACAGGAACAAAAGGACTGTATTAAGAGGTCCTGTTCTGGCACTTAAACCAGGTTTAAGCAAGTTTGCTACTGCCTAATCTGGGAATAATAATGAGTCAGATGTTTTACAACCTGGAAATGCCTAGCCAAGTCCATGAAGCAGAGACACTTAACCCTTAAGTAAGGGGTCCAGACATGATTCTTGCTTCTGTCTGCATGTGCACAAAGGCAAACTCATTTTAGGCTGAAGGTACACAAACCCTGATGGAAGTAACATACCACATGGCCCTGATTCATAAATGAACCATGCCAAAAAGTGGTTGTCTCCCTCTCAGTTTTGCCAGCCAGTAAATACCAGCTTCTCAGGAAATGTCCCTTTCTGACTGACAGGTGATGTGACAGCAGGAACATCTTCTAGCACAAGCCCCCACAGCAAAGTGAGCTGGTTCCAGGAGGAGAGTCACAAAGGTTATTTGAAAGCCAGGCTCCATGAAACATAGAGTTAAATCAGGACAAGCTGGTTTGGTCTCTCCAGACTGCCTGCTTGCCTGCCCTGGCAATTTATAGAATTTTTTTTTTAGTAGCTTCATTTACAAAGAGTCTCGAGTCTGCAAAGCACAGCTTCTTCCATATTTCTGCTACAAGACTTCATCAGATCACTCCAGACTCTGAGAGCGATCTCTTTGCACAGTAATAGCCATTATTCCCAAGCTTTGTGTGTGTTCATGTTACCCCTCCATTTTCCCTTCAGATATGACAAGCAATTCTTAAGAAAATATATTAAACTCTTCTGCTCTGGAGTTCTGTCACATTTGAGGCCAAGAATGTAGTTGCAAAGTAAGTCAATGAACACTTCAAAGGGTCCTACAGACACAGGTCCTACAATACCCCAACCTCCTACTCTCCACAGTTTCCTCTGCTTTGCTTCTCCAGCCTAAGAATTGTTTTCGACAGAATGAGTGCAACTCAGCCAAACAAATGGGTGAAAATCATAGAATCACCAAGGTTGGAAAAAGACCTCTAAGATCATCAGTTCCAACCACCAACTCAACACCACCATGCCAACTAAGCCATGTCCTGAAGTGCCATATCCATACGTTTTTTGACCACCTCCAAGGAAGTGGCTCCACCACTTTCCTGGGCAGCCTGTTCCAATGCCTGACCACTTTTTCAGGGAAGAAATTTTCCCTAATATTCAATGGGAACCTCCCCTGGTGCAACTTGAGCCCATTTCCTCTTGTCCTATCAACAGTTCTGTGTGAGAAAAGATTGATCCCCACCTCACTACAACTTCCTTTCAGGTAGCTGTAAAGAGCAAAAAGGTCTCCCCTCAGCCTCCTCTTCTTCAGCCTAAACAATCCAAATTCCCTCCACTGCTTCTCATTAAGACTTGTGCTTCAGATCCTTCAACAGCTTTGTTGCCCTTCTCTGGAAATGCTCCATATGTCCTTCTCTTGTACTGAGGGGCCTAATATTGAACACAGCACCCAAGGTGCAGCCTCACCAATACCAAGTACAGGGGGACAATCACTTTCCTAGTCCTGCTGGTCACCCTATTGCTGATGCAGGCCAGGATCCTAACAGTAAAATACTTTATGAAGCCCCCAGTGCCTTGCCACTGGAAGGGCACCTCCAGTGCTCAGATGTCCCTGTGGTCACCACGTCAGTGAGACTGCTCATTACAGCACAGATTGGGGCCAGTGTGAGGGCCTCTCACACTGTACCAAGAGGTAGACACATCATTAGCAGTCTACTGTACCCACAGTGGGGGTGCAGCCAGGGTCTCCTGGTTGCATCAGATAGTTCTGGAAACACCCAAGGAAATATCTCAACCCCAGAGATGGACTTCAGTGGCAAATCTGGAAAGCCCGGATTCAGAAAGGGGACCTATCCATCCCACTCTTACCCAAGACCCTTAGGGCCCCCCAGGCTTGCTGTCACTCAGAGGGTAATGCACTCTAGTAGAGCGTATCTAGAGCAGATTTACTTGGGATCCCCAGGGGAATACACATTCATCTCTACCCCTCATCCACACTGCTTGTGGTTCCCCATACTCCCCACCACTCCAAGAGCCACACGGGCACAGGGTCTGGTGCTTGGTAGCCTTCCAAGAAGCTTGCAAGGTTGCACCCCCTCAAGAAGCTCCTCCAAGCTGAGCCCTAGTTGACATGATCAGTGCAGTATGGGCTGCTGGCTCAGCACTTCATCAAGGGACAGCCAAAGGGTGGGTTATTCATTATGCCAAACAGGCCTCCTGTCCGGGATCAATGGGGCTTACGGGATATGGGGAAACTACTGGAGTAGCCCCTGATTCCTCTTGTGCAATTATTTGGATTTGGGGTTTTTAATTTCAAAATCTCCAAAGGCTGTGGGTATACTCGGGTGACCCTGAGGCAGCAATGCTGACAGCATGGCCAGAGAGGAGGGCTGCTGCCTGCACGCTGTGAGAATAACCCCTTCACTCTGCCACCCAACAGCTGTTTGGTTTTTAACCCAGCTGCATTTTCAACCAAGATCTCAATTACCTGTTTCAGTGTCCTGATGGTGATATTGATGTATCTGTCTGGAGGTCCGTGGGCTGACTACCAACACCTGCTTGCCAGAGGCCATACCCATGACTTTCCTGGCTGTTGAGATCTTCCCCAGGCAACTGAATGGCACACAACACTTTGGGACCTCGTTTTCTCTGTGCCTCTGGTGCAGTGTTCCAAGCCCCTCAGTTCAGGAAAACCCCACACTGAAAAAGGCCAAATTCTTCCTAATTTCCAGTCAAGGCAGCACCTTGTCCCTTACAGAGCAAGGAGACCCTGCCACACCCCACCCAGGTTTGCTGTGCTCAGTTATGTGGCCCCAGTGCCCCAGTCCCTCTCAGAGCCTGTTTTCCTGCTGCTCTGTGCACCTGCAGAGCTGAGCACCTTTCGGAGTGTTCAGTCATGGTGTAATTAATTAACACAAGTGATCACTTACATTATCTGCAACTTGAACACAACTCTTATCAAGTCAGTGCTGGAGATGCACTTGTTCAGGGCACAGCTACAGTGTCTGGGGCTTGAGACCTTTGCACACTCGCTCTCTCCAGCTGTTAAGAGTCAGGTGGTGTCGTTCCTAGAAGGTGAATAAATTATTATTGCAAATTACTCTGATGAAGTGGCTTTTATTAGAAAGCCAGACACAAAGGGAGCTTGCTGATTGGCTAACAGTGATGTCATCCCCAGCACAGCACTCAAATGCAGTGATACGAATTTTCTCATCTATACCTCCTGTGTAATTTTCTGCTGGCAGTAAAGCCTCCCCAGCAGAGCCTCACCCCAGGCTTGGGGGGGGGGGGGGGGGGGTCTGTACTTGTCAAGTGGCTGATGAAAGCAAAGCTGCCTTTGTTCCTCTGTCTTGCAACAAACCCAAGGCTAACAGTTCTCACCCACAAAGGCACTGGGCTTTACTGCTCTATTTCAAAACCCCACTGCTCAATTTTCTTAGGTGGGTAGCAGAGAAATTGTCATTTTTTTGGCTTGCACATATCTAAAATGATTCTGAGCTCAGAGATTTGACTATTTACAAGCCGAAGCCTAAAATACAAGTGAAGTAACAGCCTGGGTATCATTCTGATCTTCAGCAAAAGGCAAGAATGGGGTTTTGGAAGCAGCAGGCAGCAAAACCCCAACTAGTTATTTATTTTGCAAGTTTCAAATCTTGGCTTTCCCTCCCTGCAAAGCCACTGTGAAATTCTCAGAGAGCTCTCTCAGCACGGCAGACCCACTAACCAGCATGCTGCAGCTATCATTTATCTTCCCTAACTGAACATCCTAGCAAATATTCCAGCTTTAATAATTTCTGGATGTAAACAGGCACACTGGTAAAGCTCAAATACGAGAACTCTGTCTGTGTGGACTGCCAGCATGAGAGCACCACTTGCCTCACTGAACTGGAATGAACTTTGAAGTTCCAGCAGCTCTGGGACGGGTGCCTCTCCAGGCTGGACTCAGCTCTGCAGCTCCCTCCAGCAACACCGCTGCAGTTCTGGGCTCCAGCCCCTGATCAGCATAGACGGGCAGAGTGGAAGGTTTTACCTCTTTACTGCTTCCCCTCTCTGTTATGTCCCACTGAGGTGTCAGTTTTGCTGGGAAGGCCAAGCCTCACATTTCCAGCACAGAGAGCAAGCTTCTGGTTGTGCTGTACAAACCCCATGCTCTCCTCTACATGCAGCACAAATCCTCAGCTGATCTCCACTGCTTCCCTATTCCCCTTTGATCACAGCTCTAAAGTCATTTGTCCTACAAGGGCAGAAAACACAACACATCTATCCTTTGGAAGACGTCCTGGAAACCCCCAGATAGTTGCACTGATGAAACTGGACACTGAGTACTGCCAGAGAGCTCAAGCATAGTTAGATTTGTTGTTCCGAGTCCTGGGGTCATGACTCTCAGCAACATCATCAGCTCCACTTTCTTCCAGGTGGCTTTCAGTTGGAAATCATTGTCTCTTATCACCTGAAGATTTGCTGAGCTGCCTGCCCTCTGCAGATAGCAGCAAGCTGCCCTCAGACTCCTAGATGCTGGATCTGAGGCTTTTGAAGTCCTGGGGGTGAAGGTCCAAAGGACAGACATCCAGGAAAGAGAGAACCTGACTATGAATCAGAGTTTAAAAAGAATATGAAGGCAGAAATCCTCAGAGAGGATGCTGTCTGGCTGAGACATGTGGTCGGCATCAGCAAAAAGGGTTTGGGCTCTCAGGTTTAAGGCCTGGCAGAGATTCAAATCACCCCTTTCAGATCTGATCTCCCTTCCTATCAGATGAAGACAGCAAAGAGGAAAGGGAGCCATGAATCTTGGATCCAGACCCTGCTTTGCAAGGTTTGGCCTAACATCCCTCTTTGCTTTTACCACTGAGTGTGTAGAATAGAGGGTTATTAAAAGCATCAGAGGAATCTCAAGTAAAACAATTTTGTTGTTTTTAAGAGCTTTGCTGCAGCTGGAGCTCCAGAACTCTGGAGTTCTGGCCTGGACCACCACAGACCAGAGCCAGGAAGATCAGAACAGCTTTTGGGTATTGAATTACCATTCAGAACTGTATCAAATTCCAAAACTGCAACCACTGGGGGAAAAAAAAAAAAAAAAAAAAAGCCTCAGTAAAAGAGAACACACACCCAGACAGCTCAGACAACAAAATGATCATGCTGGGCCTAACTCGTCTTCCCTTCCTCAGACAGAGGAACACCCTTGCTCCCATCTTGGATTCCAGCAGCATTACTTCCCTACTTCTCTATCTCTTGGATTTTAAATGAAGCTGGGGTTTGATGTAAGAGTCAGCTCCTCCCTTTTACTCGAGGACAGTATTAGCAACACATTATAACACCCAGTAAGCTGTTCTGGGGTGATATGAATCAAAGCTCTGCAAGTGGGTTCCCATTTAATTAACCATGGCTGACAGATGAAGGTATTGATTGTAGATTGAGAGGTTCAGGACTGGCCCAAGGGATAGTCATTACAGGGCACACTACATTAGGGTGATATTTTTAAATTTCTAGCATTGTGGGAGGGAAGCAGGGAGGAAGTAAGTGAATAATTGCCGCTAATAAGAACTTGTGCACACATCCCAAAATAATTTGCTTGAATAATCAGCCACCAACATCAATCTGATCCAACAGGAAAAGGCAACAACTGCCCAGAGAGATCTAGCTTATTCCCATAAATTCTTCAGTCCCACATCTGGGTCAAATGCTTTATGGAAGCCCTAGATACAGAAGAGGAGCCAAACAAGATTACTAAGTGGGAACACTTGCTTGTGCCAAAGATGTAACATACATAAAAGGGGAAGGCCGAAGCTGAAAGATGGTGGAGAGTGTGGGACAGTGGATGGTGCTCTGTCCTTCACCACCTTCCCACCAGTGCCCCACATGCCACCCCCACAGCCCACCCGCCTCCACCTTCCCAGGTGGGACAGCAAACCCAGCAACGGGGAGATCCGGGGGGGCTGCAGGGGGATCAGACACACAACTGCTGTTGCTCCAGGGATAATAAAAGGTCTGGAGGCGAGCGAGGGCAGATGGAGGCAAAGCTGCAGCTAGCAATCTGTGTGCACACACCGCCCAACCCGCTGCTCCCGGCCGGCGGGATCCCCATAATCTCCCACGGCAGCCCTGCTGCTACCAACGCTCTCATCACTAACACAGCAGGGGCAGCTAAGCAGAGAGAGGGAATGATCTAGCAGGGGGTTAATAAAAGGACTGACACAGAACAAAAAAAACCTGTCAGTCCCCATAAGATGTGCTCTCCCCCCTTCTACTCCTCAGGAAATTCAAAACTCTAGCCTGTGGTGTATGCTGCTTTTGCAGAGGGATTGGATGTGGCAATGGGATGTGGAAGGGTAGGAGGGAAGGGGAAAGTTGGGAGTCAAATGTTTGTCCTGGCTGTTGTTCCTGTTGCAACGTACCAGGCGCTGTTGTTCCAGAAGGCCAGGTTATCTGGGCTCTCCAAACATGATGAGACCAAATCACATTTTGTGTGTGGTCACCAGCAGCTCCTCCTGGAGAAAGTCCACTAGATCCTGCCAGGTTGGAGGGCCAGGCTGCTCTGCCTGACTCCATCAGAGTCCAGGCTAGAATGTTTCCATGGAAATGGGAAGAGAACAAATGCCTGTGACACGATACACCTTTTCCAATGTGCATTTGGACCACTTCTAACATCCCTTCCTACTGGGAGCCTTTAGGACTGGGTATTTTGTGAGCACAGCCAGAACAGCAGAAGGGGAATAAAAATACCTGATTGTAGGAAACAAAACCCACCAACACTTTCTGGTGAGCAGCAGCTGAACTCAATGTTGTCTCCTCAGTAGCTGGCCCAGCCTTAAACCATGACAGATTTGTCCAGAGAAAATTGCTTCTGTCTTTGCTCTAACCAGGAGAATTTGAAAGCACATTAATCCACCAAAACCCCCCTCCAAGGCAAACAGAGATCTTGGCACTAAATACAATCTGGTACTTCCCAGTCTCTTTGCTTCTCACAAACAGTTAGATATGATCTGTTCCCTGCCCTCTTCGGGTGGTTTCACGTGAAGCTTCCATCACAGTCCTCCCCTTTAAAGGCATGAAATCTCTCAGCTGGGAGCTGAATCCCCGCTGTTTGTTTCCTGCCGGTTCATTGTCTGCAGCTCAGCCCGGGCTTCCAGCGCCCTCTCCTGCGGGCCCGCAGGCTCAGCCCGTCCGGTACCGCACAGCCCGACGGTACCGGCACCGGGGCACGCGCAGCCCCCCCTGGTTTTTGGGTCAGCGGCCCCAGCCTCCTACCAGGCATCGCGGAGCTGGCATCTGAGAGGGACTCGGCCCTGAGCAGCAGTCACTGCCACACACCCTGAGCAGAAATCTGCCCCTTCCTCCTGCTCCTCAGCTGGGGGCTGGAGCTTGACACCTGTCAGAAGAGAGGGGAGAGGAGTAAATGATTGGATCCCAGGCTCTGCTGTTCAGCCGGGGTCTGACAGCATCCCACAGGGCACCGAGCACCAGAAGGACTCCCCAGTCTGTCCCTGGAGCACCACCATGGGGGATTTCTCAAGCCCCTCTCAGGGTCCTGGCCTGTGCTGTCCCAGTCACTCCGCTCCAGCCATCTCCATGCTCACAACCACAGGAGAAAAGGAGACTGAGGGGTGACCTCATCAATGTTTTCAAATATGTAAGGGGTGAGTGCCAGGGAGATGGAGTTAGGCTTTTCTCAGCGGTGACCAGTGATAGGACAAGGGATAATGGGTGTAAATTGAAGCATAGGAGGTTCAAGTTGAATATCCGAAAAAATTTTTTTACTGTAAGGGTGACAGAGCCCTGGAACAGGCTGCCCAGGGGGGTTGTGGAGTCTCCTTCACTGGAGACATTCAAAACCCGCCTGGACACGTTCCTGGGCGATGTACTCTAGGTGGCCCTGCTCTGGCAGGGGGGGTTGGACTAGATGATCTTTCGAGGTCCCTTCCAACCCCTAGGATTCTATGATTCTATGATTCACAGACCAACTGGCCCTGGAACATTGCCCTTCCACTCATTGGTGCAGAAGCATCAAGCACTTTCAGGGGGAGAAATACAAGACATCGTTTGTGAAGTCAAAAGGCAAAGCAAAATTTTGTTTCTGTAGGGAGTTTGCTTGGGATTATCATCATTTTAAAGGACAAGTTACTGCTCCTAGTGCTGGGAGCCAAGGATATCAATGAAGGAGCTTCATGAATATAGATAAGCTTCATGGACAGAATAAATAAAGCTCATCTACAGTTGTCACTTCACCTTCCAAATGGCCAAAACAAAGTGTCCCACGTCCAGGAGAAGCAGAAAGGGATGAGGCACCTTCAGTAGATGCAAAGAGGAGGCTGGGCATTAAACACTGCCCGAGATGCCAGGCTCAGCTGAGTGCTTCCAAACTGTCAGGAAGAGAGATGTGTTGGAGAAGTTAGCTTGCCTCCATGGAAAAGGAAGTGGAACACCACTCCCAGGAAGGAAGTTTCCTGGCTGCCATGAAAACACTTGAAAAGTGGAAAGAATTCTGCCCTTCCTCAGTGCAAGGGGTTGCAGGCAGCCTCCAGTATTAGAGTCAGACCCAGCTACACCCAAAGGACATTCAGGAACGTGTTATGGTTGCTGGAATAAAGTCAGCAAAAGAAATTGCAAATTAAATAAAAGGGGATTATGACTGAACAGAGCACACCATTGGGTCCAAACTAAAATGAGAAGCCCAGGGCTACCGATGAGCAAGAAGCAGCAGTGCTGTGCCATGTCCCAGCCCTGCTCTCCCCAGAGTGGGCAATTGCAGCATCTGGCCAGATGTGCCCCCAGGCCATACCTTTTCTGACATGCCAGCACATTTCTGCAAAAAAAGGTTTTTTTCAGAATATTCCTTCCTGCCACTGTCACCTCAGACAATAAAACGAGCACCACATCCCTTACATCATGCTTTATATTCTTACAGACCTGTCCAGTTGCTCTGCCTGGCACCGCAGGCATTTTCTCCAGGCTTGGGAAGATTGTTCCTTGTTTCCCTGCCACTGTGAGAAGTCTTGTGTGTGCCATGGTGGGAGGCTGGATATGGTGACTGCAAACCAGTCTTGTGATGACAGAAGGTTGGTTTGGGTGGGGTTGTAATGGGTCAGAGAGCCTGTTCTGTGCTCTAGGGCAGGGCTATGTTCCTCCTGCACGCTGCTGCTGAGTGTGCCTTCGGAGGCTGCACGTTTCACTGCCTCCCAAAACTCATCTATCTTGCATTTGTGCTCAGCGTATGTATTTGTGGTTTCAGTTAAATTCATGACTCTGCTGCTAGGCTGTGTGAGCAAGAATTTATCTGCTCAACAGCCTGCCAGCTTCCAAATGCATGTTTTATCCACCAAAAATTGGTCTAACACTGACAGGATCCCCTGGTGGTAGTTCCAGGTGATCTTTTATGTGCTTGGGATACGTTTGGGATTTTATCAGCACTCTTTCCCTTTCTTCCACCACTGCTGGCTGTAGGAACCCTGACAGCATCAGCTTCACAGCATGCAGCTACCACAAACTGAGGAAATTCCCCTCTTTGTGCTCAACGCTTAGGCCAAGTCATGGACAAAGGCAAGATCCATGTGTCCCTGACTCTGTCACTGAATGTGTACATACATCTGATACCAAACACTGTGCCAGGCTGCCCGTGCCCTTTTGGGACAGTCCCAAAGTCTCCCCTGTACTCCTACTGCTTCCTGCAGCTGTGTTTGAGAGCACCGTGGTCACCTCAGGAGCTGGCCTGGGAACCACCATGGCATTTATTTCAGGAAAGCAATGGTGACCCTGTCCTGACAGAGCTCTCCTAGCTGAGCCAGTGCACCCATCTACTCGGTCACTTTGATCTGGATAGGCTCCAAAACCATTTTTTCTATTGCTGCCCACAGTCCTGCTCCCAAGCACGGGCTGTCTGTTACTCCATATAAAAAAAGTGAATCCCAGGAACGCGACCACACGTGCATGCACGTGTACAGTCCCAGCTTTGCAGGTACTGAATTTACAGATCATGTCTCCAGGGTGACAGTGCAGATTAAAAAGAAAATGCACAGAACTGACAAAAAAATAATCTTAAAGAAGTAGCTGAAGAGATGAACAGAACTAGAGCCATTTGGCTTAGGTCACTCCTGTCTGAGACACACACATCCTTTTTTCCCTGCTGTGTCCTTCCAGCTCTTTTACTTTCTCAAAAAATATCTCACAGTCTTCTGTCATGTAGGGTCCAGGTCAGTTTTGAAGAGGGGAGATTTAGGCTAGACATTTTGGAAAAAGTTCTTTCCTGTGAAGCTGGTGAGGCACTGGCACATGTTGCCCAGGAAAGCTGTGGCTGCTCCCTCCCTGGAAGTGTTCAAGGCCAGGCTGGATGGGGCTTGGAGAAACCTGGGCTAGTGGAAGGCGTCTTCAAGGTCCCTTCCAACCCAAACCATTCTATGATTCTATCTTTCCACAGGGCTCCACTATCTTACTTATTTAAGTATCTCTAGACAGTAAGTGGGATTTTCCTGGAACCCTTCAATCTTGACAGAGTATTCACAACTGCAATTCTGTCTTGCAGAGTTTGTTGTCAGATTCTTCCTAACTGCACCCAAAGTGGGCACACAGCTGGGCTGATGCTTTCTTGATCTATTTTTTCTTTTATTTAGAATAAAGATCTCATTCCACTGTTGCCTCGCTGTCTTTATGATCTGCAAGGCCACGCAGGGTCCCAACTTGTGTACACTTGTGTTCTTTTCTTGTCATACAGATACAAACTGCAGCATGGTGCCAAAGGCATTGGGGCAGGGGGACAGTAACAGTGTCATACCACAATTGATTCCTCACAGATCTGATCCTCTTTTTTGGAGACCCTCTGTCCCTGAAAGGCTATTTGAACTTTTCCTATGAGATCACAACTACTGAACACTGCTGTGCTATTTAGAGAGATCTTCGCTCTGTTGATAGCAGTGACTTGAACAGGAAAGCCATTGCTCTCCTGCCACTCAATATATTGGCACCAGATGATGACACCGTCACCTCTGGGTTTGTGTCACAGCACTGTGCCCTGAGGGAGGACACCTGCTGTGGGCCAGGTGCACAACACTGATGTATATGACTCTGGAACAGTTGTCTCTTTGGTACAGATAACTAAAAGTTTGCACATATTTGAAAAATATGGAGAAATCTGGCATTTACACATCCTAACGCTCTCTCAATTGGTTCATTACCAGCAGATGGACAGCACGTATCTTTCCAGACCTCTGGAAGCAAGCAGGTGTCTGCAGCACACTATTAGAGCAAACTGGAATTTCATTTTAGGTTTATTCCCTCAGCTCTTGTTAGCAGACTAATGAGTTTGTGATTATGATCTGCCTGAGCAGATCAGTCTTGAAGCTGTCTCTGCACCTGCCTGCAGAAAGTCATTGAGCACTACACAGCCTCCTGCATGTCCTATGAGCGTGGCCTCAGTGGCAGGGATACACCAAATAACCTGCATGGGAAATCTTCTTGGGGTGAAGGTCACCACTCTCCTCATTTTATAAAAGGGACAAAGGGAAAATTCCTGAAGCCTGGCCTGGGAAGTGAACATAAGCTCTTGCTCAGATGGTTTCAAGTTTAGGTCCTGTTCACAGCACTTGCTGAACAGGCTGTCAGGCACCAGCCAGCCCTGCCTGAAGTCTAGGCAGAACCTGGTCTAGCCTCTCTCTCCCTGGTACTCTCCTACCTGTTACTTGTGAGCAGCACAGTGTTCTCAACTGTTACTCACTGCCCTGCAAAGCAAAACTTTCTATTTCAGTTGAAACATTGAAAGCTGATGGGAAGCTGACAGTCCATGGTTAAACCACACTCAAACGCCAGCTGGGAAGTGGGTGGCAATGAATCTTTTGTCAAATAGTTAAACTCCACTTTCTCCAAATTATTAACTCACAAAGAACTTATCCCTTCATGGATTTCACAGCCTGAAAACAAAGCCAGTCTTCCCTCCCTTATCTGTCAGTAGTACCACAAAGAACAGAAGAGCTCACTCAGTTGCTCCTCATGTGATGAAACCATGGTGGCAAAAGGAAAAGCTTGTCTTGAGATTTGATTTACTTGAGGCTCTGAGCTGCCCCACATCTATTTTTCTACAGTAACACCCAAACATCTGGTTCTGCCTTTTGTTTGGAGATGATTTACAGAGCTGAGGCCCCAGCCATCAGGGAGCAGCCAGCAGCCCCACCACAGGGTGCTGGTCACTTCCCCAGCAGTCAAGGCATGACCCAGTTCTATTTTCAGACTGAATGTACCTCAGTTTGTATTAAATGCCAGGTGTCTGATATCTCCACTGCAGTGGCAGCTCTCAGATCACATTTGGTTTCCCATGGCCAAGATCCCAGGGGTGATGGATGGCTGGATAGGTGCCCAGCTGAAAGCTCAAGAGCCTGACAGCAAGCAGCACCTCAGCACCTGTGTCTCCAGCTGAACTCAGAGACATGAAAGTGACCTGCTGCTGAAAACCATGCTGTCCTCTGGCTCCTGCTTCTCATCTGGTAGCATGGCCTTAGGCTCATCAACATTGATAATCTCTAAGTCTGGTGATCAGGTGCTATCCCGAGCAGCTGCCCAGACTCTTCTTTCTCACCTTCACCTGCCAGCTAAGTGCTAAATTGGAGAAGTCTCCAAAGAGTTATCAGCTCCTTTCCTGTAAGGGAACTCTGTCTGGGAAAGGTTTCCTCACACACCTCCTTATGTGGCAGCTCAGAACCTCACTTAAAGTAAAAACCATGCTCAGTAACACTTCCTCTCCAGTGCAGAACACAAGACAGTCACAGCACGTCAGACTACAGACCCATGCAGCCCATTACCTCATCTCTGACAGCAGTGAGCACTGTGATGTCTGGGAAAGAGACCAAACCATTCTTCACTGGCCACCCTCAAGACACAGAGTACTTCAAAGCCCTCTGCTGCACTGCCCTAGAGCATCTCTGCTCAAGGCTGAAGTGTTTTAGTTTATTCAACTTCTTGTACAGAAGCTGGTCTAGTTCAAGAAGCATCCCTGTTGCTCTTCTCTGGATGGTTTTTTTATATCATACAGTTTTTGAGGCCTATGAGCAACCAAAACTGTTTTTGTAAACCTGTGCTTGGCTAAAGAGAGTGTTCTGTCAAAGAGATCTTAGCAGGTTGCCTTCTCAGGAGCAAGACACTGAAAAGTCTAAACGTTTCTTTGGGGGACAAATGACCTCCTCTAGACAGCAGATGGAGCAGTCACTCACTGTTCAAGTCCTCTGAATGCCTGATGGTTCAGCTAGAGGCAAAGTGGGGAAGAATGAAGTGATGTGACACTGTCTTGGCCACTACTGAGAGGAAAATTTCACAGTAATTATTTCTACCTCTGCTGCTTTCTGTATTTCAGACAAGGGTCAGTTTGCTTTCCTCTATACTTCTGTAAAGATGAAGGAGGTCCATCGTGGAGAGGCTTTTAGTGACTTCTCTCATCTCTTTACCCCATTTGGCTACTGGACCTCATCTTCCAGAGCACCACATTGGGGGCCACCAGTGCTATGGGCAAAGCAGCCATTCCTACAAGAGAGATGTGCTTTTCCTCAGGCATCAAAAACAACAACCCAACCACCCAAATTAGCCTGAGGACACTGCAGAGAAGCATCCATACCTGCAGCACTAATGAAGCATGGTCTCTGAGCTCATCAAAGAAAGGTAGCATAAAATATACGTAGTGTTACAAAAGAAGTCTGTGGGGCCTGGTCTGGTTTGGGCCACAAAGCAATTTCCCTTGGAATCTACCTGGTTTTCAGTTCAGTCCCTGCTGGTAAACTACCACTCCCTGTCACACACATGGCCTAGCCTAGAGGAAATATATCCTCACAAGCCTTACAGATGCCACGTAACTACAAAGGACAAAGAATTTCAGCCTCAGAGAGCCTCAGCAACAGATATGCACATAAGTAGGTTAAAACAGTCCTCAAATAATATTTGTAGCTTGAGAGATTATGCTCTGGATTTCTAGAATTTCCAGTGGTTTATATTTATATTTCTATTTCCAGCGTGTAAGATACTCACTTTGAAATCTTGTTCAAGCCCTTCCCCACACAGTCAGTTTCACTAGCCCCCTTCTTCTGTCTCTCCTCTTTGTTTTACAAAACATTTTCTAAGTATTCTGCCTACATATTACTTTACAGCCATATTTCTTCTAGAGAAGTTTCTACTTCTCTGCTCGTTGCCTACTTGTAGAAGGGGTTACAGACCTCTTCTGCCAATTGAGACAAATCTGGTTCCATGTGCAGTGAGAATTACTACCAGAGGCTTCATTTTATACCTTCATTTTATACTCCCTGCTTTATGCCTCCTGCCATTCACACAGGAGGGAAATACCAGGGACAACTTTGTCAAAGCAAGTCCTGTGGCTCAAACACTTGAAGATAGATCTATGGAAGACACCTCTGCTAGGCACCACTTGTTTGGGTTAATATATGACATGGGGATGCCTGTGAATAGTTTACAATATGAACTATGAAATACACACATAGTTTGGGCAGTCTCACCAGTAAAATCCTGAAACAATTGCCTCTCAATAGACCAATACACAGATTTATTGCAGAATTTGATTCAGGGCTTCAGTTAGCATGTTAAAATGTGCCTACCTGAAAATATTGCATAAAATGCATCCCATCTGTCAGCAGATTGGCCACCCATAAGAAAGCAGAACCCCACACCCAATTGCTCCAGCCTTGAGCTCTAATATGCTGAGTAGCAGCACAGCCTGCACTTGCCTGACTGGAAGGAGCCAAGAAAGGAAGAGATGAGGCTCAGGAGGGTGGCCCTGGGACTGTCCTGATCTAGCAGGAACAGTGTGGCAATGCCTCACCCAGGGACAAGCTGTGAGGCAGGATCTACCAGGGTGAGCAGCACAGAGCTGATGTAACCGTGGCCTGGTGTTGTCCATGCCCCATGCAATTCTTGCAGAGTTTTGTGGGGGGGATTGCCATGACAAAATGGCAGCTGAGCCAGCAGGAAAGATCCTGTGCCCAAAATTCAGCCTGTGGCTATTCCAGACATGCATAGGATACACAATGATTACGAGTGAATTTTTGCTAGGAAAACTATGTGTCTCTCAGCCAGAGATTCTTCTGGCTTTTTTTCTCCCTCATGCTCACTGGAGCCTAAGGCTCTCCTGCCCGTTGGCAAGGTGCCTTCAACACACCCCATGTACAGGGTCGCACAGGCACAGACCTAAAGGACAGCAAAAAATTTTGGCTTCTCTAGCCTAGTCAATTCAGGCTCACCTAAATCCCTCTTCCTCAGATTTGTGCCACGGCAAGGGTTTAAATTACAGTCCAAAGGGCTGCAAACCAGTCAGAGATCCTGGCTTTATAGCTTTCTTAAACAGCCACAGAAGTGTTGCACTTCTGACATACAACTTTGATGATGGGGTCTTACTACACCAATCTGTTAATTTGAGGTATATGCTGATAAGGTAGTGATGAAATTTTAGCAACACCCTTTGTATCACAGTAGTGAGGTCACACTTGATGGACACCAAACATTTCAAAACACACTGAGTACCAATGACTGCTCTGCTCTTCATGTGAATGAAAATTATGACCTATATCATTCAGAAACCAAACCATGTATAATGAGATGCAATCTACAGGATGCTCATCAGTGACTATGTAAATTGGATTAATCTAGGGGAGTAAAGACTATTTTGAGAGTTTTGTTTTCAGAATTCCTTTCTAAAGATAAGAATGGAGTTGGGCAGTTGTCATTCATCTTCTATCTTGTCAAAGACAAAAACTTAAGGTGCTGTTCCATATACACCACCCATGTAACATAGAGAACCATCCTTTCTTCTGGACAATAAACAACACCCCCTGTAATACAACCCACAACTCACACTTGCCTGTTTTCACATCCAAACCTGACAGATAAATAGGGGTTTAGCTGGTCTGTTGCTCTGCAGCTCCCAGCACCTGAGTTGCAGTTGATGCAGCTGTACTTTAGACTCACAGTGTAAAAGTGGCATCTTCATGCCAAAATTTTCTTGCCTCTTTCTTGACAGTAATTTCCCCAACCCATCTTCTTCCCACAAAGTTTTGAGTTTATCGATCCCTGTTGATCTGAGCCATTTGCTCCAGAAAGAAGGCAAATGTTCTCAAGCTCAGGCAGCCACTGCCACAAACTTTTAATTGCTGAGGGTGTTCACTAGCACATATGGTGGCTCATGCTTGCTCCAGTTCCTGTGTATTCTGCTGGAAGCCAGGCTGATCACGGTTGAAAATCCAGCAATTTGGCTCAAATCAAAAGAAACACATAGCTTGGGATCTGGATGTTCCCAGCTCCAACCCTGGTGTCTCAGGATGGAAGCCATTCCACGCCCTAGTGCTGACTGCTGAATTCTCAAATAAATGGCTAGTGGCAAGACCCCCAGGGAAGGCAGATTTATAATCATGAGGCAGGGCAGGAGGGAGAGGTTCTCTGCACAGAAATGCTCACCCTGCAACAGCAGAGCTCTCCAGTGTGGTGGTTCAGTTTCTGCAGAATATCCAAACTGGCACCTGACAGCTTTATATGAGGTGGCTTCATCCAAACTCTAATTCTGGGTACAGACTACACTGCTACTAAATAAGTAATTTAATCTGGGACGTGTATCTTTCTTGTGTGATCCTGCTTCTGAAGCACTGCAGTACTGGGGAGTGGTTTGCAACTGCCAAGACATGAAAGTGTGTTTGGTATTAACACATCACTATATAATTAGGGGACTTAGCAGGGGTCTGAGTATTCACACGTTCTTTTTCCTTGGTTGCTGACTGTGCTAGATGAAGCCCCCTAGTAGCCCGTTAGGTGACAAGTGAAAATGAGTTCTGTGGCCAAAACTAAGCAATTTGGAATGACACAGAAGAGAAATGGCATTTTCGCGCTCAAAAAGGGCCCAGAATTGGAACAGCAGGAGGTGTTACAGATCAGGATTGAGACATGCTAGCCAAGCTGAGTGGGTGTCTTACTGAGCAGAGCAACAGTGGATGCTGAAGTCCAGGACTGAGATATGTTGGCAGAGCTTGGATGGAAAATGTTGCCCGGTTTCTGAGAACAACACAAAGCCTGTATTTTAATTAGAGTTCCTCTGCTCATCTGCATGGCTCAGCACAAAGTTTCATCTGCTGAATTTTCCAGGCGTTTATTAGGATCTATCCAAAAAGCCTACCTTCCACTTTTCCCTACTCCTCTCCCAGTGAAGACATGCCAGTAGCACCCACTCACACCCATGTATTCTGCTGCTGGCTCTCACTAAATGCCACAGGTGGAGCAGCAGAAATATACATGCTCATTTCATGTAAACACAGGGTTCCCACTGTAAACACTTCCCAATTCAGATTAAGCCAGGCCTGTAATCAAAGCCAGGAGGGTGGGGGGACTTCAGGTTTCATATCAGAGAAGTCATGATGACTGGCATGATGACAAGTGAGTTGGACACACAAAACCTGGCTGACTGACTTGCTGAAGCCTGGGGAATGCAGAGAGGAGCAGCAGTACAACAATGGGAGTGTGGAATAGGACAGGAGGGAATAGGATGCCAATGCAAATGCTGCCCCCAGTACTGCCTCATGTTTATTAGGTACAGCCACAGATTCCAGCCCAGGCATTAAAGATACGCATGACTGATCCCAGCATCAACAATGGAATTCATAGTTTGGGAAAAGCTCCTCCCCTTTGCCCACTGTGCACAGTTTAAGCTGGCCAAAGTAGGTCAAAGGGAATGAATTCACTTGTGTATGTAAATTCAAGTTAACAAGGACTAAAGACAATTGCTTTAAGGTTGTGAGCTCAAACTAAGAAAAAGAAACCAAAAATCTGAAGATTTGGCTTTTACCTCTCCCAGCTGTTTCCTCCCCTTGCCTCTCGTCCCCACTCCTGCCTGAGAAGCAGCAACCAAACCATGATATTTCTCACAACTGAGCCTGAGGTCAAAACAGCAAACTTAGAAAGGTCATTAAAAAGCTCATGCACAAAAGTTTGAGAGTTACAAGTGGCTGCTGAGAGCATGTGCTACATGTGCAACTCTCAAGAGCTAATTTTTAAACAAGAAAACACGTTTTGTCTGCTTCCTGCAGACAAACTCCCTTTTTTTTTCTTTTGCCTTTTCTTCTGTTTGCTAAAGTAAGTTCTCTTTCCAGTAAGCTAACACTGGTCAAATCTGCTTTTCCCCTGCCATCCCCCAAGTCACAAAAACTCATACCATGAAGCAGTGTCAAGAAAAGGATTTCCCATCCAAAGAACTTCAGAGGAACAGGGAGAAGAACCAAAAGAAAATTGTTGACATTGTTTTAATTCTTTCTGCTCTAAAATCCACTAACTCTTCTAAGAAAATTATTTCAACAAAAACTCTTTAAATCAGTGACATATCTTTGCAATGACACACAGCACTGAATAATAAGTAATCAGCTCAACTGTTCCATAATTAACCAGGTTAATTGTTTAACTCAGCCAGAGTCAAATCTCATGAATTCAACAGCCCTCTGTCCCTCTCTGTTACCTCTGACCAAAATTTTGGGGCACCAGGTGGCTCAAGGGAAGGAAACAAGGAGCCAAATTTCAGCTATCCCCTGACAGCTTCACCTCTAATTTGGCTGCTTGACACAAATCTACATCTGCAGTGGCTTAAAACAAATGTTGACCAAGAAATCACCGTTTAGCTCTGCAAATGAACAGGATCTCTGAGACAACCTCTTCTCTTTTTCCAAACTTATTACTGTTGTTGGCAGGAATAAAGATGATAAAACAAAACTTTCAATTGCCTTTGCAGTCCCACTCAAGTCACCAATAAAACTGCTTGTGGAGACTGAACACCAGGAGTTTACAGAGACCAAACAATGGCCATTCCTCCTGAGCAGCTTCACTTCTGTTGATGTGGAAACTGTACCTGTTCTGGGAGTAAAAAAATACAACTTTGCTTTCAGGGCAGTACCACCAAACATTGCATTAGCATCATATAAAAAACCTCATCACCCAAAATGGAATCCCAGGTGAATTCCCTGAAGTACTGCTATTTTAGATGGGTTATCTGCTTG
The DNA here is from genome assembly GCA_023637945.1 of Phaethornis superciliosus. Taxonomy (NCBI): domain Eukaryota; kingdom Metazoa; phylum Chordata; class Aves; order Apodiformes; family Trochilidae; genus Phaethornis; species Phaethornis superciliosus. Next base: position 17,596,763 of record JAJQWJ010000012.1, read on the forward strand.
CAGCCTAATCCTCTGATGAAACAGAACTAATAATGGGGTCCCAGAGCTGTGACAATGCTATGGGTTGTGGCTGCCTTGTGGGCACGTCTAATTACGATGTTCTGTGACTGTTCTGTGACAAGGCTATAAATACAGAGGCCCCCACAGGTGCAGACCTGATTGCAGTGAGCAGTGAGGGGCTCAGGAAGGTATTTGCTCTGTTCTCACACAGCCCAGCATTGCCTGCTTGATCCTGGGGGCTGGTTGTGTCTGCCCATACCCCAAGCGAGCAAGATTTCATCATCACATAGAGAATGTTAAAACTGTAAATTTGTTCAAATGAAAAAAACCAGTGACAAACCCCAAAGACCACCTCAACACAGGACAAAGGGGATTACAAATTAACAGACCAGCTCTGGTGGGCTGAATGTAGGTCTGAGATGAAGATAATCACTCTTTCACATGACATTTAATAGGGTGAGTACTGAAGGAGAATGGTGTGAAGGCTTTCTTGAAGGACAAGGAAGGCAGCTAGCCCTACAGCTTGTTTTTAGGACTCTGTTCTAAAAGATCATTATCATAGCACTTTAGCCTCTCAAAACCAATCGGAGCCCCCGCAGACCACCTGATGCCAGGCAGACTTCTTCTCACCCTTTCCTTCCCTCATAATTCCAGCCCCAGTCCTCTGTCTGTCCTGCTCACCTTTGCACCCTTGGTCTTCATTTGCTCCTACAACAATTTCACAGAAACAAGCCAAGCAATTGCAACTAAAAAATAAAGTATGAGGCAGTCCTTTATCAGAAAGACTCTTAAGCAAGGCAACCTGATGGACAGCCGAATGACCACTCAGGGCTGGTCAATAAACACGTGGTAATGTCTGTTGTAGATGAGCTGTTGCCTGAATACCAACCCTTGCAGCCTAAAAGGAAAATCAACAAAGACTTCTGCTACCCCACCTCCTTTACTGCTTTGTCAGTCAAAAGGGGTGACAATTGCTCACAATACAGAACTGAATACAAAAATTATCAGCTGCCTCAGCCAACGCACTGTGGTGCACAGTTGTCAAACTCATGCAAATTCCATCATAAGTCTCAGAGCTAACATTGCTGTGATTTCTAAAGAAGCCCAGAAAAATTACCTTTCATTAAAATGGGAAACCTCCCTTATGACTTGCCACAACACCTCTGTGATGGTACGAAACAAACAACAAAGAACACCCTCTCCCACGGCTCCCAGCACAGGCTGCCTCAGGAGGAGAGATCTGAGGGAGTAACTCACCCTGGAGATGGAAAGAAAGAGGCCAAGATCAGATGCTGTGCTACAAAGAACACACACTTGGGACAGTGATTAGCTTCAGGTCAGTGACTGGCTTGCTGGACACAGTCTTTTAGGAGAAAAGCACAGGAGATAGGGGACACCAGTGCCAGGTGTGCGCCACACCAGAATGGAAACACAACACACAGAGCCACAAAGGTGATGGGCAACAAAGGATAGGGGAATGGGCACCAGGAAGAAAAACCCAAGGGAAAGGAAGGTGATGCAGTACCACATACATTCCCATAGCATTCTCCTGAAAAAGCTGTCAGCCCATGACTCAGGAGCACTCTGTGCTGGGTTAGGAACTGCTGGAGGGCCACCAGCGTGGTGGTGAATGGGGCTGCATCCCATCTGTGGTGTCCCCCAGGGATCAGTGTTGGGCCCAGCCCTGTTTAATATCTTCATTGATTATTTAGATGAGGGGATTGAGTCCACAATTAGCAAATTCTCAGATCACAATAAGTTGGGAGGCACTGTGGATCAGCTGGAAGGCAGGAGGGCTCTGCAGAGGGACCTGGACAGACTGGAGAGTTGGGCTGATTCCAATGGGATGAGGTTCAACACGGCCAAGTGCCGGGTCCTGCACTTTGGCCACAACAACCCCATGGGGAGCTCCAGGCTGGGCACAGAGTGGCTGAGAGCAGCCAGGCAGAGAGGGACCTGGGAGTCTGGATTGCCAGGAAGCTGAACAGGAGCCAGCAGTGTGCCCAGGTGGCCAAGAAGGCCAATGGCATCCTGGCCTGGATCAGGAACAGCGTGGCCAGCAGGTCCAGGGAAGGGATTCTGCCCCTGTACTCAGCCCTGGTGAGGCCACAGCTCGAGTCCTGTGTCCAGTTCTGGGCCCCTCAGTTCAGGAAGGAGATTGAGGTCCTGGAGCAGGTCCAAAGGAGGGCAACCAGGCTGGTGAAGGGATCCAGCACAAGTCCTGTGAGGAGAGGCTGAGGGAGCTGGGGGTGTTCAGCCTGGAGAAGAGGAGGCTCAGGGGAGACCTCATTCTACAACTCCCTGAAAGGAGGCTGGAGCCAAGGGGGAGGTCAGCCTCTTCTCCCAACTAGGTATCAGTAACACAAGAGGGTGTGGACTTAAGCTCTGCCAAGGGAGGTGGTTTAGCAATATTTTTTACAGAGCGGGATCAGGCATTGGAATGGGCTGCCCAGGGAGGTGGTGGATTCCCTGTCCCTGGAGGCTTTTAAAAAGAGACTGAATGTGGTACTGAGTGACATGGTCTGTGAACCACAGTGGTAGTGGATTAAGGGTTGGACTTGATTATTTCAGAGGTCCTTTCCAACCCACCTGATTCTGTGATTCTTGAAGTGGTGCTGGATATGTTCCTTCTTAGCCTTTACAACTGCTTTGCCCCTTGTTAGAACCCAACTCCACTCTCAGCCACTGGAATCCGAAAGCTGGATAGTAACGGAGCACCAGGTCCACTTCCAAAACCCAACAGAAACCTGTCAGCAGTGTGTAGATGTTTGCACTTGATGATCTCAAGAGGTCCGTTCCAGCCTGGCTGAGTCTGTGATTCTGCGTACAGACAAGCATGCAGGCAGGAAGCTCACAGATGGATTTCAACTCAGTGCTGGCCCCGAGGCAACCCCAGCCTGCACATCAGCAGTGCAGCACTCACTGCAGGCTCCTTCTCCCAGCGCTGGCTGCCCCCCGAATCCGTAGAGTCCGGGGCCAGCTTGTATCAGGAGGAAATACCCCCGGGAGGCCCTGGGGCACGGTGCTGCGCCTCAGGTAGCCGCCCCGTCCGCCATTTTCCCTCACGAAGCGCCGCCGCCCTCGTGCTGCCTTCGCCGCCAAGCCCTATTCTGGTAGCACGGATACGCCGGCGGTGCGGCCGTACCTGCCTCAGGTACGCAAGTTACGCTGGGGCCGTTCGCGTAGGATTCGCCTCTATTCCCGAAACGCCTTTACGACATCTGGCGGCCGGCGGAGGCGGAGCGCTACGGAGGCGGCGTAAGGAGGCCCCCGCCGCTCGCGTCCCGCCTCCGACGTGGCGGGGGAGGCGGAGCCAGGGTAGCGCGGAGCGGCGGGGAGCGGAGCGGCCGCGCCGCGATGTGGCAGAGATCGGTGTGCGTGGGCCTCCTGGCCCTGGCGCTGGGCTACCTCTGCCTCCTGGGCCCCGAGCTGCCCCACTCGGCGCTGCAGCACCTCTCCGCCTCGCTCCTGGGGGGGCTGCGCCGCGCCCGCTCCCTGGAGGGCCGCATGGTGGCTGCCTGGCAGGCGGCCATCGTCCGCCCGGCGCGCGGGTGGGCGCGCGTCGCCGTCGGGTAGGTGCAGGCAGCGCGCGGCGGGGGAGGGGGGGGGTGGGAGGCGACAGCGAGAGGGAAACGCATCGGGGTCTGGACCGACATGAACGGCCCGGAGCGGTCCCGCCTCTCCCCTCGGCCTCCGAGCCACCTCCCTGAGTTACCTCGAGGCTCAGAGCATCTTCCCGAGCCGAGCGGAGGAGGCCTCGGCTGCCCTTGTCCCTGCTGGCAGGGCTCAGGCCGGGGTGCTCGCTGGAGCTCCTGCCCGTCCCTCGGAGCTCAGGGAACTGTCATGGATGCCGGCTTCCAGGGAAGGGCATTTCCCCCCGGCAAGTCTGGGCAGCTGCCCTCTGCTTAGCCAGAAGGAATTAATGGTCCAGAAAAGTCATGTATTGGTGATTCACCTGTACTGCACGTTTGAGACTCAGTTGGCAACCTGACTCTGGAAACCACCTCCCTGCCCGTAAAACATACGAAAAAATATTTTAAAATGTTAAAAAAATACATAAAAATAATAATATAAAAATCATTTTAAAAGTTATATGCAGTCTGGGTGACCTGGAGCTGGTGGCCCATCCCCAGGAAGGTGCCAAGTGGGAGCAGTGTCTGGCAATAAATAGGTACAAGAGATGAATTAATGAAGGGGGGAAGTGAGTGAAGCCCCCACCACTCAGGAGAAGTAACCGAGTATAGGCAGAGGTGCAAAGGAGAAAGATACTGGAGAGGAGTCAGCAGGAGATGTTGAGGACATCTGTGCATGCACAGGGAAATCCAACACCCTTTTTTTAAACATGAAAGAGGGCAAGGGGAAAGTTCAAGAAAATCACATTGATCTTAAATGCTGGTTTTGAGTCTGACCATTAACCTTGCCATTATATATAGCACTTGACTCACTTTCTTTTAAATACAAGGATGTGCCAGGATAACTTGACTTTGACAAGAAGATTCGGCCTTCGTGTGTTTGAAGTTTTTCACCTCAATGGCTGAGGAGCCAGTGTTAGATGGAGTCTGCCTTGCTCTCTCATCAGGGCTGATGCAGAGTTTCTCCCATGAATATATGACAAAAAGGGTTTTACAGTGACCTGAAACTAAATGTTTTTTCATTTGGTCCTCTCTGTTGCTATTCCTTCACTGGGAAAGAGCGAGGTAGCTTCAATTTGTTCCTTGCTTTCTTTGCTTGAAAGCAACCAATATATACATATACAAGTTATATACAAACACCTATCTCACAGTTCAGCAGCAAATGCAGTTCATCAGCAGCACATCCCTGCTGTTAAGGGAGTTTATTAAAAGCATGAAGTGTGTTAGCAGAAGAGTGGCAGGGAGGGAGAAGACAGACAACTGGCAGATAATTAGAGGTGTCACACTTGAAAGAACTGTGGCTTGGTTTCTGTCCTCTTGCACCTTTTAATGGTTCATTAAAATACGAAATTGCTGACCCTTGGCCACTGTGAGTTTGGGATTTAAATGCTGCTTGAGCTTACAGTTTCTCTGGTTTTCTTTTCTCTGCTGTGGGAGGAGATTTTTCTGTCCTTGCAGAGCGTTGCTGAGCTGTTTGCCTCATGTACTGAAAAGCCTCAGGGTTTTTAATGACCTTTATTTTGTATGATGCTGCCTTCATGTGTGGCAGCCCAAATCATGCATGAAAGGTCAAAGACAAGGAGGAACACTAAATGGCCCATTTCACACCAACATGTAAGCAGGCATTGGCAGTCTCGGTGTTGTGTGGTCAGGCACAGAGCAAGTTAGAGGTTCTGCTAAAATTCAGATTGACTGGAAGACTGAACTGTAGGTTAAACTTCACATGAAGTCTAGATCTGCTGAAATGGTTCTTATCACTTCTCAACTACTGTAGGGTTTTTCTCCTTTTTCCACTGTTTGAGAGAAGGTGGCATTCTATTTCTGAAAATTTGGGATGGTCCTTTGGAAACTGCAGTTTTCAAATATTTCAACTGCCAAGTTGGTCTTTTAAATTCTTCTAAGCAGAACCAGCCTGGGGACAGGGGAGGCTTGTGTTTCTGAGTGTGGTTTTGGTTCTTGCTATGAGTAGTTGAAACTCCAGAAGCTGATTCAGTAGACTGTTATACTTCCAGCTTTGGCCTTAATAGTTACGGAATGCGTGTACCTTTTAAACCTGAAAAAAACATTATTTTAAGAATGTAAGGTGTTATTCTTACAGTGCCTGTTCTTTTTGTAGCAAGCCTAAGGCAGCACACAAAGTGCAGAACTTTCTCCAGTGCAGGCAGCCACACGTATGTTTCACTTTGGACCACATAGCTCATGTGCTCGTTTTCACTCAGCAGAAAGTTTGAAGTCCCTCTGTCCTCCACAGCGCTGGAGCACAAGAAAACCATGTCCAAAGGGGAAGGCTTTAGTAGAGAATTCCTCTGTGGTTTTGTTTTTTTATTTGGTTTTGTGTTTTGCCCCTTAGCATGAGGGCTGGGAACAGCCAATGTCACTGGCTGGGGAGTGATCTCTTTGTGTTGGCTCACAGGTACCTGGTGTTCCCAGTATGCATTTTCCTTCTCTCTTCCAGTGTCAACGCCTGCGTGGACGTGGTTCTGTCTGGTGTGAAGTTGTTAGAGGCACTCGGTCTTGAACCTGGGGACAGAAAAAATCATGCAGTTTTGAACTCCAGGCAGGATCTGAAAGAAGCATTTGCTCACTTCATGGAAAAAGGAGCAGCTGCAGAGCGCTTCTTCAGCGACGCGGAGTCTTTCCATCACATTGCACAGACAGCCTCCCAGTACCCCGGTGCACAGGTATGTCTCCCACCTGCAGAGAAGCCTTGGGAAGCACGTTTCTTGTCTTCCTCGTGGTTGGTGACTTCCATTCTCTGCCTCTTAGAGAGTACAAGTCATTCAGGAACAAAAGAGAGGCAGTAGCTTGACTGCATTAATGTCTTTCTGCCAATCTCTGCACCTGCTGCGAATGGCAGGGTCGTGAAAGGTCTGGCCCTTGTTCTCTTTCCTAAAACTAAAATGCCAGCCCAAGATGCCTCTGGAAGATAGTTATATGGGAGGCAGATGGGGCTGATGCTGAAAAAGAGGCTCTAACATCTAGTAATGAGGCAGGAAGTAAGGAATTAGATCCAAGCATTAGGAGTTGTAAACACTTGGATCAGCTTCAGCTACTTAACACAGGATTTAAATTCACTCTAGGAGTGATGAAAAGAAAGAAATATTTTTTTTCTGAAGCCTCCCTTTCCTAAAGTAAAGTTTTGTTGCTCTGATTGATACTGGGTCTTCTGAATTCATCACGATGCCTTGGTTGGCAGCTAGCTCATTTCTACAAACTGCTGAGTGCCACCTTCTTACGTGGTTTGCCTTTGAAAATGAGGAAGAGCTCTAAATGCCTTTTATTGGTCAAGACTCTCCTGTGCTGTGTTGTTTCTCATCACATTTGCAAGGTTTGCATTCTGGAATCTGCCAGTCATTTGCTGTATCCTTCTACAGCCTGTTTTCTGTCACCTCTGAGTGATCCTATAGCAACCTATATTCTTTGGTTTCAAAGCTCATATCAAGAGTTTTCTAACCTGAAGAAACTTCCATGGTGTGGGCACAGGTAGCAAGTTTAACCTTGATGTCAAACTGGAGGAAGTATTGTTGTAATTTTTGATTGCCTGTCAGTCTTGCTAAAAAAAGCCACCTCTTACAAACTGCCACAGGAAAGTTGCACACAAGTAGGTGATGTTTTATGTTACAAATTCTTTTGTTTCTACAGGGTTGTGAGGTACCCAAAGGTGAGTATTTGCTCATCCTGTTCTAAAAAGCTAAAATCTCCAGGCTGTGCTGAGGACTAGGCATCTAGAAAGCTATGAAAGCAAGGGAGTGCCCATACTTGCCTTTTTTTCTTTTTTTTTTTTTTTTTTACAGCTTTACGTGGGAGGAAATGCAGCTCTCATTGGTCAGAAGCTTGCAATGAATCCAGAACTGAAGGTATACTTGCTAAAAATGTCATGCTGCTTGCTTCTCAGTGAGATTAAAATTACTTCCCTGTAGATTTTGGGGATCTTGCAACTACCTCTTAGGTTATGGTGAAACATACAATTGGACTTACAAGTTGAAAAGCATAGCTGAATTTTTAAAATGCAATTTATTTTTTTAATCAATTGTCTAGCTAATGCTTAAATGCTCTGAAACACTAGCAAGGGACAGGGCAGAGGATCCTTGATTGTTTTCGTGTTTTCTAGGTCCTTCTTTGTGGCCCAGTTGGACCTAAACTCCATGAACTACTTGATGACAATGTGGTTGTGCCACCTGAATCCATGCAGGAAAGGGATGAATTCCATCTTATCTTGGAGTATCAAGCAGGTACCTTGCCAGAGGCTGGATCTGAGATGGGAACCCTGAACATCACTAAGACACTAGTTCTGTTTTTAAAATTGCTGGGTTTGGTTTGGTTTGGTTTTTATCAGTTAATTCCAAAAAGACTGTCCAAGTTATCAGTACTGTAAGCAAACTTGATAGGTGTAATTCTACAGCTGTATGAACACATAAGTAGTCATGTAATTTTGTCTGAAAGCAGAAAGATACCATTCAATACATGCAGATGAAGCTCAGGGTAACCCTAAAGTAAAGGCTAAAACAGATCTGTATTTTCTTGCTGTTTTCAACCTGAATTGTTTTCACAGGTCCTGTCAATACATAGTCAATACTTGCCTGTAAGATGTAAAAGGAGGCAGCACTGATGGCTGCCAATGCTGTTTCACTGGCTTTTCCATAAATGCTGATCATATTCTCCAGAGTGTAACCAGTGAACAGTCTGGGAGAGCTGATTGTTCTAGCTAACACCTAGCCTGGTTCAAAAGTGGAGACTCTGCCTATAATAGCCTCAAAAACCCTCGTGTCTCAAGAGCTTTATGTTCAATATGCCCCTTGTGGCCCACATTTATTTATTCCCTTACATTACTTTATGTCCAATTACTGCAACTGGCAGAAGGAGCTGCCTGGACAGAGATGTGGGCAGACAAGGAGAGCTGGCAGAGGACTGGCCAGTTGGGCTGCAGCTTGAATCATTTCTATCTTCTCTAAGCTCGCTGTCATTGCCCTGTTTTCTTATGGCTCAGTATCCCAGAGATGGAGCACATTTAATTTGTGATATTATCCAGGAATAAATCTGATTACACATCCAGCCCTGAAGCAACTTCTGTTCCTGCAAATCATTTCTAAGAGATGGATGGTCAGGAAGTAAGAGCCATGAGACTTCAGGGTGTACCTCCACGATACAGCTTGAGTCACACTAATGTGGGGTTCTTGCCAGAAGGGGAGAAGGTCTCCCCTCTCTTTACATATCCTGCACAGTCCAAATGTTTTGCTTGAGCTGGCTGTGACATCACCTAATTGCATGATAAACTCATAGAACTGATTAAAACATCACAAAGCTTGCAAAAGCCATAGAGTATTGAATTTTCTTCTGATCAGACAAGCATCTAAATGAGGCAGAGGGAGTGAGTGAAGGCATGAGTGAGAAAAAGAGTAAGGCTTCTCTTGTGGCTGTCAGTTGCTGCTAATTGGACACATGCACGTTGTGAAATCATGCCTTCAAATTGCAGCAGGATATCCCAAAATTACCATAGAATCGTGGAATGGTTTTGCTTGGAAAAGATCTTTAAGATCATCCTGTCCAAATGCTAACCCAGCACTGCCAAGGCCACCACTAAGCAATGTTCTTCAGCACCACATCTATACAGCCTTTTAATGCCTCCAGGGATGGTGACCCCACCCCTGCCCTGGGCAGCCTGTCCCAGGGCCTGACCACACTTTTGGGGAAGAAATTGTTCCTAATATCCAATCTCAACCTCTCTTGTCACTACTGGTGTCCATTTCCTCTTGTTCTATCACTTGTCACCTGGGAGAAGGGACAGACACCCACCTTGTGACAGCCTCCTTCCAGGTAGCTGTAGAGTGATGACCTCCAGAGACATGGCTTGATTTGATTCTCTTTGGAGTTCACTTGCTTCTCTTTGCTTCGCCCTAGGTGAGGAGTGGGGACAAGTGAGAGCACCCACTGCCAACCGCTTTATCTTCTCCCATGACCTATCAAATGGAGCCTTAAATATGCTGGAAGTGTTCGTGTCCAGCCTGGATGAATTTCAGCCAGATCTTGTGGTACTTTCAGGACTTCACATGATGGAAGGCCAGAGCAAAGAGATGCGGCAGAGACGACTTATGGAGGTGAGATACTTGAATACCAGCACCTCCTTCATTTCCATTCCAACAGATGCTTCGTGGCAAAATCTTGGTTTCCGTGGTCTGAGCTTGTTACTAGGCTGGGTCTTCAGATCTCCCACTGTCTTGTCACTGTTGAATGCTAAAGAAAGAATGTGAGCTGTAGGAATGACAGAAGTCTAATCCTCTAACACAGATGTTTCTTAGAATCAGTGGGTTGTCTGGGGAGAGATGGCATGGTCTGCTTGTCTGCTCGGAGCACGTTGACATAGTTACTGGAGCTTATCTGGGAGCTAAATTACCATTTTTCTATCCCAGATACTAAGGTGCTCAAGGTTATAATCAAGACTTGCAATCTTTAAGCAGCATCTGTTAGATAATCCAAGAGGCAGCTTTCTCATGTGACCTCAAAGCAGCTACACCACATTTTCTTTTTACTTGCAGATCATTGCCTGCCTTGCAGACGAGTGCCCTTCCTGATGCAATGCACCAGCCTTTTGGTTTGGTTTGATTTGGTTTATGCTATGTTCCACAATCAACTGTTCTACAGTGGCTTCAGATTTGTGAGGTTTCTGAATTAGTCCATTAGAAAAGTGCTGAGTTGGGTACCAACGAGGGTTAGATACAGTTTTCCTGCCCTGGGATTCTGGAAAAAAAGGTTTTTTTACTTCTTTCCCTTAGCAGTATATTCTGCCACTTGTCAGACATCTCGTTTGCAATTGTGTGTAAATCCAGACACAAGAAGATGAAAGGATGTCTGTCTCTGAGTAAAAACCCCTTTGTTCTTTCTGTTGCTTAACAAATCTGTGGTTTAAGGTGTTGGGTTTTTTGTTTTTTTTTTCTTTTCCTGTACCCCTGTAGGCTGTGGCTTCCATCTCGGATATCCCTACTGACATTCCCATACACCTGGAGCTGGCCAGTATGACTGATCAAGATTTTATGAGCAACATTATGCATCAGGTAACGAAAATGAAAGGATGTGCTCTTTTATTCAGTTTCCTTTCCTTCGGTATCAAAATGCACAGACTGGGAGATGAGTATGGAAATGAAAATTTAAAATTAGGGCTAAATAAATAAACATAATGAATTGAAAATATGGGTTTAGTGGACTGAATTCTGAAAGCTTTGATTTTCTGTACCAAGCTTAGCAGAATCTGTTCTTTCCAGCAAAAAGAACTGCAGTGACTTAGGGCTTAGCAGAGGACAGACTTGTTTTCTTTAGCTCAGAAAGAATAAGCCTTTTATAAAGCTTTCTCTGGGATGTTTCACTTAGGAGGTATCTTGAAATGCTCATCAGATCATTTTCGGCAAGGAGTAAGGATTTTTGCAGATCTGAGTTTATTCAGCAGCTCTATTCAGTAAAAGTACCACGAAGCACAGCTGGATATAAAGATTCTCCAAGATAAAGATTTTTCTGCAGTCACAGGGGTAAGGTGACCCAGGAGAATGCTAGCAGCTCCACAGATACAAGTAACTTTGTCTGGTTTAGATCTAGCAGGCTTACACATTTCTAGTAAAAACAGAATTTGAATTTGAGGTGAGTTTATAAATGTTTCATTACTCTTTACTGTCAAAGTGTGTGTCTAGTAAATAAATTGCACAAAACGAGAACGCACCCTTGGAATGAAATATTTTCTTGGCTGAGTAATTCCTCCAAAGTTGTAGAATGGGGGAGGCTGTGCAGAGACCTCAGCCTGCATCTCTCCTGGAAAATGGGTGCTCCCTTCTGCTGGGCACTGTGTCAGCAGAGCCAGTAACGCAGTACTGTGGAAACAGTTCCCTGAACTAGGAAGACTGATTGTCCCTCTGAAGGAAAACCAGTTGTTCCTGTGTTCCTGTTAGCAGGTCTTTCCCCTGGTAAACTCCATTGGGCTGAATGAACAGGAGCTGCTGTTCCTCACACACTCTGCCTCTGGTCCCCACGCCTCCCTCACCTCCTGGAGCGGCGTTCCCGACGTGGGTGTCGTCAGCGACATCCTCTTCTGGATCCTGAAGGAGCACGGGAAGACAGAAGAGAATGCCTCTGATCTCACACGGATCCACTTCCACACCCTGGCCTATCACATCCTGGTCACTGTGGATGGCTACTGGGGCAACCAGGTTGCTGCTGTGGCAGCTGGAGCCAGAGCAGCAGGGACTCAGGCCTGTGCCACCGAAACCATTGATGCCAACAAAGTCTTTCTTAAAGCTCCTTTGGAGTTTGTGACCTCCCAGATTGAGACGCCTTCCAAAATCTCCTTAAATCCAGATGAGCCAGTGGTGCACTGGCACAGAGAAGGCATCTCGTTCCATTTCACTCCTGTTTTGGTGTGTAAAGATCCTGTCCGGACCGTGGGCCTTGGGGATGCTATTTCAGCTGAAGGACTGCTATACTCAGAAGTATATCCGCAGTAGAAGACCAAGACCTTCCTTCTTCTCCGAGGAACCATGGTGTCCTTGTAAGGATTTGAGGCACAGGTGAAAAGGAATAGGAACAGAATTGGGGTGTGATGTGTTTTCTGGACAGAACTGAAAAAGAGCCAAAGAATAATTCCAGGTATTAACTGTCCGATACATTCCAGTCACTTGACAGTGACTCGAAGGCTTCACATGTAGGTGCAGACATTTTACTATTTAATGTGAAAATTGGCGTTGTCTTAACCATTTGGGGAGGGAAACAAATCTCAAAAATCCTGGTTTGGCTTCGGTTTGCTGTTTGTAACTCCAAATGGGTCTGGTCTGTTACTGCTGGGAAGGATGGCAACCGGGAGACTGCTGCGAGCAGGCCCCAGGGAGAGCACAGCAGTGCTCAGGCTGCCCTTTCCTTGGAGAAATGAAAAATAAAAGGCTCTTGCGTTATCTCCTCACAGCACATTGCTATATGGCAAGACCAAACCCTCTGCTTGCTTGGTGTGATATGAAATCTTTTGCTGATGAAATTACCTCTCACCCTCAGTGCCCCCAGCCCTGGGAGGAGCCAGGGTCCTGAAATGTGACACACACCATACCTGCTCCTTCAGTGCACAAAGAAAACTTGACTCCAGGCTGCCTATATTCTTGTGGGTATCTTGTCTCTGTGACTAAGGGTATTCAGCTGAGCCCTTGTGCTTAGTTTTTGGGCAAATAGAGGTGAAGATGATCAGGCTTTGTATTTGGGGAGATGGCTTTATTTTCTTGACAGGGAAACAGCCCCGCGTTAACCTGTGTTTGCTGTACACCAAATCACCAGAGTTCAGGGCTCACAGCTGGTGTTCTTGGCTAATAGGAAGCTTCTGGTATTTGACATAAAAGCTACTGAGTGCTGGAGACTGATTTTTTTTTTTTATTTTTTTTTTTTTTCCTGTTTGAGAAGGGCTGTGCAATTTTCTTCTGTGCCCTTCACTTAGGAGGGTTAATATACCAGGGACAGCACTTCTGGTGGCTCAAAAGCTGTGACTGTTTTCCAGGTAAGACTAAGTGAGGAGGGATTTGTAAGCTTTGATTTTGGTTTTCTTCCTTTGACTAGGTCCTGTAGTTTCTTTGCTCTGGGCAGACTTTGAAATTAAAAAAGTAGAACTGTGTGTCCTTAATAAACACTGTGCTTATTTTATTTTCCTCTTCATAGTTGAGCACTATGAATTACGTAGCACCAGCATTTATATTTTCTTTGTCTCTTTCCAGCATGGTTTTGTCCCAGCTGCTTTCAGAAACTTCAGGCATATTTGCGTAACTACCATATAAAATTTTTCAGTATAACTGGATTAAATGCAGTCATCACCTCTGTGCAAGCCTATGCTGGACCAGAGTTGGTAGAAGTGGCTTTAGGTCAGTCTGCATCTGAACGGAGGGGAAGAGGGTCCCTATCACTTGGGCTGGGGTGATTTGTCCCAGTAATGCTGTCAGATTGCTGTCAGTGATGGTCTCCCATTGGAAAATGCCATCATGAAAGCTCCGTGAGGTTCAAAATTGACAGCTGCTGTAACTTGTACCAGCTGAGCACACAATGCTGTCTGTCAGTGTGTATTTAACTTCTGCTTTCCCTCTGAGCAAAGTCTTCTGTGCTGTACCAGAGAAACACAGTCAGAGACATGCTTTCCTACAGCTTACCCCATTCTGATCTGTGGAGTTCTCAGCATTTTACCTCAGTGTGAGGTCTTCTTGGGACTGAAAGTATTTCTATAATATTGGGTTGTTTTTTAATTATTATTATTACTATTGGTGTATTGTAGCATGGGACTTAGAGTTCTGGTTTAGTCTTCCTACAGGAAAAAAAAATACATTTTCTTCTTTCTTCCCTCTAAAAGGTCTGAAGCCATTAGGAAGGTTATTTTGCAGCCTTTGATTGCAGCCTTCTGGCACACCACCCCGAGGCCCACCAAAGGCCACACGCATCCTGCCAGCTGGAGAACTAATCCTTTGCTTACCCTGGGTCCCACTTCCCTGACACTGGGCCAAGCTCTGTGGATTCTTGAGTTGGAAACAAAACAAAACTAAATACACACAAGCTGTCAGCAGCCACGGGTCCTGCTGCTGTATTTCACTTCACTCTTCCAAAAACCTTTGCAGGGATGTGAGGCTGATTGGACTGGCGTCGGCATTCCCTTAGAGCCATTTAAAATTCCATAACTGCACCAACAGAGCTTTTCCTAGAGTAGTTTGTGCTATGATTTAACAGGAGTATTATAGGTCTGAATTTATTTATTTTTTAAATTATTTTGACCAAATAAATGCTGGAAACAAGCATGAAAAAGCAGCTTATAGCTTAGAATTCACCTGGGCCTAAAATCTAAACTCTTATTAACTTCTTCCTGCTGCTCCTGTTCTGTTTCAGCAGGTAATCTCTCTCCTTTGGCCTGGCACCTTGAATCACTTCTCAAGGGACAGTAGCTTGTGATGGCTGGACTGCTGTGCCATACATGTGTCTGCTTTGATTGGGTGTACAGAGCTCATCTGGTCACCACATTCACTTACAGAGGAGACACCTTCACAAGTATGGCCTCAGTTGGATTATTCTTATGTCTTGCATTAAACCAGTATTTGAATGCATTTTTTTCCAGCTGTATCAATAGCACTCTTCTTTAGTACAGTTAGTATCTTGGTAAAAGCCTGCTGTGAAGTTTTAACCATGGGATCGTACTAAAGTGGTAGTTCCATGCCTAAAAAGAAATTATGTGTCTATAGTCTACCTGTCTAAAACCACCTAAAACCACATGCCACAACAGAGCCTGTGTCACATCCCTTATTCAAGCACTAACGTGGTTAGCAGAGAGAGAAATAGGAATATTAAAGGTCTTCTTTGCTCTTTGTTGTGAAAGTTTGAGTTACAAGGAGCACAGGAAACCTAGCTGCAACTTCTCTTTGTGTAGCTTGGCCTCATCACTCATGTCTGCTTTCTGCATCACTAATACTGAGTCAACTCTTCAGTCAGTCTCAACCTTAGAGTCAGAACCCATGGTTCCCCTGCCCATTCAAAGGTGTCAGATGAAGCTCTCTTCTGTAACAGATGGAGCGGTTTCTTGCATAGAAGATCCTAAGCACTGAATTCTCAGGGAGTTACTGAACCAAACTCTTGGTGGAAGGATGTTCTCTCAGCAAAGGAAGCAGCTGGGCATAGCACATGTGGCTGTTCCCTTCTGTGCCAGAAGCTGGGAATGGCATCTGTGCCCAACAGCTCACTGGTGTTTGGAAAGCCAAGCCTGGTCCCAGCCTCTGCTGGGGAGATCACACAGCAGCAGAAGAATGTGAATCTCTTTGAGTAGAAACCTCATTAAGTGCAAGTGGAAGAAACAAAAAAAATACCCTGAAAACCTCCCTTATGGATATCTCAGGAAAGCTGCTCCTCATACTTCTCAGCCTGGGTAAAACCAGGTTCAAATCTCACCTCACTCTTCCATTAAAAAAAAACTGATTTTTGTGCAATTTTGTTTGAGACAGTGTTAAAGCTTTCCTTGTTGCAGAACTGTGTTTTCTATTATATAAAACAGCTTTGGCAGATGAACTTGTTAATATGTTTTTATGTAGTGCAGTTCTGTGTGGAGCATACTATATTTGTTAAGTTTGGTTTTCTTCATTCAGCACTAAGGCTGGGCTGTCAGACAAGACTTTGCCACCTGAAACCCACTTTCCAGTGGAGAAGTCTAAATTTTTCATGTCTTATGCATGAACAGGCTATTAAGAGCCAAGAGATCTACTCCTCACCTGTTAGTGACCACAGCTGGTAAGGTCACATCCAGAAGCAGAGTTAAGTGTACTCTAATAATGCCCAAATCAAAAATCAGCATCTAGTTGTCTCAGGGACATAACAACCTGAGTTGTCTGGGTTGGACACACATTGCTGTGTTTAGTATCATTACTCTTGGCTGAAACAAGGTCTTGCAGTTTGAGTGTCTTCTAGTTTCTTTCCTATGAGGAAGCCAAGCTGCAGTCTACTTTGTAAGCTCCATGATTCAACCTGAGTAATGAAAGATATTTTTCTAAAAGGGGAAAGAAAAGTCCTCAAGCAGATGGCTTGTACTTCCCTAGAAATTAAACTCATTACTCTTCTCCACCTTAAAGTTTCAATTACAGGAGAAAAGAGAAGACTGATGCCTAAAACAGGTTTTGGAACATAAGGTGTGATTTCCAAACTCTCTCAATTGACTTAAGTGGGTTTCTGATGAAAAATCCTTTGGTTCAGTTCAGCTGAAAAAGCAGTCCAGCCTCCCACTTACTGGATAGCGTAAGAAAAGCTCTCCATAAAAACACAACTGAATTTCCTGTATGCAAATGCCATCCTCACAATACCCAAGGGGGGAGAGAGAAGACAAGGACAAGGAATTGCAGTTCTATTTATTATCCTGATGTAATTTTATACTGAAAAACACTTCCTTAGACATGAAGCTCCCTCCTGCTCTGTTCCAATCCAAAAAGTCACAAGGTGACTTCTCTTCATAGAACACATCTCTTCATAGAACCCCTTAAGCGGCCACATAAGCTTTTCACCAATATATATATGTATTTTAAATACCTTTACTCCAAATGTACCCTAATGTGTACCATTTACCCTCTAAAAGCATCCCCACAGCAGTAATAGGGACTGCATGAGAGGAGACACATCTTTGTCCCTGGTGGGCTCTGAGCTGAGAACAGCAACGGGACCAGGGCTGCTCCCATCTATTAAATATAGCAAAAGAGTTTCAAAATGCTACAGTCTTAAGTTCACTCTCTTTTTCACAACAAGCAGAAGGCAGGGGAAAGCAGGGAGTAAAATCAAAACAAAGGGCATATGGACGGAAAAACCTTCCTCGATCAGCAAAGATGGTGTAACCACACTGTCCTGGTCATTGCTCCTTGGACTGGGGCTTCCACGACATGAAAGCCTTTGTGGTATGACTAAAATATTACAGCAATCAATTGTTAATGTCTTGAACTGCAGTCTGGGGAGGGTGTAAAGCATTCCCACACCTGGCCTACCCTTGCTCAGCAATCTCAAACCTCCACAGCCACTCTGTTACACTGCACTAACTTTCAGTGTCAAAAGTTTAATGTGAATAAAAATGGCTGCACTGTACCTGATTTACACTGCTTCTTGTCTGGTTTGTTTACACGTACCAGTGCTCCAAAAAAGATTCTGTTTTCTTCAACTCCTAGCATGAGGGAAACCTCACAGGAGCACTAGTCTGGAGCTGTACCTACACAAAACGTGTCAGCAGAGGACAGCTGGAAAAAGAAAAGAGCCACATTTGAGAAAAGCAGGCAGTTTTGGCAAGCAAAGCAGAGGTAAAAACATGAAGGATTCCTCTCAGTGTTCTCCAGGGAGCAGGACAGCACTTTGATTACAAGCTGTGCTCTAAGGATGCATTAATGTCATTCTGGATAACAGCAGCTAACCACAAAGCACTGCTGAAGGATGTTTATGTATCCAGAGCCCTGGTCATGCTGCTTCTACCTCCTTGCTACAGACAAGTTTCCACTTCTGACCCTGCTCTGTTGGACTTGTTAATTATGGAGTGATATAACACAACAGTGCAGAACTAAAAGCAGGAACCAGAGGAACAAACTGACAGTAGCAGAGAAAAGGAAGGCTCAGAATTTACTGTTCAAGGACAGAAACGTTTTCAAAGCTTTGAGTATCACATGAGCATTAAAATTCCTTGCTCTGCTCACCAATGGGCTGCTTTGCCACCTTGCAGCTAGCATGAATGATTTCTCCTAAAATGCAATTACAAGCAGGGCACAACTAAATTATTCAGAGCATGGCTGCTGTCATTGTAAAACAATTTCAGCTTCACACTGAAGCTGACCATATTCTCTGTTCCAAAAAGCCCTGCTCTTTGGTTTGGTTTGGTTTGTTTTTTTTTTTCTCCCTTGCAAACCAATCTCCCCCCATGCTGGGCAATATAAATTCTCCAGGAAGAAGTCAGATCACATGGACACAGAGCTTCACAGGTTCATTTTCTGTTTCTCAGCAAACAATCAGGCATTTGGCAGACTTTTTTGCTGCTGCAGCTACTGCACTTCCAGAACAGCCAGTCTGTTGCAACTTGAGTGTGCCCCTCATGCCCTTGTGACATGACAGTGCCCTGTTTGGGGACAGCAGCTCCTTGCTGCTCCAGCTTCCTCCTTCCAGCCTTGAGAAAGCTTTTACCAAGGAGTGCCCTTGTGAAATGGGGAGCAACAAGCCCTTAACTCCAGGCTGTGCTAGCCCCAAGTCTGGCTTTCTGCTCCTCTACTTCTCCCCTTCTCTGAGCATATTACAGCTGACCTCACTCCAGCTTTACTCTGACCTTACTCCCTAGCCACCTACAAGTACAGCTACTGAAGGGTGTGACCCTCTTTGGGGTCCATGATGCTAAGTCACTGCTGGCTTTTCTAAACATTGGATATGCCTCAGCATCCTTCTGGAACACTTGGACCCAAAAGCTGAGGACAAGGCTATGGAGAGATGGATCTCCATCCTCCAGCCTCCTGTAGCAGTAAACTGTGACCACACTAACAGAAAAGTCTGCACACTATGCAGGGAAGTCTTCTGCTTGCTGCAATGACTCCTTGGGACAAGGAAGAGACCACATGCTAAATTCATGAACAGAAAACAGCTGCACTGAGACTAACTGACAGTGGGCTGAAGTCAACCTGTGGGTCAGGGGAGAGGGCAGGTCCCTTTCCCCAGAGGTCAGCAGGCAGCCCCTGCACCTGCCTGTCACCACCAGAGTCCATCCTAGTCAGCTGCCTGCTGGCTCTTACACTTTTCTTTGCTCTGTTCTTCAGCATCTGCAGCAGCCGAGGTCTCCTCAGGGCTGGTGTCCTGGCCTTGTTCTGGCTCCACAGGGAGTGAGGGAGACTTTGCTGATGCTCCAGCACCTGGGGAGAGAATACAGCTACAGTCAGTGTGAAAACACACCTCTTTTGTCTATTCTTTTTGCCCTTCCAGGCAGCAGGGAGATGCAGAACAATAACAGTTATTAATTACTCTCAGGTATCTTCTGTCTAGTATTAGCTTACTGATAGCACTCAACTCTGGAGTTACCCATCCAGAGACCTTACAGTACCCAAAGTTCTGCTGAGGGGAAGCTAAGGGGGCAGGATTCAGCTGGGTTGCTGACACTACAAAACTGGAAATGCACTCATGCTTTGGAAGGGAAAACAGTTCCGGTTTGTACTCAAGTTGGAGCCAAAACCACAACATTATTTGCAGTTCACAGCTTAAGAAAACTCAGGGAGAGTTTCCAGATAGCTGAAGTAGCTACTTACAGAGTAAAATCAAAACAGGACATTTGCATGCTGAAGTTGCTTGGGTTTAGGATGATAAGTGACATTATGAGCCATCTCCCTTCTCTGATATGGATGATAGTCCGTCAAGTAAAACCCAACCTCCTTTATCTCTTATTTTTCAGTTTTCCTAACTAAGCTTTCCCTGCATGGAAAGTTCATTCCAAGCATGAGAAATGGAACTGGTCCCTAGGGGTGCTAAAGAAAAAGGTCTGGATTACACAGCCTCTCTTTTGGTTCAGTCCACAGGCAACAAGACTAAGAGTGACAGAAAATCCCCACGATGAGCAATCTCTCTAGCACACTGCTGTTCAGAAGCAATGAGGTGAGAGGAGGTCAGGCTATGACTGGTGGCTTAGATGTTCCTACCCAGCCCCAGCAAGAAGCAGCACATACAGAGACTGGTCTAAGCCTCCTAAGGCTGATGCCATCTCCAGATATTCAGTTCAGTGGCCTGTAATTCATCAGCATCTGCAAGGGAGGGGCATGGCTGGACAGCTTTAAAGCTTTATTTTTGTAACAGAAAATTTTCCATCATTTCCCTTCTCTGGAGCAGCCTGTCTCTCTCTGTATGTCCCTTCCAACTCAAACCATTCTGTGATTCTACAGTTCCATGCAGGATGTCAGCTATTGGGCTCTTCCAAAGGAAAACCAGAAGTCTGGTTTCTGAAACCACTTCTTTCCCAGAGCAGGTTCTCAGCCCCAGGCTAACAGTATTCTTACCCATGCTGGCTCAGATAGGAAAGGAATCAATACTAACTTGATCCTGTGAAAGCATAACAGCATAATGCACCACAGAGAGCATCTCCCTTCCAAACAAGTTGATACCTTCCTAAACATGTGCTGTAACTGCACTCAGAGAGATTTCTCCCCTTCTCCCCTTCCACTTCACAAAGAAGGCAAAGGGAAGTACCTGGGGGAAGCTGCATGGCTTTCCCATACCCTGCAGCTGAGGACATGGCTTGACCCAGGGCCTGGTTGGAGCCCAAAGGCTGCTGAGTGCTGGAGGATTTCCCTGAGGGAGCAGTTCGCTGCTTGGCTTTAGAATCTTTAGAAGGCTTAGTCCAGACCAGGCTCTCCCCAACCTGCAGGGCAGCTCCCATCTTCTGGGCAACCTCCACCATCTTCTCAAGGAGCAAAAGGAGAAGAGCATTTTAAAGAGGAACACTTCAGACAACAATAAAGTCAACACACAAAAAAACCAAAAAAACAACAGCTGTGCAGAGCTGGCTACTGCCTTGGTGCTTGAGGGAAAACATTCCTGCTAATTCATGCCCTTAATTAAAAGGAAATCTTGTCTTGCTGTGTATCGATTGAAGAACTGGCCTTCAAAGAGCAGAAAAGAAGCAAGGAGCTCTCAGCAGGCAACTGCTCTACTCAGAAAACCTCGTAAACAGAATTTCTTCCAAATAACTGGACTCCAAAGCCAAATTTCCTCCTCCTTTGTTGCCAGTCTTAGCATGGCTGCTTCGTTCCTGCTGACAACTGTTGGGCACATACCTCAGGGTCAAAGTCAAGGGTACTGTTCTCCTTTACCACATTGACCTTCTTCTCCATCTCCTGGTACTGGCAGAGGGCTCCCTTCTTGTCCCCCTGGTTATACAGCAGGATGGCATAGTTCAGGTTGACCAGGGGGTTGCACCTGCAATACACACACAGGATTCATGACATTCCCTGGGGGAACAGTTATGGTGGCTAAGCTGTGCCCAAGCAGTAAAGCTGGAGACACCCTAGTGTCTGTCATGGACAAGCCATGGGCTACCCTGACCCCAAAGCAGGGGAGGGGCTGCACAGTGCCTTTGGGAGTCCCATGTGCTTGGTAAGAGATGTGGTGCTGGGCTCAAAAAGCAGCCCGGTGCCAAAGACAACACACCCCACTCTGCCCACTCCCCACTCCCCATCTCCTAGGGCAGGAGGAGCAGAGAGAGGGGGTCTCATCATGCTGTGAAAGTTGATCTCTGACCTAGCCCTAGGCTCTCACAGTTTCAAAGAGGCAGAATGCCTTCATATATTCTTATTTCCCACAGTATCCATTTGCTTCACTAGGATACATTAACCCTGCACAGCAGCTTTTCTGCTGGCATAGCCAGGAGTGTGAGCAAACAAAACCTGAGGGAAAGAGTGAGCTGACATCTTTGGTTCTGGGATTAATAAGGGAAGCTCTCAGTGACCTGATCCTTCTTTAAATGCCTGATGAGCCACACTCAGCAAAATGCTCTAACCCATCTTTTGCAGTCTGAATTCCATCCTTCTTCTGGCGAGGCAAAATACAGGTGTATATCTGACAAAGACATGAAAAGGAAGCAAGGCACCAGCCCCAGCACAGCTCAGCCAGGCTGCAGGGTGGGACCTGGCAGAGGTTGCTTTTGGGCAGGAGAGGGGGTGAGCTGCTGAGGGCTTCATGAGGAGCACTGCCCAAGCCACACACACCTCTCACTGCACTCAGGGCAGCCCGGGATGCTCTGTACAGTTTGCTGAGTAACTGTGAGCAAGGGACTGGTGCCCTCTCCTGGAGTCTGGAAGGGAGCATTGGAGACATCCAAGGACTCCAGAACTCAGGCCTGGGGGGCCAGAATGGAGAGCATCTTCTGAGAGAAGTGAAGGAGGCTTCTGCTAACACTGCAATAAACAGAAAGTGCCATCTGCAGGCCATTAATATCCATCACTTAATAAGTTATATTGCAGTGCTGCAAGAAAGAAAACTGTTATAGGAAATCTGATAGCATTTACAACCACTGGTCTTCCTTTCACTGAGACACTGCAACACTGATCCTGTCACAAAAATAAACCAACAAACCCTCTTCACTGTCTTTGCCAAAGCAAAGGAAGAAATGCAGGAAAAAATAACTATCAAAACCTCATCTCTTCAGTGGGGGGGAAAAAAGCCAAAAAGAAAATACAAATTAGCAAACCTATGCAATACGGCACTGAAAACAAGAGATCTGGGAACATTAAGCTTTAAAATTAATTGAACCTTATCAAGCCAATTCACCTTCAAGAGAAATATGACAGAAAAAAATCAATAGCTGAATAACTATAGAAAGGGCAGACAGCTATGAGCTAGAATGAGCACTAAGAGGAAACACCTTCTTTTAAAGATTTTTCCAAGATGCTTTCCATTCCAGACCCCAGCAGGGCACCCAGGCCAAATGTCACCACACTGCTACAGAAATATTTATGGCAATGGAAACAAACCTGACTACGTTCACCCCAGCCAAAGAGCTCGATATGCCAGCAAAGAGAACCTGTGGGAACACAGATTCTACGACACACTAACAGCCTAAAATATACATCCCGTCAGCTGAATAAACCTAACCAAGTCTGGATATTCCTCCCTGGCAGCTGGCATTCATTTTGGCTTTGATGAGGTTTTATTTTCCCAGGAAGACTATATAGCTGTAGCATCAGAATATTACCAAATATTGAGGTGAAGTTGTAAAGCAATGTTTCTATTCCTCCCTTTGATTAAAGCACAAACATTCATGGCTAAGCAGCATGAGCAATCTTCAGGGTCCCACAGTTCCCAGCTGGACATGGAAGGCTGATCAGTAAAGCCAAGCAAAGGAGCAGATGGGACTTTGTCAGTGATGGACAGGAACAAGCAATGTGTAACTGCAAAATGTTCTTGCACAGTAAAGTCTTTGAACCACGGTTTGCAAAGGTTTGGTTCCTCTGGGGAGGTTGCACAGACCTACTGATGTTTGAAACAGATGAATAAGTAATATTTAAGTCTGCTTTGTAATTCTTTTAATGCAGAAGTCTGAAGAACTTCAGTGCAAGATGCGTGCTGGCCATGCAGAGCTAAACTGATTCAAGAGCTTGGGTGGGTGTGCAAGCCACATAATTCCCAGTAAACATTGGAGAGCATTTACAGCACCTCTTCACCAAGAGAATGGCATCACGGCATCAAACACTCTTTTTGGAAACCTGATGCCCTTTGTAATGGCTTCAGGAACTTCCAGGATTCCCAGAATGAAGTCTGGCCACTACAACCAGGTTAGAGAAGACAAAGGAAAAGGGGCCAGCATCTTCTCATGCCACCTTGTGGTGGATCCTGCAGATGGGAGGAGTGGCACAGACTCCTTGGGCTCCTGAACACTGTGGGGGCTGCTCTACAGATGCCAATATTCACAGTGAACTGGGGAGAACAATCACCATCTAATCACCTCACAGTTAAAACCTGAAAAGTGAAAAAGTAAAGGCGACCCAGGGAGACAAAACCGTTCATAAATTTGACACAAATTGGTTTTTCTGATCAAAATGATGAAATACTGCAATGTTCAAATTAACTTTTTGAAACCATGGGCTCTGACTCTAAGAGCCTGATTGCAAACACAGACACTCTTAACAAAACAGAGGAGGAAGGGATACACTGCTGCCCTTTTATATGCTTTATACTGGCTTCTTGCTCACACTGTACCAGCTACACTCTTCCTTCTGGCCTACTCATAACAGGCTTTATTCCAAACCTCCCACTGCCCTGCACAGTGCTTCAGCTTTGGGTTACAAAATATTTTGTGATGATTGGTCTCCTTCAATTGAATCTGCTCTGCTGTGCATAAATATTCACTGGAAGGTGGCCTGGAATCCAGAGTCCAGGATCACCACTGACTCACTAACCAAACAGCAAAATAAAAACCAGCTTTTGGTTGAACTGAAACAAAGTTCCCCTTTAATTTTTCAAAGCTAATCTGAATAACAATAACAGCAATAACAATAACAACAATAATAATAGGTTTTAAAACAGTGACTTGTGCAGCTGGAGGAATAAAAATGTTTCCCTGTCACAAACCATTCAGAGTCAGAGTAAAGGGACAAAGCCTGCAAAGGAAACAAGGGGAGGGAGGCAAATCAAAGCAACACAATCAAACACAATCAGCTACAGGGAAGATTTACCTGTCCAGTGCCACAGCTTGCTTGTAGGATCGTTTTGCATTCTCAATGTCTTCAAGGTTTGTCAGAGCAACTGTACCAAAGTAAAGTGTACACACACATTGATGACTCACAAAGACCATTCTGAATGCCTTTACATTGTAAAATAAATAGGTGCCAGCAGGGTTGTTTGGACTGCTGCCAGGATTAACCCTACTAACAGCATTTCTGACAAATATTTGTCTTGCTTGATCCCAAAACTATTCAGTGCTGGAAATCCACACTCTCTCCTTAGGGAACCCAAACCCTGATGTGCAGAATGTCTTTTCTAATGTTTAAACTGGATCTGGCTGCAATTTAACTTTCCTGTTCGCTAGAGAGACAACAGACTATTAAGGCTTTGTATTTGTCAGTGACCTACTGTGCAACAGAGTCTCAGTCTAGCCCTGACCCAAAATGTCTTTATTTCAGCCTAAGCCTTCTGTCTCTACAAGGCTGCAGCCCCAGAGCAGGAGAAGGGAGAGTTCTGTACCTGCAAGGAGCATGAACAGCTCCCCCATCTTGGGCTGGAAGTTGATGGCAGCGCTGAGGAAGTGGAAAGCAGAGGCATACTGCTGCATGGTGAGGTGGACTAACCCCAAATTGTACAAGATCTTCCAGTCAAAGGGAGCCAAGTAGTTTGCCCGCTTCAAGCAACTGATAGCCTTCAAAAAAGGAATAAATGCACTTCAGCACAGCCCACCCAGAGCAGACCTCCTGTCTCTGCAACAAGAGGAATCTTGGCTTTGTCTCGTTACCTAAGGATGAAATAAAGGAAGGCAACCAGGTACTTACTGCTACGTATTTCTTCTTCCCAAAGAAGCACATCCCAATGTTGTTCCACAGTGGAGGGCTTTCTGGCACAGTGCTGGCTACCACCCTGTATTTGGAGAGGGCAACATCAAAATCTCCATGGACCTGCATCATGCTGCCAGCTGCCAAGGTAGCCTTTGAGAGAAAATGAGAGTGACCAGCTGAGGAACTGCAGTTTTCCCAAATAATAAAAAAAAATAATAAACTAAAGCCATTTCAAGAGCAACCATTTAATTTTTTTCAGATGTTTTCTTCTAAGGGCTGCCAAGACAAACAATAAGGAGCAGATGATGACTCTAGAATCTCCTGGCATACAGCAGAAGACAGGGTGAAGACATCACTTGAGTCCCTGTTCTTCCTGAACTGTCTTGATCATAATTATTTTGGAAATACTGCAATATGACAAGTGTTTAGGGTATAGTTTGGAGTGGCATCAGTATCTCCTCGAGTCTGAGTCTGTGAGAAGATTCATGTACTTAATGGAGTAAACAAGTACAGACAGAAATAGCTCTGGTGAGAGAGTAAAACATACTCAAGCAAGACATATGCAGCAAAGCTAGCCTAGTTCACACCGACTGCTTGATACTGCAAATTAATGGAAATATGCATGGGGAAAAAAACCCAAGTGACTGCAACACACTATATTTAAACCACACTAGTTAAGTTCTTTGTAATATTTCACAGTCACGAGTAAAATCTGTAAGTGTAAAGGTGTTTTCACAACAACATGCACATTGTGCTCATCTATCACTTGCCAGCCCCATATTTCAGTGCTCCACAGAGTTAACATCACATGGAAGGAAAAAGAAGCAGAGAGAAATGAAGCTAAAAAGGAAAGCAGTTTCACCGTCAGGAATGAAACCTACATGCCAAGCTAGACCCTCCAGACCAGAGACAAGAAAAAGTCACATTTGTATACATCAGTTGGAAGCACAGAGAACCACGTAGAACAATACAACAGAGTCACATTTGTATCTGTGCTCCATACCTAGGAGTCACAGGAACCCAAGAGCACCTCTTAGGATTTCTGAAACATTGTCTAGAACATTTTCCTTACAAAGTAAATTTCACTTGTTTTAATTCATTTGCAACTTCAGATTAAAACCCTTTGGGTTTTAATATTCTGCCTTCTCCCCTTTCCTGCATCCACACATATCCAGGTCCCAGGATATATTTTGGGGGAAGGCTTCTGGCCATGATCCTTCTCAGCCTCTCCAGGCTCAGGCCCTGGATATAGATGGCAAAGCTCTGACACTGGAATTAGCTTTAAGAGGTGTCTCATCATCATTCATCTGGTTCATTTCCACTCCTCGTGATACCTTGAAGTTGGTTGGGTCATAAGTAAGTGCGTTTCCGAGGTGTTCAAAAGCCTTCTTGTAATCCCCAAGCTAGGAAAAGGAAGGGAATAAGCATCAGAAATTCAGGCACAAGGAGAACACATGCTTTGAGCACTAGAATTTCTGGGTCAGTTAAAACAAATATTCAGGAAAGTGAATGTTACAGTGCTCCCATTACAAACAAATGGTTTTGTTTGGTAATTTACAGATTCTGAACATTTATTTTGCTGGGCTAGACTCACTATCCTGACCATAAGAAAGTTTTCACAGAGTTTGCACTGTGACATTTCTGTGCAGGAACTCTGGGTTGATAGTCCTCTCTTACAGAAAAGAGGTTACAAATGACTACTCTGTACATCCTTGATTCCCTCACCACACCTTTCTCACTCTTTTCATTTCCTTCTCTTCTGCTGGACTGCAGCTGTTTGTGGGCATGACTGTGTCCATGCATAAGCACATGACTGCTTAGAAACCCTTAAATGCCATTGTTTTCAATTGAGTTATGTCAGAATTGTACCAGTCCAAACAGGATCCATCACAGTCTGGTAACTTCTATGAGTAATAATGGGAAGGCTGCAGAAGCATCTTTAAACACCTGTAGGTGAGTACATATCCAGAGACATAATAAACCAGCCAAATGAATCACACAGACCAGGAAGCTAAATTCACAGGGCCAATGTTATACTCAAGCTTCTCCTATCTTACAGATGCCCCTTCCCATAACATACTCCCTTCTAAACCCAGATGTATCCACTTAAGAAATCCAAGGCTCCTATTGAATTCCCCTCTCTCTAGAGCAAGGAAATGTTTTTAGAGACCTACATTATATTCTTGAGCATCCAAACAGATAGGGAACTGTTTAAAAATGCCTTTGTTATTTAACTCTATTCTGATTTTCCTCTATGGTACATTAACACAATTTCATGGCTGCTTTTGTAGGAGAGTAACTTGTAGACTCCTGCTCCAGAAACAAGGCAATGACTAGTCATACTTTGTTGTACTTGGAGAGTTTGTAACAGAATTAGTGCAGTTGCCAAACTGAATTCCTGGGCTGGCTCAGGTCCAGAAAATCAACTTGCTTTTAGCAGCAAGAGGAAAAAAGGAAGATACACAAAAGCAAGCTCTGTCATGTTAAGTGCAGTCTTTAGAGAAACATATGCAAGCCACAGGAAGGTGGATGGAAGTTAACTCTATAAAAAAAACACCCTGGCCATTTTGAAAATAATTAAGTTCATATAACAGGTAACAGCATTCAGTACCTGCAAGTACAGCAACCCCAGAGTCGTAAGGAGGTCTGTGTTTTCTGGAGAAAACCTGCAACACAAAAGCCAGAGGGATGAGCTGTTTATTAGCTCTTCCAGAACATGGTAGAAACTGCACATGGAATCATGATACATTATGCTGGTATCACCCCAGGAAATTAAGTGTTATTATTCAATGCAAATATCAGAACAACTGCTGGGGGGGGGGGACTTCTTTGAACAACATGGGACCTAAGCTTTCAAAACATCTTCTAGGTACAAATGAGAAGTCACCACAGCTCTAAGAAACACATCTGGATGCATAATGAGATAATGTCTTTTTGTTAAAGCTTCAAGGCGAGTCTGCATCAGTAACCTTGAAATACAGAATGGGATTTTCCACCCTGTAAATCCATCCAAAGCCTCTTGGGCCATGTTGGAAAGGAAATTCTCAGCCTTTCTGATGGATCCTATACACACTCATGGTCAGACTTTTAGTTTACCCTATACAACACTACAAATCAGGTTTCCTAGAGCAGCTGTGGACTGCTCACCGTGGCTTTGTGTTGCACTGCAGAACAGTGTTCAGACAGGCACTGCCTGTTACTGCAGCCCTGGCCACACACCCTGCTCTATTAAGCACAGAGAAACTTGAAAAAATACATCCCCAAGGCTTTCAGTTACTGCCTGAAACTCCCAATCCCTCACTGCTAGCATGAGGTTCACAAGGCAATGCTGAGAAGCCTTTGAAAAAGCTGTCAGCTTTTGAAGACATAAATAGGATGAAAACAACACTAAGAGAAGAAAAAGCAGAAAAAGACACTGTATTTGTGGTCTCACTCACCTTAACATGAGTAAAGTTTTCAATTCCCCGCTATCAAGGCTTAAGAAATCTCATCTGCACACTCATATTGGCACCTTTAAACCTCAGCCAGAACAAAACTGCCTGTGCCTGGTAGTACAGAAGCACAAAGCAATGACCCTGGGGCTGGTAACAACCAGCAAAATGTAACGGGCAGATGAAGAAAAAAAAAAAAGAAAACAAGAGTGAGGAAGAAGGGAGGGCAGGGGAGCGCTAGGATAAAATATATAAACCTGGTAAGGTGCTTAGCAAGGATTACTTACGTAATAAAAATTTTAGATTACTCCAAATATCTACCCAGCCCAGTATAGTGCCAGATAGCATCCAGAAGCAGTCGTGTAAGGAAACGGTATGTGAAAAGTGCCAGTAAAAAATGTAGATCTACCAGTGGCTTCCAAAATGCTCTTTTCTTTACTGTTCTTCTCCATTACAAAACTACATTTTAAAAGCATCAGTAAATCAGATGCTCAGCAATGCCCTAAAACGAGAGAGCAGTACTGAGAAACAGTGATGGGGTGGGAGAAACTTCCTGTGCACCAACCCACCTCCAGGCTGCCAACTCACAGGCTTTTAAACACAAATGGTTTCAAGTGAACACTGTCTGTGAAACCCAGCAACCAATTTTTTACAGAAGATCAGGGCTAGAGAGATACCCAAGGTTAGATCTTTTTGTAGATAAACCTTTGGGAATTATGAAGCCAGCTTGGGATAGGTTTGTTCCCAGGCATTTCTGCCCATCTCGGTTTTTTCCACTTTTTTTTGGCAGCCCTTTAAACAGCCACCTTCTTCCCTGTCACACTGTCAGCAAGGAAGACTACAGCAGAGACAGATGAAGACCTTGAAAGTGCCAGCTTTGCAGAGAGACATTATAATTACCATTAGCTTTTTAATCATGTCCTCAATTCAGATCTGGGACACTGATCAAATTTCTCCTGGCACAGGGCAGAACATGGACAGATAGAAAGATGGATACATTCTTACTCTACAGCTTTCTTATAGACTTCAATGGCTTTGTCTGTCTCCCCCTCCAGCAGGTGAATTTTCCCCAGCATCATGTAAGTCAGATCATGTCTGTTGAGCTCCAGGGCATTGTTTAGCTGGTCTTGTGCCTAAACACACAACCATAGAAAATAAAATAAATAAATAAAATTAAAAAAAAAAAAAAAAGAAAAAAAAAAAGTTATTACAGAGACCCCAGTGAAACAACAGCCCAAAGCAATCCCCATCAGCTAGAGAAAGGGAACAGCCAACACCCCCTGAGCTCAGAGAACCCTGCTAGCAAACCTCAGCCTAGCCAATTGTTGAAACAGGTTCTGCATCAGGAACCACATGCTTTTAGGGGCAGAAAAAGGCAATCTGACATGCTTCAAATGAAGCCAAGGAGCAGTGACCTCCCAAGAAGAGCACAAGCCTGTTCCTGTATTTGAATTTCCTTGTTTTGAGGGAATCTACAGTTTTTTTAGCTTAAGTGGTACAGCACAGCCTATACTTTCCTAAAATGCTTATTCCAGCAATGAGCATGGATTGCCAAGTAAACCAGAGGAGTGAATCAGCTCTTGTCAAACATACACCCATTGCCTCCACAAGAGAAGACATCATGAAGCATGTCTTCCTCTTAATTCCTCAGGCCTAGCCAGCAGAACAGCAAAGAAGTCATATATTAGAAAGAGAAATGCTGACACAGGACATCTGTTACCAGCAGCTACTAAAGAGACAGTTATCCCTGAGGGCTTCATTATATTTAAGACATCCCCATAGAAGTACTGCTGCCTAGGGTGGCCAATACATCTCAGACTTATGGAAAAGCTGAGAAGTTAGCAAGTTCCAGCTGGGAAGACATTACAGCAGGCAACAAATCCCAAGTATGAACCTATACTCCAGAGGTTCTCACTTCCTCAAACAGGGAATGCAGCAGGGGTGTGCTGCAAGGGCCACTGCACTCCACCAGAAGGATCAGCAGGGAGCAACTGGTCCAAACTGGAATCTTAAGTTTTTTAAATGCTCTTTTCACCCCTACAGAGTAAGCCCATGGGATCAGAGACAGCCCAGAGCTCACCACTAGCATGCAGCAGAAGCTTCAGTGAAGAGCTGGATGCATTGTGCTCACACCTGGGTGCAAAACTGTTTCAAGCTTCCAAAAAAGTCTTCATTACCCACAAATCTAATAAAGTCAGTGCTCCCCACACTGCAGCTATGCTCCTTTGACACTTTTGCTCCACGCTTGAAGGAGCTTCAGACACAGGAGCAAATCCTCTCTCTGAAGGAAAAAAGACACCTGCTGTAACTCCAGCAAACAAACTCTGTGACTGTTCTCCCTGAACCCTGCCAGACCCAAGGAGGATTTTTCCTTCAGAAACTGTGTGCACATGGTGCAGCACTTTGAGCAGTATGCTGGGGAGATGGTCTGGGTCTTTACCATCACACACCTCTTTCTTGAATAAGATGGAACTGGCGTGCTCTGTGGATTGCT
Organism: Phaethornis superciliosus; assembly: GCA_023637945.1. Classification (NCBI taxonomy): domain Eukaryota; kingdom Metazoa; phylum Chordata; class Aves; order Apodiformes; family Trochilidae; genus Phaethornis; species Phaethornis superciliosus. The sequence continues at coordinate 17,627,823 of JAJQWJ010000012.1, forward strand.
GCTCCTCACAAAACCAGTCACATTTATGACTGGTTTTAAAAGGCTGGGAAACAAACAGCTCTTGTTGGAGCACAGATGTTTTTCTGTCTAGTTCTGGGCAGCTCTTTGAGGTTTCTCAAACAGTCCCTTTAAAACCAGGAACACTCTGAAAAATCCTAGCTCAAATCCTGGCCAGCAACAAGGCTAAACTCAATTTCACTCTTATCCAACTTGATTAACTTGTAGCTGACTCCAAGCAATTCAATAAGCAAATTAAAACAGAGACAGCTCACAAAATTTTGCTCCCAGAAACAAATGCTGAAACAAACATTTCCTCACTACTTACAGCTGCAAACGACCCACGGCAAACTAGCACAGAGAGCAAACTTTCTGAGAACCCTGATGGTCATTTGTCTGGTAGATGAGTATTTGCACTACCTTGTTGAAGTGTTTCAGGTACATGTAGCACACACCCAGGTTGTGGCTGATCTCCTGTAAAAAAAGAAAAAAACAAAACACAAACAATAAACAACAAACCCCCAAACAAATCAGCATGAGGTTTGAGATACATGCTGCACCATCTGTCAGTGACAAGAGGAGATCCCTGTGCCTGCCCACATCCCTCTCTGTAAATTAAGGAAACATATAAATTCAAGTTGTTTCGGGAACCTTCAGAGCTCAGGTGTCATTGTACACAAAAGGCCCTTGAGACAAAAGCCACACAATAATGGTCTCCTTGGAGAACAAGGAGCAAAGACTGGTTTCTTCATGGAGATGTGACTCCCTTCTTGGGGAGCTGAAAAGCAAGGTCCTTGTTTCTATTGCAGCGAGCATTTCACTGCTTAATCAGTTTAGATGGCCTTGACCTTTAAGAGGAAACTCTCTTATTTGTCCATTAGCCCTCTTTGAACGATTTTTTCCTCCACATGGTCTCTCCAGCTGTGGAGAACAATAATCAATCAGTAGCTCCTGGTTACTGCAGCTTGCAGAATGAGAGAGGGAGAGGGAAGAGCACAGGGCTCTGCTGCCTGTGCTGAGCCAGGATGGGAAAGTAGTCATCAAAATAGCCACTGACATCTGCCTGCTGTGCCTATAGACAAGGCCATAGGCATGCCAAGCACATCCTGCACATAGCTGGGTTAGCTCAGGGAATGCAGGCTTGAAAGAAGACCTACCACAGAAAAGCTGTCTGGCACAGGGTAAGTTCAGTAATACCACATGTATCCTTGCATCAAGCCTGAATTTTAGAAGATCTAAGCATCAAAGTACGACTAAAATCAGCAAGTGCCCTATGTCTTAGGGAATCAGATCACATGTAGCAAGTCAAAAAAACCACTTCCACAAGCAAAACTATCACCTGCAGAGAAGGCTGCCCACTTTTAATTCAAGCCACATCCTCTCTTCTCTCACCCACTGTCACACATTCTGCTTTGCAATGCTCTGCCTTCACTTTTTGTCTTCTCATGTAGAAGAGGTGATTTAATTATTGCTCCTGTAGCTATTGGCCTACACTTTGCCAAAAGAGGTAATGCTGGGTAGGTAACAGGGATCCCTCTCCACCAGTTTCAGGATCAACTTTTACAAAGCTGTTTTGCATTACAAAAGGATTCCCAATTAACTCAAGAAAGTTTTAATGACAACTGAGGGTTTCCCAACAGGGAGGTACTTCCCATACTTTCCTTAATGTATATGTATGTATATGTCTGTGTCAATACTGATACTTTACAAAGCTAAAACATGCTGCTTGAATCTCTGTTTGTTCCCCAAGACAAGGTGAGGGATTTTGCAGGTAGAAATGATGCCTTGCTCCTGTGATCCAAACCAGATGCTGTGGAGGCTCATTGGTGCTCAAGAGCCCTTGTTAAAAGGCAATGCCTCTTCACCCTGCAGCTCCTCCTCTGCTCAGGCTGCTGGCAGCATCACCTCTGCTTGCAGCAAATTTGCAGATGTCTTTGTAAAGCTGTGGAAACATCTGAAACTACAATAACCTGCAGGTCACTGAAACACTCACCCAGTCCTTTTCATCAAGCTTAGCTGCCTCGTTGTACACTTCAATGGCTGCCTTGTGCTTCCCCAAAAGAAACCTGCAAAAGAATTTCAATATTTATCCTTTCTTGCTCTGAAACCCCGCTGTGTAACCACTATCACCTTTGCCAGTGAGAAATGATGCTATTTGCCAGTTCTCTAGAGGCAGAGGCCTGTGTGAGAAGCCCTGAGAAGTTTACTGTCTCAGCAATATTACAAGTGGAGCACTGTTCACTTTCAGGGCCAAGGTCATCAATCCTGTGAGATACTGAGGCACTCCTGGTGTTACTGGAGAGGCAAGGAGTGAATTCAGAGACTCTGCAGTCTGCCTCTGTCTCAAAGGAAAAAGACAGGTGATCTAACTGGACACCCAGAGACAAAAAGGTCAGTGGGGCAAGTTTACACAGCTCAAGTCAGCACCCTTAGCTCTGAAGCCAGAAATCAGTGTTACCTTTCTTGCTTAAAGCAAAAACAAGAAGAAAAGACAAAGGCGGTGAGACAGATAACAGAAATTTTGTTTCTAAGGGGAGCCCACGCTTCTGGAAGCCAATTCAGGTGTTGATAAGGAGGAAGCACGTTTGGAATTAAGCAGCCTGGGACTTCATTTGATGCCTGGGAGAAAACAAAACACGGAAGGTCCTGGGTGGCACATCAAAGGGAAAAAATAGAACACCACTTACAGAGATCGTGCCACCTGCTTGAGGTTGTCAGCACTTTGAGGGTTCAGAATGGAACATGTCTGAAAAAGTTCAAGAGATTCCTGAATTTTTCCCTCCAAGCGAAATATCAAAGCTGTAAGACAACATATAACAGGCAAATTAGTCCACTATCTGCAGGAAAAATGTGCATCTCTGACAGCAGGGGAAGGAGGGGGAGAGTACAGATATATTGTAACAATGCTTATTTGGTCTTTCCCCCTGAAAGGCAGAAGCTATGTCTGAGTGAAGGATGACAACACACAGAAAGAACTGGTGATTGTTTGGAGAAATTTCTGTTTTTCAGAATACAGGCAGCTTTAAAGCCCAGCAAATTGCTTGTTAAAATGCAGTCTGGATTTCTAACACACACACCCCACCCCAGCTTCTACAGGATGTAGTATCCCCTGGGCCAACAAATTTTAGCCATCCCTCACCCTGGTCATCTGCCAACATGACACAGCACTTCTAATGGCAATGCCATGTTTTGGGGAACATTTTTTAGGGGCTAGAGGGTGAGAGAGGAAGAGCATATTTAAAGCAAAGAGTAGGACAACAATCACCTAAGGCAGGTAGCTCTAACAGAAAACATGCATCTGTAATACAATCAAACACCCAACCCAAGCACACACATGGAAGGCCAAGAGCCCACAGTCTGGGAAGGTACTGGTGACTAACTCAGCAATACTGAAAAAACAGAAAATCTCATCTGGCCACCCATGTGAAACTCCCAAACTTCAAAATTAGACCTCACAAGAAGGAAGAATAATCCAAACATTTTTTACATACATATTTTATGCTTCTCTAATCTGTTCCTCTTCTAACTGCTCGCTCTATCTCAAATCAGAAATAACTTGGTTTAGCAAATTAAGACTTCTGGAGGTCTCCTGCCTACCTTGAACGTAGACTGCATATTCACACAGCCCATAGGACTCCTGGAGCTGCTCCTTGATGACAGCCTGAAAGGACAAAGTGCAGAGAGTACATTGGTACAGCTGCCCTCACCATAATGCCTGTTGGCTGGGTCACTATTACCCCAGCTTTCAGAAGAACAGAAACCCTTCACACAGTTTATAAGGGCAATCCCTGAGAAAGCAAACTGATTTCTGATTGACCAAATACCTTCTGCAGCCTTCATCTGGAGAACTGTTTGTATGTGATACATACACCTGTGCTTTACATGTGCTTCCTGCAAATTGCCCTGAAATAATTTGAATTTAAACATGTTGATGGACACAGTTTTTCCTTATGTGATGGTAATGGTGGTATCACGCAGGATGCAAGAACTACAAAAATCATTTAATCAGAATTGGTGCTTGGGAAAGTCAGTATTTATACAGAATTTGTACCTCCTTGCTGCAAAATACTATATTAAAATGCTATAAAAGTGGTAAACTGTCAATATTTTTACAAAGCTAAGGACAGAGATTCGGATTCAGAAATCTCAGTGACAGAGATTGCAGTCACAGAAACCACAACCCAATGTATAACAAAGGCACAGGACTGCAGCTGGGACAACTACAAGAGTGTGCAGAAGAGTGCAAGCTCCTCACCATGTGTGAAGAGCACTGTGCCAGGAATGCTGTAGCCCTCTTAGCATTCCTCTGTTCAGTCCTATTACCTAAGATAATTAGATATTACCTGGAGAAAATGCCACAAGGAATCTCTGAAAGCATCCTCTGCTGATGAAGGTACCTACTCTAGGCCTTTTGTGAGGAAATAAATTGAATTGAAGCAAATGTAGCTGAGTCAATGGAAACCAAATGAACAAATGACAACTATATGGGAAAAGCAATGCGGGGAAAAGACTGATGAAACTGCAAATTTTTACTGGCTGCATTCATGCAGCTAACAGTCTGGGGTGCAGCTGCAGTATGGCTCATACAGCATAGTCACATGTGACCCAAAATTACATGATAAAATTGGTCAAAAAGTTTGGCTACAAGCCAACCATGTAATTTCTGCTCTGAGACTATTCTTTGGCTTCTAAGTGGAAGAGACAAAGTGTGGCAAGAAAGATTTCTGGACTAACAATAACCTGGTGCTCATCTGGCACTTCTGTCAAGTGCAGGAACAGCACCAGCATCCCCCACCTCTGAGATGGATAGAAATGAAGGACCTAAAGGCAAGCAGGAAAACTGAAACAGAAATACAGCACATCGAAGGGAAGTGCAGTGAGGACCCTGAGGGTTATTTCTGAGAATCTGCACTCATTAAAAGGAAACTAAACAGGGGAAGAAAAAGGAAAATCAAGTCTAGGCTGCTCCTCCCCTGCCTCTGTATCTGCTAATATCTCAACAAGAGACCCTCCACAAGCTACATTTCAGTCTTTACAAAGCATGTTATTACAGGCCAACTTGGACACACACATGCATCTGCTGAATACAGATCCTCTGCGTTGCTCTGTGTACATAAAAGCAGTTTCGCAGAGCAAGAGAGGGCAATAGAGAGCTATCTCATAGAGAGATCTGATTAATTCTATAAGCCCTAAAAAATCCCACAGCAAAAGGCCTTGAGCTGAGAAATGTATGATCTGTATTCCCAGCTTTTCCTCCCAAGTTTATTTAACTCACCGACAGAATTTAGACATACTGCCAGGAGAGCAGCCAGCATGAGCAACTTTAATTAATTAAAAGCATCTGCTAATTTTAATAATTCCTTCCTCACACAGAACAGTAGCAGAGCATTTCTGTTGTGAAAAATGGTGAGGGGGGGCTAGAACTGAGGCTGAAAGCAGAAAGCACAGTTTGTTGGCTTTGCATGCAAAGAAGTGAGAGCTGAGTGATGATCACAGCCCTCATCTCCCCCCGTCCCTCCCGGCTGCTGCAGTCACAGGGGATGCTGCAGCCCTGGGCTGGGGGAGATTTCTGCCTTAAACCTCCCTGGGGCTGGGGAGAGGCCAAGCAAACAGCCCAGGGTATTAATCTCTGGCTGTTACGAGCAGCAAAAGCTTGGCAACACCAAAATAGACTCAGGAGTAGCAGTCCAACAATTAAGATCAATTTAATGCCTTAACTTTTGGAGAGCTAACATGGGTAAGCAAACCCTTTGTTCTTGGCCTTCTACATCAGTTACAGATGTGGAAGCTTATAAAATCATGTTAGAGAGATGCCATTTCAAAGCACCAAGAGAGAAAGAGGGTCTCTTGAGACTGACCAAAATCAACAGCATCACAGGTCACTTGTTTCTTGGCTGTCTTAAAAGAAAATTATTGGACTCTAACAAATGCCCAAACTCTATTGAAATCAGGGAGTTTACTGCAATTTAAAACATTGGGGAAACTGTCAATATGTCAATTTGTTTGGAAGGTATTAGCCCCAAACTGCACATTTGGGATGGTGTGTGCTTATCACATCTGAGGACAGGGAATCCAGGCAAGAACCATAACCCCATGTAGCCCCAGTGGAGAGGGACAGAGACTACCAGAGGGCAGCTTGGCCCACCTGAGATCTGAGTCACCCTGGGAATTGTTTTGGGTTTTTTTTATTGCTTCTGAATCACCTATCACTCCTCCATGGCTGAGGAAGCATCCTGGCATGCTGTGCTTCCTACCTGTTTTGTGACAAATCCAGGCCTCTAAGCACACATCCATCATGTCTGGGGAAAAGGATGGAAGGTCATTTAACAAGCTACACTCTGGTGCCAAACTCTTCCAGCCTCACTGCAAAGACCCTGCCTTGTGAGCCCTGAGGAAAGGCTTTGGCTGCCTTTTACTTTGACAGCTACTGCAAGGCTGGCTTGTCAAGCAAAAGAGTATTAGCTGTCTTCTCGATTTTTTCCCCCAGATTTTGCTTGTGTCTATGACTGATGAAGATGTAGAGCAGTCACTGTCAGCATTGTATTATCCACTTGGTTATTTGCTCTGTTTCCCTGAGCCATATAACTTTTCTGTGCTCTGTGACTCTACATCCCATCACAGAAAGAGTAAACAGACACAACTGGAGACCAAAAAAATGCAGTCAGATCAACAGAAAAGGAAAACATTTCTCTCTTCAGACTGCTTGGATTTTTGTTTATATCTGCTTAAACCAAGATCTGAGAAGAGGAGAGATGTCTGATAATGATACAACCCTCCAGCTCCATTAATTAACAGCTAAATGAATTTCCTCCAGCCTGCCACTTTCCTAAGCACCCCCAGGAGCTCTCCAGCAGAGAGGCAAGTCCTGACCGACCCTGGGTGTTTCAGAAGGAAAAAAGCCTTCTCATAGCTTCTTTGCACATGACAGAAACAGAGAGGCAACTCTCACTCCACTTCTCCTGACCACTGGCAAATCATCCTCAATAGCACATGTTCTTTTTATTAAGAAAACACATGCTCTAATAATAGATTTGCCTTTTCTTTAGTCCACTTACTGTTATAATCCTGAACAAACAACCATCAAACCCAGAAGAAATTAAAGGCTGAAATGTATCATCTGTAAAATGAAAGGACTTTGTCCAAGGGTAACCGAGGTCTCTTCTTTTTTTTAAACTTGGTAGTAATGTTTTAGCCAACTGCAGTGTTTTTCATAGCAGCTCTGTAGTACCATCAAGAGCCCTGCACTATGGAACGGCATTCCTACAACTTTGTAAGGCCCTATCCATCACTTGGAACAAGAAAGATTTGCAATTTTTTCCATTTTTCCACTCCCAAAGACATCCCGAGCTCACAGATTGTTCCAGAGAAATGCAGGCAGAAATCCTGAAGGTAGCCAAGGATTTGAGGACATTGATATTATTTCACATTTATTTTCTCCTGGTTGACTTATTCTAAAAGAAGTCAGGAAAGAGGGTGGTATGAAAAATGGTATGAAAACTATAATTTTGTAATGCTAATAAAATACTTCCCAAAGCAAAGTCCCAAAAGTAGCTCTTACCTTACACTCCTGGTAGTCTTTGAGAACATACAGCAGATAGATCAACCAGTTTCTCCTCTCTAGGACTGGTAACTCCGGTGCTGCAGATGTAAAATATGAACAGAATACAGGAAACCAGGCTGAAATCAGCAGAGAAACTGGGCACAGCATAGGGATATCTGAACCACCCCATTGGTGAGCACAACTAATTCAAGAACTACAGTTGCACCAGGTGGCACAGTTCATGTGCCAATATTAAGCCAGGAGTGTGGATATACAACCATTGTCCAGTTTTATTTTACTTCTCAAACTGATGGATGAAACCCCTTGTTCAAGATAGGCACTAAATGAACCTCTCTGCAGAAAACCACCATCTTGAAAGAGCTGAGCAATTGGCTCCTTCTTGGTGCAGTAGCCTGGGCAAACAGCTCCAAGCACCAGCTACACACAAATTTTCATCTAGCATTAGTGCTGGTCTGATGAAAATGGTTCTTCCAACCCGGCAAGAATCAGCTTGGGGGAAACAAGCTGGTTTTGCATCTTGGAATGATGGCAGAAAAATCAGGTCTTGAAAATAAATTTCTTGGAGTAAACAAGAAGAAAATGGGCAATAAACACAGAAGGAGATTTTTGGAGACGCTGCTGGTCTGAAGGTGTGCATAATTTAGAGAGGTGAGTCTTAGTGCTTTGAAATAGTGAAGAGACTATGAAACATCACAGGTCTGAGACACTGTGAAGCTCCTGGCAGAAAAATCTATTTGATGCAGTGGAAGAGAAAGACTTGTGCTCCAGCATTTCAATCTGAAGGAGCTTGCACCAGTAATTATGGCAAATCACGGATGGATGTTGCTTAGTGATATTCACGTTGGGTTTAAAAGTTTTAACACACTGCTGTGCATTTCATTAAGGCTTGAAATGTATTGCTTGTTACTATTGCTTGTTCAGATACCAGTAGCTGGGAGGTAACCATAGCAACTGGCAAAGAAAGCTGTATGTGTGCAAGTCAATATCAGGACAGAAGTGTAGAAGCAGAGGAAGGCAAGGAGCATTCCAAGAGCTGGGGCAGGAGCAAGGGCAATCCAGCCCCAAGACACCCCAGAGCCCAACACCCTGGGACCTTCTCAGCTTCCAGCACCCCAGAGCAGGAGGTATCACTTGGAGTGGTCTGCAGCCCACTCAGCCCCCAGCAACACGGGTGCACCATCAGAGGTAAGAAAGAAGAAATTCTGCAGCTCTAAGGCCTGAACCATGCCAGGAAATCTTCCTGGTGCAAAGATAACAATACCTTGTTATCTTCCAGAAACACTGAGCTCAAGTCATGGGAGGACTGCACCTGCAGCAAGTAGCAAATGCATCTCTCCAGCATACCAAGCTCTCCCCCACAATTCACACCAAGTCTAGTATCACTGGGAGCACTAAAAAACAACTAGAACTTCTTCTGATGATGAAGTTGGAAAAGCTTTGTAAAGCCACTCTGGTTATGTTGCATTTCTTCCTTAAATCCTAGAATGCTCAGCCAGGTTTATACTAGAACTGAGGTTTTAGAGTGCACACCACAAATTTAAGGTCAAATACTTCAGGGAGAAGGTTCAACTATCCCCAAAACAAATGGAAAAATCACAGTCCAAACAAAAAATAAAACCAACCAAGCTAAGGTTACAGAAATGCACAGGGATATAAATGTTCTCAAATCCTGCTCTGCTGTGCAGTATCTGGATCATAATAAAAGTCATTTTATTATGCATGTTCCCAGACCAGATTGAGTTCTGATAACTTCATGTTTTCTATTAGTCCTTCTCACAGTGAAACCATGAAGAGCAGAGTTAAGAGGTTGCCTAAATAGCTACAAATTGATTGGGAAAAAACTATTTAATAAAGAGTCTGGAGGGCTGCTGTTCTGAAGTCCACTGACAGAATTATTAACAGATTTGCCATTACATCCCTGTGTAAGTTATTACAGGTGCCAGAGATAGGCAGGTTGACTTTTCTGAGGAACACAGGACTTGGGGATGCTAGAAATGCACCAACAGAAAGCAGCCAGATTTGGGTTCTCTTCCTCTGTAGTGTCTCCTGGTGACACTATCAGATACAGAACACTAAACCAGACACTCTTGAGCGCTTCATGCTTTCTTTTCTGACCACGGTTTTAAAAGCAAATGTTGCAAAGTCTGTTTAACAATAATGATTTCTACTAAACTCAAAATTAGAGTATACTTTGCTATTTTGTGCCTACTAATACAGCTTAAAATCGCAAAATCCTGAATCATTATAAGCAATGAAAATAATTTAAATAGGGATTAATCTCTATTAAGACCCTCTGGACATACCCCACCTGGTCTCCAGCCATCTGTACCTCCTCACTGGAAGTTTAAAAAGAAATAGCAGCATTAATCATTAAAATATACAGCAGAGCTACCTGGCTGTGCTGTATTGCTAGCTGAGATGGTAAAGACTACAATATTTTAGGGCGTACTGAAGCCTGCTACCCTGTTTCACTACATCAATGTTTTGGGCCAACCTAATAGGACAGCAGATGAGCAAGAGGATGGAACATGTGTTAATTCTTAAAGGAAAGGGCTTTTTCACACTTTTAAGATCAGAGGGACATTACAATCCACTCCCACGCTATGGAAACACCTGCTGAGAAAAGGGTTGGGCAATAAGAACTGCTGAATGTCAGAGTGAGTGCCAAGCAGAGTATCAAGCTGCAAAAGAAAAGGGTAAAACGAACACTGCTTGCCTTCTGGATTCAAGACTGCCAAACCCCTGAGGAGTTACCTAAAAAAAGCTGGGCTAGAGAGAAAACAGAGAAATCAAGACACCACAAGACACAGAAGTGAACAGCATTCACATCTGCAGAGGTAAAACAGATTTGCTTCCCCCAGTGATACGCTGAGCTAAGGACAACTGCATGGAGTTGGGAAACACATTGAACTTTTACACTCCTAAAACTCATTTGGAATCAGCAACAAATCTGGTTGAGAAGACATTACCCTACTTTTTTCTTTTCTTTGTCCTTAAGGGAAGCAAGCTGAAAAAAGGCAAACCATTCTGATGTCTTTCTTAGAAGTTGTCTAGATTAATTCACAGATGTAAGTGAATCTTATATCTGAATACAAAGCAAACACAAAGACTGACAGAAGAAAGCTGACAGACTTTCCTGAGCCTAGTCCAGGAAGAAAATGGGAACAGTTGTCCCCTTCTGTGAAGATACCTAGCATAAATACCATGAACCAAACCTGGTATGGAACCTACAGAGGACAGAGAAGAGAAGGAGAACATAGAAAATGTAAAGCAATCAATAGATTTGACAAAGTAACGTATCTAATACTGAAAAAAAGGGGTTGTGAGTAGTAAAGGATAATTACCAAGCTCTATATTCAGATGCAGAAATCAATAGTATGATTACTTATATACCTCTCAACCATATCAATCTCTGTTTCTGTTCTTCCACGAAAGCAGTGAGATACCTACTCCTGCATTCACCTCCCTTAGGTTTGCTTCCTCAGCCTGATGATAAAAGCTGATGCAGTGCAAAAAGGTTCTGAAAAGGAGGGAAATACAAATCCCTGGCTACTCAGGACCACGTGGACATGTAACAAAATAACTCCAGTGAAAGGAAATACAACAAACATTTTGTGCCTTCCGAAAGGATCAGATTCAATCATCACTGGTCCTAACATCCATGCACTTTTTCCAAGTTTATTATTACCCGCAAAATGCCTAAAAAAACACCCCATGAAGATGATGTGAGGAACAGCTAGATCTGGCCACAGGGGCTGCGAGGAGGGGCAGAAGAACCAAAAGATGCACTGGCAGAACACTTCAGTCTTCTCAAGCACAAGGATGTTCAGGAACAGGGGAGACTCCATATGGCATCTAATGGTTTGCAGTCTCACACTAATCAGAGCCAGGAACATACTCTGCCCCAAACAAGTCACTCAGAAGGTTTCTGCATGGGGAAAAGCCACTGAATTTGGCCTCGCCAGGAGGAGCTGAGCACAGTGATCAAGTTCTGAGGCTGCCTACATGGCAGTTCTCCACTTTCTTCAATACTCAGCCCTTGAGAAGTTTCTCGTAAGTAACTGCTGTGGATCATACAGAAGACACACTTTTCTTTGTCACCTTTCACAGAGCCCTCACAAATAACCCAGGCACTGCTGGGATGCAGGAACTGCAGGTTAGCCAGTAGTAGTTTACACCAATCTAATAGTGAGGGAGAAAAAAAGAAAAAGAAAAAAAAAGAAAAGAAAAGAAAAAAAGCACATTATTTTCAAATCTGCTGTAAATCAATCTGCTCAAGGGCCAGTCCATGAAAAAGCAGTTATCAAAGAACCTAGTATCTCCAGTGAAAAGGATTTATAACTTGCATAATTATCTTTTAGCCTCTCTTTTCTGGGGTTACAAAAGTCCAGCAATGTCAACAAGGAGTCAGGCACCAAATACGCGATGAAATACCTCAGTCAAAAGACATGCCAGTTTCTTTGAAGTGTTTTGATTGAATTCAAAAGGGAATCCACCTGATCCCCCTCTTTCTCAGTGGCCAGTGACTGATTGTACAACCCACTTTCAGTAATGTTATTTTTCTTTCAATGCTCCTTTAAGGAAATCACTGGAGCAGAAACCCCAACAGAACCGGAATGAGATCATCAGGTTTGTCTCTGTGCTGCGCTATCATCACTCTTTGCTTTGTTCATCCTCTTTAAAGATTTTCCTCAAAAGGACTGCAAGAAAAATAATCAGAGCCATTCCCTTTAGTGTTAACCTCCCTGGGAAATTATTTTGTGCTTGCATCTTCATATTGGGTAATTATAGCTTAGATACGGACTATCAAACGGTGGGGTTTAGGTTTAATAAAAGGATTTTGAGACTGCTGTAAAGAGAGAGGAGGTAAAAAAAGCCCTGGAAGGCTCCTACCAAATTTCATAGGGGAAAGAATTGCTAAAGCACCAGCTGTCCTCCACCCAAACTTAGTTGAAAGAGTCAGTGCCCCAGTTCACTCTCAGTCCCTCCAGCTTTGCAATCCAACATGCAGTGAACCAAGCAAGAGCAGCACGAAGAGCCTGGAGGAGAACCAAAGAAGCAAAACACTTGAGAAGACACAAAGGAGACCAGACCAAAATCCATGAAAACCTAAAATAAATCTAACATACAGCACAAGGAGATTACAGAAAATCTTCAGAAAAGTAATTAATAAAAGCTTTTTTTTTTTTTTTTAATTCTGCAAAAGCCTCACAACCCATGGTCTGGATCCATGGAGGAAGGTACATGGGTAAAATTATCCCAAAGGCCTAACCTGGATCCCAACTCAACTGTCCCTTTCCAATTCAAATTAAGAACTGCATGTTGTAAATAAAACAGCATTCAAGCACACAGGTAGGTTCAAAACTAATAAACACAAAGGCAATTACCCAAGTCTCTATTGCAGCCTTTTGCTACTAAGAAAGCTGCACCCAAAGGAAGGATTTAGTGAAGTCCATCTTGCTGTGAAGCAACCAAAGTGGGAAGGCTTGCTGCACGAGGCTGTGAGGGAGCAAGGTTATCATCTCCCCCTGCCAGGCAAACCCTAATGCTCAGAGCCAGGCTTGATTTTCTTGATTCAATGTTCATTTCCCACCTTAAAGTAATTCCAGTCATCAGCTTAACAACCAACTCACAACAGTATAAAGATGATTCACCTTCTGCTGGAGGAGATCATCCAAATCTGACAAGCAACACAAGAAAGTCTTCCAGGATGGACATCCATCCCATCCCATCCCTCCATTCCCAACTCAGCCTCCTGGAGACATCTGCTGACATTCTTGCCAGGGTGAAGGGACATTTATTCCCACGTGAAGAGCCTGAGGAATTTCACTGCTGTGGCTGCAGTCCAACCTGAAGCCTGGTGCTCTCACATGTGAATTTAAGCAGTGGCAGGGAGGGAACCACAGAATCATAGAATACTCTGGGTTGGATGGGGCCTTAAAGGCCCCTTCTAGTCCAATTCCCTTGCAGTGAGCTGGGACATCTTCAACTAGACCAGGTTGCTCAGAGCCCCATCCAACTTGAAGGCTGTATGTTGAATATTTCCAGAGATGGGACAGCTAACAGCCCTCTGGGCAATCCAGGCCAGTGTCTCACCACACTCACAGCAAAGTCTTCCTTAGATCTAATCTGAATCTCTCCTCTTCCACTTTAAAACCATCACCTCTTGTCCTAACAACACAGGCCCTGCTAAAAAGCTTGTCCCCATCTTTTCTCATAGGCTCCTCTGCAGTACTAGAAGGTGCTCCAAGGTCTCCAGGCTGAACAACCTCAAACTTCTCCTCTCCAGGCTGAACAACCCCAAATCCCTCAGCCTGCCACCACAGAGTTTTTCCTCAGAGGAGAGGTGAGGATGAAGCCAGTTGTGCAGATCTCCTTTTTGCCCTGAGCTGCACAAGCTGCCAACATCAGGAATTACACTGCTGTTTGTAAAACCAATGACAGAGAGGTAGTGAGTACCTCCTAAACAAAAATAATACTAAAATAATAAGGCACAAAGTCCAATAGCTACTATAAAGAAAATACACCACAGCCAAGAAATTGTATTTTCCAGAAGAATGTATGAATAATGGATGAAAAGCATTTTTAAGCCCTAATTGCAATGTCTTCAGATTTAAGAATAATAAGACTGCCCTGACAGTGGTGGAGCATCCTAAAAATTCCCAGCTAGGCTGGTGCAGAGACAGACTGAACAAGAAATCCTCCTCCTTACCCCGATATTCACAGGCTTTTGTTAAGAATGTAGCAACATAAACACATTACAGCTTTGAAAGGAAACTAACAGAGGAACATTGGCCTTCCTACACCTGGATACATCCTTCCAGTTTGACAATTGAGACCTGATGTATTCAAAACTCAGTGATGATGAAAAATAACTCCAAAAGTCACCACCCACAGGAGGTTGTACCTGCTGTATTTCACTCACTGTGTGTGAGTACACACATATATATGTGAGAATAGAAGTGTCTGTGTACACAAGTGATCAATCGTGTAAAACTGATATAAACAACAGAAAGCAGAAGCCCTTTGCTGTCACCATTCTCTCTGTTCAATCCCCTTCCCTCTGTCTTTCCTTTTGCAAATTGCTGCTGAAACACCTTTAAATCAAACACTAAACCTGTATGGTTCCTTGTTATTTACAGTCAGCTGGGGTTAATAAAACTCATCATAGAGAGTTCTGGTGCTGGCAAGAAAACCATAATTCATAGCTGTGATCTTCCTATCGTGTGTTAATAGCTTCACAATACGCAGAGAAAACGGGGAGGAGGCTGAAAAACAGCAGCAGGTTTCAACAAAAAAAACCAACATTTCTGACTCTACACCTCCCCCTACAGGAAAATTAGCCAAAGCTGCATAAAGAGCCAAAAATTCTATCTTAAAGCTGATTTAGACACCAGGGAGAAGACAAAAGAAATTTCTGGCGTTAGTTTACACTGCATAAATCTTAAAGATTTGCCAGTTCAGCCTTCAGTGGTTTTTAATATTTAAATCACTTATAGTTATGAGTTACTCCTAATAAAAATGTATTATTTATGAAACAACTACACTGATAATTCAATATAAAGGTCTCCTAGTAGGTGCTGCTCATGTTTAACCTTAAGGTAAAGCGGGAAGATCTGTAAATAAATACACACTTGTGGCCACTTCAGACTTCCCAGTGCCACAGTGAGGCTTCCAGTGGCAGAACCAGTCTGGTTACTGGGAAATCTGTTAGCAGCACCAGGCTGGTGAGGTAGCACTCTGTTGTAGTCCTGACTCTGACAAGAGAAGGAAGAATTACCTATATTAGCACAGGTTTCCTAATCATTACTGCACACAAAATTTGATTCAAGCCTAATATTGCTTGATTTGAATCTAAAATGTGATTAAAACAAATAACACTGGGGTGAAATTATTAACAAATTAATACTGCACAAAGGAAACCAAAAAAGTATAATCTGCATTTGCTTAAAAAAAATCAAAACTGAAAGTCCTTCCTCTGCACAAGCCAATTTTGACCATTGTTGCTGATTGCTGAGCTCTGAAGAGAAGAAAAACAAGGATCTGAAAGAGCTTTTGCTATTTTTGCTTTTAAACATGAGCTTGCCTACAAAAAAAATTGGCAGATTTGCACAACAGCTCTCAAATCCCTGAGAAGGCAGAGTCTACGCTTGGAGATATTAAAGGATCCAACCCCTGGCTTTGCTTCTCAACTGTTATCTGCTGCTTTTAAACCTTTTTTTTCCTTCTTGATGTCCTGTGCTCTTGTAGGCAAGAAGGAGACGGGGGTCCCTCTGGGTGTCTGTTTGCCAATGCTGTTCCCAAAGAAAGGAGGCAGAGTACACCACCTCACAGGGCTTCTGAAGGAAACAGCTTATAAATAGCACAGGAGGTCTGAGAGATTAACTGGTGACTACCCACTGTCTCCTCCCACAGCAAAGCCAGGGATGGAAGACATTTCCCCCTGCAAACGAAGCAACACTGGCTGCAGGCATATCCCAAAATAACCTGTGTAACCAGCTTCTCAATAATTCCACTATCAGGAGCACAGTTGTTTCAGGATTTCCAGTCTAATCCTTCCTTTGGCTTAAATTCTTATGCTTTGTCTTTTTCTGTCCATGGCATCAGGTATTTTACATGGAAATTGAAACTAAAATCGTTACATGGCATTTGTAGGGAAAAGCTTTCCTTCTAAAAAGCCAAAGAAAATTACAGAATGAAAGCACCATGATCCAGCCCTGACAGCCTGATATTTTCCACTCAAAAGGGAGGAGCACCAAGAACCTGTCCTCATTTCATCCACTGCCAAAGCAGAAGATATCATAGCTGGTCTTGAAAGCAGTTCAACACTTTCCTACTGCAAGACCCTATTTTTTGAGTGTGCAAAATTTTGCAGACTTGTTGCCTCAGGATGAAGTTTTCCCGGTTGGATCCTCCCAATGATAAATATAAAAACGATTCAAGGTCAGACAGTGAATTAAATTGTGGAGAAATATGAGTAAAACAGTGACTAAATCACAAGACTTCTGCAGTGTCTGTTCTGCAGATTAAAACCCCTGCAGCAAGTGGGACAGATCCTGGAAGGAATGAGAGGACAGTCTCTTCAGTAGGACAACTGTAAAACTGCTGTCAAGGCAAGAAACCTCACTCTGATCTTGGGCACAAAGCTGGAAAATCCTAAAAAAACCCACAAACCTAGCCACACTTCCCAAAAGCAGCCACTCCATGCCCACCTATATTTTTGTCTGTTCAAACTGAAAGACATGAGAGCTGGAGTGTCCCAGTCAGCAGTAGCACGCTCTGGCCATGGAAGTGTTGTAGCACATGTGCTCAGTAATGCTGAAAATGCAAGACCCCAAGTACTGGGGAACCCAAAATGTCTTCTTGACAATCAAGTATTGTCTTTTAAGAGACCTAAACACATAATCCGTGGCTTTGGTAGGACACAGAGGAACCTTGGAGCATCAGGGAACTTGTCTATGGGAATTGTTAGCTGAAGATAAACAAGACAACTGGCTGTACACTGAATAACAGAGATATCTTTTATTTTAAAAGCCCTCAGTGAGCTGTTCCTTTCTCAGCAAGTCCCATAATTTCTGTGCAACAGATGCCTTTGGAGAGCTGGACTACAGCCAACATGAAGTATACCACTAAAGATTCAAAGGCACCAATTCAAGTGCCACAGACAATGTAAATTCTGACATTCTTGATGTATCTCCCTTGACTTAAGTCTCTGAAAATTAAGACATCCGAGTCACCTACCCTGGGCTGTCTTGATGGCAGAGGAATGTGCATCCTCAGGTATCAAAGATCATATCCCAAGCCAGGTGGCTGGGAGAGGTCAGAGAAATGGCATCAGATGGGCTTTCCACTGACTACATACAGAGTACAGGTGATCTGCTCACAGACATATCGATTCAAAAAGATGAATCCAACCTTCTGGAATTTGTTACTTGCTATTTCTATTTAATTATTTTTTAATTCACAATAGGAGAGGCCACTTTATTTCAAAAGCAGCAAGACAACAGACAAACCTGAAGGCAAATGCTTTAAAATACAAAAGAAACTTGCCCGGTAGCAAGGAGTTTCCAATGAATTTCAAAAAACAAATGCATCCATTTAAATGTGTTCCTAAAGTATATGCTGCAGTCACACAGTTACATCCTCTAAAACTGGGCCACCAAACTTCAACCTCCTCATCATGCTAATCCACTGCAATATATTTATTATCAAATTATTAACAGACACTCAGATTACGCTCGTTCAGGCTTAAGGAGAAAATACAGATTTTCCTCTTTAAAGAGCTGTTTGACAGCTGCCCAAAGGTGTAAAGTTAGAACTGAATCCATGAACCTTCTGATTTAAAAATGAGTGCTAAAATTTTGCAGGGATATCAGGCTTGGCAGAAAAGCAGCCCTGTGCTGTGATGCCAGCCAAGGATTCCCTGCTCCTCTCATCACAGATACTACTAAAGTGCACACACAAGAGGGCAGAGCTGTGCTGGCACATCCAAATTTAAATAGTCCCAGTTCTGTGTGGTGCAGGGATTACAGGGCTGTTATTCTGGGGAGAACAGGGTGAAATGAAGTATATTATACAATTTAATGACCCAAAAGCAGGACTTCCCTTTTTAAAAATCTCACTCTTCCAAACTAATAGCTGTGTCAGATCCTGAACAAAATACCCACAGTGCTGCTGCCTGGTTATTGCAGAGACATAACAGAGTCTCTTACATAAGACAATAATGTAATTACAACTAATCTATGTTATTTAGCAACCATTTTCTTCCCACAAGGTCGCAGGTTCACAGGGACTGAAAAATCTGGGTTGCTCACGTCCAAATGGCAACAAATTGGTAGGTACAGATACTGAGAACTGCATTTGCTCCCCCACACCCCTGACATTTCCACTAACATCTTTTCTTTTTGACACTCTTAAAAGTATTAATTAATTTAACTCAAGGGGGCAGCTTTTTATCTCAATTTGTCAGGCTGCTTCACTCTTACAAGTTCAAAGGCAGCTTTGAAGCTGGTTCAAAGAATGGATTTATACTGATTTAAGAAAATATATCAGGAATTCAGAAATTATCAGCTCTGCAAGCACAGAATCTACTCCTCAGGGTACTAAAAAGTGCTTTTCAGAGCGCGCAAGCCATTAAAATACTTGGAGGATCCCTCGAAATACCTGCAAGAGCAGCAGGGATCCCTTCAGTTCATCGGTGAGAGCAGGAGCCACCCGGAGAGAGAAGCAGTTTTCCAGGAGAAGCATTTCTGCAGGACAGGTAATCAGAAGCCACTTACCTACTTCTACATAATCTCAAAGTTATTTATTATCTAACTGTCTCATTTCAAGATGGTTTTTCACCATAAGTGCTTCCTAACCAAGCCAATAACAGACCAAGTGAGCTTTACTGCACAGGCAATTATTTTTTATTAGAAGCCAGGGACCACATCCATGGCTTCAAGGATAAGCTGCCACATGAAAATACAAAATACTGACCTGGGATTTAGCTGGACAAGAATAACACAAACTTGTTACAGAAAAACTGAGACTATTTCAAGGTTCAAATAAACAAAAGAAACTACTCTAAGATGCAAACTACTGTGTCATCATTATCTACCCAAAACGCAGGTTTCTGTGTGGTACAAGTGTGGTGGCTTTGAGCCACGATGAAGAACACCCTCATTACCAAAGAGTTTAAGAAAAGGATAGAAGCACAGCTTGAAAACACACATATCCATTACATACTTCCCTATTTCTATGAAGGAATTTATCTGCAACAGCCAAATCTAATCCAACTTTGCTGTTATTTACCAAGGGACACAGAGCACTTGTGTGTTTATTGCTGAGAAACTCATTTCATCAGCTGTTTTCATCTCAGATCAGTAACTTAGTTGCTGAAAGGGAGATGGTAATAAAAGCAGAGGGAACTTCATTGCTTCCCTTTCAAAGACTCGGCACAGCCTCACAAGACATTTTTGCTCCTTATGTTCATAATCACACCAGACAGAAGTGGAACCCGCCTTAAAAAAAAAAAATGAAGACTCACAAGCAATCCAGACACCTGGTTTATTTTACAGAAGTGCTCTGTAAGGTGTGAAGCCTTGAGGATGTGAAGTGCCCAGTGGGCAGGATGCAGACCTAGCCACAGGCTAGGCTAACATTTCTCCCATATATCTTGCCCACACCCTTTAGTACTAGCTTTAGGAGCACCCTAAGAGGCCCAGTAATATATATACAGTATTTTTCATCTGATGCCTCCAAATCTTCTGTTAACTGAAAATCTGCAGCACCCAAATACCACCATCAATTATTAGAGTGATCTTATGGTTGACTAATATAAAGAAATAGAAGTCAAAGAGTTTTGCCAAAGCTCACAGTTAATCCAAGGCAGAATTCCTTGCTTCAAGCCCTAGAAAAAAAAAATCTACAAAGCATCCAGAAAATAACCCAGCACCCAGGCCTGAGGAGAACACTTAATCCCTGCTAATCCTTTTACAGTTCACAAGGGGAAGATTTTCACTTTGAAAATTATCTACCTGACCCTTCCTTGGGTAAACAGGGGAGGCTGGTAACAACTCAGAGTTCTCCTTGGTCACAGGCTAAAGGATTTCTAGCCTGAGTTCTTCCCAGTGACTCAAGTGAAATCTGTTTCATTTTGCTTGAGTGTATTCATTATAGTATATATAGGATTCTATCCTGTTATTAAAAAGCCATCATTGCATTTCAGAAAATCTGAGGGTTAGTATTTGAGAAGAAATCCAAATGCATTTAAAATTGTTCCCTTAGCCTCTGAACTGTTATTAGACTACCGTGATCCTAGAACCTTCTTTCTAAATATTTTTTCCCATGATAAAAGGAAATAAAATCAAGATATATTCCATAAAAATCAACAGCATAAGCTGTTAAAAGTACTTCTCTGGTACAGTAATATAAGTTACTACAAATTACTTGATTGGCAAAAGGAAAGCTGAAAAATGGGAGGCAGCCTATTTCAATTCAAAACCAGTAAAGCATTTTGGTAAATATCTGATTAATTTAAAATGCAGCAAGGAGATTAAAACCCCATCTCAGCAAGCTGATAATAACTCTACATCACTTCAAGGAAAAGAGTTACCTTTATTCTGCCATCAATTGCTTGGGGACAAAACATCAACACAAGGAGAGATATGGATTGTGATGCAGCAACAAATGGAATTCATTTGCAGAGCAGCTCTCTCTATGGGGGGTAAAGGACAAAATAATGAATGGTTTTAGCTACCAATGTGTCAGCTGCTGAATAATGGCTGTGTAGCTACAAGATACACCAAGGGGTTTGCCTTCTGCTGGTTAAGTTAGATTGTTAGATGTAGAGATTTCCAACCTGAGAGCTGCATACAGCACCTTTTCCTTCCTAGCACCACGATCTGCTCCAAGCCCTTGGTGTTGAATGCTCCTCATCTTCCTGTTGAGCTGACCTGCCTGGGAGACAGACTCTCCCAAATCCCAACTTTTGGGATGCCAGCTGGTCCCCAGCTCTGTTTCAGGGATGTTAACATGATATGCTGCTGAGTAGGAGAGAGAATTCCTCCTTGGCAGCCAGTAACAAGCTGCCCTTTAGCAAGCAGCAGGTGGGATCTGGAGATGCAATCCCACCAGGAAAGCTGCAACCCCCACAGCTCCTTTCCTGAACAACCAAGATGACAACACACACACTCAGGAAGCAGGAAGGCACCTGATGGACAACTTAACAAGCAAGCTGGCAGAGGCATGACAGCTTCTACCTCCACGGCTTGTCTGCAAGCCTGAGGCCCCCATCTTTCTTCCTCAGCTATTCTATTTGCTCATGAATTATGCAGAGTTGATTTAACAGACCTCAGCCCACCAGGAAGAAGCACTGGAGTGACAGGCCATCTCTTGGCAGACACAATCAGTTTGATCCCTCTACAGATCTCTTAATCTAGAGAACCACAAGTATAGATTGTCCTATAAAAACAGTGCACATATCATAGATGGGATT
The DNA here is from genome assembly GCA_023637945.1 of Phaethornis superciliosus. Classification (NCBI taxonomy): domain Eukaryota; kingdom Metazoa; phylum Chordata; class Aves; order Apodiformes; family Trochilidae; genus Phaethornis; species Phaethornis superciliosus. The sequence continues at coordinate 17,649,359 of JAJQWJ010000012.1, forward strand.
TGCATGATGGGGCAGAGTAAGGTGGGGGTTACTGAGGATGAGATAAGAGCCATGATCTTAATAGAAAAGGATGGAGAGGAGTGAATTAGTGCTACCTCATCAAGGAGTGAATTAGTGCTTCCGTGGAAGCCATGCTAATTGGTTCAAAGTACAGTCATCTTTGCTCTAAAAGAGCTGGCAGTCAAGATGAAAGTAAATTTGGGGTTATTTTTACATGCATTACAGACCTGAAGCAGCAGCAATCATTTCCTCTCAGCAATGTACAAAAGAGGTCTGACTTGTGCAAGCCACCAGCTGCAGGACTACATCAAGAACCATCTCCAGGACACTGACACTCTGCTCAAGTGCTGGAATTCTCCTGTCAGAAACTGGGACCACACAATGTTGGCCTGACCTCCCAAAAAGAAAAGCAAAGTGGCTCTACCAGCTTCCCAGGGCCTACATCCAAGACACAGAACTTCATCTTTAGGCAGGAACCATAATGTAGCATCCAGATGTCAAAGAAGCTCCTTTTTTAATGCCAGCATTATCACCGAGACAGTCACCATCACAAGGAATTTAGTAACACAGATAATATCCTCTATAAGCACACTCTGACAGGCACATTACACATTCAGGGTAGAAAAAGGTAGAAAATCAGCTTCCCTGAACTGAAAGGGAGAAGCAGGGCTATTTCTGATCTGTGACTATACTGGGGTTACAGCTACACTTCAGAGTTCACTCTTCATCATAATCATAACTGATGGGGCTCTCTGGACACCTGAGAAAGAAAAAATCCACACAAAAAACCTCTCCAAGTCTGATGCTAGGCAGGTGCAGAAGTCCCTAAAGAGAAAAGATCCACACTAGAAACATGAGCACAGCTCAGTGCCACAGGAAAGGAAACATTTGCCGAGTGGAAGTGGGACCAGTCAAGTCACAAGAGTGAGAGAGGGGGAAAAAGGAGAGGCTGCAGCATCAATAGTGCTGCAGAATCTATCAGACCCCTTGCAAAACATCAAGCATTAGTCAAACATTCTGAATCAATAACTGAAATTGTTCCTGCTCCCGTGCAGACTCACCCCCCATTTCAAAATGACACAGTTGAGTTAATTAACACTCACTTTCAGTATGAAAACAAAACCAAAAAAGTAAACTACATCTAAAAGCAGTCACAACCTGTCTGGTTCCAATTCACTTGCAAATCCCTGTAACTTTAAAACTTAGGAAATCTGACATGAAGAACCAATGAGACACATTAGTTTCCCAAGAGCGTTTCTCCAGCAAAACATTATTCCCAAGAACCCAAAATGATCAAACCTTTCTTATTATTTAGAAAGATAAATGAGTACCAAACTCATTAGCAGCCCAATGAGTATGTGCACAACAAAATCAACAGTACCTTAGGTTATAAGCAAAGGTGATGCTGGCTGTAGGTGCAATACCAGCCAGCAACAGCCCTGTGATCACACAGACTCCAGAAAACAGGGCTTGTCGAAGTACTTCAAAAGCTTATTTCAGTACTATCACCTAAGAACCAAACTATGAAGCTTCACTCCAACAAGTCTCATCCTTTTCCAGTACACATTTATTTCTTACTGGACAGCTGCACACATTGTAAAGAGATGTAAAAAACAACCAGCCAAAAAAACCCACAAGTGTATCTTCAAACAAACCTTTCTTGCGATGGCATTGGGCAGGTTCTGTAGCTCCTGGCAGTGAAGAAACCTGAAAAGACAGAAAAAAGGGAGATTAAATATATCAGGGAGATTAAATATATCAGGCAAGTTTTCTGGAAGATCTTTTCTACAAAATAATTAGAAAAAGCAAGTGGCAAATTGCAAAAGAGGGCACATTACCAATGTCATTGCTGCTAAAGAGACTTCCTCACCATAAGGGGAGAGAGATTTCTCTTTGCCTAGGCAGATAAAATAAACCCACTTGTTTTACAGTCTATTGCTGCTCCCTAGGCTCACTGCCACTTATTAGGTTTCTATACATTGCTTGTTACCTTAAAAAAAAAAAAAACAACAACAATACAGAATTTGAGCATTTCAGATGCCAGTTAGAGATCACACAGGAAAATGTTCAAAGCTTTTCTTGTAAAACATTTATAAAGTTAACCAGAGCAAAGTGACTTCAGGGGAACCATTAGATTCAGTCTACCCTGATTCCTTATAATGTTTGGCAATATCCTCTTACTCTGCTCTGCTGACTGGAGGTGGGGAGGACCAGAACAGTGCAAGTACCTGAGATGTAGGAACACCCCAGATGTACGCAGGAAAGCCTTTTATCAGCTTTGTTTCTTGTTAATTTCTAGTGGTTTGTACAATTCTACATTCCTGTTGTGAAAAGCACAAAACTGCCAGCCCCAAGCACTTGCTCCTCCGCAGCAAGAACCAGCACAAAGCCTCTTGGGTTTTTTTAATCCATAGATCCCATTTCACCTCTAAGTCCTGTCACTCAGCACTGTTAAGACTTCCCTGTAGTTTCTCCTACTCGCCTCTCACCTGAATAACTTTCTGGCCATCCTTTCATCCAGATCACCTCCAGCTATGCTGCACAGCACCCCAGGCCTGGTACAGATACCCACAGAGCTCCATTAACGACCACCCTCCACCACACCCACAAAAAAGAGCATTTATTCTTTTTTTTTTCAACCTTCACCTTTTAATCCGATATTTATGCATGCGAGAACTATTTTTGCCTTATTCCAAGACCATTTATTTTCCTAAGGAGCCCCTAACGATAAGAAATGAGTCGGCGGGACACAGCAACTCCAACCGAAGTCCGCGTAAGGCTCAACTCCCGTGTGCAACACCAAGTGGGCAAGGATTATAATTTCACTCTTCAAAGCACTCCACGCCACGCCACGCCGCGCCGCCCCTCAGTCCCACCGTGACCCCCCCAGCCCCGGCCCCGGGCCCCTCACCGCTGTATCCCGTGGCTCCGCCATGTCCGCGGCGGCCGGAAGCAGGGCCCGTTACCATGGTTACCCACCACATCCGGGTTGGCTCTGGCGGGGCCTGACGGGAAGGTGGCGGTGGCGGCGGGAGGACCCGGGGGGGGTTTACCCCTCACCGCCCCGACCCCGGCATCCCTTTGTTACCAAAAACACCAAAATAACTAAGGAAATAATAAAATATGCGTTTATTATGAAGGGTTTATCCGGTTCCTCCGCCCTGGAAAGGGATGAGGAGAAAATCCCCGGGCCCCCCTGAGCCAGGCCGCGCCCCCCAGGCTCCTCTGAGGGCACCCAGGAGGCTGCAGGGATGCCCGGGGTTCCCTTTTCTGCTTTTTTATTTTCCACAGAGGAGGATGCAGAGCTCCCTGCTGCGGCAGGTGGTGGTGGGGACCCTCTTACAGACGGGCACTTTCTGTGGGAGTGCTGGAAAAGCTGGAGGAGAGGAACATCCATAGATTGCTGCCACAAAAACGGGGTTTTAACCATCATTATCCCAAGGTTTGCAAACAACCCCCAAGGCTGCAGCCAGATTTCCAGAGGGCTGGAGCCTGCCCAAATCCTTCCAATACTGAGTTTGGGGGGATGGAGTGCAAACCATGCTCTGGAAGAGGACATGGCTTTGAAAAGCAATTAACAGATGAGTGGGGAACAGTGCTGAGCCAAGGGGAAGCCTGGGCACCCTCCATCTGCAAGGTAGAGACAAACAACTCCATACACCTCCACAGTCCTGCTCTGTCCCACCCTGGGGGAACTGGCAGGAAAAGTCACGGGAAAGCACTGGGAAAGCAGCTGCATGCAAATCCATGGGGCAAATAAGGCATTGTGAGGGGAACTGCAGTAAAAAACAGGTAGAGGGGGAGAGCACGGCATGGCTGCAAGCGTTGGTATTCCTCTTGGTGGCAACTGGAGTGACTCAGGAAACAGCACTTTGCTGACTTGCCTGCAATCTGTGGTTTTCCATGTGCACACCTTCCCCCTGGCAGCACGGCAGAAAGTTTTGAGGACACTCGCCTGGCGCAAAATACCACAGAAGGAGTTCCTATACAGGAGTAAATTTAATAAAACCACCACCAGTTGTTTACTTTAACATAGCTCGTTACAGAAATCATAAAAATGGACTCAGTAGCTAACTCGTGAGTTCTTTCCCCTTTTTAATTGAAAAATACCCCACTGATTGCAACTTCTACTGCACTAGATGGAGTGTTAAATATCTGCCAGGACAGTACGCCCAGTAACTGAGCCCAAAACAAACACAAAGACAATTCCATCATCTTTCCTTTTCAATGTTACGACTCCATTATAATGTAAGTGAAACTTAAACAGCAAGGAAGGGTCCATTTGACAGATGAAAGGGGGAGAGAGAGGAGATCCACAGCCAAAATCTTTCCGCAAGTCTTTGGAGAAGTGATGAAAAATACTCCTCTTTTTCCTGCCTTGGAATTTAAAATAAAACTCTACACACACACACACACACACACGCACACACACACACACGCATCCTCCTCTGGGATCAGAGAGGAGCATGGATGGGAACAGGCAAGTTGGATTTGGGCAGGTAGCAATCCAGAGCCAAAAAAGGGCAAAGCATCCTGAATTGCAGTGCACATCAGGCACTAAGGCAATGCACAGGGGGTTACCAAGCCTCAGGGGACAGGGAAACACACACAAAGCCCTGGGTGTAAAGGAACTGCAGGAAGAAGAAAAACCCAATGTCTGTGGTAAAGCCTTAAAAAAAAAAAAAGAAAAGAAAAAAGAAGAAAAAAAAAAAAGTAAAATTATATATTCACTACATCAGCACACACTTCTCCCACCCCATCCCAGGGATAAAAAAATGAAACAAAACAAATAAAACAAAACAAAAAAAAAATCAAACTGAAAGAAAATGCACAGCAAATAGACATAATCTTGAAGATTTTTAAAGAATAAATATTTTTTGTAATTAAACATTATGCAAACACGTGCCACACTTGCTCTTTGTCCATGCATATGCGCTATATACAACTTTGAAAAATACTGTGTTGTCCTCTTTTTGTTTTAAAAGTCATATACAAAGGTTGGTTTATTTTTTTTTTTTCCTTGCTGTGTACCTCCCCCTCCTCCCCTCCCCAAGAACCATCTTTACAGCGAGCCAAGCAACATTCACCATGTACTTGAGTGGCAGAGAGGAGGGGGGGAAGAGGGGGGGAGGGGGGGAAGGAGAGCAACCTCCCCTTTACCAAAGTACAACAAAATGGCTGGTTTGGGCATGAAAAGCAGTATCAAGAAACTGGTTTAAATTTTCATCTGTACTACACACAGGAAAAAGAAAGAAAAGAAAAAGGAGTCGGCTTGGAGAATGAAGCTACGTTACAAGTTAAAGTCGGAGGGTTTTGTTTGTTTTTTTTAGTGCATCTGTCACACTCTTATTGGCCGCCTAGAATACTGTTGTACAATGGTTTATCTACCTTTTTTTTTTTTTTTTTTAATTATTACAATATAATTTACTTAAATTTTCTGTTAAGAAAACAGAAGCCCGGTACTACAGACCAGCGGTGTAACAGGCGCAGTGCCTCGTGTGTGTGTGTGTTTTACTGGGGTCGCATGAGCACTCTAGAGATGGGAAAGGTTTCAAGAGTTCATTTTATGCGGGGCCACCCTCAGTCCTCAATGTATTCCCACAGGTCCTTCTCGTAGCCTTCATGCACGTGCTGCAACAAAACCCTTCGCCGGCTCTCGCAGTATCTGTGGCAAAGAGGGAAGGCAGAGGAAAGGCAGGTTAGGAACCACGGCTCATCCCCAGAACCCTGGGACACCAACTGACCTTAAACCTATCTCCCACGAGAGACCTCCCCCATTAACAGCGCTAATTAAGACTTCAGTAATTCCGGTCACTCAGCTGCTCCAGGTCCCTGGCTGAAAAAACAGCACACAAATGTATTTCCCATTTGAAAATATCCCCAAAGCCCCCACGGCTGAAAACCTCCATCAAGAGCTGGAAAAGGAAGCAGCAGCAGTTGCAGTTTGCAAAATGCCAGAGCAGGAGGTAGCAGTGACAGCCAGAAGGGGATAAAGTTCTCCTCACACATGGGCTGGCACCTACTCCCCGAGCCCTATCAAGGCAACAAAATCCAGGAGCTAGCTGGGCAAAAGCTTGGGAGCACTGAGCCACCTTTATTCTCCTCCACAATCCCAGCAGAGAGGTCAGGCCACCTGCAAGGGTGATGGGCCTGGCTGGAGCTCAAGTTTTACCTCACACAGCAGCTCCTGTGTCTCAGAGGAGCACTTCACTCTGCAAGGTTTTCCCACCTACACTCACTTAAACACAGCCAGCTGCAAATAAAACTGATCCCAGAATTAGGTACAGTCTGACCAGGATCAATGATACTGAGGAAAAGTGTTATCATAGGAAGGTATCAGAAGATGCCATGTTCATTTTGATTAAAAATCTTGATATAAAAGATAAAGCCAAGAAATGTTTAAAGTATTCAGGTTCCAAGGGTAAGTGTGGATATGCAAGAATCGAGGTCAGCGTGTACCGTTAGCACAGAGCAATTAGTTGCAACAAACTGGCTATCACTTAAGCCATGGCAAAGTTCTGTTTAAACATTGCTTTGAAAAGTCTCCAAAGACATAACCATGAGATATCATGGAGACATGGCTCCTTGTTAAGTGGGAATAGCATAAGATAACCTAACAAAGTGCTGAGAAGCAAGGTTAACATTAATGATAATAAAACTTGTTAAGCATTAGGTAATTACTGGACCTCCTTATTAGGTCAGGATCGTTAATTAACCAATCAAGTAGCATTAGGTAATGCCATGTTAGCAGTAACTGACCAATTGAGTAATTTTCAACATCTTTGTAGTGATAAGAAATAAGGTATATAATTGTATGCAAAAGTGCCAATAAATCGGAGTCTTGTTTGCATCAAACTGTCTCCCCGTCCTTTGTTGCGACAGGTAAGTTACAGATAAGCAGTAGGTGTTTCCAGATCCAACCCCGTCCAGCAACAATGCTGAAGTCTACATCATCTTTAGACACAGACAGGACAAGCCTCAGTACCAGCTCCCAAGGCCCCAGGTACAGCTGCAGAGCCAGCTCACTGTTTGGCAGCACCCACCCTACAGAGGTAAAAAACTGGAACCCAGGAGCCAACAGCCAAGTTACTGATTCCTGCAAGGAATTGTGCAGTTCTGTTTCTGGGAACATGCATGGACCCAGAGAGCACACAAGGGGCTCTCACAGGTGGGAACCTGGCTTTCTGGGCAACAGCCAAACATCCCTCTGCTTTCCAAAGGGGGTATGCCCCAGCTGGAGATCCTAGCAGAAAGCTATCCAGGATCCCAGTGTATGCTAACATGTAGGCAGAAATTCTTTGCCTTAACCCACAGACCTAATGCTGCCACTGCTCAGAATCTGATCAGAACATCACATCTATCAAAAAAAAAAAACTTTTTCTCATTCCTATCAGCTATTGCAACAGAAAACACCCTAGACAAAGTCCCATTGATTTGCTGCAGCATGTGACAGCAAACATGCACAGTTTCCATTTTCCCAACTTCAGTTATTTTGCTGCTGGTCACAGGGCTTTAAACCCGTTTTCTAGAAATGTATTTGCAAGCTAAGAGATTGAAACAGCTGAAACCAAATTAGTCAGGAGGTCAGTTCCTGCAGCTCCCCAAGGCTCTCCCTCTTTAAACCCAGCTCAAAAACACCCTTGGTCCCAGTCTTGCATCAATTCAACTGTAACCAGCACACAAGGAACACCATGCAGGACATGATTAAAACATGACTGAGCCAGGTAATGAGGGACCTGTGCAGGCTTGACAGATGCATACCTTCTTCCCAGAAACACAAAGTCAGGGTCGGTATACTGTGTTTTCAGGCAATTCAGGCTATATTAGATTTTAATTTCTTCTGGCTAGCCAATATCACTCCAAGAAGATGATTCTCTTTCAGAGGCCTTAACTGACCAAGCAGCTTGAGCTGAGGTGCCTACTTAATCATCTTAAAGGGTAAATTAGAAGATGTCACAGAAGAGGTCTGGCAATCCTGTCCAGTCCTAGCCACACTGCCAAACTACAGCATCACACTTTAACAGCTCCCCACAGTCTCTCTGTCACTATGGCTCACCCTGCCTGGGCTCTTACCCCACCCCCAAGCCAGGCACAGCAAATACAGTGATTCTGGCAAAATGCCTGAAAAACACAAGGCATAATCCTGTGACTCATCCACATTTACAGCTTTGCATTTTTCCACCGTGCAGAAGTCCTCTGGGACTGTAAAAAGCATTTGGCATTTGTGTCACCTGCACCCCAGCTCTTACGTTCTCTCCCACCATTGGGCTGCTCTCTCCCTCCTCTTCTGGGTGGCTTTTCTACACCCACTTTTTTTGCACACATGGACCCAGCAGATAATAAAGGAGCTGATTAATAAATAAAGGAGCTGATTGCTCTTATGGCAATTCATCCTAGGCCAAAGCTGTCAGCTGAGAACAACAAAGTCACTCCTTGTTCTCCTCACCCCGTAGGTCCTATCTTGGTCCTTGCCATCCCCAGGTGCTCCTGCTGTGCAGGAACAGCAGTGTAAGAAAAGCCATTGCTTTTGGTTATGATATTTTTTCCACTATGGGTTTCAGTCTTGTAGCTAGAGCTCAGCAGAAATGATGCAAGGCAGAACTGGGAACTTGTCCCTGCAGGCTGTCACCTCCCCTTTGGGCTGATTCCTGCAGGAACCCAAAAACATGCTGCCAGCAGCTGCGTGAGGGCTTCACAACTGATGATTTCAGGGGCTGGCACAGGACACAGCTGCTGCTGTCCTCAGATGCCCAAGGAGCAGCTCATGATCACAGTGCATGGCAGAAAGCCAAGAGCAAACAGCTTCCCAGGGATAGGACTCTGGAAAAGACTGTAGCTTGGCCAGCACACATGCCACCACCTGTGACATGGGATGGAGATACAGGCACTCGGGCAGCTTTGAGACAGAGAAAGCAAAGACAAACCTGTACTTATCCTGTACTTTCTGCTTTATGTCTTGCAGTGAATCTTGGGATATATCTCGCTCTAGGTACCCAGAAAGCACCTCTGTGGCATTCTCTAAGTCTGCTTGGTTATTCTGCAAAGACAAAAAGAAGAAAAGAAGGCATATTTTTGGAGTGGAAAGGAAGAAAATTTTTTCTTCAATCCAACTGCAGTAAGTACTGAAAAAAACCCACAGAATTAGATATGCACTGTGTAATGCTCCAGGAACCTGCTCTGAGCAAAAAGATTGAAAAAGCTGCAATTTCTTCATTTGATCAGAAGAGAATCGGAATTTCTACCTGCAAGACATGTCTTCATCAATTTGCAATGCTCTGTCAAGCCAAAAAATATCCTTTCCTAACCAGTGGTACAGTGAAGCACAAGACAGTTCATCTCCCATTCTCTCCCCTCTCTGTCTAGTTTTCCTACCAGCACCAGCAAGGCCTCCACCGACTCCTGGTCCATGCCCAGGAGGTGCAGAGCAGAGTTTTCCCCAGCACTCAGTTGTTCTGTGTTCCCTTTGCTGAGTGTGGAATCACAGAAACATCCTGCTTATGTTCTGCACCAAGAGCTGCAAAGGACTGTCTCAAATCATAAAGCAGCCAATATAGCTTCACCTGCAGAGCAGACTGGACCTCTCCATTTAGACTTTCAAGTGCAATTTTTCCAATAGTGTCCTTGGAAAAAAACCAGCACCAAATGCCAGATTTAAGCTCTGACCTGGCAAAGGCTGCATTAAGACAGAACCTCAATCCCTTTCCTGTTCCAGAGGGCAGTAGCTTGTGACTCCACTTCCTCCTCCAGCAGTGAATGCTATGTGATACCCAGCAGGGCCTTTAATGTTGGCACAACAGAATATTACAACACATTCAGGTTTGTACAATTGAGAACCAATTGTAAATCCCTATTTCACCCAGCTTTGTAATCTTAACTCCTGACAACCATGCTTTCTCCTACCTCAAAGATAATGGACTGATTATTCTTTTTGAGGTAGAAGGCAAAGACGTAAGTGTACATGAGTGTGGCACGACACTGGCAGAGGACGTCGACTGCTTTCTTCAGGAACTGCACCTCGATCCACGACATGTTGTGCTGCTGCATCTCCTCCATTTTCTGCTTCACCTGAGCATAGAGCTTGTGCTCAAAGCGCAGGCTCTGCATGTGGTTCATGTAGCGGTTGCAGTAGAACAGGTACCTCTGCAGGGCTGCTCTGGATCGCTGTGTTAATTCCCATTAAGGAAAAAGAAAACAAATAGTTAAAACACAGTAATGGATGCAAGAGACAAGCCTGCCGGGAGGTCTTCCTGACCCTGAGAATGAGCTTCCTTTCCAAAGGACATTGGCCAAACTTCGATGGCGCTGTTAATCCTGACACTGGGGGGCAGAGGAGGCCAAACCCACCCCAGTTCTGTCACACAGGGCACTTCCCCAGCTCAGCTGTGACCTCCTTGCTCACAACCTTGCAAGTCATTAGAATCACATTGCTAAAGCCTGATCAGTAATAGCAATTTGAAAGCCTCAAGTCACAGCAGTTTGAATTTCAGCAATTCAAGTCACAGGATGTAAATGCTTCACGTGCCATGACAAACAATGAGAGGCTTTTTTTTTTTTTTTTTTGTGGCTAATAAGGAATTCTAATAAAACAATTACTGTGCTTGTGTTAAGAGGGCAACCTTAGGTTGTCCAGGCCACACTGATTATAGCACAGGGGAAAGACACCATGTGCTGCTTTGTGTAAGAGAACCAGGATGACTCAATACACAGCCATTAATCTTAATTTCTTCCCACAGACAGATCAGCTGGGGAAAAAAAAAAGACAACACAGGCATGGTTAAATTGCAATTTGTGGCTGTACAAAGGCAGCACACACCAGCCCAAGTCATCGCTATCATCTGCAGGAGGAGGGTCTGTATTTCTTACTTTGTTCCTTGGCTATAAAGATACTTTGCCAGAGGTGAAGGAAATTGATTTCTGCAAGCTGCAACCCACAGCATGCAATCCCTCCTACTGAAGTGGATTTGTCTCTTTCCATATTCACAACACAGTTTCACAGAGCTGCATCTTCACCCATGATTTTTGTTATGTCAAGCCTTCAAGTATAGTTATTGAAACAACAGAAGCCCAGTGTTCTGCTGTATACAGCTCAGGATTTACATGAAGAACTTGGCAGTAAAGAGCATTTTAGGAAGGATGCAAAGACCTCTCAGACCCACAGCATCACAGCTTCATGCGAAGAGATGCTATCGAACAGCCCATGGCAGTATGACAGATAACTGAGTTAACATGTTTTCTAAATGGGGTTAAAGTGACTTTGAGACTTTGAGTGTTTGGGGTTTTTTTTTTCTGACATGCGGCAAGAGTCCAAAGCTGCTGGGGAATTCAACTGTCTTTTGGATTTGTGCCCAAATCCAGGAATTCTTCATAGCTGATTTATAGGTTTACAGAAAACTCGAAAGCATGACAGAGGGGATGATCCCCCTTGTCACCAAAGGTTATGGACTCACCTCCTGTGCATCCCTTGCTGCCTTTGCATCATCCTCATTGTAGCGATTACAGTTGTACCTGTAACAGAGACACCAATTCCACAGATTTCAGTCCAAATCAATGCTGCTTGCACCGTGGCTCCTCACCTCCCAGCAAGGCAAGCTCCTGAACTCACCAGGCAGATCCGTGCGGCTCCCAGGGGCCCAGACACACCCAGCAGAACTCTGCTTTGCAGTTCTGGTTCCGACAGACCATGTGGTTGCAGCCCCCATCCTTCTCGATGGTGACGTGGCATTTTGGACATTCCTGTTGAAAGGACAGAGAGCATTGTTACCAGGGAAAGCACAGAACCCACAACGATCTTGTGAAGTTAGAATGGTTCCTGTGGCAGGAAGAGATCCCACATCAAGTGAAATGCATAATTAACTTCTCCCCTTTGAACGTTTGAAACTATCTTGTAAGTCAAACCTTAAGGTATTTCCAAAACCAGAGCAGGCAGCAAAAAAAACCCTCAGAAGAATAACACATCTTATCTTTGCTGCTCTCACAGTGGTACATGGCATGGGTAATTCCATGACCTTCAAAATTAAGTAGCAGAGGCTGTCTGTAACAGCCCAGGGAAAGGCATCTCGCTTCCCTCACCACCCAATGTTTCCTTCACTTCAGCACCTGAATTGGAAACAGCTTATCAGTGAGCTCGTGTCAGGCTGCTAGCAATCCCAGACACCTGCAGTTGTACAGTTTTGTCCAAAACGTCACAGAAAACATGCAGCGAGAACCCAGCATGCTTCAAAGAAACTTCAGTCAGCAAAAAAGCCACATCTCCTCCTGGGGCATTTTCACATTGCTTTTCAGGCCCTTTTTCTTTTTTTGCCCCTTCATGTGACACCTCACTGAAGACTCAGTGACAAAAGCCCACACAGGGTTCCCCTTTCAGGTATGAAGCCTTTGATGAAGGAGGATAAAGAAGCTCTACACAGGGAAATCTTTGGGGAATCGGGTGGCACTTTTATAACACAAATATAATCCTTATACATCAGCAGCACACAGCCACTTCCTTAATGCTATTTATCTCACACAGAACATATTATTTCCATAGTATCCCAATGAGCACATACAACAAGAACATACTAAGCTGCCCGTGTGAGTGCAGGAAGGCAGCCCAGCTCTCTCCTGCTGCTTCTTCCTGTCCCTGTGGCACCTTCCTTGTGCTGGGACACATGGCAGTTGCACAAGACCTGGGCCAAGGAATACATCAGGTTACCATCAAGCAGCAAGTACTGAGGCAAAAAACCCCACACTAAAACCAAAACCATTTGAGCCTGGATCAGTTCCTCAGCCCAGCTCCCACAGACACACCAGCATTTCTGAAGTTTTTGCAAAAGCCAGTTTCATCTGCAAGGCAAGAACAAACATTCATCAAGTCATTCACACTCACATCATCAGCTAAAGCTTTTGGGTTGGAGCTGTGTAAAATCCTCTCCCCAGTTAGGAGTATGTCCTCTGTTTGTTAACCAGAGGAGACATGAAGAGCACCATTAATGTCTATCAGTATATGAGGTCTGGGCATCCAGAAGAAAGGGACAGCCTCTTCCCATTTGTACTCTGTCAATGGATTCAAGATACAGCACAGAAAGTTCCACCCCAACATGAGGAAGAATGTCTTTACTGTAATGGTTACAGGGCCCTGGAACAGGCTCCTCAGAGAGGTTGTGGAGTCTCCTCTTGAGACTTTCAAGACCCATCTGGATGCACTTCTGAGTGACCTGTCCTAGTTTGGGTCCTGCTCTGGCGGGAGGGCTAGACTCAATGATCTTCAGATGTCCCTTCCAACCCCTGACATTCTGTGATTCTCGAGACTGTCATTCAGATAAACTCTCAATAAAAGAAGAAACCACCATGTTTCACACATATACAATTCCTACTTCTTGTATATCCACTCCAAATGTCCCAACTATTACTACATTTCACACAAGTGTGCTTATTTCTATTTTTAGAGACAAAACAATTGCACGCTAAGGACTACTCAGAAGACAGCTTCAGAGGTGAAGACAACCTCTGTGGTCTCCAGATGTCAGTCATGGTCCTTCCCCCAGCATGGAGGGAGGTTTGCAGTAAGGCAAAGCCAGTTACAAGTGAAAAAAGGCAAAGGGAAGACATGAAGGACTACAGTTTCTTTTTGGCTAACGTAATTGAAGTGCTTTGAGCTCATTTTGCATCCTGATGATTGCAAATTTGCAGATCTGAGCATTAATGAAAACCCAGGCTCATTGCAGCAGCCTGACCTAACTTCAAGGCTATCCCTGTGTCAATCTCGGGGCTGAACCAGATGACATTCCCTCCCCACTGACATTTTCATTATTTTAGTTTCCCCACCAACAACAGAGCATGGCACTGGAGCACCACCATCATTTCTGCCTCCTCAAAGACCACCTTTGGCTGTGCTACCTGATCCTCAAGGTAAAGAGTTAAGGATTGAGCAGAAACTGGTGACCTCCCACACAACCACCAAGGTTTTCCTGAGCAAGGACGTAGCCATTCCTTGGAAAGCAGCTGGTGCACTATTACAGAATAATTTGTTTGGAAAGCACTGTCCTCTTGTTCAGCCAGGAAGGGCACCAGTCCCATCCCATCAATAGGTCACAACCTTGGGGTTTGGTTCAGGTGGCTTTTTTGGCTGGCTGGTTCTCTGGTAGGTTCAAGCAGCATGCAAGCATGTAAGGCAAGCTTCTTCCCAGCCCTGCTTTCTTTCCTTCCCATCACCTGTGTTTGTCCTATAAGCAGAGCAGCTGTACTACAAACAAAGGAAGCAGAGTAACTCCCTTGGCAGGCCCTCTAAGGGGAAACAAAGGCAAAATGTCCTCTTGAATGTCCAAAGGATGTATACTCAACCAGGTAAGCTTGGTCCTGATTAGTCAGTCCATGCAGTTCTGTGAATTTCACAGGAAAAAAAAAATCCCTCTCTTCTTTGAGCACGGAACCCTGTGCAGTACCTATTTCCCATTTCCAGGCAGCCTTCCTCCTTCTTACAATTCTGCACCAACACCTCAGAACCCAAATTCAGGTTTATCCCATCAACATCCTTCACACCTGTGAAGACGCTAGCTCGGGTGCACGTTGACAACACGTGGGAGCAGTGGCAAGGTGCCCCAGTCACACCAGGACACAGCTCAAGCACTGACCCCAGGGCACACAACGATGAGCGGCATTCAAGAGAAGATGGTGGTCACAGAGCTGTGGGGTTTCTTCCAAACACATCTCATCTGGTGAGCTGTCAACAGCCACATATCTCAGTGGAAGACTCAGCTAACCCAAATAAACAGCTGAAGTCATAGCTCCTGTTTAGGGAAATCCAACAGGTGGAAGTAGAAACAGTTCCCAGATAACCTGCCGAGCTGGAGAGATGCAACGGGGCACGTCCACACCACGAGGTTGGGGGGACATCCTCAGTCACAGACAGGATCTGAAATTCTGAAATTTCAGGATCACTGAAATTCTGCTCCCCTGTCTTTGAGGACGAGTCCAAGCTCCTCAGAGTCTCAAGCACACATGGTGCTTAGGGCTTCTAGCCCTGAGAGGCAAACTAGAACAAAGACACGCTAATTACAGCCCTTTTATGACAGGGAATGCTATCCATTTCCAGCCTTTATATGCCTGTCAAGCAAAGAACAAGACAGATGACACAGTTAAGCTATACAGATGCATGAAGTCGTGTAAAAACTTAGTATTGTAAAAAATTGGAGGACAAGCCATGAGACAAACAGGCTAAAGAAATGCTAGCTGGAATGAGCAGAACAGGGGAAAAAAAGCAGCAACCACTCAAGCCACTAACGCAACAAGTGGGTGAGATTTGTAGATTAAGGAGGACAGGGAAGAAAGATCTTACTGAGAATTATGGCTACACAAACACATAATTGTCAGCAAATCAAATTACCGAACTGGTAGGTTATTCTGCACATTATCCATCATTCCATGATGCAAAAGTGACCTTATGAGCATTGGTCCACTCCAAATAATTTGGTGTTGTGCTTACAAGCTGCACTTTGAAACAAAAACTTGGGCAAACCTGGCAAAGAACAATTCCTATTTTGTCATAAAAGGCTGCATGTACATAAAACACCATAAAACTCAGATGCTGTTTTATGAACAGGAGGCTAAATAGAATTATATTTCTTATTTCAAGCTAGGTGAAACAGTTTAGTCCTCTCCTGAATTCCTGAAAGCAACAGGGGTACAGCAGTCTCCCAGCCATGTTCACAGAAATCTGTAACCCGTCTTATATGAAAAAAGACTCCCCAAAGACCACGAGGATTTCTTAATGAACTGCAAAAAAATCCAAAAATGCTCAACTTAATCATGGTTAGTGTAAAATAGTACATTGTGACAACATGGGAAAGTCATCAAGCAAAGCAGGGTATTTTAAACAACTTGTTCATCTAAGAGGAGAAGATGGCACTTTGACATCTTCAGAAAGATGTTCACACTTCTGGCACAAAACTGAGCTGGTGAGAAATGAAAGAGGAAAGTTCAATGCTGATGCCCAGGGAGGATCTAGTGGGCTGCCAGAATTTCCACTGTACAGAAAGTACAGAGGGAGCACATGTTAAGACATTAAAAAGTGACCTGAAAAGGAACAGAACTGGATTTGTGCCATTTTATCTTGCTTGGAAGAGAAAAATGGCCAGTAGCTTTTTTGGAGGAAGAAAATCCTCCTGGTTTAGACATCTGACATTCAAGCCCAGCCTAGCCCTGAAAATGAGGTGGTGACATGCCAGGAGCCAAAAACTGCAAGGCAGGCAGATCAGATGAACAACTTTAACTAACATCAATTTTACAAGAAATAAAAAAAAAAAAAAAAAAAAAAAAAAAAAAAAGTGCCTTGGGTGAAGACCAGCACTGTTACCATGTCTGTTCTTCCCTCAGTATTCTAAGAAACAAAAAGGTTAACATCACCAAAAGTCAGGTTTGAAATAGATTTCCTTGCTCCTTTTAGGCTCCTTCCAGGCAGTCTTGATTCACCTTAAAAGCCAAAAAACAAATGCACACAGCCAAGTTTTCTGTATTTCTTACTCCTTTGAAGGTCCACTTAACAAGTAGACCTGATCTCTGTGGTTTCTCTATTCCCAAAGCCACACGAACCAAACAATACCCGAAACCTGTCTAGTTCATTCAAGAAAGAAACTAAGAACCAAAGGTGTACAACAAACAGAGAAAGGAACATTCAATACTTTGGACAATTCAATCCTTCTCTACAAGATGAGTGAAAAGTAAAGGCTTGGTCAAGAACTTCTATTGGCTTATCTCAAGTTTAAATTAATTTAGTTAAGCTGAACCATCTAAGTCAACTAAGGCCATCAACTCCAACACACTCCCTACTACAAGGGCTGTATCTTTTGTATAGGTAGAAAGAATTTAGTGCAGGTGTCTTAAGTGCAAACAAACTAATACAAAATAATAATAATAAAGAGGAAACCACAGAACTCACTACTCAAATCTCCTCATTTCTCATTCACACCATTCTACATAATTCATCAAAAAAATGCACAGAAGCGATTCTGCTGGGTTGCATTTTCCTATTCTCTCACACAACAATTGCCTAATTTTCCTTTCCTATTCTGTCTCCCAGGGCAGGCTGGAACAAATGTATCTCACATTCTGCTGTTGCAAAAGATTACCCAGATTTCAAGGCCAGGTTCCAGGACTGGTATTTCTCTCTTACACCTTAATTTTGTTAAGGCAGAAAATTTCCTTCTCTGTATGGAGACCACATGGGACATGGCTACAGCCCAGTGTTACATGTGGAGGACCTGAGAAAGCACTTTTCAAAAACTAGGAACAGCACCACACAGACACAAATTATTTGAGAGGTTTTCTCACTGAAATCAGGGAGTTTTGCATTCATAATCCAATTCCCCTCTAAGGTTCTTCAAAATGAAGAAACTCAACACAGAATTTGGGCTCTGACTTGCAGTCATTGAAGCAAGCAGCTCCCTCCACAACTGATAGAAATAGTACAGAGAGAGTAAGGACAGGACAGATGCACACACTCTCCAGCTCCTCAGTGCTTGTCTCACTGTATCACCACAATCTCCAGTGACAGCAGGAAAGGATTTTGCTTGGTTCCTCTCCAAGCAGCAGCAGGCCTGTGGCTGTCACACAGGCATTTGGGTTTCTCTGTGCCTTTGGCTGAGGACCAGGAGGCAGTTCAGGCAAGAGGAGGTGGTGGCTGGCAGCTCCATGGCTCCGGGCTGATCTGGTTCTCCAGAGGCTGGGAAGCTCCAATTGCACATATTCCACTTTCCAGCACTGCTTGTGCTTCCCCTAATACAGCCCTGGGATATCACCACCTTCCACATCCCTGCTGCCCACAAGAAGCCAGGGACTGTGACAAGGAGAGGGCTGGGTTTCCTGACAGCTTTCCCCTGAATCTAGAGTCAGCTCAGAGAGAACAGAAATCTGATATTGTCCTTCAGTTAATTCATTGATACAGATACCATAGGACTCTAGGAGAGCTGGCTTGCTTAAACACCTGGTTTAATTACCTCCATCTAAGTTTCTCCCTGTTGTTGCTGTACAGCCTGGACTCCAAAGTACTTTCCTGCTGTAGGAGCATCTCCTATGGTATTAGAGGAAGTAGCTTAGATAGGGATGTTCAAGGACAACACCTCTTCTACTGCTGACACCAGACTACAGGAACTAACAGATAACCTGGGCTGATGCCAGCATGGCTTGGCCATGCTCATTTCCCCTCCTCATTGCCCTCTGGATGGGTGTTTCCCACAAAAAACTTTGTAACCCAGCCATTCAATACTATTTATGACAGTCTGAACTATGCTTTAAATACCAACCCAGCCACCAGAACAGATCCTACCTGATGAAGTCTGATTCTGACAGAAAAATAAAACCAATTACCATCTTTATCTTTTCTGAAGTATTTCTGTCTACGCTTATATCTGTGGACAAGCAACCTGCAGAAATCCTCATTGTCTTGCCTGAAGGAGAAATAAGTAGCTTCCTTTTTTCAGTAGCCAGCACTAGTGGCACGTTACTCATGTTTGGTTTACATTACCACCTATATGTGTAAGACTTCAGCCTTTTTAACTGGCACAGAATCCAGTAACAGAAAGCTTAACAGTGGTTCATAACACAATGCAGCAAGTAGAGCTCAGATCCTGTTCTTCAGGAGCACATGTCAAAGCTGGGGAAGGTAGAAGACCAACAGACCCAGAGCCATGAACATTATCACACCCCTGGGGGCAGCAGCAGCACCACATCTGGCTCCCAAGGGCTTTGGCATAGGCAGAACAGGACTGCAACACAGGCAAAGTAGCACAGTGGCCATTCTGATGGCCCAAATATGTGACACCCAAGGCTAAAATTAGCTTTACATGTGCTTGCACTCAGCCCTTTCCAGCTATTTGGCTACCCACTTCAGGCTTAATACAGGCAATACCTGAAGACCAACTCTGAGCAAATTTGCTTCAGTTCTTAGGCCACAATACATCTCTAAACACACCCATCTCAGATAAAGCCAAGTTCTCTTCACTGAGCAATGTTCAGCCTCCAAGCAGGGACCACACAGGCCTCAGCTCACAGAACAGGAAGAAGCACCCGAGGCTGCCCAACTTCAGCCTGATGGGTGTTTCTGCTTTCACCATAATGCAACATTCCAGTTCAATGAAAAACAGAGCCAGCCCCAGAAAGCAGCAGCCACTGCTGCAAACAATACCACTAAGCAGTTACACAACTGAGCTAAGAAAACAAAGCAGCCATTTCCTCACACCCTCCCCACCTTCTTCCACCCTCCTGGCTCTGCACTGGTGAGACCCAGGTCTGCTCCCAGTGCCCCAGTGGCAACTGCTGCTTTTGTTTTCTTGCCACCATGCCAACCTTTGTTTTAATTCATCCCAAATGGAACAAATGATGAAGTTTCAGGCGAAGCTGGGCTAGCTGGAACGAAGACATTTACATAATAAAATCTTAACAGCTGTGCTGCCAGTCTCTATCTGGAATCCTGCCCAGCGGAAATGAACAACTCCTCAGGAGGCCATCCCAGGGGATTTAAAGGCAGATGTAAATTATCACAGCCTAATCGAGCCACGGGTGGTGTTAACATGTTTCACACACTTGGAGGGAGGCACAGACTTGCTTAGGGTAGCCATGAGAGCCAGAAAGGAGCCCAAAGACTTTAACAATTTGAGCTTCCTTAGGGTCTCAAATTAACTGTTTCTTACAGGAACAAACTCCACTTAGCCTGAAGAACCTCACCTGATTCAAAGCTGTAACACCTACTTGCTCTTCAAACAAGAGCACGTCAGTGTACTGTGGATTTTAAAGGTTGCTCTTAACTAACAACACATAACAGGAAGAATAATCCTAATAAAGAGGAATTCAGCTGTCATTCTTCTTTTCATCTGATAAATCCATATACAAAATGAGAAAACCTCTCACCTTTGTGTTTGCTGCAATCCAATTAGAAGTTTCACTGTCATCATCACACTTCTTAATCCACTTCTTTAACCACTGTTAGAAAAATGAAGACAGAAGAGAGTTAGATTGAAATAGGGAGACTCTTAAGTGCTCCCAAGATAGCTGCTTATATTAAGGTAACAGTAGGGAACACACAGCCACAGGGGAAGATGGGGTGTTGGTGCTGGAAAGCAATGCAAGCAGCAACTAATTTAGTTCAATTGTTTCCTGCAGCACTGTCTTGATCCCCATCTGGCTAAGCCACTGTTCCTTCACAAAGTCCAATTCTGAGGCATCCTCAAGGCATCCAGTAGGATTTTGCTGATTCTTCTCATGCTACCACCTACTACGCTTTTAATGTGAACACCCACAAAGCTCATGCTTCACTTCTACATGTCTTGCACTGAGGCTGACTTCAAATCATTCATTTAGAAAAGAACTTTGAAATGCTCACCTTGCATTTAACAGGATCATGCCAGTTTTCACCACAGTTAAAGCTGTAAGTGAAAGAAAATGGTAAATAATCACAGGGTAGATTATTATATTTTTATATAACTAGGCTAGTTCTGGGGAAGTTTTCATCTGGGTTGTTCTGCTGAAAGACCAAATCCAGTCTCAAGGAAACAATACACAAAAAAAACCCAAAAAACCCCAAAATCCTGAGATCCCTCAAGAGACACTTCAGAGCACTGTGTATCTCAATACCATTAGATTCTCTACAATGCCTGCAGTCAAGAACCTCAACCAATCTGAAACCATTCAGCTGAAAGCCATCTCTCAGAGAAACCTGCATCTGTCTCCAAGTCAAAGGAGGCTCAAGACTGAGAGCAACAACTCCATAGTGACAGACTTGGCAACCAGCTCTGTCTAATCCCAGCTCTCAATTTGAAGCCCACTCCATGCTCATCCAACCACGTATCGTAATGATTTACAGAACACACTAATACACTTCCAAGGTGGGAAATAAAAGGCAGCATCAAGGCCTTTCACTTGATTGCTCTTACCAAAACTGACGTCCACATTTGCAGCGAACAGGTTTAGCATCAGGGTATTGGACTTTAACAACGTGGTGGCAGTCTGGAGCAGGACACCATTTTAACAGTCGGTTACACTATGAAATAAAGCAAAACAGAAAACCATGACAGAGAAAGGATGCTATGCAAAGAGCCCACCTGCCCTTTACCCCTCTTTTCAGTTTTTCAACCATGACCTCTAGTCACAGTCCTTCCTGTCATACTAGTCCTCTGATGTATTAAGACTGATGTGTCCTCACTCTGCACACCTACTTACTTTCTACTGGAAGAAAGCAGGAGTACAGTTGTCAACTCTTCACTGTCAAAAGGTCTCTTAGGAAAGATAAGGAGCATGACTACTGCTGCTGCCCTTGTAGCTCACCCAGAGAAAATATTTGAGGAATAGGAAGCTACAAAGCTTTTCACTGAAAATGGCATCTCTTAAGTTGTTTGCAACTACCCAACCGCATGCCACCACTGCAAAAGCTGCTCTAAAGCACTGCTCACACCTGCACATGAGCTTTTTACAAGCACCACTTTCCAACACCCCCCAAACAGCACTTCATTGCCTGCTCCTGCTGTACTGCAGCCAGAAGTGGGTCTTGCATGGATACACTCCTGTCAAACTTTCAGTCTGCAAGACATGCTTAGCTCTAGTGTTGCATTAAAGAAAAGCAAACACAAGCAAAACCCACTGCATACATCACTTTAAACAAAGAGTGAAACCTTGATCCCAGGAATAATTTAGACAGTGGGCTCTAGAGCCAAACTGAACACGTACAACTGGGAAACTGTGACAGTGGAAACTCTTCCAAATTATCTAAGTTCATTTATTTTGAGGTTGCAAAGCTATTAGTATTTTGCTAGAAGCAATATTGCAGCTTTATTTCCAATGGCAACTGTTTGCTGTATCTCTAGGTCTTCCATGCTGCAGGATTTTTTGTATTTTTCTACAACTATTTCTGTAACTAAACAGGCTATAAAATAACCCCTACAAAGCCTCTATGTTGCAGTCATACTTGATTGCAGACTATGCAAAAAACCCACTCTACAGTTATAAACAAACCTCACTTCTCTGGTTTGGTATGTATGCAAGAAAAACAACACAGAAGCTGTTAAAAAAATTCAAATAAAAACTCACCTCTACAAAACTATTGGTTATTAAATGCTGGTACTTTAATTTAACCTTGGAATCTGTGATCAAACGCCTGTGGAAAGGAAAGAAACAGAAAAATTCTTGTAGTAGAAAACTCATTTTTTACATACACAGCCAGTAAGTTCAGACAGAAATTATTTTGATTCTGATTTCTATGTAATGTACTTTTTTCAAACTTACCTGTTCTCTAGTTATTTACGATACTACGTTAGTACTAAATCTACAACTATTGTATTTAACTTTTAATATTAGCTTCAGAATCCTAAGAAAGCTCACACAGTTCAACAGAACTGCATCTCCTGATTTAGGGCTTTTATTTAAGAAAGGACCAAACAAACCTTTCCTGAACAGGCCAAGCAACAGAACAAATTATTTCATTTACATTACACATACACACATTTTGTGGCAAATCCCTTTAAAAAGCCTCAGAACAACTGTTGTCTGGTTACTGACTTCAGCAAATCGAACATGAGCTGGGTTTCTATGGAATGCTACAGCTTCAAATGAAAAGTTAATCTTGTTTTAATCTATTTACCTTAAAAACAAAGCTTATTTAAATTCAGCCTAGAGGCTGTACACAACATCGACTTCAAGTCACTCAGCTCAGAAGTGGGAGAGAAGAAAACCAGACAGACAGGAATCCTTGCACAGTCACCACAATCCTTGCACAGAAAAGCACAGTCACCACTTTTCTCCTGAACACACTGACCCAGCTGACATTTGCAGACTGACCAGCCTAGATAAGTTCAGTATAACTAAATTATGTATTGCTGAACACTTTTATACAAGTCTTTTGGTTATGACTGAAGTGGGTTTTGCATGCATATAAAGCTGGCCTAACAGACACTTGGTGGCATTTCGGTTTTAAAATCAAACTGCAGAATACAGGCCATACTGGAGATAAATACTGAAATAAACAGATTATCCATGTCAGGGTGCAGCCAAACACGTGTGTACTCCAACATGTTTTAATGCCAACAGTCACTGAAGAACAATACATGTGACAATGCTGCAGAAATCCCAGCCTGTAGCAGTCTAGGGATCTTCTCAAACAACATGCAGGTTATTACATAAAGATTGCACGTGGCAGCTAAATTCCCCTTGCTAAAAGAAAACAAATCAGCTGACAATCTCATAAGGCCCATGGCCACAGCAAGCCTGTAACTTCAGAGTAAAACTTATTGAAGGATGCAAAAACAAATGAAAATTATTATAAGAATTATAAATCTCACTTTCTTACTCCATACCCAAGCTTCTAGGTGTAATAAATGTCACTTTAAAAGTGTACTGTATTAGACAGATATATCAGGAACTGGAACTGAAATGAAGAGAAAAGCCATCACTAACCAGAGCTCACAGAATACACAATCCACTGGTTTTTGTTTGCCAAGCTCCTTCCCAGCACTCCCTGTTAGGAACAGTACATTCACAGCACCACTCAAGACCTCCTAGAACTTTGTTCTGAACATTGTATTTTTTGACAAAAATAAATGAAACTAGACAACTTATGAGACAAAAAGCACCTCCAGTACTCAGGAACCATGCTTTGAGGTATATTCTTCTGTAAGTCAAGCTGCACAGGAAGCCAACTGCACTGAAGAATCCAGGTTGGAAAGGCAAACTGCTCCCAAGAACAGCTTAACCCTTGAACTCTTCTGGCAGCTCAGTTAAGAATAACACATCTTGAGAATTAATTGAAAGAGGGCAGCAATCTTTTATCAGACCATTAAATTATGACAGAATCATTAAGATTGGAAAAGACCTGCAAGATCATCAAGTCCAACCATAATCTAACACCACAACCACTAAACCATGTCCTGAAGGTCTATACTTTCATTCCATTTTGATAATGCAAACTCCTCAAAAACACCCATCAGTGGCACTAGTAAAAAGCACATCATGTGAGATGTCAAACACCCACCCAAAGGAATTACTTTGAGATCTTCCTACACTCTCAGGTGGTACACAAGGATTGGTATTTGCAGTTCTTGAAAGGAAGATGAAAAAGTGATGCAGAACTCCACACAACTTCCATAGGGGAACCCAAAATCCATCCATTCCCACCAAGTGGGTTCTCAGGAGTTACTACCAGCCCGCTGCCACCCAGGAGCAGTGGCCATGAGACACACCAATAGTAAATGCAGCCTGAATGGATGAAATCAACATCTCTACATGTAGGTTAAAGGAATTACCAGCAGCATCAGTGAAAGTGAACAAGGACTAGAGACAGATTAACCTCAGGAAGGTCTTCAAAGAGCTGAAAGAGACCCTCTCTTCAACCTTCCTACTGAAGAGCTCAACAGTAACAAGGAAAACAGACAACAAACTAGTTAAATACTCCAATCTGGGAAAGTCATCTAAATTGCTAAGTTGGGACTCAGATGGAGATAATTCAGCTTAGAGATGGCAAGGAAGCAAATGCATTAATTTGGTGTATCTACTTTGATTTTCTGATCTCTCAAGAAACCCATGTCTCTCTACATTGAACATTAATCTTAGGTTCCTGCAGCTTTAAAACCTAGAGCTGGAAACTCTGTAAAAAGGAAAAAATCTAAGAGAAAAATTAAAGACACGGGAGTGGGTGCAGATTCCAGGTGGAATTACTTACACTGTACTCATGGCATTTCATAAAGATTACAGCAGTGTCCAGCTTTGCTTTTAAAAAAAAGCATTAGGCTTTTGCTAAAAAATGTGCCTCCCTTCCACCTCTTAGATCAGGAAGAGTCGGGGGTTTGCCTCAACAAAACATTTGTAGTTTTACTGGGACAAAGAGAACTTGTTTGCTTTACCACACCAATGCCATTTTACTGTCACAGACCCCAGATATCTCTGCCATCTTGGGGGGGGACAATCCCACAGCAAATGGTGTGAGTTGAAGACTGCACAGCTCCACCCCAATGTCATGCTTCTCCATGTTACAAGAGCCATGACACGAAACAGAAGGATAGTCAGCCCTACTAATATCAAGCAACAGAAACAGAAACCAAACCAGGAAAAATCAGAGCTGCTCTCCTCACCCTCCATCCTTTCTTGCTATTGTTACCACCAAGGCCTTCAAGATTCCAGCTACCTAACTCCACATACACTACTTCAGCAGCTTATTCGGACTGCTGCAATTAAAAATAAACACTCAGGACATTTCCTTCCAAGAATGTATGACACCACAAGTTGAGTTCAGACTCCAGCAAACAAAAATGTCAATCAAGTCACTCAAAATTTGATGACAACTTCAGTTAAGTTTCTACCCACTGAACTCTTCAAGCCACCCCTCAAGAGGGCACAAAATCACTTAGGCTAATCCTGCCCACATTGATGACTAACACAGAACCCCTAGTGCAAGCCACTAGTCTGAATGCAACTAATATAAAACCCATCAAATCAATATCAGTGAGTGATTCAGACTTCAGGAAGGAAACAATAAGGTAAAAGACAATGAGCTTCTATTTAGATGCTTTTTAGCATGAAGAATTAAAACGAACTTAATCAAGGTTCAGAATTATGAAGGATGATACCATGCAATAAGATCACCCAAATTAAGAGAGAAAGAAGCTTGTGGAATTCACTGCTCCACCATGTATTAGCAGTCATCCTACAGCTGACAACTTAATAAGCAAAGTGACACAGGCTGACATACCAGCACCATCAAACCCTGTGTTGGAAGGTCAATTGCTTTCTATCAGAGGGCATTAAACACACCCCACATCAGACTCCACACAGGACTTCTTTCCTCTGACTCACAAAATAACTATAGCTATAAGACTTGGTGAACCAGTGGGTTGACCTAGGTAGGAAGCCCTAAATTCCTAGGTAAATCAAAGGAAACAAAATGCACAAAGCAGTTAAACAGGGTTTGGAAAACCTGCCTGGTGTTTATTCTGCTGTCATAATGACCAAATTGGTTAAGGAGTCTTTCCTCCACGTACTGTGGCATGAGTTTTTCAGAGATAAACAGGAAGTTGAGACACACCAGTACCAAAACAGGCAGTTCAAGACTGACCTCTCTGCTGCTGCCTTAAAGCCTCTATGTAGTTTTGCTTTGTTTTTATAAGTCAGTACATTTGACATTAACACACCTGTAACAAAATGGAAAAAGGGAGGAAAGCCAAGAGGTAGCAGTTCATTATACTTACATAACTGTATTGTCATCGACTAAGATATCACAGCCATGAGCTGGGCATGAAATGGTCTGAAAAAAACAAAAGGTCATAAGCAGAACAGTGTTTATCCTCTTTCTGCATCAAAGAATTCCAAGACAACACACTTCACTGCAATCCATAGCAAAAATAGTACATTGGCTCTATCATCATGTCCCAGATGTGCCACCATGCACAGCACAATTCCTCCAACCCAGCACAAAGATGCAGGCACCAACTCCACATACTCCCTTCAGCTTCACCAGTGGCAAAGACTTCCACACTGCAAGCTTTGGGGTTTGGCTTTTTGTTTGTTTTTATTTTGGAGGCTGTTTTTTGCTGTTTTGTTGCTTGTTTGTTTTTAACTTGAGCAGGGAATAATTCTCCCCTTTCTTTCCCCTTTCTCTCCAATACACAGAAATAAGGCTTGGGGTAGAAGAGTTGAAGTCTTACCTGTCCCATGCCTTCCTCCATTATTTTGGTAGTTAAATATTCACTCCAACACTGCATACAGAACTTGTGTCCACACTCTAGGCCAGTGAAGTACTACAATGACAAAGAACACAAGACATTGGATCATTTTACCACATGGAATCACCCTGTCATTTCAGCCTTCTTGGTAGTGATGTTTCTCTCATCTCTCATCCCCCACATCACACTTGAGATACTACTATTTATTTTGCATCATCACCACCAGAGAACATTGCCAGTGCAGCTCTAGTCATGCTTCCAAAGCCAGACTTTGATCCCCAATAGCAAGAAAAGATGTGGCTGACATTTCCATCCTGCCTATATGATTTGATCCCATCTCAGGAGTACAGAGCACAGCATGGCTCTCTCCTTGTTTTACTCTTGCAAATGAGTGAAATAAACACACCATGACCAAACAGGTCACAATTATAAGATGCTACGGGATCTTTTTTCCTCCTATTTTTTTCCACTTGGCTTGCTACCACATATGGATACTGCCCAGAAGTCTCAGAATATGCACACCAACTAAGCACAGGCACTAATTTAGTTCCCTCTTGTACAGGAAGCTTTATGGGATCAGCAGTCTGTGGTACTGGGTAGCACTAAACAACAGTAATAAAAGAATTATGTGTACTTAGACTTTTAATGTGCATGCATGAAGTTTGCCAACTTGCTGGGTAAACTTCCCCTAAAACCCAGATGCTCATCAGATGAAGACACTAAAGACTCTAATTGGCAGGTGTAAATGGCTCAATAAAGTTCAATAGTGATTAGCTGTTGCAGAGAGCAACAAGGACAACTTCATGCATCATCTACAACAGATTAAGTCATGAAATCATCTGGAGTTGAATAGCTCATTATATAAGAGACCAAGAAGCAAACACTGCCAAGGAAAGAAAAATTGAGTTTTCTCAGATCATCCTAACGTTATTTTACACTCAGAGACAGGGTCAAGGACAAATTATATTTCAAACAGGTCTCTCATGCCACTGTGCAGGCTATCATTTGGTGGTTTAGCTTCTCAAACCATCCTATTGCCAGCCAGTAAGATAAAACAAGAGCTCTACCCTGAGGTAACATCAATTTGTACGAAACCTCCTAAATGAAAGAAACCGTTTCCTCTGAGAAACAGCCAAAAACAGCAGCAGCAGGACGCTGTTAATTAAGTAGAGAGTTTATTTTTAGAAAACTACATTCTAACAAAAAACCTCTTAACCACTGGAGACTCGATACCACTCCCCAGCACCCTGCCCATCCTGTCCACCCAGCAGGTTGCACCCGTCTGTCACTGCTCAGGCCCTGACTGCAGAGGGAAGCTGCTTCTTCACACCTTCTTCCCATGGCCTCAACACTTGGTGAATCAGACTTGTCTGGCACTGCTGCCATCAACACGGGCACAGCCTGGAACCTGAGCCTTGGAAACACGCTGCAGTGCTGGGCTCAGTTCTGCTCTTCCCACTGCCCTGCCAGGGAGCACCTCCCAGGAACAGCAAGGGGTTAAATGGGACCTGACATTTAGGTCAGGGAGGAGACAGGAGAGCTGAGCAGCTGACTCTGTTCCAAGAGAGAATAGACATACCCACCCAAACCTTTCTTTTTGGGGAAAAAAAATAAAATTAATGGTGTGTCCTGCTGCCACCATGGCTCAAGGGGAAAAGAGGCAGACAGCCATGAGGCCAAGGGATAACAGCTCCAAGGATGGGAAAAAAAAAAAA
The DNA here is from genome assembly GCA_023637945.1 of Phaethornis superciliosus. Taxonomy (NCBI): domain Eukaryota; kingdom Metazoa; phylum Chordata; class Aves; order Apodiformes; family Trochilidae; genus Phaethornis; species Phaethornis superciliosus. Next base: position 17,677,743 of record JAJQWJ010000012.1, read on the forward strand.
CAAAAACCGACCCACTTTTGAAACCCCAACAGCACACAACCTAAAGATGTGTGCAACCTAAAGCCTAAAGATGGCACAGATCTTTTCCCAGAATTAAGGCTTTCCCACATGTGAAGGGAAGGATGTACAGACAAGGGGATCATCCCTTAATGAACATAAATACTCCTGCAGCAAGCACACACAGCAAAGCACAACAGAACACAGGCAAGCACACATCTTCATTTAAAACTCGTTTTGGTTATTTTTGGAAAGGAAAAGATTTGTCAAATCCCCACCTAAAAGGCAGAGACCACAATTCCTCCCAGGCTACAAAGCATTCAGAGTATCTTTCAATTCGTTTCTTTACTTTGAGGGTGTTCCCAATTATTTTTGGCTAAGCTGACAGCAGATGTCAAGGGGGAAAAAAAGAAAAAAAAAAAGGAAAAAAAGAAAAAAAAAAAAAGAAAAAAAAAAAAAAGAAAAAAAAAAAAGAAAAAAAAGAAAGAAAAAAAAGAAAAAAGAGAAAAAAAAAAAAAGCAGGCCATCAAAAACCCACCAAGTGGCCTCATCACCTACTTGTGCCTGCAATGGCAGGTGCTAGCAGCAGTATGCTGCCATTCAATAATACCTGCCCCTGCTCTTCTGGTAACCCTAAAGAGATCAAAGAAGGGGTAAGGTGCTCCAAGATGTGTTTAACATGACAGCTTCACTCAGGCTTGCTCCAGTTTTAGTAGTTACAATGGCACTGACAAACGGACTAACCTGTGTGGTCCTAGGACAAACAGTCTGGACAACAGGACAATGTTTTTTCAACACCCTCACCTCAGCAGCCTTCAAGTGGGACCCGAGGGTGAGATGCAAAAGAGAAAGTGGGCAAAGCCATGACCCTTTTAGTCCTTTCTTTACCAGTAAGGGTTTTGCCTGAATTAACTTACTGGGACTTGACATAGGTTCATGGGGATCCAGAGGGACTAAAGTACCTCCCCTAAGTTCTCAGGCTGCTGGGGCTGCCTTGGGAACATCAAATGCTTTGGTTTACAGGTGCTTCCCAAAACTTCAGATCACAATGAAAAGCCATAAAGATTCTGTACTTCTCTTTCAAAGGCAGACTGCCACCTCCAATGAATATTCACCCTCTCACGGCATCAAGACTCCTGCACCCCTGTAATTGCTGTATAATGTAAAATTTTTTAACAGGTGCTACTCCTAACTCCCAGTTGTCTACAGGCTAGGAGAAGCTTCTCAGAAAAGCGTTTTTTTATTTTTCTTTTTTTCTCCTGGAAAAAAAAAAAAAGTTGACCACTGCAAGAGGATTTGAAAGCTTAGATTTTAGCTTAGGTATTTAACGTAACTTAGCCTAGAATTTATAATTCACATTGACCACAACAGCTTCATAACAGATTTCAAACCAGATGGCTCACGGTCACCTTAGAGAGAGACACTGCAGCCTTTTAAAGAAACCGTAAATGCTAATTTTTCTATATGCTCTAACTTTCATGTATGGCAAAGAAAGAAAGAGGTTCCTCTCTGTTATCTTTTGACTTTATCAACACTATCAATTTAGAGACACCTCTGCTCACTTGAAGCATCTCACTGCTCCAGCTAAGAAACTGCTCTTCTAATAACTGGGACACTACTATTTTTATTGTGCTATTTGAACTCCAAAACCAAGCAGCATTCCCCCTGCCAGAGGAAAGCCTTCTCAGTTGTGTGTGACAGGAATACTGTACCCACTCAGAACAGAAACTACGTAAAAAGGGAGAGAAGAATATATTAAGAACACAAAATGCAAATTTGAAGTTTTCAAGAGGACCTTTTCCTCAAGTTGATGTTAGAATGCTAAAGATTTCTCCTCCCATTTCTCCCCCTTCAGTCCTTCTCCTGTTCTCATTAATAATGTTGCATGGCCTAAAATCAAAGTTATTTCCTCACTACCCAACATGGAAACTCTGCAGTGATTAAACTTTTAGCATAAGGTAGAGGATTAGAGAAACTCCTCAAGCTTGTCATCCTTTTTTAAAGCACTTCATGCAAAGCAAGCAACAATTCTCCTTAGCAGCTGTTCTCTAAAAAGAAAGTCAGTGCACACAAGGCTTGAAAGGAAATGAACAGTCTTGTGGTTACTGCTTCAAGACCAATAGTTGATCTTAACACCAAGAATCTCAGCTGCCTGGAACCAGGCTTTGCTCTGCTCTGCCTACTCCAGCAGCAGGAGGACTTTATTCAAGGCTACTCATAAATCCCAAAGCTCTAAAAGGTTTCCATTCTCACTGAAAAGCAAGTTCACAAAACACACTCAGAGCACGAGCAGAAGCCTCACATAAGGGTTGTTTTGCTCTTTAGTGGCCAGGCAGATGTTATGATGTTTGGGAGGGTCAGGACCAGGTCAACCAGGTTCTAATAAAGGACGAATGCTTCCTGTATGCCAGCACCCTGCCTTTTGGCAAAGTCACAGATGAACTCTCACATGGGAGCTTTTCCAATAATCTCAGTTCCTTCTAGGATCTCCTATCACCCTGTCCTGCCTCTGGAAAGCCACAGCAAGCTGCTTGCCTGTACATAACACAGGGGAAGCCTAGACCTCTGAGTAGCAAAGCACTACTTTTTGAACAAAAAAAGAAGCACCATCACCAATCTTGCCACAAGCCAGATTTAGAACTTCTACCCTAGCACTTCAGCCCTAATCTTCTGATTAAGAAGGTAGGACACAAACACAATAAAGATCCAAAGACAGCAACATGGGTTGTGTTCAAACAGCACAATTTCATTTTACTTCTACTCCCAACTCAGTTTTATTCTAGTCCTTCTAGCTTGACTATTTAGCATCGTTATTTACTACTTTTATAAGCTTTTTTTTTTCTTTGTCATGCTATTTGATTTTGCTTGTCGTGCTTGGGTTTTTTTCTTTCTTGTATGATTTATTTCCATGTCTCAACTGGTATATGACCTTTGTAAAAATGTTTTTTTCTGAAGAATTTTATTATGCTGCTGCCCAAACCTCACCACTCTCAAAGGTTTTGCCAGAGAGGTAATAATTTAATTTAAAATACAATCCCAAAACTATAGTAAATTAATAGTGACTGAGGTTTGTTTAAAAAAAGAAAGTGACATTTCAGATAGCAAAGTTGAGGGAGTTCTTGATCAGATAGCACCTTGGCTGCCAGGTACTCACCGAGTTTGGGTAGTTCAGATAGCAGATCTGACAAGGCATGTCCTGGGCTGAAGACCTTGTGTTCATCTGGCGCGTTCGAGACTTTTTACTTGGATTAATTACATGACACTCTGCAAAGAGCTTCTCCAAGTTGCCATCAAAGTACCTGCACAGCACACACAAAAGAATGAAAATTTAGCTTTCCTGTAAGTGATTTTTCAGATTATCTTTGGGAGGCTAAATGTACAAAGTTGCTTTTAATATTTTAAAAAACTCACACATTCATTACTTTTACTAAACACTTCACTACCACAAGACAGCCCTGACCATAGAAGTGAACACTAGATAAACACATGATGTCTGATTTGGGTCTGAATTGCACGCTCCTGAAAATTCAGCTACCTTCAGGTTTCCAGCTGCACTTCAATTCATGATCCTCCACAGTCATTTCTTTGCAAAGTTCTAGGACATAAAACTGAAATAAGAACATCTCACTTCACAGTCCAGGCATCACGACTCCTTCCTAAAGCACAGGTTTGGTGCCCTCAAGTTCAATTAACTGTTCAGCTTAAGCCTTCTCTTTTTCCATTATATTCTAATTACCAAAATATCAAAGGGGGGGCAGTAAGCAGCAATCAGTCATGGTTTGTGACTCAGCAGGTCACTAGTTTCTGTATTTCATGTTTTCTACACTGTTTGACCCAAAGAGGTCCTGACTTTTAATTTTGCCACTTCCTTCTCTGATCTAAGGAAAAAATGTGTCAGCAGGGTCAGATGCTCAGTTCAGCTGATGGAGCATTATGCATGGTCACCAATCTCCAATTAAGGCACCTGAAAGACTGTTTCACAGGCACCCCTCCAGAGTCTGGGAACAACTGCTGCTGGGATCAGGCACCTGTCAGATCAGAACTCTGACCTGCAGGTCCATATTCACACTAAATATCTTGCCCAGGTCCAATGTCTACAACACAGGTAACATAGACTCCACCTCTTGAGCCAGAAATCCCAGCCATTTGAGCATCTTTTGTCTCCAGACAACCTAAGATATTTTAACAGCCTCCAAAAAAGTGCAATTGCAAGTTTCCAATGCTTCCCAAGGTTAGTTATCTCCTGGAAGGGAGGATGCCAAACTGGTAGAGAGAGATGAATGGCCACTTTCTAGTTCCTGTTCCCTTATGGGGGGAAAAAAAAATATCAGTATGGTTTACAGTCTCACAGAAAGCTTAGACTTGGTGAAAGTCTAGTTTGAAAGAGCTATTAGTAGGCAGGACACCCTCTCCACAGCATCCAGACACCACATCTCTTTCTCCAGCCTACAGCAGCTGCAAAGAACTAATGAAATCTGATAATTAAGCAGCTAACCTTGCCTGCATGTACATCCCACATTTAATGCCAGTAAACCAGTCATTTCCCTCCCCACCATAACAACAAGTTAAATCCAAGTCAGTTGGGATCTACCAAGGGAAAAACAAAACAAAACCCAAATACATTTGACCATATCCCAGTCCCATATATGAGCAGTGAATTCACTCTCAGCAGACAACTCTCTCTGTAGCTGAGCAGGCAGGCAAGGCTCAAGTTAAGAGTCTTTCCAAGGCATGTATTTAAGCTCATCACAAAACAAACAAAACTGTAACTATCAACAGACAGAGGAGAATCAAGACTTGCTGCTTGAGGTAAGAAATTAGGTGTGTTTCAAAACTGTGGGACTAGGCCTGGCATACAACACCAACCAAAAGGCCTCTGGCTAGGTCATCTTATCTGACAAAAGTCCCCCAAAGACCCAACTCCATAGCAACTCAGCACTACCTACTAACAAGACTTGACTTACAGCTAAAAAAGTGTGAAATCCACTCTTACTTCATATGCTTGTTGTTCACATACTTCAGGCCTGAATTTTCAAGACACTGAATTTTGAAGGTAGTGGTGAATTCTGGAATTGCAAGACACAAGAAGCCTTGCCACTGTTCCTCAGTATCAGTTCAGGGATTTATCTAAACCAAGTTACTTTGTTTGTCTTCAGGGTTACTTACATTGAGAAAAATTTAATAAGTTAATTCAGCATGGTTCTAGTTTATGGAGTACTTTTTTAATACAGTCATGGATAAATATTAACTCCACTAAAGTTTCCCAGCATTCAAATTGCTCTTACATGCAGCACAACAGTGCAGGACATCCTCCAATCCAAGAGAGTGGACAAACAGCTGGCTAGGACATTTGTAAAGAAAATAGCTTTGAAAACAAATGCCATGATGCAACTTGAAAAGTGGCATTTGTGGTCAGCTAAATGCTCATGGAGATATCAGATCTGTGTAATGGTGAGCTGCTTTGAAGAGTGCATATCTGCATCAGGAACTCAACTTCATCACTTGAACCAGGCAGTTCTAGTTTTGCAAAACCTCTGCAAAATAGGCAGAAAGTCACCAACAACTGCTTTTTACCTGGATTTACTTAGCTCCTCTAAATACCAATGGATAACTACATCAGAACAACCATTTCTTTCCCAGGATTTCAGAAGTTTCCCAGTAACAGATAGAAAAATAAGTTATTTGACATCATGTGTTTCTTGGGGCTAAAGGTGACTCAAAGAAGATGCACAGATTGGAGTCCTTAACCAATTTAAACATATCCAAAACACCAATATACCCCAAAGCATGAGCAGCAGCTCGTATTAAATGGCTTCCACCAGAGAAGTGCCTGGTCTGTGCTTCACATAAACAGAAGCAGCACTCAAAGAAGCTGAGAGACTGTATGGGCTGCACACAGGAGAGAGAAAAATACAATTTTAAGGAAAAAAGCTAAGTTTTGTGGTTTTAACTCAGCTGCACCCTTCATTCTTACAGCATTTGCTCTGCTCTCTGGGACTGACAATTGTAAACTTCACCAGTGCTGAGGAGAAACAGGGCATGGGGTACTCTTCCTTCTCCATGCTGTTGTCTTTGAGTGAATTCCCTTTGTGTGCCAGGATGCTATGCCCAAGGGATTTCCACAGCTGTTTGCACCCACCTGTCTCAGACTCACAGCCGTGCCGTCACTGAGCAGTTAGGAAGCAGAACTCTATAAAAGGCAGATAAAACCCTAGATCTCCCTGAAAATACACAGTTGGAATGGGTACTTCAAAGTCCAACATCTCTCCAACTCCTCCACCACTCCTTATACAAACAGACCAAGGGCTCAATCAAAATACTGCTCCAATTCCTTTGATAGCTAGGAACAACTCCCAGTTCCTGTAACCACACCTTTTTGGCACTTGTTCAAGCATCAACACATGCTATCCATTTAAGATCTCCCTTCTCCCTTCCTGTGCTCTTCCACATAGGATTCACAGGAAGCAGCTCCAGCACCCACTGCCAACAGAGCAGCCAGACTTATTTCTCCACTTCTCCAAGTCCCAAAACTTTTCTACCACTGGTTTCCATTTCCATTCATCCTCTTGGAGAACAAGAGGCCAAAATATATGCAATTCTGATAAAGATTTCACTACAACCTCATACAATTTCACCTCCATTTCTCCTGTTAATCTAATACGTCCCAAATAATGTCTACCTTTCTCCAGAGCTCCTTTTGCATCCCTGTTAACAAGACCTCTCATGACATCTTGCACCACTTTCACTGCTGGGATCCTCCCAGCTGTCTGTTGCATTTTCCTGCCTGATGTTTGGCTCCTCCTCTGAACCAAATGCCTCCAAACACCTTCGTGCTGAGTTACTCATTAACACTAACAAACATCCCAGAATTACTTGATAAGAGACCTGCCATCCAGCTTGCAACTTCCCTTTGAGCAAAGTAACTCCACACACACTGTACTAACAGCTGAACCCATGTTTATGCTACAAGTTTATCATACAGCTGCATGCCATCCTCTTTGCTGTTAAAGGTGGGGGAAAAAAACCTTGAATCTTCTTCACTTCCTTCACAACTCCAAGGTTTGTGATTTTTCCTCAAGCCATCCTTCAGCTTCTCATTATTAAATATCTGCTTCTTGGTAGTTTGCTTCTTATTTTCATCTTAAGGAGAAGCAGAAGTCCTCCAACAGCCTTTTAAAACCTCTGCCCTCTTCCCCTTTTACCCTTTTTTGGTAAATTCCACCCTCCTGATACTTCACAAATGGTCTATTCAGCCACATTCTTTGCTGAGTATCACAGACTTCAACATCCAGTCCCATTAATTCTCTTCATCATGGATCAAGTTGTGCTCTCTGCTGCTTTAAAAGGAACAGACACAAGTGAATTATTTAAGTTTGTCTGTAATTTCTTCACTGCTTACCAACACCATGTCTTTAACAGTATAAAGTCTTTTTGGCAGAGGGATCAAGCTGTCAGCTTCTTTGTTTCCTCCAGATTTTCTCCTGCTGTTGGTAATTGCCTTATCACAATTTTCTAGACATAACCAAATCCTATCCAAGGGAATATCAAAGATGAAAAGCCTTTTCATTGAAACAAAAGCTGCTTCTAGTACACACTTCAGGGTATTTACTTTAGAGAAGGGGCATTTATGAATGTCAGAGAAACAGTACACTCAGAGTAAAAGATTTCTTCATAACAAAACCCCTGCCATACACACTTTTCACCCTGTTCAGCCTCTGCTGAATAGTGTTAAACACTTGCTTGCCCAAAAGAAAGCAGCTAGCCAGGTACCTACAGAGAGGAGCTGGACCTTGAATACAAGGGGAAGAGGCAATCTGGGCTAGGAGCCAAGCCACTGGGGCCATCCTGGCATCTGTCCTCTGCTGAGAGGGAAGACAGATAGATACAAGGCCACAAAGATAAGTAAGCCCTTACAACAGACTGTAATACCTCTGTCTGTACCTCCAGGGATTAAATTGGGCCTTTGGTTACATCCTGATGTCTTTAGAAAGAACAAAAACAAATAGAAAAACAGCCAGGGGAGGAACACAAAGCAGGAGAACTACATTTCATTTTAGTTTCTTCATCATGAGGAAGTTCATTCCCAAAATTCCTCTCAGAAGGGATGGATGTGATCAGCCATGGCAAAACTGGAATGTAAACGAGATGAAGTTACAAGCCAAAGCATTTCTTTCACTTCCTTCTGAAGTTACTTGGTCGATCTGCACTTGCTAGTCTCCCATAGCTATTAACCAAGTTTGTGAAACAAAGGAATCAGAACCATAAAATGGTTTGGGCTGGAAGGGACCTTAAAGATCATCCAGTTCCAACCCTCCTGCATGGGCAGGGACACCTCCCACAGCCCAGGTTGCTCAAGGCCCCATCCAACCTGGGCTGAAACACTTCCAGGGATGGGGCAGCCACAGCTTTCTTGGGCAACCTGGGCCAGTGTCTCAACGCCCTCACATTAAAGAATTTCTCCCTGATGTTTAGCCTAAATCTCCCCTCTTCAAGTTTGAAGCCATTTCCCCTTGTCCTCTCACTACATGCCTGTACAAAAAGCCCTCCCCCAGCTTTCTTGTAGCCCCCTTCAGATATTGGAAGGTTGCTCTGAGCTCACCTGGGAGCCTCCTCTTCTCCAGGCTGAACAACCCCAGTACCTTCAAAGGGAGGTGCTCCAGCACCCTGGGCATTTTTGTGGCTCTAAAACTAAGGAAAACATAGTCTTTACCATCTTTATTCTCAGAAATATGTATGGCACATTACATCAGAAGCTGAGCTTGAGTACTTCCTCCAGTACCCACTTCCATCCTTCAAACAAATCCACCCAAACCCACCAATTCTGCTTTTAGACATAGCCAAATAATATTTCACCAGTGGATAGGACAGTTTTTCAGTTGTGGCTATTACTCCATTGTGAATGGACTAAATACCTGCAACATATCTTCCCTCTTAGTAAGGCTGTGATAAAGCTGGCACAGACAATAAACTGCTTATATAAAATATGTGTAACAAAACAAAAAAGCCATGAAGAGGTTCTCATGTTTTAAAACATTGTCATTTTCATCTCATGAACTCAGATCTCATCCCACTCAAGACTTATCAAGAAAAGAAGCCACTTTGTTTATCTGCTTCACTACGGGCAAAGTTTGATAAGGCTACTTGTTAGGTCATGCTGACTCACACTGAACTCAGGTAAAACAGACACTGGCTCTGTCCTGTGAACACACCCCGACAGGCAGCTGAGTTCAACCTCTGACTTGGTGTGAGATCAAGGACCAAAACTTGCACCCAAACATTGCATCTTAGCAAGCATTAAACTCACCTAGACTGCAGGAAACAACAAGAATTTCCTGGGAAGCTTTCCTAATGGTTATTAGGAATAAAAGAGGCCAAACTTGTATCAGTTCAAGTTTTTAAATTAAGAGTCTCACAGTGGGGGGGATACAACAAAACATTTTGGGGTCAGACACTGAAGACACATGGATAGTGTTATTTTCAAGTAAGAAGTTTTGGGGCTTTTTTCACTGCACCAAATCACAAAAAACAAACAAAGAAAACCACCCCAAAAAAACAAAAAAAACACACAACACCCAACCAAAAATACTCCTCATGAATGCTTCCCAGTGGACTTCAACTTGCTCACACTAGCACCATGGGGCAGTAAGATTTGGGGGACACACAAAGCCAACCAAGTCTCTAAAGTGATCTCTGATTTAGAAGGCTAACCAAGTGTAACTTTGGGAATAATCAGCTTGTCACATTCAACCTCTGTTTTAGTAAAAAAGATGCTATCTGTAGCTAGCTCATGGCCTCATTTCCAGCTCCATCAGTATTTCAAACTGATTATTCTGCATCCTGGCTACTGAAGTATCCACCTGCCACCCAACCCAGCCTCCACAAAATCTTCTTGAACATCAAGAGCCAGCTCTTGACCTCTCCCTCAGCCTCTTGCTCCTGGTTTCAACCAGATAAGCATCAGCAGAGCACTGTAAAAGGCTTCGTGGAAGCTATGTGGTGAAGAAGTGAGAGAAAGCAGCACCAGCTGCTTGAGAAAAAATGTTTTAGTGTTCTTCTGGTAGGACAGGACATCAATCAGCACCAGAACTGAGACTGGTGTGCAACACGTCTGTATAAGCAAATGTCTCTTAATATATTACTCACAGGAGTAATCCTACAGAATTAAGGTAAGTATTTTAGTGAATATTTTTCAAGAGTAAATGTTTATCAGTGGACTTTGTAAGTATATTATGTCTACTTATTTAAGTTCTGGGTGGAAACTGTAAAAGCCTTACCTCTGAAAAAAACCCCAACCCAATAAAAAACCCACAGCCCAATTTATTATGTTTTGGGTTGTTGTTGGGTTTTTTTGTGGTGCTTGTTTTTTGGTTTTAAATGGATGACAGCCTTAACAAACAAGCTTTCTGTGAGAAGGAAAAAATATCTTGATTAATGGGATAACATTTCAATGCACGCATATAGAGGCATCTCAAGGTATGATGGAGGTAACCAAGGAGAGTGAACTTTAACCTGACTAAAAGAACCAGCACAAGAAAAAAAAATCCAATACAAAGAAATGAATGGACACAAGTTATAGAGCAGGAACTAAATCAGAATGCTTAACAGCCTCAATGTGACTATATTTGTAACACAAAGCTTTTGTAGTGCCAACATTAACTAAAAGAGGTCAATCTTGGGAAAATAAAGCAAAGAGTAGAAAGCTTTAAAAATACAGTCACCTCAGGAAAAAAAAAATCTAGGCCAAACAAAACATGAAAGACATACCTGAGTGCCATCACTAACTGAAAGTGTTACACAAAGGGGGCTAGAGGTGTCCTAAATCCATTATCTCAGGAGAGTGGAAATATTTAGACTTCAAAACTATCTACTAGCAGACCAAAAATCTATTGTTATTCCAGACTTGCACCCTGCATAAAAGCTAAAACTGCACTACCTCTGCCACCAGCCCAGCACACCCATGGGCTGTTAACTCATATTTCTCAATGCAACAGTACAATCAACAGTTGTTTCTGTTTTACAGACTGCAGAGGTCCCTATCTTCTCACACCCTGATCATTAGGCAAAGGCAATGGCAATCCAGTGAAGGCAAAACAAGCAATTCTGCAAGCAGTGTCCTTCTGCCTCCCACAAGCATCCACCACCCACTTCTCTCTCTCAATAATCGTTTAGACCAACAAAGACCACAACAACCACTAAGTCCCTGCACTGCCTTTACTGCTTCTCCTGGCCCAGACTAATTCTCCCCCCAGGTTCTGGAATTCTCCAGCTCCCTCACACTCTCTTCAACAGCAACACTGACACTGACAAGAAAAAGTGCATTACTGCTGTAGTCAGATTTGACTTCCACTGTATAATAGCAAACAGAACAAAAAAAGCACCTTTATCAGCAACATTCCCCAAGAGCTGGGAATCAAAGATGAGAAGTGCCCATATAATGTTTGGCTCTGAGGGGGAGGGAGAGACAAAATTCAAGCCATTATGTACATACAAACTCTTTAAAAAATAGAAACAACAACAAAAAAACCCAACACAAAAAAAACTCCAACTCTGTAGCTGCAAAGATGAAGACAAGGCAGACATACTTTACCAGTCCCCTTTATCAGTCAAGAAAAATTTAGTCTCAGCATGACTAACAAATAAACATGTCAGGAATACACATGCTGGGATGACACACAAGAGCAACTGAATGAAAATCCGGAACAGTTCCAACAAAACAGAGACCTGTCCCTACTTGCTTTTTTCCAGAGCTTCTGGAAATCATGTGCCTGTATGTGCTCAAAATGGAAGGCACCCCTTCCTCCAAGGGACAACTAACTTCCTAAACTTCTCAGAAGTCCAACAAGTGTTTAAAAAGAGTTGGTCTTAGCTGGTAAAGGCTGCTAAAGGGGGAACATTCAGAGCTTACACAGGATACCTTCTTGTCACATACTTGCATTCACACATCCTTGCACTCGTCCAGTAATTAACATTTCTTGCAGGTCTGCAGCAAAACGTGGCTGTGTGCTAAAGCAGCTGCTTACCTCTCCATCAGCTTCTCTTTATCCCAGTTGAAATGGCTAAGTAGTATTCGAGTAATAGTCGCTGGGTTCTAGAGAAAGAGAAGAAAATCATAAATGAGTAACTGCTTGACCAAGCTAGTAAACTGTTGAGACACCAAGAAGGGTTTTGGACAAGCACACAGGGAAATCAGTGTGTTTGATAACACATAGTGTCTGCACAGATGATGTGTACTGGAAAACAGTACACAACTGACTTGACAGATAAATTTAAAAAAAAAAAACCTCTATAAAGAAAAATTACTATATAAAATGAGAATATGGTTAAGGAACTGTAGTGTGGTTAGTCACCAGTTAAGGAACAGGTGACTTACTGCTACCACATCAGCTGCTCAAATGCCACCACCTCTATGTCCAGCACACTCACCCGAGGTAAGCACAGCACACTGGTAAAGCAGAGAAAGGACCAAGTGCCACCCATCAGATCCACTGCACCACAAGCTCCACACCACTTGCAGAACAAGAGCAATCCTGGTTTGCACCAGCCCTCACCACTTTGGCCAAAAACTCTCCCAACAACAATCCTTATTTGCACCAGCCCTCATCACTTTGGCCAAAAACTCTCCCAGAAAGCAACTGGATGCCAATATAAGATGTCAGCATCCTTGGAAGTCCCCAGATGTTCCTGAGGCACCCCAAGATGCAGAAAATACTCTGCAAATACACAACAAAGGAAAGACATCCAGCTTCGGAAGGGAAGAAATAAGACCAGAAACGAAAGCTAGTACACAAGTTCTTCCTCCAACTAAAGCTGTACCATTAGCTAAGACTTTGCCTACATGAGCTGAGACACATAACAAGCCATTGGTTTCTGTTACCCAAGAACCATGTTTTAGCTCCCTAAATCCAAAGTCTCTGGGCTCAGCTTTTTAGGACCATTTACATGCAAAAGAGACAACAGGGAGCACCCTGAGAGCAGCTACATGTACTTTGCCATTTGATACCAAAATGGAAGTTTGCCTTAGGGCAAATTTTCAATGGACATTCTGAAGCTGTTGAAAAGTAGGACATGTGTAGCAATGTGATTTTCTGAGCCCACGGGGCTGCAGCTACAACTTGAAGCTGCCAAAAGCCAATGCTGCTGCCCAAAGCAGTGATCCCAGCCCATCCTTACCCTCAGCTGCACACTTGCACATCCTGCACTCACCAGCCCATGCCCATACAGCCGTCTTTCCCACCAACACTGCAAATTACCAGCTCAGAAATTGATCCATCATCATCTTTTTCATTAAGTTGCTTTTTCACTCAGTTGGTTCCCCAATCTGTTTGACTGCTTGACCACACAAACAGCTGCATTAGCACAGGAGGGGACAGGCAGGACAGCATCATTCAGCAGCAGCACCAACAAAACATTGACTGAAATCAAGCCCTAAGGTGAATATCTAAGCACAAAGAATGAGTCTTGTGCTTTATATCATAAAAAAGTGACACTCCTCTCCCTCTCCAGCGTGTTCTTCATGTCAGCACAGCTTGCTGAAAGCTAGAAACTGTTCCCGCTCAAAAAGCCAAGGTGAACAAAAGCAGCTTTAGAAAGGTGAGACCAGATCCCTGATCAAGTCCATGTGGAGCCCCATGGACAGCTGGGACAGCACATCTGCTACACCATACGAGGCAGAAAAAAACAGAAACTGTTATTGCCAAACACTTTGTATTGTGAAAATGCATCCCTCTTCTAGTGAGTCTCCCAGGCAACATGGATCCAAGCTCCTCACTGCAATAGCACAAGGTGCTCAGCTCACCACCACAGTGACTGCCCCCCAGGAAGCAGGGAGGCAGCACCCCAACCCTCCACACGCTCACAGGAGTCAGGTTAGCAGCACTGCAGCCACCTGCAAAGGGGCAATCCTGCTTTTGGGTGAATTTACCCATTTTCTTGCATTGAAATCAGCGACGATGTAGCCCTAAGACAAGCTGGACTAACTCACTGCTCTGATGGGAGGTGCTTTCCCCTCTCTTTGTAGCTCTCAGCCAAAGCAGCAAGCTGATACACCTCACTGTGAGATTACAATAGGCATACACTGAATATACACCCTGAGGAAAGCGTGAGCAGCTCTTCAGGCAACAGGATGCTCTTGGCACAGTTTGTATCTCCAAAGCAGCTGCAACCCCACCCTTTGCCCCAGCACCAGGGCCAACAAGTGCTCTGCCCAGCCAACACTGCTCAAACTGCTGCAGCCACATGGGAATCCTGCTAAACCAGCACAGAACCCCATTTAAAGGAATAATAATAATAATAATGGAAAAGATTCCAAGAGCATCAATCCCAGATGCAGGCAAAGGGGAGTGAGCAGCTGAGCTGTATCAGTCCTGCCACCAAGGAGCTGAAGGGTCTCCTTCACCAATAGGCTACTCCAGCTTTGAGGAGCCTTTTTCAGGGCTACTTTTTGATCTTCCTAGGTTACTTTCTGTTTGGGTCTTTACTGGATCTTTTTCTGTAACAAACAGTACCTGTATTACGTAGCAGTACCTAAAGGAACAAGCACACTTCCTAGAGCAAATTAATCAAAGATGAAAATACACTTCAGTAACAAACTGATCTTATCTCTAGATTATCTTGGTTATGATACCAGCTCCTATAGTCAGCACAACTTTTACTTTTAAAAAAAATATTCCATGTTCTAGGGCAAGTCTTGCCTCAAACTGGGAAATCCCCTCCTAAACATAGCAGGCAGATAGTATGTACAGATTTCTCCATGGAATCTTTCCAGCTCACTCATCTATAAAGCACCTTACTTCATCCCTTCACCCCCATTAGTAAGGAACTGAAGTGGTCTGAAGGGAATACCAAGTATGACAAAGCAGATCCAGCAAACACTACTCACCAAAGGCCACGTGGTTGCAAAAAAACAAGAGGGTCTTGTTTCCTTTCTGGCTTCTCCATATTCTTATCAAAGTGTCACTGCATCTTTCCAAAACTCTTGTCAGATCAGACCTGTCAAGTGTCCCAGCACCCCAAAACCAAAGCTGCTTTCCCACTGCACCAGTGTACAACACATTATTTAGGATTATGCTCCTGAGACCAACACTGTTGGCTCAGAGTACTACACAAAGTGTTAGAGGCAGCTTTTACTGTTTTGGTGAACTTTAACTTCCCCTACCTACAGGGGTATTAGTTCAGTATGTTAATTAAAAGAAAAAAAAACACAACACATAATTGGCATGACAAGTTCCTACTAGAAATAGCTGGGCTGCCTGCTTCCTGTGCTTACCACATGCAAGATCTAATATTTAAACTTCAGTGAGTGTTTCACTGATAGAGAAGGCAAAGATTAATACAAGAGAGCCCCTGCCTGTACACAGTGTGGTCAGTAATACAGCCAGCACTTTGCAGGGAGCACTGAAGACAAGGAAGGACAGAGGCAGCACTAAGAGGCTTGGTGTGTATGATGTAAACCACAGTTAATGCAAATACAAATCCAAAAACCTCTGGCTTTAAGGATTGTTCTAATTTAAAGCAAAGCACACCAACAAGGTACCACATAACAGCTGCTCCACATCAATTGTTTGCATGAGCACATTCACCACATAATTATTTGGGAGCAGCTTTGGGGGAGTCAATCACAGCATCTACTGCAAGGAGGGGTTAGCTGCTGCACAGCTGTGTCTGGCAACTCAGTCATACCAGGTGAAAAAGACACCCAAAGCACCTGATGTTTCAAGCCCTCCTTTGCAAGGAGCTGTGCTCCAGCCCACTCCCTCAGCCACCACACAGGACACTGCCTCTGCCCAGCACTGCACAAACTCACAGCACATTTAAATGACAGCAGGGGACACTGGTGTGATAATAGTTCTGAAGCTGGAGGGGCTTCTCATTTGGCACACTGGGTCGCTGCCTACAACCCTGACACCACAAACCTGAACCACAACACCGCTCAGACAGGATTACTTCTTGGGCTGGGAGCTGCAGCAGGGAGAAGCGTGCTTCCACACAGGGCATTTTCCCTCTACAAAGAAGAATTGTATTAAGTAAAGCAGCCAGAACAAGACAGCGAGCAAGGGAAAGGCAAACCCATCCAAACACTCTGTTTTCCTCCAAACGTGGTTTGATGAAAGCTGAAACAGCCGAGAGAATTTACCGCAGCCACCTCTTAAATTTTACATGCTGAAGCCAAAGAAGATGGCCCAGATCTTGGGGCAGCAAGCCTGTTGCTATCCAGATAGCAATGAAACCCCAGGAAAGCAGCCATTTTGTGGAGAATCTCAGGGCACTTCACCAGACTCACTGGCACAACTACATTGCTAACAAAACATTCATAATAAAGCTCTGCCCAGAAAGAAACAGTCAGTTCTTTGGCAGGGATTTTTTTTTAAAGGCTGACAAAGCAGCCAAGTCCCAGATGTGTTCCAAACAAATCCCACTTCATCATTGCTTTTCACTGGAGGTATTTACACTTACTATTGTTATCTTCTTTTCCATGCTTGGGCACACGAATGAAAGGAGGAATACAGGGGTGGGAAACGCTGCAAAGGGGTCTGGACTTCTCCAAAGCAGCATTATTGAATGAAATTAAACTCCTTAATTTAATTAAGCCAGAAGGTTTGGTCACTAGTATCCGAGTTGAATTATTTTTGCAGTCAAAATAAAAAAGCGTGAATTGGAAGAAACTGGATGTATTTAAATGCATAAGTGAATTATAAATTAAAGATCACTCAGACATTCGTTTAAGTCAGAATTTTCAAGCAGCATAATTTGCTGGGTGACAATTTGCAGTACTTGATCCATTCATGTTTCATCCATGAAAATGAGCTGAGCAGTTAATTCTTGCAGTTATTACCAAGAAAAGCCTATCTTAAGAGTTTATTTTCTCATCACATGCTTGGGAGTAAACTCATGTTCCAATTTCAGCATTCAGTGCAGATAAAAACCGCATAAGAACAACTTAAGCCCAGTTCTCCAGCAAAATTCTGTCCCACCTCCTTGAGACACACTACAGGTAAATTCTTTGTTTCTTTCTGTTTCATGGATGTTTGTTTCCTAAGCACAGCATCTTTTACATTTCAACAGTTTTCATCCAAACTGCAGCACCTGTAGCCCAGCAGCAGAGGTTTTTTCAGACATTTTTTCAGTTATTTTACAGAAATAACAATCTGACACCACTTCCAGCTCAGTCTCCTACACAACTGCTTTTTCATTCATCAATCTGTAAACAATGGTTTGCCCAAGCCTCAGCCATCTGTAAGTGGTTCAGACCTCAACAACATCCATAGCTGTATTCCATGGGTGCTTAAGTGGCCCATGACCATATTTCAATTCCCCAGCAGAAAGAAAACCAACTGGTTTCACATCAGCTGACAGCAAAGAAGAGTTTTGCTTGGTCATGACACGTTGCACACGCTGGTGGAGGAGCAAAGGGCCATCAAAAGAACAGCTCGGAGGCTGATGCCTGTAAGAAACCAAGCACCACAAACATTTGCTTCAGTAAAGTGGCATCTAAGGACAGCACATTGCACCACCACTGTAAATATTTAATTAGTCAAAAACCCAACCTCTGCCAGGAGTAGAGCACTGAGTGGAACTCCAGCTGCCCTTCCAAGCACGTGCAGGATCAAACAGAAACCCCAAAGCTTGTAACCATGCACACAGCACTCCATGGAAGGAAGCATCATTGAAACAGCTGACGTGTTGCATTTTACATCAGCAGGTAGAATAAGAGCAACCTCACCATAAGGAAGTTCAAAAGATTTTGTGTTAAATTAAAGAGACTTTTTGCTTCCTCAGCTGTTGCTCCCATTGATGGTCAGGAGACCATGTTTCCCCCCCCTTGCTTTCCAGCTGATTATAGGTCATGGAGGTAGTCTGCAGGCAGGAATGCCCTAAGCCTTGAGTCAATACTTCAAGGCAATGAAGTGTCAATAAGTGCCACCACAGAGCAGGAGCAGCAACCCCCACTCCTTAAGTCTTCAGTAACTTCCAAACTTACCACTCCCTTCTAAAGGACAACAGCTGCTTCTCTACCCATAGCATGGAGCAAGAAAAAACAACACAACTGACCAGGCATCATACAGCTGCTTCCTCTATTGGGTATTAACGTAAGACTTCAGCCCCAAAATCTGCAATATCAAGGTTATCTACTTGGCTTGAAAAACAACTGCTCTTTACTTGCACCCTTCTCAGCCCCGTACAGGTAACCTTCAACCTAAAACATACAGAGCAGAAAGTGTTTAGAACAAGTTTTTAGCCTGAATCAGCAACACAGGGAGACTCATCCTAAGGTTTGCATTGTTTTGCAAGTGCACTGAGTGACCTTCGTTTGTGAAGATCCATTCACATCTATTTTTTCAGGAAACAATTACAGGAAATGTTACAAGCACAAAACCTCATTTCTAGCAGCTAAATACAATTCCCAGGACCTGAATGTGGAAGATGAGATCTAAGTGTTGAGTACTTACAGGATATGATCTCCAAAAAAGGCTGTATCTTCAAAGTTAGTAGTTTTTAAACAACACCAACTGAGCATTCCAAGAAGCTGCTGGAAAACTTCGATGTAATCTAATATTCCCTGGCTCAATTACAGACAGAAAATAAAAGGGCTTCTGTGAGAAGATGAGGACAGCAGCTAAACAGATGAGTCTGCCCCTACCCATCCATACTTTCCTCCTCTGCCATCCCCTGAGGCTTGGAGAGCATCACACCACGGTCTGTTTCTGCTATCACCCCTCTCATGGTTTATGGGGACAGTACATACACACATCCATGGATCTGAGAAACCTAACTTCCAAGCACCTTGTCTAAACAACAACAAAATCAGTACTATTCCATCTCTGTACACCCACTGAGAATATGGTCTTTGCATCCTACAGCCCCAGTAAAGTCACACTAAGCAACTTCTAACTACCCACCTCTGAATCACCCCCAAGTTTACCTATTTCTTGCTAGTGGCCTTTCCAAGTAATCCCACATGAAGCCAGGCCAGTTCCCAGTAACACTGGCAGTCAGTGCTGTCAACTGATGTCTCCTGACTGGCATTTATCACTTCATTCTAGCTTCCCATTAACACACACATAGGCTTCAACTTTGATGTTCATCATCTCCTTAGCTTCCTCTACATCTCTAACTTCCCTTCTCAAATCACTTCTTCATTTTGAAAATTTAGTTTTACAGAACTACGAATTTAGTACCATTATGTTGCTGGCACTGAATGGCAGCTTGGTTATTATGATCTCAGTTTGTAGTAACCTATCTGATTGCTTCTAGCTCTGAGAAACAGACTTTTATGAGAGGAAAATAATAAAAGCAACTTTTGAGAAAACTATTACTTCAGTTAATTGGTTCAAGAGAGAGAAATGAAGCAGTCAGCTGCTTTACATTTTCTGGGAGACTTTTGGAAAGTTTTCAGGTTAATGATTAGGAGCCACAAAGATCCATTGTTTAACAAAGCTCTTTTAAATCAGAAACAAACAAACAAAAAAAACCTAAAGCAGCCATTCTGGGATGAATTAGCAAATTTGGAAATGCGAAAACTGAAATTACATTGTAATACTTCTAAAGGAAAGAGCTGATGGACTTGTCACGCTGCTCATGTGTGCTGGGCTGCACCAGCTCTCAGCTAACTGCAAAAGCTTTGCCACCAAATCAACAAATTAAAAACTACAAATCAGTTACCATCAGGGAAGGTATTTTCCAATATTTCAGCTACACTTGCTTCCATAGCAGGAGCTCTTATGGTTTGATAGAGAGAGATGTTAACCCTTGTTTTATACATTACTCTGAAGAACATTTTGGCTTCTACTTCCTTTTGCAGTAGTTCTGGAGTATCAAGTCAACCCATTAAAGAGCACAGGCCCACAGATTCAGAGGCCCTGTGCTTCTGAGCAAGTTGAGCCACTGTGCACTCCTTGAGGACTATGGAACAAGAGGTCTCCTCATGTACATGCTTTCACAAACCATTTCTCAATTTAACTATTTTAAATTAAGGAACTCTATTGTTTTACTGCCAAAAAAAGGCAATATCAAAGTGTTTCCTCCCTCCTGGTGTCTCCCCCCACAAGAAATCCCAACACATGAGCAAAAGCTCAGCAAGTGTGTGTAAGCAAGGTGAGCCCCAGCTACAGCTTCTAGAGTTGCCTCTGAGCCACTACAGCTGGCATAGCAAGAGAAAACTGGAGAGGGACCACATGGGTGACAGAGTACATTTTGGAATGGGTTTATTCAACCCATTGCCTCCCACTCATGAATTTGCAAAGACTTGCTTTAGAAGAGCAGGAGAAGGTGATGGCATCATTTCCATATAATTCTTCCAGTTTACTATTTCAGTAGCTCCTTAGTATGTCCTGTTGTGGAGGAAGCAAACAGCCCACAGCACTGCAGCAAGGCTGTGGACAAGATGATATTAAAAGCCTCAGGAGTTTTGGCTAACCTGGATGTAAAGGACCTACAAGTTCATCCAGGTAGAGTTTGGGTCAAATAATCACTTCTCTTTCCTCCGTGGCAAACCTTCAGTGCATCATTTGATACTTTTAGTCCTGCACAGCCACTCAGACCAGCAGTCTCTACTAGACTAGAAATGACACCTGGCTTTCACTTCTTGTCCAAAACCAATATGACAACTCACTAATGCCAGGCTCAAAGAGGAGGAAAAAGAATGAAAAATTATATTTTGCCACAGAAAGAAAAAATTATGCTGAATGAAGGCAGAGGAGTTTAATAACTGGGCAATACATACCAAAACACCTGGGCTTAGACCAAGAGCACAGCTTGGTCAGAACCAGGTTAGAAATCTCTTCCCCTGCATATCAGAGACACTGAGGAAGACTTCTGAAACCCAGAATGGCTTAGCTATGCACCACCTGGTTTTTTGCCTATGAGTTAATATAAAAGCTGTATGGATTATGATTTTACTTTTAAATAAGACAGTAACTAGGCAGGGCAGTAAAATGTGCTCTTCAGAGCCTGCTCTAAAGAATCTTCATCCCATGACCACCAGACCAAGAAGGAACAGCTCAGAATGTATTTATTTCAGCAGCAACCCAAGTTCATGCTAAGTGCTCAGCAATGGGAGCACAACTGCTGCCAGTGAAAAAGATGAAGGAACTGGCATGGGTTAAGGGGGTTGCTGGTTTATTTTAAGCCAGAGCAGGACCACCATGTGGCCAAACAGCTGAACTGGCACAACTTGGACAGCAGAGACTTACGTCAAATAAATCTGTTTGTGAAATCAGTGTGCTGAGAGCCATGCAACAGGCACATCAAAGTTAGGTCTTCCCCATGTCAATAGACTCCCCAAATCTTCTTACCCCAAAGATGCTGAAGCATATCAGGCTGTAATTTGACGCAAACTACAGCCTGAGGTCCCACTTTTCTCCTCCATTATCCCATCACTGACTGGAGATAATGCCTCAGAAAGCATAATCCAGAAATATTGTTTCTCATCTTGAAGAAACATGCAACAGTCTGACATCTTTCTTTCAAAAGCTTTCTCCATTTGCATTACAGAGGGAAGTGGTCGCTCAGGAATACAGTCCAGCTCCTCAGAAGACACAGCCCTGTCTGTATTATCATTAGGGTATTTTGGGGCTGTATTCAGCTGGGCCACCAAATAGAAGATCTTGACAGTAAACTGTGGGAATACTGCCAACCTCCTCAAAAATGTATCCACAGTGTAACCACGACAGTAGCCTAGCTAGACAAATACACATGGGTTTGGGTTTTTTTAAGGTCTTTTATTAGTCAGCCTTGGAAAGACAAGAAGTGGCATGTGTCAGGTCAGCTACCTGTCAAGTTGATAAAAGGAAAACAATCCAAAATACCACATTTGGGTTTCAGGGAAATGGTGTCTTCAGTGCCCCAAGTTCTGGTATTTCTGGGACAGTAGAGGTCTGACAATGTGAGCTCCAGAAACCATCCTGTTTGCAGGTAGAAACAGACAATAAAGGAATAAAGCTGAAGAGTAACTGGACGATTCCTTTTTACTCTGGAACACTTTGTAGAAGTCTTCAGATATCTCTCAAAAAATATTTAAAAACAAAAAATCCCTGCTTCTTTTTGCTCAAATACATATTGATACATCAGTTTCACTCTTTCACTACAGTCAGCATTGTACGTTGCCAGATTCTGGTCCAGAGCCAGACTGACCAACAGGGCCATCCCCATTTCACAGGCTCGATGTTATTTGTAAGAAACTGGCACTGTTCCCCCCATCAGACAGCAAAACTGCTGGCTCTGGTTTCCAGCTGCTCACACAACATAAAGAACAGGGTGTTTCAATCCTGGCCTCTCAACTATTTACTGCTCAGCAGTAACTGGAACTTCTCACTGGATTTGGCATGCCCTTAAGAAAACAGAACTTCATTTTTGCTGCTTTAAGCAAGTTCAAAGGCATCACCTGGTCAGAAGGCACAGTTTGGGCATTAAGTCTTAGGAGGGTGCTATTAGTAATGAGAAGCTGGACTTTGCCATAGCAAGGAATCTGTACAGCATAAGAGTCTTGCAGCCACAAAGAATGGTTTAGAGAATTTGCTTTTTTGATGACACTTCAACAGAAAATATCTTCAAGCACAATATACAACAGCACACTGCACATACTTTTCAAAAGGGCCAAACCACCATTCATTCCTGAAGATCTGGTATCACACTTCAGTAATGAAAATATGCTGTATCAGAACAGGATTTGACTGAAAAACATCTTTCATCTTCACTTTATAAAACAAACACACAACACACCTGCAAAGTCCTTGCTAGAAGAGTATTCTTCAAGTATTTCATGCTGGTTTTTTCTAGGATAACTTTAAGAAATAATGAGACGACCATATACCTGAAGTATGGAGAAATCAAGTACTCTCTGAAAGTAGATTTTTCTGACACCAACATCACAGCAACACTTGGAAGGGTAAATTCCCAGTACCTTGCATTCTCTTTCCATAGACTGTTTCTCTAGGTCTGTTTGTAGGCTCAAATATGTACCATGAAAATGAGTAATTTATTTTCTAGATTAAGTCTCATGAGGTCTCTGGAAAGATCTCTCAAATCAGCCTTTTTCTGGTCTCAAAGGTCCTTCCAGAAGATGACTAAGGAAAGGGTGTACCCGTTTTAGGGTAGTGCACAGGAAGAGGATCAGACCCGAAGGATATTCAGCAAAAATGTCTCTCAAATGCTGGTCAAGTCCCAAATTGTCAGGAGATCTGTTTCCCATCTGCTTTTGCTACTAGGCTGTACTGGAGAACATCTATTGGATCACAGCATGCTCAAACACAAAGACAAGATGTTTACCACATGAAAGATAATCCAGCTGAACTGTCTATCACCTCAAGACTCCTCAAAATCAGTTGTTTCCAGGGTAACTCCTGACTGTGAACAGAGCTTTACCCAGGAGTGCACTCCCAGCACAAACACATGGCTCTTCTCACCCAGCAGTTATTGCAGTGCTTCATTACACAGCACTTTCCTCTTCTGACAAGAATGAGAGCAAAAGGACAGGCTGCCTCCTGCAGCGGAAGCCAGACAGGTACTTGGGAAGAAATACTCACTGTGCAGAAATTTTAAAATAACATACCTGTGCAGTCTGTGTCCTGAATCTGGACTGGTACTCCAGAACATTATAATTAACATTTTCCAAAAATATACAGACAGAGAGAAGAAAATGGTGAAGCACCATAACTTCCTTCCATGAGCACAATGAAGAAAACACCTACAAAAATCAGCAAGATTTAGCATGAAAACAAAAGGCATCCTAATTAAAAAGTTCTCTCACTGCAGTGGGCAGGCTAGCTCCAATATGTTTTGATATGTGGTCACTGGTGGGATGCAACAGTTAACATCTTCAAAGACAACTTGACTGATGAGAAACACAGCCTTAGGTGAGGAATTTTTACCCAGTGTCCCTTTACAAGAGCATGGGAGAGTATTTATGGAGGAAAAAGCCTTAACATCCTTCCATCTTATCTTTCTCCTCCAGGCACCAGTTTGGTGAGCATCCAAGTACTAGATATTGCTCTCCACCTCTCTGTCCCTTGCTGCTTTGGATTTTGTCTCTCCCTCAAAGCAGCACCCACTCTATTCCTCTATTCCCACAAGTATTCCCTCTTCTGGCATGCTTCACTTGGACAGAGAGGAAATGTTACCCACTCACCCAAGCACCAACACATTCTGCAGTACTTTAGGAAAGGGAAAAAACACCTCCTTTGTGCTGACTTCATCTCCTTATCACTGCACAATGGCTGAGTCACTGTCACACAGTCCTGGCTAAACAGAGCACTCAGGTGTACAGCACTGAACAACATGACAGTAGTCACCATTTAGTCCAGATTTAACAAGCATCCTCATTTAACAAGCCAGCTCCACAACTGGATCCCTGCTCCTACTGCCACCTTCTCACTGCCCTGCAGCAGACCTTGCCCATGCATCATCTCTGCATCACCCAGCAGACAGACAGATGTCTTGCTAAACTGCCATACAATACAAAACAGGAAGAGCTTAACTCCTTGAAGTATTTACTGGCAAAATATGTTTTGCAACACAATGTCACCTTGACAAGCGGGCTGTAAATCTACCTAAGGGATGCCTTAGTTTACAACACTCAATCAAGCATTAAAAAAAATTAGTCATCAATTTTGCCATCTTAACACTCTTCAACCAGATAAGGCAAGGAAATCATTGTCAATACAGCAGGGCCTTGCGGATGTATTCTTAGACCACATCTCTACATTGGCAAAAGCCCCAAAGCAGATGTGGTTATAGCTTATATCACTTCCCTGCACAAAAGCAGCAATACCTGCAAAAGCACTTTTTTTTTTTTTCTGCTGGCAGAATCTGCATCTGCACTAGGAAAATCTGCCAGCATCCTTTTCCCAACAAGCCTCTTCTAGCTCAGACCATATTTAATGATGACTTAGCAGTTTATTTACCACACTCTGCTCATTTAGTCTTAGTATTACAGCCAACAAAACAGAGCCCCAGTAACATCCTATTTTATGAGCCAGCATTTCTGCTACAAGAAGTCATTTTGTGTGTTTACACCTCAAAACTTTTTTCTCTGAGGGCTCTGAAGAAGCTACCTTTAAAGAAAAAGTACTCTAAAGGCACTAACAGTTTATCAGTCTCTTGTTCATCTTCATTCTCATTCCCATCCTTCAACAAAACAGATCTATATTGTGACTGGAGACTCTTAACTGCTGCAAGGATTTTTAACCAACTGCCTGAGCTCCCTTGAGTTAAGAGAAAATACTCTTGGGATTTGACACAGAAATAACAAAGCACAAGTTCTACAGCAGTGACAGAGAACAGGAAACCTCCAGGTTTTTCACTATTTTTTCATTTAAGGACTTTGAAGACTAGCCTATACACAAACTTGCACTCATTTCATCAGAAGTGCATCCAAAACAATGGAGTTAAGCCAGCAAGATGCGTGCAGACCCTCCAAAGCACACAAAATCATCTCCCTTTTAGTCAGGAACTAGAAACAAACCTGGACATGCAATTTTGTATTTGGTGAACCGTGTGCTAACTGCCAAGAGCCCCCCCCCCTTGTTGCATTCCCATTACAGACACTCAGCTTCTACAAGAGAAAAAACCCACCTAATCAGGCCTGCTTTACAACTGCCATGAAGGCTAGCAATGTGAATCATTAGGCTGATGACTGGCAGGTAATTAAGCACACTGAAAAGGCTGGCACCCAGCCTCTAGAGATCACAGCACTGCCTGCCTGTGCAGGTACCCTGGCAAGCGACAGCAGGACACCCGTCAGGGGAATTACGCTGTGGTAGATGAAGATGACAGAGATCCCAAACACCTCCAAGCACCCTCCCTTTAGACAGTTTCAGTCTGAGTCACCCCCACAGACAACTCCAAGCCCTTGCACTGTTACCTCCAAACAAGCTACCATTCTCAGCTAAAACAAAAATAAAAGGCAAGCTGCTTCCCAACCATGAACCGAAACTGAATCAACAACATGAAGTAGAGGACAGAATCAAAACCCAGGAAAGCAAGACAAGAAGTATTTTCCCAGTTTCTATAATCTCTGAACACGTTTCCAGTACCTCAACATGGAATTCCCAAACGTATCTTAGATTTCTAAACCACAAATAGTCCAAGACAAAAGTATCACACTATCCTTATCTTTGCTGTCCTATAGATCCATATGTGCATTTAGCACAAACAACCACCACCCAAAATAAAAAACTGGCAGAGTACATTTTCAAGTATTGTCTCTTAAAAAACAAATAAGGAGGTTTCAAACACATAATTTTGACTTGGCAAAGAGAGCAGTTATTACAGAACATGCTATTGCTTACACAAATTAGCCACAAATCAGAGAATACCACCATGATTTGCTCAGATAGCCTTTCAGTCATCACACAAGTAGTATTAACTACTGAAACACAGATGTTGGACACAAGTGTTCATCAGATCTTCATGGCACTCAGATGTTATTTTACTTTCCTGTATGCATATTAGATGTGAATTTACCCCAAGAGCTTCCACATTACCCAAAACCAAACTTCACATCAATAGCACCTACTGGGATCAGTTCTTCAGGCACAGAGGAATGCAGAAAGCAAACACTCATTCTTCACTTTAAGACAAGGGCTCATGGTCAGGGCTTACTAGAGCCTGCCCCAGCTCCCAGAAGAGAAACAAAGCTGCTAGCTTAATGTTTAAATGTTCTGGTTCGTATCTTTTTACTAAAAAGTTGCTGTTCAGTCTAGTTTTAACATAAATCAGTGAGCAAAGCTCTGTCACTTCTGAGCATCTATTCTGGAGTCTAACCTCTCTAGGCCTCTGGAGGTTTCTCCTTCACTTACTCCCTCAAGATACAGACCTCCTACACATGCTCTTTTTCTTCCAAGAAGTCCTTATCTCCTCTTCTTCCTGACCACTCCTTCCACCTTCCTATTTCTTAGATCCTTGAGTCTGTAGATTTTTAAGAGTTAACTTGTTCTTCTTGTAGGAGTCCTTCTTCCCACACAGGAAAGCTCACTGTAAAGGAGACTCTTGTGAATTCTCCTGTTTCCCCCTCATCCTTCTCCCCATTTCTCTCTGCCAGACAAAGGAATGATGATTGCATTAGTATTTTGTTACACAAGAACACATCCAATTCCAAGTGTAAAAAAAAACCAAAAACACTATCTGAAGCTCTTTCAAAAGTTAAATATGTACTTTTAATTATACGTGTGTTCAAAACAGACCACAAAAATACTGTCTTCAAGTGTAGATATATATGGATTTCTTCTGCTGACAGTGCAGAGGTTGAGCAATTCAACCATCATCACTTGTGGCACATGGAGCAAAGGAGCTGCTGGCTGGATCAAACAACAGCTGATCAGTAAAGGCAGAGAGGAGGCAGGTTTGATCAGAGAGGTCACTGATCCCACTCATTATTTGGCCCTGCAAACTGTTGCTTGCAGTGAGGGAACAGCAACTGCCAGGAGCAACATGCAGGTAACCAGGCCTGCCACTATCTCAGGCTGGAGGTGCACGTGTGTCTACATCCCACAGCTCAAAACTCAATGTTTGGGATGACTAAGAGACACCCAAAGTAACTCAAAAGTATCAGAACAGCTTGAGTTTGTGTTTCAAGCCCAGAAACAATGGGAGCCTACCAACAGTCCATACTGGCTCAGCTCAGAAAACCAAAGACAACCCCTAAAAGGGCATTAGTCAAAGTGAAGTACTTCACTAAGCAGTGACTATTTCACCAGCTCCCATATGCACAAAGTGGCAGAGGAATAGTAAACTCAGTTATGCCCTGTCGTGATTTTTAAATAATGGGGTTGTTCAAATATCAGGTACTTCCTCTGTGCCTCTGAAAAAGTTTTGCTTAACTAAACAGGTCAAAAGCACTTTGCCAGGGTAGCACACTCACACGACTTACTCAACCCATTCCTTTGGAGGTTGACCTGGCTTACCAACACCAGGCAGCGAGTGGGAACCTCTAGAACCACTTAAAACTTTCATTTCTTTATCTTGGAATAAAGTCTCCTCAGCTTTTTCTCCTTCATAGGAGAAAAACAGAAGTTTGCAAAAAAAAACAAACAAACAAACAAAAACACAACACCACACAACAATCCACAAACTTCCACCTAATACTCAAAGTTAGTTGTTTTGCCAGCTGACTATTTTCAGGTGTGTTTATACAGATCCTTCTCATTCTGCATTTTCAGTGTCCATTCTCCACTTCAGGAGGACTTCAACTGTGCCCAAGCAGAATCCTTCTGAGCAGAAACTATCCTGCTTAACCCACAAAAGTTGAGAGTTTAGAGTCTGCATATCCCTTATCTAATGAATAACACACAATTTTCAGGAGGCCTGTAAAGGCAATAAGCAAATACAAAGGTTTTCATTCCCAATGTTGGTGGCTTTTACCCTCCAGCTCCTGATTTCCTCAAAACAAAAAGGACCAAAACCTTAATATTTTGTGAATTAACATGCACCCTTCCCACAAAAAAAGGCATGGTCACAATGTTCCAGGATGTGGAGGGTGCCTCAGACCAGAAAGCCAGGCAGAGAATTGAGTAACTCATTAAAAAAAATCTTTTTTTTCTTTTTCTTTTCTTCCCGCGCCCCCCTCACACTTTTATGTTTCAACCCCAAGTATTTTCCCAGAAGACCTACTTCTGAAGCAGATGGCCAAGACAGGATCCTTGCACTGCTTGTCCCTGGAAAGGAGAGGTGCCACATGGTGCTATGGGATGTAAAAGCTTTAACTGAGGAAGACACAGAAGCAAGAATGCTTAGAAAAGATTGTGAGGAAGGAAATGAACATGCCAGCATGAGTAAGTAGGTCTCAGCTAGAAACGATCTGTAGAGCTCAGAAGGCCAAGAAAAATTTTAAGTCAGTACATGGGCTACTGCCCAATTAGATTATGGCCAAGAATCCCCTGCTCACAGGGATCTCAATGGTTCTGCTGTCCCCAGCAGCAGTATTTGGGGGTTGGAACTAGATGATCTTTAAGATCCTTTCCAGCCCTAGCCACTCTATGACTCTACAATTTGCTTCCTCTCCCCTTGTCCGATATATCTGCACACTACAAGCTAGATACTAGTATATAGTATACATTCTATATACACTAGTACCTATACTAGTATATACTGCAACCTTCTGCTGTCCCACCAATGTGCCAGAGCCTGACAGCAAGCAGAGGAATACACCATAACATGCTTGACACTTCAGCTGCCTGGGCTCCAAGGAAGAACACCAAAGGGGCACACGTGGCCCTCCTAAGGCAGTTCTTCCAGGGCTTTTCTGCATTACTAAGCAGTGGCAATTCTAGGTGCCCCACCAGCTCTCAGTGCTGCTCAAAACAGCTGGCAAGTCCACTGGCACTGCCAAAAGGCAGCACGACTGCCAAGACCCTTGCACAAGGCAAGTCAAGAAGACCAGAAGCAGACAGCAAAGCTACAACAGGCAGCAGCAAAGCTTTTTTTTTTTTTTTTTTTAAACGTCTTATTAGCTTCTTCCTCATCCCAAGTGACTTAGATACTGCTGAAAGTTATCTACGAAGACTTAAGATCTGAAATAATTCCTGACATTTGGCAAAAGTTTGGTCTATGTAAACATGCAAAGGACTTGGTACTGATAGTGGTGTTGGAGTGTCACATACAGACAGTGGTTTAAACCCTCACCACAGTGAACTACTCTGAATACCAAAAATAATTACTCAGCATTACAGTGCCATGTAAACAAGGGACCTCTTTTGAAAATGTGCCTGTAGTTACACAGACATTTCAAATTCTAAAGAGGAACTAACTTGAAAAGTACAAACTTCAAACTAAGTTATATGTCAAACGCAACTCCTGAGGAAGCCTGGAATAGTGGTTTTCAACATATTAATTTAAACACTTTTCCCATCACAGCTCAAGATCAAAAGCTAAAAGCAAGTGAAGGAATCAAATACAGGCCAGACAGACTCAAGGTTTTCAACATCCCCAACAGCAAACACCTGGGATGGGGAAGATATTTAAATATTAGTAGAACTTCCATTATCAAATGAAATATTTTTTCTTGTCCAGCTCATGCAGAGTTGCTCTTTTCCTCATCAGCCTGGAGCCTCCTGCACAGACATCCTACAGGAGCTCAGCAGACTTCCACACACCAGCATCTGCATTCTGGGCTGCACCCAAATGCACCATTTGGCATCACTGAGTAGCCACCAACCCACCCTGTGTGCTTTACAATAAATGAGACAGCTATTTCCTTGCAAATGCTGAAGTTACTGAATGACTTTATGAAATTCAGCAGCACTATATGCTTCTTTACACACAAAAGCATCCAAACATTCTTTATGGCTAGCAATACAGCCACAAACAAGCGAAAACCTCATTTGCAATGTTTTTAGATCTAACTCTACAGGCAACAGGAGCAGAGGATTGGAAGCAAGACCCTCGATAGGTCAGTTGTGGACCAAATTACATGGATCACATTTTCAGCCTTCCCAGAGACTTCCCTTAGAATGTACAAACTCTCCTGGCAAATTCTAGAGTCTCTTCCTAATTCTCAGCCATTCCAAAAGGACTTTCCAAAGTGGAGGAATGAGCAGCTATGTTCTCCAGCAAGAAAAATAAAAATTAGTTCTCTATAAAAACCTTGATTCACTATTGAATTGATGAGCATAGCTTAAAGAACAATGATTGCTTCCTTAATCTGCTCTAATGCACCTGACACCAAGCAGCAGCCCCACAGCCTTGTTTACTTGATCTCATTCACAGAGTAAAGGGGAAGCCAGGTTATTCTCAACACAGCAAACTAAAAACAATTCAACAGGTGCCAGAGACATTTGGGGAGGTACTGCACAAGAAGCTACTTCTAATTTTGGAGTTAATGCCAGCACTGCAACCAAATGTCCAAGTCTTCCAGGTCTCAGTTTTAATCACTAGAAGCAGAGACTGTCAAACTGAAATTCTGTGCTTCCTGCTCCTGAATTGAATGTTGCAGCCCAGGCAGGTTTGCTCCATGCTTCCATAACACATCACAGGAATACAAAGTGAATCAGAGATTTGAGGCTTATTTTCTATCATGAACTTTTAGTGCTTATGCAAGGATAAAACTCAAGAGTCAGAGCTTGGGAGATGTATAAAAGCATAATCTATAGTTTCATCATTTTTAATTATGTTTTCACACCCAGAAATAGCTATTGGTTCACATCAAGGACATGCAGTCTCAATTATGTCTTCTATGTAGCACATCAGGTTCCAGTTTAGAGCAGAAAGTGCTTCTACTCTGCATGGCAAGTATGGTCCTGTTCACTAAAATTAAACCCACAAGGAATAGCAATAAGTATTTCTTGCTTTTAGAAACAATTGTTTAAAAATTAGCTAAAAAACAGAGTGTTTTCAGTTTCACTTTGAAAACACCCCCAAGAGATGCCAGTCCCCATCTGCATCAGCAAGGCCCCCAAGAGAAGGCTGCCTCGTGATTTTTGTAAAATTATGTTGAGACAAGAGACCAACATCAATTTTTTTCACTCCTGGCAAGCCACAAGATTTACATTCAGCCTAACAGAAGCTGAAATCTAAAGCACTAAGCAAATAGGTCATTTAAGTACAAATTGTAAATTACTCTGCAGACTTAACAGATAAAACAAGACACTTCTACTTGGTTAATGCTAAAATTTGTAACAATTCTTAAAAAAAAAAAAAAAAATCCACTATGTTGAGTATTAAGTCTTTGACAGCCAGGGAACAGATGCCACCTCATTTCCAAAAGCCTTACAGTGATTGCTTATACTGAGCTTTCAGGAATGCTCTGTCACAATGAAGTTTACTCCATTCCTTGGAAATATTAAATGCATTCCTACTGTAATGAAACACCTTATAAATGCCATGTGACAGAAACATAGAGTTTAACAAAGCATTTCCTCCTAGCATCATAACACTTAGGGCCCCAGCAAGAATTTTATTATCAAATAACCAACCACACAAAAAGGGGAAGTCAGAGGCTTGCAAATTCACCTTGAGCAGGCAGCATGAGTGGTCCCAAATGCAGGAAGAATCAGCCTGAAGTGCTTCTTCCCACAGACTCCTACCTAATGCTTGTCAAGCAGCTTTAAGTACTCTGACTTTTCAATATGTCATCTCTAACATTACATACAGTTTTAAGCATGACCCTGTGTGACAGCACCAATTCCTGTTGCTCACTGGCAAGTTGTTCCTATTTTGGACAGTGTGTTTGGAAAGTACTGCCTGTAGCACTCACACCAGCACCCAGGAAATTTCCTGAGTTCTAACTGGAAATCAGCATGTTTTATCCAAGTAAAGCTGCTCTTTAATAAGACCACATTTGCCAAGGGACAATGGGTTCACGCTTGCCATAACAGAGCTCTATTTAATGGCTGAGCTGCAGCATTGTGGGGGATATCTGCACTGCCTCAACAGTGCCAGCCTCTCAAAAAGCCCTTCCTCAACAAATTTAACAAACATGGCTTTGAAACTAAGAAGTAGCCTTGGGAGTTGGCTTATTTTAACAGCAAAGCTGCTAACCAGTGAGGAACTGACCTTACTTCCAAAGAAGTCACCCAGATTTGTCATCTAAATGAGACACCAAGATTTGGTATAAATCCTCTGACATTAGACGTTACCTGTTCTGCCCTGAAGAGCCTGATTTTAAAGGCTACAGCAAAGAGAAAAGGTATTTTTGATCTAGACTAACTCTTGTTGAATGCAGCAATGCCACCTCCTTCCAGAGAAAGCCTGAGTTGGAAGCTTGACATGCTCACAACCACACAGTGGGTTGGGCACAACACCCAGCAGTATCCAGGATCCCACTCCCCGCTGCAGGTGGGGATAAAAAAAAGAGGCTCAGCTCCCTTTTCTGCACTTTGTTTTTTAACATTAACCACCTTGGAGTGTCATGCCAGTATTTTCAACACCTCACCATTACTAAGTCCAGAAAGAATTCAAATGGTCAGTGACATCACAATGATGTCACTGGAATGCACCAGAAAAACAGTGACCAAGAGAAGAAATGAACCCAACTCAGGAACTCTGAAATTGCATAAGCTTGCAATGAGGGAGAAGAGTGGGCCAGGCAAGACAAGAGGCACATGCTCTATTCAGGGAAGAAATGAACATGCTATTCTAAACATTTTTCAAGTTTATTTTCAGAAAATCTAGAGCAAAGATGGAATGAGCAATCCAATGGGGACGGGGGTGGGAAAAGGACATAACGATGGCAGAAAACGTGAAGAAGGAAGAGGCTGAATTGCAGAAAAAGCCTTTGTGAGGAGAAAGCCTTTTGTTTGACACCACCTCTATGTCTAGGTTTTTACACTTACTAAGTTGTCTTGCCAGAGGCTGGAAAGTCACCAGAAATACACCTGTTTGCTTTGACAACTGAAACTCAGAGTAACATGCTGAAGGATTCTCTATGTAATTATGGTGATATAATAGAAGTGATACCCTGATCTGAGGGAGGGTTTAAAAGTCCCAGCCAATCAAAAGCACAAGGTTAAGGGTTCATACCCCTATTTCTGCATTCAAAAGGAAGGAGAGTTACTGTTATGCAGCACGCAGAGGCAAACCAGTTTATGAGTTTGCCAGAATCAACATTAAGCACCTAAAATGCTGCTTACACTCAGACAAGAATGAGCAAATGCAAAATATTCTGAATATTTGAGTCACACTGAAACCTCCCTAGCTCACTGCAAGTTCAGTGATCTTGGAAGGTCAGGCACTGAGGAAGGAAACAGCTCAGTGCTGAGTTCTCCAAGATCCTGTTCCACATCACCCTGCAAATTACAGGCTCTGTACCCAGCAAGTTTACCCCAAGTTAGGTACAACCTCTGCAAAGTCTTCATCGGAACAAATCTCTCCTGGGCAACTTGTGCTTTTCTTATACAGCTTCTACTTAGAGATTACTAAATGAATGGGAGAATAAATTTACGTCAGTCCCTTCAACTAGTAGTACTACCAGCTAATAAACTGCTCAAATGCAGCACATGAATAGAAAGGCCATTTAATACGGGCAGTTATACCTGCCAGGGTTTACAGATACCCCCCTGCAGACAGTTCCCAGCTGAGAAGATGACCAACTGAAAACAGAAGCCTATTTACACCTTACTTCTGATCAGAAGTCAACCAACAGCTTCATGGATCAGAGGGTGCAGGACCTACAGCTGAAGTTTTCTGGTATGGAGTACCCCTGCTTAAACAAGTGACTCCCCAAGCACTAAGAAACTAAAAAGCAAGAACCCAGATACCCAGAGACCCAAGCCATCCAGGACTGGGCTGGAACAAGTGGATCCACAGGAGGATCCTGAGCCAACGTGACTCCAGAAATGGTTTACTGAACCAGCAAAGCAGCAGCAGCAATCCTGGTTGGGCACCAAAAGCCAGGGAATAAACACAACAGAGCCCTGGAAGATTTCACCACCAGCAACAGAAGCCAGGAAGAGCAAATACTGAAGCACCAACTGAATTTGGTTCAGTTCCCTCTAGACTATAAGTCTAATGGTAGTAAGGAGG
The DNA here is from genome assembly GCA_023637945.1 of Phaethornis superciliosus. Taxonomy (NCBI): domain Eukaryota; kingdom Metazoa; phylum Chordata; class Aves; order Apodiformes; family Trochilidae; genus Phaethornis; species Phaethornis superciliosus. The sequence continues at coordinate 17,712,189 of JAJQWJ010000012.1, forward strand.
CAAGTAAAAGAAATTCAGAGCAACTGAATGTTTTTTCTACCCTCCAGTGCTTAAGCTGATTTTAGGCCCTGCCTATATCCATGGTATTCTAAACAACCTGGCTTTCTGCACTCTGCTAAACCAGGAATAACTACTCCAAACCTAACACAAATAACTAAAGCACACAGTGGTTCTGTGTGTGGTGGTTTGCAAGGCTTCTGCAGAGCCTAGGGAAGCCAAGACCACTGATTTGGTCAAGCATACCACTGTCACACCAGGTACAGGAGCAGGAGAAGGGTCTCTTTACTGGTATTCATTTTTCTTCACTAGTTCTGCAGCTTGGGGTGCCAAAAGCACAAGTCATACAGATCGAGGGCAGTATAAGAGGGTTAAAAAAAAAAAAAAAACAAACATAGACAAGAAACCAAGACCTCGTCTAAGAAATCAGTTAATGAAGAACATGTTGGTGACTCCACCCTGCCAGCTGGGTCTGGGAAATGGATGAGCAGGAATACTCACTACTTCACACTGGCAGGAACTTTTCCACCACCTTTCTGATGCCAAGATAGGACAATTGGTAGTATCTGTTCACTACAATCAGCACGGGACTTGATTTTTGCAGTCCTATTCATTAAATACTTTCCAAAGAGTAAAATCTTTAAGTTACCAATCGTTAGCATGGCTACTTGCCATTTGTTTCCCTCCCTGCATTAGGATCAATTACAGGTAGCATAGAAACATCCATACTTAACTACAAGATCTTTTAACTGCAGGGGAATCAGCTAATCTAGACTCACTCCTTTATTCAGTTTCACATGTTCAGTGCTATTATTAAAATTATAAAGTTTAATGTGACTTAAGAAATGCCATTTACTAATTTAGTATGCAAATACTTCTACAGCTCTTTGCATCAAGCTCCACACAAGCACCAGTGAGTTTACAGCCCATAAAAACAACACTTTAAGGCTGCTATTATAGCCACTGTAGAGCACAGAATAGTTGGGTAAAAGCACTCACTGAAGTACCTCGTATTTAAACAGATGTACCAACACTGGACCTTCAATATTTAATAACCAAAGATTTTATCTTCTCACAGGATTCCTGTTTGCATATTGGAAAAGGAGAAGCATTTTCTATTTACTCGCCATAACTCTGAGTAACACCGAGTAATCAGGAACAAAAGAAAAACCATGCACTCCAGTCACCTGCAGAAAAAGTGAACGGCATCAGAAAACTTTATGGTGAGCTGGAGCAAAACCTGGCCATAAACATACAGAACGGGACACTAAATAGCTTCAGTGGCTTGATTTGCTTCCAAAAGCTCAAAAGTCGGCAGATAAGATCGGATACTTTCATCCAAAGACAGTAAATGTTAACTTGAACTTGATTTACATTCTAAAGCGGTGAGGCTCAAAACTGTGGGTAAAAAAGTTATTGTTTTCAAGGGAGTGCTCGTTTCCCTCCCGGTCTGTGCTGGAAACAAACACGACAAGGTTCAACCCCGTGAGCAGGAGCTCGTTTCTATGTGGCTGAGAGGAGGGGGAAGGGAGAAGGCAACAAAACCAAAGCGGTGCCTGGCTGCCTCTCCTCAAATTCCAGAGCTTCCCATGGACTCACTGGGTTACCGAAGGCTCTGGAGGGCCCGAACCCCGCCAGCCAGCGCCAAGTCGGAGGGGAAGGAAAGCAAAACACAGATTACAGCCCGGCGGCTGGAAACCACACAAAGAGCGAGGAGCCCTTCCAAAGCCACGGGCCTGCTTCCCGACGCTTCCACGGCAGGAAACGACCTCCCGGCCTGCCCCCGGGGCCTCCCCCGGGAAGGGGGTGCCGAGGAGCCCCCTCTCTCCCCCAGAGGAGCTGCGAGGCGCGGGAGGGGCGAGCCCGCCGCCTCCCAGGCCAGGCCAGGCCAGGCCCCTTCCCTTGTGGGTGCGGGCCGCCGGGCATCCCCCGACCCCCCACTCCCCCGAAAGCCCCCGGGGGTCGCACCTGGATGACCTCGTTGACCTCGCGGATGCACTCCACCATATGCTGCAGGATCTGCTCTGCCGTCAGCACCTCGTAGCGATAATCCTCCTCCTGCTCGGAGCCGCCGCCGCCTCCGGGGCCCGGCCCGCCGCCCAAGCCGCCTCCGCCACCGCCGCCGCCGGGGCCCAGCCCGCCCGTTTCACCGCCCAACAGCCCGTCTCGTTCTCCGCCGACGCGCAGCCCGGGCTCCACCAGCTCCACCTCGCCCAGGTCCAGGTTATCGTCGGGCTCGTCCTCCTCCTCGTCCTCCTCGTCCTCCTCCGCGCCGCTGTCCTCGCTGCACTCCTCGTCCTCGTCGAACTCGTAGTTGTAACCCTCGTCCGAGTCCATGGCGAGGCGGTGAAGAAACGGCGGCGGCTCCCGCGGCCCCCCCCGCCCCGCCGACCCCCGGAGCCCCGGCCCCGCCGCGCCTCAGCCTCAGCCGCCGCCGACGCCAACAAAGGGACGCGGCCGACCCGCTGCCGTCACCGCGCGCCGCGCACGCACGCTACGTCACGCCGCGGCGCGTGACGCGCGGCGCCTGCGCGGCGGCCACCGCCTCCCCTTCGCCTCACTCCCCCCGCCCCCGCCGCCATCTTGAGTGCGCGCCACTCCCCCCCTCGCTCCCTCCTCCCCCTGCCCTCCCCCGGCGCCATCTTGAGTGTGGCGGGAGGGAAGGAGGAAGGGAGGGAAGGAGGAAGGGAGGGGGTTTGCCGCCGTCTCCCGGTACACACCCGGGCTCGGGCGCCGCGGGGCGGTGGCGTTCTCTGGTTTGGGCTGCCCGGACGTGTCCTGCCAGCGACGCCATCACGTAGAGTGGGCGCAGTCCCTGTGAGGAGTGACTTGTGAGGGAAATGCATGAGAAATGGCAGGAAAAATAGGTCGTTCTGCCTCAAAATCAGAATTGAATTCTTCCAAGGCCCTCCAGAAGTTCATGCAACACCATGGGATAGGCCGGTGCCATCCCTCCCGGGAGGGGACTCCAGCTGTGCTGGGTGCCACCCCCATACTCAGCTCTGCCTTCTGGGCAGTGGAGATAAAGACACGTTTTTCAAACGGCGCCGATCTTGGTTCCCTTTTCATCTCTGTGTAGTTTGGCATTTTGCAGGAGGGCAGAATACAAAAGTGGTCTCACCAACAGACGTGTTTACCCTTCCGTGTCTGTGGGCTCAGCCTGCCTCACCGGAGCGTGTCCTGGCCAGCACCCTGCCCTGATGGCCTCATCCCTGCCAGGGGACACGGAGCCACCAGCAAAGGGCAGGGCAGACACAGGGGTGCTGCAGGGCTCCAGCACTCTTCCCCTCAGCTTTTCCTGACATCCCAGCAGGATGGCCAAGGTAGCTCTGCTTCCAGCATCAGCCCTGCTCCGCCTGGTACGTGGGAGGGAAGCTGAGCTTATTGTTTGCTGCTGTCTGGGGAGCAAGAGGGACTCCGGTTGGCTTGGAAACAAGGCTGAAGTCTGGCCCAGAGGAGAACCAGCTGCTAACAAACCCTCCCTTGCTATTCATGGCAGATGAGAGAAGCCAGTACAGTCCAGGAAGGCTCCAGGGCCACCTTCTCCACAACCACTAATCCTACACTTCCTTGTGCCCCGGGGAATTGTTTCTTCCTGGGGTGAAGCGGGGCCATTCTGATGTGGTGACATTATTCATCCCCTCCACCAAGATGAAGAGGAGCCTCAGCCTGGCAGCACGAGGTGTAGGTGTAATGAGTTTTGCCCTTGGGGCGAGAGTCACCACTGTGCTTTGTGTACATATAGCATCTGGCACGGTGGGATCCTGCTTCCTGCTCCTGCTTCGATACAAATACCTCATGAAACAGGAAGAAAATTTGAAGCCGTCTCAAAAAGGGTGTTTATTTTCTGCCGGAGTACAGAAAACATGACCATGGCCGCAGCAACAGGGGTTTAAACTCAGGGTAACACAGGCAGGAGCCCTTGAGGATCCAAGCAGATTGAATGTCCAACATCTGGGCAGATGCCTCTAGAAACCTCGCTGGGTACCAATTTGTATCCTCAGACACACAAGCAGCTCCAAAAATCATTTCCAGGTGTTTCACAGCATTACAGCCACTTCCATCGAGCTCGCTATAGTCACCACTAACCACTGTCCTCCCCAAACAGCTGTCATACAAAGCTGTCCCTGTCATGAAGACAGGGTCCCCAAGCTCTTCCCTTCCCAGGTCAGGAGCTGCACAGGGGATGTGGGCCAGGCACGCAGGTTGCTTCACACCAAGCTACCTACTAAATAAACCCAGTTTCTTAAATACTTAATTGGAATGGCCAAGACCCAGCCATTAATCATCCCGCTCTACATAAATAGCCCCATATAAATATATGATATTTATATGATATAAATATATATATTTATATTTATAAATATAAATAGCCCCAGCTTTGTTTGTTCATCTCTGGACTTACCAGATGGACATTTGTTTGCCAGACTGGTTCCATCTCCTATGTCAAGCCTCAGGGGCTAATTGGTCACCTCACGTCCTCACCCTACACTTCGTCCCCAAAGGGGGCTGCACGTCACCCCTGGGGCTCTGTGCTGTCACTGTCCTACCCAGCTGGTGACATGTCCAGCACCTCGCCAACACGCCAGCAGGCGCAGAGCCCAAGGAACCCAAATGGGCACTGACCCGGGTAGTTGGGTTCTGCTTTACCAGAGCTCTGCAGCTTCCCAGAGCCTGCACTTGGATGCTCCAACCCTTCATCGAGGTGATCTTACCCTCCAAGAAAGGGTTCTTGTGGTGTTTGGGTACCTGTTTTAACCCTTGGCCTGCCCAGGAGCCCCCCCACCCGGTGCTGGGCAGGGACCACCCACCCCAGTGCCCCCCGCAGCCCCGCCGTGAGGGTGCCACTGCCTCCCCGCTGCCCTCTCCTGGGTCTCGCAGAGGATGCAGAGCCTCTGCAAAGCCCTGCGAGATGTTAAGACACCAAACTGAAGCAGTGATGGAACCTTCCCTCCGCCACCCTGCAGACATTCTTCTTCTTCTATGGTCCCAGCCTCATCTTTACCCACTGCAAGACATTAAGAGGAAATTCTTCACTGGGAGGGTGATGAGACACTGGAACAGGGAAGCTGTGTATGCCCCATGTCTGCATGTATTTGAGGCCACGTTGAATGGGCTTGGAGCAACCTGGTCTAGTGAAAAGTGTCCTGGCCCATGCAGGGGTGACAAAGAACTAGGTGATCTTTAACATCCCTTCCCACCCAAACCACTCTATGATCCTGTGATTCCATACATGCATCAACATTACACCCATTTCAACATTTTAACTGTGGAGTAACCTCAGTTACACACTACTATGTCTCAAAAATACTCTGGTATGAAATTTTAACCATTTTCTTTGCAAAAGGTCTTCCCTTTGTTATGAGGTTTCCAACCCAACAGTCATGGTTGGCAAAAGGTGCCCAAGAAATGCAGGGCTGCTGCCTTCAGCTCATCCTGAGGGCAACTGAGCTGCGTCTGGGAATTATAGGACTACAGCAACCAAGGAAAGTTGAGAACTTCTACCACTCTGAAAAATTACTTATATCTCCATAGACACCTGGTGCTTTTTCACTTCATTCTTGCAAGAGTTTAATTATCCAAGTGATTCTGGTAACTGTTACGGCTCAAGCTGCTAAGAATAAAATATTACATTTCCATCACCTTGCCCCCAGAAGTTATGCACCCTCTTAGGAGATTTACAGGAGCAGGGCCTCAGTGCACCGGGAGCTCGTCACCGCGTATCCGTGGGCTGTTTGTTACTGATTCCAGTTCAGCCCCATGGCTGTGGCTGAGAGCAGCTGGGGATGGCAGCCACAGGCCTGTGATAATTTGCAGCATCTCTCCATAACAAGCCCCACTTCACTGTACCAAAATCCTGTGAGAAGTGCCCCACATCACAGCCACCCTCAGGCTCCTGTCCTGGGATTCAGGGTAAACTCCCATCCCACCTGGTCTTCCTCCTGCTCCACTGCTCCTTGAGACAGGCGGGAAAATAAACCCTTCTCCTCCAACACCTGAGACACAAGGAACTCCTGCACTGGGAAAAAAGAAACCTAGGAGATTTAGTGATGCCTCAGGTTTGATTGTGGCTGCCTATGTGCCCATTAACAACCTTGATGGCAAGCATGGGCTGAGATGCCCCTGGATCACTGTCATTTGTTCAGCGAGCTGGAGATAATCCAGAGGAAAAATGGCTCTGCAAATAATAGCACAAATACCACCAGGCTGAGCTCAAGTCAGGAACCCAAATCTTTCAGACAGATTAACACATCTCACTTCAAGCCTTCTGCCTTAAACTTCTCGTTTAAGTTCATCATTATTGAAATATTCTTCTTCACCAAGACCTGCTCCTGCCTGCTCGCTTCGCATCTCCCAAGGCCTCGCTCTCCTGACATGTGCTCTCCCATCTGAAGAGGTCCCTTCTGCTCAACTCCATCTGTGCTGAGAAATCATTTACCACGTGCATCTGCTAAGCTATCTGATGGCAGCATGTAGTGTGATACATGGTGGTCAAGGTGGAAGCACAGAAAGGAAAGCGAGTCATCCTGTGCTTTGAAAAGCGTTGGGATTTGTCCTTGTGGCTCTGAAAGCTGCCTTCTATACACCAGCCTGCTTCAGCCCCCCAAAGAGTGGATGAGCTGAGCTGTTAGAGAAGGATCAGGATGGTGAAAATACCCTAGATGTGGATGTAGGGTCATCTCCCACGGCACTCGGTTTGATTTTGGTAGAAAGCCACATCTCAGGTGACAGCACAGTGTGGCTGGTGGCCTGCCACTGCTGCTTGCTGAGCCCCTGCCTGCAGCAAACTTCAGGGGAGTCATTCAGAGACATGCAAAGTCACCCCGAAGGAAGAAATGTGTCCTTGTCATCCCACCTCCAGCCACACAGAGCAGCTATGAGCTGGAACAGCAGATATATTAGTACCAACTCATGCAGATGGCTTGCTTCCTGCCAGCACCAGCATGACAACGTGCTGAACAATATCCTCCCCCAAACATGGAAATGTGCAACAGGAAGGTTCACATATACAAAGGTCCAGCACATACTGACCTTTGCAGCCCCTGGACCACCACTGCCACAGGTAAGGTCACTTCAGCAACTGCATGGCTGCTCATGGTTGCAATCCAAGTACCAGAATTATTTTACCAAGAATGAAAGGGGAGGTAAACAAATGGAGAGATTAAGTTTGCACAGAAAGCTTCAGAGATGTCAAAATCCGGGTGTCAAAATACAGAGGTTTCCAGGTGGTGATCTGTGTTTTCCAAAGCCCTCTTCCAGCCATGCCACTAGCAGGTCCTTTGACCTGGGGACTGGTTTCATTCACAAGAAAGTGTGTTTAGACAGTGTTTGGCTCAAAGAGCAAAGCAACAGAAAGCTCATGATCTATGAAGGTTTTCATTAACAGCTTCCTCTAGTCCCTTCTCACAGGCTCGTATGCTTCTCACCAGCAGAGAAATCTGTATGCAAAACATCTTCCTGATTAAATGCAGAAGCAGCCAATGTTACAGGGAATTAGGCAGAATAATAAATGGGTTTATACCTTAAAAATAAATGCTGTAGAACAAGGAACTGCACTGACAGCCCAAAGGCCACCCTCATAACCTGAAAGTGAGCAAGCCGGAAAGACCCAGGTGTGACACCAGCCTGATTTTATAACAATTAATGTCAGAATAAAGATTTTGGAACTCTACCAAATTCATTACCGGTAGTAAGCAGGTAATCCAGCAGAGCCCTGGTGCAGCACAGCTTTCTGCAGAATCCTCCAGCACTGTGGCTTCCAGCTTTTGCAGTCACAGACATGACAAGAGGAGTCTGCAATAGGCATCACCCATCTGGGCTAGCGTGATGTTCTCAGCACCCATCTTAGCATCCTGCACCAACATTAAAGCACCTCTGAGCCAGGACATTCCTGCTGCAGGGCTTGTGATCCAGGTTTGAGAGAGTGCAGATGTAATGTGAAGGACAGGTAAGCTCTGAACCTTGTGTCTCTCCATTTACCCCCTGCTTATTCCTTGCTGAATTAGCCTCGAAGAGGCCAACCTTCCCAGGTGGATGTATCACCCCAGAGACATTCTCTAAGACCATGAGCTGGTCTTTTGAAGAGCTACTGAAGAGCATCAGCAGCTTCTGGCTACTGCTGCTCCATCCTGATGCAGGACAGCGTGTAAAACAGTTTATTTTAGCCAAGCTCCAGAGTTAAGCGCATGCTTAAGCAGTTTTCTTACATAAAGGTATATTCCCCAACCAGACTGTTAGTCTAGATTAACGCCGGCCAGCTACAGATGAACTTCTGAGTCATTCCCCAGAGACAGCAGGTCGCCTAAAATAGCAACAACAACAGAATCCAAAGAAAGGCTTGAATATTTCAACTGAAAGCTATGATCACAACACTTTACATAAGTGTGGCTAACATGACACCCTTCCCAGACTGAAGGATTTGCTTCAGGCCAGGGCACTTTTGCATGTCACCCTCACACGCTGCTGACACTGCCTGATGCAACACAGCAGAAAACTGCCCTGGCTTTGTTTTTTTTGTGGGTTTTTTTTTTCCTTCATCTGCAATTTTAATACCATAAAGCTACTTGAGGAAAAGTCCAGAGATCCTGGAATAAATCGCTTTGGTCAGAAAAGCAGTTGCCAGAACTGGTGCTTTGGAGGTTTGCAGGGGGAAAGGCAACAAACCCCACTCATGACCACAGAAGCTGCCTTGAGACAATGAGAGGAAAACCTGAGCACAAGGAATGACAGAAGCTGTTTCCCCAGAAGTCCATTGCAGGCTGGAACACAGGCGTGCCCCTCCATGTCCCTTCCTGCCGTGTGATGTGGATGGAGACAGAGACAGCCATGCTGGGGCCAAGATCCTGGAGCAATGGCTCTGTGTCAAAGGGGGGTTCTGCCACCCCTGTGTAGGGAAAGCAAGGAACAGATGCTATGGCCTGGAGGTTCCTGGACTGCTGATGGTCCCTATTGCTGCCACCACCATGCTCTGCTCACCTGGCTGGGGGCAGCACCCAGCTGGTAAGTTTGTTGCCTGCCCCATGTTGGTCCTGTCCTTGGTTCCCTTAAGTGGAGGGGTGGTCTTTGCCATTCTACAAGACTGCTGAATAAGGATGCAGTGCTGCGTAGGTTAAGCTCATGGCAACACCCTCTGGCTCTCGTTGTCCTCACTCTTGGTGGAGCCTTATCTATAGGTGACCCTTAGTCCTATCCCTGTCTTTCCCCACTGAAGTTCCCTTATTATTTTTCACAAATTTAATAAAATTCCCACAATCCTGCTTAGACCCAAACCTATCTGTGCTCTCCTACTGGAGCCTGCACCTTCTCCATCTCCAGACACCCCCAAACCTTCACTGCTACCTCACAATCTCGTTCAGCTCTGATGGATACCTCCCTCCCTCCAACCCTCTCCAGCCTCACCAGAACTCTTCCAGCTCTTCTCCTTTCAGCATCAGACCCCAGATTTGTGCCAAGGATTTTGTAACCTTTAACAGCAAGTGCCTTGAAGGTTTCTCAGCAAAATTATTTTTTCCTGTTGCCTGTGGCTCTCCGTGTGTTGCTCAGGTGAGGGACAATCTCTTAAATTCCCCACCAGACCTTTCCATGGTTGTGTCCTGCTCATGCAGATTGTTTCTTCATCTTTTGCTAGTGTGATGGGTTGTTGTGCTTTTTTCCACGGCATTTCCTTAATTTCCTGCTTGCTTTTCATGCTTCTCAATGCTCCTTGGAGTTTTCTGTCACCTTCACTGCTTGCTCAGGAAGGTCGGGACAACAGTTTTTAAGGACTGGATGGAGTTGGTTCCTGTGTAGGCGCCAATGATGAAGTTGTGCTGGCAATTAGATGGGTAAAACCCAGGACTAAGGGTCCTTATTTGTTTCGGGGATTGCTGAGGAATGGAGGGCTGAGAGGGAGAAGGCAAAACGAAGAGTTCATCTGAGGTTCAGGGCTTTCTTGCAAAAGCCCAAAGCCCTGAGGGGGGAGCATTTCTGTGACACTTTAGTATGAAGGTCCATCACAAAGACTAAAGCCCTTTTTTGTACAACCCATTCGGTATTTCACCCACTGCCCAGGTAATAACCCTGGAAAGCTGCGCACGGGCTGATTTGCCCTCTTCATAAAAATGCATGGTTCCAACAAAATATGCCAAAACCCACGATGGAACTAAGACTCCAGGGTGTTGTCACACAGCTGGAAACGCCTGCGGGTGAAATGCATTTTTTACATCATTATTTTTTTCCTCAACCCCCAAATCGGGCTGCTGCAACCCACCAAGGCCGAGGGGTGGGTGGCTGGGTGGGCAGGAGGCATGGTGGAAAGGCTCGAAATTTTGATGGCTGGCGAGAAATCATAGAATCATAGAACCATAGAATTAGCCGGGTTGGAAGGGACCTCAGAGATCATCAAGTCCAACCCATGACCCACCGGAGCAGTTCCTAGCCCATGGCACTGAGTGCCACATCCAGTCTTTTTTTAAATGTCTCCAGGGACGGAGAATCCACCACCTCACCGGGCAGCCCATTCCATTGCCTAACCAAAATGACCCTCATACAGGGAGCTTCGGAGGTTTGTGAATTTACTTAAATGCTGAGCGGTGCTGGCTGAGGTCCAGCTCCCCCCGGAAAACTGCGGGGGGCGGGCAAGGGCCCGTGAGGGAGGGAGGCCGGCGGGGGCCGAGCTGCCATTTCGCGGGCGTCCCTCCCGCAGCGGGCGGCACCGCCCCCTGCCTCAGCCTGCGGGGAGCGACATGGCGGCGGTGTGGGTGCTGCGGGTGTTGCTGCTGCTGCTGCTGCTGGAGCCGGCGGCCGCCCTGTGGCCTCAGCCCCAGGCCCAGCGCTCCCCGCCGGCCGGCGGGCGCTGTCCGTTGCCTCCCCGCCGCTTCCGTTTCTCCCACGCCGGCGGCTCGGCTGTGGGGCCGGGCTGCGCCGTGCTGCAGGCGGCCTTCCAGCGGTACTGGGCGCTGCTCTTCGCCGCCGCCCGCCCGACCGGTGAGGCGGGGCGGGGGCTGCCGGCGGGGCGGGGGGGTCTGCGGCCTCCCTGGGGGGCGAGGGGCCGCTGGAAGGGCGGTTGAGCCTTTCAAGTTCGGCTTTAGTCTCAAAAATTAACCCGCAAAACCAAACCTTCCTTTCTCTTTGGGGGTCAGACCACGGGGATCTGCTGCTTAACCACCCCCCCGTTTCCTCGGTTCAGCCGGGGCTGGCGGCGCGGTGCCTTCAACCGAGTCTGGGGGTAAAGGGCTGCGTCGCGTTGCTGCGCGGAGGGCAATGTCTGTGGCACACACGTTTTGATATCAAATAAAATCTCATCCCGTGTGGCACCGTGAGCACTAGTTTTGCCTTTCTTTTAAGGAGTTCGGCTCTTGCTATCAAACGCTTCCTCTTTCCATCTCATTTTTTATGTCCTCCAGGCTGCTTCAGCTCCCTTCTGCTTCCTTTTGTTTCCTTTTCTTGCGGCTGCGGGGAGAGGATCTGCTGCTCCAGCCCTTTTCACAAGTCTTGCCTCTTCCTTCCCTCTTCTCCCAGCTCGTGGTGTCCAGGGTGAAGTTTTGCCTTGAGGGAAGACTCTTGCTCCCTCAAGCGTGTTTCTAGCCAGTACGTTTGTGCTTTTGGACTCTCTCTGCCAAAGCTGAGCTGCTAAACATCCTGAGGCAGCGCAGCTTTTCTGGCAGGGAGGCAGCAGTAGCTCTTGGATTCATCTTGGAACCGTAGGGTAAGATGAGGAAAGGCTTTGAGAGCCTGGGCTTGGTTTGGGGCAGGTTGTAAAGGTTTCTTGCACCTGAACTTCTTCCTAGTAGCACTAGTTGCATGTCTGGGATGAAATGCAGGCAATTCCCTGTCTGTGTTTGCTGGGGAGCTGGCACACATGGATGATGCTCAGTGCCTGCGTGGGTCTGCGGCAGCTCGAAGCGCTATATCTGGGGAATATGAAAATGCTTCATTCATCATAAAGAGCTTGTAACTCTGCTTCTGAGTGTTTTAAATGTCAGTGTGAGCTCACTGCTGATCAAACCAGAGCAGGCTGATAGCGTTAGAAGGTGCTCGGCACCGTGCTTTAACAAAGGCAAGTTTGACAACGCTGAGAGAAAGCCATTTGGCTTATTTTGCTTCTGCTCTTGTACGTAGCAGTAGAAATAAATTTTGATTTGGAAGTTGAGAAGTCTACTCTTGATGCTTTTTTGCTGATAGGAACTAAACCAAAGCAGCTGATATAATTATTCACATTTTCCTGTTCCATTTAGAGGGGAGATAGGATTATCATATCACTTGGAGCAACTTCGCGTGATCAGGAGATGGAGTTCATACTCACTGTTTTCCATGCTTTCTGCTTTAGGATGCTAGAACTACACACTATTTTATAGGTTTTTTTTCCCTCTTTGCCTTCCGTTTTTTTTTTTTCCACATGGTTGGTTAGTAATAACAGGCAATGGAAACTCTGTATGGAAGGAAATAGCTTCTTTTAATAGAGAAAATAAGACAGAAATCTTTATGTTTCAGAAAGCTGCTTTGACAGTTTACCAGGCAAGCAAGACTGTTTCAAACCTTTGCATTCTTGCTGGACTTGTAACATGGAAACAGACCAGTTTAAGTGAGGACAAACTTATGGGGGTCTTTGGTCAAGTCCTGTCTCAAAACACAAACAAATCTGGAGCTGGAGACAACTTTGCACCCATGTCCAGTTTGTGTGTGTCCAGCTGAAATTGCAGTACTTTCCCATGGAGTACTGAACCTCAAGTGTTTGACCACCCTCAAGGTGAAGAATATTTTTTATTTTCCTTATCTCTAATTTGAGTTTCCCTTACTTCTCTTCCCTTGTCTCTTGTCCTTAATCCAGGCAACTCTGAGTCTGGAAGAGACCAAGGGCCCTGTATGGAACCAACACCATCATCCTTCATCCCTGATGTTTTCCTACTGTTAAGCTGCTCCAATCATTGCATGAGTGTCCTTGTCCTTCAGTCTACAACCATTTTTAACTTGACATACACCTTTGCAGCACACATGAACTTCAGCCTCAGCAGCTGATGGGTCACCAATCCCTGCTGTGGTGCCTTTTAGGTGTGATAGGGCTGCTGCCTACCTGCACCTTGGCCATGGTTGGGTTTGGCAATGCCTCCTTAGGTGGGTTTAAACGTGGTGTGTGGTGGTGGGACCAATTCTGTTGAGGCTTCTTGATAGAAAGTCTTTTCCATGTCCCTGGGTTTTTTATGAGTGGCTGTCCCTGGGGAGCTGCTGTCTTGTGGAGCAGAGGGAGCAGGTCTTGCTGTGCCAGCTCACACATCTGCGAGGTTGCCTTGGCTACCAGCTCCTCTGTAACCAAGAGGAAAGCTCAAAACAGAGGGCTATCTTCAGGCTGTTTGCCTTCACTCTGCAAAGGTTTCACCATGCCTTTGTGGAGAAATTGGGGATTCTGGCATGCTTTGGAACACAGGTTTTCTGCATTTCACCTGAACTCTGGAGGTGCCACGCTATCACTGAAGTCTGTCTGGTGCCCAGCTTCTGACCAGGCTCACTTGAAGCCAAACTCTTAATTTTTAGTGACCATATGGAGCACTGTTTGTTCCTGGGAACACTGTAGGCATGGATGTTGGCTGTGCTAGCAAGGTCCTACCCTGCTAACCCATGCTCCTCCTGCCCAGAGACTGCTGTGAGCAGACCCATGGATCAAAGGCTGAACAACTCCCTTTGGAGTTGGAGGAGTGATTACTGTGAGGACTTGAGGCTGTGCATCCTTGGAGGTGCTCCTTCAGGTAGGGAAGTGTGGCCAGAGCTCCCTTTGAGGTCGGGTTATTAATCCAGGCACTGTGCCTGGGTTCAGCTCTGCAGAAGGTGAGGTTGGTCAGCAGCCCTTCTGTACTAGGCAAGGCCTTTTGGTGGCCAGCTCTGTAATATGCATGAATTCATCCTCCACTCTTTTTTATAGGATTTCTTTGCCTTAAAAAGTGTGGGTAGGGTAGCAGAACTCTTGGGTTCCTACTTTTTGTCTCAGTGTCAGGAGAGTCAGGAGACTTGAAGCTGTTTACCACTCCATAGAAGATCTGAGTAGTTGTGGCTGTTGCTGAGAGCATGGGCTGGTGTCTGGGAAGCCTTGAGTGCTGCTGCTAGACCATCCTCTGATGTCTCTCTTCTTTCCTCTGCTCCTTTAATCTTCCACTGAGAAGCCTTCCCTGGGGGCTTCTTCACCAGCAGACATTCTCCATGCTGAAGGTTGCAACCAGCAACCAGCTCACATCCTCCTGCTTGCCTGTGTTGAAAGAAGCCCCTGCTGGACATCCCTGTGCCTGCTGAAGGGTGAAGGACAGGGTGCCCGTTTCTGCCGTGGGTGTTAAAAACCCACATACTCTGTCACAAGCTGGGCTGGGGGGATGATGATGGGCTGGAGGCCAGGAAAAGAGGCAGGATGGGGTTGATACCTGCTCTGTGTCCTTTGCAGAGGATGAGCCACCCTGGGGGACACCCTGCACTCAGCTTCTCGTCTTTGTTGCCACGCCAGGGTGTGATGGGTTTCCCAGCCTGGACTCCAAGGAAAGCTGTGAGTATTGGGGGTGGGAGCACTGGGAGAGGTGGGAGTGGGGCTTACTTACTTACCCCCAGTTTTGGGGAGGCAGTGTCCTCACTGTAATATTGAGGAACTGGGACAGGGAGGCTGCTGATAATGCAGTGGGAGAGGTTTAAAACAGAACAAAACAAAACCCAACTGGGTTCCCTGGCACTCCAGGGTGCAGTGCTGTATCAAAACCTCTGCCTGGTGCTACTGCAACCCTATAGCTGGCTGGGGCTGCTGGCAGGGTGTGATGGGGTGTGGGACCCCACACCAGTGCCTTCCCCTCATTTGCTGTGTTTCAGATAAGCTGTCCGTCTCCGAAGGCTCTTTGCTGCTCTCTGCAGATGCTGTCTGGGGAGCTCTCAGAGGTGAGGTGTGCTTCCTGTGGGGCATTCCTGCTCTCCCTGCCTCAGGCCTATGGGGATGTCTCTCTCTGCCTCTCTCTTTCCATAGACTTACTTGTTAATTGAGCTCTGTTCCTTTGGGAGGATCTGTGCTGAGAAAGTGACTGTGTGTGGTTTTTCTTGCAGGCCTGGAAACATTCAGCCAGCTGGTTGGGAGAGATGAGAATGGCACGGTGAGTCCTGGCCTCATCTCCTCAGGGCAGTCAGCTCTCCCTAATGGGGACAGGCTGAGGACTGCCGGGATGCTTGGGATGAGGGGGATACCATCAGTACAGCACAGCCTCACCAGGGGCCCAGGTGAGGGGCCAGGTTCATGAACCCAGACAGATTCTTGCCTTCTGAGTGGGTAAAGCATCGCAGCTCTTTCTGGGTTGTTTGTAGACTGGGCAGTGAGGCTGCTTCTCCTCATCCTGCTGGCCCTGGGGACAAAGGTGACCCTGATTCTCTCCTGCTAATGGCTGTGTTGCCTGGAGCCCTGCTTACTACTTTTTGCTCTCTGTTTGCAGTACTACATCAACAAAACAGAAATTCTGGACTTTCCCCGCTTCCCTCACCGAGGACTCTTGCTGGACACCTCTCGTCACTACCTGCCTCTGCGAGCCATCCTAGAAACTCTGGTATGGTGCCTGTGCTGGGAGACAAGTTGGCTTACTTGGGTGTCCCTCCCTCTCTGACAGCTGAGGGCTCCTCAAGTGGGCTTTTGGGGTTTTTTGTATTGCTCCTTTCACAAGATCACAGGAGCTGTCTAATTTATAAGCCAGCACACCTACATCTCTTCGAGGAAGAGCTTTTCAAATATTTTTTTTTTTTTTAAGAAAACCAGATTGCTTGTCCCTAGACAAAGCAACAGACTGGGTGGGATGGCTGTGTGACCTCAATTCTTAGTGTACAGATGTGCACCATGGAAAAATATTTCTGTGCTGTAGGTCCTTCCCAGTTGCCATGGCTGTGTTTGCTCCTGGTGTAATTCACACCTGCCTCAGCCAGGTGATTTCTCAGCTCCCTTTGTAAGTGAGAGAAGGAAGAGAACCCTGAGCTGTCTTGGATCCCTGCAGCGTAGCTTACTGTCCAAGACTGTGTTGTTTCTGAGGTGAGGGAAAACACTGATGTCTTCTTGGCCATATTAGACAAAAGTTGGGTTCTGTGTTCCTCCCAAGCAGACTTAAACTTCCAGGTCTCCACCCAATTACTGAGCGAACAGAGATTTTAGTGTGAGCAGAAGCATTGCTGGCCCTCTGCAGCTCTTTGGGGTGCTGGTGTGTCTGGAGGATGGTGTCTGAAGCCCTCCTGAATCCTGGGGAGCATATGGGGACTCTGCCCTGTCCATTTGGAGCACAGGAACCTTGGTCCCTTTCTTTGGCAAGCTGGGTGATCTTTCAGTTCATCTCTTTTTCTTCCCAGGACGTCATGGCTTACAACAAGTTAAATGTGTTTCACTGGCACATTGTGGATGACCCGTCTTTCCCTTATGAGAGCTCAACCTTCCCAGAGCTCAGCAAGCAGGTAACCCACCCTGATCACCATCTAGGGAAGCGGGTCCCTCCCTCAACACCTGAGCTTTCCCATCTCCCCCCCAGGGAGCCTTCAATGCCATGACCCACGTGTACACAGCCAGTGATGTGCAGATGGTGATTGAGTACGCACGGCTGCGGGGCATCCGAGTGGTCGCCGAGTTTGACACTCCGGGGCACACGCTCTCCTGGGGTCCAGGTGAGGAGCAAACCCCTGCCTGCTGCTGCCCTGTGGAGTTGGAGTGGTACTGATGAGAGGAAGGGGATGCACAGACTGGATCCCAAAAGTGGGGTGGGGGCAGCCATGTCCCACAGGTTGACTTTGGGGAGGAGTAAACTGTCATGTGGGGGAAGTAGGACCCGATGGTCCAGCTTCTAGAGCAAAATCCAAAGGGAAAATGTTTCCATCTGTTCTTGGGTCTGAGCTGGGTGGGTTTTTTTGGAACACCTGCTCTGCCAAAACCAACATCACGGGCATGGCAAGGATCTTGGGTTTAATGGAGTGCAACTGACCAGGCTTCCTCACTTTGCTCCACTGTGGCCCAGTCCTGACATGCTGCTCCCTGCCCCCAGGACTGCAAGTGCCACCTCTTCCATATCTAGAAGTGTGAGAAGCTCCAGAACAGTGCTGCCTTGTCTTTCTCTCTCCTTCCTCCACCTCCAAATGCCACGGCCTGTACTGGAGTATAACCTGTGCCCGTGGTCACAGTGGCTGCCCCCCTTCCGTGCTTGCAGTGGGCGCATGGGGTTGGGAGAGGGTGCTGGAGGCTGCACAAGCACCTTTGCCCAGCATCACTGTGGATGGTCTCCTGTAGGAATATACTGAAAAAGAGGAGTGGGGAGAGAAACCAAAGGGAAACCTGGGAAGAGTGGAAGCTGTATCACCATGCAAGGACTTGGAGTGTCTGTGTCCTGTTCTCAGAGCAGCTGTTGCAGGGGGAGAAAAGGGTGTCCAGCCTAAAAGGCTCAAACTCTGCTCCCACCTGAGAGTGGATGAGGAGGCACAAGCTGGGCACAGAAGATGGATCCATCCCATCATGTCTGGCTTCCCAAACCAGAGAGCACATTTCTGCTGCCGTGGCTCTGCCTTGTGTGCAGAGCCTGGGTCTTCTATAGTCACAGCAGGCACAGGACTGTGGTGGAGAGGGTCCAGGGGAGTTATACAGGATCATACAACCATGGTTAGCCCCTTTCTCACTGCCCTGTGTTTGTTACAACCCAGGTGCTCCAGGCCTCTTGACTCCCTGCTATCTTGGCAAGGAACCTTCTGGGTCCTACGGGCCCATCAACCCCATCCTTAACAGCACCTACCAGTTTGTGACCAGCTTGTTTAAAGAGGTCGGCAGTGTGTTCCCAGACTTCTTCCTTCACCTCGGTGGCGATGAGGTGGACTTCACATGCTGGTGAGTTGGAGATCAGTCTAGGTGAGGACTGTGGGGAAGTGTCTGGGACTGGTGTTCCAGTCCATTGCTTTTTGGCCATGATTATCTCTAGATCTTTGATTTCCCACTCCCCTGGGCCTTGTGTGTTGGTTTCTATGCTCACGGTGATGCTGGCTGTGGGAAGCCATTAGCCACAGCTTCTGAAATACCTGAGCCAGCCTCGGGCTGATGTGGGAAGTGCCTTGGCCTTACTCTAGAGCTCAGGTTGCAGTGTTTTTATTCTCTTCTCTTTGGGACCCAGGAAATCCAATCCAAAAATTCGTGCATTCATGAAGGAGATGGGCTTTGGTGAAGATTACAAGAAATTAGAGTCTTTCTACATCCAGAGGTAAGGATGGTGGCATCTTGCACCTGCAGCTGCAATGTGCAACGAGCACAAATGTCTTCTGCTCTCTTGGTGATACCAGATCTCCTTTTCAGGAGCATGGCTATTTGGGCATATCTCCTTGACCCCAAAGGGAGTAACCTAGCTGTGTTTTATTGGGATACTGACCACAAAAAGGCCTGGGGCTGAGGGGAAAGAAACCCTGTAAGGGCTTTGTTTTCTCCTTTCTCCTTCAGGAGTACCTTTGTGTCTCACTGTGGATGTTGGGAATAAAGGTGCTGCTGTTTTTGCAACCAGGAAAGAGAGGAGTGTGTAGTTGGGATGGCCCAAAACTCATTTCTTTTTACACTCCAGGCTTCTGGACATCGTCTCTTCCCTTGGCAAAGGCTATATTGTGTGGCAGGAGGTGTTTGACAATGGAGTGAAGGTGAGAGCTGCCTGCCTTCCCTAATGCAGTTCCTGGGAGCAGCAGTGCCAGCACCCAGTGAGACTCACTGGAGTGTTCTGGGGGTGCTGGGGCTGGCAGAGGGTTCTCTGTTACAGCACTAGGGCTGATGGTGTTGCCAGTGAGCTGCCCTCACCGGGGCTTTGTCAGGCTGCTCTTAGCAGGCTCTTCCCTCCAAGCTTTTGTATGTACACCTGCAAGATGCAGGTTGGACCTACCCCTCCTTCTGTTGCATCTGCAAACCAGATGGGAAGAGGCTCAAAAGTCAAGCCAGTATCTGCCTCAGTTTCCCTTTGGGGGCATTCAAAGCTGTGAATGGGTCAGGGCATTCGGCTTGCAAGGGGAGGTGGTGCTCCTGTTCCCACACTGATCCCATGCATGGGGTTCCTGTGTATTCTTCAGGTGAGGCCAGATACCATTATCCACGTGTGGAAAGAGAACTCCACTCCGTACATGGAGGAGATGGGGAATGTCACCAGGGCTGGCTACCGGGCTCTGCTCTCTGCCCCCTGGTACCTCAACCGCATCTCCTACGGGCAGGACTGGATGGTGGCCTACCAGGTGGAGCCCTTGAAGTTTGAAGGTGTGTTTCTTGTGTCCCCTTCCCCTTCAGCAGCTGACTTGTCACTCAGAGGTAGCACCAAGGCTAGGTCTCTTGCTAATTTGTTCTTGCTGTAAAGGTGCTTGCGTGCCTGTGTCCTTGGTCCAAGTGCTATGTTCTGTTCCCTTGTTGCCTGCAGAAAATGACTTGGCTCTCCCCCAGACTGGGCTTCCACATTATTGTTGGAAGCAGGGGCTTCCACATTACTGTTTCCACAGCTGTTAACAGGCATCTCTGTGGGCAGAGTGATAATCACCCCATTGTCATCCAGCCCTGTCACCTGAGTGCCTTGTTCCCTGGCAGGCAGCCCTGAGCAGAAGGAGCGGGTGATCGGTGGTGAGGCCTGCATGTGGGGGGAATATGTGGACGTCACTAACCTGGCCCCCAGGCTCTGGTAAGAGACATGGTGAGGAGGTGATCCCCAGTCACATGGGGCAGGGCTCAGGCCCTTCTCCTGGGGCAAATGCTGCTGGCTGGGGCTGCTCGTGGTCCTTGTCCCTATCCTCTGTGCTTGTAACAGCTTCACTGAGGCTGAAGTGAGGGTATGTAAGGCCATAATGTGCTCCTGTACAACTTGCTACTGCTGCCCATGTGTGTTTAATGTTGGTCTCTGTCCTGTCAACCCAGTACATCCCAATCCACATGTGTCCAGGAGTGGATCTTTGGTTGTATAAAAAACACTTGACTTTCCATGTTGAAGGACTTTGGTCTGGAAAGCATTGGGAGCTCAGGGCTTTGTGCAAGAAGCTTTTGAACTCTTCCCCTGACTGGACTCTCCCCCTTCTTCCTCAAGGCCCAGAGCTGGAGCTGTAGCTGAGAGACTCTGGAGCAACAAAACCGTGCGGGACCTGCAGGATGCCTACGTGCGGCTGGCTGAATTCCGCTGCAGGCTTCTGGGGTGAGCGTTCCTCCTGGCAGCTGGGCTTTGGGGGACACACTCCAGGGTTTGGTCCTGGGGGAAGTGGGTGTTCCCTGGGGCAAAATGACCCCTCTGCGTGGGGAAAATCCTGAGCTTTGCTTCTGTGCATGGGCAGAGCTGGTGCCTCTGCTGAGGAGCTTTGTGCCGGAGAAGGGGGACCTGCTCCTCCTGCAGCACCAGCTGCCCCAGAAAACCTGCTCTTAGCCTGAATGAGCAGAAAAAGAGTCTCAAAGGGCACAGTGAAAGTGTCTCTCTCCTTGTCATCCTCCCGGTCTGGCAGAGGGCTCTGCCATGCATCCCCCACAATACTATCTCTTTGTTCTCCTTCCAGGCGGGGTGTCCCAGCGCAGCCTCTCTACGTGGGATACTGTGACAATGAATTTGGTGGGTTGTGATGGGAGTGTCCCACTGCCCCAGGTGGCTGTGCACACAGGAGGGGTGATCCCTCTCTCTTAACAGCTGCTGCTTTGGCAGAGGGACCTTTTCCCACCCCAGCTCCCGCTCTTCCTTTGTTGCAATTAACTTTTTTTTTTTTTTCATTTGTGCACACTCTTCGCCTCTTTTTCTATTTTTATTTCTTTAAATCTATAAATAGATGACCCCAAAGAGGAAAAAGGTGCCTTTTCATGCTTAGCTGGGCCTTGGGAAGGCAGCACAAGGGGTTTTGTTAGCAAGAGATGGCTAGGGCTTGCTCCAGAGATGCTGGTGGAGGAGCATCCTCCTGGTGGCTCTGGAGCATGCTGGGTACCTCCTCAGATGGATGAACTTTTCTTAGTCTCTGCTGCTGCCAGGCTGTGTCCCTGCAGAGAGGAGGTGATGAGAAGATATGGGCTTCCCCATGTTTCCCCTTGACCTCCCACTATCTGGATGTGTATCAGGATAAGTGAAAGGTGACAAAGCCACCGTAGTTTTGCTTCTGTGCACTGGCAGTCAATGCTGCGGTGTTGTTTCCTGTCCTTGTCTCTTCTGCCTATGTCCCTACCTGCAGGCCACCACCTCTGTGGCCTGAAACCCTCTCCACAGTCACCTCTTCTTCTGGCTTCTCCTCCCAAGAAGGCACCCTGGAGTCTCTCCAAGGAGACATCAAACCCACCGAGCTGAGCAGCACATGGATTTTACATAGCTTCTGCTCATGAGTTGGCCAACTGATCCATCCTCCTTCTGCTCTGTTGCCCTTGAAGAAGGGAGCTCAGCTCCAGGTCTCCTACATCCAAAGGGATTGGTTTTGATTAATGTTTTCTTTAAAGAAGAGACCAGTGTTGCTGCTGTCCTGCAGACCTGAGACAATCACGGTTCTTGTCCTCTGCTGCTGGGAGACTGGAAACCCTGTCCAGCTGGAATGGGGGGGTTTCTAGGGAAGAAATCCTGCCTGTTGGGCAGGGACTGTTGGACATGTTGGCCTTCAGTAAGGGAGATCTGCTGTTATAGATGGAAACCTTCTAATTGTTGAACTTGAAATTAAAATACTGGAATTAATTTTGAATTTAAAATATTCAGAAATCACCAAGTCTGGCATTTCTTTGTCTTCCTGCAACAGGAAACCCAAACCCTCAAGGGGGGGGGGAGGGAGATTATTAATTATAAGACCCAATCACCCTGGGGCAGGGAAACTTACCCAGATTTGGGGAGAAAAAGGATATTTTTCCCCTTATTTAGAGCCAGAGGGTAAAGGCTTGCCTTCCCGCTTCATGGGGAAAGATGCTCCTCTGCTTCCTCCAAGGGGAAATCCACATCCCTTTTCTCTGGGGTTTTGGTCATAAATGGGGCTCTGCTCGCCAGGAGGGTGCTCCCTGCTTTCCCCAAGCGGCCTGTTCCTTCCAGAACATCTATTTTGGTCATGTAAAACTTGCTGGGGAGTATAGGAGAACAGGCAACGTGTGAATCACTTGGGGCCAACAGGTTTAAAAATAAACCCAGGCGGCGGTAAAGAACAGCCGCCGAGCCCCCGGATTTCAGCAGGATTCCACTCCCTGCCTCCCAAACCCACCCATGGGTGCCCACCCTGGGCGCCATCCCCGGCCCGTGGGTTTCACTGGGACACACGTGTTTGCACGTGCGTGCACACGCCTGCAGATACATGCACGCCTGTGGATGCACGCACATACATGCCCACGGGCACTCGTAAACACTCGTGCACACGTGCATATAGGTCTTTGCAAACGGGCACTCGCACACTCGCCGTGCACTCGCATCAGGGGGCTTGCAAACACTCATGCACACGCCTGCATACGTGTGCTTGCACATGCGTACAAGTGCACGCACATTCACTAGCATGGCATTGCACAAGCTTGCAACACAGGCATGCACCTGCGTACACGTGCTGCTTGCACACCCACATGCTTGCAGCACACCCGTGTGCTCACACGCACTTGCACACACATTTGAACGTGCATGTGCGCTTGCACGCTTCCACGGGTGCGCACGCATTTGTGCACACGCGGACTTGCTTGTGACACACATGCACACGCTGGCACACTCTTGCACCCCCCCTCCCGGTGCTCACGCATCCTTGCACACCCCTGCACGTGTGCGGCTGTGTGCAGGGCATGCCTGGCACCCCCAGCCCCGCTGCTCCTCTGCGAGTAATTAATTAAAGACTGCTCCAGATAGTAAAGGCGTGGAGTCTAATTACAGCTCTTCAGGGGCGTGACGGGGGTGGTCCCTCGAGCTGAAAAAACATAAATGCAACCAAGTGCCTAAATTGTACCTTTTGAGCCCGCTCTCGGGTGGGTTATGGGGGGGGGGGGGGGGGGGAAGGGAGGTGTTAACCCTGGAACCTACTGAGGGCCGCAGGGAGGGGGCAAGCGGAGGGGGGGCTGGGGCTGGCAGGGGGCGGGGCCGGGGTCCCCGAGGGGCTGCCACCGCCCCTTCTGATTGGCCGCCGCTCCCTCATTATGCTAATCCCGTGCGCCTGGTCGGGGCCGGGCGGCTGACGTCAGCAGGGGAGGGGTGACGGGTAGGGGAGAGGCGGGGGAGCGGCGGGAGGGGAGGCCCGGGCCGAGCCGAGCGGTGCCGAACGGTGCCGAACGGTGCCGAGCGGTTCCGATCGGCGCGGCGCGGGGCGGGGCGGGGCGGGGCGGGGCGGGCGGCGGCGGCGGCGGCGGAGCGGGCCATGGCCGCGGCGGGCAGCGGCGTGGTGGCGGCGGCGGCGGCGGAGGCGGCGGCGGGGGCGGCGTTCAGCACCGCGAACAGCGGCCGAGTGAACGGGCTGAGCCGCCCGCCCGGCGCCATCGCCATGAAGGATCACGACGCCATCAAGCTGTTCGTGGGGCAGATCCCGCGGAACCTGGAGGAGAGCGACCTCAAGCCGCTCTTCGAGGAGTTCGGCCGCATCTACGAGCTCACCGTCCTCAAGGATCGCTTCACCGGCATGCACAAAGGTACGGGGGGAGGGGAGGGACGGGGGACTCGGCGCCGGGGCGCGACCAAGCGAGGTGTCCTGAGGTGATGGAGCCCTGGTGTGGGGACACCGCTGAGGTGGAGCATCCCGAGGCAGGGGCAGCCCTCCCGCAGGATGCTTTGAGGTGGAGCACCCATCGTCTGGAAGTACCACAGGTGAGGGACGCTGGTATGGGGCTCCTCTGAGGATGGGGTGCCCCTGAGATGGAGGTACTTCTGAGATGGGACACCCTGAGGTGGGGCACTGAGGTACCTCTGGGGTGAGGTACCCTGAATCTAGAGGTACCCATGAGGTACGGGGATCCTGGAGGTGGAAATACCCCTGAGTTGAATGTACCCCTTGACTAGGGGACTGTGGTTTGGGGTATCCCAAAGGTGGAAGTACCTCAGCATGGTGCACTCCTTAGGTGAAGGTGCTTCTGAGGTGGGGGTGCCCCAGAATGGGTCACACTGGTATGGGGCCAGTTGAGGGGTACCCTGGTACAAAGTACCCTTGAAATGGGGTACACCTGAGGTGAGCTACACGTAAGGTGGGGCACCACTCTGATTGGGGTGCCCCTGAGGTGGAGGCATACCCCTGAGATGGAGACACTCACCTGAGGTGGGAGCACCAACCTGGGGTTGGGAGCTGTTGTCCACCTTGGGAGCACCCCAGCAGTGTTTGGGGCACCTGCCTGGGTTGAGGGCACCTGTATGGCATCGGGGCACTCACGTGAGTTTTGGGCACCATTGGAGTTGGAGCACCTCTGGGGTGAAGCTACCCACCTAGGTAGGATACAGGCACCCACATGCCAGCTCCCTGCCTGTGTCGTGTCCCAGGACTCTGCAGGGGGGTCGGGACAACCTGCCCCAAGATCCAGCAGGTCTGGGGCCTGGTTGGCATGCTGGCATGGACCATGGGATCATGGCAGAGCACCCAGCACCCTGGGCAGCGTTGCACCGAGCGGCTCACACCTGCGCTGCCAAGATTTTTATGGAACCTACACATGTGAGCCAGTGGTCTGCTGTGCCAGAGCAGGGCCAGGGCATCTCGGGTGTCACCTGGATGGGATCTCATTCTCCTCCACATGCTGTTGCCAAGCCCCTCTGCCATGGGCAGTGCCCTCTTTGCCAGGACTTCCTGGGAAGCCAAGGTTAGCGCTTGTGGATGCTGCCACATCAGTGTCCTTTGGCTGGGGGGCAGCTGCCCAGACGCCGTCATTCTCCTCAACTCTGCCTCCAAAATGTCTCCAGGTGCCCCTGAAGCTGCTTGCATGCCCCAAACAACAGGATTTGCACCATGTCCGGGTCCCCTTGGTGCTTCCTCCAGCGCAGGCTTCATCTGCTGCGGCCCAGATGTATGATTTAATTGTGGACACTCCTCTAATCTGAATGGCACCCTTCCTCCCAGTGAGCCTCAGGAGTGGGATTGCTCCTGCTCCATCCCTCCGAACTTCTTCAGTATGCCTGGGCATCATCCACATTGTTGCCTGCAGGGGAAAAGGAGGAAAAAAGCAGAGAGGAGGAAGCCAGCATGATTACAGATGGTAAACACTGGAAATGGCACCAGAACTGACGCGAGTGGCTGCGCTGACCTCCCCTTTCCACCCGCAGTGGGATGATATTTATCTGGGGGGATCTTCCCTTGCTCCCTGTGAGGGTAGATGTCCCCAACACCCCAAGGTGTCCCGTCGCCCCGCTGCTGCTCTCCCTCTCCTCCCAGGCATGCTGATTGTACTTATTAAGAGTTATTAATACTTAATCAGCTGGCGGATTTAATTGTGCCAATATTAAAAATGCATCAATGTCAATTTTATTAAATATTTACTTGGTTGAAGGGAAACTGTTTTGCTGCTGTTTTAATACCACTTTCAGACGCTTTTGGATGTAACTCTGGCAAATTGAGGGGGAGCCCCTGGGGGGGGGGGGGTGGCGGCATGGCAGCAGCACGGGGACCAGGGAGGCTCCCATGGGAACGGGACAGATGGGGAGGAGAGGAGCAGAGCCCATCCCCGGGGCTCACTGATCGCCACCAGCTCTGAAGGAGGGAGCTGAGCGGCTCGGCAGCGTGAGTCAGCGTGGGAAAACCTCACCCCAGGCGTATTCCTGATTCCCGAAGCGCTGCGATGGCAGAGGAGCTGGAACACCTTCACCACATGAGTCCCATCCCGAGGAGGATGCTCAGGACTGGGAGAAGCACGGTGACAAA
This sequence comes from Phaethornis superciliosus, assembly GCA_023637945.1. NCBI lineage: Eukaryota > Metazoa > Chordata > Aves > Apodiformes > Trochilidae > Phaethornis > Phaethornis superciliosus. Next base: position 17,737,935 of record JAJQWJ010000012.1, read on the forward strand.
CTGGAACGGGCAGCCTCGATGCCTGGAGATCTGCTTCCCAATGGGCTTCAGCTGTGGCTTTCCCTGGAGCTCAGGGCTGGGGTGCTGCTGCCTGCACACTGCCAGGCTCGCTGCCTGCTCTTCCTCCTTCCCTTATCCTGCTGCTCCATCTCTTTTGTGTAGAGATCCCCCCCCCATTTTGGGGCTGAGCTCAGGCCCCGTTGGAGGTGTTGCCCACCTGGGTGCCAGGTGCCAGGGTGCTGGGATGCTGGATGACAGGGTGCCAAGGTGCCAAGGTACCAGGATATTGCACCCCAGGGCTCCATGGTGCTGCATGTCAGGGTGTCAGGGTGCCAGGATGATGGATGCCAGGGTGCCAGAGTGCTGGGTCCTAGGATTTTGGGGTGCCAGGGTGCTGTCTCTCTGTCTGTGCTGATGTCTGATTGCCAGGGTGCTGGGGTGCTGAATGCCATGGTGACAGGGTGCCAAATACCAGAGAGTCACGTGCTGGGGTGCTGGGTGCCGGGGTGCTGAGATGCCCCAGTGCCGTGTTTGAGGGCACCTGTGCCCAGGGGCTTTGTGGCAATGCCAGGCTGGACACTGACCCCATCTCCCCATCCCTGCAGGCTGTGCCTTCCTCACCTACTGCGCCCGTGACTCGGCCCTGAAGGCACAGAGCGCCCTGCATGAACAGAAGACACTGCCGGGGGTGAGTGACAACAGGGGGGCCGGAGGGGGAGGTGTGGGGGACACACACGCGGTGACACCTCCCCAGGTTGTGGGCACAGGAGCCGCTTCCAGCGGCCACAAACCAAAGCATTGATTTTCCTGCCACCCACGTGCTATTGCGCTTTCTGTGGGCTCTGACCTCCTGAGCTTAACAAAGTGAAAATAAATATTTAATTATTCGCCTAAATAAAAATCAATAGGGCCGCCAGTTGGCTGGGGAAAGCGCTGGGGCCTGTGAATATCAATCCCAACCAGGGGTGTGCAAAGCTGGTGAAGGGGAATGAGGCACGTGGCTTCCCGAGCCCCACTCTCACCAGTGGTGTGAAATCAGTAGGTTTGGGAGTTACCAACCCACTGTGGCAGCCTGCAGGAGGTCTGGAGCCAGGCCCTGCCACCAGCATACCAGCTTGCCTGTGTCCCCTCTTTATCACCCCTCCGTCTGCGTGTCCATGCATGTGCAAGCTGCGTGGCTGGGGTAGCTGCTCACACCTCACCTGAGCACAGGGTGTGGGGGGGGGGGGGGTGAGCACCCACCCGTGGGGTGGCCAGCACTCGGGCAGGTGCCTGCACCCAGCAGGGTGGGTGTGGGCAGCCCCGGGCTTCTGCGGGCCACCTATAGCCGTGGACCCCCGTAGCTGTGCCCCCCTATAGCAGTGCAGCCCCTATAGCTGCTAACCACAACAGCCCTGAAGCCCTATAGCCGCGCTCCCCCATGGAGGCTGCCCCGCCCCGGGGCGTGTCCTGGGCTCGGTTCGGCCCCTCCCCCCCTCGGCTCGGCCCGGCCCGGCTCGGCCCGGCTCGCGGGGCTGCCCCGCCCCTCCCCACTGCCCCGCCCCTCGCGCGCCGCTGCGCGAGCCCAGCCGAATCGGGCCGAGCCGAGCCGAACCGAACCGAACCGAACCGAACCGAGACGACCCGAGCCGAGCCCAACCCAACCCAACCCAGCCGGGCCGGGCCGTGCCGAACCCAGCCCAGCCGAGGCCAAGCGGGCCGGGCCGGGCTGGGCCATGCAGCTGCCGCAGGTGCCGGCGCCGGGGCCGCGGCCGCCCGTGCTGTGGGTGCCCGCTGGGTCTAAGATCCTCTGCATCGAGGTACGGCCCCGCTTTTGTCTGCCGCCGGTCCGGTTCGGCCCGAACCGGCAGCCTGGGTGTGCGCCGGGGCATCCGCACCCGTGGGGAGGGGTTTGCGTGGAGGAGCGTGCGGGGTGGTGGCGGTGCGGGGCTGTGCGGGGCTGTGCGGGGCTGTGCCTGTCCCGGGGTGGGTGGGTGGGCGTGGGGCTGCGAGCATGGCTGGGGGTGAGAGGGGTGTATCTGGTGCCGGGGGTGCGGGTGGTGGCGGTGAACACGTAGGGATGGGGTGTGCGGCTGTCGGTGTTGGTGGGGAGGGGGCATCTGCTCCGGGGGATGCTGTGTGTGGAGGTGGGTGTGGGTCGGTCGGGTGTATCTGCACCCCGGGGGTGGGGGGGATGTGCCGGCAGGCGGGTTGTTGGTGATGTGTGTGTATCTGCATCCAGGGGTGGGTGGGTAAGGTGTTGGCAGGAGGGTGTTGGTGGAGAGGGCGTAGCTGCGCACACCGGGCTGTGGTGTGTGAGTGTGGGTGGTGGTGGGAAGCGTGTGGCTGCACCCCGGGTGCTGTGCCTGAGGGGGGGTGGTGGTGGGGAGGGCGTATTTGCAGCCGGTGGTGGGGGGGGTGTGTGTGTGTGTTGGTGAGCAGGGTATGTCTGTACGCAGGGATAAGCCGTGTTGGTGAGGGTGTTGGTCAGCAGGGTGTATCTGCACCCTGAATGCTGTGTGTGATGGTGGGGCTGTTGGTCTGGAACATGGATCAGCAGGCAGGGGTGGGGTGTGTTTATGAGGGTCTTGATCAGGAAGGCGTATCTGCACCTAGGCTGCTGTGTGTTGGTGTGGGTTGTGGTGAGCAGGTTGTATCTGCAGGCAGGGATGGGGTACGTGAATGCCTGTATTGGTGAGGAGGGTGTATCTGCACCAAGGGGTGGTTTTGTGTGTCTGTGTGCTGGCTGAGGAGTGTTTCCCCCACTCCCTGGGGGTAGGGTGTGGGTGTTGGTGTGGGTGTATGTGGTTCAGGTGTGCACGGGGCTGTGCTCAGGGGTGTTGCACCCACAGGCAGTGTAGGGGTCCCGTTTTGCCCCTGGGTGCATGTTGATGGGGAGCGGTTGCTGCCAGGGGTGGTGGGTGTGCAGGGTGTGCACCATGTTGATGGTTTGGTGGGGGGTGTGTGTGTGAGGTTGTCTTTGCCCACAGTGACTGTGCAGCGGGTGCGGGTGTATGTGGGTGTGCAGGTCTCGGAGGTGCGTGGGGGTGTGTGGGTGCTGCTGGGGGTGGTCTCCAGCTCTGGGTGCCTGTGTGTCCACAGAGTGCTGCCGAGGGTCTCCCTGTGGGCGTGTAGTGGGGAAACTGAGGCAAGGAATGTTGTGTGTGCCTGTGGCTGTGCAGGGCTCACGGCTGCGGGGAGGCTGCTGTTGGTGCTGTGGGGGGGAGTGGGTGCTCAGGAGGGGTGTGCAGGAGGCGGGTGCATGGCTCACGTGGGTGTGCAGCCATGCTGGGACAGCTGTTCAGCTGTGCGGGGGTGCAGGCGCACGGCTGTTCGGGGGTGAGGTTGTGCGGGGGGTGTAGAGGAGGCCCTGGGTGGGTGGGTGTGCACAGAGGGTGTGGTTGTGCATCGGGGTGTGCAGGAGTGTGGCTGTAGGGGCTTGCGGGGTCATGTGGGGAGTGTGTGTGGCTGTGCAGTGGTGTGACTGTCCCTAGGGCCATGTCCCCTATTTGTGACTTCACCAGGGTGTTCCCATGATGGGGGGTTGCCTCTACCCCAGTGCCTGGCTCCCTGCACCATCTTGGCTCACTGGGACATGTGGTGGCCAGCTCACTGGGACTCTCTGGCTGCTGGGCACGAGGAGGAAGGTGACACCAGGGAAGGGGCGAGGGCCAGAAGGGACACTGCCCTGTGGGGCAGGTCCAACTGCAGGGTGGCACCATGGCCTGGCGCTCCAAATTTGAGTGGGTGACAGTGGTGGTGGTTTAACAGCTGGTGGTGACCCCCTCAGGCTGTAGCACACCTAGTGGTTTGGCCAAGGGGGTCTGTAGCTAGAGCACCCATGGGTGACAGGACTGGTGGGTGCTAGGACACCCCAGACAGGGTCTCCTGTGACCCCACATGCACCAGGATGTCTTTGGGGTATTCAAGGATGGAGGGGGGCACATGGGTGGGGGTGCTTTGGGAGTGGAGGGATGTATGCTGTAGGGATGGACAGAGGAGATGGGGGGGTGAACGGGTGTCAGGGGAATGGCTGGGTGTTGTGGGGGTGGATAGATGGGTGCTGTGGGGGTGTGTGTGTGTTTGGAATGGGTGGGTGAACTGATGGGTGAATCTCAGGTGGAGATGGGTGGACAGGTGGTTGTGTGGGTGTCGGTGTCGGGTGAATGAACAGATGGGTGTCAGGGAGTGGATGTGTGGGTGTAAGGAGCCAGGGGAGATGGCTGGGTGGTTGTTGTGTGTCGGGGGACGGGTGGAGGGTGATTGGGCAGCAGTGAGTGGCTGGGTGACCCGTTGGGCACAGGGGCACGGTGTAGAGGTGTGATAAGGACAGGCAGACAGGTGGGTGCCAGAGAACCAGGCACAGAGAGAGGTCTTGGGTGCTCAGGCCATCTATCTGTGCCACAGGAGTGGGTGCAGGGGGTCAACGAGCACCCTGGGGTGGGCACAGGGGTGTCCATGGGCCTGGGAGTTTTCTCCCCAGTGTGGTGCAGCAGCCCTGGGGTAGGTTAGCTGCTCCCTGGGGCCTGACATTTATAAATATCAGCTGCTCCCAGCAAATCAATACAGTTTAATAACTGGCGAGCAGAGACGGGAGACACATCAAAATGACACTCTGCGGCTCCGTAAATGTTATTCTAAATCATACGCGCCTGGTTTGTTACATTAAGCATACAGCAGTGGGCATGGGAAATTTATTCCATCAAAGGCCATCGAGCTGGTAAATGGGGCTGGGGGGTCAGTGAGGGGGGGGCAGCCCTCTCAAAATGGGGTTCCCTGTTCTTGGACGTGCCATGGACAAAGAGGATGTTGGTCCCGTGGATCTCCGTGCTGTCACAGCCTCTGGGGTGGGCTTGGTGCAGGGTGGATGTTTAGGGGACTGGTGGCACAATGTGTGACATGGGAGCAGTCAGGTGGCCTCGTGTCCCTCGGTGCCACCACATGGCTCCTGGGGACCCAGCCCCCCTCCCTGGAGCAGCCCCCAGCTCTGCGCTGACATTTCTCCTCACGTTTCCCTGGAGATGAGGCGGTTGCTGTGGAAACCTCCCTCTTCTTCCTTAACCTCCTCTTCCTCACCCCAGGTGCTAGGATTTGCTACTACCCCCACCCAGCCCCTAAATTCGGGGACATCCCCCCCACCCTCCCAGAATCAGGCAGAGGAGACCCCAGGGTGGGGGTGTGACTGCGGCGCGCCTGTGCGCTCACACACGCCCCATCATGCTTGACATCCTGCTGTTGCCGTGACGACCCCATCGAGCACATGGCTCAGGCCCTCAGCAGCACGGGGGAAGCATGCTTGTTGCCGTGGAAACAGCTGTAATTGTAGCATTTTTCGGTGAAAAGAGGGGAAAAAAGGAGGGGGAGAGAGGAGGAGGGATGGCTCGGTGGGCCAGGGGTCAGGGGCGCCTGCCTCGGCCCAGGGTGCCCTGCCCCACACGCATGTCTTGTGACTCCACAGGCAAAAAGGTGCAGGAGAAGGCTGAAACTGGGTGAGAATCGGGCAAAAGGGAGCAGTGGCAGTACCACCGGAGGGGCTGGGAGCAGCCAGGTGCTGCTGCCACCTCTGCAGTCCTTTGCAGTCAAGGAAAGAGGGAAGGTGGCCAAGGCTGGCACCGGACACTCAATCTCCAGGGCTGTGGCATTGCCCTCTGCCCAGTTTGGTGTGGTCATCAGCCCCAGGTCTCTTTTTTCAAATCATTCCTCTGTTCCCTGGCCCCTTGCACCGGACTAGGGATGAATCCTGATGTTCCTCATGGAAAGGGCTTGAGGTGGGGGGCACAGCACCCTCTTTGACCACCCTCTTTTCCCCCTTCTGTGTTGCAGATGAACCGCCCCATCCAGGTGAAGCCGGCCGACAGTGAGGGCCGAGGAGGTAGGTCCCCTCTTCCCTGGCTGCCTTGGGGGTGCCCTGTGGGCAGGAGGGTGCTGCAGGGTCACCTGGGGGTGTTGGGGGACATCACGTGGGCTGCCATGGGGAGATTGGTTTTCAGAGGAACCTATGAAAAGGGCTGCCTGTGCCAGTGACGTCCAAATCTGGATCCCCAATATAACCCTGTCTCTCCCTGGCCTTTGCCAGCCCTGATGTTATGCTGTGAATGTTCTGGCATCATGCCAAGAACATCCTGATGTCATACCACGAGCATCCTGATGTCACACCCAGGCAGAGCTACTATGTGACAGCCACTTCCTCTGTCAAACAACCTGAGTGCCTGCCTGCAGCTGCCTGTGGGGATCCTGACAGAGCTGGGTGCAGGAGCCCCTCACAAACAGAAAGTGCCCCCTTGCCCCCAGATTCTCTGTGGGTGGTAGGGGCTGATGGGGCTGTGGCATTTCCAGGCTGAGTCGATAACTGGGGCAAAATTGCAGGAACTGGATCAAAACCCTGCATAAGTTCTCAGTATCGTGAGCCAGCGGAGGGCAGGTAGGGATGTTGGGACAGGCGGGACACAGGCGTGGGGCTGCGTGTCCTCCTCAGGACGGCTGGGGCAGTTATCCCCCTACTCAAACACCTAATCAAACATGCCACAAACTGGTCCCGGCATGTCCCAGCGGGACCTGGCTAGTAAATAACCCACTTATTGTGTGTAATTGGGCAAGGATTAAAAATCAATGGGCAAACTCGGGCACCCTCACCCGGGGGGTGATGCTTGGCCGCCAGGCCTGCTCCCCTCAGCCACCTGTGCCAGGAGATGGTTTATGTTTAAGTAGACAACACACAAACCCTGTTCCCTTAACTAATTTTCCTGGTACCTTAACGGACAGAGCATAAATCGTCTCCTGCCGTTATTTATTTATTTTCCTGGCAACGCTCTTGACAGGCCACCTTATTTTCTTTGTCAAATGCCATTAGCGCGCGGTGGGAGCACGTGGCTGCGCAAGACAGATGCTGGTAATAATCATGAAATTCTCATTATTTACTCTCCCTTCTCTCATGTTTGGTTTATTTATGTCCCCTGGGCACGGCCGGAGGCTGTGGGTTATTCTGCGAGTCAATCATACGGAGGCAATCGCTGCTGTTTTTGTGGTCTCTCTTTGTTTCCCAACCGCATCCCACACCGGTGCCGGGTGAGCCGGCTCCTCCATCCCTGTGAAAAGCCCCAGCTCCAGTCCGCAAATAGAAGCTGGCTCTTCCCAGCTTCACCCTGCAGCAGTTTCCCTGCAGAAGAGGTTTTCCCACCCCAAGTGTTTTGTAAGATGGAGGTGATAAACCCTGCCTCTTCGCCTCTGGATCAGCATTGCTCCCTCCCCAGGCTCCGGTGTTACCTGGCTCTTTCCCTCTCCGACGGGCTGGGTTTTGTTTTTAGAAGACAGGAAGCTCTTCGTGGGCATGCTGGGGAAGCAGCAGAGTGAGGATGACGTCCGGCGCCTCTTTGAGCCCTTTGGACAGATCGAGGAGTGCACCATCCTCCGAGGGCCCGATGGAGCCAGCAAAGGTGGGTTCTGGGGAGCTGGGTGAACACCCTGCAGGCAGTGGGCACCCACGGAGGGTGGGAGCTGCTGGCAGCGCAGCACTGGATCCCGCAGTGGCCAAATCCAACCTCTCCCATGTCCCTTCTCTGCCCTTAGGTTGTGCCTTTGTGAAATACGGCAGCCACGCCGAGGCACAGGCTGCCATCAACAGTCTGCACGGCAGCCAAACCATGCCGGTAAGTGCCGGGCTCTTGCCCTGCCCCATTCGAACCCGTGCTGCCTGCATAATCCAATCACCAGCTAATTTGATCCTCTGTCTAATTGGATCAAAATCCTACAGACGGGCAATTTGTTGGCCAGATCACCCCGAGGTTCATCCTTGCCTGGGTGCTGAGCCCCAGGGGGTGAGCGCGCGGGGCTAATTCCCTCTGCGCTGGAGAAAGGGGCTATTTAATTAACGCCGAAGGTCAAATTTGTGAACGAGCAGGAGGAAAAAGGAAACAGAGGTCAGCGAGCTACCGCCAGGGAGAAAAAACAGCTATAATTAAACCTTGCATCGATCGCTGCTTGCTGCTGCCAAGCCAGGCAGCATCCCTGGGGCCAAGGATGCTGCGGCTGCTGCGAGCGAGCGAAGCCTTCCCTGGAGCGAGGAGAAATTTTGGGGGCATCGCTGGGACCCCACCATCAGCCCCATCTTGCCCCTGTCTCAGGGCGCCTCGTCCAGCCTGGTGGTGAAGTTTGCGGACACGGATAAGGAGAGGACCCTGCGGCGGATGCATCAGATGGCGGGGCAGCTGGGCATCTTCAACCCCATGACCATCCAGTTTGGTGCCTACGGGGCCTACACGCAAGCGGTAGGAGACGGTGCCTGCTGGGAGTGGGGGCATTTTTGGGGAACCCCACGGTTTGGGGGGTGTGCTTGTTTTACCTGTGAAAGCCTGTGTGGGATTTCACCAGTGCCAGTGAGTGCAGATGCCTGTCGGGGTTGGTGTATCCTCATCTGGGGGCACAACACAGGGCTTTATCCCCCCAGGGGAGGATGGCACAGCTGTAGGGGACATCAGTCCCATATATCTCCTTTTTTAATGTCACCTAGACCTCCTCCTGCATCTGGGTCTGGCAGCAGGTGCCATTTACTCCCACGAACTCCTGTGCCTGGGTGTGAAGGGGGGGATGCTAATTTTTCCTCCCCTCCTCTCCCTTTCTCCCTCCCTCTTGAGTGTTTTCCCTTTTTCCCCCCTAAGATCATGCAGCAGCAGGCGGCCCTGATGGCAGCTGCCCAGGGGACCTGCCTCAACCCTATGGCCGCCATCGCCGCTGCCCAGATGCAGCAAATGGCCGCCTTCAATGTCAGTGGACTGGTGGCTACGCCCCTCACCCCCTCTTCAGGTATGACCCCTCTCTGTTTGCCCTCCCCCACCCCGCTCAGCATCCTCGGGGTGGGTGGTGCTGACACCTCCCTCCCGCAGGGACAAGCACCCCCCCTGGCATTGGCACCGCGCCGGTGCCCAGCATCGCCGCGCCCATCGGGGTGAATGGTTTCAGCCCGCTGCCCCCCCAGACCAATGGACAGCCTGCCTCGGAGACCATCTACACCAATGGCATCCACCCCTACCCAGGTAACCCTCCTGGCAGCCTACCAGGGGGCTCCAACGTGTCCCCCCGGAGGTTGGGAACCCATACTCAGCCCCCATAGAGCACTCCAGGGGTGTTCTCCACCCCAGGAACACACTGGATGAGCCAGTTGTGTGTCGATCTCTACCGAAATCCCTCCTCCCGTGGCATCACTGCCTGGGTGAGCAGGGCAGTGCTCTCAGCTCCTCCCAAGCTGCATGGGGCAGCTCCGTGCTTGGCCGGAAGCCCTCTCCCATGAGAGCTGCTTATCCCTGGGTTTCTTTTGCTTATTCTCTTTTCCTTCTCCCTTCTTTTCTCTCTCCAGCTCAAAGCCCGACGGTGGCAGATCCCCTCCAGCAAGCCTACGCAGGCATGCAGCACTATGCAGGTCTCCAGCTTCGCTTGGCACTTCTTCTCCCCTCTTTGCTCCTCACCCTTTTTTTTTTTTTTTTTTTTTTGGTGTGTGTGTATGAAACATCACCTTGGTGTTGAACCACAGTGCTGGGTGAAGTGCTGGGGCAAATGGGGTGAGCACAGAGTGTCATACCCCGGCAGCCATGGGGGTGACGCTGACACAGAGCACAGTCCCCTCATCCCCAGCAGCACAGATGCGCTCCCAGCACGTTGCTCTGTGGAAACTTTAGATGGGGGAAAGTGAATTTTAATGCTAATTCTATGGGGGAAAGAGAGCTCATGGTAGTATCCAGGAGAGGGGGTGAATTTTGGGCAGTAGCTGAGAGCAGGATCCATGCTGGATCCTACCAACACACCTAGTAGAGATGTCTGTGGAGGCACCAGGACATCAAAAATCCTTAGATGTTCATCACAGGGCTGAATCCAATGGCTGGGGAGAAGGGAGTCGAAGCATCCTGTGGCAGTACAGTCAACCCAGCACCATTTCATTAGGAACACAGCCATTTGCAGATTTCCAACGGAAAATCTAAGTTTTGGACACCCAGTTGTTGTATTTTTTCAACTAAAAGTGTCTCAACCTTGAGGCCATAGTACTTCTGCCACCCATGTCCCTCCTGGAAGAGCTATTCCCTGTACCTCCGGCGTGCCAGCAGGGATAGGAAGGGCAGAGCCAGGAGCCCTGGGGCAGGATAGGCGCCTCCACTGAGGGTGGCAGCAGGGGACATCTGTGTCCCCAGCCCCTTCCTGGGGCTGTGGTGTGAGCGGGGTGCATGCTGGGGTCTCAGCTCCACATTTCTCCCTTCCAGCAGCGTATCCCACCGCCTACGCGCCCATCAGCCAAGCCTTTCCCCAGCAAGCACCCATCATCCCGCAGCAGCAGCGAGAAGGTGAGGGGTAGTGGGGTCACCCCACCTGTGGGGCTGGCAACTCCTCACTCCCCCACCCTGGGGTGACCCCCGCCTTGCGCTTGATGTGTGGCTGTCCTTTGTGTGTCACCCAGGTCCCGAGGGCTGTAACCTGTTTATTTATCACCTGCCCCAGGAGTTCGGGGATGCGGAGCTCACACAGATGTTCTTGCCTTTTGGCAATGTCATCTCTGCCAAAGTCTTTGTGGACCGTGCCACCAACCAGAGTAAATGCTTTGGTAAGTCCTGGCATGTGGTGCTCCATGATGTCCCAGCTTAGGGTCCAGCTCTCACCAGTGTCCTGGCCCAGGGGTCCAGCTCTCACAGCTCAAAGGTCTGGCTCTCCCCTGGACCCTGCTTTGTGGTCCAGTTCTCCATGGCATTCCACCTCCGGGATCCAACTTTTCCTGACATCCCATCTTGGGGTTCTGGCTCTGCCCAATGTCCCCAGCATGGAGATCCAGCTCTCCCTGACATCCCAGCTTGGAGGTCTGTCTCGATGTCCCAGCTCAGGGGCCTGGCTCGGGCAACACCTATGGCTGACCAAAGCTGCAAGGTGGCTGGAGCAACATGACTGTCTGTCCTGGGGACAAAGGGCAGGGTTTTGTCCCACATGGTGGCTGTACAGGACATATCCTGCTGCTGTCCCTTCTTACACTGTCCTGTGTCCTCAGCCCAGCACCTACCCTCATGCCTACCCTGCCAGCAAAGCATCCACACAAATCCCATCACCTCAGTGTCCCCAGAGGCCATTTCAGTGTTCCTCTTTCTTACCCAATGTTCCCATAGACCATGATGTCCCCAGAGTTGCCACCAGCCTGTCACCCAGTGCCCTGTAGCCGGCGGCTGCCTCATTACCCCCCCACATACCCCTCTCCCAGCCTCTAAGCCAGGAGCATCCTGTGGGATTTCTACACCTCAGCTGAAGTCAAGTGGCAGCCTGTGATGTTTACAGTGACAAACTCCTCTGTCCCCTTGCCCCCAGGTTTCGTCAGTTTTGACAATCCGACGAGTGCTCAGGCAGCCATTCAGGCCATGAACGGCTTCCAGATCGGCATGAAGAGGCTAAAAGTCCAGCTAAAGCGGCCGAAAGATGCCAACAGGCCCTACTGACCCCTGCTCACTCTGGCCCTGCAGAGAGGTAAGAGGGGGGGCTGAGAGAGAGCCTGGCTCTGCTGACCACCTTCCCCTGCTCCTCCCTGGGGGACCTGGCAGTGGGGCTCAGCTCATGGAGGGCAGCACTGGATGTTCTCCAAAACCATCCTCAAGTGTGCCTCGGGGCCTCTTCACCTTGGTGTGGGTGGTTCAAACTGGGATTTGGGTCTTTCCCTCTTGGCCATCCCTCCCTCCATCCCTCTCTCTGTCTTGTTCCTCTCTGTCCCTCTGTCTCTCTCTATCCTCTCCATCTCTACCCTCCATCCCTCCCTCGATCCCTCTTCTCTTTCTGTCTTCCCCTCTGTGCATCTCTCCATCTTTCTTCTGTCTCTCTCCTTTCCTCTCTCCCTCTGTCCTTCCCTCCATTCTCTCAGTCCCTCTGTCCCTCTCCCTCTCTCCCCAGGACACATCCCAATAGCCCTTTCCCCCTTTTGCAGGTTGGGCGTCCGTGGTGTCTGACAACTTTCCCCTTCCCCAAGTGCAGTATCCAAACCCGTAACTCTTTCTTTGCAACACATCCCAGAGGATGAGGAGGAAGATGAAAAGGTGAAGGACAAAGGGGCAAAGAAGAGAGCCATTCCGGGCATAGCTTTTCTTTCCTTTTTTGATTTTTTTCCCCAAACTGGTCTTGTTTGTTACTTAACGAGAATAAGAGAGCAAGGAAGACAAGGAAGGAGGAGAGCGATGCGGCACCAGGGCTGAGATTTGCTGCTGGCTGCTCGCTGGGACTCACCAAATCCCTCACGGGGAGAAAGGACGACGGCTCCGGGCAGCCGGGATCTGGATCTACCTTTGTGTTTGTTTTTTAAAGCACTCATTTGCTGCTATTGATTTCCCAGGAGAAAACAAGGAAGAAAAAGAGGCTCCAAATGGATTCTTAAACCAAAGCCAGTGGGATGGGACCAGCCTTGGGCGCTTCACCTGGAAAAGTTTGGTTGGAATAAGGAAATGTGGCAAGATTTGGTTTTTTCCCCATGTCTAGGGGTTAAAAAACAAGGGGATCAAAGGATGTTGGACTTACAGAAGATATATATAAATAAGTATATATATATATATATATCCCATGGAGAAGGGTGGCGGGACGCTCGTGTTCCCCTGCTCATCACTGGCACAGGGACATAGGATTACTTGTTTCAGAGTCATATCATTCCTTAGAGTTTAGGGACCAAAGGACTATTGCTTTTTTTAAATATATCTATAAATAAATTAATTTAAAAAAAACAAAAACAAACAAAAAACAAAACAAAACACATACAAAAAAACAAACAAAAAAACAAAAAACCGAGCAAGGAAGAAGACAAAGGAAAATCAAAATGAAGAGGGTTGAGGAAAACCCAAAACATCTTGAGCTTTAAGAGCTGCGAGTGTTTCCTTGAGGGCTCGGTTTGGGGGGCTCAAGGGCTTGGTTTGGGGGGGCCAATGTGTGGCTGGGGATGGGGGGCTGTGGGGTGGGAGGTTGGGGGGCTGTGGTGGCTCCCCCAGCCCCGGTGAGAGCCGGTGGTGGGGGAGTGAAGGTGGTTGGAGAGCCCCTTGCTTGCTCCATGGAGAGAGCAATGCAATATGGTTCTCTGCAGTTTTGGTTGTTTTGGGGTTTTTTTGGGGGTTGGGTTTTTTTTTTTCAGCCAAATAAATAACAAAACAAAACGACAAAACAAACAAAAAAAAAAAAAAGTGAGGTTTCGGCAGAAACAAAGTGAAGCGAAATAAACTTATTTTGTCAAAATCGTCACCTTGGTTGGTTCTTTGGAGCAATCCCTGGCGCGTCCCACCACCCAAATTCCCCGGCATCATCCCCTTTCTGAACAGCTTACACCCAGCCGGGCAGGACCATCTGGGAATTTGGAGAAGCTGGCAGAGTGGCCTGGCCTTCTCAGTTTATTTGCTTTGATTTTCCCAGGAACAACCATTTGCTGGAGAATTTCACACACACAGCCCCCCTGCAGAGGGGACCAGGGCAGAACTCGGAGCATGGCCACCACTGTGAGGAGCCTGTCAGGTCTCAGCTGGTGACTATCTAAACCAGGATATTTTTTTAAAGCCAATCCTTAACTTTCTTTATAAATCCACACCCGTGTCTCTGGTGGGATGCAAAGGGCTGGTTTGGGGTATTTATTTAAATCCTTCAGACCCCTAAACCTCTGACAAGGAACCCCACCACCTTGGGTTAGCCCCATGGGCCTGATGCACAATCCCTTCTCCTTGGTGTTGTTCCTGCTCTGCAGCACCATCCCTGTGCCATGCTGTGATGGTGGGGGGATTCCATTCCCGCAGCCCCATCCCTTTCCCAAAGCCTCGTGAATTTCATATCACCCTTTCCCTGTGATCCCATCCCTACACTTCCATCCCATCCCCCCCAGCAGCTTACCCCACTTTAACCACACACCGACACCATTTCCTTTTTTTTCTTTTTTTTTTTTTTTTTTTTTTTTTTCCTTCCTGTCTTTTTGGATTTGTTTTGGTCGTTTGGTTGTTGTTTTTTTGTTTTTTGTTTTTTTTGCTTCAGTTTCTTGTCATTGATAAAAATGCCATCGTTGCTGATGCCAGGAGGGGCAGCCACCAGCCCCGCCAGCTCCCTCTCCACTCTGCCACAGGGTGGGGGACACTGAGGGACAGGACGGGGAGGGGACAAGGGACCACTAAACCCACCAGGTGCTTACTGGCTACCTGTGTACAGCATGAAGCCACCAGTCTCAGCCCCATTTGCCCAGCCTGGGAGCCTCCAAACCCACTTGTCCTCCTCGGCCTTGCCCCGGGGTCTCTGCTTGTTGCCCAGGGAGGGGCCCTGCCACCATCTCTCAGTTTGTGTAGACCTGAGTCCCGATCACACGCATGATCTCCTTCTGGATTTTGGGGTCCTGAGTATTGATATTGGCATCTCCCACTTGTCCGTCTTCATACCTGCAAGGGGAGAAGTGGGGTGAGGGGGGCATCCCATGGGTGTCCTGGGGGTGCTGGTGCGGTGGGCACAGCTGGAACTCACACAAAGAAGAAACGGGTGCAGACGTGGTCTGAGACGGGGCAGACCCAGATGTTGCCGTGTTTCTGCAGGTCCTTGGAGGTGATGACTGCCCGGGGGAAGGGCCTGTCAGCTGGGGGTCCCCCAGGGCCCCTCCTGCACCCCTTCCTTCCACTGGCTGAGCCAGGGAGGAAGTTGCTCCAGTCCCCCACCCTGCGTCCCCCCCACCCCGTGTCCCCGCACCTTCACACAGCGCGATGCAGTTCAGGTTGCGGCTCTGGAGGAAGCGGGACTGGATGGAGCGGGTCTGTGGGGAGAGCAGAGTGTTACTGCCCCAACCACCCTCAGCTCACCCCCTCCCCAGCACCAGGAGTGCTGTGTCCCTGTCCCCCCACGGCATCCCCCAGCCTCTCACCTGGGGGATAGTGTTCATCCGGTTGTACCTCTGCACCAGCTCGTCCTTTGAAGGCATCCGATGCTGCCCTTTCCCCATCCCTGTGGAGAAGCCAGGAGGTGGCTGTCACTCCCAGGCAGGGAGCACCCCTGGGGTGAGGCGGGGACACGTGCCACAGATGGTGACAACCATGCTGGGTGCTTCCACCCACTAGCCAAGCCCTGAGAACCCCCCAAAAGTGGACTGAGCAGCTTCTGGAGCCTAGAAAACGTTGGAGTTTAATTCCCACGAGCATCGCAGAGCCTCAACCTGGCTGGGAAGAGGTGGGAAGGATGCAGCTCTTCTGGCCAGCATGATGCTCCATGTCCCCGGGCCCATGCAGGGAGTGGGAACAGCACAGGCAGGGAGTGGGCAATGCAGGCAGGGACTGGGCAACACAGGCAGCCTCTTACCTGAGTATCCAAAGGAAATACTGGAGATGGGGCTCAGATAGATGCCCTTCCCATAGGCTGCTCCATGCAGCTTGCAGGAAAACACCAGGATAAGTGACATGGGGTTCCCCCTGACTGCTCGGGAATGGTGGCGGAGGTGGCCTGGACTCAGCAGACATCTGCCTGCACCCCCCTGCCCACCCCGGGGTGGGCGCAGGGGAACCTCACCTGCAGTTTGGTGTAGGACGCGTTGACCAGCCCATTGCGGAGGATGGAGTGCCAGTTCTCAATGTGAGAGCCGCTGGGGAAATGAGCCCCACGTCAGCCCCACGGCAGCTCCACAGAGCCCCATGGTGCCCACCTGGGGGGGCTCCCATCACTGTCCCCCCCAGCAACTCACTGGAAAGCAAAGGTGCTGCCATAGAGCTTCTTGGCAGTGCGGAAGCGAGCTTCCTTAGCTGGGGGACTGCTGAGCAGGAGAAACTGGTGGGAGGTGTGCATGAACTTCAGCTGCTACCAGAGGAAAAGGACGAGCAAAGGCAGTGCCGGCAAGGAGAGAGGACAGACAGACAGACAGAGATCATGCACAGCAGCCTGGCCCTGTGTCTAGCCCCTGCCCAGCTTTAGCTGTTCTGATGCCAGCAGCATGTCGCAGCTCATGTCAAATATCCTCCACGTCGTGTCCCATGTCCCCCCAGCTGCAGACCCCATTCCAGGGCTGCATCCTACAGCAGCCCACCCCACTCGTCATCCCACACTCTGTCCCACATTGCATTCCCTATGTCTCACCTTCCATATCCCACATCCCTCACATCCCACACCCTCCATCCGTGTCCCAGAGCCTTCATGCAATGTCCCCTCTTGTCCTGCATCCTGTACCCTAGATCCCACCTCCCATATTCCACATTCCAGACCCTCCATCCTGCATGCAGCACCCAGCCTGCAGCTGGGCCCCTTACCCTGCTGAGAGGCAGCTTGACGATGTGAGATCTGTTGCTGGAGATTATCCTTGGGAAGAGGAAGAGAAGAAAAGTCATACAGGGCAGTCTCATACTCCCTGGGAGCAGGGCCAAGCCAGGAGCCATGCCAGAACTCACAGCAAGGGTGGTGGATGGTCATGATCCCCCAGGAGAAAAGGGATGATGGGGTTGTGCTGGGGATGCCTGGTTGTCCCCCACCCCCTTCTCTGTCCTGAGGGATGTGGGGCATTGGAAAGGGACATGGGGCAGCAAAAGGGACATAGGGCAGTGGCACCCTGCCACTTAAGTGGCCTTACCACTGCAGGAGGGGATGGGCCAGGGGGTCCAGCTTGTCCATCTGCTTCTTGATCTCCAAGTAGGAGCCCTAGCAAAGGCAAGAGGTGGTGCAGGTGGGTCCCCCTACACCCACCCAACCCTTGGGCACCAAAATATACTCCCTAGCAAAGGATCCTGCGCCAGGGGAGGGGGGGCCTTCGAGGAGGCCACAGGTGGTGGGGGACCACACTGGCATACCTGGGTCATCTCTCTGATGGACATCACACTGTCCAGGGCCTTCTGGAGTCGCTCATAGTTCTTCTTCTACATGTGGAGCAAGAGAGGGGCTATCAGAGGGGTTCTTGGGAGTCCCCCCAGCCCCACCAACCCCTAGCACAGGGGAGTGTTGCCCCACAGGGCTCACCTTGGGGTTGAAGGCAAGCGTTTTGGGGTCATTGGGGTCCACCACAGAGGGGTAAGGCTCAAAGATTATGCTCTTGCGGGGAGACTCCAAAGCGGCACGGCACATGGCCACCAGCAGGTCTACCACCTGGGAGACAGGGCAGAGTGAAGAGACAGTGCCCTGAAGTGATGCTGGGGCCACCTGCCATGCGCAGCCGTACCTCAGCGCCCGTGGCCACCTCCTCCGCCGCTCCAGACATGACACCCAGAGTGTAGAAAGAGAAGACGCAGAGCTCCCGGGTGCACACTGCCGGCTGCAGGGGGGACAGGAGTCATGGGCAGGAGCAGGAAGGGTGACACAGGGTGACAGCCTGTGCCCACCCCATCGCTGTCCCCACACCTTGAGCATGGAGCCATTCTGGAAGACGTGCTGCTCGTCACACACCACGCAGTACTCGTTCAGTGTCGGAATCCGCTGCTCTGCGTACTTCATGATCTGAGGGATGGGATGGTGGGAGTCACATCCCAGCGAAGCCACCTCACCCAGGGGATGCTCCCGGCAGTGGGGCAGGGCTGAGCAGGATGCAGGACAGCGGGGAGGATGCTCCAGGCAGTGGGGTGGAGGTGGGTGGGACATGGGGCAGTATTAGGATACTCCAGACAGTGGGATGTTGCCAAGTGGGCTGCAAGCCCCTCACCTGGACGAGGAAGCCGTACTCCAGTGTTGGGATGTTCTTGCAGTGGCCACCGACCTGTGTCGGAACCGGAGCGGAGCCAGCTGCGTTATCCCCTTCCCCCCGCACACCCCCTCCTCTGCGCAGCACCCCCATCCCCCAACACCCCCCTGCCCGGTGGAACCCCCGACGTACCAACACGCCCCCAGAGATGCAGCTGCACCAGGGACGTGGCACCAAGAGGACCCCATAGGAACCCCCCCGCCAGCATCCCAGCTTGCCCAGCAGCACCCGACGGTGCTGGGGACAAGGCACAAGGGCACAAAACCCCAGTGGGGCTCCCCGGCAACCCAAGGGGGCCTCAGCACCCCATGACAACAGAACCAACCCCATAGCAGCCCTCGGGGAAGTGAAAGGAGAGGAAAGCAAACCCCGAGGCGGGGAGGCACCCACCAGGATGTTGAAGGGGGCAACACCTGCCTGGGTGCTGGGGGGAGGGTAGCCGAAAACCTCCACCTTGGGGTTCTTCATGGTGCAGGAGACGGAGCGGTTCATCAGTCGGTTGACGCGAGCCTCAGGGATGCTCAGTTTTCCCTTCAGCACCGACTCCTGGATGACGGGGAAGCTGGGAGACCTGTGGGCACAGTCCTGCTGAGCTCCCTGGTTTGTCACCATCCTCTATTCCCTCTGTCACCCGGTGATAGATTCACCCTTCAGCTGGGTTTTGGGGAGCAACCTTCACCTCTCTGGGCTCTGGATGGAAGCAGAGGCATCCAAGGGGGAAGTGGGGAGACTGAGGCATGGTGCTAGGCCCACAGGGTGAGGGTACACAGGGTTAGGGACCCTGGAGACACTGTCAGGCTCTTACTTGGGGATGGGGGAGAAGATGCTGAGGCCAGCACGGAACTTCTTGATGGTGCCACTTGTCTTGAACCAACTGTGCCGCTTCTCCTGCTGTGTCTTCAGGAAATCGTTGCTCAGATGTTTCCATTGTTGGGACGTGAACATGCCCAGGATCCTGGCAGAGAGGTGGCTTGGGTGTCTGAGCAAGGTGCCAGCACCCAAGGGGTGCTTCGGCACCCACTGAGCCTGGCACAAGTGGTGGTCTGAGCTACCCAGCTCCTTCTCTTCCCCACCCAAAATTGGTGGCAACACCATCACAAGGCTGTGTGGCAGTTAAATGGAATGGGGACTTTGGGCACCTGGCTGGTTTTGGGGCAAAACGGTGACCCTATGGCCCACCCACCCACCACCCTTGGGTGACTATTGAGTTTCAACTCTTACTTTTTCAGTTGCAGACCCAGCCCAAAGCCCTCCTTGTTGGATGGCTGGAAAACCTCGATGGATGGTTCTGCGTGGAGAGAGGAGGACAAGCTGTCAGTGCCACAACCTTCCCTATCCCAAGGGTAGGTGGGGACACCGTGTGCTGCCTGTCCCCACTCACCGGGGCCATCGAGGTACTGGGAGAGGGAGAAGCGAAGGCGGAGGACGATGGGCTCCGTCCGCAGCACCTTCCAGGCCGTTGCCACCTCCTCCTGCCAGGGGAGAGCCACAATTCAGCAGAGCTGTAGGGAGGGTCCCCCAGCAGGGAAGGGAAATTTAGGGACCCCCTGGGTGTGTGTCCCCCTTCCAATACCAATGCTGGCAGGGGCACCCCAGGGACTCACATCAAGGAAGCTGATGTTGACGTGCAGGTCAATGTCCACATCATCGATGGTCCCATACTCCCTGTGAAGATACAACGTGCCGTGTATCCACGTGAGCACCCAGACCCCGGGTTAGGTACAAGTTGTGGACAGGTTCCCAGTGATGGGAACAGGGCTGGATGCGCTGGCTATGGCACAGCTGGGTGTCCCGGGAATGCCATGTCTAGGTGTCCTAGGGGTGGCACCACCAAGTACCCAGAGGTGCCGTGGCCTAGTGTCCCAGGATGGCAGAGCTGCATGCCCCAGAGATGCCACAGCTGGGTGCTCTGGATATGGCACAGCCTGGGGCTATCATGGCCAAGTGCCCTGGAGAAGGCACAGTTGGGTGCTTGGGGATGCCACAGCCAGGTGCCCTGGCTATGGCCCTGCTGGGTGTCCCAGCAATGCCATGTCTGGGTGCCCTGGAGATAGCACTGCTGCATGTGTAGGAATGGCACAGCTGGTTCCCCAGTGATGCTGGCACGGGGGGAAGCGGGCACACCCACCTGATGGCCACGGCATTCTCACTGTAGATCTCCTTCACGGCCTCAATGTCAGCATCCAGCTGGGGGTGACGGTACAGGTCGGCAGCGCAGGTCCCCTGTGGCACAGCACCCACGGCACCATAAGACACACAGCTCCCCTGCGGCCCCCCCCACACTTGGGGCCAGGTGCAGGTTGGGGGTCACCACACCCCCATGGCACCCAGGGCACCTGGACCCCACAGCGCTCACCTGGACGCCATAGAGGAACTCCTCAGACTCATTGTCCCCATCGGAGTCATCATCCGTCCAATACTGGCCCTTGAGGTCCTGGGGGGCAGAGGGTGAAGAGCAGCAGATGAGGGGGTGTTGAGAGGCAGCAAGGATGGAGGAGACAGCTGGGGGGACCATGTTATGGGGGACAGGGTTGAGGGGAGTAGATTGGGGGGAGTAGGCTGGGGTGCAGTGGATGGGGATAGTGAGTGGGCATATGGGCACAGTGGGATGGGGACAGCAGGTGGGGACAGTGCAGGGTCACAGTGGATGAGGGACAGTGGGAGGGGGCCAGGGGGATATGGCAATGGATGGACACAGAGGGATGGACACAGTGGATGGGGACAGTGGGATGAGGACAGCGGGTGGGGACAGTGGGTGGTGGCTGTGGATGGGGACAGCCCGTGAGGACAGTGGATGGACACAGTGGATGGAGACAGCTGGGGGGGGGGGGCACGCAAGGAGCCGCGGGGGGGGCCCGGCCGATGAGGAGGGGGCCCCAGCCCCGTCGGCCCCGTCCCCCTCCTGTGCCGGGGAGAGGGGCACAGCCGAAGGGGGGGGGGACGACACCGGCGGCCACCCGGAAGGGGCAGAGGGTTCCGCGGCAGTCCGCGCAGCCCGCCCCGCTCCCCGCGCAGGCCCGGGCCCCTGGCCCCTCGGCCCCGGGGGTGTCCCCGTGTCCCCCGGCCCCCCGCCGCGGGTCCCCCTCCCTCACCATCTCAGCGTTGCCCGGCAGGGCCTGCCCCCGCCTCCATGCTGCCGGCCGGGCGGGCGGCCATCGCGCCGTGACGTCAGGCACGGCCGCCACCGCCGTCACCAGGCAACGCCGCCGCTGACGTCACCCTCGGGGACCCCCACACCTCAGCCCCCCGGGATCGGGGCATCGGGGACCCCCCCTGGAGTCGGGCGGGTGTCACGGGCTCCCTGTGTCACTGGTGTCCCCACCACAGAGGCCCGGACTCGGAGTCCCTGCAGTCCCCAGCTTGGGATGTCCCCAGGGAGTGGACATTTGGGGTCCCCACGTGGCTGACACTGCGTCCCCAGTCAGGAGGGAGTCCCCTGTGTCCCAGCCCAAGGTCCCCATGTCCCCAGTACAGGATCCCCCTGTCCCCAGCCCAGGGTTGCCATTTTGGGTCCTCGATAGGCACAGGGTCACCATCCCAGAGTGGCCATTTTAGGTTCCCACATGGTTGGCGCAGGGTCCCTACGGCCCCAATGTCCTCGGCACAGGGTCCCTAGGGCCTGGAACAAGGTCCCCAATGTCCTTAGCCCAGGGTCTGCAGAACAGGGTCACCATTGTCACATAACAGTCTGGCCATTTGGGGTCCTCACACAGCTGGCACAGAGTCCCCAGGGCCCAGCCTAGGGTCCTTATGTCCACAGCACAGGTGGTCATTTTGGGTCCCCACGCAGTTGGCATGGTGTCTGTGTGACAGCTCTTCATTCCAATCGTGTGGGGACCTCAGTGTCCCCAGCACAAGGCCACAATAGTTCCAGTGTGGAGCCACCACGACGACTCCCCAGTGTCCCCAGAAAAGGTCCCTATGGTTCTAGATAAGGGTCCCAAACATCTCCAGTATGGCAGTCCCTGACACCCCAGCCCAGAGTTCCTCAGCGTCCCCACACCAGGATCACCATAAATCCCCATCATAGCATCCTTAGAGTCCCCAGTATGAAGTGTCCCTGACACAAAGTGGCCATATTGGGTCCCAACATAGCTGGCATGGTGTCCCAGTGGTCCCACCGGTGTCCCCGGGATCTTCAATTCCCCAACATCCCTATCACGGGGTCCCCAATATCCCCAGCCCCAGGGTCCCCAACATCTCCAGCCTAGTGTCCCTATGGTGCCAGTGCGGAGCTCCCAGGTTACAGACCCCTACACCCCCAGCCCAGGGTTCCCCATGTCCCCAATCCCAAGGGACAGTTAGAAGCTCAGAACACTCCAACACCAGCGTAAAAAAAAAAAAAAACCAAAAAAAATCCGGCGCTCGAGACGCCCCAAGCGCTTCGGATGCTGAGAGAAGCGGAGGCCACGGCCCCTTTAATGAGCTCAGGGCTGCGTGCGCCTCCCCCTCATTGGCCGGCCGCGCCGCGTGCCGTGACGCATCTCCTCCCTCCGCGCCTTCTGCGTCCGCCGGCGAAAGGAGTCCCGGCGCCCCGCCTCCAGCCGTTGCCCACCCCCTCCTCCCTTCCTCCGCCGCGGGTCGGACGGCGGAGGGATCCGTGGGGGGCGGTGCTTCGGCCGGCCGGGATCACCTTGGCGGGGCTGTGGGGCGGTGCGCAGAGGAGCGGCGGGGCGAGGCGAGGACGGGTGGAGGCAGCAGCAGGTAACGGCGGTTGGTAACGGCAGCCCGGGTGGTGGCGAGACCCCCCTCTTTCCATCTCCGCACCACCCCTCCATCACCCCTCTTCCCGCCGTGGGGCGAGGGTCTCCCTCAGGCGGCGGCGGTGGAGGTGGGTGAAGGGGTGGGGGGTGCGGTGTGGGTGCGGTGCCCCCCGGGAAGGGGATGGCGGGGGGAGCGCGTGCGGGGGTCCCCAGCACGTGGCGCCGCCTCGAGCATCCCGCTCCCCCCGGGAAAGAGGGGAGGGAGATGGCTCCGTGAGGGGAGGTACCCGGTTGGGGGAACCGTGTGGCTCCAGCCCCCCGTCTGCCCCTCGCCTCGGGGAACGCGGGGCCCGCATTGCAGCACCCGCCCGGTTTCCTCCTTGGCTGGGGCTGGACCCGGAGTCTGCTGGGAGAGGCTGAGTCAGAGGGAGCCGGAGCGAAGCGCTTCACCAGCCCCCCCCGCACCCTCCCCCCCCGTTCCCGCACTCACGTAGGAGCTACCGCGATGTTCTGCAGAGCATCAGCTTAAATCAGCGTCCGGCTCACTGCCCTCCCCGGCACCCAGCAACCTCTTCATCCCCTCCCTCGCAAGAGCAGGTCCCCCTTGAATAATCTTCCGATTGATTCCGACAGCCTCTTGAACTACGACAAAAGAAAACCCCAAACCCTCTGGGTCGTGTTTAAAGCCCCTTTGCAGGGCTGGCAGGGCATGAAAAGTGCTTTTGTCGGCGGACAATGGCAACCTCCAGGCTGTCTCCTCACATTAATACAAGTAGGCAGCAATCTCTAAGGACCCGCTTTGTTCCGATAAGGCAACTGGTTATCGGCGAGGTTAACAGAAATCTGTGTTGCAGGAAAGTTTTTGTCATGGAAGTAGAATAACTTTCTGGCTCCGACCTGCCTTGGCCTGCAGGTTGGATAACAAAGAGGGTGTTCGGTTACTCAGATACCTTCAGGGCTCTTGGTGCAACCAGGAATACTTAATTAAAAAAAAAAAATCTATCTTAATGACATAATTTTATGCCTGGCCTTCATTTATAAAGCAGGATAGTGGCCTGATGGCTCCGTCCCCAGGCAGGAGCTCTGCTCCCGGCCACCTGTTGGACTTTTTCCTGCAAAACCCTTCCCAGAAACTTGGCTTTCCCTAGCAAAGTAAGGAGCGTGTGGAGGCTGCCTGGGAGCCCGCTGCTCCACCTGCCTGCCTTTTTCTTGACTATCTACTTCCTTATCTGCTCGGAGTCACCAATTAAAAAAAAAAAAAAAAAGTTTTAAAAAAGGAATTTATTTGCCTTAGCAGGAGTGCTCCACCACCGGTGTTAATCCCCGCACCGACCTGGTAATTGAATTTAAGCCGGAACACCCCGTTTCCTGGGCCGGTGGGACCATGTGCTCCTCTTTTATCTCCCTCCCTTCCCTTGTTCTCCCCAGGGAAGATGGTGATGGATGGATGGCACGTAGGGAATGGGGCTGCAGTACCTTTGCGCTGCCACCGCAGCTTGGCTCCATCCATCCATGCATCCATCCATCCATCCTGGAGCTGGGGCTGCGGCAGAGGGATCCAAGCTTCCACCTAGAGTTGTATTTAAATGTATAACCTGCTGCAAGGTTACTTTGTTAGGTGTGCCTGCACTGCAAACACCCTCCAGAAAAGTCTTTCTTGTCGATAAACATGTCATGCTCGTCACCTTCACTCGTTTATTTATTTTTCTTTTTTTTGTTAAGCCTTCTGTATGCCTTTGCCCTCTAGAGAGGGCAGGCTCAGCTAAGTCATATGTGACTGCTAATCCACCTGCATGCAGGTGAAGTGCTGATACTGCCCAGCATTGTGTGGTCTGGCCTGACTTTTCTGGCCCCCACAAAGCCCAAGAAACATCTCTCTGTCCTGAGGAGACTGTCTGCCATCCAGGAGCAAGTGGTGGCTTCTGGGCCCTGTCCAGCGTTGCTGAAAAGAGATGGCATTTTGGGGTGGCCATCTTGTCCTTATGTAACTGCATGATGCCACCTCCCTGGAAGAGGGATGGCTGGCTGGGTTGAAATCCTGCTTCATCACAGGACTGGATTTTTTTGTTGTTGAGTCCCTTTAGTTTCTGGAGTAAACCAAGCTGATACTTTCCTAGAGTGTTCTTTTTTTTTTTTTTTTTTTTTTTTGTGAATCTGCAGGCCCGTCTGATGTCATAATCCCACCCTTCTCAAATGTTAGTGCTAACTCAAACCATTTCTGCCTCTGGCTAGGGATACTGGGCATGAGCAGCCTTGTTCTGCAGCCTTAGTGTGATTGTGTAAGCCAGGCTGACCAATAAAACCCGAATCATCACCTGCCATGAGCTTCCCCCAACTTCTGCAAGCAGTAAACCTTCTCCGACTGGGGTTGTGGTAATTAACACAGTCCCTGCCTTCCCTCACTGATGCAGTTTTACTTTACTTTGTGTCCTTCTGCAAAAGACTTGGCCCAGGGTGGGGGTTGCTGCTCCCTCTGTCTCCTTTCTGCCTTCATGGATTTTGGATTTAGGGGTGCACTCTGACCACAGCATGAGATGGCTTAAGTTAGCCACCTCGTTACTGCAAAACCAGTTGTCCTGACCTTAAATGGCTCTTTCTAGAATATTCAGGAGGCAGGGAGATAGCAGACATCTTCAGGGCACCCTGCCTGAAGGGCACCCTGCCTGAAGCACAGGCAGCTCAAGTAATAAACTTGGGGATTCAATTGTTTTTCCTTGTGGAAGGAATTCAGATTTATTTAGTGCTGGAAGCATTATAGGGTATTGCTTCCCCTCCTTCCAGGCTCAGCCCAGACTGAGTGCTCTGTGTCTCAGGTGTCCTTGAAGCCCTTGCTCTGATTTTAAAAAAAGCCAGTCTGTAGTAGTGGGAAATGCCAGGCATTCCAGTTTATATTTGTAAGACTGGTCATTCCAGCAGAATTCAGTCAGTGCTTTGTAGATAAGTTGTAATGGGAGACAGGGAGAAAGCATTAAAAAATGAAGCTTTTTGCTAGCGGGTTACAGTACTGTGGGCACATGGGGCTTTGGGATACTTCTTGGCTGCTGCGTTTCTGCTCTCACCCCTGGACAAGGTCATGTTGTCTTTCATTTTTCTGAGCTCACTGAACTTCTGGAAAAATCTCATGAAGGGGTTTTGGACTGGGAACTTGAATTTTGGGGTTTAAAGTTTATACTTGTGAATGACCTGAGTGGGTGGGGGATTTCCATGAGGCAGGGCGAGCTCACCTGTGTATTTTTTAAAACGTTCGAGTCATGCTCGGGCTCCCGTTGTTTCATCTTCTCATTCCCAGAAGCTGTGCAGAAATCGCTTGTGTTAGGAGGTGGTTGCCCGGCAAGGGCTTGTTTTAAATTTTTTTTTAATTTTTTTTTTTTGGCATCTAGAGAGGCCAGCGTTGCTCTGCAGGTGTCAGAGGATGCAGCAGCAAGTGTTAGAGGGTGTTCACAATGTTTCAGGGCTGCCCGGTGGCTTTTCCTGTAATAATGGGACTTTCTCGGGCGTCTGATGTGGGCAGACCTTCTTGTAGTGACTCGGGTGAATCAGCATCTCTGGCGGGGCTGAGGGAAAAGAGGCTTTGCCAGGACAAATTATGGTTTTCACTGGCCTGGCTCCTTGGTGCCGCATGGGAGGGAGAGGCAGTGGCAGTGGCGAGGCAGGGAGAGGAGCGGCACGATCCGCACGTACGTGGCGGAGCTCTGAGGGGAGGGGAGGGGAGGGGAGGAGCTGCTGCGGCAGCGGGCAGGCACATGGCAGCTCTGCCTCTGCCTCTGCCCTGCAGGGAGGGGAGGAGACGACTTCCTCCTGCTCAGTCCTTCTAGAAACATTTTGTGATTTGAGTTGGTTTTTTTTTTTTTTTTTCTTTTCCTTGTCTGCTGAGCAGCATCTCGAGTTTCCATGAGGATCAAAGCACACCTTACAGGTGGAGCAGCCAGCTTGGAATCTCCCCCACGTGCCCAGGGGATGAAATTTAAAGTCAAACCACTGTAGTTTGACTACTGACCTGTCCATGCTGGTAGCCAGCTTACATCAATCTCTTTTTTACCAGGGGCTTTTTTGAACACGGGCAATTGGGCTTGGGTGGGTTGAAGAGCACAGAAAGGTTTTAGCTGCTACTGTTACTTGAGATCAAAATTATCGTGGTGCAATCTGGAGTGCACAATTAGAAATGTCCTCACATGCCAGCTGACAGCTAAGCTTCAGTTCAGCTTCTGCTTGGGATTACAAGCTTCCCTGCTGTTGTGAGGATGCTGTAGTTGTCTAGAGGCAAGTAGCTAGAGTTCAGAGAGGTTTTTTCTTTGTCCAAACTTGGGACAAAGTTTTAAATGTGGTGGTTTTCTGCTGTTGTAGATGAGGGGAAAGGCAGGGGGTGGGAGAGACTGGCAGGGTATGCAGTTGGAAGCAGGACCTTGAGCTCATCGAAGAAATCTTTAGGTCTGTTCTCTGCCAGAGTGTTGCGTTTAATCAGCTCAAGTCTGCTTGCTTGTATGGGCTTAGAGGATGGGTTTAAGTTTAGGTGGGCTTTGCTGTGCTTAGGTTGCCTATGTGAGAGTGTTCTGCAGTCACACAAACGCAGAGCTGACCCGCTCCCCAGTTGCGGTGGGAAGCGCAGTGGAGGCCTCTGAGAGAAATGACTGGAGAGCTGGGAGGGAGGAGGCAGAATCTCTGCCTGTGCACTCAAGTGCTTGAATTTTGTTGCGTTGTGTAGCTCCGGGGGAAGACTGGCAATGAAGAGAAGCTATGAAGGGAACATCTGCATAGCAGGCAGGTGAGCTTTGGGTGGTGTACGTGGGGGATGACATGGAAATAGAAATGTGTCTTGCCTGTATCTAAGACTCTCAAGTAGGAACATAAACCTAGTTTGACCCTGTAGCAGCTTTCTTGTTATCTCCATATTCATCACGTGGGTGTGTTGGTGTCTCCGCTAAGCAAGTCTGGGGGATTCTTAAACTTGGCACCACTTTCTTCTCTTCTAGACACAGGATTACAGCCACGATGTCAAAGCACCAGGATGCCGGGACCGCTTTCATCCAAACCCAGCAGCTGCACGCTGCCATGGCAGACACCTTCCTTGAGCACATGTGCCGCTTGGACATCGACTCGGAGCCAACCATTGCAAGAAACACCGGCATCATCTGCACCATTGGTAGGCGAGTCCTAGATAGGAGAGGCTTGCAGCTGTGAACCATTGTGTTTCTGAGACCTGTTAGGGAAGTTGTGGGATGGCTTCAGCTTTCATCTCTTGCCAGGCCTGAACTTGTGTGTTGAGAGAACACAACTTTCCCATGTCTACCTAATCCGTGTTAGTGCTAGGAATGAACCAGGAGCCGAGGAAATCAGAACTGGTCAGGTTCTGCTGTACTCCTTAGGGCAAGTTAAAACAATCTTGGCTGCTGCGCTGCCTCAGTGCTGAGCAAGTCTGTATCCATTATTCCTGTTCGTTTCCACATGAAACAGCTTCTGGTATGTGTGGGTTATCTCATTATTTTTACGGAGTTAATATTCAAACTCTTTTCTTCCTCCTAGGCCCAGCCTCCCGCTCAGTGGAGAAGCTGCAGGAAATGATTAAATCTGGAATGAATGTTGCCCGCCTCAACTTCTCTCACGGCACCCATGAGGTAAGGGGTGGGGTCTGAGCAGATACAGCCCTGTCTGGGCTGCGTGTGTGCCTGCTCACCCTGTTTGTCACAGAAGAGTGAAATCCAGCTTTCTCTAGACCAGCCTTGGTGTGGGAAGGCAAAACTTCTCTGCTTCCAGGGAAAGCATGCTGCTGGTACACACTGAGCCCACATGACTGCTGATAACATTTAGTGCCCTTTCTGAGCCCTGAAAGCAATTCAAGTGGCTTCCACACCCTGCTTTCTACTGGGGAGCCAGGTAACCGATACCTGACACTTGTGTGCCAACTGCTTGCCAGCAAAACCTTGCATTCTTACTGCTTCCTCCTGTCCTGCCATATGGTGGACAAAGCTGTTGCTTCTCAGCAGGACCTGAGAACATCTGTCCTGGTGTTGCTGTGCACCTCGTCAGTTGTTCATCTCACTACTTGTGTTATTGCTGGTGCTTTTGCAAGCAGGTGATCAATGAATAACCTCTGTTTTTAAAGGAAAACTGTTAGTGATTTGAAATAATGACTTCCTAGTTGAAAGAGTTACGACGCCTTGGGTTTGCTTGGTGAACCAGCTGCTCCGGTTTCCTGTTGGCACCATGGTATCTGGGAGGTGGTTTGGTAAGCTTGTAAGAGGAAGGTCAAAAGTAATCAATGCTGTTCGTGGCAGACAAACCCTTATTTATATAAATAGATCTTCAGTGATACTGGAGGAGCTGAGGATCCCATTCCAGGTTGCCTAGAATGCCCCTCCTGAGCCTTCCTGCTGAGTTTCTTTAACCTTGGCAACCCTTCAGCTTTGAAAATGTCAGACAGTAGCCAGTAGCAGCAGCTGTAGGTGGCTTTACTTACTGGACCATGAGCCTCACAATGTGTAACAGCTCACTCTCTCATGGTCTTTAAAGGCCACAGGACACTGTCAAAATGAAAAGGTCTGCTGCTTAATGTGGAGAACCATCTGACCTTGACTAAATACCCAGGGGTAGTGTTGATGTGTAGGCTGCAGTTAGCAAAACCTGCCTGAAGAACGGGTAGCAGGGAGTAACTCTGCTCTCAGGAGTCAGATCCTGCAGCAGGGTGGCTGTGGGTTGGCTGACTCGGCAGGGAATTGGTGGCCAGGCTGAAACTGGGAATTTTCACACTGTTACTGCCAGTGGAGTCCCTGCTGTGGTTTGTGTACTTGTTAGCTGAGGTCGAGGATAGGGACAGTGGCTTTCTGCTTTGGGTGAGGTCTAATTGCACATTTCAAACAGATGAGGTTAGGTTACAGCAGGCTCTGGTCTTGCTGTCATCTCCTGTTGAATTTGACTGTCAGCCAAAGCCAGGCTTAACTTTGAGATCCCCTTGTGATTCCTCTGAAACATCCTGGTTTCCAGTCAAGCTGCAGATGATCTTTAACTGTCCTGAGCACTTGGGTTCTTGTGTCCACCTTAAAGCATTCAAGAGGGCTTCAACTTCATCAGAAGTGCCCTCACACCTGGCTGCCACTCTCTTGGGTGAAAAAAAAAAAATAGGCTTTTACTTTCCAGCTATGCCCACATTCCTCTTTGCATAGATAACTCTTGAGGAAGTCAGAATCCCTAGAAGGCAGTTAAGTCATCAGCATCAAACAGAAAGGAAAAAAAATGCCAGGTGACTGGGAGCAGATGAACATAACAGCACCCTTCAGGCAGGTTTTCTGTACTGCACTCATTTAGGCTGCAGCGCACGGGGCCTACTCGGGCTTGACTAGCACGCTCAATCAATAAACTAAAATTTTCCTGCTCTCACAAGGTGTCAAGGGTGCACACAAGAACTTTAGCACATCTTTCCCTGGCCCCACCTTCCTGGCACAGGGTTATCATCCCCACCATACAGAAGGGCTGGTGTGGAGGTGGATGTGGGTGGTGTGGGGCAGCCAGGTGTTCCCAGGGGAGTCAGGGCTGTGGTGCAGGGAGGGTAAAGGCCATGCTTTATCTATAAAAGCCTGTCAAGTGTTACACAACTTGAGTCGAGGTTATCTCTTAATGTTGTTTAAACAAGTAAAGTAAACTGATCTGCTAGTCATCTGAAGCTCGCTTAAGGTAGTTGGGATGGGATTTTCCCTGCAGAGCTGTCTGTTTTGAAACTGGCAGTGTTAGAGAGCTCTTGCACGTGGGAAACTTTACAAGCCAGGTGTGTGGTGGTGGAGTCTTGAGCTGCCCTCTGTGATCATATTGCTTCTCAAAATAAAATAATACTTAAATAGATAACGTCCTCTTAGCAAATCCTTTATCTTAAGGGAAAGTTAAAGCCAAAGAGTTGTAAGAAGACATGTCTGTGCTTGCCTCTGTCACACTGGAAGGCTGTGAGGGATTTGGCAGCTCAGAAGATGGCATCCTCTGTTCTATGACATCCTTCTGTGTTCTGAAGGGATAAGATCTGCCACGTGTAGCCCTCACTGAGCAGTGACATTTTCCTGGCATTCATGAGTTTTTCTCTGCACATGGCTGTCTGCCTGCCACTGCTGCTGTTGTTCTGCTATGTGGACTAGGCAGATGTTCAGCAGAACTCTTGGAAATGTTCTTCCTAAAGGCCTGTTGGTTGGTGAGCAGCAAGTGTTTCCTGATGGAAATGACTTCACCAGAGTGCCTGGGCTGTCTCCCTGAGTTGTTCTTGGATTACAACTGGGCACACTCGAGGTGTAGGTAGATAACTGCTGGACTCCACTTCTCATGTAGCCTTTGTATCCTCACGCGTGGCTTTCTGGAAGCTCAGTCAGAATTAAATTCTCAAGCTAGAGCTGCAACAGCATAAAGTGAGAACAGAGCTGTCAGCCTTGGCAAACTTGGGGTGTGCAGTGGTCTGTTTATAAGCGTTGGAGTGGAAGTGGGCTGAATGTTTCCATCTCTGTTTCCTTGCTAGTATCATGCAGGCACAATCAAGAACGTGCGAGAAGCTACAGAGAGCTTTGCTTCTGATCCCATCACCTACAGACCTGTGGCTATTGCACTGGATACCAAGGGACCTGAAATCCGAACTGGGCTCATTAAGGGAGTAAGTTGCTCTTTTTTTGTGTGTGTGTGAGACAAGATAACCATGATACACCTTTGGCCTTTTTCTAACAAAAAAAAGGTCTCCAGGACACGAGTTGACAAACCAGCTACCAAATGTTATGACAAACTGCTGCATGCTTGTGGGGTGGTTGTGTGCTGGTTTTTACTGGTTTTGCTGAAACGCATGTTTTGACATGCAGAGTGGCACAGCAGAAGTGGAGCTGAAGAGGGGTGCACAGCTCAAAGTGACTCTGGATAATGCCTACATGGAGAATTGTGATGAGAACGTGCTGTGGGTGGATTACAAGAATATCACCAAGGTTGTAGAAGTTGGCAGCAAAATCTATGTTGATGATGGGCTGATTTCCTTGCTGGTTAAGGAGAAAGGTGGGTAACAACTGCTCTAGTAATGCCTCTTGCTTTTTTTCCTCAGAATATAATTGTGTTTTTCTCCACTGCTTTTTAGCTTGCAGTTGTGTATTAAAGAAAGGAATATGCAGTTCTTAATGCTGTTGGGAGCAAAACAGCCTCTATTTCAATGGCAGCATGTTTCTAAAACCTTAACTCAAGCTGGCTTTCCTGAAATCCTCTTGAAAGGGTGAATGTGTGATAGGGACATAAGGGTGCTCATGATCAGAGCTTTTTAGGAGCTAACTCATACTTCTAATGTAGGATTTTAACTGATTTTGCAGCATAAATACTGAGTTTCATGGTTAGGAACAGAACTAGCTTCAACTGGTAACTTAGAGGCAAGGTTAGTACCACAATCCTCCCTTTATAGTGCTGTCTCAACTGCTCTAGCCTCAACATACCTCCTCTGATCCCCAAAGATCACAGAGAGGGGTAGAAGTGAGGCTTTTGGGTTTTTGAATTTCGTGCTCCAGGGCTGCTGTGTGCAGAAATAGCACCTGGTCGCTTTCCTGGGGAGACATTCCCATCTTCCTGCATGGAACAAGTAGCATCTTTTCTTGGAGGAGCTGTTAAAAATTGGTCTTTTGTGCTCCCACGGATACGTTGCCAGCTTGTGTTACATAAATTGGCTGAAGAGGGCAGTGCTCGGCTTTTACCATGTGCAGTCGCTGTTGACACCATTGTTGTCAGGCAGAGAGAGGTGATGTGGGAGCTGGCAGCTCTGGTAGATGCTGATGGTGGGAACACATCTGTTTCAGGCAAGGACTATGTCATGACTGAGATCGAGAACGGCGGCATGCTCGGCAGCAAGAAGGGAGTGAACCTGCCTGGCGCCGCGGTTGACCTGCCTGCAGTCTCTGAAAAAGACATTCAGGACTTGAAATTCGGTGTGGAGCAGAACGTGGATATGGTGTTTGCTTCCTTCATCCGCAAAGCTGCCGATGTCCATGCCGTCAGGAAGGTGCTAGGGGAAAAGGGAAAGAACATCAAGATCATCAGCAAGATAGAGAACCACGAGGGTGTGCGCAGGTGAGCTTTGTGCGGGTGATGCTTGGGGTTTGTCACCCTGGATCAAGAGAAGAACACAACTTCTTCATGCTCTAGTCCAGACTCCTGGTCTCTGACCTGCCAGCAGCAGCAAACTTACTGGTCCAAGTACCAGTGCAGGCTGTCACTTACTGCCTTGTTGTGTGAGTTTTGTAACTGTCATGTTCTCTGAGCTCATCCCCATGCCTGAAAAGTCTGTGATAGTCTCCAAGTGTGAGTTCAAACATATCGGAGTTGCTATTCTGGATTGAAATTGGTTAGCCTGGGACAAATTGTCAGACTAAAATACCTGTAATCCACTCAGTGCTATTTGGTCTTTTCTCAATGGCCTTTGGCTTTTGAAAGCTTTATGTATGACTTTTTATGTGCTCTGAGTCAGTCTGGGTTTTTTCCTCCTGCCTTGGCATTGCAGCGTCGGAGACTGGGATGTGGAAAGTGCGTGTGCCAACAGCAGAGCTGCCTGGTGTGCTCCAGAGTCGTGATCCCTTTGAAGAGGGATGATGGAACAGGCAGGAAGGTGCTGGAGTAACAAACCTTTACTCTTGTCCTCAGGTTCGATGAGATTATGGAGGCCAGCGATGGCATTATGGTGGCCCGTGGTGACTTGGGGATTGAGATCCCTGCTGAAAAAGTCTTCGTGGCCCAGAAGATGATGATAGGGCGCTGCAACAGGGCTGGCAAACCCATCATCTGTGCCACTCAGGTACTGGAAACACAGTAGTGCCTTGGAACTGCTGCAGTCTGGCAGGGGGGTGAACCTCAGTAGCTCTTCAGGACTTGATGGCTTTTCTCTAGATGCCATGAGCAAAGAGGTTTTGCTCATCACTGAATAGCCCATGTTGAGGCACTTGTAAGATGTGTTTGGTATCTTCCCAAGCAAGCTTACATTATCTCTTGTGTGGCTGCTGATGGCTTCACCTTAAAGCTTCATGCAGCCTGAGCCTTTTGGGCTGACTGAACAAATTCTGCGGAAAAAAATGACTTTGTGCTTTGCCTTGACATCTGGTAGCAGCACATCTGTCTAACAGAGCAGATTGCTGAGGTTCCTGGGTATCCTACAAGGAGGACCCACACTGACACATTAGAAGGAGCTAAGTATAGAAGATGGATCTCCTCGTTACCCTGGGAGTGTCTGCTGAGGGAGGGACACTCAGCTTCACTGGTTCCAGTAGGCATCATGTGCAGACAGTCCTCCAGCACTGGGAGCACTGGTTTCCTGGCCATGTCTGCTGTGTGCACAGGCTGTGGAAGCTGGAACTGTCTCTAGGCAGCAGCCATCAGACAAGGTTCTGGGTTTACAGCAGCATGTGCTCCTCTCCCTGTGTTGCTGTTGAAGCGTGGCTGAAGTGCTGCCCCGGGTGCTCTTTCCTGAGGAAGTAAGAGATGTTTGTCCCATGGTGAGCTGCAGCAAGGGGAGAGCTGGGCACCTGAGCTATGTAGAAGAGCTGGCCAGGCTTTGCCATGCCATATCAGCTTCTGGAAGCAGGAGGAAGGAAGAAGTAAACTTGTGGAAAACTCCTGTTTTCCACTCTGAAATTTTCAGAGTGGGTGCTAAGGAGTTAATTGTTCTGAGTTTATTATGACATACTATATAAAGAACTGGAAATTTTATGTTGGATGAGGATGACTGTAGTTGGTGCAGGTCATCCTGTTCTACCTGCCTCTAGATAAAAAAAAACAAACCCTAGGTGCTAATCCAGGAACCTGTGGCTTGATTTGAGCTTTCCATAAGGATGTCTAAGGCAGTACTCTGCCTTAAAAGGGCTCAGAGTTCCTTGGATCTAGCCCTGTGCAAAGAAGTTAAAGTGGAAAGTTAGTGTATTGTGTCTGATGCTGTGTGGGTTAAATCTTCCTGGAAAAGGAGTAAGTTCAAAATGGAGTGGGTTGTGTTTCTTGGGGACTAGACCCCTCTCTGTCCTTTTGCCCCAGGACAGCTTTCCTGCCCTTTTCCATAAAGTCTATTGAAGAGCAGCACTGACAGAACAGCTGGGCTGATTCTTTCTGTGGTGTCTTGATCCCTTTGGGTGGGTTCTCTTCCAGATGCTGGAAAGCATGATCAAGAAACCTCGCCCAACCCGTGCTGAGGGCAGTGACGTTGCCAACGCCGTCCTGGATGGAGCAGACTGCATCATGCTCTCCGGAGAGACCGCCAAGGGAGATTACCCACTGGAGGCTGTGCGCATGCAGCACGCTGTGAGTACTGCCACCCATCTGCCCCGGGGGGCCTGGCCCTCACCCACAACTAGGGCTGCACCTCCCATGTGAACGGGGCACCAAGAGAGCTTGGTGTGCTTGGTGGCAGCACCCCGAAGTC
Organism: Phaethornis superciliosus; assembly: GCA_023637945.1. Lineage (NCBI taxonomy): Eukaryota > Metazoa > Chordata > Aves > Apodiformes > Trochilidae > Phaethornis > Phaethornis superciliosus. The sequence goes on from JAJQWJ010000012.1 coordinate 17,772,658, forward strand.
CCAGCTGGTGATTTCTATGTTCATACTCCTGCTGGGAGCTTTTTTTGGGCCCTGAAACCACACTTTGTGTGCTCCAAATTATTTGCAGGCAGAGCTGAGAGCAGCTCTGTAATACTTCAAAATCTAAAAGTTCACATTTTTTAATACTAATTTTTGTTTAGACTGGGGCGTGGGGGGGTTGCCTTTTGTTTTGGGTTTCTTCAAATGCCCTATTCCTTTTGGTGTAAGAAGTGCCTTCAGCTTCTCCAAGGTCAAGGAGCTGCATAAGCCGTTTATCTCTAGATAATAAAAGGTATCGGCTGGCTCCACTGGGGGGGGATGGGGGAGGGTTGTGGGTCTGATTTACAGCACTTACATTCAGCACCTGATGCGCTCTGGATGGGGGGTGTTGGTTTCACTAGTACTGACAGCACCATATTTTTACATGCCTGAACTGCCAGAAACCTCTGCTCTGCTTCGAGTTCACTCAGCTCATGTTTCAGCTGATAAAAAAGCCTGATGTCAAGTGTTGCTTCTACCCACTTACCAGAGCTGTGAATCACAGCAGTGATAACTCCAACCAGTTATAACTCTCACCAGTTTTATTTGCAGTTCAGGTTACCTTGACTAATCAACTCAGGTAGTGTTTGTTTGCAGTGCATTATGAAAATGGCTCTTGCCTTTATCTGGTCAACATGCAGTGGTGTTTTTTTGCACGTGCCAAATGCAAAATACAACTTGATTACCAGATACTGACTGCTGGTTTGCAGGCTGAACACTAACAGGGCACCTAAAAGGTTCTTCCACAGTTCTTAATCCCTTAAATCACAAGGGTTGACTTTCTACCAAGAGTTGGAAACTTGCTGCAAGAAACCATATACCTGGGGTTCCATTTTGGCATTCATACTTGTATTGTAGCTGTGGCCTGAGCTTGGGATCCATTGCTCATGCTTCCATCTTCCAGCAGACCTGGGAATAGTGATGTTCACTCTGTCAGGCCCATGTGGCAGTACAGAAGGTTTCAACCCTCTGTGCAGAAGACTTACTCTGATTAATGTAACCTGGCACAGGCAGCAAGGTGCCAACTCTTGTAAGCAGCAGCATGTTCCCAAGCTGTCAGGATCTTTCATCAGAGCCAATTCCCTTGCTGATAGTTGGGTGGAGCCCTCCAAACCAATAATGCCTCAAATAACCAGGATCTGAAGATCTGCAGCATAGCCAGAGGTGGTGAGTATTTCAATTGGAAGTAGCTAAGTGGTCACAGCAAGGGGAAAGCACCTCTGGTAGAGAGTGGCTCCTGTATGTGTTCCTGAAACTGCCTCAGGTTGAGTTTACGTATTTGTTTATCCAGTCCTGCAATCTATTAACAGCCAGCCTTGAAGGATGGAGCTTGCTCTTCAGGTACTGGCATCTTTGTAAAAAATGCCACGTGCCTCAATTTAGTAGCAAGCTTCCAAAATTTGGGCAGGCTGTTTCCCTCTTGTGCAGTGGGCTGCCTTCTAGTTCTGGTATCAGATGCCACCCTGGCCACACTGTCTTAATGAGACCAAGGATTAAGTAGCTGCTTCATTCTCCTTTCTCCCACCTCCACTGGGGTATCTCCACTTGGGTAGCAGCTGGAACCCCCCCAGCTGTTTCTGTGTAAGTAAAGCCAGCGGTTATGTGGAGTTGGGAGCTGCTGTGCCCTTCTGCAGCCACACTGAAAGCTGACACAAGTGTGTCCATGCTCTTAACAGCTGGGGAATGCAGGGTCCCTCTAAACTTGGGTTTATCCTGGACCAGGAACTGAAGATAAACTGCCTAGCTCTTGCCTTTGGAGGAAGTGTTTTGAGGCAGATGCTTCCATTTTCTCTAATGGCAAAGTGACAAGCTAGCAGAGATAAACCTGACTGCGTTAGGAGCAGAGCTGGCACTGGAGCCATGTTCCGGCCTGTGACATGTGCCTTGTTATTTTTAGACATAAGATACTTAACTACTTTGGCTTAAACTGATATCTGTGGAAGAGGGATAATTCCTGACATCAAGTAAAATAATTCATTAACACTAGAGGAACAAAATTCTTATTTGGCAGGGGTCTAACTATAAAGCTTTTATTGTAATGGTACCTCAGGCTCTCCTTAAACATGAACTAGTCATGCTTTGTGTAGCAGCTGCTCACTTTCTGGAGTAACTGAATTAAGTTGTCCTTGAAAAGATGATCAACCTTTGCATGCTTTTCTAGTTTCTGCAAGCCTTCTTTATTGGGTTGTCCAGGGCTAACGCAGCCTTCTGTGGGATGGGGGTGGCCTTCCAAAGCAAGTGATTCCCAGGCTACAAGGATGAAGAGAGAACTCAATTTATTGCAAATCCTTTGTCTCAACAGAAACCCCATAGTCGTGCCTCTGCACCCCTTGTCTGGCACTGTACAAACCCCCCAGCATGTTGTGACAACCCTGTAAAGACGACTTGTTCCTCCTGTTTATTTCTCTTAATTACTGAGAGGGAAGTTGGTACTGCATTTGGAGGTGAAACTTCCTTGGCTCTCAAGTGAAACTAAATCTTATGAAGTTGGGTGAGACCAGGCTGGCAGCTCATCGCGTGCATGTTTGCGCCGTTAAAACTGTCCCAGCTTCACTGTGTCACACTGGGGAAGTGTGAAGGGGGAACACGGAGCTACAGGGATTATTTCCTCTCAAGGAGCTGCAGGCAGGACAAACCTGTGATGCATTACAGACTGAGTTGCAGTCAGTGAACGCACAACCTGAGAGCCAAAGAGTTTCACAGCCTGAGCTCTAATATCCTCTTGCATGCATTACTGTGATGATTCAGCAAATTAACGTGATCTCATGTTACTCTGGTGTATCTTTCCTCTTTTTCTTTTCCTTTTTCTCCTCCTTCCCTCTTACTGGTGCCTGCAGATCGCTCGTGAGGCTGAGGCCGCAATGTTTCATCGTCAGCTGTTCGAAGAAATTTTACGCCTCAATGTTAACAACAGGGACCCTGCCGATGCCATGGCAGCGGGTGCTGTGGAGGCCTCTTTTAAGTGCTTAGCTGCAGCCCTGATAGTTCTGACCGAGTCTGGCAGGTAGGGCTCAGAGAGGGGGCTCGGTGTCAGTTCTTTCCACAAGTAAAAGCTCTTTCCATTCTAACACTGCAAATAGCAAGCAGCTCTCTGCTGCAGTGTCAGCCTTGCATAACCACTGCTGTCTGAACCCAGCTTCTCTGTGACAGGGAGGGACTCCAGGTAGGCAGGAGCAGAGCAAGAGTGCCTGGCAGTTGGCATGGATGTCATCTGAGTGTGGGCTCAGCAGGGCGAGTTGATTCAGGAGGTGTCACCCATTTGGAAATGAAACCCAGGAGGATGGAATGGTTCCTCTGCACTGCTGGGGGCTGAGCGTTGCAGCTTCCATCCCAGCATCTCAAGCTCAATCTGGGCTTGCTAATTGGTAACAACATAAAAAACTGAGGGTATTTGTGTGACACCTGGCTGATAGAGCACCTCGCCTTGCCCTGTGCCGCCCCGAGCGACTGACGTGAGTGTTGTCTCCTGGAACGCGTGTTGCTCTTATAGATTGCCCGGGAGGCCGAAGCCGCCATCTTTCACAGGCAGTTGTTTGAGGAACTGCGCCGTCTGACTTCCCTCAACTGCGATCCCACTGAGGCCGCTGCTGTTGGCGCTGTGGAAGCGTCCTTCAAGTGCTGCAGCGGGGCCATTATTGTTCTCACCAAGTCTGGAAGGTAGGAGGTGATAGGTTCCCTCAGGTCCAGCCCACTTTGTGCCAGGGTGGGGGAAGGAGCTTCACAAAAAGATGGCTTTGAAAACTGGAGCTGTAATGGTGAAGCCTGGGTTTTGGCAGTGACCAAGAGCCCCCATTGCCTGCCTGTGGCGCAGTTTCCTCGGGAGATGGGCAGACAGCTCAAACATCTGCACACACATATCGTCCGAGTTCCTGGGCCTGCCTCTGCCAGCGTGGCATCACCACCCAGCCCTGCCTCCCCTCACTGCTGCGAGTGGCATCTCTGCCAGCAGTGCTGGCTGGAAGAATCAAGGGAAAATATGAGTTGCAGCTTTGATTCAAACTTGGCGAGAATTTGATGTAGCAGTAAGGCAGAAGCTCGGTGAATGCAGAATGTATTGGTTTTTAAATTGAAGCCTTGGCCTTTTGTAGCAGCACCCAAATTATTGTCCCCTTGCTGAATTCTTCAGGCATCAGCCCAGCTTGCCTAAACCAACCCAAGGGGCGAAGAGGGGACTGCTTAGCCCAGAATTGTTAGCCAGGGAAATGGGAAGTGTCGGCCATCTCCTCTTAAAAGCTTCCTTACACCAGCCTGTGAGTAACCTCAGTGAACAGAACAGGTGTCTGTCAGGAATCCAGTAGCCGAGTGCTGCCTGTGCTCAGGTGAGCTCCAAACCTTGGATGCAGATGAGAGACAGCAACAGGGACATGCTTGGAGCTGCATAGTTTGGGATTTCCGTCCAGAGACAGTGACAGCCACGAAGTAGAGATCAGCTTTTCCAGCTAGAGGAACTAGGCTGCCCGCTCTCAAAGCACGTCCGACTGTAAGTCTCAGGCTGCTTTCTGGAAGAAAAGCTCAATTATCTTGTGCTGTGTTCAGACTAAAGAAACAGTGCAGCAGCAGAGAGGTGAGATGCGCACTGGGCTCAGTCTACCTGAAGATCTGGACTGTCAGTGAATCCTTCACCTGAATTTGCAGCTTAAAATGATTTGAAGCAGCTGCCTTCTGCAGAGATGGGAAGTGACTATAGTCTGCACAACCTTGTGCTTTAATGTTTCTTTGTGAAAGGTTCCAGTCTTGCACTTGACCTTTTTAAAGAGATTAGTACTCTGGTACGTGAATGTTTTAACTGTTTCGTACCTGGGTCTCCTGGAGCTACCAGGAAGCATTTTGGGTAGGCATGGGAAGGATTGTCTGAGAGCTGACACGTGTGTTTGGATGCTTCCAGCAGACTGCTACTGCCTGCTTTAAGCAGCGAGTATTGCTGAGCTTGGCTCCACTAAACAAGGCTGAAAAAGCTAATGAAGATCCTGGCATTCTTGTGGGGATGTAAATGTCATGGCCTTGCAGTTTAAATGTCCATTTATTTGTAGATGCCCTCTGTGATGCAGATGCTGTGCCCAGAGAAGGGGAAGCTGTAGTTTACACAGCCAGGGGGTGTGTGAAGGCATTTTAGGGATTCTGACCCCAGCTTCCCAAGAGAAATTTTGGCTTTGTTTGCATTTGCTTCCTGGTGGTCACAAGGACAGAGCTCTGTGCAGAGGAACCACCGGCCTGTTTGCTGGCTTCAGTGGTGAACGTGGCTGGGAGGCAAATAGCCTCATCCTTTGCAAGCTGCAAAAGCTGGCACCAGCTTTCCATCCCATAACCCCAGAGCTCCTCAAAACAGAGGGAACTTGCAGGGACTCCTGCTGAGATGCCAAGGACTGCTTGCAGAGGCCAGAATAAATGGCACTTTGCCACCTTAACATAGCAACAGGGACAAATAAAGGCCTTGTTTTGGGGAGCGAAACACGCATATGGCACTTCTAAACTCAGGGCCGAGGTGATTTTCCTGCAAGACCAGAGTAGGGGCTGTCACCTTTGGTGGTGGTCCACCCAGTTGCCTGACTGGGAATTACACAGAGCATCAGCCTTGTTGGTGAGCTTGGCTCTCTCCAGCATCCCCTGTGGTCGTGTTCTGTGTCCCTCCTGGGGTTTTGTGGAGCCCCCCAGGGTGACAGGCCTGCCTCACTGCTGCTTCTGCTCCCTGGGGCTGCATGCAGGTGTCCTCTCAGGCCCTGTGCCTGTCACACCATGCTCCACCTCATCTCTGCTTCCCTTTTAGATCAGCACACCTGGTGTCCCGATACCGCCCGCGGGCTCCCATCATTGCTGTGACCCGGAATGACCAGACAGCACGCCAGGCCCACCTCTACCGGGGCATCTTCCCTGTCCTCTGCAAAGAACCAGCCCTGGATGCGTGGGCTGAGGATGTGGATCTCCGTGTTAACCTGGGCATGAATGTTGGTGAGTGAGAGTCTTGTGGGAGGGGGTGCTTTTGGAGTGATGAAAGGGAGGGGAACTGGGTGTTGACAGTATCTGATTGGGAAATGGGGAACAGCAGAACAGCAGTTGCATGAACACAACCACAGCTGATTGGGAAATGAGGCAGCAGGTTTGTCGTGGTGACTGTAAAATAGGTTCCAGTAAAAAAAAAAAAAAAACGAGGCTGGTTTTAATGTGTTAAACCACAGTGCTCATCACTTCTGATGGACATGAGCAGCCTGGAGCAGCTCCAAAGCTGCTCTTGAATTTCAAGCTTAGTGTTGCAAAGGAGCCCAAAGCGAAGGATATGAGATGAGTTAGGCAGCAATGGGACTGGGGTCTTGATACCACTTTAGAGCTGTGTCTGCTGTGGGGGTGGGTGGGGATCAGCTGTCCTACACCTCATGGGGTGAGGAGCAGCTGGGACCGGATTTCCAACACTTTCCTCTCTTCTCTCCTAGGCAAAGCGCGTGGGTTCTTCAAGAGTGGTGACCTCGTGGTCGTCCTGACAGGCTGGCGCCCTGGCTCTGGCTACACCAACACCATGCGCGTGGTGCCCGTGCCCTGAGCCTCTGGCTCCCACCAGCACCCATCTCTCCCTCTCTTCCCACCCCCTCTCTGCCTTTTCCTGTGCGTTAGACCAGCCACCAGCCACCGCCTGCCATGTTTCCCCCCCTCCCCCCTCTAGTGTGGATGTAGGTTGCTCAACACCACCCAGTGCAGCAGCAGCAATGGGGGGAAGATACCTTAAATCACTTAAAAAAAGTTAAATATATATACTTGAAGTGTTTAGTTTTTTTAAAGACCTTCCCCAGTGTGTGTCAGAGTCAGCGTAGGAGTTGCCAGGACTCCTGGGAGCCTGGTGGCTTTTCTCAGGGTGTGAAATGTCCCCTTCCCCACCCCATTTTGTGGTGATGGGGAGGGAGGGGGGCAATGTGTGGCCATGGTTCCCCTGTACCCCTCTCACTCCAGGCAAGCTGCTATCCCCTGTCATCTGCAGCCAGCCCTTCCCCCCCCAGACCCCATCCCGCGTGGATCCAGGTGTTTTCCAGGGCTGGGGTAGGAGAAGGGAACTGGCTCCCTGCACACGGTGTACCCCTGTCTGCCTGTCTCGTGTTAGTTGTGTCCCCCCACCCCTCACTCTGCTGGGCGCCGGGGTGGTAGAGTACAAGAGCACAAGTGTCAGTCAATAAAGAGCAGCTGAAGCACCCGCCGGCCGCTCTCATTGGGCCGGGGGAGCGGTGTGGGCTGGCGGGGCTCTGAGGGCCGGGGCTGAGGGGGGTGGGGGCCCGCGGACCCTTTAAGAGCCGCCCGACCCCCGGGCTCCGCCGTCGGCTGCGGTGGGCGGGGCTTTGAGGAGCTGTTTGGGGCAGCGGCCAATGGGAACGCGCGGCGGGGGTGGCGGGCGGCCAATGGGCGGGTGGCGTGGTGCCGCGAGGAGGCCGGGCGCGCGGGGCATGACGGCGGCGGGCGGCGCGGGGCCGCCAGGCAGGTAGGAGCCCGAGGGGGCAGCGGGGCCGGCGGGGGGCAGCGGGACAGAACCGGGGCCCGAGGGCGGACAGGGCCCGCCGGGCGCTACCCCCGTACCGCCGGGGAGCGTGCTGCTAATCCCCGGCCTGCCCCCGCTGGCAGCGTCGTGCTCCGAGGAGAGCGCGGAAACAGGGAGGCCCGTCACCCCCTTCCCCCCCCCCTCCTCACCTCCTGAGGGGAGGAACCGGGTGGGGGTCCGGCAGCCGCCGGTGCTGACGGGGATGGGGGTGGGCTGGAGAACCGGCCCCGGGGATGTCCTTGGCGCTCCCGGTCCCCCTTCCCCCCCCTCGGCGTGGCTCGGTGCCGGCCCTGCGCTCCCGGCCCGCCACTGCCCCACCGCCGCCCCGCGGGGCTCAAGGCCGGACTCGCTCCCCGGCGGGGGATGGTGGAGCGGCTCCCGGTATAACTCGGGATCCCGGGGACTGAGGGTGATCCTGGGACTGAGGCCTTGGCTGCGATCCGCCGGGCACAGGGTGGCTGCGGGGACAGAGGCTCCGTCTGCCCGTCCGCTCCTTGACCTCCTGCTCTCTCCGGACAGACCCCGGCCCTTCCCCTCCAGCATCCTCGGCAGTGGCTCCGCTCCAGCCGCCAACACAAGGGACTGAAATGACCTTGAAAGCCGGGAACAAGGGCAGCTCGCCGGATCCCGCCCGGGCTCGCTCGGGCCGAGGCAGCCCGGCCCCAAGTGCCTCCCTCTGCCTCTGATCCTCGGGGTTTTTTTTTTTTTTTTTTTTTCTCGGAGGCGAAATCCCTGACTCGCTCTCTCCTGCCTCCGCCCCTCGCTTCCTCCTCGCTTGCGCCAGCAGCAGGGAAGGGACCCAGCGAAAATCAAACGCCCCGCACCGCTTCCAGGCCGGATCCCAGCGCTGTGTAAGGGGAGGGAGATGCTGGGCGGGAGGGGGAAGCACCGGGCTCCGCTTGGCAAAGCTGGAGCCCGGGGGACGAGCTGGGGGTCCGGGGGAGCCCGCATGGGCAGAGGGGGTGGTGTCAGCCCCGGTACCGCGGGCAGGGGGTCACCAGGAATGTTTTTCCTTTGCTGGGGAGTTCTCTGTCCAGCTGCCTCCTCTTGGAGGCTCCATGTGGCGACTGTGTTTGTTGTGCTTGTAGTTCGGGACACTTGGCATGGTGGTTTTCCTGCAGGAGCAGCTTCCTCCTGAAAAAGCGAAAGTCCTTGAGGAGGCTGATGCTGTGAGCAGCTAGAAAGTGTTTTCTTCCCTGTGCTGCTCCTCTTCCCTGTGGAAGCAGCTCTTGGCAGAGAGATGTCCCCATCAGCTGTGCCTGGAGCCCAAACTTACCTCGTACTCCTAAACTTTGGATTGCAGTCCCTGCCACAGCTGGGAGCTGGGTTGGAGCAAGATCTGGAGAGGGGGAAACAAAGTGATGTCTCCACTGGGACTGAGGATGCTCCTTGCATCCCCCAGACACTCTCTGGAGTCACCTGGTGCTAGTGCTTTGTCAGGGGACCACGACCTGGGACTTGTCTCTGGCAGTAACCATAAAGGGGAGAGAAAAGCAGGACAGGGCTATGCAATGCTTCCAGGTCTTCCCCAACTTCTGTTTTTTCTTATTTTGTGGCCTTTCTGTGTGTTTTGTGACCTTGGGGGTGGTTCACAAGCAGGGGGTGCCTCTCACCCTCCCCTGCATGGTGCCCCTTGGTGTCAGCTCTGGTTAGGGCTAAATCCTCTTGCTCGGATTAAGCAGCACAACTGCTTGGGGATTTAAGGGATGACGTGGGGGAAGCTGGAGAAGGCTGCCCTCTGGAGAGGGAGGCTCTGGAGTGGGGATTGAGCCCTTTTTTTCACCATGGGGTGGGGGAGGGAGAAAGGCTTTGGTACTTCTATGGCAAGAGTTTTGGCTTTAGCACAGCATCACCTGGTAGAGGGTGTTTGCAGCACAGCACTGCCCGTCCTGAAGGCACAGGATGTCTGAGGAATTGGGCAGGGAAAAAGCTTGTTGGTGCAAAGCCAAGGGATGCTATTTTAGTGCTTCTCATCAGTAGAATCTTCCTTCCATTGCAGGCGCATCTTTTGACCTGAGCTGCTCCTTAAAAGCAACACAACCTCAGTGTCTCTGTTCTGTCCCTGTGCTGCTTGAGCTTTTGGGCCTCGTGGGCTGCTTGTTTTCTTTTCCAGTGCCAGCTGCAGGGATCTGGGAGCTGCTGCACAGCCCAGCCCAGCCCAACTCAGCCCTAACCTTGCAGCTCTGGTGACTGGTGTTTGGCTTTTCTGCAGCCCACGTACATGCTGTGTCTTGAGGGAGCATCCCCTGTGCCCCCAGCCAGGACTGAACCCAGCTCCATTGCATGGGGACAGCGTTCCACGGGGGCCCTTGTGGCTGCAGGGACCTGGGGGCTGGGGCAGCTTTGATTCTCAGGCTGTTTGGGTGATGGGTGTCAGAGAACAGCACCCCAGTCCTGTCTCTCCCTGAGCCTGTGAGGGTGCATGTAGGGAAGCAAGGGGCAGCGAAAGAGCTTCTCTCTATTCAGGAAGCATTTTGGGATGGTGTCTCTGCCTGGGTCTGCCCCACCGCTACAGCAACATCCCTGCGGGCACTGGGATGGGCTCCAGCTCTGAGCTTGTCCTGCCTGCTGGTACTTGTCCTGCCCACTGCCATCCTGCCTGTCCCCCACCTGCTCTGCCATCACCCCCTGCCCCTTCAGCTGAGTTCTCTTCCCCGGAATAATTTCCTCCCTGTAGATCCGATGGCCGTTTGCCGGCTTTTCCGTGCTCTTGGGACCTGGATCACCGCTGCGTGGCCCTGAGCTGCTGGCGAGCCTTGTGTACTCAGTAATCATGGATCAAGGCTGCAGAGGCTTTGGCTCTCTGTGCCAGGAGTGCTGCCACACGTCAATCTCCGGGTGCGATTTGCCCAGGGCGGAAGCGTCGCCTTCCTGGCCCGCTGGGCGATAACCTGCCCTGTGCTGTGCAGGGAGCATGTTTACTTTACCTGTCAGAGATGATGAGTGCCTCTGATAAAAGTTCTGATAGTAAATAATGGGCTTTAACAAGAGAAGAGCAATTAAAGGAGGGAGGTAGTGCCCTCGGCGCTGGCTCTGCCCTGGGAAGATGATGTTTACCGACCCTGAGGAGCAGACCTAGCCCTCGCTGGGTGAGATCTCCATCATCCCTGGAAATTTTGTAAACTTGTGACTTTTTTCCCATCCCAACCTCCATCTCCCTTTCTCTCTCCCTTTCTCTCTCCCTTTCTCTCTCCCTTTCTCTCTCCCTTTCTCTCTCCCTTTCTCTCTCCCTTTCTCTCTCCCTTTCTCTCTCCCTTTCTCTCTCCCTTTCTCTCTCCCTTTCTCTCTCCCTTTCTCTCTCCCTTTCTCTCTCCCTTTCTCTCTCCCTTTCTCTCTTCCTCTCTCTTCCTCTCTCTTCCTTTCTCTTCCTTTCTCTTCCTCTCTCTTGGAGGAGAGGTTCAGCTTTGGAGGGTGTTACCTGAGGCAGCAGGGAGGGAGTTGCTGCTCCTTGGCCACTCTTGCAAGCCCCAAGGAGTTCCCAGCAAGAAATGCCCTTTTTCCCTCGGTGTGACTTGAGATACAGCAGAAATATTCTTGTTGTCCTTGAGTGGCAGAGAACATCACTGTTCATGTGCAGACTGCAGTCGATGGGAAGGGATTTACAGCTCTGAAACGCATCCCTCCCCTCTCTCCCTTCCTCTTGGGAGCTAACAGGCTTCCTGTTGCAGCACCAGGCTGATGCATGAAAAAGTGTCTCCCCTGAAGAGCCCTGAGCCGATGCATGGCCGTGAGAAACTGGAGGCATCCCACAAGGAGAAGAGTTTGGATTCCCTTGACGGCAGGTGAGGAGCAGCATCCTGGAGGCTGCAGTCAAGTGTTTGCTCTTTTATCCTCCCTTTTCCACCTCCTGCAGCATCCCCGCTGCCCCGAGCCCCCAGATGCAACCCACTAGCTGGGAGTGGGCACAGGGGGCATTCCTCTTTGTTTTCACCCTCAAATAGCGGGGCAGACAGAGATCAGCCCTCTCTTGCAGCCCTCACCCTCAGAAGCACCTGATGCTATGATAAATCACTGAGACATCCAAAATGTGACTTCCCATAGGCTCTCTCCAACCCCATCTTGCCCCTTCTCTTCTTGCAGCATGCATGTTTTTGGGAGAAGGCAGGAGACCTGTGGCTCTTCACTTACCTGATTATTGTTGTTTTCCCTTCTAGCCTCCACCTGAATGAGGCCCTGAAGGATGAAGACATTAAGAAATGCCACAGGGAAGTGGTGAGTCTTTGTCTTTGGGAGCCAATGGGCTGGTTTGTTGTAGCCTGACTCTGGAATGTTCACCACGGAGGAGCCCACACAGGGCTGTAGGAGCTGGTGGCAAAGCCACAGTGGTTCCTGGTGCAGGGCCGAGGCTCCTGTGTGTGTTTTCCATTGGATTCGTGTGGCTCTTGATCCACCCTGTGAAAACATTCAGGGTTTTTCATCCAGAGCAAAGAAAAAAGTGAAAATCTTGGCTGCAAGCAGCTCATTTCCCTTCTGCTTAGACCTTTTTGCGTTGTTCAAATGGTGCCTAAAGCAGAGCTGTTTGGTCTGTCTACAAATGAGATGCTCTGTGAGGGAGAGGAGCAGAAGCAGGAGGCATTTTGCCTTTCCCCATGGAAAATATGGAGGAGAAAAACATCTTGCCAATTATTCGGAGGTATCTGGGAGGGTTATGGGGTTGGCAATGGGTTTGTGCTGAGACCTTGTGGGTGTTTCTTGGTGGTGGTTTGGAAGTGATGCCACAGTCCCTCCCCATGTCCCACTGTCCCCTGCTCTCCCCACTCTCTGGGGGGTGCCTAAGCTGAGCCCAGGTGATGCTGAGCTTTGATCCTCTTAGTGTCTGGCTCATCCTGTGACAAGGTGTGCGCAGCAAAGGTGACCTTGCCACCGTGGCCAGGAGGGCTCTGCCTCTGGTGCTGCCTGCAGACCAACCTCGCTGCCCCGCACTGCTTCGGGCTACTCTGGACCTCTCTGCCATCCAGGGTGCTGCCTCCTCCTCTGCAGGGGCACGGATCAGCTGAGGGGATTTCATGTACAACGTTGGGCTGCTTTGGAGCCTTTCACTTACACACAGAATTATTTAAGGACGCACCTGCCGAGGCTCCTGCGGCGGCTGCCGGCAGGCTTTGAAGAGACACCAGGAATATAAATAGCTGGATGGGCACAAAGCAAACGTTGTCACCGTGTCCCGGATAGGGGAAGAGCTCGAGGAGGAGGAGAGAAACAGCTAGGCAAAATAAATTGCCTGTGGATGAGCCTGGGAGAAAACCAGCTCCTCAGCAGCTCCTTAGATATGAGGGGAAATGTTTCTTTGGTAGGATGGCAGCTCGCTTGCTGGGTGCTGGATCCTCCCACCCTCCTCCAGCCCTTTGCACCCGCCATCCCCAGCCCGGTGGGACCCTGCTGCGCCACTCCCGGGTGCGGGCAGAGGGAGGGGTTTAATTTTTGTTGTGGGGGGGTGTGTTTTTTTGGGTCTCCTTATCGGCAAGGTCACCAGATAACTTTGCTCTGCTTCTTTTTTAGGCCGCTAGCAAGTACAACTCCCAGTACCACAAGCTGTTCAAGGACATCCCAACGGAGGAGAGTGTGCTGAAAGGTGGGTGGCATGGCAAGGAATGGGCATGGGAGCAGGGGATTTTGGCTGAGGGACTGCCATGCCCCTCTCTCTGCCTTGCAGTTTGCTCCTGTGCCCTCCAGAGAGACATCCTCATCCAGGGAAGGCTTTACATCTCCCCCAACTGGCTCTGCTTCTACGCAAACCTTTTCGGGAAGGATATCAAGGTAATGGGGGGCCCAGCCCACTCTGATCATCTTGGGATCATAGCTCAGGCTATGCCTCAGCCCGCTTATCCCCTCCTGTACCCAAATACCACCAAGATCACCATCAAAAGCCTCCGATGCACAAGGGAGCATGGCTGTGCCCCCCCTCCCATCACCTGCAGGGAAACCAAATATTGGTTTGGTTAAAATTTCCCTGATGCAAAACCTCCTACAAGCCACCATGGTGTTTGAAGGAAGATGAAAGGTTTCAGAGGGGTAGATTTGAATCTCTCTTGGATTTTCTTCTTGATTTACAGTCTGAGTTTTGCCTGTTAGTCTTGTAGCTGATGGGGATCTCGGGGAGAGATGACTTCCTTTAAAACTGGGATAAAGAACTGAATTATTTATATCGGCTGCTGTAAACAAATATCTAATGGAATGACAGGATTTCAGCAAAGTTTTCCTGCCATAATTTACATCCATCTTTGGTTTAGCCCTCCCCGGGCTTGCAGAGGCTCTTTTTTGATGGGTCTTGGGCAGACTTGCTGTATGGTGCTTTCCCATGTCCTCACTGTTTTGATAGGGCAGAAACCACCTCTGAGCTGAGATTAGATGCTGGGGGCTGTAATGACCTTTAGTAAAACCAGACTGTCACAGTGAGATGCTGAATTCCCGTGTCACCATTTTGCATGGAGCATAATTCTGATGCCTCTGAAATCTCTGCCATGCAAAGGAAACTCCCCGAGCTGGTGCCGTGCTCATCCCTGCCCATCCCTGTCCCTTTTTGCTCTCCAGGTTGTGATCCCAGTGGTCTCTGTGCAGCTGATCAAAAAGCACAAGACGGCTCGGCTGCTGCCCAACGGCTTGGCCATCACCACCACTGCCAGCAGAAAGGTAACAACGGCCCTTCCAGCCATCCCTACCCCACCTTGGGGGATGCCCAGGTGTGATTTGAGAGCAGGGAATGAAGTGATTCCCATCCCTGGTTGGGAAGCGAGCGCTGCTTTCCCTGCTGGCAGTCAGCCAGGGCAAACAACATGGCTTTGCTTTTGTTCCTGAATTTCACTTTCATAGAATCATCGAATCGGCTGGGTTGGAAGGGACCTCAGAGATCATCAAGTCCAACCCTTGACCACTACTGCTGCAGTTACTAGACCATGGCACTGAGTGCCACATCCAGTTTCTTTTTAAATATCTCCAGGGACGGCGAATCCAACTACTTCCCTGGGCAGCCCATTCCAATGTCTGATCACCCTCTCCGTGAAGAAATTCTTTCTAATGTCCAACCTAAACTTCCCCTGGCACAACTTAAGTCCATGCCCTCTTGTCTTGTTGAAAGTTGCCTGGGAAAAGAGACCAAACCCCCCTGGCTCCAGCCTCCTTTCAGGGAGTTGTAAAGAGCGATGAGGTCTCCCCTGAGCCTCCTCTTCTCCAGGCTGAACACCCCCAGCTCCCTCAGCCTCTCCTCATAGGGTCTGTGCTCGAGTCCCTTCACCAGCCTGGTTGCCCTTTGTTTCTGTGCAAAAGCAAAGCCCAAGTGAAATTCAGATGAGCCCAGCAAATCCCTGCCAGGCTCAAATGAAACCTTTAAACTCCTTAAACACACATGTGAGGGGAAGGGTTTAGGCTGGCATTTGACCTGAGAAGGTGGAAAACTTGGTTCAGGGGCTGAATTTCCAGCTTTTAAAAATCATGTTGGGCTGATACAGTCCTCTTGGGCTGATACAATGAGCTGATACAGTCCTGCTCAGTGTGTCTGAGGCCTTGCCTAACTGGGCCCTGCTCGTGCTATTGTGCATTGCCTATCCTCTGCCAGAAAAAGGGGTTATTCCTGCTGGATTTTGGAAGGGGGTTATTCTTATGGTATTCTGGGAGCAGGTTATTCCTGCTGCATTTTGGGAGGGTGTTTATTCCTGCTGCATTTTGGGAGGGAGTTATTCCTGCTGTGTTTTGGATGGGCATTATTCCTGCGGGGGTGGCACAAGGCAGGATTTGGGTGTTCAAACCAAGCTGGTTGCAAGGTTGCTGTGCATACTGCCTGGGCTCTGCACCGAGCGAAGTGAGCTCTGCCCCTTCTCCCCTCGTGCTGATCCAGGGAGCTGGTTTTTTAGCTTTGCTACCCAACCTTGTTCGCTGCTGCATCCCTCTGGGCTGAGTGTGAGAGGCCCCATGGGAATAGCAGCTGAGTGAAATTGGCCCCAAAAAAATCTGGTCCAGGTTTTAGCAGGCTGCAAAAATAGCAGCAGGGGAGGTCTGTAGGGAGATCCTATGGGGGTTTATCATGGTTCCTGAAGGGGGGAGATTCAAGGGCAGGATGTCTCTGCCTGTCCCCTGCCTGTAGAAAACTGGACTCAGGACAGGGGGGAATCTCTCCTAGTAGATTCTCTCTCTCTCTCTTGCAGTACATCTTCGTGTCTCTTATCTCCCGCGACAGTGTCTACGATGTCCTGAGGAGAGTCTGCACACACCTGCAGGTACCTTCCTTCTGTCTGACAATGTTTGGCTGGCCACAGAGCTCTGTGCTTGCCCTGGGGCTGCAATTCAGAGTGCAGAGCTCTTCACACCCTCTCCGAGGCTTTGGACAGCTCACAAAGCCCTCCCTGGAGCCCTGCTGCCTCTTCCCAGTGAGGGACTGGAAGAGGGGCAGGAGCTGTGCCCTGGGCACGTCCTGTGCCCATGAGCTGTTGCTGGCCTTTTCTGGGTCATGGATGATAGAGGCAGAGCCTGGAGTTTCTGCTCTCTGCCAGGGCATGTATGTGAATTATTTATAATCTGGTGGTAATACTAGTTCTGCCACTTTGCACAGTGCTGCCTTTTCCCTAGATCTAAAGTTTTAAGGGGAGAAAAAATGGTACAAAGTTAAAAAATCCAGTAACTTGAATTAAGAAGCACTGGGGGGAGGGAAGAGGGGGAAGAAATCCATCAATCCTTGAGCTGTAGAGGTGGATTGTGAGGTCTTCCTCTGCCTTTGAAAGCACATGGGAAGCAGTGGTTGAGCTCTTCCCCACCCAGAAAGGTGTCTGTCAGCTATGCTGGGGTGGTGATAGAGTGACTCAGCCCCATTGCCAAACTAGGGGAATTTATTCTTTGGAATTTGCTGGGCTCTGCCCAGATGTTCCCTTTTTTTAACCCCTCTGCTGGTTTTTGCCCTGTGCTGGGAGCCAGATTGGTGCAGGAGGCCTCAGTGCTGCTGTCACCCTGTAGGGTTTTGGGCAGCAGGAAGCAGCAAAGGGGTGCCCTGTCCTCTGCCAGATGCTTTTTCTTCAGCCACAAAATCCCCACACTGGGAAATTTTAAGCTGCTGCTTTTCACAGACTTAGCAGAAACATCAAAATTCAGTTTTCCTTGCTTAAACTGAAGCAGGGAGGGGCGGCTCCATAATGCCTGTTTCTTTCTCCCCTCCAGGTTTCCAGTAAGAAGAGCTTAAGTTTGAAGGAGCTGTCGGAGGAGCCTGATGCTGTGTCGCTGGTGAGGGTCAGGGCAGCTCTGGGAGAGGGAAGGACCCCCACGAACTCGCCCTGTGGGCAGGAGAGCGGCCACCTGGCCCCCTCGGTGGGTTTAACACCCGGCTGGCACGCTGAGGTTCTGCCAGCAGCCCCTGGCAGGGTGCAGAGTCCATCCTCTCCCCTCGCTGCTGCCGAGAAAGGTCGCGCAAGGATGCGGCCATCGCCTTCGTAGCTTTGTCCTCTGGGATCCTCATCCCCTGACTTGGCAGACACAGATGGGTCAGGAGGACCATTTAGACAGCCCGGGGCTGAGCACAAGCCGATGACCCGGTTGGTTGGTCTCAGGGATCCATTTACAGAGAGAAGAACTTTGGAGCGATGTGGAAAATGCCACTGCTCTGCTCCTGCCAGCTGAGGCTGTTTAGAGCCTTGAACATGGATAAAGGGCTGGAGGTGGGGTTGAGTTATCCCAAACCAGATGGGATAGCTGGGAGGCTGGAGGGAGGGAAAAGACTGAGGACCTGTGGCATAACTGGGGGAGCACAAGGGGTCTTGTCCTGCCACATTCTGAGTGGGCTTGGCTCTGCCCACAGTGGCAAGGTCTGTCCTCTCCATGTCCTGACCCATCCCTGTCTCTGCACAGTCATGAAGCCACTGGTGCTTGGCCATGCAGGGTATCCTCTGTGGGCTGGTGGCTCTGGGCATCAGGCTGGATGCAGGAGGTGACAATTGAACTGGCCCTTGTGGACCAGTGACCCTGCAGGCTGGCTCAGGATGTTGACCAGTGAGATGTCCCCCATGGGATGGTGACATCTCACAGACTGAAAGTGCTTTTCCGGGGGTGTATCAGAAATGATCCAGGCTCTCAGCATCTCCTGGTGCTTCTGAGGGATGTAGCCCTTCAGCAGCTCCAGCTATGGGGATGTTCCAGCTGGGGAACCACCCTCTCTACCTGCTCAGTTTGGTGCCTATTTGGATGGGCTGGGACCTGGATGCTGAGCTTCAAACCCGAGGGCTGAAGGAAGTGGCAGTTGGTATTTGGGGCAGGCGTAGGTTGTGTGGGAAGGTCCTTCCTAAGGCAGTAGGAACCTGCATCCCCACAGGGCCATCATGAAGGACCAACTCCCCTTAGGATGAAGTTTTGGATCTGCTGGGGCTCAGTGGAGCTTTGAGTCTAAATCTGGCCCTGCCGTGTCCCCAGTGCTGCTGATTTCATGGGAAAAACCTCTGCCAGCAGCACAGCTCACCCAGCACTGTTCCTGCAGGAGGTGATTGTCCCCGAGGGCAAGTGGAGAAAGGTGTCACCTGCTTCACTGTCACTGTCACTGCCGGACACCGACTACCAGTGCATCCACCGGACCTCAGTCAGCAGCCTGAGTGCCAAGGAGAGCTCCTGCACCTCCGAGGAGCCCCTGGTTTCAGGTGAGGGCTGTGTCCAACCCAGGGACACGGATTTGTGTCCTGCCCTGCATGCTGCTGGGTGTCAACCTCCATTAATTTGAATTTTATCTGTCTTTTGCTCTCCATGAGAGGCCTTCTGCCAGGATTGAAGCTGGAAGTCGGTTAGAGGGTCCAGGGGATGGTTTGGAGTGTCTGCCTGTGGGGGCTGAGCCCTTGGCCTGTGTCTGTAGCACCACACAGGTGGTGTTGGTCTATGGGGGAGGAGTATTTCACACTTGAAGGCTTCTGGTGGCTGGACGGGCACAAGTGTCTGCCTGGTGTCACCGTGCTGCTGACTCTGTGCTTGTGTTTCAGAAAGTGCAATAAACACTGAGGAGGAGCTGGAGGTGGAGCAGAGTTGTGTGGCAGAGCTCAGACCCTCTGACTACCAACTCCTGAAGATCTTCATTGTGCTGTAAGTGTGCTGAGGGTCGCTGGGGCGTGGGTGGTCACGGGTATATGCTGGGAACCTCCACCTCCCCCACTGGCTGATGAGCACTTGTGATTGTTCCCCTGCTTCCAGCATCTGTCTCCTGGTTGTGTCCTCCTCGTACCTGGCATTTCGCATCTTCCGTCTGGAGCAGCAGCTCTGCTCTCTGAACCGGGACTACCTCTCCCGTGGGCACAGGAGGTGAGGGACCCTTGGGGACACTTTGGGGTGGGTGGGGATATGGTGCAAAGAACAATGGCTTTGCTCTGTGATGTGTCCTGGGGATGCTTTGTCCCTTATGCTGTGCCCCTTATCCTGTTGGGATGACTGATGGTAGACCCCAAAGAGCTGGTCCCATGCTGTAGATGATACCATTAACTGTTTTCCCTGAGACTTTTAGCCTTTGGGAGGAAGTATCTGTGTGGGTTTGGGGCTGGTTCCTGGCTACAGGAAGCACCAGGGCATCTTGGGGCTTAATGCCATCAGGGCATCAGCAAAGGTTGGAGGGGAGTGGGTCCCCTTGGGCTGGGGACATTGGAGGTCTCCCTCCTGGTGCCCATGGACTTGGCCACAGTGCTCACCCCATCTCTTCCCACTCTCTGCTTGCAGGTGACCATCACTCTCAGCACTGGGTGACAGTGGCATCCTGCAAATGGATCTCCGTGCTGCGTCCTCCCACCAGGGCTATTGCACGTGTCCCAGGTTTCCCTCAGGTGGTGAAATGGGACCAAGTATCTTCTCTCTTCCTGCTGGCACCTGCTCCTGGTGGGACCACCTGGCCAGCTCATGGCTACTGGTGCCAACTCTCCATCCCACTGGAAACCCATTTTCTCCTTGGGACACTGCTGCACCATAGCACTGGAGGATGCCCCTGTGCTGCCAAGTGGTTGGACCTCCCCTTAGGACTTGCTGCTGAAATGGGTGCCAGTTTTTATTTCAGACTTGTTTTTTTGTTAAAAAGACCTCCGGCTCACCAGGAACCCCAGGAGACAGGTGGTTTGCTGTGACTGTTGCTCAGGGTGAAGCCCGGGCAGTAGCTTTGGCTTGAACCTGCCTGTTTGTACCTTTGGGACCACAGCTGGAGAAATGTCCCCAACCACAGTGGTCTGTGGGGATGGGGAGAGAAAGGGGCCACCAACCCTGTGGGGTGTCATTTCTCCCAACACCCAAGGGTGGGGGGTACAATGCTCCATACCAGCCCCCAGTCCTCTCCTGGAGCACTGGGTCCTCTTGGGGGGTGTGTGTGTCCCTGCAAAGCACTTTTGTGTCCTCCAGACCAGGAGTCCTCACTGGGGAAGGGAGCCAGACCAGAGCTTCGTCAGCCCTGCTCACCTCATTGTCACTGGCACCAGGGAACTTGCTGGATCTGTGCCCTGGTCCGTGTGAACATTGTCACCACGTGGAGCTGAGTGCCACAGGATGTATCCCACAGGATTTATTTATCTTGCGTCCTTCCCTGGGAGCGTGCTGGGGCAGCAGGTGATACCTGTGTGATTTATTTTGGTTGTCTTTCCTGTTTTTCTGGGGAACTAAAGTGCTGATGGGGCCAAATCCCCACAGTCTGGGGAAGAGCTCACTGCTTGCTCTGGGCTCAGAATGGCTTTTCCATGAAAATAAAACCAGGATTTTTCTAGCACGCCCCTGTATGCTGCTGGCATCCTTGCAGCCCTCAGAGCCCCAGAATGTGGTACACCCAAATCCGGGCTGTCCTGGTGTTGCTGTGCTGGTTGTGGCTTTTGCGGAACGATCCTGTCCTTGTGTGGGCTTGGAGACAGGTGGCATCACCTTTGGGACAGTGTTGGTGGACCTGGGGCTGTGCAGCCCTCAAGAGCAAACCCCTCTGGGGCAGGAGAGGAGGCAGGCTGGTGGGTCCTCAGCACCATTTCTCCAGCACTGTGTCACCCTGTGTGTCACCCTAGCAATGCCAGGAGAGGACACCTGAGGGTGCAGCCCTGGCTGAGGAAGCAGGACCTGGGGGAGGGGGACACTTGTGGAGGACGCCAGGGATGCAGGGGGTGGGAGGTTTTTTCACTAGATGGCAGCAGAGTCTGTGGAATGTGACGCTCAAGAAGGTGGCAAGGCCACTCTGGGGACTGCAAATCCCTGGACAGGATACTGAGCTGCAGACCCGGCCTGCTGGGGTGGACAGGCTGAGCCGTCTTTGCCCTCTTCCTTCTCCCTGAGCATCTGCAAGTCAAATTCCTTCCCTGCCAGCCTGGCCCATGCAGCACTGCATGAATATGCACATGCACACATTTTTGGCCAAACTGCTGAAGCTGCTTCTTCAAATCCCCAGAGCTATGGGACTTTTGGGGCCTTAGATTTTGTGGGTAAGCAAGCAGATGAAAGACACTGTCCTGGTCCCCACTGGGGACTCACCTGGCTCCTTGTGCAGCTGCCGAAATGAGTTTGGAGGGTTTGGGGTTGTTTTTTATTTTCTAACAAGAAACGTTAGTGCTCAGCAGGTTCACCCTCAGACTGGAGATTACAGCCCCAAAACTGAGGTTTAGGAGTGGTGTGTTCTTTGGTCTTTTTTAGGATCGGGGTGTTTTTATGCACAGTGGGTGTGTGTGGTCCCTTGTCCCCATGCTGAGCCCAGAATGGGTGTGTGACTCTGGTGACAGCCACCTCTTGGGGTTCTAGTTAAAGCCAGCGTAGGACAACCCACAGGTGTAGTTGGCTGACCCAGAGGACGTTTGGAGGAGCCCCAGGGTGAGTCTCTGGTGTTGTTTGGGGGATCCCTCCTACTGGGAGCCAGTTGCAAGGCTCCATTTTAGAGTTCCAGACGGTGTTTGCTCTCCTGGCAACGCCCTCCTTGATCTTATTTGCTTTTCTTTGTGTAAAGAAACGCCACGTAAAAGGTTTTGGTGAACGAAACATCCCTGGGTGCTCACCTTGTTGATTTTCCTAAAGGACAAGGAGCAGGGGATGTCCTCTGGATGAGTACAGCCTCTGCCCTTGGGTCTCCAGCCGGACCCACTATCCTGTCTCCCCACCTCCCCTCCACCTGCACTCCTCCCTGGCTCAAATCGACCCCTAAAAATAGGATTAAGAGATTAAACCAGCCCATACAGCCTCTTTACTATCACAGGAGGTGCTGGTGGGGTTATCCCCAGGCTTGCTGGCTCTCCAAGACTGGTTTCTGCTTGGTTTCACCCACCCACCGAGTTCTGCCTGCGTGTCCCAGCCCTCAGGGCTGGGACACCATCATCACAGTCGAAACTGTGAGGCAGCAGGAGCCAGCACTCAGTGGGGACCTACAAGAGAGATGGGACCATGCTGACAAGGACATGGTTTGGTCTGAGTTTTATCCCCACAGCTGATCACCCTTGGTGCCATGCACATGGCTGGGGCTGGACTGCCAATAAGCTGGGAGAATGGCTCCGGGTTCAAAATAATCCTTACCCTTTTTCTCTTTTGAGGGTTGTATTTCAGCTGGATTTCCAGTTGGGTGCTGGGGTGTGGTTCCTTTGCTAGACCCCACCTGAGCAATCTCCTCTTTGCTTCTCAGGAGGTTAGGGATTAATCCTTACCCTGCAACGACATCCCATTTAAATTTTTCTTTTCCCCACTGCTAAGCCTGTATTTATGGAGAGATCTGTTCTAAGATCCTGGTCATCATCCAGTGCAGGAGGAGGAATGTTTCCATCTGAAGTGTATTAAGGGTTTCTTGGGGTTCAAGGAGACCACAGTTATCTTTGGCTTTTACACCTCAGACTCTGACCTTTTGTTCTCCCTGGTGTGTGGGTTTTATTTTTTTTTAATCACAAGTAACAGAACTGGTTTTGTGCTGGAGGAAGCAGTGACTGCCTTGTAAGCTCTGAGCCCAGGAAACACCATGGAGGGTTGGGGAGCAGTGAGGAACCCTCCCCGAATGGAGATGACTTAAAATCTTAATGAAAAGAAAACCCTTCACAGAGTGAGTGTCACTTTTCATCTCAATTCAGTTCCCTTTCCTAGGACTGGGTTTCTATGCTTCCTAGTAACTTCCCAGCAGTTCAGTCAGGTTTTAACTTATTAGAAGAGCAAGCAGGGGTGGGGGGATATTAAAAAAAAAAAACAAACAAACTATAGCCATTTGGCCTAGGAGCACCTAGCTGAAGAAAACTGATTTTCTTTTTGCCCTGTTCTTTAATTAATTGCAGAATTTCCTTTGTAGGTAGAATGACACCTACATTTCAGTGTCAGGTTTTCTGGGGTAAATATTCCTTGATGCTAAGTCCTAGGCTGCTCCAGTACCACTAGTGGGAGAAACAAGTTAGAAATAGTTATAGTAAAGCATTTGGGAGTTTGGTTTTAAAGACCATTTGCTAACTGGGGCTTGGAAGAGCAATACCTGTAGCAAATTAAAGCCACCTAACAAGGGCCTGATACCTGCTGGGCAAAGGCAGCAAGGTCTCATTAGCAGCCACAGCCATTAGTGTAAAAATTCTGTATGGAGAGGAGGATTTGACAGCAAAGTGACATTTCTGGTTAGAGGTTTCAAGGCCAGTGATGTCCAGAGGGGACTAAGGCTCTTGCAGGAGGGAACAGGGAATGTGTGTGTGGGGTGTAGCCATGCTGGAAGGGTTACATTCTTCTTCTTTGGGACAATCCTGTGCATGGGTATCTCCCTCAGGCACTGGGGGTGCTGCCTTGTGGCTGGGGAAGGCAGTTTTATGGAGGGACTGGGGCTGAATCTCCATCACTTCTGTGCCAGTCTGGTGATGAGAGCTTTCCATTCTGATCTCTTCTGTGTGACGTGGGAGGGGGTGAGGAGCTGCAGCAAAGGCTCTGGATGGCCCCTGAAGTGTCCCTGACAGATAGCCTCCGTGTTGCAGATCACATACATCCCACAGTCATAGCTGTTCTGCTGGGCAGGAGCCTTCTCCTCCACAAAGGTTGTTTTGTTCCCTCTTTTGTCCAAGAAGGCCTCCAGCTTCCCTGCCACTTGCTTGGCATGGGCCAAGTTGCATTTGCTGTGGGAATCATAATGGGCGAAACACTTTCTGTCCCTGAAATAAACCAGTAAGCTCCAGTGGGTGCCCCCAGCAGCCTGGTTGGAGTTGTCATTGATAGGCAAGAACACCAGCTTCTTGTGGAGCAGGTCCAGTGGTTGAAGGAATATGGCTATTTCCTCCTGACTAAGGGCACATTTAATGAACTGAGCCACTTCGGGGCTGATAAAACAAACCTGATCACTAAACTCTTGGAACTGGTGATTGGCAAAGTACTCGAAGGCAAACCCAATGATGTGATCATTAAGCCAGTTTGGGGGCTCCAGCAAGGCGACGTCCGACTGCCTCAGCAAACTGTCCATGTAACTGAGAACAACTGGGTCCATCCTGCCCAGGCTGGGGCTGCAATACTCCAGGAGACTTCAAAAGCTGAAACATAGAAAGAGAAGACAAATAAAAGATCTAGACACCTGAGACAAGAGAAGAGTGCAGCAAAAATCCTGAGTTCTTTCTCAGCAAGCAAAAACCCAGGTTTCCCAGATGGGTATTTGCAGGAGCAGTGTTTGAGCCATCTGCCAGATGAGCAGAGGACACACAGCTCCTGGGACACCTTGGGCCAGGCTCTTCTGCTGCTCCAGGAGCAGCACGCAGGTACGATGAGATGAAAGTTTCATCATTTTGATCTTTACCTCAAAGCAAAGTGATTTCAAAGCAGTTCCTGCTCAGGAGCTGTGGGTGCACCTTCAGTTCTGGGCTTCACGAGAAACCGTATGGCAACTGGGAGAAGTTGGTCAGTGTTTTGGTGTGTCACCTGGAGGATGACAATCGCTGTCACTCTTCACATCACTGCTATTCCTGGAATAAACACCTTTTGGGGGCTGCCTGACAAGCAGATCCTGCCGTATCTCAGTGCCAGCCACATGACCTGTTCCAGGAAAACCTGCTGGCCCACCAGCACAGGAGGCAACGTGGTGATGAGTAAGAAGAAATAAAGCAAAACAAGATGACAAACTAGCCAGTTCTCTGACATGGAAATCTCTAGGACAACTCTCTACCTTGCTGGCAGAGCTTTCAACAACTCTGTTGAAAAGTACCACTGAAGCTGGGTGGTTTGCAAAATACCTCTGTTTTGAGCTCAACTTGTAACTTGACAAATTTTGCTCACAAAGTGATAAAGCACTCATGGGTATGCTGAGGGGGAAGATCCCTGCAGGCTTCCACTGGTGATGTCCCCCTTCAAACAAAGTGACCAGTCATGGCAACCCACCCTTTCCAATCTTTTACTTTGTTATTTGTCCAGGCTATATTCTTGCCTCTTAATCTGCACCTGCTTTCCACAAATGGAGGCTGCTCATCCTTAAGAAAGTACCTGGAAATTCAAATAGAATGTAGCATCTGCTTCTTCACACCCATTACTCAAGGGACTTCATCAAGTTTACCAGGCAGAACTTCTCATTCCTTTCCATTTATCATGTTATCCTTGTGCGTACTAATTCTTCTCTTTCTACCAGTCAGAAAACTCCTTTTCAGAAGTTCTTGCGTCTGCTGCCTTCCCATCCCTGGGGGATTTAAGTGTGTTTTCAGAAAGAAATTGAAGTAGGAGGAGGTGCTACTCAACAGAGAACAAGAAATACTTGCTGGCACCAGACTAGGACTGAAGAGATCTTGTGTAGAGAAACGGTTGACTTAAACCCCCTGTATCCAACCCTGGTTCTACTTTTGCTCTCAAATCCCCTGGCCTGGGCTCCTCAGCTGCTGCAATGCCCCATCGGCCTCCACCATGTCTCTCCAGAGCAGGACAGGGCTGGAAATGCCACAGCTGGGCACAGCAGTGATGTGGAGCTGGTTGGGCCTCACCCTTTCCTCATCTGTGCCAAAACATCTTCAGATTTCTTAAAGCAGTGTGTGAAAACTCACAATCAGACCACTTCAAAATGATTCACTCTAAATAAGACAGAAATTATGATGGGGGGGGATAAAAAAAATAAATCAAGTGTTGCATTGTTTATGTGTTAGGGAGAACTAGATTTGTGCTTGTTATCGCAATGTGAATAATGACAAAAAAAATCCTTCCTGGACAAGTATGCATAAATTAAGGGAGACTTATCTCTGAAACATCTTGGCAAGGTCACATTATCTGTGATTTGTAAATGGATGAAACCTGCTGCGTGTGTCATGGGTTGGAAGGAAGGGCTGAGGTAGAGGATCTGGGGCTTGGAAAAACTAATAACTGTTTGTGTGTCACTGGTGGATCCAGGAGATGCCAAGCAGCAAGAGTCACTGCAAAGGAAGAGGAGCAGTCCTTGTTATTTCTTCTGAGCCAAACACCATGGTATTTGGACATGCTTCCTATGTTAACAAGCTCCAACTATTTCCAAGTTTGCACAGCCAGTCCTTTGCAACAGCCTGCAGTATAAAAACAAAACAAAAACCCTAAACTAAGTTCCAGCAACTCCAGGAATATGATCTTGTTTAAGGACCTGTACGTCCCGCAAGCCAAGAAAGTTTTACGGGGTCACTGCTGGAATAATTTCTGCGTGTGCCCATGCAATTCTCCAAATTTTCATTTACTGTGTTTTTTCCCCCGTTTCATCTTCTCCTCCAGATGTATGAATTACAGCAAATACCTTGGATTTGGACAATCAAGTCCAAATGGGATTATGTGCTAGGGAGGGAACGTGTGTCCACTCTTAATTTTCCACCCTGCAGAAACATCGCTTGTGGGGTTAGAAAACCCCACAAGGTCAAGGAAAAAAGAGGGAGATTTGGCAGCTTCCTACAGTCAGGAAGGGAGAATGGTTACAGCAAATGCTTAATTGCCACTAGCTACTACTTTTAATTTTATTGCCATCTGGTATTTGTGAAACTGCCTGTGAGTTCAGCAGGATGACTCACCCCGTGCAGCTTAAAGGAAAACCCTTTGCAGGCTCAGACGCTTTCCAGAGCCACTTGAGGTCAGTGGAACTGTGAAAAGCCATCAGAGAGGTTAATTTGTTGGAGACAACCTCCCTGTTAAAGCTAAAGATGAACCTGCAGAGAAGCCAAGATGTAGATCTGAGCACCTGTGAAGTTAAGGGGTGTTGAAATCCAGTCGCTCATGGCAGCAGCTCTGCTCAGGCACTGCCAGAACTGGCTTCCTGAAGGCTCCAGCACACTCTGTTCAGAAGTTTTCATAAAAATAGCAATAAATAGTGACGCAGGCCTAGAATATTTGTTGTTGGTTGCCAACAAGAGTCTTGCTCCTTCATTTTACTTACATATTAGTAGCTGGTATTTGAAACTCCCTAGTAATTGAGTGTAAATAGGCAGTGATGGAGCAAAGAGAGCCTAAATTAAGGATGAATCAGATTTCTAAAGTCTATTTTTAATAAATTAAAGGTGCTAAGAACATCCAGAGTGAATATTTTAAGGTGCCTCATCACTAAGCTTCTGTAGCAAATTTAAAGAATATGAAGCCAAAAAAAAACCCCAAACAAACCAAACAAAAAACCAAACAAACACCTGAAAGACAAGTTCTTCAGAGTTTACTGGGGAAGAGCTGGAGGGAAGTTTGTGACTCTTCTGAAACAATCAAGAATAAGAGGCTAAATTATTTAACCACCAGACCATGCCTGGAAATAGAGTTTTTGGACAGGATGTCAGCACTTTTAATACAGCAAGATCAAACAAGAACCATTAATTTCTATTTATCAGCATGAGCTGGGCTGCCAGCACCTGAGTCCCTCATACTTATCTGTGTCCTAACAGAGACAGAGAAGAAACCCAAGCAAAATTAAACGACTCAGACAGAAAATAAACATTCTCATCTACTCTTTTTTTGTTTGATAGAAGCAATCTCTTCATAGCCTACAAATGACAGTACCTGTACCATAAGAGGGCAGAGTTTTTGCAGGTTTGGGATCTCCTGAATGCTTGAGCTAGAAGAAAACATTACAGAAAGTAGGAACAATGCCCAAACCTTTCCATTCCTGACCAATTCCCTAAACGTGCAGCACAGGAAGCAACCCAGCTCCAGAACCTCACAGAGCAGAGGGAACTCACACCCGGAGGAACTAAATCCAGTGAACCAAAAGCAGAAATTCACCTTTTTGCTCCCCAGGGTGGGGGGGGGGTTGACCAAACCATTGGATTTTTGAGAGGAATCAAAGCCAATGACCCAAACTGACGAGGATGTGAGATGTCACCGAGAGTCCCCCCAAGGTCAGGACGGCAAAATCCCTGGGTTCGGGTCATCAAAAGGAGGTCGGGAGGGCCGGGAGTCACCTACTTTGAGGAGTTTGTTCATGAGAGCGGTGGGGGAGGGCTGGGAGGGAACTTCAGGGCCCAGAAAAACCCAAAAGCGGCGGGAGCGGGGTTAGAGGGAGGGATGGGGGCTGCGGGTGCTTGGAGGAGACCCGGCCCCAAGGGATGGGATCGATCCCGGGGTTGGAGCGCACCGGGAGCAGCTCGCCCGTTCCCTTGCTGCTTCTGAGGAAATGAGGGAGAATTCCCGGGAAAGGAGAAGAGGGAGCGGCCGGGGTCAGGAGCGGGGCTGGCCCGGGAGCCTGGCACCGCTCCTTGCCTGCCAAGCGATGCCTGTCAGCCTCGGCTCAGCGCCCGGTGCCGGTAAGGCGTCTCTACATTTAACGACTTTAACCATTTTCCACCAAAACACGCGTCGGAGCCACCGAGCCCGTAGAGAGCCGGCACAGACACCCAAGGGCAGCGGCCTGCGCGCACACCGTTCACGGAGACCACCACCACCACCACCACCGCCGACACCAGTGTTGCCATGGCAACGCCGTTCGGCCCCGGCCCCTCCCGCCGCCGCTCACCTGCCGCCTCATCCCCCGCTCGCCCTCCGCGGCGCCGGCACCGGTCGGTTGCTGCGCGCTGCCGTAAAGCAGGTGCGGCCGTGTCGTAACTACCCGGCGCAGGCGCAGGCGGGAGGGGGCGGGTGCCCGGGCGGGGCGGGGCGGTGGCGGGCGCGCGCGGGCAGGCGGGCGGGCGGGCGGTGGCGCGCGCGGCTGTTCCTCCCCCGGCTTCCCCCCCCCCCCCCTCCCCTCTCCTCCCCTCCCGCCCCTTCCCCTTGCGCCGCGCCCCTCAGAGCCGCCGCCGGCGGGCGAGGGATGCGCCGCGTCCCGGCAGCCAGGTAAGGAGCGGTGCGGCGAGTGCGGGTTCCTCCGTGGGGAGGGGGAAGGGGTAGGGGTGAAGGGGGTGTCTTGATGGGTGCGGAGGGGTGTATGTGTGTGAGGGGGGCGGAGGCGGCGGGCGCGGGCGGTGCCGAGGTGGCCGCGTCCCCCTTAGCCTGTGGAGAGCCCCCTCGGCGCGGCGGGGCTGGCGGGAGCCTTTGTTCGGCGGAGGAGGGCGAGTCACCCCGGTGGGGTCCCCCCCAGGCGTGACCGACCCTTGAGGGCGGCGGCGGCGGCGGGCGCAAGGTGCGGGGCGGCTCCTGGGCGGCGGGTCCTGCCCGGGGGCTGCTCCTCGCCTGGGGACGCCGAGGGGATTTTTCACCCGCCGGTGCCGGTACGCTGCCGTTTACACCCATTTTGGGTTGGGTCGGACACGACAGGCGTGAAAAAAACAAACAGGGGATTGTGTATTGTACCTCCCGTAACGTTCCCGGTGTCACCAACGGGTGGGGCGGCTGCGGCACCCTCGCTGCCCTCGCCCCGGGTAGGGGAACAGCCCCCCGGGCGCGGCGGTGGCAGCGGGACGCGTTCGGTACCGTCGTGTGGGGCACCGGGAGCAGCCCCGTTACCCGAGGGAGCGATGCCCACCCCAGCAGCTTGAGGTATTTCTGCTTCTTAATTGGACTCAGCTGCAGCTTCCCGGCACAGCGGACCTTGAGGAGAGAGCTAGAGCTCCACCGCCGAAGGTTAATCATCCAGTCGATATTTCTTTCTGGAATTTTCCTAAATGTAGCCGAAACGCTTTTTTGCTTTATAACCCAAACACCTCTACCCCCCACTCCCCAAAAAACCAAACAAAACCCACCAACGCAATAAACCATATATACATATAAATATATATATATATTTATCTTCTCCGACGTGACTGGCGGTAGGAGCTGCCCTGAGTTAAGAGCCGTGCGTTTTGCCGCCCTTCTGCTTATAGATCAGCTTCCTCCTCCTCTATTTACGGTTTCACATCCTGAAACCAAGCTAACATTAATAAAGTCGGGAGCGTGAGCTCAGCAGAAATCCTGGCTTTCACGTCCCTCGCTGCAGTGCGAGTTACCCTGCCCATCGGTGTGTAAAAAAATAATCACGTAGCGGCCGAGGAAGGAGACCGCGGCTACGGGGAGGAAAAGCAGAATCATAGAATCATAGAATTGTCTGGGTTGGAAGGGACCTCAGAGATCATCATGTCCAACCCTTGACCCACTGCTGCAGTTGCTAGACTATGGCACTGAGTGCCACATCCAGGCTCTTTTTAAATATCTCCAGGGACGGAGAATCCACCACTTCACTGGAAAGTCCATTCCAATGCCTGACCACCCTCTCCGTGAAGAAATTCTTTCTAATATTCAACCTAAACTTCCCCTGGCACAGCTTAAAACCATGTCCTCTTGTCTTGTTGAAAGTTGCTTGGGAAAAGAGGCCAACCCCCACCTGGCTACAGCCTCCCTTCAGGTAGTTGTACAGACAATGTACAGACAAAAACGCATCCCGGCGGTTTGCTGAATTGATAACCAAGCACTTAAATAAATCGCTTTGTAAATAGATTATTAGTTGGAGAAATGGGTCGCTGGCTGGCTTGAGCGTTTTCCTATCTCTTTTCCTTGAGGAGTGCTAGGCAGTGAGAGGGGAGTGTTGTCTTCTCCTCACTCCTTTCCAGACGGACGTGGTGGTGGTGATGGGCTCTGAATGCTTAAGCAGAACCTCGCTGAGCTGAGCTGAGCTTAACCACGGGCGCCAGCAAGCTGCAGCTGGGGGCAGAGAGGCTGCCTTATCACTGAAGAGTATCTCCAGCCCATCCTCCTGGGGTCACGGGATGATCATGATTTCCTCTGTGTCTTTGAGCAAGATCATCTATTTCTGTGGTTTTTCTCATTTTTTTAAAAATTTTTTTGAATTAAATCGAGAGGCTTTTCTTTGAATTTTTCCCTAATGAGGGCTCTCAGCCTTCACTCTTGATCTTGATTTGTAATCCCCAGGACCATTTTGGGAGCTGCTGGTGCAGCTGCTGTCATTACGCGAGGTAATTCAGCAGCCCTGGCACACCACTAATAAGCTCTTGTTTCCTGATCTATCAATAATGATGCAACTTCAGGTATATATTTATTTTTTTATTGCACTCTATATGTAAATAAGGCTGGCTTTAGAGATGTTTTGTCTTGGAAGTCCTGTGGTACATCAGCGATGCCTCTGAAACATCTGAAAAAAGGTTTATTTGAGTATTTTTTTTTAGTAGGCTCGGTTTTCTAAAACATGCCTCAGATTTATTTCCTCTATGCATCCACAGCTCCAGTTATGATTTATAAAGTTTGCAGTTTTGCGTTTTCTTTTCTTGGGGAGCAGGGCAGCTGCATTTTAAGATTAAAAGGTATCAAATGGCTGACGTGACATCTGCTCTTGCAATATCTTTTACAAACACCAGCACTTACATATGCCACCTAAAACTAAGACTGATGAACCTTTGGGATCCCTTGCCAGGAGAATGTAACCATCTAAATGCTTTATGCCTAAATTATTTTTATCTAGGATGTTTATGATGATGCTAGTGGTCACATTTGCACGAAAACCTCTGAGAATGTGAAGCATGCAATGTCAGGCACTTGAGAAACATGAGCCCTGAGGTTACCTGTGTGGGTTTAGCCCATTCTGAGGCAGGGCTGTACTAGAAGCCCTAATTGCACCGTTTGATGTCTGGAAGGATGGTGTCCAGCTCTGCATGGAAGGACAGATCACTCCTCTGCATCTCCCACAAGTCAACACTGGGAGTACTGGGAGCATGGGAGTGGTCCCTCCAGTGGTGTTGCAGCTTGGCATCACTGGGCAGATGTCAAGGAAGACCACTTGGGTTCACTGTTAAAACCTTGGGACCAAGCATGCCATGTAGTCCTGAAGCCTTAAAAATCTCTCACTGCAAGTGAATGTGATCTGAGAGTTTCCAAAACTGTTTGGGGAGGACGTAGCATGGCCATATTGTGCCAAAT
Organism: Phaethornis superciliosus; assembly: GCA_023637945.1. Classification (NCBI taxonomy): domain Eukaryota; kingdom Metazoa; phylum Chordata; class Aves; order Apodiformes; family Trochilidae; genus Phaethornis; species Phaethornis superciliosus. Next base: position 17,804,339 of record JAJQWJ010000012.1, read on the forward strand.
TCTAGTTCTCACTCCACACTGTGCAGCTTTTGTATGTAATTCCTTTTAAAAATGCATTTATCAAGGGGACAACAAGGTCGTTGAGCTGCTTGAAGTGTCTTAGCTGGTCTAACTTGATTTCAGAAATTCCTGTGTCCTGTTGTTTATAAATAAAGTAGGATTGCAGTCCCTCTTGCATGCGAAATACTCCAAGTATGAAGGTGTTGCTGCTGTCTGTGGGGGGCAGCCCCATTGGGCTTAGAGAAGTTGTTTTGCTGTCATGTCACCCTGAGGTTGAAGGCACATTTGTTATTTATTTTATGAAGCTCCCAGCCTGGTCCTGGAGTCTTAACTCCCCAAGACAGGCTGGGTGCCCATTTTGGCTTTAGAAGATTTATCTTTAATTTTTGTGTGTGTGTGTGTGTGTTGAGCTTAAAAAGATCATCTCATTTTCTCAGGCTTGGGTCCTGCATGCCTACATTTGCTTAATTTCCTCTTAAGTGAACAGGATTTCTCTCCTGGCTAAAAAGTAAATGTGAGCACAAATATTTAAAGGGTTGTGGCTTACGTTTGCAAATTGGAGACTTTCTCTAGCATTCCTTTGGACAAAAGCAGTATCATCAGAGATTCTGGTTGTGTCTGGGTAGCTCCCTGCTCTGGGAAGAAGCTTCTGAATTGTTTGGGTTTCCTACTGCATGAAATATTCTGCCCTGTTTTCAGGTTAGGTGTCTGGGATTCTCCCAGGGCTTAGTCCTGGGATTCTGATTGAACGATAACAATAAAATCCTGCTGGTGAGATCCTCAGAATGGAGATGATTTTTGTGGTCCTTTGTTTTTCTTTTACACGGGACAAATTTTTCCGTAGGCTTGGAGCATATGGGTGAAGGCACAGGTGAGCAGGATTGAGAATATAGGAAACAAATAGGTGAAACTCTTTCCAGATAATAGAAATAAAGGAAGGAGGTGGAATTGTCTGCTTTTTCTGTCAACTCTGTAACATGAAATCTTACTGCCATGTTTGTATGTCAAATGCCATGGTGTGTTCTATGTTTTGCTCCTGTGATTTTGTAGATGTCCTAAATTCTGTGTCTTAGGAACTGAGCATTTCAAAGTGAACTCAACAAGCAGTATGAGCTCAAAAAATATCGAAATTCAGAAGGGAGGAATACTGAACAGTGAGTTTAGAAATGAACTCATTTTTGTATTGGTTTTTAAAGTATTCTTAAGAGTTGCAGCTCTATTAGTCATCATGGGAGGATTTTTTTTCTGTGGGGAGGAATCCTATAATGAGTACCCATAGAGAAGTCTTAGAGATGAAGTAAGAGCAGTATATGTTTGCCCCAAACGCTTTTTATTTTAATAAAACCTCTGATTTTAATGCTGAAGTTGTTTAATGCTTCTTGTAAGTTGTGGGGTTTTTTTCTTTCTTTTTGCTAATAGAGGACTATATGATTGTTTAGGACCTCAGGAGGTCACTGTCCAAAATCCTGCATCCAGCAGTGCCACCTCTAATGTCAGGCCTGGTTCCTTACAGCTTTAGAAATCTCATACTGGTTGTCTTTCACCTGTGGTTTGCAGTTTGCAAGAGGTAGAGGGGAGTGTTTTGGGCTGTACTGAGTAGAAAATGTCCAATGAGAACAAGGTCACATCTCTGTGATCCGTGGCACCCCTTGTTCAGGGATGTTTGTTGCATCCTTCCACTTGCCAGCATGTTCAACTGCAACTTTCTGCTGCATTTCTGTGATTTCATTAAGCTGATCGAGTAGCAAGCTTCTGTTAAAAGAGGATCCGACCTCTCAGAGAACTCTCCCAAGTCCTCTCCCGGCTTGACTTGCTGTTTTGGGCTCTGTTGGTGTTTTTCCTCAGCCTGTTTTAGGGTTTCCCTAGGGAGACATGTGAAGAGATGGAGCTGAGGCTCCCGCCTAGCCCATGGTCATCAAGGGAGAGGAGTCTTAGAGTGAAATGCCTGTGGTGCACCCAGAGTGCCACTCCCACAAACTGGGGTGTTCCTGAACCCTCTGAACTATAGTTCTCCATCCTCCGTGAGGAACATCAATAAGGTCCATTTGGTTCTATCTTGCCATTGATGTGCAATAAGCATCCCAGGAGGCTCGGCTGCATCTCATCCAACCTTTCATTTTGTGTGGCTACTGAATTACTGCTTTTTTCGCAGCTACAGGCCTGATTTAAAGCAAGATGGGGATGTAGTTTTGCCCTGGTCTTCCTTCATCTCTCTGTTGGCTTCTGGTGTGCATTTAAGGTGTTTCCTTCAGGTCCCAGAGAAAGTTTCTGTGGGTGTTGAAGAAGGCTGGCTGTAGGTGTAGGTCGGTTTAAAGTTGCCTGCATCATGGGGAGAGCTGGATCAGGCCCTCCCAACCCTGGCATCTTCTGTGATTCAAACTGGGTGCTCATCTGTTTTTGGAGAAATCATCTTGGTTCCCATCCTGCATCTCGTAGGAGTTATTGCAGATATCTCCTAGAACCCATGGAGAATAAGCAGTGATCTGCCCCACTCGGGTATTGTATGAGGTAGCAGAGGAAAAATGTGTTTTAAAATTCATCACTTGTAATGCACAGCAATACTGGATTTGGTGTGTAATGCAACTATTTTTACTTATTGATAGTTAACAGTCTCTTGAGGACCCAATTGACCATAATGGGTATGTGAATTCTGATTTTTCATCTGCTCTAGTTTTGTTACCACCTTTATGAATGTAAAAGTAGGGGGGAAAAAAGCAGGCTTCTACATCAGAATCTTAGTTCTTGATCTCACCGTCTTGAATCACTTGTGGTGTGGCCCAAAATGACCTTGAATCAGTAGTGGAGTTTCTCCTCCATTGGCTCTTTAGAATCTGCTTTTAGCCACCAAACACTGATAATCTGACATACCCTGTACTGGTTTTTGTTTGGTTTTTTTACTGAAAATTTTCATCATGATCTTCTATTCCTTGTAAAGCATGACCTTGAAAAAGGCACATGATCCTGTCACAGTGGGGCACTGATCGAAGTGGAGTGTCTAACCCACACAGATATATCTGTGAAAAACCCGTTTTAAAACTACCCCAGACCATGAATATTTTTTGATAGACCACCAAGAATTCTCTTACTGTGATTAGCATCTGTACAGTTGGTTTTGAGGGATGAACTTGAAACAAGTTAACCAGAAATATTTACTCTAGAAGACATCCGTAAGTGGAATGTCTTGTTATACTTTGCATAAATACATAGACTGAAATAAAATTCTCAAAACCATTGACATTTTCAGTTGGGGAGTACTTGTCTAGGAACTGTTAGGTTGGTTTACGCTTGTTGGGTGCACAGGACAACCTTCCCTGGGAGGAATTAGTAAATGATTTAATTGTTGAGGAATGTGGTCCCATTAGGCAAAAATAAATAACTGAATGCAGGGGATCATTAGAAACATAGCACTTGATTAAAACTATGTCAGCCAACTTTTTAAAATTTCAGAATGAGTATTTCTTTGTTTTGGAGCAGGGAGGTTGTGTTGGTAGATGACCTTTCTGGAGGTTTCTTTGAGAAATATAAATGCAGGAGAGCCAGCCCCTGCTCTTTAATTCACCGATTGCTCAGTAACCAAGGGATAATTATGTGGTAAGGATGTCTGAAGAACTCTGCTCCAACAGGGACGTGGACAGACATTGTTTAAAAGCAGAGCTGTCCTTTCTTCTGCTTTTCACCAGAAAATAAAGCTGCAGGGCTTGCAGGAGAAAGATGCAGTGGACAGGCCACTCAATCTGGGTTTGAGCCACCTCAGTAAGCAGGAAGGAGAGCACATGGTGTGGGTTTCATCCTTCACAGCAAGACCGTGGGTGAATGATGTGTGCAGGCAGGCGCTTGTGTTCCGTGTCAGCAGAGCCGCCTGGCTCCCAGCCGCCCTCACCTCCCATAATCTTATCCAGAGGCACTCATCCTGCCTGGCAGGTAAGCCAGGAGATAGGAGGACAATGCAGAGCAGAGGTCAGGTCTCAGGGCCCTGCAGCAGATAAGGAGGAATCTTAGGAGTATTTCTATGAGGAGGATGAACTAAGCAGAACCAGGTATGGTTTTATAAACAAACCCCCTTTTTTTTTTCTGCTTAACCTTGTTTGACTTGAGTGATTGCCAAGCACATGGTGACTTGTCAAAGCACAGGACACCAGTTCCGAGGTGTGCTTCTCCAAATACATTTGCAATTTCACGGCAATCTGCGGTGATTTAATTAAGGAATTTATTAGCATTAGTAAATATCAGCAGTAATATTTCTTCTTGGAATTCTGTATCTCTCAGAAATACATTGTCAAGGAAGATGACTGTGCAGCAATTGCCCATCTCTTGCCCCATGGTTTTGCTGCTGCACTGAGGAGATGGGGTCTCTTGCATCGTTTCAGACCCAAATACTTTTTCAGTAACAGGAGGGTAGCTGCAGGCCTCTCTTCAAAAGAAAAATCTCTGTGTTTAGCTGTGTTATGTGTTCTGTTTTTATTCCTTTCCCTCCACTCTTGGAATTTAAATACCAGAGTTCCATTGCTGTTGGACTGTGGTGAGCAATACAACAAATATGTGGGAAAATAAAAATGTATCTCAATATTAAAGAAATACAAAGCATGTCAGCAAATGTATAAGGATGATGAAACGGAGAAATAAGTGAGTACCAAAGTCCATGTCTAGGGTATTGTTCATCCTCCCATCTGAAAGCCTTTGATGGAAATAAGTATGATCTGAAAACTGAAGCAAGGGGAAAAAAACCCCTGCCTGAATATTCTATATTTTTTTCTTGAAAGAAGGTGTGAGTCTGCAGAGTTTAGTGGCTAGGTTTTTAAGGGGTTTCCTTTTCTGGTTTACTTTTCATATGTCCTGCTTGAATGCTGCTTTAGTTTTTGTTTTGTCTGGGAAGATGTACAACTTGAGGAATAAAAGGTGAACAAGAAGTCTTACACAGTTGTAGTCTAGAAAATGGCACCTCTATGGTCTCCTGCAGTAAATATAAATTATGTTAAACTGCATGCAAAAGGCATCTCAAAACTCAAGGTAAAATTAGCTCAGCATTGATATTCATGGTTCAGGTTGTGTGGTGGGGAGACTGCCATCTTCTCTCATGTTTGTTTTTAGTAAAAATGAAATCTATGAGAGAATAACTTCTCTTTCAAGCAAAAAAGATAATTTTGAAATTAAGAACTGCAAGAATGGATTTTGAATGTTATAAGTGCATTTTTTCTGTGTTATAAGTTATTTTTGCATAAGGCTGGGCACTCCACTGAACCAGGTGCTTGGGTTTTTTTGTAGGACTGGATCAACTTTCTCTTCTGTTCTCTAGATTTTCTGGGGGCATTAATTTACATACTTTTCAGGTATGCTCTTAAGTGGCAGAGGGGACAAGTATTCAAAAAACTTGAACATTTTTTCTTAAGTGAAGGATCATTACACGTTCAGGTGTTGCCGTTGTTGGTGAGACCCTTGCAAGTTGCCACTTATTTTTCCAAAGGTATAAATGTCAAAATTCAAAATTCATGCTCATTGTGGAAGTATGTGCATGTGTGTCCTTTGAGGAGCTGGGGCTCTGAAACAATAGGATAATATGCTGAGGGATTTGAAGAGAACTTCAGTCTGAGTTGGTCATACTAATTATTCATCAAAAAAATGCAACTATTTTTAAACAAAAAGGCTTCATGGGGTGCAAAATAATTGTAAAGCTTCAATGTCAAGTGTGAAAGTTGAGCAGAAAATTGTAAGTTAGGGACTTGGTGCACCTTGATGGGCACTTTCTACAGAAACATCCTCTTGTGGTATGTGCTCTGGGAACTTAAAGTTGGGAGAGGTGGAGGCATGGAGGATGTGTGTCAGGGCTAGGTTAGAGGTCAGACCTGCAGGCTTTGACATCACCATGTGTTTTTGCTGGCATCACTGGGTACTTGCTACTTTGTTCTGCACCTTCTGGTGCTCAGCAGGTCTGGAAATTTGGACCCAAATTGTTTTGTTTTTTTTTTTTTTTCTGTGTTTCGTTTTTTGTGTTCTTTTCTTTCACCCACCCCCAAATGCTAAAAATAACCAGAACTCTGGTCACCAGGTAGCTTGTAGAAGAGGTGAGTAGGGAAATAAATTTTCTTTGGAGGCATTTGCTTCCTGATAAGACTATTTTTTTACTGCACTTCCTTTCCTCATTCTCTACATGCCTTCTCTCTCCTTTATCAAGAAACAAGGTGTGGGTTCTTCTGGTGCCTGTGTGAAGGGACTGAGTTTTTCTCTGACTTCCATGTGTTGATGTACGCAGCAGTGCAAGCCCCCTCCCCTCTGAGCAGGCAAGTTCAATGTGGGCAGCTGTGCAACTGTGTATTATTTTGAGGAAAAGGAGTATTTTCCTCATCTTACAAAATCTGCCCAGGGGATTAGTGTTGCAGGTGGAAATTACCTTTTGGGTTAGCTGCATCACACATGACAACATGCCTGAAAATAGTGAATGCGTACTTGCTCATGTCTTTCTTTGTGGTTTTTTTTTTTTTTACTTTATTTTTGTCCTGAAGCAGTTAGTGCTGCAGCATATGTTGTTTTTTTTTTTTTTTTTTTTTTTTTTTTTTTTTACTAAAACAATATGAGTGAGTTGCTGTGGTCTGCAGGGTGTGGCTCAGAAAGGTCTTGTTTCTGATTCCCTTTGCTGGGCTGAGCAAGGGCTAATTATAGAGACAAACTGGGGAAGGAAGAGAACGGGGTCAATTAGAACATCCAGCACAGTTTCCTTTAAATTAGTGGTCGGACTGGATAGATTTTAAAGAAAAGCAAAGCAAAACAGAAACCCAACAAACCAACAATGAAAAGAGGCACAGAGTGAGTGTTCAAATGTTCTGGTGTAGAGCAGGATCGGTAGCTACAACAGACAATGTTTTAGGGTTTCAGTTTGATTAAAAACCACATTGAATTAGTATTTTTATGAGCAGAATTGACTGGAAAAGACTGAAGAGAGATTCCTGCTTGTCTTCCTCTTTGTTTTTTTTGAATGGCAATAGGTTGCGGATGTGAATGAAGTAAAGAAATGCCTTTCTCCTGACCATTGAGTAGAATGAATTTCCCGTGGAAGAGGAACTGTGTGATACTTTGAAGTCTTTATTACTCAAGATGTTATATTTCAATAAAAAGACTACTTTGCTCACTGCATCTTATGTAAATGTAAAATGGATCCATTTTGGATGTGTTTTATCCCTACTTGCATAAGAAACTGGGGCTGAACTCTTTTGTTGAGGCTATTTTCTGGGTTTAAAAGTAAGCTATTTGTGATGTGGTTGTTTTTTTTTTTTCTGGATTTTTATGTTAACTTACTCTGATTACAGGACACTATGTAAAGAGGCAATGCAGAAGCAGTGTGAGCTTTTGACTTTTACCTCTGCAGGTGTGGAGGGGAGCAATGAACCCTTATGCTGATTGAAAATCATGCAGGCCAGTAAGAAGAAAAGGCTTTTATATTGCTCTTTCACTGATGATCTTTTAGTCCCTCAACACCCTCTTTTTGAGGTAAAAAAGCCTTGCTTGGCAGACTCTCCCTATTTCTGCTGTGTGCTTTTGCTTTTCCCTCAGCGTCCTGCCTGCCTGGCAGCATGCCATTACCCCAGGATCTCTGTGCAGAAGTGGAGATGGCAGAGCAGGGAGAAAAATCCCAAATTTCATCTGTGTTTTCCAATCCAGATTGGCAAGTTCCTTCTGCCGGTAGCGTGACTCACCCCGGGCTTCCTCGCTGGAGGCCACTTCTGGCAGGGCATCAAAGGAGCAGATGATGCTTTCAAACCAGAGCTGAACCAGGATCTTCCTTGAGTGAAGGCTGTTTTTCTGGTCCTGGAATCTCTTGTTGCATGGACGATGGCCAGATGCACCCAACTCTCAAGGGAAGTAATGATAAACTGGATTAATTCATCCTGAGGGTTAGAAAGGTTTCTTCTCGCTTCTGTGAGCAAGACATAGAGCTGTCCAGAGGGTTTTGCCCAAGTGGGGAATGTGCTGGAAAAGGTCCTTTAGGATCAATACAGTCATCAGAACAGGTTTTTTTTCACTCTTTAGTTCCTTTAATGGGATTTTTAGCCTGTCAGTTAGGAAGTTCTCAAGCTGGGAAGGGAATTTTTAGTTTTCCTTTTGCCAAGGATCTAGGCAGAGGTGCACTTTGCTTAGAGCTCTGATGCCAGCAAATGCTCCTGCCCTCTTCTCCTGCTAAAACTAACAATATAAATGCTTCTCCCTAATTTTTGGCTAAACTTGTTGAAGCTGTTTGAAGCATAAGCAGTTCTACCAGAACGAGCTCAGGATGGGTGTCATCACTGGGGAAAGGCACGGCTGGGCCTAGGAGGGGACATTGGTCTGCAGTGTATGTCACCAGTGATTTGGTGCATGGATCTCCTCTATGTGAGCTCTACTCCTGGTTTTAGGGAGTTTCTTCAACTGATGAGTGTTGTCAATGTTGTTTTGGCTTCTAATATTCTTTTACAAATGGCTTACAGTATTCTATAGTATTTGTAGGCTGCTTCTACTCATCTAGTGTAATGCCAGGGTTCCCCAGATGTCGCCAACAACTTGGTGCTTTCAGATGGATCCACAGGATCTATCAAGGGCAAAAAATACTACAGGTTAATGCAGGGTGTTGGCTGTGTGCTGTGGGATTTTTCTGTTTTGTAGGTGTTATGTGAGGGAGAAAAAAGCTTGAGAGAATATGAAAAGGATTTATAAATATTTAGCAGCTGCCTCTTTTAAATGTGTGAAGGGAGAGTCTTGGATAATCATGAAAGGGGTGCGTTGTGTTTTGGTGGTGGTGTTGTGTTGTTTTGTTTTTTTTCCCTTAATGGGTTAGAAATGGAGATCTGCATCCTGAGCTGGCAGTGGAATCAACCTGATAGCAATCTTAAGTTATACACGAGGAAGAGCCTTAGAGGTACAGATAAAAAATGCAAAGTTAATTCAGTAAGGATGTGTTAAGATGCAAAAGAAGAGCAGGACACTCGTATAAAAATAATGATTTTTGCTGCAAAGTCCTGGCAGGCTGGGGCAAGAAAAGATTGCCTTTCCCCTGATCCAAGGAAAGCTGTTCTACCAGGTGAGATAAGTGCATGAGAAGGGTGTTTTACCTCCCTCCCTCCCCCCATTTCTATTGGATTTATCCCTTTCAATTTTTATTTAAATAATGGAAGTTTTAATACCATTTCACTCTGGTTCTTCTGTTGCTGCCACATCACATACACGTTTCTTTTCTTTGCCCACTTCTTGGTTATTTCTTGTGCATGACAGAGTCTGCAGCACAGAGCTGCTACGGTTTCCATATCACTTCCTTTTGCATCTTTATTGTGCAATTTCTGGAGTTCTGGAGGGCTGCTATTATATGTGTATTTAAGCGATTTTGTTTCAGCTGGTGTTGCTGAGTCTATAGATTCCCTTCTCTTTTTGTTGTGCAACATATTGTGACAATTTAGGACATTTTAAAATGAGAGTTCCTACTTATTTTTTTCTTTTACAGAGTCATTAAAGCTTCACATTTTTATTTAGGATTGTTTCCTGCAGAATGCTGAGTTTATTTTTCTTGTGTCTCTGATCTGTCAGCACAACTGTTGATAAGTGTTGGAGCAAGTGAAATATTACTGTATTTGCCAAGTTAATGGGCTAATCAGGTTTTGAATTAATCCTTCAGCTGAGAGCACTTAATTGCAAGGTATTGCTATTTGCGAGGTTCTATTTCTAACTAAAATTTTAGGTAGTTACATCTGAAAACTGTACCCAAGCATGGAAAGTGGCTTTCTGTAGGCAGGTGTGCTGAAGAAAGTAATTGTTAGGTCTGTGTTAATGATTTTTATAATCTTGTTTAATTCTGCATGAGTTTAAATTTCTGATCATGCTCAGTGCTGCATTTAAGATTTTTCCCCCTGCCTCTTACAGTATGTCAACCTCATCAAAATATTATCCCCAGCTTTCTCAGTTAACCCTCTTTTCAGGAAATCAATGGCTTCCTGCAGACTACTTTTATTTTTAGTTGCTGTTGGCTGAGTGATGTCTACACAATGAAATATGATGAAACATTTGGAAGATGAGTTTGGAGGTACTGTTCTTTGCTTAAGTCATGACCAAGGTGAAAACCCACAGCAGCAGCACTCTCTCTAATCTTACTTGCTGGTGTTTGCAGCATATCTGATACTATTGTCCATTCCTTCATATGTGAAATCTAATCTCTGCTTGAATTAGCCTTTGGAATAAAGCTTCTGTGTGATAAGTGAGTAGGCAAATATTGGGGCATTGCCACCAAGGGCTTTATCCTTCTCTGAGATAAAGTGGTTGAGCTTGAACCTAAGTTATTTATGCACAGAAAACACACTTATCAGCATTCCTTAATTATCCCTGTTGCAGAGAGTGGACACTCCTGCCCTCGAACAAAGCCGGATTTAGCTGGACAGCTTCTTTTCTGTCACAGAAATAAAATACTTCTCCACGTGGATGGTATTTCTGGGGCTGCCTACGGCGTGCATGCAGAAAATGCATAAAGAATCCCGTGTCTGTGGGCAGCTCCTGCGTCAGCCCAGGGCAGCCTGTTCCCTCAGCGCCTACGTGCTCCAGTGACCTGGTGAGGAGGAGGATGAGGACCAGAGGCAGATTGTGGCCATTGCAGATAAAATCCCTGTCTGTCCTGGTCTGGAGTGGAGATATTCTTCGTGTTGGCATGTAATGGTGCTTCAGTTTTCTCTGGCTGTGGTGCAGACACAGCCCTGTGTGTCCAGGCCTTGCGTGGTTTTCCTCTCATTTGTGCTTCTCCAGATGTTTGTCAGCAGAACTCAAGAGACTAAAACTTCCTAACATCTTCTGGTTGGTCTTGGTCTAGTATCCTCTGCCTGTGTTGTCACTGAGCTAATGACTAGAGTCTGTAGGCATAAAGAAGACAGACAAACTGATGTATGCTTTCCTTTGCAATTTTCCCCAAATTTCCCTATCAGTTGCTTTGTAGGCCTCTCAGCTGAACAGGATTTCTGGTGATTGGTGTGATGGAGGCTCCACTTTGAATAATTTTTGAGTCAAGCCACCTGCTTGATCCAAAGTCAGAGTACCTGAGTCCCAAGGGATGTGTTCAGCCAGTTTTATATAGTTTCTACTGTTGGTGCATGAAATGGTAAAAAAATACTTGGCATCCCTAGAAATGTTTTCAGTTGACGAGTTGGCTTGTTCCATGATGAGCCCACCTCAAGTTTGGGTTTCCTCATTTCGCATCACAGAAGGTGATGACGGGGTGATCCCAGGGGAGGAGTGAAACAGGGGATGTTTCCTTCTCTTCAGGAACATGCTGTCCCCCTTGATATACTTAGCTTGATCTCAGTGCTTCAGTAAAAAACCAGCTGGTTTAACTTCCTCTCCTGAAGGTGGACACTCTTCCCCCCAAAACCTCTAAACCTGGCGAACCAGTAAGTGTCAGCTGAAATGAGATGTCATCCATTGCATACTCACATGGAGGCCTGTGGCAAGATCCTGCTGGGGTCCAGATTATTTGGTGATAAAAACAAATTAAAAGTGTGTTTTTCATGGCTGCTTGTCAAAGAAGCCTTTTTGAATTATGTTCGTGCATCTTTTGCATCCAAAATGAAAACCAGCATGGCTAAATGATGAGGTTCGGAGTGATAGGAGCCAAACACATACACTTCAGAAAGTGAAACTTCAATCTTGGCTTTACTTAGCTCATTTCCTAGTGTCATTACATTATCTGGATGATGAATGTGCTTTAGTTGTGTCACGCTCCCGTCTGTTGATCTCATCACGCAGCCAAGTTAATAGATTTGAGGCAGTTTCATTTCCATACCATATGTTCTCTAGGGTGTTCTGGAGGGAAAATGATGCTTAGGTATTTTATTTTCTCCTAATGATACCACTATGTACTGGTTTTTCCAGGTAGCAGAGGTAAACATTCTCAGAGAAGCTCTGAGATGACTTGGGTTTTCTGAAGGTGCGATCCTGTTGTCTTTTAGCAGGGCTAGGGAGAATGGCACTTTAGCTATGAGGACAAGGAGATGGTGCAGTCACTCTTGGACTTATTTAATCCCCCAGCTCTCTAGTGGAATGTTCCTTGAAGAGCAATTTCTAAACCATTGGTTCTCAAACATTAATTATTGAGGAAGGTAGGAGTTCACGCAGTAGCTGTCAGTACTGCAGTGAATTTAAAGGACTGAGGCAAAGTATGCTCTTTCCTGCTTATATGACCGTGGCTAGCTGTAAATGTAGATTATAAAACTGAATTATGTACCTGGAGAAAGCTCAATCTCTTTTGGGAAGGATGTAATTTTTTCCCTATCAGACAAATCATGATGGGTACCTGAAGAATAAACTCTGCTGCAATTACAAGCTGCTGCTGATGGTTGGCTAATTTGCCTAAATCACCAGAGTAACATACTGAAGCTGACATTTAACACCATCTAAATACTTGGAAACCTTCTTTCTTTAAACAAATATAGTAGTTTATTTTAAGTGGTATGTGTTGGAGGTGAAGAGGTTGTCCTTTGAAGTTTGGAGGAGAAAAATTCAGTTGGATTATATGGTAAGTTGAGGCTGGGAAATTCCGTTTCCCCACCCACAATTCTTTAGGGTTTGGGTTTTTAATTCAAATTTTAATGTTTTTATGATTGCAAAAGCTCAAGGAAAGCAGAAATTCTGTGAGGCTTGAGTTGAATTTCAGTGAGGGCAATCAAGAATACACATTGTTTTCCAGGTGTCTCAGGCCCCAAATAGTAACAGCTTAAATATTATCCACGCCCTTAAATGGCTAGAAGATTTTAGATTTATGGATGCAACTGAGGTACTGGTAAGTACAACAGTCCTAAACTGGAAAAAATGCATCTTTTTGTCAAAAGTGATTTTTGTGCTGAGGATGGAAAGAAAGGAGACGGTAGAAAGGGAGTTTTCTATTCTGAAAAGTCAGAAAAATCTCATGTTTCTGATCCAAGTCATGGTCTGAGATTCCTGTGCATCAATATGAGCGGAGGTTGTATAGAGTCCACATTTTAAAGGGGAGGGATGCAGCAATGGGATCATTATGAACAGAAAGAAAAACTTTTGGTATTGTTTTATCTTTTAAAACAAACAGACAAACAAACAAAAAAACCTGGTGTAAATGTCAGCAAAAATAAAGATACAAGATCTATTTCAGTCCTCTCTGAACATTTGTGTTGATTAGGGTGTCACTCATCAGATCAACTTGGACCACTCCTAAAAACCTTTCTGTGAGATCAGCGTCTCATAATTTCCTTTTTTGTTAATTTTTTATTTTTATTTTTCCTTTGTGTTTTTAAATTTGCAGGAGTAACACACCCATACCTTCTTCAGACAGTGTTCCTGCTGACAGCTAATCCTGGAGCTCACTGTGCTGTGGTCTTTGTGTGTGATGAGAGCTGAGAGGTGGCATGGATGGCAGAGGATGGTTTGTTGTGTTTTGTGGCCCGGGGCACCTGCCTGTTGTGGCCAGCACTGCTGTCCTAATGTTTCTAATTCTGCCTGTGAAATGAGGTGCAAGTAATTGTAAATCCCAATCTTCTTTTTAAAATTATTTTTTTATTTTATTGCTGGATCCCCTGTGTTTGTCTGCTGTTCCATAATGACCTTGCTTTGCCTCCAGCAAGAAAATTGTACTAATTTTGTTGACTTGTCTTTTTAAATACTCATTATTGGATTTACCTGACCTCTTTTTCTGCTGTGGAGAGTTGTGCTGGCCTTGTGCCAGCTGAATGATTCATAGAAATCTGAAAGCATTGGGTTAAAATGGTTTATGGTCCCTCTCACCTCACTTCTGCTTTAAATTAAACGATTTTAAAGAAACTTTTAGGTATGTTGGTTTTGTTGAAATAAATCCTTTATGTGTGAAAAAGATAGACAAGGCGCATGCCCGAGTCTGAAAATATTTCAGATGAAGTATTTGCAGTGTTGCTGAATATGAAAAAAAAAAAAGTAATAACTTGAGGGAAGTAAACCATATAGCTTTGTAAGTGGGATCTTGGAAGATGCTTTTGTATTTGTGGTCTGGTGACTCTAGGGAGAGGTTTGTGATCTTGCATCATGTTTTAAAGTGGCAAAAGCATGGTTTCTCTTTTATGGCCAATGCTTAATTCTGTATATACAGCTTCATGCTGTATATTTTTGAGGTTATAATGGCCTGGTAGAAAACCACTTAGCTCTGGGTATCGTGGCATTTCTGTCTCGGTTGTCCTTCATGTAAATAAAAGGTAGAAATTATACCAGTAGTGTTATCTGAGCCTGTTCAGCTACAATCAGCATTACATTTCAGGTTCTCCAGATAACACATGGCCGACCTTGGCTTCATCCCATCCCTTCCCAAGGGCAGGGATGCCAGCCTGGTGTCGTGTTATATACCAATTATACATGTCCTGCTCTGTTTCTGCTCCATGTGTGACATTGGGGAGGTGTAATGCCTGGTGACACTGGTTTGTTTCTGGATGGACTCATAGTCTTAATAAATCGTACCATGTGCTCATGTTTCATATCACTATACCCTGATATTCTAAATACCTGAAAGAATATTAAGAGGTGGGACAACTTTTTGCAAACTGTGGTCTGCTGCTGGAAATAATTCCTTTCTGGGGGTCAGATCAAATGAAAGATCCCTCCAGAAACAGTTGAATGTTATGAGGACCTTGCTTGCTGTACCAAACGCCTCTTCTGGAACACTTGGAAAAGAAAAATTGGGAGAGACAGGTTGGCATATGGTGGGAAGTAAAAGGTGAGAGGGCCTGATGACTTTTCTCTGGAATAAGCCTGCAACTGAAGCTGACAGTCACTGAATAATTAGAAGAATCATCTTTGAAGTGTTTAAACACAAAATATCCTAGGGGATTCTTTAGTTTAATAGGAGGTTTCAAAGGAAATGAATATACGATGTGGGAGAGAGATTGTCTCCTATTGCATTTGGCACCCCTCAGAGCTAACCCTGCCTGCTCAGGCTGATTATCTGCAGTCAGGGCAGACACTGTCACCAGAGCTGCTCTCTGAGCTGGGCTGCAGTAAATTCACAAACAGATGTGAAAGAAGCAATTTTGCTGGCTTAAAACCACTTTTCCCACTTGGCATGTGGAATCACTGAGATGTTTAATACATTGGTGCTCATCTGATTTGTTAAACCACCCAAGGGTGCTTGATCTCTAATGGCGCAGACTGCCTGCGCTGTTAGTGCTCCCCTTGTTTAGTCTTTCTTTTATGAGGACTGGGTGAATCAGAAGTTCTTTTTTGTAGTGGTGTTCTATTCTAATGAAAAATCATGCCTGCCAATGAAAAGAAATGAAGCTCACTCTCCATCTCTTACTTTGGACGAAAAAATAGTTCTTAAAAGCAGGGAAGACATGTGGAAGTTCACGACACTGAACGGAAGAGGAAAAGCAAATACATTGTGTTAGCTTGAATTGGAATTGCTTGGTTTTAATTTGTGCCCACTGAAGCATGGAAATCGTTCTACTACCAGTCCTGTGAATGTTTCTGTTTTTTGTTGTTTGATCTCCAAAGAAACCAAATATCCAACCTCCAGACAAGATTTTTTTTTTTTTTTTTTAGAGAATGTAATGAGATTCTGGCTGTTACCTCGATCAGCTTTACTCTTACCTTATTGGGCTAATATATTCATTTTTTTTTTCCAAATTATTTTCTGCAGTGGGGTATTGAATTTCATTTATTCAACAGTTACATTCTTCCTCTTCCTACTTTGTGTCAAGCCCTAGCTTGGCTGCCTGAGGTAGAAGCTTTCACTTGAGTGCAGGAATGAAATTGATCTGAGCTGCTATGTTGCTCTAGTTTTTGCCCAAAGCTGGGAAGATTAAAATAAAATGCAAAACTCACGTATGTCTTTGTCCCCTGGTGTCATCTTAATCTTTTTCTGTAGGTGCTGCTTGTTCTGCATCATGCTGGGTGGCCATACAGGGTTACCTGCTTGGCAGGTTAGGAAATTAGGATGCTTTCTTCTTAATCTTTATTGGTGATGAACGATTGGCCAAAGGTGGATGAACCCCCATAAACCAGATTTAAATAGCCCAGGGTATATCAGAGGCACCCTAAAGTAGGTGTTTATTGCAACAGTGTCTGCTGTAGACACCTCATAATTTACTACTTGTTTTGTGTGAAAAAGTTGAATTATGGCATGTGGCTTCCTTAATGGCTGCAGCAGTTCCCTGGGACCAGTCTCTGAACATTGCTGAATTTCTGCAGACTTCGGTCACAAAAAAAAGCAGTAGCTTGATCTTAAGGAAAAGCTGAATTTACCTGCACCAGGACTTGTAGTTCCTGTAGACCCATCAGAAGGTCCAGTCCTTGCTTGGTCATGCATTTGTCTTGCATACAGGTTGTGTTTTGACAGTAGCACTGATCTCTCACCAGCCATTCGTAGCTCTTGGCCATGCACACATGGTAATTGCTTCTTTTGCTGATTTTTTTTTTTTTTTTTTAAAGAAAACAGTCTTTTCTATGACATTCCAATGCTTGTTTTAACTGACAAAACAAGAAGTGGGTCTTGGTAATGATACCTCCCATCCTGCAGAGGACAGAAACCTAGTTAGTGAATTAATTAGTGTCTCACATTATTTTTCAAAATGCAGCTTGATTGCCTCCTGTATTTCTGCTCCTAGACAAGCAGCAAATGTAGAAACTTTCTCCACATTGCCACGTTGCACCTCTGTTTGTTAGAAGTGTCTCTAATTCCTCAAAATAACCTCATCCCCTTGGTCTGTCCAGTTCTTGCCTTCCCTATTAAAAGTCCTGAGAGGGATGCCAGGATAGCTGTTAGTTTTCTTGGTCCTCCACATGAAATCCATAGGTTCTTTCAGGTATCTCATCAGCAGTTAAAATAGCCATTGATTGCAGCTCTGTGTCCTTGTGAGAGCTGCAGCCACAAGATTCAGGAACAAGATGAAAATTTGGGCATAAGTAAGTATTGCACAGGAAACTTGCCCTGTTGAGGCTAAGCGAACAAAAGGAGAAGCTGCACTGTGGATATATGGGCTAAAACTAGTGAACTGTGCTCACAGTGGTAGAATATTTAATATATGATTAGTATAGGTGGTATTTCAACAAGATGTCCCTTCAGTTTTAGAATATCAATATTAATTAGTGATGCATCAGCCTTGAACTAGTTTGATGACATGAGTTATGAAATACTTGGCTAGCTCTCCCTTTTTTCTTTTGCTACTCTTTCAGATACTAATGTTTTCAAAGGACTACAAAACTTGTGTTTTCAGGTAGCTGACAGTAGCTATTTTTAGGGAAGCTGTCATTTATAATTCAAGGGATTTTTCAGTACTTCTTGGCTTGTAAGAAACTTTTCTTTTTTATTTCATGTCCTAATTTACAACACTCTTCATCAAGTTTAAAAGCCCCTCTTGTGTTGTGGAACTTACCTGACAGATTGATTTTCATATTGAATGTATTGTTTTGTGGTTAGTTTAAATGCAGTCCCCTGTTTGTGCCCTTGCTTGTAAATTATCATAATCTGTGGGATGAATATTTTTTGCAAATATGGCCGTTAGAGGAAAAAGACTTATTTTGTTTCATAAGCTAGTTGCTGGAAATCTTGTTTAAAACGTGATTCATTGTGTTTGGTGTTTGTGTTGTTTGTGGGTTTGGATTTTTTCTTTGTTTTGTTTTGGGTTGGTTTTTTTTTTTTTTTTTTTTTTTTTTTTCAGGTAACCAAACAGATCTGGCACTACAAGTTTACTATTCCTTTCTCTTTGCTTTTGATGGCACATTGCTGAGGGCTTTAAGATCTGCTTTTTGTGCTGTCTAGGCTGAATAGAGGATGTATTGACTGCTCCAGTTGTGCATCACCTTGCAGTCTGTGGTAATGGGGTTGGGCACCTGGAATCTGCATGGCCCAGGCAGCAGGAGGATGCTTTCTGGTTGGTGCTACAACTTTTGTGTAGTCCTGCACTGAAAAGAAACATGAATTTTACAGGAGTTTTAGGTACGCAGTTTAAAGGAGCTGGAAGCTCCCTGTTTGCTCTGGCTGGACAGATCCAGTTTCTAAATCACACAGATAAAGTGTTGCACTCAACTGTTTTGGATGCTGAACTTTGAGAGGAGATGGATACTGCATGGCATCATCTCTTATTAAATATGAGTCTGAATCTAGTAATGAGCTGTTTCATCACTGCAGTCCTTGCTGCTGGGGGCTGACTTTCATTTCTTGCAGAAAAGAGAATTCACTTTGGGGAAATGATTTCATCTGCAGATGGGAAATGGGAAGGAGGTGCAAGCAGAAGTGGCAAACCGTAGGACAAAACTTGCATGCCTTTTGCAGTTTGTTGAGGATCACCTTCTTTTCAGGAGAATAGAAAACAACAAGGATGGGCTTGTGTGGAAGCCTTGGTGATTTGTGTTTTGGAAATGAGTTGCAGTAGAAAACCCCATGGTTGACACATGCCAGCAGCTGCAGGGGTTGGTGTGTATGGTACTCTAAGAATATGGACTTCCAAAATGAACTCAATTCCTGTTCAGATGCTTGAGAGAAGCTGCATTGTAGTGTCACTTAAAGAACATGAGGCAGAGCAGGAAAACTGGAGAATTAGCTATTTTAAACTCTCATCCATTAAAAGGCGTGCTTTAAAGTTTTTTTTTAAAGTGATAAAGAATTGTATTTGGCTTTTGGCCAGCCAGAGTTGCTTTTTATCCTTCATTTCATCTTGAGAAGTACAGATCCTATCAGTAGGAAAGTTGGAAATGTCTTTTTGGCAGAAGCAAAAGCTCAGGTTTTTGTGTGGATAAGTCACTGTGACTTATTGGTAATACTTTTTCTGAAATGTAATAAAATTGCTTTGGGAACATTAGAAAATTTTATTTGAAGCAGGTTGTTTGCCAAAAAGAGCTGTCTGTGAGGTTTTACTGTCATCCCTTTCTCCCTGCTGGTTGCCATCCATGGTCCTCCATAAAATGAGGAAAGAGAGGATATCAGTTACTGCAATGTTATATCTTCTCCTTGCACTGTTACACTTATTTTACTGAACAGCTAAGCTGTATTAACTTAAAAGCTCTTGAGACTACAGAAAAAACATCTGAAATTATCAAGGTATTTTTTAAACTCAGTATTCAAAAGTATATGTGTTGACATTGTTACAGAATTTTTTTTTTTCATTTTCCTTCTTTTTTTAGGGAAATACTGCACAGGTATTGTCACTTTCCAAGTGGTTGAATGTTTATTTTCATGCATGTGAGGGCTCCACGATAAGCAAGACTAAGAAGCATTGGTTTGTCTTGGTTTGTGCTGGAAGCTGATTGAGTTTCCTGGAGAAGGAGACCTCCATGCTGAGGATCTGCTGGAAAACATGGTTCTGTAGCCCAGCCTGATCCTTTCTAGTGGATCATACTGATATATTAGTCTATGTTGATATATATCAATATTCAAAATACTCCTTCATTACTATGAAATGGCAATGTGAGAAATTATTTCTTGATAATAGCATATAAAAATGTAATTTTAAAAAATAAGCTGCCGTTTGTTGCCCTGATTTTCAGACATTTTCTAACATCCAGTCCAGTGGCATTTAGGTGCTTGTGCAGTGTGGTTGTGGCAACTTACTGCTTCAGGAAAAGCCAGTATTTTCTTGCTCAGTAATTATTTCAAAGGTAATGCTTGTTGGAACTGTAAGTGTTCCTGGAGGTGCTGCTGTACTCCATCCTTCCACATACATCATTTTGGTGCAGCAGTAGTCAGGTTTCTCCTACCTCAGGGCTGCATTAGGAGGGGAAGGATGCCTGTATTTCTCTGGGTTTTGTTCTCTGAAACTTTTGAGCTCTTTAGGATAGAAGCACCTTGTCCTTAACACTAGTGTAATTCCTGGGCTCTGAATGAGGTATTTTCTGTATTTATTTTGGGGCTGTCAAGATGCTTCTCAGTGGGAACTCCTCCTGTAGCCCTTGGCAGTGTCTCTCTGGTCTAACACTTCATATCCTTTGTTTTTAACAGGTTTGGAAAGATTTTTATTTTAAGTGCTGTTTTTTCTTTTCAGGCTCTGCATGTGAAAATTTTGACTGCAAAAAAAAAAAATAAATCTAGAAATAGCTTGGTGTGTGCTTTGTGAGATAATGGGAAGATCTTGTGTCCATTTAGGGTTCATACAGCTGCATGCCTACTAGCTGGCTCTTCTTTGTGCTTGTATTAATGTGGTGTTTGATAGTCACCTGTGCTTTCAGGGTATTGACTGCAGATTTGATTCCAGTTGGGTTTCTAGAACCTGGACCCCGTACACCTGTACAGAGCAAATCCAACCAGCAAAGTTGGAAAATTGGATATTTTGGCAGTGATATTATTCTGTGAACAGAATTGCTTTATTGCTGAAGGATACTCTGGCAGATGACAATGCTCAAGGCTAGACTTAATGTGGTAAAACTTTGTTTTGTATTACTATTTCTTTTTTGTCTCTGGCAAAGAAAGCCAGGGAAGCAGGTGGAGGGCATGGTGCTGGACACGGGCTTCATTTACCACTCGTTTGTCAGAATGATGCTTTAAATGATGTTGACTTTTTATTGAGTTTCCAGTGTTTTTCTTGCATCCTTGCTCACTATAGCATCATTTCATGAATAAAGCAGTGGGACACAGAGAACTGTGCTGGCTGCTCAGTGAGTACCATGGAAAAAGCTGATTATTACTTTATCACCACTGCTGCTCTGTATGCATAGGGTGAATGTCTTGGGACATTGACAGTGCTTCCAGAAATCAAGAAGCAGTGCCTCAAATCAGGAGCTCAGGGAAGAGGAACAGTCAAAGGCAAGGTTTTGTTTTCACAGCTCTTTTGGATCTCCTAGTGTCATGCAGAAATGCTGTGGTGGAAGCAGAGATGGAAATAATTTCTTCCAGTCAGTTGTCTCAATCACAAGACCTCACCAAGCCCTTTGGTAGTCCCCAGTTTTAAATTTTATTTTATTTTGCCCCTGTCTGTGCCTGCAGTAGCAGATCCAGCTGGCAAAGCTGGAGTCCTGCAGCCAAGACTGTTGTTCACTTTGGGTGCTGATTCATTCCCTGGTGCTTTGACCTCAAGAGGGAGAGTAGGTGATCATGTTATTATTCACATCCTAATTCAGTTCCTGGCTCATCAGAACAGTTTGCAACAGCTTCTAGGAAAAATTAATTTTGCAAGAATGTGTTCCTGGTTTTTGTTTGTTTGTTTGGGGTTTTTTTGGTTTTTTTTTAGGGTGTTTTGGTTTTTCTTTTGCTTCCCACTTACATTTTGTCTAATCTAAAAGGTCTTGTAGAAGCTGGCAGATGTCCACAGGAGATGCATTAAGCAAGACTGTAGTAGCATCCTTGCCCATCTTCTAGCTGCTAGGAGGAGAGGAACTCTCCTTTAGTATAGAAGAGGACAGACAAGAAGCTGATAGAGTTGCTTAAAGTGAAGAATAAAAATGAAAAAGAGAGAAAAATATGGCTTAAGAGTGAGTTTACAATATCTCAAGCCACAGGAGAGGCTGGTGAGCTTAGGAGCAGCTTAAAAATTGCTTGCAACCCCTTTTAGGTTACACTCAGTGTGGGCAACCATACATCTTTGGGAATGGTGTACACAGTTTGAGCTGTGTATTCACAACTTCTTTTTTTATGTTCTGGGCATCCTTCTTGGAGGCAGTAGAGGCATGATGTGGGATCAGCCCTGCTTGCAGAAATATCCAATATCTCCCTATCCAAGGCATGGTGGTGAACACCAGAGGAGCATGGGTTTTCTTTTTACTAAACTCTGGACAATAACAGCCAGAAAATAATGGATTTGGATTGGGAACTTTGAGAAGGTTTATCTAGAAAATCATTTGGGTTTGTAGAAAGTGAAGGAACACCAGAGTTTTAGGTTTACCTTGAACTCGGAGCGAGATGAAGCGGATTTAGAACCCTTTTAGAGAAGGGTTGAATACAGAATTGGGACTGAATAGAAAATTTGAAGGAGAGAAGAAAGAAACCAGTGAAGTAGTAAAATGTGTAGTGGGGATGCTACTGTCACTGCATGCTTGTCCTTGGTGTTGGGTTTTTTTTTTCACCATCCAAGCTCTAATCCCTTTTGAAGAAGTAAATTTGCATTGCAATTATAAATCTAGTTGAAGATGTCCCTTCTCCTTGCAGGAGGTTGGATTAGATGATCTCCAAAGGTCTGTTCCACTCCATTCTATGATCATTGTAACACTTTTTCTGGGTTAGAGGTTTCATTCATATAAAATTTGATTTTGTAGATATTTTGCTTGCAGTTTTACTGCAAAACGTTTCCCTTTACATCTCCTGCCTTCCCCACTCCAGTACCTGGGGCTGTAATCTTGCATTTTAGGTAGTACCACCTCCTGTGCTGGCATCACAAGGTTCTTTAAAACAGGCTGACACACATGATTAAGTGCAAAAATGATGTTTCTCTCCCATTAGCAAAAAATGGGAAGAGAAAAACATGGTGAGCATGGAAGAGAAAGGTGCTAAAAAGGAGAGAGTTGAGTTATATAAATGGTCAAATGAGCTGACATGTAAAAATGTGCAGCAACAACCAAGATATTGACGATATGTGTGGGCTTTTCTGCCCATTGAGGACCTGGTAGTTTTTACAGCATCAGTTGTCTCTGCAGTGTCAGTCTGGTGTCAGTTGTGATGTCTTGTGGGTGATATTTCGACAGCACAAGGCTGTGTGCTGCTACAGAGGGGAAATTCAGAGAGCTCTTGTGCTGAGATATTCAGATGAAGCAGTCAAGTATGTTTAAATTGGCTGTTTCTTTATCAGATTTTGGCCGTTTATCTGTTTCAGGAATTTCTGCCCTACACGGTATGCCTGTTGACATACTGGTGGATGGATAAATCCAGGCTGTCTGGAGAAACCAAGCCTGTTAGGATTGCCTGAGGATTGGGAACAGGGAGAAGGTTTCACTGTTTGTGTAGTCCCTTGTCTGGGTTATGGGATGTTATAATAAAACAAAGTGAACTTTCCTTCCAGAATTGCCCCTTTAGCAGCCTCAATGCTGACACTAATCTCTGTTTTTCTCCAAATCATCCAATATTTGGCAAACTCTGCCTGTGATTTTCAGCTTTAGCTGTCACAGATTTTTTATGACGGGTACTGATGCTTAGAGTGGTTGGTTTATTTTGGATTTTTGCCATGTGTTTCTTATGCCATCTCTGAAAATGAAAATACTGTGGTCTTTCTGAATGGAAAATACAAGAAATGGCAGGACCAAAAGCCTCCATTTCAGTTACCTTTCCTCATTTGTTTGATATCCCTTACAGAATAACACTTCTAGAAACTGCAGCCCCCAATGTGGATGTATATATGTTTAGTTTGAGAAAGCATGTTTGCCACTCATGTTTATATATATTAAACTGTGGTCAGCTAGTAAAAGATTGCATATAATATAAGAAGTAAACTACTGTTCACAGGTGTAGTGGATGAACATAGACATCATATTTCTAGTATGTTTTTTTCTGTCAGCCTGATAGTAGTCAGATTATTGCTGCAATTTTTTATAAGGGCCTCTGAGCTCCTAGGAACTATTAATCAACTTTTTTATAGATGAGGACAAATGGCTTAATTTGTAACCTTGTGTTTGTTTGGAGATCACACGTTTTGCATTGCATGTAGAAATATCTTGTGATAGTAAATTTGGGCAAAATCATCACGCAGGGTCAATTTGAGTACGAATTTTTAGTCAAGCAGTGGAAAATGGAAAAGGATATAGAAAACAGCAGGCTGAATTATTGTATTGGCTGAATATGTCGTAAATTCTTCCTTTCACAGTAGGATACAGACCATAAATTTTGGCCAGTGTTCCTTGGAGTTTGCAGTTGTTTCTGACCTCTGAGGTCTGCTGTCCCCTCTGGGTTTCCATCTCCTGTGGGATCAGCATCCTGTTACTGCTGCCTGCATCCTGGCCAAAAGCCACTACACGAGAGAAGCAGCTGAATGATAGTTTAAAATCTGCCACTTGGGTCCAGAGAGAAGCATCCCCATTCAGTAAGACACTAGCTTTCCTTTTTTGTAGATCTATAAAAAGACTTTCATATAGATAATTTTTGTATGTTCTTATCTGAATGCAAACATGGGGCAACGTGAAATGTCTTTAATTAAATAGGGCATGCGGGCTGCAAAATATTACTCTGTTTTGTTTTTGTCATCCTCCTCTGCAATTTTTTGTGTCTGAATGCCAAAATATTGTTAACTTTAAGGGTTCTATAAAAGCTAGTAGGACAGCCTAGTGAACAGTTGTAATTAGGAGAGCCTTTCTCCCTGCCATGTGCTAATTACCTGATTACATGTATTTCATTGCAGTATTTTCTCCAAAATACTTTGGAAACCGACTGTCTGCAAGAGGCCTCTGATGCTGAGCAGTCAGGCTCATGTGCATCAGCAGTTGGGAGACCACAAGCAATTATCTTCATTAACATTTCTTTGACCTAACATAATACTCCAAGACATGTTTAGTGTTATTAAAAGTGAATCCTGTGGCACGACTCCTGTGATTTATAAGGCTCAAATTAACACCTCTTTGCTTTCTGACCTCATGAAATTTCTTGGTCATTAGTGGAACCTTCTGGCATTTGAGTGGCTTTAGGAGGAACTTGGCTCTTCTGTATTCTCAGTTACTGGGGCTTTTAGCATCTCCATAAGATTCATGTTTGGTTTGTAATTCTGCTGGGCTGTCGGCATGCAGAAGACACAGATGTTTGTTATTCTACTGAGTCCTCTCAGAATAAGCATCTATAAAGCTTTTGAGTAGGTGGGGCAGAGTGGCCTGATGCATTATGGAGGATTTATTGTGCTTGCACATATTTGCAGGGGGGGGGGAGGTAGAAGGGAAAGTTGGTTTGCTCAAGATAACCAATTTTAAACTCCTGTTTACAGTTCTCATGTGAGTCAGAATTCTTTGATACATTTAGATAACCTGAATAAAAATAGCCGGCTCTTTTGTTGTAAGCTTTGAAGTAAAATCCTGACAAGGAATTATCTAGCCTAAGTGTGCTGGGGTTTCCCCACCTCCCCTCCCTGAAGAAAAGCTGCTGCTGGAATCTTAGAGCCAGACAAAGAAAGCCCAACCCAGCACTTAACTGACATCATCCTTGGTGCATCTGTACTCAAGCTATAGGCAAGCAGCTGGAGTTCCTCCTGATGTATAATACAAGTCCTGCTACCAAGCCATGCATGTGAATCCCTGCCAGATGGATTTCACTGTGACACAGGAATTTCTGTGCTTTGAGTAGTGCGTGGCCGGGGATAATGTACTTCATGAAATATTGGAGCAAGGACCAGTGCAAGTCAAATAATGCATTTTGTTGGAGGACCGTGGATATTTTTTTGTAACTGAAACAAATCTCCAAATCCTCCAGCCTTGCATGAGTGTAAGTGGTGAGGGAGGATTTGCTTGGACTGACAGTCTTGCATCTCTATATATGGGAAGGAGTGCAAGGACAGATGGCTACCAAGTCCTTGCTTCCTCTGAATACTCTTCCTGACATGGAATATCTGAAGGTCACAGGTTCCCTGAACCTGTGTGTTTTCCCTAAATGTGGGTTTTGAATTTTTTTTGACCGCACTCAAGTGTTTTGTTGACTGTTGGGGAACTGTCCTAGTGGTGAGGTCTTGCTCGTTTGGGGCAGGGCTGTAGGAAAGGCTCAGTGTTATAAATAATGTTAGGATGTGTGTCATGGGAACTTCTATCAGTATTACACGTCACCTCCCTCCTGATTGTATGGATCCTGGCTCAGAAAGTTCTAGGCATTTCTTCATAGTTACCTTTTGTCTCTATATTGGAATAATTCTTAACATCTTCAAGGGGAATTTTGAGTTTGTTAGAGCCAATTGCTGAAGAACTGAGAACCATTAACTCTGGAATTGCTTTCATTTGGGGCTGGTGGTGGGGTGTTATCTTCTTTTAGTGATTAACTATGGGCAATTATCTGTGTATTTGACGTTTGAGTGCCAGAGGTTTGTATACTGTTCTAAGCAATAAGAGAGAAATAAAAAGTGAGATTGTACGAGTGAGTTGGGTGTAGTACTTCTGATGTGATGTCACATATGGACATCTCTGGACAAGGTTGCTGTGGTGGGTGGAACAGGGCTACTGTTTGGATCCTCACGGGCTGAAAATCTGGACAGAAAGAAAAAGGAGTACTGATCATTTACAGAGGACCATGGGGTAATCTGTCTAGAGCAAGGACCAAGTCCATAGAGGAAGGTGATGATTATTTTTTCTTGGCAGCTAAAATCTGAACATACCGTGTCCCACACACCCATGAGAAGCTGATGGTTCTTCTCATAGCCTGGATTTCAAAGCAGCTATAGGGGAGTTGGTGAATTCAGTCTATACAAGGTCCTTACCAGATTCCTCAGGAGTTCTGGAGCAAAGCTTCAGATGTATAAGGAGCATGTGCTCAGGGTGGATGTTGCTGGAGTCTCATGTCCCTTTAGAATGTGAGAGAATTGGGAGCTTTTGAACACTGAATAGTATTTTTTTCAACTCAAGACTAGGCAAATCATTGTGTTTCAGGAGTCATTTTGAATGTTGCTTAGAAAGACCTTTGAATTGACAAGACAAAATTGCTTCAAGTTGTGCCAGGAAGAAATTTAGATTGGGTAATAGGGATAATTTCTTCTGAAATGGCTGTCAGGCCCTGGCACAGGCTGCCCAGGGCAGAGGTGGAGTCACCATCGCTGGAGGTGTTTAAAAGCTGTGTAGATGTGGTGCTCAGGGACGTGGCTTAGTGGTGGATTGGTTAGCAGTTGGACTTGGTGATCTTAGTCTTTAACAACCAACAAGATTCCATGATTTTCTGACAAAGAAAGCATTTTCCTTTTGGTTGGAGTGTGCATTTAAGATAATATTTTAAAGTTGTTTTTATTTAAGTTAGCATTTTATGCAACTGTTCAAAATCTCAAAAGGTATAGTTTTTTAACAACATCTAAAAAATATGTGATTTATATATAAGGGGAAGTCAGGGCTGGGAAAGGCAAATGGTGTTTTCCAAAGCCACTGTTAGCAGAGTGATGCCCTTTCTAACTTGACATGAAGTAGATAAGCATGGAAGTAGAGGCACTGATTCTTAAATAGCTTGTTTGGTAATATTAAGCAATAATGCTGTAGCAGGAGGAGAGGTGGAGAGAAGGCCACTATTGATTCAGCAGGATCTCTGGTATGCTGCTGACAAAATATCAATTTTGTTCTCAGCAAAATACTCTGAAAATCAGAGGGGCTTTTTGAGTCTTTGGTTCTTCAGAGTCAGGAAAAAATTAGCAAAATCTTGAGGTGCTGTGAGTAGTAACATCTGAGTAGAGGAAAGCCTGAGGTGTGGATAGTGTTTGTTATGTACCTCTATTTATTACAGCTTTGGTTTATGAAAACCCTACTCTTCTTCTCAGGTGTCAGTCAGGAATCAGCATTTGCTTCCTTTAAGGTGATTGGTGTCATCACTTGAGTCACCCCATTGCATCTCATGGTGCGTGTCAACCGTTTTTCAAAGACCCCAGCTAAGCTAAACCACCTAACCTGCTTTTATTTTCCTTTTTTTTTTTTTTTAAGCATTGCTAACATGATGACCTGACAAGATACGAGACAGTCCTGACTATGCAGCACAGGTACTGATGGGAAGGATCCAATATGAGTGTAAATGATGTTGGAGGAAGACGACGCTTGGAGGACAGCGAGTACACGCTGCACATCTACCCTGGGAGCATCGTGGAAGGGACAATCTACTGCCCCATCACTGCCAGGAAAACATCCACGGCCGCTGAGGTGATCGATTCCCTCATTAATAAACTGCAGTTGGAGAAAACAAAATGTTACGTCCTTGCCGAAGTGAAGGAGTTTGGTGGGGAGGAGTGGATCCTCAACCCCACAGACTGCCCGGTCCAACGGATGATGCTGTGGCCACGCATGGCCCTGGAGAACCGCATCAGCGGCGAGGATTATCGCTTCCTCCTGCGGGAGAAGAACCTGGATGGGTCCATTCACTATGGCAGCCTCCAGTCCTGGCTGCGGGTGACGGAGGAGCGCCGCAGGATGGTGGAGCGGGGCTTCCTCCCCCAGCCCCAGCAGAAGGACTACGATGACTTGTGCAGCCTGCCAGACTTGAACGAAAAAACACTCCTGGAAAACCTCAGAAACCGCTTCAAGCAAGAAAAAATCTACACCTACGTGGGCAGCATCCTCATTGTTATTAACCCGTTCAAGTTTCTACCTATTTATAACCCCAAATATGTCAAGATGTATGATAACCATCAGCTGGGAAAGCTGGAGCCCCATATTTATGCTGTGGCAGATGTGGCTTACCACGCCATGCTTCAGAGGAGGAAGAACCAGTGCATCGTGATTTCAGGAGAGAGTGGGTCAGGAAAGACACAGAGCACCAACTTTCTGATTCATCACCTCACCGCCCTCAGCCAGAAGGGGTTTGCCAGCGGAGTAGAACAGATTATTCTTGGAGCTGGACCAGTGCTTGAGGTAAGGTGGAAACTTACTCATCAAGAAAAAAAGACCCGTAGCAAACTCTTAAGTAGTCAAGGTTTTATTATGACATGAGTCCGGGGTTATCTGCTAAATGCTGATACTGAACTTAAAACAGTACTGGCAAGAAAAGGAGGTTTTGTTTCTGCCTGTAGAGTCCTACTTGCTTAAAAAAAAAAACAACCAACAAACAAAAAGCAAAAACAAAAAAGGAAAAATAGAAATACAGCACATGGCTTCCTGACAGATTTATTAATGCTTTGTTAATTCAAGTGTTTCTAAATACTGGTATATCTTGGTAACTCTTCAGTTTGAAAATGGAAATGAAAAAGCCTTTCTTCATATTACACTGAAAAGAGAATTCATTGCTTGTACTATATTGATAGTGGTGTGTTTGTAGAGTTTCTCTGCACTCCACTGACCTTGAGATCAAAGGTCACTTCCATGGTCAAAATTTTATTTTCTAATGACTACTTGATCTGGCAGATGTGATCAGTTACTTCGCAGACTTTTCCAGAAAGTCACTTTTCGTGGACTTTTCTCCAGAAAGCAGAGTAGAGGAAATGCACCATAAACTTTCCAGAGAGAGGGATGCGAACGTTCAGGAATTGATGTGTCTTGAGTGGCTGCATTTTCTTCTCTAAAAAAGAAAGTGCTTTTGACTAAAGGATAGAAAAACTCATAGATTTTTGTGGGTTTATTTCCTATTTTGAAAGGGTTTTTTTGGCAATTGTATTTGAAATAATCTGCTCTCTGTGTCTATATTCCATTAGTGATTCTGAGGGCTTGGGTCAGCTTCAATTCACAGCAGAAAACTGGGAATCAGAGGAAGTCTGAGTGCTTGTGGATGTTGTATCTAAGCATAAGCCAACAGCTGCATTTTGCAAAGCCAGTGAGTTTTCTTCTGTTTTTACACCAGGCAAAATGGGCTAAGCTAATTTCACCTGGAGTAAGCAAAATATAAAAGGCATTCAGAATGGGCTTGGCCCTGAAAACATCAAAGCGCTACCTAACAGAGGTAAAGAAATTAAAAAAGGGTTTTTTTCCATTTTTCTGTGACCTGTTCAGGTGACCACATGCATTTCATAATAGATATGAAAACTGTTGCTTTTCTCCTCCCAATTTATTTGAAACATTCAGATACTGGTTTGTTTTTGGTTCTTTTTAATGTCTGGTTCTCCTTTTTAATGTCTCTTCTTGGACCACTTTATAGCTCTTTTACGTACTGTTGGAGTGAGTATCTCTGTCCAGCTTAGCTTTCCAGAAGTGTAGAAGAGGCATCACTCTGAAAGAGAAGGTAGTAGGAAGTTTTGGAAATAGGGTTTTTTCTTAAATTCTGCTTTTTTTCAGGACTAGGTAAAATAGTCCAGCTGCAAACCTGTCTTAGTATCATTCAGTTCACCAGTGCAGACCCTTAAGAAAAACAACTGTCCCACCTCATTGAAAGATAAAATCTTTCTGGTTTTGGTTTGGTTTGCTTTTTCATGAATACAGACTTAGAATGATTGCTTAAAGCCTATTCCTGGAGGCAAGAAGGAGAATGTCCATGAGCTGCACATTCCTTTGCTTTTCTTTCTCTGCTCACTGTTATTTTGTGCTATTGAACAGAGAGAGTGTGCAAGCAATTTGAGGCTGGTGCAGTTTGAAAACCTCTGTTTATCCCTAGGCTTGTCCCCCTGGTCTTGCAGGATCTGAGGTTTACTTGCTTGGCTCTTGGCTGCAGGGCAGCAGCACAAATGATTTGCTGCTCTGATGCTGGCAGCTTCTTCCCCAGGACTGTTGTGTGTGTTGGGATTAGGTACAGGGGAGGGATGCACTAAACCTCTTTGCTTGCCTTTCGCAAGATCTGCAGCTGCTTTTAAGAGGAAAAAAATAATAAATCTGAATCCTATCTGTTACTTCTGCTTTTGGAACAGAAGTTTGCATTCCTTTGCTCTGGCAGCTGGACAGCTGCTGTTGCTCTCCTCTAGCTGCCTCCAGGTTTCTTGGAGAAAGTGAAGGGAATCCAAAACTGCTTCTATTCTGCCAGCACCAGTCCCAAATAGTCACAAATCATGCAGGCCTGAAGATAAAATGTGTATACTTCTTTTCCTTCCCTTCCTAAAAAAAAAGGCATCTTCGGAGAAGGTGTGTTGTAAAGGGCCCTGTTACCCTGCCACCTGTTTTGCAGATTTGACCTTTTGATACCTTGCATTCGTGGTTGAAATACTCTCTTCACTTTTATGGAAGTTTAGAGGCCAAATTTGTATAGATTTCCACCGCACACCACCACCCTTTTTCTTCTTTCTTCCTCCTTCCTCCACAAACCTTCTTTTATCCCTTTTTTTTTTGAAATTTCAAAATTAAATTCTGTTCAGCTCAGGTTTGTCTTTCAGAAGGCAGTGACATTGTGCTTCGGGGTACCACTTCTGCAGGGAATGGAGCACAGTGCAAACGTTTGCTCTCTCTACTCACAAAGCATCCCTGGTCACACAAGTGTTTTCACTGAACCACCCATTCCTGAGAATGCCTTTGCAGTTGTGTTCACATGGAAGGAGCGGAAGTGGATGAAATTTAGGATTTTTTTTTTCCCCCCTCTCCCCCCCTCCAGCAACTTTGCTGTTTTCCTAATTTACTTTTTTTTTTTTAGTAGCCTCAGGCTATTGTTTGTGATTTTTGTTGTTGGTGCATGAGATTCCTGTGAGTCTTATCCAAATTGCACTTTTGGGGATGGCTGTCAAGGTGAGCTGTTGCTGCCATCTCAACGTGCTAATGTCATACTGTAGTTGTGTGTAGCAGTGACTGCAGTTAGAGGTGTGGGCTGAGACACCAAACGTGTCCTTCTAAAGTGTATCTGTTCTAGATCCTGTGGATTTTTTTCCTACCTTGGGGGCTGAACAGGCACTCTTTTTTGTAGTGGTGCTCCTTGGAGTGGATGCCTGTTCTGTTTTGTGATAAATTACATATTTCATGTTTATATAATACTTATCTGTGATAAAGGGTAGTACTTAAATATTAAATTTTCTAATTGAAGTTGCAAGTGTTATAAAAAGGTGATTTTTCTCTAAGTTTCCCCATTTTCTTATAAAGCACATTTTTCCCTATAGAAGACGACTTTTTTAGCAGGACATCTATACAGCTGAGCTTACCAAAATTTTGCTTTCTGGCTACTTAGTTTCAAGACTGAGCTTCTCAAATTCAACTATTGGATGTAGTTGCCAGAGGAAGAGTTGCACCTGCTGCAATTTAATTCAATTTCTAATATACTTTATGCAATACTTTTGATGGCAACTTCATGATGCTACATCAGGGACCCATGTTGCTGCTACACAGCTTGTTTCTTATTTAGACACCAATTTTTGTATTACTTAAGAAATCAAAGCCACAATCACAGGTTTGGTCTAAAATCGCCCAAAGTGATATCACAGGACTTTGAATTAAGGGTAGTGAGACACTGAATATTAGAATGGTTTGGGTTGGAAGGAACCTTAAAGATGATCTAGTTCCAAACTCCTGCATGGACAGGGATACCTCCCAGTAGACCAGGTTGCTAAGGAAGAGATTGCCCGGAGAAGTTTTGGGTGCCCCAGTACTTGGAAGTGTTCAAGGTCCAGCTGAACACTACAAACAATATGATCTAGTGGAAGATATTCAACTACCTTGCCATGGTCCAGAGACTGGGTGATCTTTGAAGGTCCCTTCCAGTCCAAACCATTCTGTGATAAAATTAATGGTGGACCTTGAGTGGTTGAGCCACAGGGCTGGTTTACCCCATAGATTGGTAACTTGTTGATGTGAATTTAGCACACTGTTTAAAGACCCTGTTTTCTCTCTCATTGGAGTAGTTAGAAATATCCCAGATGAACTTTCTATTGAAAGGCCAGCTTGTTTGCCATAGATTTAAACCTTTAGAGGTGGGATGTGTGTGTGCTGCTCCCCAGCCCTCCCTGGGATCATCACCTTGAGGTGTGTGTGCAGTGCAAAGCAAAACATAAACCAAGCTTCAGCTTTTCTGGGAAAGTTTGCATGCAAGTTTATTTATTATATAACGTTATGGTCGGGGGTTCTATTTATTTATTTATTTATTTATTTGTCAGTTCTCATGAAGAATGCAGAAGTAGCAAATTTCTCCCTGGCCCAGGTATGCCCAAAGGTCCCCAGGCAGTTATCAGATGAGCCTAGATCTAAAGGAGTTTGCACCAGACCCTTTGATCATCTGATGATCTGTAACTTTCTCAGCATCTTGTATGTCATAAGAAGTACTGTGCTGGCAACTACAAAAACCAGACATGTTTTCTAAGCAGCTCTTTACATGCATCTTCAAACCTCCGAAGGGGGGATTTCTCAATTGCTTAAAAAAAAAAAAAAAGCCAAAAGAAATGTTTCTGTGATGTTCTGAGGAATGCTGCTGGTGGTGGAGGGTAGCTGTTGCTGTCTTTCACAGCTGATGTGTGCCTGCAGCTTCTGTGCTGGAAAAAAAGCAGCTGATTGCTTGAATTGCTTTCCAAAAAATTGCAGCTAGCTTTTTGTAGTGGCATCAGTGGTGTTTGCATACCCAGTGGGTGGTGGTTTGTATTGAAAACTTAGGAACAGCAAGTGGAATTGC
The DNA here is from genome assembly GCA_023637945.1 of Phaethornis superciliosus. Taxonomy (NCBI): domain Eukaryota; kingdom Metazoa; phylum Chordata; class Aves; order Apodiformes; family Trochilidae; genus Phaethornis; species Phaethornis superciliosus. The sequence goes on from JAJQWJ010000012.1 coordinate 17,837,325, forward strand.
TTCTTTTAGGTTTCTGGTTAAAGTGTGTGTGTTAATAGATGTCTTCTGGGTATGCTGTGTGTGTTCTGTGTATAATGTCTGTGTTTGGCTTATATGGGGAAGCTGCAGCTTCAGCTCTAGGATCTAGTAGTCTTTACAGCACTAATTTTTTAAAAATATTTTTAATCCTGGTTGTTATAGGAAAATGTAAGGACCAACTGGAAGATACTGAATTTTATTTTTTGGACTTTGCTGTGGTAGTGTACAGCCTCCTTCCAACTGAATTAACCTCTCCCAGCAGCAGCTGAAGAGCTGGCTGCTGGTAGGTACGAGTGAACATAATACCACACTGCCAGAATTGCAGTAGATGCTGCTGAATGTTTCCAGAGTTAAACAAAGAGCTATTGAGTGGAGTTTAAAAAAAAAAAAATAATCAATTAACTAGAAGGATCAGGCATGTCCTGAGCTTTCAGTATATTCAAGTGGCTTAGGACAACACAGGGATGCTAAAGCTCAACGCTTGTGCATCCTCTATAGCTGCTCCCAAGCAATATGGCTGTATACCTGCAAGACCTATAGTAATCCCAAGTAGGACCCAGCTCCACCAGCAAGTCCCACTTTGTTAATCCTGTAATGTGTAGTCAGGGTAAGGGGATGCTTTTTTTTATACAGCAAATGATGGTGCAGTTATTGGCCTGTGAGAAAAACATTTTCAAATTGAGCATATCCATATGTTTAGTTGGAACACTATTAATGGGAGATAAACTTGGGTTATAATCACGTATTTTTCCACTTGCTACAGTGTTAATGGAAGGTAACCAAGTGTCGTTAAATCAGACTTAAAAGAAACAAAAAAAGACCTGATTTAGTTAGTGAAGTTCAGTTTCCAATACACTGATTTTAAGTTATTAGGGTTGTGTCTTGTGGCTCTAGAGATTTCATATCTGAAAATTGGATTTATGTGAAGGGAAGAGGCAAAGGCTCCTTATTTTGCTCATTCCTCATTTCTGATCATTTTTGCACCTATAATACATGCCATTATGATTGATCTCCTGTGTGGTCTGAGGCTGGGGTAGGTGTTCAGTGGGGCAGCCGGGATTTTTTCCCCTTCCATTCTTCCCTCCCCAGTGCCCAGCGAGGTTAGAGAGGGAGCAGCACACAGAGATCACACAGATGATGCCTAATGTGGGAAGAATTTGTGCAGGCCTCTGCTGGCAGCAGTGACACAAAGGAGTCATACAGCAAGGCTCATGCACCGAATGCTTTTCACCAGTGCTTTCCAAATGCTGTTATTCTTCAGCTGAGGATATTTTACAGTTTCAGGCTCTGTATCAAATAGCGTCTTGTTCATCCATTTCTCTGATGCTGAGTTATTCAGTCTTTTTACTTCAGAAGCTCCCTGGAATACCTAGTTTGGCTCTGTTGCTGTCTGTGTTTAATACTTTTTTTTTTTTTTCATTATATGCTGTTGTCAACAAATGTTTTCTCACCACCAAATGCAGTTTATTATGAATAAATGACAAAAATAGTTGGTTCTGACCTGACTGCAGGAAAATGCATTTGTTGTCAAAGCAAGTTTGAGAATTGAGGATTAGCAGCTGTTTTGTTTCCAGGAGAGAAATCCTTAATAAAAACCTGTCTCTACTGGGTGGAGCACTGGCCTTACAGAGCGTTTTAGTGAACCTATGTGTGCATGTATCTCATATTTTCCCTCCCTCCTCACGATCTCTTTTTGAGCAAGTTGTTTTGTTTTGTCATTCACTTTCATTCACACCCTTCCATATCCATCCTTTTCTTTAGTCTTCTTTCTCTGATTTCTTAGTTTTACTCTTGCCTGTATTGGTCTGTCTCTAGGTTTTATACATTTCTAGATATTTTGTGCCTAAAGATCTCGATTTTACAGATCTCCAGGTACCCAGAGTTTATGGATCCCCATATATCAGATATCTGGATATCTAGATTTTATGAATATTTATATATATAGATACCTATATATCTACAATGCTGAATGTGAGCTGAGCAGGGAGTATTTGTGTTTGCATGCAGCACTGATAGACCCAGATGATCCTTAGCATTATCTGGTATTGGAGAACAACTGACTCTCAACACCATTTTTTTAATCTTCCACTGACGTGGCACCAGTGTTTCTGTTATTTGGTTTTGTGTTCCGGTTCTTTTTGAAACCTTAGTATCATAGAATCAGGTGGGTTGGAAAGGACCTCTGAGATCATCAAGTCCAACCCTTGATCCACTACTACTGTGGTTCCCAGCCCATGGCACTGAGTGCCACATTCAGTCTCTTCTTAAAAGCCTCCAGGGACAGAGAATTCACCACCTCCCTGGTCAGCCCGTTCCAATGCCTGATCACCCTCTCTGTAAAGAATTTTTTCCTAATATCTAAGCTAAACCTCCCCTGGCAGAGCTTAAGTCCATGCCCTCTTTTCTTACTGATAGCTGCCTGGGGGAAGATACTGACACCCCCCCCTCCCCAGGCTCCAGCCTCCTTTCAGGGAGTTGTAGAGAGTGATGAGGTCTCCCCTGAGCCTCCTCTGCTCCAGATTGAACACCCCCAGCTCCCTCAGCCTCTCCTCACAGGACTTGTGCTGGATCCCTTCACCAGCCTGGTTGCCCTCCTTTGGACCTGCTCCAGGACCTCAATCTCCTTCCTGAACTGAGGGGCCCAGAACTGGACACAGGACTCGAGCTGTGGCCTCACCAGGGCTGAGTACAGGGGCAGAATCACTTCCCTGGACCTGCTGGCCACGCTGTTCCTGATCCAGGCCAGGATGCCATTGGCCTTCTTGGCCACCTGGGCACACTGCTGGCTCCTGTTCAGCTTCCTGGCAATCCAGACTCCCAGGTCCCTCTCTGCCTGGCTGCTCTCAGCCACTCTGTGCCCAGCCTGGAGCTCCCCATGGGGTTGTTGTGGCCAAAGTGCAGGACCCGGCACTTGGCCGTGTTGAACCTCATCCCATTGGAATCATCCCAACTCCCCAGTCTGTCCAGGTCCCTCTGCAGAGCCCTCCTGCCTTCCAGCTGATCCACACTCCTCCCCAACTTAGTGTTGTCTGTAAATTTAGTAATTGTGGACTCAATCCCCTCATCTAAATCATCAATGAAGATATTAAACAGAACTGAGCCCAACACTGATCCCTGGGGGACACCACTGGTGACCGGCCGCCAACTGGATGCAGCCCCGTTCACTCTCTGGGCCCAGCCCACCAGCCAGTTCCTAACCCAGCACAGAGTGCCCCTGTCCAAGCCCTGGGCTGACAGCTTTTTCAGGAGAATGCTGTGGGAGACAATGTCAAAGGCCTTGCTGAAGTCCAGGCAGACCACATCCACAGCCTTCCCCTCATCCACCAGGCGGGTCACCCGATCATAAAAGGAGATCAGGTTGGTCAGACAGGACCTGCCCTTCCTAACCCCATGCTGGCTGGGTCTGATCCCTTGCCCATCCTGCAGGTGCTGTGTGATTGCCCCCAGGATGATCTGTTCCATAACCTTGCCAGGTACTGAGCTCAGGCTGATGGGCCTGGAGTTTCCTGGATCCTCCTTTTGTCCCTTTTTGTAGATTGGTGTGACATTCATCAACTTCCAATCATCTGGGACGTCCCCAGATGATCCCCAGTGAGCCAGAACTGTTGGTAAATGATGGAGAGCAGCTTGGGGAGTTCTTCTCCAGCTGCCTCATCACCATTGGGTGGATCCCATCTGGTCCCATAGACTTGTGAGGATCCAAGTGGCTCAGCAGGTCACAAACTGTTCCCTCCGGGATTATGGGGTGCTATTCAGCTTATTTCTCTCTACAGGCCCCAGAAGCAGCTGTCCTCAGGACAACTTGCCTTACTGTTGAAAGCTGAGGTAAAGAAAGTGTTAAATACCTCAGCCTTTTCCTCATCTTTGGTAACTATGTTTCTCCCCATGTCCAACAAAGAATGGAGGTTTTCCCTGCCCCTCCTTTTGCTGTTGGTGTATTTGTAGAAAGACTTTTTGTTATCCTCAACAGAAGTGGCAAGTTCAAATTGTGCCTTCATGTCTCTAATTTTCTTTCTACGTGACCTAACTGTATTCCTAAACTATCCCTGAGTAGCCAGCCCTTTTTTTCCATAGTCTGTAAGCTCTTTTTTACCCTGATTTCCTTCAACACCTCCCTGTTCAGACAGACTGCTTGTCTTCCCCTCTGCCCTGTCTTTGGGAACACAGGGGCAGCTGCTCCTGTGCATTCAGGACTTGCTCCTTGAAGTATTCCCATTCTTCCTGGACCCATAGGGCCTGTTTTCTAGAAGGGTTTTGTTTTGTTTTTCACTGTATATGCATACAAAATAGTCTAATGATAGTTTAGCACTCTGTTAGGTGATGGGTTTAGGCAAAGATGGTGTTGCTGTATCCATCAAGCCTTCCGTGAGGACTTGGAATCAGTAACTGAGAGGCAGACTTTTTATCCCTCATGTGGATAGTTAATATGACACTGCATTTTTCTAGTCAGGCAACGAGAAATTAATGCTGGAGTAGGGGTTTTCTTTCTCTCCTTTGTCTCTCTCCTTCGTCTCTCTCTTTCTCCCAGTCAAAATCCAGGTTTTTTTGCTTTGGGAGTGTTTACTGAGACCCTTTTCACTGTTCTCGTGGCAAGGGAGAACATACCAGATTTAACAGGCTGGTTGGGTGGACACCAGACAGAGGATGTGCTGCAGCTTGGTCACCCTTGGCAAGGGACAGAAAAGCCTGAGAACAAGGAGTGTTTCATAGGACAGGGACTACACTTGGCACTGGTGTAGCAGTTGACACATTCTGCCCTTTTACTGCCTTCTGCTGTCCCCGTGGCTTTTCCAGGCACAAAGTGTAAGTGCTCTCCACTAAACATCTCTGGTGAGTGCATTTTGGTTTTGCTGCCTGAGGAGCAATATACCCTCTTGTCTGCACAGTGGTGAGGTGATGAGGTCCTGGAATTTGAACAAATTGTTGCCCGGGGCAACAAGTACCATTTTTAAAGTTAATCCTCAGTGTCTTCAAATGTGAGAGGTGTTCCCTTCTTATTTATAGCACTTATAGCACTGAAATTGCTATTTACAGCAAGGAAATCGTTCATGTCACTTATTTTGTACAGTGGAGGCATAGAGAAAATGCAATTTATTTATTTATTCTCCCCCTTTGTATGTCTCTGGTGACTGATGTGTATAGACTCAAAGGAGGAGGAGGAGGAGGACTTCTGGGGTCTGGCATGTAGGTGGCACTTGCTCCTGCCTCTTCTTTACTTTTTTTTCCTGTATGAGCCTGGGCAGGTCAATCACAGGGAGCCATTGTGTGGAGAGAAGCAGCTGGTGCTGAGCCTGCTTGTGAACCTCCAGAGTCTGACTGCAGATGAGCTCCCATCTGGTTCTGCAGCAGAAGACCTCAGTTGCCTACAGCAAAGATTTAGTTTGAATCACAGCAGTTTAGGAGCAGAGAAGCTGAAGGGAGTTTAGTGGGGGAGTTAAGAATTGATGGGATGAGGGGTGTTCACCATCTCTTCTGCAGCTTGGAGAAGATGGCTTTTTTTTGTGGTCTCAATGTCTGCCAGATCTAAAGAAGCTTAACTAAATGCTTCCTGCATTGACCATGTAGCTTTGATAAATTCAGCAGAAATCAATTTTAAATAGCAAGGTAAGAGCTGCTCTGGTTTGTTCAGCCTCTAAGGTTAGATACTGTGTAGAGGTTAAGTTAAAGCTCAGCTGAGTGTGTGGCAGAGGGTGGTGGGACAATCCTTCCCCCATCCCACATTGCACAAGTCTCTCTGAAGCTCAGGGCAGCAGTTTGGGGTAGGCAAATAGAATCATTGTTTCCTATGTTTGTGCAAAGGATCTGCCTGAACTGTAGCAGCTGATTGCCATGCACTTTTATTCATTTAGTTAAGATGGGTGAGGGATAAATGTCCTGCCAGAGAGTTGAGCTTTTGGCTTTGTCACAGAGGTTGGGGATTTGGGCTTTTCCAGGTGAAGGCTGCGAGAGAGAAGATCAAAGGACAAGCTGAATCGTGAGAGTTACTGTGGAGCTGGAAACAGGAGAGAACTTTTGCAGATTATTTAGTTTAGGACATACAGAGCACTTAAAAATAATGTCCATTTTGCATCAGCATGAGCAGCAAATGAATAAAGCTTCTATTGCTGGGCTGGTTGGTGTCCCCTCTGCATTGCTGCTTGCTGCTAGGGAGCTTCACCATGCAGTTAAGCACCATCCCTATGTTGTGGAGAAGAGCCTTGGAGACTGAGGTTTTCCTCCTTCACCCATAAAAATGGCTGTGCTCAGCCAGATGTAGGCTTCACCTTATCCTTCATCCCATCCTGGGGAGGATGGAGTGAGACTTCCCTGCCAGTCCCACCACATGGGCATCTGTAGCTCAGGGATCTCCTGAACTGGCAGTGACCTCTCTCTAATAAATCTGGGTGGGATTTTGGGGGATCAACTAGATTACACAAAACTTGTGATTGACTACCATACATTATCTTCATTCCAGCCAGCACCCTAGGAACAGGAGCATGCTGCTTGCTTCTTGGCCTGTCCCCATTTGGCTCTGCCACACACTGCTACCCCACAAAGGATTTTGATAGAAACACATCATAAGACTATGGGAAAGCTAGGGTTTTTGGTAGGTTTTAATGACATGATGAATAAACTTAATGGTGTATATGTTGTGGAGCTGGATGAGAAATGGATAATTTAATCTTCCTTGTTATAAAAGCAGAGTGTTTTTAAAATGATGTGTTTCCATTCACAAGAGTCCTAGCCCTACCAGTGCCCATAAGTAAAGGCAGGGTAGAGGAAAAAGTGGTACACTATTATTTAAGAAGTGATGTAATTAAAAATTTAGCACAGTACAAGACAAATGAGCATGGTTGACTGTTAGAAAAGACACTATTTATAGTCATAAAAGCAAATTGTGCCAGTTATTTCCATTATAAAAGGGACCCGAAAACCATAAAATCCACTATAGGATAAGTAGGGATCCAAGTAATTGTGATTATTTCTGATTTTAAGTGTTACTGGATAGATTTAATGCTTGAGCATTTATCAAGATAATTACTTTTTATGTGAACCAGTTCATGCTGTTATGGGTAGTCTGGTAGCAGAGGATGCTGTAGTGGTTTCCAAGCAATTCCTATGAAAATAATTCAAGAAATGGTAATGCTACATGCTAAGAAAATATCAAGTTTGATGGGGAAAAAAGAAATAAGTTGTAAAAGACCTTTTCAGAATAAAAACCTGTTTAAAACTGCCCCTTCCTCTCTCTTTTTACCACTTTGAGGAAAGTCAGATTTTGAAGAAGAGAGCACAGGTCTCAGCAAAAGGAGCATGTGTACCAAAAACATCTGAAAATGAGACTTCTATAATTTAAAAAAAAAAAAAAAGTTCAGCAATTTCTGGCCATGATTCAATTAAAACACTTTTCACACACACACACACACCCCCCCCAAGTATTTTTCTGCTCTGTCATATCCTTGTGTTTGATAGGAGGGAATAAGAACAGGGAAGTGGGATTCCTTTTTAGCAGCTTTTTAGGAGGGCTCAAAGATGTATGGATTGTCCCAAAATAAGCAGATTTACTTATGTTTTTTAATCAGGAGATAAATCTTGGGCAGGGAGCTGGGTGGAGGATGCCAGAGCAAAGTTAAAAGCATGTGGATAAAACTGCTTGTGTTCAACATAAGGGCAAAATGTTAAAACTTTAATCTGCTTTATCATCAAGGAAATTGGAAATTTTTTTGAGAAATGTTAAGTCTGAGGAGCAAAGGTTCAGTGTGGTGCATTGGGGTGGGAGCAGTATCCCAAATATTTGATGCTTAAGCACTTCCCAGAGCAGAGCAGATCTAATCTCTCCAGACTTCAATGAAGCATCTGATGTGCTTGGAGAAGAAACAGGAAAGAAAAAAGAAAAAAAAAAAAAGAAGAAACATACCAAACAGATTTTATTGAGGTAAAAATTTCATTTTTTGTTTAGAATTCCTGCTTTCCCCCAATTCTGAAAAACTTAAATACAGGCTGTGAGGAGTAAAGGGTAGTGATGAATCACTCGTAAGGGCAAGTGGGGGGGATTCAGGTGGGGTTTGCTTCTTACAAATGCCACAGTGAAGCTGAATTATCCTTCGGTTAAGGAGATGCAGAAGATCATCCAGAAGATAAGAAAATTCCTTTTTTTTTTTTTTTTTTTGGTCACAAAATACTGATGGAGTGGGATGCCTCCAGTAGGGCTGGAGAAGATTTGTGGTTTCCTTCTTACAGCAACTTTCCCTACAAGGCTTATATCCACTTCTTCATCGAAACTAAACTTTTTCAGGATTTAGAAATAATCTTCTATGGTTTAAGTTAAGGCTCTTAAAAATAGGAAGCTGGAATAATTGGAGTTTATTTCTTTATTGCCTAGGCTACAGGAACAGCGATGCTTACAGGAATGCATTTGAATTATCAAGCTGAGCTCCTCATCTTTGGGCCAGAGTGTTCTTGGTATTTGGAGGCCTCTGGTATAGAGGTAACTCTGCCAGCAGTTCATCAATTTGAGCCAGACTTTTTTACCTTAGTCAGGAAATTCATATTGGAGCTTTATTTAAGCTGAGATTCAAGATGATCTAATCCCATCACGCTGCCAAACCCAACCTGAGACTGTGAAGTTTTGATTTGGTTTTTTGGTTTTGGCTGTTTGTTGCTTTTTTTTTTATTTTTTTTTTTTTTTTACCTTTTGTGTTTTGGATTGCTCAGTTCCCCCTCTGTTGCATTTTTTCCTGGAGCTGTTGATGAGAAATAGATGAATGCAGAGGCTGGGAGCAGAGGAGTGGCTGGGACTGAGCTGACCCGTGATGCAGCAGGACGTGCTCTCCAGGAAAAATGAGAATGAGGGAATATTCTTATTTTCTCCATATATCAGCTAGAGGAAAGAATGTGGTGGGATTTTGCAAGCACTGAGACATCATGTGTGTCTCTACACATATAAATATATGTGTACACACACAAACACAAATCTGCATTGCAGGTGTCATATAACAGTCCAAAATAATGTATATATAATAATGTCTACTATAATACATATAATATAATATTAATGTAATATATATAAACACATACAAATGTGCATTGCAGCTGTCATATAGAAGCTCACAATAATGTTATGGTAATACATATAAATATATAATAATATGTGCACACAACAAAAATCTGCATTGCAGCTGTCATGTAGAAGCCCAAAATAATGAATCAAGTAAAACCCTCCACTGTTCTCTGGGCCAGGGCTTGCCGTGAAGCTTAACCCCTCTTTCCTTGTGAAAAGCAGTATTGTAAATTCATGCTCAAACCTTGGAAGAATGCAAGTGAATAATAGTAGTAAACCCTTTTTACTATTGAAACACACCTAAGTGATGGATAGTTAAAACACTTTAGGGAGCAGTTAGCAGCGGAAAATTGTCCAATGTTTTAATTATTGCTTCTGTTAATGGCCAGGTGTTCTCTTAATTGTTTGTTGGGTGTGGGTGTATCTGATGGATAACTGGAGAGGCTCTTCCAGTACATGGGTGTATAATAGGGACTTGAAAAGGATGTCAAAGTTAACTCAAAATTATATATATTAAATGAGACTTAAGGAAATTTAACTGAATCCCCCAAGCTGTTCACTGGAGGGTTGATGATCTGTAGTTCCCCGTGTGGTCCTTGGAGCAGAGCTGTCAGCATACAGGTTGCATCCTCATAACCTTGAACTAGGTGGTGATTTCTGTGTAGCAAACACAACTCGTTCCTCCCCCTACCCCTTGGTTTACTTTTTCTGAAAGCTGAAGCAAAGAGTATCCTGCTCGTGCATCCTCTGTTGATTGCCACTCTGCATTCCCTTGGAATCAGAATATGCTGTTACCAGAAGTTTTAGATGATCATTCAGTGGGGGGGAAAAAATACTGTGGAGAGAGCAAAGACCTTCACAGCCCTTGTCTGTAATTCTCCGTGTAACTAGTGGGCATCCAAGAGCTTCTAAACCTGGATTAATCCTGGGTTTGGGCAGTTTTGGGGGGGATTACGAATGGTAATATTGGCATGAATGCTGCAAGATGGGAGCACTGCTTTCCAAACTGCTTACGTAGCACAAAGAAACTTTATTGAAGCCTCACAGCTCATTTGCTGCTTTCTGCTTTAGGCTGCAAAGGAGAAAACTGTGGTTGCTAGAGTTACATCACAATTATAATATTTGTGATAATAGAGATGTAATATAAATAGCCTTATGGCAGAAGGGAAATAGATGGGTAATGACTGGGTGCGACCTGCCTGTTACTGCCTTGGTTTTTCATTCTGGCTCATTCTGTACTTCCCTCTCTCTAACATCTGGTTTTCATCAGCTACAAGAAAACCAAATAATTTCAATATAACCAGGGGAAAACATAATGCTTTAAAAAAAAAACAAACCAAAAACAAAAAAACCCCACAACAATTCAATGTATTGATGTTTGCCTGGTTTTAAAGTGGGGTTATTAATTCAATTTATCAGCCTGGGTTATTGACAGAGTGGGTGCTGTCTTGGATGAGTGGCACCATCTGACGGAGGATACAATTCCAGTATAGTGAGGTCAGAGCTCTACTTTTTTCCTTAAAGGATCTGAAATGATAAATCACAGGAGTTAAGGTTACTCTGAACTTGAGTGCATCCCCAAGGGACATCTCAGCTGAGTGCTGGAGCACAGAGGCAATGCTGGTGATCAGACAGTCCTTGTTCCAGTGGATCCATGTGCATGTGCTTGAGGACTGAGCAGGCAGTCATATAGAAGGTCACAATAATGTTATGCATGGTGTTAGCCTGCAGCAAAGATGCATTTCCTAAATTGTTGAATATGAGATGTATTGATTTAAAATGAATATAGTTTATCTATGGGATCTGAAAGTATAAAATAAGTATAATATATACAAGGTATATGAATATAAAAGAAAATACATGTCCAGTATATAAAGACACAAAAATATGCACAATATCTATAAATATATAATGCAAAATTATTGTCTTTGTATTTTCCCATCTAAGCCTGATCAAAAGTAGCTTCCATAACAAGCTGAAAGTTTCGAGGTAGTGTGGGTCAGTGTCTGCTTGATATCCGTCACATTAGCAGCCCCCCCTTGACTAAGTTTATAAATTGCATTTTATTGATTGTTGGGCTTTTAAAGAAGTCTATAAGCTCTTACAAGTCTATAAGCTCAGCAGCATGCAAATGGAATGTTTGTCTTGCTACGATCAGTATTGACCCCAGCACTCAGGCACTTAAGGAATATTTAGTAATTTATTTTCCATTTAGGCTGCAAAACTCTTGTGGATTGTTAGATTGCCTGCTTCTGCCCTCGCTGTCTTTTTATCTCTGTGAAAGCTTCATTCAGATGGTACTATGAGTTGGCAAAATATTTCTGGTTTATTGTATTAATTGCATCTCTTCAGCAGGAGAAACATAGCTGGGAGAAGAAGGTTTTGAATAACTAGGTCATCTCACCTGCTAGCTGATTAAGGCTTAAAGGACTGGGAGCAAATGTTGAAAGTTGTAGGAGCCATGGGTTTGTGTTTTGACTTTAATGGTTGTAATTTTTAAATTGCTTTCTGGTTATCACAGTGAAAGATTTTAAGCGCTGTTCTTTCCAACTGATTTAATTTTCTAACTTTCAACTGGAAAATCAAAAAGGAAAATAGGTTGGAACGTACTGTGAAGGAAAAAGTAAAACAGGTTTGACCTTACTGTTAAGTTTTATACTTGGAGAGAAAATGCTGCATTTCCATTTATTTGACTTGATTCAAACCATGTTTGATTTGTCTTCCCCCCAGATTGCCAGATCCACACTTCAATTTGCTTAGGAGAGAAATTGTTCCAGAGAAGGATGTGTGTTTGGGATTGGGCACTGTAATTGCTCAATGTGTTTTCATATTGATTACAACAGTATTTTATTTTTCTCTTGGATGCATTTGTTTTCTAAAGCAGATCTGGAAGATTTACAGATGTAGTAATAATCCCAAACCCACATAGTTTTGGGCTGGGTTGGGATCATGATCTGTTTGGGAATTGAATCCCCTGTGTATTTATGTCACATCCCAGGGAGCAGCAAAGGCCATGTTAATACTCAGCACTGCTTATCCTCAAACATTTTTTTGGAACTCCTTAGCACCAATTCCATCACTTTATTCTTCCTTTTTCTGTAAAGTCTCTGATAGCATGGAATTTTTTTTCCCCTCATGCTTTGTTTCCACCTGGGTTTTAATTATTCTAGTGACTTTACACTAGGCAACTGGTGAATTGACAGTAACCCCTGTCCACCTGGATGTCATCCAAGGGGAGAGACAGGGAGGAAACAGCAGGAAAAAAAGAGAGATGAGCAGAGTAAGAGCCTCGTGTATCAGATGCCGGAGGCTGGGTGACCAAAGTCTTCCTGCTGAAATTGAGCCAACACGAGGTAGGACAATTGTGCTGCTGTTCTCTTTGGAAGTTATAAACAAGAGGATGAGGCTCAGCAAGAGCATGACAGATTTTTTATTCTTTTTTTTTTTTTTAATTCCTCCCTCCATTTTTGTGAGGTTTTTTAGCTTCCGTTTCGATCCTTCCTCCTTCTTCAGAACTGCAGGCAGAGCTTTTTAGAGAAGAAATGCTGTTTTCATGTCAGTTCAGTTTTTTAAATTAATGTTGTACTTGCTGATTGAAGTCAGTAAAGAAATACATTTAAAACCCTCTCCTCAAAGGTTAGAATGAATACAAGCAAAGCTCTCTTTGCCAGTATTGGTATTTTTGTTTCCAGTTTCATAATGCTGCTTTGAGTGAGCAGAAGCACTGTCACCACCTTTCCCATCCAGGATAAATAGATGCACTTTAGCAGTTTCTGCTGTATGTTGCATTGCATTTTTGATGCAAAAAGGAAACAATAATAAGCATCTTAAAAAACCCAATAAATTCACATCATCCCACATGGAAACAGTGTCTCTGGGCTCCTTCCTTTAACCCTACTTTCAGTATGACATGTTCTTTATTGTTTAGGGCAGTTATCCTTCAACTCTGCCCCTTTAAAATGTTTCCAAATTGCTTCAAGTGGTATTTGCTGGGGTATTTGGACTATATATAGACTCTGCTGTGGCTGCTTGAATGGCTGTCTCCTTGCTGTTCTCACCAGCTTCAGGTTTGGATGGTGTATGAGAGCAAACATTGATGTCTGTTAGCAGTAACTATGTGTGGGGTAAAGGTTTTGGAAGTGGATAATGTAGAATCATAGATGATCTTCAGGGGCCCTTCCAACCTGAACCATTCTAGTTCCAACTCCCCTGCCATAGGGACACCTTCCACTAAACCAGGGTTCTCAAAGTCCCATCCAACTTGGCATTAAATTCTTCCAGGAATGGGGCAGCCACAGTTTCTCTGGGCAACCTGGGTGAGGGAGGGTCTCACGACCCTCATAGTCAAGAATTTCTTCCTAATTTGTAACATAAATCTTCCTTGTTTCAGGGATAGGACCCTTGATTACTCCAGGCCCTTGCCAGAAGTCCCTCCCCAGCTTTCATGTAGCCTTTTCTAAGGTGCTCCTCTAAGGTCCCTCCTGAGCCTTCTCTTCTCCAGGCTGAAAAAACCCTCTCAGTATGTCTTCATAAGAGAGGTACACCAGCCCTCTGATCACCTTCATGGTCCTCCTCTGGAGAGATCCAGGTCCTTTCTGTGCTGGGTACCTTGATTGAAGGGAAATCCAGGACTTCAAAATTATGTATTTTGATATGTTTTTGTCCTGTGTTCTTTATGAAGAACACAAAAATTGTGACATAATGCCACATTCACCTCTGGAAGCCTTGTGTCTGTGAGGGTGGTATGAGTGGTAGCTGGAAAAGCTGGACTGTGCCTTTGGGCCTCACTCTCCTGCCTACAGTCCTGCAGGGAGGGATGCTCTGGTGGTCCTCTCCTGCTCTGGGGGCCAGTACAGGAGTGCCCTCACCTGCTTCAGATGCTGGTTCTTGGGGTTTTTTTTTACAGAGCAAGATGAGTTAGTAACAGCCCACTCTATTGCAGTCTGTTGCTACATGTTTGGTTATCACCTGCTTCCAAATAATAAATGAAAATGTGGTTTTCTGTGGGTTATAAATTATACATTGCTGATGCTCAGGGAATGCTGCTTTTTCCCCTTCTCTTTTCCCCCTCCCTGAGCTCCTCTGGTTAAAGATTCCTTTCTCCCATTGAGTTCAACTGACTTATCTCTTGCTAAATTCAGAAAAAGTGCTCTGAATTTGTACTTGAGCTTTGGAGTTTGTCTTAGCCTGACAGATGTGTGCTCTTGAGTTTGTTGGGTTTTCTAGCTTTTCCAGTCAGTCTGGTTAAAGCTAATATTACACCTGTCTACAAAATTTCTTAGTTCTGTCTGCATCCCATTGCATCTACTATGCATCAGGATGTGATTTTTCTTTTTATTATTCAATATCTAGTTAAGAAGAATTACCACAGTGATTCTTCCCAACTGGAAGGAAGCAATGCTGATCTAAATGGTGCTCTTGCAGAGCTTACAGATTGCTGCTGAGAGGAGTTGTTGCACATATTGTTTAATTACACGGTGATGGAGAGGGGGTGGGTTGGGTGAATATCTGCAGCTTGGGAGCAGTCAGAGGGGTTTTATCAGGCTGCATGGTGCAGTTGAAGAGAAAAGGTGGTAAAAAACAAAAAAAACCAGATGTATAGTACCTGTCTGCTGGAAACCAGCTCTACAGAAAAACTGAAGAGCATGTATTCAGCTTTTACTCTAATGAAGCAGTGATTATTTGCATAAGATTAATGGGAGAGCAAGGTCTGCCATTGCTATTTGCTCCAGCAAGCAATGCCCCTGTGAATTTTCCAAATGGATTGTCTGCATTTCTCTTGGACCAGCTGTGCAGAGTGTTGTAGCAGGAAATATTTGCACACAGCTCTCAGCACAGCAAACAGAACATTGCTCCTTTATTCTGAGCAGGTCTGTCCATCCATCACACACCTTTTTTTCTCAAGATCTCATCATTTGAATGCAGTTCTGCAGGTTCACGTTCCTCTAGTGTTTGCTAGATTTTTCTAAAAAGCAAAAAGGTTTAAAAAGGTAGTGTCCTACTAAACAGCAGATGCAAAGAAGTAAAGAAATTGTAGAGTTAAATATTTTTTAATGCTTTTTCAGCCTTAATCTGTGCTATAGTTCTTAAGCATCCTCCTCCCCCTTCTCTGCTGCATGGAGCTCTGGAGATGGTCTCAGAGTGAGATGAATCTGGGAGGACCCCAGCTTCAGCTGCTGTGAGATTTGAAAAATGGCTGGCAACTGGAGGGTGGGAGATCCCAGAAGGAGGTTCAGTGTCTCTCAGATGCTGCTCTAAATATTGGGACAACATTCCTTTCTTTGCTTTCCTCCATTTTGGGTCACATCTCCAATGCAAAGTGTGATTTGTGCAGGATTTTTGCTCGTTGGTGCTCGAGTATGTGATGTCTTGCATCAATACTGAATGCATGCAGCCACCATATAAATTAACACTGGAAGTGTTATTAAAAATCCTGCTTATTAATGGAAGATACAGCCTCAAGCTACATCTTTTAATACTTACATGGAAAAATGGAACAGGATGAAGGTGTTTTTGAGTCCTCACTTCATGATGTCTCTTTCTTGGCCAGGGTGGATGATGAAGGGCTACTGCACATCTTCCTGTGGGGAGAAGGAGCAGCAAGGACTTGGTATCGTCAGCACACTGGCCAGCACATCCATGCTGGCACTCCAGGAATGGGCTTGGTTTGGCTCCCACCTTTTCTGAAAAGCAGGGGAACATGCTCCCTACAAACTCGACGTTTTGCGGAGAAAAAGATGGGCAACAGAAAAATACCTGTGTTAGTTTTACGCAGTGTTTTCTGCTGCGTGGGAATCATAGAATTTTCAGGGTTGGAAGGAGCCTTTAAGATCATCCAGTTCCAACCCCTCTGTCATGGGCAGGGACACATCCCACTAGATGAGGTTGCTCAGAAAGCTGTCCAGCCTGGCCGTAAAAACTTCCAGGGTTGAAGCTGCACTACAAAATCTCAGCATGTTTCCTTTAAGTTTATTAGTTCAGGGCTTTCTTTTTTTTTTTTTTTTTTTTTAATTAAAAAACATACAAACAAATAAAAACACAAACCAAAGAAACCCAAAGACTCTTCTCAGAACTACAGGCTTGGTAGTATTGAAGAATGCTGTGCAAAGCTAAATAGATGATTTGGGCAGGGTGAGCTGTGATGTGATAGCTCCTTCTCTGCATGGACACCTCTTGCATGACAAACTGCAATTAAATCCTGTGCCCTGCTCATGCCATGGGGCATTGACTGCTCCCAGTTACAGCTTGTCCTTTTTCTGGAGGCTGTGGATGGTTTGGTGTCACGGTTATCCCTAGATGAAGCTTTTTCAATTTATAGAAAAAAAAATCTCCATCACAACCTCGAAAATACCCCCATTTAGTATCTTTGGAAAGGTGACAAGCTGGGTCTCTTTAAGGTGTCTATTTTGCTGAAAATACCTGTTTAAACAGCTGCATCCTATCCCAAAACAAATGCCTGATAGGAATACACTGATTTTTTTCAAACTTCTCTTTTGCTCCCTAAAAATAATCAGTGATAGCCATTGTTTTTCCTGGCACTTATCAAATATTCTGGTTGCTGATAAGAAAATTATTTTGTTCAATGCTACGTTTTAATCCTATGAGAATTTTTTTTGCAGTGCTATGCAGCAGGCTGACTCCTTCAGGTGTTGTTATTCAGTGCCAATACTTGATAATAAGCATTTTTAAGCTTCTGTTTCACCATTTGGGCTGTGCTAAAAAGGAGCAAAGACGTGTTTATGGATCAGAGAGGCATCTAAAGCTGCCCTGCAGCTACTGAAACATTGTGAGCACTGGGAATCATCAGCCCAGCAGAGCTGCTGTGGTGTAAGGGAGTAATCTGAACTGCTTCAGATGCAGGGAAATTCGATGCTGAGTTCGATAGCGCTTGAAATTTTGGAATTGCTTCAAGAAGAGTTGCAGATTATTTATACAATCCCACAGAAGAGCTGGGAAGGGCCGGAGATGTGTATACTAACTTTTAACCTTGTTCTTACTTATGGCAGAGGACAAACATTGGTTTTATGTGTTGATTTAATGGCAGAGCTCTGATATTTTTTGTTTTTATTTTGCAGCTGAGGATGTGTATTATTTTTTGTCTGCAACTAGCAAAAAGTAGCTGAGGTCTAAAAGGAAGGCTAACAGAGGCAGAAGCCAAGCTGGGTCTCATATTTCAGTGGTATGCTTTTGTTGCTGCTAACGTGTTTTTGTTTTTCTTCATTACACATATTTCTCCTGGGAAAAACAGGGGAAATATGTGTGTAAAATATACACAAGGGCTCTGTGCCTCTGCTAAGAGGTTCCAGATGGGGGAGGCATTACGGTAGGGACACTTCCTACTGCCTTTCAGTTTGTGGCATTGAGTTTGGTGACAAGCTGAAGGAAAACTTGTGTGAAGTCCACAACAGTGAATGTTTCGGGTCTGTTTGGTTTTGTTTTGTTTTGTTTGTTTTTTTTTGTTTTGGCTATCCAAGTATGCAGAGGGAAGTTGAAACTTTTTTTTTAAACATTTATGGGTGTACAGTCATTATTAAAAAAAAAAACCAATACCAAACAAAACAACCCAACAAAAAGCAGCCAACAACAAAAAACCAAAACCAAGGTTTTGAAGGGACTTTTGGAGGCTTCTTCAGGGCTGGAGAGTGTCCAAGGGCTAATCAGGGATACCTGCACCTGATTAAGGGGTTGATAGTAAGGAAGGATGCAAGGTGGTGAAGATGCCTCTCCAAGGGCCTGGAGTCTTGCCAGCAGGTGATGTTTTGTTTCTATGCCAGGCAGTGGCTCTTGGCTCTGGCTGAGGTTGTTCTTGTGTTGGAGATGCTTCCCTTGAAGAAGACTCCCCAGACTTTGATGGATTGTTTTCAGACCTGTCCTCAGGCTGAAGGTTCACAGCTTCACCACCTGAAGCAAGCAGTGTTTCAGCAAGAGGCAAAGTCTGGGCTTGGGCAAGCTGTCAGCAATACCAAACTGGTATCACCAGCTCTTTAAATAAGTTGAGTCACAGCTCCAATGAGCTCTTCTGAGTGGTACTAGAGCCATCAAAACATAACAGAGCTAAGAGCTTGCATACACCAAAATGTGTTGTCCTAGGGGAACATAGTCTTCTGCATGAGTATTTTTGTTTGATGCAATTACATTTTATTTAAAAAGTACTTGGTTTGGGCTGTCATGTGTTGTAGCATTTGGAGCGCTTCTGAGACAACGTGCTTCTGGCCAAAAAGGCACAAAATGTGTTACTTGTGGAAGTATGCAGGGCCAAAGATGAGGACTCTAAAAAGCACTAAGAAGCTGCAGAAGATGCCTCAGAGCCAGAGATTGATCCCCTTTCTTCTGCAGAGCATTGAAACAGGTGGATGTTTTTCTGGGTTTGGAAAGGGAGAAGTCATCTTTTCTCAAGCAGTGGCTTCATGGTGGGTGGGATATGAGTTGTCGACAGCTCTGGAGACTCAAAAGCTTCAACCTTGAGAAAAAGGGTGATCCTGAGGCTCTCATCTGTTCCTTGGCTGAGGGGACATGAGCTGCCATATTAGTTGCAATAAGAGTTGGTTTAAAGTGATGGAGATCAGCCCCATCCTGCCTCACTGCGGTGTTACTTGTAACCTAATCCAGAGGGGTTTGAATGGCAGTGCTACATAGAATCATAGAATCATAAAATCGGCTGGGTTGGAAGGGACCTCAAGTCCAACCCTTGACCACTCCCCCTGTGGTTCCCAGCCCATGGCACTGAGTGCCACATCCAGGCTCTTTTTAAATATCTCCAGGGACGGAGAATCCACTACTTCCCTGGGCAGCCCATTCCAATGTCTGATCACCCTCTCCATAAAGAAATTCTTTCTAATATCCAACCTAAACCTCCCCTGGCACAACTTAAGTCCATGCCCTCTCGTCTTGTTCAAAGTTGCCTGTGAAAAGAGCCCAACCCCCCCCTGGCTCCAGCCTCCTTTCAGGGAGTTGTAGAGAGTGATGAGGTCTCCCCTGAGCCTCCTCTTCTCCAGGCTGAACACCCCCAGCTCCCTCAGCCTCTCCTCACAGGACTTGTGCTGGATCCCTTCCCCAGCCTGGTTGCCCTCCTTTGGACCTGCTCAAGGACCTCAATCTCCTTCCTGATATCACTCCACTTGATCTAGCTCCTTAAAAACTGATTATGCAAGGTGGGGAAATCACGGTGTGACTTGATGGTACAATATTTAATATAACCTACTTGACAGTCAGTTTAAATACATGTTAGGTTTTTTTTAATCTGTCTGTATTCTGTTTTATTTCTGCTGTAGTGCTTGTTTATGGTCCTTGTGTTGCCTGCTGGGGAAGTGTAGAGTCTGTCCTTAAGGCATGACTTGTTTTTAACTGGTCATTTTAGTGCTCTGTGATTATTTGATTTCTCTATCAGTGTGAAAAACCTTTTGAAGCTCTGATTATGGAGATTTTGCATGGTACGGGGACCTGCCAGTCACTGCTCATCTGCATCTGATGTAGTAAAACTTATTTTTTGGATGCAGAACATAAACCCTGGGAGCTGTAAGCATCCCCTGAGTTGGAGAGACTGCTGTAGTAACACCAAGCTTCCCAGCTTCATTTTGGGATACTGCTGTAAATCCAAAGCTGGATCCAGGCTGAAGGTTCTTGTTTCCAGCAGAGCATTTGTTGGCTGATGGCTGCAAGCTTGCTGGAAAACATGGGCGTTTGGCTTCTCTCTTCAGGGCCGTCCACCCTACACGTAAAAAAAAAAAAAAAATATGAGGAGAGGACCAGTGATGTGAGCCAGACCTGAGGGAATTGGCAGCTTCTGCCTGCAGGATCCAGCTGTACCGGTGTTTGCCGATGGGTGCCTGCCAGCTGAGCTGGGATTTTTTTCCCATTACGGTGCTTGCACTGGAAATCTGTCCCTGTTTGGGAAGAGGACTTAAGCAGGAGGCTTTAATTGGGTTTTGGGGTTTTATTTTGTTGCGTTGTGGTTACATGGGAATTCCTTTTATTAATTTTTTTTTTATTTATTTTCCCTGGAGCATTGCTGAAAAGGAAGAAGCTGAAACAGGCTGATCCTGTGTTTAAATCTGAGAAAAGGAGAAATATCCTGCTGAAGGAGGAGTATTCTGAGCCTCTAGCCAGGAATGCAGATGTTACCCTGCACATGTGTGTGTTGTAGTGACTTTTATAGTACTTTATCTGGAGTATCTTAGTCTGTAAATGTATTTGATTGGGCTTTTGATATTTCCATTACGTGCACTGGCACTTCTCTTGGTCAATTAAATTGACCCCTAAAACCTTTTCCAAATGGGTGCTCTCCCATTAGAAGTAATTTTCTCCCCTGTTTGAACTAGGTAGCATGAACTCCCAAGTGCACCATGACAAGCTGTCTTAACTGACCCTGTGTTTTAAGCCTAATCACTGCTAAAGGTTGGTTGGTTAATTGCTCTGTCTCGGGATGGTGACTGGATTCAGTGATGGGAGGGAATTGCTGCCCTTGAATAGTCTCAGGTTTGCTGTGGCCAGGTAGGTTTAGTGCAAATATTTTACAGTGGTAAGGAGATTTTTAGTTGGCACAAACCACTTATAAAAAATAAAATTAAAAAAATTTAAAAGTAGTTTCATAGCCTGTATTATGTTAGTAGTATGTTATACCTAAGTTAGATTACAAGCAGGCATGGCTATTACTCTATCTGCCACACATAATTACAAAATGAAGTGTTTGATGTGCTTTATGCTGAAAGAATACGAGAATACTGCTCAGTTTAATTCTGTGTAGTGAAGGGTACATCTTTGTTCATAGGAGGGTGAAGAGGCAGTTTCAGCCTTCTTAAATGCACCAAATAATACACTTATTTGGAGAAGAGAGACCCCTTAAATATGGGTTTGGAGCTTCAGGCAGTGTCTGTGAGCCTGTCTGTATGGACCTGTTCTCCAGAATGTCCATATGGGCAGGAGGGGGGAAAAAGGGTTTCATCTTTACCCTCTGGACTTTGCCTGTCTGAAGTGTTTCAGGTCACACATTTTAAAGGTTCCATGGTGGGGGATGGAAAGCAAGGGAACCAAGTGCTTTAATGTCTTGTTTTACCTGCAATGTATTGCAAGGGAGGCAAACATACATCTAGTACTATTTTTTTAAGTATTATTTTTATTTTTCTTGTGGTAGAGCAGCAGCTGGAGCTTTGCAAATACTTTCTTTTAAAAATGCCGAGTTACTTCATACAACCTTCTGTGTGCTGCCAGCCAGGAGATGCCATAGGTCTTATCTACATGGAGGGATGATGCATTGAGAGGCAATACAACTTTAAGGTGTTGCGGGTTGCTTTAAGTTGTACATAAATGCAGATATAGATGAGTGACTTGGAAAATTTAGATAAATATGTGTTTATGTAGTCTTTCCAAACTCCCATTTGCCATTCAAAGTAGTCTTCTCATGCTAACGACAGAGAGAATTTTTTTTTTAACATAGTGGAAAAACTTTATCAGTTTAGGAAGAGAGAAAAAACTAAATTTATTTTGTTATTGTAGACATGTTTGAACTGCTTTGTCACCTTTGAGCTTTGAAATGGAAAATTGGGGTTTGGCTCCACAATGTGGTCCAGTGTCTCACTGAAGAGAAGAATATAATGAAAGAGAAACCTTTAGAAGATGTGAAAGGTCAATGTTTGGTAGCTGAGGGTTGCAGGCCAGTGAGAGCACTGCTCAAGCATTGCAGTGTGAACACCAGGAATACTTTGTTTGTGCTTTGTACCATAAAAAGCATTGATGGTTTCCTTAGGCAGCATGGAACATTACCCACAACCAAGAGAATGAAAGAACAAGGTGTCAGCAATTGAACTCCTATTTAAATACTATAAGCTAGAAATTCATAGGTATTACTTGGCCACAGGGAGCAACACCTTGAAGGATTCATATACAAGCTATTTTACTTTACAAGAATTCAAGTTGTAGCTCCCACTGTTTGCATTTGGTGCTTCTTTAGGTGTTGTGGGCTCTGCTGCACAGAGGTGGCTTTTAGGGTTCCCTTTGGAAACCAAAAGCTAGTGGAGGTATCTCAAAGTGGTGTAGTTCAAGTTGATAGGTTTTAGCAGGCAGTGACCTGCAGATTTAAAAAGTCTGTCCCAGGGAAGCAACAATAATGAGGAGGGATTTAGCAAGTTAAAGTAGATGCACTTCTTGTTCTAGTTGTCCTTCAATATATTTCTGTTAAAAAGCAATATAACAAGACAAGAAGAGTGCTGGGATCTTGGTTGCAGGTTTGGTGAAAACAAGTAAAAATTGCCTTTATCATGCAGCTGTTTATGTTTCCAGGTGCAAAATGGAATTTTTAACTGCAGAGACAAAGTTATAAAGTGGGTGAATATCTCGGTTACATAAAAAAGACATTAAAGTTACAAAAGTTCAAGATGCTATTATTATTTTCTGTATCTTTTTCTTTTAATTGGAATAAACACATTTGAGAATTATTTTTTTCAAATGTAGTGTATAGAATAGTGGGAAAAATAGCTTTCAAATCTGGAAATAAACAACAGGTGATGTTTAAAGCCACCATTCTTTGTGGAAGCCTATTGCTAGGATTCTCTGACACAAACTGGAGGAAATGCACACCAGTGGATACCTGACACATGCATGGAATCCTCACTGTGACATTGTTTGTGCTGTATCCATCTAACCTTGGCCTTATGATGATGGATTTAATAGTAAATAGGCTTCTCCCATGATTTTTTCTTTACTGCGGTCCCTGTGCTTTAAGGCTTGGTCTCTTTGCACATTACATGGGTTATTCACCCCTTTTTTGTCTTTTACCAGACCTGGATGTGCAAGGATTTTAGTTCCCAAATATTCTGTTTAGTTGGATATGCTCAGATGAGCACTTGATTTCCCTGGCTGCTGTATCACAGGCTGACACTCCCAGTTGCCACCTTGCTAACCCAGTTACAAAGTCATTCACAGCTGATGGAAACATTTCGTAGAATCATAGAATGCTTTGGGTTGGAAGGGACCTTAAAGATCACCCAGTTCTAACCCCCCTGCATGGGCTGGGACAGGGACACCTCCCACTAGATCAGGTTGCTCCAAGCCCCATCCCACCTGGCCTTGAACACTTCCAGGGATGGAGAAGCCACAGCTTCCTTGGGCAACCTGTGCCAGTGTCTCACCACCTTCAAAAAAAAAAGAATTTCTTCTAAATGCCTAGCCTAGATCTCCCCTCTTCAAGTATAAAACTGTTGCCCCTTGTCCTCTCACTACACCCCCATGTCCAAAGCCCTCCCCCAGCTTTCTTGTAGCCCCTTCAGATATTGGAAGGTTGCTCTGAGCTCACCCGGGAGCCTCCTCTTCTCCAGGCTGAACAACCCCAATCCCTCAGCCTGGCTTCCCAGGGAGGTGCTCAGCACCCTGAGCATTTGACTGGCTCTGTTCTGGACATGTTCCAGGAGCTCTGTGTCCTTCTGGTGTTGGGGACTCCAGAACTGGACAGAGATCCCATCCTCTAGATGGGGTCTCATGAGCATTGTAAAGGGGGAGAATCCCCTCCCTTTTGAGGCAGGCCAGGACATGGTTGGCTCTCTGGGCTGCAAACACACTGATGGCTCGTGTTAAGCTTCTGATCCACCCCCTCCCCCCCCCCCAAGTCCTTCTCCTCAGGGCTGTCCACAATCCTTCCTCCTCCCAGTCTGTATTTGTGCGTGGGATTTCTCAGAATTCACAGCAAACCAGGGAATACCAATCTTCCAGAAGGCTCTTGGCTGATACTAACTTATTGTATTATCCCAGGTTTGACTGTATCTTGCTCCCAGTCCCTCAGTGCTCGATAATGGAATAGAACTATTGATTTAATTATTCCACTATGGCATGGCCAGTGTTGGCATTTAGGTGGTTTTCTTCCTTTTCTTCACACACTCATGGTACAGCTTTCTAAAAAACTTAAATTTATATTTGAAGTAGATGGAAAACCATTTTAAAGCTCTTGTTTTGAATACATTTCTTGGTTTCTCTACCAAAGATAAAATGCTATCTTTATTTTCCCCTCTCAGGGTGAGTGCTGGAGGCTTGTTTGAGATGGCCAGGGCTTGGGACCTTAAATACCCCATCAAAGGCATGTATTTCTACTAGTGCTCTCACCACAGAAGTTTTTATTACCCAGAGAGATGCAAATGCTCTTCTAGAGGGGAGTGCAACTATTATTTTTTCTGGGAATGCTATTCAGTTAGGATTATCTATATAGCAAGATCTTATTGCCATTGCCATACGAGGACAAGTTGCTGTGGTGTTTTCCTAGCTGCAGGCATTTGTAAAATTACTTTATTGCAGCAAAGAAATTAATGCAGTTCTGGCTGTAATCTAATTAATCCAGATTGCATTAATATTGACTCCACACTGAAGAGACCATTGTCTTTCAGGATCAGGTGAGGAGGAATGTGAAGTATTTAGCCATAAAACTGTTAATTATTATTTTTTTCTCTGCCATCCATGATAAGCATCTCTTTGTGCAGGAAGGTGGTAGGAGGCAGGAGGAGTGGAGCTGCTCCTTTCACTGTTGAATCACCACTGCTGGGTCTGGAGGGATGCTGGGCTCCTACAGAGGAACGTATTGAATTTTGTTTCCTTCAAAATGTTGAGCTCTGGCCAGTAAAAGCTTTGGTCTTCCTGAGAATTTTAGGAATGCTGTTATGGAATTTTGTCTGTTGAGCTGCTCAACAGATTCGAATTGATAAGTTAGTAAAGGGAAGTAATACCAGCAGATGATAATTGGGTTTAGGGAAGTCATTATAACTCATTTGTGTTTTCCAAGGCTGAAGTATTGTATTATGCCCCGGCTGCAGGAGGACATGATGTCCTGCTAAAGTGTATAGAGATTAGGCATGTGTAAATTGAATTAATCACACGTTTTTCTAGTGCAATCATTCTGTTAAAGGAACCTTGTGAGTAAACCAAACAAAAATGGATTAAGCTGTTTCTGTAGCTACTTGTTGGCCCTCACCAGCGTGCCTGTGCCATGGAGTCAGCCCTCAGTTTGGATAAGACGTGAGCCAAAGAACTTTCTCATTTACATTGGCTGTAAAGGCAAATGCATGAAAGAGGGATATTACAGGTTATGATTTCTGTAGGAGTTTGAGTTCTAATATATAATGTGGCCTGTCATATTAATCCAGAAAAAAAAGTTCATAAATCAAAGAGGGCTCTTGCAGTTCCCCACTCTTAGTATTGAAACATCTTCTCCTGATTCTAAACGTTACAGAATAAAAATTATTTTATCCTGGGTAAGTCTCTTCCCAAAGAAATCCTAATGAATCAACCTTATTTTTCTTTGTGAGCTGCTACTTAAGAAATAAGCAGAGGGAACTGAACAGAAAAAAAATTAATACTGTCTTTTTGTTTCAATTTTTGTTAAATTATATGAAAAGTTTAATAAAATCATGATGCTGTCCATTTAGTCTGTTTGAGTTCATGTTGGTGGCTCGTTTCTTCTCAAAGGAACAGCATTAATTGGGTGTATAGAAAATTTATCTCATGGCCTTCATGTGATGACTTAGGTTGCAGTTGGTTGTATTGTAGGGAAATATTCTTAACATAATTAGTATTTTTATAAGCAAACATGAAAATCTATGGTAATGTGCTAGGTTGTGTGAAATTTTAGTGTAACTTGCTTGTAAGCTTCTTGCTTTGTCTGCTCAGTGACATACCTGAAGGAGGACAGGTCAGTCCTTGGAAATGTTAAGTATCATCCCATCTTTTAATGCCAAAATGCCTGGTTTTGGGAGATTATGGATTTTCATCATCAGGAGAACTTGAGGGGCCTTGGTGGACACCTGAGGGTGTGGATACTTTTGATGCACTCCTGAAGGTGCAGTAGAAGGGGGGGGCTGCTGGTTGTGGAGATGACTTTGGGGTGTAATAAGCAAAAAAAAAAAAAAGAGGGTGAGACGCCTGAAAAGATGGGAAACCTCAGTAGGGGTGTGTTTCTTAGCTGTGTCTGAAGGAATTCTCTCTCCAGTAGGATCTGCTTGCTTGGCAGGTTTCAGCTACCCCAGAATTTGTTTCATCAACTAAAGCCATTTCATATGCAACAGCTTGAGTTGAAACAAATCCCTGTATTCAAATAGAGGGAGAAAAAATCATGTCATTTTTCTGCTAGCAAACCTCCTTTGGTTCATAAATGATTAAATCTAACCAGATTGCCAAATACATCTGCCTGGGCAGATAAAAGCAGGTGTGAGAGCATGCATCACACAGGTACTGATGATGTTGCATGCCTTTTTGTCAAGGTTTCATTTAATTTGCCCTTTATTTTTTTGCTTTTAGTTGCAAAGTTAAATCTGGAAAGGTCATATTGAAAAGCTTCAGATTATAGATCTAAAGCCCTTTTAATCTTTTCTAATAAATAGCTGAATGGGGAATAAATCTATTGGGAGCTCAGAGTTGAGCTCTGATATCGAGCTCAGCTATCTGATACACAAAATGTATTTGTAATTCTAATACAACGTCAACACACAACACTTAAAAATTATCTTGCCTATAATTACATTAAATAAATTTAGCTTAGAAGAAAAAGTGAATGATTAATGAAACTGATTTAATAAAGGAAACATTAATTGGATGTGGCAGCTTGACAGATTCTGTTACTGTGTACGGGATTATAGAATCATTATTATAATAAAAGTGATTTGGTCACAATTGAAAAATACCAGTTTTCAGTGAAGCTGAGCTGCAGTTCTTACAGGTTCCCAATAATTCTTCTGTTCAGAGATTTCATTTGAATGGCAAGAAATGTCAGTCTGCATTTGGTGTCTCGGTAAGTGAGGGTTTTAATAAAAGCTTTGCATAATAAAGACTTTAAAGCAATTTGATTTGGAAAAGCCAGTGTCAGAAATGCTGAAAATTCTCTGGGTTGCACTGATGACATTGTCTAACATCTGAGTAGCCTTCAAAGCATTTTTTTCCCCTAATTCCATATATAATTAAAAAGCAGCTTCCTCTAGTTCATTAACATTTAGTGTCTAGTTGGAGCAGTGTACTTTTATATTTATTTAAATGGCTAGAGACAGCCTTAATGGAGACTGTAATAACATCAAATATTAAATCTCTTTTGTACAGCTAACACTTCATTTTGAAACAGTGTTCATCTGCCCTTCATGAATACCAACTTGAAAGTCGATATGATCCCCAGAAGCTCCTTATATTATTTTATAGGCTGTTCAACTGATTTTCACCATCTTCTTTTAATAAATTATACTGTAGCCAAATCCCCAAAGTGAAGTTGTGAGTGATGTGCATAAAACTAAAGTAAGGCTGTGGCTCTGTGAACGTAATGATGGCATCTCTCTCTTTTCACAGGCTTTTGGAAATGCAAAAACAGCCCATAACAACAACTCAAGTCGCTTTGGCAAATTTATTCAAGTGAATTATCAAGAGACAGGCACCGTGCGAGGGTAAGTGGGAACTGGGTTGAAAATGCTGCACGTGTCCCTGCTTGCTCAAGGAGCCCAAATAAGTTGTTGGAGGGGGTACGTGAAAAAGATGTTTATTTTTCTTTAGCCACTTTATTTCCCAAAATGGAGTGGGGGAAATAAAAAACTCTATTTTTTAGAATATTTAAATCCATTGGAATGAAAATGTCAGTGTATCCGAGCTGCAGGTTGAAGTGTGAATGCACCTGAGCTGGATTCAAGCCAGCTGAGTTCTCCTTAATCATGATTAAGCTGAAATGGAATTTTTCCTCTTGAGATAGCAGGTAAGGCAGGAACAGGGATAGTTTGGGGTAGGGTGGGTTAGGGGGCTGGAGCATATGGTAGGTAGTAGAGGCTGAGCGAGCCAGTTTTCTACAGGCTCAGGAGAAGAAAACAAAGGCAGGGTTAATCTCCAGCTCCCTGTTGCAGTTGTGATGGAGCAACACTCATTTGATCACTAATTCCCCATATGTTTCTGTCTCTATTCTGAAATCTCTCTCTAACCCAGCCTTTGACCAGTTAAGGCATGTTATTTTTTCCCTTGGGATGCTTGTCTCCATCGTGGTTCTTTTCAGTTTATTTCAGCATCTCTTCTGCTCCTCAAAGCTCACAGGATGTCCAGCTGTGACTCAAAACTCCTTTCTCCTGGGGGAAGGTGCAGCAGAAGTGCTGCTTGGTTGGAAGCTGATGGTTGAAACCTTCTGGGTGGGCTTACCTGAGCCTGGCTTTCACTTTGGCTTTAAACAATTCATGCATCATCAGGTCATCATGGTCCCTCAAGCTACCTCTAAGTGAGCAGGGTTTCATTAAGTCTGCTTTTTGTCCAGGTTAATTAACTTGGTTGGAAAAATGAAGAGTCAAAGTGGCATTCCAGAGGTTGTATAATTTCTGCAGCTAGCTAAGAGAGCTCTTGCTGAGACTTTGTTGTTATTTTAGAGAACTGCTTTTAAGTTATTTTTTGTTCTTCTTTTCCAGCAGAACAGTGTCACACAAAGAGCTGCCATTAATTTTTAAAATGAGCTTGAGTACTCCATGTACCTTCCTGCTGTTTTTTTCATCCTACGTCAAAGCTGATGTTCTTTCTCTTTCCCACTTCCCCCACCCCCTTCTTTAATTCTGGTGAACAGTTCTCTTAAAAGGATAATCTTTTTTTTTTAATGCCTGCTGAAATACAGGGTAATAAGAATCCAACAAATTCCTTAACAATGTGTTATCTTGGCATGTTCTGTCAGCTCGCTGGAATCAGCCTCTATTTATGCTTGGCAGATAGGTGTAAGTAACCTTGTAATTGTATGCTCAAGTTTATAAAAAAGGAGGAATATTTAAAAAAAAAAAAAAAATGCACTTTCCTGGTCTTCGGTTGCATGGTGTGATGTGACTGTCCTGTGCTAGAAGCTTGCATTGCTGCCCCAGTGAAAACAAAGACATTTTTTAAACTGTGAGCTGTTCCTGATGTTAAAGACCACAACTGTTCTTTCCATCTCCTTGCCAAGAAAATCACAAGTACTTTTTTTTTTAAAAAAACCACCTTAGAATAGATTTTAAGAACAACCGGAGTTATTATCACCCTGTATTTTGCATATGATTTGCTTTGTTAAATGAGAATTTTGCTCTGTTCAGAGATTGAAAATAGCAGTTGGATAATTGCTTACAAACCCTATGCATATAATGACCCCAAAACCTGAAGCAAATTTAAACTTAAGAGCTGTAATAGCCAAGAGATTTAGTAGCAGCCTACCCCACCCCATGAAATGAAGTCTTTGAAGATGTCTTTAAAATTGATGGAGCATGAGCAATGGCTCCAGTTAAGTGTGTTCCCACAAGGTTGGATGAATTTATTATGTCCTGCTCGATGATAAGCCAGTTCTGGAGGAAGGTCTTTGCAACCTGTTCAGTCCTCGTCAGATGATCAAAAGCCTCAAGATCTGACACGCTCCATAAAATTGCAGAAGAGCCAGATAGGAGACATTTTAATTAAAAACAACAGTGCACTGGTCTAAGGGTAAATCTCTGCAGTGGCAGGAGGCTGTATCTCAAATCTCATGAACTGGGGCTTCGAAACATGCTGCGCTTGGGTGTTTTGCATGTTGTTTTTTTATATGAAATTCAGTCTCAGATTTCAGATGATGTTACCTGGCACACTAAGTACAGGCTTTGTAGCATGTTTAAATGAGTGTTTGACACGAAATTGTACTCTTAGAACTCCTTTTCTTGACTCACAAAGGTAGATTTGACATAACTGACAACAGTAAATAAAAAAGAAAATATTTGCAATGTGTATTTTACCCAAATACCATTTTAGTTGAATCTACAGAAAGCAATTTTTTTTTTTTTTTTTTTTTTTAAATTTGCCCAGATTTAAACTTAGTATTTTGGACCAGATAACCTCTAGAAGACTTTTCCAGCCTAAATTATTTAATGACAATGATTTTGTGAGGGAGGTCTATAATAAGAGCAGAATTCACAGGGGAAGGGATGAAATACCAAGCATGGTGGATGTGATCCAGGTAGCTGTGCAGCAGACTGCTTACTTGCTGCCTGGGGGTGGGAGTAGGATCTGGGACATTTGGATCCCTTTTTCTACTCATCTGCTCATAGAGCCTGCAATGAATTTATGGCATTAACTTGGAAAGGAAAAACTGGGTTTGGGTTAGAAAGGGAATACAAAAAAACCCCGGTTGATGAGGAATATCCATAGACAATTCTCAGCTTCCTCTGAGGGATGAAATAAAATAAAACCTTTTTGGTGCAGGACATACAGATTAATAATACTGCCTGTCTGTCTTTGCTCCTCCTGTCCAGACAGATCATCCCACCAGGGGCTGATATGCTGTTGCCTCTCCTAGGAGCTGTGACAAAACCTCTGCAGCACATCCAAATGATTTATTTTCTTTTATTTTTTACCAGAAGGAGGGGAGAATTATTGAGAGGCAAGTAATAAATAGGCCTGTCTTCCCCATCTGGAGACCATGATGGAGAAGTGAGTGTAGTGGCACCTCCATGTCCTACCATGCCCAAGGTTCCTTGGGTGTCCCCATTCATACGTGGCTGCTGATGATGGTGCCACATCACCATCTGTCTGTAGCTGGAAGAGCACAACTACGTCATCAAAACTGCCAATTATAGCCCTGGCTTCTAAATCCCTATCATTACTGGTTAGTATTGTTTGGAAGACAGAACCTGTTGAGGCTTGTTTTTGCTCTGCAAGCTTGAAAAAAATATTTAAAATGTAAATTAAACATCTTTAATGTAGACTCTTCGGATAAAATGTAAACTCCAAGAAGGAGCTTTTGCAGTTGTTTATTTTTTGAGTGGAGCCACAAGTTAATAACCTGAGGTTTTGTTGAGAAGTGGCTTTTCTGGATGAGGAAATGGGGACTTAGGGACCTATTCTGCAGCTAAATCTTATCTTGCAAGCTTTTGCACCCTGATGTGTTTCTTGTGTGCGCAAATGTTGGCCTGCAAGTGATTTTATTTTGCTTTGGATTAAAATGGTATCTGAGATTCTTTGGTGCTGTCAGAGTTTCCTCATGCACTCCCCACCCATAGGCTAATGCATCTGAGAGCATGTTTTTCCTATCCAAGTTAGTGTTGGCTTTGTGCCAAGCCAAAAAAACCTCAAAAGCCGAATATAATATTGGGCTTGTTCTGCCTAGGAAGAAATTTATATAACTAAAGTGAAAAAGGGCTCAAACTTTTTTTTTTTTGTTTTGTGCATACTAAGACAGAAAAGTCCTGGTGAAGCTGTGTGCAGTTAAGTTGACTACTGAGTCAATGAATAACACTTTTATTTTTTCCCTTCTAGAGCTTATGTTGAGAAGTACCTCCTGGAGAAGTCAAGACTCGTCTATCAGGAGCACAATGAACGGTAGGTCCCTGGATTTTCATCTACAGGGTTGATTTTGACTTCTGTAGATGCTGATAAGGTGGCACAGAGAGCTTATACCCTGGGAAATAAGGGAGGGATATAAGGGGGGAATCAGGTTTGGCATGCTCCTTACCTTGTGCTTCAAAGAGAAATGATGCAGTTTAGTCTTTGCTGCTTGGGGAGGAATGTACTGCCCAGGGAAAATCAGCTCTGCATTTTATTGACAGTCCTTGACTTACATTTCCCACTGTCTTCATGATTCATGGCATATGGATTATTACATACCACTTGTTTTCTTGTGCAATTTATAAGCTATTTAATATCTAATTGGGGTGTGTGTGGGAAGATGGTCTTTTAATTTTGTATTACACAATTATCCTCTCAGAAGGGCTTCAAGAAAAAGCTAAGATTACACAGTAAACAAGTTTAGGTCGTTCTTTCCTAACTGCAAAGTAGTATTTACATATACCTTTCTCAGTAATTATTCTGATTTTAAATAGATTTGCTTCTTCTATTTTTCTTTCAACTCTTGACACTCTGTCTGTCTTTTCCTTTTGGATAAGATGTTGTGTGAGAAGTTTTCCTGAATGCTTGTCGGCTGATCCTGAAGTTAAATAGCATAGATAGCCTTGACAAATGTGCTCATGGGTGTTGTAAAATGATTAAACTTGGTTCCTCTTGGCAAGCATCCAACATGAAAGTGAAGTTTTAATTTCAGAAGTGCTGCTATGCTCGTAGTGTTAATCCGTGGTGGAGTTGTCTTGAAGCAAAAGAAGTGTGTGTCATTTGGGGTGGTTTTAGTATTAGTAGTACTCAAGTATTTGGAATATTTGAGCAGCTGTAAAAATGGAAGATTTTTCCATTCTGTTTTACAGGAATGCAAAATCTTTACCTTTTTAATAGGAAGAAAGTATTGAAAATAATAATTGTTTCTGCATTGCAAGGAAGTATGTTGTTTTGATTCTAATAAATATGTAGGCATTACATTTCCTGGAGGAGAATGTGACCATGTCAGCTAAGAATTCTTTCAGTAAAATCTAGGGCAGTGGATGTCCTTGGATGGAAAAGAGCGATCTCATTCTCTGGTGCTTAATTCAGTCTTTTACGTCACTGCAAAATGGGTATAGGCCATTTCTAAACAGTGCTTGGGTCTGAATTTGGAAGCTGGAAAATCAGGTTATGGGTTTTACCTGCTCTGCTTAATGCTGCCGTTTGTTTTGAAGTCTTAACAACTTTTTTTTTTTTTTTTTTTTTTTTTTTTTTCATTTGTCACCAGAAACTACCATGTATTTTATTACCTCCTGGCAGGAGCGAGTGAGGAGGAGAGATCAGCATTTCACCTGAAGCAGCCTGAGGAATATCATTACCTCAACCAGGTGGGAATACTCTATAAGAATACAGCACACTGTCTTGCCTTTTCTACTTCTGATATCTCATGCTAATAAAATGTGTGGAGTAGTAAAGATAGGCTGCCTTAATGCTCCCATCATTGGAAATTAATCTGCATTGACAATCTGAACACCTTTCTTCCTTATAGTATGAAAAAGATAAATAAGTCTCTTTCATTTTTGTCCCCTACCTGGGGTATATTAAATATATTGTGATTTTACTTGCTGAAGGAAGAAGCAGTAGTAATTTACCTCTTACTGTGTCAATGGCATTTACTCATTAACATCCACCTGCTGAGCTAGGAAAAAAGGGGAAAATGTGTGATCCTAGTAGTTCTTCAGGATACAACATCTTGTATGGGGTTGTCCTAATTTGGTAGCTTTGTGGCTGGCTGTGAGCATGATCCTTTGAATTTAACAATATAACATTTGATGCAAATAAAAGCAAGCAATCACTGAATATGTGTGAATTAAAAATGAGTGAAATGGCCAAATATACTCACTTAGGAAAATCCGATAATTTTAGGTGTTTAGGATGCAGTTGTCCACTGATGCCTGTGAATAGGGACTTGACTTTAGCTCACAAAAAAAGAAGAAAAAAAGTAGGAATGTGTAGTTAGATTATAGGTTGATTTTAACTAATTGCAACTTTCTTGGAGCTGAAAAGCGATTAGCAATAAAGAGTGATTTAACCTATGAGACAGAGAAGCTTGTATACATAATGCAACTCAAATAACCTTTAATCTTTCTAGAATAGGTTTTAACTCTGGAATACATCTCAGTTACCCAGAGCTTTTTAAAGATCTTTTTGAAGTGGACTATTGTAATATTTATGATTCTACCCAACACATAGCAGGATCAAGAAATTCACACATATGAATAACATAATAACTGAAGGCTTTTTGCTCACCCTCTTTGTGCCTCAGGTACTGATTGGGGAACATGGTGTGATCTTCACAACTTTGTACTTTTGCAGCAGGAAAACACCACGATTGAATGTTTTGTCAGATTCATGAATTGGTTGGACAATCTAATAGTTTTGTGTTAGTCAAAATCATTGCTTTAATATAGCCTTTCTTTTTTTAAAAAAAGTAAAAACAAAGTAAAATTTTAAATCCAAGTGTGTAGAAGTAGTAGGAATGCGATAATTTAAGTTGAAATCTTGATTTTAATCTGAATTAGGGTGCTGTGGGCATGTAGGCAGGAGAAGGGTGCTGAGGTGCATCCAGGGAAGGTAGGCTCTGGGCTTGCCCAAGCACAATGTATGAATAGTAGTGAAAGTCAGAATTTGTAAGGGATTTGTCACAGTAATTTATAAAAAATTAAAAATAAGGGCTAGTGTTAGTTACTGATAATTATGGAAAATTGTTTCCTGAGATGTGTTGAGGGTATAATTTCATTTTAAGGCTTTCTGACAGTACAGTAACTGCTTTCCTGTGCCTCACAGGCAAAGGAGAAAAAGGCAAATAAAGACTAAAAATTCAGAAGTGGAGGAATAGGGAAGGAAACTTTGGAAACATAAAAGAGGGAACTAATAAAATAAACCCTGGGCATTTACAGTAGTTTATTAAGTTTATTAACTAGAGAAATCCCTGCCTTTTTAAATGGCAGAAACTGAGCTCAGATATAAACCTGAGTGTTTAAAAATTAAATATTAAAATCAAAAAGCTATAAAATATTGAACCAGGACCTTTAACTCAAGGACTGATTCAGGCCTTGAGTCAAGTGTTACATTCTCCCAGGTTCCTCGTCTCAAGTTAAATTATACAAAACAAATGTGCATTTTGCATTGCAGATAAGAAATAATCTGTTCAGATACTTCACCAAAACACATTGTTATTTTGTTGATCTGCAAATATAGGGAGCAGTTTTGGAAAAATAATTTTAAAAAAAAATATGTTTTTAAAAGCAAATTTAGTTAATCTATGCACTGATTTTTGGATGACTTTTCCTTATCTCATACCAATGGCAGGTACACCTGCCATTGCATACCCTGCACCTTGCTGAAGATTTTCTGTGCTGGTCTTATCCATGTTGAAATAGTGACTTAGATCCTTGTTGTAAATTCTTCATGAGCTTTGGTGCCATGTGTCTCTCCCTCTTGGGACTGGTCACTGACATGTGCTTTGACTTCACGCAACTCCATCTCTGTCTGATTGGAAAAAGATACAAATTCCTAAAGAGCTTTCAAGTGTTGCTTTCAAATTGGATGGAGAATCACACTTCTGCAGCACTTGGGTGTGACAAGAGCAGAGACTGAGAGTAGAAACAAGTCTGCTTTTCAGTGTGATTTTCCATCAATGGCTCTTCAACTCTAGGCAAACCAAAGGTTCCTCCAACGGTGGAGAAAAAAGAAAAGATCTTAAAATTCATTCAGCTTAGTGCATGAGAGGTTCTCACTGTCTTGAAAGCACTATCAGCAGGAATCAGAGCACTGTGAATGCAGAAGCATAAATCTTATCTTTAAAAAAATAAATAAACAAGGAATGACAATACTTATTTTACCTGGAAAGTCAGTGTTACTGCCCTGGTTACAAAGCAGGTAGTGGGAGTTATTTTGGGTCTGAACACTGCTTAACCTGGTCTGCCTTGCTTTCAGATGACAAAGAAACCCCTCAAACAGAGCTGGGATGATTATTGCTATGACTCTGAGCCGGTCAGTACAAGTACCCATGTCTTCTGTGTTGCTGGTGCAGGGCTGCTGCTCACTTGAGTTTGTTAGGTGCACCAAGACCTGAACAGAAAATGAAGTCAGGATTTAACCTATTCATTGCTTTCTCCTTTCCTCTGCCTTGCAATGGTGATGATTGTGACAATACATGTACTTTCTTTCCTTCCCTTTTTTGGTTCCTTCCACTTGGAAAGCTTCTACAAGGGCTATGGTCATCAAGTTCTAGCAAGCTAAAGGATTTTTCCTTCCTTCCTTCTATAATAAATTATGATTTATGGGAAATGTGATAAGGCAGCAATGTGAGAATTGAAAGTACTTTCTGATTAAACAGCAAATCTTGAAGCCTTAGCAGATATATCAGTTGATGGTGATTGTAGCAGTGTATCTGCTCTCCAGCTTCCAGAGGAAAAAAAGACAACCTCAAAACCATCCCCCCAAACATCTGTGAGAAAAATAAATCCTGATATTATTCTGAACACAAAAACAATTCCTTCTCCTAAAATAATTCTGCTGAAATGATCATTCTTTCAACTGGATTGACCCAAAAAAGGGAACTGGGAAGCATCTCCTGTGAAGTTGAGTCAGAGGTGGTGGTTTTGGTTGGTGACATGCTCTGGGTGTCTGTGTTGGGCTCTTGCTGGCTTTGTCTTGCATGGGGAAGCATGTTTCAGATCAGCTGCATGTTGTTCCTGCTAATCTTGTTGTCAGCTTAATAGTTGTCCAACTCTAGGTGATGTGTCTGGAAGAGTAAGAGGTAATCTGTGAAGGAGCTGGGTTTCACTTGGGCTAAATAAATGTCTTCACAGCAAGATTTCAGCTGCAAAATCTTTAGGAGAGGAGGAGGGAAAGGGAGTTTACCTCCTCAAGGTTTAAAAATGTTGAACATTGTGTTAGCATCCTTAATACATCAGCACTCTTAAAAACATCCTGAACTTCTCCAAGTAACCACAGACTCAACCCACTGCAGATGTCCAGTTAAGAGAGAACTGCTATTTTTTATATCCTCTTAAACTTTCTGTGGAAATCCATGGATTGCTTTAATGTGACAACAGTGAGCAGGGGATTTACTTTTTGTGAGAAACTAATTGCCCCAGCAGAATATTAATTGTGAATTTGGTGTGTGGACACAGACTTTGTAATGTTTGTCTGCCCTAATATCAAAGAAACTCAATTTTAAAAAATAATTATCATCCATTTATCATCTGTTAGGAAAAAGTGCAGAGCTGAAACACAGCAGAGAGCATCAGCTTTTGAGTCGATAATTTGCAAAAGGCCTTTCCATGCGGATTAATGAGTTTGGCAATTCTTATGTAAATCATTAATTAAATTGCCTTTGGGGTAAATTGTGCTACTTTGGAGTTGTCTACGGTATTTCGCTGTTGACCTCGTGACTTACTTTTGGATGGATGATGCCACAAAATGAAATTGCCTCCTGGAATATGGAGGTCACTAAAAGTGACCCTTGGACTCCTCCTGAAGAAAAGTTTTCAGAAATGCTTATTTGCAGAAATTGCGGGGATGTTACTGTCCTGCAGGCTCCAGGTCCCACCATAAGGGGTTTTAAAACTGTTCCAGGGTCTCCTCAATGGATGTGTAGTGGCAGAGGAAACCATTTGGCTTGAGTTAGGAGAGACAACTTCTTTTACTGGTATTTTACGGTGTAAATAATTGCCCTGCTGATCTCTGATGATCTTGCAGATGGATAGTGGGGTTGTCTTCATTGCATTCCTTTGCATAACTTGTACAGGGAGCTGATATGTCTGTTAGAATGAATAATTTTCAGTAGTCTGTTCCACATCTCTAAATGCACTTTGTCCCTGAGATGTTCAATTGTTGTCCCTGAGAACCTTCTGTAAAAAAATTTTTATTTTCTTATCCAGTTGAACTTCTCTAGCTTGTAGGTGAGGAGATAGGACAGTTATGTTTGAGCAGTCTCCTGTGATGAAATAAATATTTTAATAAGAATTTCTGCCTGTGATAAATTGCATGTTTCTCTAATGCTGCTATGGAGTGGGATGAATAGGTGCTTGGAGAGACAAAACTGATAATATAAAATACCTTTTTTCAAGGTAGTTTGCATTCTTCTGTATTTATGATTTAGTCTGTGTACTATGAGTGCAAGTAACAGTCATCATCCTGTGGCTACTTGGTACCTGTTCTGTGACATTCAGTGTAGTATTCACATAACTCTGGAGTGCAGACTTTCAGAATTAATTTGTGTATGCTTGCTCATGTGCTAAATATGATTTACAGACAAATGGTGGAAATGCAGATGCTTAATTGTCACTGCAACTGAAGTTACAATTTTTAATTGATGTACCTGGATTAACTTCTAGAAAGTGTCTTAAGTATTAGTAAAATATTCTGAGGTTTGAGATAACACTCTATTGTGTGATGCACAGTTAAACTAATTTTGAGTCAGAGGCTGACAATTTTTATAGGCAGCAGTGGGAAAAATTATTAAATAAGAGCTATGAAGTAAGAGAGAATAATTAATAATCATTGGGAGACTCATGGTAAGACAAAGCAGAAGGAACTTGGCAGTAATAGTTTACATACTTGTTTAGGGAGTATTTATGTTCCCTAAATATTCGTACAGGACAATATTAGTCATGTCCAGAATGCCATTGGATTTCACTGAAAATATCAAGAACTACTGATGGGTTGGGGATTATCTGTAAACCTAAAACATTCAGACACATTAGCTTCAAAGAAATATAAAATGTAATGGATTTCAAATTCTCTCATTGTTCTTATGTTTAGAAAACTTCTTGATAGTTAGAATAATATTAGTGAGAAATCTATTTAAAGCTTTCCCTTTTCTATCCAGGATTTAATTCACTCATATTTTACATTAAATTACATTAATAGTTTTTGAAAACAGAACTCTGTAGTTATAGGAACTCCTGTTGCATCAGGACTTAACACAGACTAAATTGCCTAGAAATGTGTAACATGACTTCATATTCTTATTTCACATCCTTTTTGCGTGCTAATTGTACCACACTGAGGAACTCTCTCACCATATTGTTAAAATGCTGCAATTCCCCTCTTGCTTTAGGAGTTAAGCCTAGGAATTAAGGATGTATCTTCAGTAAAAATTAGCCAAAAAAGTTTATTTGGAAAAAATATACCAATGTACTCCTCAACTGTTCCTCATAATGCCAGTGGAGCCTCCTGGATATCTCATTTCCCAGTGTCAGATTGGAAATGTTCAAATTTATGATAAAAAGCATGAGATCCCTCAGTGAGATTTATGAATTGTTGACTTGACCATCTGGTCCTGTTCTGATAATTTCTCTCTGTGCTTAATCTCTCTGTTTGAACCCAACAGGACTGCTTTTCTGTGGAAGGGGAGGACTTGAAGCATGACTTTGAGAGGTTACAACTGGCCATGGAGATGGTGGGGTTTCTTCCCAAGACTCGCAGACAGTGAGTTCATTTTCCATGGTTCAAAGCTGTGATGATTTAATACAACCTCCATAGTCAGTGAGGTAACTCACCTGACTTAAGCGATAGTAACTGTTGTGCTCTACCTGACACATCAGGCTGGTGAGAAGGAATACTTGGTGAGAAATAGCCCAGAGAAGCTGTGGCTACCCCATCCCTGGAAGTATTCAAGGCCAGGCTGGATGGGGCTTGGAGCAACCTGATCTAGTAAAAGGTGTCCCTGCCCAACAGAGAGGGTTGAACTTAGATGGTCTTTAAAAGTCCCTTCCAACCCAAACCACTCTATGAATAATGCCACTTACTACTAACTGTAGTTAGCAGTAATGCCACTAACTACTTACTGTAGTTAATATATCTGCAAATGAAGTGTGGACAGGAAGTTGGCATCTTGAAGTATTTTTTAACTGTTAATGAATAGTCATGCCTGTCATTAATCTAGATCCTGATTTAATCAGAAATCCTGGTTATTGGTCAGCATACTTCATCCTTTGCATGCAAATGCTGTTTCTTCAGCCTCATTTCCAGCTGGCCTTTGTTCACCAATTCACTGGAAGTGCTGGTTGAAAAACTGAACTTTTTAGTTGGGTTGTGATCCTGCCTTCTACTGACTGCTTCAGATGAGGGTCATCTGCAAAATCACAAATGAATTCCTCTTAGGTTGATCATTGGCTTGAAAGTCTTGAGCAGATTTAAATCAATTTGACAGGCCTATTAATAGGGTTAGGAAAAAGCACAGAATAAAATATATGAAAAAGTACATCAGTAGCTGGAACACAAAGGAATCTTGTACATTTTTTGAGTCTGAATGTTCAAACTATAATTTGATGAGCAGGGTTCCTTTCCGTCTGAAATGGAGGTTTATGTGGGAACAGAATTATGGCTTTTTACTAGCAGCATTTGAAGCCCTCTTCATCACCTTGAGTAAATTATTGAGATGCTAACATACAACTTTTTTTGCTTGTTTGTTTGCAAGTGTGGGGGTTGCCTCCTGTTTTTCAAGCACCATTCTTCTTACTTTTTCACATGTATCTGAGCTGGCAGTTAAAAGCCCTTCACTTCAAGACATTGTCCTGCCTTCTGCTCCCACAAGAGCTTTTCCTCCATTTAATTTCATTTCCCCCTTTTCATTTTCATTAGCTCATCCGTTATCCCTAACTTGTGAGAAATCAATTAGGAAATTAAGACTGCATGTTCTCTGTCCATCCCACGCATGTGGAGAACCCCAAGTACCCCTACTCCTGATGTAATTCTGTTGCACATCTGCATGCTCCTTTCTCTTTCATGAATCAGGTTTCAGTGACAAAGTGTTTCTAAAGCCTGTTGGAAAAAATGGATTTTCTCTGTTTTCTTTAGAATTTTCTCTCTGTTGTCAGCGATCCTACACCTGGGTAACATCCAGTACAAAAAGAAAACTTACCGGGATGACTCCATTGATATTTGTAACCCTGAAATACTACCTATTGTGTCTGACCTGCTGGAGGTAAGCTTTGCTTTCTGTCCAGGAATGTCCACACCTCATGAGCCACCACTGCTTTGTAATAGAGTTTATTTTCAGGTTCACTGAAGAGTAAGTCCTCTTGTGTTAACATTCATGTTTGCCAATTAAAAGTTAAGAAAATTTTTAAATTATGTTTTTAATGTAGGATTTTCTCCTATGCTTCAGCTTCAGGTTAAACTGACTGCATGTACTGTCTCTGTGATTAATATT
Source organism: Phaethornis superciliosus (assembly GCA_023637945.1). NCBI lineage: Eukaryota > Metazoa > Chordata > Aves > Apodiformes > Trochilidae > Phaethornis > Phaethornis superciliosus. The sequence continues at coordinate 17,877,878 of JAJQWJ010000012.1, forward strand.
TAGAAGATTGCAAGCCAGTTCTAGATGGAAAGCAAAACTGTCATTCAGCACAGTAGTTTCTTTAACTGCCAACCATCATCTCCTTCACCAACATTCCCTGATGCTCCTGCAATCTTTTCTGATATTCATATAAGAAACTGGAGCAATTATAAGACCACCAGCCCACTCTACTGGTTCAAGTGGTGGCTGAAGGAGGGTGCTGAGCTTACTGGCAGTGTTTTGCTGTCTGTTGTTCACCTGCAAGCATCCACAAAGGTTATATTAGAGATGCTGGAGGTTGCAATTCATCCCTTTAATACCTGTTTATGGAAGTATTATCCATGTGTTTATCTAGTTATTTTGGGAATCTGTTGATGCTGTCTGCTGTGTAAGACCCTTTACCAAAAGCACTTTGTCCTCTGTGAGTCACCACTGTGCCAGTATCATTTGGGAAGGGTTTGTAGGTCTCAGCCTGATGGCCCAGTGCTATATCCAGTTCTGCCAATCAGTGCAGAAGCACTAAGTAGGAACTACTCTGTTGGCCCAAACAGGTTACAAAGCTGTGGCGTTACTTATCCGTGAGGAAAGTCATTATTTCAATGAGTCAGCTTGTCCTGCTTTTGCCTTGCACATTCAAGAGCTGAGCTCAACACCTCTTGACATGGAAATGGGTGGCTGGAAGATCTTGTTATCCCAGCTTTCTTGAAATGCTCTAGGCTGCTTGTTACTCTAAAGGATACTGAAGTGTTATACTTGTAGTTGGTTAAAACAGCTATTATCTTTATCCCTTTGTACTCACTGTGTGGTGCAAAGGTTAATTTTTGATCATTTTATGATAGCATCAGAAGATAACTTGTCATTCTGTGTACGTGTTATACTCTTCCCATTCCTCCCTTTAAAGAAGAGTTGTGCAGTCTCACTACCTAAAGAACTCAGGAACTGTTTCTCACAGATTTTCCTAGCACTTCCTTAATGCTTTGAATCTGGGGAGGGGAAGACTTCTCTAAAATATGGCTATAAACAGCTGGATGCTCTTTGCATCTTGGCCTTGCAGACTGCAGAAATAAACAGAGGGAAAATACGAGTTTGGAGGAGGATGTTGTTGATCTTACCCTGTTAAAAATGGCCATTGCGAGAGCTCCAGCTCACTTGAGAAGTAATCATTTCTATAAAAAAAAAACTTTGAATAAGAGAGTGGCCTAGAGATCTGAAAAAGTTCCAGGTTTTGGGTCTTTGCCTTGGCTTTCTTCTGCAGACAAACTCTTCTGCAACATCTGCTTACTTTAAGGAAATGGGTTATTTTTTTCACGTGTGCACTTGAAATGAGGTATTGCTTAAGTCCTGTAGATACAATGGCTCCTTAGTGTCTTACAGCACAGAGCATGGAGACCATGCTCACATGCAGATAGTGTCTACAACATCAGGGAAAAAAGAGAAAATACATATATTTAACTTCATAATTTTGAAAAAGCTCTAGAATCTGGTGTAGCTGAGCAAAGTGATGGATTTCTGTTCATTTTGGTAATTCTTTTGCAAGCTTAATGACTGTGTACAACATAAAATGCTTGTCAATTAGATCAGGATGATGCAGATCTTGGGCATGACTTTGTGAAATAAATTGCTGGGTTTGCATGAGTGCTGTTGCTTATCCTGAAAGTTACATTTGTATGGATAATTCATCCATGGAGCTGGAGGAATTAGTTGCCTCCAAGTGTAAAGTTTCCAAAAGACCAACTCCATCAGCTGAAATAAACCCAGAAATCTCATATTTGGAAGAGGGTTGGTTTCTCATTCTGAATTGCTTAGCCTTAGAACCTGAATAGATCTCTTGTCATTCTTATTAAAATTTGACCAAAAGAAAGAGTAAAAGGTTCAAACAGATGAAAAATTATCGCCAAAAGCACCCATTATACTTTATTCTTTATTTAGCTATCCTTACAACTCCAAATTAAACATGGTGAATTCTTCTCAGCCAGAGACCCAAAAAAAAAAAAGAGTTGAAACTTTTGACAATTTGTATTTTGTCTCATTTGAGTAATTATTTTTATTGTTTTGTTTTGGTTTGGGTTTTTTGTGGTCACTGAACAGTTCAGTTTTGCTTTTTGCACCATTGTTACTGAAAACATGAATTGGCTTTAACATGCTATTAATTCCCTTTCCAGATCTTGGCATTACTCACTAAGACTGAAAAATAATCTTGGATTAAAAAGGCTATTATGTGACAAAGGGTTTAGCTTCTCATACAGCTACTTGAGTGCTTGGCAGGATGGTCTTGAGCATAGCAAAATGATGGAAGAAACCAGCTTTGCTGTGATCTGATATCTGCTGACTTTGGGGGTGTTTTCCTTTTTTTGTTTTGTTTTGTTTTACCTAAATGACTTGCTGGATTTCTGCAGTCATGGATTTGACATGGAAAAGGGGAAAAAAAAACCTCAGTTGGACTTGGTGGGAAGGCTCTGAGAAGCAGAATCTGAATTCACCATCTCTGGGACTAGTAAAGGGGAGGGAGTGTAGTTTCCCACTGCACCATACTGATGGGGCCATAGCCTTCATGGGGAGGGAAGGACCAGACATCCTGTCTGAAATGAAAAATTTAGGCAAAGCTAAGGTGTTTTCTGCCTCCAAAGAGAAATCTGGCTCAAATTATCGTGAGGTGCCTGGTTTATGTTGGAGCCTCTGAGGACAACCAGGGAAATTTCCTTGCTGCAGCAATTACTGCAACAACCCTGACCAGCTCTTTGTATAACAAGATTTGTGTCCCTGTGAAATGTATTCAATATGCAGGTGATGCTCTGTGATGAATTTGGTTTTTCTTTTTTTTTTTTTTCCAAGAATAGACACAGCATGTAGATTATGTGAGGCTTTTGGCAGGTTTTTCATAGCCTTTGTTTAAACTTTGCTGAAATCCTGTGCCTAGCATGATGTCAAGGCTGCTTGATGAATCAAGCAGACATGGAGTCCTGTGCAAGTGCTGCAAATATCTTAGATCTGCTGCACATATCATAGAGAATTCTGTGAAACTGGGAAAAACTTTTGCGTTTCTGGGGAAAAGCCTGGAAAGGCTCATTAAAAAAAGCAATCATGATCCAGTGTCAGTTGACCTTGAGAAACTTTTTTTTTCCTCCCCCCTTAGAAGAGCAGGGACATTTTAGTTGTGTATGTTTATTAATACTGGAATTTATTTCCAAGGATAGAGCATTGAGTAAGGAAGGAAAATTCTGTCTTTGCTCAATAGAGTAGTTTTATGTTAAGTTTTTAAGCTCAATGCAAATAAAGGTAAATCTAGGTTAGTAAGTATCCTAAATTAGTTTTCCCAGATCTCTTTTTGTGTGGATGATGTTAGCTTTTGGACCTAATGTCTACCTCCGTAGGAGATTTATGTGCTGAAGTTTTTTTTGTTTTTTTTTTTTTCACTAAAAACTTGCCTTCAACTTCCCAGAGGGAACCCACAGACACTGTGTGCTTCTCATGTGATAAACATCTTGGAAAGTAATTGGAGAGCAAAAGGGAGGTGAGGATTGCGAGGCAGCCAGTGCTTGCATCCAGCCTCTCTTCTGGATCTGTTTTCTGGGTGAGGTTTTGGGCTGATAGAATGGTTTGGGTTGGAAGGGACCTGCAAAGTTTATCTAGTCCAACACTCCTTCAGTGAGCAGGGACATCTTCATCAGATACAAAGCTCTGAGCCAGAACTTGAGTCAGATAACTTCTGCTTGTTTGAAAGCAAGTCTGATGGTATGGTTCAGACTTTTGTCATGACAAACCAATAGAAATCTCAATTTATTTTCTGCTGCTCCCCACCAGGAAGCTTTCAAATGAGTGCTCAACACTGTAATCTCTCTCTCAAACATGGGAGGAGAGACACACAATGGTGTTTTCTTGCTCTCCAGTTGGTTCATTTTTCTTCAGCTCTTCTAACATAATATCCCAGCATGGTTGGAGAAGCAAGCTCTCCCTGCCTTGGCTGCAGCCCAAGCCTTGCAGGAGCCCACTGGCTGTCTGCTCCCCACTGTGCTCTGATGACATTTATCACTGTGGCAGCATTGCTGGTCATCCTTCACTGGGTTTTAGAGTTCCAGTCATCCAGCCATCTCACCACTGGTTCTGCATGCATGTGGCAGTGAAATCTTAAATCTGTATTTTGTCCCTGTAATTAAGATATAAATTCCTATGAGCCATGTAGTTGTGTTTTTGAGGGAGAGGAGGACTTGCCCTTCAGCAGAAATCCACGGAACGCAACTTAGAAATGTAACTACCAGGGCACAAAATAAAGAGATAAGTTGTGTTTTCCTCTTTGCTAATCTGCTAGGATCATTTTTGTCTCTCTATTTTCACTGGAGAGGGAAGCATAGGGTGGATGTGATGAGGCAGCTGCAAGTATCTCCATGCCCCAGGTGTCCTTAGTCATTGGCATGCATGGAGTGTGTCTTTAGAAAGCTCCTTGTTGGCATCAGAAGCTAGCTATCTTCAAGCTGTGACCTTCAATGAAAATTAGGATAACTTGGCTATACCTGTGGTGTTGGCTCTCAGAGGTATTGAAGCAATCAAGATCAAGCTTCAGTGGATGGTAATTGCAGGGAGATGCAGGGATTATATTCCCGTCCTTGCCAAGTATGTTTTTGTAGGAGATGATGATGCAATGTGATACCTCTGGGTCAGCTGATCTGGGTATTAAAACATCTGCAGGACTCAGCCATTAGGAGAGCAGAGGGAGAAGGAAACCAGGGCAAATGTTAGATGGGCATGGCACAGCTAGTTGTTGAAACCTTTTAAACTCCCTGGGTTTGCTGATAAATCTGGGACTTGGAAGCATTTAGGCTGTTTGGGAATCTTGCATTGGATTGTTTTGATTAGGAAGAATCTAATATGCCTCTGCCTTCTTTCCTTCAAGAACTGAAATAGGCAGCATGTTGGCTTGGGGTACTCAGCATCCCTGATGTAGGGTAATGGAGGGTGTAAGACTCACTTCTCACTTCTTTTTTCCAAGCTGTGCAATTGAGGGAGGGCAGGTAATGGTCCCACAGTCCCAGGCTGTTGGAATAGCGTCTGTGTTTTGTCTGTAGAGTGGAAATTTTTTGAAAAATTACCCTTTTGCTGAACAGAGAGGAATAGAATCCAAATGTGAAAACTTTACATAGATTTCTGGGTGAACCAGAAGGTTTGTTGGCTTTTTTCCTTTCTTTTGAAAAGTAAAATTGGATTGTAGGAAATGGAGGGTTTTGCAGTATTGATGAGGATTAATGAAACAAACCTCAAGGTGCTGATGTTTGATTTCTGATGACATAGACATTGCTGTCACATTAAAGTTTTCACCAGGTGACTTATGTTTTCTGCTTTCCACACAATAGCAGAAAGTTTTTGTTAGCAGCTGTTGCAGGAAAAGTCACATATAAAGATGCTCTGGAGTTTTTTGCTCCCATGACAGGCGTTTTGATAGAAAGAAGTAGTTTTCTGTACAGAATGGCACCATTATTGCAATGCTTCATGGGATTCCTTAGGTTCAGCTGGGTTGTTTACATTGCTCTTCAGACTAATTATTGGGTTAAATCAGCAAGTCAAGGTAGGTAAGCCACTCAGTTTCCCCTCATCCATGTCAAATCCTAAATGGTTTACCTGGGATGAAAATCTGGCCTTGGATTTGGTGCTTCTGGTCTTTATCAGAGATGTTCTGAGCAGGTTTGGTGCCTTCTTAGAGTCCTTCATTTAGGATAAGCAGTATGTCTAGACTCCAGTTCAGCTTCTCAAGTAATGATACCTACATATCAGTCCAGAGCTACTAACTGCAAGCTCACAGATTTCCACCCAGATGAACAATTTCTTTTCTGACATGGAAATTTAGCAAAGAGAAGTCAATGACTCGAAGTATTTAGGTCCAACTTATGTGTAAATGTATCACTATCTATTCTGGTAGGAGTTCCCAATTTCTCCAGGGCATATAAAAATAAGAGGGACCTGAGTCTGGCAAGAAAAGAGGTGGTTTTCTCCTGGTTGGTAATAATTTGTTGGCAACATTTACTTATTGAAGTGTCTGTATTTACACAACTGCTTTATTTTTTTGTTTCTGCAAACCAGTCTGTTAAAGCTGATTAGAGATTATCACCTCCCTGACCACTGGTGTCTTGAGGGAGTTAATTCAGATGCCAATAGCAGAGTAACAATCATGTGCTTTTCAAAAGGTTTCTTCCTCTTTTTAATTACTCCCTACCCTGAAAAACAGCAGAAAACCCCTCTTCTTGGAAATCTCTTGTAATGATGACATGATTTTACTTGTATGTAGAGTAATTTGTATGAAGTCATCCTGACAACACTAGGAAGTTGACTTAATTTGCCAACAAAAAGTGTGGGAGGGAGTTGCTGCAGTGGGATTGAAAGACACCAGTGGGAAATCTCTGGAAACGTGGTGACTGAATGCGGAAAACCAGGTTTCCTCGAGTGCCACGGTGTCTGATTTCTGGTGCTTGATTTATGTACATAGTTCTTCCCTCCCACTGTCTACCTCATTCACATGCATTGAACATTAACTCTGCAAGGACTGGAAAAGGAGTTTCAAACGTTATTCAAAAGTCATTTATAGAAATGCTTACATATATAAATTATATCTTTAAAAACCAATTAGATGTTTTGCAAGTTATTTCTAGAATAATCATTAACATCAAGATTTTTGTTTTAGGTGAGAGAAGAGATGCTGTTTGAGGCCCTCGTTACCAGAAAGACAGTGACAGTCGGAGAGAAGCTCATCTTGCCATACAAACTAGCAGAGGTCTGTACATGATGCTTAGTATATAAGGGGCAGCCCTTGGGATGGTCTTCATTGCTTTGAGATGTACAATCAGCTCTGGTAGAGTTTCAGCTTTGATTTAAATACGTAAAAATGATTCTACAAAATAATTGACTTTGCTTCACCACTGTTCCTGGAAAGCAGGTTTGCACATGATTCTGTGATGGTCTTTACCTGTTCTAATGATGTACAATAGTGTAAGTGAAAGCAGAATGGCATGTTGCTGAGTGTGGATGATACAAGTTAAGTAGTACTCTTCATACATAATTTCTTAAACTTGTGTCAGTGATTCATCCTACAGCAGAGGCCTAAAACTTCCAGGAGATTTTTGGTGGCCGATGTTTGTCATGGTTTCTGTGCAGGCAGAGCTGGAGATCCTCTGTAGGAGATTCCTACAATCTTTTTTTCAGACCTCTCACAATTTCTGTCCTTGTGTGATGCTTTGGAGCATCTACAAGCCCATCAGCCGCTCTCAAATTCGAGTGTGGTCTGTGCTCCTGGCACTGTGTGAAATGCTTGACTTCACTGTTATGGTCTGGCTCAGGATTACAATGTCAGCAAATGTGGGTTGGTTTGGTTTTGTTTTTTTTTTCCCCAAATATGTAGTTCCCAGGAACTTTGAATTATATTTTGTGGCTGGTAAACAGAAATACCTCTGTTTTCTTCTCCAAAGTGAATAATGGTCATTGTTCTACTTTTTTTCCTGCTTTTCGAGCACAGATTTTAAAAATTGCTAGGAAAATATCAAATGTAACTATAACCACCCTTCTGCTGGAAGCTACTTCTCAGCAGCTCTGATGATGGAACAACATGCAGCAATGTGCTTTCAGCCATCCCACTGCAGAACTTGGCAGGTTGGATTGAACTCTTTCTTCTAATATTTATCCGTGTGCCCCCAGGTTTTGTATTGAAACAGTGTGAAACAGTCTTAACTAGATAGTCCTTCTTTTGAGCTCCCCTTGCTACCTCAAAGGGCTGTGCATGAACTTCTCCAATGTTTTCCAGTATGTTTTTGGTGATGTGTCTGTTCATGGATCTCAGGTATTCACTTACAAAGGTTTGTCACCAATATCTAGTAATGAAAGATAAAGGTGTGGTGGTTGTGGTGACTGGGGAGGAAGACAAAGAATCACAAGTCTCTGATGGGAAAGGTTGGTGTAATCTCCATGATTAAATCAATTTGTAAGAAGCTGTGAACTGTGTTAAAGAAAAGACGGGCTCCACTCATGCTTTATATTTACTGTCTTTACAACTTGAGCATTGTAAAAATGTCATTTTGGCATGTTCTGGCTTTTTTTACACCACCAAGAACATCTTGAAACTACTGAAGAGCTTTCCAAGGCTTTTAACAGGTTTTTATAGGCAGCCTGCACAGTGCAGCACTTTTCAAAAGTAGAGCAAAACCTCACCAACAGAAGGAATTCTAAGAAAGTTTACTTGGTTCTGAAACTTGTTATCTAAACTGTGGGTGGAAATAATAAATTATTGGGCTTTATGGGTGAAGTAGGAGTAAGTAGCATTGGACTTCTGTCTCTGACATCTCTGAGGTCACTCAGCATAGCAGGAGAGTTTGTTGTTGAGGAGATTTTGTCTTCTGCTGGTGAGGCGCTTGCAGACCTGGGTTGCTTGGTTGTCTTCTGCTTCTTCATGGATCTTGAGTTATTAGTGAGGAGTTAGAAATATGGAGCTTTAATTTGAAATAAACATTCTTATGTAAAAAGCCATGAGGCCTTGCTCTTGGGATGGTTTCTTGAGCTTTGATGATGTTCCTACATGATAAGGAGACACACATACGGGTGACCATAGGGCTTCAGGCCTTGTTTTGCTTTCTGTACTCTGCTGATCCCTTTCATCAAACAGTGTTGGAAAATATAGGGATGACAACTCAGTGTAGAAACACTTTCAGTGAAATGGCTGATGCTAATGTGGTCATTTTATAATTGGAGCCTGGCACCTGTGAGATCTGTAACTTCAGGGTCCTGCCCTGACAGTCATCACCGCCCTTGATAGCCTTGTACGGGCAGAGGACATGCAGGTGGCCCAGAGTAATCCTCTTCTGAGGCTTGGAGGCATCAGAGCTGAGATTGAAGTTGATCATACCACATTAAGCCTTTCCCATTTTCCCAGACTGCAGCCCCACAAGTGTACGGAGAGGGCAGCTTTGTGGGATTTGCAGTGATGCCTCATTCCTCTCTGACTGCATGCTTACTCGCTGTGTTGTTATTGTACACTGATTAGAAACACTGTCCTATGGGTTGGGACTGTTTTTTCTCCTTTTTTCTAAACAGTGGTTTGAACACTTGGCAACTCCTCATTTGAAGTATTCTCCTTCATAACAGTTATAAATTTCAATCAGGCTCTCCTCCTGCATTTGTTCTGTTCACCTTTACAATAATTGATGTAAAACTGGGTATTTTATTCTGGCACATTTTGATCCTTGGGTAAAAGGTACTGCAAAACATCCTTGTGGGGACAGCTTGCGGGTTAGCTATTAAAATGCTCAGAGGGCTGGAGCACCTCCCCTATGAAGACAGGCTAAAGAAGTTGTTCAGCCTGGAGAAAAGGGGGCTTTGAGGTGACCATAAAGCAACCTTCCAATATCTGAAGGAGGCCTACAGGAAAGCTGGGGTAAGACATTACACATGGGTAGGTAGTGAGAGGACAAGGGGCAATGGCTTCCTACTTGAAGAAGTGAGATTTAGGCTAGACATTTGGAAGAAATTCTTTAATTTGAGGGCGGTAGGACACTGGAACAGATTGTCCAGAGAAGTTGTGGCTGTTCCATCCCTGGAAGTGCTCAGGCCACGTTGGATGAGGCCTTGAGCATCCTGCTCTGGTGGGAGGTGTCCCTGCCCATGCAGGAGGGTTGGAACTGGATGATCTTCAAGGTCCCTTCCAACCCAAACCGTTCTTTGATTCTATGGACATCCCAGCAGCCTGAAACCTACAGTGCTGAAGGAGACAGCTACAACCAATTCCTTTCTGTTCATATTGTACTTTATTTCTGACTTTTCTTGGTGGCCTTGCTCCCACAGCTTGTGCTGGGCTTTGCCCTGTGAGTTGTGTGCCATTTTTAAGTCTGGCTTAGTGTGGGCTAAGTGTGGGCTTTGTCAATTTGGTTTCTTTTAATAAGTCAAGACTTTCTGAGTCGTGCATGTGTAGAATGTTCTGCTGAATAACTTTGGACATTCTAAATCAGGCTGACAGGTCAAAATGTTATACTGAAGTCCAACGAAAAGGTAAGACTCCAACAAAGCAAAAGCGCTGCCTTGTCTGTACCAGCAATTGCCAGTGCTGTTGACTTCAGCTGAGCACGTTCTTCCCAGCATATAGATTTTTTGTTTTACTCTGTTTTTCACAGAAAGATACAAGATGTGTAACAGCAGCACCTGCTCAAGCAGAGCTGTAGCCTGGAGCAGATAAACTGCTGTGAGCAGAGCTCCCGTTTCAGGCTGTGATCTGTTTTCTTGGTGTGTAGTCAGCACCTGTCCTCAGGGCATTACAGGGATTATGGAGCATGGGGTTCTCCAGGAAGACCCTGCAAAGGACGACGTGCCATCAGGTTATTCTGATCATTCAGTAAATCTTGCTGTATTGTTAAGAGATTGTGTCTGACCCATGGTATTAACATTCAAGTATGGCCCCATGTCTCTGGAGCTACTGGTATTTCTGAAATTCAGGAGCAGCAGTCAAGGAGAAACCTGGGTTTGAAGGTACAAATCAACACTGTTTAGTAGTTGCAGCCTCTCTTTGCTGTGGCAAACATGGACTTGATTGGAGACCCCGTGTGCCTGCAGCCCTGTGGGGAGAGCTGCCCATCCGCTCGCTGTCTGCCTTGAAATTTAAATGAGTGGGGACACCGCATCCATAAATGATGCTTCTGTTTACCTCTGGCAGCTGCCTCTTATCTTCAGAGCCATGCTGGCTTGTCTGCCACAGAGCTGCCTTCTGGAACCATTCATTTTTCCTTTTATAGTAGCTGGATGTTATTTTCATGCAGTGTTTGAAACGAGGGCGTAATTTGGGCTAGCGCTAAGGTTTCCAAGCTTTATGCTTCAAAAAAAAAAAAAAAAGGCTGCGCTGATATGAAAGGCTGCAGTTGTGTTCCAGAGGTCTTGGTTCTGTGTCCAAAACAGCTGCCAACATCTTTATCAGGAGCAAAATGGTGTATTAACACAGCTAGTAACAGTTAATGGATTTTCAGAGAAAGCCTGGTGTATGCAGGCAGGGCAAGGGCAGTATTTGGTAATGGTGAGCTCTCCAAGGCCACTGCAGTTAGTAAATCAAAAGCAGTGGTAACAACTCTTTGGCAATGAAGATGTGACTTATGGGAGCAAGAGAGCCATCAGTGGTGTCTGGACTGATTTTTTGCTTCTGGTCCAGTTCTGGGCCCCTCAGTTCAGGAAGGAGATTGAGGTCCTGGAGCAGGTCCAAAGGAGGGCAACCAGGCTGGTGAAGGGATCCAGCACAAGTCCTGTGAGGAGAGGCTGAGGGAGCTGGGGGTGTTCAGCCTGGAGAAGAGGAGGCTCAGGGGAGACCTCATTGCTCTCTACAACTCCCTGAAAGGAGGCTGGAGCCAGGTGGGAGTTGGTCTGTTTTCCCAGACGACTTTGAACAAAACAAGAGGACACAGTCTTAAGTTGTGCCAGGGGAGATTTGGGTTGGATATTAGAAAGAATTTCTTTACGGAGAGGGTGATCAGGCAATGGAATGGGCTGCCCAGTGAGGTGGTGGATTCTCCGTCCCTGGAGATATTTAAAAAGAGCCTGGATGTGGCACTCAGTGCCATGGTCTAGCAACTGCTCCGGTGGGTCAAGGGTTGGACTTGATGATCTCTGAGGTCCCTTCCAACCCGGCTAATTCTATGATTCTATGATTTGGCATTTCTCTGTAGCCACAGTAGATGTTATTATTCTGCTTTTTCAGTCTCTAAATTCTATTTCTCCCTATTTTGTCTATGCGCCTGCTATGTTTTACCTTCTCAGAAAGACTACTGTGGAGTAGTTCACAACATAACATAACAGGTACATGCCTCTGGGCATCTTTTTCATGTTATGATGTGAACTTTTGTAGTCCTCCTCCTGAGGTAGGAAAGTTTAATAAGCCACAATTCAGGTAGTTAAAAGAAAAAAGTTAATAAATGAACAGATGTGCTAAATATTAAGTGGCTTGCCTGATGATTGGTAGGAAACATGCAACCTATGAAGAAATGTGGCACTTGAACCAAATCTTTGTGGAAGACTTAGGTTGTTAAAAAAACTTTCTCTTGATCCTGTTTGTAATCTGGGCATCATTTTAAGATTAATCTGTGCAGGGAACTGCCCTTTTGGGACAAGTCTGCTTTCCTGCTTCTATCTAAATAATTCAAAGAATTGATTTTTTTTTCTTCCACAGCTTATTTCAGGGCTGCAAGGCTCTTAGTTTATTCCTTGACTAGTTGTCAGGTACCTCTCTCAAACTCATTCAGCATCTTGACTGATGCTTCTCCCATTTTCCATCGTGCCAGAAATGAGCTCCTCAAACATCCCCACCTTGTTTCTAACCCTTTTGTTCTGTTTATCAGGCTGGTGCCTGTCACCTGTTTCTCTCTCTCTTTTTCACATGTGTCTGCATTTTTTCCATGGTCTTTATCAGAGAATGCAAAACTCATTATCAAAGTAAGTAAATCTGTTAGTGAATCCTCTTTTCCATCCCTTCAGAAACCATTTTTTTCTCTGATGCTTTCAGTTCATTTAGTTCTGCTGGTATTTCTTAAGTGAATGACTTTCCAAAAAGACTTCATTTTAACTGGATGAGTTTTCATCCATTTGTGACCAAGGACATTTTGTCCCTCAGGCTTAGTTAATGAATTAATTCACACTTTCCGAAAAAGTCTGATACGAAATTGCTTAACAGAAGCAAAATAAAGGATGTGAGAAACTTGGGCAACAAGTGACCTGATTTTCCTTTTCTTTAATTTTGAAAGCTGTTACGAGCTGGTTTTTTGATGCGATGAGTGTCACCATAAATACATCTTAAATTTAACTTCATGTATGTTCATAATTTTGAGTGGAAAATGTCTATCAGGAACTGCAAGGGTCTGAGATATATGTCCAGGGAGATCCCTGCAAGCAGATGTTGTGGAGCAAAAAAAAAAAAAAGGGGATACAATTTCCTTCCCCTATGGCACTCTTCAGTATTGCAATGGTAAGACCTAAGATGCAAACATATCTTTTTTGCAAGTCCCTCTGCACTGCCCTAAGCTTCCTTGGTACTTGGGCTCTGCTAAAACTCAATGTAACACCAAGATATTTGGGACATTTTCATTTGCAGGCTTCTGTAGGATGTAATGTGCCATCATACCTTTGTTTAAAATGGCTAAATGCTCTTTAGCAAATGAGCATTACAACCAGGTGGTTATGTGGCCATGGAAGGACACCATCCAACTCCTCAGTGTTGGTGTGCAAGGCACCCAAATTGCAACTGAATCTGTGAAATGCTTTTTTATTCTGCATCAATACTTGAAGATATAGGTACATATAAAATCAGACAGTGTTGAGTTAGAAAAGCACTTATGCAATTCAGGTCAGATTTGGTAACCAAAATATTTAGTCTCCTAAAAATATGCGGAAAAAAACAGAGGATAATAAACATTGAAACATATTTTTAGTGTGAGAGTAAAGCAGGAGAAAGACAGTCCAGGTCTTGTGTCTACCTTTGCTGAGGGCCGTGCAACCTTTTTCCATCCTTTTATTTTCTCAGATATTTCTCATCCCTGGGTCCCTAGAGAACGTACTTGAAGTTGAAAGGAGAGAACATTGTCCTTCTGTTAAGATTACTAGAAGTCAGTGAACACCAGCAATGGGCTGGATGGAGAAGGGGGGACAGGAGGCACTCTCTGCCCTGGAGCAGTGGAGCAGGCATCTCGCTCCCTTTTGGTGATGTGAATCTATTAGAGATTTCTTTTAATAAATGTCATATCACACCCACCTTCTTGGGCTAAATTTCTTGCTGGTGACTACAAGACTGTTGGGTAGGTTTGTGAATAACCATCACAAGATGGTTATTTCTGATGATAAACTGCACTGCATTAGTGGCTTCAGCTTGGGGAGAATGTTTAATTTCCAGGGTGGTCACAGTTAATTGGCTGAGACACAAGGAAGAGAAGCCTTAGGGAGCAGACCCTAATGAGAGAAAGTATTTCATTACAGCAAAAACTCAGTGAAATTTCATGTCCTAGCAGTGGTACTGTCTAATGCCTTTTTCAGACCATTCTAAAGAGCAAAGGAATGGTGTTCCAGTGCCAAATGGCATAACATTACCTAAGATGTTTAAAAAAAAAAAAATCATAGCGTCAACTAATCATGAGCATTTCACAGGCTGATAATTCTGGAGGAGAAAAAGTGGGAAGTAGACAAAATAATTAATAGCATGCAGAAAGTGGAATGAAAATTCTCAGTCCTGAAAGAGGAAGACAGAGACAAAATCTGCTGCAAAACTGCTGGAAGCACCTACTTACACCAAAGCCCATTAGCTTAGGAGACTCATTAGTCCACAGGTTATTAACATCAAGAGCTCAGCAGGATTCCTTTGAAGACCTGGCACGTTGATGGGTGTATTCAGAATTAACAGAAAAATATTAATAGAAGAAAACTGAAACACCACAAAGCTTTGAAGTGACAAGCAAACATCTGTCCTTCAGAACATGAAGGCAACCTGTAAGTGTAGAACTTCAAAAGAAACTTTTTGTGGGACTGGGTTTCTCATTTTGCCTTTCAGAATGCATGGAACAGCTCTGCTTGGTGACAGAACTTGGCTTAAGTGAGACTGGTGGTTTTGAGGGACTGGTGACCTCCACATATGTCATCATGGGATGTAGCACCCTTCCTTTATCAGGAACACAGAGTCAGTCATTGTCAGGTCTTTTATTAACCTGTTTTTATGTTTGTTCCCCATTATGATGTGATAAACATGCCCTCATGTTCTCATGAAGTGGTGTGTATGGGAAGTGATGCTGAAATATGACTGAACAGAGCTCATGTCTAGGAGGATCTGCAAAACCCAAAGAACTTCGTGGTTGACAGCGTGGATCTGAACATCCAGGGAACCCAGTGCTCCTGTGCAAACATGTTATACTTACTCTTCTCTGGGCCCTCATGGAAATTCTGGTGTGTTAGTTGTGTTCATGCTTATTTACTCGGTCCTAAGATCTGAAAAAGAAAAAAAATTAAAGGAAGTCACAGATTTCAGCATTTCTGAGCTGAGTCCAAGATGACTTGAAGAAGGGAAATGCTGGCTTTTCACAGACTGCTCTGCTTGTAATCAACTTCCCTCTCCGACTGCCCATTCTGTTATCAGATCCATCCTTGATGCTGTAAAGGGTTCTTTTAATTACATCTGACTACTGAGAAGATGCTTTCATTTCACAAAGTCCCTTTTATTACTCACATTTAGGCTAAAGTTGTGTGAGAACTTTTATAAGAACAGAAATTAACCATTCCTGGGTTAACAAGTCATCTCTTTCAATGCAGGATGTAAATTTGGTATGGTTGCTTGGAACAGGGAATTTTTTTCTATATAATCTCAATCTGAATAAATTCAGATTGATTTCTTCTCAGCCTAAGGCTGTTTGTCAACAGTTGGTGGAGGTGAAGCTGTAGGAGCTCCATGGCTGGACAGGATCTGTTGCACAGACTTTGCCTCTACGTCTGGGGAAACTGAGGTGTAAAAAGAAAGAATTTCCCTTTGAGGAAGATTTAAAAAAAAAATAAAGACTGTAGTGGTGATGGTGATACACTGGCAGAACATGCTTTTCTACCTTCTGCTTGGGAAGGTCCAGCAGAAAGGCAGAGTCTGGCTTATAAAAGCTATTTTTGGTGATGCATTGGGCTTAATGGTGAGAGTGCTGGTGTGTTGGGCCTGTCCCTAAATGTAGCAGATAGGTTCCTCCTCAGGTCAGGTCACACAGCTACTTCTTGTGCTATTAAGCAACCCATTCATTTATTTATGTACCAGTTTCACTAGGAAAACATGGGCTGAAGGGGATCTCATGTCATTCTTTTGATATAATAGACTGCAGATGGACACAGGTGCAAGAAAATACTTTTTTGTTGGAAAAAATGTTTTGAAACCTTTGCTGTCAGAAAACTTCAGATTTGGTTGCCTGGTGATTTGGTTCTTCTGCAGCTTTTTATGGTGGGCTCATGCTCTCTTTATGTGAGCACTTTCCTGTAGTCATGTGCTCCATGCCATCCTTTCCTACATGAGGAGAACTGAGAACCAAAGGCTCTTTATCTTGAATAATTTCTGGAAGAGAGAGGAATTTTTTGGTTACTTTTTATTTGTTACAGATGACATTTTCAGACTTGGACTGCAATCTTTTTAGGAAGATGACACTTGAAACCACAGGGCTCCACGGCTGAGTGAGAAAATCTCTAACAAGATTTTTGTTGATTTAGCCTGGTTTTGACTGTAACCCAGGTGATTTTTCAGAAAAGCATGACCACAGCACATTGCAGATATTCAGCTACAGTGGGACAATACTATAGACAGGAACCTGCAAAAACTTCTGTAAAAAAATCAATAGCTGGCAGGCTGCAGGCTGTGCTGGTGATGAGGGGGTCTCCCATCTGTCCTCTTCTGAGATAAAATACACGAGTCCTTGACACCCACCACTGATTCTCCTTTTAGATTTTGCACTTGGTTTTCCCTGTTGACATCTGACCAGTGACGAGAGGATGAGTAAGGAGGGGAAAGACTGCAGGAGCTCCTTTCTTATTCCTTGAGAGTTGTGTTGGCACAGGAACAGCCTGAGCCCTTTTCGTTGGAACACGTACAAGATGGGCAGTGGTGCAAGGATGAATATATTAACCCATGATGAAAAGAGTGCAATGACATTAAAAAAATAAACATTTTTTTGCAATGTTATTAATGGCAAAAGGTTGGGTTTCTTATTTCCTAGAGTAGCTAGTAGCTCTGAAGGACTATCTTGTCACTCTGATGGTATGTTGATGAGGGAAGGTTGTTCCACAGGACAAATCCATTGATTTGACTTCTGTTGTGGTTGGGATTATTCTGGAAGAGTGTCAGCCTGGTTTGAGAGAGCACCCTAAAAATACCTCTGAGTAACATGGAGTGGCAGGTTGGAGTTGGACCTTTGACCAAGGAAGGTGATCGTGAAGGAACTGGGAAACTGATATTAGGGAAAGGAAGAATTAAAAAAATAAACCAAAAAGATTTGATATCTAAAGTTGGAAACTAGTACCAAAAAAATACCTCTGAATCTGACAACTTTAAGACAAATTTAGTGAAAAAAATCTGCAATGACTTCTTGTGTTAGTGTTGTTTTGGAGAATGAGGAACAAGTTGATGTTGAATTGCAATGACATTCCAATCTTTTTTTTCATTGTAAAAGCCACTCATGTTCTGGAAAACATCATGGACTACTTGCATCTCTTGGATAAAACCCATTGGTGGGACATCCTGCTGCCTCCCAGCTCTGGGAGACAGTAGAAGTTTCTGCCAGGACATCATGGCCAGCTGGGAATGCAGGAGCCAGCAGTTGAGGTAGTGCAAGGCCTAGTGGGGCTTTTTTATTTTTCCTCCTCTGTAATCAAACATATAAATAAAAAAAAAAACCACCTTTTTCTGGCTAGAGTCAGCATGATGCGTTAGTGAATCAAGTTCTCTTTGTAGAAGTAAGCATGAGAATGACAGGAATTTAATAAGATGCTAAAATAAAATACGAGTATGGAAAATGACATCATGCTCAGCCAACCCTGGTGTGATATAATACTCCTTGATGCCAAAGTAGGGATTAAGCTAGAGTCTGATATCCTGCAAGAGAACTTTCCTCTGGGTGTTAAACCTCTGTTTAAAAAAATAAAATAAAAGCTAAGCCTGTTTCAGGCTGTGTCCCATGACCCAAAGGGGAACCACAAAAGCTGCTTAATCTATCTCCCACCACAGGACACGGCTGTGGATGTAAACCAGACCTGTTGGGTCATAAATAGAACCTGAGCAGAAGAGCAGGAAACCAGAGCTCTGTTTGCACACACGTGTGTGATGTGGGACCTGCTGAATAGGCTGAACCTGATGTAAGAGCAAGACACTAGAACCTACATTTAGGCTGAAATGAGATATAGACCTTGTCTAATTCCAACAATTTCCATCCATTTGGGTTTTTTTTTCCCAAATCTGGAAATGCTCCTCAGTTTTGGTGGCGAGTCGTAGGAAACATGGGATGCAGGTTTTGAACATGGTGCTGCCACCTGACATCACCATTCTCCTTGTTTTCTGCTCCTTCACTAATTTAGCTCTGCTTCACAGCTTGATTTCTCTCCCTTCTGAGGGTGTTACTCCATGGCAGAACAGGAGTGACAAACCCACCAAGCTGCTCTTCTGTCTGTACAACTACAACCCCAAGCTGAAGACACCTTGCCATAGGGTGGGTTTTATTTTTCAGCCCTTATGAGCCAGTAACAGTGTCAGAGCTACAAATTGGAGTTTAACAGTTTAGTAGACACAGTAGCTACTTCTCTGAGACTAGCACTCTTAGCAGCAGCTGGCATCCCTAGGCCCTATTCAAGTAAAAGTGTATTTTGAGTCTTTTATTGAATCACATCAGTCACGATTGCTGCAAAGATCATCAGCAGCTCGATGCCTGTGTGTGCTGCATGCAATTATTGCATGTCCTAGACTTGCTGAGAGAGGATTGGTGCCTGTTCCTGCTCATTAGACCCTTTTATGAGCCACAAATCAAGTGCATGAGGAGAGCCTGAATTGCTTTTTGTTTTGCTTGTTTTAATCTCAGATAAAACTTATCCCTCATACTGATTCAGTTCTTTACACTAGCTAGGCATCACTTTTTAAGAGGGTTTTTTAGTATGGAAAATGATTTATTTCATCATTTACTTATGCATGTAGCCTAATTTTGTTGACTAGATGCTTTGAATCAAACAAAAAATCAAATACACTTTGTCCTGTTTTTGTTGGGTTTTTTTCTGTTTCACAATATATATATATATCTCATTTAAGCCCACACAAGTGATTGGAGGAGGGAGCCACCATCAGAAAATGTTATGTAAATACTGGGTGAAATTCAATAGATACTAAAATGTTCTTTTCTCTGAGTCATTTTGGAATAAGACATTTGTGTTACAGTAAGCAACATGTAATTAGGAATCTGAATTTCACCTTAGAGAATAAATGGTGAAAAATGGGAATGTCTGATCAGGATTTTAAAAACAGACATCAACTACTTAAAAAAATCAAATCCTGTATATGATATTCAGATAATAGCTCCCTAAATTGTTCTTTAGGATAGGATATTCTGTAAGATATCAGGAAGTTCATGGTATTTGGTGCCAGATCCCTGTGAGCATAAATACCAGTTGATTCATTGGGTAAATTAAAATCTGTTCCACCTATTAAAAGTCAAACAAGCAAACAAAGTCCCCATAAAGCCACTAAAATTCTCCATATAGATTTGATTATTGGAGGGATTTCCTGAAGACGAAAAATCCTAATACTGTTTTTTAAATTTTTTTTCTGAATATTTTATTGGAAACACATTTCGTCCTTGTATAGAAATTATAGGAAGTCTACCAAAAGCCCTAAAGGAAGAAGTGATATTTTCTTTCTTCCTGTGTTCGTAGCTTATTTCCTGGAGAGAAGAGGAATCTCCGTTTCTGTTATACCCAAGCAGAAAACAAAAAATTATTAGTGATGCCTGACTTTACTTAAATAACTGAACTCCTATCTTTGCTTTTTATATAAATTCTTGAAAACCTTGCACTCAGAAAAAAATCTTTCTTGTCATCCTGGAATTATTCTAATTGGGTCTTGTCAGTATTGATCTAGGTCACAAAGGTGAGCATATGGCTGTTTTCTTCCTAAGGGGCAGGAAACACCCACACACGAATGTGTTCATCTGCATGGTACAGAATAGCTGGTGGGTCACTAGAAGAGAAAAAAATTGTCGGTAGTTTTTATGACTGTATTGGGATCTTTCTGATTTTAATCAGTGAAATTTTTGCAAGTTCTTCTTGGGAAGTTTGTGAGAAGAGTTTCTTGTAAAGCCAGATTCTTTTTGATGGGTGGGAGTTTTTTGTCTGTAGGGAGCACAGACTCTGGCAATGGGTTTATCTAGCAGGAGCAGATAACGTGATACTGTCTATCATGAGGAAAACACACAGCACGTTCTCTAAGAGAAATGCTGTAAAGTTGGAGAAAGAAAAGACTGTAACCAGCAAGACCATGGAAGTTGTAGCTGCACCATATCTGGAAGTGCTCAAGGTCAGGTTGGATGGAGCCGTGAACAACCTGGTCTGGTGGGAGGTACCTCTGCCCATGCAGGGGGACTGGAACTGGATGATCTTCAAGGTCCCTTCCAACCCAAAACATTCTGTGATTCTGTGAGGGCAACAGGTCATCTTCTAGGCTAACAAGAAGGCAACAAGTTGTCTTGTTAAGTCTTCCCTTCATGATCCAGTGAGTTTTCTAGAGTCATGCCTGAGAAATAGCTTTTAAAACATCCTGTTTTCAAGTATTTGTAGCTTTTAGAAGTGCACTGACCTTGCTCCCATGTCTATGTTGTCCCCTGGTGAAAAATTGTGAGAGGATTTAACAGCTTAATTGTTAACTGAAAATTGTTGGTGTCGTAACATCATGTTGACCAAGTGAATTGCATTATGGATGGGTCATAAATTTGCATAGTATGAAAGAAATAGCATAGGGGTTGCACGCTGTCACAGTTAAACTCTGCAGGGTTTTAATCCACATCAGGGGGATGTAAAGGCCACGTAAAAGTGGTGCTGAAGGACGTGGTTTAGTGGTGGCCTTGGCAGTACTGAGTTAAGGATTAGCCTTGATTATCTTAAAGGTCTTTTCCAACCAAAACAATTCTGTGATTCTGTATCTTAAATGCTGGTGTTGCCCCTAAACCAACAGTCACTGCTTTGCTTAATACCATATTTAAGTCAGAGATCTGGAGATTTCTTCTGGGTTTGGCTCCAGGGTCAAGTCCAGAGTCTAGAAGATCTGTGACACTGCAGTGCCAACGTGGATTTGGCACAAATACAAGCCTGAATGGTACTATTTTGGACAACCCTGCATCTCCCAAAAGGTCCAGGGAGACATTCAGGGTAAAACCTGAGGTTTGAAAAGAAACTGGAAAGGAAAGATTTATCTAATATGTTTTTCAGAGCTGGTACATCCAGTGCTTGAATTTTACAGCAAAGGGGCCCATGTGCTTGTGAGGCGCTATGCATTTGGCATTCCATTTTTTTTAAATTATTTTTTAATATTTAAAGCCATTAAATTAATCTGACAGCTTGTAGAATGAAAGTGCTCCCTTAGATTTTATTTGGTATTTTATTTTATTTTAATTAAGTTGCAACAGGGTGAGTAACATGTTGCTGGCTGAACCAAGGTTTTGGGAAGTGAAAAGAATGCTTTAGTCTTGGCTATCTATGTGTAAGCTGTTGTAGTTTCTGAATATCTAGTGAGGTGAACGAAGCCATTGCTCTGGCATTTATGAAAAATATTATTTGTTTGTTTGTCTGTTTGTTTCCTAAGAGCCTTACCAGCTCTGGCTATCCAGTCCCCTGCATAGCTTTTATCACTTGCCAACACAAACAGCGCACAAAAAAAAGTGTATTAAATACCACCATTTCAGATCATCACACACAGCCCTTTTCTGGTTTTCACTCTGTGAGTTACTACTTCTGTTGGAGAAAGTAGTATGAGACTGTCTGACGTGAAGATGGCATTGTTATAGCAAAGAAGCTTGTAAAATTCAAGTTGCATAGATAATTTATAATAATAATTACTTCATATTTTTTTAGTTATTGAGGTTTATGATTTGATTGCAACCAACAGAACTATTCATTTAGGGAAAGGGAATGACTTTTTTGTGTTTTTTACTCTCTTCCCCACTTTTTCCAGATAGACATTTTGGGAAGGTTCTAGCCTTGCTGCTTTCTGAGTTCCAGCAATGATTTTGAACAAAACCATCAGAAAACAGAATTTTACTTGGAGATTAAAATCTCAGATGAGTGCAGAAGGAACAGAAGTAAGAACGGACTCTGGGCTTGGAAGTGGTTGTGATGCTGCAGACGGAACATGTGCTCCTCTCTGTTTAGAGAGTTTGTAATATTAAAAATTGAGAATCTACTGAGCTAAATGTATTGTGTACAACACAAACAAGAGTGTTTTCAGAGGCTTTTAATTTGAACCAATTTACTTTTCTTAGATTATATCTTTTGCTGTCTCTAAAACACAGCCTGTCGCTGCTGAAACTCTTAAGTCCTTGCTCCAAAACACTTCAAAGAGATTTGAATTCTTAAGGCTCTCTTCTCCTTGTTCCTTTTGGCACAAGATGTTGCCAAAAGTGTCTCATTTTTTAAGGTAGCCTGAATGTCTGTCGTGAAAACTTTCAGGCTATTTAACTTGGCAATGCATATTTAGGAAGAACCCAAAATATTTTATATCAGAATCTTAGCAGAAATTGGGCAGCCCCGATTCGTGGCATTTCTCACACACAATAAATAAAATATTTATCCTTGCTTGCCTGATAAGCAGGGAAGCCATTGATTAAACCCTTGTCTGCACCTTGTTTCCTGAATCGCTGAGTTAAAGCATATTTGATCTCTCCTGGTTTTGCATCAGCAATATTTTTCTCTATGGGTGAGAATTTGCACTCGCTTTGATCCCCAAGAGAGTTGCTTTGGCATTGCAGGAGCTACATTTCTGTTGCTTTGTGAGTGAAAAAAAGTCATGTTGAGTGCTGCAGTGTTCCAGATCTGCTGAAATGTCATGTCATGAGACTTGCAGAAGAGACAACAATCTGTAGATGGCTGCCTGAAGAGGAGCCTTACATGATAAGTGCTATGTATTGCAGAGAACATTGACATTTAATATTTGTTAGGATAATAAGTACAGAAAATTCAGAGCCAGGCAAATCAAACAAATTGCTCTGTAGATTTTCTTTTATTTTTTTATTTCAAGGGTTTTATAGATTAGTGGTATTTTACACTGCTTGGTGACATATAACAGTCCAAGATGAATGGCTGAAATGAAAAATAAAGGTGGAAAGCTTGTTTTCAAAGTGGACTATTGCAGCAGTTTGGGGAGAAAGGTGAAATCATGCTCTTGAAATTGCAGCATGTCCTTAATTTGGAAAGACATAATATTCCTTGCCAGTCCTCACATTTTAGGTACTTTGATATTTAGGATAGAGAGGGAAGATATACCTAGAATCATCCAGGATCTATTAGAAAGAATAAATACTTTACTGAAATGAAAAAAAATCCCCCCAAACTTGAATCGAATAAAATAGATTAATACCTTTGCTGGTATTTTATAAATGAATGTTGCATGAATGCAAAATGCTTATTCCAGCTCTTCAAGCCAAGTAAAAATACCTCATTTTTGAAAGGTGATTTGTGTACCACAGATGATGGGTACACTGGATGGAACTTCATTCCCAGGGTTCATGGACATGACTCTCCACAAGCACATCCATCGCAGTGCAGAGAGGTGTGCTTGGAGAGCTGGTTTTGATTGGGACTGCATAGCACCCAGCAGTACTGGAGTGGCTTGGGTGTCCAAAACCAGATTTCTTTGCTATGTGGGTGGTGGAAGTCCTGCTAGGAGCAGACTGCACATATGAGGAAGCAGTGCAAGCATCCTGGCTTCAGCACCACTCTCTTTTCTCATCTTGGGGAGCATATATGGTGAAGTACATCACTGCATGCTGTGACCATGTGTATGCTGAGGAATTATTCGGATTTGTAGGTACAACAGAGAGAAGGCATTGACCAGAAGTAGACAACAAATTTGCAAATGAGATTCATGTTTCCATATGCTTCACCTTACCTATATTCTTCATATGTTGCTTTGCCAGGAGTTTCCTACCATGTCTTATGATGCGACTATCACTTAGAAAAATAACTGTTGAAGAATTAAAGATTTGGGCAGTTGATTATGTTTTGGGTCCCAAGTGTAAGAAGGAGAGAGGAAGGAGAGCTGCTCTCTGTGGGCCTCTCAGCTTGCCTTGTACAAGCCCATCCTGGGAAGAAGAGTGATGGTTCACAGCCTACCCTGCACATCCCTGGAGGAAAGTGGGCAGTGCTGGGGTGGTGCAGGCTTAGTGATAACCTCATCTGTTAAAAAAAAAAACAGGAAAGTTCAGCAGTAAAGTCCTGCACATCCCCTATCGCATATAGTAAAAGGGAGGAGGGGAGCTGAAAAAAGTCTCGCGATGGAAACCTCTATACAATTGTGTAGAGGAAATGGATTGCTGGCTTTGGATAGAAATGGTTTTCATTTTTAATTGCATGCTTCTCTGCCAGAGCAGTTGATTGGGCTGTCTTACACTTGGACAAAACATGATAGCAGGGAGAAACCCTCCTGGATCTTGACCTTCGTCATGAGGCCAAGAGACCCAGGGACCTATTTTTCTGGTATGACAGTGACCGTGATTGTTTTCCAGCTTTATCTGACCAAAGACACTGTGATGGTTAGAGAAATGGGCTTGAGATTTAATATTACTCACTAAAATATTCCCGAATGTTTGGGGAGAATGTTCAAAAAAATAATTAAAAAACCTTCAAACAATGTATGTGATAAAAACACCAACAAAACACCTCCTCCAAACTTTTTATTCAGTAAAGGAAAGAAAAAACAGTGGAAGCTAGACCTGTTTGTCTTTCTGAATGCCAGCCTCTTTCCAACACTTGTTGGATTACTCGGGAATTTCAGGAGGTCATAGTCAGGCTTTTAAATCACTGTTTTGTTCTGTGCTACAACAAATCCTTTCAGTCCTGTTGCTCACCTGTCCTTATTCTGCACTTGGTTTTGGCAGCAGTGCTTCTTTGAGGAAAGGGAGCAATTCCTTGTTAATTGTTGCAAGGTTTTGTAATTATCCTTGCAAGGGTTTTGCCACTGAGCAATGTTTAGCAGCATACAGAGGTTTGTGTACTCTGTGGGTTTGTGTGCTCTGTGAACATCTGCACTCATGGAACATGTTCTTCAGGGTTTTGCTTGAGGTCAGTGAAATAAGGCTGCTTGGGGAGTTGTATGTACCAAAGTTCTTCAGTACAGCTCAAAGTAATAATTTATACCAAGGAAGAATCACAGGGTCAAGAACAACGACAGCCCTTAAATACGAATTTGTGCTTTGCAGTTATGTACAGAGGTGCCCGACCCAAAGGACAGGTGTTTGGGAAAGCACAGCTCAGGTTCCTTCCTTTGATCTTGGTTTTCATTGCCGATGACCAAGCAAAACCTCCATGTGTCATGGCTGAGAGCACTGTGGTGGGGATGGTCCTTCTCTGTGTTATTTTGCTTTCTAAGAGAAGCTGCCTGCTGAGACTTGCAGCTCCCCTTGGGCAGTACCTGTACAATATCAAGTTTTCATGACCACTTACAGATTTACTGCTGGGATTTTAGCCTCCCCCTTTGTAGCCCTTCTGCTGGCACCGGGCACTGCAGCTTGCCTTCACATCACCTGCTGGGCGATATCGGTACTCCTCTTTCCTTCTTCACAAATAAGGGATCTTGATGATGTTAAATATATATTTTTAATATATTTTTTTCTTTTTATATCTGTTTTAATTTTATTTTGCCACCAGTGATGGATTTCACAGTGTGATCTCATTCATCATCTGCTTGGGTGCAGCAAAGGAAACCAAGGCAGAGGACACATCTCAATTGCAGCCAACACCCAATGGCATCAATACATGACAAAAAGTAAAAACCTGGGCAAAAGCTTTGGCAAGAGAGAAATATGGGCGTTGGACATGGGTGCTTGAAAAGCAAAATCCATTTCAGTGCAGAGCAGGAATGATTTCCATTCACCTTGTTTCTTCTCTTTCAGGCTGTGACCGTGCGAGACTCCATGGCTAAATCGTTGTACAGTGCCCTATTTGACTGGATAGTGTTCAGAATTAACCATGCACTCCTCAACTCAAAGGACATGGAGGAAAACACCAAGGTAAGGTCTCACCATGCTTTTGGCCACACTGTTGTGTTTTTAAAATCAGTAATGAGAGGATAAAATTAAATTACTTGAGTGTCCAACAGAACATTGTTTAACATCAAGTTAATTTTTCCTCAGGTAATATTTTAGACATCTTTATTTTAAGTGGTGTTTGCTGAGCTGGGAAGGGTGAAGCACCTTGAATAATGTATCCTTCAAGTAGCTAGGGAAGAGGTTTTGTTGTGACCACAATAGCCTGTTTTCCCACTCCCTCCAGGAGCAATGCCAAATGATTTTCCCCCTTGTGTGTAAAACTATAGAACCATATATCATTGAGGGGGAAAACGGGAAATTCAGCTAACAGGAGAGGAATTTTGATGAAGTTGCTGCATGAAAATAATTAGAAAACATGAGTGAGCGGTGGTGTTGTTAAGTGCTGAGATAGCACATCTGTGACCAACAGGAAAGTGAGATTAGGGGGGAAAAAAAGGTCATGATGGGAAGAGCGAAGCTGGCAGGGTGCCAAACCATTTTTCCAGGGAATTGATGGGAAGGATGACATGATGTTTCCTGCAGTGATGGGGCTGGATGCCATGACCCAGGACATCCTTTCCAAAACCTCTCTTGTATTCATCTGTGCTCATCGCGACAAGGGGACGCTGACCCAAAAAGCACAGCTGTCCAGACGTGTCCGTGCAAGCACGTGCTTGCAGCTCACCAGTGACCCTGGTCTTGGGAATTTTGGGCACAGGCCAGCAGTGTGTGTGTTTGGAGGGGTTGGTTGTACATCCCGGCTGAAGCTGCAGCTGCCAAAAGGAGGATTGTTTTGTTAAGTGCTAACATTACATTCGGATTACACCGCAAGACCGAAGCTGGAGGGGTTTGCAGCATAGCCCATCCTTTATTTAACTCCACAGAAGGGCCTGTGGAGTGAAATTATAGACTACAAATAAATATACACACAAATAAAATTTGGTAATATGCTTTTCTGACAAGAAAGGTTGTTAAGGTGGGTAACATCCAGTGTCTCTTCTGACTGCCTCTGCTTCCTCACCCTCTGTTTAACTTTTTTACCAAAAACATTGTGTTCTTTCTTGATTCTTTTTTTTTAATCCAACTCATCATAAGTTTTGTCTGGGGGAAAAAAATCCACAGCTGTTGGTGTGTTTGG
This sequence comes from Phaethornis superciliosus, assembly GCA_023637945.1. Lineage (NCBI taxonomy): Eukaryota > Metazoa > Chordata > Aves > Apodiformes > Trochilidae > Phaethornis > Phaethornis superciliosus. The sequence continues at coordinate 17,904,764 of JAJQWJ010000012.1, forward strand.
TGAAGCAGAAAAGGTGAATTAATTTTGAAGAGGAAATGCATCTCCAATACTAATTAATTATTTTTTTAATGATCCAATGATTTTTAAACAGTATTATCTGTTCCATAATATTTCAATAGAAAAATCAGACTAGGATACTATTGCTTGCTTAGTCAGCATGTCTGGAATAGCAGGGCACAGCAGTAGATGTTTACAGGCCATTAGACTTTGGTTCCCAACCTCAAATCTCAGCAGGTAAAAGCCAGAACAGCCCAAATTCGTGCTGTTTCCCAGCATCACTGCTGCATATTAACCCTTTGCTCCCTCCAGCCCAAACTGTGCAGCATAAGGACCTCCCCCTTGCCCCCTTGCCTGTCTTCCTCTATCGTCTCATGAATTCCTAGTTCCCAGTTTTCTGACCCTTTCTTTCTTTTTTTTTTTTTTTTTTTTTCCCTCAAATCACATAGTGTAGGAATAAGATCCAGGTCAGGCAGCCAGTGCCTGGAGCGTGTTCTGCCCTTGCCCAAGAGCAGATCCACCTCTGCTGGCAAACACCCAGGACCTGGAGCTTCAGGAATGTGCAGGCTCAGAGCAGCAGCGAGATCCAGCCAAGGCAATCCTGGGCTGTATGCCTGCCAGGTTTTTAGAGAAGACAGTGCACAAAATACCAAGAATTACATACTTCTAGAGACAGGAAATGTGGTTAGGTTTCTCCTCCTCCGTGAATGTGGGTTGGTTTTCACAAGTCCCTGAGAAGTGATGCAGTTGCACAAATCCTGCCTGTTTTGTGGGTAGAGAGGTTAAATTAAGAGTTGATGCTTCAGAGCATCTTCGTGAGACGTTGACAAGCCAGTTTTCCCTGAAGTTGTTTTACACTATTACCTCCTCACCCCTTCTCTTTTTAGTCCGTATCTTAGGTCATTCCAGCACAGAGGGATGAGAAGTGCCTGCCTGGACTGGGCAGGGCTGGGAATAGCTGCTTCTTTATCCTCAAGGAATAACATTGCAGCCAGCAAGTGGCTGAGGGCATTCCTCAGGCTCTATGGCTGCCACTGGGTTTGCTCTGCATGCTGTGGAAACACATGCAAGCCATCTGAGTCTCCCAAAGTCCTTTTGCTGTATTGATGATTTAGAGGAGGGGATTGAGTCCATCATCAGCAAATTTGCAGATGACACTAAGCTGGGGAGGAGTGTGGATCAGCTGGAAGGCAGGAGGGCTCTGCAGAGGGACCTGGACAGACTGGAGAGTTGGGCTGATTCCAATGGGATGAGGTTCAACACGGCCAAGTGCCGGGTCCTGCACTTTGGCCACAACAACCCCATGGGGAGCTCCAGGCTGGGCACAGAGTGGCTGAGAGCAGCCAGGCAGAGAGGGACCTGGGAGTCTGGATTGCCAGGAAGCTGAACAGGAGCCAGCAGTGTGCCCAGGTGGCCAAGAAGGCCAATGGCATCCTGGCCTGGATCAGGAACAGCGTGGCCAGCAGGTCCAGGGAAGGGATTCTGCCCCTGTACTCAGCCCTGGTGAGGCCACAGCTCGAGTCCTGTGTCCAGTTCTGGGCCCCTCAGTTCAGGAAGGAGATTGAGGTCCTGGAGCAGGTCCAAAGGAGGGCAACCAGGCTGGTGAAGGGATCCAGCACAAGTCCTGTGAGGAGAGGCTGAGGGAGCTGGGGGTGTTCAGCCTGGAGAAGAGGAGGCTCAGGGGAGACCTCATCACTCTCTACAACTCCCTGAAAGGAGGCTGGAGCCAGGGGGGGTTGGTCTCTTTTCCCAGGCACCTATCAGCAAGACAAGAGGGCATGGTCTCAAGTGGTGCCAGGGGAGGTTTAGGTTGGATATTAGAAAGAATTTCTTCACGGAGAGGGTGATCAGACATTGGAATGGGCTGCCCAGGGAAGTAGTGGATTCTCTTTTCCTGGAGAGATTTAAAAAGAGCCTGGATGTGGCACTCAGTGCCATGGGCTGGGAACCACAGCAATAGTGGGTCAAGGTTTGGACTTGATGATCTCTGAGGTCCCTTCCAACCCAGCCAATTCTATGATTCTGTGATTGCCCCAGCCACTTGGACAACTGTTTTAACCAAATCTCCTGCTCAGCCAAACTGGTGGAGGTCATGGGTGCAGATGGTGTTTGCTCAGGAGGACTTTTATAGCTCCTTACTCTGGTGGAGTTGGTGGTTTGGTGGTAGGAAGACCTTGATCCTAAAAAGTCCCAGGAGAACTTGGGACAATGGGAATGGAGATAATTCCGTATTCCAATATGTGTCTTTATTTGATGTCACCATCAAGGAGAAGGTCAAAAGATGAAGCTGGGTAAAAAAAACACAAAAAAACAGGCTGTTGTCCTTGCACTTTTTTTTTCAAGCAAGTGTTTGAAGATGTAAATCAGATCTTCGATATCCAAATGTAGTAAAATGTACAGTGAATTATTTGGGGGAATTACAGTGGGATTTGGCTTATCTTGCTTACTGACAGGTTTCAGTGCATGTTATTTCTGAATCAAGTTGTAAATAAGTTATTTGATACTGTGTGTTTGATTCTCATAGAAGTGCTGCTGGGTATCAGCTTCACTCTGACTTCCTTTTCCTCCATCTTCTCTCCATCACTTTTAGCTTCTTCTGTGTTCTCATGTTCTACTACAGGCTGTCTGAAATTTGACCTTTATTAATGAGGTCAGAGACACTCTCTCCTCTTGAGGACTAGATTACTGAACCTCAGAGAGTCTCTTTATTTAATTCCCCTTCTGTAAATTAGGTTAAGAATTATTAGAAGTCCATATCCTTGCTTAAAATGATGGTACATTGTAGATTGTGGTGGACCAAAAGACGTTTCTTTCAAGGGCTGGTTGTTTTTTAAGTTTTTCCCATTTGGTTCCTGTGAAATGTCTTAATTTCTGCCTAAATAACCCTGCTGCTATTTTGAGACAAGGCTCTACTTACATGGTGATGCTGGTGAATGTGAATTCATGGCCATGAGAAGAATTCATTTAAATTAATGGCTGAGAAACAAACCCATGGTTGAATTCATGAAGAATTCATGTCTGTGATGAAAAATCATTCTAATTTAATCAACAAGTTAATCCTCAGCTGTCTGACCTGAAGCAGAGGGAAGAATTGCTGAGCAGGCACCGCCTTTAATGAGCATCTGTTCATTATTTGTAGGTCACAACTTCTTCCAAATTTGTAGCAAATCACTGCTTTAATCACTTTATATAATAGCCATGCTGTCTGTTATAGTGATGTAGGTTGGAGTAGTCCTTTTAGTTTTAGTGGTGATGAGGTTTTGTTTGGGTTTTTTTACAGTATTTGTTTTTCAATATTGTAAAGAAAACAAAAGAAACCCATACATTTAAAAAATGAATTTAAAAAAAAGAATTATAATAGAAAATATTTTTCCCCAGAATTTGAAACAAACTTATTTGTGATTGCCAAAATATTCCTTCATGGTGGAATGACATCACCAGTGTGCATTTGAGGCGACATAAATCAGCTCCAACAATTGCTGTTTATTGGTGGTTTGGGAATTGGAGAAGACATGAATGTAGCTTCAAGACCATCATTTGCTGAAAGCCCTTAAGACTCCTGCTAAGGGTTTAAATGGATATTTTCGTAGGTAACCATGAGGTCATTTTTATAATCTCAAAGGGGACATGATTGCTAACTTAGGGTTTGCCCAAATTTAAAAAATCCTTGTAAATGGACACTTCTAAATACAGGAATTTTGCAGTAAAATTGATTTTAAGTAAAGCAGTCACCCGCTGCTCGCTTATCTGTGTTGCATTCTTGTTAATTTTAAATGTTAGTTTTGATAAGAGAATGACACTGACACATTAGCTGGATTTGGCAAATTGAAGTCTAAATTATGTTACATCTTTTCACTTGCTCAAAGTGTGACTTTGAAACTGAGAAATTAGAAGACTGGTAAAAGTAAAATTTCTTTGATTATTTTCTTAAATATGGAACTGGAAACTTAGTCCTAGAATGAGCCAGATTCTGGGCTTCTGTCAAGCAGTTTAACATAATAATTTAAATTATACATACCTCAAGGGAAATAATATTTATTTCACCTTGCTATAAGAAATGTCCCTGTGCTGGTAGATTGATGCTGCTTTATAGCTGGGGGGGGGGGAATATATATATATATATATAAAAATGAGGGGGGGGTTGGCCAGAAAGGCAGAAAAATTAGTCCTCTATCTCAGTTTTTAAAATTTTACCCATTTAAGACATTGACCTCTTTCTTTCAGGAGCTCTGTGCTGCTTCCTCCTGCAACAGAGGGTAATCGACCTAATTCACCACAGAGCTCTGCCCTCATTCCTCTGGCATGAAACTCTGCAAACAAACTCTTGCATCTTAAAATTTGTATTCAGGAGTTGTCCACATAGTCAATGATGTGAGAAAAATACTGTTTCCTTGTGTAACATCTGGGCAGAATTAACCATCCACCTCTTCTGTGGTTTGACATCCGTAGTGAATTTCTTTAATACTGATTATTTCTTATAGCTCCTGGCTGAGCTTATTTAATTTGGAATGTCAGCAAAAAAATTGTAAAAATTTAAAAATACTTTGTTTTTTAATAGGATCCTTTTATAACTGAAATAGCAAAAATTTTCCAATATAAAACTCCTGTATTTTGCTTTATAAGTTTATTTGTATGCACACATTAAAATATATTTTATAGCAGTTTCAAGACATTAAATGAACCACCATTGAAAGAAAGGTTTGGGTTTTTATTTTCCTCAACTAATTCTTGTTAAATTATGTTTGTGAAAGCTCAAAAACCTTGTTTTGTTTAAGTGTTCAGTCTTGGCAGGGGCTTAACTATTTCCACAGAGCATTAGTGAAAGCCAGTGTCAGTAATTCCATAAGGGTTCTGAAAGTGTGAACATTTTCTCTTTTAAGTCCTGATTTTCTGTAGTGCAATGGAGGCTTTTATCCAGAGTAATTTTCAGGAGCTCTTGTGGATTGGAAGGAGAAGCTTGCACAGCATTGGGGTGTTAGGGTTGGGATTTGCTTAGAGAAGGGTGACGTGAATGGGGCAGCAGTGTCATGGATGAGAAAAAGGCTCTGTGTCCTGTTGACATCACCACTTTCTCTATATAAAATATAGGTAAAATATGAACTGCTAATTATTCCAAGAGTTACAGAAAAAATCTTACTGAAATCTATTTAAAAAAAAAAAAAAGGTGAAGATTTCTGGCTGTTAGGCTGGCATTTAATTAATACATCTATGAACAATAGGGTTGCCCCTTCCATTGAGAGAAGCAGGAGGAGGAGGCTTGACCCTTGGGAAGTAGTGAGTGAGAGCAAATCCCTCTGCCAGGCTCAGTCCTTGGTCTCATGGCTTCCTAATTTCCATCTTCTGGTCAACGGGCTCTTTCTCATGGGCATTTTGCCAAATGATGTAAACTTCTGGGAAGCTGGCCAAGGACCTTCAGTAGCAGTCCCTGTCATGGCTGGAAGGTGATGAGGAGGTAGAGTCTGGCTCTGGAATAGGAAGAAAATCCTGGATGAAGAATAAAGTAGCCAAAGATCTCTTGGGAAAATTAATTATAATCTAATCGTTGTGATTGTATTTTTTTTTTTAATATTTTTTTTTCACTCATTCTAGTAGCCAAAGTCTGTATCATGCAAAGCTTCAGCTCACAAGCCAGGTGGCTGTCCTGCCCACAGCAGCTCTCTCTGTTCTAGCCATAGGTGGTTCCCTGGTCAGGAGCTGAGCACAGAAGGAATATTTTCCTCCCCAGTTATGTTCTCTTGAAAATGCACAAGCTGTGGTATAGAGAAACTTGTGAGTAGTCTCATTCGTATTTCTGGCAGTGGAGTTAGGAAGGTAGTCATATGAAATCCAGAATGCAGATAAGACCAATAAAATTAAGCAATGGTGCCTCAGGTTCTTGTGAAGTGACACAAGTCACTTTCCTTTCCCCTCCCTGCTTGAGGTTTTGTTCATTTCACCAATACAAATGTGTTTGCTTTGCTTAATATTTTTCTTTGATTATTGGTAACACATGAGTAGAGCCCATGTATAAGCAAGATGGCTTTGGTTATACCCCAAAGTATGGTTTGCTAACAAACTGCTGGCAGAGCTGTCCATGCATGTGTCCTTCAGACTCTTCACTCCTTTTCTGATGAGCACAGGCTTGCTAGATGGACGAGCTCTCCAGAAAAAGTCATGTACAGGTTTGGAAGTTGCATGTGAAATTAAACCTACTTAAGCCTGGGTTTTGCCCAAGCTCCGTGTGTCAATGAGGTTCATCTGCTGGCTCATCCCCACCTCCCTTTGTTTACTAAATTTGTCCACCAAGCAGAGGACTCAGGGTGCTGAGTGATCAAGTCTCACAGAAAACAGTACCTACACAAAAGAGAAAGGTCCACATTTCTGCTCCAGCTAAGAAAAGAAAGGATGGTCTGAGCCAGGGAGTGATGGGTTGTGCTTGCTTGCAGACCAATAGACATGTGGCCAGTGGTCTACTGTTGCCCCTTGCCTGACTGGTGAAGGAGTGAGGGTGGCTCGGGAGGAGAGAAGGGGGTCAGGAGGTTGCAAAGCAGCTATGAATTCATAGTGGTGTTGGCCTCCTTTTGCCAGCATAATAAACCTGGGTGCACCTGTGTCTTGATAACCATCTCAGGAAGTTAGAGGAGAGACCAAACAGGGTTAAGGCTCTTCAGTTTTGAGAAAGGATACTGTTGAGGTTTAGGTAAACCATCAAAGTTGTGGGGAAAAAAATCAATTTACAACTGTAACTCACCAGATCCTGGAATTTATGTTATAGGATATGGGTTTAGTAAAAGAAAAGACTTTCTGTTGGTAACTTCTAGAAGCTAGCCTGAGAGTTGTGAGGAACCCTAGTGTCAGTGGGTTAAAAAAAAATTGGATGGGTCTATCTTTATACATGTTTTGGCTGTGAAGTAAAGGGATACAGATGTACCTCACCACCTCCATCCTCCTGAAAGCATGGGTGTTGGTAGAAAAGGGTGATGGACCACAGAAGAGCTATGCTGACATACCCAGGATGAGATGTCCTGCTGCCATGGTTGGACATGCTGAGCTGGGAGAATGGTTGGGCTGGTCCTGCAGAGAATGTCTCCTGTCTTGGTGACTGGGGCAGGGATGGCTGTTCCAGAGCACAGGGACAGCATCCACTGGAAATGAGACTTGGCTCCCTTCCCAACCAAGGGATCTTTCTTCAAGGTAAGCAGTAGCCAAGTCTTCAGAGGGCACAGGAAGGAGGGAAAGTGAACTCTTGGGTCATTAGGTTAGAAAAAGAGCTTTTGTTTTATTTACTCAACAGCTCTGTTGCTGAAGTTTTTAATTATGAAGCAGCCTGGCCCAGAGGGTGGTTTTGAGCCCCCCCCTTTCAGCTTCATTACTATTTCTGCATTATTTTACACCCCCTTCAGTAAGGTGAGAATGACTCAACATTCCAAAAATCAGTCTGTCTAGGTTCTAGTTCTCTGTAGGTGACATTCATCTGATAGACAAGATGGGTATTTTATATTTTATGTTATTTTACTTGTACCCAGGCTTATTTTCCTTGATTGTAATGGATTCTATCTGTGCAAACCTGTGCCATGCAGGTGTCTCTTTCGAAAGCTCGTGGTGTTTTTGCTTACATACCCTGTATTCACCTTGTAGGCATGTTTCTGTAGACTGTTTTCTTGGTGGTAGCCTTTTCTTACCCCAATCCTATCCCCATTTTCTCCCTCAAAAGATAAATACTTAGATCCGATAGTGTAATTTGGAACTGGATTCAGGTTTCTTCAAAGATGGCAATTTGCCTATAAACTAAAAAAAAAAAATCAAAAACCTCACAACTCTAAAAGGACTTTTCTTGTAGAAAAAGGCCATTTGTCAGGGTAACTAAAGTTACATGTTTTTTCTCTGATGTAGGTGAAGTCTTCCAGATGGCATATCAACAGTTCCAGTAAAAATTTAAAGTCCTGATGTTAAGCATATTTTATTCTGTTTGTATGCTTTAGATTAGGTACTGTGTACAAACAATCCATTTCCTTTATGTGATTTTATTCTAATCCGCATTTTTACTTTTCTTGCAGACTTTATCCATTGGAGTACTTGATATTTTTGGGTTTGAAGACTATGAAAATAATAGTTTTGAGCAATTCTGCATTAACTTCGCCAACGAGCGCTTGCAGCACTACTTTAACCAACACATTTTCAAACTTGAACAGGTATGTCTGGAAAGATTATGCCTCTGATGCCAATGAACGTTGACATGAGTTTGGTGGTGCTGATAAAGTTCCTAAATTGCCCCTTTAACTCTTGTATGTTAAGGAGTGTACACTCAATAACTCAAATTTAGCTTTAAATTCACTCACCTTGGAGCTTACTGCTACCTGTCAAATAAAATACAGTCAGAGATTTGCTGGTTTTAAAGAAAAAATCTGCATTACAAATATCCTCAAACATCATGAAGAACTTAACCATTGCTCTTCTGTCTCTTTTCATGCATGCTGAGAGGGCTCACCTGTGAGCAATTTTTTTCTTGCTTTTGGCTGGATTTGCTGCTGTGTCATGTAATATCATATTAAAGTTATTTTTCAGCATTGGTTGAAAATACCACTCCAGTATTCTGGTGGCTTTTTGCTTTCTAGTGTTAATTTGTAGGGAGGGAGGATTGTCACACTCATACATGTTCTGCAGGGGCAGACTTGAAGTCTTTATGACCTCCAGTAGCCTTGGCAGATCAGGAGAGGTTGAACTTTAAGCTTTGCTTTAGATTTGCTAAGACTGTGTGTCGCTTTCCAGCCTCAAATTAATGTGCTGTAAGTGAGATAACAGCAATACAGGCCATAATTTATCAGGTAACATGTATGCCAAGGTGGCATGGCCTATTAATTATGATGGGAGGAGGCTTCTCCAAACATCATTTGTTATCTGAGAACAAGCAGGACAAGAAAGCTGCTCAAGTACATGATGTTTCATGGATGTACAACATACAATTGGGCTCTAGAATGGAGTAAATATGTGACAGACCTTCAAAATGCCTTTTTTAATGCCAGTCTGCATGCCCTTCCTTGAGGTGATATTCTTCTTGAGGTGAAGTCAAGGGAAATCCTCCTTATCATTAGTTTCAGTAGAGCTGGTATTTGATGTGCTGTGCTCTGTGGCCTGAGTCCAGCTGAGATCAGAGAATTAAACCAGCCTGTGCCAGAAACCCTGGTAGTTTCTTTTTTTGTTTGTTTTTAGATTTTTTTTTCTCCTGCCTGTACAGCAATATAAAAGATCTCAAAATTCAGAAAGAGAAATCTCCTTGTATATGAGGATGCTCAAAAATAAGTACTGTAGCCCTGAGTGGATCACTTGGTGGATGTTTGTCTAGGTTTTGATATTTCCTTGTTAAGCCTCTCTTTTTTGGTCAAGAAGGTGGAGCAGAGCTGCTGAAACCCATTTTATTTCAGTTTTGTAGCTGGTCTCTGATGATCCCTACTCAATAGATGCCTGAAGAAGTTACTGAGAAAACCTGTCTGTATTTCTAGAAACAGGTTTGTTTTACCATTGTCCACCATAAAAAGGCAAAATAAAAGACTCTTGCAAAGCAAATACAGCTAGATTTTTCTGAATAACTTTTGAGAACGGGCTTGAGGAGAATATACCCTTCTTGAAAGCTGGAGAGAGAGGTAATACTTGGGTGAGGTGGGATTTCAGGGCACTTGGGTTTCGGCAGCCTCCATTAGCTTTGCAGGTGTGAGGCAAGATGCTGTCAGCCATAAAGAAATTCCCTTGCTTAGAGGAGGATTTCTTAGAAGGTCAGTGTTCCTTCCCAAGCCCAGGGTATATGCAGAGCTCCTGCTTGCTCTCTAATTCTCCTTGGACCTGCTTATAACCAGTGACCTAATCAGCTTTCTCCTGCAAAGCTGTCAAGCACATGAAGTCAGTAAAGTCATTATTTGCCATATGGAGGAGAGGAGAGGTTGTGGAGCGATCTGATTGCAAAGGGCTCCTTCCAGTTCTTCATGTCAGAGCACACCATCCATCTGAGGCTGGAGCACAGCAAGCTCTGCTGGAGGACAATGCCATCATCTCTGCATTGTTTGCTTTCTATAAACCTAAATAAGCTGTACAGCTGCAGGAGTGACAGTCCTTGGGTGAATTATTTGTATGGTTTTATAATTTTCTTTTCCTTTTCATGCCGTTACCCGCTGCATGAGGAGGAGCGGGGTTGAAAACTGATGATACACACTCATATCTTGTCTTTAGACTATCCTTCCTTCCTAGCTGGCCCAAAGATTGGCCTGCTTTTTAATGAGAGTTGCCCTGAAGACTTGATAGTTAATACTGTGTTTCAAGATAGCCTAATAGTTATATTACTTCGAACTGTGAATTTATCTGAGATTTGGCTGTTTGTGGCTTCTCTGTGTCTAGAGATAGGCTGCTCAGATTTCCAGAGTTTGTAGGAGCCTGGACATATATTGCTGAGGTAATTTGATGCTTCTGCAAAAAGAAAGGATGAATTGAAGTATTGGCTAAGGATTTTTCTTAAAATTTGTGTGCACGGTCAGTATTTAGCCATGATGTAATTGTTGCTGTGGTGTACTACTGGTGTTATGGAAACCAACATACCTACTGCAAAGTCATCTCAGAGATGCATGGGTTTATTTTAACCTTTATTTTCTTAATTTTTTTTCTTGGTGAAATCTAATACAATGTGCTTTGCAAGCCTGTTTTTAAACCTTCTGTCTGAAGACAGTGCTATTTCCAGAGGTTTGCAAACAGGCAGCTGAGGCTCCCTCAGGCGGTCTGGCTTCAGCCTGATGCCCTGACAAATACAGGGGCTGCCCTGCTGGTCTCCAAGAGCCTGCAAAAGTCTTTGGAGTAGCAACTGGCTCTATCTGAGCCAGCCATTAGAATAAAGACAATGCATTGCTGCCCATGTTTTGTAGAAAAATAGGAGGAAAAAGCAAAAAATGGTAAACAGTAGAGTTCTGCCTTGGATAAAAAAGGTTATTGCAGTTCTACTCCTCCTTTCTTCTAAACTGGCTGTTCTGGATGATTCATGGGAATGTCCTGTAGTAGATGATGGAAGAATACAAGAAAGATCAACCCTAACCAGGCAGTAAAATCCAGAATCATAAATCCTGGTCTATATAGGCAAACTCTTGGCTTTGAGATGGTAATGATCTATGTATTAATCTAGAATGATTGCTTCTGCAGGAACTCTAAGTTAAATACAGCATCCTCCATCATGTAGCAGGGGTGGTTTTCTCCTCCCTGTGTATCTCACAGGTTTATGGGGAGGAGGTTGGATGAGAGTAGCTGGTGGCTGCAAACACTGCCTGGTGCGGTGCTTGCTCTGGGCAGCAGGAGGATGGAGCATCCTTCACCAGGCTCCATGCAAAGGGCAGATACCTTTAGCTCTTCCAGGCAGCATGGGCTCATCCCTCCCTTGGTGTGGTGACTTCAGGCAAGACATCCCTGTATCTCTTTGACTCACAAGGTGCTATCAGAGCATCACACCTTGGTATGGTTCTCTGCTCCATCCCCACGTCTTCCTTGAGCAACCTCCTCTGCAGAACAGATAAGGCCAGTTTAGAGCATTGCACAAAATAATTTCCATGCCACAGCCATTGCTGCTTCTTTTCTACCTCGTTTTCTACCTTTTGTTTACCCAACAAACCTCAATTTTGAGGACATCCTTTTATTGTTTAAAAATACTGATGAATAACCAAGGTTGAAACTGAAAAAATCCCCAAACCACATTATACTATTTGGAAGCTGACCAACTGGCATGAGCTCAAGTGTTGAGCAAAGTCTGTTTTCTGGTGGGGTCCCGAATGAGGTTGATATCCTAGCCAGCAAACCTCAGCCTGCTCAGATAGATAAACCTCATTTCATGAAGATAACACCTCCTGTGAAGTGTTTGCTCAGCCATCTAAATCTCTATAAATAATTAGGGAGGTTTTTGGGTTTTACTGGTCTCATGTAATAGGTGGAAAAATCTGGCAGTCCAGACTAAATCATGAACATTTTAAAATTTGTTCATCACAGTAGGAGTGAGTTAATTTTAAAAAGCATCAGTTTGTTGCCGGACAGGGTGATGGGTGGTTCATTTAGTTTGTGAAATGGCTGAGATGTTTTAAAAAGCATCTTGGATATACAGGCTTTCTCATGCTGTGCTGCTCTGTCTCCACTTTATTTAGAGAAAATATGAAAAATGAGAGCATGAGCTATATAAAAACACAAACATTTTAAACAAGAAAATTGAAATACAGAAAAAGAAAATAGGACATTTAAAATATAAAAAATTGAAAGTAAATTGAAAGTAGATTAATTGTAATTAAACTAAAAACAATACATTGAAAAAATAAGTAAATTTTAAAATAAATTATGAAAACAGAATCTCTGTCCTATTGCTGACCTCCTGGAGTGAGGAGTTTTTTGTCTTTCATCACTCTGGTTAGGCTTGGATGCCTCTTTATCACCTCTGAAGACAACAGCCAACCATCGGAAGTCAACTGTAGCAAACTGGGAGGCTCAGTTCAAATTTCTGTTTTCGTTAGAGATCGGAGACTGGATGCCCTCTGAAAAATGCTGCTGTCAGCTCTGGGCCGTATGACATGTGGAGAAATAATGAGCTGCACAAGTTATTGATTTATTATTTGGCAACACACCATCATGTGTAACTCACGTTAGGGGGAAAAACAAAGGATGCTTGGAGTATAGAACTCATGTTTAAAAAAATATTTTAAAAAACTTAGAGTAATTTAAAATATTCTCTGTAGGTTTGGAAGAGTTCGAATTACAGGGCTGAAATAAAACACAGCACTGGTCCCTCAAAGCATTGGCTTGAGTCCTCTGCTTCCTGGGATCTGGGGGTGCCTTTGTTTGCCACCCCTTTGTTCCTGGGTTTCTACAGATGATGAACATTCCTAATATAGAATAGATCATAATATATTATGTATGTATACTATAATATCATAGAATAGTTTGAGTTGGAAGGGCCCTTAAAGATCATAGAGTTCCAACCTGCCTGCCATGTATAATATACAAGCTACAATATATAAGATATTATATATACATCCAAGAAGCAGTTTTCTTAAATCTGCCTTGAGTGGTGTATATTTATTTTCCCCATTAATTTAGATAGCAAAAAATGAAAGAAACTAATCTGCCAGCAGATCACAGCAGCATCCTGAGGCTCACACTTCTGGCTGGTGTAAGAGTGTGTTGGGAAGAAAGATGCTTCTGCGAAGGCAGGGAATGGTTTTGTGCCAAGGTGTGGTTTGCCAGCTGAATCACACATCACCAATTTCCCCCATTTTGAAGCAAAATATAACTTCTGACTGAAACCTGCTGTGGCCACTGGAGCACAGGGAGCTGATCTGAGCTCAGAGATGGGTGCTGCAGGGCTGGCATAGCTCATACAGCCACATGCATGAAACCCAGGGCTGAACCTGTCATTTAAAATCACTTTCTCTAGTCCATATTACAATAAATTCAACTCTCAGGCTGCAGACCTAAAGCAGAGCAGAGGTTGTCCACAGGCAAAGGATCAGCCTCAAAATAAAACCAAATTCAGTTGCCATTCACTGAAGAGCCTCTGAAGTGATCACCTTGAAGGAGAAGACCGTCTCAAGGATGCTTCAAAGCTGGCTGCCAGCATGGTTTGGGACTTAAATCTAGGTGGCAGAAACAATGCAGGGGGAGTTTCTTGCCAGAGCCCCAGCATTGCCAGACATCATTAAAATGGAGCAACTTATAAACCCATTTCTAGACTGGACATTTATAGAGGATGAAGATTTATGTTTATATATACTGTGTCTGCAGGCATGTTATTGAAATATATATATATGGCTGCTGGTATAAATTCCTTTTCTACTTAATTAGAGAACATAGATAAAAATTCTATTTCACAAATGAAAACAGCAGCAGCAGCCTCTGTGTCCTTTTCTGGAGGGATGTCAGGAACCCAAGGCATGTGCCTCGTCTGCAGCACATAAGCACCAACACCAAACCAGCCATTGGTCTTGTTCGTTTGGGACCTCTCTAATAAGGCTTTCCCATTTCAAGGTTTTACGAAATAAAGCTAATTTTAATTATCAAATTAAGCCCAGACAACTTGGCTGGGAATGGCTAACTGTGCCTGCCCGTGTCTGCTGGACAAGTAATTAATCCTCCATGGGATGGATTCACTTGTGGATGGATGGATGGATGGATGGATCCTGGGCTAATCTCTCCTGGCTAGAGAGATTTTCCTACTCATTGCTGTCATTTCCAGCCTTGAAAAAGCTTTCCCAAGCTTCCCAAGATGGGTTTTCAGATACATCCACACATATATATACATAGTTTATCATATAACAATGACTAATTTTAATGTAATTTTAAAAACATGAAATATATGCTGAATATGCTCTTTTCCTATAAAGTTAGCAATGTAGTTTGCAAATGACAGCTTCATTTCTAATTTTTGAACTGAGTTTTTTGAGATATTTTTCATATCTTCTTGTCTGTGGGCATCTGCAAGGCTGATGGGACCTCGTTTCTGCATGAGCAATCAAGAAAGAAGCAATTTCTGTGCTTGGGTTTAGTGTCTCTAAGTGTGAATTTGCAAAATTTTGCAATTTATATTTTGCAATTTATATTTTGTTGGGTGTCGAGTTGACTCAATATTTTTTGAAGAATACTTGGAGATTATTTTAAGCTGGGCAAATCAAGTAGGAATGGAGAGGTATGTGGAAGTAGTTTTAATTCCTAGTTTCTCACTCTGCAAACACCACCTGTAGCTGAAGCAGATGGTGTTTGCAGAGTGCAATTTCTCACCCTTCTGTTCTGTTGTGAATTTTTAAGCAAAATGAATACAATTAAGTATCACAAAGTCTGTGCCTGTTGATTGCATTGGAGAGTATGGTTCTGGATTAGGTGAAGGTACACTGGAAAAAATGGATTTTTCAGTTTCTCACTTTCTTTGGGGAATTTTCATTGTGGAAACCAGGTTTCCTATGCCTTGATAATGTTAGGCTCGGGCAGATAAACTCCTGGGGCTTATCTAGCTCAGTCTGGTAGGAGGGAAAAGAGATGATGGCTTTTCCTCTGCTTTTGGGATTTATGTTTCCAAAGCAGGGATTGCTGTGCTTTCAGGAGACAGCAAATGCCCTATTTTCCTTCTGTGCAGTTCCACACAAATAATTAATCCTTTCAGTTTATGTTTCCTTCTTATTATGCTTTAAAGCTGAAGTGTTTAACCCCTCTTTTTCTTCTCAACCTGGTCCCATCCTTGGGAAAGAGGCCAGAGCATCATCCCTGTCTTTGGGTTTTAAATGTAATTTTTTGGGGCTCCTTCTCCATTTTCGCTTTGACTGTTGGCAGTATCCCTATGGTATAAAACATCTGCCTCCAAGGCACTGAATTCCTGAGAGATTTTCATGGCTTTTGGCTTGGAAGCTGTGTGGTCAGGTGCCCAACACCCACTAGACCTCTCTAAGTCATGTCAAATATTTAAGCTTTGATATCCTGTGGTAGGGCAACAAATTTCATATAGCATGGAAAAATAGTCTGTTAAGGCCTGATTTTTCACTGCCTTTTGATTTGATGCTTTAAAGTATATAGGAAACTTCTTATGTTTTTTATTTTGCATTTTTATCACATCTCTCCTGTTTCATTTCTTCTTGGTGTTTCTGTGCTCCTCTTTTAAAATTTTCAAGCTTTTAATCATTCCCTCCAACCACCTCTTAATTTTACAGTATGATTCTGGGGAGCAGTAGCACCCAGTGGGAGTGATACTCTAGATAGCTACATGTTTTTAAATTTTGTTTAATGTTTTCTCCTTTAATTATGGTTATCAGCAGTTGGTTTTCCTTACTGTTGACATGACTGGGCATGGAGTAATTCATACAAGAGAACATGTGGCTGGGTAGAGATCCAAGGTGTTGTTAGGCTCTTACGTATTTTCTCCCACTCATGATATACAAACCTTTAATTCTTCTGTGGGTTAGAGCATGTTTCTGTTTGGCTTAGCATTGAAATAAAGTCTTGATAACAGAACTAATCTAACACTCCTATAAAGATAACAGGACTTGGTTCTCTACAGGTTGAACATAAAATTACAGATCTTTTCAGAAGGGATTCCATTAAGCCTTGTGTCCCAGCTGGGAAGGTTTTCCTGATGCTCAGTTTGTGCATTTGAATCTTAATTTTTTTATTTAATGTGGGATAAGCAGTGCTTGTACTCTGGAGTCAGCTGTAATCAGGCAGAATTTCTCTTTAATATTGCTTATCTATCGCATCACTATCTATCTCGTCACTAGAGTTTCTTTTAATTTTCACTGGTTAAAATGTTGGATGTTCTGCCACATTCTGCTTTTTTTCTGCCCCAAATTTTATGTGCCAACATGTCAGAGACAATGTCATGTCACACTCAGTAAAGACTGGTACTCATATTCTAACTAGGTGCCTTTCAAACTCTGAATCTGCATTTTATAATTTTTTTTTTAATTATAATTTTTATAATTTTTTTCTGTGCTCAGACACACAGTCTGAGCATTGTAAGCTCTCAAAAGCATTCCTTTCAAACAAGAAAAACTCAGCTAGTAGTGCCTGTTCTTTAGAGCCACCTCCTTGCTCGGTCACATCTGTCTTAATATTGAATGCAATAATGAAGTACTCCTGGTTAGAGGTTTTTACCCCAAAGAGAAGTGAAGTCACTAAACCCCTTCTCTCCTGCACTGCAGCTGAGTCAGAGAAACTGAATCCCCATTACACAATTTTGCTGACACAGCACAGAGCTTCTCCAGGCTGTCTGATGAGGTTTGAGAAGCACCCGCAGAACGGGTCCATGAGGTGCCGTGTGGCGCCAGGGTTGACGCAGTGCCAACGTCACCGGGGTTGGGGCAGCAAAATTGTTCCTAAATGTGCAATCAGGAAGTGTTAATGTACTCGTGGGGGCTCTGCACATCACTGGGAGAGCAATCAGTAACATCTCACACAATAATTAAATGAAAATATGGAGCTGCTGGACTCAAAAAAAAAACATGTCTTTTTTTTGATTCCTTGCTCAATTCCTTTTGCCAAGTTTGGGATCTCAGGTCTCTCAGGTGAACTTGTGTCATCCCAGCAAACCACGTTTCAGTTCTCCGGGGACTGGGGGAGTAAATCCATACATTTTTGTTGTAGGAGAATGCCAAAACTGGGACTCTGTAGATTTTACTGCACTAGAAACTTGTGCAGGTAGTGGTACTGTCAGTGGTTTGGTTTGTGATGTGAAGGTGGTCTTCTAGGAATACAATATTTGAATTGGCCCCTGGTTTAGTTTTATGTCAAGGTATAAATTTAAACTGATTTTTAAATAACCTTCAGATTGCCATTGCTTCGTTTGAATGGGCTGGAAGTGTTTTGCATTGTCTTCATCTTTACTGTATGTTTGGTAAATGAAAACCTTATGTTTTTTGGGTCTGATTCCTTAATTTTTCAGTGCTCTGCAAGGACCCCACGTACATCAAATGGTGTCAGAGAATTTATTGTCCTTGAAAGTGAAGGAGTATTTTGCAGGTGGCTTTTAAGGATAGCACCCTAATTCTGCAGAAGGACAGGCGTTAAAAAGATAAATCTAGAAATCATATAGGAGTTGAATAACTGCCACGAAACTGAGAAAGTTTAATGGGTGCATATGGAGAGCAATGATTTTACTCTTAAGCTTCTACCTTGATGTGGACAATTTGCACTGTGTTCTGCAGACCAGCAGATATACAAGGAGTGACATGGGTCAGTCACAGAGCCAGTTAGTTCTCCTAGGCTGTGACTCTGAGGACAACCAAACCAATAACTGGAAAAGCACTTGGAAAAAAAGAAATAAGAGGAATTTTTTTTCCATTTAAGTTTTGGAGCAACTGCTCTGGAACAGTTCCTGCTGCTATGTGTGCATCTGTCTTGAAATGAGAGCCTGTATCTGAGTTATTGTGGAAAAAATTATTAGTTTGAGGGCTTTAATCCCGCTTTGTATTTGGCCGATACAGCAAGAGGTTGCACTGAGGATGGAAGGGAAGGAGTAATGGACAGACAGATGTGGGGAACAGCCCCACAGTATAGAACTGAGTGTTTCTGACCCAGCCCAGATGACAAAGAAAAGCAGAGGAAGGAAAATAAACCAAAATTCTGCAGCTGAAGTAACTGTGGTCAGGAGATCAATGATGTCTGGCCTTGGGTCATGTACCCTCTGTGGTGGAGCTGAAATTGAGCCTGAAGAAGTAGAGAGAACCCTGAACTCAGGTCTTTTATGGTCATTTACTGGAGTCTTTTTTTAAAAAACAAACCCTTCCCCCCCCCAAAAAAAAACCCCAAACAACAACAAAAACCAACAAACAAAATAAAACAAAACAGTGGCAACTAATTGTTAATCATTCTAACTCTAGTTATCTTAGGAGAAGTAGAAGGTCTTTGTATGGTCAGAAGAGTTTCAGCTCTCACCACCCTCACAGGAAAGAATTTTTTTCTAATATCTAACCTTTATTTATCTCCCCTCTTCAAGTTTGAAACCATTTCCTCTTATCCTCTCATTACACCCCTTTGCAAAAAGCCCTACCCTGGCTTTCTTGTAGCCCCCTTCAGATATTGGAAGGTTGCTGTAAGGTCAACTCGGAGCCTCCTCTTCTCCAGGCTGAACCCCCAACTTCTTTGGCCTGTCTTCATAGGGGAGGTGCTCCAGCCCTCTGAGTGGCTCTAAGTAAGCTCTTATTTTATCATCAAGGTAAGGTTTAATACTCTCAGGGTGCTCAGGACCAGGCCTGAGATGAATGGACCCTGTATGCCATTAAGTGGCTGTCAGAAGCAGGTGGTTGGTCAGTGATGCTGACTCCCTTTACAGCTCCACGCATCACTGTCTTCCTCTTCTAAATCACTCAGGAGAAGCTTACAATCACCCAGGAAACTTTCAGTATGCTTAGTCCTGTAGAAGCTTTTTCCCCAACTTCCACTAAAAATACAACTAATCTTGGTAAAAAATATGACCTTTAATTGCCTGGAGTTTAGCAGGGACTTGTGGATATTATTCTGACTACCTGCTGGGTCCTGGTTGCTCTGCAAGAATTAAAGAAAAAGAAAGAAAGAAAGAAAAAGTATTTGTCATGTTTTGAACCCAGAAGGCCCTAGGGCCATTAAAAACTCCTATATCTGCACAGAGGCTGTATCATTGATGTAAAGGTAGATGATGTCTTAAGTATAGAATTCAGGACTTCATCTTTTTTTAACAAAAGTTTCATTGTGAGATGTCTCAAAGCACTTCAGGGTCTTTAATTTTAAAAATCATGTATGTTGAGTTCATCTTAATTTTAGATGGGGGTTGGAAGAATGTGCTCTTTACTTTCTGATGTTTTTTGCTCATAAAAGCAGAAGCAGCAATAAAAATGAATTGGATTGCTAAAAAGGTGCATCATGCAAGGGTGATTTTTAAACTTTTTTCCTTTTTTTGCTTCAATTCTGCCATCAAAACTACTCATGATAGAGAAGTAAAAACATAGCTTGGATCGGGAGGACTTTTTATACCTGGAGTAAGGTATACTTCCAATATCTCTGCCTTGTGAGTCACAACTCCTAAAAACATATAACAATTACGATTTTTAAAGTCTACTTTCGTCCAGGTGCCCTAGAGTAATTTCTGCAAAGGACCTCTCAAAATATTCTAGCTGAAAATCTATCTTGAAGGAAGAGTTGGAGTTGTTTTGGTGGAAAAAGTAGGTTTTTTCCTCAGCATGAATTTGGGGCCAGAGCCTCACTTTTACTGTAAAAAGTGGTGGTTTCTGCTAGCTGGAGGTCTGCTTATTAGCCCTTGGACAACCAGCCCTTAATGTTCTGAGATATACAGGAGCAGAGCCCAGTGAAGCAGGAATGGGAGTTATGTTGTTCTTTCTGTGTAATTAAATGAATATGTTGTACCAACATTTTCTTCTAGCAACTAAATACTAAATATTAGTTGATGCAGATACATGGTATAAGACTTTACCAGCAAGCCAGGGAAAGAAAAGCAAGAAGCAGTGATGTGCCCTCAGTAGGCATGGTCTGCCCTGTCGCTACCCTACATCTAAGCAGAACTTTGGTGCACCCAAAACACTGAAATCCTGTGTGGTTCCCTGTGGCTTAGGTTGTTCAAGTGGTTCTTCATCATTTTCTTTCACAGAAAAAAAAAAAAAAATCAGTGGCAACTTGATGAAGAGGTTTTCATGAAAACCTTTGAACTTCACCCTTGGTTATTGGTTTTTTTCTTTCTCCTTCTTGCACCCAACATTGTTACAAACATGGTGGGCTTTTTTTTGGTTTTTAGGAGGAATATAGAGCAGAAGGAATTAGCTGGCACAACATCGACTACATTGACAACTCCAGCTGCATCAACCTGATCAGTAAGAAGCCGACAGGCCTGCTCCATCTGCTGGATGAGGAAAGCAAGTGAGTGGAAAACTGTTGGGTTTGCTAATGAGGTTTGTTCTTTTACTTAAACAACGTTTATCCTTAAGTCTTAGCCCTCGTGATTCTTCTCAGGAAGATACTAACAGCTCGCTAGGCTGATTTGTCTTTGCTTTATGTCTCTGGTTGTGTTTCCAAGGAGGTAAATGCAAACAGTGGAGGGATCAGCAAGCTGAGCAAAAAGCCTTAGCAAGTAATAATTAAAATTCTGCTTCAAGAATTTCTTCTGTTAAAGGGGAGGGCAAAGTTTTCCTTAGTTTCTCTCATTGTTTGTCTGCTTATCTCTTTGGTGTAATGACATGAAGATACTTGAAGTTGATCTGAGTGAAGAGACAATGCGAGTGCCTGAGTTAAAGCAGGTTGTATTGGTGCAGTTATTCAAGTAGAAGGTGTCTTTATCAATTTACTTCTAAAAATTAAGCCAGAGTGACCTCAGAGCACTTGTACTTGGGGGCTGCAGGGCTTCACACGCATCAGGGATGTGGCTGAGATTTGCAGCTTTGATTAGGTCCATGGATAGAAGTCCTCAGTTGAGTGATTGGCTTCTGGGTCCACTTCTGTGTGGAAACTTCTGAGTGTAAGGAGTCTTCTGTCAGATGCACAAGCTGGTTTTGTCCACGTGAGGGGCAGGGAAAGACCAGGTATATTTGGTGGCATGGCCTCAGATCCATGTCGCTCTGAACTCAGGCATAAGCTCTCCTCCCATGAGTTGCTTGCGAGTTTCTCCTCCATTTCTTGTTTCATTGACCAGATGTACAATAGTGTTGCTGTCCCAGGAATACAGTAACAGGCTAAACCAAGTGAAATTAGGTCAAACTGTGAAATATATCCCCAAGTTGCAGGCTTACATGAGGTTTGAGGGTACAGGATTGGTTTGCTCTTACCAGGACGCTCTGCTCAAGCGCTCTGCGCTTTTTCTTCCTGTCTCCAATGCCAGGATCAGCCAAGTAACTCCTGAAATTGAAGTCACATTTATAGGTAGAACAGCTGAATATATCCTAGACATGTGAATACCCCACAGATCTAGGAGCAACCTCAGCCTCAAAGCCAACAACAGAAACTTGAGGTTCCACATAAATGCAGCTATCATGAGTAATTTCTATATGTCCTGATAAAAATACACCTATTTGGGCATTTCTTACCTATTTCAGACTAAATCAGTTAAGAGTTCTCCAGACACCGTTGGGTTTACATCTATATCTGCTTTTGAATTCTTTCCATTCAGTTTTCCTCAAGCCACAAACCAGACACTGCTGGACAAATTTAAGCGTCAGCATGAAGGGAATTCCTACATCGAATTTCCAGCGGTCATGGAGCCAGCTTTCATCATCAAACACTACGCAGGCAAAGTGAAGTACGGCGTGAAGGTCTGTCACCCAGCTGTTCCCTGACAGTAGTTTGCATTTAAATAATGGAGCTGGGCTGGGGAAAGAGAGCTCCAAAGATGTTTTATAGAGGACTTGACTAGAGAAGAGACGTGAGGGTTGGGAGAGAGCTGGTTGGTGACAGTGAGAAGGTGGTGGGGGATTTTGTCTTCCGGTTCTCCTCCACATTGCAAGCTCCAAATGTTGGCATTCTGGGGAAGAGTTAGGGTCACTTACTGAGATTGATACAATGTCCCAGTGACAGGTTGAAATGGGGTGTATGGCTGCCTTCCTGCACTTGGTTCCTATAGAAAACCCAGTGTTTTTTTCATCAGTAGCAATTTTTTAACACAAGTATCATGAGCACAGGTCTCAGCCTCTGTCTACTGCAGGTAGTTTTTAACATCCCTGGGTAAACAATTTCAGAGTTGACCCTGTTTATATTCATGCCAATTATTAGCAGAAAAAACTGGGAAACAGCATTCAGATACACAACTACAAATCAGTAATTATGATGATGCAATGAATTTTGTGATGCAATGAATAAGGTTTAGTATCATCTTTAAGCTGCTTCTCTGAGCAGTGCTTTGGGATAAAACCATTATTTTCTGAAAGAGACATCTAGAATGGGAGCAGAAAAACAAAAGACAGAAGCAGTAATCAATAGTTACGTTGTCCCACAGATAGCCTAGCAGATCTTACCCGGCATATCTTGTAGATTTGTTTATTTTCCTCTTTTCTTCCCCTCCTTTATCCCCCCCTTCCCTAGGATTTCCGTGAGAAAAACACGGATCACATGCGCCCGGACATCGTGGCTCTCCTGCGGAGCAGCAGGAATGCCTTTATCTGTGGGATGATTGGGATCGACCCGGTGGCCGTGTTCCGCTGGGCAGTCCTGAGGGCCTTCTTCAGGGCAATGGTGGCCTTCAGGGAGGCTGGGAAACGATACGTGGAGAAGAAAACTGGTACGTGTGCACTCCTGATCTCTTTTGCATCAGCAGCTTGGCTCTAATGTATTACTGGAGTATTTTAAGTGGTCTGACAGTGTGAGCTACTAGTCTATTAAAAACCTCATTAAAATAGCTTGTAGATTTTTACATTTAAAGGTAGGTTTGGACTTGAATGCATTGTAAGAAAAGATTTTCTCTTTACTGTTGCTGCAGCTTTTCCTTTTTGTAGGATGCATGCATAGAAAATCCTGAATAATTCAAATAAGAAACATAAAAATTATTCAGCAAATAAGGCAAATTATTTTTGCTAAGAATTCTTGAACTGTTAATTACATCAAGGGGGGGAAAAAGGCAATAATTCTCTATAATTTTTCAAGCTGTTCACCCTCTAAGCTCTAAGAGAGCGTGGCTCTTGTCTAGCAGAATTAATTGCTTTGCAGTCATCCAGAACCACCTCCTGCTGAACACGGGGGCATTAAATCAAAGGAAAGTAATGGTGCATCATCATGCTGTGGCAGGCAATACCTGGCTGTGCTTTTAGACCATTTCTCTGCATAAAGCAATTCTGGAAAGATGGGTACAAGCTATTCCTGTTAATTTCTGGGCACAAGAGGGCTTGAAATTCATAACGAAATTAGAACCTCAGCAGGGAGAATGTCAACTGAGTTAAAATTAAGCGCAGAGTTGGCCCATGAATTACTCTTCTAGTTGAAGAGGTGTGCAACAAGGAGAACCGAGGAGCTTGGGACAATGAACATAGATATGGAAACCATGCAAGTGGAAAGAATCATGTGCTTGTTCGGGGCAAGTAATAGCATTCAAAGAAGAGCCTGAGGCATAAATCAGCTTTTCAGCTTTTTTTTCCTCTCAAACTGCTCGGATGTGGCATAAGAGAAAAGGTGTTTCTCATGAACCTGGCTCTGTGTGGCTCATCAAGGCAGCATTTATGACAGGAACATTTTGTAACACCAAGAGGTAGATGGTGAAGACATTTGGAATTGGGAGAAAAATCACTGGAAAACGTTGGCTTCCAAAGATCCATATTTGCATTTTCCTACCATCACCTTTTCATCTTGCCCAAAACCCAGGCTGAACTAAAATAAGCTGGGCAAGGAGATAATAAAATTACATTCAGTCTCGGGAAGTAAGAGCTAATTTCAAGCCCTGCTTCGCCGTCTGTGTCTCTGCCAATCAGTCATACCTGCTGTGGTTGTCTCCAGCTTTCTGCTTTTTGGTCTGGATTTTGTGGCATTAACTTGCTTATATCTATATGTAAATATAAATGTTAATATATAGGTATAAAATAGAGCACTGGAGGTTTTCAGACAGTTCGGTGAGACTTAATTCTTGCATTGACTTTTCTTGCCATCTCAAAACTGACTCTAATGCTTGAGTTTCCAAACCTTTTCTGGCACGAGTTGCTGCTCTTTTATTTATCTGGTGTCCTTTATGCTGCTTTCAAATGGCTTTGTGCTTTATCAGCTGTTTTTTGAGAAAAAAAAGAAAAAAAGAATGAAAGCCCTGAACCTGATAGCTGAATAAGGTTTGTCTGCAACTTCCTGACAATCTTTTGAATTTTGATGTACACCTTCAGCCTGAATTGGGACATAAGTAAGAGAAAGTCACTGTTAGATGGACAAAACTGGTAGAAGGAGATGCACTAAATCAAATTCCCATATTGAGGTCCACCTTATCCATCAGGAAAGCTTGCCCTCCAAGCCATGGCAGAGCTGGGGCAGCTCAGCTCCAGCTGCCTCTGCCCTCTTTGGAGCAGGACACATCCCCTCCTGGGCATGACTTCTGCCCAGATAGTGGTAGCACTTAGCAAGCTGAGATCTGTAGAAATGTTTTCATCATGCTGTTGGTGGTGAGACTTCATGCCCATCTCCTGTTCAGTTATCCTTCTCCAAAAGCCCAACTTTCCAAAGCACCATGAAAGCAGATGGCTATAGAAGAAGTGGACTTGAGCAGTTCTTGGCCAGTGCCTGGATGGTGGGGCTGTTGCTCATCCCTTCTCTGCACCCAAAATAATGCAGAAAAGCCCCAAATTGATGCTTTGCAGCTATGGCAGAAGTCATTTGTGATTTATTAAAGAATCACAAACATTGCCCCATCTTGATAGGCAAAAGCAGACGACCACATTAAGTTTATTTTGGATTTTAACCAAACCTTGCTGGCTTTAGTTAACCAGGTCTGAATTGTCCTACTGTTCACAGACGTGGGGCTTTTGGTAAAATTATGGCAGATTGGCTGACAATAACTTCACACACGTACATCCATCCAAATATGCACACTTCTTATTTGTGTATCACTTTTTTAATGGTGTGTAGCCCCATTCTTGGTTTCTGAGGTCCTCTCTGCTGCTGCTGCCATCCATCAGAAGGTGTAATTAATGAGCAGGAAAATATCTGAAGCACTGATTTTTTTTTTTTTTTTTAACTTAAGGTTCTTTGTACTCTTCTGTCTTAACTCCATATGGATTTTTCTTGCTTTTGCCTGTCTGAAGGTCTGTTTCTTGCAATACCCAACAGGAATTTTAATGAAAAATCTCCAACTAATTCATAAGCAGTTCTGTAAAATTTTGATCTGTTTTCTTCTTCAATCATCCTTTCAGTTATCTTCTCCATGCCAACCAGTGCTCTGATGCTTCCATAAGGATAATAATAATTTTTTCCTGAGGGCTTTAGGGATTTCTTTTTTTGTGCTCTAAATAGCCTCCTAGTTCAGCTTCTAGTGACTCTGCTATCATCTGCCTTACCTTGGATGTGAAGAGCAGCAAAGCAGTGTCACTGTGAATTTTGTTGGGTACTTTTGTCTTCTGCTCTAGAGGTACCTAAAGGTGCTGCCAGTGCTCCTCAGATGACACATGCTGGCAAGATGCAGTTAGCTGAAGGGTGGACTTCTTCAATAACTTGATTGATTTATTTGTTTATGATTGAGTTTATCAGGGAGGATTGAGATGGTCCACAAGAACAAGTTTGAACTCTATTTGTTAATGAACTTTGATTAAAGGAACATTTTCAAGGTTTTTAGGAAAGAAATTTGACTCAATTACTTCTTTTGCTATATCTTAGATACTAAGTTATTACACAAAAACCCTTTAATTTTTGGTAAGTGAAAATTTGGTGGAAGAACTAGTGCTTTTCATATAAACCAGGCTGTGAAGACTCCCAAGTTTCTCATCTTGGTTTTACTGGACAGGAAGCTAAATTCTTGCTGTGATGAAGGATTGATGGTCCTGAGGCTGTGCCCTACTTTGATGGGCTCTGCATTTGCATTCAGACAGCAAGGGCTGCTCCTTGGGCTAGTGCCCTTTGTGGCTGGCCTACATGGTAACACCTTCTCAAAAACAACCCTGTTGACTTGTGTTTTATTCCTGAAAGTGGACACCAAAAATCCAACTTCACCACCAAAAAAGTAAAAAAACCCAGTCCCCTGTATTTGCCAAATAAATGTGATAGCAACCAAAAAATTGGTCTTTGAGCAGCATGAAGAGGTGGTAATGCAAGACAGAATCCCCTTGACAGTGTTCCTCTGGAAAGTTCAGATTGGTCCTCTCTGATGATGTAATGCATTGGTATGAACTGCTTCTGTATGTGCTGATGCAAGGTAGCTCCTTGGTGACTCCATCACGTCCCAACAGGAGCATGACATATCCCTTGGCCACTTCAGTGTTGATGGAGAGGTGCTGTTTGCACAGTGTCACATGTGTAAGCTCTCCTCCACCCCATAGTTGGAGCTGGGCCATCAAAAGTCCTTTTGGCCAAGCAGTGATGATTTCTTCCCACCTCAGATCCATCCTACTTAACTCCAGACTCTGTGTTCTCTGTCTTTGAGGAATACAGAACCCCGGTTTTATACAAAGAATTTATATTTTTCCTTTTAACTGTCAATACCGGAGCAAAGTGTGGTTCTGGGATGCAAGATGAGAATTAGAGGTGGCCGTGGGGAGCCATCTGCACAGGCAATTGTGGATGAAGCCCAGCAAAGACACAAAATGGGTTTTTTAAAGTAGAAATTTATTGACTCATTTACTTTTTGTCCCCCCAAAATCATGGAGTGATTATAAAGTAATTGTGCTCTGCCTGCTACAGATGATAAGTGAGGTTGGGACACGGTCCAGCCTATCATCATGAAGGAAACCAAGGTTAAATTGTGTCAAGCGCAACCAACACGCAACCCTTGAGCTCTCGCGTCCCTCGGGCTTGTTCTTTACCCTCTCCTGATTTCTGCTTATGTAATCTTTCTCTTCTCTCCATTTGTTTTTTTTTTTTGTGTGTGTGTGTGTGTTTGTTTTTATTTGCTTCCCAAGGGCATGATGATGCAGTGCCATGTGCCGTTTTGAAAAGTGTGGATAGTTTTAGCTTTCTCCATCACCCAGTTCATCAGAGGAGCTTAGAGATCCTGCAGAGATGCAAGGAGGAGAAGTACAGTAAGGCTCCACTACCTGCCCTTCCCTCTGGTACAACATTCACACACCAAGAAGTGGAAACCAGGTGCATTGAGCATAGAAAGGGTGAAAAAAAACCATCTGAGAAGCCTTCCAGGATCAAACCAGCTGCCTTATAGCAGTTTAGTCCCTACTGGGAAATCCTTGAGGAGGGAGAGTTTGGAGAGTCAAATTAAATGGAAATCTGTAGCTCTTGAGACACTGTATAAATTTGTCAGTGCTTTCCCTGCTTACTTGATGACATGAAGTAAAGACACTAATGCTTGGGGTACTTTTTGTGTGGTTTATTGTCATTATCGTGCATGTGATAATCAGTTAAAAACACCACACACTTGGCAGGAATATTCCTGAGGTAAGGCATGTGGCTGATACAGCTGGAATATGACTTTATTGGGATTTTGTTGCACCTCAAAAATAAGTTTCACTTGTGCAAATACAGTCTCTGAAGGCTGTTACTTTAAACAGAATGAGTTGAATGAAGATGCACTTGGTCTCCATTTCTACCTCCTCACTCCTCTTGTCACGTTAATAAACTCACCCTGCATGACACCATGGACACTCCTGCCTTCACAACTGTATTTTATATATAGATAAATATATATTTGGTCATCTCTAAATACATGATTTTTCTGCCATCATTCTCTTCCTTAATGTTGCACATTAAAGCTTACAGAAGTAGCGTACAGCCTGGAAGGGCATATCCTCAGCCCAAGTTGCTAACTTAAACATTGTGCAGCTTAGGTGTAAATGCAAACCAACCTGTTTTTTCTGCAGACCTGAGCATGGTAAGTACAGTAGTAATAGTAATAGTTGCATATTATATCTTCACAAATATCCTTTTCCTGGGAAGAAACCTGATATCAGGTTTCTGAGCTTCCTGCAGTGTGTAGCATTGGGAGAGCAGAGGTGTTTTAATTCTTGATTTAGACTTTAATTCTTAATTTTGACTTAAATTTTAATGTAGACTTTAATTCTTAATTTAAAGTCCATTGCTTTTCCCCACTGTTGCTACAAGGAAATACAAAGCAGTAAGACCAACGCAGCAATCCATTTAACTAGGGTTGTGCTGCATGACCTGACTGATACTGAGTAACTACTGAAAAGGAAGGTGTGATTGTCAGTAGAGTAATTTTAATTGCAGTTAATTAATTAATTTAACATTTAATTTGTAAGTTACCTCAGCAGCATGGGAAGTTTTGGGGAGTTTTAATTTGCAACTGCTTAGTTGAGAAGAAATTCATATGACTCAAGAGACTCTTAGGAACAAAGCTTTAATTTATTGTGAAGCAGTGAAGCTGAGCTCAATGTTGAGCTTAACGAAGAGATGATGGATTTGGTCCATCTCTCAGGGATTGCATGGTTGAGTTCAGCATGTTAAAACCTCACTTACTACAGACTAGTCCACCCAGTTTGGTCTCTCTCAGGATAAAAACAGCACATGGATCCAAGAGTACTATGACCATAATTTGTGAATTGGCCGAGAGCATCTGGCCTGCCAAACAAGCAATTCCTGCTTGACATTCCAAAATCATTCCTGTCTTCCCACCACTGGGTGTGCTCCTGCAAGGTTCTTCCCCAGGCTTTATTTCTTTGGCACGTTCAGCTGGGGTTAGAGCATGTATTTGGTTGCTGAATTTATTTGGCTTGCAGGCCCTGCAGACTCGGACTAAGATTGGCCCTGGGAAGCTGCCTTTTCCCACAAGTTAGATGAGGTTATATCCGTGTCATCCATGTGAGAAGGATCAAACAGATCATCTCCTCATCTTGAGTTGTTCAATTAGTTCTATGACAAAAGTAATTGATTTGATGAGTATATTGAGATTCCCTTTAGGTGACTTAGTGCTCAGCTTGTGTAGCTGACTAGATCACCCTTCTCATCTCAGACGCTTCACTGGGCTCTTGGAGTCTGTCAACCAATTTATGGTCTTCCAACAGAGGATGGCACTAGGTTTACACACCTCTTGAGCTCAAAAGCAAAGCTCTTCTGGTTGATGTTCATAAGTAGGAAGTACACTAGGATTAACCAAAACCCTTTCCAGCGAGAGCAAAGCCCTGTTAGGCAAATGCATCTGAAATACGGCTGCAAAAAAGCTTGAAAAGTCAAAATAATGTCATTCCTGAAATGTAAAGTACATCAGCCTGAATCTGCGCTGGGTGAAGTTTCCATTCTCATTACTGTTCCTTGTATGCAGCATATTAAAATGTACAATTTTATAGTATTCACTATACAGAATTCTCAAAGCCTTTTGCATCTTAAATCTAAAGCCTTTACTTTCTAAAAAAGCCCCTCTATTGCCCTGGAAAGTGGCTACACCAATATGACAACTTTTATTTGGCTGCAGCATGTGTGTATTTCTTCTTTTAAGAGCCAAGTGATGGTACAGTATAGAGAAGTCTTTTTAATTTTTGGTGTGTCTAATACTCTTTATCCCAGCTCGTGCACTGTGAATTTATTAATCAAAAAGTCACTTAAGAAGGTGCTAAGCTGGCAGAATTACCATGTGGGTTTTGTGCAGCTAGTATCTGGAAGCCTGAAATAGACACTCCCTCTTCCTGAGCAATAAAAGGTGCAGGAGCAGTAATATTTTGTAGTATCTTCGTAACTTTAGCCCAACGTGTTGGGTTAGATAGTGGTTTGGGGCTTTGTCTTTCAGGGATTTCTTTGGTGGGGACTGCAGGGAAGTGAAGGAGGACCGAGTTTGCTCCAAAAGGAAGGGTGTGAACAAAAAGAAACAATGTAATTACTCATGAAAGCCCATTTTTCATTAAAAGCCTTCATGGGGAAGTATCTGGGCATATGTACTATCTACATGATAGGTAAGTAGGTAGGTAGGTAGGTAGGTAGGTAGGTAGGTAGGTAGGGATAGATAGATAGATAGATAGATAGATAGATAGATAGATAGATAGATAGATAGATAGATAGATATTACGTGTAAAACTACCCACAAAAATTACTAGCACAATATTCTAAGCAGATTCCTGATCAGTCTCATTCCCCTCCTATGCAGCTGGGTTTCTGTGCTCTAAAGAAGCAAACTTAGGCATAGAAAGGGGTAAAAGAATGCTCCTAGGTTAATAAATATAACCAAAAAATGGCTTAAACGGTAAATAGAGGGATTAAAAAGAGAGTTTTGAGCTCTAAGCATAGCTAGTCACTGGGGTAGATTACCTGGCACACTTTCCAAGCATCTTTAGGAGATCTGGACACCTTTAGATACAATAACTTACCCCAAGTGGACAGTCAGCCTTTTCAGGCATTTCCTTCCTAATGTTCAGGCTTCAAGATAAGTTGTTCAATTATCTCAACAGCCAAAGAAGGACAGTAGATGTCCCGTTAAAGGGATGTCACCAGTTGAGGCTTGTTAGGAATTAATTTTCTCCTTAGAAATTTCAGGCTCTTGGAACTGGCAGCTCAACAGGATGAGCTTTGTTTATTTGCTTTGCATTCAGAATAAAAAGGTCCCAGGGATGCCTTTGAACTAAGCATCTGGCTTATATTAAATAGGAAAATGATAAATGTGGGGAGGAGGGGATGTCCTATTGCTTCTTCCTATTCTGTTGCAAACTGTAGTCTAAAGTTTTTGGTTATTTTTTTGAGAAGGGGCTTTTTGCAAGTTGTTTTTTCCAGTGCAGACATCTCAGGGTAAAGGAATATACATTTTTCCCAGGTCCCAGTGAGTGCTGCAATGTTTTCTGTCTCACATCAGCGAGACACAGAAAACAGTTGAGACAGTTAAAAAATTGCTTGGCTATTTTCATGTCAAATTCAAGCTTACCAGGCCTTTAAATATCTGTACTTTAATGACTTGAGAAGTGTTTTGATGTCTACAAAAATTGTCTTCTGTCTTCCTAAATGCTTAGTTACAAAACATTTCCACTTTGGAGAAAATAACAGCAGAAAACATCTGCTTTTGTCACCATGCTTGAAAACTCCTTTGGGTATTTATTGAATATAAATTACTCTCAAACTGCCCCTACCAAAGAATTTTGGTTTGCTAGGTGATGAAGCCTCCCTGTGCAGGATATGTGGCTGTACATCTGCTGGAAGGGAAGAAGGGTGCAAGGAATAAATGACCATTTTTCCAAGCACCCTACGTAATTCCAGGTGTTTTGCCTGTTTCCCTGTGCAGTGGAGACCTTAGGAATATTTTGGACATGCAGGACATGGGTGGCTGGTCCTCCCCCCGGCACAGCAAGCTCTTCCTTCACCCCGTTAGCTTCCTAGCTGGGACGATGTGTCCCCAACACCAGTGTGTGTGGGAGGGGAGTTAAGGAGGCTTGAGCAAACAGCATTATTCATCTGGGGATGACTCAGTGGCAGAGGTAGAATTCAGTAGACAATGTCGGCATCCTTGGCACCCTAGTGTGCCCGGCATGCGCCATGACATGTACATGCTCCTCCTCTGTGTAGTCAGTGCTAAGCTATGGCTCTTCTAATTGTCTGTTGGGGAAGAGCCAGGTAGAAACATCTTTTTCTGCTGTGCTGCTTTAGGTATTACTCGGAAGAGCCCGAGGACACCGCTCTCAGATCTCCAGGGAGTCAATACCATCAACGAGAGGACACAGCGGTAGGTTTCTTGCTTTTATGTTGGCATGAGAAGGAAATCTGGGATGGGAGAGGACTGTCTGTTGTTATAAAAGACTTGTTGTTATAAAATGTTTCTTTAGCTTCCTTGTTAATTTTGTCTTCCTTCTTCCTCTGCTACACGATTGTATCTAAACATTTTTACCTGACTAAACAGCAGGCAGGTAAAGCATATTTCTTACATCAAAGGGAGGTTGCTAGAAGCTTGCAAAAAAAAAATCACAAATGTGTGGCTATCAAGGAAATAGAAATTTACCTGAGGATCTTTCTGGTGCAGAAAACCCAAGGATGTATTGGGGTGCAGATTTGCAGACAAGTGGTGTGATGAGGGCTCCGGGTGCCTCTCAGTGTGAGGAGCCTGCGAAGACATGGGTTTTGAGATGGTACCTTATCAAATGCTTCCTTCTGTTTAATAGAAAGAAGCATGTTAATTTCAAAAAAGGTTTAATTTCTTCAGGTTTTCCGTGCAGTTTTATTTGTTAATCCTTCCTTGAAGGTTCTGGCCATTCAAGCAATCACTTGAGCTTTTTGCTTGAGATTGAAGTCTACACTTGGGGATGGAGATCTGTGCCTCTTCTGCAAAAGGTTTTCCAAATCCATTTTTAGAATTTAGCAGTTTGTGAAGCAAAATTTCTTAATTTCTAAGGGATATCTGGGTACTGATTCTCTTCCTTTCTCCAGCAGCTCTTATACTATCCCCCTGCAGGCCCCAGAATGTCTGATCATCTAAATCCCACCTCTAAAGGAGTGTGGTGACTCTCTGCTTCCTATGAGCAGAGGAAAGATATGATCCGAACATCCTCAGCTCCTGAAATGTTTACTTGAAGGTGCAGACATCCAGGGATAACTTCACGTTTCACAAGAAGTCCAGAACAAGTTGAGAGGTGTCTGAGGCTGTCTTCTGAAATGTGTGAATCAAATCCCCTAATATGGTCCTTGCATCTCAGTGGGCTTCCCTTCCACTCAAAATAAAATATCTTCCGAATAAATTATTAAACCTCAGTTTTATTGGCCAGTCTCATTTTTATATGCCAAAGGGCCAGGACAGAAATGAGAGATACATTGTTTGGGTTTTTTTCTGGCTTTGTTCACCATGTGCCCTGTGAGTGTCATCAATACTAGAATATTCTTCTTGTCCTGAATTTCTTCCCTTTGGTATCAGTGTTGGAACCCTGATGAAGGAGAACTGAGTATTCTCATCTCACTACAAGCTGGCTTATTTTCAGTAGTCAGAGAGGATGTGATTTCCATGAAATTATTGGAGTGAATTTATAAATTTATGCCACTTCTCAAGTTTTGGCAGAAATCCAGCTTGTGCAGACAATCTCACCCTGTTGTGAGAAGGTGATGCAACCCTGGTTGTCCTTAGAGAAGTCTTTCCCACCTCTCCTTTTCTTTCTCCTAATGCTGTAGCTGCTATGGCTCTAATTTGTTTGGTATGATGTACATGATAACATTTGAAGCAGAGAAGGTTGGTGTCTCCAGAGGTGACGTTCAGTGTTTCTAGCATCTCTGGTTGCACAGGTTTCCCCAAACGTGATGTAACATGAAACTTTGTCCCTGTGGAGATCTTCATGTGTAGATAAAGTTCTGCAGTTTCTCTGGCAAGCCTTTAAATATGATGTTGGTGCATGAAGAACATCTGTGATGATATTCTTAACAGAGTAGACAAATTCCCTTAAAGAGCCAAGATGAAGGGCAGCAACTTCTTTGTCTTCCTTACATACAACTTCACAGAATGACAGAATGTTTAGGTTGGAAGAGAACTCCCAAGATCATCCAGTCCAACCTTTGACCAACACCATAAGCTAACTATTAAACCATGTCCCTAAGGACCAGCTCCAAATGCCTTTTAAATGCCTCCAGGGATGGTGACTCCACCACTGTCACGGGCCATTCCAATGCCTGACAACCCTCTCAGTAAAAAATGTTTCCTAACATCCAGCCTAAACCTCCCCTGGCACAGCTTACATCCATTTCCTCTGCTCCTATCACACCACTAAGGAGAAGAGGCTGTTTCCCTCCTCTCTCCAGCCTCCCTTGAGGTAGTTGAAGAGCCATAAGGTCTCCTCTCACCTCCTCTTCTCCAGACTAAACAACCCCAGCTCCTCAGCTCCTCACAGGATTTGTGCTCCAGCTTTGTTGCCCTTCTCTGGACACACTCCAGCACTTCTCTGTCCCTCCTATAGTGAGGTGCCCAGACCTGAACACAGGACTCAAGATGCAGCCTCACCAGAGCTGAGTACAGAGGGATGATCACCTCCCTATTCCTGCTGGCCACTGAGTTCCTAACACAAGCCAGGATGCCATTGGCTTTCTTGGCCACCTGCACACACTGCTGACTCATATTAAGTCGACTGTCAACCAATACCCCCAGGTCCCTTTCCAACTTACAGCTCTCTAACCACACTTCCCCAAGTCTGTAGCTTACCAGGGGGCTGTTATGACCCAGGTGCAAGACTTGGCATTTGGCCTTGTTATACCTGAAAACTTCCAGCTGTTGTTTCCTAATAACAGGGTCAGGACAGACAACTTCATTCCCTTTACTGATATATTTCCAGCGAAAGGAGTTTTGGAGGTGTCCTAAGTCCTACAGTCCTCCTGGTGGGGTGTCTCAGTAACATAGGTCATGATCTTTGCTTCTCTTGAGTATCATCAGTGGTGAGTCCCCTGATGTCATCTGTGCCCCTTCCTTCTGAAAACACAAACTGAGTCTCTTGAATGATCTCTAAAATCTCGCATGGGCTTTGGGAGCAGGCAGGTGATCTTGGATTATTTTGATCTGAAGAGTCATATCCCACTTGAGAAATGTTAGTATTTCAGTTAACTTTCACTTGTCGAGCAAGAAGTGGTAAATATGGGCGGGGGGAGGTAACACACATAAAAGAAATATTTACTTCAACAGCTTTCCAGCAGATAGACCAGCAAGTGATTTATGGAGTTAAATTAAGCAGGAATTTGCTTTCAAAGCCATCTCATGATCATGCGGTCACTGATAAGTCTGCCTTGTACATCCAGCCCACGGGATAGCCTGGGGCTTGATTCTGAAAGCAAATTTGAGGCATGACATCACGCAGGAAGTCTTCACGGAGGGTTTGGTGAGCCAAATGCTCTCCTCTGATCTCAAAAGAAAGTGAATGGGTGGTTTGCACATGGGAAGCCAGGCTTCAGCAGGGTGTTGGGCCTCCAGTATGCCTGGAAAGTGCCTTCACCAGTTGTGGAGAAATAAAAGCCACACCATCACTAACCCAAACCTCTCAGGCTGGCTGTTTTCCTGTTGGATTCTGTTCATTGATGAAACAGTTTTATGTGCAGGGATGTCTGAGCACCTGCAGAAAGCAGGTATTGATCAGTCTGTCTTGGAATAGTTGGGCTTGGTGAGATGACTGACCTCCCAATTACCAAACCAGCTGTGTCAGTCACCATATGCACATACCCATCCCCAAGTGTCCAGAATTAGCAGATTTGTCGGTTTTGCTCCTGGTTTTTTTTGTTGGTTTTTTTTTCCAAAACTACATGGGAATTTTTGGGGTTTTCCATTCTCTAATCTCATTCATAGTCCATATAACCACAGTTGGTCTTAAGCCTGAGGGTGCCTTGAGGTCATCCAGGATTAATGATGGGTTGTAGAACCCCAAAGTGGTGTTTGAGGTTTAGCAGTACCCATCAAGCTGTGTTTTCTATTTTTTTTTCCTTCTGTGAATGGGAGGTTATTGGTAGATGGATGGATGGGACATTAACTGGAAAAAGAAAGCAGGTGGACAGGAGAGATCACATGGATATTAGAGCTGTTTGCTGGCCTTCCTTGAATCAAACAGGGTTTTTTTAAAAAGCAGTTCCTGGAGCACTCAGCCAGGGGTTTCCTTTGCTGTGTTTCGTCCTTGCTTTTAGTAGTGATAGATGGCAAAATGCTGATTTCATGGGGCTGGGAAGGGATTCGGAAAGCTCTGCAACAGGGCTGCATGGCAACTTGCACTCCAGTGTCACAATGCTCCAAGGATCTGGCTTCAGGCTTCAAGGTGACAGAATGAACAGCTTGACATGTTTATAATTTTTTAATTTTCATGCAGCCCTTGGTTGTTGCCTTTCCCCCAAATCAAGACTTGAAGGCAAAGCACTGCCTTGTTGCCAGACCTCAGAAGTGACCGATGCCAGAGATTCAGTTTAAACCACTGTGTCCATCAGCACCCTCATGTCCAGAAGCTGGTGCTGCAATGAATCTCCTCCTATTCCTTTTCCTCCTGTTTGAGATATTTGGGGTGGGGGGATTGCAAACCCCACATCCTTTCTGCAGTTGGTGCAGCCCAGGAGAGGCTTTG
Organism: Phaethornis superciliosus; assembly: GCA_023637945.1. Lineage (NCBI taxonomy): Eukaryota > Metazoa > Chordata > Aves > Apodiformes > Trochilidae > Phaethornis > Phaethornis superciliosus. Next base: position 17,940,817 of record JAJQWJ010000012.1, read on the forward strand.
TGTAACCCCAGACACCATCAGGAGGCTCCTCAACTCTGGCAATTTTTTGTCCTACGGTGAGGTTTTGTCCAGTGCCAGTTTCTCTTCCTCCAAGGAAGGAGTTTTGTTCCTCTCACCCTTCCCTTCAGTCCTGCTGCCAAGTGAGCCTCACTGGAGACCAAAGCAGCTCTGGTGCATGGCAAGGAGGACTAAACAAGGCAAGTGATTTGTGGTCAAGTCCTAGCAAGTGATTCTTGAGCCATCAGTTCTGCTGGGGCTGGCATCCTTCATTTGTAGATTATAATTAAATAATTTGTTTATTGCAAATGGTATTTGCTTTTTCTTTTCCAAATGAAGTTGTTGCATGAATTAAAAAAGAGGGAGTCAGTGCCAGCATCATCTCAGGCTGTGACTGTTACCAGTGGCGAGGCTAATGGTCCTTCACACCACTGGGGAATCTGTAGACTCAGGCCTTGCAACTGGGAGAACTGGAAGCTGTCGTTCTCCTGCTGATAGTGTTGATCCTTTTATGAACACTGGATTTTTAATTAGCTGATGACTTCATGTAGCATCTGGCATGGTGTTTGTTCTTTGTTAAAAGAACAAAGCAATGACTTTCATTTTCTACCGATGGTTTATTTTATGATCTTACTGTTTATTTTGTCATCGAACCACGTGGTTTTCTTTCATGTCTTCCCAACACTGTGGTGTTTGGTGTTGCAGCGATGCCTATGCGGTCGGCTGGAACAGCCGGATGGGGATGCGGCACAGCAGGCTCACCAGTCCCAGCACCTTCCTAGACAAAGATGGAATATTCGTCAATGTGACCAACAGCAAGCTGCTGGAGAGGGCCCACGGCATCCTCATGTCAGTACAAAGGGAGTGGATTTCGGCTTTATTCCTGGAGTGTAGTATGCAATATGGGTAGTTAGAGGGGTATAGATAGCCGGGATATAAAAATTTTTGGGTTTCGGGTAGACTTCAGAGACCTTGAAGCACTGGTTTAAAGCGACCCAAGTATGTTTTATACATCTGATTTATTTAGCTCTTCTCAGTCATTTATAATGACAGACACAGGGAAGAGATGGAATGAATCTGCCAGTCTAACGAGTCTTGAGATATGATGGCAATGTCATGCAGTCACATTTTTTATCGCGATATCAAAGTTTCCATTACAAATTAGGGGGAGAAATGATGTCAATGATTCATGCTGAAGTCTCAGCAGGCGATTCAGAGAACATCACCAGGATGGCTGGAGTTCATACAGGGTATGAGAGATCAGGAGCAGGGTCGGTCACTTCACCACACCGCTTCCTCACTCTCGCCAAATGGCCGCCACCTTCCTCCTTTCCAGTGTAACAGTTTTCTTGGTTAGATACCTTCTTCTCAAACTTTGTAAAACTGGTTTGCAATGTGCAGAAGCCACCCAGTTTAGTGCAGGTCATAGCAAGCAGATGCAAAAGGGGATTTGGAAGGGCTTGTTGCATAAACTCCTCTATTCTGCAGTTGGATTAATCTGAACCATTTGTTATCTACCCAGGCGAAATAAGAATTTCAAAGCCAAACCAAATCTCCCAAAGGTGAGTGAGAAACAGCATTTTCACCTTCCTGCTTGGTGAGTTAAGACTGTAGGTACAGTGATGAGCTGCTGATGGGCATGAGGAAGATTGCTTGTATCCACATGAAGACCTTGGTAAGCTCAGCTCCATTCAGGGTATTTAGTTTCTGAAAAAAACCAAAGTATTTGTGCTGAATCCTCTTTTCTTGGGCATCCTCTGGCTTATATTTTCTTCTTCCTGGTAAGGAGTCCATGTGTGCTGATGAAATTTGATAAAAATCTAAACTAAAATGAGCAAAAAGATTATGCAGGGGGACTGGTACCTGATAGATAACAAGCTTCTCTAATATTAATTTTCTCTCCATTTTTACTCCATTTATTATACATTAAGGGATGTCAAGAGATTCTTCTAGAAGAATAATGTTCATTATCATCCTTGCTTGTGCTTTGTTGGTGGTTGGGAATGGAAGACCAGGAGAGTAAAGTAAAACTTTGGTTTTACTCCTTTATGTGTGCACTTGGAGAGACATAGATACAGTTATTTGATGAACTACTCATTAATAGTTTGTCTTAGTGGTTACAAGAGCTGAACTTCCTGTGGTCAAAGATATGCTTGGCAGGTCCTCAGAGCAGCTCAGAGGAACATGGCTGTGGGGATCTACATGGCTGTGGGGATCTGGCTCCTGACAGATGGAGCAGCGCTACATTTCAAGCCATCCCTTTGTGTTTCCCATTGTGGTTAAGTAGGGTGGTCACCCAAGGAAGCCCTGCAGAGGGTATAAAGAGGGATACAGAGATGGTGACAGGATCTAGTCATTCTTGTGTTTATTAAAAGTCTTTTTTCCACAGCATATGCTGGATGTGAAGTCCCTCAAGCACCTAGCCAACCTGACACTACATGACCGCATAACCAAATCGCTCCTCCATCTCCATAAGAAGAAAAAACCACCCAGCATTAGTGCCCAGTTCCAGGTAATCCTTTGCCTTTGAGACAGGGAGGTGAATTAAAAGCAAATACCTGCTTCAGGTCAGGTCCCCAGGGTGCTGAGGAGGACACCTGGGGGTACAATCTTGTTCCATCCTCACCACCATAATAAATTCAGCCGAAGAGGTGGTGTGGGGAACCTGGAGACACCTTGTAGATATCTAAAGGGTCTAAATGGAGAGAAACAAGAACAGTGGTGGATATTGGGGGACATGATGTGATGAAGCAAGGTGGGACATGAGGATGAGCTACAGAGCGGAGATGTTGGTGCGTCCTTGTCCTCTGGTACCTCATGTGCCAAGCCATCTCCTCGTGGTGCTTTTCCTGCCAAGTTCGGAAACCACAGTACATACAAATGACATTTTAATTGTCTTTTTAACTTGCATTCAGCATCTGCAATTCCATCTGTTTTCAAGTCAACCAGAATGTGAATTTTAATTAGGGCAGAGAGGTCAAAATGTTGCTGTGTTACCTCCAGGCAGGCAGAGGAGCTCATAAAAAGGGCCGGTACAGCATTTTGTGTGGGTTTTTTTTTCCAACCAGCTCCTCCCTAGGGATAGGGTCAGTGAAAATAATCCTCCAATATATGCACTGGGGCTTGGAAACTGCTACAAGACACATGCCCAAGCAGGTGCTGATGTTACCAAGCAGCTTTATGGTTTAAAATCGCTTTCTAAACAAGTCTGGCTTGGTCTTGACTTCTAATTTGGGGAGGTTTTTTAGAGTTATAGGTCATTTTTAGAAATTCTCCATCTGTAAATCTGGAAAAGATTAAGTAATTAAATGTATACATACACATACACACATAAATAAATCTGTGTTTATATAATTTGCAGAATGCATATCTGTGTATATATATATGAAGCTTGGTCTAGTCTTACAATGTTCTAGTTAAAATGTACAGTTTAATTCATACAGGCCCCAGGGAGATTGATACAGGGATGTCTTGGAGTGAAATTCCTTCAAAAAATCTGTTAATCCTTCAAACAAAACTCTGAAAAAACTCAGGTTCACGATGGAGATTTTTATATGTTTTTCCACTTTTTATCAAGAGCAGGCTAATGAAATTGGGTCATAGGCAGGAAATACAAATGTTTCCTATCACGGGGTTGGCTTGTTTCTTTTTGCTGATAAATGCTGCCTTGTTATGCCTGAAAGCCGGGCTGGCAGCTGCTCCATCTCCTATTGATTTTCACCCTGCCTGTACTTATTTATAGGTGAAATATCTGTAGTAGTGGATGCTTTAAGAGCAGCAATGGCTTTTGCAGCTGGAAACTAAAGTGCTGTACCTAAACCACAGCCCAGTGGTTTATAATCTCCCCTTTTAGCCCACAAGCAAGTGGTCCCTAGAGGAAAGGACACTGCCTTGCCTAGTATGGGGCAGCACTGAAACAATTCACCGTGCCCTAAAGGAGTGGGTGGCTGGAAAGTTCTGCAGACAAGAGGGATAAAGGAGCATGGTGCGGGGTTAATCCAGGGACCTCATCTCTCCTTTACAGATTCCTGGTGCTCAGGACTTGTGCCAGATGGTGCCTGAGCCATCTGCCACAGGCAGGATGTCTCTGGCTGCTGATGGAATGGAAATCCCCCCCTCCCGCGGGGCACATTTCCAATATTTCCAGTCCTGGGAGAGCTTTGCTTGCCAGGCTTTCTACAGGGTTCTTTGGGAAGGAGGCTCTACCCCCTGTATCTCCCCTTTGCCTCCCACCAGCCTGGTGCTGGGCACAGTGATGCTGCAGCATCCATAGCTCCTGATAGTCTTTTTAAATAAAATAAAATATAAATCAGTGATTTCAATCTATTTTTAAGAAAACAGAGGAGGTCTGCCATGCTCCCAAGATGGGAGCGGCAGGGACTTTTACATGCAGTTAATAAATATGTAACACAGCTGCATTGCACATGTGGGGGATCTTCCTTGGATCCTGTATGTAGATAAATGTTTCTAGACATGAAAGGCTTCCCCTAAAAATGTCTTGAAAGAGAAGGGAAGGAGAAAAGGCTTCCTGTGAGCAGATCGGTAGACAAAATGCTTTTCTAATAACACACTGTTTTATTCACACACAGATCCATAGATTTCTAACTCTTCTTATAGTAAATATGTAGCCAAATGTTATTTACACAACTGAGTTTTTAGCATCATTGTTAAAATTGTGAGTAATCAACTCTGGAGCATATTAATAGTCCCATAACAGTAGCATTCCTGGCAATTAGAAATAATTAAAATATTTATAGGGCACAGGAAAAAAAAATGGCAGCCAAGGAGCTCGGCCAGCTGCTGACTGACTCAACATGCTCTGATTTTTGGTGTGTTTTTACTCACCAAAAAAGAGCTTGTGCTTCATTGCAAAAGAGTAGAAGGTTTCGAGGTGGAGGAATAACTTGGTGCAGCTTCCCACTGAAATGGTCAGGCATAGCAGTGATGCCAAGATAAATTCATTTTTAGGGGAGAGACTCTTAATAGTGATGCAGAAATAAGGGGAAATATAAAATAGGAACCTGGGAAACCCTTGATTCTTGGTCATCACACTTGAGCATTTCAGCAGAGGAATGAAAAGTCTTACAAAGTGTGTGGGGTTCAGAGGCTTGAAAAATCTTTGCAAATTCAGCATTTTATTTCTCTGGGTTCAAAGACGAAAACCATTCAGCCCAACATTGCTTGGGCTGAAACACTTCATTTTGGAGAATAATATCCCATCTGCCTGATTTACTCATCATCTAATCCAATTTTTTTGTTGTTGTTTTCTGATTTAAGTGCTCAGATTTTCATTATTCATCAAGGTCTTTTCTCCCTTTCCAAACTGAAAGGTCTTCTCTGTTGCAGGCATCACTCAACAAGTTGATGGAGACCCTTGGCCAAGCAGAACCTTATTTTGTCAAGTGCATTCGGTCCAATGCTGAAAAGGTAAGTTCTGTTGTGTGAAAGTGGTGCTGCTAGAAATCATCTTTGAGATATTTTGTAAATGTTTACAGATGGTTAAAAAGAAGAGAATGCCCAATTAAGAGAATGCCAAATTAAGTTGGGTTTAGAAGATATTTGTGTATAAGCAATGGATGTTGTCTCTTGGCTGCTGCTCTTGTAAGTTTTTTCTTGTTCTGTTTTTTCTTGTAAATGTAGAAACATACATGTGAAAAATATATGCTTTTAATTTATATGAGAAATGCATTGAGGTTTTGAAACCAATTTGACTGTCGAAGCTCCTGCTACCCATAAAGGAGATTTACAGACCCATGAATTAACTTGGACTGTTACTGACCCTGACATCTTTTTTAAAATAAAGTTTCTCTAGATGAAAGCAGATACTTTTCGAATAAGCTGCATTATCCAAACTGACTCGGCAATGCACCATCTTTTTTTGGTTTTAAGGATTGATTTGTTTCATGGACTTAAGGACCCTCACTTTCAAGTGAAGGTTGCAGTAGTGATGCTTTCTTGTGGATTAATCTTTCAGTGTTTTATCCAGACATCTAAAGATGAAGCTTTATGGCCAGGTTATTCAGTTGCTCACAATCTTACCTTATACATTTAATTTGGGGGCTCCAAAAAAACCTTCTTTGTAGTGTAAATAGCAAGTTTGCTGTTCAAAATTCTCCATCTGATGGCTGCTGGGAAGCAAACAGGATTCAGGCCTGCTGGGATTAGTACAGTTCCTGGGGACTCCTGCCTTCTCTCCCTCCGTTATCATCATTGCCAATGTGCATGTCATGCAGATGTGCTGCATCTGCCAAATCCGTTTGCACATCCACACACTTAAAAGCTTCAGCTAAAGGAAATATTTGTTCATAGTTGGCCTTTTTTTTATTTCCCCTTCCAGCTGCCCCTGCGCTTCAATGACAGCCTGGTGCTCAGGCAGCTGCGGTACACAGGGATGCTGGAGACAGTTCGCATTCGCCAGTCGGGTTACAGCTGCAAATACTCCTTCCAGGTTGGGAAAAACATTTTCTGTCTTTCCCCACCTTTAGCATCACTATCAGAGTTGTCTGATTGTTGCTAGTTTGAGATTTTTAATGAGGTAATGAATTTATTGCTCATGGATTTATAGCTCATGCCAGGCAGGGCTGATACCTGGCATACTGCAACTTCTGCTGCACTGCTGATTTCAAGCAAGCTGGGCTAGACTAAAGTGTCCATGACCTCATGGGTTTTGACCAAAAGCAGCATTTTTCTGTAACATGGACCTGCTTTTTAAAAAAAAATCCCAAACCTGTCAGGTTTGCAGGCACTCTTCTGCGTGTGGTTTAGAGTCACCTGGGAACAGCATTGCCCCCCCCCCCCGTCAGTGCTGACATCGTCCCATCAGGAGGGTGATTGGCATCCTCTTAACCGCTCAGGAGTTATCCAGCTTTTCCTGTTTTCTTCTCCCTATTTTTGACAGGTTTTGTGCACATGTTGGTCCTTTCATGCTTTGCTGGTCCTGATTTGTTTCCTGCTGGCAGTTGCTTGGGCCAGATGTTGTGTCCTGCACAGCAGCTGCTTCAAAAAGCAAAACTGCTCATTATTTTCTTGCTGAGAACATGAGTCCCAACCTTATTTTAGAAGATCTCTCATCTCCTTCCTCTTCCTCTCAGTAACCATTGGAGCATCTCAGAGATGTTTTGCAGATGCTGGTAACCCCTTTCTGTAGCAGCCATTTGGAGCAGTTTTTTGCTGGAGTTGACCCCATGGGTCGTCCAGAACCTCTCCTCTCATGCTGGAAGATATCTGAATGTTGCTGGGTCCCTGCTTTGATGTGTTTCCCATTGAACCACAAATGCTGAATGAAACTTGGTGTTCTGTGCTATCTGCCCTTCTGCTCCCTCAACAGATCCTGTTTCATGTGGCCAATGAGCAAATCAGTTCTTTATGTAAGGAAAGGGACACAGCAGAACATTCTAACCAAAACTTGGTGTTTCTTTTTTTACTTCTCAGGATTTTGTCAACCATTTTCATGTCTTGCTACCACAAGGAATCAGCCCATCTAGGATCAATATCCATGACTTCTTCCAGAAAATAAAACTTGATCCGGACAATTACCAAGTGGGAAGGACAATGGTAAATATTTATCCTCAGATCAACCCTACCTTTAAGATAGAAATATGTTTGCCTCCATTTCTGTAATGATAAATTAACATCTTTGGGTATGTTTTAATCAATGAAACAATTTTTCTTCTGTTTGATGGAAGCAAAAGGCTTAAGTGAAGCACTGGATGTTAATGCTAAATAGTAAGGATTGTTGTTGTCTAGTGTTAAACCTTGTGACTGGTCTGGTTGTAATGTTGCAAGCTTCAAAAAACTCTGTGTGCAGACCCAAGGTGATACATCATTTTGCCTTGCTGAAGGGAGAGCAGAGCTTGGACAGTCACAGGCTGTAGATGAAACTACAGAGGTGGCTTAATTAAAACCAGCATCTGAACTTTCTTCTGGGCATCCAGAACACAGAAACCAAGAGGATTAAATCATTTGTCTCATTGTCTCAGAAGCTGTCCATGCTAGTGTTCTTTCGGGCTTTTTTTTTTTGGCCAGGTTTTCATGAAGGAGCGGGAGCGGCAGGTCCTGCAGGACCTACTCCATCAGGAGGTGCTGCGCCGGATCACGCTGCTGCAGCGCTGGTTCCGCAGCGTCCTCTGCAGGAGGCAGTTCCTGACCTTAAGGGAAGCAACACTCATCATCCAGGTATGTGATGGCACTGCATGCCGTTGCAAATCCCAGTCCTACAGGTATCACTGGTGAGACAAAACTTGTGTCCCCTCTCTGAAGAAAAGGAGCTTACAATCAGGATTTGGCTCCTAGGGCTGTAATAAGTTGAGAATGGGGGAAATGGAGCTGGAGAGATTACATGAAGGTGTTCTCCCATCCCCCCAAAACACCCTTTTCAAGGAGCTGCCTGCTGTGTTTGCAGAGATATTGGCGTAATTACCGAAGCCGAAAGCAAGGTGAACCATCCCTGGACCCTCTTGTCCTCAGCAAAGCTGCCATCGTTCTCCAGACCCGCTGGCGTGGCTTCGTGGAGAGGCGAAGGTTCCTGCAGATGCAGCTGGCAGCCCACCTCATCCAGAGCTGCTGGCGGGAGTATGCCAGGCGGCGGCACGGCGCTGCCACCAGCATCCAGGCGGCCTGGCGAGGGCACCGCGCAAAGCAATCCTATGCCACCGGCAGAAACAAAGTCGTTGGCTTGCAAGCGGCGTGCAGAGGATATTTAGCACGGCAAAGGTACTGCCCCTTAAAAAAGAAAGTGCTTGGGGCAGCAGTTGGTGGGAATTCACCGAGGCACTGCTCGGGCTATGGTGACATACAGAAGATGGTGTCCCTCGGTAGGATCCCTGACCCTCTCCCAACCTGCCCTGATCCTTTTCTTGTCCACACTTTCTAACAAAGACATTGATTTAGCTGCACGTCCTACTCTTAGTATAAGCAAAGCCTATTTCCGGTTGGAGCACGTAGGCTGTGGAAAACTGAGGCCATAAATACTTGTGAGGTTTTCCTCCCCTCCCCTCTCAGCAGCAGCACCTGTTTAAGTAGCCCTATTTTTAACTCCACTTGCCTCACCAATCTGGTTGCTGCGCTGTCTCACGGGGACAGGAGATACTGGAGTCGGCCAGTGCAAAGGGGAGAGGGTATTTCCAGCCATGCCTCAGCTTGCTGGCCACAGGGCAGGTCTTGGTTTGTTCTCTGGAGGTGTTGTTTGCAAGGTGTGGAGCACCTTGACGCAGGGTGGATTTGGAAGCTGCAAAGATCTCTTGGCACCGAACGTGAGTCCCTGCTTAGCTGTGCCAGAGGCATCCCAGGCAGGATGGTGGATGCAGAAGGGGTGCAATGAATTAAGTTGTTCTGGCTCAGTCAACTTGCAAGTGAGCTAGAGCAGGCATGGAAGCAGGAGCTGCTGTCCTCAGTGTGAAGAGAGCTTTCAGGTATGTTGGGGGAATCCTTGACTAGGTGAGATGGTGTAAGAGGAGAAAGCTGAAAATGTAACATGAAAGGAGAGTTGCTTGAGATGCACACAGTGATGAGGTGATGATGGTGATGAGATGCCACCAGTGCAGTGCTCTGAAGTGACATGAGTAGGGCATGGAGATACAATATGTTGGTTTTCTGCCTTCTTGCAGGTTTAGAGCTTTGAAAGACCAGCGATTAAAAGAGATGCAGCTGGAGAACGGCCTGTCAGTTAGAGAAGAGGATGGACCAGAGGCAGATGGTGCGCTGGAAATTAAGGGCTCGGACCCATCTAAGTGGGAGGATGGCTCATTTGAAGAGCGAGTGAGAGCAATAGAGGAACATAAATCACTCATGGAGAATAATCGAGTGAATCACGTGGACCCACTGGATATGTCTGCAATTTTGTTGTACAAAAGGCACGAGAGAGCCAGTAGTCAGAGTGGTATGGACACCGAAGAGGAGGTCGTTGTAAGAGAGAGACCCAAGTCGCTGGAGGATCTCAACCAGAAAAAAGTGGTTCGTGCAAAAAGAGAAAGCCGGAGGATGCGTGAACTGGAACAGGCAAAATTTAGCTTGGAGCTGCTCAAGGTCCGGTCCACCGGCGGGCTGTCACCTTCAGAAGAGAGGCGGTGGTCCACAGACCTTGTATCTGAGGCACTTCATTCCCCTCAGGGAACCCCAGAGAGCGAAAGCTCTCAAGGGAGCTTTGAGATGTTAAGCTGTGAAGATACCCCAAGTAATAAACTCATTTCTGTCGTTTTCAATGAGCAAGATGCGCAGTCACTTTCCACGGACTCTTGGCCCAGCAGCCCCCAGGCTCACCTGCAGGAGAAGTCTTTCTGTGTGGCAGATGTGAATAGCAATTTACCTGCTTGCAGAAGGATGCTAGCAGACTTGGAGCTACCTGATAACCTCACCGCAAAGGAGCGTCTGGTCTGCGACCCTCAGAATGTTATCCACAAGGTTCAACCAAGAGAAACCTTCCATGCCAGCAACCTACCTACTTTCTACATTCCACCACGAGAGGATGTGAAGGTGAAGCTGACAGAGAATAACCTGAGTAATAAAGCAGTGGAAAGAGAGGAGAGAACAGTTACATTCTCTCAGGTGAGGGAGGACTCTGAGCCAGACCAGGGCAGAGCTTTGGGAGGAGGGGAGGAAGAGGACAAATCCTCTATCAAGAAGGAGGAACATGGGACAGTGACTGCACCAAAGGCTCATTCTCCAGACTCAGTCATCAAGAGACTGGAAAAGCTCAACGTGGAGAAAGAGGAACGTCAAAAGCAGCTTCAGCTGCAAAATGAGAGGGAGATGATGGAGCAGATCCGTCAGCAGAAGGAAATTTTGGAGAGACAACGCAAAGCCTTTGAGCAGCAGGGAAAGGTGGAGGCCTTGCAGAAGGTTGAGCAGAACAGAATGAAGGACCCCTCCCTGAAACCAACCAAAAAACCAGACAGCCGTCCTCAGTCCGTCCTCATCCTGCACCCCCAGAGCAGAGGGGAGCATGGGCCCACCATGGGTGGGACTCCAGCCTCATCAGTAGACATTAAAGGTCTCACTGTTGGGACCAGGGGAAGCTCTCCAGCCCACAGTGCCCCTAAAGATAGACCTGTCAGCATGTTCATGGAACATAGAGAAAGTCAGTTGGGGTCCACGATGGAACCCCAGTGCCATTCCAGGCCAGCTCTGGACCCAAAGGACCTCCCTGGCAGCCACTTCTCAAGGATAGAGCGCCTCCGGCAACCCCGAACTCCCAACCAGTCTACTGAGGAGACAAGGACAAGTGGTATATTCTTCACACCAAAAGACAATCCCTTTGGCCTTCAGTGAGTAAAAAGGCAGTGTGCTTCCCCTGTGGGCTTTCTCCTTGGGCTTTTTGTTCTGCTAGAGACCATTTTATAACAAACGGTCCAGAACATTGTTTCTGTACCCATTCAAATGAAAATCTGAAGGATATCCTGTAGAGTTAATTTGAAATGGGTATTTGAAAATGGTCTTCCCTCCCAAAAATTTTCTTCCCATTTCTGCTCGTGGTTTGTGCACAGAACAAGCAACAGGAAAAGGAAAATATTAAAAATACCTGTATTTTAATTTTTATCCTGCAGCAGAACAATGACATTTGAGACTCCAGAAGCAGAAAGGTACTATCCATATCCACCATGATGGGTAGAGTTCAGGCAGAATGTCACATCTTCTTGTCTGTTTAATACCTTCTTCTGAGGTATTAACTCAAATCCTGAAGAAGCTGCAGTGATTCCCAAACCTCATCACCTTAAACTTGTGATTTGGTCTTGATTGCTTGGACTGCACACTTGTACATCCTTGTGAGCTGGGCTGGTGTGGTGGGAAGGCTTTTAGGAGCAGCTGAAACATTTCTATTGTGTTGTGTTTCAGTGGGGAAGCAAGTCATCAATGCCCTTCCAAAACTGAACTAGCTAGGAAGCCATTTAAGATGCCGGGGTCTGGCAGAGGAGAGGTAAGTTATGTTGTGCTTATTTTGTCTTTTAATGGAACAAAGGAAAAAAAGTAATGTATCTTCTGCCAGTTGTCCCTCAGAAGCTTTGAAGAAGTAAAGTATAAAGCAGAAGGTCTGCTAGATATAGGAAGGGGAGATAGGACAGTATGGCAACCTTCACACCTTCTTTTTCATATCCAGAGAAGGGCAACAAAGCTGGTGAAGGGTCTGGAGCACAAGTCTTTTGAGTTGCAGCTGAACTGGGAGTGTTAAGTCTGGAAAATGGGCTGAGGGGAGACCTTCTCGCTCTCTCCAACTACCTGAAAGGAGGTTGGAGTGAGGGATGGTTGGTCTCTTCTCCCAGGTGACTAGTGACAGGACAAGATGAAATGTCTCAGGTTGCACCAGGGGAGGTTTTGATTGGATATTAGGAACAATTTCTTCACTCAGCCCTGGATACCCAGGGCAGTGGTGGAGTCCCCATTCCTGAATGGATTTAAAAGATATGTAGATGAGGCGCTAAGAGACATGGTTCAGTGGTGGCCTTGGCAGCTGGGTTAACATTTGGACTTTGATCTTCAAGGTCTTTTCCAACCAAAACCATTCAATGATACTACGAAGAAAAAGCCCTGGTAACATTAATTCATAGCAGAAAAGGTTCTTTTGGTCTTGATGGCAAACACGGCCCAACACAGTCTTGTCTTGGTTTGGTTTAATGTACATTTGAGTAACATCCATGGTTGTCCATCTTCACCCTGCCATCTTGTTTTTGTTCTGCCTGGCCCTGGTTGTGTTTTGTTTGGGCTTTTTTCACACTAGATATAATATTTTGTCCTCTCCGTGGGGTGCAGCCAGTAAAGGCCATGCTTGAGCTATGCTATGATGCCAAACATTAGGATCTCCTTTTTCTTTTACAAACTTTCTTTATTTTTGTTGTTGCTTTTGTTTTATCATTTGGTCAAGCAGGTTCCCAGACCGACCCATAAAAAGAAAGCCCGCATGGCGCGGACACGCTCCGATTTCTTGACTAGAGGTACTTTTGCTGATGGGGAGGGGGATATGGAGGAAGATGATTACGATGGCAATTTTGAGTTCCTTCTCTCCTCTGACCAACCTCCTCATCCTGAGGCAGTGCCTGCAGCCCGGCTGGGCCAGGCCTGTTACAGTGACTCCGAAATGGTAATTTTTTCTGCTGTGGTGGGGACAATGAAACAAGGGAGTGAGTGGAGCTGTGGAAGCCTTTCCTTGCTAACCTTAACTGTAACCCTCCTTTCCTATTCTTACTTCCAAGGATGATGGGTAAACTCAGTGAACACAGCAGAAATGGATGCAAAATGGGGAAATAATTTCTATTTCCTGGCCATAGGGATGTTTTCTGTCTTTATTGAATATGAGCTATGGTTTCCATATCTATCCTAGATGACTGGAGCATGTATTGCACAGCTACATGTTTTTGGGGGGGTTTTAACCTCAATAACAACATCCATGTAGAATCTTTTTGCTCTAAAAAGGATCACCCATCCAGAGAAAAGGTCAAAGCAAATATTGTCCAAAAAGCAACAGGGAAAAACTATGTAAATCTTTCTGCTCCCATTACTTTTTATTTTGTATCCTTAGCTGCAGTATCTGATGTTTATTCAGTTACCAGAGCAATGCTGGCAGATGGTAAGAAAGCAAAAACATGGAAATTGAGCAATAAAAACATAGCGAGAATGAAATAGTGAGTTATAAAGAAAAGAAACCAACCACCTTAGAGACTTTTTCAAGCCCAGGAACTGGTGTCCCTTGGCAGGTCCATGGGCAATTCCATGCTGTGTGAACCTGAGCATTTGCATCTCAGGTTTAATCTCCCACCTGGATAAGCTGCTTTTGGAAAATCACAAACCGAGAGGTTTCAGGAGTTGAAGAGTCCAACGGCTTCCCACCCATTCTTTTTTTTTTTGTTGTTGTTTTTTTTCCTGAGGTATTGGAGATGTTCCTGTAGAAGATGTGGTTAAACACCAGGAATGGTCTTCTGCCCTTAGGGCTCAGGTGGGGCACTGGGTAGAGCTGCCTTGCTCCTCTGCTCCAGCCACAGTCCTGGATGTGGATCTGAGTACAAAACCAAACCAAAGCATGAGACCCAAAGTCAGCAATTCATTTTGTACTATGGCATTGCCTTGGGTCTGGCAAGCATCTTGTGTGATCCTAAAAATCAGTTTTTCCAGGGAAGGCAGATGGCCAAGGAGGGCTTTTTGTCACTTTTCTGTTAGCAGCTTTCATTATAAAGGAAAAAAAATTCCCAGGATAATTTCCTTATGGGAAGGGGACAGAGATTTATGAATTCCATGAATCTTCAAGGTTGTTCCAGGGATTTTGAGCCAGGAGTACTCCAAACCTGGTTGATGAACTGAGATCACTTCGATGTGTCTTTGTGAACCTCCTTGCTTGTAGGTCAGGAAAGGGAGAATTTTCTGTAGTAAAATGTAGGATTTTCCATAACCTGGCTGAAGATCGGGGCGAGGGGCCATGCTGTGTACCTGGAGGCTACCCTCTCATAAAGCCTTAGGGGTTTTTCTAGCTGTAGAAACCTTTCCTACTGAGATGCAAAAGGTGCATGGCAAGCTCCATCCTTGGGAGGGACCTGGCTCATCACACTCTTGTGGTGCTCCTTGGGACTCTGCTTACCTGGTTTAACAGCTCTCACTGCATGCGAGTAATAGTAGGTGCCGAATGTCTCTCTTCTCTCGTGTCCCTCTTCTTCTTTGCTCTCCATCACTAGTTCTATCTAGTGCTCAGCACTTTCACCCCTCATGTGGTTAAGTTCTGGTACCCATGTAGTCATGTCCTCATCCATACCCTACGTCTGTGTGGCCTGACAACGTGTACAGTGTTTCCATCTATACTCTGCATTGCAGGTTTGGGACCAACCCTTTGTCTTGTGGCCTTTCTGGGTCAGGATCACAAAAAATAGCAAAAATTTGTGACTGCTTATTTGTATTTATTAGCAGAGCCCAGGTGGGTGTTGCAGATGGTGGAGCAGCCTATGGTAGAGCAATACTGGTGCATGATGGTTTGGGTACAAGCTCAAGTAGGTGGATGTCTGTCTAGACACATTTGTTGTGTCTTGTGATGTTCCCATGAAGACAAGTCAGGCAACTGCCACAAGCGAGCTGGTTTCCCTGTTAGTGAGTAGCTTATTCATACAGCTCCTCCCCCTGGCTACCACTTTCCAAAAAGCCACTTTTGATGTGCTGCTCAGCAGCCGAAGGCTACTGGATACACAAGAGATCACGAGTGAGCTTGTGAAGCTGAGCATGTGATAGCTCACCAGCTGCACTGGCCTGCACCTGCCTGTTTTGCCAGTTGGTTTTTCACCCTCAAGTCAATGATTGTTTAGCTCCAGCTGGTAAGTAGAGGTCCACCAGAAACCTGACCTAAGTCTGTGGTATCCCAGAGCAGTGAAGACCAAGAGCATCTTCAGGCAGACCTGAAATCCAAGGTGCACCAGTATAGAAGGTGATTGATGAAGGTATGGTTGACTCCAAGGAGCCTTTAAGGCTAAAGAGCTTCCTGACAAGACCAAGCCCTTCGTATGCTGCTTCAGTTTTTTGGCTAGTGAATGGGTGAGGATTAATATTCCCTCTGGTGAGACAAGTAGAAGTGGGAGGAATGGCTCCTGGCTGTGGTCAGCACATACTAATTGTTGTTTGCACCTAAGCCTGGAGAGCTTTCCTGCGTCAGATAAATGGAAAGCCTTGCGTAAAGGAACCACACCAGAAATACCTTCTGAATACATCCTCCTTTGGCAGAGGCTCTTAGAGGGACACCTCCATAATGAAGCATTATGAATTTAGGTCCAGCCTCCATCCTAAAACCTCAAATAGCCACACATCAGTCCAAGAATCTGCCACCAGCTGATCCCAAGCGTGCCTGAAGAGCCAGCAGTGAAAGAAGATCTCATTCTGAGCCATGCAGAGGGGGGAGCTTGTGCAGTAGATATGATATGTATTTTAAAAAGAAAGTGTGGGTGGTGCCTTATGAGGACTCATTAAATGGCTTTGAAGTAGGGAAAAAAGGAAATAAATGCCCCCACAGAGTCCTTTTTTTTTTTTTTTTTTAGAGAGAAACCAGAGAACTACGAGTGATAAAAAGGTTGCAATCACTCAAACACAAAACTGTATCATGGAGGCAACTATTTTAACAGGTCATTTGTAACAGCAAATAGTAGGGTTGGGCTGGATAAAAATCACTTTCAGGGGGGGTTGAGGGCTTATTTTTCCCAGTATCTGTCCACAATTTCTGCGTCAACATCAGCTAAATGTAAGAGTGAGTGGATCAGGAAATCATTGGATGGTTTAGGCAGTTTTTTTCTTTCCCAGTGACGATTTTGCCTTATGTGCTGCCATCTCCTGGCTGGTAGAGAGGTTAGTCCAGGGGTGAAGAATAAAACCTTGAAGAAGAAAAAATGTAATCCATGTGACTCCCTTCCAGCCTATATTTTATATCATTTTATTCAAAATATTTTTAATAGAAGAAAAATAAATGCTTAAAACCACAGTGTGGTCAACTGAGACAGGTGATGGGAAAGCTACAGGAGATATTTGAGTGTTGTCTCCCTAATATAGCCTGCTTCACTACTTCCCTCATGCCAAAAGTCTCTCCTCCAGGAGTCCAACTCCGAAATCCCAGCTGCAATTGGAAAAAAGAACAAAAATAGCTATTTTTTTACAAATATGGGAAGACTATTACTGAGCTGTTTTATGGAATCCCGTTAGGTTGAATCATTGCAAATTTATTTTGCACTTAAAAATTATTCCAGGGCATTTTAAATAGTGGCAAAAATGAAGATCCTTCATGTTAAAGCTCCAAAATCTTTAATTGCTAAAGGGTTCATTTTGACATGTCCTTGGCACAAAGACTTTAGTCTTCTCTGCAAAGGTCTCAAAAAGAGTTAGAGGAAGAAACTCTACTGAGACAGATCCATGGATTGAAGGTTCTTCTGGTGCTAGGAACACCAAAAATCACTTTGTTGTGCCTAAAGGTAATGGCTAACATCCCTTGTGGGATGGAGAGCTGGGCTGCCCATACTAAAATGAGGTGGTCATTGATTTTTGTCATAAGTTGCTCAAGGAGAAAGAAGATTGGACCTTGATGTAGGGTTGGGGCATGGGAAATACCTTTCTTTTTTCACAGCTGTTAAAATACTTCTCTAGTTGTAGCTGGCTTGACAGGACTGGAGGTTTTCAGCTGTAGACAGGTAGAAATAAAGATGTAACAGGTGAAATATCGAACTTTTGTTAGCAAAAATATGTCAATCAGCTGGCATCCCAAGAAGTGTCTTGCTTTTAAGTGCTTTGTGCTTGGAATCGTTACAGACGGCGCAGCGATTCACCTCTGGGGAAGGCCAAACGAAGCTGCACAAAACCATGTCTCAGGGGGAGATTGGGAAGCTGGTGGCCACACAGAAGAACCTGGCTCCTGACGGGAGGTAGGAAACATGGCTGGAGGTGAGAGACAGGTTTCTCCTGTGTCCTTCTTGCTTTCCACCTTGCTGAACCACCTTGGCTCCTTTGCAGCTCCACCAGCCAAAGATAACACATGAGTTACTTAAAGATAGCACGAGTTACTTGTCCCACATGACCATGGACGTGGCCAATTAGACAAGGCCATCCTACTTAAATTGCAGTGAAGTTTTGACATCATGGGTGAGACATCCTGTTCCAAACAACTCAATTGCATGCATGAAACTTTTATTTCTTGCCTTTCCTCAGAGCGTACGGTCTGTTTTTTCTGGTAGATTTAACTGTGTGGATTTAACTTCTCCTCAAATGAGAGTTGGGGAGATTTGAGGCAGTTTTGTGTAGAAGGACACATTCATAGTTAATGTTGTTCTCTTTCCACAATTTATTTCCAGGAGTCAGCGAGCCAAGATGAGATTTTGGGTGAAGGGAAAGCAGGGAGAAAAGAAGACCCCACGGGAGAAGCTTGCTACCCAGTCTGAGCTGCTCGAGCTGTATGCAGAGCCAGAAGCCCCCAGCAGGGAGGTGATTTCTGGCTTGCAGCTTGGTGAAGGTAAGGCTTAATGCTACAGCCAAGTGTGGCCTACTATCTTGGGGCTTGGGTAAAGGCACAGAACTGAGGAAGATTGGTTTGTATGTGGAGTTCGGGTATCTGTAAGTGGGAGAATCCTTCTACTCTGGTGTGGTCCAGTGGAGGCTGCTGTGGGAAAATGGATTGGGAAGATGCACAGGTTTAATGTCCTGGTTCATGTCCCTTGAAACGTCAGAAAGTAGGTTAGAGGGTGGGATCCAAAACAGATCTTCAGCAGTTCCATATTGCTTGTCCTCCTGGAAGCTGAATGGATGTGGACAGGCAATTCCCCTCTTGATGAAGGGAGAAACCAAAGGAGAAATCAGATTTAATCATCCTGCAAGTGCTTTTCTCCCCTGCAGGTTTATTCTGATGCCCATCTCCCTATTTTAGTGGCAGAACTGTTCTTCAGTCTCTTTCCCCCTTTTTTAATTATCACCCATAGAGTTGGGTCCTCACCACCTGACCCCTCCACGAAGCCCTGAGCTGTCCGGTATCTACCGTCGGGAGTTTAAGGAGAACAAGGAGCCTTCTCCCAAAGTGAAACGCAAGCGCAGCGTCAAGATCAGCAACGTGGCCCTGGAGCCCGTGCAGTGGCAGAACGACTCGCTGCAGATCATAACCAGTGCTAGTGACTTGAAGAGCATGGATGAGTTTCTCCTGAAAAAGGTAACTCCTCACTGCCCCAGCGAAATCATCAGAGGGAGGCAACAAAGCCATAATTATCTTGGGGGTTGCACTAGAAATGTTAATAATTCATCTAAGGGTGCAGGTTAGCAGGGTGCAGGTAATGCCTCAGGACTGGTCTGGGAGGAAAGACAGACAGGCTGTGTGTGCAGCACATGGTTGTGCTGGCCAGGCACAGCAGTTTTGGTGCTTCCCTTGCTCTGAGTTGGCCCTGGTGGCGTCAGAAATGTGTGATGCAGGAGTTGAAAGCTGCAGGGAAGTATTTGTGTTTCTAAGATGGAGTGCAGGAGAAACCACCTTATAGTCACTCTGGGTTTTGCCCATGGTGAAGTGGCTGCTTGTTGCTGCTGCTTCGTCTCACTTCTCACGTGGGCACATAAATCCCTTTGCTTTCCCAGATGAATGAACTGGATAATGAGGACAGCAAGAAGGACACACTGGTGGACGTCGTGTTCAAAAAAGCATTGAAGGAATTCCGACAAAACATCTTCAGCTTTTACTCCTCAGCATTGGCAGTAAGTGACTGGATGGTGGGTGAGAACTTCCACCTCCAGGAGAGATAAGATGTTCTGAGTCGTCCTGCTGGTGGAGGCGTTGCTGAGATTTCCATTCCTGGTCTGCATATCCCAAATGAAGGATGTTCTTCCTTTGCATTCAGTCCCATGAGCTGTGAAGTTGGACTTTTTTAATTGCCCAAATTCCACCAAAAAGTTCCCTCTAAGACCAGAGCTGGCATTTAATATCCTTGTGCTCTATGCACCAGGAAGCCACCCTGCCAGATGTCATGAACCAACTATTAGATGATACTTTTTTCCTTCTTTTAATCATACTTGGACTTTCCCTGAGCATTTTGAAGCTGGTCAGGCTGCAATGATTGTCTGAAGCAGAATGGATAGTCCAGGGTGTGTAAAAATCCCTTTTCTTTTTGCTTCTGTTTCCCTGAAAGATGGATGATGGGAAAAGTATCCGCTACAAGGACCTTTACGCCTTATTCGAGCAGATTCTGGAGAAGACCATGAGGCTTGAACAGAGGGACTGGAGTGAATCTCCAGTTAAAGTCTGGGTCAATACCTTCAAAGTCTTCCTAGATGAATATATGATCGAGTACAAACCCTTGGACTACACCGCTGTGAAGGTAAGCAGCACTTTTCTTCAGCCCCTTGGAGATTTGGGGTCATGCTCTCTGTATTCACCTCAGTTGTCCTCTCTGTTTTAAGCTGAGGTGTACAACACAAGCCTGCTAGAAAGCCAGGTGTGACTTGTTGGTTGTGTTTCACTGGGCTCAGCAAAGCCCAGTGAAAAAAAAAAAAACCTTTGGGATGAGCTGGGATTTGACCAGTGTCAATGTGTAGATGTTGTCTGCATGTCAAAGATGCAACCATCCATGGGCAGTGGGAAAGGCAGCTCCCAGGGCTTCCTTTTTAGTTTTTTTGGAGGGTTTTTTCTAACTTTGAGGGAAAGTAGAAGAGAGCAATGCTCTCCTTGTCTCTTGACCTCTTCTCAGGTGACTGTTGACTGTGTTGCAGAAGAGGACAGGAGCAGTGGCTGTCCATGCGGTTTTTCAAGCAGAATTTGCAGTGGGCCTTTCACAAATCTGAGCTCCTTGCTTTCTGCTCCTTATTGTCTGCAAGGACAATCATGGGGTTGAGACTGGGCTGGGCTTTGGAGATGCTGTTTATTGTCCTTCTGGTTCTTCTGCTCCAAGTCCTCTCCAGGCTCCTCTCAGGCTGAGCATCGGGTCTGGCTGCAGTGCTGTGCCATGTCCTCCTTGTGTGTCTTCCATGAGATGGGAGAGCTTTAGGTCACTGATGCTGGGCTTAGAGGCAGAGCAGCTCATCCCAACTTGGGAGAGGAAGATGAGGACAGTTGTCTGAGGGATTTCTGAGAAAAGGGTGATCTGTAGGAGAATTATCTATAGTGACATCTCCTCACTGGAGAATGTGGCTGGAAAGCAGTTGGCAGTTAGGTACAAGACTTCCATAGGCTTCACCTGGGGAAATTGCCCGTGAATACACTTGCACCTCTTTCTGTTACCAGGTACCAAAAACGGAACGAAAAAAGAGAAGAAAAAAGGAAGCAGATGTGGTGAGTTGAGCATTAAAAAATTAATGGACTTGTGACCAGAATCACGAGTGGTAATAGACCTGCTCATTATGGGTCTTCTACTGAGATCTGAACTTCACACCCTAGTGAATGTGAAGACATGAAAACATGTTGTAAAAGGCTGGATGAGGTGGATCGGGTTTGCTTGATGAAGAATCACTGTAGGTTGTCCTCTGAAAACATGGTGATGTCAGGAGTTACTATGGAAGAACAGAGGGCAAAACCAAGTGTTGCTCTGGGTTTCTGCATAAACTTAAGGTGTGTGTTTTCCAGGGGTGGCAGATGACATAAAGGTCCTTTCTTCATAAAGGATGCGTTAGTACTAGGAAGGATGCAGATGCAGAGCAAAAATAGGGCTGTGGATGCATAGAAGACCTTTGTAACATGGAGAGGCTGAGCAACCAACCTCAGTTAAATGCAGTTCCCTTGTGTGGGGTTCTCTATGGGGTTATTAAGCTGCAAAGGAAACAAAAATAACAAATAACAGATAAAAGTTGGCAGCCGACTGTGTTCATTCATCTCCCTGTTTTGCAGCAAACTCTTCAACCATCTCTTTCTTCTGACCACCCCATCTTTCTCGTTGCAGGTGGAAGAGCACAATGGTCACATTTTTAAGGCAACCCAGTACAGCATCCCCACCTACTGTGAATATTGCTCCTCCTTGATCTGGATAATGGACAGGGCTTCTGTTTGTAAATGTAAGACCTCTCTCTTTGCCCCTTTTTTCTTGTGCTTGTGTCACAGTGATGGATTTTGAAATGTTTCCTGCTGGTTCCTGCAACCTCACTTTCAAATAATTTGGGGTTTTTTTCATATTAGAAGAGCTTCGGGGACAGATCCTATAGGTTTTTGAAGTCATCATGTAAATTCATCCCAACAGTCCTTCCAGTCATCATAGTGGGGTTGATTTTGTGGTTTTCTTATCCCAGAAGGTCCTGTGTCCAGCCCAGAAAGTCCTATGGTCATCCCAGAAAGTCAAACCACATTTAAGAGTCACAGTAAAAGGGAGGGTAGACAGTCAGATACAGAGAATGAACCCTATGACTTTAACCCACAGGATGCCTGTGGGTCTTGTGCCCATGTTAAATTCATTTGACTTAGCCCATTTGATGTCCAGGCACATTAATTTTTTGAGAGGTCAGGAGAGTAGAGGTGGGCCAATGGAAAAGGTTTATCCGTCATGCTGTTTTTCCTGATGTTTCTTTGCTTAAGTTGAAGGTATCAATCCTGGGGTATTTCAGGCTCATCCAATGTGAGAAGAATACAGATGAGGGCTTGGTTATAACCTCTTGGAGGGTTTCAGTGTCTGATAGCTCAGAGGAACTCATGGATTATTTTCCAACTTCATCTATCACGGTTTTTTGGTAATATTTCAAGTGCTTAAATAAGGGACCTTTAATATTAAAGGCTTCATTTTTTTTAGTGGATCTAATATATACTTGGGCCCAGGGAACAGCAAATTCAACATGTTTTTAACCTCCTGGTCCTGAGAGGAGCTACTTAATTCATATTAATACATATTTCTCCAGTGATCTGACTTTTTGGATTATTACATTCTCCTTTTTTCCTTTGCAGTATGTAAATATGCTTGTCACAAGAAGTGCTGTCTTAAAACCACAACCAAGTGCTCCAAAAAGGTAAATGTCTCTTATTCCTTTTATTCCATTAAATACCTTTCAGATTACAAATCCCAGGCATATATGAAAAATATTTGCAGGCACAGAGTCTGATACAACTCTGGCAATAACTCTCCTGCAAGAGGCCTCCGTAATACACAGCCTCCATAAGATGCAGGATTGCATTTTCCCAATAAATAATCTGAATATAGATTTGAATATATAGAAACTGGAATATATTTGCTTTGGTACACTGTTTTTGCTGCCCTCCTTCCCTTGCTGGCAGTGTTTCTGCAAGAGCTGGTAACACCACATGGGAGTTTCTGCTCTACAGATGTGGGAAGTTCAATGAAATCTCCCAATTTGCTTTTTCCAGCATCACTCACAGATCCTTGGAGCCTTCTTGTTTCTTGGGGCTTCTCTGTACAAACAAAGTGCTTGTGCTGTACCTAAGGAGGCATGGTCACTGTAGCTTCCCACTTGCAGTTGGAGGTCCTCTAAGAAGGTTCTGGCTTGTCTGTGCTTGGTAGATTAATGTTTTTAGGGTTCAGTGATGAGGAGCCACAAACCACCCATTATGTTTTGAGAAAGAGATCTTTATTTTCTGGTAATGGTTGATCTTGTAACCATTAGACTTGGCCCAGCCTGGATCCCTTTCTCCAGGTCTATGGAGAACTTGAGCAAACACTAAGCTCATCTGGTGTAATGGCCATAGAATTTTTTTCAACCACTCTTGGTCCTCATTTCAGAGTTACTTGACTTGAATGAAGGAGCACATGGGTTTTGTGGCCTTGCATTTGCTGATGGTTTTAGCAGCCAAGCAGACAGGTTCAACTGCAGTTGATGAATTTCAACTGGTAGCTGAGACCAGATGTTCCTGGGATGTTGTTTTTTTTTCCCTAGTGAAAAAATTGCAGTGTGTGAATCTTCCTCACATTACCCACCAGTGCCTTTTTTCATGCTTTTATCTGGCATCATGTTTGTTCACAGATATTTTGCAATCACTGATGCTGTGAGTTAATCTGAGTACCCAAGACTCAGATTTACCTGTTCTGCTTTGTATGTCCTCTTTGGGCAGTGAAATAATCCCTGGAGATGGTGCTAGAGGGACAGGAGGTAGGGGCCCACCATGCCCAGCTGTGTTGGCACTGATATAACTACAGTTGAAGTGGTTAAAGAAATAAAATTCAGATTTTTATGACTTCAGGTGCATGTCCAGAGAGAGCTCTAGCATTTCAAGATGTACCTTGCTGGCTGTCCTGTCCTCCTTTTCTGGTGACTTCATTAGACATCTAGGTTGCCTGGACCATCTGAAGAAGTTTCAACAGCAATTGAATGCGAGCACTGTGCCAGCATTGCTTCCTGAAAGGATTTTAACCCCTTTTCTTTCTTTTTTTCCTTTTCCCCCTCAGTATGACCCCGAGCTCTCCTCTCGACAGTTTGGTGTGGAGCTCTCCCGCTTGACCAGTGAGGAGCGAGCGGTGCCAGTGCTGGTGGAGAAGCTCATCAACTACATTGAAATGCATGGGCTGTACACTGAGGGCATTTACAGAAAATCAGGGTCAACCAACAAGATCAAGGAGCTGCGGCAAGGACTTGATACAGGTAAAAGGATGGGAGGAAAAAACACACGGGGAGAAAAATCTCTGCAGCAGCAAGGTTGGCTGGAAGGAAGGTGGGATGCAAAATAGAGGACCACTCCTGTCTTCCCTGACTGTGGGCTGTGAAAATACAAGCAATGCTTTCATGTCTCTAGCCCAAATCAGTTCTCCAGCCACTGACTTACACCTTTTTGGGTGCAATGCATTAAAAATGTCCTTCTAGTTGAGGCTAAAACACCACCTTAGAAATCCTGGTCCACCTCAGGTTACTTGCCCTGGAAAATGTTCATTTTAAGACATGGAGCTGAAAATAGGCAGTGGATTTCTTGACACTGAACGCATTGTCAAGAACCTTTTCTATCCTAGAGTAGCATCTACAGCTTCATATTGATCGTGGCCTCTTGTTTTTCTTCTTTCTCCTTGATTCACTGCCCAACACAGACATTGATAACGTCAGTTTAGATGACTACAACATCCACGTCATCGCCAGTGTGTTCAAGCAGTGGCTCCGTGATCTGCCCAACCCTCTCATGACCTTTGAGCTCTACGAGGAGTTTCTGCGGGCAATGGGTAAGGAATCTCCTTCATGATGCCATTCCCTTGGCAAACCAAAACAGTGGCCACTTCTGGTGCCTATTTACTCCCTGCTCCAAATCATCTGGTTTCGCCAAATCATTTTTGTCCAGTTTCAAAGTCTGATTTTTTGGCAATAAGGGGTTTTAATGCAAAGCCACAGGAAGTTCAGTCTTGCTTCTATTGGTGGCACATGTTTCATATGTGGCTCAGCAGATTCCAGCCCATAGTGCCTTTTAAGAAGTAAAGTCAGCTGGAATTGAGAAAGTATCATTTTAAATCTGAGGAGGAAGTAGATGATGGTGCTTTGTCCACAGGCCTCCAGGAGAGGAAGGAGATGGTGAGGGGAGTGTATTCTGTCATAGACCAGCTCTCACGCACCCATCTCAGCACCTTGGAGCGTCTCATCTTCCACCTGGTGAGGTATGTTGGCAGCTTCAGGCACCAGGCAAGGGGTGGATATTCAGACATCTCTTCGTACAAAAATAGCCAAGACCAGAAGCTGGTGGGACAAAGGATAGGGAAGAGCTTTCAGGTCCATCATGTCTCTCAGGAGGTGGTTCCAGAGCTGTTTTTCCAGATGATGTTCATATTGATGAGCAACCTCCACAGCACTTTGTTCCTAGTACCTGCGAGTCCTTGGATCCTCTTGCCACTGCAGGGACAGGATGTTTCAGTAGAAAACACTGGTTCTTTTTCTGTTTTGGGGGGACACCTGAGATGTCTTTAGGTTTGTCTTCCTCCATCAAGCAAAGATGAGGGCTGAGCAGTGCACTTGCTTGCAGAGTGAGATAGTGCTGTAGAAGTATCATCTCCTCTATTCACCCTTGGCTATGCGGAGGAGGTGAATTGGATGTGCCTTCAGCTCTGACTTCTCTCTTAATCCCTATTTTTTTCAGGATTGCTCTCCAAGAAGAGACCAACCGAATGTCAGCAAATGCCTTGGCCATTGTCTTTGCTCCCTGTATCCTCCGCTGCCCTGATACGACGGACCCGCTGCAGAGCGTTCAGGACATCAGTAAAACAACCACGTAAGAACATGGTGCTGGGTGATCAGCTCCATTAGCATTGAATTCACGTCTTGATAACCCTAAATTAGAGGGGAATGGCTCAAGTATAGAGAGCTTTAGCGTGGAAAATATAAACACGTATTCAATGCATCATTGTGAAGATGCTTCACATTCTCTCAGTCCCCAAGAGGTTGGTGAAGATGGATTTTTAAGTGTTGAACCATCCATCAACTTGTGCTCCTACCCGGCACATCTCAGCAGGAAGAGGTGGAGCTCATGCTGACATGGTTTTCTAGTTAATCCCATTTTGGGCAAACAGATCTTTATTCTTACTTAATTTTATCCTTTTTTTATTTGAGGAGGTGAGCTTGTTTGGTCTGCAGCAATATTTATGCTGCGTTCTTGGATTTCTTTAAGGTGTTTGGCCTAATTGCAAAGATTTTACAAGGAAAAAGTACGGCTCTTGCCCAGATTCAGTTTGTCTCATATTATAGATTGAAAAATAGATAATGGAGACAATTACGAGAATAGAAACCATACAGTGAAGGGCTGGTCTTCTGAAAGAGGTGGGTTTACCTCCAGTAAGTTATAATAGTTGAAGACCAGAATGTCCTTAGACCCCCAGCTGTGTGGAGCACTGGTCCTTCTATGGGATTCCTTTGTAGTTTCTCCCTTAGCCTTTTGCTGTGGCACATCCTCCCACTGTATTAGGTGGAAGGGTTTATTTTTCGCCCCAAATATGCTCCTGGCAGCATTAAACAGCTCAGCTGAAGGAGCTTGTTGTAGCACTATGATGTGCAAGTGAGTCTCAGTTTGTAACTCGGAAGCAACCTGCCTTTCCCAGGCTTGGAGTTCCTTGACCCTTCTTCAAAGGGAGGAATTTCTCTGGTGAGATCTGTGGGGGGGTTTAATTTCTCTAGTCTGAGTTCCTTGATCCACTCTCTTTTTAGGGGGAATTTCTGCTACCCTTGTGTTTCCAGCTGGACCTTTCTCCTTCCTTCAGGCAAGACAGGGCCATTTCAGATCAAATAATTTCTCCCTCCCATTTTGTCATCTGTTGGTGTTTTGTTTTTTTTCCCTGTAGTTGTGTAGAATTAATTGTCATCGAGCAGATGAACAAGTACAAGGCTCGTCTCAAGGACATCAGCAGCCTGGAGTTCGCGGAGAACAAAGCCAAGAGCCGCCTCTCCTTGATCCGCAGATCCATGGTGAGATGCCAAAGCCACCTTTGTTCCCTTCTGTCCTTTCCTTGCCCTCAAATGCAACCCTACCTGATCTTTTCCTTCTTACTCCAGCCTCCTAAACCCCTTGCAACCTCCCACACAATCTCCCCTGGGTCAGATACCCTCAGCCCCATGGTGGTTCCTTGCCTTTGCAGGGAGTCATGCCAAAGCACAAGGAGATGGGAACGGTCCATGGAAACATGGTCGCTCCAGCTCAGACGCTCCTGATCAACGTTTTCACCTTCATTTGATCTTGTTTGGTGCTGGGTTGTGTCAAGCCTTTTCACTGACCGGCTCAATGTTGCCCCGTGGAGACACAGACCATCCATTTCCGTACTCTATCACATTATCTGAACCCAAAATGAGCTTCCCCAGAGGCTCTCCTTGCTTCTGCACCACCTTTTTGGGAGCCTCAAACTCATATCATTGAGCTTCCACGCTTCCTGGGTGCCAGTGGGCTGTGGTTGCACGCTGCTCTTGGCTTGTTGGGCTGCGGGAGAGGGATGGACTCGACACAATGTGGTCATCCCAGGCTTGGATGAAGGTGCCAAGAGGCCCCTCTGCTTGGCCCTGCCTGCTGTGGTCCTCAGCGCCATGTTGCTCCTGCTTTTTTGGGGAATAAAACCCAAGCAGGAGCTGCCTGAGGTTGTGGGCCTGGTACTGCAGAGCTGCCTCGCTCATCCCAGTTCAGGAAAAAAACCCAGAAAAAATGAGCAGAAACGGGTTTCTTTTTGGAGGGGCGATGGCATGTGCACTCTAACCTTCTGCTTTCCTTTTCATCTCCTCTCCAATCCAGAAGCCCGTACTAATTGCGGTTAGATTTATGAGCATAACCCGCGGTTCAATCCCGGTATGTATCCACTGCAGTGCGCCCCGCGCCAGCCCCTGCATCCCCCCTTGTCTGTCACCACCGCTCATTCCAGCCTCGTCCCACTGGCCATTCTCTGTGACGTTTGCCCAGCCCAGCCCCAAGCAGGTGACACTCCTCAGGGCCACCGTTTCTCCCACAGGTCCCTTGGGCACCAAGAGTTGGGGCTGGCCGGCGCTCAGCCATCCCTGCACGCAGCTCCTCAAAAAAAAACCACTCCCCACACTTCTAGCCCCTTTTCCCTTTCCTGCTATTTTTTTTTTTCCTATTTTCTTTTTCCATCCTGTGCTCTCCTTTTCTTTGCTTTTCTGGACTCATCCCTTCCCTTTCCACCCCAACTTCTGTTTGCTTAAGGTGCATTTCAGCATCAAGTTGCTTTCGCAGCACTGCTGTATCTCCAAATGGGAGATAAATCCCCCAAGTCGACTGCTATGGAGGTTACAAGGTGTCCAAAGGTCTCCTCCACCTTGAGCTCAAGATCAGGAGACAGAGGTTCGAATTGGAAGAGGTTCAGCAATCCCTGTATTCCCCAACTCCATCTCAGCTTGAGTTTGAGTTCCCAGCAAAACTGCAACAGGTGAAAAAAGCACCAGCAGGTTTTTGGGGCTGCTCTTCGCTTCCTACTGGGTTCATCCCACAATGCTTCTCCCAGTACTTCAGCATCCACCAGGGTCTGGAGATGAAGAGCAAAATTCAAGCTCTGTTCTCTCCTAACGCTGTTTCCCAAGCATGTCATTTTGCAGGGGCTTAAGTCCACAAGCTGGTGGGATCTTTGGGATCTCAGGGGTTTTGGCTAATAGGATTCTGAGTAGCTGTGCTTCAGCTCAGGAACCCACGTGAGAAGGTGCCATCAGAAGAACACTGGGATATAGGAGCAGCTTGGCTGTCAGAGAAAGGTCTCCAAGGTGTGATGTTAAGAGATGACAGGGGTAAAATGGAGCAAATCTCCAGCAAGAAAGGAGGCTCCTTTAACCTGCAAACCTCTTCCAGGCACGTGGGGAGTCAGAGAGGCCCGGGGATGTCCCAGCTGTAGGGTTTAAATAGTCCTATGGGGAGAAAAGCTGCACTGCAATGAGCTTATCAACAGGGAGATGCAGGTGTTGGGAATTCAGGCTGGTTGACATCACCTAAGTCCTGGTTGGTTCAGCATCTTGAATTTAGAAGATGTGATGTGTCTGGTTAAGATAAAAGCTTTCTGATGTCCATGGTGTCCCTCATGCCCCAAAATCCATATTTTTCTTCCACTTTGTGGAGCAGATCTGTAGAGCTGGGTCTCAGAATGTTTATGGTTCTCATGTATGTGAGATCAGCTTGTGTGATGAAGTGAGAGTTACTGTTGGCCAAAGGCATTGGTGGAGCCCTTTGTGATGCTCAGGAAGTATCAAGGACAGGGGAGAGAAGGATGCAAGATGTGATCTAATGATAAATCAGGAGTTCAAGTGAAAGCCCAGATGATTCTCCCACCCAGAGCCAACACATTCACCTGGCAGGTCAGACTTCCCATTGCATGGGCTGTGTGGGCTTTGTGGAAACCCCTCCTGCTGCCAGCAGGGCTTGCTGTGAAGTCTCAGTTGCAATTGGTCCATCAACTGGTCCCTCATCACCATCTTCACCACCTCCATCCTCATCACTTCCATCCTCACACTCTCCCTTGTGTTGAGTCCCTCTGGTACCTCTCAGCCTGGGGTGAGATTTTTGGAGGGTCCTGGGTATGACCACCACTGGTGCATCGAGGACTGATGGCCAGGGCCGTTGTCTTCACTCCTTGGGAGAGCAGTGTGCAACCACCTAAGATGGTTGCAAAGTTACCTTGGCTGGTGGTGGTGACACTGTTGTCACTCTCCAGGGCAAAGGACGTGTGCGACGTGGTGCTTACCCCAGCCCGACGTCTCCTGTCGCTGTGCGCCTGCCCTCGGTGACCGATGTCCCCGAGGAGACCATGAGCAGCGAGGAAGCCATGGAGATGGAGGTGACGGAGCAGCAGCAAGCAGCCATGCAGCAGGAGGAGAAGGTTCTGACTGAGCAGATTGAGAGCCTGCAGAAGGAAAAGTGAGTCTGTCCAGGGGTTCAAGGCATTATGGTTGTTATCCGACATCATATGGTTGATGTGCCACTTGTAGGGGGAGGTGGAGGATTCCATCCCTCCGTGATCTCATCAGTTCTCCTGCCCACCTTTGTGGTATCTTGGGTCAATGAGACTGGGTCACTTTTTGGCAGGGAGGAGCTGACGTTTGAGATGTTGACACTGGAGCCCCGTGCCTCTGACGACGAAACTCTCGAGTCCGAAGCCTCCATCGGCACTGCTGACAGCTCTGAAAATTTGAACTTTGACTCTGAAGGAGTTATCTCCGACCGTTCAGGTAAATCCAAATGTTCTTGGGGTTGGCATGGAATGGGTTGGGTTAGAAGGGACCTTCAAAGATCATCTAGTACAACCTCTCTGCAATGACCAGGGACATCTTCTAGTCAAGCAGGTTGTTCAGGTTTTTTGATAGTTTGAGGGGGTTTTTCCTGCACACTCTTGCCATGTAGCACTTGAAATGAGATGTTAGGTGTTAAAACACGTGGAGCTGGGGAGGTGGGTGGTAGCACCCAAGATTTGGTGGGGAGGCAGGTGCTCCTCCAGCACTGTTGTGTCATACTGGGTGATGCTACCTCCAATGAGAAGCTGAGAACATCATCTTGGCTCCATAGTGTGTGTCCCCTTAGGGCAGTGCCGAGACACTGGGAGGTTTGGAATTGTTAATCCTCTGGTGGACTTTCTCCCTCTCCTCACAGAGAGAAGTGTAGCACTTACCTCCCTGCGCCCTGCCAAGGCGGAGGGGCCGAGCCGGCTGCGAAGGCACCCCAGGATGCGGCTGGACACGGCAGACCCAGCTGAGGCCTCAGTCTCCTCTTCTTCCCAATCATCCACCTCCTGCTTGCCCCATCTGCCCCGGAAACGCTTCCAGATGTACTCCAAATCACCTTTCTACCGAGCAGGGGTCACCGGAGAGCCCCCTGAAGCCCGGGCAAGCCCCGAGGCCTTCATGGGACCTCTGCGTTATGCCGAGGACCGGCCTCAGTTCACCACCCGCGGGACCTTCAACCCAGAGAAGGGCAAACAGAAACTGAAGAGCGGGAAAAGTTCCTCTCCCAAAACCAAAGAGCCCCCAGATGGGGGGGCAGGAGGGGGACGCAAGAGGAACCCCGAGGCCGACTGCGCTGCTGCCCAACCCCTCGTCCTCCTGGGGAGCAATGAGTTCATGGTCTGAGACCGTACACCTCCTCGTTAGCACCAGAACAATGAGTTCTTCATTAAGAAGGGTCAGTGGGGGACAGTTCGAATGGTGGCCTTAATGGTTTGGGGGTTTTGAGACCTTTGGGGGATGGACTGGGGGTAGGGGAGGGGGCACTGGCCGGCTCCTGAGCCCTTCTCCTCAAAGCATCCAGCACCTGGGAGCGTTCTGCTCAAAGTCCTGGTGCTGACTCATACTCGGGAGGAGAAAACCGAGCCTAAAAATCCCAGCGGAGCATCCAGCTCTGCTCCTGCCCTCCGCGCTTTACCCGCCTCATCCACGCCAACGCCTAGCGCATGGAAAAGCGTTAAAGTCTGCCAAAAATCACCTTTTTTTAATTATTATTTTATTTTTTAATGTGACCTAACCACCTTTCCTCATTTTTTTTTTTTGAGACGATCAGTATTAAATAATAATAATAATAATCAAGGACTACTTGAAGCTATATTTGTTTATAAGCTGGTTACTGGAGTTTGTTGTACATATATATATTTTTATTATTTTTTTGTTAAATATTGTTCCCCAGATAGGACTTTTTTTTGTTTATTGTTTGGGGTGGGAGGGTATGTTTGTTTGGGTTTTTTAATTATTATTTTTTGGCCAGGGAGGAGAGAAGTGATGGGCTGAGCTGTCCTGCCAGTGTTACTGCTGGGTCACCATCCATCACTTTCCACTATAACATTGAGTTTTATTTGGAACAAGGAATCCCTTGAGGCATAATTAGCATGATTTAAAAGCAATGCCAGTGATAGGACTAATT
This sequence comes from Phaethornis superciliosus, assembly GCA_023637945.1. Taxonomy (NCBI): domain Eukaryota; kingdom Metazoa; phylum Chordata; class Aves; order Apodiformes; family Trochilidae; genus Phaethornis; species Phaethornis superciliosus. The sequence continues at coordinate 17,972,495 of JAJQWJ010000012.1, forward strand.
AGAAATGCTAGCTAATGACTCAGCTCTTCTTAATCCCTTCTGTGTCATCATCATCTGTCATCGTCACCAGTGGTGGGTACTTAAAACCCTCTGGAAAGGCAAAATACGGAGCCCTGGGATACTAATTAGATGAGTAAAGGCTGGATCCGTCCTCTCCAATGGGCTGCGTGTCGAGGGCTGAGTCTCATCCTCTCCCAAAATGCCACCAAAAAGGGGGAAAACACAAAAAAATTACGTTTCCCTGGATATCTTTTTTACCAGGCATCCCTGCATCCCTGGGCTTGGCTGACCAGCCTGTCCAACCTCACTCCCCCTGCCCAAACAACTGGTTTTTTTGAGCGATAGTTTATTTATTGGGAGGGCTCTTTGGGTTGGGGGTGGGTTTTTTTGGTTTTTTTGTGGATTTTTTTTATGTTTGGGGTTTTTTTGTGGAAAAAAAGTTACATTTTTAATTTTTTTCAGTGGGGGAAAGCAATGGATGCTGCAAGGCAAGCAAGGGTGTGGGACCAGCATCCGCCTGTGCACTGCATCCCCGGGGCAGAGCCAGACCAAGTCAGTCACCCCCCACCCAGAGGGGAAATGGGGTTTTACATCCCCAGAGGGGAAAAGAGGGATTTGGGGACGGAGCAAGGATGCGCTGGGAAGGTGAGAGCCCCAGGCCCCTGGGAGCTGGAAATAGCAGGAGCTCCAAACCAGCCAGTTTAGAGCCTCTTCACCAGAGCCACCAGCATTCCCCTGAGTGCAGCCTCCGAGTAGATAGAGAGATATATATGTATGGCTGTTTCTTTTGAGAGAAATATATATATATTTCCCTTATATATATATACATGTTCTATATATATATAAAGAAAATATATTGAGTATATGTTCTATATATAAAGAAAATCTCTAGAAAAAAGTACGTTCTCTGTATGTTAGAACAGACATAAAAGAATACATAAAGAAATGTTTCTTTATATATTTTATTTCTTTTGTGTTATGTATAAAGAAATATGTATACCATATAAAAGAAATATATATACTTCTTTATGTATATGTGTTTGTATATTATATATAAAGAAATATATATGAAGGATATATACTATATATAAAGAATATAATTCTTTATATTTTATCAATTTATATATAAATAAATGTATAAAAGAAATATATATAAAGAATATTTCTTTATGTATATATTTTATCTATTTATAAGGAAATATATGTAAAGAAAAGCTATATATATAAAGAGTATCTATTTCTTTATATATATTTTTATGTATGTATAAAGAAATATACATATTGCTTTATATATATTTTATAGAGAGAAGATATTTCTCTATGTATAAAGAAATATATATATATACCATATATGTTTGTATATTTTAAATATATTTCCTTATATATAAAAATGTATAGAATATACATAGAAAATATATTTCTTTATATATAGAATATAGTTGTCTGTGTATATATAAAGAAAAAATATATAAAAGAAATATATATATATATCTATATCTGTATTGATAAAATCAGGGCAGGGAGGGGCTGAGCTAACAGGCAATGCTGGACCCCTCAGAACTGGGGTGTCCCAGAGTCCCTGGCATCTCCCACTGCTAATGTCCTTGGCAAAGGGCTGAATCTGGGGGCAAAAAAGGATTTTTTCTGGAGTGGTGTGAATGTATTTACTACTGGCAAGGAGCAGGGGCTGGTAATTGTTATTGTTGTTGTTATTATTATTACTATTATATTTTTTTTTAAGTAATTTATAATTCTGCTGCCTGTAAATTAAACCCAAGTCTGTACATGAGCGGTGAATCTTCCTGGGTGTCGTGCTGGGGAGGGTTCAAAAATGGGGAAAAACATGAAATAAAAGTGTAATTCTGCAGAGTTCTGCCAACTGTTCTGGTGCCCAGGGTAGGAGGGGGCCTGCTCCTTGCACCCCAAGGTTCTGCTGGAGGGCTGGGGGGAGTTTCCATCTGCCCCCAGCCCATGGTTGCAGTGAGGGGATTTGGGGGATTTTTCCCCAAACCACCCCCCCCAAAACCTGCTCTGCCTCCCACCTTTTCACAGCATTTAATTTAATTCAGATAGTTTCTGTTCAGATCATTTAATTCAGATTGTTTAGTTCAGATTATTTAATTCAGATAAATTCTATTCAGGATTTTTTTATAATGCAGATTGTTCATAATTTTTTCACCCAGATTATTACCTTTTATTTTATGTTCAGATTCATTCTGATCAGATTCTGTTTAATTATATTCAGCTACTTTATTTTCAATTTATTTGATTTCAGATAATTTTGGATTACTTATGTTAATCTTATTTATATTCAGATTATCTCTTTTCAGATTGCTTCTATTCAGATTTTTTACCATTCAGATATTTTATATCTATTGATTTCCAGACTATTATAGATTATTCCTTTTAATGTTATTTTTATTCAGATATTTCCAGTCAGGTTATTTATATTTATTTTATATATATTCAGATAGCTTTTTTTCAGTCTATTTGTATTCAGATTATTTCAGGTTATGGCTATTAATCTTCTTTATATTCAGATTGTTTATCTCAGATTATCTATTTTCAGATTTCTTCTATTCAGATTGGTTTTACTCAGTTTTTCATGGGGTTTTTTGTTCTGGTTTTTTTATTATTTTTTTTCAGATTATTGGAGATGATTTCATTTCTGCCCAGATTATTTAAATCAGAGTATTTTTATTCAAGTTATTTATTTTCATTTTATTTATATTCCCATTATTTCAGTTAATCTTACTTATATTCTGATTGTTTAATTCAGATTATTGATAATTAGTTTACTTATATTCCGGTAATTTTTTTCTGTTTATTTATATTATTGACTTTTGCATTATTTGTGTTGATTATTGATATTTAACTGATGTGTGTTGTCCCCGGTGCCCGTCCAGATTAGGGGACCTGGAGTCACAGCGCGTGGAGCCCAGCTGCAAAAGCCTCTTTATTTGGAGTATAAAATGGGAAGGGAGACACCCTGGCCAGTGTCACTCCTGGGCTGACATCACCCTTGGGATGGCATCAACCTTGGCCAGGGTCACTCCTGAGCTGGCATCATCCCCAGGCTGGTGTCACCCTGGGTGCTAGTAGGTCCCCATGGGTGCTGGTGCCACAGCCAGGGCACCTTGGCTGAGTCCATGGGTTTCTCCAGCCTGGGTTTAGGACAGTGACACCCATCAAAGCATCCACCCCAAAGAGGTGCTTCAGGTGCATCTGGCACCTGCTTGGGGACATTCCTATGCCACCAGCTGTCAACAGGGAGGCTGGTCCCACATGCCAGCTGCCAGCAGCATCCCATGGTCCTGGCCACCACCCTGGAGATGGGACCCCAGGGATCTTCATGCCCTGCAGCAACCCAAGGTGAGGAGACACAGGGGTGACAGAACGCTGGGTGACAAACAAGATGTCATCAGGGTGTGTGCGGGGGGTCAGTTCTTGAACATGTCGCACAGCAGCTTCTCCATGGGGGTGTTGCCGATGGTCCGGCGGAAGAAGAGCAGCTCCACGCGCTCAGAGGAGATGAAACGCAGCGCCGGGAGGAGCAGCAACAGCTTCCCAAACCTGGAGGACAGAGCAGTGGCCATGGGTGGGTATCCCCACCCCTGGTGTCACAGGTGAAGTTGTGGGATGGCGGTACCTGACAGGCTGCCCAGGGTAGTGAGAACGGTTGTGTTGGCCCAGCATCACCTGTGATTGGTCCTGCAGGTTCTCCACCTGCTCAGGGTCCTTCAAGCCTCGGGTCTCTGCAGGGACAAGGGGGTGACAGAGTGGGGTGGGGACAGAGGGATGACCAGTGGTGGGTGCTGGTGGGTCCCTCACCTGGTTTGAAGAGCACCACGGCCTTCATGCAGGCAAATTCAGTGGGGTCAACAGCCAAAGCCTTGAAACGGCCAAGAGTCTCCTGCAGTGCCCGGATGTCCAGGCTGGCTGGCAGCAGCTTGCCGGGGACCGGCTCAGGGACAGCCAGCAACGGGCAGCTCTCCAGGGGCAGAGACCACTGGATGGCACAGAGCAGGAACAGCTCACTCCACGCTTCCTCCAGCAGGATCACCTGGGGTGAGCAGGGGGGAGGCCCAAAAACCCCTGTCACCCCGAAGCCTCCAGCACCTGAAGCCACCAGAGTTGGGGAGCAGACCTTAAGACCCTACGGTGAGTGTTGTGGGGATGCTCCAGCCATCCCCATCCCATATGGTGTCTACAATTTTTGGGATCCCTAATTCCCCTAGGGGTGTCCCCAACCCCACCTGGTCACGAAAGGGTAGGTTGGAGAAGACGGGCAGGTTTTTTGCCCATTTCACGGCCATGAAGAGGAGACGTGCTGAGGTCTCGTAAATGTTTTCGGGGCCGGCTGCTGGGTACGGTGCCACCTGGTACTCGCTGGCTGCTCGCTCGGGCTCACTGCCTGTCACATCCACTGTCTCATCGGCTGCTGGGACAGAAGGGGACACTGGTGGTCAGCCCACTGTAAGGACATCCTGCTGCCTGTCCCCTCCCCATCTGCGGCCACCTACCATCCTCAGGCTCCAGCTTGGCGCAGGTCTCAGCGGTCATCAGGCTCGCCATAAAGCGATGGTTGGTGGGTGGTGTGGGTGCTCGAGGACCAGGGGTGGTGGTGACAGTGGCACCAGGACCACGAGGAGCCGGGCAGGGGCTCGGGGGGACCTCACGAGTGGTGGCCACATGCTCGGGGGGCAGCTCGGCATCCAGTTCGATGCTGTCCAGCCGGACCTGGGCCGTGCTGCGGGGCTGGCGCTCGTTCTGCACAGCTGTGGGGACAAGTTGGCATCAGCACTGGCCACTCTGTTGTGACCCCTGCCACTATGCATCCCCTACCCATCTCACCATCTTTGTTCATGCCAGCTTGGAGGCACTTCTTCAGGCGGCAGGCCTGGCACTGGTTGCGATGTGCCTTGTCCACCGGGCACAGCCCTGTCCCTGCCTGGCACCTATAAAGAGAGGTGGCACTGGCTGGCAGCACCTGGGGTGGCCCCTGTCCGTGGGGCAGCCTATCCTGGGATAGGGTGTGTGCCACCACCATGGGTGCCATGTCCTGAGGTGTCTGTCTCTGTTGAGCATCATGTCTGCCACCCAGTGTCCCCAGTGGGTGCCCTGTCCCCTCCATGGCTGGACTGGGATTACCCAGCCTTGATGGGTTCTGCCACCATGGGTGCCCTGGACTTGTTCCATTGGGTGTCTGTTCTCCAGTTGCTACCTTGATGGGTGTCACATCCCCTTGGGCATCCAATCTCTGGATCCTAGCCCTGCTAGCTGTCCATACCATGGGTCCCTACCCCACTGGGTGCCATCCCCTGGTTCCTTTCCCTGTTGTGTCCATCTCCTGGGTCCTTACCCCTCTGGGTGCCTTACCCCTCTGGGTCCCTGCCCCATGGGGGCTTCCCCAGCCGTGTCCCCACCTGTAGATGAGCTTCCTGCGGACACTGCGCTTGAAGAAGCCGCTGCAGCCGTTGCAGGCGTAGATGCCGTAGTGCTTCCCGCTGCTGGTGTCCCCGCACACCTTGCACAGCAGCACGGGGCTCAGTGCCTTGCCAGGGGCCGGGCTTAGCCCTGTGGGAGCGAGGCCACCACATTTGAGGTGACTCAGGACACCCCCTATGTCCCTCATCCCTCCCACCAGTCCCCCCCAGCATGCTGGTGATGGAGGGGTTTCAAATTCCACTGGTCCAGCCCAGGGACATGGATGGGGAAACCCAGGAAGACTCTGGGGATTGAGTGTGCGGTTCAGCATCTCCCTGCACCCCTTTCTAGAAGGGGATGAAATGCTGTCCCTTGGGATTGGGACAACAAGTGTCCCAGTGAGAGATGCCAGGCATCTCAGAGAAGGGTCACAACTAGGGACCAGCGGTGGCCTGGAGAAGGGCCACAGGTGGGAACACTGGACATCTCAGCAGGGAGCAGTGGGCATTCCAGAGAAGGGCAAGGGATTGGGGGCAGCCAGGAGAGAGTTGTGGCTGGGGACTGCAGGCATCCTGCAGAAGGGACCATGGTCAGGGCCTGAGGATCCCGGAGAAGGACCATGATGGGGACCATGGGCATCATGAGTTAGTACTGCAGACATCCTGGCCTAGAGAGGGATCATGATGGAGATCCTCAACAGTTTGGAGAAGGGTGATAGCTGAGGACCCCAGGCATCCAGGAAAAGGACTCTGTTGGGGATCCCCACCATCCTGCTACTACAAGGAGGACCCTGGGCATCTTGGAGAAGGACCAAGATAGGGACTCCAGCTACCCTGAAGAAGGTCTGCGATGGGCACCCCCAGTCATTCTGGAGAAGAACTGTGATGGAGACCTATGGTATCTTGGAGAAGGACCACAACGGGTACACTGGCTATCCTGAAGAAAAACCCCACCAGTGCCCGCAGTCCCACCATGTCGCACCCACCCGAGCAGAACACTTCTTACCCGTGGGGCTATCACCCAGCCCAGTGCTCACCACCGACCCGGCTGGTGACGCAGCCATCCCGGACCCGATGTTCTTCACCTCTCCCTCCACCGTGGTGAGCTCTCCAGGCTCTGGCGAGGTGGCTGGTGAGTGCTCCAAGTTCTGTGGAGGTGGTCAGCAGGTGCTCCAGGTTTTGGTGAAGTGGTCTGTGGGTGCTCCTGGCTCTGTGGAGGTGCTGGTGGATGCCCCGGCAACAATGTGGGCAGCAGGCTCCCGCCTTGCTCTCTTCAAGGCAGCTTAGCAGCGCTGTGTAAGCAGCCGCCTCTTTGTCACCCTCTTAATCTTTAGTGTCTGCGCGGGGACAGAGGGGGACAGGAGGGGGGGTGAGGGGGGATCAATCAGCCACACGATGAAGAATTAAAAAGGTGCTGAGCCCCAGCCCTGTAACCCTAAACCCTGCGACACTCAAGCCACCCCCACCCCCCCTCCACATGCCACCACACGGGTGTCACCCCGCCACCACCTGTGTGTGTCTGTGTCCCTGGCACTGCGAGGCTGAGATTGTGGCTGAGGTGGGCAGTGGGGCTTGGGACAGGGACCCCTGTATTTGTCTACCCCCACCTTAGGACCCATCAGGCCCCATAAGAGCATAAGCCCTTCGCTAAGGCGGTTAGAGGGGAATAACGAAAAGTGGTAATTAAGGGGGTAATTTCCCTGCCCACAAGTAATTAATTACCAGCCCTGATGGCAAAACCCCACCCCACATCCTCAGCGCCTCTGTTTCCCCTCCCGGGGCTGCTGACGTGGCACTGGGTGGGGGCCAGGTGGCCCTCGGGGTTACGCAACCACCACTAAACCCTCGCTGTGACAGGGCAGCAGAATTTGGGATTTGAGGGCTTTAGCCACTAAACCCCCCCTGCCCAGCTCCAAGGGGTGGCACTGGCGGGTGGCCGCCATCACCCAGCCTGCATTGCCCCCACGGATGGGCCAGAAGTCTCCAGCCTGCTGTGTCCCCTTGGGGGGGCGGGGGTGCTGTGGGTGGCCCTGGGGGTCCCCCCTTTGTCATCAGTACCTGCTGTGGGGCTCCATCATCCTGCATTCTCTTGCCATCCTCCTCTGCCTTCACTATTGCTGTGTTATCCCACCTGCTGCAGGGCTCCATCACCCTGCCTGCACCATGGCTCTACCACCCTGCCTGCAGCATATCTCCACCATCCCATCTGCCCACAGCGGGGCTCCGACCCTCCCTGCCTGCAGTCTATCTCCACCATCCTCCCTGCCTGCAGCATCGCTCCATCCTTGACCACAGCATGGCTCTACCACCTTGCCTTCAGCCCCCGACCCCCCCTGGGACCCCCATCCTGACCCAGATCCCTGACAGCCACCATCTGCAGCCACCCTCTTCCCTCGGCAGCATTAATGACGCTGGGCTAATGCGGTGGGACCAAGCTGTCACCTCACCCTGCCTCTCCCTTGCCTGCTTCTGAGGTGCTCCAGCAGCTTCAGCAAAGCTTCACCCGTGGGTCAGCCCACCACCATCCCCTGGCTCCCGCTGCAGGGGCTCTGGCAGCCCCAGAACCTCCGGTGCCAGCCCAGCCATGGGTGCCACGGGGACCCATAGTGACACATGCTGAGTTGGCTAATTTGCCTGTCCTCTGCTGGCCGTCGGGTAAGAGGCAGCTCCAGAGCAGGGATTTGGGAGCAGGATTAGCCAGGCCAACCATCTGCTGTTGGCCGATCACCACCATGCCCAGCAAAGCCAATAATTCCAAAAATACGGTTTCCCACCTCGTTTCTCTGTTCCCTCGGGCAGGGTGCCATCCCCTAAGGTGCCCTGTCCCCCCTGCTGGGGCGAGCATCCCACAAGCACCCAGTCCAGGCACAGGGGGGCTCAGCCAGGGCTGTTGTGGGGAGCTCTGGAGCGGGCCCGAGGCTTCGGCTGTGGGGTGGGGGTGGGGGTTTGGGAGCAAACGTTAAAGCCCATGGCGGGGCCATGACTCCGGGTGGTGACAGACGCTGGGGCAGATGCCACAGGATTACCCAGCCTAAAACCTGGGGATCTGCCCCCCTCAGCCCCTCCCCTAGCAAGCCCAGAGCATTTAATTACTAATTACTAATTACCCAAAGATGCTGGTGACGGGCCTGAGACCCGCAGGCAGGAGCAGTCCCAAAGCTCCAGCCACACTAATCCCACTGGCTGTGGGGAGCTGCAGATGCCTCTTGGCCAAGGGACAGCTCTGGTGGGGACATGGGGCGACCCAGTGTGTCCTGGCAGTGACAGCACGGAGTGGAGGGGACAGTGGGGACCATGTTGAAATGATGGACACCAAGATGGGACAAGGATTAGGAGGGGACATTGGGAACAAAGAGATGATGGGAATCAGGAGACATTGGGAACCAAGGGGACATGGTGGGAAGCAGAGGGAAGTGATGGGAACTAGGAAGGAATGGTGGAAATCTGGAGGGCACAATGTAAACCTGGGTGGTTTCAGGGTGACCAGGAGAAAATGATGGATGCTGGAGAGCAGGTGGTGACAGCAGGGACCAGGAGAGGGTAACAGAGAACACCATGGGGACCATGAGGACCAGGAGGCAGTGGGATACATCACGGATGGATGAGGATCATGAGGGGATAGTGAGGACTAGGATGGGATGATGGGGAGCAGAAAAGAACACTGGTGACAAAGAAGGACCAAGGCTGCTTTAAGGGATTATGAAGACCACAAGATGATGGAGCCCAGGAGCAGCTAGTAAGGACCAGGAGGAGTGGTGGAGACAGACAGGGACACTACAGACCAGAAAGGGTGGTGAGAACCTGAAGGTATATCAGGATGGGACAAGAGGGACCAGGAGAAGATGGTGGGGATCAGGAGGGGCCAAGAGCAACCAGAAGAAGACACAGAAGGCTGGGGAGATATGAGATGGCTGCAGGACTGCAAGTAGCTGGGAAGGGTTAAAGTGGCTGCCCTGCACTGAGCTGTGGCCAGGCCAGGCTCGAGTTTCAGACCTAATTAGCTCCTGTTTATTGGTGGCTCTGTGACAAATGATGCTGTGGAGGTCACCTGATGACAGAAGGTGACAGCTCCCATGTCACCCCTCCTAAACTCTGCCAAAGCCTTCACTGACCCCCTGGTGCAAGGATTAAAGTTTCATGTAGCTCTGAAGCTGACCTCAGGCATCTGCCACCCTGGGGCCACAAGGCTTGGAGCAGGGTGGTGGCTGTCCCTTGGGCCACCTTCAGGGCAAGAGTTATTCTGGCACCAAGAGGTGTTTTGGCTTCCGCCCAGTGGTGATGCATGGTGGCCTCCGGGCCGTTTTGTGACACCTCTGGGATCACCCAAAGGGTTAGTTGATGAGATGTAACCCCGGGTTGGGTTTGTCTCCCTGGGATGGGCTCCGTGCCACCACTGGGCCGGTCGGTGTGGTCCGGCCACATTCCCGGGCATTGGTGGAGCCGTGAGTGGGGGCCAAGAGCCACCACACTGCTTGAGGCAGGTTGAAAACCTGCCCCTCAGCCACCTTTGGAGCAGCAGCTGCTTGGGGAACACGGTGGAGCACAGGGATCTTGACGGTGTCCCCAAAGCAAAGAAGTTGAGGACAGCACAAACAGGGTTGGCAGGTTGCCCGAGGTGGTGGCCTGCGTTTTGGCAGGGCAGCATGGCACCACAGTGGTCTGGGGACAGGGTGGTCCCTGAGGTGGGGCTGGGCAAGACCCCATGTCCCCAGCTCTCTGGACATCAAGCTTTCTCCTGGCAGATGACACTTCTCACACAGGTAAAGAGGCACCCGGTGGGGAGGGACCCCCCCAGCTGGGTGGCACCTGGTACCTACACACCCCCCAGCTGGGACCTGCCTCGTGCTGCGGGAAGGGTGGGGGGCCCTGGGAGGTGGCTGGGGAATGGGGTACAGGCAGGGTGTTCAGACAGGAGGTGTGCTATCAATAGTGGGCACAGGCAGGAGGGTGCTATCAGGGGTGCGTTGCATCCTTGGAGAGGTGCTATTAGGGGGGTCCCCAGCTCTTCGCCCCCTCTCCTCACAGGTGAGCACCCTGGTGCAGACCCTCGGCGCCTCAGACGGCCCCTTCCTCCAGCCCTTCCGCTGGCTGCGCACCTGGGTACGGCAGGTTTGGGGGTGGTGGGGACCCCGGGGACTCTGGCAGAGGGTGACAGCCCCAGGCAGGGGCTGCACCGTGACACCAGGGCCCTGGCTCCATAGTGTCATCAGGGTGATGCAGAGTATTTGTCCCTCCAGGTGAGCACCTCCAGACAGGTAAGTGCTGGTGTCCTCTCTGCACCACCCATGTCACCCTGGCCCTGCCCGTTCCAATGATCAGCACCTAGAGGTGGTGGCCCCTTCACAGAGTGGTCCCCATCCATGAAGGCCCAACCTGTGCCTAAGTCACTGGGTACAGGGGACACACCAGTGGACTGGTGGTGCTGTTGGTATCCCTGGGGTACTGGTGGCCCTGAAACACATCCGGGTCCCCAGGCAGCAGCTGGGGTGGCGAGCACAGCAGCGTTCTTCATCTGCGAGGGGCTGCTGGGCCAGCATTTTGACGTGGTCCCCAATGGGGTGGCTGAGCCCCAGCCTGGAGATCTCTTCCTCTTCCCTCTTGCTTCGGGGAGCCCCAGCTGGTGGTGTGCCCACACTGGTGTCTACTGTGGTGATGGGGAGATCATCCACCTGGAAGGTGAGTCACAGCAGGTGGTCAAAGCATGGGGACATCCCCATGGAAGGGACACGCAGTAGAGTGTCCCCTCCATCCTGCAGGCAACTCGGGGATGTCTCCATCTGGGATTGTGGCCAAGCACAGCAAGAGTCACCTGCTCCGAACAAGGGGCCCGGCCAAGGTACTGCGGAGGAAGGGAGGGATGGATGCAGCTGCCCTGCGGCGACGGATCCGGGTGGCCATGGACCAGGAGCTGGAGTACGATGCTGTCACCTGCAACTGCGTTCACTTTGCCCTTGCTCTGCTAGGGCTCGGACACCTTGGTGGTGCCATGGTGGGTGCTAACACCCTTGGGACCCTGAGAGCCAGCCCACCAAGCATCACCACAGGCTATCTTTTCCCCCAGGTATCCCCAGCACTGCAGTGACGGAGGTGGCCGTGTGCCTGGCGAACATGCAGGACCGGAGTATCCTTCTCCAAGGGAACAGCCTTGCATGGTGGCTTTGCATCCCTCTTGTGCAGCAATAAATGGTTGCAGGGAGATCCTGCATCAACCCTGTTTAAGTTGTGGGTGGTTTTGTTGTTTTTTTTTTAATTTCCTTTCCTTTTCCCAGCTTATGGGAAACCATGCCCTTCCTCGGCCTATCTCCAAAGGAGTGGCTGCTCCTTCTTCCTGTGGCCTCCTGAGATAAAATGACCTCTCTTTTCTTGGTGGCGTTATATTTTGAGCATCAAAAAAATATATTCCCTGGGCTGAAAACTAGCTAAAGGGACAGACCACATCTGGTTGGAGCCTTGTCACCAGTGGTGTACCCCAGGGGTCAATACTGGGTCCAGCCTGGAGGTCACTACATAAAATGGACTTTTGCAGATGTCCTGCAGCTGTTCTAACTCAAAAGAGCATTTCCTGGAACTCCTGCCCTCCGGTTGCAAATTTAATGTTTAAAAACCATCCAGAGGCTTCTCGAATTTTTTGTTTGGTTTTGGTTTCATTTTCAGCCTTTCTCCACCTCCGACAGACACAAAGGATACAAGGGGTTTGGCCACAGCACACAGAACACTCTGACCCACCTCTCTGAGCTGCATTTCCCACAGCCCTTCCTGAAGGTGCCAGCAGCCCATCCCCATCTCCATCACCATTGCAGAGGACAAAATGCAAAGTGGAAGTGGAAGCATGGTAAGGATGGTCCCATCTCCCCATCCCAGGGCAGGCAGCTGCCGATGCTGCCATCACACTGGGACGCAGAGGGGGGGTGGTGAACAGGGTTGTTACTGGGACGTTTCTCAGCTGGAAGATGTGGGGCAGGATGGGTGAATTCTGCCCCAGACAAGCCCTTGCACATGGCAGGAGCCATCCCAGGCAGAGAGGGTGGCAGGGTGGGACCCTTCCTTCTGCAAGTGGGCAGAACAGCAGCAGGGTGCTAATGTCTTGTTTCTGTTCCACTCTCCTGGCAGAGTTCAAGTGGTGGGGAACATAAGAACCAAGCAAGCACTTTTCAGGTGTTAATGAAAAGTGTCAGCGGGAGCATGGTAAGGATGGTCCCATCTCCCTACCCCAGGGCAGGCAGCTGCCCGTGCTGCCATCACACCGTGACACAGTGTCGGGGTCGGGGATGGGGATGGTACCAGGACATCTGCAGCTGGAAGATGTGAGGCAGGATGGGTGACTTCTGCTACAGCCAAGCTCTTACAGCTGGCAGGGGGGGGTGGAGTGGCAGGGTGGGACCCTTCCTTCTGCTGACCCTTCAGCAGCAGCATGGCGTTGATGCCCTGTCTCTGTTCCTCTCTCCTTGCAGGCTTCAAGCAGCAGTGTAAGTAGAAGATTGGCAAGCCCTGGGCTGGCCATGTGGGAGTCTTGGGGGTTGCTGGGGGGGATGGGGCTGGCTCTGCCACCTCTTAACCTCCCCTCCCTGGTGTGGTGTAGGAGAGGCCACGTCAGGCACTCCATTTTCTGCTCCACAAGAGCATCCCTGAGCTCGGGGTGGTCTTTGAGGAGGTGACAGACGATATGATTCAGACCGGGGACATAGTGCTCTTCCCCTCAGAAAATGAGTTCAGCTTTTTCGAACACGCAGCTGTCTACTGCTGGGACGGGGAGGTGATACATTTCCAGAGTAAGTACCTGAACTCCGGCTCCCGTTGGGACGTGTCAGTGGCCAAAAGCTGGTGGTAGAAGGTGTGGTGGAAGGGACAGAGCAATAGGCAGCTCTTGGTTTTCCAGATGTGGATTATAAGACCGATGAAGGTCAGATCACCAAGGAAGGCTTCAGGGCCCTGAAAAAGAAGAGGGGGGGTTGCCAGATTTACCGGAAAAAAGGCAGGATCAACCTTGAGGAATTCAAAACAAAAGTCATGAAGGCAATGAACAGCGAAGCCCAATATGACTTGGGTGAAAACAACTGCATCCACTTTGCCCTCCACCTCCTAGGCTTGTTGAATTTCTACTCAGAACTGGTGAGCACAGAGCTGGGTGTCAGAGCCATAGTGGGGAGTTCCTGCAGGCACCCCCAGCCCTGTGTTTGTATCCTGATCTGATCCCCCCTGGGGCTGGCTGTGGGTGTTGAGGACAGCAGTAGGGGCACCGAAGCCCTCTCCACATGCACAGCTCTCTCTTGCAGGTGGAACCCAAAACCGATTCTTCCCCACGTTGGTCCGTGAGTATCCCCAGTTTCAGCTCTCCCTGGCAGAGCTGGGGGCTTGCTGGGAGGGCTGTGGGGTCCCCAGAGAGGGCTGGGGTGTGCAGGAGGGGTGGGGTCCCTGCAGGGAACACAAGGTCTCCAAGCGGGCTGGTGTCTGTAGGTGGTTGGGGTTCCCAGGGAGGACTGTGGTGTCCTGAGGAGGGCTGGGTCCCCAAGACGACAGTCGGGTCCCAAGGAGGGTTTGGGGTCCACAGGAGGACGAAGTGACCTGCAGGGCTGTGGTGGGCTGTGGTCCCCTGCAGGCTGTTGAGGTCCCCAGAAGGACTGGGATCCAGCTGCCAGTGCTGGTGAGGCACCCAGTCATATGGCAGAGGATCAGGGGATTTTTATTTTTGGAGGGAGGGACCTGGGTGGGGTGGGTCCTTTCTACTTGCTGGACCTTACTTGGGGATTTATTAATTTTTTTTCTACCTGAAGCTTTCCTGTTTGCCCTGATCACTAAAGCATCTGCCAAGAGGATCAACAACCAGGAGATCCCTCAGCAATTACCATCACGGGCAAAACCAACTCCACTGGAGGAAATTAATTTCATTAATTGCCAATCAAATCAGACTTGGAGAATGAGAAATGAAACCAAATCTTAAACTAACTCCTGTCCATCTCTTCCTTCTTCTCAGACTCAACTTTACTCCCAAGTTCTCAACCTCCTCCCCCTGAGTGGTGCAGAGGCACATGGAATGGGGGGGCAAGGGGGGTTGGAGGGGTGGTCAGTACATCACAAGTTGTCTCTGCTGCTCTTTACTCCTCCCGCTCTTTCCCTGACCCAGTGTTGGGTCCCACCCATGGGACAGTCCCTCACCAACTTCTCCAACATGGGCTCTTTGCCATGGGAGTCTCAGAGCCTGCCAGGAGCCAGCTGGGATGGGCTTTTTGAGAGCCTCTCTCAAGGTGTTGGGGCTCCCCGTGGCTCCCATCTGCTGTGGTAGTGGGGTGGGGGACTGTTACAATCCGAGCTATTATTTTATATTTTGATTGCGAGGAAAAATCAGCCACTACTCATAGACATGACACGAATTCACAAAAATAACGGGCTTTGTGCTTTAAGTAAATTACAAAGATTTATTTCAGGGAAAGGAGCCAAGAACAACACCTTTAAAAGAAAAGAACAAGTTTACAAGAGGAGCGATTTTACATAAACTAGTCACTCTGGGGAGAGAGTTGTTAAGAAAAGAAAATTAAAAACAAGCGAGCAATTAATTTTTAGCACCATTCTCCAGCCCTGGCCTCTGTCTGGGGGTGGGGGTGGTGTAGGACCCGCAGTTCTTCTCTGCTTTTTTTCCTGCTTTTTTTCCTGCTGATGCCGTCCCGTAGCTGAAGCCAAAGTGGCGAGCGGGGCGGGGGGGGTGTGAAAAGAGAGAGCTGGCGTCTTCTTTTCTCTTTTGAGTTTTTATACAGCAAAAAAGGGTGCAAACTGGCAGAAATTTGCCATCCTGAGACCTTCTCTTTTAATTAGTGGAATCCTTCAGTCCTTGTTACCTTGCTAAATTTATTATCTTTGTCTTGACCCTGTAGCAGGAGACCTGATAAGCATTCTTATCTTCAGGCTCCTGCCAGGCATAATACAAACCAGAAGCTAGTTAAGTAAAAATTTGTTAATTGAGAATAGTTTTGATAAATTTTTAAAAGAGTAGAAACAAATGTTGACTCGAGAGACAGTTTCATATTTTCAAAGTGTTTACATCAGGGACCACTACTGCCTGGGTTCAGGAGCTTCCTTCCCTGGGGGGGCCAGTGTGGCACCAGTGGGTTTGGCATCCCTCTTGCATGCCAATGAATGGTTGCACTAAGACCTTGTGCCAAGCTTGCTTGATTTGTAGTGTTTACACCTTCACATTCCACTTCCCAGAAACTCCTGTTTTCTGGAAACAGGGGCAGCCTCCTGCCTCCCTCGGAAGGACTGGGGCCTTTTTCTCACTGCCTGTGGCCTCCCGAGACAAAAAGATGCCTCTTTCATTCCTACATTTGAATTTGAGCATTAAAAAAAAACATATTCCCGGAGCTGCTGCGTGGGGAACTGGCCAAATGGCCAGACCAGGTCTGGATGAAGCCCTGTCACTGGTGGTGTACCCCAGGGGTGAATACTGGGACCAGTCTGAGGCTGGAGGAAGGTATCTTGGAAGTGCAGTGGGAGGCTGTCAGAGATGAAATGTTTTGTCATGGTTATGATTTAGCAGCAGTTCCAAAGATTTGAATAGTATGTATTTACTCTATATATAATGATAGCAATATTTATGTGGTATCTATAATTTCTATATGACTAAATAATACACCTTAATGCAATTAGATTCATAATACATGATGAATGTATTGTATATAATACAGCATGAATAGTATGCTATATACCATATGCTATTGAATGTATAACACATTGAGTTTATGTACAGAATATACATGGTATTTATAGCATGTACACTATATAATAAGATAAAGTACAGACTATAGTTAATATAATCTGTAATATCATGTAATGGAATGTGATATGTAGTGTGCGATATGCTGGATAATATGTAGCTTATTGTTTAGAGTATGTAACAGAATCGAATGTATTTTGTATGAAATATTGCAGCTTAATAAAATTTGACATAATTTTATGTATTATAAATTATAATATAGAATGTTAAATGTATTTGTTTTATTAATTAATTAACTAATAATATGTAGAATTAGATTCTCTCTGGCGATGCACGATGGCTGAGCTCTGTGATGCACCCTCTATAACCCCCTCCCAAGCACTACTGCTGCTGCTAACATCCCAAATTACGCCTGTTACCCCACAGCCAGGGGGGACTGCAGCAGGAGGGAGGTATGGGGTGCAGGGCTGCAGACCCCTGTTGCAAAGACACCTCCCCCCCCCCCCCCCTTTTTGGAGAGCTCGGGCTGTCTGGGCGCTGTCCTCCTCTCTTCCTCGGAGCTTTGTCCCCGCGGCTGGGCGCTGGGGACCCTGCTGGGGCGGTCCCGTCCCTCATGACGTCCCCAGCGGTGACATCAGTGCCGTCATCCCGAGGCCCGCATCACCGGCAGCGCATCATCCTCCTCCAGCCCGCCGCCATGGCTGCCAGCCCGGCCTACGGGGAGGAGAAGGGGGGATCCTCCAGCCTGGGGGAGCCCGAGTACGGCCACGACCCCGCCAGCGGTGGCATCTTCTCCTCTGACTACAAGAGGTGGGTACAAAACGGAGAAGAGGGGACAAACGGGAGAGGGGGGGACAAGGGACAACGGCCGAGCCCGGCGGGTGGCTGCCACCGCTGCCACCGCAGCCGTCGGGGGGGGGCTGGCCCTGGATCCCGCCTCGGGGACGGGGTGGGGACAAGGATGGGGACAGGGGACGCAGTCACGCTGTCGCCACTGCAGGTCGCAACGGCCGGGAGGGTTTTGGGAGAAAACTGCAAGGTTTTGGAGACGGAGGGGTAGGGACTCCCACTTCACCCCCCCCACCCCTGGGCTGGGGGCACCCCGGGCGCGGTGTCCCCGGGCTCTGCTGGCTCTCGAGGGCATCCCTGAATGATGGGATCCCTCCCATCCTCCCCCACTAGGTCCCCAACAGGAAAGGGGGGGGGCAGTGTCCCCCTTTCCCTGCACCCCTGGATGCATCCCCCCCTCTGGCAGTGTCCCCTCCATCCCTGCCACTCTGGCAGTGTTCCCTCATCCCCTACTGCCTGATAGTGTCCCCAGATCTGGCCATGACACCCCAGTCCCACCCCTCGGGCAGTGCCCCCCAGGCTGGCAGTGTCCCCCCATCAGGCAGAGTCCCATCCCCTCTCACCCCATGACCCACTGACACTCACTTCACCTTCGTGTCCCCCCCCCTTCCTTGAGCCCCTAACAGGTTCCCCAGTTTGGCTGGGCCCCCCCTGTCCTAATCCCCTGGCAGTGTCCCCTGATCCCTGACCTGCTGGCAGCATCCTCCAGTCTGGCCAGGTCCCCTCAGTGACCTGCAATCAGTGTCCCCAGCTCTAGTACTGTCCCCTGATCCCTGCTTCTCTGGCAGTGTCACCCACTCTGGCAGTGTTCTGGCAGGATCTGGCAATGTCCCCTGCCCCACTGGCACTGTCCCCCAGTCTGGTAGCATCCCTCAGCCCTGACCCACTGGCAGTGTCCCCCCCCATCCCTGACACCCTGGTGCTGTCCCTGTCACTTGCATGCTGCCCTTCCCAATCCAATCCCTGCCATCTTCCCAAGCCCTAGCTGCAGGACCGGTGTCATTCAGGATGAGACACCCCAGGGTGGCCTCATCCACTGGGAAGGGCGTCAGGAGTAGAGCTGCAACCCAACCCTAGCCCCAGCATCAGGTTGCAGCCAGCAGTGCTGGGAGGAGGAGCAGGGCCACAGCCCTGCCACTGTCTTCAGGGCCACCACCCCTGGCCAAAGCCATGCTGTCCCTGCCGCCGGTGCAGAAGCTGCTACGGCAGCTACCGGGGGGGGTGGCCGGGCAGCCCAAACCACCATCGGATGGTGACACAGCTGAGGAGGTGACAAGCCCGGTGCTGGCCACCGAGGCCGGACAACCCGCCTGCTACAGCGCCCTGCGAGCTGACGAGCTGCGGCCGCTCGCCAACCCTGAGCCTGTGGTAGCCACTGGCACCGGGCCACCACCGCGGTAAGACCTCCCAAGGAGCCCATCAGGATCCTCCAGTCATGGTGGCTCTGGCTGAGCATTGTCCCATGGGTGCCACCCCCAGCTGCTATGGGTGGCTGCCACTTTGCATGTCCCCTCTGGTTCATTTGGGACAGATGTCCCTTAGAGTGGACAGTGGTGACAAACAGCCTTGTTAAAAGTGGTGGTGGTGGCATTTTCCCTGGGTGACAGCCCAGGGAGGGGACCCGGGAAGGGCTCTGTATCGGGGTACAGAGACACATCCAAGCCACCATGCCTAGGGGTCAAGGGACACCCAGCCAAGCTGGGCTGGTGGCCAGGATGAAGCTGGTGATGGGCACTTCTGATGTGGAGACATTCCAGGGTGACAACCATAACTGGGAGCAGACAGGGTCCTCGCCCCAGTGCCCACGATAGGGACAAAGATGGATGCCAGCATTGCGCCAGTTCCTCCGGCTCCTCTTTCACCTGGCTGTAACCCAGCTCCTGTGCCCTTAAATATTGCATAGCAGAGGGTCGGGTTGCCAGCCTGGCAGCAGGCTGGGAGCAAAGAGGACTAAAAATGGGTAAAACCATTGCTAAAAATGGCAAATTATATTTAAATTTTTTTTCCCCTGGCCTGGCGCAGGCACGATGACCTCAAGGAGATGCTTGACAGCAACAAGGATTCGCTCAAGCTGGAGGCCATGAAGAGGATCGTGGCGGTGGGTGTTGCTGCCAGCAGTGGGGACAACCACAAGTGTTGTGTTGTGCCATGCTTGTGCCCCCCACCATGCATCACGCTGCTTCTTTACCTCTTAGATGATCGCCCGGGGGAAAAACGCCTCTGACCTCTTCCCAGCTGTGGTGAAAAATGTTGCCTGCAAGAACATTGAGGTGAGAAAGGTCTTGGGTGGCCCTGCTAGCACCCATGAGTGTCCCCAGGATTGGGTGCTTCCCTTTGATGGAGGGTTTTGGGAACTGTCTGGGGAGCTTTGAGGTGGCACCACCACCTTCACCCCACAGGTGAAGAAGCTGGTGTATGTCTACTTGGTGCGCTACGCGGAGGAGCAACAGGACCTGGCCCTGCTCTCCATCTCCACCTTCCAGCGAGGACTGAAGGTAAGGCAGTCTGGGGACTTAGAGAGAGTGAGTAAGCCTGGGGGACAGTGAGCCCCCCACAGCCATGTTGCAGCCCCCTTTGTGTCCCCACAGGACCCCAACCAGCTGATCCGAGCCAGTGCCCTGAGAGTTCTCTCCAGCATCCGTGTGCCCATCATTGTGCCCATCATGATGTTGGCCATCAAGGAGGCTGCCTCAGACATGTCCCCGTATGTGCGCAAGACAGCTGCCCATGCCATCCCCAAGCTGTACAGGTAACGGGGGGCAGCTGCCAAATTTCAGGGAGCCAGTGCTGCGGTCTTGGGTGCAGGCAGGGATGGTCTGCCCTGCTCTTCCTTCACAGCCTTGACTCAGACCAGAAGGACCAGCTCATCGAAGTGATTGAGAAGCTGCTGGCAGACAAGACCACGGTAAGTGTGGTGAGATGTCTTCCCTGCCTGCAAATGTGAGGACATGACCGTCCCTGCTGACCCATCATCCTCATGGGAATACGGATGTCCCCACCAAAGCAGCGTCTTTGTGGGGATGCCACCGTGCCTACCCAGCTTCATCACGGGGCTGTAGCCATCCCTACTGAGCCTGCATCCCCGTGGAGATGCCACTATCCCCACCAAACTGGCATCCTCACGGAGGTGCTACCACCCTGAGAAGTCACCCCCGGCTTTCCTTCCCCAGCTGGTAGCTGGCAGCGTGGTGATGGCATTTGAGGAGGTCTGCCCAGAGCGCATCGACCTCATCCACAAGAACTACCGCAAGCTCTGCAACCTGCTCATCGATGTGGAGGAGTGGGGGCAGGTGGTCATCATCAACATGCTGACCCGCTACGCGCGCACTCAGTTCCTCAGCCCCAACCAGAACGTGAGTGCTGGAGCCTTGGGGTGCTCCAGAAACCTGGAGTGCTTTGGGTGCCACCGGGGAGGTGGGGTGAAGGACGGTGCTGGTGCGAGGTATGAAATGTCCCACCTGCTGGCAGGAGTCCTTGCTGGAGGAGAGCGCCGAGAAGGCTTTCTATGGCTCTGAGGAGGAGGATGCCAAGGATGCCAAGGCAGAGGCAGCCTCTCTGGCCAAGCGCAAGCCCTATGTCATGGACCCCGACCACCGCCTGCTCCTGCGCAACACCAAGCCCCTGTTACAGAGCCGCAATGCTGCGGTGAGCCCCCTGCCCCAGCCCTGTCCATCCCAGAAAACCAACAGTGGTGTCCAGCAACCTGGGCTCATGATGACCCCACCAGCCACAGAGCCACCAGGGTGCTTGAGGGACACCCACGGATGGGCTTCCACAAGAATGGGCTTCCTCTGGGTGCTGCTGGGTGGGACTCTGGGGGACACAACCATCTCTGGGGTATCCCCACACCCACCGAGTGATACTCAAGTGCCTCCCTGCAGGTGGTGATGGCCGTAGCACAACTTTACTTCCACCTGGCACCCAAGGCAGAGGTTGGTGTCATCGCCAAGGCACTGGTGCGGCTCCTGCGGAGTCACAGGTCTGTTGCACCCGGGTTGAGGTGGTCCCCTACCCCAGCACACTGGCTGTTGGGACCCATGGGGACCCCCAAGCCCTTGGGAGAGACCCCCTGACCTTTTGGCCCCCCAGATATGGGGTTGGCAGTGTTGTGGTGGCACTGGCCTGAAGGTGGGCCCTGCCCCACTGACGGTGGTGCCCTTTGTCCCCATAGTGAGGTGCAGTATGTGGTGCTGCAGAACGTGGCCACCATGTCCATCAAACGGCGGGTGAGTCTCAGACACTGCACGTGGAGTGGAATCAGCCTGCCAGAGTGGCATGAGGGTTATCCAGGGGGTCACCAGGGCCAGCTGCCTGCAGGTGGCCTCAGTGAGGTGGGGACAGGGATGGCACTAACGCTGCTGGCTCTGCATGCAGGGGATGTTTGAGCCCTACCTGAAGAGCTTCTACATCCGCTCCACAGACCCTACACAGATCAAGATCCTCAAGGTGAGCTGCAAACACCCAGCAGAACCCATCACTGGTGGCTTTGAGGCTTCATGAAGCCCTGCACTGTGGAGCAATTGTCCTCTATGCCCAGAAGCCAGGATGACAGCAAGAACCCTGTGCCCTGGCACCAAGCCTTCATGCTGCCCTTTTTCTTCCTCTTTCCCACAGCTGGAGGTCCTCACCAACCTGGCCAATGAGACCAACATCTCCACCATTCTGCGAGAGTTCCAGGTATGCTGTGCCACTTTGGCATGGCTCTGGGTGCCAAAACACCATTGTGGAAGGGACGGAGAGCCCCACCAGCAGGAGTGGGCTGAGGCCATGCCAACCCTATTGGTGGCTCCAGGGACCCCTGCCATACGGGGGGTTGCCCAGCACCGGCATATGGGTGACACATCACGTGTCCCCCCATGTCTGCACAGACCTACATCCGTAGCATGGACAAGGACTTTGTGGCAGCCACCATCCAGGCCATCGGGCGCTGTGCCACCAACATCGGGAAGGTGCGGGACACCTGCCTCAACGGCCTGGTCCAGCTCCTCTCCAACCGGGACGGTGAGCATGCATGATGGGGGGCAAAATGGGGGCTGCATTGCTCTTGGGGCAGGACCCTGCTGAGGATGGATCTCTGCCCGCAGAGCTGGTGGTGGCTGAATCTGTGGTGGTCATCAAAAAGCTGCTGCAGATGCAGCCAGCCCAACATAGTGAGATCATCAAACACATGGCCAAGCTCACTGACAACATCCAGGTGGGTTGGGGCATCGGGTGACCCTCTGGGAGCAGGGGGGGAGGCAGCAGTGCCATGTGCCTGGGGACATTTTGCAGGTGCCGATGGCACGGGCCAGCATCTTGTGGCTCATTGGCGAATACTGTGAGCACGTGCCCAAGATTGCGCCCGATGTGCTACGCAAGATGGCCAAGTCCTTCACCAATGAAGAGGACATCGTCAAGTTGCAGGTCATCAACCTGGCAGCTAAGCTCTACCTGACCAACTCCAAGCAGGTACCAGGGATGCGGGCCCATGGCGTGCCTCAGTTTCTTCACTGGGGAGGAAGAGGCTGGCCCTGAGCACCTCCCCTGGCGCAGAGCAAGCTGCTGACCCAGTACGTCCTCAACTTGGCCAAGTATGACCAGAATTATGACATCCGTGACCGAGCTCGATTCATCCGCCAGCTCATTGTGCCCACTGAGAAGAGCGGGGCCCTCAACAAGTATGCCAAGAAGCTCTTCCTGGCCCAAAAACCAGCTCCCATCTTGGAGTCCTCCTTCAAAGGTACGCACCTCCAGTCACAAGGCATGAGTATACAGCACAAGCTGTCACCAAAGTGCTGCACAGCTCTCCCCGAGCTGCTGCCACCTCTCGCCCTGCTGTAGATCGTGACCACTTCCAGCTGGGGTCCCTGTCCCACCTGCTCAACGCCAAGGCCGTGGGCTACCAGGAGCTACCTGACTGGCCAGATGAAGCCCCTGACCCTTCCGTGAGGAATGTGGAGGTGTGTGGAGCACCCTGGGCTGCTCGGGTGCATGGCGAGGCCAAGGTGGGGGCACTGTTTTAAGGTCTCAGAGAGACCCAGAAAGTGCTCAGGTGCTGCTCAGATGCCCCATGTCCCCTCTCTGGCATCCACACACCTGCTTGAGGACAGAAGGAGGACAAGGGCTGCTGACTGGATCCCCTACCCATGGGCAGTAGCCTCACTCCACCAACCCTGTGCTGGCAGGTTCCTGAGTGGACCAAGTGCACCAGCCGGGAGAAGAGGAAGGAGAAGGTGGAGAAACCTTTCTACTCTGACTCAGAGGGAGAGTCAGGGCCCACAGAGTCAGCAGACAGTGGTAAGGACCCGGTGGCAAGACAGGGCATGGGGCAGGAGCCACTGTGGCAGGGACATTAGGCAGGTGCCACCACGGTGGAGGCATCCGGCAGTGGGGTCATCCCATTGTGGTGGGGGAATGTGGGGGTGCAGTGGAGGGATGTGAAGATGCAGCAGGATACAGTGGGAGACAGCAGAGGGGCTTGGGATGCAGAGGGGTAGCAGCAGGAGGCTGCAGGGATGCAGCAGGAGGATGTGGGAATGGAGATGCAGTAAGAGGATTTGGAGATGAAGTGCGATGCAGTGGAGGGGTGCAAGGATGCAGTAGTACACAGGGGATGCAGTGGGAATGCAGCAGTGTGTGTAAGGACACAGTGGGACGATGGGGGAGTGCATTGGGATGCAGAGGGAGAATGTAGGGTGCAGTGGGATGCAGTGGGAGGGTGGGGGGTGCAATGGGATGCAGCAGGGCTAAGCTGTGCCCCCCACAGAGCCTGAGTCCTCCAGTGAGGAGAGTGGCAGCAGCAGCAGCTCGGGCAGCTCCAGCTCTGGCAGTGAGGAGGAGGAAGAGGAAGAGGAGGAGGAAGGCAGCAGGGAGCAGTCAGAGGACAAAGAAGAGGAGGAGGAGGAGGAGGAAAAGAGGACCAAGAGGAAGGAGAAGGAAGGCTCCCATAAGGCAGCTCTGGGGAGCACGGGCAGGTATCCCTGGGGAAAGCAAGCTGCCCCAGCTGCACCCCACTGTGCCCCCCCTGAGCTGGGCTCTCCCTGCAGTCGCGATGAGGAGGAGGAGAGGGGAGGAAGGAAGGCCAAGAAGAAGGCAGCATCGCAGGGGAGGAAGAGCCATGCTGAAACATCATCAGAGGAGGCCAGTGCCTCTGAGAGCAGCTCCTCTGGCTCTGACTCGGGCTCCGAAGCAGAGGCCAAGCTGAGGAAGGCGGTGAGGGCTGGGCTGGGCTGTGGGGCCAGTGGGGGGGGAGCCCAAGTCCCCCAGTCACACCCCCCATCTCTGTCCCCTTGCAGCCCCCCAGCAGCAGGACCGGCCCCAAGGAAATCTCCCTGCTTGACCTGGATGACTGTGAGTGACTGCCCAGGGTACATGGGATGGCTGTCGAGCTGGCACTTGTCCCAGTGGGTCCAGGGTCCCACAGGTCTTTCAGAGGCTGCTGAGCTGGGACAAGGACCCATGGAGTAAATGGTCCTTGTCTCCAGAGGGACAAAACGGCTGTGCCAGCAAAGCAGTCCCTATTGGGGCTGTCCCCATGGGTTTATGCTACTGGGTTTGTCCCCCGGGGGCTGTGGCTCACCAGAGCTCTATTAACCCTTTCCTCCCTCACCCCCACAGTCACTCCCCCTCCTCCCCAGCCTGTCCCCTCCAGCAGCATTGTCTCCACCAGCCTGGTGACCGACCTGGAGGGCCTCACGCTCACTGACACCTCCTTGGCACCTGCCGTGAGTGTTCCCAGCATCCTTCTCAGGGGACTCCTGGGATCCCTGCCACCCACGGGGACCACAGGGAGCGGGTCGCCAGCTGACACCAGTCTCTGGGTCCCTGGCAGCTGCTGAGCCCGGCGTTTGGCGCGGTGAAGACCTACGAGCTGCTGCACCGCATGGCGGGCGAGGGGCTCTCGGTCGAGTACTGCTTCAGCCGCCGGCCCTTCCCGGGGGACCCCCACATGGTGGCCGTCCAGATCCAGATCTCCAACAACACAGATGCTGAGGTGAAGAGCCTGCGGGTCAGCGAGCCCAAGCTGCTCTCTGGCATGCGGATCCAGGAGTTCCCCGAAATTGGTACGGCGGGGTGGGGACAGGGTCAGGGGTTGGTTGGTGGAGGGAATGTGGGACACGGTGGTAGCCATGTGGTTTCAGAGCGCCTGGCACCCGGGGACACAGCCAGCGTGGTGATGGGCATTGACTTCTGTGACTCCACCCAGGTGGCCAACTTCCAGCTGTGGTGAGTGCCTGGCGTTGGGCAGGAAGGGACGGGTGTCCCATGGGATGGGGACAGGGTGGGGTGCTCCAGGGATGGGGGACAGAAGGGCAGGGTGACAGTCACCAGGTGATGGGAGAAGTGGGGTGGCCATCAACGTCCTTCCAGAAGACATGGAGCATCAGGGCACGGGTGACAGCCAGACAATATATGGGGTACTTCAGAGGACAGCAAGACCAACATCCTTCTAGAGGATGGAGGACAGCATCAGAGGCTCCGAGGGACAGTTGGAGAAGGTCCTTCTGTGGAGTAGGGGACAGCAGGATGGATACCAGGGTCCTTTCAGAAAAGGGGTGACACCAGGATGTGGTGTCAGGATGAGCATGGTGTGGTTGGGGGACAGCAGGACTGTCCCGGCACCGGGGTCCCTGCAGGGAACAAGGAAGAAACAGCAGTCCTAGGGCCAGCTTGAACAGATTCCCTCTATTCCTGAGAGCTTTTGTGCCTCAGTTTCTCTCCAACCACCCACTGCCCAGGGCAGGGATGGGAATTGGGACCCAGAAGGACATTTTGAATACATGCCCCACTCACCCTCCTGTCTCCCCAGCACCCACACACGCCACTTCTACGTCTCCATTCAGCCGCCCGTGGGGGAGCTCATGGCCCCTGTCTTCATGAGTGAGAATGAGTTCAAGAAGGAGCAGGGTGAGTAGGGGACAGGGACAGGGACAGGGTGGTGCACAGCCACCCACCACCCCAGAGACACTGCTCACCCCACCTTTTGTCCCCTCTGCCGCCCTTGCCGTGGCCCTAGAGCACCTCACGTGGCTGGGCGAGGGTAAGTGGCCACTTGGCAGGCCCCTAGACTAGCTCTGCTCCCCTTGTCCCCCCTCCTGCGGGCTGGGGTGACCACCCTGGCACCAGAGCGGCCCTGCTGGGTCCCCAGTGGAGGGCTCCTGCCACCCCTGGTGCTCCCACACTATGTCCAGTGAGTGATGGGAACAGCCTGGCTCCGTGTCCCCATGCTCCTGGAGCTGCAGCATCCCTGCCTGGGCCTCCCAGATGGGGGTCTGTGCTGAGGTGGTGGGTGCTTGGTGCCCTGCAGTACCCAGCCCTGGCCCTGCTGGAGAACAGAGGAGCCTGTGCCTAGGGACATTGTTGCTGCCCTCACGCAGGGCCATGGGGACAAACCCAGGAAGGCTCACAGAGGGGTTTCCCAAATCCATCTCTGCCAGGCTGGAGAGGAACAAACAGGGCAGTCAGACTGGGACATAGCAGGAGCCCAAGGGCTGGAGGGGCTTGGTTTGGGGATGGCAAAGTGGGGCCTGGTAGGGAAATGACTGCTGGGGATGTGGCCAGAGACAGGCAGGTCCCTCTTCTGCCTGCTCCAGGGAAGCTGATGGGCATGAGTGAGATCACAGAGAAACTGATGCTGTCTGAGAAATGCTGCAGCGACCACACCATCGTCCAGCAAGTGACCTCAGCTGCCAACGTGGGCCGCGTGCCCTGCGGTGCCGCCAACGAGTACAGGTAGCTGGGTCCCCACACTGTGACCAAGCAGGCACTGTCACCTCTCCCTTCCCACCCAAATCACGGAGGTGACGCTCAGGGCTTCCTTTACGGCAAGGAGCCTGCGTTGGCCCACGTGTGATGGTGGCTGTGGGTGGCAGATGCCTATTCCCCACTGGAGCATTCTGGGGATGGAAGGGTGACAGAAAGGTGACAGCTCACACTGAAGCCCTGTGTGTGCCCCTGGGCAGGTTCGCAGCCAAGACGGTGACCAGCGGGAGCCTGGTGCTCATCACCCTGGAGCGGCGGCAGGGCACCACGGCACAGCTGACCGTCAACAGTGAGAAGATGGTTATCGGCACCATGCTGGTGAAGGACATTGTCCAGGCCCTGGCACAGTGACAGCCAGGCCCTGCCCTGCCACCCCCCCTCTGTCCCACACTGCTCCCTGAGATACCCCCTGCCCCAATTTCTGCTGGGTTATTCCCTGCCTCGCTCCCCACAGGGGTGGCAGGCAGCACCCCCAGGTGCGGGACGGGGCCGATGGGACACAGGACGATGTTCTGCTTGGAGGGGCTGCAGCAGTCCCAGCCCCCAGTTCCTCACCACTGTCTCTCAGTGTAACCCTTATTTATTATGGTCGGGATCTCCCAATAAAGCTCATTTCAAACCCACTTCCTTCTCTTCTTCTGCTCTGTGCACAGCCTCAAATCTGCCAGCGTTCCCAAGACAGCAACAGGGAACACCAGGGGACCAGCCATCCCTTAGACAGCTGGGGACACGAGTTCCCCAGTGGTGCAACTGATTGAATGGGGTGGCTTCTCACTCTTGGAGAAAACCTGGCACTGACACAGGCATCGCAGTCAAGATAAACCCCTCTGGGACTCAGCGGAGAGCAGGAGGTGTTTGGTCCCAATCAGGAATCTGAGGAGTCATGGGAGGTTTCTAGCTATTTATTCAAAGCAGAATTGCTCCTGATGTGACCACAGAAATCAGGGCTGGCTCTATTCTGCCGTGTCACTGGAAGGATTCCTGGGACTGGCTCTGGAAGGCTTTCATCTCCAAACTGGGAAGGCAAATAAAAAAGACATTGCCTAACAAATAATTTTAAAAAATAAATATGAAAGACATCTCTCCTCCCATTATGGGTTGGGTGGGTTTTAAGAGCGCCCCAGCTCTCCCTTTCTAAAGCCACAGCCTGGTGGGGAGTCAGGCCCAGCACTGGAGCCAGAGGATGAGCAAAGGACACACAAGAAAGCCTTGAACCCCAACCTGCCTCGACTGCAAACCCTTCTGCAGCTTCAAAAAGGGTGCGAGGCTTCCTGCTTTTTTGGGCACATGGGTAGAAGACATGGGGAAAAAGAAAAAAAAAAAAAATGATCACCTTATATTTTTACTTGTTGCGTGAGGAAACATTGCTCAAAGCAGGACCACCACCGGTCCCTGGGAGCCAAGTGCCCTTTCCTGCAGGTCACAACCCCACCGCCTGGGGCTCGGCTGAAGCCAGGAGCTGGTGGTGCCTCCACCACCCCACTCCCCTTGGGGGAAGGCGGCACTTTGAACCCACGGGTGTCCGCTTCCCTTGGGGTGGGGGTGCGGAACACTCCCCCCCTCCCCCTCAGCCGCGACCGAGCGACCACCCACGCGCCCGCCGGGAAAGGGCCGGGGCAAGGGGAGGGTGTGGCGCGGCACGCGATGGGCGGGCGGGAGAAGGGGGGAAATGGGGGTAGCGCATGCGCCGTGGCCCTTCCCATTCAGCCCCCCCCATCCTCTCTTCCACACCCCCCCCCTCCCCAGCCCCATAAAAGCCGCCGGGGTGGGGGGTAAATCCGCCCTGCTGCCCTCGTTTCCTTTCTCTCCGGGACCGTGAGTGTCGGCCATGGCCTTTCCGCAGGTAAAGAGGGGGGGGGATGAAGGACGAGCACGTGGCGGAGGTACCGGTGCTCCCCGGAGCCGAGGGAAGGGGGCGCGGCCCCTTTAAGGCCGCCCCCTCACGTGGTGTCGCGCGGCGGGAAGGGGGGAGAGGGAGGGGAAAAGCGCTGAGGTGATTTCCCGCCTTTTTTCCGCCGAAGCCATCGCTCCGTTACTCCGGGACCGCACTCGGGGCGGAGGGGCCTTAGCTGCCGGGCGGGTCCCCTCCGTCCCGAGTCCGCTCCCCGCGTGTTGCTGCCCAGCTGAACCCAATTAGCGCTCGTTGCAGCTGATGAACTAAGGGTGTGTGGCAGCTGGAGCTGTTCTGTGAGGGGTCTTGAGGTTCTGGTTGCTTTTCTTGTGGGTTCTCCGGGCTGGAAGAGTCTCCTTCAAACTAGTTAAAAGCTTTATTTTGCTTGGAGGAGGTGCTGAAAGGGGTAGCTCGTCTCCCAAGTTGCTGTGCTAGTAGCTTCAAAGTATTTGGTTCCCCCCATGGAATAGGAGTTAAAACAAGGAAGCTAGTTTAAAAATAAGCGTTTTGGTAAAATAGGTGCTGTTCTGAGGTCAGTGCGACCATGTAACAAAAACATCAAAAACCCCTTTCCTGGTTCCAGCCAGGTGCATTCAAGACCCCTTCAGCAGGGAGTGAACTCATGACTAAAAAAAAAAAATGCACCAGGGGAAAAAAGACTTGTAGAGTTGCTTTTGACCAAAGTATGGATCCCTCTTGTTTGTTTTTTTTTCTGTGTGTGTTTTTTTTTTTTAATAGGAAACTGACATGTTAACAGCATCTTAAATTTTGTCTTGGGCTTTAAGGTCCTCTCGGCTGTAGATACAGCACTGAGAGCCCCTTTGGGTAAAAAAGTGTAAAAAGCAAAGGCAGAATTGGAGCTGAGGTGGGTGAGCCCTGTGTGCTCTAGAGCACCCCCAGGAGCTAATGCACATCTTGGCCATAGCGGCAGCTGAGCTGCGTTTAATGACTTCCCTAGGGATTTAGGATATCCTAATCCTGTGCCAGCGCTGTCGTGATGTTGCAGGTTCTGCCTAGCCCTGGGATTTCATTA
The DNA here is from genome assembly GCA_023637945.1 of Phaethornis superciliosus. NCBI lineage: Eukaryota > Metazoa > Chordata > Aves > Apodiformes > Trochilidae > Phaethornis > Phaethornis superciliosus. The sequence goes on from JAJQWJ010000012.1 coordinate 18,002,140, forward strand.
GCTGTAGGTTTCCTTTGTTTCCACTTAACCTGGACATCTTCGGCTGCTTTTGCTGCGTAGGCATAGATTGTCCCACCAGCTGAGCAGCTGCAGGTGTGTGTGTGTGTGTGGAATGGGACCTCCTGTAGGTAACCACCCACTGCAGCTGTGGGATTTTGTTGGGGCTGATGGGAACTCCAGAGACCTGACTGCCACCCTGCTTCAGCTGCGGGCTTGTCCATGTAGGGACAGCAAACAGGAACTCTCTGCCACGGTGGTAAGGCTCACTGGCTGTCTTTCTGTTACTCTGGGGGAGCAGAAGCTCCTTCTGCCTTTTCCTAATCGAGACCGAGATTCTCTTTCTCACTCCAGTGTGTTCTGTGTTGAAGTGCCCCCCTTGAGACCTGAGCGCCACGGGAATGCTTCTCCAAGCCTGCACCTGGGTTCTTGGCTAAGGGCTTAGCTGAGGCAGCATGTGCTGGACGGTACTCCTGTCTGAGGCTCACCGTGCTGTGTCCTTGTGCGAGATGTTTCTTGGGTCTGTGTGCCAGATACAGCACCGTATCTGAAGCCTTTGACTCATTGGCGCTGTGGCACTGAGCATTCTGCAGGGACCTCAAGTGTCGTTCTCGCTGGTTTCTGCTCTAGGGACATCTCCAGGAGCTCGGAGCTGTTGCAGAGTACACCGAGATGGAGCACTGAAAGCTGATGTTAGCTGGGCTCAAGAGTGCTTCGTTGCTTGGGGGGTGGGGGAGTGGAGCAGGGTTTGGAGGACACAGCCCCAGGCTATGTGATCTTTATCCCCATGCTTCAGCATGAGCAGTGGAGACCGAAGGAGGCGGTTGTGTTCTCCAGCTGTATTTTTGCAGGCTCTTAGCACCTCCTGGTTGGGTAGGGGTCTGCCGCCTTCCAAGACCTGTCCTCAGAGGAGGATCTGGGGTGTAGGGAGGAGGCTGAGCTTCACCAGGGGAAGGCAGAGACACGGGCCGGGGGTCAGCTCCTGTGTCCAGGCTGCTCGCAGGTTCTCCTTGGCAGTCTTAAGGTTAAAAGCTCGGTAAGTGGAAGGAATTTTTATGGAAATGCTTGGCCGTACAGCTGCTGTTCGTGTGTTGGTAGCGGGACTGGCGCTGCCAGCTGCGGGAAGCATCAAATGCTCAGCGAGCAGGAAGGGCTCAGGCCTTTGGTTTATTTTTGTCTGGCTAGCTGAGACTCCCGGGGAAAAGCTTTGCCTCCTGCTGGAAGTGGTTTTTCAGCGGTAACGGGAGCAGAATGTGGAGTTCCACACTTGTGCCAAAGCAGCCTGATGTGGCGTTTTCTTCTCACTGGGGATGCTTTCTCCTCAGCTGCTGCTTATAAAGATGGCTTCAAGCTCACTCTGCTCCCCTTCCTCCGGCCTGGAGCTCGCCTTGAGCTCTGCCTGTTTCGTTTTTTTGTAAATGCTCCTGCATTGGGTCTGGGGAGGCCCAGGACTTTATTTGAGGGTGGGCCGAGCCCTTCAGTGGACAAAGATCCCGTCCCCCGGTGGTGAATGGATGTTAATAGCCCTAAAGGGGCTGAAATCCTCAGTCAATGGTTCAGGCCCTGCCTGGAGGCATCATCGGAGCTGACAATCGGGGAGTTTATTCCTGCTGCTTACAGGACTGGGTTTCCTTCGCTTTTTAAATTGTTTTTAAAATTTTACTTTATTTAAATGAGTGGTGGGCGTGTGGAGACAGCCATCAGGTCGTGTGTTTGTAAAACTGCTCTTAAGAGCAGGGTTGGGGAGGGGGGATGCAAGCCCGGGGCGAGGGATGAAGTTTCCTGCTCCCTGTGGATGGGGTTGGAGCTGCCACGGGCCGCGCCTTGGAGAGGGCAATGGGGGAGCTTTGGTGAGTAAAACCAGCTCGGTGCTTCAGGCTTCTTAGAGGGGGAAGCTGGGGGAGGCAGCCCCCAAAACTCTTGCAAGAACTCCTCCAGAAGGGAGACGTATTAAATATCTCCTGGACAAGTCCAAACGGCCCCGTTTAGAGCCAGAGGCTCCTGCCTGCCTTGGAGCAGCGGGAGTTTGTTCCCTGCTTTGCTGCGATTCTCTTCGTGGAGTTTGGCTCTTACTCGATTTGCTTAGTGGCAAGAATTCTGCTCCGGAGGCCAAGACTGGCGAGCTTGTGCCTTCCTGCTCTTCTCCTTAATGGATGTCTTAATTGACAGCGATCCCGTTTGCTCAGCATGTTCTGGAGCAGGGCTTTGCTGCAGTGATTTCTGGGTGGCAGGAGGACTTACCCTGGGTCCAAAAATGCTGGTTAGAGAATAAGTTTAGCAGCTTCTAGGTTGGCAGGGCCTTGAATGTCGTGCAGCACCACCACAGCAAACCTAGATGTGTTAAGTGGCTTGTGAGCAGAGCTGGGGAAAGCAGATGCTCTTGGCGGTTCTCTGGACCAGCACCAGGAAGCAGGAGGGATTTGCTCTTTTCCCTGCAGAGGAAGCTTTACAAGGGCTCTGGCTTGCCTCGGCTGGTCCAAAAACCTTGATGCTGGCAGATTAGTGCCTGTGGAGGGTCATGGGAAACAGAGCTGGTTTGGGGTGACCTCCCTTTGTGGTCAGGAGCTGAAGGGGAAGGTCAGGATTTGGTGTTCTGCCTTGCCAAGGCAAAACCTCAGGATTTGGGGCTATGTTGGGAAGAAATGTTTTCTCTGCAAGCCTGCGTGCTGAAGCGATTGCGTGGCTGCTGACTTGGGCTGTTCCAAGCTCTTCAAAGCTCCCAAGCCCTGCTCTTTCTGCCATGCACAGGAGGAGCTGCTGTGGTTTCTTGTGTTGGTTGCTTTGGCCGTGTCTCTCCCCCTCATCCCCAGTGTCAGGAGGCTGGTTCTGGGAGTGCCCCTGTTAACCAGATCTCCACTTCGGTGCGATGATGTGCTGGAGAGAACCAGCAGTTGAGGTGCTGTGGCTCCAGTCTAAAGTCTAGACAGTTTAGACTGTGACCAGTCTAAAGTTGATCCTGGTTTGGTGAGCTGGTACCTGCTTCTGGCCACGGTGGTCCTGGTCTGATGTGCTGTGCTGAGAAATTGCAGACTCGTTTGTTTAATGTCAAGAATCATACTTGAGTGTTGCTGAGACCTGGAATTAAAGCTATATGTGTGTTGGAGGAAATAGAGTTCCCACACTGCCTTGAAAGCTGCATGGTGAGTACTGGCCTGCTTGACACTTATGCTTGTTCTTTTTACCAGAAAGAAGATCCTGGGAGGAGTGTAAAGGACTGCTGGGATAGCTCAGATGCCCCTGCACTTTCCACGTGCAGCAATGCAGACATATTCCGCCGAATAAATTCCATGTTGGACAACTCCTTGGATTTCAGTGGAGTCTGCACCACACCTGTCACAAAAAGCAGCCGTGACATCCTGCCAGGTGAGGAGCTTGGCTGGGTTGGAGGAGAGCTTTGGAGGGTCCAGGGATGGTGGAACTGGGGGGAGTTGCTTGGTGGGACGTAGTGAACATGGGGTGGTGGTGGTCATCCTTGGTGGCTCTTCTGCTTGTGAATGGAGAGCTGCCTGCAGTCAGGGCTGATGCTGTTTTGTTACCAGGGGCATCGTTTGTTTGCCTGAAATGGATTGCTCCTGGCAGTGTTGCCTGGCAGTGTGGAGGAGCCTGGGCAGTGGGTTTACCCTCCCTGTGCTTCTGCTGTGGATTGTGGTGTGGGCAGGACATGAGCTGCTGCTGCCTGGCCAGCCAGCTTCTGGTCTAAATGTTTCCAGCAGATGTGTTGACAGTCTGCCTCTCCTTGAGGTGAGATTAATCTCTTGGTGGTTAATATGGTTCATCTTCTGCATGCATTAAAAATGCAAAATAATTTTGATTAAATGTTTGCTGCAGGTCAGTTGGTGGTGTGTTTAAGAGCACACTGGAGCAGTGTGTGTGGGTGAAGACTGGCTTGCAAAGCAAGCTTGGGATTGTGAAATCAGTGCTGCAAGTTTTGCTTCCTGCAGGCTGAGGGGAGTGGGCATATTCCGCAGTTGTGCACTTGATCCGCCTCAAAACGGAAGGCTTGGGGCCAAAGCAAAGAGTGTTGGGTCCAGTCTTTTATGTAAGTGAAGGACATGCTTTTGTCCCTCTCCAGTAGGCAAGATCTGCCAGTAAATGTACCTGCCCGGTGCCTGATGTTCCTCTTGCCAGCACACTTCTGTGCAGCAGTATTTGTGCCAGGGATTTGGGCACTTGAAAGAGATTGATTGCTGTTGCTCCTCCAGACTCGGAATTACAGGATGAAGAAACACTTTGGCTGTTGTTGGAAGCAAACTGACCTTCTGGACTTGTCCCAAAACAAAGGGGGGAAGTAAAGGAAAACCTCACCAGCTGGTGACCTTGCTGGCTGCTGTAGGCAGCTTCCATTGCAGTCACTGGGAGACAGGATTGCTTTGTGCTCATGGAGAAGGTGATGAATTTTAATCAAAGGGGTGTGAAAAAAAATAAATAAATGAAACCTGCAGGCAGGTGTCTGGGCATCCTGTGTGTCTGTTTGAAGCTGGTGCAGGGCAACTTTGTTCTGGGCTAGCTAAATGACTGCTACCAGATGACTTCCAGTGCAGCTTAATCTCCCGGGTATTGGAAGGGCTTAGTGCTGTGGCCAGGGCAGAGCTGGCCATGTGATGCTGTGCTGGCGCTGCAGAAATACCAGAGGAAGTGAATCGTTCACCTCGAGGTCGGGGTCTCTAGCCAGCATTGCTTGAAACCTGCCTAGTAAAACGGTATTGGAGGATGTGTGGGCTACTCCCGAGCGGTTGCATAGTGAATATTAACTAATTCAGGTCAGTGGTGTGGTTAGTGCTGCATTTTTAGAGATCTGCTGTACCTCTGCTGAGGCACTTTTTGTCCCTTGGGGTGATGGGAGTCAGTGTTGTGTCTGACCTTGATGCAGTGGAAACATAGGGAACAAATAAACCGAAGTATTTTCCTTTTTCTTCAAATGAGTTGATTAAAGAGGTGTTTCTGGCTGCCTGGTTGAAATCTTCGCTTTAGCCCTTCATATTCATCTTATTTGCTGAATATGGATTCAATTTGGAATGGGAATGATTCGTCATGAAGTTTTAGCTTACTTGATGAAGTTTACATGTAAAGGAACTGTCACAGCCCACTTGGGCAGACTCATCCTGTAAAATTGCAGGTTATGGCTCTGGTTTGGAGTCTGACCTGAGGGCTGGCATTTTTAGTTTGCAGTACAGTCTTCTAGACTTGCAAAGCTCTTTTCTGAGGGACTGGGGTATTGACCTGGTGATAAAATGAACTTGCTCACTGCTTAGTCAGTCAGTTGCTGTGCTATTTCTTAGGGATGTCCAGAGTAGGGGATGTGGTGTGGAGGTGCTGAGATGGTGTCTGGACTGGAAACTGGGTGAATTTTCCTTCAGGGTGTAAAACACTGCTCCTTTCAGGCTGTCACTGAGTAACCTTTATGGAAGAGCTCTTGTAGGACAAGCATGGTGAGACTTGCATGTAATAAAAGGAGGCTTCCTCTTGCAAACACTTTCTGATGCAGGGCAACTGAAGTCAAGCTTTTTGGGACATCCTAGGCAGATTTTCTTGTCCCTGATGTAGCAGTATCCAAGTGGGTGCTGGCTGCTGGCACTTGTGTGGTGTGGAAACCCTGCTCAGCACTGGATAACCTGACAGGAGGCTTTTAGCTTGTCTCAGATCCCCTCTTGCAGTACAAATGTTTGGGATGGAAGGGGGCTTGCTCACTTCCCACAAGGTGTGAGCACTCATCCAGGACTAGAAGGTGGCTGCCTTGGGTGCCCTCTGTGTTCAGGCTGATGGAAAGGTAGGCTCTTTTTCCAAAGGTGCCCCTGGGCTGTGCAAGAGGCTGACACAGAGAACAACCTGAGCTACTCCAGCCAAGCAAGCAGCTCCCACCAGCTGTGAATAGGTGGATGAGTTTGCATCTGCTTGTGTGCCAGCAGTTGAGTTGTCAGCTTACTTGTGACCCCAGCTTTGATTTGTTAGAGTAATGAGGGACTGAATGTAGTGGTTCTGCACCCTTCCTCTGTGTCTGGATCAGAACCTGCTTCAGTTGTTTAAGTGTCTTGCTGATGAGCACCTTCTCTATGAAACAATTGGCACTGCAAGGAGTTGAATCCTAGGACAGCAACGATCCACAAATGGGGAAGGAGCTCCAGCCCTTTGACCCCAGCCTAGGCTGTGGCAGTCTCTTGTAGAAATTCTGACCCTGATGGCCGTAAGGCTCTGTCTGGTGACTAAAATCCAGGATCTGCTGCTGCTAACTGCTCCCTGCCCTGGGCTTATGGCTGGGAGCCTGAAGCAGACTGGTGGAGTTGCTTGCCTTGCCTTTGAGGGAACAAGAGAATATTTTGCAGGATCAGCATCTTGCCTCTAGTGAGCCTGGCTCATGGGTAGGTGACCAGTAGAGCAGAGACCCCCTTGATCTCATGTGGTGCCTTGTCACTGCTCCAAGATTCTCACTTCTAAAGAAGTGATAACCCTCCAGGTGCTTTTACTTGTTGCGGAACAGCAACTTGTGTAGCTCAGCTTGGGCTGTATTAAGGAGCCTGCAGATCCACCCTGAGGGTAGTAGCTGGAAGAGGTGAAAGGTCTCTCTTTTTCATAACTTAAAATCTTCTGGTGGGAGAGCTTGAGAAAGAAGTCTTACTCCAGCAGGGGAAATAATTGCACTTTAATCTATTCATGGTCCCTCAAGCTTTTCAGTTGTCTTCCTTGGGTCAAACTAAATTTATCCTGGATTGGACTTGTGTGTAAGAAGCCCCTTTCAGCTTTAAGAGGATTACACGTGGTGGAGAAGGGATGACAGAAGTTTGTGACCTTTCACTAATGCTATTGGGGGAACACGTGTGGAGCCACTGTCCTGGCTGGGGTGAGGTGGGCAGCCAGGGGCTGCAGCAGAGCAGCTGCCTGGGCAATGTGAGGGAACCACCTTATTCAGCAGTCCTGGGGCTGACACAATTATCCAGAGCTGCGTGGCAGGAGGGATGGATGGCTGCTGGAGGTTTAGTTGGCCATACCTAATGATAATCCTGGGTCAACTTGGCAGCCTCATCACAAGGAGGAGTCTGAGGATCTGATTCATCAGGCCAAGCATGACTACTGCCCCGTGGAGACTCCTGGGTGCTCCAGCATCTCCCCCAACCTAGGCTCAGGGCAGCCCAAACCCAAGGGTTCAGTGCAGTGGTGTGGTGAGAGATGTCAGTGTAGGACCTGTCTGGTAACTTCTGGGATGGGATTGTGTGGTGCATTGCTGTTCAGGCCGATTGAGTCTGCTCTGAAGCAAGGTAGAACTTCCTCAGTGAGGTTGTGGAGAGCAGACACTGACCTTCAGTGGCTTTTATTGTGGTGGTGGTGGAGATGGGAGGGAGAATGTGGCCTTGAGGGAGGCAGGAATCTCCCACTACTTTGCCTCCTGAGGGTGCTGCAGGAGCACAGCCTGTCCTTGAACTGCTTCACTGGGAATGTGTTTCTCTTCTCCCAGATTTTAAAGCTGATCTGTGACTTTGTCGGGAGGCTGAATGAGAATGGGAGCAGAGACAATTTCTTAAGGTGATTGTTGGTTTGCCAGGCTTTAAAGCTGGGCCTTGCTGTGTGGAAGGTGCTGCTACCCAGATGTGGTTAAAAAAAAACCCAAACACCTAAACCAGCCTCTGAAGTCATCATCCTGTTCTGCAGGTGCAACTTCCAGCTTAATTTGGAAGAGCAAATTCGTCAGCCTTGGCATACCCCTTTAATCAGCTGCCTGGCTTCAACCAAAGACAGTGTGGGTTTAAACTGGGATTGAAAAGGATTGCAGGTACCCCTCGTGTCCAGGCAGTGTTGATTTCCCTTTCATTAAGGGAAATTCATTAAGGCATTTCCCTGCTCATCTAAGCAGGGAAACTGAGCAGCCATTATTTTGCTGTAAGTTGTCAGGCCATTGTGAGAAGAAATAGGAGATGCTTAAATGACTTCCTGGGGGTGGGAGTGGCTGCAGGTGCTGAGCTCAGAGTAAAGGATGTTAGGTCCTAATGGACCATTAGGTTCATCAGGTCCTAATGACTTTTGGTGGCTGCTTTATTTAAGGAAAACTGAAGGACAAATGCGAACCCAGACGAGCTGATGACTAAATTGGCTTCCTGTTTTCTCTCAATGGCAGTCAATTAATGACCTATCACTTGTTCAGCCACCCAAAAAGTCCTCTCTGGTACTATAATGTAAATTCCTCGTTTTTTCTCTGCCCTGTGGCCACCAGGAGATATGCCAGAAAGTGTTGGATGCAGCTGTCCTGTTGTGTGGGATCTTGAATGAGAGATGAAATGGTGTAAGATGTGGAGACCCAAAACGTAGGGGACACACCTACTGCTTTGTCTTTGGGCCTTTATATGTCAAGTGACACATTAACAGGTCTTTGCCTACAAGAACCCCATGTTTTTGGTTTTGTTGTGCTGGAAAGGAGGTTTCTTTATCAGATCTGCAAATGGAAGGACAGGAGGGTGGGTGAGCAGGGTCTTGGCTCAGAGCTGTTGCACTCTGCAGAGTATTTTAGACTGGAAGGTCTTGCTGAAGATCCAGACTGTGTTTCCTGACACAACAGTGCTCAGTCAGTTGGGTTTTGGTGCAGCAGTCCTGGGGCAGTGTCTCGGTCTTGGAAAAGGTAGGTAGAGCAGCAGGGTGAGTTGCAGTGCTCTCTTCCATAGTTTCTGAAGTAGTTGCTCACTGTCCAAGTGTTTGCGGCTTGGGAATAAGGTAGACTCCTTCATCTGGCTCTGAAACAGGTCGTGCAGCAGCAAATATCTCTCCAGTGGAGGAATTTTTCAGATTACAGGGAAGATGCCTAGTTGTGTAGCAGGAAAACCTGTAGTAGTAACTAGTAGTTTTCTAATGAGTTGTCCTAAGCAGTAGATGATCCCTGGTGTACCTTGGGAATATTCATCCTCTAAAAGCTTTCACTTGAGATTTGTTTGTCTTGCACTCAAAATGTACTTGAAGCTTAATTTTCAGAGATGCAATTCCCAGCTTTCACAGCTGGAGGTGTAAGAGGTGTAAAAGGGAGAACACTGCTTCTGCTGTGAGTGCCTTCCTGTTGGTGATGTGGAGGCTGTGAAGTTGTGGCCTGGCTTCTTGCTTTTCTGGATTTGCAGGTTCAGCTTTGGCTGGAGTTCTAGTCTGCAAGGCTGCTGTGCACAGAAGTGACTCCAGCTCTGACAGGGAGCAGGGCTCAGAGTCAGGTTGTGCTCTGTGCATTCCAGAGCCTTGTTTGTGGACAGGCTGCTCCTGGATTTGGGTTCTGCTTGCAATTAGCATGGGAGCAAGGGGGGGACCTCTCTGGCTGCAGGGGTGATAGGAGTGGGATCTAGCTTGTTTGGTTTGTTTGCCAAGCAGTTCTGGTGCTTTCTTTCCCTGGATTTTCTCAGTTTTCCAGCTAAAATCCATTTGCTGGATTTTTATCTGGATTTGCACATGGCCTCAGTCTGGAAGGCTCAAATATCCAAACACTTCTGTGCTTGAATGAAGTGTTTTCTTTCGACTGGTGGCACTGAGGGATGCTGCTGCTATGGGACAGGGGCTGAGCGGGCACCCTGGGCTGTCCTCGGGCTGATCTACCCAACTGCCTGGGGATTGTAGCTCCTGCTGCAGGGCCCTGCTTATCCTTTCTGTGCAGGCTGTCATTTGCCAAGTATTTTCCTGTTTCCAAAGCATGGTTGCCACAGCTGCACGAGCTGGGCCACAGCTAGCTCCCAGTAGGTTGGTTCTCACCAGCTCACCTCTCCAGCCCAGCTTCCTGTGTGGAAACTCAAACTGCCCAAACTGGTGTTTAGTGGGGAGAGAACGCTGGGGTGGGGACAAGTGGCTGAGGCTGCAGCTTATGCAAGCTGTCTGGGCTGGTGGAGCTCAACAGCAGGTGAAGAACTCAGCTCTGTAGAGATGCTCTCCTGAAAAAGCCTTTGAAATGTCTTGGATGCGATGGTAACATTTGAAGTCTGAAAAATGCAGTTTTCCACCTGGGTGGTGGTGTGGAAAGCTGCCCAGCCTGTGCTGCCGTGTGCCCCGGCTCCAGGGATCTCCTGGACAGACAGGAGGACATCGTTCCAGGAGGACATCGTTCCAGAAGAGCCACCTGCTCCAACACCTGCACTGGATGCATTTTACTAAGGACTTATTGTCATGCTGTTGAATTCAAACCTGAGGGCCTCGGGTGTGAGCCCAGCGCAGCACATCTCCCTCTGCCAGGATGGTTGGCTTCCAGTGGGAACTTCTGGGAAAAATCCAGGTTGGAAAGGCTCATGCTCATTATGGGAGCTTGGAAAAGTCTGCAGTGAGGCATTTGGGCTGTGTCAGGTTGCAAAGTGAAATTCTTTAATATCTGTTAGACATTTACTTGTGAATAATTTGAGGTTGACTCTGTAGAATTTTCATTAATTCTTCCTGCTGCAGTATCCTGTTCGTTTTGTCTGCCATCAGCAATGGATTGGCTTGTAACAAATTTCCAGACCTTGAATATGAGAACTGCTCCAGAAATCCATTTTAGATCTTATTTTAGTTTTTTCATTTTTATTTTTTTAATTATTCTGGTGTCTTTTCTTGAAGACCTATATCATACCTTTTGGCTTGACCACCGAGAGTGTTAAAAGAGGAAGCAGGCTTGTGCTGGTGGTTTGCTTTGGATGGTAAAAGGTCTAATTAAAAAATGCTGGTTATCTAAGCAAATTCTGCTTGGTACTTCAGCAGTTATACCCGTAACTGAATTGCTGCAAGCTTCTCTTTAATGTGGATTGAAGTCATCAGAGGGAGGCGTCGATCTCTTGAACGTGAATCTGATTGGGTTCAATTAAACAAAACAGCTTATTTCCTGAGAAATGTAGATAGCCAGGGGGAAATGTGGCTGGGTGCTGTGGAGTCAGTGCTTCTCATTGCTGATAAATTTGTTCCCTATTTTCCATGTTTCTTCAGTGGTGGGTTTCATCTGAGGTGTTGGATCCAGGTGGGTTTCACATCCTGCTGTCTGAGGTTCTGTTTGTGTCCATGCTTCCCAGAAGATGAAACATTATAGGAGTTAATGGTGAAGATGGTGTAAAAGAGAGCCTGGCTCCCAAAGGGAAGGTGGTCTACACCTGACAGGGGATCTGGGCTAAAGCAGAGTACTTGTGCATTTCCATAAATGCTGAAATGTTCCATATTCATATGGGCAAGTTATGGTTGCTGTGGGAACTGAGTAGTCTGAGCAATGTGCCTTTATCCTTTCCTCCCTGCTGCTGCCTTAGGAATGTTTTTAGGGCCTGTCCAAAACAAGCAGTCTGCAAACTGTGCTGGAAGAATTAATGATGTGAAATTTTGGGCTGGAGATGCAGAGGGATGCTTTTGGAGGAACATTTGATGCTGCTACAGGTGCTTGGTAGTAATGTGGCTGAGTTGGCACTACAGCTTATACTACTACTACTACTACTAGGGGAGTAGGAGAAAAGCCAGTGGGTGTTATCCCAGCTGAGCGCTGTGGCGGAGGCTGCAGGTGGGAAGGGGGAAAGCTGCACCCTGCCTGCAGCTCATGTTTTTTGTCTTGACTGTTCTCACCGTGCCAGCAGCACCTTGGTCCCTTTGCTGTGACCCACATCACCGTGGGCTGGAGGTGCGTGGTGGCCACCTGCATCCCCAGAGTGGCTCCCAGCCCATGGTGAGGCCTTGCCCGGGTGACCAGCGAGCAAGTGACATGGGATCTGCTGTGGGGGTGGAAAAGGAAGCCAGGCCAGGCTGTCAGGCTGCCCAGGCTGGATGGAGCTGCACGTGGGGTGCAATGTGGTGAGCTGGAGTGGCTGTGGTGCCCGTGGAGGAGAGGCAGTGGTGTGTGTGAGATGTACATCGGATGGCACAGTGGGAGGGTGTGGGGGCAAGGGGAGAAGGAGACTGGTGCTGCTTGGGAGCTGGCTTGTAAATGCCCCGTGACTCAGATTTCGGGCAACACGGATGAGCATCGTGTGGTTTCATCACCCCCCGGATCCCTGTGCTAAACTGGAATGCTCAGACTATGAACCTGCTGTGTTTCCTTAGGCTGTTGGCACAGGCTTAAACCCAGGCAAGAATCCCGTGTCTCCTGTACCGTAGGCTTGTGAACAGCCTGCAGGGGAGGGGAGGGCTGGGAGAGGGGGAAGGACCAGGCAGGCAGAAGGTAAACAGGCCGTGAAAAATTCCTGATGTGAAATGGTTCCTGTGCTCCGGCCGGTCCCCTTCTCCCGGTACCTGCAGGATGTGCCTGCTCGGGCCAGAGTCAGGAGGGGGGGTTCTTCTCTGGGGAGTGGGAGGTGGGGGTGAAGGTTATCCTCCTTACTCGGTGGTAAACAATGCCGAGTCAGGGAGGCACAGTGGCCAAGTTGAGCCAAATAGATTATGCTAGCAGAACTGCGAAGCTTTGCATCAGGCTCTGAATCGGAGCCAGCAGCTGGAGCCTGTCCAGGACTAAAGTGTTTTTGGGTTTTGTGGGTGGAGGGAGGCGGGGACAGGAGAGCTGGGTAGCACTAAAACTAACTGTCTGCTCTGTGGCTGCTGCTGCTGTCGTTGCTGGGGGGATTGCTGCCTCCAGCCTGCCAGTGCCGGGTGCTGAGCCCGGCTTTTGTGCTGCCCACCTCCCTCCATTTACTGGAGCTGCGGCTCTCCTGTCTGCTGCCTCGTCTTTTGGGGGAAATCTTTACCCTTTCTTCTTACCTTTATTTTGTAAGAGCTGATGCAGTTCTCTTGCATGGCTGAGTGACGTCACTGTCAGCACAGTAAGCATCAGCAGCCTGGTCACATGCTGACCCAGTCAGTAATGCAGACGGGATAGGAAGGTGGAGGGGCTGAGGGGGGTGGGGGGCTGGTTTCTGGACATATGGTAGCCCTCCCTTTTGGGGTGCCACTGCTAGTTGCAGAAGCTGTGGCTTCAGAGCGGCACGAGACCTGGCTCGGGTCTCAACGCTTCGGAAAACTCCTTCTTTAAAAAGAAAAAAAAAAAACCAACAAAGCAGCCCTGAACTCTCAAGCTTGTGTTTGTTCTCAATCTGAGCAGACTTCCAGGACTCTGAAGAAGCAGTGGCAAGCAGGATGCTTTTCCCCACGTCCACGCAAGAGTCTTCCCGTGGACTCCCAGACACCAACGATTTGTGCCTTGGCCTGCAATCTCTCAACCTGACAGGGTGGGACAGACCCTGGAGCACCCAGGACTCTGATGCTGCAGCACAAACCAGCACACAGTCCGGTGAGTTTGACACACAGCAACAGTTGTTGGGTTCTTTTTATTTTGTGGCCATTTTAAAGCGAATGTGGAGCAATTTGCTTGTGTAACGGGGGTGCTGGCAGTTGCTGGAGGGGGCTTCTTGGCCCATTAGTGCTTGTGTGATGTGGTGGTTGAGCTGGGGAGGCTGTGGCTGGCTGTGCCACAGCCCCCTCTGCTCTGCTGCCAGTTCACTGCAGACAAAAAGTGCCCGGGCTTCTGATTTGCTCAGTGCTGTAACGCTGCCGGAGGAATAACCTCGAGTTGAGAAGAAATCCTCTCCCTGCCTTGGAAGGGAGTGGGTTGGGGGTGTGGTGTCAGGAGGCTGAACTTTGCTCTGGCAGCTGGAGAAAATCCCTGGTGGCAGGTAGGTTTGCAGGTGGGGGGGTTCCTGCCTGCAGAGGGGACCCCCTGACTGAAGTCCCAGCCTGCCCCAGCCCTCCCTGCCCAACTCTGCCCGCGGGGTGTGGTAGGCACAGCCAGCACCCAACCAACAACTTCATCCGGCAGCTCGCAGGCTGGCTGGGAGACTCAGAGGGATCCTTTTCCACTCCCACGTTCAACTAGGAATAGCAAGTGCTTCTGGCAGTGGGCTGGAGGAGATGCAGCGGAATGGCTTCTTGCTTTTAACTCTTTTGGTCCAGCACATACCTATGTGATGGGCAGGGTGTGGGCTTGCTGCCGTGCGCTGCTGGCTGGCGTGCCCTTCCCCCTCGATCCTCTCCAGTCTGGGTTTGCTGCTGGGATTGAACGGGGAGCCTTTGAGGTGCTGGGTGCTTCCCCTGGAGTGGTGAGGGGCTCGGTTAACTCTTCCAGAGGCACCAGCTTTCTCTGTAAAATCACAAGAGGAGAAAGGGGTGCTGTGTGCACAAACTTAATGCATCTCCTGGACCTGGTTGACAAGGCAAGGGGGTAAATCAGAGGGAAGAGTTTGTTTTTCCCAGCCTTTGCAGGCTGTAAAAGCCAGTTTCACAAATGGTGTGTTCGTTCAAGTAGCAGTCCATGGAAAGATCTAGTGCTTTGGCAGAGTTTGTACAAGTTCAGCCTGGTTGCTACAGAAACTCATCCCTTTATAGCAGCATGCTGCTGCTTTGTTAAAAGGGTAGTGCATCTCTGTGCAGACTTGGGTGACACAGGAGGCCCCAGGCATGAAGCTGATGCTGACGGGATTGTAGATGGCTTCTGGGGTTGTGGGGGCAATGTGATTTGCCCATATAAGTGTTTGGTGTGGGCAAAGGGGTGCTGCCAACCACATCTCGTGTCCAGAAGGTGCTGCCCTTGAGATAGGGAGACCTCCTGGGACACAACCCTGAATGTTGCTGTATGGATTAGGGATGAGAATCACTTGTGGGGTAGTAGAGTTTGAAACAGCTTTATCAGTACAGCTCCCAGGAGTTGCTGCATCTAGTTCCTGCAGGACTTGGTGTTGCAGGCTTGGAGGGGAGGGACCCCTAGCACAGGCACTTAGGGTCTACTTGCAGCCAGGCTGCAGTAGCTTTATTAAGCCTTGCTCTGCTCCTGCACATGGTCCTGTGGGCTTCCCCTAATGAGCCAGGGGGATACCACATGCTCAGCATCTGTCCTTCTCTCCTTGCCAAGCTGAAACCTTGAAGGAGGAGGAGGGAGAAATGAAAGTTACTCGTTGTGCAGTGGGCTGGACAGGTGCCTCTGAGCTGTGTGTGTGGGGCCCCTTATGGTTGTGAGCAGCCTATGAGTCCCTGAGCCTGTGTTCCAGGGTCTTTAACTGCACTTAAACAGCTTGCAGTGCCCATGCTGGAGGGTTCTGCTGCTGCTCACGGCCACCACACTCAGGGATGGGTGCACAGTGGTGCTGCAGAAGGAGGGCTGTCTCACACCCAGACGGCCACTCTGTGCGGATGTCCCAGCCCCACCTCATCCTCCGTGGCTGTCTCCAGTGCTCAGTTGGCCAGGTTCCTGCCAGACTGTCTTGGCAGAGGCGTGGACATCTCTGCAGCGCTCTGGCAGGCAGGGAGCAGGGCTGGCACCAGCCTCTGTCAGACTGTGCACCTCATGGGATGGGCACCGGGGCTGCTGGGGGGCAGCTCACTGGCAAGGGTTGGAGGTGCTTCTGCTTTCAGGAGGGAGTTTGATGGGGAAATGATGTGAAGATGCTCCAGCCACCTCCCCACTGGCAGAGGCTGCCGCCAGTGTCGGGTGCCCCCGCTGACTGCAGCACATGGTGCTGGGGCTCCTGCCTGCTGCAGTGGTACAGGAAGGGTGATCTTGCTCTGGGCTCAGGTGATTTGCCCCCAGTGTCTGTTTATGACAACTTGTGGTTACAGCTGCTGGATGAGGGTACCCAGTACTGTCTGGAGAGGCTGAGTCCTCTCTTCTCTCCTGCTGGCACCCTCGGGAGGTGAAGGGGGCATGGCTGGGGTGTCAGACCAGCCCAAACACAGCCATGCCGCTTCCAGAGCGGAGCCTCTGGCCTTCAGAGGCTGTGCACAGCGCCCAGGGCTGTGTTGCTAAGGATATTGTGGTCCAGAGACCCCATTCTCCTTCTTGATCCCACCTTTCTTCCCCAGGTGAGTTGCAGCTGGGCCAGGAGTGCTTCTGGGCCTGGGCTGCTTTTCCTCTGCTTTTCCTCTGAGCTGCGGGCTGGTGTGTGCTGGCCAGAGCAGTGGAGGGCTGGGATGTGTGCACCACTGTTGTTCTGTCTCAGCCTGCCTGTGCCTCCCACCTCTGCGGGGTCTCTCACTTTGCTTTCTTCAATGAGGGCCTTGGAGTGGCAATATGGAGCTCCTTGGGAGGAGGGACTCCGGAGCACCTGCTGAAAGGCTGTGAAATATTCTCCAGCTGGCAGAGGGGTTGTCCTCTGCCTGAAAGCTCTGCGGATCTGGGGACCTGGCAGATGCTGATGCTTCCAAGTGGCCTTGCTGAGCTGTGATGGAAAGGGAGTATGTGGAGAGGATGCTCCTGAGGCCCGGGAGGCTGCAGCCAGTCCAGCCCCAAGGGCTTGGAGGCCCCACCAGGGTGCCCTGAGAGCAGGTGAGGCTGCGCCATCCTCGGATGTCTTGAAGGGCTGGGGAGGAATGGCACTGCCAAGCAGAACTGTTGTGCTGCTGGCACCCAAGTGTTTGGAAGGTTCCAGCAGTGACTCAGCTGTGCAGACCCACAGGGAGGTGGCCGGGAGGGTGGAAATGCAAAAAAAATACACCAACCAAACACCAACAATCAGGCTAAAAATATTGCTGATGTGGCCTCCTGCAGTGCCTTGTGCTGGAGTGCTGATGAGCTGGGACCTCCTCTCCTGTCCCTTGCCAGCACAGAGCGCTCAGCCTGGGAAGGACCTTTGGCTGCAAACCCTTCTGGTGTCACCTTGTGCTCAGGGTGGTGGCATGGCGCAGCCTGGTGCAGTGGGATCAGGTGCCTGCTGGGGCTGTTCTGGAGGAGGATAGAGGGCAGTGGAGCTGCCTCATGTGCTCCCATCCTGCCTACGTCCCCCTATCCAAAGGGCTGATGAGCCCCTCCTACCCACGTTGTATAGAGGTTTCCTTCTGGGCCCAGTGTGGTCACACTCTGGGGATGTGTGCTTGGCCCAGAAGCGTCCCTGATGCGCTGCCTGTCTCTGAAGCTGTGTCTGGAGAGAGCTGCTGGGAGGCAGCAGCTGCTGCAGGCTTTAGGTGCCTGTGTTCAGTGGCTGTAGGGTTGAACTGCTGTCTCATAGCAGAGAAGGCATTGCAAGCCCTCTGCATCTGCCAGGCTGGAAGATCTTCAGAAATCTGCTCTGTGGTCTGAGGAGGGGCTTTTGCAGGAAACTGGCCTTGAACCATTCCAGTCGTGCTATCTCCAGCTGTGTTTCTTCAGGTAGCATTTTGCCTGCTTTTAAGTAGCCTCGTAGTAGGCAGATGCTTGTGTAAGGCCTTTGAGCTCATTGCTCTGCAGAGGCAGGAAGGGGTTAAGAGGCAGTGAGATGGGACTGCCCTTGATGGTATCCTTTACCTTCACTGCCCTACTCCTCAAGGAGCACAAGCAAATGGGGTCTCGATCCAATTTTTGCCTAAATAACGTGTGACAGCCGTCCACAAGTGGATCCTTGTGTGGATTTTGGGTCTCCCTGGCTGGTTTTCAGCCTGTGTGCCAACTGCTAGGTTTAGCTGGTGTGTCCTGCCCTACATCAGGAGGCTGAGGCTTGCCCTATGTGGGACAGGCAGACTTGCCTGCTGGGAAATCAACCTAAATACAGTCTGTTAACACTCAAGTATGCAGTGCTAACCAGCAAGGATGCTTTCAGGAGGATAGCTCTTCTTCCAGAGAAGACATCTGCCTCTCTAGGTGAGCCCAGCCTGAGCAGGCGAACTCATCCTGATGGTGCTGGATGGACCACCCTTCTGTGTCTGCCTCTGTGCTCAGCATGTTGACCCTAAAGCTGCTTGTGGAGCAGCAGTTTTGAGAGTTTTCCTTGGAATCTGTTCTTCATGCTGCACCTCCAGCCTGGCCCAGAGTGGCTGCTGCTGTCTCATTCCCTAGCCTGCAAGTTTACTGCTCCAGTCACTCTCATGCTGGGGAAATGGCCTCTGGAGGGGAAACTCTGCTGGATCTTTCCAGCCCTTGGTTCTCCTGGTTTGCAGTGCACAGCAGCTTCTTTCTGCAGTAAGCTTGAACATGCTGGTAATCTGTAGTTGCTTAAAGTCTGCTAGACTAGAGCTGCAGGCAGTCTGTTGCGTGTTGCCTGGCAGATAGCTGAGGCGTCTGTGGTGAGTACGAATCACTCTGAAGTCTCTAAGGCAAAACCCTATCTGTGAAGGATGAAAGAAAAGTCCTGTTGCACAGAGGGAAGCATGGTTGTCATGGACTCACAGCCTTTCTTCTTGATAACGGCAGCAGGGACTCAGCAGCAGCTCCCCCCAGGTGGACTCTATTCAGGAAGTCCTTAAAAATGATGTGTATGGTGGCAGGAACCTGAGAAGCCCCCAAGAGAGCACAGCTGATCAGTTTGGTGTGGTGGCTTTTAATGACTACAGCATGGAGAGCCCAGGCCTTCCCTGGAGCTGTTGGTTTGAGCTGCAGAGCTTGAGGTGTACAACCTGGAGGGGCAGAGGATTTAGGTGAGGGAAGTCCCTGGGATCTCTGGCTGCTTAATGTGCTGCTGGGCTGCAGTGTAGTGCTGAGTGCCTGCTCCATGGTGGTCTCCCTTGTGCCTCTCTCTGTGTCCAGGTCTCTCCCTGCCCTTTTATCTGCTGGGTTTTGGACAAATGGCTTCAGAAGACAGGGGCTGCCTAAGTGTGCCCTGTAGCTGCATCAGCTCTGAGCCTCAACTCCAGCATGTTTTTGCTTGGCTGCATGGCAATTCTTCTCTTGAGGGTAGAGGAAGGCTTTGGAGGCTTGTTGTGAAGGGAAGAGCTCAGTGTCTGGGTAACTCTGGGTTATTATGTGCAACCAGGGTGTCCCAAGAAAGATTCTTTGTGCTCTGTAGGGGGGGAGCTTCAGGAGGGTGCACTTCACCCTGAATGAGACTCAACATCATGAGAGCTCACCTGCAGCCTCACTCAGATTTAAGCCCAAATCTGCCTAGAAAGCTCACTAAAAGGTTTTTTCATAGTGCTGATGGTTTGACTGTGCTGGAGCAAGGAGGCAAGACCTCAAACTTGCATCCAATTCAGGCAAACGGGTAACCAAAGGCTTGGTGGTGGTAGATCCTGAATTCCTGTCTTCTCAGTGTCCTTTATTATCTTGAAATAAAGATAGGCTTTCCCAGCAGCCGAGTGTGATGCCCTGGTCCTTCTGACACAGCCTGCCTACTGCTCAAGGCTTGGTCATGGAAGCAGGAGCATGGTGGTGGTGCCATCTGTGGAGGGTTAGTTTCTAATAATGTTTTAATGGAGCAAAGCTGGGAGCTGGCCTGACTCTTCAGGCTACTTCAGAAGTAGCCGAGGTGGCCTTACTGAAAGCTTGCCCCATGCCATCTTAGCTCCTGTAGGGTTGTTCTGAGGGTGTGCCTGGTGCAGATGCTTAGTGGGCACCTAGTGGTTCTTTGAGCATGTTCCAGTGAGGGCTGCTTGTGCTCCGTGGGCTGATTTCTCATGCTGGGGAGTGGAAAGCAAGGAGCACTTGGGAGCTGCAGACTGCCTGTGTGGCAGCAGTACTTGATACTTAACAGAATAAAATAGGTATTAAACAACTACCACAACTGAGTTTGCAATCAGTTTCTGATGGAAGTTGCTCTTAGCCCACCCCTTAAAGCTTCCATGTGAGTAGCTTCTCATAAACGGCTTTATTTTTGTTTGAGCTGATGCTGTAAAATAAAAGGTGCAAATAGATGAGTAACTGGAACAGAAACCTAACCAGCATCTCTGCTTGATTCCAGCAGGCATTGAAGTCGGTCAGGGCAGCCTCCAGTCTTGGGCTGGATGTGGCTTGTTGTGGGAGCAGGCACACACCATCAAAACCCCTCCCTTGGGCTCTTGTCAGGGAAAGCTGTTTTATTATGGCCTCGGGAGGTGACAGTGAATGGGTGTGGGTGCAAGGAAGGCACAGGCTTATCAAACATCTGATTGTGCTTGGAGCTGTTGGAGGTGCAATGACAAAAATACCCAGGTAGTGACAGGTCTGCACCCCTCAGATGTGCTGATCACTGCCCCGCTGCCTGCCAGTTCTGGGGTGTATAGAAGGAGCTCACAGAGCTTGCCCAGAAGCTTTTTGACTCGAATTGTAGTCTGTAGCTTGTGCCTCCTGGCTGGCTCCTGAAGTGAGCCCTAACAAGCACGTTCCCTTGCAAGGAGAGTGAGCTGCTGTTCCGTGGTTCTGAGCTGCCCTGGGCAACTGGTAGCTTAGTGGTTCTTTCCTGTTGTGATTGCTATTGGAGGTAGCAGGAGGGTGGCTCAGGGCTGTGCAAGCTTTGGCCTGGGATAAGATTCATCCCCAAATTGTGCCAGCCAAGTGAGATGGGTTGGTAGTTTTTTTTCCAACCTGTGCAGTGGATCAGATGCTTGCTGGGCAGGCTTTGTCTGCCACATCTTCACCAGCAGCATTATGGTCGCCTTCTGTAAGAGGCTGCGGATGGCTTTTTGGCTCAGTGCCTTTGTTGCAAACTCCCCAGTGTGTGCAGGTCTGAGTGTTTCCACTTGGAGCTGGGTTAGGAACTGCCTGGGCCTCTTCTGCACAGCTTTTGGAGCTGCTCTCCCAGCTGCCTATAGCAGAAAGGAGGAGTGATGCCTATTCCTCCCCTTCTTCAGCTCTGGGACAGTTCCAGAGCTCAGCATCTGCTCCTGCCTTAGCCTGGAGCTTGTCCCTGGTGCTGCCCTGTGCCTGGACACAACTTTTTGTGCTCATAACCAGGCTGTAGGGTGGTTCTGTAGGATAATCTGTCATGGCAGTGACACAAGGAGCAAGGCCAGCAAGCCAGCAGAGAGTTGTTTGGCTTGTTGATACTGCAGAAGTCCCTCTAGCTGACTATTTATGAGGTGACTGCATATGAGACTGCTGTAAGAGGACCTCCTGGACCCTCTGCAGCACCTTTGACAAGCTATCTTTTTTAGGGTGGCAGGGTAAATCATGTTGGAAGGGACATCATGAGGTTATCTTGTCCTGCTGAATGTTGCTTGGGAGGGTGGCAAAAGTAGCATAACCCAAGGGTGTTGTAGAAACCCAGTCTTGGGCGGCCTCCACATCCTGGAACCAAGGTGCATTTAAACAGTCACCTTCACTGAGCTGGCTCTGAAATTACCTACTCCCAAGAAATGCTGTGGTCCTTAAGCTGCCACCCCACAGATGCTGTGTGGTGCCACTGTGGGGCTGAATTAATGCCCTGGGGTGCAAGCTGAGGGCAGGGCACCTCCAGCCAGTGCTGCAGTTTCCACCTCGGCACCTTGGATCCGTGGCTCTGGGCTTGCGTGCCTCGTGCATGGCCCCCCAAGGCACTGGCAAAACAGCTGAATCACAGGTGATGTCTGTGCTAGTGCCAGCTCAGAGGCTGCTCTCAGGCACAGCAGCAGCTGCCACCTGCTTCAGATGGCCACAGAGAACTTCCCAGCTTCCCTCCTTGCCCCTTGGGCTGGTTTTCTCTCCAGGAACGCAGAGAGAAGGTGAAGCAAACCCCAAAGGCTGTACCCAAGGAATGCAGCCATCTGGAAAGTAACTGGGACCCTGCAGGCATCACTGGTGGTACTGGGTGCACCAGTCTGGCTTTCTGCCAGCTGAATGCCTTGTGTGCCATTTCCCAAACAAGATTGTTGTTCAGGGCTAAAGCTTGTCTAGGTGGTTTTTTTTCTTTGTTTTGGGGGTTTTTTGTGTTGCTTTGCCTTTACCGCAGCCTCGCCCAAAAGGGAGGGGCATGGCCACCATCCTGGTCCCCCTCTTCTCCCAAAGGTGGTATCCTGATGGACTTGACACCCCACACGCTGTGATGGAGCTGAGCAGTGCAAAGGTGACAGCCTCCTCCTTGTTAGCACATAAAGTAACACATGCTGCAGAGCTGGCACCCTGGATGTGGCAGTGGATAACTCAGAGGAGTTTGGTACTTAAATATAGAAGTGTTTGTTATCGTGGCTTGCGATGCCAAAGCTTGTTGTGCAGGATTTGACCTGAATATGTTGGCTTTTAAGTATTTCTGGGGCTGATACATGTGAAAACCGCTGTATTTCAGCGTTCTCATCTCTCTAAAGGCAAACAGAGTTATGGCAGCCTGCTTGGTGAGCGCAATTACTTCTAATCCTGAGCAGTGTTTCTAACTGTCCTTAGTGTTTTTTAATTTACCTTGGGCATCAGTTTTG
The DNA here is from genome assembly GCA_023637945.1 of Phaethornis superciliosus. Lineage (NCBI taxonomy): Eukaryota > Metazoa > Chordata > Aves > Apodiformes > Trochilidae > Phaethornis > Phaethornis superciliosus. The sequence goes on from JAJQWJ010000012.1 coordinate 18,024,055, forward strand.
GGGTTTTTTTCTCTTTTTTCCCCTTCCTGGATATACAGTAGTAAATTCCTTGCCTGGAGAAGCAGCCAGGCTTCTTGTCAGCCAGGTGTCCCACTCTGGGCTCAGGAGGAGGACCTGTGCTCTCAAACACTAATGCAATGAGCTCCTCTGTGTTCCCAGTTCTGCCGCTGTTTCCATTTTTCAGAGCACACTGGGGAAGTGACTTTGCCATGTTGGTGCCAGAACCAAGAATAGACCTCAGGTGTCCTGACTCTAATTCTGTGGTTCAGCTGTGGGATCATGCTGCCTTTTTTTATTCCCCCCACCCCCCTCTTAGCAAACCAGGAATAGCTGTCTGAATATCCTTGGTTCTTTGCCCCAAATGAAGAGTCTGGCAGGGCAGAGGTTCCTCTTCTGTAGCTCAGAAACACAAAGGGCTGGGCTGTGGTTCCTATTTAGCCAGTGGCTTGGTCACATCTGCACTTCTGAGAGATACTTTAATGCTGGAAGTTGGTTCCAGGTGCTGGAGACTTGTGATGCACAGCTCTGGAGAGGGTGCATACCTCTGATTTGAGGTGGCTTTTCTCATGACAGCGGTGATTTCTTTCTCTGCTGGAGTAATGGGAGTATCAAATGAGGATTTGAGCTAGACAAGACCTGGAGGTATTATCCAGTGTGCTGCTCAGGTGAGCTCCTGGATGCAAGGATGGAGATCCCCTCCACCTTTCTGGGCCCTACCCTGTGGCTACTCCAGGAAAATTTGTGCCCCTTCTCTTGCTGCAGCTTTTCCCTCTTTCTTTGGGCACATATAGGAGCCTGACTGTTCCCTGTAGCTCCCTGTTAAGGTATGAGTAGAGGTGGGGAATCCAACATCTGTCTTTCCTGTGCTGGGCAAAATCTGTTCCTACTCTGTGTGCTGCAGCCCCACAGCTGTCACCACAGCTTCTGCTGGGCTTGGTTTGGTTGGTGTCCCCGTGCTGCTGGCGGGCTGGCTCCTTGCAGGCAGTGTGAGGTCCTGTGGCTGCAGGCCTGAGGTGCTGAAACTTCACTTAAGATTAGTCTGGAGCATTGATCACCCCTTCCCCTGCAGGGAGCGGGTCATGTTGTAAGCAGCTTGGTGCTCCTGTGTGATGGAGGGGGAAAATTCACTCTGGCAGCCTGTCTGGCTGTGTCACTGCTGGAACTCTGGAGATGTTAAAGTCACTGTAGGAGGTGGTTAAAGGTGCCTGTTTGCCTTTCAGACATGCAAATGTTTCTGTTGCTGTGGAGTTGCTTGGTGTCTGTAGGAGGTGCTGCTTTTTTGGCTGACTAAAACATTCAGCCTGCTCCCACCCCACCAGGGCAGAGCCTGGCTGGGTGGTAAAAACTGCAGACGAGCTGTTTTTCTGGAACTGCAGCAGGCTATTGTTTAGGACATCAGCCTTTTTTTTTTTTTTCTTCCCCCCCCTCTCTTTACAAGCTTATTTGACAAATGACAAAAGAAACTGCACTGTGTTCAGTCTCCAGGGCCTTGGTCACGCTGCTTCCCTCCTCCGCCACCCTGCCCCAAAATGCACACATGGCTCTGCAGCCTCTGGGCATGGCAGGTGTCTCCCAAGTGGCAGCAGAAGCATGGTGGCACTGAAACCTACCTCTTCTGCTCTGCTTCTTTTGGGAAGAGCTCTTCGATTGATCTCTTCACCCTGGCCTCTGCAAGATCAGGGCAGAAGGATAAACTTACACTGAAAGTAGTTGGTGGGCAAAAGGAAGATCTTGACAGTCTGCCATCCCTCTTGTGCTGAGTAATCTCTCAGCCAGCTTCTGGTGTCTCCTCACAGAGACCGAGATGTCCCCATGTCTAACCTTGCTGGTGGTGCCAGCCAGAAGAAGTCACCCACTGGAGGTCAGCACTGCAGACCTGCTTGTGCAAGACCTGGTCCCTTCTAAATAATCTTTCTCTAGCCTTGTGGTGAGCTTTCAAAAGCTGAAATATGTATTCAGAGCATGACTTCAAAAACAGCGTGCGTGTGCTCATCTGGTGGCACTGCCAAATGTGGTGCTGAGCTGCCTGTGTGTTTGGAATTCGGGAGCCAGACGTGGCTGGTAATGTCAGAACCCAGGGCCTGGCATCCCATCACACTCAACAGGAGTTTCTTGTGTGCTTGCACATGGCTGCATGTGCCTTCAGGCTGATGGGGAGGTTGTGGGATGTGTCACCTTGTGGCAAATGCTCTTTTCTTCCTCGCTAGGCAAGCTTCCACCAGGTGGGAGGAAAGATCTTGAGCACAGAGACCTGGGCAGCTGTAAGGCAGGGGACTTTTTGCAGAACTGTTTCCAGATAACTTGACTAAATTCCATGCACCAAGGAGTGAAGAGCATCAGCACTGCTCTGCCATTGGCTTGTTCTGCTGGGTGGTCTCCTGCTGCCCAAGCTGAGGCAGAAGTACTTGTTCAGAGGACAGCTTAATGGTAACAGAGCTTTTTGTCAACTCCAGCTGTCAGGAAGAAGTTCAGTGGATGCTCTGTGTGTAGTGCTTTTATCTTAAGATCTTATTCAAGACATTAAAGTGTCATTTGTCATCAGCAGAGTGGTATGGTGGCTTAATTAGCCAGAGTCCTTCCCTGAGCTTCTCACATCCGTGTCTTGTAAAACAGGCTTGGTTAAAGTTACCAGGCAGGTCCAGTTATCAAATAGCTGTGAATTATAGTATGCAGTGAAGACAACTCTATGCTTCAAGGTCCTGAGCAGGTGCTGAAATTTATAAATTGCAAGTCTACGTAGCACACAGACCAATAAAAGCTGTTGTGTGTGAATGGTTGGGTTTTTGCTGTTGGGGCACCTTTCCCAAGGGCTGTGAATTTCAGCTTGTGCTGATGGAGTGATCTGCTTGAGATGGGGTAAATTTACCTTAAAATGCAGTAGCCGAATGGTTGGTAAGCAGCTTTAAAAGATGTTTGGGGGGATCTACAGGACAGAGTTGGCCTGAGGAGTTGAAACTAATCACCCTGTGAAACCACTGGTGGGGGCTTGGTGTGGCTGTGTACTTCTGCTAAGAAGTGTTTGGCTTGGGGGTGGTGGGTCCAAGGTGCTCGTGAGTGTTCTCCTTGGGATCTTAAGGGGCCCCAGGATGATGCAGCATTGTCCTGAAGGCATTTACTAGGGAAAGCTCAGCTGAGGAGGAGTGGTTCATAAAATGTTTGCTCTCTAGAGAACGACCTGAGCACTTGTGATCTGGAGGAGTGCCACGCTGGTATTGAGACTGCTCCACAGAGCTCTTAAATCTGTCAGTGTTTGGCTGATGTGCTCCAAGATGGAGCGTGCTGGCTCCAAATCCAGTCATTAAAGCTGCAGCAGTGAGTCAAAAGTCAGAGCCGAGTTGCTATTAAAAGCTGCTTTTTTTGCTGCTCCCCGCAAAGACGCCTTGGCATGTGCCCCCCTTGCAGCTCCGAGCGGAGGTGTGAAAAGTTCCAGAAGCTCTCTGCAAACTGCTGTGCTCCGGACACCCGGGCTGCTGTGTGTGAGTGGGTGAATGGGGATGGCAGGGAGCTTTCAGTGAGAAATTCCCCCAGAGATGTGAGAAAAACCTTACTTGTTTGTGCTTAGGTACTTTGGGTCAGCCAGCTGGTTGTTTTGATTTTTTTTTTTTTCTTAATCTGAGTAGTTACCTGATGTTTGCTGCTTCACTTGGGGATCTTGACATCAAATTGCTGGTGAATTTTGTGTGTGTGCTGGAGATGGTTTTTTCCCTTCTGCCAACCGCCTGCCTAGGAGGGAAGCTGAGGCCAGCTGTGGTTTTATCGAGTGCCCCCTCTGACTTAAGGACATTTCTTTTAGGTGGGCAGCCCTTGTCAGGAGAGGTTTCAGTGGGTAACCCTGCAGGCAGGGAGTTGGAGCTGGCTGCCTTTGCTGTGGGGGGAGGTGTGAGAAATAAGATCTGGTCTCCTGTGCTGATGTCTCCTAGGCTACCTGCAAGGCTGGCTTCGGGGGACACAACCTGATCACTGGGCAAGTGTGACAGAAGAAGTGCTGACTGTGGCTCATGGCTAGTCCTGTCCCTGTGAGCACCCAGTGGGCCCAGTTGAACCCCCTGGGGGGGTAATGTGTGGTCTCCCACAAGCTCGGTGCAGGCTGTGGAGCTGGGAACTGAGCAGCACTGCCTGAGCACACCTGCCAGAGCTTCTGGAGTGTGTGAAATCCATCTGTGCCAACAGCAGGATGTCTGTGCTCCTGGTACACCATGTTAGGAGTTGTGTCATTTGTAGCCAGCAGGATTTTGCTTGGTTGGTAGGTGCTGAAACTCAGCTGCCCAAACAGTAGATCCCTTGAAAGGCCATAATTCTGCTGTACTGGCCTTACTGGTTTTCTAGCTGCAGCGAGAGCCAAGCCCTGGGAGCAAATGCGTAAGCAGCAGCTCCAGTAAGCCAGCATGGCAGCAGAGATGAGGGTGAAACAAGGGGGTCGGAGCAGTTGGACCCTGGAACACTCTTAGGGGTGCCTGACAAGCCCCTGAACCCTCGCTGAAGCATCCCAAACAGAGCTCTGGTCCTGCATCTCTGCTAACCAGGAGATGATGTGCAGGACAGCATTGCCTGGCAGCAATCCACGTGGCGTTGGTTGCTCCAGGTCTCTGGGAATGCTGCACATAGGAGGTCAGTGGAGGTTTGCTCACTGCTCCCCGTGCTTGATGGCTGAGGAGGAGGAGGAGGGCGTCAGCACTGGAGCATGTATCGGCGGTGAGGTTTGGGCCAGGGGATCAGCTGCTTTGCTTTGACTCTTGTACTGTTTAGTGACTAATCAGATTTTTGAGCCTGTTTAACAAATTCAGCTGTCTCCCTTGAACAATACACTGGCTGTATTTTTAAACACATCACGTGGCTTCAGAGAAGTCGGCAAACCAGCGTAGTGCGGCTTGCCGGGGCTGGGAGATGCTCTGCCCTGCTCTGTGCTGTCACTAGGAAGGAGCAGTTCTCCTCCCCGGTTCCAGCTGCCTGCAGCACCTCTCCCTGGCTCCCCACCACTGCTCCTGCGGGGCTGCCTCCCCTCCTGCCGGGCTGCCCAGGGTAAGTACTGCCAGGCCAGCTCAGGATTTTGTGTGGCTGCAGGCTTGGGTGTCAGCACGGGTGCTGCTGCTGCTGAGGAGAGCCAAGCAGATATTCTGAGAGCAGGAGATCTTCCCAAGTGCGGTGTGAGAGGAGTTTGTGGTCTCGGGCTGCACCTCTGCTGGGGGGAGCTGGCAGGGGTAAGGCTCTGCCAGTGCAGGAGGATGCTGCTGAGGGCTCCTGCAGACCAGCTCTGCCTTGGGGATGGGGCAGATGCTTCAAGTAAAGGACCCATCTGTACCTGTCTGGCGTTTCTGTATGTATTTAGGTTTCTCCAGGGAGGGTGAGGCTGGAGATGCCAGCTCCTGGCAGGTGTGCTGCTGGGAAATGGGGTTTGGATGGGTGCATCCCAGCACCTTGCTTTAGGCAGGCTCAGCAGCTTTCTCTGCTGGGTTGGTACCAGTGACAGACTGTGGTGCGCTTGAGCACGATGGCATTTGTTACTTATCTGGTTTGGGCAGCATTTAGGATTATTAATCCTCTTCTGCACAAGAGCTACTTGAAAACCTGGGTTAAAAGCCTTTGTGGTCAGAGCTGGTTGAGATCAGGTGGGGCTGGAGGGTATCGACAGGATCCCAAACTTGCTTTGCTGAAAACTGAGAGCTTCAGGGCAAGCTGCCTTGTTTTGCAGCCTCTGAATAATTAAAACCATTTCTGAATGCTTTGCTTTCTGGTCTGGGGACATTGAGCTTGCTGAGACTTTCTCCTTTTGAATAGAGCTGCTGGGTGTCATGCCCCTGTGGGGTCCTGCCTGGCTCAGCCTGCCCTGTGTCCCCTCTCTTGGGTCGCAGCTGGTCCCACATCACTGACCCATGGAGCAGAACAGGACTTTGACCCCTGCATGGCCTGCTCAGTGTGGTGGTGGTGGGGGTGGCCCTGTTAGAAGGGAGGAATTTGCTCTCCTCCTTCCTCCTGGGTGGAAGAGCTGCTGCTCCTGATGGTCGTGTCCTGGGGACACTGCTCCTGGCTGAGCCTCTCCCTTGTCACCTGGCCAGGCTGCTGGCTGCTCACAGCCACCTCCTCTTGGGGCCTGTGTCTGCAGTGTCCCACATCCCAGCCTGCTGCTGGGCCAGGAGTTGCTTTTCTCAGCCTGGCCATAACATCTGCAGCAGACCCTGACTGTGGGCCCGCTCTGTGCCTCCCTCGTGGGTGGCTCTGCCCCTCAGCGGGGTCTCTGCCTGCTCCAGTGTAATGGGGGGGCTGTTGGCAGCACCTCTGTGAGGCCTGTAAGCAGGGTGGGCAGGCAGGCTCTGGTTCCACTCCCAGATATAAAGTGGGGATCTTCTGGCTGATCTCAGCCTTGGGAGATGAACCCACTCTCATGTTTGTCAGCCACACCAGGCTGCTGCTGGCTCCATCTGTGTGTCACAGGGCTACAACTGATGGCAAAGAGCATGCCATCAGCCTTTCTGGTGCTGTGCTGCCTGTACCTGCCAGATGTCCTGCCTCCTGGGCAAGCTGTCTGTGGGCTCACAGGAGCCCAGAACCCTCCTGGGCCTCTGCCACGAGAGATGCGTCATGCTGCAGCACTGACAGGCTCCTTCTCTGTTGCAGTTCTCAGCATGCTGAGTAACCCTCTTGGGAACGTCCTGGGGAAGCCCCCGCTGGGTTTCCTGCCTCTAGACCCCATTGGTTCCGACCTGTCAGAGAAGTTTTCCACACCGACGCTGAGGAACTCCCGCCTGGACTCCCGCTCCCTCCTGGACTCCCGCTCCAGCAGCCCCTCGGACTCGGACACCAGCGGCTTCAGCTCTGGCTCCGACCACCTCTCAGACTTGATTGTAAGTTTGGGTCTGGCACCCACTCTCTGGTTCCTGGTGTCTTGCTGCAATTTCAGGCAAGCTGTGAGGGGCTGCAAGCTACAGCCCTGCCTGCTTGGGAAGGGACTGGAGTGCTGGAAGGAGCTGTCATGCATACACTGGCACACAAGGTTCTTCAGCAGCCCAGGTCTGGAACAAGGGCTGCTCATGCAGTCTTCCTTCAGCACAAATTAGCAGTATCTTTTTTTTTTTTTTATTCTAAGTAACGTTTTGGCCTTTTGGTTTTGTGCGTGCAGCCCTGATAGGTTAAAATAGCCCCTGAGGGGTCTGAGTGCTAGAGCTGGTGCATGGCAGGAGGGTGTCTGTGCCCTGATCCTGGTAGGGAAGAGGTCGATCAGTGCAGCTGCCTCCAGCCTGGGCTTCTTGGGCACTCCTGTCCCTGCCTTCCATTACCCTTCCCATTTGTTGACTGCACTTCTCTGTCTCAGGGCTGTTTCTTCTGAAGCAAACTGGGTCTTGCCTGCTCCCATTCCCTAAAGCATAGCTAAATTTGGAAGCCAGTGAGTGAGGCGAGTGTCTGTCTTCCTGACCCAGTCTGTGCTGCTGGGTCTGCATCGTGGCGTGAGCAGCAGCTCTGGGTGCCAGCAGGACAGCCTGGCTCCAGCCACTGCTGCTGCACAGCTCAGCCTCTGGACTTGAGGCCAGAACCAAGGCCCAGCTGCTCCTGGCTCTGCCCTGGTGCCACCATGGCCTCGACCCTCACGTTGGGGTGGACATGAAGGACGCTCTCAGCTTGAAGTGTAGTTGCTCCTCCTATGATCCACCCTGGGGAGTCAGGCTTTGGGTGCCATGAGGGGCTGTGGTGGCCCAGGGCTTTCTGCTGGTCCTGTTGGTGAAGGTCAGGTTCTTCCTGGCGTGGGTGGCTCTGCTGCAGCAGCTCCTGGCTGGATCTGCAGAGTGGCTGGCACCAAGAGTGGCACAGTGACTCGCATCCCTGCTGCTTGATTGATCTGTGATTTTCCTTCTCCTGCCCTGGGAGAAGCTGGGTCTGAAGCCAGCTGAGCTCCTACCTGGCCTGGGAGCTCCTCTGTGGAGGACCAGAGCCAAGTGCTGCCTGCAAAGCTCATGAGTGCTGCCAGCAAGCCCTGCCTGCTGTGGGGTGGTTGGTGCTCCCCAGGGGTGGCAGCTGTCTTTGGGGCTGGGCAGGAGGGGAGCAGCTGTTGGCTTTCTGATCTGTGAGGTGCCTCTTGCCTAATGAAACCCTCCTCTTGATAATTCAACATGGGTGCAGTGGAAAATGGCTGCAGGGGATGGCCTTTCCCAGGGAAACTCTGGTCCCACCAGACTGCTGGAACAGGTGAGACGACTGCTTTCATGCTTCTGCCAGAGCTGAGGGTCCGAGGAGGTAAAGAGCAGCCCCTTTATCCTGCTGTGAGTGAGGGCAAGGCTCCAGGGTGATGCATGACCTCCAGGGTTACATGCTTCTGCTGGGAAGCTGGGTTTTAATGTGGACTTTCCCTTGCAGTCAAGCCTTCGCATCTCCCCGCCTCTGCCCTTCCTGCCCCTCAGTGGGGTCTCAAGAGACCCCCTAAAGATGGGAGTGGGATCCCGCCTGGATCAAGATCAAGCTGCCCTGGCTGCAGTTACTTCTTCCCCAGCCAGTGCATCAAAAAGATGGCCTGGAGCATCTGCATGGCCTTCCTGGGATCTCCTGGACTCTCCGGAAGACCCCTTCAGTATAGAAAGAGAAGCCAGGCTTCACAGGCAAGCAGCAGGTAAGTTGGATGGTGGGTCTTGGTGGGCTTCAGTGCTGCTGATGGGTCTGGGCTTCTAAGGAGGGCATTAGGTGGCCTCTGTGCAGACAACACAGCTGGACATGAGTTTACAGCATATTGGACCTTTCTCCATGCACAAGGTTTACACCCTGACTGTGGGTCTACCTGCTGGCAGAAAACCAGGCAGGATGCAGGCAGCTGCTTGTTGCTGCTGTATCTCAGCTGAACCCCTGTGGTTGTGGAGCATGGGGATTTGCTTGATGACCTGTGGGAAGTAAGTGGTCCCATAGTGAGTGTTGCTCATCCTTGTCCCAGCTATGAATGAAGCCACCTGCACCTGGAGCGGGCAGCTGCCTCCCCGAAACTACAAGAACCCCGTCTACTCCTGCAAAGTGTTCCTGGGAGGAGTCCCATGGGACATCACGGAAGGTGAGCAGCCTCTGGTTTTGCCAGTGGGAAGGTGGAGGATGGAGCTTATTTTAGGGGAGGGACAGTGATTCTGACTTCTCTCCTTCTGTCTGCAGCTGGACTGATGAACACTTTCCGTGTGTTTGGCTCCCTGAGTGTGGAGTGGCCTGGTAAGGATGGCAAACACCCACGCTGCCCTCCCAAAGGTAATATGCCTAAAGGTAATAGCCACACGGTAGGGTTACTTTTTTCCCATGCTATGTTACAGCACGGATGCTGGGATGGTACTACTGCATGCTGGTGACTGGATGGTTCAAAGCACCCTAGGGTAAATGTCCCGCTCTCACTTGGGTCAGCACCAGGCTTGCAGAGCACTGTCACTTGTAACCTGGCATCCCCGCTGTCCCTGGCAGGGCTGGGCACAGGATCAGGAGAGCCATTCTCTGGTGCTCCTGGGGCTGTTCTGCTCTGGGTGACAGCTGTCAGCACGAGCACCCAGAGCATGTGTACCCCTGGCATAAAGCTCCTGGGGTGGATCCCAAAGTGTGTCTGCAGCAAGCTGGGGGGTGGGGGAGCTGAGCAGTCCCTGGGGCACAATCCTGTCAGGAGATGCTGGGTTGATGTGTCAGCTAAGTAGTGCTGAGTTTTGGGGTAAGGAGTGATGAGTTGGTAGGCTCAGTGGTGCTCGTGACCTCCTTCAGTCACCAGAGCCACATAAGGTAGGGTGCAGAGCTGCTGGAAGTGATTTTAAAGCCCCAAATCTTTTATTTTGGGGCCAGTACCTCCTAAATGCAGAGCAATGTCTGTTTTCCTGCAGAGCACCTTTGATGCCTGCTCATCACCTCTAGATGTGGCTGTGTGGGTGGGGGATGGTGTCCCAGCTGGCACTGGGTGTGGGCAGTGTGCCCCCCCCCGTGCTGGGCTCTGTGGATTCTGCTGGGGCAGGTGCTGCAGATAGCTGCCCTCCCCTTGAAGTGGTTGGGGCTGCAGTGCTGATACTTTGGGTGGTATCTGAGAGTGGTTTTGGGGGTGCCTGCAAGTTGGGATGATCTTTTTCTTCTCTGCTGTGCTTCTGACAGCTGTTGCTTTCCCCTTACCTCTAAAGGATATGTCTACCTGGTGTTTGAGTCAGAGAAATCTGTGCGTGCTCTGCTCCAGGCGTGCTCCCAGGACCTGATGAACCCCGATGGGCTCAGTGAATACTACTTCAAGATGTCCAGCCGCAGGATGCGCTGCAAAGAGGTGAGCAGACCCAGGAGAGGAACTCTGCAGATCATGTCAGGGGGATGGTGAGGAGATCCTTGGAGAACAAGGGGTGTCCAGTGTTGCTTGGCTTCAGGGAGGCGGGGCTGAAGCAGGACAGAAGTCTGGCTGACACTTGGCCATCTTTAATTGATGAGTTCCTGCAGCAGGGCTGGACACAGGTGAGGAAGGAAAGGTCAAGTTGGTGTCTGTGGCCTTCACAAGAGCTTGTGTCAGGAATTATGACCTGCAGCCCCTGCTCCTGTGGCAGTTACTGATGGCTTGAAGCTGAGCAGCTTCGGTTACTTAGAAGGGAACACAGGAACTGGAATTTCACTGCTGCCTGCTTTGTTTAACTCAGTTTTGCTGGTGGAGAGACTCTGATCCCTTTGGTAGTTTCCTAGACCTTGTCTGTTTGCATAGCCAGTAGCTTTCATAGTGATTGCAGGTGGGTAGTTGGGATCTGTAGCTTCAGCTGCTCCCCCGTGTGCCCTTGGTTGGCTCTGGAGGTGTTTAGGCTGCAGGGGGTCAGGCCAGCCTCCTGGTGAAGAGAGACCTTGGCCATAGATGAGGATCAGCTGTGGGAGTTTGGAGCTAAAGGATTGCAGTTCGGCTCTTAGGCACAAACTCTTCGCAGCCCAGACACCTCTCCTGGTGTCGGGCTATTAGCAGTGCTTTTGTGCTTGGTAACTTAGCTCTGGCAGAAGCTTCTCCTCCTCACAGCCCCTAGATCAGCTGTCTAGCAGATGGAAGCTCTCCCTGGAGCTGGCAGCGGGTGGGTTGTTGCGTTGGTCTCCTCCAGCAACAGGCTGTGTCTGACTGGGCTGTAAACATGGGTGCAGGCAGTTGGTAAAACCCACCCATGCATGGACTGTTTCATAGAATCACAGAATCATAGAATTGGCTGGGTTGGAAGGGACCTCAGAGATCATCAAGTCCAACCCTTGACCCACTCCCCCTGTGGTTCCCAGCCCATGGCACTGAGTGCCACATCCAGGCTCTTTTTAAAAACCTCCAGGGACAGAGAATCCACCACTTCCCTGGGCAGCCCATTCCAATGTCTGATCACCCTCTCTATAAAGAAATTCTTTCTAATATCCAACCTAAACTTCCCCTGGCACAGCTTCAGACCATGCCCTCTTGTCTTGTTGAAAGTTGCCTGGGAAAAGAGCCCAACCCCCCCCTGGCTCCAGCCTCCTTTCAGGGAGTTGTAGAGAGTGATGAGGTCTCCCCTGAGCCTCCTCTTCTCCAGGCTGAACACCCCCAGCTCCCTCAGCCTCTCCTCACAGGACTTGTGCTGGATCCCTTCCTCAGCCTGGTTGCCCTCCTTTGGACCTGCTCCAGGACCTCAATCTCCTTCCTGAACTGAGGGGCCCAGAACTGGACACAGGACTCGAGGTGTGGCCTCCCCAGGGCTGAGTACAGGGGCAGCCAGCCCTGAGGGACCAGTTTGGTTGGAAGCAGAGCAGTGTTACAGTTGGTTTTGTTCCCTTGGACCGGCTTTGTGAGCTCTCCCGAGGTGTCTGGAGCTCCAGAGCTGCGGTGCCCTGCATGCAGGCCCTGAGCAGCAGTAACAAAGGAGCTCTTGTCAGTTTGGGATGAAATATGAGCTTCTATCAGTTGAGGGCGCGGTGGAGCAGCACATCCTGTGGCTCTGCAGGCCCTCGGCCAAGGGATGTGCTTCCTTTTGGTTTCAGGTGCAGGTGATCCCCTGGGTGCTGGCAGACAGCAACTTTGTGCGCAGCCCGTCGCAGCGGCTCGACCCCAGCAAGACGGTGTTTGTGGGGGCTCTGCACGGCATGCTGAACGCAGAGGCCCTGGCAGCTGTCATGAACGACCTGTTTGGAGGGGTGGTCTATGCTGGCATTGATACAGACAAGCACAAGTATCCCATTGGTAAGTGGTGTTGCCCATGGTGTGCTCTGAGGAGGCTCCTTGCTTTAGTCCCTTGGAACTAAAGGGACCAGGGCACCCCAGGGGAGGGCTGGCAGTGCTGATGTGCCTAGGAACTGGAAGGTCCTGGTTCATTCCAGAGCAACTTGAGACTTTTATTATCTTGGCTTTGCTGTGAAGGGTTTTCTGCCCTTGTTCAGTGCTGTTAATGGTCATTAGATAGGACTTCAACTGCTCTTCCATCAGAGATGGACACAGGTCTTAACCTGGTTCCTGCTGGGGTGGTGTCAGCTGCTGGACAGCAGGGCTGTAGGCAGCTTGGTTCAGCCAAAAATGTGGGCAGCATCCTGTCTCCCCTGTCCTGTCCAGATCCTGTTCAGAGTGCTGGACCTTGAGCACTGACATCCAGCTTTCCAAGCTCAGCCTATAGCAAGTTGTGAGATTCCTGCATGTTGCCAGGCAGGACTGACATGGGGGTTTGGGAACACAGAGTTTATCTGCTGTTCCTTGCTGGCCTGTGACAGCTTTCAGGTTTTCTGGTCAAGTCTTGGTGCCCAAGACCTTCCTTTAGGCCTTTAGATATAGCTCTACCACTGAGGAAGCTTTGAGGGGACAGTCCCAAGGAGTTGGGAATGGAAGTGTAAGACTTTCTGCAAATTCTTAGTTCCTGGGTGACCATGGATGAAGTCTTGCACAGCAAGTGGCACTGTCAGGTCCTAAAATATGACCTTAAAACCTATTGTGGCTTCACACAGAGCCTGGGTTGCTCTCTCTAGTGAGTGGGATCTCTGGCTCTTAGCAGCACAGTGGCACTTGCACCCAGGAAGGTGTTCCAGCTCCACAAACTTGGTTTTGATAACTAAACTGTACCCTAATTTTGTTCTGCATGGGCAATAATTGACTCTTGTGCTGAGATGCTACCCCAGGGTTGCTTGGCTGCCAACCCTGCTGTGGCAGAGGGCTCCTGGAGAGAAGGCCACTGTATGCCACCTGCCTCACACTAAACCATCTCTGGTAGAGGCATGTAGTGAAAGAAACTGGTGTCTGACCATAGTCAGGAGTGTCTGGTCCCACTGGCACCTCATCTGGGCTGGCAGGGAAAGCTGTTGCCCAGGCAGCTTTTGAGGGTCCTGCTAGGAGGTGGAATTAACCCTCTTAGAAGGAGGAGCCCTCTGAGCACAGCTGCCTGTGCCCAGGGTAACTCCAAAGCAGATCCAGGGCCTCCAGCCTGCGTGTTGACTCTACAGGAGAGGAGTGGGTGGGCTGTGGTAAGGCCTTGCATGGTGGCTCTTGGCGACCTGCCTGCAGCCAGGGCTGTCTCGTAGCAGCCGCAGCTCCTCTCACACAGAGCACAAACTCGTAGGTGAGCACAGAGTGTTTTTCTGGGGCTTAACAGAACTTGTCTGGAAGCGAATGATGCAGGAGGGCTGCTGCCTGGCAGGGAAGCTGCAAAAGGCAAAGCTCTGGGATGAGGGGGAGGCTTAAAATAAAAGCTGCTGAGCTTTCTTGGCACCAGCTGATTTCAGGCCTGGGCCTGGAGCCTGCTGCTGTGCCTGGGCAGAATCCTTCTGTCTACTGCTGCCCCTAATCTTGCATCTTACCCAGGCTGGAGGTGTCCCTGGAGAAGCATTCCTGCTTCCAGCTGCATGCTGTGCCTGGGGGTGGAGCCAGGCAGGGCCACCAGGCCTTGGAGATGGGCTCCTGGCAGAAGCTGCTGCCTGGCTAGCAGGGGGGGCTGTGCCAAGGAGGGGGCTGTGTTGGCAGCAGCTCCCAGGCAGCCTCCCTGGTTCCTGCTGCAGATGCTGGCTCACCAATCCCTCTGGTCCTGCCTTGTTCCAGGGTCTGGTCGTGTCACCTTCAACAACCAGCGCAGCTACCTGAAGGCAGTGACTGCTGCCTTTGTGGAGATCAAAACCACCAAGTTCACTAAAAAGGTGAGTGGAGCTGATGGAGCAGCCCTGGGGGTTGAATCTGCACCTGCTGGGTGAACCATGCAGCCTACGCTGTATCCCTGGAGGCCAGGGGGGGTGGTGAACTGCTCTGCCAGCTGCAGTGGGGTCGGTGGTGGGCCTGGGGCACCCAGGGCAGTGGGGCTTGGGGCTGAAAATTTCCCCCCAGTACTACTTCATGCCCATGACCTGCTTCTTCCACAGGTTCAGATTGACCCGTACCTGGAGGACTCCATGTGCCAAGTCTGCAGCACCCAGCCCGGCCCTTTCTTCTGTAGAGACCAGGTGAGGATTCCTTCTGCACTCAGAGGGGTTCTTCTGCTGGGGGGGCTGCCATTGCAGCAGCATTTGCTTTGGGGTCTGGAGATGTCTGCTCTCCCTGGACAGCTGGGGAGGATAAAGTCTTCATACAGGAGCACCAGGTGGGCCCTTGTTTTGGAGGGGGATGCAGCTCTGCTCACGGGGAACCAAAAAAATCTCTGCTGCCCTGGGCCAGGGATGCTGGTGCTGTGCAGCCACGGTGAGCTGAAGGCCGGTGTGCCATCGCCTTTCCGTCACTCCTGGGGAATGCTGCCTAAAGTGCAGGGAGCTCTGTCTGATCTCCATCTGCTTCCTGGAGAGTCCTGGTGGGCAGTGAGCTGTGGCAGGCTCTGCCCTGCTGGGAGAGGAGGCAGGGGGAGCACAGGGAATGCTGGCAGAGCCTGGCTGCAGCCCCATCCCTACCCCCCCTAGGAGGCTTCTTCCAGCCAGCGCCCAGATCCTGGTTTTCCGAATCCTTTTCAAAAGGGTCAGAAAAAAAGGGAAACTTTGCCAGCACAGCTGGACCTCTCTCCCTCTGCCTCCAAGCTCTGCTGCGCAGCCCGGGATGGGATGTGGGTTCCCTGGGCTGCTGCCCGTTTGCCTTTCCTGGGAAGCGCTTCCCCCCCAGCTCCCCCCGGCTCTTTGTCCCCTTCCCCTAGATCTGCTTCAAGTACTTCTGCCGCTCCTGCTGGCACTGGCAGCACTCCATGGAGGTCCTGCGTCACCACCGCCCGCTGATGCGCAACCAGAAGAACAGGGACTCCAGCTAAAGAGGCCGCCGAGGCTCGGGGCCGGCGCAGGAGGAGAAATCATTTTTGTGATCAACCTGCCAAGGGGGGAGCGCGCCGAGCGTGCCTGCTGGTGCCCAGACCCGGGCTGGGAAGGCGCTTCCCTTCCTGAGGACTAACGGGGGTGGGGGTGGGGGTGGGGAAATCCAAACAAACAAAAAGAATCTTACATTCACGTTTGCACTTCTTGCTGGTCTTTTTGTTTCTGCACTAATGCACAGTGAATTTTGTCGGGTTTTGTTTGGGAGGTTTTGTTGTTTTGTTTTTGTTTTTTTTTTCTTTTGAGGGGGGGGGGAGCGCCCCTCAGGCGATTCCGCAGTTCCCAGACTTTGGTTCCTATTTTGCTGACGAGAAGCAAAAAAAAAAATTAAAAATGAAAAAAAAATTCTAGAGAAAAAAGATAAAAGGGCCATGTGTTGAGAAGGTGTTGATGCAGATGCCTTCACTGAGGTTTTTTTATTTATTAAAGGCGCTTTTTTACATTCCTTGCAATACTGATGGTGATCCTGCAGGTCTCATTGGCTCCATTTTTTTGCCGTTGCCATACAGTGCCTTTCCATTCATTTAACCCCCATCTGAACGGCATAAACTGAATGTTCAGCTGGCGTTTTTTACTGTAACAACAAGGAGACTTTGCTCTTCATTTAAACCAAATCATATTTCATATTTTACGCTCAAGGGTTTTTACCAGTTCCTTTTTACACTCTTAAAACAGTTTTTAAGTCGTTTGAAATGAGAGATTTTTTTCTTTCCTGGCAGCTTTTAACATTATTGCAGTTTGTGTCTGGGGGCTGCTGGTGGGAAGTTGTAAATCGAGGGGGGTTTGCAACAGAACAGGACAGGCTTTTTTGGATTTGAAACTGGACCGGATAAACGATCTCTGAGCTGCTGTATATAGTTTTAAATAGTTTGCACTTTTTTAAGTTGCACTTAAGGGGGGTTGATAGAGGTTTTTAATCACACGAAGTCACAGGACTTACTTTTCTTTTGTAACTAGCTAAAAAAGGGCTGCGTTTCGGTGGACAGATGAAGGTTCCTGGGAGCCCTTTCTCTTAGAGGGGACAAGTATTTTCCTTTCCTTTACAAAACGTGCAGAGTAATGGTGCAGTCGACTGAAATGCTGCTGCTGGGATTTGAGAACTTTAATTATTGTTGTTTCTGGTTTTGTTTGGGTTTTTGTTGTTTTACTTTCCCCTCTATTGGAAGCTGTGTGCCAAAGAACCAGTGTCATAATTTCTCCCTCTTATGGTTTGTTTGTTGGTTTGTTTTTGTTTGTTTTTTTTTTTAATTATTGTTTTGGTTTGTCGTTTTGGTTTTGTTTTGTTTTTTTCCTGCTGAGCTGATGTTGCATCGTTGCATATCCCAGCTGCTCTTTGTGGGGTTTTGTGAAGCTGTGTGTGAAGTCTCTACCTCATTGTAGTATATGCAGGCAAGACTGCACTCTCCTGCAGATGCGTGGAGTAAGCTGTGGTGTAGTTTTTGGCACATAATAAACACGTTGCAGCAAAAAAAAAAAAAAAAAAAAAAAAAAAAACCCACAACCCTTTTGTGCTCCTTATTTGTGCACCACGGGAGAATTCTGGAACCTGATGTTGAAGTGGGGGGGAGAAGCTGAGCCTGGGTGCAGGGAGGGGATGGGGTGGGTGGGTGGGTGCTGTAAGGGACTTGGCTGGAGTGGAGTTTTTTGGAGCTGGGAGAGGGTTTTTTGAGGGTTTACTGTTTGCCAAAGCTCACTGGCTGCCAACCTACCTTCAGCAGGTGTCTGGGGCCTAGGAGACAGATGCAGCTCGGTCCAGCTGGAGCTCCCTCATTACACCAGTGAGTTAATGAGATTGAGCTCTTCCCACCCTCCTCTCTTGTAGGGGTGACCCCTTGCTGGGGTGTTGGGTGGGGGTTGCAGAGCTGAGCAGGACTCAGGGGGCAGTGGGGTTGCCCACTGTGGGTGCTGTGTGCCTCGGGGGGAGGGGTGGGGCAGGCTTTGGGCTTCTTTCTCGTCCCCCTTTTCACCTCCTGCTACCCCCAGCCCTGGGCACCCCTCAACTGCGGGGCTGGGTGGTGCTCTCATGGGTGCCGTGAGTTTGTGGGTGCTCATCACAGTTTAATCTGGGACCAGCTCCCCCAGAATTGCCTCTTGGGCGGCGCTGGGGCTCTCGCGTCCGAGCCAGGGGGAGCAGAGTTGGAGCGGGACCGTGGGGCTCCGAGCCGAACCCCCCCACCACCACCCCTACCCTGAGACCCCGGGGCGGGCACCGGGACCCTGGGGAGCGCCCGGAGCCTCCGGTCCCGCCCCGCCGCCGCCATGGTCCTCCGCGACGCAAGGGGGCGCTGTGCGGAGCGCGTGCTCCCGGCGGCCCCGCGCGCTTCCCGCCCTCCTCTGCGCTCTCGCCGCTGCCGCCGCCGCCGCCATGGTGAGTGGGGTCGCGGCTTCATCCGTCGCCATCCGCCGGCCCCGCCGCTCCCCTCAGGGCGCCGAGCGGCTGCAGGGAGCGGGGGGAAACGGAGAGAGGGGCTGCGGCGGGAGGGAAGGGCGGAGGATGGGCGGGAGACTTGAGGGAAGCCGGGCCCCGGTGGGCCTGATGGGTGTCTGCTTCCGCCTCCCGCCGCCCAGGGACGCGTCCGGACGAAGACGGTGAAGAAGGCGGCCCGGGTGATTATCGAGAAGTATTACACTCGTCTGGGAAACGATTTCCACACCAACAAGCGAGTGTGTGAGGAGATCGCCATCATCCCCAGCAAGAAGCTGCGGAACAAGATCGCGGGGTGAGCCCAGGGGGTGCTTCCCACAGCCGGGAATGGCGGGGGGAGGGAGAGCAATTCCCACCGCCGGGAATGGCGGGGGGAGGGAGAGCAATTCCCACCGCCGGGAATGGCGGGGGGAGGGAGAGCAATTCCCACCGCCGGGAATGCCGGGCTAGGCTTGGGGGGGGGGGCGGTTCCCTGCATTCGAAAGTGATCGCGGCCTCGCCCGTGGCCTGGTCATCGATAGTGCAGGGAGAGAAACGGCGGCAGCTTTCCCGTGTTTGGGGGGGCCGCGTCCCCTTCTCCCTCAGACCCTGGTGCTGCCGGACACGGCTCCGGCCCTGATGTGCCTCGGGGGGGGGCAGGAAAGCGGAGTTGGTGGGGGAGTTGTTACTAAAGTCGGTGGTGGGACGAGACCGTGGGAGTGGGATGCTGGTGGGGGGATATCGATGGGGCTGGAAGGGGGGGGTGTTGCAGGAGGGGGTTTTATCTCCTTCAGTTTGGGGAGCACGAGGATGGAGAAAAGGAGTTCTGTGGGTTCTGGGAGCACAGGATGCCAAGATGATCCCGTGTGTCCCCTGCAGGTATGTCACCCACCTGATGAAGCGCATTCAGAGGGGGCCTGTCCGAGGCATCTCCATCAAACTGCAGGAGGAGGAGAGGGAGAGGAGGGACAACTATGTCCCTGAGGTGAGGCTCTGCCTGTGTTCCAGCGCCTGATTTTTTGTCTGTCCTGCCTCGAGGTGTTTTCCCCAAGGGCGACCCAAAAACCCAAACCTCAGTGTGGAGGAGCTTGAGAAGAGTTTGGGTCTGGGAGGGCTGAGATGGGTTTTGGCTTTGTATGGGGGTGCTCCTTCAAAATCTACTGCTGGAGTGGGAGGAGGAGCTTGCTTACTGCATTTTGACTCTTGTGTCAGTTGGCAGATGAGGTTCAACACGGCCAAGTGCCGGGTCCTGCACTTTGGCCACAACAACCCCATGGGGAGCTCCAGGCTGGGCACAGAGTGGCTGAGAGCAGCCAGGCAGAGAGGGACCTGGGAGTCTGGATTGACAGGAAGCTGAACAGGAGCCAGCAGTGTGCCCAGGTGGCCAAGAAGGCCAATGGCATCCTGGCCTGGATCAGGAACAGCGTGGCCAGCAGGTCCAGGGAGGTGATTGTGCCCCTGTACTCAGCGCTAGTTAGGCCACAGCTCGAGTCCTGTGTCCAGTTCTGGGCCCCTCAGTTTAAGAAGGATGTCGAGGTCCTGGAACAGGTCCAAAGGAGGGCAACCAGGCTGGTGAAGGGACTCGAGCACAGGCCCTATGAAGAGAGACTGAGAGAGCTGGGGCTGTTCAGCCTGAAGAAGAGGAGGCTCAGGGGAGACCTCATTGCTCTCTACAACTCCCTGAAAGGAGGCTGTAGCGAGGTGGGAGTTGGACTCTTTTCCCAGACGACTTTCAACAAGACAAGAGGACACAGTCTTAAGTTGTGTCAGGAGAGATTTAGGTTAGATATTAGAAAGAATTTCTTCACGGAGAGGGTGATCAGGCAATGGAATGGGCTGCCCGGTGAGGTGGTAGATTCTCCGTCCCTGGAGACATTTAAAAAAAGACTGGATGTGGCACTCAGTGCCATGGGCTAGGAACTGCTCCGGTGGGTCAAGGGTTGGACTTGATGATCTCTGAGGTCCCTTCCAACCCGGCTAATTCTATGATATCCCTCCCCAGCTGTCCTGTTGAAATGAGGGCAAACACAACTTAGTGGGATACAGGGGGATGTTGCAGAGCAGCTTAAAACCAGCCATGCAAGGAGTTCTCTCCTGAAGGGAGGGAAGTGGTGGAACCCCCTCTCACCTAGGTGAGAGGTTGAGGTCTCACCTGGTAGTCAGAGAGGTGCTCTGGAAGTGTTTCCTGTGTTTGAGGAGTTCTGTCCTGTACTTCACAACCTTGTGCCCTTCAGGCACCGTGCTTCTTGCTCTCCTTCCTAGCTGGCTTGTGGCTGAGCTGCTGGTTTCTGTGCTGCACAAACCACCCCGTTCTGCTGCCTCAGCTCTTCCAAGTTGTTGGTGCTGGGCTTTGGTGACATGGAAGGTTGCTTTGGTGACATGGAAGGTTGCTTTGGTGATGGTGTGTGAGGAAGAGGTATGATGGTGGGATAGCACTGCAGCTGTGATGAGGTGGGCTGGTACTGTCCTCTTGCTTGGAGATCTGCCTCAGGAATGTCCTTCCTGCTTTACCTTGTTAGTTTTGCAGCTCAGGGTGAGGTGCTCTGGCTCCCTGTGAGAGCAGGGCTTAGTGTGACTCCCTCATGGCCAGGAATGGGTCAGAGAACACAGCTGGTTCTGGGCAGACCCTGTCACAGGTCCCTCAATGTCCCTTATTTGGGTTTTGGCACAGGGCTGACCTCACAGCTGGTGCTGGGGCTTGGAGGAACCGGCTGGGGTGGCTGTGTGGTGCATCACCTTCCAGCTGCCTTTCAGAGGCAGGTTGAGGGGGTGCTGGTGGCAGAGGTTCCCCCTGGAGGGGGGAAGCAGGGAAGGAGTGTCCCTGCTGGGCTTGTCACGTGGTGTTAACTGAACCCATGGCATGTACAGTTCTGTACAAAAACTCCAGTGTGACTTGAGGAAGAGTGTGGAGGTGTGGGGTCTGCAGAGGGCTGGAGGAGGGTGCTGTAGCTTCAGGAGCAGGAGACCTCGTGCCCTGGAGGTGGGACTGCCTCACTTGGCATTGCTGTCTGGCACCACGGTGGTTGGGCTTGGGCCTTGGGGCCTTGCAGGACAAGTGTGAATGTTGGTGGTGACCACTGGGACTGGTGTGGTTGTACACCTGAGCCATTTCTCGGCAGTGTTGGTGTGAAGCTGGTTAGGCCCCGGGTTTCCAAAGACTTGCTGTGAAACAGGCTCTTGTTCCTGTGCTGAGCCTCTGCTGCTGGGTGGCCTCATGCTGTTCCAGCAGAGCTGGACTCCATCAGGGTTCTCCTGATTCATTCTGTTGCTGGAGCCCATCCCAGAAGGGGCCCCAAGATGCTGTTTGTAGTGGGACAGGACCAGGAGGGGTGTGTGGGGATGCCCTGGTGGCATCAGGGACAGAGCTTTAGGATCTTGTCAAACCAGGTCCATCTCTTTGTCTCTAGGTCTCTGCCCTCGACCAGGAGATCATTGAAGTGGACCCAGACACCAAGGAAATGCTGAAGCTCCTGGTGAGTGTCCCCAGTTGCCCCCTTGACCACCTGGTGGCACATCCCAAGCACTGGTGCCCTGAGGGGCCTGGTGGTGTTGGCTTCAACACCGTGTGCCTGATGGGGGTGTTCCTCTGCCCTGGGAGCTGCTGTGGGACAGGGGAGGCAGGGTGGGTGCACTCTACACCCTGTGGCACCAAAGGGTGCAGACCCAAGGGTTTCCTCATGCAGGTGACTGTGGGTTTGGAGATAGGAACCCATCCTTGGTGCTACCTCAGCACCCTCATGCTTCCTGCTGCTCCCACAAGGAATCAGCCTCTCCCCTCCGTG
Source organism: Phaethornis superciliosus (assembly GCA_023637945.1). Lineage (NCBI taxonomy): Eukaryota > Metazoa > Chordata > Aves > Apodiformes > Trochilidae > Phaethornis > Phaethornis superciliosus. The sequence goes on from JAJQWJ010000012.1 coordinate 18,045,454, forward strand.
GGTCCGGGCATGGGGTGGGCAGGGTGGCCTGACTGATCCTGTTCTGTTTTCCAGGACTTTGGCAGCCTGTCCAACCTGCAGGTGACACAGCCCACGGTGGGGATGAACTTCAAAACGCCAAGAGGAGCACTCTGAGGCAGCAGCTGTATGTCACTTTTCCAATAAAAGTGGGGAAACCACCTAAGCCTGCCTAGTTTTTGGAAAACTGCATCCTGGGGATGAGGAAGGGGAGGGCTGGTTCTTCAGGGTGGCCAGGAAAGGACAAGTGTGGTGGATCCCTGGAGCTTGTGGGAGGTAAAAAAAAAAAGTCTTGGTGGTGGTTCATTGTGAGGGGAGTGAACTGAGCTTGGCTTCCCCTGTGGAGACAGGTCCTGCTAGGGCTCCTGCTCTCCTGCCCCAGCAAGATGCTCCATCCAACAACTTCCCCAGAGTGCAGCATGGATGGGGGAGTTGAGGGGCTCACCTCTGTGTGCAGAGGCATTTGGAAGAGTGTGGAGGGTCCCACGTGGGTCCCACTGGTGAGTGTGTAGCACAGATGGGTGTGGCTGTGCTGTGGGGTGACGTGGCTCCTGTGAGGAGACTTAAGAATGTCCCTCTAAGGCAAACAGCTGCTCACAGCCACACCTCGAATCCCCTGGTACAAACAAACAGAGGATTTGTAGTTTGAGGAGAAATGTCTTTATTTGAGTTTGTAGTGAAGTCTGGTATTTAAAGAGGAAAACATTAACAGGAAACAACCAGGTCTCCAACACAACCAAACACACTGAGCTGCAGTTGGGATAAGCCGAAGAGGGGTACTTCATAACCCCATGTGTACTGTGGAGGTTTAATTCAAAATTTGCAGCTTGATACCAACCAATATCTCTGCTATTTAACTAAAATACGAGAGAACAGAGACTGACAAGTGAGACAACCACAGATCTGCAGAGGCAAGCGACCAAGGAGCCACCCCAGCTTCCCACCATGGGACAGAATTTCCAGCACCAACTGGGAACTCTGGCAGCAAAGTTCTTTCTGCAAACTTGTACCTGTTACTCAAACTTTTCTCTTTGTTTTAGTTTTGGTGTCGGAGTAAATGTTAATTTCCTTCTGAATCCAATACGCCGCGTAGCCCGAGGTGCCGGGGGTGAAATCGCGGAGCTCGCCCACGTATTTCTTCATGTCACGAGCAGAGGCGTAGCCTGGGGAGGGGGAACGTGCTCATCCTCTGAGCACCCGAGGATGATGGAAAATGGGAAGCTTAGAGGGGAAGGGAGCCATCCCAGTCACATCCCCAGCGTTGGCACTGCTCTAAGTACTGGGAGGAAGCAAGGAACACACAGCGCGGGGCTCTTTTCACCCACAGTCATTTTGGGGCATATTTTCCACTCCTAAGAAAATTCACTGATGCAGAACGGTACCTGTGACCATGTTGTTCATTGGGTATTCCTGGAGGGCACGGTATGGAAATCCCCCCGGGGTGGGGGCTCTGGAGACCACTGCTGCTTTGCTGCTGTATTGAGGTAAAAAAAAAACAAAAACAAAACCCCAACAACAACAAAAAAAGAAAAATCTTGATAAAATCTTGAGTTATTCCCTACATGTTGGGAATCTTGAAATTTGGGGGGGTGCATCCAAATCCCACCTCTGAGGCAGAAACATACCTTTTGGTCAGGTCTAGCACATTTTTCCCTGCTCCTTCCCCACAGCCTTCTCTGGCCACCTCCAGGTTGTCCCTCAGGTTGTCATTGGGCTGTGTGTATCAACCGGAGTCGAGTTAGAGTTGTGCCCTGGGCATACCCCGCAAAGCCCCAGAGATGTGGTCCTAGGGCACCCTGCTTTTAGGACTTGTGATTTCCAGCATAATTTAGAAAAAAGTTTTAAAGCTAATCACATTTTTTTTGCTTAAAAGTGCTGAGAAGTGGCTTTGGGAAGAGAGCAGGGAGTGTCTTGCAGTTGCACAGGGAAGGAAAATGCTGCACGAAAGGGCAGCCATTGACATTCCCAGAAGGATGTGCCAGGGAGATCTGATGTCTGGGACAAAATCCCTCTGCTCTCAGCCCGGTACTGTGCCCCTGGGATGTCATGCTGGGAGGGATACGTGCAACAGAAGCTCAAGAAGCAGCACAAGAAATGATCCTGCCTTTGGGCTGAGGGTCTGGGATGAAAGCTAGGCTCCCAGAACTTCATACAACCTGCAGACTTTGTAAGATACATTTCCTGTAGTTGTCAATTTCTCATCTTACCTGTTCTGCAAGCGAATCAGCCTTCTGCTCCCAAATAAAACAACCGATTTTCCTCCTGATTTCTGCCATGAATAATAAAATAAACACGTAAGCAGCAAGCAGTGAGGCTGTACAAGCCCCAGCCTCTCACTGGTGCCCAGGAGCCCTGACAGGAGTTTGCAGAGCAGCATTGGTTGCTAATGCCAAATAAAAGATGGAATATCAGTTCCTCTGCCTCTGGGGAGGAAGAATCACTCCCAGCAGAAGAGCAGAAGTAACTGGAGATTCTGGTTTGCACCGTCAAAATGTTTGCACTCCCAGGGGAACCAAATCCTGATGGTTTTTTTCTCCCTAACCTTCTTGCAGGCAGGCAGGTGGCAGGATGAAGTGGCCCAGAACCACCGAGGACTTCACTCCAGTGCTGCTGCTTGCCCAGGCAGAGAGGTAACAGGAGTGAAAGACTGTGGCTCTGCCCTCCACGTAATCCAGGCTCTCATGTATTCTGGAAGAGAAAAATACAGCTGTTTTTCCAAAGGTAAACCTGAACAAAAAACCCCAAACAAAACAAAAGTTTGGAGCGATGTTGTTAAAGCTGACCTACTCTGACATTTCAGCCCAGAGCACCTCACATTCTGTGATTTTCTAACTGTGAGAGTCTACTGGACGGTGGGATGTTCCAGCACCTCCTGAGAGCAGCCTGGAGGAAGGACTCTGGGGACTAGCATATAGAAGTGTATTTTTAGGAGTTAAATGGTAGTGCTCTGCCCTCAGGTAGGAGACCTGTTGTTCAAGGAGGGAGGAAAATGTGATTTTTGTTTACTTATTCTTAACCTGCCTGCTCAGGCTCCCGGCACAATCCCCCAAAAGCAGCAGGATTCTGGCTGAGCAAGAAAGGGTGGGGGGAAGATGCTCAGGTGCTCCCTGTTTTCCTTAGAGGGGAGTTCAGGGTTGTGGATAATTATTAGATTTTTTCCTAATAAATAATCTGAATCTGTTAATTTATATACATAATGATATATAAATCCCCCTGGGGGAGCAAGCCAGTCTGGTGGGATGCCATGGTGGAAGGAAGGTCATTACTCCAGGTTTCTCAGGGTTCCCCTCTTGGGCGGCTAGAGGATGACAAAAATCAAGTGAGTTTTAAGCAACTGTGTGTTAAAAGAAGTTTCCTAGTCCAGCCCAGTCATGCCTGTGACGAGCATTGTGAGAAAACATTGCTGTTCCCTTTCACATTACTATATTTACATGAAATTGACTATATATATATATATATATAAATGCTCATTCACTGGAGGAAGTGCCTGAGTGGCTGTTACTTGTATTTTTACAAAGGTTCTTGAGCTCTCTGATTTTGAGATTAAGCAAGCAGAAGGAAAATAGCAATTCATCCCTTTTGGGGCAATTTTTTACCTGTACGCTTTACTCTCAGAATTAACTCTTGCTGGCTTTTTAGCACCAGGTTACTTCTTTGGGGATGGTATCTCCTGTATTTTAAACCCTGAGTTTAAGTGGGAGCTGAGCCAGCCTAACTTGTGGATTTTATATTTTTTTTTCCTCTTTTTGCAGCAATTTTCTGGTTTGTCCAACTATGGTTTACTGTGGGTGTTGAGTTTCCAGACCCCGCTAAGCAGTAAAACCCTGGCAGACCTGTACCAGTCACTTCAAAACCACTGCCCTGGCTTTTGAAGGATGTTGGCATCTTCATTGACCTTTTACTCTCTACAGATATAGAGAGGACACAATGTGAGGGTAAAATGGGGCTGTGGGCACCTCCTAGGGAAGATGGGGGTGACGTGGAGGAGGACAGGGGGAACACAACCCACCTGCGGGTGTCTGGGTGGGCAGCATCGCTGCTGAAGAGGAAGTCGGCGTCCTGCCGGTGGGCGAGCGTCCCGCCGCCAGCTGCTGTGGGGGAGAGGAGAGAGGGTCAGGAGGAAGGTGGCTGTGTCCCCATGTGTCCCCACTACCTTGGGGTGGCCCGAGATGGGGGACAGCTGCAGGGCCAGGCCCTGGGTGGGAGCTGTGATGGACCTCCCATGGCTGTAGGTCTCCCACTGAGGACTCCCGTGGTCTTCTCCTCAGCCTGTGGGACAGTTGCCTGCCCCGGCACTGGGGGACCTTCCAACCCCATGCTCTGCCCTGCTGCGGAGGGCTCAGCCCTGCTTTGCCCCACCGAGGCTGTTGGTTTCCCCGTGTCCCACTGCCCACCCCCGGGGGGCCCGCCGGGACCCCTCACCCCACAGCTCCCGCGGGCCCGGGCTGACGCTCTGAGAGAACCACGCACGATGGCCCCGGAACATCGCGGGAGGGAAGCGACTTCGGGAGGAGGAGGGGAGGATCCGTGGGGGGCGGTGAGGGGAGGATCCGTGAGGGGCGGTGAGGGGAGGATCCGTGAGGGGCGGCAGGAGCTCGAGGGGCGGTGGCGGCGGGAGGGCGCTGAGGTGAGGGTGAGGGCGCTGAGGGTGAGGGCGCTGAGGTGAGGGTGAGGGCGCTGAGGGTGAGGGCGCTGAGGTGAGGGTGAGGGCGCTGAGGTGAGGGCGCTGAGGGTGAGGGTGAGGGCGCTGAGGTGAGGGTGAGGGCGCTGAGGGTGGCGGGCGCTGAGGCGAGGCGCGGTGCCCAGGGGTACCGGGGCCGTTGCCAGGACTGACCGCCCCCTGCCCGGTTCGGTAAATGAAACCACGCGTCTTACAGCCCAGAATGTCCAGAGCAGGGCTGGCCCAGGATGTCACCATCAGTGTTCTGGGGGAGTGGATGCTCAGCCTCCTCGAGAAACCCTCCACGCCTCTGCCCAGCTTCGTGTTAATATGTTAAATCAGTTTTTCTGATTTACATAATTTGAGTCATGGTTCTGTTTTAAAGCCCTTGGCAGTATATGCTTTTTGGTTCCAATGTGGAGGTCATTTCCAGTGAGGTGTTGCCACGCTTGTCCTGGGCACAGTTAATACCTATCCAGCTTCCACCAGGGTACACAGGGCACTTTAACCAGCATCACAGCTATGTCAACTAGGCCATGTATCTTTGGTTTTCTTTTCCTTATCAAAGGTTGAAATAGTATTTACCTGACTGTTAGATCAAGATCAGTTATGCCCACATAGTCTGGAGTCCCACAGTGACTGTGGGGCACTGGTGAATAAAGTCAAGACTGCTTCTGGGCTGGCAGCAGGGCACTGATCTGTGCCTCATAAATGCAGTATGATGTGCTGCCTGTCACAAGGGGATTTCCAAGTGTGGCAATTTCCACCTCACCAGACAGAGGACTGCATGGCAGGGCCTGGAGAAGCACCAGAGGACCTGTGACAACTCTGAACACTATCTGGCAGACCTACCAAAGACCCATGGGGAAGTTTTGCTCCAAGGGTCTCTTGAGTGCAGGAGGCTCTTGTAGGCAAGGTGTGGCTGAGAACTCAGTAACTCCTAGTCAGCAGCAACACAAGTATATTTCTGTTTTTAAGTAGTTGCTTTTGCTCCTCAGCTCTGGAAGCTACAGACTTTCCCAACAAAAGAAAGCAGTCCACATCCCCCTTACCAGCACAGCTTGGAGTATCAGCATAACTCACCATGATTGTCCCAGACACTGCTTAGAAATCTTTGTCTGCAAGGAAGAATGGCAGAGAGTTAAGCTTGAGGTCCAACAGTTCCTGGTCTCAGCCACTTCCAGCAGCACAGCCCTGTTGGGGACAGTTCTGCTCTGTTAACTGGAGAGCTGCCCTTGCTTGGCAGTCTCCTTGCTGCAGCAGGGTCACCACACTCAGTCCCCACCACTGTATCCCTCTTCATATTCACCAAATACAAAGCTAAAGATGACTGCACGATCTCCTTGTAGGCAAGGTCCAGAAAAGGACCAGAGTGCTCCACTAAGAGTTGTCAGACACATCACGACCAAAACCCTAGAGGTAATAGCAAGGGGAGTCTTCCCTACCTGCTACTAACAACCTCTTTCACCAAAACCATGTTAATTTTTCATAGCCAAGGATTTTCAAATTCCACCCCATTATAGTGTGCTGCTCCCTGAGAAGAGAAACAAAAACACTGGGCTACAAGTTAACAAGCTCTGGCTTCTGCACATGAACAGAGGCAAAGTGTGAAGAGGAAGGGACATGCTACCCCATCGGAAGGTCTGTGGTTCCTTGAAGGTGGAATGGGCCACGCTGCAAGTGTAGATGTCACCCTTCTAGGGGACAAAGGGTGCATATCTCTGGTGCTGGAAATACCACTTAACACCGAAGGCCGTGTCTGTGTACTGCACATCACTCAGGGGCTCCCCGTTCTTCAGGAGGGTGATGTTGATCTTGGGTGGGTGGAAGCCACTAACGAAGCAGTTGAGGGTGTTCTGCCCGACCACGGCTGTGGGAGTATACTTCCACTTTCGGTGGCTCTGGAGAAGCCCCCCCCTCGTCCCCACCCTCGTTTCCCTCCCCTCAGCCCGGGGCCTGTCCCCTGCCTGTCCGGGGATGGAGGCCGTACCGGCCCCCGGCATCGGCTGGGGGGCTAGGGCTGAACACCTGCGGGCAAGAATTCCCCCCAGGACCAGGTCATGGCACAAGGGATACGAGGTGGTCGCCCGACTTCCGTCTCTCACCAAAAAGGGGGCAAAAACCTGTGACAGATTTTGCAGGTGCTGAGGGAACTGCGGGAGCTCAGCCTGGAGCAAAGGAGGCCAAGCGGAGACCTCGCTCTCTACAGCCTCTTGAAGGGAGGTTGGAGTGAGGGGGGGTCCGGTCATTTCTTCCAAGTAACAAGTGGTAGGACAAGAGGAAATGGCCTCAAGTTGTGCCAGGGAAAGGTTAGATTGGACATTAGGAACAATTTATTCCCCAAAGTGTCATCAGCCCCTGGCCCAGGCTGCCCTGGGCAGCAGTGGGGTCACCATCCCTGGAGGGATTTAAAAGCTGTGCAGATGTGGTGCTGAGGGACGTGGTTTAATGGTGGCCTTGGCAGTGCTGGGTTAATGGCTTAACTGGATGATCTAAAACCCAAAATGATTCTTATGACAGCCACAGCTGGTGCAGCACCATCACTTTCCTTTCTGAACCTTGATTTAGTCTCTTTTGGAGCTTGTGCAGGAGCTGCTTCGTTGGGTGGCTGCAGAATGATAGACTGTCTCTGTCATTTGAGCAATATCAATATCCTTAATATCAAGCACAAGAACCCGAAGGTTGAGAGTTAGTCTTTTTGTGCTTCCTCCAGAAAAATCGAGCACTGAAGCCTCTGGGTGGCCCCATAACACTGCTTAGAGAAGTACATCAGTCAGCCTTGAGGAGATGCATTGAGGAAAACTAAGGTTAAAAAAGGAAAATTAACCAGGTCTAAAGAGCACATCAGTATTTTATGCACATCTGTATTTTATACACCTAAGAGCTCATCTGCTCAGAGTTGCTATTTCAGGCTGGTAAGCACATGGATGCATTTTGTTTTCCATCCAGCTGCATGAGGATTAAAAAGTTTTAAAGAAACAAAGATAAAAAAGTCACCCCGGGGGAGAGGGGGGGAAGGAAACAGTTACATCAGAGCTCCTCTGACACCTCAAGGCTTGGCCTCTCAACACATCCCATTTGAAGATGCATTAATAAAGCACAGGTGGAGAACATCCCCCCACCCAAAGGCAGCAGCCAGACCAGTAGAGGCTGAGCAAAGGGAAAAAAAAAAACCCAACTTGCAAGCATTCATTATCAGTCCCCGCTGGCCCAGCTCTGAGCTCAGCTGGTGCCGGTACTCGGTGTAGTAGCCAGGCAGCTGCCAGGGAGTGTTTTTCCTGGGAGATAAGGGGACGCAGCTGCTGCTGAAGCCTTGTGGAGCTCTGGGGGTCTTGCTGTGGGGGCAGCTGAGCTGACCGGGGGGGTTAACCCCCCAGGAGCCCGACCGGCAGGCTGGGGTAACTCTGCCCAGGTGAGTGAGTGATCGCCTTGGTTCTCAGAGGAGTGAGCACCCAAGGAGCTGGCGGCAGGACACGGGTGATTTCCTCACCCTGGCACCCGGGTCCCTTTGGGACAGGGACACCTGGAGGTGGCTCTGCTCAGCCCAGCAGTGCCTCCTGGAGAGAGAATCCGAACCTTGAGAACCAGGAGTTTCTTCCATGGGATGTTTCTCTTAGAACAGCCAAATCCTCCTCTTTCCGGCCGCTGTTATTAGCGGGGAGAAATGAATTTATCTGAGGAGCGGGTGAGGGGGGACACAACCCGGGGGTGCGGGGCTGTGCGTGGGGGGACACCGAGATTTCTTCACCTTCCTCTTGCTCCCCAGTGCCCTCCCGTGCCGGTCCCCCCCCCCCGCCGCTTTTCGGTGAACATTTGGGTCGGGAGAAATGCTGAGCGGGTTGGGGTGCATCAAGCCGGGCGGGGGATTCACCGTACCCCCAAAGCCGCGGGTGTTGGGGGATTTTTCCCCCCGTTTTTGGTGGGTGGGGCTCTTAAACCTCGCCCTCTCCCCCTCCCCCTGCCCTGACCCACGGTGGGGGGGCGTGGCGGGGGGGCGGGGGTCCCGCCGTGCGTGGGGGGCGCATGGCAGCTAAAAGGGGGCGGCGGGGGCAGCGCGGCCCCGTAGAGGGGAGCGGGCAGGGGGCAGCGCCCGGGGATGGCGGGGAGCGGCGAGCCCGTTGTGAGTGTCCCCGGCCCGGTTCCGGAGCCTTTCCCGCTGCTCCCGGCCGCCTTTCCCCCTTCCTAGGGCTGGGTCTGTCCGGACCGGTCGGTTCTGGTGGAGGGGACTCTGCCCTGGAGGGGCTGGTGGGCTGTGCCCTGCCTTTCCCTGCTGCGGGCTTGGGTGCTGGGGGTGTCTTTGGTTCGCTCTGAAGCCCGGGGGTGTCCCTCATGCTGTCCCATGGCTGGTAGGGTCACTGTCACCTCCGGGTGGCCGTGGGCTTCAGCCCTGCCCTGTGCTGAGCCCCTGGGTCCCAGCTGGAGGTGCTGGTGGCTCCTGCTCTTCCCTGCAGAGCACCCATGAGCCCTGGGGTCTGCCCAGCACCACCAGCAGGATGTGGGGGAGGTTGAACACACCCTGGGGGCCACCTGGCAGGACTTGGGGGAGGTTAGGTCTCTCCCACCCGTTGAAGGGCAGCTTGGGGTTACCTCTGTCCTGCCTCTTTCTCTCAGCAGGGACCCTGTTGCTCTCAACTCCAGATCCTTGAGGACTACCTGCTGGTGGAAGATGCACCTCTGCTGGAGGAGATGGCTGAGGAGGATGAAGAGCTCGACCTGTACAATGAGATGACTTTTGGGTTAGGTGAGGTCTCGGGGGAGCTTCAGGACTTGGGCCATCAGCCAGCACCCAACAGCAGGAGGAGGATGGAAGTGTGTGTGGGGAGGCTAGGAGGGGTCTTCCTATCTGGTGAGGAGCTGGGTTCCTGGTGGATACTGCCCAGACTCTCACCCACCTTCATGTGCTCTCCTTCCCTCTCCAAGACCAAGCCTCCACTGAGGAGGATACCCCAAAACCTCTGATATCTCGGGAGATGAGACCTGAGCTGGTCACAGTGGTGATAGAAGAGACTGATGCCAGAGATGAACTGAGGCCTGGAGTTGTTGAAGAGCCAGAGGAGGTGGGAGAGCCCCCAAAGGAAGGTGGGATGGAGCTGGAGGTTGAGCAGATCGGCTCTGAGATGGAGGAAGAGGAGGAGGAGCAGGAGCAGCTGGGGACTGAGGAACAGGGGGAAAACCTGGAACCCCATGACCTGGGAGACCCAGCAGTGATGAGAGCCGTGCAGAGCAAACCCACGCTGGAGGTGATGTGTGAGCGGGGAGGGAGAGAGGGGACTTCCACCCATGGGCCTAACCTGATGGAGGGCACCAGGAAGTGGTTTGGTCCCCGCCTGAGGGATGGGGACCTGCAGTGCTGGGGCTGTATGGGCTTTTAATGGCCTCTTTGCCCACAGAGCCAGGACTCGGCAGTGCTGGACAGCAGGGTTGGTGCTTGCTGGGCAGAGCTCAGCAAAGAGGACATGGTAAAAACATCTCCCTCCATCTGGTGACAGGGCTGAGTGGTGTCCTCTACCCCTCTTCTGTTATCCTCCTGCCCTGAGCTGATCATCTCCCCCTCTTACAGCTGGCAATGGATCCAGGGGTGTGGGGTTCCTGCCCCAGCAACATCTCACCCCACCATGTGCTGGAGGTGAGTACCCTCATCTCGGCCCTCAGGGAGCAGCCAGGGGTCACACAGGCAATTTGGGTTGACCAGGGTACCACCAAAGCCTCACTGGGAGTCTGGAGGCACAAGGATGTGTCTTGGGGGCAGAGGTGCCTACTCTAAGCAGAGCCTGGGTTTCAGTGCAAAGCTGTTGAGTTTTAAGGGACCAGGACCCCCTTTTTAGGTGTCCCTCTGGATCCCCTAACACCAGGATGGGAGCCTGGCTGGTGCATGGTCCAGCTGAGAAATGGCTGAAGGTGTTGGCGGGCTACTCAGTGCTGGAGGGGGGCTGAATTGATGCCAGGTGGACCCCGTTCTCACCTCCTGCTGCCTCCTCCCTGCAGGACAAAGCCATCCTCCAGGTGCTGGAGCAGCCTCCACCATCTACCAATGTGGTCCTTGACTTTCTTGGCTCCCCTGTACAGAGGGGCTACAGGGGCTCTCCCCGCCTCAAGCGTCCTGACTTAAGACTGATGTCCCCCAAGTCCTTCCCCCAGCACTTTGTCCGGCAGGTAATGGCTTTTGGTGGACTGGTGTCCCCTCTTCTTCTGCCTTCCCGTCCCCAGAGGGTGCAACTATCAGGACAGACTTGTCCCAGCATCACCTCCTGTCTCCTGCCCTGCAGCAGTCACCCCTGGTGCCTCGCTCTCCATCCTCCCCTCGGCCCTTCATGATGCCTCGCAGACCCTCTCCACTCTTTGCTTCCAACCAGGTAATGCCAGGGGGCTACAAGCCACCACCATGTCCCCTCTGGGGTGGCCCCGGAGCAGCAGGGATGGGGACAGAGCCTCCCCAGAGTTCTGTCCAATCCTGGGCAACCAACTCTGTTGTCCTGCTGACAGGGAAAATGGAGCTGTGGCTTCATAAATCTGTTTGTCCTGATGTCCCTATGGGACCTGCACCAGGGGTGATGTGTTTGCTCTCCCACTGGCACACTGTTGATGTACCTGGGTCACACAGACCCTGCTGCCACCTTGTCTTGCCCAGCTGTAGTGGCAGGATCCCCTGGAGGTATCACTGCTGTGTCCCACATGTCCCCTCAGGGGAGGAAGAGTCTGGGAGTCATGGAGCCTGTAGCCCCCTCTGGGAGGGAAGGCTCAGCTACTTGACAAATTCTCTACTTCTCCAGACTGCAGGGTATGCATCTCCAGCCCCTTTCCAGCCCATGTCACCTCCCATCAGCAGCCCACCACGGCCTCTAGCCATGCACTTTGGTCCCGTGTCTCCCTCTTTGGACCCCACTGTCTTCTTCAACCCAGCAGCCAGCAGCCAGCTGAACTTGAGGTTGGTGGGACCAGAGGAGCCCTACAAAGCATCTGGGGGTATTCCTCCACTGTAGGGACAGCTCTGCTGTGGGTGCTGAGCCCTTGACCCCCCAACCAACCCCCTTGGTCTCCTCCACAGTGTGCCCAGCCATATGACCCAGCTGCACCCCCAGCACCAGCGGATCCTGACCCAGCGGCAGCAAGAAGGGCAGAGGTAGGGGGTGCTGGGGATCTGTGGGGTGGTGGGGGGCTTTGTGCAGTCATAGCAGACTGTGACCTTCCACCCCAGCATCTCCTCCAAGAAGCCATGGTCTACTAAAGTGGACCCTTATGCTGGGCTGATGACCTCCAAGGAGAAGGACTGGGTCATCAAGGTTGAGATGATCCAGCTGCAGAGTGAGAACATGGATGATGACTACTACTACCAGGTGAGCTCCCACCAGCAGCACCAGTGGCTTTTTCTGCTCCTCAGAGATGGGGTTTCATCTCTTTGGGAGCTTGTGGGCACGGGGGCTCATGGTGGCTCCCATAACAGGCGTACTACCACCGCCTGGAGCGCAAACAGGCGGAAGAGGAGCTGTTCGGTGGGCGAAACAAGCAGGAACCCCCCAAGCTGGTTACGCCTTTTATCCAGAAAGTGGAGACGTATGACTCTGGTGAGGGAGTGGGCTGGCTGGTGAGGAGAGCCGGGGTGAGGGGCTGCAGGACGTGGTCTCACAGTGTCCCTTCCCTCTTCCAGTGGTGCGCATTGCTGGCTCGCTGGGCCAGGTTGCGGTGTCCACTTGCTACAGCCCTCGCCGGGCCATCGATGCTGTGCACCATGCCCTGATGGAGGAGGAGGTAGGTGAGGAGAAGCCAGGCTGGTTGGTGCTTCAGGGATGGCTCTGAGCTTTCCCCAGGCTCCAGAGCAGCTTTAATAGGGGCTCTAGGAGTTGCAGCGGCCACAATCCCCAAGATAAGGGTGTGCAGTTGGGGTGGGTGCCACCTCAGTGATGCAGCACATTTCCTGCCAAGGAGTGGGACAGGGCTCTGGGCAATTCACAGAATCATAGAATTGGCTGGGTTGGAAGGGACCTCAGAGATCATCAAGTCCAACCCTTGATCCACTACCGCTGCAGTTCCCAGCCCATGGCACTGAGTGCCACATCCAGGCTCTTTTTAAATATCTCCAGGAACAGAGAATCCACTACTTCCCTGGGCTGCCCATTCCAATGTCTGATCACCCTCTCCGTAAAGAAATTATTTCTAATATCTAACTTAAAACTCCCCTGGCACAACTTGAGACCATGCCCTCTTGTCTTGCTGATAGTTGCCTGGGAAAAGAGCCCAACCCCCCCCTGGCTCCAGCCTCCTTTCAGGGAGTTGTAGAGAGTGATGAGGTCTTCCCTGAGCCTCCTCTTCTCCAGGCTGAACACCCCCAGCTCCCTCAGCCTCTCCTCACAGGACTTGTGCTGGATCCCTTCACCAGCCTGGTTGCCCTCCTTTGGACCTGCTCCAGGACCTCAATCTCCTTCCTGAACTGAGGGGCCCAGAACTGGACACAGTACTGGAGCTGTCTGTGGCCTCCCTGTGGGATTGCTCTGTATCCTGAAGCCGCCTCTGGTCCCCAGGGAGCAGCAGGCCCAGTGCTCTGCCAGGAGCGGTGTCTGGTGCTGGCTGTAACTGTTGTGCCTTCCTTTCCCCCTCCTGAAGGCCACGGGGAGCCACCGGCTTCGGGCGCTGCACAGGATCGAGAAGGTGAGTCAGGGCAGGGTGGTGGAATGGTGCAGTTGCTTGGTTTTCATCCAAGGAGCTCTGTGAGGGGACACCTACCTGGAGGTCCTAGATAATGGGTTGGTAGAAGATGCTTTAAGCTGCCTATGGTTTCTCCAGCTCTTTCTGCAGCTGCTGGAAGTGGAGGAGATCCAGCGGAAGATGTCTCTGGCCCTGGAGGAGCAGCAGCCCAGCTGTCAGGAGCAGAAGAGCCAGGAAGTGGAATGTATCTACCAAGCCTTGAAAATCAGGGCTTGCAGCAGCGAGGAGTGAGTTTGTGCTGTGGGGAGTGGGTGGTCTGTTTTGGTCCTCACAGAGCTCAGATGGTCATGATGGATGAGTGGTTCTGGGTGATGGTGAGGGCTGGATGTTGTCCTTCTTGCCAACCCTGCCCATGAGCCTTGTCTTCCTCTGGAGCTGATCCTTATGGATGGACAGAGATGCTACAGGCCCCTCGGGATCTGTGCCAATGGAGCCTTCATTCCTAGGGAGGCTGAGGATGAATTCCTGCAACTTCTATGTGTGCAGAAGGGCAAGAAGCTGACAGCCCGGCTGCTGCCCCACCTGACCCAGGAGCAAGCAGAAAAGATCCTTCTGACCATCACCCACCACCTGCCCTTCCTCATGAAGAAGGACATGCTGGACGAGGTAGGCACCTCCAGCCAGAGCAGGGGTATCCTGGGCTGCCTCCTTCCCAAGTTGCTCTTGATGAGGGGTGCATTATTGGGGGGACCTCTTACTTGGGGCCAGGCATGTGGTGGGGTTGACATGAGGCAGGAGCATCTCTTCTTCTCTGAAGAGGAGAAAGGTCTCCAGCAGGGCTTAAAGCAGTTTGGGTGGCATTCACCCTGCCCGGGGTGGGAGGGGATGCAGGGTTGACCCCTTGCATTGCCACCGTATGCTGGGATGAGGGTGTGGCCATGATGGTCAGTCTCAGATCCCTGCTCTCCCCTCTGCCCTGCCCAGTCTCTTTCCCTGCTCTACAGCCCATTGAACGAGGTGGTGGGTAGGATGACCTTCAGCAAACTCATCGAGGTCCTGCAGGAGATGACCAGGCCTCTGCCCAAGTCTCCTGAGCTCCCTCTCGCCATGGCCTTGAAGAACCAGGTAGGTGGCCCTAAGAAGACAGAGCCTTGGGGCATCCCTGGGCTGCCACTGCTGCTAGTTGCTTATGATGCTTCTCCTGGTGCTTCCCTGCAGTTTGGGATCTCCTTGCTCTACTCTCTGCTGAGTCATGGCGAGAGGCTGCTGTCCTCCGACGCGCCGCTGGAGCCCCGTGACAGGGACTTTGAGCTGTGGTGAGGGGGCTGTTCAAGGGGTGGGGGGCTGGGTTGGATGGCTGCTGGGGCGCTCACCCCCTGCCTTGGTGTCCCTAGGACTGACACGGTGTTCCTAGTTGCTCGGGAGCTGTCACAAGTGCCCAAGGCCTTGTTGGTGGAGCCTCTCTTCTTGCCCAGCAACCTTCTCTCACTCTTCTGCCGCTACCTGGACAAGCAGATGGTCCACCACCTGGAAACCAAGATGGAGTGAGTACCACCTGGTATGGCTCCTTGCTTCTGACGGGGATTCCTTGGATGTAGTGGACATCACTGGGGGTTCTCTGCTCCCCTACCCCTCGGAGGGATGGACCCGTGTCTCCAAACCTCCGCTGAGCTCATCTTCATGGTTTGCTCCTGTTTCCAGCCACGCTGGGCCCCACATTTGCTTCAAGTTCACTGCACCTTGATGGCACATCCCTGTGGCACCAATCGAAGAGGGTGTGGGAGGGAAGCTGAGGGAACCTCCCCAGCACTGTGGGGGTTGGGCAGGCAGGCTCTGGGCAGCTCCTGGTCTGACATCCCTGATGCTTTAACCTGGTCCTTCTCCTGCAGGTGCTCCCCGCTGGAGGCTGCCATGCCCTGCTGAGCCCCGGAGATGGGAGCAGTCAGGGCCTGATGCTGTCTGCCCCTTTGAGTTCAGAAGAGGACACTTTCCCTGGTGTGGGGCACTCTGGGTGAAGCAGGCACCGGCTGGGCCAACGCCGACCCACCCGGTTCCTGGGAGCACAGCGTGGGGAAGAACTGCTGGGTGCTGAGGCTGGGTCTGCACGGGGTGCTGGGAGCACCTGGGGGTGAGCAGTGTTGTGGTCCCACTGTTGAAATAAAATAAAAAGGTGATTAACAAGCTCCTCTGGCTTCCAAGGGGTCTTGGAGATGTCACCTGGGCATGGAAACTGCAGACTGGAGATGGTGGGGGTCCAAGGGTGCAGGAAAGGGGAAAGAGAAGCGAGGAAGGGATGCATGGAGGATCTGGAAGAGGGGGGGACATGGCAACATTGTGGAAAGGGACCACGGGGATGGGGACAAGGGGGAGCTGAGCCCCTGGGGAGGGGAACAGGCTGGAAGAAAAACACTGTGGTGGGAACGGAGGGGAAAAGGGCCCAGCAAGGGAGGAGAAAATGGGGTCAGTGGGAAAAAGGAAGATCTCTGCAGGATGTATCCAAGTGCCTGTGGGAAGATATGGGGGATTTGGGTGGGTATCAAGTGCCTCTTCTCTGCTGAGCTCTCAAAGTTCATCTTGCAGATATAGTAATGATGACCTGCCTTGAAGGATATTTCTTTAACAGCTTTGACTGTGACTAAGCTGACCCTCACATCTAGGGCAGCTCAGAGCTCAGCTTCTGAAACTCACCTAGGGGAACAGCTGAGATGCCTAAATACAGTGGTACAGAAACAAGAGATCCCACAGATGTGATGCAGGACCTAGAGGTGACTTCATGCTAGAGGTGGGGTGTGGGTCATCTAAAAGGGTGTGAGGTACGACTGGAAGGAGCTCCAGGTTGTTCTGGCAGATGCTTTTGTCATCCTGATGCCTCTCCTCCTCTTGGTGTTCTCAGCCTTTCCTCCACCCTGAAAATCAGATTTGCCCAGTGCAGGTTCAAAACCTCCGCTTTTGTTCCTTGTGCTTTTTTAAGCAAGGAAGTTCTTTAGGATGTCTGTGTTCATACCTAGCCATCCCCTGCTGTGTCACTTAAGCAGAGTGATACTAGCAGGTTGCCTTTGGATTGAAATTGATAGTTTCAAACCCACTGAGGCAACCTGGGAGGATATCTGTGTGGTGACCCACCAGCCAGCAAAAGGTTGGACCTTGCTACTGCACACCCAAGAGAGAATTTCAGGCAGAAGGGAAAGAGAGCAGCTGTTCACTGATTTGTAGGAAGACAGGACACCAGTGTGTCCTTCAAGATAAGGATAAGCTGTGTTATGTTTTCAGTCTGCAATGGAGCAGAGCCAGAGTGCTCCTCACCCAGAGCTGGTCTGAAAGAGGGAAGTGCTTGCAATCACACATAAAACCAATGCTCTGACTTGGAAGGGATGGAGACATCTGCTGGGCTTTGCTGCGAACAGCTGAGACAAAAGAACCAGAGAGTGAATTGGTTCAGACATGTGTCCAGTAGGTCAAGGCCCCAGATGCTTTACCTGTCATGGATCTTCTCCCTTCACCCAAAGCTGGGTGAAGCTGATGGAAGTCCAGGGTCTCCCCTGGCTGTGCTGTACCGACTGCCCAGCCCGGTCTGGTGGTGGTAGTGGTGACCAAGGGCTCTGAGCTGAGCGGATGGACCAGGGGCAGTCACTTTCCCAGAGGTATGTGGCTAATCCTGGATGTCTTAGGGGTTATAGGGCTCACCTTGGGTCATCTTCAGGGCATGGGGCTCATCCTGGGATGCAAGGAAGGGTGTTTTGGGCTTGCACAAGGCTTACTGAAGGATGTTTAGGAGAGGAATAATCAGAAATGGGGACAGGGAAGGACTACAGCAGTGTTGCCTCTCTGGAGTTCCTCCTGGAAACCCTCAAGCTGCCCAGGAAGCCATCCTGGTCAGAGTGTGAAGGGGAGGACAGCCATCCCAGCTGAGATGTGGGGGGCACCATAGCTGTCGTGGGCAGGGCCCTGGGGGTGTCCATGTCCACCTCAGTTCAGGTACCACAGGGAGGGTTGGATGTGGTGTTAGGAGCAGTTGGAGGGACTGTGACCATCTCAGCTGGGGCAAGGAGAGGCCATTTTGCTTGGAACATCAGAGGCACCACTGTGTCAGGGTTAGGGCATGAAGAGATTGGTGGCCATTTCAGCTGTGTCTCCTTAGCAGAGGGGACCATGGGCGTCACTCTTGGAACAATGACAGAACCATGACCACCCTGATGGGGGTGTTGAACAGATGGGGGACATCTTGCTTGGTGCACTGAGGGACCACAGTCGGCTTAGCTGAGGCGCTGACGGGACCATGGCCACCCGGGCAGCACCCGTGAGGGGGCCGGGGCCATTTTGTTTGGGGCGCTGAGGGGACCGGGGGTGCCCGCGCTCGCGCCCTTCCCGCCCTCCGCTCCCTCAGGCGCGGGCTCGGCCACTGACTCCTTGCGGGGGGGGGCGCCTCCCCCTCCCCCTCGGCCGGAGCCTTGGTTCATCCCGGCAGCTCCCCCCCCCGGCAGGCTCGTGGCCGTTTCCATAGGGACGGAGGGACGCCTGCCGGGGGAGGAGCAGGGCGGCGCTGATTGGCTGTCGAGTGCGGGCGGGGGCGGGGCGTAAGGAGGAACCGCCCAATCCGGAGGCCGCCAGCCTCCGGTTTCCGGCGCGGCTGCTGCAGGCGGAAGCGGCGGCGCGGCCATGGCCTCGGGCGGCGGCTCCCGCTCCCCCTCTCCCGCTCAGCGCCTTCCCCCGCCCTTCCCCGAGCCCCATGGCGGCGACAGCGATGGGCTGGGGACGGCCGACAGCGACACGGAGGGAGAGGACATCTTCACCGGCACCGTGAGTGCGGGCAGGGAGGAAGGGAGGGCAGCGCCCGGGGGTAGGCCCGGCCCCGGGAGGCGGTGGGGAGGAGCTGGGAGGGACGAGCGGCCCAGGGGTGTCCCCGCCGATGGGCCCCTCTCTGAGGGGCTGCCCAAGAAGCAGGCAGGCGGCCTCCGGCTTGGCTTAAAAGAAAAAAAAAAAAAAAAAAAGGGCGACCCCTCTCCAGTTCCCCCCGAACGTTCCCTCCCATCCTCCTGCCTAAAGTACAAGGAGAGGGGGAGATGCTGCCCAGCTCTTGTCCCTGCAGAGAGCCTGGTGTCTTCTCCCTCTCCAAGAGCACCTTGGGTGGGGGTTACCGCGGGGGCCCGGTGGGTGCTGGGGGTCAGGGAGTGGGGCCCGGGTGTCTCCTTCAGCCGTGGGACGGCTCCTGCCCAGCTGGTGGCCCTCGCTCAGCGTTTTGGTTGAGCTTGTGAGACTTCCCAGGGAAAAGCCACGTTCTGCTTCCCCTGGTGTCAGCTTTTGTCTGTTCAGCATCCAGAGGGCTCTGGCAATGGTGCTGGGTGCCACCCTTCAGTGGGGTGATGGGGGCTGTAGAGCAGGGCCGAGGTGACAGGCAGCATCTGATGTCCTCTGCTTATGGTGAGGAGGGTCACCAACACTTTGTGACCTCCCTTGCCTTGTACCGGTACAATTGGCTACAGGAGGCTCTAGGAGGTTTGGGTGTGGGACTTATTCAGCAAACCAGGTCACTGTGGTGCTGCACAGATTCCCTGCTGGAGCTGGAAATACAGAAGGGTTTCAGATTCTCACGGTCTTTTGGCTGTTAAAGCTTTTTGGCATCTGCTCTCATTAACTCTGATGATGTTGGCTCCTGTCAGTGACCTGCAGCCAGGAGGGGAGTTCAGCCACCAGCTGATGATTCCTCAGGCTGAGTCCCTCCCCAGTTGGCCACTGGCCTCAGGCTGGGTGTCTCCATTGAGCCCGGGGCTCTGCTCACCAGCTGCCTCCTCTGGCTGGCAGGTTGCAGGGGTGCTGCAGGTCCCAGGCTTGGTTTCCTAAGCTTTGCAAGCTGAGGTTGGTGATGCTGACCCCTGGCCTCTGCCTGCCTCACCCAAGGTTTTTCCAGGAGGAATGGGTGTCTGTGGCAGGAAGCTCTCTGGGAACCTTCTGTCTGCTGTTTCCCAGCCCCACTGTTTTCCCTGGGCTGTGTGGCCTTGAGGAGGAGACAGTGCCCAGCCAAGACTCTCCTGCCACCAACATGGAGCTGGATCTGTCTCTGCCCAGCTTCTGGAGGAGTCTCCTGAGCTCCTGTGTCCTTGAGCCGTGTTGTTTTCTGATGGTGGCTTAGCAGCAGGGAGCAAGGCAGAGGTGGGGAGGTGCAGGTGGGTTCTGCCCTGCGGGGGCTTGGGAGGACAAAACTGATGTTTGTCTGCACAGAAGGGAGCATCAGGGCTCTGTGTTTTGAGAACTGTGTGGGAAGTGCAATCCTGGCCTGGCAAGAGGAAGGTGCTGGTACCTCTGGGCAGCACCAGGGCACAGCAATGGTCTGGAACTTCTCAGGACTTTTTTTTCTGTTGAGGAAATATTGGAGGTTGTCCTGCTGCTCTGTGGTGGTGGCAGCTTCCCAAAACAGGAGTGCCAGTTCTCAGCAGCTTTCATGCAAACAAAGCATCCCCCTCTGGAACAGGAGTCTGCTAAGCCAAAGCAGCTTATCAGGTGCTTAGTGGTGTTGTTGGAGCAACTGTCATAGCCAAGGCTTGGCTCTTCTGGGTGAGCTGCTGGCTCTGCTTGTCTGCCTGTCCTTGAGCATCAGCAAAACACTCTGAGAAGCCAGGGAGGTGGGAGGGTGACAGATCTGCCCCGTAACCTGGGCTCAGGTGGCCCATCAGTGCTTGGCCGTCGTGAAACTGCTCCTCAAGAAGCTTTTGGGTCAGATGCAAACGTAACCAGAGCTGGACTGAGTCTGTCTGGTGACAAGGGTCAGTGTGGCAGCCCCCCCTAGGAATGCCCCTGAGTGCTGGCTCTCCAGACCCAAGGTCTCCTTCCCTGCAGAGGATGTTGGGCTGGCACTGGGGGACCTGGAGAGCTTCTGCCTGCCTTGCAGCAGCCCAGTTTGGTCTCACATGGTGGTGGTTGTCATGGCACAATCTAAAAGAGGCTCTGACTCTGCTGTAGCGGCAGATGGAGAAGTAGGAACAGGGTGTGGTGCTTTTAGAACCTTAGAAACTAAATTTAAGGCAAACAGCAGAAAAGTGGACGGTCTTCCAGCTCTCAGATGCAGAAAAGGATATGTTATGGAAACTCTGGAGCCCAGCAGAGTGGTGTTTTCTTTACCAGCTTGAATAGCTCCTGCAGCAGCAGGGGATCTGAATGAGACCTACAAATATCCATAGTGAAGCTCCCTGTGTGGTCACAGCCCCCTTATTGGCACAGTCACCAGCTGGAGGATGCTGTGGGGAGTCAGCCCGGGTGTGATCTTTGGTCTGGGTTTCTCTGCTCCCCACTCCACCCCTGGCAAATGTTATTCCTGTCACTCTAAGCTGGGGGAAAACCACCCTATAACACAGGAGGTCTCACCCCTCTGATGATGTTGATGGTTTGCATATCCAGAACCTGAGCCCACCCCATCGAGGAGCTGTGTCAGGGCTCCTGTGCCCCTCCAGGAGCAGTGGGAACCGGTGGTGTTTCTGTGCTGGAAGGAGCCAAGGAGCCCCTTGGGTAGGAGGTGGTGCTGCTGATAGCCCTCCATTGAGTGAGGGGCTGTCAAAGACCTCTTGTGTTCTCTGCTGAGATGTTGAAGAATGGCTCTGTCTGTCTCCTGGCCTGGCAGAACGAGGGCCCTTGGCCTGGGCCGGGGTGCAGAGGCAGCTCTGGGGTGTTGCTGCTCGGGGTGCACCCTCTGGAGTCAGATCTGGGATGATCCCCCCCAGCCTGCTCCTGCTCACTGGGACAGTCCCCACCGGCCAAGCTGTGTCCCCAAGCTGTGACAGCATCAGCTGCATTGTAAGGCCTGGCCCTGGGGCTGGTTTCTGGCAGGACACAGGAGTGGACTTTGGGTCGTGGTGTGCCAGCAGAGCTGGGAGGGCTTCAGTCTGACCATGGCAGCCTTGGCTCTGGTGCCAGGGGGGCTGTAGGAAGGGACAGGGTGACTCTGCTGAGTCCTGGACCTCCTCCAGCACCACTTGGAAGTGGAAGCCAGCTGCTACCTTGAAGCCCACCCCCCCCAGGGAAGGGCAGCTCAGCTCCTGGAGGGGGTTTAATCTGCACAAATTAAGCTGCCGTGGATCCTGCTGTCATGCCCTCAGGCAAGCAAATGGCCACATGTCCCTGCTGCCAGCAGTGCCATCCTGGCTTCCCCAAGGGGTTTCCTGCCACAGGGTGCTCAACGCATTGGTGCTGCCCACCCACCCTGATGTGGTGTTGGTGCATGGTCCTTCAGCCTCTGTTCCTTGGTGTAACTGACCTCTTCTTTGTGTGCTTTTAATTCTTTCTCAGAGCAAGCCTGCCACACCAAAAAGGGAATCTCTTCTCCCTGTGAGCAGCACCTCAAAAGAGAATGGGGTTCAGGGAGAGCACGACGAACAGGACTTATTTGCTGGTGAGTCTGTGTCTTGCTGGGTGTTTGCTGAGCCTTTCTGAACTCTAAGCTTGGAGTGATTTGCTTCCAAGCATATTTCTGGACTATGCAAGGTCCTCATCTTAAACTCATGCTTCAATCTACTCTGGAAGCACTGAGGTCTGATGGTGTTTTTGGGAAGGTCAGATCCTCCAGATCTCTCACATAATCATGTGGCAGGATTACCTAATGGGAAGCTGAAAAAGCTTAAAAACAGGATTTGTTTTAGTTCTGTTGTCTTAAACTGTAGAGTGGCAAGTGTCTTCCCAGGTTAAAAGACTTTTGTTCTCTACCTTCTCCTCTCCATGCAGGTGGAGGAAGCATCTCTAGTCAAAACAAGGCCGGTGCCAAAATGTGACACCCCTCAGCAGGGGAAAATGAAGAGGGTCAGACCTTCCCCAGCCCTGGCATGGAGGGATACCTCTGGCAGGGAGTCAGTCCTGGAGGCATCTGCTAACAAACAGAGTTTTATTTCCACTGGGTGGAGAAGCTTACTGGGAAGGTGCCTGCCTTCCAGGCTGCCCTCTGCGCCTTGTCAAATCCACCTTGGCTTTAGCTGTTCTACTCTGCAGCTCCTGGAGCCCATACCAAGGGGGGAATACCATGCCTGGCTCCTTCTAGAATAACAATTTCATTGGATTAACTTAATGTTCTCCAGCAGGATTGATCAAATGCTCTTACTGCAGTGAGGATGTGTTAAGTCGTGCTCTTCCATAGGAGTCCTTTCTAGGGGGTTTGGGGTTTTTTTGGGTTTGGATTTTTTTTTTTTGCTAATTAAACTGTTCCTCCCTAGATCCCCTGAACCTCTCTAAATGTTGAAATAACTTTCCTGGAAACTCAAAGCAGAGAGGCTGAGCTTGGCCAACTTCTCTTGACAGATGCCACTGTAGAGTTGTCTCTGGACAGCACGCAAAACAACCAGAAGAAGGAGCTGACCAAAACATCCAATCCTGCCCCCTCCTTAGAGGTAGCTGCAAGTTCTTCTAAAAACCATCCACAGAGCTATGAGGAGGTGAGGATTGCTCTGAGCTTTCCATCTTGCCCTGCTGGTCTGGGACTGTGATTGGCAAGAACCTGTCTGCTTACATAGTTGTAAATGTGCATCTTGTGAAGCAATTAATGTCATTGCTCTATTGGATGCCCTGGCTCATATCTCAGGCCATGGGTCTGGGACTGCTGCAGCTGAAGTGGGGTTGCCAGGGTGCACTTTTCTCAAAACCTTCCCGTGTGCCCACACAGCACGACTCACCCTCTGCATCGGTTCCGTATCTGGTGCTGCTTCAGGTGAGAACCAAAACTGTGATGGAAGAGAGCCCAAAGGGAGCTCCTGTGTGCAGAGCTGAGGCTCTGTGGAGTTTCCCCTTGGAGCTGGGCACTTTGTACATCAGCCTGTGCAGAGCACAGTGTAGTAAAGACAAATCCAGCTGAGGGTCCTGGGCACAAGTGAGAAGCTCGAGGGCTTTGGAGAATGGCTGTGGCCAGGCTGAGGTGCCAGAGGTGCCTGGCAGCGTCACAGGCTCCCTGTGATGTTTGAAACTTGGTGCTTTGGGGTGGATTGAAGCTTGGCTTCCTACTTTTAACTTGCTGCTCATGTACTTACTCCAAACAGCTGGAAGAAGAGGAACAGGAGGACAAATTTGAGCTGACTGTAGGAGTGAGCGACCCGGAGAAAGTTGGTGAGTTCCTGTCCTGTCCTGCTGCGTGGGGAAGCGCCGTCAGGCAGGCGGGGTTTGGCGTGGGCACTGCAGGTACCTGTCACCTCCGTGTGCCACACAGCTCCAGCTTGGGAGCTGTCCCTGCAAGCACAAGCTTGGTACCATAGTAACCTTTATAAGATTCATTTTTCCCAACATTTAGAGGGAATGAAGGTCAGCAAAGCAAAACTGCTTAGGTTGTAAGTCAGTAGTGGGTCCTGGAAGGCCAGGGACCTGATTGGCAGGGAACCAGGAACAAGTTCTGGGGACAGGGAACCAGAATGTTTGCCGTAGCAGAGGTTGGCATTTGGGACTTAGGCTCCAGGCAGCAGTAGCCTGTGTAAAGTTTGCAGTGGGGGAAGAAAACTGCTTTAAACCTAAAATTAAGCGGGAATGCTCTGTCACTTTCCCTGGCAGCTGTGCTTGTCAGGGAAACAGCTCTGGCTTCAAACTGAGAAGCAAGAGGGATTCTCTCTGCAGAAAGTTGGTGTCAGAGGAACTTGTCCAGCTCTGTGTCAGTCCCTGGGCTGCCTGGGGGAAGCCAAAGGGGAGGGTTAAGGAGTCAGCTCAGAAACACCCTGTGGGGGCAGATTCCCAGGGCCCCGCAGCAAGGTCCCTGCGGTTCTGTGTGGAGGTTTGAGGCTCTGTCAGATCAAAGATGGGAATTGCTGAAGCAGGCAAAGGTTGAGGGATTGCAGGAGCCTTGTGATTTGCCATCAGGTGACACTGGAAAGATCTTGTGACGTTCTAGCACTGTGTTTCTCTTCTCTGTAGGGGATGGCATGAACGCATACGTAGCATACAAAGTGTCAACCCAGGTATGTCTCTCATGATTTTTCTGCTTTTGAAGAGAGATGGACTGTCCCTTCTGAGCTGAGTCAGTGGTAACCTAAATAGACAGGAGGTCTGAATGCCTCGGTACTTGGATTCAGGAGATAAAATCCACCCCTCCAGATCAAAGGATGAACCTAACTGAGAAATGGATCCTGGCTTGTTTGAGAGGCAGCTGGCTTCTGGTTTTCTGTTTTGTTCTAGTTTTTTTTTCCGGTCAGTTCCCTCTTTGCAGTCCTGGCTGATATGAGTGGTGCTCAGCTTTGGAGTGAGCAGCAGGAATGATGTCTGTCAGGGAGAGCCCCAGGCACTGGGGTTGTTGCTAATGGTTCTGTGCCTGAGGTCACATCTGATTAAGCTGACCTGAGCTCAGCTCTTGCTGAAGAGCTGCAGTCATAGTTTCAGGTCAGGACCTTCCTGGGCTAGTGGCAAAAACTTGAGCATTCTGCAGCTGCTTTCCCTGCTTAGAGTTTTGGGCTGCTGCTCTGAGCTCTGCAAAATGCTCCTGAGTGTCTATGCAGCAGTGGAAGCAGATGGGGTGTGAAGGGGGGGATAGGGGACCTGTCAGGCTCCATTTCTGCTCTGCAAACAGCCAAAAGCCACTGATGGCACCTGTATTTTAAGGTGATAAAGTCAGAGCAGTCGCTGTTCCCCTGGGGAGCAGGGATGGTGGAATTAGGCTTTAGGGGCAGGGCTTACCAAGCAGTACCAGCTGCTCTGGTATTTACTGGCATTAACACTGCTGCCAGGGAGATTAATACTGAGTCCAGGGAGAACTGTTAGAAGGGAAGTCACTGAAAACCTAGGCAGAGGCTTGTTCTGCTAATTCCTCAGGTCTTGCAGAGCTCGAGCTGTCCTATTTTATCCCCAGAAGTGACAGCAGATAGCATGTGGGGATCAGTCCAGCCTGAGTCTCCTCTCCCCCCCCCTCCCTAGACAAGCATGCCGATGTTCAGGAGCAAGCAGTTCTCGGTGAAAAGAAGGTTCAGTGACTTTCTGGGTCTCTATGAGAAGCTGTCGGAGAAGCACGCCCAAAACGGGTTCATCGTTCCTCCACCGCCTGAGAAGAGTCTCATAGGTGAGTGGTGGAGGTGCAGAGCACTACAGCTGGTCCTTTGATGGTGAACTTTGTGCCCGAGGGAGTTTGAAGTTGAGAATTTTCAAGTTCCTTCCCTGCAGTCTCGAAGCTGTGAGGGGTGCTGCAGAACAGCCCTGGGAGGCCAAAATAATCTGGTTTCTGTGATGCAGGTGAAACTCGAGGTCCATACTTGGAGGTCTGAGCTTAAAGCCTTGTTTAAGTTGGCAGATGCCTCTACATCTAGTTTATGTAGAGTAAAACTTCCTCCTCTGCCCTGTCACTGCATTGCTGATCACTTTGTGTCCAGACCTGCAGCCCTTCCACTCTCCCCCTGCATTGCTCTGCCTCTTTTCTGGATATCACTTGCTGCTGGAGGTTAGGCATAAGCAGATTTTAATTTTCTGAGTGGCTTCATTTCCAAGGTACAAAGCCTTATTCATGTTGTAAAATGCCTCTCCTCTGCCATCACACTGGCAGTCTGCACCAAACCACATTACCTTGTGTGTTGAGTCTGAACCTGCTCACTGATTGCATCTTCCTTCTGTGCTAGGAATGACCAAAGTGAAAGTTGGGAAAGAAGATTCCTCCTCTGCGGAGTTCCTAGAAAAGAGACGGGCTGCTCTGGAGAGGTATGGGCCCCAACAGCCACTCGGAGAGGTGCTCTTTCCTCCTTGGGTGGGAAAAGCTCCTGCTTCTGGATTTGCAGCAAACCTGGAGGCTGCCTGAGTGTTGCTTGAATGCTGTAGAACTGTCTCCTGCTTCAGAAACCCCTCCTGATTTTTGGTTCAAATCTGGCCAAACTCCACTGATGTGGCAGGGAAAGAGCTGAGCTGTTTCAGGAACCCCAAAATACGGGTGTTTCTTAGTATAAAGGGTGTAGATCAGGTGAGAAGCCACTTGATATCTGTCTGACTTGCACCCTGACTACACAGCTGCAGGTGGCCTTTACTCTGCCACCTGTAGCCAGCACTGGAGGGCTGTTCCCTTCCAGCTTCAGCCTCTGGAAGGTCTATTAAAAGTGTCATTGTCCAAGGCGTAATGCTGCATCTCAATCATTTGATGTATCAAGTGACTTTCTTGCTGTAGCAAGTATTAATATAAGGTTGGTCTTGCAGGCTGGTCTCACTAGGGTCTATGGAGGAGCCCTCACTAGGGCTGGTCGAGGGAGGCAGGACTCTCTTGCTGGGCCTGACTTCCAGCCCCTAAGCTGCTGTTTCCATGGCAGGAAGGAGCATGTTGCAGCTCCCTGAGATGGGTTGGAGGAGCTGGGTGTGCTGCAACCAGAGTAACTCTTGGTCCCTTCCTCTACACAGGTACCTCCGGAGAGTGGTCAGCCACCCAACCATGCTGCAGGACCCCGATGTCAGGGAGTTCTTGGAAAAGGAGGAGGTTAGTGGGGTGAAACAAGGTAGCTACAAGTACTTTGGAAGTGCAGAAGAAAACGGTACCCAAGCATGGGGCTTCACAGCTCAGTGAGAAGCAGCGGAACCCTTTAAGAGCTCTTAATGAGTGATGACAAGAACAGGACACTTCTCTGTGTGTCAGTGCTTGTCTAAGTGCTATAGGTTCATTCTGAGCTCTGACCTAGCTTGCTCACATCATGGTGGGGGACACAGAGGGAGCACAGGTGGGCTTTGCTGTCTGAAATGTATGACAGGAGTCCTAGCCCACTGTTAGGAGGTGAGGGGGGGTCAGGCTAATCCTTCACTGTAGCTGTGAGCAGAAACCCTGCTATCGAGGAGCCCAGAGATGGGAGAAGGATGCCCCTGTGGTGGCTGCTTTCTGAGCTGCTTATATCTCCTGGAGAAGCCAATTTTTCTATTTCTTCATAGCTACCAAGAGCAGTCAGCACCCAGGCCCTGAGCGGAGCGGGAATACTGAAGATGTTCAACAAAGCTACAGATGCTGTCAGTAAAATGACCATCAAGATGAATGAATCAGACATAGTAAGCAGAATTGGTCTTATCTGGGCTGTCCTTGTCCTCATGCTCTCCCCAGCTCAAGCAGTGGGTGAAAGATAGAATCACAGAATCATTTAGGGTTGGAGAAGATCCTGAAATCCAACCCTTAAATGCAAGGAAAGCCCCACAGTGGTGTCCTTTGGGGAGTTCAGCACTGGGTTTCCCCATTTCAGTGGTTTGAGGAGAAGCTGCAAGAGGTGGAGTGTGAGGACCAGCGGCTGCGGAAGTTGCACGCTGTCGTGGAAACATTGGTGAACCACAGGAAAGGTGAGGAGCTCTGTACCACTTGATCTGTAGCAGCTGAGCTTTGTGTGGTGCCCAGTCAGAGGTCACCACTGTGCAGGTGTCCTGGGAAGCACTGGGCAGAAGATGCAGCAGTCCAGAGAGGACTCTGAGTCTTTTCCTCATGAGAAAGACAGAAGTGAAATGGTAATCCCACCTCTTCTGTCCCAGGCCCATGGGCTTAGGGTGTGGGTGTTGAGGTGAGCTGGTGTCCTGCAGGATGAGGCAGACCTCAGCTGACTTTGCTGCTAATTCCTGGCTGTCCCCTGGTAGGGAGCAGAGATGTTCTCCTTCCTCTGCAGGCTTTGGCTGACTTCTGCAAAGCTGTGCCTCTCCTCCTCCTTTGCTGCTTCCCTCCTCCTCCCTGGCTGGAATTGTCCATCCCCCAGGATGCTCCGGGAGCCACCGGCTCATTCCGGGACACCGCTGGCTCTTCCAGCTGCCGCCTCCCAGGGCTGCATGAAAGCAGCTCCTTGCCAGGAACTCCTGGCTGGGGGTTCTCTGGCTGAGCACCCAGTGGTGGGAGGGCCCTGGCTGATTCTCTTTATCCCTTCACTAGAGCTAGCATTGAACACAGCCCAGTTTGCAAAGAGCTTGGCCATGCTGGGGAGCTCGGAGGACAACACGGCCCTGTCCCGGGCACTGTCCCAGCTGGCTGAGGTGGAAGAGAAGATTGAGCAGCTGCACCAGGAACAGGCTAACAGTGACTTCTTCCTCCTGGCTGAGCTCCTGGGAGACTACATCCGCCTGCTCTCAGTTGTAAGGGTAAGCTCTCCCCTGGGGCAAGCACCATTTTAGGCTTTGGTGTGCCAGGAGGCAGCTGATCCTTGAAGTTCAAGCACAGAGATCTGAGATCTCTTCAGGCAGAGAGTGAACTTGCTGCTTGTCCAGCTGTGCACACGTTGGAGCAGTTAGGTTGGAAAAGTGGGGGAGGTGAGTGAGGCCTGGCTGTGCTGCTCTTCTCCAGAGAGGATGTGGAACTCGTAGGTGACCTCAGCCCTTACAGAGGTGGGGGCTGTGGCTACTGTAAGGTGGTAACCATGACCTGGATGTTGCAAATGGATGTGCTAAGTGCCTGCTCTGGAAGAACTTGAGTCTTCAAATCCACACAGGTGGCCTGATGGAGGCAGAAGGGGCCTGAGACAAACCAGTCCCAGGTGAACTGGGAGCCTGGCAGGGTCCTGCCCCAAGCATGTCCTGCCTTGGAGCAGTTATCTTTAGAGGCCATGGAGGCCAGAGCAAGGCCTAGTGAGAAGGAACAAGCCTTGTGTCTGTACCTAGAGGTTTGGTTTGGCCTCCAAAGAAGGACCAAGATCTCTGATAGGGTTGGAGGTAATCAGGCTGACCTGGGGTGTTCTGGAAAGGAGCCCCAGTGTTGCCTCAGACCTGACCTGTCTCTTGGCTGCTTTGTCCTTCTGACCAGGCTATCAGACACCACTTTCTGCTCTTCTAGCTCTTCCCTATGATCTGTCTGGATGTGTTTAAAAGCCTAATGGAGTCTTTGCTTGGGGTGATGATTTGCAGGCCTGCCAAACCATGTGGCCATCTGATGGATGCTCACAGGATGATGCAGGAGCACAGTGTGGCCAGTGGGAGCTCGAGGTGGAGATCCAGTGTGGGATGGGCAAGGGATGTTTGCACTGGCTCCTCTCGATGGCTGGACTGAAACATGCAGGCAGCAGAGCTTGGGGACAGGCGTGGGATGCTGCTACTTCCATAGGTGGCCTCAGGCCTGTCCTGGGCTTACACTGAACTGGACATGTAGCTGGGGCTTTTCTGATGTCTGTGCTGTCAAATCCTGGAGCCTGGGCTCTCCTGGACAGAGTGAAGCCCCAAAGCTGCTCCTGAAGTATGAGCTGGTTGATGTTGCACCAGGTTCCTTCACTAGTAGAGCAAGTCCATGTTCTGGTTCAGCTTTGTTTACACCAAGGTGGGTCCAGGACCTCGCTGATGAAGCAGCTCTGTCGTTAGGTGATGTCCCACTTGCCTAGGATGCGGTTGTCACTGTCAGCAGAGCTCCTTGCAGCTGCCTCTGGTGTGGTAGCAGAGGCAAAGGAGAGCTTCTTCCTTCCAGGGAGCCTTTGACCAGCGCATGAAGACCTGGCAGCGGTGGCAGGACGCCCAGGCCATGCTGCAGAAGAAGAGGGAGATGGAGGCCAGACTGCTCTGGTCCAACAAACCCGACAAGCTGCAGCAGGCCAAAGAGGAGATCTCGGAGGTAGGGAATGAGGAGTGACAAGGTCTCTGCTCAGCTCCTTCCCTCTGTCCTCTGCCAAGCAGTGAAGGGACCTTTGGAAAGAGGGGCACCTTTGGAGCTGAAAGAGTAGGTTTCTATTGCTGGGATGGCACCATGGGATGAGCCAGCCTTGAGCAAGGCCCTCAGGAAGCTACAGGAGCTGCAGGAGGGCCTGCTCATGGTCCCACCACTCGTGGCTTCCTTGCTGAGATTGCAGCAGGCAGGGGATGCAGCTTGATGTGGTGGTGAGGTCCAGAAGTGCCAGGCTTTGCACAGACAATTGTGGCTATGGAAGCAATTGGGGAGGGGGTCGGGAGCTTCTCCTGCTCCCCTGGGAACAGCCACGCTTCCTCTCTCTGCAGTGGGAGTCACGCGTGACGCAGTACGAGAGGGACTTTGAACGGATTTCTGCTGTCATCCGCAAGGAAGTGATACGGTTTGAGGTACGTTGGGCCCAGGCCCTGGTGTAAAACCCCTCCAGCAGGTTGGTCTCGATGTGCCTTGGCTGGGAGAGCCAGCCTGGGCTAGCCAAGGGTCACCTTGGCTCCTGGCCCTGTCCCCAACATGGTGGTTGAGGCGAGATTTGTCAATCTGGATACGTGTGAGCAGTGGGGGCATGGCTGCTGTGGACAGAGCTGGTGTCTATTGGCTTCTCCAACCTGGTCCAGCCATCTCTTTGTGTTCTTTAGCCTGAAAGTGGGTAGACAAAGGTCCTCTGAGCCATCAGGGGAGCTTCAGCCTCTGCATCTTGGGCTCTAGTGCTGATCTCTTTGTGGGGCCCCAGGAGGAACAGGAAAATCCTGGTGGTTTCTTTCAACCCTTGCAAAAGCTGGAGGGTTTTGGTGCTTTGTTCAGCCTTGTGCTCACTTCCATGCCCATCTCTTGCAGAAAGAGAAATCCAAGGACTTTAGAAACCATGTCACCAAATACCTGGAGACATTACTAAATTCTCAGCAGCAGGTGAGTTGCCCCAACTCTGGCTGTGGATTCCCCTCCAGGCTCAGCAGCATGAATGTGAACCCCCACCCCAGGGAAGGCTGAACCTTCACCTTGGGGGGGGAAGAACTCCCATGAGCTGGAGTGGAACAAAATCTAAGCATTGCCTCCCCCTCAATGCCCATTTTTAGGGGGCTGTGCCCTGTAGATGGGCTTCTGCCCCTTCCCTCCACCCCAAAAATGCCTCTTTAAGGTTGAAGTGCAGAACACTGGTGCATTCCTGACCTTCCCTCTCTCCTCTCTCCACAGCTGGTGAAGTACTGGGAAGCATTCCTACCTGAAGCCAAGGCCATTTCTTAATTGGATGGAGCAAACGAGCAAACCTGAACTTTGCCTTTTTTTTTTGTTTTGTTTTGGTTGATTGTTTTGTTTGTTTTTTTTTTAATATATATATCCACTATACCTCTTCCTCTTTTACACGGGAACAACCCCTTAGTCCCACACCCAGGAGCTGGTAGAGGTTTAAACCCCAGGCAAGCAGCTTGCAAGCCAGTAACTCTTCTAACTGTATATTTTTTTCATTTAGCGACACATATATTTTCATACTGAAGAGAAACTAGTTTCCTGCTTTCCGACCAGCCCCGCGGTGGAGGGGGTTAATGTGAGGTGGAAAATGTCTATTTTTCAGGCTGGGTTTTAGGGCTCTAACAATCTTACTCCTGCAGTGCCATTAAAATTCTGTAATAAAACTTCTATCAGGGCAAACAGGCTGTGTCTCTTGGTGGGGCTGGGGTGGGGTGGGGTGGGGGGGTTAACGGCCTCCTCCTGTGGCTGTGGAGGATGGAGAGGAGGGCTCCTTGTGGCGGGGACACGGGTGACCTTGGGCACTGCCCCAGCCACCTGCCCTGGCTCCTGGTGGAGTTTTGGCTGCCTGCCCCGCTCCCAGTGCCAGCGGGGGTGGATGTTTTTAGGAGCTGAGCTCAGCGGGGCTGTGTCTTGCTGCAGGGACAGACAGACAGATAGACGGACGCTCCCCCAGAAGTCAGCCCGGAGCCTTGGGGAGCTGCCTTCCAGGCTCCCAACCGTGGCTTGCATCAGACCTGATAGTCCTTCTGCCTTCAGAAAGGGGAAAAGGCACCTGGGCTGACTTCTCGCTTTCTTTTCCTCTTGTGCCTGTAGGGCCGGGTCCCTGCGGCACCTCCAGGCTCCCAAAAACCCAACCCCCACCCCCGGCCTCAGAGCCTGGAGCTGCTGGTTCCTTTTTTGGGGTACTCTGGGCTGGCTTTGGGGTGTCGAGCCGAGTCCCATCCCAGAGCCCCTCCTGCTTTCCCCGGGCCATGATCGACGTCTCCATCCCAGCAGCGGAACCTCCAGCGGGGACGCGGAGCCCTGACAAGGGGCACACGGTGAGGGACACCTTGGGGCTGGGGTGGCTGTGCCCAGGGGTCCCTGCCTGCCACTGGGGTGCGTGTGTGGGTGTGGGTGTGTGGCTTGTGTCCTTCTACTCCAAGGGTTGGGAGTCCCCAATTGTCCCCAAAGTGTCCCCACTTGCCACATGGGGGGTGGAGGTCTCTGGCTGTCCCCTGCTTGTCCCTCCCGGTGGGGTGGGTGGGAGTGAGAGATGACACTGAAGGGAGGGGAGGGTGTTCAAGGTCCGGGAGTTCTCTCTAGCCCCCATGAATGGGGGTCTCTGTCCCTTTGGGGTGGCCCCCCCCTGCCTCAGGATTTGGAGGTCCCCAACTGTCCCCAGGGAGTCCCCACATGCCACAGCAGGTGAGGGCCAGAGGGGGGGCCCTGCAGGTCCCTGGAGATCCTTGCTGGTGAGGAACATGGTGGTCCCTCTCTGTTCTGGGGTGTCCCCACCTGCCATGAGCATTGGAGGTCCTCAAGTGTCCCTGGGGAAGCCCCTGCCCTGAGGTGGGGAGGGGGGGAGGTGCCTGTCCCACATGCCCCCGGAGGTGAAGGGCTCTGCCTGTCCCCGAGGGTACATTCCAGGGGCATCCTCTGCCCCAGGGGTTGGGGACAGGGGATGTCTTACCCTAGAGGGGGTGGGGACTTGGCACGGTGTGGTGGAGGTCTCTGACTGTCCTCAGGGACCCTCTACCCTTGAAATCAGGGGATGTCCCTGGGGATCCCTGCTTGCCTTAGGGGGAGGGGTTGTTCCACTTCTCCCAGGGGGCTGGGGGTGTGTGCCTGACTGTCCCCATGATTCCCACCTGCCCTGGCAGGGGGTGGTGGTGATGTCCACATCTATCCCAAGGGCTGGGAGTCTCTGCCTGTCTTGGCCAGTGGGGAGTGGAGGTCCACAAGCACTCCCCACAAGTTGTGGGTAGAGGAAGGTGAAATGGAGGCCCCTGCCTGTCCTGGGGGGCTGATGATGATGGGGCTGATGATGATGAGGCTGTGGCTGCCCGGGCACAGGTGTTCAGGGTGGAGGTGCTTTGCAATGGTCGGCGGCACACGGTGGCCAAGCGCTACAGCGAGTTCCAGGCGCTGCACAAGAGGGTGAGTCCCCCAGCACCCGGGGGGTCAGAGGGGTGGGCACAACGAGGGGACACCTGCTCCTTGGAGCAGCCTCCTCTGCTATGGACCACCCTGCTACCATGTTCCTTTACCTTAGATCAAGAAGACCTGCAAGGTCCCTGACTTTCCACCTCGACATGTCCCCAACTGGGTGCCCAAAGTGCTGGAGCAGCGCCGGCAGGGTCTGGAGCTTTATATCCAGGTAAGGTGCCAGCCCCAGGTGGCTTTGGAAGGGGGGGGGTGTGTGTGTGTGTCTTTTTAGATTGCTGACCCCTGCCTCGGGCACGTGGCAGGGTGTCCTCTACCACAACAAGGAGCTGCCCCAGGATGTGCTGGACTTCCTGAAGGTGCGGCGTGGCCAGCAGGACTCCAAGGCCAGCGGCCCCTCGTGAGTTGACATGCAGGGGAGGGTGCTGTCAGGCTTTGCCCATGCAAACTGCCCCGAGCCCATGGGGTTGGGGATGATGGGGACAGACAGGGGCTGGTGGGTGGCCAGGTGGAAGCAGTGCTGATGTCCCCTGTCCCACAGCAGCCCCTGCCACCTGCCCTCCCAGCGGCCCGTCCTCAGCTTCTGCACTGACCCCTACGTGCAGCCACCAGCCACAGGTGAGGAGTGGGACCACGGGTCCCCAAAGCCTGCTAAGAAAAAGGCTCTGGGGCCCCAAAAGGGTGAATGAGGCCCTGGAGTGACACACAGCCACTCCAGCTTCCCTCCTTCCTTGCAGACCTGCTCCCCAACACTGTGCTCAGGGGAGTGCTGCAGGGCCTCTACCTGCCCCCCAGCCCAACAGCACTCCGAGCTCCTGGCCCACCAGGCTCCTGAGCACTCAGCTGACACCACGGCAGGCAGGCAGGATCCAGGCGATGAAAACAAACTGGGCAGCGAGGGCAGGAAAACTGGGAGAAGTGAAGGGATATGGTGGGAGCTACTCTCTGGGCACCCCGAAGTTCCTTTGCTGGGAGAACAGAAGCTCTGCCTTCTGCCAAGATAATTTGGGGGTGTGGCAGGAACCTCAGAACCCCAAAGTGTCTTGGCAAAACCCCTCAGCATCCAGACTCGGGTGCAATAAATCACACGGGCTTGATGGGCAGAGGGCTGCGCTCTGTAACTGCAAAGCACACCTGGGACCAACCCTGGCTTGATGTAACGTGAAAGAAGGGAGTGGAAGAGATGCATTTGGTGGGGATGACCCCCTCGACCCCAACCTCCAAGAGCAGAAGGCAGGCAACTCTCTAAAAAACACATTGGTCACATTTATTGGTGCATGTGCTTCTTACAAAAGTTGACGGGGAGAGAGTCTGGTCCCATCCTGCTGTGACGGGTGAGGCCGGGCAGCAGGGACATGGGGCACAGTGGCTCTGCTGCTGCTCACCCGCCCTGGGATGACAGGGAGACGTGGGGAGGGGGCAGCCCCGGGCCCACCTCAGAGAGCCAGGAGGATGGGTTTACTCTTTGGCGATGGCAAATGGCTTCTCCACCTCGATGGTGCCACAGTCGGCGATGATGACATCTTTCAAGGGCTTATCCCTGCTGTCTGTCTTGGTGTTCTCCACCTTCCTCACCACCTCCTGGGGAACACAGAGGTATGAGCAGACAATTCCCCATCCCAGAAGGCACCTCCCAGCCCCTCCTCAGCCCTCTCCCCCCAGGAATCTGTCACCCCTTACCATGCCCTCCAGCACTTTGCCAAACACCACGTGTTTGCCATCCAGCCACGGCGTCTTCACCGTGGTGATGAAGAACTGGGAGCCATTGGTGTCCTTGCCAGCGTTTGCCATGCTCACCCAGCCGGGGCCATAGTGCTTCAGCTTGAAGTTCTCATCAGGAAAGCGATCCCCATAGATACTTTTCCCTAAAAGGGAGGACAAATACAAAAGGTTTCTTGCTGTGTGTCAGGGCTGGCGGTGATGACAGGGCAGAGGGGACAGTGAGGTCTCTGTGAGCTGTGTACCCACTCAGGCCCACTCTCTGCCACATGGCACCATGGTCCAGCTCCTCACTGGTCCCCAGTGGTAGCCAGGCAGTGGCTGGGAGGAACGCTGCCGGATCCTCAGGCTGGTGTGCGCCAAATTACCTCCAGTGCCATCCCCCCGGGTGAAATCTCCTCCCTGGATCATGAAATCCTTGATCACACGGTGGAACTTGCTGCCCTTGAAGCCAAATCCTTTCTACAGGGGCGAGGGAGAAAACAGAGTGAGGCAAAGGGACAGACTACAGCTCCCTCCACCCGGCTCTGCCCCAGAGGGCCGAGCAGGAGCCTCCCAGGGGGCTGGGGGAGGCCCAGCCAGGCAGTCACCTCTCCAGTGGCCAATGCCACGAAGTTCTCCACTGTCTTGGGCACTGTCTTGCCAAAGAGCCCGATGACGACGCGACCCACATCATCCTCACCGATCCGCAGGTCGAAGAACACCTTGGCGAAGGGAAAGAGGGACGTTTGGGCGGGGAGGGAGGGGGGGCGATCAGCGGAGCCGCTGACATCTGGCTGGACCGACCCATCCGCTCTGACTCACTCCCTCCAACCAAGCCAACCTCCTTGCTTCACAACCCCCGCCAGGCCTCCCGTACCCCAGCCCCACCCCTGCCACCCCAGCAAGGCCTCCCTCCCGCCGGGCCTCCCTCCGCCCCTAGCCGGGCCTCTCCAGGCCCTTCCCCATCATTCCCCACAGACCTTGGCGGTGACCTTGGGCCCCTTCTTGCGCTCGTCGGCCCGCGACGCAGCGGGCAGCAGGAGCAGGAGGGCAGCGCCCAGCGCCGCCGCCGCCACCAGCACCTTCATCCTCCGCCGCTCGCAGCACGGCCACAGCGCCCGCCGCGCCGCCTGCATCCGGCCCCGCCCGCCGCTCCCCCCCGCCCCTCCCAGCAGTGGTACGCGCCGCGCTCCCCGCCCGCCCGCTCCAGCCGCCCGGACGCGACCAACGGCGGAGGCGAGAGGGGGGAGGAACCTCCCGGCCGGGCGAGGGGCGGTGCCGGCTCCAGCCGCCGGGCGGCTGCCACGTTGCCCCACGCTCGGCAGCCGCGGGGCAGCCAATGGGGAAGGGGCGGGGGTGGTGCCGGCCAATGGGCGGTGAGAGGGGCGGCGGAGGCGGGAGGGAGCGCGGGTGTGGCGGGAGGTGGTGAGAGGGGGGGGACAACGGGGACAACGGGATGGGGCGGGAGTGAGAGGCGGGGCGGAAGCCGGCAGGGGGAGGGCGCAACCCGTGTGTGTCGGAGGCACAGCATCCCAGGACAGCTCGCGGGAGAAGCAACCCATCCAGTCCCACCCCCCCTGCCACGGTTGGCACAGCCCATCCCATCCCATCCCATCCCATCCCATCCCATCCCATCCCATCCCATCCCATCCCATCCCATCCCATCCCATCCCATCCCATCCCATCCCACCCCACCCCACCAGCCCAGGTTGCTCCGAGCCCCATCCCACATGGCCCTGACCATTTCCAGGGGTGGGGCAGCCACAGCATCTCTGGGCAGCCTGGGCCAGGGGCTCAGCACTCTCACACCAAAGAATTTATTCCTAAAATCCCATCTCTTACATCTTGAAACCATTTTTCCTTGTCCCATCCCTCCAGGCCCTTATCCAAAGGCCCTTCCCAGTTACCAGTTCTGTGAATTTCAGTGGGGATGTGCGAGTACAAGTTTTTGTTGGGAAAAAAAAAAAAAAAAGAAGATATTTTTTTGTTGGTGGCTGAAAATAAGGAGAGCGAGAAATATAAAACTAGAAGCATGCTTCCATCTGAAGCAAGTCAGCAGACGATCAGCTCCCCTTTGGTTTCGTTCTCTCCCTATGCGCTCCTAAGCTGTAGAGAAGTTGGTGCCACTGCTGTGACAGCGTCCAAATGGGGGGACGCGGGGGCAGCAGGACCCTTGGTGAGGAAGGGGACGGAGGGAGGCCGGGGGGTGGAAGGTCCGCGGTGGCCTCGGGGCGGTGAGGTGGAGGGGCCGAGCATGGCCTGCGGGGGTCTGCGAGTGCCGTGGGGAGAGCGAAGGCTCCGGCGCCATCGCGGGGAGGGGCGGTTACCCATGGGGCTGCGGGGCGGGATCGCAGGGACGGGCCGGGATTGGACGGAGCGGAGAGGAGAGGAGGGAAGGGGCGGGGCGGGATTGGCTGGGCCGGGGATGCTGCGGGTGGCGATTGGCTGTGGTGCCGGGAGGGGCGGGGCCAGGATCGGGGTTGGGGTCGGTGCTGGTGCTGGTGCTGGTGTCGGTGCTGTGCGGTTCCGGGAGCGGTTTGGGCAGCGCTCGGGGCCGCGGAAGCCGCTGCTGGGGCAGGCGGGAGTGGGGAGCGTCCTGACGGCTGCTCCCCGTTGGGCTGGGCCCCGAGCTCGTCCCGGGGCCGCAGGAGCGGAGTGGGGCACTGGCGGGCGGAACCGGGAAGCGAGGCTTGAATTCCGGGTTCTTGTTCTCTGCAATCGTTACAAACCCCGTGTAAAGCCCTGGCTAGAGTACACTAAAGCGGAAAGGAAGGCGATCAAAGTTTGGTGGGGCGGGCGCTGCCCCTTTCCCCGTCCTCAGCGGTCGGGGCTGCGAGCGGCGCCTGCGCCTTCCCCCGGGGGCTGCTGCGGGGTCCTGGCCTTGTTTTTGACGGTCCCTTTTTTTGCAGCCATGGGGCTTTTTGAGCTGCCCGCTGGTGCCAGTTCTGGGGATACAAACTCAGGGAACAAGGGGCAGCGTGAGCCAGTTGGGGTTTGTTTGGCTCTTGAAAAGATTGGGGCTTGAAACTTGCTCACCCTTGCTGGTTCTTTTTTCCTTGCAGGTTGTATTTAGAGCTTGAAGAGCATTTTTATAAAACAAAAACCAACGAGCAAAAATATATTAAAGAAAACCTCTGTGCAATTGCTCTTCTCCAAGACGAGCTTTTTCCCCCCATTGCTCTCTCCCCCTTCAGGGTTCCCCTGAACCCCAAGCTCTGGGCCTGGCCCTGCAGCCCCTTTCAGTGCTGCTGGCTGTCAGCTCCTCCAGCCCAGTTCCATTTGAGTCTCTCCAGAGAAGAGCTGCACGAGGGGCAGAGGCCAGCACACAGCTTTCAAAGTGCCATCACGGAGCCCTCCCCATTGACTCTTGCCACCAGGTGCCCCCAAACCTGCCCAGAAGAAAACTCCCCAGCAATTCCACATGAAAGGACAACGAGTGTTTTTATTCTGGCTTTGGTGCCCCCGACTCATCCAACCTGCCACCCCAGCCCGGGTGGTGACAGGCGGGTAGAGTGGGGGCACAAACTGGCTCCTGCTGACAGCCTGCCGGACACTTCAACGCTGGTGACTTGTCAGTGGGACAGCTGGCCCCATGGCCTGATGTTCAGCTGCTGTTGAAGTGTCCTGCGTTGTCCCGAATTGTCCAAGGCCCGACAGCCATCACCTCCGCTGCCCCTTGGGGCGTTTGCCTCTTTTCTTCCGTTTGGCTGATGATTTCCTCCTCCTCTTCCTAGCAGAGTCCCTGAAACCAACAGAGGGGCTTTGGCGATCGGGTCCCCGCTGCAGGGACCTGCTCCGCTCCCTCTTCCGTGGTGGCGAGGCCTTCTCCTGAGCAGCTTTGGGTGGGGGAGCGCTCGAGGAGCTGATGTTGACGGGCACCGGAGCTCCCTGATCCCTTGGTGCTGCCTTATCCCGTGGAGTGCTGACACGGTGCGGAGATAAGGGGTGGAAATCAGTGCCCCACAGGGGGGATCTGCTCCGAAACCTCTCCCTGGCACTGCTGTCCTGGAAAGAGGCAGAAGGGCCAAAGTTGTGCCAGCCTCTGCTTCTGTCCCGGTGCCTGGCGTGCAGCACGTGGTGGTGGGGTTCTATGTGGAGCAGCCATTGCCGCTCCCTCCTGCACATAAAGCAGCCCCCGCTCTGCCGCTGGAAACGGCCAGAAGGGACAAAGCTGGTCCAGCCTCTGCTCTTGTCTCCCTGCCAGGTGTCCAGCACAGGGTGAGGCGGCTCTGTGTGGACCAGCCCGTCATGTTCCCTTCTGGAAAGAGAGGAAGCTTTGCTGAGCCTGCCTGGCCAGCTGGATCTTGGCTGGCGTAAAGGTGCCCCCCATGCACCGGGCCAGGACTGCTGGCCAGTGCGGGCAGGTCCAAAGAACCTGCTCCTCTGGGGCTGCTGGGCAATGGCTGCTGCTCTAAAGGAGCCCCTCTGAAGGAACTGTTGCACCGGGCGCCACTGGCCAAAGGGGCCACTCTCCTGAAGTTTCTGGCCAGTGGTGCCTGGTGCAGAGACTCTGCTCTGCTGGATCCCCTGGCTGACGGTGGCTGGAACAGGGGATCTGCCCCGCTGAGCCCTCTGGCTGATGGTGGCAGGGACGGAGGCTCTGCCCTGCTGGACCCTCTGCCTGGATCTGCTCCGTGCAGAGACTCTGCCCAGATGAGATCCATGGCTGGTACTGAGCGCTTGTCTGGAGGAGGTGCCGTCCCTTGGAGACTCCTTCTTACGCACCACCGGGTCCTGCAAAGACAGCAGTTCAAAGGTTTGGATCTTTCCTCCAGCAAGTATCAGAAGAGTGGAAGAAACCCAGAAGCTGCGTGCTGTGTGAGGGGACAGCTAAGGGCCTCCCAAAGGTCCTCTGGAGGCCTGCAAAGGAAAAAGGGACAAAGGCGGAGGAATGGAACAGACCTTGGTGTGATGATGCTGGGAGAGGGAACAGCATTGCTGCAGTGTGGGAAGGAAACGAGAGCAATGCCAAGAGCCCGGAAAGAAATCCACTGTCTGTCTGGGGCCCTGACCCACCTCCCCAGAGCTACCCGAGGCCTAAGAGGCAGACCCTGGGGTCCAACAGAACCCACCTGCTGGCTGCCAGCCACCCGCTGACCGTGGGAGGAGCTGGTACGTGATGGTGCTGAGGAGGAGGAAGCCCTTGCTCCAGTCCTCAAATCAGAGCTCCTGGAGAGAAAAAAAAAAAAAAAAAAAAAAAAAAAAAAAGTGATCCCTGTTGAGGTTTGTTCTTGCAGCACCCTCAGGGCTTCAGTCACCAAGGCTACAAATGTCCAATTCCATTGGCATCTTGCTACCAGGTCTGCCCCTGCTGGAGCAAGACCTCCTCTTTATACCCTCTATGGCCTCCTCCTCAGGAGAAATTTGCAGCTGGGCAGCAGCCTGAAGCCCAGCAAGGAAAGAGAAAGAGAAGGATTGGCACGGGGTCGTTCAGCTTTGACAGCACTCTGTGCTACTTTGTGGAGGGAATGTCTCCTCTGACAGAAAGAGGAAGACTCAGGGGGATGAGAAGAAAAAGGGCCACAGCTGGACGAGGAAGCATGTTCCCAACCCATTTTTACACTAGTTCTAACCTGACATAAAACAGTAGATAGGCTTCCTGCTGCAGAGCTGTGTCAATATCACAAGGCGTCACAGAGGAGTCGTCCATTTTGTACCACAGCCCATCATTAGCCTGCAAAAAGGGCATCAGAGGGAGATGAGCTGCCTGGTTTCTCCACCAGAACACAGGCAGGACACTACGAAACCAAGAGCACTCCAAAACCAATCCCCTCCACCCCTCAGGAGACCTCCTCCCCCAGACCTCTGGCTGCCAGGAACACTGCTGGGAAAGTTGGTTTTCCCCAGGGTAGACTTTCCTCTGCTGAGGAAGGAAGTTGCTCTTTACCTTGATGTAGCAGAAATAATGTCCCGAGTGACAGCTCTCTCCTTTGTGCACCAGCACAGCATACAAGGAGTAGCGCTGGGCTTCTCCCGCTGTCATGTATGGGCCAAGATCCAAGACCTTGGGATACGTCACAACCTATGGAGAGACCAAGAGGGCTCAGAAATGATCCCCAATGACTTGATGACACAGCCTGCCAAGAGCAGGGCCCAGGCGTGCGGAAACCCATCTCTGGGGCTGGTCACCACTACAGCTCCATCTTCTGGTTCGGGCGGTGGGAAACTGTTCTGGGCCAAAGCAGCTCTGTCAGGGCAGAGCACACACTTTTCTTCCCATGGGAACTCTCCTCTCCTCTCCTCTGCCCAGAAGGGAGCAGGAAAAACCCACCACGAAGAACCCGTGAGAGAGCACACCGCCTGGGGAAACCTCCTGCTCTAGGAAGGGCAAGTTTCCCTCCTGTTGCCAACTTACTTTGCTGATCTTCCCACCGGAGACATCTTCAAACCGCTTGAGTCCCACTGTAAGAACCTCGGGTGCCCAGTGGATGGTCAGCCTCTTGGAGGCAGCCGTCATCTGGCCACAGCTGGAAAGCAAGCAGAGAGCCAAGTGCTGCAATGGAGCCTTGCAATGCCCCCTCCTCTCTAGCCCCAAGAAGGCCAGGCAAGCTCTCCCCTCTCCCACAGCCTCACTCTCATTGAAGAAAAGTCAGCTGCAGAAGGCTGCACTAAAAGCAAGCTGTGTCCCATCACTGTGCATCTCCCCTCCACCAAACCTCCCTTTACACTCTAAACCACACCAA
This sequence comes from Phaethornis superciliosus, assembly GCA_023637945.1. Classification (NCBI taxonomy): domain Eukaryota; kingdom Metazoa; phylum Chordata; class Aves; order Apodiformes; family Trochilidae; genus Phaethornis; species Phaethornis superciliosus. Next base: position 18,087,080 of record JAJQWJ010000012.1, read on the forward strand.
ACCCCAAGGCAGGATCTAGCGTGAAGATGTTGTTAGGAATCATCTTACTGGCGACATCTAAAGCCGCTTCTGGCATCCAGCAGCTCGGGTTTCACAAATTTCTCCAGAGCTTCAGAAAGAGATGCGGCTGCCTGGAGGAGGGAGAAAGGAGAGCCCTGAGCTGAGGGAAATGCTTTCCCCCAAACTCCTCACCAGGAGCTGGCGTGACCACCCAGGTGGCTGGGGCTGAGGCCCTCATTCCCCGGGGATTCCCAAGGCCAACACGAGCTGCCTCTCTGTGAACTGGCACTGCTCGCTTCAGCTCGCGGTGGGCTGCGGGATCATCAGGAATGACCAGAACCCAACTCATCAGCCCAGGAGGCAGATGGGTGCAGAGAAGGGGGGAAAAGGGAAGCAGGAGAGCATGTCAAGGGTGCAGAGAGGACCACGTGTCCTTGCCCAGCTTCAAGGGTGACCGCTGCCATGGCCAATGCAGTAGGATACAGTCCCTTCCACTTGCCACCCACCACCAAGCTCTCGGGTGTTCCCAGGAGCTGTTTTGAGAACAACTCCATTGGTTCTGGAAAGCTACAGGGGCCTTGGGACATCCTGAAACACCATTACAAAAAACCCTCTTACTTTTATATCCAGAAGGATGTCCAGGAAGGGCTCGTAGGCATCCGAAACCACTTGGCAGCCAGAGCACCAGACTGGAAGGGAAGTTGGAAAGCTCGGTGAGAGGGGAAGGCGACCGACTGTGCCGCTTACTTTGCTCATCCCTCCTGTGCCAGTCACACACGCAGCTGCTTCCCACAGGCAGGGAGAAGGGCACAGCCAGTTCCAGGGAGAGCCAGAGTTGTGGAAAAGTACCTCTGGATCTCAGAAAGCTCCCAAAGATCTGATGGATGATGGTCTGCTCAGAAGACGTGTCCAAGCTGCCTTCACCCAGACAAGCTCTCTGCATGGCTTCAAGAGTACAGCGCAAGAACTCGTGGGCGTCCTCCTGCATGCCGAGCCGGAAACGTTCTCCGATTTCTAAGAAAGAAAACGTTGGGAGTTCTCTCCCCCAAGCCAAGGAGGAAAAAAAAACTGGCAAAGCACCAGACAGGGCTTACCTGGGAGAACAGTGATGACGTCCACAGGCACAAGGGCGGATTCCGTGGCATGCAGGACCTTGTGCACGTGCTCTTGCACTCTGCACATCACGCAGGAGCCTGGCTTAACACCTGAAGAGGGACAGAGGGAGGGAGGGAGGGTGAGAAGCTTCTCAGGTTAGCCAAATATCCCTAGCAATGGAAAGCCTGATCAGAGATCCTGAGCTGGTAAGAACAGCCTCCACTCCTCTGCTCCCAAGGGCCCAGTGCCCCAACAAGCCTGACAAGTGTCTGGGAACCTTTCTGCAGAAGGATGCTGAACTGACAAAAGTTTTCTGTGCTGGGGCAAAGAAGGTTTCACCTGCAGGAGTGGAGACCAAGTCCCAGGGCTAGCAAGAGGGGTTCCCTTCTGACAGATGGGACAAGTGGCTTCTATGCTAAAAGTGTTCCAAGAAACCCAGGGCTGGCAAGGGGTCGAGAAAGAAGGGCTGCTTTTCTCCTGCATCCACTTCCACATCCTGGGAACCCCTGGGAAGTGCCCAAAAGATTGACAAGGAGACGTTCATACAAGTACTCACAGCACTGGCTGTGCTCCCGAGAGAGCAGGTAGTTTGCCAGACATGGAATGTACGTGAGGCACTGGAGGACAGCGTTGAGGAAGCAGGTATTGCCCATGTTCTTGAGCCCTGCTCCAACTCTTGGTCTCTGCTGCTTGTCCTCGTTTCCTCGTGGAGCCATTCCAATGGCAACTGCAGGGAAATGACATTTGTCAAGAGAAGAAACCTGAAAGCATGAAAGCATCTTTCATGAAAGCCTCTTTCCCAAGTCAAGTTGTTTACAGGACCACCCAGGGAAAGAAGCTCAAACCCCAAGGGCAGAAAGTCATGTAGCCTGCCATGAAAGGCTGCCATGAACTTGGCTGGTCGAGAATCCCTCTGGGAAAATGTCCTGTGCCCTGCCGGCCTGGCCAAAAGCCCAAGCAGCCCACACTCGGACTCGTGTCCCTGCAGAGCTGCAGGCTGATGGCCCTGCTGTCCCTGGCACAGGGCTCCAACTGACAGCAGTGCTCAAGGCCCTTTGGAAAGACCACCTTGTGTGTCACCTTGTCTGCAGAGAACCTGCTGCTCACCTGTGGTGTTAGTAGAGGGAGCCGAAAAGAATCCTTCCCCCTGCAGCGGACAGCTGGGAAAGCCACGAGAGCAGGGAAGGGAGAGACCTCTCCTTGTATCCTGACCTGATTTCCTCTCCTGACAGAGCAGGGAAGCTGAGGAAAAGTGGTCAGGAAAGGAGCAATGAAGAGAATGCAGAAGGCACACGATGAGCCAAGGCAGGAGCCGAGTTATCCCGCAGGTCAGCTCAGCCACACTGGCATCCTCTGGCCCACTTCTCAGGCTCTTATAGCCGTGGCCACGTGATGTCACAAGTGGCACATCACAAGCCCTTTGTGACCGTAGGGGCCCAGCACCTGTGTTCTGGAACCCTCCAGTTCCATGGCAGCCACCGCAGTCTGTGTCCTATGGCTATACCATAGGACATGTCGCTGTTGGCACCCAGTCACCAGTGAGGAGTCATGGAATCATGGAATGGGTTGGGCTGGAGAATCATGGAACAGTTTGTGGCAGCCATAGAGCCTCAGGGGCACACGTTGGGATCCAGCCCATGTCTCTGCCTGTGCAGCCCTCCAGGAGAGCTTTTGGGAGGGTCTGAGATTTCCCCTCAGCCAGCTCCTGGGGGTTCCCCACTCTTCTGGTCTTTGCTGAAGGGATGGGCAGGACCTTTCCACTGTTGTCTTGACAGGAGGTGGTGGTGGGGATGGTCTGCAAAGAACCACATCCCTGTAGGCTGCACGGTGGGCAAGGAGACAGCAGGAGGGGCTTGCCCAGCCTTGTGCCTTCTGCCCATCTCTAGGGAAGCAGTGTCAGGGAGAGGGCCTAGAGCAGATCCCCACTGTGGGCAGCGATCTCCACAGTGGGTTGGTGGACACCAGGGCCCCTGAGGGTGGCTCAGCAGGGAGGAGGAGGAGGAGTGATCCTCTGAGCAGTGACAGTGCTCCCAGGGCTGAGGCAGCTCCATGGGGGCTCCAGTACCCAGTGCTGTTCAGGAGAAGACTCTGCTGGGGAAGAGGGGTCTGAGCAGGTCCCAGAAGGGGGGCTCTGCTCTCCACAGCTGGTCTGTGCAGCCCATGGAAGCTGCCGGGAAGAGGAATTCAGTGCCCAAGTGCCTGGTCCTTAAGGACACGGTTTAGTAGTTGACTGTGGTGTTGGTCAAAGGTTGGACTGGATGATCTTGGAGGTCTCTTCCAACTTAAACATTCTGTGATTCTGTGAAGTGAAAAAAAAGAGAAAAGACTCAGGGGGTGGCGTCGGTGATGGAGTTGGGCCTTGGAGAACTGGATGATGCCACCAACTGTCACCTGGACACTTCAACAGCAGTTGGCCAGCTGGCCATTGGTCCCCACCAGGAGTCATAGAATCGTAGAATTGGCTGGTGATGTAAACACTTTCAAAAATATGATTCTTGAATAAATTATTTCATTTCTTTTCCTTCTACCCTGTTGCAAAACACCAAGCAGGCTGGCAAATTAGCATTTCTTACACCTAAAAGATAAGGAGAACTGGTCAGGTCACCTCCCTGGCGCCTGGTGGAACAAGAAAAATAATGTAATTAACACATCTAAAAAGACGGATAGATAAGAAAGGCTCCTTTCCGGGAAGCCTGTGCGTATCAGTAATTTATGCAAAAGAAAAAGGAGGGACCCCCTCCCTTTTTCCATTATAAAAAACCTGCAGAAAGAACCGAAAAGCAGCAGTTTTTTTTCTTCCCCCGGCTCAATCTTTTTAAATCTATGGAATCAGCAGCTTCTCCTCAGCTCCGAGAAGGCCACGAGGAAGCCAGCGAGCCTGCAGGACGCAGAGCGACCTGTCCTGAGGAAAAGCGGCCAGGAGGAACTGCAGCCTGGATCCAGCCCGCAGCCAGAAGTCTGCAGCAGCTGGCACAGCCCGCTGACCCGCTGAAACAATTTGTAAATTATCCCTTCTTACTTTCTTTCTTTCCTTAACGATTCGTCTCCCCTAAAGTAAAGAATCGTGTTTACTCTGTATTAACTGTGATTGATACCTTGTTGCCTTTCCTTAAAAAGAAATCTTCCTTACCTATTGAAGTTTCAAAACGTATCACCTTACAATTTATGCCTTCTCTCTGAGTAGTGGCTGGTTTGCCTCAAAATAAAAATATTAAAATAACAACACGGATCGTGACAGCTGGGTTGGAAGGGACCTCTGAGATCATCAAGTCCAACCCTTGATCCACTCCCCCTGTGTTTCCCAGCCCATGGCACTGAGTGCCACATCCAGTCCCTTTTTAAATATCTCCAGGGACGGAGAATCCACTACTTCCCTGGGCAGCCCATTCCAATGTCTGATCACCCTCTCCGTGAAGAAACTCTTTCTAATATCCAACCTAAACTTCCCCTGGCACAGCTTCAGACCATGCCCTCTTGTCTTGTTGAAAGTTGCCTGGGAAAAGAGACCAACCCCCTCCCTGGCTCCAGCCTCCTTTCAGGGAGTTGTAGAGAACGACGAGGTCTCCCCTGAGCCTCCTCTTCTCCAGGCTGAACACCCCCAGCTCCCTCAGCCTCTCCTCACAGGACTTGTGCTGGATCCCTTCACCAGCCTGGTTGCCCTCCTTTGGACCTGCTCCAGGACCTCAATCTCCTTCCTGAACTGAGGGGCCCAGAACTGGACACAGGACTCGAGCTGTGGCCTCACCAGGGCTGAGTACAGGGGCAGAATCCCTTCCCTGGACCTGCTGGCCACGCTGTTCCTGATCCAGGCCAGGATGCCATTGGCCTTCTTGGCCACCTGGGCACACTGCTGTCTCCTGTTCAGCTTCCTGTCAATCCAGACTCCCAGGTCCCTCTCTGCCTGGCTGCTCTCAGCCACTCTGTGCCCAGCCTGGAGCTCCCCATGGGGTTGTTGTGGCCAAAGTGCAGGACCCGGCACTTGGCCGTGTTGAACCTCATCCCATTGGAATCAGCCCAACTCTCCAGTCTGTCCAGGTCCCTCTGCAGAGCCCTCCTGCCTTCCAGCTGATCCACACTCTCCCCCAGCTTAGTGTCATCTGCAAATTTGGTGATGATGGACTCAATCCCTTCATCCAAATCATCAATAAAGATATTAAGCAGAACTGAGCCCAGCACTGATCCCTGGGGGACACCACTGGTGACCGGCCGCCAACTGGATGCAGCCCCGTTCACTCTCTGGGCCCAGCCCTCCAGCCAGTTCCTAACCCAGCACAGAGTGCCCCTGTCCAAGCCCTGGGCTGACAGCTTTTTCAGGAGAATGCTGTGGGAGACGATGTCAAAGGCCTTGCTGAAATCCAGGCAGACCACATCCACAGCCTTCCCCTCATCCACCAGGTGGGTCACCCGATCATAAAAGGAGATCAGGTTGGTCAGACAGGACCTGCCCTTCCTAACCCCATGCTGGCTGGGTCTGATCCCTTGCCCATCCTGCAGGTGCTGTGTGATTGCCCCCAGGATGATCTGTTCCATAACCCTGCCAGGCACTGAGGTCAGACTGACGGGCCTGGAGTTTCCCAGGTCCTCCTTCCGTCCCTTTTTGTGGACTGGAGTGACATTTGCCAACTTCCAATCACCCGGGATGTCCCCAGTGAGCCAGGACTGTTGGTAGATGATAGAGAGAGGCTTGGCGAGCTCTTGTGCCGGTTCTCTCATCACCCTTGGGTGGATCCCATCTGGTCCCATAGACTTGTGGGGATCCAAGCAGCTCAGTTGGTCGCTGACTGTGTCCTTCGGGATTACAGGGGGGCTGTTTAGATTCTTGTCCCCTTCTAGAAGCTCCAGAAGCCATCTGTCCTCAGAATAACCTGTCTTCCTGTTGAAAACTGAGGTAAAGAAGGTGTTAAATACACCCCAGCCTTTTCTTCATCTTTGATAATAATATTCCTGCCCATGTCCAGTAAAGAATGGAGGTTCTCCTTGCCCCTTCCTTTGCTCTTGATGTATCTGTAGAAGGACTTTTTGTTATCCTTCACAGAGGTGGCGAGATTCAGTTCAAGTTGTGCCTTTGTCTCTCTAATTTTCTTTCTGCATGACCTAACTATATTCCTAAATTCTTCCTGAGTAGTTAGCCCTTTTTTCCATAATTGGTAGGCCCTCTTCTTAACCCTAATTTCCTTCATAGTCTCCCTGTTCAGCCAGACCGGTCGTCTTCCCCACCAGCTCGCCTTTCGGCACACTGGGACAGCCTGCTCCTGTGCTTTCAAAATTTGCTCCTTGAAGTACGTCCATCCCTCCTGGACCCCTCTGTTTTCAAGAGCTGTTTCCCAGGGTATACTCTGAACTAGTCTTCTGAATAGGCCAAAATCTGCCCTCCGGAAGACCAATGTAGAGGTTTTATTGACAACCCTCCTTGTATCCCTGAATATTGAAAACTCTATTATTTCATGATCACTAAGTCCCAGACGTCCACCGACCACCACATCTCCCACCAGCCCCTCTCTGTTTGTGAAAAGAAGGTCAAGCGGGGCTCCATCCCTGGTGGCTCATTTACCAGCTGGAGCAGGAAATTATCCTCTATACACTCTAGGAATCTCCTAGGCTGCCCCCTCCTTGCTGTGTGGAGTTCCCAGCCGATGTCTGGCAGGTTGAAGTCACCCACGAGAACAAGGGAGGATGATTTTGAAACATCCGCCAGCTGCCTGTAGAATTATTCATCATCCTCATCCTCTTGATTGAGTGGTCTGTAACAGACTCCCACCAGGATATCAGCCTTGTTGGCCTTCCCTCTGATTCTAATCCACAGGCACTTCACCATTAAAGTCCCTCCAGACCCGGGGACTCGCGTGTCCCAGGTGCCCTTGCACCACAGCCCCAACGTGTATGGGCTCGGATGGGTTTGGTCTGAAGTAGTAGGTTCGTGGGAAAACCGTTTTAAAAAGGCAAAACATCCCGGAATCTCAGCCACCGAGGAGCAGGGACCGGGGACACGGGGCAATGGGGAGGCGGGGAGCGGGGGAGCGGGCAGCGGGTCTCCGGGCAGCCGTCCCGTACCGCGCTGCCCCCCGCCCCCCGCAGTGCCAAGTTTGCGGGCTGGGGCCGGGGCCGGGGTCGTGGGGAGCACTCACCGTCTGCTGGAGGTCGGGGATGCCGATGCGGACGACGATGGCGCCGGGCGCCGGATCCTCCATGCGCGGCGGGGCCCCCAGCTTGGGGGAGCGGGGCCCGGCGGAGCCGCGGGCCGGGTCTCGCCGCGTCTCCTCCCGCAGGCCGGGCCCGGCGCCCGGCTGCCCGGCCCCGCACGGCTGTCGCCTGGGTGGCGGCGACTCGGGGCTCTCATGCTTGCTGCCGGCGGGGCTCAGAGGCATGCTCCGTGCGGCGCGGAGGGGCGGCAGGCACCGGCAGCGGGGGCCGCGCTCACAGCCCGCCCGGGAGCCCTGCGGGGGGAAGGGGCAGTGAGGGCGCTTGCCGGGACCCGTGGGGGTAAGGTCTGCGGGGGTCTGCGAGTGCCGTGGGGAGAGCGAAGGCTCCGGCGCCATCGCGGGGAGGGGCGGTTACCCATGGGGCTGCGGGGCGGGATCGCAGGGACGGGCCGGGATTGGACGGAGCGGAGAGGAGAGGAGGGAAGGGGCGGGGCGGGATTGGCTGGGCCGGGGATGCTGCGGGTGGCGATTGGCTGTGGTGCCGGGAGGGGCGGGGCCAGGATCGGGGTTGGGGTCGGTGCTGGTGCTGGTGCTGGTGTCGGTGTCGGTGCTGTGCGGTTCCGGGAGCGGTTTGGGCAGCGCTCGGGGCCGCGGAAGCCGCTGCTGGGGCAGGCGGGAGTGGGCAGCGTCCTGACGGCTGCTCCCCGTTGGGCTGGGCCCCGAGCTCGTCCCGGGGCCGCAGGAGCGGAGTGGGGCACTGGCGGGCGGAACCGGGAAGCGAGGCTTGAATTCCGGGTTCTTGTTCTCTGCAATCGTTACAAACCCCGTGTAAAGCCCTGGCTAGAGTACACTAAAGCGGAAAGGAAGGCGATCAAAGTTTGGTGGGGCGGGCGCTGCCCCTTTCCCCGTCCTCAGCGGTCGGGGCTGCGAGCGGCGCCTGCGCCTTCCCCCGGGGGCTGCTGCGGGGTCCTGGCCTTGTTTTTGACGGTCCCTTTTTTTGCAGCCATGGGGCTTTTTGAGCTGCCCGCTGGTGCCAGTTCTGGGGATACAAACTCAGGGAACAAGGGGCAGTGTGAGCCAGTTGGGGTTTGTTTGGCTCTTGAAAAGATTGGGGCTTGAAACTTGCTCACCCTTGCTGGTTCTTTTTTCCTTGCAGGTTGTATTTAGAGCTTGAAGAGCATTTTTATAAAACAAAAACCAACAAGCAAAAATATATTAAAGAAAACCTCTGTGCAATTGCTCTTCTCCAAGACGAGCTTTTTCCCCCCATTGCTCTCTCCCCCTTCAGGGTTCCCCTGAACCCCAAGCTCTGGGCCTGGCCCTGCAGCCCCTTTCAGTGCTGCTGGCTGTCAGCTCCTCCAGCCCAGTTCCATTTGAGTCTCTCCAGAGAAGAGCTGCACGAGGGGCAGAGGCCAGCACACAGCTTTCAAAGTGCCATCACGGAGCCCTCCCCATTGACTCTTGCCACCAGGTGCCCCCAAACCTGCCCAGAAGAAAACTCCCCAGCAATTCCACATGAAAGGACAACGAGTGTTTTTATTCTGGCTTTGGTGCCCCCGACTCATCCAACCTGCCACCCCAGCCCAGGTGGTGACAGGCGGGTAGAGTGGGGGCACAAACTGGCTTCTGCTGACAGCCTGCCGGACACTTCAACGCTGGTGACTTGTCAGTGGGACAGCTGGCCCCATGGCCTGATGTTCAGCTGCTGCTGAAGTGTCCTGCGTTGTCCTGAATTGTCCAAGGCCCGACACCCATCACCTCCGCTGCCCCTTGGGGCGTTTGCCTCTTTTCTTCCGTTTGGCTGATGATTTCCTCCTCCTCTTCCTAGCAGAGTCCCTGAAACCAACAGAGGGGCTTTGGCGATCGGGTCCCCGCTGCAGGGACCTGCTCCGCTCCCTCTTCCGTGGTGGCGAGGCCTTCTCCTGAGCAGCTTTGGGTGGGGGAGCGCTCGAGGAGCTGATGTTGACGGGCACCGGAGCTCCCTGATCCCTTGGTGCTGCCTTATCCTGTGGAGTGCTGACACGGTGCGGAGATAAGGGGTGGAAATCAGTGCCCCACAGGGGGGATCTGCTCCGAAACCTCTCCCTGGCACTGCTGTCCTGGAAAGAGGCAGAAGGGCCAAAGTTGTGCCAGCCTCTGCTTCTGTCCCGGTGCCTGGCGTGCAGCACGTGGTGGTGGGGTTCTATGTGGAGCAGCCATTGCCGTTCCCTCCTGCACATAAAGCAGCCCCCGCTCTGCCGCTGGAAACGGCCAGAAGGGACAAAGCTGGTCCAGCCTCTGCTGTTGTCTCCCTGCCAGGTGTCCAGCACAGGGTGAGGTGGCTCTGTGTGGACCAGCCCGTCATGTTCCCTTCTGGAAAGAGAGGAGGCTTTGCTGAGCCTGCCTGGCCAGCTGGATCTTGGCTGGCGTAAAGGTGCCCCCCATGCACCGGGCCAGGACTGCTGGCCAGTGCGGGCAGGTCCAAAGAACCTGCTCCTCTGGGGCTGCTGGGCAATGGCTGCTGCTCTAAAGGAGCCCCTCTGAAGGAACTGTTGCACCGGGCGCCACTGGCCAAAGGGGCCACTCTCCTGAAGTTTCTGGCCAGTGGTGCCTGGTGCAGAGACTCTGCTCTGCTGGATCCCCTGGCTGACGGTGGCTGGAACAGGGGATCTGCCCCGCTGAGCCCTCTGGCTGATGGTGGCAGGGACGGAGGCTCTGCCCTGCGGGACCCTCTGCCTGGATCTGCTCCGTGCAGAGACTCTGCCCAGATGAGATCCATGGCTGGTACTGAGCGCTTGTCTGGAGGAGGTGCCGTCCCTTGGAGACTCCGTCTTACGCACCACCGGGTCCTGCAAAGACAGCAGTTCAAAGGTTTGGATCTTTCCTCCAGCAAGTATCAGAAGAGTGGAAGAAACCCAGAAGCTGTGTGCTGTGTGAGGGGACAGCTAAGGGCCTCCCAAAGGTCCTCTGGAGGCCTGCAAAGGAAAAAGGGACAAAGGCGGAGGAATGGAACAGACCTTGGTGTGATGATGCTGGGAGAGGGAACAGCATTGCTGCAGTGTGGGAAGGAAACGAGAGCAATGCCAAGAGCCCGGAAAGAAATCCACTGTCTGTCTGGGGGGCCCTGACCCACCTCCCCAGAGCTACCCGAGGCCTAAGAGGCAGACCCTGGGGTCCAACAGAACCCACCTGCTGGCTGCCAGCCACCCGCTGACCGTGGGAGGAGCTGGTACGTGATGGTGCTGAGGAGGAGGAAGCCCTTGCTCCAGTCCTCAAATCAGAGCTCCTGGAGAGAAAAAAAAAAAAAAAAAAAAAAAAAAAAAAAAGTGATCCCTGTTGAGGTTTGTTCTTGCAGCACCCTCAGGGCTTCAGTCACCAAGGCTACAAATGTCCAATTCCATTGGCATCTTGCTACCAGGTCTGCCCCTGCTGGAGCAAGACCTCCTCTTTATACCCTCTATGGCCTCCTCCTCAGGAGAAATTTGCAGCTGGGCAGCAGCCTGAAGCCCAGCAAGGAAAGAGAAAGAGAAGGATTGGCACGGGGTCGTTCAGCTTTGACAGCACTCTGTGCTACTTTGTGGAGGGAATGTCTCCTCTGACAGAAAGAGGAAGACTCAGGGGGATGAGAAGAAAAAGGGCCACAGCTGGACGAGGAAGCATGTTCCCAACCCATTTTTACACTAGTTCTAACCTGACATAAAACAGTAGATAGGCTTCCTGCTGCAGAGCTGTGTCAATATCACAAGGCGTCACAGAGGAGTCGTCCATTTTGTACCACAGCCCATCATTAGCCTGCAAAAAGGGCATCAGAGGGAGATGAGCTGCCTGGTTTCTCCACCAGAACACAGGCAGGACACTACGAAACCAAGAGCACTCCAAAACCAATCCCCTCCACCCCTCAGGAGACCTCCTCCCCCAGACCTCTGGCTGCCAGGAACACTGCTGGGAAAGTTGGTTTTCCCCAGGGTAGACTTTCCTCTGCTGAGGAAGGAAGTTGCTCTTTACCTTGATGTAGCAGAAATAATGTCCCGAGTGACAGCTCTCTCCTTTGTGCACCAGCACAGCATACAAGGAGTAGCGCTGGGCTTCTCCCGCTGTCATGTATGGGCCAAGATCCAAGACCTTGGGATACGTCACAACCTATGGAGAGACCAAGAGGGCTCAGAAATGATCCCCAATGACTTGATGACACAGCCTGCCAAGAGCAGGGCCCAGGCGTGCGGAAACCCATCTCTGGGGCTGGTCACCACTACAGCTCCATCTTCTGGTTCGGGCGGTGGGAAACTGTTCTGGGCCAAAGCAGCTCTGTCAGGGCAGAGCACACACTTTTCTTCCCATGGGAACTCTCCTCTCCTCTCCTCTCCTCTGCCCAGAAGGGAGCAGGAAAAACCCACCACGAAGAACCCGTGAGAGAGCACACCGCCTGGGGAAACCTCCTGCTCTAGGAAGGGAAAGTTTCCCTCCTGTTGCCAACTTACTTTGCTGATCTTCCCACCGGAGACATCTTCAAACCGCTTGAGTCCCACTGTAAGAACCTCGGGTGCCCAGTGGATGGTCAGCCTCTTGGAGGCAGCCGTCATCTGGCCACAGCTGGAAAGCAAGCAGAGAGCCAAGTGCTGCAATGGAGCCTTGCAATGCCCCCTCCTCTCTAGCCCCAAGAAGGCCAGGCAAGCTCTCCCCTCTCCCACAGCCTCACTCTCATTGAAGAAAAGTCAGCTGCAGAAGGCTGCACTAAAAGCAAGCTGTGTCCCATCACTGTGCATCTCCCCTCCACCAAACCTCCCTTTACACTCTAAACCACACCAAACCCCAAGGCAGGATCTAGCGTGAAGATGTTGTTAGGAATCATCTTACTGGCGACATCTAAAGCCGCTTCTGGCATCCAGCAGCTCGGGTTTCACAAATTTCTCCAGAGCTTCAGAAAGAGATGCGGCTGCCTGGAGGAGGGAGAAAGGAGAGCCCTGAGCTGAGGGAAATGCTTTCCCCCAAACTCCTCACCAGGAGCTGGCGTGACCACCCAGGTGGCTGGGGCTGAGGAGACCCCGGGGAATCCGCAAGCAGTGGCCAGAAAGAGGCAGCTTGAAAGAGGGCATTCTGCTGGCCATTTCCCTCATTCCCCGGGGATTCCCAAGGCCAACACGAGCTGCCTCTCTGTGAACTGGCACTGCTCGCTTCAGCTCGCGGTGGGCTGCGGGATCATCAGGAATGACCAGAACCCAACTCATCAGCCCAGGAGGCAGATGGGTGCAGAGAAGGGGGGAAAAGGGAAGCAGGAGAGCATGTCAAGGGTGCAGAGAGGACCACGTGGCCTTGTCCAGCTTCAAGGGTGACCGCTGCCATGGCCAATGCAGTAGGATACAGTCCCTTCCACTTGCCACCCACCACCAAGCTCTCGGGTGTTCCCAGGAGCTGTTTTGAAACCAACTCCATTGGTTCTGGAAAGCTACAGGGGCCTTGGGACATCCTGAAACACCATTACAAAAAACCCTCTTACTTTTATATCCAAAAGGATGTCCAGGAAGGGCTCGTAGGCATCCGAAACCACTTGGCAGCCGGAGCACCAGACTGGAAGGGAAGTTGGAAAGCTCGGTGAGAGGGGAAGGCGACCGACTGTGCCGCTTACTTTGCTCATCCCTCCTGCGCCAGTCACACACGCAGCTGCTTCCCACAGGCAGGGAGAAGGGCACAGCCAGTTCCAGGGAGAGCCAGAGTTGTGGAAAAGTACCTCTGGATCTCAGAAAGCTCCCAAAGATCTGATGGATGATGGTCTGCTCAGAAGACGTGTCCAAGCTGCCTTCACCCAGACAAGCTCTCTGCATGGCTTCAAGAGTACAGCGCAAGAACTCGTGGGCGTCCTCCTGCATGCCGAGCCGGAAACGTTCTCCGATTTCTAAGAAAGAAAATGTTGGGAGTTCTCTCCCCCAAGCCAAGGAGGAAAAAAAAAACTGGCAAAGCACCAGACAGGGCTTACCTGGGAGAACAGTGATGATGTCCACAGGCACAATGGCGGATTCCGTGGCATGCAGGACCTTGTGCACGTGCTCTTGCACTCTGCACATCACGCAGGAGCCTGGCTTAACACCTGAAGAGGGACAGAGGGAGGGAGGGAGGGTGAGAAGCTTCTCAGGTTAGCCAAATATCCCTAGCAATGGAAAACCTGATCAGAGATCCTGAACTGGTAAGAACAGCCTCCACTCCTCTGCTCCCAAGGGCCCAGTGCCCCAACAAGCCTGACAAGTGTCTGGGAACCTTTCTGCAGAAGGATGCTGAACTGACAAAAGTTTTCTGTGCTGGGGCAAAGAAGGTTTCACCTGCAGGAGTGGAGACCAAGTCCCAGGGCTAGCAAGAGGGGTTCCCTTCTGACAGATGGGACAAGTGGCTTCTATGCTAAAAGTGTTCCAAGAAACCCAGGGCCGGCAAGGGGTCGAGAAAGAAGGGCTGCTTTTCTCCTGCATCCACTTCCGCATCCTGGGAACCCTTGGGAAGTGCCCAAAGGATTGACAAGGGGACGTTCGTACAAGTACTCACAGGACTGGCTGTGCTCCCGAGAGAGCAGGTAGTTTGCCAGACATGGAATGTACGTGAGGCACTGGAGGACAGCGTTGAGGAAGCAGGTATTGCCCATGTTCTTGAGCCCTGCTCCAACTCTTGGTCTCTGCTGCTTGTCCTCGTTTCCTCGTGGAGCCATTCCAACGGCAACTGCAGGGAAATGACATTTGTCAAGAGAAGAAACCTGAAAGCATGAAAGCATCTTTCATGAAAGCATCTTTCCCAAGTCAAGTTGTTTACAGGACCACCCAGGGAAACAAGCTCAAACCTCAAGGGCAGAAAGTCATGTAGCCTGCCATGAAAGGCTGCCATGAACTTGGCTGGTCGAGAATCCCTCTGGGAAAATGTCCTGTGCCCTGCCGGCCTGGCCAAAAGCCCAAGCAGCCCACACTGGGACTTGTGTCCCTGCAGAGCTGCAGGCTGATGGCCCTGCTGTCCCTGGCACAGGGCTCCAACTGACAGCAGTGCTCAAGGCCCTTTGGAAAGACCACCTTGTGTGTCACCTTGTCTGCAGAGAACCTGCTGCTCACCTGTGGTGTTAGTAGAGGGAGCCGAAAAGAATCCTTCCCCCTGCAGCGGACAGCTGGGAAAGCCACGAGAGCAGGGAAGGGAGAGACCTCTCCTTGTATCCTGACCTGACTTCCTCTCCTGACAGAGCAGGGAAGCTGAGGAAAAGTGGTCAGGAAAGGAGCAATGAAGAGAACGCAGAAGGCACACGATGAGCCAAGGAAAGAGCCGAGTTATCCCGCAGGTCAGCTCAGCCACACTGGCATCCTCTGGCCCACTTCTCAGGCTCTTATAGCCGTGGCCACGTGATGTCACAAGTGGCACATCACAAGCCCTTTGTGACCGCAGGGGCCCAGCACCTGTGTTCTGGAACCCTCCAGTTCCATGGCAGCCACCGCAGTCTGTGTCCTATGGCTATACCATAGGACATGTCGCTGTTGGCACCCAGTCACCAGTGAGGAGTCATGGAATCATGGAATGGGTTGGGCTGGAGAATCATGGAACAGTTTGTGGCAGCCATAGAGCCTCAGGGGCACACGTTGGGATCCAGCCCATGTCTCTGCCTGTGCAGCCCTCCAGGAGAGCCTTTGGGAGGGTCTGAGATTTCCCCTCAGCCAGCTCCTGGGGGTTCCCCACTCTTTTGGTCTTTGCCGAAGGGATGGGCAGGACCTTTCCACTGTTGTCTTGACAGGAGGTGGTGGTGGGGATGGTCTGCAAAGAACCACATCCCTGTAGGCTGCACGGTGGGCAAGGAGACAGCAGGAGGGGCTTGCCCAGCCTTGTGCCTTCTGCCCATCTCTAGGGAAGCAGTGTCAGGGAGAGGGCCTAGAACAGATCCCCACTGTGGGCAGCGATCTCCACAGTGGGTTGGTGGACACCAGGGCCCCTGAGGGTGGCTCAGCAGGGAGGAGGAGGAGGAGTGATCCTCTGAGCAGTGACAGTGCTCCCAGGGCTGAGGCAGCTCCATGGGGGCTCCAGTACCCAGTGCTGCTCAGGAGAAGACTCTGCTGGGGAAGAGGGGTCTGAGCAGGTCCCAGAAGGGGGGCTCTGCTCTCCACAGCTGGTCTGTGCAGCCCATGGAAGCTGCCGGGAAGAGGAATTCAGTGCCCAAGTGCCTGGTCCTTAAGGGACACGGTTTTAGTAGTTGACTGTGGTGTTGGTCAAAGGTTGGACTGGATGATCTTGGAGGTCTCTTCCAACTTAAACATTCTGTGATTCTGTGAAGTGAAAAAAAAGAGAAAAGACTCAGGGGGTGGCATCGGTGATGGAGTTGGGCCTTGGAGAACTGGATGATGCCACCAACTGTCACCTGGACACTTCAACAGCAGTTGGCCAGCTGGCCATTGGTCCCCACCAGGAGTCATAGAATCGTAGAATTGGCTGGTGATGTAAACACTTTCAAAAATATGATTCTTGAATAAATTATTTCATTTCTTTTCCTTCTACCCTGTTGCAAAACACCAAGCAGGCTGGCAAATTAGCATTTCTTACACCTAAAAGATAAGGAAAACTGGTCAGGTCACCTCCCTGGTGCCTGGTGGAACAAGAAAAATAATGTAATTTACACATCTAAAAAGACGGATAGATAAGAAAGGCTCCTTTCTGGGAAGCCTGTGCGTATCACTAATTTATGCAAAAGAAAAAGGAGGGACCCCCTCCCTTTTTCCATTATAAAAAACCTGCAGAAAGAACCGAAAAGCAGCAGGTTTTTTTCTTCCCCCGGCTCAATCTTTTTAAATCTATGGAAACAGCAGCTTCTCCTCAGCTCCGAGAAGGCCACGAGGAAGCCAGCGAGCCTGCAGGACGCAGAGCGACCTGTCCTGAGGAAAAGCGGCCAGGAGGAACTGCAGCCTGGATCCAGCCCGCAGCCAGAAGTCTGCAGCAGCTGGCACAGCCCGCTGACCCGCTGAAACAATTTGTAAATTATCCCTTCTTACTTTCTTTCTTTCCTTAACGATTCGTCTCCCCTAAAGTAAAGAATCGTGTTTACTCTGTATTAACTGTGATTGATACCTTGTTGCCTTTCCTTAAAAAGAAATCTTCCTTACCTATTGAAGTTTCAAAACGTATCACCTTACAATTTATGCCTTCTCTCTGAGTAGTGGCTGGTTTGCCTCAAAATAAAAATATTAAAATAACAACACGGATCGTGACAGCTGGGTTGGAAGGGACCTCTGAGATCATCAAGTCCAACCCTTGATCCACTCCCCCTGTGGTTCCCAGCCCATGGCACTGAGTGCCACATCCAGTCCCTTTTTAAATATCTCCAGGGACGGAGAATCCACTACTTCCCTGGGCAGCCCATTCCAATGTCTGATCACCCTCTCCGTGAAGAAACTCTTTCTAATATCCAACCTAAACTTCCCCTGGCACAGCTTCAGACCATGCCCTCTTGTCTTGTTGAAAGTTGCCTGGGAAAAGAGCCCAACCCCCCCCTGGCTCCAGCCTCCTTTCAGGGAGTTGTAGAGAACGACGAGGTCTCCCCTGAGCCTCCTCTTCTCCAGGCTGAACACCCCCAGCTCCCTCAGCCTCTCCTCACAGGACTTGTGCTGGATCCCTTCACCAGCCTGGTTGCCCTCCTTTGGACCTGCTCCAGGACCTCAATCTCCTTCCTGAACTGAGGGGCCCCAGAACTGGACACAGGACTCGAGCTGTGGCCTCACCAGGGCTGAGTACAGGGGCAGAATCCCTTCCCTGGACCTGCTGGCCACGCTGTTCCTGATCCAGGCCAGGATGCCATTGGCCTTCTTGGCCACCTGGGCACACTGCTGGCTCCTGTTCAGCTTCCTGTCAATCCAGACTCCCAGGTCCCTCTCTGCCTGGCTGCTCTCAGCCACTCTGTGCCCAGCCTGGAGCTCCCCATGGGGTTGTTGTGGCCAAAGTGCAGGACCCGGCACTTGGCCGTGTTGAACCTCATCCCATTGGAATCAGCCCAACTCTCCAGTCTGTCCAGGTCCCTCTGCAGAGCCCTCCTGCCTTCCAGCTGATCCACACTCTCCCCCAGCTTAGTGTCATCTGCAATTTGGCTGATGATGGACTCAATCCCCTTCATCAAATCATCAATAAAGATATTAAGCAGAACTGAGCCCAGCACTGATCCCTGGGGGACACCACTGGTGACCGGCCGCCAACTGGATGCAGCCCCGTTCACTCTCTGGGCCCAGCCCTCCAGCCAGTTCCTAACCCAGCACAGAGTGCCCCTGTCCAAGCCCTGGGCTGACAGCTTTTTCAGGAGAATGCTGTGGGAGACGATGTCAAAGGCCTTGCTGAAGTCCAGGCAGACCACATCCACAGCCTTCCCCTCATCCACCAGGCGGGTCACCCGATCATAAAAGGAGATCAGGTTGGTCAGACAGGACCTGCCCTTCCTAACCCCATGCTGGCTGGGTCTGATCCCTTGCCCATCCTGCAGGTGCTGTGTGATTGCCCCCAGGATGATCTGTTCCATAACCCTGCCAGGCACTGAGCTCAGGCTGACAGGCCTGGAGTTTCCCGGGTCCTCCTTCCGTCCCTTTTTGTGGACTGGAGTGACATTTGCCAACTTCCAATCATCTGGGATGTCCCCAGTGAGCCAAGACTGTTGGTAGATGATAGAGAGAGGCTTGGCGAGCTCTTGTGCCGGTTCTCTCGTCACCCTTGGGTGGATCCCATCTGGTCCCATAGACTTGTGGGGATCCAAGCAGCTCAGTAGGTCGCTGACTGTGTCCTTCGGGATTACAGGGGGGCTGTTTAGATTCTTGTCCCCTTCTAGAAGCTCCAGAAGCCATCCGTCCTCAGAATAACCTGTCTTCCTGTTGAAAACTGAGGTAAAGAAGGTGTTAAATACACCCCAGCCTTTTCTTCATCTTTGATAATAATATTCCCGCCCATGTCCAGTAAAGAATGGAGGTTCTCCTTGCCCCTTCTTTTGCTCTTGATGTATCTGTAGAAGGACTTTTTGTTATCCTTCACAGAGGTGGCGAGATTCAGTTCAAGTTGTGCCTTTGTCTCTCTAATTTTCTTTCTGCATGACCTAACTATATTCCTAAATTCTTCCTGAGTAGTTAGCCCTTTTTTCCATAATTGGTAGGCCCTCTTCTGAACCCTAATTTCCTTCAAAGTCTCCCTGTTCAGCCAGACCGGTCGTCTTCCACACCAGCTCGCCTTTCGGCGCACTGGGACAGCCTGCTCCTGTGCTTTCAAAATTTGCTCCTTGAAGTACGTCCATCCCTCCTGGACCCCTCTGTTTTCAAGGGCTGTTTCCCAGGGTATACTCTGAACTAGTCTTCTGAATAGGCCAAAATCTGCCCTCCGGAAGACCAATGTAGAGGTTTTATTGACAACCCTCCTTGTATCCCTGAATATTGAAAACTCTATTATTTCATGATCACTAAGTCCCAGACGTCCACCGACCACCACATCTCCCACCAGCCCCTCTCTGTTTGTGAAAAGAAGGTCAAGCGGGGCTCCATCCCTGGTGGCTCATTTACCAGCTGGAGCAGGAAATTATCCTCTATACACTCTAGGAATCTCCTAGGCTGCCCCTTCCTTGCTGTGTGGAGTTCCCAGCAGATGTCTGGCAGGTTGAAGTCACCCACGAGAACAAGGGAGGATGATTTTGAAACATCCGCCAGCTGCCTGTAGAATTATTCATCATCCTCATCCTCTTGATTGAGTGGTCTGTAACAGACTCCCACCAGGATATCAGCCTTGTTGGCCTTCCCTCTGATTCTAATCCACAGGCACTTCACCATTAAAGTCCCTCCAGACCCGGGGACTCGCGTGTCCCAGGTGCCCTTGCACCACAGCCCCAACGTGTATGGGCTCGGATGGGTTTGGTCTGAAGTAGTAGGTTCGTGGGAAAACCATTTGAAAAAGGCAAAACATCCCGGAATCTCAGCGACCGAGGAGCAGGGACCGGGGACACGGGGCAATGGGGAGGCGGGGAGCGGGGGAGCGGGCAGCGGGTCTCCGGGCAGCCGTCCCGTACCGCGCTGCCCCCCGCCCCCCGCAGTGCCAAGTTTGCGGGCTGGGGCCGGGGCTGGGGCCGGGGCCGTGGGGAGCACTCACCGTCTGCTGGAGGTGGGGGATGCCGATGCGGACGACGATGGCGCCGGGCGCGGGATCCTCCATGCGCGGCGGGGCCCCCAGCTTGGGGGAGCGGGGCCCGGCGGAGCCGCGGGCCGGGTCTCGCCGCGTCTCCTCCCGCAGGCCGGGCCCGGCGCCCGGCTGCCCGGCCCCGCACGGCTGTCGCCTGGGTGGCGGCGACTCGGGGCTCTCATGCTTGCTGCCGGCGGGGCTCAGAGGCATGCTCCGTGCGGCGCGGAGGGGCGGCAGGCACCGGCACCGGCAGCGGGGGCCGCGCTCACAGCCCGCCCGGGAGCCCTGCGGGGGGAAGGGGCAGTGAGGGCGCTTGCCGGGACCCGTGGGGGTAAGGTCTGCGGGGGTCTGCGAGTGCCGTGGGGAGAGCGAAGGCTCCGGCGCCATCGCGGGGAGGGGCGGTTACCCATGGGGCTGCGGGGCGGGATCGCAGGGACGGGCCGGGATTGGACGGAGCGGAGAGGAGAGGAGGGAAGGGGCGGGGCGGGATTGGCTGGGCCGGGGATGCTGCGGGTGGCGATTGGCTGTGGTGCCGGGAGGGGCGGGGCCGGGGACTATAAATGGGGCGACGGGGCGTGGCGATTGTTACCTGGGGGGGGGGGGAGCGGGGAGCGGGGGAGCGGGGGAGCGGGGGAGCGGGGGAGCGGGGAGCGGGGAGCGGGGAGCCGGGAGCCGGGAGCCGGTGCGGAGTCCGTTTCGCTGCTGTGCGTTTCCGGTAGCGGTTTGGGCAGCGCTCGGGGCCGCGGGAGCGGGGAGCATCCTGACGGCTGCACAGCCTTGTACACCTGCATATCTTTTCCTTGCAGGTTGTATTTAGAGCTTGAATAGTATTTTTATAAAACAAAAACCAACGAGCAAAAATCTATTAAAAAAATCTCTGTGCAATTGCTCTTCTCCATGGTGGGCTATTTCCCCCCCATTGCTCTCTCCCCCTTCAGGGTTCCCCTGAACACCAAGCTCTGGGCCTGGCCCTGCAGCCCCTTTCAGTGCTGCTGGCTGTCAGCTCCTCCAGCCCAGTTCCATTTGAGTCTCTCCAGAGAAGAGCTGCACGAGGGGCAGAGGCCAGCACACAGCTTTCAAAGTGCCATCACGGAGCCCTCCCCATTGACTCTTGCCACCAGGTGCCCCCAAACCTGCCCAGAAGAAAACTCCCCAGCAATTCCACATGAAAGGACAACGAGTGTTTTTATTCTGGCTTTGGTGCCCCCGACTCATCCAACCTGCCACCCCAGCCCAGGTGGTGACAGGCGGGTAGAGTGGGGGCACAAACTGGCTCCTGCTGACAGCCTGCCGGACACTTCAACGCTGGTGACTTGTCAGTGGGACAGCTGGCCCCATGGCCTGATGTTCAGCTGCTGTTGAAGTGTCCTGCGTTGTCCTGAATTGTCCAAGGCCCGACACCCATCACCTCCGCTGCCCCTTGGGGCGTTTGCCTCTTTTCTTCCGTTTGGCTGACGATTTCCTCCTCCTCTTCCTAGCAGAGTCCCTGAAACCAACAGAGGGGCTTTGGCGATCGGGTCCCCGCTGCAGGGACCTGCTCCGCTCCCTCTTCCGTGGTGGCGAGGCCTTCTCCTGAGCAGCTTTGGGTGGGGGAGCGCTCGAGGAGCTGATGTTGACGGGCAGCGGAGCTCCCTGATCCCTTGGTGCTGCCTTATCCTGTGGAGTGCTGACACGGTGTGGAGATAAGGGGTGGAAATCAGTGCCCCACAGGGGGGATCTACTCCGAAACCTCTCCCTGGCACTGCTGTCCTGGAAAGAGGCAGAAGGGCCAAAGTTGTGCCAGCCTCTGCTTCTGTCCCGGTGCCTGGCGTGCAGCACGTGGTGGTGGGGTTCTATGTGGAGCAGCCATTGCCGTTCCCTCCTGCACATAAAGCAGCCCCCGCTCTGCCGCTGGAAACGGCCAGAAGGGACAAAGCTGGTCCAGCCTCTGCTCTTGTCTCCCTGCCAGGTGTCCAGCACAGGGTGAGGTGGCTCTGTGTGGACCAGCCCGTCATGTTCCCTTCTGGAAACAGAGGAGGCTTTGCTGAGCCTGCCTGGCCAGCTGGATCTTGGCTGGCGTAAAGGTGCCCCCCATGCACCGGGCCAGGACTGCTGGCCAGTGCGGGCAGGTCCAAAGAACCTGCTCCTCTGGGGCTGCTGGGCAATGGCTGCTGCTCTAAAGGAGCCCCTCTGAAGGAACTGTTGCACCGGGCGCCACTGGCCAAAGGGGCCACTCTCCTGAAGTTTCTGGCCAGTGGTGCCTGGTGCAGAGACTCTGCTCTGCTGGATCCCCTGGCTGACGGTGGCTGGAACAGGGGATCTGCCCCGCTGAGCCCTCTGGCTGATGGTGGCAGGGACGGAGGCTCTGCCCTGCTGGACCCTCTGCCTGGATCTGCTCCGTGCAGAGACTCTGCCCAGATGAGATCCATAGCTGGTACTGAGCGCTTGTCTGGAGGAGGTGCCGTCCCTTGGAGACTCCGTCTTACGCACCACCGGGTCCTGTAAAGACAGCAGTTCAAAGGTTTGGATCTTTCCTCCAGCAAGTATCAGAAGAGTGGAAGAAACCCAGAAGCTGTGTGCTGTGTGAGGGGACAGCTAAGGGCCTCCCAAAGGTCCTCTGGAGGCCTGCAAAGGAAAAAGGGACAAAGGCGGAGGAATGGAACAGACCTTGGTGTGATGCTGGGAGAGGGAACAGCATTGCTGCAGTGTGGGAAGGAAAAGAGAGCAATGCCAAGAGCCCGGAAAGAAATCCACTGTCTGTCTGGGGGGCCCTGACCCACCTCCCCAGAGCTACCCGAGGCCTAAGAGGCAGACCCTGGGGTCCAACAGAACCCACCTGCTGGCTGCCAGCCACCCGCTGACCGTGGGAGGAGCTGGTACGTGATGGTGCTGAGGAGGAGGAAGCCCTTGCTCCAGTCCTCAAATCAGAGCTCCTGTAAATAAAAAAAAAAAAAAAAAAAAAAAAAAAAAAAGTGATCCCTGTTGAGGTTTGTTCTTGCAGCACCCTCAGGGCTTCAGTCACCAAGGCTACAAATGTCCAATTCCATTGGCATCTTGCTACCAGGTCTGCCCCTGCTGGAGCAAGACCTCTTCTTTGTACCCTCTATGGCCTCCTCCTCAGGAGAAATTTGCAGCTGGGCAGCAGCCTGAAGCCCAGCAAGGAAAGAGAAAGAGAAGGATTGGCACGGGGTCGTTCAGCTTTGACAGCACTCTGTGCTACTTTGTGGAGGGAATGTCTCCTCTGACAGAAAGAGGAAGACTCAGGGGGATGAGAAGAAAAAGGGCCACAGCTGGACGAGGAAGCATGTTCCCAACCCATTTTTACACTAGTTCTAACCTGACATAAAACAGTAGATAGGCTTCCTGCTGCAGAGCTGTGTCAATATCACAAGGCGTCACAGAGGAGTCGTCCATTTTGTACCACAGCCCATCATTAGCCTGCAAAAAGGGCATCAGAGGGAGATGAGCTGCCTGGTTTCTCCACCAGAACACAGGCAGGACACTACGAAACCAAGAGCACTCCAAAACCAATCCCCTCCACCCCTCAGGAGACCTCCTCCCCCAGACCTCTGGCTGCCAGGAACACTGCTGGGAAAGTTGGTTTTCCCCAGGGTAGACTTTCCTCTGCTGAGGAAGGAAGTTGCTCTTTACCTTGATGTAGCAGAAATAATGTCCCGAGTGACAGCTCTCTCCTTTGTGCACCAGCACAGCATACAAGGAGTAGCGCTGGGCTTCTCCCGCTGTCATGTATGGGCCAAGATCCAAGACCTTGGGATACGTCACAACCTATGGAGAGACCAAGAGGGCTCAGAAATGATCCCCAATGACTTGATGACACAGCCTGCCAAGAGCAGGGCCCAGGCGTGCGGAAACCCATCTCTGGGGCTGGTCACCACTACAGCTCCATCTTCTGGTTCGGGCGGTGGGAAACTGTTCTGGGCCAAAGCAGCTCTGTCAGGGCAGAGCACACACTTTTCTTCCCATGGGAACTCTCCTCTCCTCTCCTCTCCTCTGCCCAGAAGGGAGCAGGAAAAACCCACCACGAAGAACCCGTGAGAGAGCACACCGCCTGGGGAAACCTCCTGCTCTAGGAAGGGAAAGTTTCCCTCCTGTTGCCAACTTACTTTGCTGATCTTCCCACCGGAGACATCTTCAAACCGCTTGAGTCCCACTGTAAGAACCTCGGGTGCCCAGTGGATGGTCAGCCTCTTGGAGGCAGCCGTCATCTGGCCACAGCTGGAAAGCAAGCAGAGAGCCAAGTGCTGCAATGGAGCCTTGCAATGCCCCCTCCTCTCTAGCCCCAAGAAGGCCAGGCAAGCTCTCCCCTCTCCCACAGCCTCACTCTCATTGAAGAAAAGTCAGCTGCAGAAGGCTGCACTAAAAGCAAGCTGTGTCCCATCACTGTGCATCTCCCCTCCACCAAACCTCCCTTTACACTCTAAACCACACCAAACCCCAAGGCAGGATCTAGCGTGAAGATGTTGTTAGGAATCATCTTACTGGCGACATCTAAAGCCGCTTCTGGCATCCAGCAGCTCGGGTTTCACAAATTTCTCCAGAGCTTCAGAAAGAGATGCGGCTGCCTGGAGGAGGGAGAAAGGAGAGCCCTGAGCTGAGGGAAATGCTTTCCCCCAAACTCCTCACCAGGAGCTGGCGTGACCACCCAGGTGGCTGGGGCTGAGGAGACCCCCGGGGAATCCGCAAGCAGCGGCCAGAAAGAGGCAGCTTGAAAGAGGGCATTCTGCTGGACATTTCCCTCATTCCCCGGGGATTCCCAAGGCCAACACGAGCTGCCTCTCTGTGAACTGGCACTGCTCGCTTCAGCTCGCGGTGGGCTGCGGGATCATCAGGAATGACCAGAACCCAACTCATCAGCCCAGGAGGCAGATGGGTGCAGAGAAGGGGGGAAAAGGGAAGCAGGAGAGCATGTCAAGGGTGCAGAGAGGACCACGTGGCCTTGTCCAGCTTCAAGGGTGACCGCTGCCATGGCCAATGCAGTAGGATACAGTCCCTTCCACTTGCCACCCACCACCAAGCTCTCGGGTGTTCCCAGGAGCTGTTTTGAAACCAACTCCATTGGTTCTGGAAAGCTACAGGGGCCTTGGGACATCCTGAAACACCATTACAAAAAACCCTCTTACTTTTATATCCAAAAGGATGTCCAGGAAGGGCTCGTAGGCATCCGAAACCACTTGGCAGCCGGAGCACCAGACTGGAAGGGAAGTTGGAAAGCTCGGTGAGAGGGGAAGGCGACCGACTGTGCCGCTTACTTTGCTCATCCCTCCTGCGCCAGTCACACACTCAGCTGCTTCCCACAGGCAGGGAGAAGGGCACAGCCAGTTCCAGGGAGAGCCAGAGTTGTGGAAAAGTACCTCTGGATCTCAGAAAGCTCCCAAAGATCTGATGGATGATGGTCTGCTCAGAAGACGTGTCCAAGCTGCCTTCACCCAGACAAGCTCTCTGCATGGCTTCAAGAGTACAGCGCAAGAACTCGTGGGCGTCCTCCTGCATGCCGAGCCGGAAACGTTCTCCGATTTCTAAGAAAGAAAATGTTGGGAGTTCTCTCCCCCAAGCCAAGGAGGAAAAAAAAAACTGGCAAAGCACCAGACAGGGCTTACCTGGGAGAACAGTGATGACGTCCACAGGCACAATGGTGGATTCCGTGGCATGCAGGACCTTGTGCACGTGCTCTTGCACTCTGCACATCACGCAGGAGCCTGCTTTAACACCTGAAGAGGGACAGAGGGAGGGAGGGTGAGAAGCTTCTCAGGTTAGCCAAATATCCCTAGCAATGGAAAACCTGATCAGAGATCCTGAACTGGTAAGAACAGCCTCCACTCCTCTGCTCCCAAGGGCCCAGTGCCCCAACAAGCCTGACAAGTGTCTGGGAACCTTTCTGCAGAAGGATGCTGAACTGACAAAAGTTTTCTGTGCTGGGGCAAAGAAGGTTTCACCTGCAGGAGTGGAGACCAAGTCCCAGGGCTAGCAAGAGGGGTTCCCTTCTGACAGATGTGACAAGTGGCTTCTATGCTAAAAGTGTTCCAAGAAACCCAGGGCTGGCAAGGGGTTGATAAAGAAGGGCTGCTTTTCTCCTGCATCCAGTCCCACATCCTGGGAACCCTTGGGAAGTGCCCAAAAGATTGACAAGGAGACGTTCGTACAAGTACTCACAGGACTGGCTGTGCTCCCGAGAGAGCAGGTAGTTTGCCAAAGATGGAATGTAGGTGAGGCACTGGAGGACAGCATTGAGGAAGCAGGTATTGCCCATGTTCTTGAGCCCTGCTCCAACTCTTGGTCTCTGCTGCTTGTCCTCGTTTCTGCGTGGAGCCATTCCAATGGCAACTGCAGGGAAATGACATTTGTCAAGAGAAGAAACCTAAAAGCATGAAAGCATCTTTCATGAAAGCATCTTTCCCAAGCCAAGTTGTTTACAGGACCACCCAGGGAAAGAAGCTCAAACCTCAAGGGCAGAAAGTCATGTAGCCTGCCATGAAAGGCTGCCATGAACTTGGCTGGTCGAGAATCCCTCTGGGAAAATGTCCTGTGCCCTGCCGGCCTGGCCAAAAGCCCAAGCAGCCCACACTGGGACTCGTGTCCCTGCAGAGCTGCAGGCTGATGGCCCTGCTGTCCCTGGCACAGGGCTCCAACTGACGGCAGTGCTCAAGGCCCTTTGGAAAGACCACCTTGTGTGTCACCTTGTCTGCAGAGAACCTGCTGCTCACCTGTGGTGTTAGTAGAGGGAGCCAAAAAGAATCCTTCCCCCTGCAGCGGACAGCTGGGAAAGCCACGAGAGCAGGGAAGGGAGAGACCTCTCCTTGTATCCTGACCTGACTTCCTCTCTCCTCTGTCCTGGCAGCCCAAACCCAATCACCTTTGACAGAGGAGGGAAGCTGAGGAAAAGTGGTCAGGAAAGGAGCAATGAACAGAACCCAGAAGGCACACGATGAGCCAAGGCAGGAGCCGAGTTATCCCGCAGGTCAGCTCAGCCACACTGGCATCCTCTGGCCCACTTCTCAGGCTCTTATAGCCGTGGCCACGTGATGTCACAAGTGGCACATCACAAGCCCTTTGTGACCGCAGGGGCCCAGCACCTGTGTTCTGGAACCCTCCAGTTCCATGGCAGCCACCAGAGTCTGTGTCCTATGGCAGCCACCATAGGACATGTCGCTGTTGGCACCCAGTCACCAGTGAGGAGTCATGGAATCATGGAATGGGTTGGGCTTGGAGAATCATGGAACAGTTTGTGGCAGCCATAGAGCCTCAGGGGCACACGTTGGGATCCAGCCCATGTCTCTGCCTGCGCAGCCCTCCAGGAGAGCCTTTGGGAGGGTCTGAGATTTTCCCTCAGCCAGCTCCTGGGGGTTCCCCACTCTTCTGGTCTTTGCTGAAGGGATGGGCAGGGCCTTTCCACTGTTGTCTTGACCACATCCCTGTAGGCTGCACTGTGGGCAAGGAGACAGCAGGAGGGGCTTGCCCAGCCTTGTGCCTTCTGCCCATCTCTAGGGAAGCAGTGTCAGGGAGAGGGCCTAGAGCAGATCCCCACTGTGGGGCAGCGATCTCCACAGTGGGTTGGTGGACACCAGGGCCCCGGAGAGTGGCTCAGCAGGGAGGAGGAGGAGGAGTGATCCTCTGAGCAGTGACAGTGCTCCCAGGGCTGAGGCAGCTCCATGGGGGCTCCAGCACCCAGTGCTGCTCAGGAGAAGACTCTGCTGGGGAAGAGGGGTCTGAGCAGGTCCCAGAAGGGGGGCTCTGCTCTCCACAGCTGGTCTGTGCAGCCCATGGAAGCTGCAGGGAAGAGGAATTCAGTGCCCAAGTGCCTGGTTCTTAAGGACACGGTTTAGTAGTTGACTGTGGTGTTGGTCAAAGGTTGGACTGGATGATCTTGGAGGTCTCTTCCAACTTAAACTTTCTGTGATTCTGTAAAGTGAAAAAAAAGAGAAAAGACTCAGGGGGTGGCATCGGTGATGGAGTTGGGCCTTGGAGAACTGGATGATGCCACCAACTGCCACCTGGACACTTCAACAGCAGTTGGCCAGCTGGCCATTGGTCCCCACCAGGAGTCATAGAATCGTAGAATTGGCTGGGTTGGAAGGGACCTCTGAGATTTTATTCTGGCTTTGGTGCCCCTGACTCATCCAACCTGCCACCCCAGCCCAGGTGGTGACAGGCAGGTAGAGTGGGGGCACAAACTGGCTCCTGCTGACAGCCTGCCGGACACTTCAACACTGGTGACTTGTCAGTGGGACAGCTGGCTCCATGGCCTGATGTTCAGCTGCTGCTGAAGTGTCCTGCGTTGTCCTGAATTGTCCAAGGCCCAACACCCATCACCTCCGCTGCCCCTTGGGGCGTTTGCCTCTTTTCCTCCGTTTGGCTGATGATTTCCTCCTCCTCTTGCTAGCAGAGTCCCTGAAACCAACAGAGGGGCTTTGGCGATCGGGTCCCCGCTGCAGGGACCTGCTCCGCTCCCTCTTCCGTGGTGACGAGGCCTTCTCCTGAGCAGCATTGGGTGGGGGAGCGCTCGAGGAGCTGATGTTGATGGGCACCGGAGCTCCCTGATCCCTTGGACCTCCACCCTTCTCCATGGCCTTCTACAGGGCAGATGGTTGGGCTGGGAGGACTCTCATGCTGGTTGTGCTCTGGTGCTGTCAGGTCCTTGTGTAGTGGATGCCTCTCCCAAAGAAAGCAAACTGGGGGCTGCACTCTTGCTGCTGAGGGAACCCAGAGAAAAAAATGCATGAGCAACATCAGTCCTGGTGAGCCATTGTGCTCCCTTGGACTCTGTACTCAAGTTCCAGCATGTCAGGCACAGCAGTGCTCAGCCATGCTGGTACTTTACTCAAGACATGACCGTCCACAGCTCATCTCCACACCCCACCAGAACTCCACACTGCCATACAGGACTGTTGAAAGGCAAGAGAGTCTTGCTGAAGGCTCCTCAGCTCTCTGTCTGAGGCATCAGGTTCTGAATAGGGAGCGGGGAGCCTCTGTTGCTTCAATAATACCAGTGATGGACAACACGATGGCAGCTGTTGGCACCTTTTGTTCCTCCACCTTCAGCAGGCAGGCCTTCAATCCAAAGGTCATCTAAAAGCCCAGGCAAGCTACACAGCTGCTGATTCTGATATTATCCAGAGATTACTTTGAGTTGGAAGGGCCCTCTAAAGGTCATCTAGTCTAACCCCCCTGCAAGAAGTAGGGACATCCACAACTAGATCTTCAGGTTGCTCAGAGCCTCATCAAGCCTCACCTTGAGTAGTTCCAGGATTTAGGCCTCAGCTATCTCCCTGAGAAACCTGTTCCATTTCTCCACTACTCTCATGGGAAAGAGCTTTTTTCTAACATCCAGTCTAAATCTACTGTTCTCTAAAGGAAAACTATTGCCCCTAATGCTACAACTACAGACCCTTGCCAACAGTCCTCCAGCCTGCCTGTAGGCTCCTTGCAGATACTGAAAGGTTGCAATTAGGTCTCCCTGAAGCCTTCTTTTCTCCAGGCTGAACAACCTGAGCTCCCTCAGCTTGTCTTCATAGGTAAAGTGCTCCAGCCCCTTAATCATTCAAGCACTGTTCAAACACCCTAAGTCAGCATCTCTCGGCTTTTTACCCACTTTTTGGAGATGAGTGATCCTGCTCTAATCAAAAGGGAAGTTTACCTACCCTATTTACAACTAACATCAAGTAAATATAGGAATTTACCAGAAGGTGGCAGCCTTGTCCAGCATGTCTCACAAAAAAAAAAAAAACCGACCTGTTTTTTTTTTTCCCCTCCCAAGTTGAAGTTGTAGCCAGTCCTTCTGAATTGCCTTCCTATTTAAAGCCTCAGCTAAGGTGAGCTTTTCCTTAAAAGTAAATCTGCTTATTTTGCAAAATCATTAAAATCCCGTTACCCGTTATGCTCTGTATAAATCAGGCTACCTGAATTTGAGAGTTGTCAATAAATACAATATAAACTAAGAAATAGTTTCAAGTGGTTATTTTAAAATTATTTGTGATCACAGGTTTGCTGGCCACTGCTTGATCCAGATCCAGTCAGCACAAAATCTTTAGTAACCAGTTTCCTACATTTTTACAGCTCATATCACATGCAGTTGGAGTAAAGGTCTGTTACCTGTGCTGTGGGTCTTCATTCTACCAAGAGAATGAAAATGAAATGAAACAAGAAATAAATAAAAAAAATTTGGAATACAGGAACTTGGAGAATTCAGAAATAAGAACTTGCCTGCTTATTGTGGGTATTATTTATTTTTAAAAGGCATGCTCATCTTTCGCAAAACAGGTTAGAGAAGCGACTTTGCTTCGAAATATTTTCAGATGTAATGGACAACTGTTGTGTATGAAAAGAACTAATCTTTCAGAACTTAAAATGGCTTCAGAAAGGACATTTTACACCTATGGGATTTCAAGATGTCCTTTGAACTACAAACAGCCCTTGATATAAAGGAGATCTAGAGCCAGCACGTTACATGTCCTTAAAAGGAAAATTTTGGAATTTGAAACGTCTACCATTAATTATAACCTTTGCACTCCACTAGGGTAGTTTGGGAATTGGTGACTTTTAGAAGAGGAAGTGTGTGTAAAGAGAAGAACTCTTGTCTTTTTATTATCCGCCTTTTGTGGTTTTGTAGACTTGGCTAAGAAGGTGTTTTACACGTGACACTGAGTTGAAAAAGAAAACAAATTGCTATGGAATTCTTCGAATGAACCCACCTCAATTAAAAGTGCTGTTCTTGTTGATGAGGGCTCCGGGGGGGCTGGACCCTCCGCTGCTCCCCCCGGCCAGGGGCGACGGACCCGCAGCCTCCATCCTAACCTCGGCAGGGCTCGACCATCGCCTCGACCCTCCGAAAGCAGTGGTCGACCCCCGCCCGCCTTCAAGCCACCACGAACCCTTCACCGTGAGCCGCCTACCTCCGACAGCCCTCCTCACCCTTCCCAGCGGGGTCCTGCTTCCCCTTTTCCCTCCGTCCTCCGAAAAGGCCGCCAAGGACAGGCGAACGCCCCCAGCCCCGCACGGAAGAGCGAGAACCCGGAGGGGCTGCGCTAACAGCGGCTTCTGTGCCCCCCTCCCCAGGTGTTTCCCATCCCCACCCCCAGGACACGGCCCCTGCCCAGCTGCAGGGCATCAGCCCCAGGGCCCTCAGCTGCTCATGGCCTCTGCGGTGCGGGGGTGCGGGCAGGGCTGGACACGGGGGGCTTGGGCAGCAGGGGAGGACGAGGGAAGTTTGAATGCGCTGTAGGTGGGAGGGGGAACGGCCTTTCCAGCCAGGGGGGCTCCAGGTGGCAGAGCCGGGCAGAAAGGAGCTGAGGGGGGAAGCCAGCGCTGGGCTGCGCTTTGCTTTGCCCTCCCGCGTCCCTGTCCCGCACTGCCAGGGCTCAGGTCCCAGCAGGTACCGCTTCAGACGGCCCACTCGAGAGAAACACCGCAGAAAACTCTCCCTTTCTCATCTCGCTTGGTGGCAAAGCAAATGCCCAGCCGGCTCTCTGCACTGAGCGCTGTAACAAGAAACAGCAAGAAAAGCTTTTGTTTTCAAAACCAGAGGGCATGAAGCAAAGGGCAGTGTGTTGTTGTTTTTTTTTATTTTTCTGTATCCACTCTGCCTTGTCTGCTTCTTGGATGTGCCCTGTGCCACTCCCAGTTTAGGATTAACGCCTCCGCTCCCCGTTTCTCCTCTCCCGCACTTCCCCACGCACCCCCCCCCCCCCAGCTCCAGCAGGGCTGGGGATCCCTCACCAGCTGCAGGCTCATGGCATCCCATCCCTTCAGGACAATTTTGGGGTCCAGTTGCTACCTGAGACCTCGGTGTGGATGCTCAATTTAAGGAGCAGAAAGAAAAATCTGACTGCCAAAATAAGGGGGTAGGAGCCGGGGGTTTCCGTCCCGCCCAATCCCGTTCCTTTTTTTGGATCGGTCCCCGCCAGCTCTGGCGCTTCCCGGTTCCGCCTTGTGCGGAGCCCCCGCCCGCCCCGGGACCCAACAGCCGCTGCCGGGGCTGCAAGCATTGGGGCCGGGGCCCCGGTGGCTCTGCGGAGAGAGGGTGGAACCGGAGCCTGCGGGGCCGGGGCATGAGGGAAGGAGCTGACCGGACCGGGCTGGGCGGGACCCGGTGCTGCATCTGTTCTGATTGGCTGTGGCGCCGGGAGGGGCGGGGCCCGGGGCTATATAAAGCCTCGCGGAGCGGCGGGCAGCGGTGTTGTGTGTGTGGGGTGGCCGGGGGAGAGGTGCGGCTGGGGCGGGAGGAGCCGGGAGAGGAGCGGCCTGGCAGCCCCAGCCTGGGTGGTGCGGAGCGGAGCGGGCCGTGTACTACCGGCTGCTACCTTCTGAGGCCGGGCTGCAGAGGCCTGCTCTCCACAGCTGGTCTGTGCAGTCCATGGAAGCTGCAGGGAAGAGGAATTCAGTGCCCAAGTGCCTGGTCCTTAAGGACACGGTTTAGTAGTTGACTGTGGTGTTGGTCAAAGGTTGGACTGGATGATCTTGGAGGTCTCTTCCAACTTAAACATTCTGTGATTCTGTGAAGTGAAAAAAAAGAGAAAAGACTCAGGGGGTGGCGTCGGTGATGGAGTTGGGCCTTGGAGAACTGGATGATGCCACCAACTGTCACCTGGACACTTCAACAGCAGTTGGCCAGCTGGCCATTGGTCCCCACCAGGAGTCATAGAATCGTAGAATTGGCTGGTGATGTAAACACTTTCAAAAATATGATTCTTGAATAAATTATTTCATTTCTTTTCCTTCTACCCTGTTGCAAAACACCAAGCAGGCTGGCAAATTAGCATTTCTTACACCTAAAAGATAAGGAAAACTGGTCAGGTCACCTCCCTGGTGCCTGGTGGAACAAGAAAAATAATGTAATTAACACATCTAAAAAGATGGATAGATAAGAAAGGCTCCTTTCCGGGAAGCCTGTGTGTATCACTAATTTATGCAAAAGAAAAAGGAGGGACCCCCTCCCTTTTTCCATTATAAAACCTGCAGAAAGAACCGAAAAGCAGCAGGTTTTTTTCTTCCCCCGGCTCAATCTTTTTAAATCTATGGAATCAGCAGCTTCTCAGCTCCGAGAAGGCCACGAGGAAGCCAGCGAGCCTGCAGGACGCAGAGCGACCTGTCCTGAGGAAAAGCGGCCAGGAACTGCAGCCTGGATCCAGCCCGCAGCCAGAAGTCTGCAGCAGCTGGCACAGCCCGCTGACCCGCTGAAACAATTTGTAAATTATCCCTTCTTACTTTCTTTCTTTCCTTAACGATTCATCTCCCCTAAAGTAAAGAATCGTGTTTACTCTGTATTAACTGTGATTGATACCTTGTTGCCTTTCCTTAAAAAGAAATCTTCCTTACCTATTGAAGTTTCAAAACGTATCACCTTACAATTTATGCCTTCTCTCTGAGTAGTGGCTGGTTTGCCTCAAAATAAAAATATTAAAATAACAACACGGATCGTGACAGCTGGGTTGGAAGGGACCTCTGAGATCATCAAGTCCAACCCTTGATCCACTCCCCCTGTGTTTCCCAGCCCATGGCACTGAGTGCCACATCCAGTCCCTTTTTAAATATCTCCAGGGACGGAGAATCCACTACTTCCCTGGGCAGCCCATTCCAATGTCTGATCACCCTCTCCGTGAAGAAACTCTTTCTAATATCCAACCTAAACTTCTCCTGGCACAGCTTCAGACCATGCCCTCTTGTCTTGTTGAAAGTTGCCTGGGAAAAGAGACCAACCCCCCCTGGCTCCAGCCTCCTTTCAGGGAGTTGTAGAGAACGACGAGGTCTCCCCTGAGCCTCCTCTTCTCCAGGCTGAACACCCCCAGCTCCCTCAGCCTCTCCTCACAGGACTTGTGCTGGATCCCTTCCCCAGCCTGGTTGCCCTCCTTTGGACCTGCTCCAGGACCTCAATCTCCTTCCTGAACTGAGGGGCCCAGAACTGGACACAGGACTCGAGCTGTGGCCTCACCAGGGCTGAGTACAGGGGCAGAATCCCTTCCCTGGACCTGCTGGCCACGCTGTTCCTGATCCAGGCCAGGATGCCATTGGCCTTCTTGGCCACCTGGGCACACTGCTGGCTCCTGTTCAGCTTCCTGGCAATCCAGACTCCCAGGTCCCTCTCTGCCTGGCTGCTCTCAGCCACTCTGTGCCCAGCCTGGAGCTCCCCATGGGGTTGTTGTGGCCAAAGTGCAGGACCCGGCACTTGGCCGTGTTGAACCTCATCCCATTGGAATCAGCCCAACTCTCCAGTCTGTCCAGGTCCCTCTGCAGAGCCCTCCTGCCTTCCAGCTGATCCACACTCTCCCCCAGCTTAGTGTCATCTGCAAATTTGCTGATGATGGACTCAATCCCTTCATCCAAATCATCAATAAAGATATTAAGCAGAACTGAGCCCAGCACTGATCCCTGGGGGACACCACTGGTGACCGGCCGCCAACTGGATGCAGCCCCGTTCACTCTCTGGGCCCAGCCCTCCAGCCAGTTCCTAACCCAGCACAGAGTGCCCCTGTCCAAGCCCTGGGCTGACAGCTTTTTCAGGAGAATGCTGTGGGAGACGATGTCAAAGGCCTTGCTGAAGTCCAGGCAGACCACATCCACAGCCTTCCCCACATCCACCAGGCGGGTCACCCGATCATAAAAGGAGATCAGGTTGGTCAGACAGGACCTGCCCTTCCTAACCCCATGCTGGCTGGGTCTGATCCCTTGTCCATCCTGCAGGTGCTGTGTGATTGCCCCCAGGATGATCTGTTCCATAACCCTGCCAGGCACTGAGGTCAGGCTGACGGGCCTGGAGTTTCCCGGGTCCTCCTTCTGTCCCTTTTTGTGGACTGGAGTGACATTTGCCAACTTCCAATCATCTGGGATGTCCCCAGTGAGCCAAGACTGTTGGTAGATGATAGAGAGAGGCTTGGCGAGCTCTTGTGCCGGTTCTCTCGTCACCCTTGGGTGGATCCCATCTGGTCCCATAGACTTGTGGGGATCCAAGCAGCTCAGTAGGTCGCTGACTGTGTCCTTCGGGATTACAGGGGGGCTGTTTAGATTCTTGTCCCCTTCTAGAAGCTCCAGAAGCCATCCGTCCTCAGAATAACCTGTCTTCCTGTTGAAAACTGAGGTAAAGAAGGTGTTAAATACACCCCAGCCTTTTCTTCATCTTTGATAATAATATTCCTGCCCATGTCCAGTAAAGAATGGAGGTTC
This sequence comes from Phaethornis superciliosus, assembly GCA_023637945.1. NCBI lineage: Eukaryota > Metazoa > Chordata > Aves > Apodiformes > Trochilidae > Phaethornis > Phaethornis superciliosus. The sequence continues at coordinate 18,121,579 of JAJQWJ010000012.1, forward strand.
TCCTTGCCCCTTCTTTTGCTCTTGATGTATCTGTAGAAGGACTTTTTGTTATCCTTCACAGAGGTGGCGAGATTCAGTTCAAGTTGTGCCTTTGTCTCTCTAATTTTCTTTCTGCATGACCTAACTATATTCCTAAATTCTTCCTGAGTAGTTAGCCCTTTTTTCCATAATTGGTAGGCCCTCTTCTGAACCCTAATTTCCTTCAAAGTCTCCCTGTTCAGCCAGACCGGTCGTCTTCCCCACCAGCTCGCCTTTCGGCACACTGGGACAGCCTGCTCCTGTGCTTTCAAAATTTGCTCCTTGAAGTACGTCCATCCCTCCTGGACCCCTCTCTTTTCAAGGGCTGTTTCCCAGGGTATACTCTGAACTAGTCTTCTGAATAGGCCAAAATCTGCCCTCCGGAAGACCAATGTAGAGGTTTTATTGACAACCCTCCTTGTATCCCTGAATATTGAAAACTCTATTATTTCATGATCACTAAGTCCCAGACGTCCACCGACCACCACATCTCCCACCAGCCCCTCTCTGTTTGTGAAAAGAAGGTCAAGCGGGGCTCCATCCCTGGTGGCTCATTTACCAGCTGGAGCAGGAAATTATCCTCTATACACTCTAGGAATCTCCTAGGCTGCCCCCTCCTTGCTGTGTGGAGTTCCCAGCAGATGTCTGGCAGGTTGAAGTCACCCACAAGAACAAGGGAGGATGATTTTGAAACATCCGCCAGCTGCCTGTAGAATTATTCATCATCCTCATCCTCTTGATTGAGTGGTCTGTAACAGACTCCCACCAGGATATCAGCCTTGTTGGCCTTCCCTCTGATTCTAATCCACAGGCACTTCACCATTAAAGTCCCTCCAGACCCGGGGACTCGCGTGTCCCAGGTGCCCTTGCACCACAGCCCCAACGTGTATGGGCTCGGATGGGTTTGGTCTGAAGTAGTAGGTTCGTGGGAAAACCATTTGAAAAAGGCAAAACATCCCGGAATCTCAGCCACCGAGGAGCAGGGACCGGGGACACGGGGCAATGGGGAGGCGGGGAGCGGGGGAGCGGGCAGCGGGTCTCCGGGCAGCCGTCCCGTACCGCGCTGCCCCCCGCCCCCCGCAGTGCCAAGTTTGCGGGCTGGGGCCGGGGCTGGGGCCGGGGCCGTGGGGAGCACTCACCGTCTGCTGGAGGTCGGGGATGCCGATGCGGACGGCGATGGCGCCGGGCGCCGGATCCTCCATGCGCGGCGGGGCCCCCAGCTTGGGGGAGCGGGGCCCGGCGGAGCCGCGGGCCGGGTCTCGCCGCGTCTCCTCCCGCAGGCCGGGCCCGGCGCCCGGCTGCCCGGCCCCGCACGGCTGTCGCCTGGGTGGCGGCGACTCGGGGCTCTCATGCTTGCTGCCGGCGGGGCTCAGAGGCATGCTCCGTGCGGCGCGGAGGGGCGGCAGGCACCGGCACCGGCAGCGGGGGCCGCGCTCACAGCCCGCCCGGGAGCCCTGCGGGGGGAAGGGGCAGTGAGGGCGCTTGCCGGGACCCGTGGGGGTAAGGTCTGCGGGGGTCTGCGAGTGCCGTGGGGAGAGCGAAGGCTCCGGCGCCATCCCGGGCAGGGGCGGTTACCCATGGGGCTGCGGGGCGGGATCGCAGGGACGGGCCGGGATTGGACGGAGCGGAGAGGAGAGGAGGGAAGGGGCGGGGCGGGATTGGCTGGGCCGGGGATGCTGCGGGTGGCGATTGGCTGTGGTGCCGGGAGGGGCTGGGCCGGGGACTATAAATAGGGCGACGGGGCGTGGCGATTGTTACCTGGGGGGGGGGGGAGCGGGGAGCGGGGAGCCGGGAGCCGGGAGCCGGGAGCCGGGAGCCGGGAGCCGGTCCGGAGTCCGGATCGCTGCTGTGCGTTTCCGGTAGAGGTTTGGGCAGCGCTCGGGGCCGCGGGAGCGGGGAGCATCCTGACGGCTGCACAGCCTTGTACACCTGCATATCTTTTCCTTGCAGGTTGTATTTAGAGCTTGAAGAGCATTTTTATAAAACAAAACCCAACAAGCAAAAATATATTAAAGAAAACCTCTGTGCAATTGCTCTTCTCCAAGACGAGCTTTTCCCCCCCATTGCTCTCTCCCCCTTCAGGGTTCCCCTGAACCCCAAGCTCTGGGCCTGGCCCTGCAGCCCCTTTCAGTGCTGCTGGCTGTCAGCTCCTCCAGCCCAGTTCCATTTGAGTCTCTCCAGAGAAGAGCTGCACGAGGGGCAGAGGCCAGCACACAGCTTTCAAAGTGCCATCACGGAGCCCTCCCCATTGACTCTTGCCACCAGGTGCCCCCAAACCTGCCCAGAAGAAAACTCCCCAGCAATTCCACATGAAAGGACAACGAGTGTTTTTATTCTGGCTTTGGTGCCCCCCACTCATCCAACCTGCCACCCCAGCCCAGGTGGTGACAGGCGGGTAGAGTGGGGGCACAAACTGGCTCCTGCTGACAGCCTGCCGGACACTTCAACGCTGGTGACTTGTCAGTGGGACAGCTGGCCCCATGGCCTGATGTTCAGCTGCTGCTGAAGTGTCCTGCGTTGTCCTGAATTGTCCAAGGCCCGACAGCCATCACCTCCGCTGCCCCTTGGGGCGTTTGCCTCTTTTCTTCCGTTTGGCTGATGATTTCCTCCTCTTCTTCCTAGCAGAGTCCCTGAAACTAACAGAGGGGCTTTGGCGATCGGGTCCCCGCTGCAGGGACCTGCTCCGCTTCCTCTTCCGTGGTGGCGAGGCCTTCTCCTGAGCAGCTTTGGGTGGGGGAGCGCTCGAGGAGCTGATGTTGACGGGCACCGGAGCTCCCTGATCCCTTGGTGCTGCCTTATCCCGTGGAGTGCTGACACGGTGCGGAGATAAGGGGTGGAAATCAGTGCCCCACAGGGGGGATCTGCTCCGAAACCTCTCCCTGGCACTGCTGTCCTGGAAAGAGGCAGAAGGGCCAAAGTTGTGCCAGCCTCTGCTTCTGTCCCGGTGCCTGGCGTGCAGCACGTGGTGGTGGGGTTCTATGTGGAGCAGCCATTGCCGTTCCCTCCTGCACATAAAGCAGCCCCCGCTCTGCCGCTGGAAACGGCCAGAAGGGACAAAGCTGGTCCAGCCTCTGCTCTTGTCTCCCTGCCAGGTGTCCAGCACAGGGTGAGGCGGCTCTGTGTGGACCAGCCCGTCATGTTCCCTTCTGGAAAGAGAGGAGGCTTTGCTGAGCCTGCCTGGCCAGCTGGATCTTGGCTGGCGTAAAGGTGCCCCCCATGCACCGGGCCAGGACTGCTGGCCAGTGCGGGCAGGTCCAAAGAACCTGCTCCTCTGGGGCTGCTGGGCAATGGCTGCTGCTTTAAAGGAGCCCCTTTGAAGGAACTGTTGCACCGGGCGCCACTGGCCAAAGGGGCCACTCTCCTGAAGTTTCTGGCCAGTGGTGCCTGGTGCAGAGACTCTGCTCTGCTGGATCCCCTGGCTGACGGTGGCTGGAACAGGGGATCTGCCCCGCTGAGCCCTCTGGCTGATGGTGGCAGGGACGGAGGCTCTGCCCTGCTGGACCCTCTGCCTGGATCTGCTCCGTGCAGAGACTCTGCCCAGATGAGATCCATGGCTGGTACTGAGCGCTTGTCTGGAGGAGGTGCCGTCCCTTGGAGACTTCTTACGCACCACTGGGTCCTGCAAAGACAGCAGTTCAAAGGTTTGGATCTTTCCTCCAGCAAGTATCAGAAGAGTGGAAGAAACCCAGAAGCTGTGTGCTGTGTGAGGGGACAGCTAAGGGCCTCCCAAAGGTCCTCTGGAGGCCTGCAAAGGAAAAAGGGACAAAGGCGGAGGAATGGAACAGACCTTGGTGTGATGCTGGGAGAGGGAACAGCATTGCTGCAGTGTGGGAAGGAAAAGAGAGCAATGCCAAGAGCCCGGAAAGAAATCCACTGTCTGTCTGGGGGGCCCTGACCCACCTCCCCAGAGCTACCCGAGGCCTAAGAGGCAGAGCCTGGGGTCCAACAGAACCCACCTGCTGGCTGCCAGCCACCCGCTGACCGTGGGAGGAGCTGGTACGTGATGGTGCTGAGGAGGAGGAAGCCCTTGCTCCAGTCCTCAAATCAGAGCTCCTGGAGAGAAAAAAAAAAAAAAAAAAAAAAAAGTGATCCCTGTTGAGGTTTGTTCTTGCAGCACCCTCAGGGCTTCAGTCATCAAGGCTACAAATGTCCAATTCCATTGGCATCTTGCTACCAGGTCTGCCCCTGCTGGAGCAAGACCTCCTCTTTATACCCTCTATGGCCTCCTCCTCAAGAGAAATTTGCAGCTGGGCAGCAGCCTGAAGCCCAGCAAGGAAAGAGAAAGAGAAGGATTGGCACGGGGTCGTTCAGCTTTGACAGCACTCTGTGCTACTTTGTGGAGGGAATGTCTCCTCTGACAGAAGGAGGAAGACTCAGGGGGATGAGAAGAAAAAGGGCCACAGCTGGACGAGGAAGCATGTTCCCAACCCATTTTTACACTAGTTCTAACCTGACATAAAACAGTAGATAGGCTTCCTGCTGCAGAGCTGTGTCAATATCACAAGGCGTCACAGAGGAGTCGTCCATTTTGTACCACAGCCCATCATTAGCCTGCAAAAAGGGCATCAGAGGGAGATGAGCTGCCTGGTTTCTCCACCAGAACACAGGCAGGACACTACGAAACCAAGAGCACTCCAAAACCAATCCCCTCCACCCTTCAGGAGACCTCCTCCCCCAGACCTCTGGCTGCCAGGAACACTGCTGGGAAAGTTGGTTTTCCCCAGGGTAGACTTTCCTCTGCTGAGGAAGGAAGTTGCTCTTTACCTTGATGTAGCAGAAATAATGTCCCGAGTGACAGCTCTCTCCTTTGTGCACCAGCACAGCATACAAGGAGTAGCGCTGGGCTTCTCCCGCTGTCATGTATGGGCCAAGATCCAAGACCTTGGGATACGTCACAACCTATGGAGAGACCAAGAGGGCTCAGAAATGATCCCCAATGACTTGATGACACAGCCTGCCAAGAGCAGGGCCCAGGCGTGCGGAAACCCATCTCTGGGGCTGGTCACCACTACAGCTCCATCTTCTGGTTCGGGCGGTGGGAAACTGTTCTGGGCCAAAGCAGCTCTGTCAGGGCAGAGCACACACTTTTCTTCCCATGGGAACTCTCCTCTCCTCTCCTCTCCTCTCCTCTGCCCAGAAGGGAGCAGGAAAAACCCACCACGAAGAACCCGTGAGAGAGCACACCGCCTGGGGAAACCTCCTGCTCTAGGAAGGGAAAGTTTCCCTCCTGTTGCCAACTTACTTTGCTGATCTTCCCACCGGAGACATCTTCAAACCGCTTGAGTCCCACTGTAAGAACCTCGGGTGCCCAGTGGATGGTCAGCCTCTTGGAGGCAGCCGTCATCTGGCCACAGCTGGAAAGCAAGCAGAGAGCCAAGTGCTGCAATGGAGCCTTGCAATGCCCCCTCCTCTCTAGCCCCAAGAAGGCCAGGCAAGCTCTCCCCTCTCCCACAGCCTCACTCTCATTGAAGAAAAGTCAGCTGCAGAAGGCTGCACTAAAAGCAAGCTGTGTCCCATCACTGTGCATCTCCCCTCCACCAAACCTCCCTTTACACTCTAAACCACACCAAACCCCAAGGCAGGATCTAGCGTGAAGATGTTGTTAGGAATCATCTTACTGGCGACATCTAAAGCCGCTTCTGGCATCCAGCAGCTCGGGTTTCACAAATTTCTCCAGAGCTTCAGAAAGAGATGCGGCTGCCTGGAGGAGGGAGAAAGGAGAGCCCTGAGCTGAGGGAAATGCTTTCCCCCAAACTCCTCACCAGGAGCTGGCGTGACCACCCAGGTGGCTGGGGCTGAGGAGACCCCGGGGAATCCGCAAGCAGTGGCCAGAAAGAGGCAGCTTGAAAGAGGGCATTCTGCTGGACATTTCCCTCATTCCCCGGGGATTCCCAAGGCCAACACGAGCTGCCTCTCTGTGAACTGGCACTGCTCGCTTCAGCTCGCGGTGGGCTGCGGGATCATCAGGAATGACCAGAACCCAACTCATCAGCCCAGGAGGCAGATGGGTGCAGAGAAGGGGGGAAAAGGGAAGCAGGAGAGCATGTCAAGGGTGCAGAGAGGACCAAGCGTCCTTGTCCAGCTTCAAGGGTGACCGCTGCCATGGCCAATGCAGTAGGATACAGTCCCTTCCATTTGCCACCCACCACCAAGCTCTCGGGTGTTCCCAGGAGCTGTTTTGAGAACAACTCCATTGGTTCTGGAAAGCTACAGGGGCCTTGGGACATCCTGAAACACCATTACAAAAAACCCTCTTACTTTTATATCCAGAAGGATGTCCAGGAAGGGCTCGTAGGCATCGGAAACCACTTGGCAGCCGGAGCACCAGACTGGAAGGGAAGTTGGAAAGCTCGGTGAGAGGGGAAGGCGACCGACTGTGCCGCTTACTTTGCTCATCCCTCCTGCGCCAGTCACACACGCAGCTGCTTCCCACAGGCAGAGAGAAGGGCACAGCCAGTTCCAGGGAGAGCCAGAGTTGTGGAAAAGTACCTCTGGATCTCAGAAAGCTCCCAAAGATCTGATGGATGATGGTCTGCTCAGAAGACGTGTCCAAGCTGCCTTCACCCAGACAAGCTCTCTGCATGGCTTCAAGAGTACAGCGCAAGAACTCGTGGGCGTCCTCCTGCATGCCGAGCCGGAAACGTTCTCCGATTTCTAAGAAAGAAAATGTTGGGAGTTCTCTCCCCCAAGCCAAGGAGGAAAAAAAAAACTGGCAAAGCACCAGACAGGGCTTACCTGGGAGAACAGTGATGACGTCCACAGGCACAAGGGCGGATTCCGTGGCATGCAGGACCTTGTGCACGTGCTCTTGCACTCTGCACATCACGCAGGAGCCTGGCTTAACACCTGAAGAGGGACAGAGGGAGGGAGGGAGGGTGAGAAGCTTCTCAGGTTAGCCAAATATCCCTAGCAATGGAAAACCTGATCAGAGATCCTGAACTGGTAAGAACAGCCTCCACTCCTCTGCTCCCAAGGGCCCAGTGCCCCAACAAGCCTGACAAGTGTCTGGGAACCTTTCTGCAGAAGGATGCTGAACTGACAAAAGTTTTCTGTGCTGGGGCAAAGAAGGTTTCACCTGCAGGAGTGGAGACCAAGTCCCAGGGCTAGCAAGAGGGGTTCCCTTCTGACAGATGGGACAAGTGGCTTCTATGCTAAAAGTGTTCCAAGAAACCCAGGGCTGGCAAGGGGTCGAGAAAGAAGGGCTGCTTTTCTCCTGCATCCACTTCCACATCCTGGGAACCCCTGGGAAGTGCCCAAAAGATTGACAAGGGGACGTTCGTACAAGTACTCACAGCACTGGCTGTGCTCCCGAGAGAGCAGGTAGTTTGCCAAAGATGGAATGTAGGTGAGGCACTGGAGGACAGCATTGAGGAAGCAGGTATTGCCCATGTTCTTGAGCCCTGCTCCAACTCTTGGTCTCTGCTGCTTGTCCTCGTTTCCTCGTGGAGCCATTCCAACGGCAACTGCAGGGAAATGACATTTGTCAAGAGAAGAAACCTGAAAGCATGAAAGCATCTTTCATGAAAGCCTCTTTCCCAAGTCAAGTTGTTTACAGGACCACCCAGGGAAACAAGCTCAAACCTCAAGGGCAGAAAGTCATGTAGCCTGCCATGAAAGGCTGCCATGAACTTGGCTGGTCGAGAATCCCTCTGGGAAAATGTCCTGTGCCCTGCCGGCCTGGCCAAAAGCCCAAGCAGCCCACACTGGGACTCGTGTCCCTGCAGAGCTGCAGGCTGATGGCCCTGCTGTCCCTGGCACAGGGCTCCAACTGACGGCAGTGCTCAAGGCCCTTTGGAAAGACCACCTTGTGTGTCACCTTGTCTGCAGAGAACCTGCTGCTCACCTGTGGTGTTAGTAGAGGGAGCCAAAAAGAATCCTTCCCCCTGCAGCGGACAGCTGGGAAAGCCACGAGAGCAGGGAAGGGAGAGACCTCTCCTTGTATCCTGACCTGACTTCCTCTCTCCTCTGTCCTGGCAGCCCAAACCCAATCACCTTTGACAGAGGAGGGAAGCTGAGGAAAAGTGGTCAGGAAAGGAGCAATGAAGAGAACGCAGAAGGCACACGATGAGCCAAGGCAGGAGCCGAGTTATCCCGCAGGTCAGCTCAGCCACACTGGCATCCTCTGGCCCACTTCTCAGGCTCTTATAGCCGTGGCCACGTGATGTCACAAGTGGCACATCACAAGCCCTTTGTGACCATAGGGGCCCGGCACCTGTGTTCTGGGACCCTCCAGTTCCATGGCAGCCACCAGAGTCTGTGTCCTATGGCAGCCACCATAGGACATGTCGCTGTTGGCACCCAGTCACCAGTGAGGAGTCATGGAATCATGGAATGGGTTGGGCTTGGAGAATCATGGAACAGTTTGTGGCAGCCATATGGCCTCAGGGGCACACGTTGGGATCCAGCCCATGTCTCTGCCTGCGCAGCCCTCCAGGAGAGCCTTTGGGAGGGTCTGAGATTTCCCCTCAGCCAGCTCCTGGGGGTTCCCCACTCTTCTGGTCTTTGCTGAAGGGATGGGCAGGGCCTTTCCACTGTTGTCTTGACCACATCCCTGTAGGCTGCACTGTGGGCAAGGAGACAGCAGGAGGGGCTTGCCCAGCCTTGTGCCTTCTGCCCATCTCTAGGGAAGCAGTGTCAGGGAGAGGGCCTAGAACAGATCCCCACTGTGGGGCAGCGATCTCCACAGTGGGTTGGTGGACACCAGGGCCCCGGAGAGTGGCTCAGCAGGGAGGAGGAGGAGGAGTGATCCTCTGAGCAGTGACAGTGCTCCCAGGGCTGAGGCAGCTCCATGGGGGCTCCAGCACCCAGTGCTGCTCAGGAGAAGACTCTGCTGGGGAAGAGGGGTCTGAGCAGGTCCCAGAAGGGGGGCTCTGCTCTCCACAGCTGGTCTGTGCAGCCCATGGAAGCTGCAGGGAAGAGGAATTCAGTGCCCAAGTGCCTGGTTCTTAAGGACACGGTTTAGTAGTTGACTGTGGTGTTGGTCAAAGGTTGGACTGGATGATCTTGGAGGTCTCTTCCAACTTAAACTTTCTGTGATTCTGTAAAGTGAAAAAAAAGAGAAAAGACTCAGGGGGTGGCATCGGTGATGGAGTTGGGCCTTGGAGAACTGGATGATGCCACCAACTGCCACCTGGACACTTCAACAGCAGTTGGCCAGCTGGCCATTGGTCCCCACCAGGAGTCATAGAATCGTAGAATTGGCTGGGTTGGAAGGGACCTCTGAGATTTTATTCTGGCTTTGGTGCCCCTGACTCATCCAACCTGCCACCCCAGCCCAGGTGGTGACAGGCAGGTAGAGTGGGGGCACAAACTGGCTCCTGCTGACAGCCTGCCGGACACTTCAACACTGGTGACTTCTCAGTGGGACAGCTGGCCCCATGGCCTGATGTTCAGCTGCTGCTGAAGTGTCCTGCGTTGTCCTGAATTGTCCAAGGCCCAACACCCATCACCTCCGCTGCCCCTTGGGGCGTTTGCCTCTTTTCCTCCGTTTGGCTGATGATTTCCTCCTCCTCTTGCTAGCAGAGTCCCTGAAACCAACAGAGGGGCTTTGGCGATCGGGTCCCCGCTGCAGGGACCTGCTCTGCTCCCTCTTCCGTGGTGACGAGGCCTTCTCCTGAGCAGCATTGGGTGGGGGAGCGCTCGAGGAGCTGATGTTGACGGGCACCGGAGCTCCCTGATCCCTTGGACCTCCACCCTTCTCCATGGCCTTCTACAGGGCAGATGGTTGGGCTGGGAGGACTCTCATGCTGGTTGTGCTCTGGTGCTGTCAGGTCCTTGTGTAGTGGATGCCTCTCCCAAAGAAAGCAAACTGGGGGCTGCACTCTTGCTGCTGAGGGAACCCAGAGAAAAAAATGCATGAGCAACATCAGTCCTGGTGAGCCATTGTGCTCCCTTGGACTCTGTACTCAAGTTCCAGCATGTCAGGCACAGCAGTGCTCAGCCATGCTGGTACTTTACTCAAGACATGACCGTCCACAGCTCATCTCCACACCCCACCAGAACTCCACACTGCCATACAGGACTGTTGAAAGGCAAGAGAGTCTTGCTGAAGGCTCCTCAGCTCTCTGTCTGAGGCATCAGGTTCTGAATAGGGAGCGGGGAGCCTCTGTTGCTTCAATAATACCAGTGATGGACAACACGATGGCAGCTGTTGGCACCTTTTGTTCCTCCACCTTCAGCAGGCAGGCCTCCAATCCAAAGGTCATCTAAAAGCCCAGGCAAGCTACACAGCTGCTGATTCTGATATTATCCAGAGATTACTTTGAGTTGGAAGGGCCCTCTAAAGGTCATCTAGTCTAACCCCCCTGCAAGAAGTAGGGACATCCACAACTAGATCTTCAGGTTGCTCAGAGCCTCATCAAGCCTCACCTTGAGTAGTTCCAGGATTTAGGCCTCAGCTATCTCCCTGAGAAACCTGTTCCATTTCTCCACTACTCTCATGGGAAAGAGCTTTTTTCTAACATCCAGTCTAAATCTACTGTTCTCTAAAGGAAAACTATTGCCCCTAATGCTACAACTACAGACCCTTGCCAACAGTCCTCCAGCCTGCCTGTAGGCTCCTTGCAGATACTGAAAGGTTGCAATTAGGTCTCCCTGAAGCCTTCTTTTCTCCAGGCTGAACAACCTGAGCTCCCTCAGTCTGTCTTCATAGGTAAAGTGCTCCAGCCCCTTAATCATTCAAGCCCTGTTCAAACACCCTAAGTCAGCATCTCTCGGCTTTTTACTCACTTTTTGGAAATTAGTGATCCTGCTCTAATCAAAAGGGAAGTTTACCTACCCTATTTACAACTAACATCAAGTAAATATAGGAATTTACCAGAAGGTGGCAGCCTTGTCCAGCATGTCTCACAAAAAAAAAAAAACAAACCGACCTGTTTTTTTTTTTCCCCTCCCAAGTTGAAGTTGTAGCCAGTCCTTCTGAATTGCCTTCCTATTTAAAGCCTCAGCTAAGGTGAGCTTTTCCTTAAAAGTAAATCTGCTTATTTTGCAAAATCATTAAAATCCCGTTACCCGTTATGCTCTGTATAAATCAGGCTACCTGAATTTGAGAGTTGTCAATAAATACAATATAAACTAAGAAATAGTTTCAAGTGGTTATTTTAAAATTATTTGTGATCACAGGTTTGCTGGCCACTGCTTGATCCAGATCCAGTCAGCACAAAATCTTTAGTAACCAGTTTCCTACATTTTTACAGCTCATATCACATGCAGTTGGAGTAAAGGTCTGTTACCTGTGCTGTGGGTCTTCATTCTACCAAGAGAATGAAAATGAAATGAAACAAGAAATAAATAAAAAAAATTTGGAATACAGGAACTTGGAGAATTCAGAAATAAGAACTTGCCTGCTTATTGTGGGTATTATTTATTTTTAAAAGGCATGCTCATCTTTCGCAAAAAAGGTTAGAGAAGCGACTTTGCTTCGAAATATTTTCAGATGTAATGGACAACTGTTGTGTATGAAAAGAACTAATCTTTCAGAACTTAAAATGGCTTCAGAAAGGACATTTTACACCTATGGGATTTCAAGATGTCCTTTGAACTACAAACAGCCCTTGATATAAATGAGATCTAGAGCCAGCACGTTACATGTCCTTAAAAGGAAAATTTTGGAATTTGAAACGTCTACCATTAATTATAACCTTTGCACTCCACTAGGGTAGTTTGGGAATTGGTGACTTTTAGAAGAGGAAGTGTGTGTAAAGAGAAGAACTCTTGTCTTTTTATTATCCGCCTTTTGTGGTTTTGTAGACTTGGCTAAGAAGGTGTTTTACACGTGACACTGAGTTGAAAAAGAAAACAAATTGCTATGGAATTCTTCGAATGAACCCACCTCAATTAAAAGTGCTGTTCTTGTTGATGAGGGCTCCGGGGGGGCTGGACCCTCCGCTGCTCCCCCCGGCCAGGGGCGACGGACCCGCAGCCTCCATCCTAACCTCGGCAGGGCTCGGCCATCGCCTCGACCCTCCGAAAGCAGTGGTCGACCCCCGCCCGCCTTCAAGCCACCACGAACCCTTCACCGTGAGCCGCCTACCTCCGACAGCCCTCCTGACCCTTCCCAGCGGGGTCCTGCTTCCCCTTTTCCCTCCGTCCTCCGAAAAGGCCGCCAAGGACAGGCGAACGCCCCCAGCCCCGCACGGAAGAGCGAGAACCCGGAGGGGCTGCGCTAACAGCGGCTTCTGTGCCCCCCTCCCCAGGTGTTTCCCATCCCCACCCCCAGGACACGGCCCCTGCCCAGCTGCAGGGCATCAGCCCCAGGGCCCTCAGCTGCTCATGGCCTCTGCGGTGCGGGGGTGCGGGCAGGGCTGGACACGGGGGGCTTGGGCAGCAGGGGAGGACGAGGGAAGTTTGAATGCGCTGTAGGTGGGAGGGGGAACGGCCTTTCCAGCCAGGGGGGCTCCAGGTGGCAGAGCCGGGCAGAAAGGAGCTGAGGGGGGAAGCCAGCGCTGGGCTGCGCTTTGCTTTGCCCTCCCGCGTCCCTGTCCCGCACTGCCAGGGCTCAGGTCCCAGCAGGTACCGCTTCAGACGGCCCACTCGAGAGAAACACCGCAGAAAACTCTCCCTTTCTCATCTCGCTTGGTGGCAAAGCAAATGCCCAGCCGGCTCTCTGCACTGAGCGCTGTAACAAGAAACAGCAAGAAAAGCTTTTGTTTTCAAAACCAGAGGGCATGAAGCAAAGGGCAGTGTGTTGTTGTTTTTTTTATTTTTCTGTATCCACTCTGCCTTGTCTGCTTCTTGGATGTGCCCTGTGCCACTCCCAGTTTAGGATTAACGCCTCCGCTCCCCGTTTCTCCTCTCCCGCACTTCCCCACGCACCCCCCCCCCCCAGCTCCAGCAGGGCTGGGGATCCCTCACCAGCTGCAGGCTCATGGCATCCCATCCCTTCAGGAGAATTTTGGGGTCCAGTTGCTACCTGAGACCTCGGTGTGGATGCTCAATTTAAGGAGCAGAAAGAAAAATCTGACTGCCAAAATAAGGGGGTAGGAGCCGGGGGTTTCCGTCCCGCCCAATCCCGTTCCTTTTTTTGGATCGGTCCCCGCCAGCTCTGGCGCTTCCCGGTTCCGCCTTGTGCGGAGCCCCCGCCCGCCCCGGGACCCAACAGCCGCTGCCGGGGCTGCAAGCATTGGGACGGGGGCCCCGGTGGCTCTGCGGAGAGAGGGTGGAACCGGAGCCTGCGGGGCCGGGGCATGAGGGAAGGAGCGGACCGGACCGGGCTGGGCGGGACCCGGTGCTGCATCTGTTCTGATTGGCTGTGGCGCCGGGAGGGGCGGGGCCCGGGGCTATATAAAGCCTCGCGGAGCGGCGGGCAGCGGTGTTTTGTGTGTGGGGGTGGCCGGGGGAGAGGTGCGGCTGGGGCGGGAGGAGCCGGGAGAGGAGCGGCCTGGCAGCCCCAGCCTGGGTGGTGCGGAGCGGAGCGGGCCGTGTACTACCGGCTGCTACCTTCTGAGGCCGGGCTGCAGAGGCCTGCTCTCCACAGCTGGTCTGTGCAGTCCATGGAAGCTGCAGGGAAGAGGAATTCAGTGCCCAAGTGCCTGGTCCTTAAGGACACGGTTTAGTAGTTGACTGTGGTGTTGGTCAAAGGTTGGACTGGATGATCTTGGAGGTCTCTTCCAACTTAAACATTCTGTGATTCTGTGAAGTGAAAAAAAAGAGAAAAGACTCAGGGGGTGGCATCGGTGATGGAGTTGGGCCTTGGAGAACTGGATGATGCCACCAACTGTCACCTGGACACTTCAACAGCAGTTGGCCAGCTGGCCATTGGTCCCCACCAGGAGTCATAGAATCGTAGAATTGGCTGGGTTGGAAGGGACCTCTGAGATTTTATTCTGGCTTTGGTGCCCCTGACTCATCCAACCTGCCACCCCAGCCCAGGTGGTGACAGGCAGGTAGAGTGGGGGCACAAACTGGCTCCTGCTGACAGCCTGCCGGACACTTCAACGCTGGTGACTTGTCAGTGGGACAGCTGGCCCCATGGCCTGATGTTCAGCTGCTGCTGAAGTGTCCTGCGTTGTCCTGAATTGTCCAAGGCCCGACACCCATCACCTCCGCTGCCCCTTGGGGGGGACCTTCTGAGGCCGGGCTGCGGAGGCCCCGGTGTTCTCCCGTCACGAGGGGGCTCCCAGGGCTGCGGCCGCGACTTGGGGTTCTTGTTCTCTGGTGTCATTAAAACACCGTCTGTGAGAGTGACTGAAATGTAACAAAGTGCAAAGAAAGGCAATCAAGGTTCGGCGGAGTGCTCACTCTGTGGGTGGTGCCTCCCCCTTCCCCGGGGGCTGCTGGGGGAGGGGAGGGGGGAAGGGGGGCGATGTCCCGGCCCCCGTGGTGGCGGTTCCCCCTGGGTGCTGGGGAACAGACCCGGCTCCCCCTGGGTGCTGGGGGAACAGAGCCGGCTCCCCCTGGGTGCTGGGGAACAGACCCGGCTTCCCTGGGTGCTGGGGGAACAGACCCGGCTCCCCCTGGGTGCTGGGGGAACAGACCCGGCTCAGCAATGCCGGCTCAGCCCGGTCCTGCATTTCCAGTGCTGGGCCCTGGAGTGCCGAGGCTGCCTGCCTGGGGGGGGTGGGTTGCCCTGTGCCCCCCCCTCTCTGGCCCTGTGTTGACAGCTCAGTGGCACTGCAGTGGGGACAGGGAGCGATTTGTGTCCTTGTCAACAGCCCCAGAGCTGGGCAGAGGCTCATTCGGCTGGAGGCAGGGGGCAGGAGTGAAGTTGGAGCTCAGGAAGCCAGAAGGGCTGGAGCTGAAATATCCACAGTGGAGATGGAGCTGGAATCTCAGAGCTGGAGGTGCAGTAAAGCTTGTGGGCCTGGAGCTGAAATCCATACTATGGGGCTGGGGCAAGAGCTGAAATAAAAACCATGCATGCTGGAGCTGAGACAACAACCAGGGTGTTGTTGTCCCCAACGATGGGGTCACAGATGAAATCTCTTGAGCGGAAGCTGAAACGAAGCTTGTGGGGCTGGAGCTGAAACACTGACCATGGGGTTGCAATAGATCCCGTAGGGCAGGAGCCAAAATAAAAACTGGGGCAGAGGCTGGAGCTGGAATAAAGACCGTGGGGCTGGGGCAAGAGCTGAAATAATTCCAGAGCTGGAGCTGAATAAAGATCCTGGGGTGGAAACTGAGACGAGAGGGTAAGAGTTGGAATGAAAAGCCTGTGAGGCTGGAGCTGACACACTGCAGAGCTGGAATAAAGCTTCTGGGGCTGGAGCTGAAACAATGACCATGGGGCTGGAATAAACATTGGCTGGGAATGGAACGGTAGAGAGCTGAAATTAAAACTGTGGGGCTGGGGGTGAAAATGCTACAGAGCTGGAGCTGAGGCAGCCCAGAGCTGAAGAGTGAAGGGTGGGAGCTAAGCTGAAAGGCAGAGGCACGGGGCTGGCACAGAAACCTGTGGGGCTGTGCTGAGCTCAGGAAGGTGGAGAAGGGGCTGGGGCTGAACTCAACCCTGCCGTGGGGCTGGGTCCGAACCCAAACCCGTGGAGCTGGGGTGGGAGCCGAACTGAGAAGGGGAGCGGGGCTGAGAGGCACAGCCCGGGGCAGGGGCTGCAATCACCGGCCCACCGGGAGCTGCGGCCGTGGGTGTGAGCGGAACCGGGACAGGCCCAACGGAGAACGGTGGCCGGTACCGTTCCGGACCGTCCCAGCCGGGCCCCGGCCCGTACCCAGCAGCCACCCCGAGACGGGAACCCCCCTTCCCGGGGAGCCGCCGCCACCGTCCCCCGGAGCCTCCGGGCCCGGTCCGGGACCTCCCCACGCCCCCCCGGGGCTCGGGGTGGCCCCACTCCCCGTGCCCCCCGGGGCCGCCCCCACCTTTACGGACGGGAATGCAACAACGCAGACCCAGACCCGCCAAAGCAGCTCCCGAACCGCTCCACCCTTTCCGGTCCCGGCCTGGCCCTTTCCTCCCGGGAGCCTCCGGGAACGGTTCCGGGTGGCGGAGGCGGGATCTGCGGCGGCAGCGGGGAGCTGTGCGGGGCGGCACCATGGTGGGGCGGGGGGCGGCGAGGGGCAGGGGTGAGGCGGGGGGTCCCCGATTGGCTCTGACCGCCCCTTCCCCCCGCAGCGGTTCCGCTTCTGCGGGGACCTGGACTGTCCCGACTGGGTCCTGGCCGAGATCAGCACCCTGGCCAAAATCGTTAAGTGCCCGCTCCCCATCCCCCGTTGTGCCCCCCCCCGGCCCCTGTCCCCCTGCTCGCCCCGGCCCGGTTCTCACCTTCCCTCTCCCCCCGCAGTCCTCGGTGAAGCTGAAGCTGATCTGTGCCCAGGTGCTGCGGGACATGCTGGGGGAGGCCATGGAGGTGAGAGGCGCCGTCGGTGCTCGGGAGTGTTAGCAGAGGTGTTAAGTAGGAATTGTTTTAGTGCTTGGGTAGGAATTGGGAAGGTTAGGAGGTTCTGCCTCCCTGGTGCTGGCCCTGATGGCTCTTCTCCCGCAGTATGAGAAGATCCTGAAGCTGACCTCGGATGCCAAGTTGGGTGAGCACTGGCCCCACTCCCCCCGGGACGGGCAGGCACCTGGCCGGGCTCTCACTCCTGCTCTCTCACCCACAGAGTCAGGAGATGTGAAGGCCACCATCGCTGTCCTGGGCTTCATCCTCTCCAGCGCTGCCAAGCACAACGTGGACAGCGAGTCCCTCTCCAGTGAGCTGCAGCAGCTGGGGCTGCCCAAAGGTGGGGACACCCTGGGGATGACACCACGGCTGTACCTTCCTCGCAGCCAGACCCTGTGGTGGATGGTGGCTGTGCTGTCCCCTGTTACCTCCCCATCCCCGGGGGCTCCTCTGGGGATTGGCAGAGGCAGAGGTGGCCTGAGCAGATGGTTCTCTGCTCTGGCCCTGGCAGAGCACGCCAGTGGGCTGTGCCGGTCCTACGAGGAGAAGCAGAGCTGCCTCCAGGACAGGCTGCGGGCCTGCAGCCTGAGATGTGAGTGCAGTGGCGGGGGGGAGGTTTAGGGGCTGGGGTGGGTCCCCCTGCCCCAGGGTGCTGATGCTGCCCGCCCACACTAGTGAGCCAGCTGGGCTCGGTGGGCTGGCGGGTGGATTACACCCTCAGCTCCAGCGAGCTGCGGGAGGTCAACGAGCCACTCATCCACCTGACGTTCAACCTGCGGGATGGGCAGCATGGCAGGGCGGCCGCCATCCCTGTCACCCTCTCATCTGACAAGTTCCAGGTGCTGCTGGCAGGTGAGGCCAGAGGGGGTGTTGCGGGGAACGCTGCGGCGCCGGCGGCTCCCCCACTGCCCCCTGCCTCTGCCCTCAGAGCTGAAGCAGGCCCAGGCCCTGATGAACACCCTTCTCTGAGGAGCCGCCAGGAGGGGCGATGGCGGCCGGCACTGGATGGCGGAGTGTGCCGCACCGGGATGTCCGTCTGGGGAGGGGACAGCCGGGGGCAGCTTTCCCCGGCCGAAGGCTCCAATAAATGTGACAGTGACCAAGCCGAGCCGCCTCCCGCCTGCTTCTTCCTGCCGCTGGGTACCTTGGCGCCTGTTGCCATGGCGACGCGCTGGGCTTGCGGCTCCGGCAGCCAATGGGAGGCGGGGGCGGGGCCTGGGCGCGTCTCCAGGCAACGAGCGGGTTGTGCGTGTCCGGTTGTGCTTCCGCTCCCCGTCCCGTTCCCCTTCCCGGTCCCATTCCCGCTCCCGGTGATGCCCGAGGGCCCGGAGCTGCACCTCGCCGGGCGCTACATCAACGAGGCGTGCGGCGAGCTGGTGTTCTCAGGCGGCGTGGAGCGCTCGGCGGTGGGCAGGGGCCCGGAGGTGCCCTTCTCCAGCCAGGCCTACCGCGTCTCGGCCGCCTCCCGGGGCAAGGAGCTGCGGCTGCGGCTGATCCCGCTGGGCCCCGGCCGGCACCAGGACCTCGTCTTCCGTTTCGGCATGTCGGGGTCGTTCCGGTTGTGTCCCGCCGCCCAGCTGCCCCGCCATGCCCACCTCCGGTTCCTCACCCGGGAGAGCCCCCCGCGGGCCCTCTGCTTCGTCGACCCCCGCCGCTTCGGGTCCTGGCGGCTGGGGGACGCCTGGCAGCCGGGCCGCGGGCCCTGCGTCCTCTCCGAGTACCAGGCCTTCAGGTGAGGCTCCCACCCTTCCTTCCCGGGAAGGGAAGGAAAAAGGGGAGAGAAACGGGAAGGAAAAGGGGGAAGGGAGGAGGGAGGGGGCCCCGCTCGGCTCCGGCTGCTGTTCCCGCACGGCAGTGCTGCCCCGTGCCCCATTGCAGGGAGAACGTGCTGAAGAACCTGGACGACAAGGCTTTCGACAAACCCATCTGCGAGGCTCTCTTGGACCAAAAATTTTTCAATGGAATCGGGAATTATCTCCGGGCTGAGATCTTGTACAGGTAGGGTGGGCTGAGCATCTGCTGACTGGCGGGGAGGTTTGGTCTTCAGGAGCTTGAGGATGTCTTGGCTCCTCACCTGGTTACACGTGGGCAAGTGCCAGAACCCAGAGTTCAGGCTTGTGTGTAACTGATGGACTCTGTCAGGCTGAAGATCCCTCCCTTCGAAAAGGCTCGGACTGTGCTGGAGACCCTGAAGGAGCAGGAGCAGGCAAGGAGGAAGAAGGTGGGGAATAGCTGCTGCTTTTGGCAGGCTCAGAAAGGGGCAGGCTTCCAGATGCCATAGCACTGGGGATGCCTGTGGGATGTCTCAGCAGATCCTGGGGTCCCAGGAGCCTCTTGCTGGACTGATCTGAGAAGTATTCCTGACTGGGGCTTGGGCTCAGCAGCAGTGCTAGGGGTTCATTTTGCTTCCAGCCCCCAGTCTGGGCACAGCTGGCTGCCTTGCTCTGGCTCTGCTTCAAGCTCTGTTGTTTTGGGTTTGTTTCAGCTGAGGGGTTGGGGCTGGTCTCGGTTCATGGTTGTTTCCTCGCTCTGATGGGGCAGAACATGGTCACAGGGCCCTCACAGAGCTCCCACTGCCTCTGCCCACACTGCTCTTGGGAGGTATTTGCTGGTTTGAGTCTTTGCCAACCTGACAGCAAGCATTTTCCCTTCACACCTGGAACGGTTGCTGCAGGGCATCTTTTTCCTCAGACACATTACTGTCCCTTGGCCATAAACACCCCTGTCTGAGCTTGTTTGCCTCTCCAGTGGAGCAGCAAATGGGGAGCAGCAGTTGGGTAACCTCACGTGCCCAGTGCTCCTTCACCCCTTGCCAGGCTGACGAGCTGTGGCAACTCCCCAGGCACAGGGCTGGGTGCTTGGGAGCCCTCAGGGCATTTCTGGGTATATTTGGGGTGGGTAAATAGGAAGGGGTGAGGGAAACAAACACCTTGCAAGCCTCAGCTCTCTGGGGAAGGCTGCAGTAGAGCCCATGGTGAATTTTGTGGCCTTGGGGGAGAGGAAGTGGCTATCTGAAAAAAGCCTGAAAACAAACCCACAAACCCCTGAGACTGTGGGAGGGCTGTTTTTACAAACTTCTGGCATTCCTATGTGTGTTGGCCACCTGTCATGTCTTTGCAGTTGTAGGGAATGTGCTAATACCCAGTTCAAAACCAATGGTGACCTCAGGGCTGGCGCCTGCCACGGTGGGAGTTTGCACGTGGTGAGGAGTTTGGCAGTTCATCTTTGAGAGGGCACGAGGAGATAGGGAATCTGCCTGCTGGTGGGGAGGAGAGACCCTAATGAGGGTCTGGCAGGTGACTTCCTTTCTCCATCCTTGCAGAGTCCTTCCCTGACGCTGAGCAAAAAGCTGAAACTGATGCGGGGGAGCCCGGATCTCCTGGAACTGTGCCACACGGTGCCCCTGGAGGTTATTGCAGCAGGTGAGGCACCAGGAGGTTCTGTTCCTAGCAGCAGGCACACCAACACCACGGTCACCACTGCTTCTCTATCTCTATCCTCTCCTTCTCTCCCTTCCCAGAGAAAAATCTCTTGGAGCCAGATCACTCGGATAACTACGCTGCTTTTAAGAACTGGCTGCAGTGCTACTTGGTGCCTGGCATGAGCTCCCTGCGTGACCGACACGGCAGGACCATATGGTTCCAGGTAGGAGTCTGGGGTCACTGCCTGGGACTGGGTGCTCCCCAACCACTCCTCCAAGGGGATAAGTGCTCATTTTCTGCTTCCTGAGATCCCCCAGCATTATGCTGTGATGAGGACCCTCTGTGTGGCTGCGAGAGTCCCCGAGGCACAAGGCAGGCAGAGCAAGCAAGCACAACTCCCAGGGGAAATGCAGCCGTTGTTTCCCTGTCACTGGCTGGGCCATGGGGTGGAGAAGGGGCACAGATCCTGCTGCCACTACCTGCAGAATGGCTGCACCCCACTCAACCTTCTGTCCCCTTCCTTGCAGGGAGAGCCTGGCCCCATGGCTCCCAAAGGTGAGTGTCCCCTCTCCTCCCCACCAGACCTACTGTTCCTCTGGGAGGGCTGGAGCCTGGAAGCTCCAGGGCAAAAAGAGGAGCAAAGTCCCTCATCCCTGGGGCTCCCTGCCAGCACACCCACCTGCCTGGGTGCAGCCATGGCCCCCACAGGGTGCTTTTCCAGGCTAGCACCTACATCCCCTCCCACAGCAGCCAGGCTGGGAGCTGGGGGCTGTGTTCTCCCTGGGGCTGCCCTCCTGCACCCAGCAATGTTTTGGCAGGGGAGGGAATCTGGTGGGGGGGGAGAGGAGCTCCCTCAAGCTATTCCTCCAGCTCAGTTCCTCAGTGCTCAGCTCACACATCACCTGGGGCACCGTCACTGTGCATGTCACCAGCAGGTGACAGGTGCTCTTTGCCCCATCCCCTCCTCACCCCCCCCTAACCCGGGCACCTCTCCTGCTGCAGGGCAGATGCCTCACAAGAAACGCACTCGGCTGAAGGCAGATCCTGAGGCTCAGACCCCCAAGGTAAGAAGCTTCGTGGTTGATGCAGCTCCTGCTGTGTTCAGAGGCTACTCCTGAACTCACAGTGGGGTTCCTACCTGGAGTTTCTCTGCAGCCAGCAGTCTGACCACACTTCTGCTGCTGAGTTCTGGCTCTGATGTCCATCCAGGTCACCACGCGTGCCTTGAAACGGCCTCCCAGGGCTGCAGCAAAACCTCCAAAGCCAGCCACAGGGGAAGAGGAGGAGGAGGTGGCTGATGGGCTGAGGAAGGGACGTGTCCTCAGGAAAAGGAAAGCAACTGCTGCTCCAGCCTCGTCCAAGTCCAAGGCACCGGCCAAAGCCAGAAGCTGATGGACATCTGCATGCAGAGGCAGAGGTGAGGCTGGCAGCCCCAGACGTGCTGTGGGAGCTCCTCCTTTTGCCAGGGGGACTGAGAGGATGGCCACAGGGCAGGAGAGGAGCCCAGGAGGCTTTGTGGGGCAGAGCCAGGCACCCCCTCACCCTCTGCCTTCTCCTTTCTCTCTCCATTTTCCAGGCACAGCCCCTGCCATGTGAGTGCCATGCACTGCCCTCCTTCCCAGGGGCAAGAGCAGCTCAGGGGAGGCTTGGCCAGGGGCCTGGGTTAGTGTTGGGGAGAAATGGGGCTGCACCCCGCCCACTTGCTACTGCCTGCATCTTGCCAGTGCAGGAAGAAACTGAGTTTGGTGATGGGGCCCATTTATCCAGCATCCTACTGCTGTCCTTGGTCTCTTGAGGGGAATTGGGCTGGACTCCGACCCTTCCCATCTGCCTCAAGGTGGATTCCCTCTTCCTTCTCCTCTTCCCCTTTCTGGATGCTGCCTGAAGCACTGTTTTTAGCTGATTAATAAAGTATTTTGTGTAGAAATCACTGTGCATGCCTTTTGTGCTAAGGATAATACCTGGTGCCCAGCCTCTTGCCGAGGTGGGCTGGCAGTTTTCCCTACCACCTCACACCCCTACCTCTCAGAAATAAAGGTAAATTCTGTCTCCTCAGGGCCAGGAGCTGAGGGCAACACTACGAGTGGCAGCTACAGCAGAGCCCCAGGGAGGAGGCAGATGAGTGCAGTTACCTGGAAATAAAGTTAGGCTGCAGCTTGCTTTTATGTAATTACTCTCTTTACTTATGCTCCCCTTCCACAAGGGCACTGCAAGAGGCAGGTGAAGGGAGCAGGGAAGGGGGCATCTTACACTCACTGCTAGGGTCTGGACAAGGTGGAGGCTGAGACACAGGAGCCACCTGGAGAAAGATGCTGTCCCCCAAATGCGGGGGACAACTGTCCTCCTTTCCTGATGGTTGCTCTCAAGCACTGCTCTCTGGTGGCTGTGGGGGGCAAAGGGGAGACTGCCTTTCCTTGGAACCACCACCTCCTTCCACAGGGATGAGGAGAACCTCAGGCTGTGAATCGAGTTCCTGCTGCTGGTCCAGGTTGCTGCCAAGCCACCAAAGGTGACCTGCAGTGTCACAGCTGCAGTGTCACAGCTTCAAGACCAAGAGGAGGGAGAGCAGGTGGAAGGGTGTAAAGGAAAGCCGCACCCCCGCTGGCTCCAGTGGCAGACAGCCCCCCTTAACTGGCTGCTCCAGCAGGTCACAGCTGGGGAAGAAAACAGGGAGTGAGAGGCTGAAAAGGACCGACCTCTATCCCCACAGGTGCCCAGCCCTCCAGCATGGACTTACAGCATCACCTCCTTCACAGGGAGGGAAGTCTGGAGCCAGGCCACAACCGTGCTGCCGTGTGCCTCGTACAGCCGAACCACCATGGCTTCAGGTCTGTCCTCAGCCTTTGGGGGACAGACCAGGCAGATGAGACAGGCACATCCTCTCCTGTCCCTTGGGGTACAGCTGATGGTGGCTGAGCAAACTGCACTCAACAATGCAGCTTAACCCCTTCAACCTCCCCTCTTCTGCCCCAGGGACTCACCTGCTTGACAGTCTCAAGCACAACTGCAGGTGAGCTGACAGAAAAGGCACTCCAGGCTGGGCACTGGGCAGAGCTGGCCGGGACAGTGTGGAGGGGGTAATTCAAGTTGTAGGCACACTGGATCACACCAGCCTCCTGGAAGGAGCCTGCAACACAAGTTCCAGCCAGCCTCTAGGCAAGCACAGCCAGACATGCTCACCAGAGCATCCTTCACCCTGCATGTCCCCCCAGGACCCAGCTCTGCCCCACCACTCACCCTGGTGAGGCATCACAGCGTAGGTGAACTCGTGGTATCCAATGTCTGCCATGGCATCAGGGGACTTTGGTGCTCTCAGCCTAATGCAAGAAGAGGTAGGTGAGACCCTCTGTCAGCCTGACATTGTTCCCCTGCTACCCAGTCCAAAGAAGCACTGTGACAAAAGGCCACTGCCTTCCCCTGCCACCATGAGACTGGGCCCTGAGGTGGAAGAACCATGCTGCTGGTTCCTGCAGACAAGGTGTCTAAGAAGCTACAATCGACCTTTGAAGGGTGTTTTCCCATGAAACTTGTGGCTGACAGTCAAAATGAAATAATTCAGAGTTTCTCTTAAGCTTTGCATGCATCCAAAACATTGCCATTCCTTCCCTCTCACTAAGCTTCCCCTCCTGGGATATGTTTTGGACAGCAAGAGAAAAAATTACCCAGTGCAGCAATTGTGGACCTCATCACTCCCGAATTACCTATGAGCATAACTCACAGGAACTGCATGACCTGAGCCAATGGTAATTGTCTGGCACAAGTTCTTTCTGACAGCCAGCCACTTGGACTAATACCAGAATATTCCCTTCCTATGATAATTTTAGGACCAGGTGCTGCCTCGACTTCCAGGAGACACCTCAGAAGGCACAGTGACCACTGTGTCCCCACCCTCGTGGCCCAACCCTCCTCACAGTGAGAGGCTGAGGACGTTCCCCAGGGCCGACGCTCCGTATTTGCAGTCGTTCAGCAGTGCCACCCCGAAGCCATGCTCAGAGAGATCCAGCCACTTGTGAGCCCACACCTGCAGGAAGGACCAGGGGCCGTTCACCACATGGAGCTGCTCCCTGTCTCCCGGGACCCCCAGACCACCTTTCCTCTCACCTCAAACCGGGCCCAGTCCCAGGACGTGTTCCGGTGCGTTGGCCGCTGCAGGTGCCCAAACTGGATCTCATAGGTGGCATTTGTGCTCCGGACCTGCACAGGGAACTCCACCTTCAGGAATTTGTGAGCCTCCTTCCACTCAACCTATATGTGGTAGCAGAACATCAGCATCATAAGGGGCTGAGAAGCTGCACTTATCCCTGGATAAGGCACCTGGGCCAGCCCAGGGATGTTATATAATCAATATTATTTTTGCTAAGCTTCATTCTTGTATTTCAACAAACTTTCTTGCTTTTTGTTTCTCATTTGCATCTTTTCTTTACACACTGCACCGAACTTGTCTAATGAATAACATGTATAACATGCATGCAACAGGATCTGCATCATAACGAATGCATTCAAGACACTACCTTTGCTTACATTAGTTTTTCAAATAATATTTGAAAAAATGCTGAAAAAATGTGTCAAAAGCTATCCACATGCATGAACGGGAACAACTCTGTGCAACTCCTGAGTTTGCCTCTGCAGAAAAACACATGTGGGAACAGGAAGGAGAATGTGAAACTTGAGTTACTCTGTAATAGCTGGCCCACTCCTCTGCCCCAGTTTACCACAGTTTAATTCCTAAGTATTAAACACATAGGTTTTCATGGTCTTTGCTCTTCATGCCAGCCCAGGCACAGGAAAAGCAAGGTAGAGTCTCAACACAGATGGACTGGTGAGGCTCCCCCTCACCCTCAGGGATCCCCACCCTTGGGGTGCCTCCCCCTAAGGCAGAGGGGGACAGGCAGTGGGGGGCTCCAGGGGAGGGAGGAGGAGGGGGGACATCATTCTGATGTGAGGTTCAGCTCCCCACAGCCCTGCCTGCCCAGCACAGATGTCTGTATGGGGGCAGCTGCTCTCCAGACCTGGGTCAGGAAGCGGAGGTACGGGGACGTGGCGTCCAGGATGATCTCCTGGATTAAGGTGCTGCTTTTCCCAACCCGCAGAGAGAAGCTGGCACTGCCCCGCAGGCCCCCACCCAGGGTGATGTCCAGAGGCTTCAGCAGCGTTGTCACTGGCTTCCTAGGGAAAGGGATGAAAGCAGAGCAGGGTGATCCAGGTTCCCAAATCCCAGACAGCAGGCACTCGCTTCTCTGGGGTGGATGCTGGGACTGATGGGAAGAACCTCAGAACAGACAAAACCTGTGTGCACTGCTCTGCTACCTGGTTTCCAAGTGATAATCCATCACATCCCATGCATCCCAGTACAGGGGAACATCATCAAAGAGTGCAAACTGGTTGGCACAGCAGCCATCTGGAACCGACTCTCTGGAACAAAGCGGAATGGAGAAACAGTGGTGTAAGAACTGGCAGCAGTGAGGGTCTTAGAGTGAGATGACCAGAAGTGAGATGACCAGAAGGCCCCAGGAACCAGGGAGACCCATACCTCTCAGAGCCCACCAGCCGAAGCGAGGTCAGGCGCCCCATTGCATCCAGGCAGACTGCAATCACCCCATTCTCCATGGCAATGGAGCCATCCTCCTGGGGGTAAAGGACAGAAACGGAGTTCACAGACCTGTAACTGCAGGAGCTGAGGTGGGTGCAAAGTGTCCTGACTGCAAATCCAGTGTGTGGACTTGCTGCATGATGGATTTCTCAGATTTTTCCCCAGTCAGCCTCTGATGGAGGTTACACTGATCTGAGGACAACCAGCATTGTGCTTACCTGTTTCCACACTGTCACCAGCTGAGGGGGCAGCAGTGGCTCCCTCACAATGGTGTAGCCCATGCTGGGGACTGTCACCAGAGCTGGAAAGCAAAGAAGTTCTCTTCCAACATCTGCCCCAGACCTACCCATAACTCACACAGTGCTGCCCCGCTGCTCTCAAGTCACACCTAACACCTCCATTCGTACCCTCCCTCTTCTTCATCCATAGTTCAGGGACGACTTGAAGCAGAATCAGCCCCAAGGAGCCATTCGGCAGTAAACCCTCCCCAGGGCAGAGAGAGGCAGAGCATTTCTTTGCTGGATATCTCTGTCCCTGTAAGAAATTCTGGTACACAAGTTACCCCTGAGTTAGACATACCTAAAGTCTCTGCTCTGTCTGGCCCAGACCTGGAGATGACCTCAGTCCGTTCCCAGGGCAAAGTGTTCAACACGAGGGTGCTCTGGGTGCTCCCCACCTGGGGCTGCAGCAGCTCCCTGCACAGACCCTGCACAGCCTCCTCCTGCAGCACAGCACCTGCCCTGCGGATCTCTGAGAGATGAAGAGGGCAGGGTTGGACCCAGCCAGGCCACTCCACACATCTGAGAGAGTTTCTGGCACTCTCGTGCCACCTACACACATTTTAGCTACTTCCAAGATACAATTGCTAGTTATCATTGGTATTAATTACTGTTATCTGTTAGTAAGTAATTAAGGTTTATAATTAATTTGTTAACTTTGTTATGACAAGATTACAACAAGCTATGCCAGTTTGACTGAAAAACAGTGGAGCTATAATAAATAAAAAACCCGTGGGCAGGCAGGAGCAAACTGCAGCTCCCACCTTTGCTGGGGTATGACTATGCCAGCAGCAGGCAGAGAAGTCAATAAGTTGTGTTGGTTTTTAATCCCTTGGCTCCTCTGCTCATTCCCTGTAGTGTTAACACCATTACAGGCACATTAATGGTGTTAACACCATTACATGCCTGCACAGGCTCAGCCCATGGCAGTTCAGGACTGAACCCTCTGCAGCCCCACCAGGCAGTGTGGCCCAAAGGATGATTCCCTCCTACCCCAACCCCCTGCCCACCTGTGTAGTATTGCAGGGCATCCTCAACCACCAGCTGGATACAGCTGCCTGGCAAAACATCATGGAACTGGTTGAGCAGCAATAACCTAAAAGAGCAAAGAAACAAGCAGGGGAGAGCACCAGAATTCTTCTGGCTTACCAAGCCCTGTCTGCAAGACAGGCAGACTTAATAACTACTCCTTAACCCCCCTGCTGGCAAACATGTGAGAGAAAAAGATTATTTTTTTTTCCCCACCCTTTAAATCCCTTTATGTTAGGACTTGTCCACTGTCATCTCAAACTGCAACCATGGAGAGTAAGAGCTAATTTTTATTAGCTACCAGATATATTGTTGCACGAGTCTGGACAAGTCAAACGTGGTGAAGAGTAAGTTGAGGTCAGAAATGAAGCTTCCAGCCAGCAGAAAAGTGAGGCTTTTTTTTGTTCAGGCTGACTGGTCTAGGTCTATCAGTGCCCTGACAGCAAGGATTGCTCCACAGGCTCAGGATGCTGGGGATGGAGAGTCATAGCCCCAAGAGCTCCCAGCCCTCACCTCCAGAGCCTCTGCAGCTGGCTGGCAGGGTACTGGAAGGTGCTGCCCCGCGCCACAGCCAAGGTGCTGAGTACTTCAACATCATGGAGTATCCGCTCACACTCCCGATTCCCCTTCTTTATCTGATGTCACAGCAAGGAGACAAGGAAGATGCTCATGAAAGGGGTAGCTGGGAGTGTGGGTCTCTCACGCCAGCGGCACAAGCCCAGCCCCACTACAGGAAGGGTGCACTGGTCTGTTGTAGATGTCATGAATTTGCCATTCCCAGTGAGTTATTTTTTTTGCCACGGATCAAACTGAAACTCCCAGCACAGCTTCCCCTGCCTCTCTTCTCATCTTCCTCCCCTTCTTCTGCCTTTTCATCCAAGCTCTGTGACCATCTGATAAAGTGCAGGACGTGGCAGCTACTGACCAAGCTGCTGTGCCCAGGCTTCCTTCACCCCACCGTGAAGAAAGTCTGACAGTAGATCTGCCTTTTGGAGTCCTAGCTACAGGGTGGCTCCCACTGTTGAGATCCAAAGGACACTGGCCAAACCCTGGAGCAGGGGGGAAGAGACTGAGGAGAGCCATCCTCCCAGGGCTGGCCACCCCCCTTCCACCTGCACGCTCACCTGGGCCTGGGTGGTGTATGTGCCGTTGTGCAGCTCGAGGAAGAGCTCTCCCACCCAGGTGCACAGCTGTGATGACTCTTTCTCCAGGATGGAAAAGAGCTGGTCAGGAGTGGAGAGCTGAACCCTGTGGGACGAGATGCACAAAGAGTGAGGAGAAAGGGAAGCAGCCTGTGCTGGGGCTCACAAGGAACACTGAGCAGAGAGGTGAGGGCTGGGGAGCCCCACACACCCCACAATGTTCCCCTCTAATTCTCCCCCTACTCCGTGCTACTCTTTCTACATGACACAGGGACATTCTTTAGGCAGGGACAGTCTCCTCAGCATCCCAAGGCCACCCCCTGGACCTGTTCTTACAGCCCTTCACACTGGAGAGGCTCTGTCTCCCTGACACTCCTTCTTAGCCCTCTGCTTGCCCCTCCTGCCCTCCTCCTCCTTCACACACCCTTCCCTTTGGCACTGCCAAAGCCAACCCAGCTCCCAGCAAGTGGGAGGAAGGGAGCTCTCCTCTCACCTTGGCAGCCCATCTGTGTCACTCATTCTCTTCATCCTGTCCAGCATCTTCTGTGTGGGGCCTCCTCCTCCGTCTCCAAAGCCAAAGAGGAATGCGCTGTGGTTCACATATCCTTTGTCCTTGTTGTTCTTCACTGTTTTCAGCATCTGGAGGGAATTTTGGACAGCTGCAATCCCCTGGTACCCAGCCCCAGCTCCCACAGCTCTACACAAGAAAACCAGGTCAAACTTTGGGGTGCAAAGCTCTGTCCTGCCCGTCATTCCACCCCAAATCAGGCAGGGACACATCTCAGAGGCAGGTAACTGACTGCCAGGCACCCAAACAGCCTTTGTCCAGCAACACTGCCAGCTACCCCCCTCCCTTCCCAGGCAGTGCCCTCTCCTAGGAGCCACAGATCACTTTACATGCAGTACTGGCAACCTAACCCACCTCCTCCACTTGTCCGTGCATCCCATAGGAGTCACCAGGGGGGAAATGGGTCAGGACTCGGGAACCATCGATGCCTTCCCAGAAAAAGGTGTGATGCTGGAGGCAAGACAAAAAAAAGAGTGGGGGGAGTTGCAGCCAATGAGCTCAGCTGGGATCTCTAATCATGTCCTTCCTCTCCCCTAAAGCCTGACAGGACATTACTACCACCATAAACTGGTGACTTCCAGGAGGAGACCATGCATCTGCTGCACTGAAGGACTGGCTTGACCTGTGGAACCAACAAGTCCAGCCCTGCGGCCAGCCTCCAGCAACCCCAAGTCCATCCCCTGGGAAGGAGGGAGGCACAGCTCACCGGGAAGGTGTTCACCAGGTTCCAGCTGAGCTTCTGTGTGAGGAACCTCCTGATCCCACAGCCACGCATCAGCTGGGGCAGCTGGGCTGAGTATCCAAACGTGTCTGGGAGCCAGAACTGGGAGCAGAGGGAGAGACACACACGTGGGTCACACTGGCCACAAACCATAGCCTGAGCTTGGGGAGGGTTTCTTGCCAGTCAGGCTCTGAGTCCTTCTTGCAGAGGGAGCAAGGTATGCCAGACACAGATGGCTGCTGGAAATGCAGTTCCACAGACTGGAAGCAGTCCCAGAGATTCTTGGAATATGTATGGGATAACTTCCTAACACAGCTGGTGATGGAGACAGCCAGGGAAGGCTCTCTTACTAGACCTACTGTTTGTGAACAGAGGGATTAGGGAGAGATGGGAAGGTTGGTGGTCATCTTGGACAAAATGACCATGAGATGGTTGAGTTTTCAATTCTTAGGGAAGTAAAGAGGGAGGTCAATAGCACAACCTCCTTGGACTTCCAGAGGGCAGACTTTGACGAGTTTAGAAGATTGGTCAATGGTGTCTCTCAAGGACAAAGGAGTCCAGGAAGGCTGGACAATCCTCAAGAGGGAAATCCTTGAGGCACAGGCACAAACTGTACCTGTGCATCTTAAAATGAGTCACTGTGGTACAAAAGCAGCCTGGCTGAAGAAGGAGCTTTGGGCAGAACTCAGAAAGAACAGGAAAGTCTGCTGGCCATGGAAGGAAGGGCAGGAAACTCAAAGTTGTTGCAAAGATATGGAGGGAGAAAATTAGAAAGGCCGAAGCTCAGCTAGAATTTAATCTGGCCAGTATCATTAAAAATAATAAAGTGTTTCTATAAACACATGAACAGTAAAAGAAGCGCTAAGGAGAATCTCCACCCTCTGCTGGATGTGGGAGGGAACCTTGTGATCAAGAACAAGGAAAAGGCTGAGTGCCCACTTTGCCTCAGTCTTTGTCAGCAATGCTCCCTGAGGATCCAGCTCCCTGAACTGGACAGGGACAAGGATGGGGAGAATAATTTGGAGCACATTCCTCCCTCCCATAGTCCGGGAGAAAACGGTCACTGCCCTGCTGTGCTGCATGGGTGTGCACAAGTCCATGGGACCAGATGGGATCCACTCAAGGGTACTAGAGGAGCTGCAGAAGTGCTCACCAAGACACTCTCCATTATTTATCAACAACAAACTGGGGAGGTCCCAGTAGACTGGAAACTGGCAAATGTGATGCCCATCTACAAGAAGGGCTGAAAGCATGATCTGGGGAACTATAGACCTGTGAGTCTGACCTTGGTGACAGGGAAGGTCATCTTGAGTGTCTGACTAACCTGATCTCCTTCTACAACAGGATGACTTGTCTAGGGGATGAGGGAAGAGCTGTGGAATTCAGTAAAGCCTTTGACACTGTCTCCCACAGCATTTTTCTTCAGAAACTTACAGCACAAAGCTTGGATAAATGCACTGTGCACTGGATAAAAAATGAGCTGGGTGGCCTGGCTCAAAGAGTGGTAATGAATGGAACTAAATCTGACTGGCATGTGGTCACAAGCAGTGTCCCCCAGGGTCCAGTTCTGGGGCCTGTTCTCTTTAATATCTTTATCAATGATCCGGATGAGAGGATTGAGAGCACCCTCAGTAAATGTGCAGATGACACCAAGCTGGATGGCTGTGTCGATCTGCTGGAGGGTAGGGAAGCCCAACAGTGGGACCTGGACAAGTTAGACCAATGGGCCAAAGGTTCATTGTGTGAGGTTCAGAAAGGTCAAATGCCAGGTCTGGCACCTGGGCCATAACAACCCCATGGTAAGCTACAGACTTGGGGAAGTGTGGTTAGAGAGCTGTAAGTTGGAAAGGGACCTGGGGGTATTGGTTGACAGTCGACTTAATATGAGTCAGCAGTGTGTGCAGGTGGCCAAGAAAGCCAATGGCATCCTGGCTTGTGTTAGGAACTCAGCAGCCAGCAGGAATAGGGAGGTGATCATCCCTCTGTGCTCAGCTCTGGTGAGGCTGCATCTTGAGCCCTGTGTTCAGGTCTGGGCACCTCACTATAGGAGGGACAGAGCAGTGCTGGAGTGTGTCCAGAGAACGGCAACAAAGCTCCTTAAGGGCCTGGAGCACAAGTCCTGAGAGGAGCAGCTGAGGGAGTTGGGGTTGTTTAGCCTGGAAAAGAGGGGGCTGAGAGGAGACCTTATGGTTCTCTTCAACAGCCTCAAGGGAGGGAGGCGTGAGGAGGGAAACAGCTTTTCTCCTTAGTAAACTGTGACAGGACCAGAGGAAATGGATGGAAGCTGTGCCAGGGGAGGTTCAAGCTGGATATTAGGAAACATTTTTTCACTGAAAAGATTGTCAAACATTAGAATAGTCTGCCCAGAGAAGTGGTGGAGTCAGCAACCCTGGAGGTATCTAAACAGTGTGTGGACCTGGTCCTTAGGGACATGGTTTAGTGATGAGCTTACAGGATTGGTCAGAGATTGGACTGGATGATCTTGAAGCTCTCTTCCAATCAAAGAAATTCTGTGATTCTGAACCTGGACTTAAAACAAGGAGCAGTTCTAGAGACCTGCCAGGGACCTATAGGCAATATAACCACAGGCCGGGGCTCTGCTAACTGCCAGGATACATGGGAAATTAGTTACTCATCCCAGCTTTAGCTGCAAAGAGCAAGCCAGTGTGAGGCATCTGAACATCCTATCTGAAATGGAAACCAGAGAGAAACCCTCACAGAGAGCAAGAGGTGGAAGGAGAAAGTGTGCAAGGAAGGCAAGCTGGAAAAGAGCAAGTACCTCTGAGCAGATCCGTCCAAACTGCTCCTGGAAGAACCGCTGTCCCTGCAGGAACTGCCGCACCATGGACTCCCCGCTGGGCAGGTTACCATCCTGGGGTGAATACAGAGTCCAAGTCAGGAGCTGGGGAAGGGAGGGGCTCAGCAAGCACCCCATTCCCACCCGCTGACCTGGCAGATCACAGGGAGGATGTGAACAGAGCTCCAGACCAAAACCCCTTTCTCAGGGAATGAGACAATTTGGGAGAGGGATGAGGGGTTTGCTAGGCTAGACACAGCAGACAGCTTCTGCCTTCTGGGCCCAGAGACCAGGCAGGCCCAGCAAAGACTCTGCTCTCCCCTTCCTGTGCCAGAGGGCACTGCTCTCACCATTTCCACCCAGGTGCCTCCGACAGGGATGAACTGTCCCTTGGCCACAAAGTCCTGAATCCGTGCATAGAGCCCAGGGTACCCGCGCCGTACCCACTCGAACTGCTGTGCCTGCCAGAGCACAGGAGATCAGCCTCAGCTCCCACCACCTTGCTCCACACCCTCTCCTTCCTCTCTCCAACCGCACAGGATGCTCCCCGGTCACCCCCCTCCAGGTGACCCCAATCCATCTCGTTTGAGGTCATGCTGGAGGTGAGGTCCCCGGAGGGAGGTGGCTCACCTGGGAGCAGGCGAAGGTGAGCTCTGGATTGTGCTCCATCAGCTGGACCACTGTCACCCAGCTCCGAGCACACTTACGGATGGTCTCCTCGTAGGGCCACAGCCAGGCTGTGGGGACAGACACATGGCCCCACCACTGTTATTAATGAGCACAAGCTCCTTTAGGAATTTTCCGCTGCTGAGGAAAATGCTGCCCCTTGGCTAAGTGTTTGGCAGCAGCACAGCCTGGGGCCTCCAGCTCCTCCTGCTGCCATTCTATTGAAACCCCTCCAGGGACTGGAAACTAAGGGTAGAAGTCCAACAAGCAGAAGACAGTGACCTGTAATTCCTCCTTCACCACCAGCCCCATCAGTGTTCCCAGTGACACCACTAACCAGACACACGTTCTCCTGCCTCGGTGACAGACCAGCTGTATGCCAGCACTGAGGTCCTTTTCCCTTCCCTTGGGGCAGAGTAACCAGGGCCTGGAGCTAAAGGGCAGTGAGCTCTGCTCTTGGGCAGCATCCCCTGGCCTCCAGGTCAGCAGAGAGGGAAGGCTGTGCTGCTCTCACCAGAGTCAATGTGGCAGTGCCCCATGGCATGGATGGTGTGCTGGCTCTCGCCGTTCCTCTGGCTGAAGATCACTGCTGCCAGGTCACGGGCAGCAGGGAAGGTGGAAGGGTCCGTAACGTCACACACGTTGACCATCTGGTTGGCAGTGTACACTGCCTGGAAACTCCTCTGGTTTTCCTCCCCGAGGAGCTGGGGTAGGGAGTGATAACAGCTTGAGTCAGAGCTCAGCACATCCTCTGGCTCAGAGCAGTTCTCTGTACCAACTCGGATGCCACCTGCCTCCAGGACAACCTGGTACATCCTTCCAACACCTGATTCTGCCAGCAGTGCCAGCTAAACATCCTCTCCCAGCTTCACAGACACAACTGTTGTCTTTGCTCATGTGCCTTCTAAAGCCAGGTTACACACACTCCCATCTTAGGGGCTCTGGTCTGACAGATCCTGCCTTGGAGCAGAAAGTGGGTGAGAAAACCACCTGTGGCTTTTCTCTGTCCAGTTTTCTCCCACTCTAGACAATGTCAATGGTGCTAAAGCAGCAGGAGGAAGTTTTTGCTCCTCCACAGCCTCCTGGTGGGAGGAGACAGGTCAGGTGGGAGAAGGGGATAAAATGAAGTTGCTGAAGGAGGTGGAAAGGCTGAGAGAAGGGGAGAGAAGGGAAGAGAATTAGCTCACACACCTGGGCCATGTCCAGCAGTATTTCCAGATCTATCAGCAGCTCATAGACATCTCTGTTGAAGATGACCAGCTCAGCCTTGCTCAGGGTGAACCTCCTGTCAGGGTCTGGAGGGGCGATCATACTACCCTTGCCAGCCCCGAAGAGGCCATTGCAGGCCAGCTCCACATACAGCATCAGGCTGGAGAGCAAAAGCAAACCATCAGGGAGCAGACCACAAGGAATCAGCCGGGAAAGTCCACTCCCCTCCCTGTGGTGGGACTGGCCCAACCCAAACAGCAGACAGAGCCCCTGAATGCCAGATCCTTCTTGGGAAGGAGCTATCCTGGACACAGACAAATGTTTCAGTTTGGTCTCTTGGCTTCAAACCTCACAAGGCTTCCCCAGTGGTGGGGGTCTCTGGCCAGGCTGACCACTCACCTGTGGGGCTCTGTCTCTTTCAGGCTGCTTGTCAGGATGTAGCTGGTCTTCTCACCCTCCTTGGTCAAACCCTGCAGGGGAAGATGACACATTTAATGCACAGCTTCAGAGATCCATGGCAGCAGGCTCTGTGGACAGGACAAGACACATCCAGCTGGATGTGGTCCCACAGCCCTTGGGACAATGCTTGCCACAAGAACAGACAGCATGGAAACTGCTGCTGCCCCAGCAATAACACAAACCCTCTGGGGACCACTTCAGAGCAGGACAAGGCTGAAAAGAGGTCGCCTGAGCCATTCCACACACCCCCAAAAGCAGAACTAAAGATGACATGTAACAAGAGTCTGTCCCACGATCCCCATCTCAGGCCCTGTGTTTGCACAGGCTTCTTCCATGACATGACTTCCATGCTAACTACCTAAGCAAGGCATTTGCAGGTGTTGCAGGTTTGCATCCCAGAATTTTAATTCCTGACAGTGGTCAATCTCTAGAAAAGACTCAAACTCACCACCAGCAGGCTTTCTTTTCAGGACTGAACTTTGAAAATAGCTCATAAGACCCTCTGAGGTCTAACAGCACAGTATAGGAGTCCATGAGCACAGCCCTGTCTCCCATCCCACACACCAGATTCTTCACAAACATGACCCTCCTCTGCACAGCATGGCTGTTTTGTGTTTACAGACAGCTTTCCTATTGCCTCAGAGAATACTGCTCGAGGTTAAAAAACCCTATAATGATTTATCTGTCTTTGTTCACGACCACACAGTCTAGACCTCCATTTGTTGTTGGCTGACATGTAGGGGTAATTCTTTGAGTGCATAAGAAGCAGGAGGAGGTTCTTCTCCTGCCCCACTGCAGAGGGGAGGGGAGATGACTGCTCTGCAGGACATGGGGCACTGGGCACAGCTGGCACACCACAGACCACGTCTCCTTACCTGGACTGGCTGGGCATCTCTCCACACCATGCCCTCCCCATCACTCTCCCAGATAAAGTGCACCTCCCGTCCTGCCCATGCCGTGGGGATGCTCAGCTCCACCTTGAACCAGCACGTCCCCCACCTGGAAGAGAGCAGGCAGCAACTTCAGCCCACCATGAGACTTTCTCTTGAGGGAAATCGTCGTTTGCCAGAGTCTCCATAGAAAAAAGCAGAGTGGGGGCAGCTCACAGCCCTTACAGCAGGCTGGTGCCCAGGCTGCAAGGAGGCACAGCAGGGCCAGGAAGCTCAGGCAGTGGCACACAAATGTCATGGTGATGGCCCCAGCCTACCTTCTTCAGGAACCCCAGAGCTGCTAGGAAAAAAAACCCAACCTTCTCCAGCCCTGACCAAGAACACAGGTATTGCACATGTGATATACGTTAATGAATTTGTATTCCTGTAATGTATGTTGATGAATTTATATTCCTAACCAAGTAAAATTCAGGAAAAGAATTAAATGAGTAAGAACTAAAATATCAGTAAAAAAATAGAGTAAACCCCTAGTACTAATATAACTCCTAATAATAACTCCTGTTAGCCAAAGGCTAACTAGGCACCAAAGGAATGCAAACTCCTACACAAACCCCCCCCCCCCACAAAGATGTCACAACAAACAGATAAGAGACAATGGTTATGGTCAAAGTCTGATACTGTCTTGCAACAACACAATGGAGTCAGCAGAGGAGTCAGCAGAACCAAGAAAGGTAAAAGTTCAAGCCTGATGAAGACTTCTTACTTCCTCCAAAGACCCCCTGAAGACCCCAATACATCTCCCCAGAAAGAAGACTCCGCCTAGATTCCACCCAGACTCCACCTATTATGAATATTATAATGAAATGAATATGCATAGAATTGTACTCAATATAAGAGAATGTCAAAGCTTTGATCGGTGTGTGTGAGGGATTGGGATTCTGCTCGTCCCCCGCACCCAGCGCTGCCTTGCTTACTGCAATTTTATTAATTAAACCAATCTACTAAAGAGAACATTGAGTCTTGATCAGTGGTCATTTTTATAACACACAGAAGCAACCATCAGAGTCACAACCATAAACACAAGCTCTGGGCAGGAAGGCTCAAGGAACCTGGCTCTTTACTCTCCTTGGACACAGACACAGCTTGGTCTGTCTCATGAAGCCTGGGCAGACACATTCTACTCAAAACCCTGCGATAGGGAAGAGGATTTTCATCTCGTTTCTTGGCGATTGAGAACTTGTGAGGCTTCACGCACACAGGAACCTCCGTACTTGGTACTGACGGAACCACCGAGATCTGGTACTCACAGGGGGCCGAAGGAATCTCCCACTTGAGCCGGTCTGAAGTCCTGCTCGACAGCCTCATCGTAGGGGATGCGCCGGGGGGTCTGGAAGTAGGAGAGCGATGCCACGGGGCACCGGTCCCCAAAGAGCCTGCAGTGGGAAACGGCGGGGACACCATTACTAAGGTCAGTCCTGGGGGGGGGGGGGGAAGGTCAGAGCCCACTCTGCTCCCCAACACGGCCCCTCCATCCCCTCCCCGCATGAACCCTGCAAGCAGAGGGGTTCTGCCGACCCTCCCGCAGCCTCCCCCGCGCCGGGGGGCAGCCGAGGTGTGCGGGGTTTCTCTGTTGGCCACCCCTGGAGGGGCGGGCGGTGGAGCCGGGGCAGCGGGCAGGGAGCTGCCTACCTGCCCCGCAGGTTGCAGTCGGTGAAATAAATCTCGGAAAGGAATTTCTCCACCCGCTCCAGCGCCGTCCGCCGGTGCTTCAGGGCGGCCATGGCGGACACAACGCGCAGGCGCCCAACTCCGAACCGGGCGGCACCGGGGCCGGGGAGGGAGGGAGGAAGGAAGGGCCACGTCCCCACCGCCCCTTTGGTTCCTCCTGCCCGGTCTCCCCGGCTCGGGGCTCGGTGCCGGGCCCGCCTGAGGGAACTGCGGGTCCCGGCGTTCGGTGTCGGTGCGGCCTGAGGAGGGGGCGCGGGGCTGCAGGGCTGGTTTGGGCCCTCCAGAACTCGGAACCAGGCAGCGAGTGGGAAGCAGGATCCGAGCACAGGTGTGAATCTCACAGGACCTCATTTTCCCGACCCCGTTTTGTCCCGCAGAAGAGCCCTAAAACTTCATGGAGGGAGGGAAGGAAGGAAAGGAAAGGAAAGGAAAAAGGAAAGGAAAAAGGAAAGGAAAAAGGAAAGGAAAAAGGAAAGGAAAAAGGAAAGGAAAAAGGAAAGGAAAAAGGAAAGGAAAAAGGAAAGGAAAGGAAAGAAGTTAAACCCTGATAGTTTAATAGAAACGTACTACAGTCAAGTGCAAAAATCACATGGATAGTTAGTGGGCGGAGGAGCACATTGCAGAACACAAAACCCAAGTTCAAATCGAAAAAAACCCCAAACAAAACCAGCCCTCCCTTCCCCCCCTCCTCCCCGCCAGATCTCTGCAGAGCTGGGGTGTGGGGTGCAGGCAGGATTCCCACGGGGGTACCCCCGGACTCCTCCACTCCTGGACACACAGGCACCGGCTCCTGGGACAAGACACCCACCAAGCAGCTTCCATGTCACTTCCAAGCTGGTCCAAAGTCTGCATCTCACCCAAGATACTTCGCTTCCAGAGCACCTCGAGCATACAGCAGTGGGAAATTGAGAGAGGGGGAGCACCTGGGAAACCTGTGGAATGGAAGAGGACAGGCAGGAGCACCTTCCTGCCTAGAGGAGAAACAAGGAGGGTAATTTATTGCTGGCCAGCTGTGAACATTTCTCATTGGGTTCATCCTCTTTCCCTCTTTCCACGGGAGGCTCCTGTTCTTGATACGCTGCCAAGGAGTAGTGGTCCCTCGGGCCTGTGCTCCCACCCCATCTCCCTGGAAAGACAGGCATCCCTCCTCCTCTCCCCACGGAAAGGAGCTCCAGTGCCAGGAGATGACCTGCTGTCTTGGAAAAACAAATCCCTGGGAAAGATGTGAGCAGCTTCCCCAGAGCCAAGGATGGCGGAAGCTGCTCGGGGGTCCCTCAGGACTGGCAGCACAGGTTTGTGAAAAGCTGCCTCCTTTGAGGAGGAAAGACAGTGCAGTTGTGTCCACTGTGGTTGACAAAGTCAGTGCTGACTTTTTTTGTTTTTTAAAATCAGAATCTTGCCCTTGTGGTTTAGTTATCTGCCAGGACTAAACTTCTGTACTTAAAAAAATATATCCCTTCTGTGGCTTTCAGGTGTGAAACATGCCAAGACCCACCCTATCCCCTCACACACACTGCACACAGAGTGGCTCTGCCCAGAACAGGTTTGGTGCTTCTGATGCTGTTTTCTCCAATACAGAGAGGGGAAAAAAAAGACATCAGCACAAGCAGCCCCAAGCTAAGTAGCTCAGCAACACTTCCCAAAGTGAAGGTCCTTGGAGCTGGAAGACAAGGTGGATACAAATTACCCACCAGGAAAAAAAACAAAAATTAAAGACATTTAAAATTATATAACATGTATTTATATATCTTAACAGACTGCTTAGACCTTGGTTGTGTTAACCCCCAAACACACGCGCTGCCTCTGCTTTTTCCTCTCAGATTGTGAAGCAAATCATATAAAATGGTGAGATGCACCCCCCCGCCCTCCCCTTCGCCACCCCACAAACTGCACGCTGCCCCTTGGACCAGGAACAGGGCTATGGGTGAGCGAGCGTCTTCCTCCAGTTAAGAACAAAGACATTATTTTTTATTTACAAAAAAAGGAGAAAAAAGTTTCCACACAAAAGCACTACAATGATAACTCCCTTTGGTAAAAAGTGTAATAAATGTCTCCATCGGTCTGTCTGCCGGTACTAATTCTCAAGCCACCTGGTACTATGGTACACAAGAAGCTAGTACAGTTATGCTAGCACATCAAGCATACTTCTTTTAATTAAAAAAACAAAACAAAAAACCAAAACAAAAAAAAAGAGCCCAAAAGGAAAAAAAAAAACCCAAAATTGACAATTTGTACATTTATTTACAAAAAAAAAAAAAAAAAGAGGGGAACGTTAAAATCGTGTTGTTCTCTGTTGTGTGTGTGTACGGACATGTGTGAAAAGCTGGTGCATGGCACTAGGAGAGACTAGTAAACAAGCAGGTACAAAAAATCCAAAAAAACAAAACAAAAAAAACAACCAACCAAACAGTTCCACTGGCACTAGAAAGGACAGACCGATCTGCACGGGGCGAGTCCAGCCTGGGAGGGAGGAGAGGGAGGCAGAGGAGCCCAGGGTCTGCTCCATGGAGCTGCCCCACAGCCCCACAAAGGGAGGAGAATCCGGTGGCAACAGGCACCTGGGGATTTCGGGACACATCCAAGCGGTCCGGTTCTCTTCCCTCACTTCTCAGGGGCCTCCGGGGAATCAAAAGCCTCAACACTGCTGGTGTGTATGAGCTCGTTGTGTTTCTCTGGGATGGCTCAGTTCAGAGAAGGGGCCTTGCCGCCCTCTGGGGACGCGTGCCCAAGTCCAAGGGCCGGTGGCCCGCAGTCCCAGCAGAGATCCGCGTCCCAGCAGGGAATCTCGCTGGTGAGAGGTTGTACCAGCCACGCACTAGTCAAGTGGCCATGTCACGGAGATACACAGTGAGGGGAGGAAGGCATCCTCCTCCTCTCCTCGATGCGCACACACACACACACGTCTCCCGGGCTCTTCCCTGGCCCCAGGGAGCTTTACGGTGTCTTGAATATCGTGCCGTATTTGACGCGGTACTTGTTAATGCTGACAAAGTGCAGGGTCTCTGTGTCACAGGTGGTGGTGCAGGGCACCAAGCCCTCCAACCCTTCGCCCATTAGCCACTTGCTTGTCTCGGCTGCCATTTCACGGGGCACGTGCTCCTTGGTCCATTTGTCCACCCAGGCCTGGAACCGCTGGTGCAGCCGCTTGCTCACTCTTTCGTGGGACTACAGAAAGGGGAAAAGGTGTTAGAAAAAAGGCAGCTTCAGCCCCCAAACTGCAGCGTTATGCAAAACTTGGCTGCTGGCTGACACAACTAGGGGGGATCAACAGCCCCGGGGAAATTATAACACAGCCCCCAGCTCTCATTAAGAAGAGGAAAAACTGATAATGGCCCCTGGGCCTCTCCTGCGAGGCAATGACAGTGGCAAAACAAACTCAAATACCAAAAGGTTTTTCCTCTTTGCTTTAATACAGCAGCTCTCAGACTGGGGATGCAGTACATCCCACAGAAGCCCAGATCAGAGCAAGTTCAACATGCTTTACACACATCAGGGGACCCAGCTGCTACGGAAAATGGGAGAACAAGGTCAGGTCTAAAAGGTTTGAGAACCACTGGACTAACAGAAGCGTCAGGAGAACAACTGAGCACACACGTTCAGTAAGAGCATCTGCTTAAGGGAGGTAAAATTCAGGAGATGGTTTAAAACCATGCCTTGAGGGCCACGGCTACAATCATAACTGAAAACAGCAAATAGAATTGAACTTCAAGAGTTAAACTTATATGTATTTTATTACTTGTTTTGCACAGCCCCGTCCTTCCGCTCAATCCTACCTGCTGAGCTCGCAGCAGAGCGGTCCTCCTGTACATGTAATCCTCTGATTTGATCACGTACACCATCTTATAGGAGTTCAATTTGAATTTACACTCCAGCTTGTCCAAGCTCTCCACGTTCTCCATGGATTTCTTACTGTTTCCTTCCTTCCCTTCCTTCTCCTGCTGTTCCCGACCACGCTGACACTTACGGATCCGCCTCAGATTCCTGCAAACCAGAGAAACCCTCTTGGAATTAGTGCTCACCCTTCTAGCAGTAGTAGGCTGGGTTTAGCTGGTGGGTCTGTGCTGGCCCCTCAAAGCCTGGCAAACAGCTTGGAGCACAACTGCCCATTGCAGCCACTCAGGCTCAGACCCCTACAACAAGCCAGCCCACTGGATTGATTTTATTTCTGGAATTATTGTGCCATCACCTTCACGCTCATGAAAAGCCCTGAGGTGCCACCCACTGTTTTCAGGTAGAGGGTAGCCAAGGCAGGACTGCTGAAACACCAACCCAGAGAGTCCCTAGCCCTCTCCTCCACCATGCCATCTCTCAGTCACTGGGGGGAAAGAGTCTGGGTTGGACCAGGCTTTCAGTATGACTCTACACCATGCTGCTGGGGAAAT
Source organism: Phaethornis superciliosus (assembly GCA_023637945.1). Taxonomy (NCBI): domain Eukaryota; kingdom Metazoa; phylum Chordata; class Aves; order Apodiformes; family Trochilidae; genus Phaethornis; species Phaethornis superciliosus. Next base: position 18,162,806 of record JAJQWJ010000012.1, read on the forward strand.
GATTTCAAGACAGCAGTGTGAAGGAGCTTGGTGGCTCTGCCCTCTATGCCAGGTACAGATAGGGTTCAGGGTACAGCCTCTCACCTTGGCAGGAAGACAGGTTTCTGGGCTAGGTGCTCCCGGAGCTCAGGGGAGGTAGAATCAGAGTTGACGTACCGCTCCACGTAGTCTGACCAGCGCTGGAAGAGAGCAGAGAGAAAACATCAGCCACTGCCTTCCCACCAAACAACATGGGACAGTCAAGGAGGCTAAGGTGGAAGTTACACGGATGAATACATGGTCACCTTTGAAGGCTCCATGTATCTTCCTCCCCAAAAACAGGTGCAGCATTTCTCTATATGGTTTTGAGGGGTTTCTAATACAGAATAAGCCAAGAGGGATTTGCTTGCTCACACCACTGAAAGCCTTACGGTGTTTCCTCAAATGCTTCTTTATTGCTTCCCCCACAACAACAGTCAACTGGACATCCTCATCCCGCGCATCTTTGAGCTCTCTGGACAAGCTGCTCTTACCTCTGCTTCTACAGGGTCATCAGAGTTCTCCTCTTCTGTGTCCAGCAGTTCAATGGTTAATTGAACTTGACCTCTGCTCTGAATGAACATCAGCTGTAAAGAAAAGGCAGGAAGGACTTCAGTAAGAGGATTCAAACAGGAAAACAACCCCTCCACTTCTACCTGGGGCAGAGGGAGGATGAACCAAACTGGCACAGTTTTAAGGAAAAAAAGCTGTGCTTCCTGCATGCCAGATAGCAAAGGGAAACCACCAGCCAAACAGCACAAAGTGGAAAACGAAAGTTTTTAAGATTTTTGGAAAAAAAAGCTTTTTGTTTTTGTTTCTGGAGTGGTGTGGATCTTCCCTGAGCTCCCCAAAAGAAATCTGAGGGCAAGAGAAGAGAGATGATACACACGGGCTTTTATCCAAAGTACTTTACTTGCTCAGAAAGGGTAGTTCCTGCACTTCAGGCATGGATCTGATGAGGGCAGGGCACCAGGTTTATTTATCAATGTCAGCAGTGACTTCCTACCCAGTCAGTATTAGCAGATGTCCCCCCACAGTCGATGAAGTTTGAGACACAAGAGAAATGGGAGCACTTGGGATAGAAAATTAAAAAGCGGTGACAGCAGAACAGCCAATGTGATACAACCCAAAGATGCTGTGGAGCACAAGGGATATTCATTGCTGTTACAGGAAATATATTTCTCCTTGAAACCCCATTTCCAAGAAGTGCTCACAGAACCATTCATCTATGTGCCAAAAGTTGGGACCAAAAATTTCCAGATTCAGAGCACAGAAAGCCCTCAGGGAGCTCTTGGGTGCAAGGCTCCTTTTTATAAAGGACTGGTGCCTCTCCCTCTTTACAAGGCAGCCCCCTCACTGCCTGCATGGTGTGCAGCCTGGCTGTACCTTGAAACAGTTCTCCTCAGACATGAGCTGCTCGGCTTTGCGCTGGTAGGCAGCCTCCAGAAGGGTACGAGAAGACTGGGAAGCCAGCAGACCTCCTGTTGCCCCATTGTTGTTCTCTGACAAGTAGAGGTCTGTCACCTGCACGCAGATCTCATCACTCACTATGTGCTGAAGCTGCAAAAAAGAACACAGGGAAAGTGTTCGTCACGGAGTATGCCACACACACACACACACACATCAACAAAGAACAGAAAAAACAAAGGTTGAATCATGGGTTTAAGCCAAGGAAAAAAAAAAAAAGGGCTGAAAAAGCACAAGTTTAAGGCTACATTTTTAGTAGCTTTTCCAGCTGCAGATGGTGGCTTCTGCTATATAGAAACAACTCTGGCTTATCTTTAATAAAATTAGCAGGTGGCAAAGAACAACTACTCAGAGAAAAACCTCTGGGCAGGAAACAGCCTGATCAGCAGCAAGGGAGGAGGAGCTAGAGAACTGTGACATACTCCATCCTTTCCAAAGCAAGGGGCTGGCTGCTGCTGTGTCTGAGGAGAGGGGTGGGAAATGTGGTATCAAATCCTTATTTTGTACAAGTTTAAAAATCAAGAGTGGCTCGGCTGTCTTTTCAATCAGTTAATCTCTGGACTGAAGTACCGCGCTTCTGAAAAGCAGCTCTACCCTTCTGAAAGAGAAAAGGCCTTTCAAGCCTTCCCATTCCCAGCCTCTTGTGTCAGTTTTTGTTCTTTATGGTACAAAAAAGAGTTTTTCCCTTGGTCACACTTTCTTCCTATGAGCCCAATAAAAAGGACTAGAGTTTAACAGTCAAAAGGAGCTACTCAAACAGGCAGATGAAAGAGACAAAGCTTTTTAGAAAAGGCATGTGCTGCTCCTACAACACTGTTGAAAAGAAGTTACTTGAATGCCATTTAATTCTTTTTTTTTTCCCAAAGATAAAGCAAAATGAGTCTGGAGACATTTTGAAATGGAATACTTCTATCTTAAAACTTCTGGAAAACAAATGGAGAACTCTGTGTTGAGAGAGGATATTCTCAACAATTCAAATACACCTGAAATCACATCTCCTCGCATCAGTGCTGGGTTAAAACCACCCAGAATTTCCCCGCTTATCTCTGAAATTTCCCACTTAAGTGTACAACCCCCCCTTCCAGTGCAGTCCTGGGCTCTCACTGCAGCAAACAACCTGGCTCCTTCCCCAGGCAATGCCAGCAGTCACCTGTCTGACGATGCTCTGGATCAGCTTGTCCATGGTGAAGGCAATGTAGGCGTGAATGGTGAACATCTCACGCAGGGAATCCTCGTATTGGGACGAGTCCATGTTCCCATCCAGGAGATTGCGCACCATGTCCAGGAAGGCCGGGTAATAATCCTCAACATCAATGTCCACTGCAATGAGGGAGAAGGGGAGGGAGATGAAGGCACCACCTCAAGGAAGGGTGCTTTGAGTTCTGGTCCTCAGGCCACCCATTCAAGCTGAAGAATTACTGGAATAAATTTCTCTTTTATAGGCATTTAAATGAGTCCTTTGGAGGCCACCGGTATTTTTATTATCTCTCACTTTCTAGCTCTGGCCTCCTCCATAAGCTTGTTATTTTGGAAAGACTTTTTAAGAAGCTTTTAGTTTAGGATCTCAAGGATACCTTGGATCTGCAAGTGAAAAATGAACGTTCTTATGAAATAACTGCTGCTTGTTACCCTTCTGCTGTCCGAGTCCCACATACCCAACACCTCCCCATCTCCTCCCTTAATTCAGTGCTGCCAAGGGACAACAAAAGATGTCCCCATCCTAAAGGATCACGGCTGCTACATGCCTGAAGAGACCGCTAAGAACACAAGTGTCTTCCTCCCCAGCCTCCCCCCCCAGCAGCAGTCACTCACTGGGCTCCTTCAGCCGCAGCTGGATGGCAGGACTGTCGCTTTTGTCTCTCTTTATGCCCAGCACTTCCCTCTCCCACTCCCTTTCCCGCGTCTCCTCTTCAATCTGCCGCTCAGCCTGCGTGCAGATCCGCAGCAGCCGCAGGCAGAGGATCTGATGCAGCCTCATGAAGATGTACCAGTTGCTGTTCACGTAGAAGAGGTTGTAGACCTCATCCATGCCCCGCAGCTTCTGGGCCGTCGTGTTGTTGAACATCAGCTTGGTTTTGGGAGGACTGCCCCCGACACCATTGTGCTTTTTCGCAGCCCCAGTAGCTTCATCCACATCCATTTCCTCTTCTTCCTCCTCTTCCACATCTGAGAGTTCACCTCGCTGAGCAAACAGCAGGTCTGGAATGAAGTGATACATGATCTGCTTGATTTTGTATTTGTCCTCTTTCTGGATTCCTGTCTGCCGCTTCACATGGTGGATGATGAGAGAGGCAGCGTCTTCCAGGATCTGCTTGTCTTCATAGGCTAGTGATAGGTGTGGGCCTGTGGGGACTCCAGCATTGTCTTCTGAAGCCTGCTCTTGCCTCTATAAATGAGAGAGACGGCACAAAAATTAGGCTCAGACACCTCTCTCCACCACAGACCCTTTCAGAAAGCTCGGCCAGTGGCATAGACTTCTGCTCTCAGCAGGCAGAACAAGAGGAACAGGAATCCTGAGGAAAAGGAACTGAAACCACGTTTGTAAAGAACCCAAGTTTGAGGGAAAAAAACTATTGGTCATCATCATACCTCATCATAGATGCTTTCAATCTCGTTGAGGAGACTCTTTGACCTCAGGACCTTGGTATCATTCTGCTTGAAGTTGATGCCCTGGTGGTCCAAGGATTTCAGGTAATACTTCTCATTCTGCTCTCGCCAGACTTTGTTAAATCCTCTCTGTGCTTCTCGCCACTCTTCCTCTTTCATCTTTAACCTTGGATCAAGAAAGCAAGTGTGAGAGAAGATGCTCAGAGTGGGACCTCTGTGTCTATTAGGAAAACCTAGGCATGTGGTTCCTGGCCAGTGTTGAGAAGACCTGAACTCCTTATGAAATGGGCATAAATGAAAGCCACAACAGTTATGCTTTACAGGAGGATGACCCTGCACACACTCTTTTGAACAAACTCCTCCGGGCTTCTTTCATGGATCAGTAACACCTCTCAGAGCCCTGAGACACAGGACCAACAGTCCCACAGAGATTACAAGTGGCTGGGAACAGTGTCTCCTGCCTACACATCTCCCTGAGCTTCCCCATGGACCTGCATCATCTGCTCCATTTTCTTGAGTAAGGAATCAGAATTGTCAGGGTTGGAAGGGACCTTTGAGATCATCCAGTTCCAACCCCCCTGCCATGTGCAGGGACACCTCCCACTAGGTCAGGTTCCTCAGAGCCCTGTCCAGCCTGGCCTTAAAAACTTCCAGGGATGGAGCTTCCACCACCTCTCTGGACAGCCTGAAGGGGAGACTGACAATGGAAACCAGACTGGGAATCTGAGGGTAGGAAATCTAACCCCACAGTCATGTCCAGCCACAGAATTTGGAAAGGACTGTCTTTTGGAAAGACAATCCACACAGTATTGACAGTTTCCTCATCTTATACATGCTGGGGAAGAAAACAAGTTTTAAGAGGAGACAACAAAAGCTCCACCTCCCTCCAGCTGAGTGTTTTTGGTTCAGAAGGATGATCCCCTCTTCCTAGGTGATTATTATGAAATACAGCAACTGACCAGCACAAGAAATGCATCCCTTAATTCACAGCCTCATGGAGATCACACCCTTTAGAGGCAGAAATGAGCTACTTTTACACAAACCTGCACGGTGCATGGTGCACTACCCTTTGGCAGACCCTCCCAGGGCACAGTGCTAGAGCTCTCAGTACCTTTTCAGTACGATGGGAACAGCCACGGATGGGTTCTTCCGAAGCCCATCGATGATGTCAGCTGCTTTGTCAGCATATATCCTCTGGAGAGCTTTGCGGTGGATCACCTCCGAAGTGCCACCCAGAGTGTTGTCCAGCCGGAATTTCGCCTGCTCCTCGGCAGACAAACGTGACAGTTTCTTCTGGATTGCCTCAAGGACGCGGATGGTTGCCAGGTTGGTCTCCAAGACAACATCCAGCTGAAGGGAAAGGTGCATTAGCCACCGTTGAATAGATAAAACATGATACTTCACAAAAGCTCGCGTTTAAGTGACACGAAACGAGAAGCCACGCATGTTTAACAAGGTGTGCTCAGGCAGTGGTTTTCACATTCAGCTGCTCTAAAATAACCCAATTATATTTTATCTGCCACCTAGATAACACTGCGTAAGAATTTAAAGGCTACCAGAATGATACTGTTGAGAAATTACATTTTCCGCCTGGGAACAGCACACAATTGACAGTTCCTCTACAAAAGGATGTGCCGAATCCAAGTGTATTCAGGTAATTGCCAAGCTAACTTCCACTTCAAGTCAAGACATCTATCATTTAACATCCCAAATGGATTGCTTTTCAGATTATTACAGGGGAATGCATGTTCTCCTGTGTAGCAAGAACAGAGAAGATGCATCGATTATATGCTGGTCATTGAGCAATTTCATCCAAAGTGGTGTGAACAAAGAGCTCTGCACAAAAAGCCAGGGGTAGGGATGGTAGCTTGAAGTGAGAGGTGGGTACACAGCTGCTGCTTCTTGCTTGAAGAGAACACAAGCTTTTTGGGTAAAAGATTTTAAAAAATAAAATGGTGCCAGACCTAAAAAAAGCAGATTCTAAGAAGCAGTATTAAAGGCATAATTATATCGAGTTTATTAACTGTTCATGGAACCCCAAGCTTTCCAAGACATGAATGAAGGAAATGCAATTTACCTCAAAACGCTCATCCTCACACCTGTAGATGTGCTCTTCATACTGTGTCTTCTTGGAGCTCACAAATGTGGAGTCTTCAGACCAAGATGGGAAGGAGACCCAGGTGTCATTCAAAACCTTTGGGGGAGACAGGAGGAGACAAGAGTCACAGTCAGTCTTGCCAAGGGGTCACGCTCAGCCACCTCTGAGCCCAGTCTTCTAATTTCCCAGTTGCAAAACTGTGTGTTCATTCCAAAGCCAAGACCCCACAGCATCCACAACAGAACCCCAACAGCCAGAACAGAAATGCCCAGGCAGCCTGAAAAATTCCTTAGCTGGAGCTGTGAGTAAAAAAGTTGCAAGGGAAGAGAAACAGAAAGGTGAAAGGAGCTTTTCCGTTACTTTGGATTAGTAAGCTGCAACCAGCTGGATCATTGTGTGTGTGATTCATTGTCACCAACACGGGGTGGTCACCATGTCAGACACTGCCTGGTTTCTACCCCCAAACAGGCTAATTAGGAATATAAATCCATTCCTTCCCTGACAAAGCAGCTGAGTACCTGCAGCTTTCACCACCTCCAAAACCAGATACAGAACATTCAACAAAACCTTAGAGGCCAAAGGCAAAGAAATAAGGAGTTTTGGCAGACAGACTGGAAAGTCAGGCCCAGTTGTCATAAACCTGAAGCCAGATCAACTGAGTCATTAGAGTCTCACAGGAGAAAAGTTTGTAACTGCATGAACAGAAAACACTTCTCAGAGACACGTCAGGACTTAAAAAAAACTGCATTTGCCTCTTCCCCAGGTTGTTTTTGCTGCCTTGCCATCACTTCAGCTGAACACTTATTGCCCCTGGGAACCGTGTGACTTGGTCACCTGCATTTTTCCTTCTCATCTCCAAGGGATTGTAAGGACACAAAAGCCGTGACGTTCCCAAACAGTGATCTCCTTATTATTTGTTGCGTGTGCAACTGCTGACTACAATTCATCCAGGGAAGGATTTCTGTGATTGTCCTCTCCTCCACTGAGTGCTCCTAAGCAACATGTTTATTAACTGGTCTTCAGCAAGAGTCGTGCTCACTCACCTCCAAAACATTTCCTTCAACACCAGTGAAGAAACAGGATCAGCCAGTACCATTGCCACTTTGATCAAGAGGTCATGACAACACAATAAAGGACTCAAGGAGTACATCTGATGCTGCAGCTGGTCAGGAGACCAGCTTTGCCTCTCACCCAAGAGGGCTAGGTCCCTGTAGGGACCTGGTTTCCCTCAAGACAAGGGTTGTCTTCACATGTCAGGTAGAAAGAAAGAAGCATGTGAAGCCTATCTGGGTGAATATGTATACGGAAAATGTGATTTTATTTTAAGATGGGACTAGAGTCACCTCTGAAAGCAGACCAAGTGGGAGTTTGGTTAAAAACGTGGCAATAATTTTTAATTACATACTGCCTTGCAAAGATCCCCAAAATCCCATTAAGACCATCCAGAAAACCAGTTTTGTCTTTTCCTACTGAGAGTGTTTAAGTTTGTAATCTTAACATTCTTTTCACACACACTATACTACCTAAACCACTGTTCCTATCTAATACCCCTACATTTGATTTAAGTAGTTAAACATTACAACTACTTGGTGGTGGTTTTTTTTTTTCCCAGCTGCTTCCCAACACCTTCCTGTAATCCTTTCCCAAGCACCACTGGAGAAGAGCCAATGCCAACCACCAAAGCCATGTGGGTGTTGGCATCTCCCAGCCAGCTTCCAGCATAACCCATTCCTAGACTGATGCCTCGCCCCGTGCCATGGCTTCTGGACACAATCCAGCTGTTTGCAGGAGTGCTGAGTGCCACGAGGAACACCTCAGGGTGTGCTCACCTCAGGCTCCAGCACGTCCTGCTGTGATCTGGAGCCAGGGCGGTATTGTCCATGTACACCTGGGTGGGGGAGCAGCATGGCTCAGTGCTGGATCCGTGCTCAGTGCTGGATCCATGCTGAACAGGCAGCTGCCTGGCCCAGTTCCAAGCCCAGCACTGGTTCTGGGGTGCAGGCAGCAGCACAGCTGAGCTGTTGCAGAGCAGACATGCCCTGACATCCCCGTGAGCCTTGTCAGCATAGTGCAGGGATACAAAATAAATTCCCCATCCTGTTCTGTTCTGCTTGGCCTTGCTCCAGCCCTCTAAGAAGGCTGGGTATGGGATAGGCTTCCTCTGCCAGGCAATTCCCATCCCAGAGTATCTTACCTCTTTACACAGGGGAGTCCTCCCTGTGCACTTAGGTTGCTGGTAGCTCTTGGGTAAGGCTCGGTAGCTGGAGCCCAGCCTTTTACAGGAGGCATAGTCTATCTCCATGGCAATCCCCTCGGTAGCCCGTTCCTTCGGATACGTCTCCATGTGAACAGACTCTTTATACCCCAGAAAGTTTTTAAACCAAGTGAACAATTCTGGGAATTTCCTAAAAATAAAATGAAAGAAGTGATCAGCTAGCTAAGCAGAAATCAAGTGGTGCCAAGCTGTGATGCTGAGACTACAGTTGATTGCTACAGCCAGCCCATGCCCAAGACTGGCCTCTGAATTACCAGTCTGGTGAGGGAGGACCCTCTCTGCTCAAGCCCACTTCCAGAGAGCCTGATCAAACAGCAGGCCAGTACCTGTTTGTCCATCAGGTGATGGTTTGCTCTCTCAGAGCAACTACAGTGCTTTAGGATGATCCCCTGGTATTGCCAAGGATACACAGACAAGAACTGATACATCCTCCACATGCCCCATGGGACAAAGAGCACCAGCTCAAAGTTTTCACTGCAGGGGCAGCACCCAACACGAGGTCACATCCAGGTCTCCCTAACCATCCTGGTAGTAAGCCCAGGACAGATCACCAGTTGTCTGCCAGTGTTCTTCACCTTAAAACAGACTTTTCCTTTCCAAAACCATCAAGAAGAAATAAAAAAGCAATTCTGTAACTACACAGCAAAAGGATTCAATGCTGAGCAGCACTACAGACTACACTGACCAGCATAAATTATGAAGAAGCCTTTGCCTGCCAGGCCCAAGCTCAGCTGCTTGTAGAGAAAAGTTTTCAATAGAATTTATTAGTCTAAAATACTTCATCTCTTCAGTGCCTCCTATTTCATGGTAAGCTCCAGCAATATGAGGAATTGAACCTGTTACTGAGACAAATTGATTCACTGCTCATTTACTGTTTTCTCATTGTGTGACAGAAGGTGATGTCCAACTTGAGTAAGAAAACTGTATGACACCTTTCCTAACACACATATTTCCCCTTACAGCCAGCACCACAAACAGAAGATGGGAAAAATCCACAATTTTTTGTCAAATGTTTCACCTTTCCAAGCTAAAGGCAGCATCCTACTGATGCCTGACTGATTCCAGTGGAGCTATGGAGAGAGTGGGAGCTCCTTGGGGCAGTTTCTTTGCACAGCAGCAGGGGTAATGGGGTCCTGAACCCAATTTACGTTGCTACTGCCTTCTGCCTTGGAATCAGAACTCAGTTCATAGGAAAAAGGAACATTCATCTTTCTGCCTAAAGTTGATGAGAGGATATCAGTTGGTTTTAACTTATTTAATACAGAGTTGTTCTGTACACTACCAGCAATTATGGAAGTCATAATTTGTATTTAAACTATAGTATTCCTTATCATTTTTGGCTTCATGACAGAATTCATCTGCTTTATGCATTTTGGAAATTTCAGTGAGTTTATATCAGCACTCTTTTTCTCGTGGACATTTCCTCTGTAATTAAGACAGTCCATCTTTTCCCAAGTGAAATAATCCATGATCCCAGAGCAAGAGACTGCAATCATGGGCTGCTAAATAACTGTGTTTGCTTTTCTGAAAAAGGAAGCAGCACAGCAGACGCTGCCTGCCTGCCAAGACATAACCAGGAATCTTTTTCTCACCTCCTCTCAGAGAAGGAGGAGACAAGGGCAGAGCAGAAGAGCGTGAAGTTGTAAGGGAAACTGAAGCAGGATGCTTTATCCTGCTCTAAGAAGGAGAAGTCTTCAAGTCTAAAGCATGTGGCACGTGCACAGTATTGGCCACTGAAGATCTTCCATCTCAGAGATGCCAGAGTCTGCACTGCTGTAAAAGGAACTCATGCAATCATTCAGTGGGGAGACAATTAAGCAGTGGCAGGCTATCCAGACAAAAGACACACCACCCAGCAGTGGAGGAAATGGGCAGCACAGGGGGACTCCATCTCAGGAGTATTGTGGCCCAAGAAACAACCCACTGCCTGGCTCCTACAGCAGTGCTGTACCTCCTCCTCTGTGCCACACAACCACCTGAGCTGACTGCCCCTAAACACCCACGTGGGTCCGTGCTTCCTTTTCTGGCTTTCCAAGGGCAAAAAACTTCCCACCTCACGTAAGGAAATGGGCATCACTTACCCCAGGAATGGAGAAACCAGCTGCACGAGCTCAGCCCGGGAGATGACCTCCTGGTTGAAAATAACCAAGCAGCGAAGGAAGTTTTCGTATGCTTCTGTGCTGCGCAGAGCTTTGCGGACCTGAGAGAGAAGAAAAGAAGTGAAGAGCTGCTGTCAGGGTGAGATCAAACTGTGTGTGCTACCACCGTCCAAGAGACCTGGATTTAACACTGTGCTTCCCACCAATCCACCCAGAGTACACATGAGATAAGAATGGAAGTCTTTAAGGGAGCTGAAGAGAGGGTAACTTGCCTGGTACATGGGGCCAGACAAACACAGACAGGAGTCATCTCCATAGTGGGCATGCCCTAAACATCAGCACCCACTGCATTTACTCTGAAGAAAGGATTTGGAAGTGAAGACTGAAATCCCTCAAAGAACACCCTAACAGCTGGATTACAAAATACTGGAATTGTGGACAATGTCAGTCATAACCGCAGCACCACAAACCCACCCGGGCTGCCTTTAAACACTGGAGAATATTGCAAGGGAGAGGCAGGGCCAAGAGACCCATGCCCTGGTTGATACCACTCCAGCCTCTGCCTGTGTTCCAGCTTGGGTTGTCACAGATAAACCAGCTCCTGTAATCCTTATCATCACAACACAAGGAAACCAAACAGTTCATCCCGAACCATTACCTTTCCCAGGAGAACAGTTAGCATCTCTGCCTCAGACAGAGATGCATCATCATTAAGATATTCGTCATTACGGTTGTAATTCTACAGCAGGGATTTCTAGGTTTACTCATGTTAACACCTACACATCCTCTGAGCAATAGATTGGTTTCCAGTTATCATTAGCTGGTCTACAGCCCACTGCAAAACACACCACATCATCAGGGAGCAGCCAAGGCTTCCATCAAGACATGAATATTACTCCAAAGGCTTGCTTACATTCACTATATACTCCCAACCTGAGCTATAAGGAAATGTATGGACATCTTAGGGAAGACATCGAGGTACCACTTGGAAACATCTCACAGATCCTTCATTTGTTCAGTGTGGTAAACCAGCAACAGGTAACAACTGTGCTATTAATTACATTTGTCTCTCAGGGAAAAACAGAAAACAAAACAAAACAAAACCCAACACTGCCATGAATCAGCTGCTTTGTAAACTGAGCTCCCAACACTGCAGGCAGCTGGCTGGGGCTGTGCAGACACACCGTGCTCATCAGCTGTTGGGATGGGGGTTTCATAATGGTGGGGAAAAGGTGGAGTGTGCATCAGGTGAAAAAACTCCCCTTCCTGCAAATAGGCTGCACGAGCAGTGGGTGAAGAGCTGGAGGGGAAAAGACACAAATATCCACATACTGATCAGCAGCCTTTCTAAAAAACCCACAACGGATCTGATTTTAGAGGTTTGCAGGGAGATATCCGAGGTGAAGTTGATGGCTGTTATCAGGGTGGTAAAACAGATCATATACTTCACTGCGATAAAAATCCCGTGTATACACATTAAGAACATAAATCACTGACATGAGATGGCTTTCTCTTAAGTCTCCCTTCTCACCTTCTCAAAGAAGAGAGATTCTGTCCCCACACCATGTTTGCTGGCTTCTGCCAAAGACTGGTCTTTCAAACCAAGCAGCTTCGGTTTCTTCTGTTAACAAAAAAAGAGAAAGGCAAGAAAAAAAAAGGGCTGTTCAGTGGAGTGAGTTGTTGTATCACTCAAAGGTTTCAGCTTCCTGGCCCATCTGCTTTCCAATAAAAGAAAGGTAGCTTTTTGGGAAGCACACTTGCACTAAAGCATGCACCACAAATTAAAACTACTGAAGAACAACACAGAAATCCAAATATTTTTAATATACTGTTGCATCTTTTCAGTAAGTAGTTGATTGAAACAGGCACGCTATGACTTATCTCATTTTTCTAACCAGTCTGCAAAATTACCAAATTAAATCTGTTTTTTTTTTCCTATCAGTCACACAATACTTTAAAGTCTTACACCTCATTAAAACTGTAATATTTCTTTTTCTCTCTCACATTCCACTGCAAGATCTTTTCTTTTCCCATACAAACACCACAATCTACATCCTCAGAAAGGCCAAAAGACTGCCTTCAAAATCTGGTTTACTTTGGTGCCTTTTATTGGAAGAGAAGAAAGGGCAGACGGGGAAGTAAATCACTGGATTTAAATGACACAATTACGTGTGCCAATGCTTTTCAGCACAAAGCAAGATACACCACCTTCAAATAAAACAAGCAAACGTACCCTCAACACATGAACACTAAGCCACCTGGCCACAGGACAATTTTTATTACACTACAAAGCCCCACTCTCTCAAAACCTGCGTCATTTTGAAAGGGCAAACTCTGCCAAGAGAATAATAATTCATCATTGTTATGATGAGGTTTAGTACAGGAAAGATGAGCAAACATGATTTCACCACATCTGCTCCAAGTTCCACTACAACAAAGCTTTCAGGCACACCTTTATCCGGCCCTCAGCTTATCTTCCCACGTGCCTTAGAAACACCACAACCAATGTTGGACAAATCTGTTTAGCAGTTTTAGAGACTTTATTCTTTCGAGCCAGTAAAGCAATTATTACCACCTACAGGTACAGGTAACACCACCAGCTTGTGATAATCAGAGGCAAAGCCTTACACTTAGAAAAAAGAACACCTCCTTTAAGGCCAAGCATCAGTTGCCACATTCTCAAGCTGCAGCCTGTGCTGCAAGGAATGGCACAGACCTGTAAAATGCACCCCAGTCCACCACAGCCTCCTGGACAAACCAGGGCTGTGGAGCAAACAGCACAGGCTCTTACCTTCACCGGAGGGGTTGCTCCAGTCCCCGAGTGCCGTCGGATCTGACAGCCATTCTGGTTGGGTCTTTGCTGTTTGTTGTTGAGCTGTGGCTTCTTCACCGTGCCACCGTGATCATTTCTTACCGATTCCACTTTCTCTGCAGTTGTCTTACTTAACAGCTTATTTAGAGACAAACCCATAAGATCATTAGAGCTGAGTTCCACGTGTGCAGGCAAAAAAAACTTATGCCTGCTCCTCCTAGCTCTCAAGGACCAATGTATTTTACTGCAGTCTTAGAATAACCCTTTTAGGCAAAGGGATTTTGTCTAGAAGACAAGATGTGGCCAGAAAACACAGTCTATCACCCTGACCCCATGCCCACACTCAGTGAACGATCACTCCAAAAAAACCCCAAGAAATTTGCAAAAGCAAATTTTCTGAACTCTGGCTACACACATAACAGCTTTCCACTAGGTATTTCAGTTCCACTCTCTCTCTCTCCAAGAGGACTCACCACAGAGCTGTTGGCATCTGGCAGAAACTGCCCGAACTCTGAGAGCAGATCCTCCTGGTTCTTGAAGAGGCGAGCCACCTGCGCATACACCTCCTGCTCCGTCAAAGCTGGCGTGTAGTTACCTCCTGCCTCCTTGGCATTACGCTGCTCTTTCTGTCACAGGAAAGAGGAGAAGCGTCAGGAGAAAGGACGCACAAACTATTCAAGTGACAAAGAATGAAATACCAGAGGTCTCAGCATTTTGGCTGGCCAGCAGAAGGCTGAGATTCAAGCCTCAGACAGACACAATTATTTCCCCACAGGTCAGAAAGGGAAATAACGACGTGTATACCCAAATCTGCATTGTTAACACTCACCTGATACGTATGGAGGATCTCCAGAAAGGCTTTGTAAATGTCTGGCTGTCCCTGGAACCGATTCTTGATCTTGTTGACATAGTTGATGGCATGATTAAACTCAACGGGCTGATTGTTCTGCAGGGATGGTGTGGTTCCCAAGGAGATTGTCACAGGCGTATGAGGTTGGACCGGTGGCGAGCGTGGTGATGCATATGGTGGAATGGGGGGAGTTTGCTGGCTGGTGGGAGTATGTGCCTGCAACTGGGATGGCTAAGAAGAAAAGAAGCCATGTTAGGAACCAGAAGATTCCATTATGTTTGCAATAAGGGCATTTTTATTCTGCATATGGAGCACACCCGGATGAAATCACCCAGCATCTGATGCCAAAGGATGAACCACATGGATTCATTGTAGAGATACCTCTGAGCTGGAACATTACAACTGAACGAAATCTCCTGCTACCACATCCAGTTAAACAACCTCTTCCCATAAACTGGCCCTGGATGACACTTGCTGCACTTCCTTGACAGACTGGTCTTTAAAAACAGCTACTAAACAATTAATCCCTTCACAGGTCTAGGGAATTTTAACTGTAACTGTCATAAGCTGAACATTTCCTAACAGCTGCTGTTAAGAGTCAAAATGAAGAAGTTTAATTTCACAGAACTGTGTTGCACAAAAGCAGGTAAATTAGGCAGAAGAAAACCATTATCCAAAGCAATGAACAGATAAGTTGTGGGCCAGTAGAGACTACAATTCATCAGGAACAACAAACACCCAGACCATTCAGGCTGTTGCTAGTAACAGCTGTTTTTCCTTGCTAATTGCTTTTGAGCAAAATCTGGTAAGAGACAACACAGTCTCAAAAATGTCACAGAGCCAAATGCAGAGGCACAGCGTGCTCCAACACTGCAAGTTAGCTTGACCCTAGTGAAGAATTCTGGGATGCATAAAGTAAGGCAACGGCAAGGGAAATTTAAAATTTCTTTCAGCATCAAAGCAAAAAGCAGGCAGGTAAGGCTCTCAGTAATTATTTTCAACTCAATAAATAAGGCACCTAAAAGCCACAGGAAAATTTAGCAGCAGTTTTGGGCTGGCCATTTTAAATGGAAATGGAAGTACTCAACTCCTCTCACCTTCCAGACTTCATAATGATTATTTCACGGAGTCTTCCCTACTGGCAGTGTAGGTAGCTGCATTAGGATGGCCAGAACCATCCCATTGCAAGACCCTGCCATTCTCACCTACAACTTCACCTGTCTGGTGAGGAGATCACACCTCAATATCTATCATGTCTCTCAGGTTCATTTTAAAGTTTCAGCATAAATAGTTCAGTTCTGCAGGATGATGCCACGGGGAGAAAACCACTCAGCCCACAGTAGTGAGAAAGAGACTACTAACTCTTAACTGAGAGCATTTACTCCTTCTTTGGCCTTGAAATCTGGTACAGGTAAGTTAATTCTTCAACACTCTAACTTTGCAAATCTTTTAGCACGTTTTTCTTCACAGGATGTTGCAAGTCATAACAATGTTTGTCTAGAGATCATCTTATTGCCACATTTTGAATCCTGCTGCTTTCTACCTGCATATTGTTGTTTGGTTTTTTTTCTCCTTCTCCAACTGTTAGCTAGTTATACACTTTAGAGATTAACTCTTGAAACTTTGGGGATTCTTTCCCTCCCTAAGGCTCGCAAATCCTACTTCATTTTGAGGCTGAAATACAGAAAATTTTACCTAGAGTAAGCTCCCTGAACACCTCTTAAATTATACTATAACACATAATACACCTTTGTCTAAAAGCCCTGGGCATCTGGAACCACATGCTATCTTTCACAGCAAGAGCAATATCTTTATCACATCCTCTGTTGTACAGGGAATTTTTTGTGACTTCAGTTATTCTGAGAGAAGATATGCAAAAGTCTGAGAGATTATACACTGCGCAGGTCACATGTGCCAAGGGCTTCAACTAGGAAGCCCTTCCTTCAAAAGTCAAATGTATTTCAGGGATCTTTTTCCTAGGGCTGCTGGATCACTCCCTAAGTAACACCTGGACATATTACCAGCTGCTCTGAGCAACTCAGTTCCTCACTGAAACCAACAAGACTTTTCCAGACCCTTAAGGTGGCTTATCTGAATGATTGCCAAACCAACTAGGACACATCTCAAAGTCTGAAAAGGAGAAACTAATCCAGCAGAAGTCCAACACACACAAGTTTGCAAATACTTTGAAAAAGCAGTGTGGAAGTCCTTTTTTTTCTCCCTGGCTCCATCCCCAAGGCAGCAGGATGCCTGTGTTACCAGTGTCTGTCATCCCAAGCCTCTCACCTTACTGATTTTGGCAGGCGGTGGCTGGGGCGCTGGCTGTGCTGGTGTTGGGGTTGATTGCGCCGAAGGCTGCGACTGATGCTGGGGCTGGGGCTGTGGCTGGGGCTGCAAGCCGTGAGTGGGGATCTGGTGAACCTGCCCCGGCGTTGTCACATTCACCATATCGTTGGTCTGCACCTCAATCTTGTAACCAGGTGGCAAGAAGGTGTTGAAACCCATGATCAAGTCTGGGTGGCCCTTGAAGAGCTGCGACACGCGGCTGATCACTCCTGGAGTGTCAATACTGAGGAAGGAGCAACATCAAAATGTCAGGAGCCTCAGAGTCCCTTTCAGTGGTCCACCAAGCTCTCCGCACCAGAATTTCCCTTAGGATAAGGAATTTTTCACCTTGTCACCCCTAACCCATGGAACAACACAATGACAGAGGGCTGGAGCACCTCCCCTGTGTAGCCAAGCTGAGGAAGTTGGGGTTGTTCAGCCTGGAGAAGAGAAAGCTCTGAAGTGACCTCGTAGCAACCTTCCAATATCTGAAGGGCCCTACAAGAAAGCTGGAGGAGGGCTTTTTGCACAGGTGTGTAGTGAGAGGACAAGGGGCAATGGTTTCAAACCTGAAGAGGGGAGATTTAGGTTGGACATTAGGAAAAAATTCTTTCCAGTGAGGGAAAACTGGAACAGGTTGCCCGTGGAAGCTGTGGCTGCCTCCTCCCTGGAAGTGTTCAAGGCCAGGCTGGATGGGAACTTGAGCAGCTTGGTCTAGTGGAAGATTTCCCTGCCTACCCAGGGGGGTTGGAACCAGATGATCTTTAAGGTGCCTTCCAACCCAAACCATTCTAAGATTCTATGAAATACGCTACTGAGCTTAAGAATGATATTAGAATTATTTTACTAGCCCAGAGAGCATTTTATATCTATGAGATCTGGTCCCATGTCTGACCATTATTAACAGGCAGGCAACCTGACAGCCCGATGAGTCGACTGTCAAAGCTGAATTTGTGAACTCCCACTTAAAGCAGAGATTTGGTATGAAATAAGGGATTCATTTAACTTCAGAAAAGCAAGCACACAACTGCTTTTACAAGTGTGATACTTTGCACACAAAAGACAGATTTTAACTCCTGCTCGGGGCTCCCATGCCCACATACACTCTTCCTAACCTGGAAGGGAAGACCAAACACAACCTGTTACCTTTGAGATTTAAATTCCTTCATAATATCCAAAAAGTCATTGTAGACCTGTGGCTGGCTACCAAACTGCAGCTTCACCTGGTCAAGGTAAGACAAAGCATCCTCCACCTGGAGATGGAACAGACAGGTTATATCAGCAGAGATTTGATTTCACCATCCTGTTGTTCTGCAAAAGAAGCATTATTTGAAAACACAGCTGTCAGCCCTGAACCTGGGCAGAGAATTAAGGAGTAAAATTAAAAAAAAAAAAAGATCATGAGCCTGGATAGTCTGCTACCAGCAACATTTGAATAAGAGATACTCACTCCCCACTCCTGGCTCACAAGATAAAACTGTACCAAAAAGAAACAAAAAGGAAAAATAACAAAAAAACCAACACAGATCAGCAGAATTACTCACAGAAAAAAAAAACAAACCAACACATACTCCAAATTTACCATCACTGCAGTATAAACAGAATTAGACTGGGTATTTTTCCTGCATAAGAATAAGCAGAAAATGGAAATGACATATTCAGCTGAGTAGCTGTCTGCCAGGTACACACTTGCACTTTTTGAAAAAAGCCAGACATTACAGTTCAATGTATAAGGATTTTGAAAATGGCAGCTGTGGGCAGCAAATTCTTTTACATCTTTTTTACAGCAAGAAGTTTATGAACCACTCCTGTACCAACATCAAATTTTCAGATGCCTAAAGTGAGAGACCAGGGTCCTTACTGCCCCCCACAGCCAGGGCACATGCTCATGAGCTGCAAGAGCTCCACAGAGGACCTCTCTTTCATCTGAAATTAAACGACAGCAAAGGAAGGAGGACTTCCACGTATTTTTTTGCCATCAGTTTCACCAGGAGAAAGGACCACACAGTTGGAAACCACTTCCATGGGTCTCTAGAAATGAAGTGCCTTGCGTTCAGCAAAAGCAAAGAGCCAATGACACAGTGGGTTCCACCAAAATGGGAAGAGACCTGAACCATATTCAGAAGCAAGTAAGAAACAGGCATCAATTAATATTTATGTGCCTTCTTGCTAGAGCTGAACCAAGTGTGGCTACTTACAGGGGTTATTTTTGGTGGAGTTTTTTCCTCTTTAAAGGATTTTACAGCACATAATCCAAGAATAGAGCCTTCCTTACCCCCAAATTACTCCCGCACGACCACCCACATAAGCCATGTGTTCAGCAAATCACCAAATGTTTTGGCAATTTAACCCATTCAGACAAATAATCCAATCAAAACCCCTTCCTCTCCCTTCCTGCCCGATCTTTCCCGAGCAAGTCTGGTTTTATTATTGCAATGAGGCAGTTTCAGTGGAAAGAGAAATCCCTCTCCACATTTAATAGTCTTCCAAACAGGCGAAGCAGCTAATCCTTGTCAAAAAAGCTTTCAGGAGGTCACTGTCTGGCTTTGCAGGGAGACCTCCCCTACACCCTGCCTGGAAGAAGGCCCCCAGTTGCCCCGGGATTTAGGTTGGAGAGGTTGCTTGACTTAAAAGAGTGACGCCCAGCGTTACCTTGAGCCTCTGGAACTGCTGCTGCCCCTGCACGGGGACGGCCGGCGGGGTGGGGTGCGTGTGGCTCTGCACCACTTGGCTCCCGTGAGGCTGCACCGGCGCCGGGTGGTGGTGGCCGCTGTGGACGGCTGCGATGGCGGGGCCGTGGCTGCCCGAGCTCTGCGGCACGGCCGACACCTGGCGAGGCAAAGAAGGTGTCACCTACGGCCGGGGCTTGGCCGCCGCCACCGCGCGCTGAGGGGAAGAGAGCAAGATCCATCTTCCCCCAGACCCAGGTACATGAGCACGATTTGAAGGGAGCAGAAGGCATCTCGACCTTTAGCCATGGCTGCTAACAGCCTTACTCCAAAAGGATGCCTTGTTTTCTTCAACAAGGATCCAGAGAGACCTTAAAAGGGGACAGCTCTCATCCTATCCTCCAAGCATGGGAGGCCCTCTCTGGAAATGTGGTATAAGGGGGGTTCTCTCCAGCCTGCATGCTCATCAGCTGCCTACTCACTAACCTGCATAAAATAAGATTTGAAGCCTGACAAGAGTCCATGCCCTCTCTTTTCTCTATGACATTTCTGTGTCTCAAGCAGTAACCTGAATGAATTATTACTTAGGAGATTCTACACTCAGTTTGGGTACTAGAAGTCCAATTGTGGCTCTCTGGCACCAGAGAAAACTCAGCTTGGTACCTATCCTAGAAAAAGAGGGCAACAAACAGGAGGCATGCATTTTTCAGGTCTCTTTCATACATCAAACCAAAAAGTCTCAATGAGGAAGACCCATTAAAAGGGCCTTTAAAATTAACCTTTTTTTGAAGTAAATTACTTTTCATTTTACACAGAACTAGTTTTTCATCCAAGCCTCTTTCAGATGAGATATACTTATAAAAATCCTTCTCATGAACAAGAAATGAACTGCTTGCTGACCCATCCAAGACTTTTTAGGAAGGACTGTCAGCACAAACACACCCTCTTCCAGTCCCTCCAAGTGCCCACCTGCAGGCTCTTCAGCTTAGCAGCTGCTACTGTACATATGAACAGCCCTTCTGCAGAAGTAAGGAAGCTTTTTAAATTGGTTGGAAACAGAAGTGCTGAGGTACTAACAGGTAACTGTTCTTACCTCTGCTGTCAGAGTGGTTCCAAAGAATGTTTATCAATATGGTGATAGGCACAGTATAAATATATATAGAGATATAAATATAAATTTAAAACAGGAGGCACTAGAGCAGCTCGCCAGCACAAGCACGAAGCATGCAATATGCCAGAAACATGGCAAAGATGAGCAAAACGGGAATGGCTTTTCCCTGCTCTTTCACTGGGAGGTGTCTCCAGCGCAGTCCTGAAGTACAGTTTTTTCTCTCCCCAGCTGACAGTGCCTTGCCAAGGAGGCAGGAGAGGGAGGAGTGCCACCTAATGACCCTGGGGTAATGCCACAATTTTCAATTTTCCTGAAAGTCTCCAATCTAAGTGCTGATCCAGTCTGTTAAGCTTAAGATCACCCAACACGCACCATCCCCCTGTGACAGAGCAACCATAAGTATAAACCATTCCCTAGTGAAAAAAAAAACAGAAAAATGGAGAAAAAACCCTGCACACACTTGCCTCTAAGATTCAGAGAACGTGACCCCAATTAAAGAATCGTGTTCAAAAAGGCCAGCTCACACCACATTTGTTCAGGTGGCTCTGAACATGAACGGAGCTGCTAAGTCCCAAAAAATGTGCTGTACCATAAGCACCTTGTCCAACCTTGGCTTTTCTTTAGGAAAGAACTAAAAATTCATCTCATCTCCAGAGTTCTACCAGGAAACGACACGGTGCAGGCAGCCCAGAAGCAGGCAAGGGAGGAGCCCACACACCTGGTAGCTGGGAGTTACGGAGTACTGGATCCCCGTGGCGGACTGCATGGTCTCTGAAACCGCCTCATACACCGGCGGCGCCGGGGCGAGCACGCGGTGCTGGTGTTGGAAAGCTTCGGTGCTGCTGGTGATACGTCTCTGCTGCGACGCATACACGGGTGACTCCTGCTCGTCCAATCGCCGCTTCATTCTGAACTCATGCTCGGGGAAGCGCTACAAAACCTGGTGAAAAACCCAAACCAGACCAATTAACAAACCAATTAACAAACGCAACGGGTTCGTCGCTCCCCCAGCAGCGCCCTGGATGCGAAGTTCACCACGAGGAGGTAGGGCAGGTTGCTGGGTGTTCATTTGGGGTACTGGGACAGCAGAGCAGCGTGAGGAGTCAGCATTCTGCGTGATGAATGCGCTCATGTTTTATCAGGAAAAACACAGCCTTGTTGTCAGAAACAAAATGCTCTGCTTAAAAGTTAGTGATTTCTCCGGTCACGCTTAAAGAGGCACCTGAATCACACAGAGATCCCAAGCAATGCACAGCTCGGAGGGAGGGAGGTGGTGTGACCTACACACAGCATGGACAAAGTTGCCTATTTGAAAGCAGGAAAAAAAAAACCCAAACATCCTCTGGACGGTTCAGGCAGCTGTGAGAGATGCTTTAAAAATGTGGGAGGAAGGTGGAAGGAGAAGGCACAGAGCAGGATGCACACTCAGATTTTGAAATCACAGTCCCTGGCACTCTGCGTGCTTGTTGGAGCTCTGACCAGCAGCTCTCCCACTTACACTCCAGTGTTTTTCTTCTCCAACACGCAGGCATCCTCCTGCCCTACTCCAAGTTGTCTTTATGCAACTTCATTTCACTTCAAATCTGACAGGTCACTTTGCTACTGCTCTCTTCCTAAAAGCACCATGAATTCTTCACTCTGTTTGACTGAACTACTCAACTACTCTTTTCTGCAAGCAAATTCCAGTGTTGATAGTTATTGCCACGTCCTTGAAGTCTTGACTGCTGTTCATCAAACCACCAGGTGCTCAAAAGCATTTTCAGCCTTTTAAGGAATTTGATGGACAGAGAACAGAGTGAAATCCACCCTCTTCTGTCTTTAATTCATCAGGACCTCTGCAAAGCAAGCCCTTTTCAGTTCCAGTGCAGTTAAACACATACGGACACACAGATAAACAGGAGGACACAAAGCTCCCCTAGAAAAAAAGACACAACAGCCAACTACAGAAAACCCCATCTACCAGATCAGGACAGCTTTTTCCCGGTCTGAATCTGTCGTTATCCAAAGAACCCAAAGATCATTCACCAACATCTCAAATATGTAAAGGGGAACTGGCAGGTCCAGCACAGCTCAAGGTGGGCTTGGGATCACAGGCTTTGTGCAATGAAGCACTTTCCCCTCCGTGTTCCTCTCTACGAGTCTCTCCTTGCACTTGGAGGGGGTAGGACAAGAAGGAAGATGACTTCATTTCTTTTTGAAGTTGCTCTTCAAGTTTAACCTCTCGGAACAGTCCCTTTTCAGGTCCCCAAACAGCCAGCAGGTAGAAGACAGTTGGCAGAGGAGGACTTCTCATTCCAAGTAAAGGCCAGAGCTTGCTAACTGGATCTTATTTACCAGTTACACATCCCAAGCAGGTCTGACCTCCAGCGTGCACTCTGAAAGGAGAGGTGCACACTCCAGGAGCTCATTTTGCTAATGGTGCCTGCACTGGTTGTCTTTTCATTCACCTGGGCTCTGCTGACAAATAAAGATCTCAGCAGGTTAACCTGGAGCTACTCCCCTGGAGCACAGACTGCACTGAGCTTCCTAAAATCCTCCAGGTTTATGCTAATAGGGCTGGTACTAAACTGAACAAATCTGGCTGGGCACCACCATCCCACCAGCAGAGCTAGCCAGGATTTTGTGTGAAAATAGGACGAGTAAAGTCTGGGCAAAGCCTTGGGGGCATCTATTTATAACCTGCTCACCAACTTGGACACCTTTCTGCTCCAAACACTGGTACCCCAGCCAGTCCTTCTTCTGGCTTTTCATCTCCCAGGCTGGTGCAGCCCTTCAACTTTCAGCAGTGCATCAGCTTTCCTCCCCTGCAGAAGAAACCAAGAGCTGCTGGTGTGCAGATACATAGAAGCAACAACCTCCCCCTCAAAATCACCTGAGATTTGCTGGAACAAAGCGAAACGGTTCCAGCAGGCTGCCCATGACTGGGGGTGCATGCATGCTGTGCACGAGGGGTGCTGGCTGTTTAGTGTCCCAGTCTTGTGTCTCCCTTCCCAAAGCAACACTCCACACTTGTCACTTTGAATGGACTTACCAACCTTTAAAGCAGAGGCTGTCTGAGGACAGAAGATGGCTGGAAGACTCACGTGCCCTTCCTTACGAGGATTAAAATGCCACCTTGGGCTGACCAAGGAGCCTTTCCCCCACGGAACAACCAAACATCTCAGCCCTGTGAGGCCATGGGAACTGTGGCACCACTGCAGATCCATTACCACATTCACACCAGCAGCCAGGTGTGAACACCAAACACATCACCTCTGGAAGCTCCTGATTCACAAAGACCAGGCAAGCAATCCTCCAGAAACCTAGTTTGCTTCATAGTCCAACATTAAAGCTTTTATTTAGTGAAAATTAAAACTCTTACTTCCCATCACCTTCACTAACTCATCTTGGACTCTGCTACTACCCAAGTACCTGCTTCAACTTTAAAATTTCCTATTGTAGTCTATATATAGAGAGAGAGCAAGAGTCAGCATTACAAGGAACAGCCAGTAGCATTAGTCAATCATCCCAGGTAACACCTTGCTAAACTCCTGCTGAGGGTCTGCATCCACCCTGTGAGAGTGGCTGGCAGCAGACTGACACTTAATGAAGACTGCTAATTCACAACCTTTTTAAACCCCAGCAGGGAGATGATCTCAGTACTCAGCAACACCATGCTGACTGCTCCCAAAGTACATTCACTTCCACACCAAAGTCCTCCCGATCTTGACCAGGCATCTTCTAAGGATCTCTCCCACTCAAAA
Organism: Phaethornis superciliosus; assembly: GCA_023637945.1. Taxonomy (NCBI): domain Eukaryota; kingdom Metazoa; phylum Chordata; class Aves; order Apodiformes; family Trochilidae; genus Phaethornis; species Phaethornis superciliosus. The sequence goes on from JAJQWJ010000012.1 coordinate 18,186,880, forward strand.
GCTGGAGAGCTCTGTGGTGCAGCAGCAAGTCCTACCCCTCCTAGTGCACTTATTTTGTCTTCTCAGATATATGGGTCATGCAGTTCCAGCATCCCCTTATGGCCTTTGACATGGACATTTAGAAAGCCCCCATTGAAACTTCATTTTTGGGGGGGGAAAAAAAAAAAAGCCCCCAAAATGCAGCAAGGACTGCACAAGACTAAAAGCAAGTCACAAATTTTAGGTACTTTCCTTCATTAAAATTAACCCAAGGATGTAGGGGGCTTATAAATACCTGCAGAGACCAAGTCCCACTCTGTGTTGTCCATGGGGAATTGCTCCCAGCTCCCCTCATTCCTACCCCAACTACCTGGGTAACTACAGTCAGAGTATGCTACTTTATGCCTACAGGAGGATAAAAAACTATTACTTTTTTTTCTTTTCCAAGGTTTTCAGCACTCCCATTCCCAGGGAAGGGACGCTGTGTAGGTAAACACCTCTGAACTTCCCACCAGTGGCACCTCCCAGCTCAACAGCTCTGCTACAGGGGGATGCATCAGGCAGACAAAACCACAGCCACACACGGGATCCTCAGCTGCCAAAGCAAAGGAAAAAAAATGTAACAAAGGTGCCTTGCATCTCAGTAACACCACCAGAATTCAGCAGTTCTGCCCTGCCAAGCTCTTCAGAGGATTCCCCTACCCACCTGCCTCACGTAAGCCAGCAGGACCCATAAATGTAAGTGGAGCACATCCCTTCCTCTGCAGGATCATCACGGAGAGAAGTGGCAGCATTGACACAGAAAGAGAAGGAACGAAGTGGGGACAAGGCTGGGTTCAGCTGGCAGAGCACCACACATTTCCCAGCTCTTTACCAAGTAAGATCTCAAAAAATCTGCAGTCTTTTCATTTTGGTTTTTCTGATCAGATAATGCCAGGGCTTTCTGGTATTAGAGATCAGCTGTTAAGCCAGTGTCAGGATCAAAGGAAAAACAAAGAGAGAATTAGAAGAAAGCAAGTGGAGAAGGTTTGCTGCCTTGGCACCTGTTGGAACCCCAGCATGCCTCTGGATACAGACCAGCTTCACCAACAAGTTGTGAAAGTGCCACTAGAGAGGATTCTGAACCCTGCAGAGAGAGGACCCTGCTGAAAGAAGGCAGGGAAATCCCATAGATGTTTCTTTTAAACTGCTGGGTTTTTTGTGTTTTGTTTTTGTTTTTTTTTTAATTCTTTCCTTTCACAGGAGAAAGGACTCAAAACTTGGGAGCAGCAAACCAAGCTTCAGCTCCAGCTCCAGACCCTGGAGGTGTGACTCCAACCCTGGAGCTGTCACAGATGTCCTGTGGGACAAGTTCCCTGTAGGATTTCAGTGCCATATATCACTGTGCCTGCTTGAAAGCAGCCAGCTCAGGTTCTGGCAGCACTGCTCCCTGTGCACTAACCCAGCCATACAACTTCCAGAACATGACCCAGCTTGTTCAGCAGTCACTGGTATATTTTTTGCAGGGTGCCCGGCTGCCTGGATCCCCTCCCCTGTAACAGGGGAATGAACCCCCAGCCCCCCTGCAGAGGGGTGCTGTACAGAGAGGAACATCCATGACTGCAGTCATCCCAAAGTGAAATGAGGTGTCCAAAAAAAAAACCAACAAAAACCCAACAAAACAAAAGAAAAAACCCACAAACAAACTGGGAAAAAAGCTTTCGGAGCAGTCAGGGGAGTTTTCTGTGACAGCCCATGGACCATACTCTTTTTCTATTTATTATTTTTTTTCCTGTTTTAATAAAAAAGTTACAAGACCCCATGAGCAGTAGCCCGCCCCCCAAGCCCCCCCCCAACAGACTGAACTGACAGTGATTATGGGACTCTGTTCCAGCTTTAACAGCCATAAAAGCTTTCCAGAAGAGCTGGAGAAGAGCAGAACAGCAATCTGGACAGAAAACGATTCATAAATCCTGGAAGCGTAAATGATCCCTCTGCCAATTCCAAGGCGATGCTCCCAGCTCCCAGCTTCCCAGCGGGAAGGGCTCCCCCAGCAATCCAGCCTGGGGTGGGGAGCAGAGCATTCTCCTTCCCACCCTGCTCCCAAAAGCAGGCTGAAGCAGTCAAGAGTTCCCCCAAACTTTAGCTGATTTCTGCCATTTTATGGGGTGGTATTTTTTTGGAGCTTTTCAAACACATTCATCCCCTCAACAAGAAGGGAGGGGGTGGGAGGGAAAAGGAAGAGAGACTTTGGGGGGAGAAAGCAATTCCCTTCTGCAAAGACCACCCTGACCTGAAAAACTGCCCTTTAAAAAGTGCTTTTCTGCTCCTGGAGCTCCAGCCAAGGGACAAAATTTTATGTGACAAGGGAATTTCCCAGGTGTAAATCAGTGTTAAGGTGCCATTTTATCCAACAGAACAAACAGCACAATATTTTCGAACACCACATATCTCTTTGAAAAGATTTTTTTTTTTTTTTAAAGAAAGGAAATACAAGTGAAGATGGGCAGACTAAAGCCTGGACCGAGCTGTACTCTAACGATTTGGGCCTTTCCCACTTTTTTTACTCACCCCACACACCTTTTAGTAGGAAAAGCAGCAAGTTAGGGAAGGAAAGCGAGCGGAGAGGTCACCCTGCAGCTGCACCGAGCACCGGGGCCACGTTTTGAGGGGAGGGGAGGGAGAAAAGGTTGCGGCTCGCTATAAAAAGCGCTGAAAAATTAATGGGAGCGAGAGAGCAGCTCTCCGGTTTCCGCCGATCCAACAGGTATATTAACCTAAAAACCGGGAATTTTGGGGCTCACCCAACGCTCCGCCGGGCGGTCCCGGTTACCGGGCGACGCTTCGAACCGCAACTTCTACGGGACGCGGGGGCAGAGGAAACCGGGGAAGCCTCACGCTCACACCCACCCCCCCCTCCCGGGCTCCCGGGACCCCCCCAACCCCCCCGGGGCGCAGTGCGGCCGGGGCCGGGGCCGTGCGGCGCGAACGGGCGCTGGCGGGGGGCGGTCCCGCTGCAGCCCGGGAGCGGCACCGGGCTGAGGGAGGGAGGGGGGGAGGGAGGGAGGGAGGAGGGGCGGGGGGAGGTGCCCGCCTCGCAGCGCGCCCAGCGCCCGCCGCACGCTCCGCCCGCCGCTCCCGCCATGCCGAGGCCGGGGCACCCCCGGCGGGGCGGGGCGGGGGGAGGCGCGACCGCTTGCTCGGGGCTCCTCGGGGAGACGCGACCACCGACTCCCGGCTCCGAGCCAGACACCGCCGACCCCCCCCCCCCCAGCACCCCCACCCCTCTTCTCCGTCCTCCGCCCCCCCCCCGCGGCACCGGCGCCAGGCCCCGCCCCCTACGGATGGCCGGAGGGGGCCGGCACCGGGCTCGGCGCCCCTAAGTCGCTCTCTTTCACCCCCCTCGTTTACCTCAAAGCGGGCCCTGGCAGCGGCCGAGTCTCCCTCAGCGGGCGGCGGGGCCCTCCCGGTCGGGCGGCGGGGGCGGGAGAGGTAGGGGGGGTCCCCGCGCCCCTCCTCCCGGAGCAGGGGGGCGGGCGGGGGCGGCGCCGGGGCCCCGGGCGGGGTGGGAAGGGGTGGTCTGGGCGGGAGGGGGGGGTAAGATGGAGTAACCGTCTCTCGGCCGCCGCGGCGGAACGCTACCCGCTTCTCTGTTCCCCGGGAAATCCCGCCCCTCCCCGTGCAGGGGGGGAGCCCCGACAGCCGATTGGCCGCGCCGCACGCCCGTCAGCGGAGCGGCCAATCGCCGACGCGGTCCCGCCCACCTCGCCCGCCCCTATTGGCCGCGGCCCCCAGGAAGGGGATGTGGAGAGGAAAAGGGGGGGGGGGGGGGGAAGGGGGCGGGGGAGGGGGAGGTGGAGGGGGGGGAGCGACCGCCGAAGAAAAATGTCCGTATAAGCAACGCGCCCCGCCTCCCCCGACACCCCATTGGCTGAGCCCGAGAAGCGACAGCCAATCGGCGGGCGGGAAGCGCAGGCGTCACGGCGGGGGAGCCCGCCCACACGACGCCGCTAGCCACGCCCCCCCAGCACGCAGGCCCCGCCCCCTCTCTGGGGAGCCCTTTTGTGGAATGTTTACATCGGCTGCGGCGACCCCCCCCCCCCCTCGCTTTCTCCGGGGCCCTCGCCGTCAACCCCGCCCCCCCCGACGCCGTTCGGCGTCGGGGGGGGCGGGGTTGACGACGGGGGCCCTAAAAGAAGGGGGGTGAGGGGGCGCGGCGCCTCTCTGCCTTTTGTCCCCGACCCCTTTACTTCCGGGATGGCAGCGCCCCACGTGGGGCGGGTCGGTTACACGTGTGGGGGGCGACACAGACGCACGCACGCACTGAGGGGGAAAAAGGGAGAGGGAGGGGGGGAGAGCGTCCCCCCGCCGAGGCCACGCCTCCTGTTCTCTGATTGGCTGAGGCGCGGAGGACACGCCCCCGCGCAGCGAGCGGGCCCCCGCCCTTCGTCTCCTCGCGGCGCCGCGCGCGCTTCCCGCCGTTGGAGCGCGCGGGTGGCTCCCTCGCCTCAGGGGCCGGAGGGGGGGGGGGGAAAGAAGGAGGGGGGGGGGGGTGCTGCATCGCGAAGGTAAAAGGGGGAAAAAGCCAAAAAAAAAAAAAAAAAAAAAGCAGCAAAACCACCACCAAGAACAACAACAAAAAGAAGTGCCGGGGAGGTTTTTAAAAAAGCAGCTGTTACCTACCCTCAACGCGCAGGCGAGGAGACCTGAATGGAGTACGGGGGGAGGATGAGGGGGGGAAACTCCCCCCCGGGCGGATTGGCCCCGCGGTGCCCATCGTCACCGGCTGCACCGCCCACCGGGAGGGGGGTGAGGCCTCAGCGGAGGAAGGCGGGACGGAGGTGCCCCCCCTCACCCCCTCCACAGGCCGGAGGGAAGCAGTGTCCCCGGGAGCGGCCCGGTCCCTTTGCCGCGGTTAAAATGCAAGCTGGGCAATGGGAGAGCGGCTGCCGGTTTTAATGAATTGCTAATTTTTTCTTCTTCTCGCAGGGTTTATAAAGTTGCGGAGGGAGTTCTTGGCTTCCCCTCTGCTGCGGGACCAACCCTCCTGCCTGCCTTCTCCAGAGCAAGGCTGGGGGGAGCCATCCCTGGCCTGGGATTACTTGTCATCCACAGCGTCCTCGGGGTGAGAATATAAAACACCCCCCCTCTAAACTTCTACTAAAATACATATTTCAAACATCTTCACTCGACGTCTAAAACTCGTGTTATTTCGTTTTTTTTTTTTTTCTTTCTAGCTGCTTTTCCCTTTCTCAGCTCCAGCTCCCCATTCTCACACACAGGTGTGGGCACAGCACAGAACCTCTCTCTCCTCTTTGGCTGGGAGCTGCAGCTCCGTTTAGTTGCTGAAAGGTCCCGGGCTGATTGACCCTGCTCAGGCTGCTATGCTGCTGGGGATGGAGCCTGGGAAGCTGGTGGCAGAGAAGGAGGAGAGCTGGAAGATTTAAGTGCTCCAGAGCCAAGCTGTTTCCCAACTCCCAGGGCTCAACACGCGCTGGGCAATTTACAAGCACTAAAGTAATCATAATTAGCAAGGCAGTGTGCACGCAGCCAAGAAAACCAGGAAGCCAAATGAGACAGGTGGGCACAGGGATGGCACCAACACGTTGGGGTTTCCCTCTGCTGGCTTGATGTCATTTCCAGCCTCGACTGGTGCTGTGGATATCATCCGTGGGCTTCTTTTGTTCTAGGATGTCCCCGCTGTAATTTTTACCGGTGGTAACTGACCTCCACCCCATCCCTCTGTGCCCTGCTCCTGCCTTGGCTGTCCCAGAATCCAGCTGAGCAAACACAGGTGCTGCTCTTCCCTCTCCCCCAGGAACTGTGCTGGCTCCAGGGTTCAGCCCATCTCGCTGCTGTTATCCTGCTCATCCAGCAGAGCTGCCTGCAGCCTGGTTATCTCTCTTGCTGGTTCTCACCCAGGACAGAAGCCCTGGGCAAGTCCTACCCCATGGTCTTCCCCCGCAGCACAGCCCTAAATGCAGTTTGGTGACCCCCCAAAGGCTTGCAGCAGGTCCCTGCATCCCCACGGATGGAGGCAGTTTGCTTTTGGGGACCTCCCTCCCTTTCCTGCCCAGCTCCACCGTGAGAGCCAAGAGGACTGGTCATTTATATTGTTGATTAAAAAAAAAAAACAAAAAAACCAAACCCAAACACAAAAAAACCCAACCCAAAAGCAAAAAACCACAAACAAACCCAAAAAGTAACAACAAAAATGTTTCTCTGAACAAGAGCAAAACAGGAACATTTACAAATACTTCTGGCTCTGGCTTGGATCAAGTTAATGTTAAATATAAAAAGAAACAAAGAAAACCCCAAAACAACCCCACTTCCCCCTCCCCCCAAGATTATAAAAAAATAAGAATATACACATTCAAAGAGCTTATTACAGTATAAAGTTACTGAGGCCCAGGTCCCAGCTGCCCAGGCAGCGCAGAGAAGCAGGAGCCGGAGTGGTGGCAGGGGACAGGGGACCAGGGTTGCTGCAACCCCCCTGAGGTCAGCTCACTGCCTCCCCAGGCTTTGGGCTTTTTATGCTCAGAGGTTTTCCAGCCAGTGCCTCGCTGCTGGGCTGGGCTTGCTGCTTCCCACTGCTGGCTGGGCAACCCGGAATGGTCCCCACCACCTCGTACCTAGTGACGCCCGGGGGGCAGGGGACACGGGGAGCTCCTCAGCCTCCTCCCCAACCAAAATCCTCCAGATCCTCCTGGGAGCAGAGCTGCCCTCTTCCCAGCCACAGATGAGGATGGGGAAGATGAGATAAGGAAAGGGAGGGAGGGATGCTGCTGAGCTTCCCCGTCCCATCCCGCAGATACCAGGTCTCAGTGAGGAGCAGGAAAGGGAAAAACAAGGAAGGGGGAAGGACAAGACAGAGCCAGGACCAAACTCACCGCTCCCTGGATCGTGGCGGTGAGTGGCAGGGCAGCAGGGACCCACAGGAGCTGCTGAAGGGGCGTGTGTACATATGTATGTTTATACCAGCCAGGGTGGGGTGCAGTGAGGATGTATTATACACACGGACATACAGACACAGGCGGAGGGGCAGGTAAGACTGAAGTAGGAGCCTCTTCCCGAACCCCAGGCCAGGGCACGACTGGAAATACAATTCCTAGGTCTTTACAAAGCCCCTCTCTGGATACATTTTAGATGGTCCCAACAATTAAAAAAAAAAAAAAAAAATTTAAAAAAATTAAAAACCAACCAAACAACAACTCAAAGAGAAGAAAAAAAAACACCTCCCCAAACAACCAAACCCTGCAAATACCACAGAGAGGAGCAAAAGCCTCTTCGTCCTCCACCCGCGGTGAGCGGCAGCCGCCGTTTGGTGTGAATAAGGCACAGTTCGACAGTCTTGGGACGGCAGCTCTGGCCTCACCAGCTCCGATGAGTCCAGGAAGGCAGGGAGGCAACTCCGGCAGCCCCAGGAGGGTGGGAAAGGGGTTTGGTGGGGAGGCAGCAGGTCTCAGTGTCCCGGCGAGTTCTTCTCCTGGGTGGCCCGGCTGTGGTTAGCGAGCAGCAGGCCCTCACGCTGGGCGTGCTCGAGGACGGCAGTGTAACAGAAATAATACTGCTCGGGGGTCTGGATGCTGAAGGCACGCTGGGTCCGCATGCGCAGCACCGTCTGGTAGATGTTCAGTGTCCCCACATCCTGCAGCTGGGACAGGCAGATGTCCAGGGCACAGAAAGTACCTGGGGACAACGATGGGGATGGCGTCAGTCACCGCAGAGAGACATCACTACCTCTTGGGAGGCAGAGAGTGGTGGTCCTCAGCCCCTTCAGAACCTCCCACAGAAAACCAGAGGCATCAGGAGAAGCAGGACAGCAATGCCCTAGATCTGATGGCTGCAGCAAATCTTAAGGACATGTGTCCCTGGTCAAACACACCATGTGGGTCCCCGGGATGGAAATGCCCCGGGGAGGCTGGACTTGCCCAAGCACTGCCCCAGCAGCTGGGTTACCCCATTACCTGTCCTGCCAATGCCAGCACTGCAGTGCACCACCACCGGGGGTCCACCAGGGTGACCTTTGAAGCGAGGGCCCAGGGCGCTCACTGCCACCCTCTGCTGCTGCTTCACAGCCCCTAGAAAGTCAATGAGGGTGGCAGCAGAGGAAGGGACACCGTAGTCCGGCCAGCTCAGGTACTGGAAGTGGGACACCAGCCGCTGCTCCCTGGTCTGGAGAAAAGCAGGTGGGGGTTAGACCCTCTCCCCTCTTCTGTCGCTGGCCACAGAAGAACTCTGGCAACCTCATGCCATCCCCTGCTAGGCCCCCGCACACACGTACCTCTGAGCTGTGGATCTCCAGGATGGTTTTCTTGTAATGGTTGAGGTTCTCCACACCCAGGTTGGTGATGGTCAGGGCCCCAAAGCAGACTTGGAAATCCTTCTCCAGGGGCCAGTACTGGCCGCACTTTCTCCTTCCTCCCTCCTCCAGCCTAGGAGCAGGAGGACAAGCTGATGAGGACACGTCCCATGCCACCTGACCTCGGTGCCTTAGGGATCCTGCAGGCACCAAACAGCCCATCTCTGATGTGGTGTCCCCACCCTGTGGGGCTCCAGTTGGCACTACAGCTCCAGGGTCACTGCAGGGAGCTCAGTGCTGCCCACCCAACATTTTGCCAAGGAAAACAGGGCCATACCCTGCCCAGGGCACTCACCGAGTTGTCATCACAATCACCAGAACATTTTGCTCCCACACCATGCGCCAGAAGTCACCGTAGGTGTTTTCCAGAGGCCCTGTGGGGACATCCTGGATGTCAGCCCAAAACCTAATGGGTTTAGGCAAAAATCTCTTCGCCCAGTCGCCTCCTGCAACTTTTCTGGGGGACCACAGCCCCTTTCCACAAGGACTGACCCTGGTGAGGAGCTACCAGCCCTGCCTGGAGCTGTAATCTCTGGTCACCCCTGGCTGGGGACTGGGTGGGGAGTAAATACACGTGGAGAAGAGGGGGGCTTGCCAGACAGTGCCCTTCTCCCAGGATATTCTCCCCTGCAGCCAGTCTCTGATTCTGGGCAGGGAGGTGAAGCCCACAGATGAATCAGGAGCAAAATAACCCCCTTGGGAGACCCCAGCCATACCCTGAGTCCCAATGTAAGCGTTCCTCTGCTTGTAGCCGTCCATGAAGCTCGCATTGATGTAGTCAGTCAGCTGCCAGGGGGGAAAAGCAGGCACAGCATGAGCCCCCCGGAGCCCCCGGACCGGGCTGCCCCTAGAGGGACCCCCCCATCCCCACCCCTGGCTGCCTCACCTCCGGGCGGCTGTATGGCTTCGCCAGCTTGACACGGGTCTGGTCCAGGCAGGGCACGTCCCCATACCGGTTCTTCTCCTGGTTGTAGGGTGCCCTGGGAAGCAAGGGAGAGGGAAGCAGGGATGTTTTCCAGGCGGGAAGGGAAAGGCAGCCTCCTTCTCGCTGCACAAGTCCCTGTTGCCTGGGCTCTGCTGCCATCACCTGGCCAAAGCCTCGGGAAGCAGAGTCCCGGCCAAATCCTTGTCCCTGCTGTCCCCTTAACAAGCTCCCCCTGACCCCCGGGGGCCGCAGGAGTTGCAAAGGGGGTTCACAGCATCACAGGGCTGGGGATCTGCACTGCTAACCCAACGCACCGCACCCCAAGGAGGCAGATGGGCCATGACCGAGCGGCAGAAGTGTGGGGAGGGGGAAATCACAGCTTTTTTGGAGACACCCCACCCTTGCCTACACCCAGCTCCTTTTTCCCCGACTCACAAAGAGCAGACGAAGGTGCCGGCCGGGCTCCTGCGACGAATATCTTCGTACTCTTCATAGATGCCCCGTTTCTGCTTGTGGCTGACATGATCCAGCAGCTCCTGGAGGGTGATGGACTTGGGCCCAGGGACGTGGACAGAGCCATTATCTTTGGGGGCCACCAGTGGCACCAGGATGAGCTCGTCCAGGGGGTCAGGGTGCCCGTTCTGCTGGGGCAGGAACCGGCAGTTCCAGCTCAGAGGGTCCAGTTTGAGGGATCCCCCCAGGTACTCGGGGAGGCACTCCTGAGGCAGGTGCTCCTTCAGCTCTGACATCTTCACCATCTGCACCTGCAGTAGGAAGAGAAGGAGAAGAGGTGACTCCCAGAAGGATGATGAGGGTTCAGTGGGGACAGGGATGCCAACAGTCTGGCACGATCCGGATGGAGCCTGGAGGTTTCCTCCAACAGCATCTTCCTCCTGCTCCGGGAGGGCATTTGGGGGAACGGGGGGGCAGCAGCTGCACCCTCCCCAACAAAGCCCACATCAACACTCGGTTCCAAATGGTTCCAAGCTCCCACCAAAAGCAAAGAGGCAAAGTGCAGCCCAGGGAGAGGTGAGGCTGTCCACCAGCTGTACCAGCAGCACCTGAGGACACTGCTTTAGGGACTTTGGGCTTTGCCAGGCAGGGCCTGAGCATAGGTGTTTCAGTTTCCCTTCTCTCCTGCATGCTCAGCAGAGGTTTCCTTTCCCTTTAATAATTTACCATCACCTCCACTGGCTACTGCTGACAGCCTCGCTGCAGACAAAGGATTCGAAGGTGATTTCAAAAGGGATTTAAAATGAAAATACCAAAACGCGTCAATGCCTAAGAAATTGCCTGAGAAAGCCTTAGTTTCCCAGGAATTTGGGCTCAGCACTTTCCAGCAGCAAGGGCTGAGGAGCACAAGCTGCTTACACCACTCTGTCCCAAACAGAAAACAGCCTCAACCCCCCCCCCCCCCACACACACACACAGGGTCCCAGGCCTGGGAGGGACCAGCACTCACCCTCTCCCGCAGCTTCTCCTTCAGCAGAAGGCTGATGATGGAGTAGGGCACACGAAACCACATGGGCGCTCCCACGATGAAAACCTTCTTGAGCCGAGCTGGGAAAGCACCCTGTAGGCAGGAGGGGTCAGATCCAGGCTGCCAGGGAGGAATCAGCCCCTCTCCATGCTCCTGCTGGGGCAGGGGGCATGTCCCAGCAGACGTGACAACCAGCAAAGGGACCCTGAGGTGGCATCTGAAGCATGCCGTGCACACAGCCAGGCAGCTTTTTATACTCCCAATATGGAAGCAAATTATTTCCTTGGAATTAGGTAGGCAGAGGGTTTGGCTCTGCGGGGGAAAGGTGAAGCCTGGGAGCTGGGATTTGTGCAGAGAACACACCCTGGCCAATATTTACTGTTATTTTTTTCCAGAGAATGGAGGAGGCATGAAATGCCAGCTCGGTTAAAAAAAAAATAAATTGCATCTGTTTTCCCAAAAGTGCTGCCAGCAGCTGTGAGAGGAATCCGGGACAGGGACAGCTGATCCCCTCCCACCCACGGGACACCCAGCCCTGGCTGGGTCCAGCATGGCAGGCTTCAAACACTGCCCCAGGGCACCAAGAGCTGGTGGTCCTCAGCCAAGATGTGGACAGCATGGTCTAACAGGAAAATTTACGCCCAAACCACGGGACTTCACGTGCTCAGTGAGCCCGTGTGACATCCCCAGATTCAAGGTCACCCCCAGCTGTTACCTTCAGCAGGTTGAGGATCTTCTTGCTGAGGTCCAGCTCAAAGTTGGTGTACTGTGAGCCTGCCATGTCATAAATGAACACCAGCCCGTTCCTCTGGGTTTCAAAACTGAGAGAGAGGAAAGAACATCAACCCTGCAACATCCACCAGAGGAGCAGATCTGCCCTATGCTAACCTCATCCTCAGCTTCCTGACCCCAAAAAATTCCCTCCCGTGCTTCCAGAAGGATTCACAGACCCAAATCTCACAGACCCAAAGCTCACTTCTGCACTTCCCAGCTGCACTCCTTCCTACAACCCTTATTTAAGTCTGCCTCATGTCTCAAGCCTGTGTCAGCTGTGATGAGTGAGTTCAGAAATGGAAAGAGCCCAGCAGGATGAAAGGGACCTCCCAGGTTTATATTTTTGGCCGGCCTCCGTGCTGACTCCTCCTCAGCTGAAGCCTGCAGCGATTGTTTTGCTAAACTGAAACCTGGACGTGAGCAGGGAAAAGCTGCAAAGGGCCTGGATCAGGGGATTTATTCCCCCTGCTTGAACCTCTCGATGGGGATGAGTTGTTTGAGTTCACACCAGGGAAACAGAGAATTTCAAGGCACAGGGAGCTGTGACTCCTTCTGTCCCCTCACTGGAGGTGGGACACCAGGAGGCACACAGACTCAGCTACAACTTCACCTCCGGGAATTCCCAGTCAGGGGAGGGACAGCACATCTCTACCTGGTGAAGCTTTTCAGAGGGATTTCACCTAAACCTCAGCTCCCAGCAGCATCACCCACTGGGAGACTTTGTGGGGCACAAAGGGGCAACTTTGGGACCCACTGCTTGGGACACAGCACCTCAGCAGAGGCAGGCTCACCTCTCCACTGCTCGGTCCAGCAGGTAGAAGAGTGCCTGGAGCACCACGTGCTGCACGCTCTTGCTGGGGTGATGCAGCTTGGCTGTGAAGAGGGCAATGGAGGCTCCAGAGGGGTCCCGCACACTCTGGCAAACAAACAGGGTCAGGCTCCTACAACTCCCAAAGGATACCCACGCAGAGCAGAGCCAGGACAAGCCACCTGGCTGGGGTAACCCAAGGGTACTCCCCCACCTACCAGAATAGTGAACTTGCCGCTGAGCAGCTCTGAGCGCAGCGGCTCCTCGTGTGGCTTCAGCTTCACGATGCCCTCCTTCAGACGTGTCTCCTGTGGGTGAGGAATCCATGTGATGGTCAGCACGGGCACCCCAACCCTCCACCTCCCATCAAGTCCCCATGGACCACGCAACCATCATGTCCCTGCGGGTCACCCTGCCCTCCTAAGAAAGCCCCAGCGGAAAAGCCTCTGCCTCATTTTCCATCAGAGGACTGCAACGGGCTGCAGCATGGAGTGGAGCAGCTCTGTGAGACCAGGATGGGAAAGGTGTCTCTGCAGATAAATCCTTTATATAGGGGGAGATGCTCTGCAGGCATCCCACAGCTGCCAGGAGGGCAGCCTGTGAGAACACACGCTGCTTGCAGGGGAGGGGGTTGGGGCCGGCGAGATCTCCATGGTGACTCACCCGGACTGAAAAAGTATTTTTCAGATGGATAAAAATCTCGTAACGGAGAGTGGGGAAAGAAAAACAGCAAGGGGAGGAGAGGGTCTTTTTGGGGACCTGAGATCTCTGGCAGAGAGATGGGGGGGACCCGGCTCGGCTCGGCTGGCTTACCCGGTAGGAGTGAAAGAGCTCAATGGCCCGCAGGACATCAAACTTGCGGGCCATGAGGAACTTGACAGCCACATTCCAGGAGAGCGGGGACACATTGTACTGGCCTGTCCACTTGTTGATCTCCTCCAGGAACTGCTTGGTTGCCTGAGGAAGAGACAAGGGGTGTGCAGTGAGATGGAGGGGAAAAGAAGGAGAAGAAGTGTCCCAGGAGTATCCCTGGTTACGGTGGTAGCTGCACAGTCCTTGGTGTGTGGGCAAGGCCTGATCATGGCTCAGCAAACCCAGCAGCTCCTTGGGGTGAAGTGCTACAGAAGTGCTGGGAAAGGACACTACTGGACATGGCCCAGCTTTCCCAGTGAGGCCAGTTTCACATGGCCACACAGGACCAGACAAGCAGCTTTCAGTCCAGGAGGGTCCAGAATGCTCCCCACAGTCCTGTAACATGCTGGGGCCACCTCACCTGAGTGAGCTCCCCTCCCAAAGCACCAGCACTGCATGCACCCGAGACCATGAGAAACCAAGACAGACACTTGTCCACTCCTAGCATTACTGGAGCAGAGACACAAAAGCCAACCTGCAGCCTTCTGGCAGGCTTCAAGTCCTTCCTGAAGGCAAGCAAAAAAAAAAACAAACAAAACCCCCCCAAACCCCAAAATGTACTATTTTGACAAGCTGCATGGGCTTGGGGTTTCTGAAACTCATCCTAATGGAAGCAGCTCTGCTTTCTGCTGTGTATTGACCCCCTTGTCCCAGAGATGCCTCAAGAGAGAAGGGGCAGCACAGTCCAGCTTTTCAGCAGGCACTGCTCAGAGGATGTGGGCAAGGACCAAGCAGGTCCCCGAAATGTCCCGCTCCCACTCGGGTACACCCCGAAATGGGGGTTTTCCATCCTCACAAGAACGGAGGATGGTGATGACAGTGTGAGGAGAAGGAGGAGGGAGGGTCAGCACTGAAGGATGGTTTCCGAGCAAGCAGTGGTGTTGGGTGTCACGGCAGAGTTACTGGGAGCTATTCAGCCAGAAAAGCTCTTTGGCGTTAATGACTTCCGAAGGAGGAAGCGAAGGGCCGGGGTTTATCGGCAGCGGGAGGCTCGTCAGAGGCAGGGAGTCCCTCTCCTGGAAAGCTTGGTTTGTCCCAGGGGTGTCTCCGCAGCCCACCTGGCATGGCACCAGGCATTTTTGGAAGGGGTACCAGCTCGCTCGCCTGCTGGAAGTGGCCAAGGTCCAGCCCTGACCCTGAGCACAACGTAGCCGGAAGCTTCCTAACACGGGATGGGGTCCAACAGAGTGACTGGGTGAGCACCAGCCAGAGGGAACTCGTGGAATTGGGCTGGGTCTGCTACCAACAGTGCCGGGAGGAATGCAAAAGTGGATTTTGAGAGCACAGCTCCAAGCCCTTGCAAAAATCCCCTTTAAGCATCAGGAGCCGTCCTGGTGTGGCCACGTGCCACCGTCAACCAGATTGGTCCCCTCAACTCTGAAAATGCTGGGGGCAAAGGATGGAGAGGAGCAGGCAAAGGGGAAGAAAAGGAGACAGGGTGGGAACACCCCCCCTGCCTCCCATCCCCACCTCCCTGCTGGCAGGAGCTTTTCCTGGGAGCTCGGATGCCTTTATCCCCATGGCTTCCTTTCCTACAGCCTCCACTTTGCCAAAACAAAAGCCACTCTTTCATGGCCCAAATTTCTAACCACTCCTCCTCTGTTGAAGAGGGATGGGAAAATAAATGGGGCAGTACAGAGACCCCATCTTCAGCATTAACGCACACATTCACAGTTGTTTTCCATCCACTCCCAGCACCCATCATGAGCAAGCCTGAGTTTGGTTTTTTGTTTTTTTTTTTTCCAAGGGGGAAGACTCACAAGAAGACCTCTGCTGCTTTGCAAGACAGCTCAGCTAAACACACAAAAACAATAACTTTTCAAGCTTTAAAAGGAAGGTTCACCTAGACATTGCTTGAATAGATAAGGAACACTTTGAATGTCAGTTTTAACATGATGGTAGTTCTTTATATGAAATGTAGTTTTTGCCAAGTCCTAAAAAAGTTAATTGTCTAAAAGTTGCATAGTCTATATTCACACCATTTATTTACTTTGATCTGAGGAAACATGCATTGCATAGACAACTTAATGCTCTGCCACGCAGGAGAACCCTGGCCTTTTTACAGCTTTCCCTTGCTTTCTCTGGGAACAAAACGAAATCCCAAACTTACCAGTGCCAACGTTCAACGGCAGGCGAGCCACAAGGTACCAAGCTGAGCATCACTACCAGCCACAGCTCTGACCCCCCCTTGCATGTTCCACTGGGTCTCACCATCGCTTCCGGCCCCACTCCTAGACTGATTTATACACCAGGGTCCCTTCAGATGCTGGAAACGAAACCGGTGACCCAGAGCCACAGCCAGAAACCCCATTCCTGCAAGCTCTGCAGCCCAGCATGGGGAACAATGCTGGGCTTTGGAGAGCTGGCGTCACCGAGGCCCCTGCTTTGCTGCGCCAGGGCAGGGTGGTGACAAAGCCACCGCTGCAGGGACACGGGGGCTCTTCAAGCCCTCCTCCTCCAGGCTGCGTTGGCAGCAAACCCAACCTCCTTCTTCAGCCTGCTGGGGGAAGGGGGGGAGGATATGTCCTGTGAAAATTGAAGATGGGCTGAAAAGCCACAAGGAAAATTGGTTTTATTCCTCTGGGATAGGCTGGGGAGGGAACTGCAAAGGTCCTATGGAGCAGAAGACTGGGATCAAGACTGGGATCAAGACTGGCAAGAAGAGGAGAGGGGTAAGTTCCCTCCCCTTAGATTGCTGTCAGTAACGGGGGAGAGTGGAGCAAGCAGAGGAAATCCTGATGGTCCCAAGGAGGACAAAGGGATGGCAGGAAGAGGACATCCCAGCCCCAACCAGCACTTACCCAAGAAAAGAGAGAAACTTTCATGACTTTGACTTCTGAGCATCGAGGGCAGCATCGAGGGCAGCCTTCCCCCCCCCCCAGACTGATGATCCAAACTTGGAACAATTCTTGCAAATATCCCTTCATCTTCTCCAGCCAATATTCTCACCCAGACCACCCATCTTGGATCCCTCTCCAAGAAGTGGGGAGCCCAGCCAAGGTTCTCCCTGAAGGGGCTGCTAAAAACTCCATTTGCTGGAAGCTTTGCCTCTTCTGCAACAGAAGGGGAAACACAAATCCCCCCCCTCCTGGAGATTTGATTACCCTGGAGGTTGGAGAGGGTCCAGTAATAAGGAGGTGTGGGAGAGGAGAAGCCAGGAGCACTCCCTTTCCCCACCAATTCCTCCGGCTCCAGGCAAGGGGCATGGGGGATTTGGGAGACCTCGAGGGCTTCGTCCCAACCCTCCTAAACCTCCCTGTGGAAACAGAGGATGTTCTAAAGAAGAAAACCAACCAACCAACCAGCAACCTGACCATCTGGTCCCTTCTGCCTTTGCACTGCAGCCCTCGAGGCTGATGTGACACCATGTCCTTGGCCAGAAGGAGGGGACCCGCGCTTTGAGGCAGCCCCGGCAGCGTGCCCGGCTCCGGCACCACTGCCCCGGGTGGGCACTCTTAGGGATGAGAAGGAAGGAGGGGAGAGACCAAGGTTGTTCTCGCCACCAAACTGGGTTCCCGGCTCCGCTCCCCAAGCCCAGCAACATCCTCCCGTGGTGACGCAAGGCTGGCGGAGGAAGCCGGGACGTCACGGGAGGCCTGGGGCGTGGGAAGCGTGTGCTCACGCATCCCCACGGCAGCCTGCCCACGGGGGGAGATCGGGGCACCAGAGGCTGCCGGCGCCCGGGGGGGCAACACACCGGGATGGGGGCCCCACGCTGCAGCACCCCGCTCGTCCCGGTACCCACGGCACAAGCCCCGCAAAGGCCTCTGGGGTGCGCAGCGGGTGGGCAGCCTGCGGGGATTGGGGGTTGTGCGTGGGGGGCTGCGGGGATGGGGGCTGCCCAGATTTGGGGGGGAGGGGAGAGGGGCGTGCAGTTGCAGATGGCGTTTTCCTTAGGGGACGACCGCCCCATTGGGGAAAAAAACAAAACAAAACAAAACAGCGCTGCAAATGGGGGTACCCAAAAGAATGGGACGTAGGGGTAGGGGGTAAAGCAGCTCACGGGGTCCTGCCCAACCCGGCCCAGGGAAAGGGCGCCCGGCGGGGACGTACCTGCTCCTCCTCGGCGCTGAGCTCCGCGGCCATGCTGCGCGACGCGGCCCCGCTGCCCCGGGAGGCCCGAGCCGAGCCGAGCCGGGCTGTGCCGGGCCCGGGCTAGGCAGCGGGCGCCCCGCCAGAACCCATCCCCGGGGACGGGCGGCGCTGCGGGTACCGACCCCTCCCGGTCCGCAGCAGGCTCGGCGAGGGCGGCTCCGCCCCGGGGTCTCTAACGAAAGTGCCGAAAAATGTAAAATAAATATTAAAAAAATAAATATATATATATATATATTCGTCTATATCTGGCAGCCCCCCGGGAAGTTTCGCTGGCCCCGGGGAAGCACGGCTGGGCTGGGCCGGGCCGGGCTGAGCTCCCCGCCCCGCCCCGCTCCGCTCTGCCCCGGCGGGGGCGGCGGCAGGAAGCGCCAGCAGCCCCCTCCCCTCCCTGTCCCTCCTCTCTCCTCCTCTCCCTCCTCTCCCCTCCCTCGGCTCGGCCCCGCGGGCGGGGGGCAGGCGGGCGGCCAGGGGAAGGCGGGGGACAGGAAGCTCTCCCCGGCGGGGGGGCGGTCGGGGCCGGGCTGGCGCTGGGGCAGCCGCTGAGCCCTGCAGCTCCCTCCCTCCCTCCCTCTCTCCCTTCTCGGTCTCTGCCGGCATCCTCCGGCGTCGGCCCCGCTGAAATGGTTGCGGGCAGGGCTGCCTGACACCCCCTCCCGGAACCGCCCGCGGCAGGGAGTGCGGGGCAGCACGGGAAGGAGCCTCTGCCTTCCGTCCTACTCGGCTTACGAGGGACTTCGGAGGAAACCCAGAGGCCAGGGTGTGTTTGTGCCAGCCCACCGCCAAGCAAAGCTCTCCGGAGCCCCAAAGCAAGCTTTTATTTTTATTTCAATACTGGATATGTGCTGAATCCCCAAACCGGGTGAGGAGCGACTCAGGGAGGCGAGTCCCCAGCCTGCCCCGAACCTCGGCTCCCCCAGCCTCGCCGGTGTTCCTGCCTTCCAGCCCGGCCTTCCCAGCCTTTCCTTCGCTCTCCTTCCTCCACAACCCCTCCTCTGCCACCCCTGTCCGGGAACGATGGTTGGTACTCGGATGGGGAGCCTTGCTGCTCCTCCGAGGGGGGTTGCCGGGCAGCAGGACCCGGCGACAAGCCAGGCCCCGGGACAGGGGGACATTTTGTTCAGCCGAGGAGGACTGCGCTGGCAGCGTGCCCGCAGCCGGAGCCTCTGCACCTAAGTCGGAGAAAATGGAAGAAAGGGCAGAGGGAAGCAACCCAGTCCCGATGCTCTATGCGGGGCTGGTTGTCCCTAAGCCAGGCCACGTTTGAGCTGCTCGCTCAGCTCTCCAGACTAAATTTCAGCCCCCCAAGGGGGTGACCCCTCCTCAGTCACCGCCAAGCTGCTGCCTGGTCCAGCTGGGAGCAGGGCAGGGAACAGCTGGCAGCGGGATCGCCCCCAGCAAATAAAACAGCAACAAACTGTGCTGGCCCCGGTGACTTCCGTTTAACACCCTCTCTCCAAACACAGCCTTTGGTTTCCAACAGGCATTGTAACGCAAATATTTATTTCTCCCGCCCCTCAGTTCAGGAAGGAGATTGAGGTCCTGGAGCAGGTCCAAAGGAGGGCAACCAGGCTGGGGAAGGGATCCAGCACAAGTCCTGTGAGGAGAGGCTGAGGGAGCTGGGGGTGTTCAGCCTGGAGAAGAGGAGGCTCAGGGGAGACCTCATCGCTCTCTACAACTCCCTGAAAGGAGGCTGGAGCCAGGGGGGGTTGGACTCTTCCCAGCCAACGATCAGCAAGACAAGAGGACATGGTCTCAAGTTGTGCCAGGGGAGGTTTAAGTTAGATATTAGAAATAATTTCTTCACGGAGAGGGTGATCAGACATTGGAATGGGCTGCCCAGGGAAGTAGTGGATTCTCCGTCCCTGGAGATATTTAAAAAGAGCCTGGATGTGGCACTCAGTGCCATGGGCTGGGAACTGCAGCAGTGGGTCAAGGGTTGGACCTGATGATCTCTGAGGTCCCTTCCAACCCAGACAATTCTATGATTCTATGATCATCTGGAGCTCCAGCTGCTTCCCTCCTGCTCTCCGTCGATGGGAGCAAGAGGCTGAAATTCGCAGCCCCTCTTCGGCTGCATTTTCTCCCTCCCTCGGACCTTCGAAGATGACAGGAGGGCTTTGGAAGGTTGCTGCAGGGCAGCAGGGAGGCGGTAACCTGAGCTGCAGCTTTCTCTGCCCCGAGGGATGCGCAAATCTTCCATCCAGCTGCCAACCTCCGGGCTTAATTGCCTGACGAAGGAAAACTGCACTGATAGGAGGCTGGATGTGGTCTCCCCCGCTGGGGCTCTTCCTGCGGTCCTTTGCAGCCAGGGTTGCCCAGAGCCTTTGTGGGATGGGGAGTACGAGGCAGGCTGGGTGTTTGAATTCTTCCCCCAGGCCAGTTGCTCCAAATGTTTAAAAAAAAAAAAGCAGCCATTTGAAAAATCTTACTTGCACCCGAATGCAAGGAAAAAAAAAAAAAAAATCTTGGCTGCACCCGAATGCTAGGAAGCTGGGTGCTGTTTGTTCTCCCCCAGCCAGCTCTGGCCCCAGTTGGGTCAGTTCACTGCTGTAACCAATAGTGGCAAGAGAGTCAGACGATTGCAGGCAGCCCACATGCTTGGCACAAAAACAAGGGCTTTTCTGGGAAAAAAAGGGGGGTGCAAGGGCAGGATACAAGTGCCCCTGCTATCTGCAGGCAGCCATTCACACCCTCGTATCTCCTCCTGGATACAGGCACTCCTCTGGGGGCATTTTAACAGCAGGACAGGGGGAGACTCCCCAGCACCCTTCCGTGGTGAGAGCCCTTTTCATCTCCCTCTGGAAAACAACCCGGGGATGGTGAGTACAATCATTTAATCTTTGCTCAAACCTGAGAAAAGCAGCAGGCAGTGCTTGCAAAGCTGGCTTGGGCTGGGATGAGGGGGGCAACAGTGGGGAGGAACCAAAGCACCTCGGTACATGGAGGAGAACCAAACCCCCTGAAGTATTTCCTCTGCTCCATTTAGCATCGTAACAGATTTTTCAATCCCTGTTTGGGAGGCACAGCACACACCCACCCTTAGGTAGCAGGAAGACACTCAAGAACTTGTCTTTCTGAGAAACCTTTTATTTGGCACAAATCAATGCTAGTGTTTCCCAGAGCACAACCATTCCTTCCTCCCCCTGCTGAGAAAAGCCTCAAGTCCAGGCTCTTGCCATGCTCATGTCGCACAAAGCTGTGCTGGGAGACAGGGCTTGCTCTGATGCAAGGAAATTCAGCTTTTCTCAGTAGCAAACTTCGGGATTTTCAGCAGCCTGCTGAAAATTTTTTGTTATTAGAAGCTGACTGACCACAAAAGTTTCATTAAGAAGGCCTCAGTAAACAGCTGGATCAAAGGCTGAAGTGCCCTGCTTTCCAGGGCCGGGGCTGTCGTTGGGGCTGGGGTTTAGAAGCAGCAGCTGCACCTCGGAGGTCCAAGCACTGTTCCTACCCTGGAGCTTTGCCAGAGGCTTTAACAGAAGCAGGGACAGGAGCTGAACCAGGAACCCTGCAGTGTGGGCACAGATTGTTTCGTTTCCCAACGCACGACTGCCTCAGCTAAGAACCAGACAAATCCTGGTGAGGCCTCACAGCAGCTTTGGAAAAAAAAAAAAACAAAACAAAAAACCAAAAAACCAGCACGTAGGAGCAAGGTACTTTTGTGCCCTTTAAACAAAACCATCCTATGATTACCTTTGCCCCCCTCTCAGGGAGCATGAGTGACAGTGAGAAGAGGGGAATCTCTTGCTGTCTCCTTCCCCAGCCAGCCTGTCCCAGCAGCCTAACCCTCCATCTGGCTCACTGCTCCTTCCCAGCCCTCTGGGGAGTTTGCTGGCTGAGGGGTAGACAAGTGTTCCAGCTCATAATGTCCATTCCTTGCAGCTGGGTGACCTTTTTCTGCTGCCAGCTTTTTACTCTTTTTGCTCTCAATGATCTGCTGGAGCTGACGCCCAGCATAGTCCGGTTTGGTGGTGAGGGGGGTGGTGGGCACAGAGAGCCCCAGGATTTCAGGTACCATGTAAGGCCGGAGCCAACCCACCAGCGGGGTGCTGCCAGGGGTGTAGTGGGTTTGCTTGTGATAGAAGAGAAGTCCATCGACCTAGGAAGAGGAGAGAGAATGAATGAATGAGTGAATGAAAGGCTTTTGCAGGTGGATGACAAAGTGCCAGACGACAGCACCAGTCTCCCAGCTCCCAGGCCAAAACTACCAGCTGGATCATTTTTCCTCAAGCAGTGCAATAAATAGCAGACAGGAAAGAAGAAACCTGCAGAGCTCCTGCCCTGAAAGAGCAAGCCCAGCAACCTCCGGATGGCTTTAAATCAAAGGCAAACAATTTCAGTCTGATGTCAGCACAGCCCAGTCCTTTCCTCTGCTCTCTCCCATCCCCTTCTGCTGAAGAGCCATCAGGTTTCCGAATAAAGCAGCTCACAGGAAGGCCACTTTACTGGATTAAGGTGATTTTAAATAATACATTTGGACAGTAATTAGTCCGAGAGTGTGACGCCAAGGAGCCCTGATTCATAATGCTGCTACAGCCCTTTCAGCTGGCTTATGCAAAATAAATTCTTTGTGCTTCCCAAGAGAGAATTTCTCCCGCAATCAAAGACAGTGAAGGGCACTCCAGGCTTTGAAGGTTTATGCCCTCACTCTTGTGCTGCTCTTTCCAACACTCTGCAGCTGGCTGATGTCTCCCCTCCTTCACCACCACGCTCCAGGATTCTCACCCTCCTCTTCCCCCACTTCCCAGGGCTTCACTCTTTAAGGTCAGCCCCTGCTGTCAGGCTAAGGCTGGGGGTGATGCTCCTCTGAGCTCAGCCTCACCAGCTCTTCAGCAGCCATTTGCCCATAATTGCAGCTGGGTGGGCAGAGGTGGGAAAAAGCAGCCACCTCAGCTGAGATATCTACAGCAGGACAGGAGCTCAGCAGTGAGCTGAGGCACGAGGGAGTCAAGGGATTGGGGTGATTCCTGCTGCCCTGCTGGACTGGGAGGCAGGCTGAGCAAAGAGCAGCATCTGTCCACCTCCAAGAGAGAGAGCAGAGCTTCTTGCATTACTCTATCCATCATTTTCAGTCACTGTTAAGATCTTGTAAAATAACCCCAGAAAAAGGGGGATTCCTGTGCTACATGAAACCAGAACAGTAAACATCATAATGAGTTTGTGCAACCCTCTGGATATCTAAAGTACAAAGCTTCTCCCTTCCCTTGCCTCCTGGGAAGAGCCAGATCCTGCAGCACCACCCCTGCACATTCAGACTGGGTTTATGGCACTTGGGATTTGCCAGCACCCACAGGAATGTTTTGGTAAAAATCAAAGTCTGGAAAGGCTTCTGCCTTCCAAACCACACCAAAGATCTTCCTCAGATTGAAGAATCCAAAGGAGTTGAGCCTGGTGGAGAGTTAGGTCATGTTATTTCTTCCCCTGATTTCTCTTAAGTTACTGCAATTCCCATGTTCCTTCCAGTTTATTCAGTCTGTTGGCCTGGTCCATCCCCTGAGACACCACACTGACACCAGCTGCACCAGAGCAGGGGCTGACACTGTCCCTGAATGACCAAACCTGGTGAGAAACTGGCCTGGCAAGATTTCATGTTTCACAGCCACACTTTTCAGGCTTTAGGTGCTTAACATTACAGCCATTCCTTCACAGTGGGGTTTCTCAGAGCTTTGGCTCACCCTGCCTTCCAGGAAACCTGAACCTTGTTGTGCTGGGGTATGTGAGCAGAACAGTAGCTCTTAAGATCCACTCCAAAAACCACTTCAAAAATTCAGCGCCAGTCAACCGATCCAAAGTCCACGGAAGTCAGTGGAAAAAAAACTTTCCAGTGAATATAACGGATCAGGTCCTAACTCAAAGGTTACAAATTTACCCTGGAGAGCCAGAGCTGAAAGCTCTGACTGCATCTGTTGCCACCAGATGCACGAGATCCTTTCCAGGATCACAAGATGCTGGGCCCAGGCACAAGGAGGTCTCTATTACACTGCACTGTCTATAGCAGGGCTGGAGTTTGCCTTCAGGAAAGCAGGAGAGACACAGTCAGACCAAGGCTTTCAGCTTAGTGGGATGAGCAACCTCTGCAGGAGCTGCTCCTGCTCTAGGGCTGAGCCTGGACACTCCACAGCAACTGCTGCAGCCACCAAAGGAGCTTCTGGCTCCCAGATGTTTGTCACTAAGACTGTGCTGGAATGTCACCACATCCTCCATCCTCTCCCACTTCAGTGCCAAGGCAGCCAGGACAGCCACCAAAAGCAGCCCAAGGTGTTTCAGGAAGGGCCTCACCACCACACAGAGCTGTGCCAGGTGACACACTGGCTGATGGTACATCTGACTGGCACAACAGGCTGGTGAAGGGACTCGAGCACAGACCCTATGAGGAGAGGCTGAGGGAGCTGGGGGTGTTCAGCCTGGAGAAGAGGAGGCTCAGGGGAGACCTCATCGCTCTCTACAACTCCCTGAAGGGAGGTTGGAGCCAGGTGGGGGTTGGCCTCTTTTCCCAGGCAACTTTCAACAAGACAAGAGGACATGGTTTTAAGTTGTGCCAGGGGAAGTTTAGGTTGAATATTAGAAAGAATTTCTTCACGGAGAGGGTGGTCAGACATTGGAATGGACTTTCCAGTGAAGTGGTGGATTCTCCATCCCTGGAGATATTTAAAAAGAGCCTGGATGTGGCACTCAGTGCCATAGTCTAGCAACTGCAGCAGTGGGTCAAGGGTTGGACCTGATGGATCTCTGAGGTCCCTTCCAACCCAGACAATTCTATGATTCTATGAACTGTCTGCCTTCCCCATCTCCCACAGGTCAGCAGAGAGGCCTGGACAGCACAACAGCACCGACCTGTAAAGCCCCTGAAGCAAACCCAAGTATCAGCCACAGCAGAGCCAGGATCAGCAGGAGCTGCTGGTTCTGTACCACAGCACAAACAGAGCTCACACTGTCCCCTCCACAAGATCCAGCAGCTGGAGGAGAGACTCATCTGAACCCCCACAGCCATCTGCCCCAGGGTGCCAGGACACTTCAAGACACAAATCCCTAACCCTAACCCTCTCCAAAATCATTGAGGGACTTAGCACCACCCTCCTTCCTCCTCACAAGACCCCAAATAGCTTCCACAGCCAGATACATCCACACAGCCCACCCTGGGCAGCAAGCAGTGGCCCTAAAACAGTCACTTTTAGGTCTGTCACAGGGCCAAGTGGAGGAGGGGAGCTGTGCTGCTCCTGGAGGTGGGGCAGGCACCAATCCCCTCCTCCTTAGGGCTCTCTGGAGCAGTCAAACCTGGGAATACTGCAGTTTCCACTCCCACTAATTAGTTTGGTAGGACACAGCCTGCAGCTGGTGACAGGGGAACAGCCAAGGGGACACAGCTGGCTCCAAGCACTGGCAGATGTGTAACAGGGCTGCCTCTAAGGCTGAGGTCCAGGCCCCTGCCTTTCTCTTCTCACCTCAAAAGGGAAGTCCGTGGCCAGAACCTTACAGAGGCTGTCCGAGGAGCAGGGGAAGTTCTGCAGGCCCACGAATTTGTACTGAAAGAATAAGAGAGGGTGAGGTGAAACAGCTGCCCAGCCTAAAGCAGAACAAGTCAGGGAATCAAGCACGGGTGTGGAGATAGCTAAAGGAGGAAGGACTTCCCCCAGTGCAAGATCCAGCATGAGAGCCAGGGGGAAGAATGGGCACCAGAGGAAGTCAGCAGAGAGATCTTGATCAGGGACCACATCACTGGACTGCTGACCTCCCTGGGTACTTGGGAGCTCAAGAGCAAAAACAGGCTCAAAAGAGAATCAGAGCAGCTTCTGAAGGGCAGGTCCTCTGGTGGCTATTAGCTCTGTGGTCCAGATACAACCACTGGCTGATAAAGTCAGAGACCACATGACAGGTATCCCCAGTTCCTCATTCCTTCCATAGCAACTGTCCCACAGGACAGACAAACCTCTGACATGATTTAGAAAAGCAGTTCCTAAGCAAACCCTGGATCTAAAGAAAATGACAGGACCAAGCTGTCTGTCAGTGCCAATCGTACCCCACCAGAGTAACCAGGAGCCCCTGCAGGCAAATCTGCAGAAATCACCAGAATGATCTATTTTGGGTGTTTTATCATCCCAGTTCCAAACAATCCCCTCCCTGGCATTTTACAAGATGGGGATGACAGACTCAGCACATAGACTCCTGACACCTTTTTCCCAAGCATGCTGGAAGAACTTTTCAGGAGAGCTGACCCTGAGATGCTCTTTTAACCAAAATAGAAAGCCATGACCTCTGGGCAGGATGCAAAGCAGACAGACGTCTGCTCCAAGCTGCTGGCTCAGCCAAGAACACCTTTCCACCCAGGAAATGAAAGCTGAAACACTCCCCCCCCCAACCCCCCACCACTTCACTAGGTAGTTGTGTCCTGGATATTCACACTGGAGTCAGAACAGGATGTCCTCCAGCTACAGCCACCCCTGCTGCCAACAGCAGAGCTGTCATCCTCATGATGCCTGAACTGCTCAGCTCAGCACTGGCTGAGCACACACACTCAGCCAGCAGGTCCCACTTTTTGCTATCCAGAAGCCAGGCTGCCAAACCTCTCATGTTCATCCCCCAAAATCACATTCCAAGCTGCTGGGGCTCCTAGGGACGACCTCCATACATTAAATCTTCAAAGGAAGATGTTTTACCCTTGCTCAGTGGGGACTCCACCTTGCTCAGGTGACAAACTGGTAACCAGCCTGACAACACCACTGACTAATTAATGCAGGAGGGAAGGATGAGGCCAACAAGCCTTTGCTCTTGCCTCCCAAGCTCACAAACATCCCTCCTATTGCACAGCCAGGCTGCTGATCAGCACTGCCCCTCCAGAAACCATGCTGGATTTCCATTCTGTTTTGAGAGAAAGCTAAAAACAACATGGAAGTTACCTGATACCCTGCAGCCCCATCTCCCTCAGCACTTTGGCTGAGAGGAAAAAAAAAAAAAACCAACAAAAAAGCCCCAAAACCAAACAAAAAATCCCCAAAACAACAACAAAAAACCCCAAAACCACAGAAAGAAAAAAAAAATCCAACCACAGTTGTTTAAAATGCTCTGTGGTTCTATTTCCATCCTGAACATGGCATCCCATTTTGTCAGTACACTTTGAAGCCTGATCTGTGAGAGGAATAAAATCAAAAAAGCTTCCGCTCATGAAAGAAAGTGCTGATGCCTGCTGAACAGGAGAGCTTACCCCATCCTCCTCCTCCTGATATGAGACAACTTACTGGATTGATTCTGCTTTTCTCTCCCAGCCCTTCCTCCTCTTGGATCTTCGAGGAGAGCCAGAAGAATCTGAAGTCTGTCTGTGAAAGAAGGCAGAAACTCTCAGATTACCCACCACACATCACCCTGCTGAGCCTCAGTGTCCCTCTGGGGGGACACACTCACCCTCCTCTGCAGAACCTGCCAGTGCCCCCAGCTCAGACACTTCCCCACCCAAAAATGCACCCAGTTATCCCAGCAGCCCTTAAGCTGTAGGGGTTACACCTGGTGCTCAGGTGAAATATCCATCCAAGGGCCCAGCAGGCTCCATCCAGAGCAGCTGATGGGAGAGGAAGACAAGGGTGGAGAAGGCAGAAGGGGA
Source organism: Phaethornis superciliosus (assembly GCA_023637945.1). Lineage (NCBI taxonomy): Eukaryota > Metazoa > Chordata > Aves > Apodiformes > Trochilidae > Phaethornis > Phaethornis superciliosus. Next base: position 18,213,786 of record JAJQWJ010000012.1, read on the forward strand.
AGATTCAGTACCTGACAGTCATAAACGGGGTGTCCTCTCCAGCACATCACATCAAGGATGTAGTAGGTCTGCTTCACCTCGTTGTAGATGCAGTCCAAGATAGAGTACACTGTGTGCAAACACAGGGAGGTCCAGACACACTCCAGAGACTGCCAGCCCCCACATCAACCCCCCCGGGTTACAGAGCTGCAGAGGGATTCCTTCATGCTAACACAAGGTGCAGCCACAAAAAACCTTCAGCCTGGAGCCCAACGAGGCTACAAAGGCAGCAGCCAGAGGCACAGCAAGCAAAGCTGTGTTTCAGAAAATGCCACTTAGCAAACAAAAACCCCTCCTCAGGGCAAGCACAGAGACTGCAAACGGGTTCTTCTTGCCTACAAGAAAGCTGGGGGAGGGCTTTTTACACAGGTCTGTGTGAGCAGGCAAGGGGAAGTGGTTTCAGATTTGAAGAGGGGAGATTTAGGTTAGACATTAGGAAGAAATGTGTTCATTTGAGGGGAGAGAGACACTGGAACAGAGAAGCTGTGGCTGCCTCCTCCCTGGCAGTGTTGAAGGATGGGGCCTTGAGCAACCTGGGATGGTGGGAGCTCTCCCATGCAGGGGGGTTGGAAGTGGATGATTTTTAAGGTCCTTTCTAATGCAAACTATTCTGTGATTCTGTGACTGCCAGAGGTATTGAGACTGATGGTTCTGTATGCAGCTTGTTGTCAGGAGAGAGGATGCAGCAGTTTAAGAGTGTCAGTTAACACTAAGTTAAGTAAAATGTATTCTTCTCTATGGATCTGAGACTGTGCACAGGTAATTATCCCCAGGGATCCACCAGCAGGCCTGAAGCTATAACCCCTCCTGGCAGCAGCAAGGGGCCCAGCCCCAGGGCTGGGGGAAGCTGTTTGGATCACAGCATCCAGCATGCCTACCAGCACGGGGAGCAGCAGAGGGTTCCCCCTTCCCTCCATCCCAAATCCCTCCCCAGAGTGGTACCTTTGTCACTGGGGGAGTTGTGGCGGTTCCCCCCGGGCAGCAGGGATGGGAATCTGTTGACACAGAAGCCACTCTTGGTGTAAGCTGCTGTTGTGCCCTGCAAGGAAACAAGAGTGTTCTGAGCAAGTGAGAGGAGCCAGGCTGAGGGAACACCTCCTGGTCCTGCCCCAGGGAGGGGACACACGTCCTGACTGCTGCCACTCACCCTGGATGCCACCACCAGCGCCCTCTTTCCCATGGGACACACCACCAGAACCCACTCCTGCTCCAGGTCTGAGGGGACATCGACCAGCCACTCAGACAGCATCAGCTGGGGAGAAATCCAGGGAAAAAAAAAACAAAAACCCAACAACAAAGCAGTTAGCTACAGCTCCCTGGAAGTCAGAGAAAACACACACCATGGAGGCCTTGCCCGGGTGCATTGTTCTGCTGCACCAGAGGGCTCCCTTCCCCCTCCAACCAACCTGCACAGCAGACCCCCCCCCCCTGGCCAAGGTCTTCTCTTGCTTCCCAGCCCTGACTGAGCTTCAGAGCACAGCACAGAGCTCAGAGCCCTCGCTTGGGCACCTTGGTCTCCACTACAGCCTCACGTCAGCACTTTATTTATTTGTAAGTACATGAGAGAGCTTAGAGAGTCCGAAACATTAGGAGTGAAGAGCCCAGAGAAGCTGCCTTCTTCAGAGGTTGTCCAGCTGAGCTCACCTGTGTGTCTTTTAGAAGCAATATGGCAGCCAAGGCTGATAAAACCCATAGGCTGAGGTTTCCTGTCCTTCTCAGTGTCCCAAACACTGAGAGACAGGGAGAGATGGAAACCTCAGTGGCTGCATGCTTCAGGGTGAGATACAAACCTCCCAAAGCACACAGGCAACCAACCCCTACCTGTCCTCCATCTGAAACTGGTGTGTCTGAGGGGCAGGAGAACTGAGCCCCAGTCCTCCCTGAGCACCATGCCGGGCAGGGTGACATTCCCAGCCTCACACCACCCCGGGCAGGGTGACATTCCCAGCCTCACACCACCCCGGGCAGGGTGACATTCCCAGCCTCACACCACCCCGGGCAGGGTGACATTCCCAGCCTCACACCACCCCACAGCCCTCACGCAGCTCCTCACCTGATTGGCGTAGCGCTTGGGCAGCTTCTTGCCAGCATCCACCTCCATCTCCTCTTCCTCTGCATCTTCCCTCTCCTTCTCCTCACCCTCGCTCTCCACCTCTGCCCAATCGTCCTCTGCCAGCCTCCTAGCATGGTTCACGTAGTCCAGCCGCCTCCTGGCGGGGGGAGAGAGAAGGAAACTGCCTGTCTGGTTCTCTCGCGGCAGGCAGGCCACGACCCCACAGCCCAGGCCCTCACACTCGGCTCACTCCCACGCAACCCGGGACCTCCCCACACAGGCCCAGGCCGCCCGACGGGGCCTCCCCGTTCCCAACCCCGACGGAGCTCCCTAGCTGACCCGCTCACTCACTCTTTCTGGAGGCGGAGGAGGCGCTGGCGGCGCTCGGCCTGTCCCGGGCCGCCGCGGGGCTTGTAGGCGGCGAGGCGGGGGTGAGGGGCGGCCGGGCTGTTGGGCGCTGCCAGGCCCACGGCAGCCGCCAGCGCCGCGCTCAGCTCCTCCATGGCAACGCCCGCCGCGCGGGGCCGTGACGCACTTCCGCCCGGCTATCCCAGGCGGGGCCGGCGCCGCGCAGCGCCCCCTGGCGGCGTGGAGGTTCCTGCGCGCACCCAGCTCCGGTCCGGCGTCTGCTCCCCTCCCCCGCCGTGCCTCAGTTTCCCCTCCCGCCGGGAGCGGGCGGGGATAGTCGGTCCCGGAGGTGGGGGCCGACACGGGCAGGGATGGAGGGGACATTGGGGGTGGGGATGGAGGGGACAGGGTGGGGGACGCCTCGGGCAGGGACTCGGGGGCAGCCGCAGGCAGGGATGGAGGGGACACCGCGGGGCGGGGGACACCGGAGACAGGGGACGTAGGGAACCCCTCGGGCAGGGGCGGAGGGGAGCACCCCCGGGCAGGGAGAAAAGGGACATTCCGGGCAGGGATCCCCGGGCCGGTTGCCGTGGGCCATCGGTCCCGGTATCCTCCTCGGTCTCCGCCGTCCGGTCCGGAGTGCGCTGGGTGTCCCCGGAGCCGCTGCCTGCAGAGGGCAGCGCACGCCCTGCCGTGCCGCCCCCGAGTGCGGGCCGGGGAGCTCGGCGCTGCCCTGCGTCACGGGAGGCTGGCGGCCAGCCCCTCCGACACCACCGGCACCGACACCGACACCGACACCGACCAGCGGCACCGGCAGCGCGCGGCGCCCACACCGGACCCGGGCGGCGGTACCGAGAGCGGCCCCGGAGCAGCCCGGGCGGCGACCCCCGGCCCCTGCCCGGCCATGCGGTGAGGGCCGCCCGCTCGCTGCCCCCCCGGTTCCTCCCCTCCCCGCAGGCTGCCCCACGGTACCGGCGCCGGTGCTGCCTTTCCCCTTCCGTCCCGCGGGAGATCGGCGGCTTTCTGAGGGGGGAAAACCCGCCCCGAAATAACGAGAAGAACCCTCCGGTCCCCCGGGAGAGGCGGCCCGGAAAGGCACCACCGGGATCAGCGGGAAGTTGGGCTGGGTTTGGGGCCGGTTCCCGGTGCTTTCCCGCTGCCCGCCGACAGGCAGCGGCGGGTGGGAGGAAATCGGGGTGCTCCATCTACAGCAGCCCCCAGAAAAGTCGCTTTGGATTTGTTTCCTCGCTGGCACCGGGATCTCCCCCTGCCCTGGCCTCAGCCGGCGGGACCCTCCGTGGCCATGGCCGAGCACGGGCCTGGCTCCCGCCGGGCCTCACATCCCGGGGGAGCGCCAGAGACGCCGCTGGTTTGACCGGGGAATGGTGCTGGGAACCGGGGTGCTGGGATCGCTCCTGGGCCTCGCTGTCACCTCCTCAGGGATTTCTCCTCCACCTTTTTTTTTTTTTTTTTTTTTTTTTTTTTCTTTCCCTGAAAAACCAGCCAAGGCTTTTCCCCACAGCGCCATCCCGGTGCCGGACGAGCTGACGGGCTCACCGGGAGGGTTCGGTGGCTTTTTTTTGGCCGCGGGGATTGCGTTAGGACGTGTGCGTGTCCATCCCTCCGACCCCGGAACCGGCCATGGCGCTGAAAGCCCGAGCGCTCTACAACTTCCAGAGCGAAAACAAAGAGGAAATCAGCATCCAGGAGAACGAGGAGCTCGTCATCTTCAGCGAGAACTCCCTGGACGGATGGTTACAGGGCCAGAACAGTCGCGGGGAGACAGGCCTCTTCCCAGCCTCCTACGTCGAAATCCTCCGCTCCCGCTCGGGCTCCAACTACACGGACTACTCGGGGAGCCCGGCCGGTTCCCCAGGGCACGATTCCTCCTTCTACACAGCCCCCCCCAACCCCGGCATCTCCTACCAGGGCAGTTTTGAGGATGACGATGATGATGATTGGGATGACTGGGACGATGCTTGCACGGTGGTGGAGGAGCCCCGGAGCGGACCGGGTACCAACGGGCACCCGTCGCCCAACCTGCAGTGCCTGCCGGCGTACGGCCACCACCAGCACGCCGGTTACCGTCCCAAGCCGGCCCTGGAGAGGCAGGACAGCATGAGCTCCTCCAAGAGGGGCAGCGTGGTGGGGAGGAACCTCAACCGCTTCTCCTGCTTCGTCCGTTCCGGGGTGGAAGCCTTCATCCTGGGCGACGTGCCCCTGATGTCCAAGATCGCCGAGGCCTACTGCATTGAGATGGGGTCCAAAGGGCCTCAGTGGAGGGCAAACCCCCACCCCTTCATCTGCTCCGTGGAGGACCCGACCAAGCAAACCAAGTTCAAGGGCATCAAGAGCTACATCTCCTACAAGCTGACCCCCAGCAACATCAACTCACCCGTCTATCGGCGGTACAAGCACTTTGACTGGCTCTACAACCGCCTCCTCCACAAGTTCACCGTCATCTCGGTGCCCCACCTCCCCGAGAAGCAGGCCACCGGGCGCTTCGAGGAGGACTTCATCGAGAAGCGCAAGCGGCGGCTGATCCTCTGGATGGACCATATGACCAGCCACCCCGTCCTCTCCCAGTACGAGGGCTTCCAGCACTTCCTCTGCTGCCGCGACGAGAAGCAGTGGAAGCTGGGCAAACGCCGGGCGGAGAAGGACGAGATGGTGGGTGCCAGTTTCCTCCTCACCATCCAGATCCCCACGGAACACCAGGACCTGCAGGACGTGGAGGACCGTGTGGATGCCTTCAAGGCCTTCAGCAAGAAGATGGACGACAGCGTCCTGCAGCTGACCAACGTGGCCTCGGAGCTGGTGCGCAAGCATGTGGGGGGCTTCCGGAAGGAGTTCCAGAAGCTGGGCAATGCCTTCCAAGCCATCAGCCACTCCTTCCACATGGACCCCCCTTACAGCTCAGATGCCCTCAACAATGCCATCTCCCACACGGGCAAGACGTACGAGACCGTGGGGGAGATGTTCGCCGAGCAGCCCAAGAATGACCTGTTCCTCATGCTGGACACTCTGTCTTTGTACCAAGGGCTCCTCTCCAACTTCCCAGACATCATCCACCTCCAGAAAGGTAAGAATGGCATCTTCTCACCTGATGATGAGCTCTCTGGTATGATGGCCCTGGGTGAGTGGGGTCAGCATGGGGAGTGGGATGGGGATGCAACGGGGAGATCCTGCACTATGCAATGGCAATGGGAATGATCATAGGGATGGGGGTGAGGATGGTGACTGTTGCCTGTGGCTCCCAGAGAGGCAGCATGGTTCCTGCTAGCACAGCTCCGTGGTCACCACAGCCCCTGGGGAAGCCCCTGGATAGAAGCTGTTAGGCCCAGGATCAGGTTCTGCCCCATGTTGTGCCGTGGGCTCCAGAACTGCTGCTGGCACTGGGGTGGTCAGCGCAGGCATCGCTTCCTCCGAGCTCAGAGATGTTGGCTCCAGGGTGACCTCCTGGCACCTCCTGAACGCGGAGCTGTGTCACATCCCCACCCACCACCACCTCTTGTCCTTTCTCATCCTCTCTCCTGGCCCAGGCTGTGGTGGTGTAGCCATCCATGCTCAGGCGGTACACGGCTGGACGTGGCTGTGGGTCAATCTGTGGGGCTGGGGGTGTGCAGGACCACTGAGATACGGAGGACATGTCCTTTTGTCCCACCAGTCTCACTGCACTCCCCTGGCTGAGGGGGGGACACACTAGACCTCTTGAGAACAACCAGGGCCAACCACAAGTACGTTTTCCCTGCCCTCCAATCCCAGGAGGAAGCACCCAAGGAGAGTGGGGCTCCCCTCATAACCCTTTGTCCCCTTGTTCTTGCTGGTCCTCACGGTGTTTGGGAGATGTGGAGGAGAGGGAACAGGCGGGACTGGGTGTCCCGTCGGCAACAGGGTATGGCACAGCCGGAGAGCAAGGCCAAAGTCCACGCAGTCCTCCCCACCCGCCTGCCTGCCCCGGCGTCCCTGGGTTTTGGGGACAGGTCGGTGTCCCTAGGGTGAGGCCAGGCCTGTCCCCGTGCCGGCATCCGGGGATGTTCCTGCATCGCTCCACGTCCTCAGGGGGCTGGGAAGGCAAAGTGGGAAGGGGAGGATGGGGTCCAGCCCTGGCTGTATCCTTGCTTTTCCCTCCCCACGTTGTTTACTGCAACGGGAGCAGAGGAGGAGCTGGATCCCATCCGGAAGCAAGGCTGCGTGGGCAGAGCGCGAGGCAGGATTTGGCCTCCAACCTTTTCTTCTTCCTCCTCCTCCTCCTCTCAGCTGGGAGCAGGGCTGGCACGGCAGGAGCACGGTGACCCCGGGTCCAGCGCTCCCGGCAAGGGGCAGGGAGAAGCAAAAAAGGACGTGGATCTGCAGGCCAGATTCTGCTTGTAGACAAACAGCTTCTCTGCTGGCGAGGGGGCAGGAATGCAGGGCCTTAGCCAGGGAGGATTCTTTTGAAACCGAGCTATAAAAATAAAGGGAAGGAGGGGGAAAATCTGGTGTCAGAGGGATGCTTTCCCAAACAAGCTCCAGCATCCTTCCCGCATCCTGATTCACCACCTTGAGCTGCACCCCTCTGGCATCCTGGAGCCCCCATCCTCCTGCTAGATAAATACAGGGCTGACTGCCCGGGGATGGGACACAGAGAAGGAGTTGAGGAGCTCAGAGTCCAGAGGGAAAAAAGGCTCCTGGTCTTTGCTTGCCTGGAGGAGAGGGATGGGGACTGATGGGCACGGGGAGGTGGCATCCCGGCAATGCACAGATCCCTCCCGGATAAATGGTGGGCAGCTCCTGGGCGCTTCTGGCTGTTCCTCTGCTGGGGCTGCCTGGGGACAGGGGTAGGGGAGCAGAGGGACCCCCGGATCCATCATCCTCTCCCCCTGCCTCCCCAGGCGCTTTCGCCAAGGTGAAGGAGAGCCAGCGGATGAGCGACGAGGGCCGGATGGACCAGGAGGAGGCGGACGGGATCCGCAAGCGCTGCCGGGTGGTGGGCTTTGCCCTGCAAGCCGAGATGAACCACTTCCACGAGCGGCGTGTGGCCGACTTCAAGAGGATGATGCAGTCTTACCTAAAGCAGCAGATCCTCTTCTACCAGCGCGTCAGCCAGCAGCTGGAGAAGACGCTACGCATGTACGACAACCTCTAACGCCTCCGCTTGCTGCCCCGCCGAAAGCACACGCTGCTCTGTCCGCCGCCTTGCAGGGCCTCCTCTGACTTTGACTGGCTGAGAACGAACGGGAACTCGTGACGCTAGTGACCAAATACCTTCGGGCTTTCTTCCCCATTCCTGGGCTGCGGTCCCGTGGGGAGGGGGCTCGCCCACGGGCTGGCCGTGCCGCCTCTTTTCCTGGGGATCTCCTGCCCCGCCGCGGGCCTGGTGGGGGCGTGGGGGTCTCACAAGAGTGGGGGACATGGAGGTGAGGGTGCCGTTGTCTCTGCCCAGTGAGTTTTAGCTTTCTAATACCCCATCCTCCCGGAGCAGAGAGGTGGGTACGTCCCAGCCTGCTGGGAGAAGACATCAAAGCGGTTGACATTTTGCACACTAAAAGCTTTTCTGATGGAAAAAGGAGAAGAAAGAGATCTTTATTTGGAAGAGGATGACTTTTTTTTTGTCACAAGATGTTTTCAATTTTTCGCAAATGTTTCTGCAGCGTTTTTACCAATAAGTTTTTAAATAGACACACAGAAGCGAAGGGAAATCTCCTTCTTGAGCACAGCTGTTGACTGGGAAAAGGGAGGGGGAAAAAAAAAAAAGGGAAAAAAAAGAAAAAAAAAAAAAGACCCACAGCCTTTTCAATAAAATTGTTGGTAGAAAAAACACCCACCTCCTTCCCAGAGATGTCTGTGGAAAATGGAACTGCTCCAGGATCCCGGGGAGCATCCGAGCATCCCCCGGCTCCCAGCCAGCTTCCGAAAATCCCCGTGCCATGGGCAGCGGGGGGCTGAGTGCTGAAGGGGGGGTGTGGGCACAGTGCTGGCTCTCCCCATTCTCTCTAAACAACCCACTGAGAGGCAAATCCCTCCCCCTCTTTGCCTGCCCAGCTTCCCAGTGCCGGGGCAGACAGCGGGGCTGGCACGGGGGCCTTGTTTTCTAAGGGAAATGGCTGGGATAAATCGCAGCGAGGAAAGTTAGGGCCATCTTGGCCTGGCTCCAGGGTTAAAATTAGCCCTGGCGTGTGGGCCAACGGGGTATTGTTAAATCACAGCGGCCCTGGGAATGCAGCAGGCTGTTCTCCCTCCTCCCAGAGCCCTCCATGGCCCCAGCCCGTGGGGACTAGTGCTCCAAAATCCAGCCAGAGGCATCGTGCAGCCTGCATCCGGGCTGGATGCATTTCCTCCTGCATCCCACAGCTGGGATGGTCCCCTTTGCTGTCGCCCCATCCCACCTTGGCCCCATCCTACCTCGGTGTCATCCCACGCCATTCCCATCCTATTCCAACCTCTTCCTACCCCATCCCCATCCCTTTCTGGCCAATCTCACCCCATCCCACCCCATCCTACCCTGGCCACATCCTCAGCCCCATTCCACCCTAACACCCATCCCATGCCATTCTCACCCCAGTCCCTCCAGCACCAGCAGCCATGGCAACAGGCCAGCCAAGCCTCACACTAACCCCATGGGACTCATGGCCTTTGTGTCCTCGTGCACTGGGTGACCGTGGTTGTCTTGACCCCATGTTGGGGCCATGTGCTGTGGGGGATGGCGTGTTCCTCCTCCCGCAGCTCCCTGCCTCCTGCTCTCCCCCAGGAGCACAATGGGCAGTGGGTTTGAGGCTGTCACTGCTGTCCCCGGGCAGGCAGCCAGCCTCTGGCACTCCAAGCAGCCTCCGGAGCTGTGCCGGCACCCGGCTGCAGGATCCCAGCTCCCTCCGAGCCTGCTCGGTGGGGGGAACACCCTGCCTGGGGTCCCCCATTGCAGCACAGCCCATGGGATGTCCTGGAGACAAAGCTTTGGAAGGTCTGATGCGGGGAGAGGGCTAAAGGACCTGGGAGGGTGGGAGAGGTGGTAGTGGAGTCAGGAAGGTGTGAGCAGTCCCATTGAAGGAGTTAATCCTCCTCGGAGCCACCTAAATAAACAATTGCAGATTTGGGCCCCAAACCCAGGCTGGTCACACCCTCAGCAAAGGCTGAGTGCTGCAAAGAGCTGCTTCTGCTCCAGAGCAGGGAGATGTCCCAGCACCCCAGGAGCTCATCCACCTCTCCAGCATTATCCCAGCACGGGAAGAGGAACAGGACTGAGTGCCTACAGGCTCTGTGCAATCCGTGCCTCAGTTTCCCCAAGGGTGGACCTCTGCTTCCTGTGGTCCTTTGGCACCCACAAAAGTCTCCCTACCCCACCAGCCCCCCCCATTTGTACCCCCACATCTGGACCATGCTCCCAGGGCTGGCTTGGCACGGCAAAACCAGCTTCCCCTTCACATTCCTATCACTGGGCAGCAGGTGGCTGGGGCCCTCCTTGCCCATGAGTGGGTGTCTCAGGGTCTTCCTCAGTGGGGTGGGTGGTGCCAGCATCCTCCTGCTGCCCCCTGCACCTCCAAAAGCATCCTGTGAAGCTCTGAGGTTTGGAGGATGGCACCAGCTCCTGTCATCCCTGTGGCAGGGTGCTGGGTGTTGGTGGGGAGGGGGCTGGGGGTCCTGCCAGGGTTTTGGCTGTTGCCTTTCTCTGGGGCACAGGCTGTTCCCTGATCCTTTGCCGGGTGATAGCAAGGAAAAAAAAAAAAAAAAAAAAAAAAAAAAAATAGAAACCCAGGACATGCAAGACCAGAAGGAAACGCCGGGAACACGGGGCAGGTCCGCTTCCTCCTCCTGCTTCCCAAGGCTGCTTCGCCTGGGAAAACCAAGGCCAAGGCACTGCCAGCAGCCCCTCCGGGGGATGAGCAACCCCCACAGCCAAACCCACCCCCTGGCTGGATGTGCTGGGGTGGAGGACCCAGTGGGAGACCCCTTCCCATGGGGATTATGGGGATGTGCTGGGTGCCTTCTGCCCCAGCTGGTGGGATGTTCGTCAGGTGCCTGCAGCAGATACCTCCACCAGCCCCAGTAATTTGGGATCAGAGGCCAAAGCAGCCCAAGAGCCCGACCCGGCTCCTCCCAGGGCAGGATGGAGCCTGCTGGGCATGCCAGGCTGCCAACACTGGGCAGATCCTCCCAGGGGAGGGAGCAAACAGGGGCAGAGGGAGACAGCTCCAGCTGCTAGCTCAGATCTTTTCATCACTTCTCAAATATTCCTGAAGCGTGACCCTGATTCCAGGCAAAGAATCGAGCTACAGCTGGTTCCCTTGGCCGGGGCTCTAAATGCTCCATCCTGCTCCCAGCCCAGGGCAGCTCTGGAGGATCGACAGGGCTTGTGCCAGGGGATTGAGCTGGGAACCTCTTCCAGCCAGGGCTGGCCAGACCTCCTCCTTCCCCTGCTGCTCTGCCAGGGGCTGGGCCCCCCAGATGGGGTGGGGGGAACGCTGGGGACATCCCTGTCCCAGCTCTCTGTGCCGGGGTGGGTGATATCCCCCCGGTCCCTGGGGAGATAGGTCCTGGGCTGCTGGGGAGCTGTGTCTCTGGGTGGGTTGTTTTTTGCAGGAGGGGTGGAGAAGCCAGGGTCTGGCTGTGGCTGTCCCTTCGTCATTCCTTTGGAGCTGCTGGGTGTGGAAATGGAGGTCAGGCTCAATATGGCTTCAGCTTAAATCAGCAGCCGGGCTGGAGAGCAGCAGCTCCCCTGGGGGATGCTTTCTTGCTGTCTCAATCTTCTCCTGTCCAACCTTCCCTCCACTTGCCAGGGCCTGGGAAGCTTTATCTCAGGTCATGGGGGGATGCAAGACCCCTGTCCCTGCATGGGCTGGCTGTCCCCACCTCTCCCCAGGTGTTCCCAGGCTGATGTGCCCCAGCCAGCTCTGCCCTTGGCACCAGGCGTGCTGCCAGCTGAGCCTCTTGGGCAGGCTGTGGGCACACCGAAATCCAGCAGGCACCTACCAGGGAGGGAGGGCTGCTGGCACTCCGGGGTGTGGGGGGCTTGGCATGCAGCCCCTGAGCCTCCTTTCTCCAGGTAGCAGCCAGCCTGAGGGCTGTCTCCAAGCTTCCAATGTGGGGAAGCTCATAGGAGGACCTAGGCATTCAGGTGAGGACCTTCCCCTGCCTCCTTCAGGAGGAATAGGTGTCCTCTTGCTCTCCCAGGAGACCTCTCCTCAGGAGCATGACCTGTGCCCCCTAAGGGGACACCAGGACATTCCTCCTGGCTCCCAGTGAAAGCCAGTGCACTGCTGGTGAGGGTCTGGGATGAGGACAGGGAGCTGGGAGCCCTGGAACTATGTTTGGTCTCCTCAAAACACTGCTTGTGTGAATTCGGGGTGGGGTTGAAGGTTCATGCACTTGCTGTGCCTCTGTTCCCAGGAGCAGAGTGGCCAAGGTGATGAAAAGGTCCTACAGGCTGCAGTGGTCCACAGCAGGGGAGGATTTGGGGGCTGGTGGCACGATCTTGCCCTGGTCCCAGTCCCGTGTGCCAGGCTGGGATGTGCTGGCCTGGAGCCCAGCTGGAAATAAAGTCCCTCCTTTGTTTGAACTCCATCATTTGCATGGCTAAAGCTCACGGGGAAAGGTTTCAAAGCCAAGAGATCTGATCTGCTCTGGGTGGATGCCCAAAGAAACCTGTTTGGCTTATTATTTGTTTGCATTTGAATTGGTGCCTGGAAACTGGTTCATGAACTGTGATGGACCCTCCTGCTGCCTTGTGTCCACCACCAAGCCCTGGTGTCCTGGGCTCCTGCTGGAGCTGTTACCCCCATCCTGGTGGTGGTGTTGATCCAGGAGAGATGCCAGTGTGGCAGGGCTGCTGCCTCCCTTAGCCGTGCAAAGTCCTCCTGGCACCTCCTGGCTGGCTCTGCTTGGTGCTGGCTTTGCTTTTGATAGGTCATTTCCTGCCATTTGGGAGGTGGTGGCAGGTAGGGGTTGTCAGCTCCATCCTGTCACACCTCCCTGAGTCACTCAGACTTGCTCACTCGGTCCCTGGGTGTCTTCTGGGTCCTCCCCTACTTTCTGCCACCCTACTTTTCTGGCACCCCTGGAACAGGCCATACGAGTTTGTGGGCACATCTAGCTCTTGCCAGCCAGCTGTGCACATCAGTCCCACCTTGGGAGGAGGGGAACAGCACATCTGCCAGCGCAGCTAAACCTCTTCAGCCTCCTCTTCCCTAAACCTCTGCAAGCCTTATAACCAGCTCAGCTGGCAAGAATGCAGCCCAAAGCCTGCCCAGCCCCCAGAAACCACCCAGATCACGGAGGTTCCTGGACCAAACCAGGGTGAGGAGTAGCTTTGTGTCATGTCCTGGTGGGGCACAGAGCCCGTGGTGCCCCAGGGAAAGTGGAAATGCTGCACCAGCTCCCGATGGCAGGAAGCCAAATGCCCCAGCCAGGAAATTTTTGGTTTAGGCTGTGGTTTGTATGTGCCACGGATGGGCAGGAGGGTGCTGGGCTGGTCCTGGTCCTGTCCCACCCTCCCTGCTGCAACCCCCTAAGAGCCCAAGTGGAGCCAGCAGCTTTGTTCAGGATTTAAACCCTGCCAGCAGAGCTTCGCCCCAAGGAACCACGATCCATGCCGGCGTTTTCCAGGTTACCCTCTGTCCTCCTCTGACCCTGAGCAGTGGATATTTCCCAGCAGCAGGAATACAACCACAAGCCTTAAAAATAACCTGCTTTGCTTTCAGTGCTCCTTACTAAATAGGCCACGTTCCTTCTATATAATCCCTGGGCACGAGGCGAAAACCATTCGAAAGGAAAACACGGTGGATGCTTTCAAGGGGCCCTGGGTGGATGGATCCCCATCCCTCGCCGGGGCTCTGTACTGAGTGAAGATCTAACTAAATGTGCTTGTCTGAACCTGAAGGGGAAGGCACAGAGCTGGGTTAATCTCGAAGAGGGAGGGGAGCAGTGACACTCCCTCTGTTTGGCAGCCAGAGGTTGTCCCGACCTTTTGGGAGCAGCAGCCAAGATCCTCCGCGGCGAGCTCTGGGCTGTGGTGTGGGTCACGCTGTCCCCATTTTACATCATCTTCCCCCCCCCCCTTTCCTGGCTGGGGCAGGAGGAGGGTTTGGGAGGTGGCAGGGTGTGGGTTTGGCACCCACAGCCATGGGCTGCCCAAGGGCTCCGAGGTGCCGGAGCTGCCTCCATTTCACCAACCCCACGGGGCAGGTCGGGGCTGGGGCACACACGATGTGAGGGGACACGGGGCTGCTGCCTGCCTGCACCCCAAGGGCTGTGGGGTGGAGCAGGGAAGGTGTGGTTTGCTGCTCGGCAAACATTCAGCACCATAAATGCAGGTGGGAAAACTGCTGGCGTGGACCCAGCAAACATCCCAGCTCTGCCAGAGCCTCGGATCAGAACCACCCCGCGGGCAGGTTTGGAAGGACTGGTGCCCTGACCCCGCGGGTGGGTTTTACCCTGGGTGAGAGGGTGCAAGTGTGACACAGCCCCTCCAGTCCCAGCGGTTCGGTTCTGGTTCCCATGGAGCAGGATGAGGCCCATGATGGGCTTCCCAGCTGTAGCAACGCTGGGTATTATTTTTGGGTCCCATCCTGAGCTCAGCGCTCAGTTTTTCCTCTGATAATTTCTGTTTAAGTTTTTTAGGACTTCAGCTCGGGGAAAAAATGAGCAAGAGCCCAGAATTTGGACCATTACCTCCAAATGTCGCTGGGCAACTGGCTGGGCTTAAGAGAGGCCTGGCAGGGAGCAGTGACACAAAGGAGGAGGCTCATAAAAACAGTGATGCACCTCGGAAAAGGCACTTTATTCTGTTTGCTTCTGCCATACCGGGGTACACAGTGGAAAACAGCGCCGGCTCCGGTTCTCTGCTCTCCTCTCCGGTTTCACGTTTTCCAGGCGAGCTCCTGCCATCCATTCATCATCCATCCCTCCCCGGACATCCTACCTGTTGTGCAACCCCTCCCTCAGGGCACGGTGCAATCTTCTTTATGAAACACACAGCAAGCACGCAGAGAAAGAACAAGGCGGATTTTTTTTTTCTTTCCAAGTGGGTGGGGACTCCTTAAATTCCCCTGGTGTTGGCCACAGAGTTTTTTCCAAGCCTCCTTTGCTCCAGTGTCTCAGCCCACTTAGCCCAGGCTGCTCCTCATCCTCCTATTTTTTTTTTTTTTTTTTTTTTTTTCCATGTAAAAGCTGTGGAAAACGGTGCTGCCGGCAGAGGAGCCACCTATGGCTTTGTGGAAGTCAGTGCCATCGGGTCCTCTCCAGCACCATGGCCCCATTGTGCACCCAAAGTCAGAGTTCCCCAGAGATGCTCAGGCATTTCACCTGCCCCCACATGCCTATTCAGTGTTCCCCTCCCCAAAGCCACCTGTAGATCTGAGACTCCTGGGTGGGCTGGACCAGCAGCCCCTGTATCCCCAGGGCTCTTCTGCACCCACAGGATTCCAGCTCCCAGGGAGAAGGAGGAGAGCCAAGGGAAGGTGGTTGGTGCTGCTTTAGAAGGGTCTGGGCCCCCAGGTTGGCTCGTGTCCCCGTGCCTGAGCCCATCACACCCAGTACTGGTTGTTTTTCAAGGGGGGGTTGGAAGTCCGGCAGTACTGGAGGAGCTCAGGGTCAGGGGGTGCCCCGGGCCCTGTGCCCTGGGGTGGGGGACCTGTGCCTTTGCCCTCCAGAGTGTTGACAGTCGTTAGGGGGATGCCTTGGTTGGGGTCTGTCCTCCTGAAGGTCTCCTGGTCCAGAACAGCCCCGTTCTTTGTCTTGGAGGAGGGGATGCCCTGGACGTGGTGCTTCCCCGTCTTGTTGCGCTTGTGCAGGTAGAAGAGGAGGGGCAGGATGAGGACCAGCAGGAGGAAGATGAGGCAGATGGGGATGATGATGCTGAACATGTTGGCCTCGATAAAGCTGAGGAAAGTGCCCCCCTCAACAGGGCTGGTGGTGGCACCAGGGCCTGGCCAGGCCGTGGGGGACATGCCCAGCTCGCTGGCATTGGGATTGCTCCGTGCCGTGCCCCGGGGCAGCGGGGCTGAGGGTGCCAGGGGAGCCATGAGCAGGGTGACACCGTAGGCTTTTGAGGCATTGTAGGGCTCAGTGCTGTACCCCAGGGATGCCAGTGCCGGTGGCACACCGCTGGCTGCCAGCTCAAAGACAAAACTGTCACTCTGCAGAGCCTGGTTGCTCTCCCCAGCATCCAGCAGCTCCAGTCCAACCAGCCCTTGCTCCAGCTCACTCTGACTGAAGGTCTCAATCGGGGTGGTGGGTTGTCCTGGGTCTCTGGAGACCCTCACGAGACGGCTGGCACGGGGTGCCCTGCGGATCTTGAAGACTGGGATGCTCTTGGTATGGTTGGCCAGCTGGCTGGCATCGAGGACACTGGTGTCCAGGAGGGCTGTGGTGCCCCTGGGCCACAGGCTGCCCGGCTGAGCCTTCACCAGGGCACGGACAGTCACGTTCACCACCCCAGTCCTGTTGGCTGCCTGTGACATGGCAAGGAACTGGAAGTTGTCCTCGGGAGAGGTGAGGTCAGTGAAGGTGAACATCACCTCCCCACGGTCCAGCTGCTTCTGTGAGAAGCCCCGTGCCGGCTTCTGGTTGACCAGCACTTGGCCAAACCTTGGGTCCCTGGTGATCCTGTACAGGGCACTGCCTGCCCTCGGCTGCGTGGCTCCCAGGAGGTGGTGGTGGGACAGGGAGGCCCTGTTGAGGTCTTGAGGCACCTCCAGGAACACAGGGCTGGACACAGGCAGCACCTCAATCTCCAGTGAGGTCAAAGTGGGCAAGTGGTGGCCATCAGAGAGGCTCAGGGCTAAGGACCCCGTGGAACGGCTCCTGGTGGCAACAAACACCACATGGCCTGCATTGATGTCTGCTTGAGTGAAGTGGCTGATGGGCTCCCGTGGGTTGTGTGCCTTGGCCAGATGGCCGGCGAGGGGTCTCTGGAGGACTCTGTACACCACCTCCTCCGGGGACCCTGATGGGTCTGCCACATCCAGGTACTCCTGGGACAAAGCCACTGTGGAGCCTGGTGGCACCTGCAGCACTTCTTGCCTCTTCACCACTTGTAGTGGTTTGCTGCTGCTGCTGCTGCTGGTCACTGTTATCTTGAAAGCTTCAGAGATGACCACCCCTTCCTGTGGAGGACGGATGGACTGCTGTGTCTGGGGCCGGAGCCAAGCCTTAAACCTGAAATGGTCTTCAGAAGTGCTGTCCCCACCATGGGCATATGCCAGGCGCCCCGCAGCCAGGTCTGACTGCAGGAAGAACGGCCGTGACTGCTCCAGGGGCACACCAGCCACCAAGAGCTGCCCATGAGCTGGCAGCTCCGTCACCAGGAATACAACATCATGTGAAGGCCTCTCAGTGCCTGGGATTTGGCTCAGGAGGTTGGAGGCATCCAGCACTGAGGTTCTGATCTCTGCCCGTTGAGCCCCTGCGATCTGGAGACCTGGGGAGAGAGGAGAAGACCCAAAGGTCTGTCATCCCTGGGAAAAGGCAGGATCTGCTGGAGAGGAGAGCAGATCCAGGAGAGCAAGATACAGCAGAAGGAGGAGGACTGTGAAGAAAGAGAGGGAAGAAAATCAACTCTGCCTCATTACACAATGGTGTCTTTGGACAAAGAAGCTATCCTGGAGCTTCAGGAGAGTTTGTTTGTCCCTTCCTTCTCCTGTCCTTTACCTGCATTTCTCCAGAGCTGAGTCGAGCGCTGGGGACACCTGGACTCAAAGGAGATGAGCACAAGGAGGATGAAGGAGTCAGAGATGGTGGTGGGAGCAACCACACGGAAGCGGATGGCATCTTGGGCGAGCCAGAATGGCTTCTCTGGCATTTCATGTTTGTAGAAAATCAAGCCACTGTCCACCTAAAAATATAAAAAAAGCCTCAATGAGTTGTGCTAAATGGTAAAATAAGTATCTGGAGTGGGTGTTACCATGGTGTGAGGGACACAGTAGCACCGGGGGGCATTCTGGTGAGGATGTGCTAGAGCCAACGTGCTCAAGGAAGGAGCAGCCAAGCCCTAATTAGGTGAGAAACAGGGATCATCACCAGCCCTGGCATGGTGGCCACCATCGAGGGCTCTGTCAGGAGGAGTCTGTCTTGCTCAGCCTCCTCTGAGGGTGAGCACAGCACAGGGGACCTTGTAGGGATGTAAGTAAACCTGCGTGCTGCTGAGGGAGGGACAGAAACAAACCTGGGAGTGGAGGAGAAGTGGGGTTGCAAGGATCTGCTGGGAGCTGGGGTGAAAGCAGGTCTGGGTCTGCTGCAGGGAGGCAGCCTAAGAAAAGGGGATTAGAGCTCCCTGAGCCTCCTCCAGTGCTAAATCCAAGGCTGGTGGCTGGGGTGGCAGCTCCTAATCCCTCTCAGCAGCTGGTGGCAGGGTTGGGAAAGTCCTGGTGTGGCTGCAGCCAGGAACTGGAGGCCTCTGCTTGTGGTGGTGGTGGTGGGCTCAGGTGGGGACCCTCAGGCTTCAGGAGGGAGTGATGGAGGTGCTCACCTGGGCTTGGGTGAAGTTCCTGACCTCCTCTCCCTGGGAGGTGCTCAGCCTGCCCAGGCGTGGGGCTTGCTCGATGCTGTAGTACAGGGTGCTGGGGCTGGTGGGGCTGTTGCTCACTGCCTGCAGGTTCTGGCTGGTGATGGGCTGGAGGGCACCTGGAGAGCATATCAAGTATGGCCTTCAACCCATGGCCTTGCTGCCCACCTGCAGCATCTGCCATTTGCATCTGCAGACAGCACCTGGCAAGGTGGTGGAAGGGTCCAAGGGCCCCATTTGCCATCAAACTGGGAGAACTGGGAGTGTACCCATACCTACCTGGGCAGACGGTGAGGCTCTGCTTCTTGGCCAGGCTGATGAGAGGCTCCCTCTGGGCCCTGATGTAGAAGAAGTGCCCAGGAGACATGTTTTCACCATCCTTCAAGTCAAAGGCGAAGCCTCCATCCAGGGGCCCTGCAGAAAGCACAGAGCTGAGCATTGGTGGGGGGCAGGGGGCTGGAGCACAACTTGGGCCAGGGTGCTGGGTGCTGGGGCTGGCATCTGCCTTGGTGGCACAGTGCTCCCCTCCGGTCATGTCCCCTCCCTTGGGCCAGGGGTGACACCAAGGGACAGGGACACCTCAGCCCTGCCTTACCTTGGTGCATGAAGAGGACGAGGCCGTTGTTTATCTGGGCCTGGGTGAACTGCTGGATCTCAGTGCTGGGTGCTGACCTCAGCACAACTTTCCCGTTGGCTGGGGGATGGATGGAGTAGGTCACCTCCTCCGCGGGGGAATCCTCATCCTCAGCGCTCAGGACATGGGGACCAATGGCCGCCACGGTGCCTTCCCGCAGCTGGGGGACAGGGAGAGGCTGTAACCCCCCTGGGATCTCCCCAGCACCCCTTCCCCAGCCCGCTCCAGGCCCCGTCCCAGCTCAGACCCACTTCACCCGGTGCTTGAGCACATCCCAGCCCAACAAGGGTGCTTTGTCCTCCTGAGGGTGAGGCCTCCATCATCTGGCTCCCACCCAGCCCTGCGTCACCCTGTGCCGCTGCCGTGTTTCCCAGCACGTGCCGTGACACCGGGTGTGTGCATCTGCAGGGCATGTGCAGCGCAGAGGGGAGGGCTTGCCTCTCCGTGCCTCAGTTTCCCCAAGCGCTGGAAACGGAACGGTGCTGGGGCAGAGGCTCTCCCCACCGCCCTGCAGGGGAAGGGCTTTTTGGAAGGTCCCCAAGCCTCGAACTCACCCCCTGAGCTGCTGCTGTGTATGTGATGACCACAGCTCTGTCTCCTCCCAGCTCATGCTGCCGGCACAGCACCCGTCCCACCGCCCCCTTGCAAGGCCACAGCGAGGCCACCAGCTGCCCCAGCAAACCCGCCAGGAATGACAAGCATGCAGCCGAGCACAGGGCCACCCCACAACTTCCCAGGGCTCTTTCCCCGCAACAAACAGCGGTGCCCACCCATCCCCGGGGCTGCTGACACCCCAAAGCCCAGCCAGTGCCCACCGAGCATCTCCTCTGGCCAGCTGGAGCCAACAATTTTCCCTGCTCCTAACTCTGCCGGCTATCTCAGCCTCAGCTGGCCACAGGGATGAATCCTGTGCTGCCAGACAGGTTCTGCCCACGCTGCCCAGAGCTGCCTTTTGCCCTCAGGGTGCCCCAAAATCCCGTGGCGCGTGGACCAAGCCTTCCCACAGCTGATGGAGGGAAGAGGAGTGGGATGTGCTGCAGCCTAGGGCACAGGCCAGGCTGGCTCCCACCCTGCACACCCGCCGGGCAACACCCAGGCGCTGGAGGAGCTCCTCTGCCTGAGCTCTTCCTCTGCTGTTTTCAGCTGGCCTGGCCCAAAACATTTCTTGAGTGGGTGTGGGTGCCGACAGTGAAATGAAATCCCTCGGCAGTCCCTGGGGGATGGCGGGAGGCAGGCTGGAAAACAGCTTCGGAGAGAAGGGGATGGGGGAAGCGCAGCTGAAGGAGCTGCTGCCCTGCCGGACGTGCACTGAGGTTCTTGGGCTGCTCCTTGTCCCCAACACCCACAGCCGGGTCACTTCGGCACCCACTGGAATTGCAGTCCCATTTGGGCTCAGGGCCAAGGCAAACTCCCTGCGGTCAGAGCCCTGGGGATGGATATATTCAGTGGCCGAAGCAGCTTTGTTTGCCAGGAGAAGCTGAGCTGCTTCACCGTGTCCCCGTTCCCCCCCCCTTGAAGGTTTGAATTATTAAAGCCTTCCGCCTGGCTCCTGCTCTGCCTGACTCCCTGCATTATGTTTGCTCAGCCTCTGTGTCGCCTCTGCTCCCCGGGAAAGTGCGGGGGGAGGCAGGGAAGCAGGGCCGGGAGCCTGCCCCTGTCTTTTGGTGCCTCAGTAAAAACCTTTCTCCAGGTGCCATCCAACCATCCTTTCTCCTGATGCAACCCAAAATAGCTGCCTGGGGCAAATCTACAGAGGCATTTCCAGGTGGTTCCACTTGGAGGTCCAAACCCTGCCCGGGGCGTCCCACAAGCCCTGCCTGGACCCCAGTGCTGGCAGGCAGCAGGGGAAAGCTTTGTGCAATCCCTCTCCTGGACCCCGCCTGACCTTTAAACGCTGAAGTCATCTCTCTCCAGCCCACAAACACCGTGGGGATGGGCCCCTCCTCTGACCAGACTTGCTTCCTGCTCCTGGGGAGTCTTGCCCAGATCCAGAGCCTCTCCGGGGGGCAGCGTGGTGGCCACGGAACCCCTGAGGGGATCCCAGTGGAAAGACAGATGGATTGCTGCTTCCCATTAAGTTTTGGGAGATTTTTCTTTCTTTCCCTCCCCAACTTTTTTTTTTTTTTTTTTTTTTCCTTGGTGTGGGGGAAAGGGCACACTTCCCTCAGTGCCTTGCAATCAAATTGGGGGAACAATTCTCTGGAGAATATGGGTATGGGGTTTCGGCATAGCTAGGGGGCTCATGGAGGCTCTATAAAAGTTCTGCACTATAAAAGGGGCTTGCTGGGAGGGGGCTGAGCTTCCTGGGCTAGGGGTGTAGCCGAGGCAGGGCCAGAGAAAACGTTTTGGATGGAGAACACCCCCCCACACCTTCCTGGGCACCCCCAGGCCCCCTTCTTGCCTTGATGATGTACAACTCATACCCTTCCCTTTGAGCCCAGACACTTTCCCAAAGCCCCCAAGATGATCTTGGTGCAAGGATCCCTCTGGAAAGAGCTGCCATCCCTGTTGCCAGCTTGGAATATTCTGGGATGGATAAGGACAGACCTGGGGGGGGAGGGGGTGGTAGTGGGTGTCTGCCATTCCTCCGTGGTTTCTAATGGTTTCTTTGCTGCGATTTTGCATTAGTGATCCTGAAATGGGGCAGGAGAGGGCCTGAGCCAGAAGGTAGGACTTAAGCAGCAGGTGAGACTTGGTCACTTCTGCCTTCACCCAGCCCGGCACAAGGGAAAGTGCCAAAGCTGCCGAAATAACTCCAGGAATATTTCCAATCCCCGTTGATGAAACGTGGGCGAGCTGCTCTCAGGGGATAATTCCGGGATTTGGGGAAGGGCGAGCAAGCTGCTTGGCCTCGAGGGGTGGTGGTGGTGGTGGTGATGATGGTGGTGGTGATAGTGGTGATGATGGTGGTGGTGGTGATGGTGGTGGTGATGATGATGGTGGTGGTGGTGGTGATGATGGTGGTGGTGGTGGTGCTGGTGCTGGTGGTGGTGATGGTGGTGATGGTGGTGGTGATGATGATGGTGGTGGTGGTGGTGATGATGGTGGTGGTGGTGGTGGTTGTGGTGATGATGGTGGTGATGGTGGTGGTGGTTGTGGTGATGGTGGTGGTGGTGATGATGATGGTGGTGGTGGTGGTGATGATGGTGGTGGTGGTGGTGGTTGTGGTGATGATGGTGGTGATGGTGGTGGTGGTTGTGGTGATGGTGGTGATGGTGGTGGTGGTGGTGGTTGTGGTGATGATGGTGGTGATGGTGGTGGTGGTGTGAGGGCCCCCTCCCTGCCTGCCCGCGGGCAGCTCCTGCAGCCGTGTCCCGCACTCGGCGGGGCTTTGCTCCCATCTTGCGGGCGCCTTCAGTATCGACCGAGGGGAAGGGAGGAGGGGACGCAGCGAGGTCTCCGCCTTCCGCCTAAAGCCTCACCCTGCCGGGACGTCTCGTCGGAGCCCATCGCTCGGCTTCTGCTTTGTCCCCCGGCTCTCCTGGGTCCCAGTTCCCAGGGAGGGTGAGCAGGCTGAAAGACCCTGGGGTCCCCAAACTGGGGGGGGGTGTCCCCACCCTTCCATCCTCCCCGTGTGCCTGAGCACCCCCGGAGCCCGCGGCGATGGCTGCCCACCCCCCGGCATCCCACTGGTACCTGCAGGCCGGCGTTGACCCTCAGCCGGGGTCCCCTGGAACTGCGGGGCAGGATGGTGACAAGGACAGTCCTGGGCTGGCTCTGCCGGGCCACCTGGGTGGCGTTGGCCAGGAGGGTGAAGCTGTCGGCCTGGACTTGGGGGCCATCCTGCCTGTATTGGATCTGCTGGTTCTCCACCTGTGGGGCAGGGGCTGGGTGAGCCTCCTGGCAGGACACAGGCCACCAGCTCCGCTGGGGAGGGGACCTGTGCAGCAGCCTGGGAGGAGGCAAGGAGCTGGGTGGCTGACACTTGCTCTGGGGCATCCTTGTGGGATGGATCCCCATGGGAATCAGGCCTGGAGCCCAGTGTGGGTGCTCTGCCTGCAGCCTCCCTCCCCCTCCAGGCCATAGAAGCACACCTTGGGGGTGCCACCCTGTGCCCCATTACCCCAAGGGGAGAACATCCTCTCTCTGATGGAGAGAGGAGCCCCAGCAGCCCACCCCCCAGCCTACCAGTGCCACTGGGGGCTTGAGCCCACCACCAGGCTCTTCCCACCCTCCGTGGGAAAGCAGCCTGGTAAGCAAGTGGGTACCCTTGGGTGCTTTACCTCACTCCAGGTGAAGCTGTGCAGCCCACCGTTCTCGGGCCGCTCGCTGTTCAGGAGGGTGCCAAACCGGGGAGGCTCAAGCACCCTGAACTCCAGGCCGAGAGCCACGTAGTAGGTGTTGGGGATGTTGAGGATGCTCGTGGAGAGGGCAGCAGAGCCACCTCCTGGCACTGTGATGTTGTGGACATCCAGGGGGACAGTGATGGGGAGCACAGCCAGGCTCACCACCACCCCCTCCAGTGGGTCCGCACCCCGGGCTGTGATGTCCACAACAAACTGGTCATGCTCATCTTCTGGCCTGGAGTGGAGGTAGAGGACTCTGCCATTGTTGATGTCCTCTTGGGTGAAGGACTGGATGGGGTCCAGGCTGGGCTGCTCGTTCGAGTCTTCATCATGCTGAAGCATCGCCAGGAAGCCAGAGGCTGGGGGGCTGCTCACCAGGTAGACAATGTCCTGGGGAGGGATCTCTTCATGGGCCACCTGGGAGTGTGGAGTAGAGAAGGCATGAGGGGAGGGGGGTGGTTCCTGTGAGGCTGAGCTGCCCCACAGCTCACATGTTTGCCATCTCCCGAGGCTTTGCTGTGGGATGAGCTGCAAGAGTCACCTTCTTGCCAAGGCCATGCCTGAAGCACCACTCTGCCTCCAGGCAAAGCCTGACACGGGCATGAATCCTTTGCTCGGGGCAGATGGGTGTAAAACAGAACCCTGCCAGTAGCTGTCCTGGTTTGGTGACCAGGAAAGTCATGCAGGCTTGGGGAATGACTAGAGAGAGGGATACTCACCAGAAGGTACTCCTCCTTGATCCCAGCAGCTTCACCCTGGAAGACCTGCATCTCTTTGTGGTTGACTATGTGCAAGGGGCTGGGATGGGTGTCCAAGAACACAGTGATGGCCAGTGTGTCCTCCACCGCCACCTGGTTTGCTTCTACAGTGAACTGGAGCTCGTCCCGAGTGTTCCTGCTCCCGTTGTGATGGTAGGAGATTTCTCCTGCTCGCAGGTCCCTCTGGGAGAAGGCCATGACTGGCTGCTCCCCTCTCAGCACAGTCCCCCACCTTGGGGTTGTCGTTATCAGGAACCGTATCTCTTCATCTGACCTGATGTCCATGTTGGTCTCCAGGCTGAGGACAGAAGAGTCAATGCTTCCTCGGCTCCCTTGGTGGATGACTAGACCAGTGTTGTTGACTATTCTGATGTAGGGGTCTGATGCCTGTACTTCCAGGAGGGCTGTGGTTTGGTGGAGGCCGTCTGAGACCTGCAGCTGGATCCAGCCCCGGTCAGCCCCTGAGTGGACAAAAAGGATCTTCTTCTTCCTCAGGTCATCCTGTGTGAACCGATAGATTTGGTGGCTTCTGTCATCGACAGACACGATGCTGCCAAACAAAATGTCCTTCCTTGCCAGCACCAGCTGTGTGTCGGAGAAGCCTGAGTCCTTGTCGGTGAAAGCGATGTCGTCTGTCGTCAGCAGGTGCTGTCCATTGCGCACCACGTTGAAGACCTTGTTCACCACTTGGACCGGGACGTGGTCATTGACCGGTTGGATAGAGACCCTGAAAACACCTCTCACCTCCTCTGCCTCAGGCTCAGCACTGCCCTCGCCCTGCCTGGTCGCTACGAAGGGGATGTCATCCTCCAGTGTCTCGGAGTCATCGTGCTGGTACAGCAGCCGGCGGTGGAGGATGTCATCGTTGGTGAACTCCATGATCTCCTCTCTGGAGGTCCAGCCATGGGACGCAGCCCAGGCCAGCCTCCCATGTGCTGGCCCCTCGATCACTTCGTAGAGGTAGTCCATGCTGTTCATGCTCTGTACAAACAAGTGGTCCTTGGAGATGACAGCCTGTCCCCCTTCTGGCACGGTCAGGAGGACGTTGGTCAGGGTTGGTGCGTCAGGGTCCCCACCAATGCTGATTGTGTAGGTGTAAACAGGAGAGTACAGCTCACCGGCCTGGATGCGAAACTGGAAGCTGTCCTCGGCTTGCTGAGAGTTCCTGATAGTCACACTGTAGCTCAGATGGTTTCTTTGTATATCATCTTGGGTAAATCCAAAGCCTTCAGTCAGCCTGTTGCCAAGCAGCTCGAGGTTCCCCTTTTTGGGAGCCTGGATTATCATGTAGTGGAAGGGGACTGGGGTAGAGTTTGGATCTTCCAACATTGCCTCCAGCTCCTTGCTGGTGATATTTCTGTGCCGCTTGTTCTTCATCTGGAGAGGGACCATGGTCCTCATCTTAATGGTGGCTCTTTTAATCCCTATGAGAAAGGTGTTGTTTTGCAAGACCTTCTGCCCCACCTGGATGTTGAAATTCAGCTTCTCTGTGGTATCTTCCAACCGGTGCTCTGGATCTGTGCTGAAATACTGGATGCGTCCTTGCTCCAGGTCTTGCTGGTGGAAGGACTCGACTTTTTTCCATTCTCCTCCCATGCTCCCTTGCTTCTGGACCTCACCATACCTCAGGGGCTCTGTGAGGATGTATAGGATGGTGACCCGTTGGTCGACAGCGTTTGTCTCCACGGAGAGGTTGGCTGTGGTAATGCGTGCAGCCCCTCCTTGGGAGACGGAGAGGCCGGTGTTGTTGTGCAGGCGGATGTCAGGGTCAATGGCGAGGATCCTCAGGGTGGCAATGGGGCTTGGGACTGTGCCATCACTCACCTGCAAGGGGAGCTGTAAGTTAGTCCCACTCTGGTGCACGTAGACTATGTTGCCTGCTTCCAGGTCCCTGCAGGAGAACTCTTCAATGGGCACTCCAGGCTGGAAGGAATACTCCACATAACCCTCCTCCATCTGCTGGACACCAGGCAGCTGGAATTCAAGGTCATCACAGGACGTGTCATCGTCCAGGACCTGCAGAATGTCTGTGGTCAGGTGCTTCTGTGTGTGCTTCAGAATTGTCATGTGGTTCCCATGGGGAAAGATAACCTGTGGGGCATCGTTGATGGGGTTGATCATGATGGGCAGCAGATACATCTGCCCCTGCCGCAAGCACTCAGGGACCCCTTGCTGGGCAGTTACTGTCACCTCCAGCATCAATTGGTCCATGGGCCCCTCGGAGCCATCGTGGACGTATCTGACTTTCCGATTCACAATGTCCAACAAAGTGAACTTCCTTCTGCTCCTGGACCCTGGAATGTCCAGCTCCAGCTGGCCATGCCTAGGGTCATTGCTGATGCTAAAGAGGATTTGGGACTGCCGGAGGTTTGCGAGACCCAAGTCTACAGTCGGCTGGGCGTGTTTCCACTCCAGATAGGCTGTTCCCCCTTCGGAGACAATGAGGGGGCTGACATGCAGCAGCCGACTGATGTTGGCAAAGGCGGGTGGGAAACTGCTGTCTGGATGGCACGGTTCCACCACCAGGCCTGGTGCTCCCGACCAGGCATCTGGAGGTGGGGTTGTGGGTGCCTCATCCTGCTCATACACTTCATCGTAGTCCCAGTAGTGGTCCTGCTTTCCACAACCTGCTGTGATATCCCTCGTGATCACGGCATCTTGCAGGCTCCTCCTCTGCAGGTTTATCCGGAGGTCCTCCAAGCAGCCAACAAATGAGTTGTTGGTCATGGTCCACGTCGAGATGAAAGCAAGATGATGCTCCCTCAGCCTTTGCAGAGCTTTCCCATTCATACCTCCAATGAACAGGTTTCCCTGAAGGTCCAGGTAGTTGTTGATACCCCGGTTGGACGTAGATGAGGCGTAGTAATCGATCAGGATCTCAAACTTGTGGATGTCTGTGTAGACTTTAACATAGTGCTGCTGCTCATCACTGATGAAGACGTTGTTGTGCAGGACAATGATGCCATTCCCCTTCTCAACAAACCCTCTCAGGCGTCCATTGGAGATCTCCAGGTAGAAGAAGTCATTCTCCAGCCCGGCATGGTAGATGAGGGGTGCCTGGGTGATGCTCGTCGTTATCACAAACTCGATGGTTGCTTCTTCTCTTGCATCCCACGTGGGAAATGCAGCATAGGAGTGTGGCCCCAGGAACCCAAAGGGGTCCTCAGGATCTGCGGAGAACTGTGTGCTGCACCCTTCCTGGACTTGGTGGAAGACCTTGGAGTTGCCATCAGAGGACAGAGGGGAGAGGACATCCAGGCCATTGAATGTCACTAAGAGGAGGCAACCTCTGAAGGGTGAGCTGGCTTTGGCAAGGTACGGCAGGTCAAGGCTGCCTGTCCCACCAGCGTAGAGGCCATACTGGATGTCCAGCTCCTGCACAGGCCCTGTGATGTCCACAGAGCTGTTGAAGAGGCCATCGACGGTCATTGTCATCCTGCCATCTTCCACCAGCAGCTCCACATCATGCACCACCAGGTTATTGAGCTGCAGCTCTGCTGGGGACTGCAGTCTCACCTCCTCCTGGCCCAGCTGCAGCCTAGCCTGCAGGGAAGAACATGGAGAGTGCTCAGCAAAAGCAGGGTGTTACCTGCAGCATGGGAAGTACCTCTGAGAAATACCTACTGAAGCGTGGATTGTCCCTGGAGGCTCACAAGCGTTTTGGTCCCTTGGATCTCTGCTGTTCCTTGGATCTCTCCTCTTCCTCCTCCACATGTGCTCCTCTCTCAGCCACCCCCACTCCCCTGTCATGGGCAGGCCCTCCTATTCCTGCTCCCTGACCTTCTCTCCTTTGTCACTCTTTCCCAGCAAATCCCAGTCTGAGGGCTGTTTCCTGAAGTCCTCCATCTCCCAGTCCCCTAGCCCCCCCTCTGGGCATTCCCCCTTCTCCCACAGAAGAACCCTGCCAGATGCTGGCTCCTCTTTCCCTGTTGCATCCCTGCCTCCTGGGCTGCTGCCAGCCTTGCTC
Source organism: Phaethornis superciliosus (assembly GCA_023637945.1). Classification (NCBI taxonomy): domain Eukaryota; kingdom Metazoa; phylum Chordata; class Aves; order Apodiformes; family Trochilidae; genus Phaethornis; species Phaethornis superciliosus. The sequence goes on from JAJQWJ010000012.1 coordinate 18,241,346, forward strand.
TGGGAATGGCAGGGAAACTTTGCAGGCTTTGCTCCCACAGGCAGCAGCCTGGAGCCTCCTAAGCAGAGGTTGAGCTGGTGGACCCTGACACACATGGTCTGCATTAGGGACACCTCTGGCCAGCCTCTCATTTGCTCTCCTGCTTTGGTTCAGATGCGGGTGGTGGCCCAGCCCAGGCTGCAGGAGAGGTGGGGTGTGCGCCTCAGATGCTCCCTGCTCTTGTCCTTCACAGTAGCCACCAACAGCATAACCACAAGAGGGAATTTAATTAATTTCTTCCACCCAGTTTTGCTTGGCCTGTGGCAGGGCAGGAGAGATGTCTCCTCCCTCCAGACCCTCTCAGCTCATCCCCTCTGACAACTGTCTGACAGTGCAACATTCACAGGGGGTCAGGGTGGGTACTCCCACCTACAGAAGGGTATGTTGGGGTGCTGACCTGCAGGCCACCAGCTTGCATCTGGAGCAGGAGGTGGTCGGGCTGGCCAGCAGCCAGGAAGAGCATCCCACTGGCCTGGCTGGTGAGCAGCCGCAGCCGCAGCCGCACCGTGCGCGAGGCATCCGCCAGTGGCAGCTCCACGAAGCCATCCCCGAAGAAAGAAGCTGGGGAGAAAACAGAGAAGGTCAGGTGGGGAAGGATAAGCCCTGTCTGGGTGGGTGCTGTGAGTGTACAGCACCCCGAGCCTACCCATCAGTCCTGCCCATCACAGAATCACAGAATGTTTAAGTTGGAAGAGACCTCCAAGATCATCCAGTCCAACCTTTGACCAACACCATAGTCAACTACTAAACCGTGTCCTTAAGGACCAGGTCCAAATGCCTTTTAAATACCTCCAGGGATGGTGACTCCACCACTGTCCTGGGGGTTCACCAGTTCTTCCCCTCTCAGACTCCCCGCTTGCCCCACCACAGTGTGCCAGAGCCCGGGAACCTGGAAGGCCCCTCAGGGAAGCTTTTCCTATGAAAAGGGCTTTCCAGGGGCTGGCTGTGTGGAGGCAGAGGGTGTGTTTCCCCTTGCCCACCCAATATGCAGAGGAACCTTCCCCCTTGTCACATGCAGATTCAGCAGTGCCTGGAATCAGGCCGAGTTCCCCAGCATTAGGAGGCAAGTCATTATCCTACCAAGTCCTTCCCACTTCACCACAGCCCTCTCTCTCCCTCTGGAGGAACATGAACCCTGCCAGCAGTAGCTGGGTTTCCCTGGACAGTGCCAATTGCTGCCAAAAAAGGAAGATGAGAGGTGATCAGGGAGATGCTGCCAGCTGAGCCTGCCTCACGCTCTTCTCTTCTTTTCTCCCTAATTTTACAGCACTTTACTAACAGCTCTTGGGACCATCCAGACGGGTGCTGAGGTCCACTGCCTTGGTGGCTGCTCTGGAGGAACAAATTCATGTGCCTGCCATCCATATGTGGATGTGAGGCCAGAGGGAAGCCTCTGCCTGGAGCTGCAGCTGGAACATGTTCAGGGCCCTGGTACCCATCAGGGACTCAGCGCAATGGCACGCGGTCCCCAAATGAAAGACTGTGTCACAGGGCACAGGCAGAATTAAAAGCACAGGGAGCAGCCAGGCTTAATTTTAGGCTGCTGGTGCTTTTTAACTGTCCCTGTGCATGCCTGTGCGTTACACACGTGGTAAATGCATGTGCACAGCCACCCATCCCCCTTAGCAACCCATGGCAGAATTAACTCCGTGCTTCCAGGGTGAAGCATAAGCACTGCGAGTTGTGAATGGCTGGGTGGGATGTCTTGGGGTGGGGGGTGAACACCCAAGTTTTCAGTCTCTATGGAGTGGCAGCCTGTAAAGGCTGCTGTGCTGGAGGTCGTAGTGTGGAGCCTTTCTCCTGTTGAGCCTTTTGCCATCAGAGCCACGCTTGGGCTGGGGTCCCACATGTGGTTTGAGGTGCTGTGGGGCAGCAGGGATGAGGCTCTAGCGTCTCCCAGGGTCCCAGCCCAGCCCCTGCTCTGTTCAGAGGGGGCAGGGACAGAGGTTGGGTGCGGGGGGGGGGTGAAACCAGCCCCTGGCACAGTGAGGTCTGGGTGTAAACCTCCACATGTTGCTGTTTCAGTTGCTTTCTTCCTATTGCCCTAATTTCTCTGAGTCAAAAAAGCCACACAAACAACCAGCCACAGCGGGTTTGAAAGGAGCCTATGGTGAAAGGTGAGAGTTTGCCTGGCATGGGCAGGTGCTGGGCACCTGGCATGGGCAGCTGAAGCACCCTGCTTCAGCTTTGTGCATTGTCCCGGGCTGAGCTCTGCTGTGCCCACCATAAGGGATGTTCTGCTGAGCCCTTCAGGGATGGAGACACCTTCTTGGCCCAGACACTGTGAAAAATCATTTCCTGCCGCTGGCAGCAGAGAGGGTGCTTGGCTTTCTCCTGCGGCCTGGGAGAATAATGTGGGTGTTATTGCAGGGATCATCACCTCACCCCCTTCAGGCAGGGAAGAAATGGCAGCATGGAAATATCTACTTCTTGCTTTGTTACCAAGCCCTTTGCTCAGCTCAGGGCAGGGCTGCCAGCATGTTGGCATAGGGCACTTTGGCTTCCTTGTCCTTTTCAGCCCAGCCAGTGACTCAGAGGAGCTTTGCTATTCTTCAGAGGGCTGTGACGGGCTCTGTCCTCCCTTGACCTGCTCCCTCTTTCCAGTGGTCCTTGCAAAACCAGATGGTCCTGGTGTTCCATGCTCAGTGCTCAAGGCTGGTAGGTGCTGCCTGGGGCTCTCGGCATCACCTTGTCCCGGTGTTTGGTGGGCTGGAACAATGCAACACATTACAAGAAGGAGTTTTCCTCTCTCTCCTTGCACTGGCTAGTGCTCAGGCCCCAGTGAGGCACACACACATTCCTGCAATAAATTTTGGTTCCCAGAGACATCACTCGCACGTTATGTGCTGGCTCCTGTCAATGTTCCCCTAAGCATGTATGCTCTGTGCTCCAGCTCCCACCAGGACTTTGCTCCATTTCTGTTTTGTGGCTTCCCCTAATTCCAAAAATATGGTTCTCAGATGGATACTGAGTGGCTGCTCCCACAGGGAGGGGACAGCTTTGCTAGGGCTGGACCCACCAGCATCTCCTCTGCCACGAGCAATGTGTTCCAGAGATCGTGTTTTGGGGCTGGAGAAGCGGGTCCCACACCACCCAACTGTTTTCCAGTGTGACAAGGGGCAGCAGCTCCTGCAGACAGCACATTTTGTCCTGCCTCGCTTCTCCAGAAGCTGCCAGAGATGCTTTTCTTCTCTTTCTCTCATAAAATCCTAAGAATAACAAATCACCGAAAGCACGGCTGCCCAGGGGAACGGTGTTGTTTGCTGGGGAAGGAGGAGGGATCCTTGCCTGTCTCCAGAGGCACTGGGATTTTTCTCCGGCAGCAGAGTGGTGTGAGTTACTGCTGTTTGTCTTTCCAAACTCCTGCTTTGTTTCAGGGATGCTCTCCTCCTCTGCTCTGCAGCCCAGCCAGGATGTGAACACCTCTCGACCTGTAGCGTATCTCCTTCACAAAGGCCTTGTAGGCATTTACCTCCTTCTCACCACTTCTTCTCAAAAGAAGTAAAGGGGTAAATATGGCTCAATGGACTTGGGGGGATATTTTTACAAACAAGTGTCGCCCTGGAGGAGCCTCCATGGCACAGGGTGCACGGGATGGCTCAGATGGCAGTTCTGATGTCCTGAACAAGGACCCTTCCTCTGAGACCCATCCCCATCCCTGGACTGGCTGCTTCTGAGCATTCCAGGATGGCCTCCTTTTGGATCCCATGAGACAAAAGTACCTTTCCTGGGTGATCTGGGGGTGCCAAGATGGTGACATGTCATGCACCGAGCCGAGACTCATCCCTGGATAGGGACACCCAAGCCTGCCCTTGGTCCCCCACCATAGGGAACAGCAGGTCCCCATGTCCTGGCAACTGCTCAGAGTGGTCACCCCGACCATCCTGCTCACCCTGGCTAAAAATAATGTTCCCAGCTCATCGTGTCCCACAGGAAATGGCTGCTGGGTCTTGCCAGGGCGACAGGCAAGGCGTTGATGGGGATGAGAGCGCTCTCCGTCACAGTTTCCGAGGAGCCGGCCAGCAGCCAGCAGATTATAGGCTGCAGTGTCATTTCAGTTGTGGGTTGGTTGTTTTGTTTTTTTTTTCTGTTTGATTTCGTTTGTTTTTTGGATTTTTTTTTTTCCATTGAAAAAAACAGTGAAAGGAGCCAAAATCTATGAGCAAGGGGCTGAGAGCAAGGCCCTGGCCATGCTTGGCTCCTCATGGGGCTGGTGTACGAGCCAAGCCTCGGTGCAAGCCCGGCCATCAGCCACGTGCCGGGTCTGGGACATCTTGGCCCTCACCCCCTGCTCCTCCACTTGAAAACACGGAACATTTGGCCTCTCCGGTTGCTAATTTTTTTGTGTTTGGGGAGTTTTTTGACACCCCAGCTCCTGAGCAAGTTGGCTCTAGCAGCCTGGGGAGCAGACTAGAGGGGAAGGGGTCCCAGTCAGCACAGGGGGTTTGGTCTGAGGGACTCCAGGGCTCGGTGGGGCCAGTTTGGGCTCCACTCCTCCGTGTTGTAACATCTCAGTACACAAACTTCTCCCACCTCCCCCTCTGCACGTAGGAGGACGGAGGAGCCAACTCCCAGCCCAGGCGAGAGAAAATGATCACAAAACTCGGCACCAGGGTTTGCAGGGGGAGCAGGAGCTGGACGGGTTGTTTTTTGTTTTTTGGGTTTTTTTTGGAGTGGGAAGATGTATCCTAGGAAATGTGAGTGGGTAGGTGGGTGGGTGGGTGCCCTCCCTGCCTGCAGACTCCCACCCCGGACTGGGGCAGCCAGGGATGGGTGGATGCCATTTCGGGGTGGGCATGAATGGGTGCATGGGGGAGAAAAGGAGTCCCCAAGGGGCTGCAGGGACTCCCGGAGGAGGATGCTGAGGCTGAGAAGGAGGGAGCTGAGCCGGGGCACAGTGCTGGGGAGGGGCTGGCTGCTCAACAAGGCTCCATTCAGGCTGCGGTGGGGGCCAGGTGGGGGCCGGGGCTGGTGGCCCATGTGTGTTTGCAGGGAGGGGACTGGAATTCACTAAAGCAGCTCTTTTAATTACCCGAGCGGGTGCCAGGAGAGCCCCGTGGCAGACACACGCACCCCCTGAAAGCCTCTCTGTGTGTGCAGTCGCTTCCACACCCCGGCCACGCCAATTCTGACGGTGGAAAAACATCCAGGAGTGAAGGCTCCTTGTTGCCCGAACAGCCGCCTGGTTGTGCGGTCGCCGGTACTGCCTGGTCCGGCCCAGTCCAGTCCAGCCCAGCCCAGCCCAGTTGCCCTTCTTCCCTCCTGCCCGCCAGGACGTGTCAAAAAGCGGGCCTGGTGCTGCCCAGCCCATTGGCATGGGGTGCATTCCTCCTCTGCAGCATCAGGAGTTTGTTTCGAGGCTGCTTGGGATGTTTGGGGTTATTATTATTGTTATTATTATTACTATTATTATTATTTTAATGACTTTATAAGGTGGCGAGCTTGCCGGTCACCAGCCCCCCCGTGCTGCAAACACCGGAGGGGCTTGGGAGCAGCCGCCCAGCCCCAGCGATGCTGCTCGGCACCTCTGACCCCTCCTGGTCCCCCTGCTGCATCTCCGTGAGCTCCAGAGCCTGCTCCCAGCTCAGGCAGGAGCACAGGGTGGGACCAGGCCTCTGGCCTCCACCATGGGTGGCCCTGGGCTTCAGGCTCCCAAAATCCCCAGCCTTGGATCGGACTTGCAGTCCCCGCATCCCGGCTGCATCCCAGGAGGTGGCAGGGCTGGGCTGTGCCCCCCTCCTCACTTGGGGCGGAGGGGCCGGTGAGGGGGAATGGTTCTGATGGGTTTTCTGAGAAAGGCTTCATTATGTTACACATTCCCTTCGTTTTACGGCGTGGTTTGATTTATGGCCGGGGAAGGAAATGAGCAGCTTGCAAGGCAGGCTAAGGAAAACACAGCCCTGGGGTTTGGCTGGGGCTTTGCTAGGAGGAGGGGGTGTCAGGGGGGTCAGCTGTGGGGCTGCTGCCTTCAGGGATGTCCGGAGACCCAAGTGGGTGCCCAGGTGTAGCAGGAGGGCTGGGTGCCTATCCAGGTCTCTGCAGGAGACTATCTTCTCTCTGCAGGAAGGACATCCCAGTGCTATGGAGATGGGTCACACGTGAGCAGCTTGGGATGCTGTCGTGGCATCTCAGCCCTGCAGGGACCTCAGGGATGCCCCATGCTTCCCCCTCATGCCAGCAGGACCCTCCTCATCGGGCAGCTGCCTCCAGGATGGGCTCAGGCATTTAGGATGGGGCAAAGAAAGGCCCTGCCCTGGGGAAAGCCTCTCCCCTCTCTTGCTCCTGGGCTTCAGCCTTGGTTCCTGGGATGGGGTGTCATCAGCATGGATCCATCCCTGGTGTGATCTCTCCCACCACTGAGGAGGGCTTTCTATCCCCACCCCCAGATTTTTATCCTCTGTGACTCCAGCCAGTGAGTGCAGATCCCACACCCTGAGCCAGGGCAGTCCGTGCTTCTCCAGCCCCTGACAGCAGGAACAAGAGCTCCGCTCCTCCCTCCCACCCTCCACCTGGCTCTCCCTTGCAGCGGGGCTCTCTGGGGCCAATGCTTTCCAGGAGTGCAGGCCAGCAGAGATTGCTGGAAAGCAGCTCCCGGGAAAGAGCCAGCAAAGCCAGGGCCCATCACCCTCTCCGGGGCTGCTGACTGCCAGGTGCTCACCAGGAGTGGCCATCACCCTTGTGTTGGGCATGGGAGGAGAGGTTGTGGGCTGGGATGCTCTGCTTTGTCCCCATCCCACCCTGCTGGCCTCCTGGAACAGCTCATCTGCCCCTACCTCTGGCTGCACCGTGTTGCTTGGAAAACCTCCGTCTGTGTTTATTCCTCCAGTTCCTCTCCCTGCTCCCCTGCCAGCTGTTCTCTTGCTCGCCTTCCCCTGCCTCCTGCCTGACAGCTTCAGAGCTTGGAGGGCGGAAGGGGAGGGGGGAAAGAAAAAAAAAAAGTCTTTTTGCAGCCCACGGATTTTGGGGTCCAGGAAAGACATGTCCCCTGCTCACCCCATGATACCTACAAGCAGGGCTGGCTGATCACCCCATGTCCTGCCAGCCCTTGCCCCCTTGCCCAAGACGTGTGCCAGCTCCTTCCTGCCTCCCCATCCCTATAGAGAAGCTGCTAGAGCTGGAGGCCATCAAGCAGGGTCCAGGAGGCTTGGCTGGAGCTCCAAAGCTCCAGAGCTCCAGCCTTTGCTTTATCCAGCATGGTTTTACGATGATTCAAGCAGCCCTAAAGCTGATGGTATTTCCTGCGCTCTCCTGCTCGGCCAGATGCAGAGCCATGGAGGGGAGGGCCAGGAGCAGGGACCTGGCATTGCCATGGTCACACGACACTGTGTCCCCTTAAAAATGTCACAGTGCTCTTCAGCAGAGCTGGGGGGATGTGTTAGCACATCCAGAGCCTGACTCAAGCTGGGATGGAGAACTTCTAATGACCTGTACCTAAACTACTCCAGAGGGGCTTAAGGAATAAATCCGAGCTGGAAGCAGTGGTTGGAGCTTTTGCCCTGGGAAGTGAAGCTGGGGGAGATAGTGGGAGGATTTGGGGAAGCGGGAGGCTCAATGGGGCTTTTGTGCCGTCCCCTGCAGCGTGACTCAGGCTTGCTCATGCTCTTGCTGCCAGGAGAAGTTGGCCTGGAAATATTGTATCAGCCCCGGAGGACACGTTTTCCAAACCAACCTCAGTCGGGTTTGGTTCTATTTTTTTCCCCTTCTCTTTCTTTCTTTTTCTCTCTCCCAAACTGTCTCTGGCTGTCTGGCACGTTTTCCAGCTCCACCCTGCACATCCCGGCTGCTGCTCCTGCAGCTTTCCCTGCTCGGGCTGGGATAGAGGGGAGCAGTGCACCCAGAGACCACATCCCACCTGCAAATCCCTGAATCCCATCCCTCTCTTTGTGACAACCGGTGCCCATTCCCAAGCCTGTCCCCAACTGGTGTCAACAAACAGCATGGCCACCGTTGGAGAAGGACCCATGTCCATCGCCCTGGCCTCAGAGGTTTCCCAGATTTGCTGTGTCAAATGTCTCTTGAAGTGCTGAGCTGGGGAGGGGGGACTTATTGGCTTAAACCAAGGGGGATAAATCTGGGAAGGAGAGGAGCACACAGCCCTGTGCATGCAACGAGATGCTGATGCTGCCTGCTTTTATTTCAGCATCCAGAGGCGGGAAAGGAGTTGTTAAAACATGGACCTCATAGCTGTGCTGGCAAGGGAGCACCCACAGCACCCTGTGCCCCACAAGGCCACAAGAGCCATGGCCAGGGTGGGTTTTTGGTGCTGTGAAGGGCAGAGAGAAGTGTCTTGGCAGTCAGAGAGGGGTGTTTGCAGCATGGAAGGGGAAAGACAGGATGTTTTTTTCTCATCTGGGGGTGACAGGCTAAATTGTCTGACTTGCAGGTCAAACTACAAAGAAAAAAAGAGTTTTCATTTTCTCCCCTTTCTAGAGCAGAAATCTCTTTTTCTCCTCTCCTCTCCTCTCCTCTCCTCTCCTCTCCTCTCCTCTCCTCTCCTCTCCTCTCCTCTCCTCTCCTCTCCTCTCCTCTCCTCTCCTCTCCTCTCCTCTCCTCTCCTCTCCTCTCCTCTCCTCTCCTCTCCTCTCCTCTCCTCTCCTCTCCTCTCCTCTCCTCTCCTCTCCTCTCCTCTCTTTTTCTCTCCTCTTCTCCTCCCTTCTCTTCCCCTCCCCCCCCTCCTTTGGAGGTTCCCCCTTGCCTCCCCCTCTCCACCCCTGATGTTTCCCCCTGGCTTTTTCCATTGATGAGAACCAAGCAGCCTGGGGATGTTTATAAAGAAAATAAATGTCTGGTTTATTTCTAGCACAGGGGGAACATATAGCTGGCCCTGGGAGGGGGTGTGGGGGTGTGGAAGCAGGCACACACATCCCCTCCCAGGGCTGGGGGCAGGACAGGAGGCTTTTCTCAGCCACATCTACCTCGGGCCAAAACTTCCCTCTCTCCTCCCCGGCTCCCAGAGGAAATGACCCTGGTGGGGCCCAAAAATTTCTGTGGGATGGGATGTAGAACAAACCTCAAAGCCCAGGAAATTCCTCATGACCCCCCCTCACTCTCTGCTTGTGCACTGGGGAGCTCCACAGGGGCTTATGGATGGGGAGGAGTCCAGTTGGGAAGGCAATGCAAGCAGCCAGGGGGACTCCAACCCCCCACTATCCTGCATCGGGTAGGAGAAACAACCCCAGAAAGCCAAAATTTGGGCAAAAGGAGTGGTAAGGGATCCGTGGGGGCCACACCGAGCTGACTCACTGCCCATGAAGGCTCCTTGACCATCCAGTGAGTCACGGGGATGGGTGAATGTGACTTTTCACTCCCCTTGGCTTGGAGGCACACAATGGGAACAGCCACCTCCAAACCCTGCCATGACTTTCTCCACTCCCATCAATTTTTAGCAGCATCCCAGGGATGCTTTCTGTCTGCTACCCTCTGTCTGTCGGGCTGTCAGGCAGCCAAGAGCAGGCACTGGGCACAGGGCAGCTCCCAGAGGCATTGCACGGAGCAGTGCCCGGGCGGCACACCCGGGGAGGGAGGGTGGAAAATGGGAATTCATCACCCTCTGGGGCATGGGACATAAACAACTTTCACCCCACCTCACTGCCGGTTGGCGGGAGGATGCTTGGATGCCCTATTTGGTCTGTCCTGGGGATGAGTGACAGCTAACAAGTGACAGACTGGGCAGCAAAGCTGCATCCTTCCCATCCTGGGGTCGGGAAGAGCTGCAGCAGCCCCTGTCCTTGGGTTTTAAGCCCCACTTTGCAGAACCCCAGGCTGCCCTGATGCTGGGCTCTGCTTGGCAAAGAAGCCCGGTGCTTTGCAACAGGGCAAAGCGGGTTCTCTGGTTGTGCCTCATTCATAAAAATGCCTTGAGCCCCTTTGCAAACTTGACAAGTCAAATGAGCATCAGGCAGATGTGCCTACACCCTCCACAACAGCTCCAGGAGAAAGGTGATCACACATTTCTCTTAACCTCAGTTTTTCTCTTCCGTTTACCCAGAAATACCCTGGGATGCCCAAGCAAGACCTGGGAAGTGCAACAAAATAAGAGCTGAGGAGATTCTAGGCTTTTCCCAACTGAGGGCTAAGGGTAATGCTGGCTTCCCAAAAAGGAGAGAAGCCAGAGCCTGGCTCCTCCAGGCACCTGGAAAAGGCCAAGGGAACAGCTCCTGGGAGCTGAAGTTGGGCTGCACCAACGCCTGCTGCAAACAGGCTGTGCTTTGAGCTTTATTTAGGCACAAACACAGCATTACCCTGCTGCCTCCAAAGGCCTCTTACTGTCCAGCTTTCAACCTGACGTTAGTTCCTCCGGGTGAGCTTAACCCTGTCCTGAGATCTTGGAGGAATGTACTTATTATATATTTGCCCACAGCTCTCTGCTGCTAAATATAAGAGTGAGACAAGAATATTCCTTCCCGATTCCCACGATACCAGTTTGTGTTCTCTCCCCCTCCTTTTTTTCAGCCTTTTTTTCTGTTCTTTCCCATCGGTTGGAAAGTTTTCCAGCTGCTTGGAGCTCTGACCTCAAAACATGTGCTGCATTCACAAACCAGAAAGGTTGAATAAATCAGTTGGATTTCCAAAAGTGGAGGAGAGGAAGATCTGAGGCAGCTCTCTGGAGCTGATAACCCCTGAGAAGGCAGGAGGGGTCCCTGGTGGGCACCATGGAGCTGCCAGCACCCCTCTGCCCATGAGCAGGTACCTGCAGGGGGCAGCCAGGGACAAACAGGGGTCCCATTCCCTTCCTCAGGCCCCCCATCTTTATCACTGGGGGTCCACCCAACACTTGGGGGATCACATTTTTGGCAGCTCCATGCTAGGACCTCAGGGTAAATGCTGACACTACATATCCAGTTGCTTCTTCCCACTGCACCCATCCTCATTAAACCCTTCCCCTGTGAGAAGGTTTTTTTGGGGAAAGGGGAGCTCAGCCTGCATGTGACTTCCCTGGGAACTGGAGGAGAGCTGGGCTATCTGAAAACAGTTTACAAAAGCTTCACACTCTAATGTCAAGAGGACAAGTTTTATGAGTGTTGTGTATTTTCTTTTTTTCTCTTTGATATAATCTTGTATTTATTGATGTACATGGTGCCTTTCCATTTCAGGCTGGGCAGAATGCCTGGGTCCCTGAACCTGGGCTCTGAGGCAACATCAAACCTGGGCTTTACCACCCCAAATGAGCTGGTCCCCAGCTGGTGGTGCCTCTGGGGCTCTCCCTAAGGGGGATGCAGGGATGTTCCAGGGCAGGCAGCCCCTGGGAACTCTTGGTACTGGGGCTGGTGGTCTCAGCACGGAGACCACTTCTGGGGGCAGGGGGCCCACGGGAGGCTGGTGCCCAGATGTGGGGTGGCGTCTGGCACATCTGCTCTGGCCAAGTACAGGAATAGTCAGTCCCCATCATCAGCAAATGGATGGAAAACTCCTTTCTTTTCCCAGCACCCTGTGTGTCCATGCCAGGCAGGTGCCTGTTGGTCCCCTGGCCATGGGTGGTGTTACCTGAGGGGAGGGATCTAAGGGGTTTGGTGGGTGCCAGTGAAAGCCATGTGCTGGTTTCTGGAGCTGCTCCAGCTTTTATACCAAGAAAGAGCTTGGAATGCCAGGACAACCCCAGGAACCATCCTGGACACCCAAGTGGGTAATGACGGCATGTGGTGAAATCCCTTCCTAGGATGGAAAGGTCAGGGCTGGAAGGAAGAAGCCCACTTTGTTCATTAACAAAAGGGATTTTTTTCCACTCAGCTTGCCAGGCATCCTCATATTTTGGTGCATGGAAAAATACGAAGGAACAAGGTGGAAGGGAGGCAAGGAGAAAGAAAAGCATGTCCCAGAGGCCACCTGCTCACTGGGGAGGGAATGGGGACAACTAGGGACCTGCAGGGACATTTCAAGTTGACAAAAGCCACAGACCTGGACCCTGATATTGCCTTCCCCCTCCTCATTACACCAACACAAGCTCAGATGCAGAAGATGGCTGGGGAGCAAAAGACCAGAGGTGATCAGTAATTCTTATGAAACTGCTTGGAGCAAGCTCCTGCCCCACTCCTGGTTGGAGCCCTGGTGCCTAGAGCACAATTTTGAGAAGAGAAACTGCTCAGACAGGTGTAATCTAGGTGTTCTATATATATATATAAATGTTTTCTAGGTGAGCTGGGGGACCGAGGGACGTGTTTTTTAAGTTCCCTTCAAGCTAGAGATGCAGCTGAGCCAGTGCAGGTGGCCAGTTAGACAGAGTGCAGCTGGAAGGGTCGGGCTGAGGGGCAGAACTGTCCCCAGCAGGATGAGACCCATGTCCAGCCCCGTAGAACCTGTGGTGGGCTGGACCATGGCAGGTCCAAGAATCCCAGGACAGGGAAGGGAGCAGGAGGCAGAAGACACAGGGTGGGATTGGGGTGCAGGATGGGTGCTGAGATGCTGAGGCAGGGCACAGAGCTGTGTGGTCAAACCTGGCCACTTCTGGGGGAAATCTGGAAATAAATCACCTGCTCTGCTCCCCATCTGGCCACTGGCCTTCCAAAACTGCTCTTCCTGGCTCTGTCCCTGCATAGAAGCCACTGTCCCCTGCCCTCCCTGCTGCTCGGGGCCAGCCTGTGGCACCGTGGGGCACCCTGAGGTGGGTCCCTTGTGCCTCATCACCTGAGAGGCGATCCTGTACCCCCTGGGGCAGTGCTGCAGGAAGAGAGAGCCCTTTGCCCCGGGCACCCATTTGCCCAGGAGAGAGGGACAGAGGAGGGCAACCAGGCTGGTGAAGGGATCCAGCACAAGTCCTGTGAGGAGAGGCTGAGGGAGCTGGGGGTGTTCAGCCTGGAGAAGAGGAGGCTCAGGGGAGACCTCATCACTCTCTACAACTCTCTGAAAGGAGGCTGGAGCCAGGGGGGGTTGGGCTCTTTTCCCAGGCAACTTTCAACAAGACAAGAGGGCATGGACTTAAGAGGACCCAGACCCTGCCCCAGCTCCATCCTTCCCACCCGGCTCTGGGGCGGAGCGGGGCCAGGCAGCTGCTGTGCTCAGGCCAAACATGGCCAGGGAGGGTTGGCTGTCCCTGCCGGGGCTGCGGGACGTGTCCCCTGCTCTGTCCCCATGGCGGAGAGCTTCGGCAGAGCGGGAAGGTGCCTTTGTCCTGCGGAGCATGGAGTGAGCCCCATCCATCCCACCCAGCACCGCATCTGCGGGTGCCCCTGGGGTAGCATCAGACGCAGCCCCCCCCGAGAGTCCCGGTGGGTGACCGGCCCGGCTCCCCCTCCCGTAGCTATCCCCAGCCTGGCCTGCCAGCTCACCAACAGGCACCCATGGGTGCCCACACAGCTCCACACCGGGTCCCCATCCTTCCCGGCCCGCTTTGTGCACCCAAAGCTGAGCCAGCAGTTTCCCAGCTCTGCATCCCTGGGGTGGGCTGCTGGGATGGGGCTTACCTCCGGCTGGGGGTCCCGCGTCGAGGGGCAGCGTCTGGCAGGCCACCAGCAGCAAGAGCAGAGTGGCAGTGCCACCTCGGTCACCCATGGTGTCCTCTGGAGCTCCAAGCGCGGCAAAGCCTCCGCCAGCGCCTGCTCCTGGGCTGGGGCTGCTGCTACTACTATATTTAATAAAGAGGAGTGAGGGAGGGACTCCTAACTTCTCCCGCCTGTCAGAAAGGAGGAATTCGCTCAGATTACAAAGTCAATTTTCTCTCTTAAAGGGCTAGAGGCCCCCTCCCACCGCCCACCCGCTGCTCAAAGCGCCCTTGTTCCTGATGGGGAGAGGCGAGGGAGGAGCAGCCACCAGCACCCGGGGGCCAAGAAGCCCAAGATGGGGCAGGACCGGAGGCACAAAGGGCAGAACGGAGCACCCAGGGTTCTCTCCAGCACCAAGCATTTTTTTTGGATGGCAAAAGCAGCTCCTGGGGTCCATGTGGACCCTTGATGAGAGGCTCAGTCCTGAAGCCGTGGTCCCCATCCCCCTGGCACCTTCCCTGCCTCTGGCTGAAGCGAGTCTCCAAATCTGTCACCTCTCTGAAGGAAGGGATTCTGCCCCTGTACTCAGCCCTGGTGAGGCCACACCTCGAGTCCTGTGTCCAGTTCTGGGCCCCTCAGGTCAGGAAGGAGATTGAGGTCCTGGAGCAGGTCCAAAGGAGGGCAACCAGGCTGGTGAAGGGATCCAGCACAAGTCCTGTGAGGAGAGGCTGAGGGAGCTGGGGGTGTTCAGCCTGGAGAAGAGGAGGCTCAGGGGAGACCTCATCACTCTCTACAACTCCCTGAAAGGAGGCTGGAGCCAGGGGGGGGGGTTGGTCTCTTTTCCCAGGCAACTTTCAACAAGACAAGAGGGCATGGACTTAAGTTGTGCCAGGGGAAGTTTAGGTTGGATATTAGAAAGAATTTCTTCACGGAGAGGGTGATCAGACATTGGAATGGGCTGCCCAGGGAAGTAGTGGATTCTCCATCCCTGGAGATATTTAAAAAGAGCCTGGATGTGGCACTCAGTGCCATGGGCTGGGAACCACAGGGGTAGTGGTCAAGGGTTGGACTTGATGATCTCTGAGGTCCCTTCCAACCCAGCCAATTCTATGATTCTATGATTCTCTCAGCAGGACTAAAAGCTATCAGGATGATAGTGGTCCAATCATGATAGCACTGCACTAGGAAGAGCTTTCTAGATTTTTCCCCCTCTGCAAAGCCAATGTCCCACATGTCCAGGACAAGGCCACGATGTTTGGGAGGTAAAGGATCCCACCCAGCCTGGATCCCCCTCCCTGCCCTGTAGGGTTCCTGGTGATTTTGGGGGCTCTCCTTGCTGACCGTGTACATCATCTCCCATCTCTCCAGCCCCCTCCAAATCTGTTCCTGGCCTCCAACTTGGGTCTTGTTCAGCACACCCCTCCTTCTCCCTTGGATGCCTAAATTTCAGGTCCGTTCTCCCCCATGCCAAGTTTTACTGATGGATTATATGTGGCTTCTTTCCTGATGGTTCCTCTCTAACCTCCTCAGGGTCCCTGGTGTGACTTTCCTGTCTTTGGTGGTGCTCACAACACCTTCCAGCATCCAGTTGTCTGCAATCATAATTAATTTGTTGTTTATTCTTGCATTCAAATTGTTAATGAAGACATGAAATAAGCCTGGGTTATGCCATTTTTCTCAGTAACTTTTTATGAGTCATTGTCAGAGGCTTGGTAAATTCATTAGATAATTCTATTTATTCTGGGGGTTAGAGATGATCCAGACTTGCTGATTCGTACAGATTAAATTTTGCCAAGTATTCCCTTTCCTGTTCTTTATCTCCAGCTCTACTGAGGACCTCTGCATCGCTTCCCTTTCTGTCTGTCCTCAGCCACCCCCACCTCGTTAGGGGCTGATAGAGGGACAGTGCCTGCAGAGCTTGGCCCTTTGGGGGGATGTTTGATTTCTCTTGTTAATGACACATAACAGGAAAACTGAAAGTGTTCCTGCTTCACCTGCCCACTTGGCATGGGGGGGTCGTCCCCCCAACCTGGAATGATGCACCAGGACCACCTCCAACCCACCAGAACCACCTCCAACTCACCAGAGCCCCCTCCAATCCCCCAGGAAACCCTCAGTGTTTGCTTCTGGGCTGCCTGTCCCCAGGCTTTTGCTCTCCTTGTGGCACTGGAGATGCTCCCCCATTTGCTCTATCAGCATCAGGCAGGGACAGCAAGTACAAACTGGGCAACCAGGAGGCAGCTCCAGGCACCCCGAGCATCCTCAACCTGGGGGATGCTGGTGGGACAGCTTGTGCAGAGGGGTTTTTCCTTGCCTGGCAGCAGCCCACCCATCCACAGCAGCAAGGATTGCTCCTTCTTGGCCACTCTGGCTTTGGTGTCACCTAGCAGTGACCAAGTGGGGAAAATATCAGAGACATACTTGGCCAAGGTGTGGGCAGAGTAAAACTTTTACCACTTTTTTTTTTTTTTTTTTTTTTTTTTTCCTCTGACCCAAGAAGGAAATTACAACCTCTGGTTGCAGCCTCACCTGTTACCCAGCAAACTGTCCCCAGCCTCCTGTGGCTGGCTGCTAAGGCCACTGCTGGCCAGGGTCCCTTGTTTCCCTCCTGGAGGCAGCTCCAAACAGGACTTGCCCTCTGCCAGTCCTGGGTGTCCCCATCTCCATCTGCAGGCAGCAGGGAGCTGCCTTCACCCTTGGGTGGATGCCAGCCCTGGGAACCTGGCTTCCAGGGGCCTCGGAGCAGGACTGAGGGAAGTTTAAGACAAGTTAAAATTTTTCCTTCCTCACAGCCCGGGGTTGGTGTTTGAGGCGATCTCTGCGTCTCTCAGGGCTGCTCCCGCCTACGGAATCATTTCTTTATCCATGACCAGCTTTTATTTAGGATATGTTTCCAGGGTAGCCGCTGGAGAGGGAGGTGCAGCCCCCAACCCAGAGCCCTGCCATGGCTTCGTGCCTCCTGCAACCTCTGTGCAAATAACCCAGGACGAGCTAAAGCCTCCAGAGAGCCCTTCCAACTCCTTCAAACCCTTTCCCAACCCCACCGCCTGTGTTTGAGACTCCCACCCCCAGCAGAGGGGGAGGTTGGCCGCCCACAGAGCAAGGATGGAGCTTCCTGATGGCCAGGAGGGGCTGCAGCTGGGGAAGGGAATCCATGGGAGGGAGGAGAGCAGCAAGAGCTTTTGGAGCGAGTCAAGAGCGCCTGGAAGGAATATCCCATCCGGTGCTGGCAGGCAGGAAAGAATTCATGAATGCTGCTGGGATTTAGCTTCTCAGCATCTGCCTTCCCAGGCGCTGGAGGGGATTTTCATAGGAAACAAAGCAAAGCCTTTGGATCCGACCTGCCCAAAGCAAGGTCCCAGCTGGAGGTGCTGGGTTGGTCAGGCTTGGGGTGGCAGGTCCTCAGCCTTAGCCATGGATGTCCCCTAAGGTGCAGGACATCATCCGGCTGCTGATTCAGCCTCTCCTCCCTTGACATGTCCATGCTGTGCAGACAGCAGTCCCCTCACTTCCAGAAAGTGAAACGAACCTCCTGACTGTGGTTTGAAACAGCTGGGCAGATGTGCAGCATCTCTGGGGTTGGGCTCAGCCGAGGGAGTTGAGAGGCACATCAACAGCTTTGGTCAGTGTGCCCTGTCTTGGGGTGAGAGGCCTCAGTGACTCCTCTCTGAGGACCAGGATGGGGCTCAGGATGTGTTTGCAAGTCAACTTCTCCTCCTTCTTTCTTGTCTTGGTGTTCCCCCCTCAGCACATCCCAGGCAGCCTCTGCTTAGGGATGAGGTTAAAACCTCCCAAAGCAACTTTTTGCCCAACAAAAGCAACCTGCTGGGGTGACCTTGGGCAGTGTCGGGGGCTGCCTTGGTGCTGGACCACCACATAACCCCTGTGTGCCAGACCCCCAGCTCTCCTGCTGCTTTCCCCAGGCCTTGTGCAGGGGGTTTGGTGTGGGCTGGGCTTTATTTGCAACCCTGGGGGGTTCAGGGCACTGGGGCTGTACCTCCTGTGACTAATAGCCTTTACTCTGCCTTCAGCACTAAACACATCACTCCCCAGTGTTCGTTTGAAAAAGGAAATCAATAAAGCCCATTTATTTTTAGCCTGGATTTAGGGTGTTTTGGAAGAGGAACTGAGCTGTGATTCGGAGCCAGCAGGCTCACCGGCTTCTCCAGGGTTTGTCAGATAGAGGAACTGGCTTTTAACACTAGATAAATATTGACTGGTGTATTTTCAACACAGACATTTCTGTGCTGGGGGAGTGGGGAACCCTCGGCAGGCACAGGGAAGGCTGCAGAGAGCCCAGGGAGCAGGCAGGGCAAGGCGAGGAGCTGTGCTGGCTACTCAGGCTCATTTTGGGTGGCCAGCAGGATGTAACCGGGCTGTGACAGAGCTGGGCTTGGTCTCCAGAAGCTTGCGGTAGTGGCTGCTGAAAGAAATGCTCCCTCTCACCCAGACAGACCTGCAGAGCACTGCGAGCAGCCCAAGCCCCTGAAGGGGTAGGTTGGGCTGGGGGGCTGCAGGCAGGGGGAGTGTCACGGTTTAACCCTGGCCCGGCAAAACAACAGATTTAAACCGAGTAACAGATTTATATAGTAATCTCTCTCTCCTCTGATAAAGGAAAGAGAGAGAGAATAAGGGGAGAGACTTATGGGTTGGAAACTAAACTACAGAACTTTAATGAAACAGTAATGATAAATAGGAAAAAAATTACTAAATATATACAAATATACAGGAAAAGTGATCCCACGTTCCTCCCCCCTTTCCCCAATAACTCTCACGTCACCACCGAGGCTGCAGGGCAGCCCTGGGAAAGTCCAGGCTGGAATCCTGGAGTCAGCAGCAGTCAGGAACAGGAGGCAGGAACACACAGATTCAGGCTGGCACGGATCAGGACCACAGGCAGAGGGACGGATGGAATCCTCTCAGGATGCCGAAGGAAGCAGGGAGGGCAGGAAGGAGTAGAGAGGTTTGACCCTTGTGATCCCTCAAATTTATACCGAGTATGACGTGTATGGGATGGAATACTCTGTTTGGTCAATTCTGGCATCTGTCTTGTCTGGTCCTCCCCAGAGGAGGGTTTCAGGTGGGATCTCGTTGCTCCTTCTGGAAGGCAAAATGTTCCTGAGAGCTGAGCAGCGTCCTTGGCTTGCATGCCAGTCTCTGGCTGTAACTATAAACATGGAATGTTATCAGTCCTAGAAGCAGACAGTGTCTGAGAAACTTGCTGTTAATTTCAGCAAGTGCAGCTACCTAGAAGAGACCTAGTTGAAAGCAAAAGTACAAAACAGAAAATCACCTTTATCCTGGCCCAAACCAGGACAGGGAGGAAGGAGGAAGAGCCTGGGCCTTGTGAGCAGCAGTGCAGGCAGGGAGCAGGCAGGAGGGCAGGAGGGCAGGAAGGAGGGCAGGAGGGCAGGAAGGAGGGCAGGAAGGAGGGCAGACAGCAGGCAGGGCCCGAGGAGCCGCTACCAGTGCCGGCAGCCCAGGAGATGGCACCAGCGCATCGCGCTCAGCGGCTCCGGCCGGGAAGGGAGGGAGGGAGGGAGGGAGGGAGGGAGGGAGGGAGGGAGGGAGGGAGGGAGGGAGGGAGGGAGGGAGGGAGGGAGGGAGGGAGGGAGGGAGGGAGGGAAGGAGGGAGGCAGCACTGGTGCCGAGGAGCATCACCAGTCTGGGCTGGTCTTCCCGTCGTGTCTGGGTCCCGGTGGTGTCTGGGGGCGGGAGGAATGCCTGGGAAGAGCCTGCCCACAGGGGGGTGTGAGGCTGAGGCAGAGGGAGAAGGGAGGTGGGAGGGGCCGGGTGGCGGGGGGACATGTCCCTTGCTCGTTCCAGCTGGGACAGTGTCCCGGTGAGGGCGGAAATGTCCTGTGTCTCCCAGGGGTGGGTGACAAGCTGCCCCGGAGGCCTCGGGGTCTCTGTTCCTGATGCAGGTGCCCTTCTGGCTCCTTCACCTTGGTGGAAAAGCAGTGGCAGCTTCCCAAGGGGGAGACCAGTTCAAAAGGAGAGACATGAACCTCCTGTTTCCCTCCAAACCCCAGCTTTGCCTGCCATGTGCTGGTTTTTTCTTCCCAGACACCCTTCCTGCTGCTTGGGCTGGCAGGGTAAGATGCTCCTGCTCCAGCTCCCCATCCCCAGCCAGCCTCATGGTGCTCCTGGTGGAGGTGACAGCCAGTCAGGGATCCAATTCTGTGCTCTCTCTTTTTTTTTTTTCCTCCATCACACAAACGTGTTGCATTTATTTATTCCCACCTGAACTTTCATGAGGTGGGTGGGAAGAAATAAATGCAACACACCCCAATTCCCAGTGCTGGGTTTTCCCTCCTGGTCAGACTTCCCTGGGAGTGTTTGTCTCCTTGCATCTGTCTTGGAAAAGATCAGAAGGATGTCACTGTGCCAGCACAGCCACTTTTCGTGACAGCTGAGGAAATTATCAGGGGTTGGGCAGGGAGAAGGAAAAACAGGGCTTGTCCAGGAGGAGTAGCTAAAGGTTGTGGAGATTTCTTGGCTGTTTCTGGTCTCCCATTAGTTTGTCCTGTGAAGGAAACCCACCAAGGTCTGGGGCTTCCCCTTTCAGGTCCCGATGGGTCTGAAAGCAATAAATTCTGTCAAAATGGAAGAGGTGGAGTTGCTGAGGCTACAGCTGGCCAGCTTTTAACCCAAAGCTGAGACTCTGTGGAGTAAAATGCAGATTAAACCCAATAAAAATTCCTTGAGGTGCCCCCTTTAAGCATCATATATTTTTATCTTACTTGGGGTTTTATTTGCTGGAAAGGGAAATGTAAAGAGAGAAACATTCAATTGAAGCTGCCTATCAGCAGGAGCCTCTGAGCTGTGTCTCTCCAGGGGCTGGAGGAGAGATGGATGCTGCTGCTGGAGGTCTCCTCTGCACCTCATCGGGGAGGTGTTGATGTTGTCTCTTGTTTATCTGCTTGCCAACCACTGTCACAGCCATCCTGTAGTATGTGGTGGCATTTGCAAGGCAATGTTAATCACTGTAGTAACAAGGGCCTTGTTTCTGGCAGGATCTGTCCCCCTGGCTGGGTGGCAGAGAAGGACCACCTCCTCCATGGAGTCCCTGCAGCAAGGCTGTCTTTGGTGGATCCTTGAGGACACACTCCTGTTTCCATCCCCTTCCCCTCTGTGCCACCAGCACCTGCTGGCTTCTCTCCTGGCTTCCCTCCATCCCCTTTTCCTCCTCCTCTCCAGACCGGTGCCCATACAGGGCACCTGGGGCATGTGGACCAGTGCTAGAGGCACCCAAGATGAGATGTTGGGGTTTCTGTGAGCATTATTGGTCTACAAAGAGGTGCACCAGTGTCTAGATGGTGGAAATGAAGGAAATGAAGGATGATTATCAACTGTGAAGGCCAGCACATGCTCATGCACATGCTGGAAATGTCACTTCAAGCTCTGAAGTCTAAAGATTTCCGATCTTGTACCAAGGCCACGTTTCAGAGGGTTTGGGCATTTTTTTTTCCAGGAATATAACATCTGCAGAAAGATTCAGGGAGATAGTCTGGGAGATGTTCTGTTTCTTCCCAAACCAGGGAGGGCTTCTCTAAACACCCTTTCCCCCAGCTGGAGTTGATTCCCAGCAGAAACCAGTGATGTGAAGGATCCTGGGCGTGTTGCACGGGTGGGACCCCAGCCCTTACATGAAGGAAAGCAGCTGCTGGCTTTGTGCTGCTGGAGGCACAAGGCAGTGAAGAAGATGCTCCCAGAAATACTCACAGCTGCAGGTGCTTGGATTTATCTTCACGGCAAGGCAATCTTCCTCCCTTGGTGGAGGCTCGGTTAGTGGTGGCTGTGACAGGAGCAGCTGCTGGGTGGACATCTGTCTCCTCATAACTTGACTGAGACCAATGCCTTATCCCCTGGCAGGCATTCCTCAGTTGCCAACGACTTTCTGTCTCGATTGACCCAGGGCTGGAGCTGAGCCAGCAGCAGGGAGGTAAAAGGGTCTATTTAGCCATGAAAAACACTCCTAAGTCACTTCTTCGAGCTTCAAACCCTGGTGGAACCATGGACGTGCTGTGAGCAGGGAGAAGCTGCTGGGAGTGGAGCAGGCAGAAGGCAGGGGTGTGGGTGCAAGAGCTGCTCCCTGGGCACGGGGAGCTGCTGGAATCCTGGCAGCAATTTAGGAAAGGGGCTTCTTGTGCCCCAGCTGTTGCTTCTTGGCTCCCCACTGGGAGGAGGGGAAAAAGAAAACCCAAGCAGCCATGAGGAATATAGCCATAATAGACCCAGAGCCCTGGTGGGAAGGGTGGAATGTGGTGGAGAGAAGTGGTTCAGCAGGCAGCGGGTGGTGGGTGCGTGACAGAGCCTGGGGATAATAGGAATAATATCAAATACGTCAGGGAGAGTGTCAGCTTGGCAGCTCCGGGGTCAGGCTCACCTCCCCACCGGGATCCTGCCGCCCTCCGGCAGCGTTGCTGAGCACTGGAAAACCTGTCAGCCCTTGACAGGGCACAAATAGAGCCATTTCCCTGCAAAAACTCATCCTCCAGAGCATGCTTCCCCTGACACCGTGCTGCTGCTGCTCAGTGGAAACCTTTGCTGAGCACCCTTGGGCTGCAGGTGGGCACCTTGGGACTGGTGAGAGGTGGAGAGATGGAAACAGAGGTGACAGGAAAAGGACAATAATTTCTTTAAGAAGAGAAAAGCCAGGAAAGAGGAGAATGTGGAGGAGAAAAATGTTCTGGATAATGTAGGAGCCCCCATCCCAAAGGTAGGGGCTGACTTCAGCACCTCCAGCTGATGGTCTTCATCCCTTTCCATCTTCCCAGCTGACCCAGAACCCATGGGCCCAGCTCTTCACTCGTGGGTCCCATCTTTCCCCCTATCCCAGCCCCAAGTCTGGAGCTGGGATTGCCCCCCACAGCCCTGTTGGGACATGCTGTTTCTTGAAACAAATGAAGATTTCCCACCCTCACGAGTTTTGCTCATCTCATATGCTGTCAGGGGGATGCATCACATTTAATTCTGGGACAAGTAATCATTATTTTTCTTTTCTGGCCTTCTAAAAGTGCCAGGTGCATCCCAGAAGACTTTCCTGCACTGAGCCAAGGCTACCAGGATGTGTGTAGGGAGAAGACCAAGAAATCATGTCTTCTGCTGGATGTGCATGGTCCTCATCCAGCCCAGACCCAGGGGAGATTAACCACAGAGGAAGAACACAACTGGAGAAAGAGGAGGAAAGGATGAGCCCGCTGGCAGTGATGTTGAAAGGAGGAGTGGGCTGGGTCTCAGCTGTGAGGATGAGGATGGATTTTCAGAGTAGCCTTGAGGGTTTTTTGATTGGAAAATGCCCATTTGTCAAAGGGAAAGTGCTTGTAGGGAAGGTCAGGCTTGATAAATCTCCCTGGTTTGAAAGCAGCCATTCAGGAATGCTCAGGTATGTCCCATTTCCATGATTTGTAATCAGATTAAATGGGAGAGAGTTGGTTCAAAAAGAATTTTCTTTTTTTTTTTTCCTTTTTTTTTTTTTTTTTTCCCCTGGGAAACGTGAGTTTGCAGTCCAACATTTTTAAGATGAAACGATAAGAGCTCCAATGACCCAATCCACCTGCTGCTTTCTGGTGTGATGGGTTTGACACCCCCGCTTCTCACAGCCCTTCCTGGCCATCTCTGTGCCCTGGCATCACAGCCCCATGGGGACAATGGTCCTTTTGGGGGAAAAATCCCCTTTTCTATTAGCTCTAGCAAGAAAGTGTCTGCGAACCAGTCCAGAATTCCAAGAGAGCAATTCAGGGGACAGGGAATTTAAAGCTCAGTGTGTTTCACCCAGGGCAAAAGGGACCTCAAAGACTTTGTGGGTGCTGTTACAGCCCCCCTGTCCCTGTCCACAGCAGGAACCCTGTGGCAGCATCCTCTAGAGATCTTCCCTGGCATGGAAGAACCAGGGTCAAATCACTAAATCAAGGGAATCTTCCTTAAATAGTCTGTGCTGGACTGAGTCCCAAGTGCTATGTGGTTAATGGGGATTAATAGGAAATAGATAAAATGGAAAAGACAAGCTGGGAAGACTAAACTGCCTTGGGAAGAGGCATTATGTGTTACCTGGAAGGTATCTGGGGAGATGGTTGGAAACTGGGAGCCTTTGGAGGATGGTTTTCACAAAGCCTCAGGCAGGGGCACTCAGTGGCTGGACCCTGAGATGTGGGGCAGGGTTTGGGGGCATGACCCAGGGCATGGCAGGAGGCTGCTCGTTTCTAGACCTTGTATGGGGAGCACAGAACATTTTGCAGGTGCTGAGGTATGATTTGAAAGCCCCATCCTGGGAGAGGGCTGGGGGCTGCTGGCTCACCAGAAGGTTTGGAGAGTGAGCAATATTCCCTGATGCTCCTCATCTCTTACTTTGGCTTTTGTGTTTGTTTGGGCTTTTTTTTGGTTTTGTTTTTTTTTCTTTTTTTTTTTTTTTAACCTGGGTAAGTCCCTCAGGGGCAGCTGTTGAGAAGCAAAGCAGCTGAATTGGATTTTATGCCTGCACAAAGTTGGCTCCAGTTACACAGCTGGAGAGAACAGGACCCAAAATTGGATTTCACTGCTGACTTGGAATGGGCTCCGGTCATGTGGGATTATTGGGGATTTAAAACTAACATATAAGAAAGAGTAATGAAACCAGCCCCAACCCCCCCTCCCCTTCACCAAAGAGCTGGGGAGTTAATGTACACCAGGCAGCCTCACACTTAACATCCCAGCCATGGGATGTTGGTGCTGGTGATGCCAAGGTGGAGATGAAAGGCTGTGGGATCCCAGTGTGGCCACTGCCTCCTCCTAGCACGTGTGACAATGTGGCTGACTCCTTTCTGCAGGCTCCCCATCCCCCCTGTGCTGGGGTGATCCTTGCTGGGGCTGGGGGCTCTAAACAGGCTTTGACAGAGCAAATCCCCATCCTCAGATCTGCAAAAATCATCGTGTTCTCCAGCCAAATCAAGAATGTTTTTTTATCTTTTATTTTATTTTTAAAGAATCGAATTTGGGATGTTTCATTGGGTTTGCCTGATGCTGCGATTTGGTGTCTCTGATTTGTTTCCCACTTCTACACCTTTCCTCTTGTTCTGGCCTCAGAAATGTCAAGGCTAATTGCCAGCATTATTTCTCCTCCTGTTCCAGCCTCACTTACCTGAGTGCTGGTGGGCATCACTGCCTGGTGCTGGTGTGAACAGCCCAGGGAGCTGGGGAGACTGGGAATGGTGGTGGTGGTGGAGACAGCTGAATGTGGGGAGCAGCACCCCTGCCAGCTGCCAACCTCGAGCTGCTGGATCTGGGCATGGATCTGAAGGGCCAATGGGTTTTGGTGAACAAATTCATGGAAGCAGAGCTGCTGTGGCAGGGGAGGGGGCTCGGATCCTGATCCTGCTCAGGGGCAAGGCCGTGGGGATAGAGGGCTGGTTCTGCTGGGGGGGGCTGCTGGAGACCCCAGCCCCAGGGTGGGGGGCTCAGGTTGGCCCTGGGGAGGGGGCTGGGAGCTGTAGTGTGCAGGGGCTGTTTGTTTTCTGTCCCTTGGGTGGCAAGCTCTCACCTCTGCCTCCAATTACAAGTCTTGTCACATTTTGGGAGGCTTGAAATTGGGTTTCTCAGCAATGTTCCCAAAGAGATTAGAAGCACTGAAATAGCTGAAATACCCTCTGAGCTTGGAGCGAAACAAAACCCCAGACACAGGGGGAAAGGGCTGCAGGATCCCCACAGGGGCAGAGGGCAGCTCATCCCTTGCCTCCCCACAGTCCCCTGCCTCTGGGGTTGTCTCGGCAGTGCCAGCTCACACTGGTGCAAATGGGATGAGATAGGAGCTGGGGTGACCACCTTTCCTCCAGCACGGGCTGGAGGGAGCCAACCAGCATCCCAAACATGAGGTGTCCTTAAAGGGATTCCTAAATGTTCCCTCAAGGAGGGGGGGTTGCTCCCCAAACTGCCAAGTGAAAAGGGAGGAGCTGTGATTTAAGGGGATGAAGAAGGGATGAGCAGACCAAAGTGCTTGCCTACTTGTGGGAATAATTAATTTCCAGGGCTGAGTTAGAAGAGGTGGAGATTCAAAACTTCTTAACCCTTTCTGAAGCTCGGGTGCTTCTGAAGCTCGGGTGCTGGTGGATTGCTAACAGCAGCCAAAATTGTCCAGCTCCAATTCTCTGCCTTCTCTTTTCACTGCTGTTGCCCCTGGGTCAGCTGTGGGGCTGCATCCCAGCCTGGCTGTCCCCCTCCATCCCTTACCCACCCCTGCTGCCAGGAGTGTGCAGAAGCTGTCTGAGATGTCACCAAGAAGTGAACTGGTCCCCAAGGTGCTGCTTTGAGGGCCTGGCTGACAGAGTGATTGGTGATCAGCCAGCTGACCCAGCACATCCCACCACAATTAGAGACCTCCTGGTAAGAGAGAGTCAGCCCAGGCAAAGCCTGAGTGGATTACAAATACTGAAGGAGCTGTTAAAGGTACAATACTGTTATCTCCCAAGCAATCCAGTGATGTTCCCGAGGACATTAGTGCCAGAGCAGCAGAGAGGAATGATGAATGCCTCTGTCTGTACGGGGCTCACACTGTGGAGTGGATGGAAAGAGAAGCTCAATGACAAATGTCTCCCTGAATGTGTCTCCATTCATCCCCATTCCAGCCCAGAAAGAAATGGATGAAAGAGTCATCAGGAAAGTGAGGCAAGCTCTTGTTCACTGCAAGGAGCAGTGACCTCAAAGGGTGAAAGCCAGAGCATCAGTGATGGAAGAGCTGGGATGGAAGGAGGAGCTCAGGTGGTTGGGTCTGCTGGGGGAAGAGCTGCCTCCTGTTGATACCCAGCACTTGGGTCTCCACTGGCTCCTTATGTTGCCACATTCCTCCTGACTTGTGACAGCACAACCTTTGGTGAGGGTTGCCTCAAGGGACAACAAAGCTAACTGAGTCAGATTTCCAGCAAGAATATTTAGTTGGCTGTTTTCAGATCACTCTTTTCCATACCTCTGGAAAAATGCCAACTGAAAGAGCAACAACCCTCTTTCTCCTGGAGGGACCAACTACTCTGCTCCTGGCAGCAGCAGTGATGGTGGGGACAGTGCCACTTCCACCCCATATGGTCACATCCATGGTGGAAGAGATGCAGGGCAGGGGGGGTTGGGGCTGCAGAGCCCTTCAAGCTGGGCTATTGAAATCCTCCTGCTCTGGTGAGGGAGAGCCCCAGACTGATCCTGAGCTGGCTGTATGGCTTCACCTCCGCAATAACAATGTGCTTAGCACGTGGGGTGAAATTAATACAGAGCCAGATGTACCTTGGGAATATTTGAGCAAGTCTGTACATGAATATTCATTGGAATTTTCATGCTCTTATGTCTTGCTTGGTTCTAACTGGGCAGCTGGGTCAGCTCTTTCTGGGGCATCACTTGCCGTGTCAAAAATACTGGAAATATCTCAAAAGAAAATGTCCAGCTCATTTTCTCTGCAGACTGTGAAGCCATGGACCTGATGCAAATCCCACCATCAGCGTGGGGGCCGAAAGGAATGAGGAGCTTTGCCAAGGGTAGGGCTCCTGTTTCCCAACCTGAGGGATGTGGGGAGTGCGGGAGGAGCCGGGGGGTCTGGAGTGTCCGGCAGCCAGGAGCCAGGTCAGAACTGCAGGACATAGAAGAACTTGGAAATTGTAATAAAAATATGTGAGGTGACCTGCGGCTGACTCTGTAGAGAGCTCTGGGTGCTTTGACTAAATGAGCTGGTGGCAGATTCAGGCAAGACTAAAATGAAAGCAGGTCAGGTACAGGCAGCATCGCGGCGCTGGGAGCCATCCGTTCAAAGCATGAGCTCTGTCAGAGAGGGAGAGCAGAAAAAACCCCTTCCTGCCCATGCAAAGGACATTTTCAGAGCTGTAATCCTTTGATTATAACAGATCTGAAGAGAAACTGGGCTACTTCTTGAAGACAGGAGAAAAAAAAACTGTAACTGCTCTGAACTGATGGAAACTGAGCCTCTAATCAGCAGAGGATAATGATCAATTTATTGGATGTGATACATTTAATGAATAAATACCAACTGTCTTTCCTAATTTTCGTGACTGGTGGAGAAGGACACAGTAAAAAATATCAGTGTATAGTGGTACAGTAAGTGCTGGAAGAAATATCAGGCTGGGGCAGCAGGTGTTTGCATGAGTGCAAATGGACAAAGAGCAAAATACGAAGTGAGGAGGCCCAGGAAAGGGCCAGGCTGGCAGGGTTGTGTCAGGAGTGGGGCTGCCTTCCTGGGGAAG
This sequence comes from Phaethornis superciliosus, assembly GCA_023637945.1. Classification (NCBI taxonomy): domain Eukaryota; kingdom Metazoa; phylum Chordata; class Aves; order Apodiformes; family Trochilidae; genus Phaethornis; species Phaethornis superciliosus. Next base: position 18,269,013 of record JAJQWJ010000012.1, read on the forward strand.
AAAAATCTCCCCCACACCTCCCTTTCTCAAGACCACAGGCTACAAAAATTCAGAGTGCAGACTGATTCTTTTCTCCTCTCCCCCTTTGCTGCTGGCAAGTGCAATCTGTAAGGCAGGGAGGGGAGAAGGCAACAAGGCTGACCTGGATTAACCATCAAGCTGGGGATGGTGCTCCTGGAGGGGGATGGTGCAGAGGCTGCAGCTGCCCAGGGTGCTGGCAGAAGGACCCTCCTGCTGACCCTTCCCTTGGTGGCCTCCATCCTGACCATGCTTCTTGATCTCATAGAATCATAGAATGGTTTGGGTTGGAAGGGACCCTCGAGTGCAACCCCTCTGCAGTCAGCAGGGACACCCACAACCAGGTCAGGTTTCTCAGAGCCTCCTCAAGCCTCACCTTGGATATCTCCAGGGATGAGGCCTCAATCACGTCCCTGGGCAACCTGTTCCTTGTCCCTGCTCTCCTGGCTGCTGGGGATGGCTTGGGGGGGCTGTGTTGCTGTCCAGGCTATGCTGAGAGGGTCCCTGTCCCTCAGTGACCTGGATCCCAGCTTGGCTCTTCTCTGCCTCTGGAGCCACTGGTGTGATGGCAGAGCCTGTAGCGAGGTGTCACTCAGTAGTAAGGTGTCATTATTTTTTACGAACTAAGCGAACATTCCCTGATGTGCCTTGGAACATTATCGTAAATAATTAAACCTGAACTGCAGTTGTCACAGTAAATGAACAAAAGATTGTTCTGCTCCCCATGTGCAAAGCACAAATCACCAGCTTCTCATCTCCCTGAATTTTTACTGCCGATTTCAGGGAAAGAACATAGAAAGAACCAATATAGAGTCTCCAGGTTGGGAGTGGATCCAAAGTCTCTCCTAAAAACTCAGCTGCTGGGCTGCTCAATCCCATTTCCCTCTCTGCAGGGGCTGGGGAGGTGCCTGGTGCCAGGAGGGCAGCGGATGACTGCCATGGCTCAGATGCTCAGTGCCTACAGGCAGGAGGGCTTGGGGGCTGAGCTCCACCTTGATCCAAGGGGATCAAGGACCATTTGGAAGCCCATCAGGATTAGTAAAACAACAGGACACCGGGTGAGCTCCAGGTGATTGCGAAAAGCAAGGACAGGCCAGCACACCAGCCAGGTTCTGGGAAAACCCAGGTCTGCAAGTTCTGCCTCCATTTTAAAGCTCAAATCCCTGCCTAGCTGGTGAACATTGCCATGTGTGCTTATGGCCAAGGAATGTAACTTGGCACAGTCAATTTCTTTGTGTAATTAAGGTTTTATTTAGCTCTTGGGCCATCACACAGGAGTGTCTTGGTCTGCTCCTAAAGCAGCTCCTAGAGCCAAGCAGACAAAGGATGTCCCCAGAGTGTGGGAGTCCTGTGGCCAGGACTTCAGGAGAGCAAAATGCAATCTGTGTCTGGAGAAGATCCCTCCTGTGCACCACAGGGAACCCTGTGGCCTGAGCTCTGGGGAGCATCTCCTGCCCCTTCCGTGACTTAAGGCTGTCAGTGTGGAGGATGCAGTGGTTTGCTGGTGGGTCCTGATGGCTGCAGTGCACATCTGAGCTCCACATCTCACCTCCCTCCACCTTCCTGTGTGCCTGCTGCTCATAACAGAGCTGCTCAGGCTCCTCCATCACCAGGAATGGGGACAGAGCTTGGGGCAGGGGTGGAACAGGGGCTGAGACCTCATCCTGTGCCAGATGCTGGGGGAAAAATAACCCTCTGGGTTTGTTGTGACAAGCAAGACAGAGACTTTTCATTTGCTGAATAGGTCCCCATGGCTGGACCTGTTGGCAGACCGTCCAGTACTGGGAGTGTTTCTCTTGGTGAGATACAGCTGCGGTAAATAATCCCAAATTTGGGCTTTGATGGATATTCTCTCCTTGCCAGCCTGTCTCCTGAGAGTGATATAATTCCCTTTCCTGCAGCTCGGCTGTAAATTCAGAGTGATTCATGGCAGGTCCCTCTGCCAAAGGCTTTTACAGCCCTGCCAGCCCCAGGCTGGCAAGGACAGGGTGACAGGCACAGGGTGGCTGTGCTGGGAGGGAGGATGCTGCTTGCCCAGGCACCAGGTTACTGAGGGCTAAAGCTCTGGGGCTAGAGGTTTATGACCATCCCATAGTGACCAGTTGAGTGCTCTAGGGAGATGCTCTCTCCACAGTGTTAATGTAGGGGTAAGGGAGTTGATATGTATCCCCCCCCCCCCTTAAATGAGGCAGCCCCTAAAGTGGAGGCAGCTGATAAATCCCTTAAACAGTTACAAAGGCAGAGGAAAGGCAGACAAATGTAACTAATTCTTATAATCTCTGACAGAGGCAGTAAGAGGGATCTCTCCAATCTTTTTTTGGCATGAACGAGCAGGAGGGGAGAGCAGGGGAGGCTGCAGCTCCCTGCCCAGCATCAGAGCTCCAGGGCCACATCCCAGTGGCACAGAGAGGGATTGACTTGTGCCTGAGGAGTTTGCTGGGAGGAAAGGAAACAGGAACCTGCTCGTGGGATGTGGCCATCAAAATCCAGGCAGTGAAACACGTCAAAACGGTGGGACTCTGTAAATATCTATTTCCAGGTACTGGAGATACAGCTAAATAAAAGGAAGTGGGCAGGGGCTGATTGGATCCAGATGATGGAGCAGGGCTGGATGTTCCTGTGGCTGGCTGGTCCTTCATCAGGATGCTGAGGCCACCAGTGTGGTCCCATCCCACCAATGGGCAGGGGAAAACAGTCCCTGTCCTGGACAGGGTGTCCAAACTCCATCTGACTTCTCCAGCAATGACCAATACCTCAATTTTTAATATCCCTGTCCTCCTGAGAAGCCTCATTTTCTCCTTTTCTCCCTCTCTCTGGCCATTGCATTTCCATCTCAATCTGCCAATAATTCATTTTCATGTAACAGATTAATCTCTGATTCTTTCTGTAAAGATAACTCATCGCTGTCTGATGGCAGGAGTGCATAGCAGGAAGATTTTCCTCACTTGAAAAAAGTAGTGGAATATGTAGTAACTAGAGCTGAGCTGCTATTGCTCATCCATTTTAAGAAGCTGGAGGTCCCTGGCCAGAGTCCATCCAGAAGATGCTGGTTGAAGAGCTTCCCACTGCCTTGCAGAGGGCTGAAGCTTTGAAGGAGGAGCTGGGGGTCCCAATGGCAAGGTGGGGCTGGATGCTGGGACCCCCATCCTTACACAGGCATGTTGGCACTGGCATAGTCAGCTGCTGGCACCCTATTAATGTATTTGTTGCTGTTTCTCAGGTTTGCAGCTGGTTCCTGAGTTTAGTGCTGTCTGTGTGGGGCACCAGTGTACAACTGCAATTATTTCTCTATAAATAAGAGGGTGGATGCTGTCAGCTGCCACCAGTGGGCCCTGAGATGACAACTGCCACCACTCTGCTCCTGGATATAATGATGGGGACAGGGAAGGTACCACATAGGGTGGTAAATGTTACCAAAAGGAAGATTTGACAGCAAAAACTGTCCAGCTTCCCCTGCTCCCCTCTGCCAACAGCACACAGCTCCGGGTATGTTCCCAGTGCTGTTCCCTTAAACACATAAAAGGGCTCCATCTGGTTTTAATTATTCAAATGAGCTGACAGGGTTATCAATAGAAATGGTTAAACGTGGCCAGGCTTAGGGGGGGTTCATGCTCCAGCCCTGGGTGAAAGCTCTGGAGGTGGGGGATTAGCTGCTATAGGGGTGCTGGGACCCTCAGGGCTGGAGTGGGGGGTGACACCACACGGTGGGCTTGGGGACATGGGGTGTCTGTGCCCACCCTGGCAGATGCAGGATTTTGAACAATAACCTGAGGTATTTCTGGCTCTGGCTGCTTTTTTTTATGGCTAATACACTGCTAATTGCACTCTGCTGTGTGGTAAGATTAATAGAGCAGGATTTAGAAAGCAGGAGGCTTGAGGGAGTAAATCAAGGGCACGGAACAGTCTCTGCAATCTGCACCTCAGCTCCCTGGCAGCAGGGAAGGAGCAAGGACCCCACCAGGAGGCCCCACATTTGCTGCCCCCACTGCACCCTGAACTGCTTGGACAGAGGGGTCTTAGGGCTGCTGCATCTTGGGGTGGGAACCCTGATGCTGGAGGACCTGTGTCCTTGTGTCCCCATGTCCCCGTGTCCTCCCTGGCAGTGAAGTTTCTCCCAGCCTGCTTCACCTCTCGGGGCTGCTGCCACATTGGGTTGTGCTGGGTGTCTTGCATGTTGTTGTGGTGCTACAGCAATGCTGCCCCCTCCCCAGCCCTGTTCCTGCCCCCCAACCCCTGATCCTGTCCTCTCCCAACCCCTGCTCCCCCCTTCTCCCTCCCTGCTTTTAACCCTTCCCCACCCCTGCTCCTTCCCCCCTGCTCCTGCCCCTCTCCCCCTGTTCATGTCCCCCAACCCCTGCTCCTGTGCCTCCCCCCCTCCTTTCTCCTGTCCCCCCAACCCCTGCTCCTGTGTCCCCCCCACCCCTGCAGCCCCCAGTGCCACCCTTGGGGAACTCTCTGCACATGGCAGTGACCTCCTCATCCCCCCACCAGCCAGCTGCAGGTTTTCCAGGCTTTTTCAAGCCCCGAGAGATGGGAGAGCCAAGGCCAGGCTGTTCTCATCCCAAACCCTCATTTTCACCTCGCCTTAAGGTGAGGAAATGTTTTACTTTACAGCCTTAGTTTATATTGCTGGGAAGTAACTTCACCGCGCTCTCTAAGTGTTGAAGCTGCGTTTCTTTTTGATGATTTCAAAGATTTATTAAGTTCTCCCAGGGAGAAGGAGGAAAAAAAAAATAACAACCAAACAACCAGACAAGCAAGCAAACAAACAAAAAAACACGGCAGCAAATAAGATTCAGCGGTAGGCCCAGTGAATAAACCAAAAATATATGTGCAGTGTTTAGAGATTTCACTAGAGCATTTGCTTATTGCTTGTTCCTGGCTCCAAACACTCTTCTGCGAGGCTCTGCCTTCTTCTTGGCTATAAACACTTCAATTCTGCTCAACTTTTAAGGTTCTCCTTTTATTTTGGGGTTTGGACACAGGAGCTGAGCAGGGGGAAATTAAAGGTTTGGTGTTTGCTGGCAACTTGTGGGTTGGAAAGTGTTTGCCCAAACCACTGGGCTGAAATGAAAACCTAAGGAGGTTTCTCCAGGTGGGATTCTGATGCAGTTCTTGGTCTCTTCATGGAGATGAGAGCTGAGTCCCATTCACCATGTGAGTTATTGACAATTAATTAATGGTCTGTCTAATTTCTTCCCAAACCCCGTCATTAGGGGGTGAGGTCACAGCTGGCAGAGGAGTATCAGCAGGATGCAGAGATTTCTGTAAAGTAAATTAGCAGCATTGCATTGCAAAGGTCCAGAAAAAACCACCCAAACAAAAAGTGTTAAGAAATAAGGGCAGCTAGAATTTGGCCAGGGCTGAGACAGGAATGGCCAGCTGTGAAGGGGCTGAGAGCTGCAGCCAAACCTAGAGCTTAGGATTTGGGTTATTTCCCTTCTTATCAGCACCTTGAGGCATGGGCAGGGATGCCATCAGAGATGAAAAAGAGGCTGGACTTGGACCGAGTGCCCAGCTCTCCTTGTGCAGCTCTGTGTGCTTAAAAATTCCCTGAGAGAGCAGGAGGATCTCACCTGGTTTGGGTGTCCTGTCCCATCAGCCTCTGGTTTTGGAGAATACTGAGAAAAAAAGCTTCAAGGTGCTCGAGAGAGACTGAAGTGCTTTGAGAGGAAGCAATCCAGCCCCATGCCCTCCCCTGTGGGGCTGAGACCCCTCAAACCAGCTTTCTCTTTTTTTGTTTTTCTAATTGGCACCCACTCCCAACATTGCTTTGGGGTGTCCTTCAGGTTGAGAGTGCAGTTGGCTTCTGAGTTTTACCAAAAGGGACAATTTTCTCCCTATTTATTGTGTAGTGAGATCTCCCCTCTATCACCATGGGAAATAACTCTCCGTTTGGGGCTCTGGGGGGTGTTGCCCAACCCTATCAGCTCCGTGGAGGTGGGAGAGTCTGGCAGGAGGTGGGTGAAGCTGGGAGGCCCTGGTGGGATGAAACTCCATCCACCAGCAGGGTTGAACCTCAAGCATATGGGAAACACAGTCCCTGTGGGAAACAGGTTTCTATTCCCATCTCCCCAGATACAGGTGATTTAAAATAATTTCCTTAGGTGTGAGATTGTTCCAAGTAGATTATACATGGACTCTGAAGGCTTTCAGTTGAGCAGAAACACTCTCCCCACAGCACGGGAAGACTGAAGAGTTTGAGTTGGTTTTCTTTTCTGGGCCCAAGAAGAGCTCCAACCACTGAATTATCCCCAACGAAAAGGAAGGGATGAGGAATAGTGGTTCCCAAAGCCACATAGGTGTTTTCCCTCACTCCCTTTCCCCTGGAATCTCAAAAGCTCAGGCAGGGAGATGTTCATGGAGTAAAGTGCCTGAGATAAATCCCTGTTCCTCTTAGATCAGTGCACTTGCAGGGTCATTGCTTGGCAGGCTATTTGCTCACCTATTTGATGACCTGATGGGCAATAAAGTAATATTTCTCTCATCCCTGTTCAGGCCAAGCTGCCCTGTTTGGGTGGGTGATGCTCTGGGGAGTTCTTGTCCCATACGCCAGCAGATGTCCTGGAATAATTATCCCAAGCACACCTGCAACCCTGTAGCTGGAAAAAACCCCACAGGGTACTAAAAATTACCCTGTGTTGGGTAATCAACTCAAGGCACTCTGATGGGACCTGAACTGCCTGGATCTCCACAAAAAAAACTACTGGAAAGGGGTTTCCTACCACACTGTTCTCCTCCCCACACTGGATGCAGAGAGTAGGTTTTCTCTTCCCCTTTGCAGCCATCATCTTCTGCATTTGCAGACACAGTTTCACCCTTGATGGGCTCTTCTCAGGGTTAAAAAACTCAAATTCATGCAACCTTTTGTATACCCCAGACCTTCTGGTTGACTCCTGGGTTGACTTCACTGAATTCATTAGCGGGGCTCGGGCCAGGGGGGAAGGAGGTTCCTTCCATCATTGTGCCAGCATCTCAGCATCTTTATTTTAGCCCATTGCTTTGTTTTTTTCCTGAACACAGGAATCCTGCATGAGCACCTCGCTGTTTCTACCCCCTTCCCATGTATACATTAAGGTATTTTTCCCTTATCCAATTAATTCAACCCCCGCCACCGAAGCATTGCGCTGCCTCAATCCATCTTGCCTTTCATCCTCCTGAAATAAAGGCAGCTTTTGTGAGCTGCTCACTGCCAGGCCATGTTTCTCCATCAGACTTGTGTAAAAAAACCCCAGAACCTGGTCAAAGAAAGACGTTCATTGCATTCATTCTGCAAGGCTCAGCGCCAGGGAGGGGAAGGGAAAAGATTCCTTATATTTGGTGCTGGTACCCAAGCCCCCTGGCTGAGAGGCAGTCAGAGGGAAGGAGAGCTCAGGCAATGTTGTGATTAGTCAGAAAAAAAATTGGGTGGAGGCTGGGGAAAATGGTGCTCCTGCATGGCTCCATAGGCCCTCCCCAGCAGCAGGGTGGGATTTATTGGGAAAAGCACAGCTGGGATTGCAGCCTTCCAAGTGGACATCACCTTTATGTTGTACCCAGCTCAGCTTTGCTGCCCTAAAACCCATGTCCCTCACTGGGGTTTTCACAGACAGGAGCAGGGGTCCTCCAAAGCCCTATGGGGTGGCATCCTTCTCCTCACCCCTGGTTGGACCAGATGATCCTTGAGGTCTCGTCCAACCTGGCATTCTATGATTTTCCCAGGTCATTGCCATCACTCTCCTTTCCCTCCTGATGGATGCTCTGCTCTTCTGAGTTAGCGTTGGTGGGTCTGTCAGAAAAATTAATTTTTTAATTAAAAACATTTATTTTTGGTCGTGCTTTAATGTCTAGGTCTGGAGTAATTATTAGTAGCTCCAGGGAGACTGTGCTTTAGAAAAATTGTTGGTGCCACAGCGAAGGAATTTATCTGATTAACGTCATGCTTTGCGTGTGGCTACTAAGGGGGGGTTGGATGGGGGGAATCCTGCTGCTCTCAAACAAGCTGATAAATCATGGAAAACAAGGCAGGGCTCTGCAGGTGCTGCTGCTCCACCTCAGAAGTGGGTTGTGAGGGCAGGAGAGGCTGGGAGAAGCAGCCTGGGCCAAACCCAATCCTGTCCCTGGAGATGGCTTGAGAGCCTGAAGAGGTGAGGAGGATAAGGAGGAAGAAAAAAAAAGAACCAAAGGGAGCATGAGCAAAGCCTTGGGTGGTTCTTGGCCCCAGGCACCCATTTTGTGTGTGTGGCGGGGGTGCAGCAGGAGGTCCTGGGCTGCCTGGAGACAGGAGAGGCCAAATGCTGCATGGTTCAGGACCACCTTTCCTAATGTTATCAGCTGCTTTTCTAGCAGGTTCTGCTGGCTCAGGGCAAATCCTGCCCTTTGTGCTCAATTAACAGACTCTACCATGGAGAGTGGGAGGGAATATAAATATTTTCCTTGTAGTAATAAGACTTTTTATTTCCTTTCCTTTTTTTTTTTTTTTTTTTTCTTTCTGTGTGCTGTCATTATACTCCTGATGTGACATCCAGGTGTCAGGAACAGCTGGATAGCAGAAAAAAACCCCACCAACTTTAATTCATTTTGCAGGCTGGGTGAAGATTTTCCTCCAGGCTTCCCCCCCAACCCACCCTTCCTCCGAGATGCTCCATGTTCCACCCTGACAAGAACATTTATAAACTGCCACTGTGGGGAGTATTATTAACAGCTCGATTCCTTAAAGATGCAATTAATTATTCACCTGCTTCCAAATCAGTTTAAGCAGCTTCTAAGCTGCAGTGTAAATAAAACCTTCCCAACTTGCCTCTGCTGTTTCTCACGCGTACACACACACACGTTCTGCCCAGGATTCATAAAACTGAGCTATTTAAATTGAGCCAAACTAGCAGTTATTGTAAATTACTGCAGCTCCATTGCCTTCCTGGACTCGCTGCTGAGTTACAGCAGCCAGGATTTTAACTCATCCTTGTGGGGATGGCAACCAGCTCTATTTTCTCATTTGCTGTATTTTGAGGTTATTTTTACCTTGATGTTAAATCCCTCCTGTTTTGTCTTGCCACAGCCCATGCTCCTTTCCACCTGCTTGCTATTTAATAAATCATCCTCTAAATGATCCCCTGACTTGAGCATCATCTGCAATGCCATTTCTGGAGGGCTTTTGGGTTTGTTTTGTTTTTTCCTCTTTTTGGAAAGATCTTGATGAGGTCTCTGCAGACGACCACTTTCAAAGGAGGAAAGGTCGACTGTGCTCCCGGGGTGCTGCCAGCAAAGGGCTGTGCCAGCCCTGGGGGAGGCTGATTTGGGGACTCGGGGGGGACCTGGAGGGGACAGGCTGTGTGTTTGCTTTCCTCTCCCTTCCCCGGTTTGGGTTTGGATGGCCAAAGAAAGTTGAAACAGTTTTAGTTGGATCCCTTATGGCCCTGCTGGGTTTTATTTAGTGTGGTTTAGCTTTGGAAAACAGCAGAGAGTTGGGAAGAAAATGTTTTAGGAATAGGTTCGGCAGGTTTTTTTCTCTAGTGGAAAGCAGAGACGTGTGGTGGATTTTAGTGGGAGAAGGCAAGGCTCTCAAAGCACCTCCCCATCACCACCCAGAAATGCTGAGCCCTTCGGAGGGGCCATGCCCTGCTTCCTGGCCTGAGGAGGACAGGGACAGGAGGACAGGGATGACCCTCCTGTTGCCCTCTTCATCATAGACTCACAGAATGGCTCAGGTTGGAAGGGACCTTAGGGATCACCTGTTCCAACCTCCCTGCCATGGGCAGAGACATCTTTCATCTAAACCAGGTTGCTCAGGGCCTCATCCAACATGGCCTTGAGCACCTCCAGGGAGGGGGCAGCCACAGCTTCTGTGGGCAAGTTGTCTCATCACCCTTGTGCTAAAGAAATTCTTCCTAAGATCCGGTCTAAACCTCTTCTCTTTCTGTTTAAAACCATTTCCCTTTGTCCTGTCCCTGGGCACTCTTGTGAAAAGTCCTTCTCCAGCCTTCCTGTAGCTTCCATTCAGGTATTGGATCCTCCATGGCACAACCCTCGACTTGAGATGCTGGGGGCTGGAGCTGCTCACCACCAAAGCTCTTCAGCATTTTGCTCCAGGAACTCTCTTGGGCCTAGCTAGGGAAAATCTGCAAAGTCTGTGGCAGAAGAGTGAGGGCAAATACCCAGAGAATTCCCGTCTCTGTAAATAGACACCAAAAAGCAATTTTTTTTAAAATAAAAAAAAAAAAATTAAAGGATAAATTTACCTTTTCTCATTGCAATCTTTCTCAGGCACCACCACAGGTGCTGCCTCGCATGTTTCAAGCTTTGCATAGATTAGTTGCTAACAATGGAGTTAATAATGATAATGGCACAAATGCCCTGTGCCTGCATGAGAGACACTTAGAAAAATCTTCTAGCACCAGGTAATCACCGTGGTTCATGCTGTCAAAGAGATCAATCATGTGGAGAGCCCATTCATCAATCTGCTGCGCTGGGGGCTCGGCAAGTGGCGAGGGAAGGCAGGCAGCTGGCAAGGCCATGTGTCCCTGTACCCCAAAAAGCTGCTCCTAGGGGAAAAAGGGGATCCGTGGGATCAGAACAGGGAAGTGGGATGCCATGGTGGCAAAGTTCCAGAGAGCTCCAAACCCAGCTGGACTCCTGCAAAGCCTCTGCTCCCCTCTCCTCTTGAAGGTGCTCCCTGGGATGCTCTGTGGCTTCCTCTGCAAGAGATGGATTGTTTGTTGCTGTTTCTCCATCTGTCTGGAATCACTTCAGTCTTTTACCCTGTTATTTGTTGCCTCACTGGCACTTGTAACCCATCTTTTCTCCTTTTCTTTCTCCCCAGATGCTCACAGCTGCCTGATCCCAGAACCATGCTCAGGACCAGAACCAGTGGGATCCTGGTCCACTAGTGCTGGAAATCCTGCCTTGGGGGACTTCAGGTGGCCCTGGGGCTGGCAGCCACCACCCTGCCAGTCTCGTGCCAGTGTCACCCTCCCTGCTAACTTGTTGGTGAGCAGAGATGTGAACTCTGATGTCTGCATGGAGCTCTCAGTTTTATGGCACCTTTATCATTCCTGAGGCAGAGGTTACTGCAGAGCACAGCTCCTTATTCCGGGCTCGGTGATGTGAACCTTCCCAAAAGCATCAAACCTTCCTCACAATGCCCTAGCCAGCACCCTTGACTTCACCAGCCTGGTACCTGGCCACCTCAACACCTCTGCCAAGGATGCTGCAGATGTTTCCCAACAAGTAACAGCATCTTTACCCTCATGACCATTCTGGTAAGGGATGCAGGGCTGGCTGCAGGGCAGAGAAGACCCCTGAAACTCCCCAGCTGGCTCTCACCTCTCTTTTTTTCAACCCTGCTTTGCTCATTCCCTACTCTCTCCAAGCAGCAAGCCTCTCTTTCCTCCCTGCTCCTCCTTTTCCCCACTTCTGGGAGGCTCCTTGATTGCCTGGTTCCCTTCATTAGCGTGATACCTCCTGGCAAATTGGTAAACAGAGGCGGATGAATGAGGTGTTGATTGCAATCAGCAGGGAAGAGGGGGGGGCTGAGAGCACTGGAGAGCCCGACGAGGCTTCTTAATCCCTTGGTGGCCCCGGGGTGGCTGCTGGAGAGGTCACCCTGGGCAGGGAACAGCTCCTCTCCAGCAGCCACCCAAGCTTCCCTCTGCAGAAGAGATGCTCACCCTGGGATGAGGTCTGGGGTGGGGGGGTGAGGAGGGGATGGGTGCCAACACCCTGGCTCTGAAGCCATCTGTCATGAGGCACCTCTTGAGGGGTGCAGAAGTTGCCCCATTTTGCAAGAGTGCTGCAACCCCCCCTAAATGCCCTTGAAGCCAGTGGTTGCTGAAAGTACCCTACACCCCCCTAAAGGGACCGTGGGAGATGTGTAGCTGATGCCCAGCAGATGGGCAAAGGGCCAAGTGGTGTGATGGGCTGGCCATGGCCCTGTTAGGAAAGGAGGGTCCCTGTCAGGACAGGGGGGATCAGAACCCCTCAGGGTGCTAGAAAGCTATACCAGGGCAGGCTGCAGCCCTGCAGCACTTGGGAATTACCAAGAGGGATGAGGAAATCCCCTGGGGAAGCCCCTTGCCCTGCTGAACATCCCTGTTGCCATCCAGGCCAGGTCCCTGTCCCCAGCCCTGCTGCTCTGCAGAGGTGCCAAATGTCTTGCAAAGCCCTGCTCGGAAAAAGCATCCCAAATAGGATCCCAGAGGATTATTCCCTCCTCAGTGGGAAACACGACTGCTGAAGGTAACAGCAGGAATTTGAGGAGGGCACCTGAAGACCTGGGCTCAGCCTGTGGGAGGCATCCCTGAAGAGGGAGGAAAAGCACTGGCAGTGGTTCTGGGTTGTTTTTTTGTTTTTTTGTTTTTTTGTTTTTTTGCTACTGCGCATCTGTTATTTGACCTTATAAAACTCTATTTGTGGAGGTGGTTGTTATTTTTCGTTAAATCTTTTAATCTAAAATCCCATTAGGCTCAGCAGCGTGTTCATTTGCAAGAAGAAGCAAACCAGTTTAGTGTTTGCTCATTCCTGTATCTTCCTCACTTCAAACACATGTAATAAAGTATTTTCACTTTTCCTCTTGTTTCCCTTTGTGGATTGGCTTTTCTTAGGAGCCTTCCAGGCAGTTCAGCCTGGTTTTTCCACCCTCCCAGCTGCTTTTACCTCTGCTGTTTTCTGGTCTCTTGAAATCAAATAAAATTCACATGATTGTTCTTCTGAGCAAAGCCTTCTCTTCACCCAGGTCTCCCACCTGCCTGTGCCGGTGGGGATAAACCAGACCACAATATCTAATCTTAAAATAAAAGAATAAAACAGTGTTAAAAGATGTGTCTATAGGGGTTGGTTTCCCCCTCCCTGAAAACCAACCCCTGTAGACATATCTTTTGGTGTTGGTTGTTTTGTCTTCTTTTTGGGGGGTGTTATTTTTACAAATACCTGGTCCCTGCACTTGGGGGTCATCCCCATGGCCCTTTGAATTTTTTATTCCCCTCCCTCCCCAGTCTCCGTCACCTTTATTCCAGGGATCACTTAAAATCAGGCTTTGAATAATTCACGGGGAGCATACAGCTGTCCACCCCAACCGATTTGTCACAACTTCACTTCAATAATTCACTTTCCTGGCAGGAGCTGATATGCTTTCCCTGTACGTGGGTTTGCTGCCTGTCCTGGAACAAATCCGTTCGCCAGAAGGAGGAAAAGGGGAATTAAGGCCAAATGCCTTTGTTTGAAGAAACTCTAACTTTCAATTGGGGCAGAGGGTTTGCTGGGCAGCTTGTGCAGCTGTGGGAAAAACAAGGACAAGGTGAGCTGAAGATGGTCCTGACTTGCTGCTAGAGATGCTCCTCTCACTGCTGGCTTTGCTCTGAGGTCCTGCATCCCCTTCCCAATTGTGAGGCTTTAGGGTTGCAGCCCAGCCCCTGTGGGTCAGCATCCACCCCTGGACCTTCAGCTTATGCTTTTCCCCAGCAAATGCTATCAGCATGGGTTAACTAGCCCGTGATGGCCTGTAACATCTCCTAGGAGTGAGAACAGCAACAAGGTGATGGGATTCAGAGCCTCTATACCCAGACTCTGCCTATCTGGGTAAATTAGAGTTTAATTTAAAGGAAATACAAAAGCTCCTGATGCTGTGCTGGAGAATGTACGATACACATGGGGCAGAGTCTGAAACATATAAGGTACAAGCTCTCTGCAATGGTGTTTCTGCTGTGGCTCAGTTTTCTTGCCATCACAGGAACATGGCAGCGAGTGATGTGAAACAAGGAGCCACGAGCAACCAGCCAGCTCCAGGGAGGAGAGCTGGGTACCCCACCTGATCCTGCAAGCACTGGGGGAGGTGTCTGTGTGCTCTGAGGCAGGTGACAGTGAGGATGCTTGGGTGCCCGGGTGAGAGCGTGGATGGTGGGAAAGGGTTTAGCCTTATGCTAAGTGCAAGGAATTTAATTTCCTCGGAATAGCACTTCAATATTACAAGGTGCTCCAGAAAAATCAGAGAGGGCCTGAAGCAAAATGCAGTCGAGTCAATTGAAGTTAACTTACCTGGGCATGGGGCCAGGCCCCTCTTTAGAGGCTATTTTCCAGAAACGTGCTGGATTGCCTGCAAAAACATATTTTTCAGTAGCTTTTCCTTAGGCTGCCTTGAGCCCGAGTGTGTGAAAAGGCCCTTGAAAGTCTGTGTTTGCAGGAGTGGGGGCAGATGGGGAGGAGCCAGCTTTATTTCCCCTAACCCAAATCCTCTGAGGAGCCCCAAGAGTTCTAAAGGGGCCATGCTCTCCCCCAGGCACTGCAGCATCCTCTGAGTGGTGGATGGTGGAGATGTTTGCAGCCCCCCGTGCCATGGGGGAAGGCTTTGGCACTGGGCAAGGTAAAGCTGCTGGCCAGGGTGATGAGGGGTGCCAAGTGGCATAGCCAGGAAGAGAGGCACTGGACAGCCCAAGTTTTGGGTCCAGGCAGGCTGGATACAGGTCAGGGCTGAGCTGAACTTGCCCCCAAGGTGCCTGGGGATGCTCGAGGCTCTGTGGGGTTTGTAGGCAGAGCATCCCCTAGCTGCTTGTGGGGTTTCTCTCCCCTAAGTCTGTGCTTCTCACGCAGTGGGGGGGAGGGGGGGGGAGGGCAGGAGAGGTTTCTGCAGCTTTTCTCCCCCTCTTCCCACTCCCCTCAGTTTGCTGCTTCTGCTCCTAATAGCTGCTGTCTGCCTGCTTGCATTAGAGCCTATGGGGGAAGGAAAGCTCTGCTTTGGCTTCAAATAAAAGATGCTCTAGATCATCTAATTAGCTCCCTGACTTTTTTTCCCAACCTCCCGTGACCCTTCCGCATTCTCCAGGCACAGCCAGTGGTTTCCCCAGCACCAGACCTGGGCTCTGGCCATGAGCTTGTGCCCAGCATCTCAAGGGGATGCTTCTCCCTTGTTCACCCTTCTCTTTGCTGTCATTCTTATTTACAGGCATTTCTGGCCTACTTGCAGCCAGTTCATTTTCCTTTCTTAAATAAAATCTGACTCCAGGCCTTATTTGGTAAACAGAGCTGGGAGAAGCTGGGCTTGCTCTTTCTTCTCCTGACAAGCCTTTCAGGATGGGGGAGAGGAGATGGAAAGAGAGACAAATGAAGAGGATGCCAAAGCAGAGAGGAAAAATAAACATGAGATAAAGGGAGCATGGGAGAGAAAAAAAAATGAGGCAGATCCAGAGGTGGGATATGGAAACAGAGTGAAGGCACAGGGGGACCTGCTAAACCCTGAGCACCCCAGCTGGGAAATGAGGTCCTGCAGGGGGCAAATTGGGACCACACTGGTGTAACACGGGCAGTGCTCAGCATCCCTCCCCAGCTCCTTCTCTGTGGGGAAATGGGGAGAGGGACCCCCCCCCCCCCCAGGTGGATGAAGAGAGAGGCACAATTTCATCCAGGAGCTCTCCTCTCCTTTCCTCCTGTGTCCCCTCATAAATCTGTGCCCGTGGTACAGGTGGCCGGGTGCTGTAACCTGCCTTTGTCTCCAGCTGTCAAATGCTGTAAATACTGGGGAGGCTGTTAATGCTGGGAAGCAACGGAGGTGCTTGAAAGGCAGCCTAGGGCCAAACCCACTCCTGGTTGGGCTCGTAAATATCCCCTTTGTGTTTCTTCTCTGGCAGAAGGCAGCAATAAAAGAGAACGAAAGTCAAAGCCATCACAGGGTGTCTTCAGCAGCTCTGGTGCCTCCTTACCCCAACCAGGGTAGGTTTAATAGGGATGAAGAGTAAAAACCCAGCCAGCTGAGGAGGGGCATGGGGGTGTTTGCTGGGTGTGGGAGGCCTGGCGTTGAGATGGTGAGGTCAGGAGCTGACACAAGAGGCTCAATGTAGAAATCATTGTTTTTCCTATTATTTCCCCATTTTCAGCAGGCTGAGTAGCACTGAATGTCTGCCTGAAGGCAAGTAACCTGGCCCAGCTCTTGAAACCATCAGCTTCATTGGCAGCAAATGAAGTCCTCGGTTGAAGAGATAAAGCGAGGGCTAAAGTGCTAAAATTATCTGTGCTGGAACCAAGTGAGAGTGAAGGCTGTTAAACAGGGCATGCAAGGGAAACAGGTAATTGCTGGCACCAAGCAAACCCCAGGCATTGCTGGGGAAGCCAAGGGAATTTCTTGCCTTTATCAATGAGTCCCATCTGTCCAAAAAGAAAAGGACTCCCTGGGTGGCAAGATCCACACTGGGGAAGGTGGAAGCCCCATCCAGAGGCAGGCAGAGCTCTGCCCCGGTTGAGATTTTATTTATTATTATTCTTTTAAATAAGCTGAATTCTCAGCTGGACCTGGCAGAAAAATCAATAGTGGGACTCAAGAAAGCAGTCAACATACACGGAGTGCAATTGGCCACCCCGCAGGCAGCCCTGCAGCATCTGGGGTGGTGTGATGTGTGGCTGCACCAGAAAAGGGGGCGGGGGGGAGGCAATTTCAAAAATGCTTTGAAATAGTCACCCCAGATTATTGAAGGTTCTTAAAATACCAGGGGTGGGTCCTGAAATGCTTTTCAAAAAGTTGGTGGTGGGCACTGGAGGATTGAGTAGAGCCACCTTCTCACTGCTGAGGGAAGCCGGGGGGGGTAAGGGTGTTTTTTTTTCCTTGCCCAATTAGCTCTGAAGGGTGTCCTGCCACTCCACCCGCAGGAGCCTTATCTGTGAAGCAGCAGATTGGCTTTAGCAGAGAAACTCTTTCTTCAAAGCCACTTTAATTCCATCCTTTTAGATCTGCCTTTTCAGGTGCAGCCCTGGCGACATCCATCTGCCCTTTACAATAGAGACTCTCTCCTCAGTCACGTTATTTTTGGCATCTTTGCCTTCAGCTCCTCCATGGCCAGGAGATGCCACCCCCCTCCCTTCAGCTGCTGGGATGCTGTTGGGTTTGGGGATGGCTATTTTGGGCCTGGGTGACAGACAGACAGACACCGTGGGGCTGCAGCTGTAGGCAGCTCCTGAGGACCTGGAGAGAGCCCAGGCAGGAGTTCCACCGTGTGGCATTTGTTGGTTTGTCCCCAAATGCCTGGAGGGACAGTCCTGTGTCCCACCCTCCAAGGCATAGGGAGCCCAGCACGGAGTTTTTATGGCTACCAAGCTCTTGCGCAGCTAGAGGACAAAAGAGAGAGGAAGAAAGTGGAGAAAAATACAAAGAAACCATTTTTCGTTTACTGTTTCTCTTCTCTTTTTCAGTGTGAGCCTTTCTAGGAGGAGGTCTTTAAAATTAACAATGTTCTTTCTTTTTCCCCTCTCTATTCCCAAGACTCCTGGTTTAAATTAATGAAATGTCAAATACTATTAAGTTCCAATCATGTGTTTGTGATAATGAAGGGACTGATTTCCATCCAGAGTTTACAACTCTGATCAGTTCTCCCTCTCTTATTTATTTTATTTTTGCTCTGGTTAAAACTCCCTATTTTTAAGATTTACTCTTTCACTGGCTCCTCTGATGCTCATTTTTTGTGGTCCAAGGCTGGGGAATGCCTTTTTGTTGAGCAGATGATTTTAAGGCTTTTTAGCTGGCTCCTCTGACAAGGTCATCCAGAGAGGGTTGTACAGCAGGCAGCATTCCTAGAAGGATGATTTAGGGAAGGACGGATGGCTGGACATGTAGGGAGCTAGAGGGGCCCAGCCATTGAGGGATGGGCAAGGAGGCAACAAGGTGCTCTTGTGGATGGCTTCATTAATCACCCCTGGGCCGGAAGAGCTCAAAGGGTTAATCTGTAATTTAGGACTCAGCACCAAAGATACAGTCACTGGGAGAGAAGAAAGCCCTGTCGATGGCTTTAGGAAATAATTTGCCTTGGCACTTTCTTATAAGAGTGAATTGATTTTTGCTGGGTTGTGTCAGGCTGAATTATGAATAGTGGGAAGCAGGGCCAGAGCTCCCAGAAGTGAAGGTGTGATAATCAGAGGCACGTGTGGTGAGGCTGGGGTTGCCACCTCTCAGCAGTTGCCACATGAACCTGGGGCCACAGCATCATTACCCCCAGAGGCCCGGGAGAGGTGGGTTTGCTCCTGCCTGGACACAGAGGTTCCCCTTGTGTCCTGCTCCCCAGACTAGGCCAGGAGAAAACTTCCCTGGACCATCCAGGACCATCTCCTCTCCCTGTCACCCAGTGACACAGCTGATGCTGGCTGCTGCAGGGCAAAGCATCACGATGGTGGGAGAGGTCGCAGGACACCGTGCCATCACCCTGCCCTCTGTCCTGCCCACCAGCAGCCCTGTGGGAGGGGACCATGTCCCCAGCCACCTTCCTGCCCTTTGCCCCGGCCTTAAAAGCTCCCGGTGCTGCCTCACTGCCTGCATCCATCTCCATCAGCCTGGTGCTGAGCTCCCTGCTGGCGTGTCCCATGTGCTCCATCGATCCCGGACAGCTCGAAGGCAGCTGCAGGCTGATGGGAATTGTAGTGCAATGAAGCTGATGGTCAGGGATGGAGACAAACACAGGCTCCCAGCTCACTGCCGGCCTGACCCAGGTGGGTTCCCTGGGCAAAGCCAGCTCCAGACCTCATCCCAGCATGGAAAGTCACCAGGGAACCTGGCGTCTGCTCTGGTATGAGCCTCCAGGGCTCTGTCTGAGCATCCTGCTCTGCAGCTGGGCTTTCATTCACCTCCAGGGGACCCAGTGGGAAGAAAATGAGGTCTGTGCTTTTTCTTTCCTCCCCTTGCCCTTTTATTTATTGTCATCTATTACAAACCAGCTCTGGCTCACCAGGAAGACCAGGGAACAGCAATTCAGGTAAAGAGAGACCCTGTAGAATAGCCTCACCTGATTGCAGAGACTTCCCAAACAAAGGGGCTCAGACTACTCCTTTCCTCTTTTCCCAGGAAATCTGCCCCAAATAAGAGTTTGTTCATTAATCCCTTGGCTCACAGCTCACCTGGTAACAGGCACCGAGCTCAACCTCCCCCAGTCCCTGGGAGGCTGGAAATGCCCTGTTCCCTGGGGAAACAGGCAGGCAAGGAAAGGAGGAGGGAGAAGAGGAGGCTGTGGTACAGCACACAGGAGGAGGACACTCAGGGAGGGGACAGGGACAAAGGCACCAGGCCCATTGTCTCCTGGAGCCATGGCTCAGCTCCCCCACCCAGGTAATTACACAAGGGGAATGGATTCCCATTTCTCTGCTCAATCGTCCTGTTTGCTGTCACAGCCGAACGTTTTGCATGTGCAATTATCCATCCCAGCACATATCCAGGGGCACGCTCAGGTGTCTCCTGCCAGCCCGTGCAGCCACAGCGCTCTGCGTTTCAGCATTAATAGCAGTCAAGCAGAAGCCATTTTCCATATGAAGCAGCAGGACCTATGGGGTAAATAAATGGGTTTGAAAGCCTAGCAGTGTAATGAGTTAATTTAAAACCTGCCTTCTCTTCTTGTATGTTAATTTACTTGGTATTATGTTTAATCTTTCACTTACTGGGGTTTCATCAGCCTCTTTCCTCCTGTCCCCCTGCAGCTCCCAGGGATGCTCTGCTTTCAGCAGGAGTTAGATGGAGCTGAGCCAGAGCTGGATGGGAGGGGGAACTATGTCTTGGCCAGGAGGGGCTGATGGGTCCCACTTTAAATGATGTGGAAGGGGGATGGCTGGGAGAATTAATCAGCTCTGATCAGGACAGTGGTAGGACACAAGGCATCTGGGGCTGGCAGCAAAGGATTGGGTTCTCAGTTCTTGTTGCCTACTGTAGCTACATGAGGGGTGCCAGCTCCAGAGCCCCCCAAGGCACCGTGCTGAGCCAGAGGACTTCAAGCCACCACTCCTCATCCCCAACCCCCTTCCCCCACCTCCCCTTTCACTGACATGACTCCAGCCCTGCTTTGCTGGCTTCCCACAATTGGCCCTGTGTGAAGGTGCTGGAATTTGCTGCCTGGGGCTGATTCTGCCCCAGTATCCATCACACTGGTCCCGCTCCCTGCCAGAGACTCAAAGCCTCGGGTGTGAGTGGATGGCACTTCACATGGGCGCTTCTGTGAAGGGGCACAGGAGGCCAGGGCAGTGAATAAGAGGCTGCTGCATCCTGGAAAAGCAGCTTCAGCAGCTCTGGGGGCTGCATGAGGCAAATTGGACAAGTAAGACACGGGGTCCCTGTTGCCTGATGCAGCTTTGCTCTCCTGGTCTCACCGTGGGCAGCATGAGCTTGGTGTCACCTTGTTAATGAGGCTCTGATGCCCTTGTGCCTAGGGCCACCCTATCAGGAGACCTCGCCTGGAGCATCCCCTGCCATTTCCATCACCTGTCTGGGGAGAGGATCTGTGTCAGAGAAGGAGTGATGAATGATCTGGAAGAGAGACTACTGTGGGGCTTATTTAAACTGGGCTGAGAAAATGTCCCTGAGGCCACCATGGCAGGGTGGCTTAATGTCAGGGAGTGGAAGGTGGGAAACTGGAGGGCAAAGCAGGTGGGTCAGGGCCTTGGGGCCGCATCCTGCCCATGCAGAGCAGGGTCGTGGGCAGCAGCTTCTTCAGTGCCAGGGGAGCGCTGGCAGCAGCTGCTGCTGGGAACATCCCCTCCCTCCCCTATCGCTAATGAATGTAGGTGAAATTTGCTGTGCCATGACTTTAATCAGCAAAGAAAGCTGAAAAGCTGGGTTGTTTTTTTTTTTGGTTTGTTGGTTTTTTTTTTTGTTTTTTTGTTTTTTTGTTTTTTTCCCCCCCCCCCCCCTTTCCCCACCTGCTGAATTCAGCACTGAATACGAATGAGGCAGTGTTTGGGCTTGGCTGCACGCCCATTTCCCTAGCTGCTGCCGGCAGTCAGCTTCTCCTGCACATCCCGGGATAATCTACAGCCTGCCTGGATCAGTCCCCCTGCCTTTCCTACCCTGGCCAATATTCCCCGGACTTTAAAGGCTGCTTGCCGCAGGCACCTGGCCAGGGAACTCACCCAGTGCTGGGGAGCAGGACCAGCCCTAACACCCATGGGGGGCTGGGGAGGGTTGGTTCCAGCCGAGGGTGAGGATGTGCTGCAGCAACCTTGGGAGCTGAGCCCAAATGCTGCTGTGTGTGTGCTGTGCTTGCAGCTCCAGGGAGCTTGTGAGTGCATCAAAGTGGGGCCAGTGTGCAGGCAGGGTGACAGGGAAAGGGGGCAAGGGGGTCCTGGAACCCAGCCTGCATGGGGGCTGCTGGGGTAGTAACCCCCAGACTCACACCTCTGGGTGCCTCAGTGTGGCAGAAGTAATTTGCAGCTCCATTAGCACTCGGAGTGGGCACAGCAAGCCCCGCAATGTGTCCGTTTGATAAGAGGCAAGTTCCACTGAATAATGAGCAGTAATTGGATTTCAGGGTTAACCAGCTTGCAGCAAAAATAGAAAAGAGCAGAGAGCCATTGGATATTTCTGTTCTGGCTCATCAGACACTGGAGGTTTATCTCTGCTGAGAATAGCTCAGGAGAGGTAAAGTTATTAGTGACCACCAGAGCATGGTGATACCATCTCCCTCTTGTGTTTAGTGGGATGAGTCTGTGTGTCCTCTGTGAGTTTCATTTAAGGCTACGGGGGTTTATAACCCATCACAGGAGAGCTCTGCATGTACACCATTGCAGTGCAGCTGAGGGGAGAGAAATCAGCCCTTTTTAGTATGCAGGAGCACTCAACCTCTCTGCCATCTGCCGGAGGGGAAGGCAGGAACCTGCAGCCCAGGCTGGGGTAGCCAGTGGCTGGCCACATGCAGGAGGCACAGGGCAAGGTCTCCCTTGCATCATTGGCATCATCTCACTCAGGTGACAATCTGGTGTGAGGAAGGCTGGCATGTGCTTGGGGCTGCAGTCACTCGCTTCAGGTGGCATCAGTGGAGGTGGAGCACTGGTGGCCGTGCCAGGGCACTGGGAGATGCTATTTGAAGTGCAACAGACAACCACCCATCTTCCAGCAAGATTGATTCCCACTGGAAGTGGTGTGGAGAAGGGCTATTAGCATGGGGGAGTGGCGGGTGGAGAGCCTGTCTTATAATAAGAGACTGAAAGCACTTGGCTTGTTTAGCCCAGCAAAGGGAAGGCAAAGCAGGGATGTGATTACTTTCCATAAATATATCAAGCAAGTAAACACCAGGTAGAGAAAGGAACCATTTAAGCTAAAACACTGTGCTGGCACAAGAACAAATAGGTTTAAACTGGCTAATGTAGGCTGGGAATTAGGAGACAGTTTTTAACCAGGGAAGTTGCAAGAGAGTTTTTAGCCAAGGGAATCAGACGAGGAAAAAAACACCTCATAGCTTTCTGAATGGAGCTGGAGCAACATGTAAGGAGAGTGAAAAGCCAGCTGCCTGCAGCCACAGGGACCTGAAGTGGGAGCCAGCAGGGTCCTACCTGCTCTGGATTCCTTCCAAGCCATGCTGAGGGCATCACACAGTGCCAGCATCCTCTGAGGCCCCTGATTTCTTAGGGCAGAGAGCATCATTGCCACAGGCTGGAACAGCCAGTGCCAGCCTCCCTCTGCCCTGGAAATGGCACACAGCTGGGCCACCAACTCCAGATTTCGCCTCCTGCATGAAATTAATCTGAATTCTCTGTATATTCTAAAGCCTGCCTAAAGGATGGGTGAAGAATCTGCTGATGAGGATTCTAATCAGTTTTGAGAGCAGGTAATTTCTCAGCTAGAGATCATCTCCAAACAGGAAATCAAATTCAGGAGATAGCTGCTTTATGCAGCACATCATGGTGGACCAGAGCAGCGCTTGTAATAATAAGCGGATCTTGAATAAGATCATTACTAATATTATGCATTAATTACTTTACAATCCTCTTAGCAGGTGAGTTTTCCTATGTCACTTACCTCTAGTGTTGATGGAATAGGAATAATTCTAGACCGAATCTTGGCAGCTGGGCAGGTGTTTTGGACCAAGTACCTCCTTCCTGAAACGGGAGGAAAAAGCCATTCCCTGCCTCCGATGCATTCTGAGTCTGGCACCATGCCTAGGATCATAGTAAGACACAAAAGCATCTGATGGAAGCGACCGATGGATGGAGCCTCAAAGGTCATAACAACTCCCGGTTCTGGTACAGGTGGTGTTCGCTGATGAAAAATGAAAGCAGGGTTCTGCAGCACCAGGGTGAGGAGGGATTCTGCTGCCTGCCCTCCTCCCCAGGAGCTGGGGATGGGCATTGGTGCACAAGCACACTGCCCCCCTCCTGCCTCCACACCCCGAAGGGAGCTGTGTGCACTCCTGCCTGCTCCTGCTCACGGCTCTGCCTGCCCTTGCTGTGGCAGCTACAGATTCCTTGGGGCAGGGAGCATGGATGTGCAGACCCGAGCAGTGCGGGCCAACGATAGCCCATGGCTAGGGTCCTGTCCCTCCCCCCCTGCCTCCCACCCCCCGGGCTGCACAAGCTGGGGGGCTCTGTAAACTTCACCAAACACCTTGTGTCATTCCGGCAAGACAACCAGAGATAACACAACTGTGTGAAGAGAATTCCAGTTTCGATTAAACGACACAACCCTGCAAGCCTCGGCTCCCGCTTGAATAAAGATGAGGATAATATTGGCAGGAGAAAAGGAAAACATCTGATGATATCTGAAGCAGGGATGTGGCAGGGTTTGCAGGGGGCTCGCAGCTCGGCTGGTAGAAAGGAGCCCAGTGCCTTTCCCCTGGGCAGGGCCTGGTGTGCCGAGCCTCTGCCCCCAGCCCTGGGAAGAAGGGAGGCAAACCCGGCCAAGGGGATCAGATGAGATCTGGGAACAGAACGCTGCACAATTCAATCATCTTGCAAACTTACAGCGGAGCACCCCGGACGCCGCGCAGCGATGGTTTTTACGGATGAATGCGTAAACGCGCTCTCAAAAAGCGGGGCCTGCAGGGAGGGCGAGTGCTGCTCGGAGAGGGGGCTCTGCCCTGGCTCTGTGCACCCTTCTGCAAGGATTAGTGTCTCCTGCGCCCTGCCGGGTGTACAGGCGTGAGCGCTGCACATCCACAGGACCTGGTGCAAATTGGTCTTGCAGAGCTATGGCTGAGCGTGCTTCTGCCCGGGCAGGGGCGGCTTTTTGGGCATGGGTGCAAGGAGGGCAGCTGGGCTGCCAGGCCCTGCAGAGCTGGTGGCTTGGGGATCTCCGGGCAGAGCTTTTGGCATTGCAGCTGAATGGCCTGAGCACCAGGGAAGGCTACAGCTTCTCTCAGACCCCACTGAGATGTCATATGGAGAAAATTCTTCTTGGAAAGCCCCTGCGGGAAGATGCAAGCTGATGGTGGTGGTGCTGTGCACCCAGGGGCAGCTTGTCCCAGTGTCCCCTGAGGGTTCACCGGAAGGTGCAGAGGAGCAGATAACCACAGCCCCCTCTTCTTTCCCCAGGGACCCAGGAGCAATTCCCTGCACCAGGCTGGCATCGCTGTGGGGTTCTCTAAAATAAGAGGGGGGTTGCTCTTTGTCCTTTTTACTGGGTTCAGCAGCCAGGCTGTCCGTGCCCTGCACACAGCTGAGTCCCGACAGCTCAACACACTGATGCCTGCGAAGGCAGCAAAGCTTTGCAGCCATCAGTGTGTCGAGCTGCCGGGGCTCAGGCCCAAGGGAGGCCATTGCGCATCCCGGGGGGGGGGGTGCCGAGCTGCCTCCTCCCGGGGCTGGCGATGCGGGCGCTCTCTCTTTAAAGCAGTCCCGGCCGCGATTTGTCACCGGCGCAGAGGGGAGCGAGGAGGCGGAGGCGGGCGGGGGGCGGTGGCTACTGCTGCTGCTGCGGGAGGTGCCCGGCGCCGCGGTGGCGAGCGGAGCCTTGAGCCGGGAAGCAAAGCCGCAAGCCCCGGGGTATGCGCTCGCCCCCGCCGGAGCGGGGTGTGGGGAAGCAGGCGCGGAGGAGCGCGGAGGAACGCGGAGGGGAGCGGAGGAGAGCGGGGCGCAGGAGCCCGGCCGAGCCCCCGAGGATGCGCCGAGCCCCGCGGAGCCGAGCTCAGGTGCAGCCCGGTGCCTCCCGGTCCCGCCCGGCCGCCGCCCGAGCCCTCGGAGGTAACGGCGAGACAAGGGGAGAGGGGGGGCGGCCGCACGGGGATGGCTTTGGGGCTGGGGGGACGGGAGGGGAATCCCCCCCCCCCGGAGGCGGGGGGAATGGGGCTCCCTGGAGACCTGCGGCTCCTCAGAGCATCTCTCAGGAAGTGGGACCCGGCCCCTCCGCAGCGGGGGCCGTATGCGGGAACCCCCCCTCCTTCCCCCCCCC
The DNA here is from genome assembly GCA_023637945.1 of Phaethornis superciliosus. Classification (NCBI taxonomy): domain Eukaryota; kingdom Metazoa; phylum Chordata; class Aves; order Apodiformes; family Trochilidae; genus Phaethornis; species Phaethornis superciliosus. The sequence continues at coordinate 18,294,115 of JAJQWJ010000012.1, forward strand.
CCGTCTCCCAGTGTGAAGGGCTCCTCGGGGCAAGCAAGTTGGGGTCGCGGTTGTCTCAAGCCCCGGCCCGCCTTCCCCCCCGGCTTCACCCCCCTTCCCCAGCCGAGCTGCTGGAGGCCCAGCCCGCAGCGCTGGGAGATGCTCGCTCGGTGCCAACCTCAAAACCGCTGCGATCGAAGCTCGGCTTTGAGGTTCGGGGCATGGCGTAACCTCAGGCAGCCCGCGGCAGGCGGGCAGAGCTGGCAGCCCGGCTGCTTGCCCACCTTGCCACCCTCTCCACGGCACCCGGCAACTTTGGGTTGGTTCTGCCGGGCACCTGGCACTCAGCGGAGGGAGCCCAATCCCTGCTGTGGGCAGCTCAGGGTGGAGTTAGGGGGGGAGGGGGGGTTGAGAAGGGCGCCCGGACCACCAGGGTGGGACCCCTGGGGCCAGGGGCTCAGTGAGGGAGGATGCTGCAGGTTGGGCAAGGAAGAGGGATGGATTGGATCCTGGGTGTCTGGTTGCCAGCGCTTTGTTCCCCAGATGATCCACCCTGCTAGGGAAGCTGCCTGTGTGCGGCTGACATCTTCTTGCTCAGCTCTCCTGCCCAACTAGGGCAAACTGCAAAGCTCGCCCCTTGCCACCTGGCCACCCCCCAGCTCGTCCCTGTCGCTATTGAGAAACTGAGTCTCATCTCGTGTCCCCTCCGCTTGTACAGGAGCAAACCACCACAACAGCGACCGGAGGGCCCCAGGGCTCTGCTTTTATCTAACAGAGGAGAGAGAGGGGTTTAATTATCCTCAAGTGTCAGTTCAAGATAAATCTGCTGGGACAGAGCTCTTGGCAGGTGTGAAATAACAGGACGTTTTCATGCATGAGAGGCTGAGCTGAGAACAGTTCAGTGGTTTAATTGGCGGCTCCTAGGAAGGGTTCATGTCAGGGTACAGAAAATGGGACGGTGCAGGCTCCAGCAGTGATCCTGGTGCTACAGCTGTGGCAGAGGGAAGATGGATGCTGAAGACTAAGAGCTTTTGGAGTGCTTTGCTTTGAGGGGCTTGATGCAGAGCGAGAGCTCTGGGCTGGTGGTGTAACCTCAGCTCGATGCTGTTCTCTGAGGGGCTGATGCTTTTGCAGCATTACTCTTTCAGCTGATTTTCTCAGTGGGTTCTCAAGGGAGGCCTCGTGGGGCCATCAGGAGACGACTTCTGTTCTACGGGGTATCCAGCGAGCCAAGAATGAGGGAATTATCTACAGAACCAGCTCACTCTGGAGCTGTCTTCTAAGCAGGTATGGTGGGATGGCCTTAGGCTTTATTGAACAGCCCTCTTCCTGCCTAAAATCCTTGAAACGCTTTACAGGAGCTCTTGAGAGTAGCATTTGAATAGTTCCTGTTCTCCAATTCCATGGGGAAAAGCCTTTTCCCTCTCCAAATGGTTGCTGCATGGTAATCTCTGCCCTGCCAGGGCTGCAGTGCTGGGATGCACGGAGCATCCTTGGACCAGCTGTCTCCTGCCTCCCATCCTGCCCGTGCCACGGTTGCTCCATGAGCAGCTGGTGCTGCTGCTTTTGGGGATGAAACAGCGGTGTGGTGTTGTTATCGTGGTTATGTTCTTTGTTTTAGGGTCCAAAATAATGACTTAGGTGTTCTTAATTTCTGTGCTTGGTGGAAAAAAATTTCTGTGCTTGGCTTGGAGCCTTTCTGCAGCTCCCACCAGCATGTGACAGCAGCTGGCGTTAGAGGTCTGGGATTCATCCTGTCTCATCCCTACTGACCAGCATTAGTTCCGGCTCTCTTCCTTATCACTGGCATTTGTTGCTGACACTGTAAAGAGACCTTCAGTAAATGTTCTTGTAAGACGATGAGTTCTGTGGATGTGCAGATAAGATGTGTTCAGGAAGACCCAGTTACTAGATGTCATCTCAACCCTGTCCCTTTTTCCTTGGTGCTCAGTGTGAGTGCCATTGTTTGCTTGCAGCTGTGCTCCAGTCCTGCATCCCTCCTTTGCAAACCCATTCGTTAAACTTGCAGGTGGTGGTTGTTTTCTGGGTGCAAACTTTGTTGATCTTTTCTGTTGCTGATCGCTTTGGCCTGTCTGGTGCTGGTCCTGTTGAGGGATAGTTGGGTATCTGGCCAGGGATAGCTTGGCTGAGGACAGCTCTGAGAAGAGGCTTTTCATCCCTTATTGTAGTTAACTCTGCCTGAATCTCTGACCCAGGTGTTTTGGAGGTGTGATTGAGGAGCAGAGAATCTTCCTGACTTCTCCTTGGAGTGCAAGCTTCTGTGAGATGGGCTGGACCAAGTGAGAGCAAAATCCACCCTTTATTTCAACTGCAACAAGCTTTTGATGCCACCTGTGACAGGAGCTTATTTGCACTTGATGTATATCCCCTGCCTTGACTTTTGGCTTTGGATCAAGGCATAAGAGCTTTTGACGCTTGCACACACAATAATGAAAAAAAAAAAAATCAAACCCACAATCCTCAAAATGTTTGCAAATCCAAGAGCTTATCCTCACCCTGGGTAGGCAAAATTAACCAAGGGTAGGATCAGTAAATCAGAGAATCAGCCACTTTCATCATCAAACGTGAGGCAGCTGGGAGCACAGATGGCACAAAGCAACACAACCACGCTGAGCCTTTGGGGCTGCTCAGGATCTGCCATGGGTTTTTCTCTGTTATACCATGGCAGTGAGCAGCTTGGGAACCAGCCTCATTTCCAGGGATAAAGTCTCAGGGTTGGGCCTCAGATGGGTGTGACTAAGAAAAAAAGGGTGCCTAAAAAACCAAGGTCACCCACAGAAAGAACCCCATGCTGGGGCTGGTTGGGAGGGAGAATGATTGTCTTAAGACTAAATGAGCTGAGCTAGCATGAGCCCCCACCTTTGTCAAAGGGGTCTGGTGACTTCTTTTTCCTCAGCACTTTGGGGTTTTTTTGTTTGCTTTTGTTTGGGGATTTTTTTGTTTGTTTCATTTTTGGTTTTATTTGTTGTTTGTTGGTTTGTGTTCTGTTTGTTTATTTGTTTTGGGTTTTGTGGTTTTTTTTTTTTTTTTTAACTCCCACACTTTTAGCCTGGGGAGGAGATTTAAACCACCCCTGCAAAACTGAGAACATCCTAGATGGAGATCAGAACATCAGGACCAAGGATAATAACCATAGAGGGACTGGTCATCCATCATTCTGCTGCCTTAGCCTCTCTTCTACTTTCACTTGCCATCGAAGTCCCTTCTCCAGCATGGGTAGGCTGGGCTGCTGAGCAGTGGTCATCATCTCTCAGTACTTGGGGGGAAGGGCAAGGTGGGGAGGGATCAGGCTGCCCTGGCACATCAGCATCAGTCATGCACAACACCTGGAGGCAGCCTCTGCTGGAGCTGACATGGTGGAGGACACATGCTGGCAGCACTGGGGAGAGGACAGGCTGGCATCTGGCCTTCAAATCTGTCCTTCTGCCATGCTGAGAGCAAATTCAGAGCAGGCACAAGTATGGCAGGTGGCATCACCCTCACCTGGATGGGTGTTGAGCCAGGCTGGCATGTGCTCTGCGGGCACCAGGCAAGGTGCAAGTGGAGGATGACAGCACAGGTCTCATTGAAATCATCAGGGGCTCAGAATCCCAGCTCACAGGGAGAGTGGCAAGCCCCTGATGGGTTGTTTTGGGTTGGGTTTTTTTTTTTTTTTTTGGATCTGGGATGTCATCTGGAGCAGCAGCAGCTTCTGAGTACCCTGATGGTGTTGGAGGCTGGGGTCAGGCCAGTCCATCTGGAGTTTCATGGCATTATCTCTTAAATGCCTTTAACTGCAATAGGATGGCCTGACTGATTGGATTGTGCTCTGCAATTAATTAGCTGTGTGCACTGTGTGGGGAGCAGCTACAGTGGGAAGAGAAGGGGGGACCTGCCAGCCAGAGCTGTTAAGCTTCAAATGGCCATTTCTCATTAAACCAGCATCATGCAGCATTAGTCTCTGGGTGCAGGGGGTTGGTCCTAGCCTCCTGGCCCTTTTCCAGATGTACAGTTGTGTGGGGTTTTGTGCTGCCCATCCATTCTCCCAGCGTTGGAGGTACTGAACCCCACTTCCAGTGTGGGAGCCTGCCTGGGCTGGGGACCTGCTGGGGAGAGAGGGCTGGTTCCAGCTGGGGTGTAGGTGGGGGTCAGGAAGCCCTTGTTGGGGTGACAGACCCTGTGGGGGTGTGAGAATGGGCACCCTGAGCTGTCTTCCCATGCTGGGGATGGCTCCCTAGAGCCCTGCCACCCTTCCCTGTCATGTCTCTGCTCCGGCTCCTTTGTCTGCTTTTAAGATCCCTTTGTGTCTTTAAGCAGAAAGCGTCTCTCTTAGGGTTAATTGGTTTGTGGGCATTAATAAGGAACTGCAGCAGAAGGAATGTCTGCAAGTGCTCCTCGTTTGTGGTTTGGTCAGGGGATGGCAGGTATCACCTGGGACTCCCCCTGTCCCTCACACATCTCGGGTGTTTGCTGGTTTTTTTAAGGGAGAACCTTTCTGAGAGTGTGTGTAAAGCCTCAAGGTTTTCCTGAGGGCACCTTGCTGGCAGCCCCAGCCCCATTTGTTGCAGCTCTTCCTCCCTGGCACTGGTGGGTAGAGGGAAGGGTCTGGGCAGCCCTGGGTCAGGGTAGCTCCTGGGTGATGGCCCTGAGGCTGCAGCCTCTCCCTTCCCTCACTGAGATGCCCCTTCTGGGGCTGCCTCCCCCCCTGCTCCACAGGCTGGTAAATCTTGGGGGAAAAAACAAAGGAAAAAACCAACAACAAAAAAAGGTATCTGCCGGCTCAGCTTAACCCGTCAAGGAAAACCACGTAATTTAAAAAGAAAAGCTTTTAAAAATAGATTTTTTTTTTTTTTTTAAGCAGAGAATGCCACTCAGGAGAGTCAGTGAGCTCTGTTTCAAGGGTGGGGAAACAAAACGTTCCAGGAGCTGTGAAATGAAGCCTCTCATTTCCAAACTCTCCAAGTATCAGGTGTGGCTCCTCGAGCTCTCTGTTGTTCCATCTAAATCCAGGCTGGCTGTGTGATGGTTGCTGGCTGCTCCCAGCCACTGCTGCTTGCTGGAAACAGGGAATTCACCATCCTGGTGAAAGGGAGAAGCTGTGACTCAGATCCGTGTTACATCTCGCCGCTGGCAAGGGCCAAAGGGGGGGTGGTAACCCCCATGGAGCATCCCTGATTTTTGTTTTTTCTAATTGGCCTAGGAGCCCTCTCATTTGCTTTGGGCTCTGACTAATGAGGCACATCTCACTTTGACAGTGTGTCACAAGCAATAAATTTCTTGGGAGGTGCTGGGCAGCAGGGCCACCCCCGTGCCCTCCTCCCCATCACCCTGCCTTGCCAGCTCTTGCCCCAGCCTGGCCCTTCAGCATCTTCCCAGAGCAGGAAAGGAAGGTCGAGTGGGAGAGGTCAGGGTGTGAAAGCAGTTTTCCCCGTGGGCTGGCTTTGAGGTTTCTTGTGTTGTATGTCTGGTCTGGAGATTTGAAGGAAGAAATTACCAAGGTCTCAGACCAACAGTTGTTTAGCAGCCGTGATCTCTGCTATGTTTTCCTGAAGGTCTCTACTGTGGCTCAGCATGCAAGCACTGGGCCAGTCTCCAGCTCATCCCACCAGGGGCTTGGGATGGCTGGTGGCAAACCAGCATGTAAGGGAAGATCCTATGGAACACTTCTTCCCATAAAAGATACATTTTCATTGAAAGATTTTGCAGTAGCATGGCTCCTTAGGTGAGAAGGGGCTGGTCTCCAATAGGAAAATCTAGATGGATCCATGATTTTCAAGGCATTTCCCATGGGAAGGCAATTCTGGCTTTATGAGAAATGCCTGGGTCACTCCAGAGGGGTGCAGAGACTAAATTCTTCTCCCCCCCCTCATCTTGCAGCTGTCGGACCACAGGGTACAGTGACAGGGGGCAGAGCAGCTGTGCCAGGATCCTGGCTCTGGAAGGTGGTGTCCTGGTGCAGAGTAAAAGTGCCTGGTCTGGGTGTTGTGTGCTCCAGACATCGTGTGGTGGGACCCATGGGTGAGCTGGGGCTGCTGCCCTTGGGAAGAGATGCTCAGCTATGGCTGACGGGGAAGGAAGGGGTTGGAGGCTGCTCTGTCCGAAGGTGCAGACACCTTTGTGCTGTTTGTCACCTCTTGCTGGGTGACACTAACCTTCCCTCTCCCAGGGTCATTAAGGGGCTGCTCGAGGTTTCTCATCATTGATGGGAAGCACCAACTATTAACGCTGCTCCTCTTTGTACTCTTGATGGGTTCTTTTTAAGCGTTCCTCTTAGTGGCTCTCCACTGTTAGCTTTTGTTTTCCCCTCAATAGCTTGTCTAATAAACGCCATTATCTTGGGCACAAATCTACTTCATGTCTCAATTCCACTTGGCAAGAGTGTGTAATAACAGCAGAACAACATCCTTTGAATAGGGGCTCTGTCACCAGCAGCCGCGGATGCCACTTCTCTGCTTCCCACACCTGTCCCCAGAGTAGATAAAGACAAGGGGAATGTGCGTGGCCAGAAAGCAAAAGGGGCATCTTGCCTGATAAATTGGACGTCTAAGCTGTGCTGGCAGCAGCCACTGCAGCAGCTCTTGGGATCCGGACAGCTCGGCCCCTGCCACCTTGGTAATTAGAGAGGATGTGCTTATGGCCTGGGAGCCTTCCTAATTCCAGCAGATTAGAGGAGAAAAGGGTGGTGAAGTGTGACAGCTTGTCAGGGAAGGAGATCAGTAGTATTTCCTATCACTTGAAGGAACTTCCACATCAGTGGCCAAATCAAGTTGTTGCCTCCCAGTCTAAATCTGGGCCTGGAAAAGGTTTAACTGGTCGGTGGTGGGGTGCTTACTGGGCTTTGGCTCAGCCTGCCGGTCCTTAAACAAAAGCATTAAGGCAGCTCCATATTTCATTTGAGGGCAACATGTTCCCAAAGGTGTCACAGCTTCCTGAGGAGGATTTATCATGCCTGGGGGAAGGGGACCGGCAGTGGGAATGTGCTGCCCAGGCTCCTCTCCTGAGCTCTCAGCTATCCCATTGCTGGGATGTCTGGCTTCCTCCAAGATCTGTCCCCTTCCTGAGTTATAAATATTTTATCCTTTCGGTACTTATTGCATCAAATGTTGTGTTTTTTGTTTTTTTGGTTTTTTTTTAAAGCATTTTCTTTTGAGGTTTTTTCCTAGCTCGTTTCTTGCATTTTAAAGTGCACTTGCCACGTGTGCAGTGCTCAGGCATGCTCTCAGCTTCCCCCCAGATGTAAAACTGCTTTAGAAGTGCAGATTGTTGGTGAAAGCAATTTTCTCTACATTATGGAGGACTCCAGCTCCACTCATCCTTCCTGCAAGCCTTTGCAACTGCTGTCCCACAGCCCTGCCTTCTCTCTGCCCCTCTGCAATGCTCAGCACATGGACTTGTGGTACCTCCTGTCCTCTCTTTTGGGGATGGTACTCTCACTTTTCTGGGGCTCTGGGAAGAGGCCTGAGCTGGCATGTGGTGAGGGACCTCTCTATGGAGGTATCTGTATCTATATCATCTATATCTATATCATCTATATCTATATCTATCTATATCTATCTATATCTATCTATATCTATCTATATCTCTGTATCTATATCTCTGTATCTATATCTCTGTATCTATATCTCTATATCTGTATCTATCTGTCTATCTATCTCTATATATAGATATAACTATCTTCTGCTGAAGGTTCTGCTGAGGGAGGGTGATGCTTGCTGGCACCAAAGCCAGTCCCTCAGGGCAGCTGGCAGGGTGCCTGCTGGTGCCACCTCTCCCTGGCTGGCTGGGTACCTGTGCCAGGCATGTGCTTGTCTCTCTTTTGCAGCTCCACCACCTGCACATTTAACATGCTCTTTCTGTTTGCAGGATGCGTTGGGCCTTTCAAAAGCATTAATGATGGAAAATAAATTGGGATCTGAGAGGAGTAATCTTTAGGCATTCTTTGTAGACCTTGCCTTGCCTTTCTTAGCCATGGTGGAAGCTGGGGCTGGAGCGGAATATAAATGAGGATGAGCCCCAGATCCCTCTGATCTGCTGTGATCTCACTGCAGGCAGCTTGCCTGCTCACTGGTGCCAGGAAACCCAAGGGGGTCAGGAGAGGGTGGAAGTGATGAGTGGTTGCCAGACCTTCTTAGAGGGCTTGCAGTTCTGAATTGAGATCTTGGGGCACACCAAGGCTTCTGAGGGTCTGTGTGCTGCTTTTCTGGCTTTAGTAGCAGTCTGGCATGGGGTAGCATTTGTCTGTGCCATGTTCTTTTGGTTCTGCCCCAATTTGTCCAGGGAAACCAGGACATGGTGTCAGGGACCCACCTGGTGTAGGCTGTTAGGTTGCTGCACTTAAATGTGCTCCATGCATGCTGCAGCTGCAGCATTCCCTGCTTGGTGCTCAGCCCCCATCAGGTGCAGGTCTTCTGCTTGGAGGGAAGGTTTGGATGCCTCCCCAGGACCACTGGCCACACAAGCATCAGGAGGTTGGTAAGAGATGGGTGCAGGATGTTTCCTGCATGAAACCCCAGTTTAGGCCTAAAAAAAAAAAAAATTAAATCTCTCCTGTGTCTGAAAGCTCAAAGGCTTTGGCAGGAGCAAATTCAGATGCATGGGGGAGTGTCTGTCCCTCAGTCCCTGCCTGAAATGTAACTTCCCATGACTGGATAAATAACTGCACAGGGAGGTTTTCAGATGAGAAGGTGGTAAAGAAAACCCAAGTCCTCCATGCTGACACTTTCATGGAGGTTTCCCCTCCTTCTTTCCTTCCTGCTCTCCATGCTGGAGGCCAGCAGGAGGTATGGCTCTCCAGGGACTTGTGGTCCATACATTTTGCAGGAACAGGGAGAGGATAAATGAGTTGCAACCCTCCTGTTAGCACATTGGGTGGTGTTTGTACACCCCATCCTCATGGCTTGGATGGCACTGGTGGCTTCTGCCACGGGAGCTGGCAGTCTGGGCTGTCTGGCTGCTCCATGATGCTTCCCTGAAGTGGGATTTCATGCAGCACTGTCCTTCCAGACTCCTGGTTATGTGCTGTCTGAATGGTGTCAGGCTCTGAATGAGCACGGGCAATTTGCTTTATGAAGCAAGACACTAAATATGTCAACACCCAACGCGTGGTTTTAATATAATATTTCAGATTGTTTTGAAAGAAGCCAAGATCCCTCTTTCCCTCTTCATTAAGAATGTTTTATGTGAAAGCGATGAACAATAGAATTTGCCAGAGAGAGAGCTTTCCTAAGTATTTGTTGCTGCTGAGAAATCAGATGCTTTTTACAAAAAAAAACACAAAACACCAAAACCCCTCAATGCATAAATATCAGGGCAATTAAGCAGTGTGTAAGCTGCCAAGAAAGACTCTAGGATTGGCTTTGTTGGAGATGTTGAAGGCCAGGCTTGACCCTAGCCATCAGGCACACTTTAGGCACAGTGAAACCCTGTTGTCCAAGGGGGGGAAGGACTCGATGCCCCACCAGCACCTCCGGGCCACTCAGGAGTTTCAGAAATCCACTCTGAGCTACTCTGGCTTGTGCACTTCCCAGTGAATCTTCTGCTTTTTCAGCCCAGAAATGATGACTTTGACTTTTAACTTGCTTCTCGGCAGGGCCAGGGTGGGTTCTGTCCTGATTTCCAGCTGGGAGACTTGTTCTCCTTCCATGGAAAGGGTAGGACCTTCTGCCTGGCTGGTTGCAGAGCTGTGTTCTGGCTGGTGCTAGTCAAAAGAAAAAAAGAACCAGCTAAGTGAAAAATTCCACTATAATACTTTCATCAGGGAAACTGGGTTCCTGTCTCACCTCCATAGGGCTTCTCTTTCATCACAAGTTGAAGGAAACTTTCAGGGAACTCAGAACTTTCCTCTTCAATGAGGACAAACCCGGGGAGACAATGTGAGGAAGCTGTTTCCTGAAACCTGTGCCAGCCCTGGCTCTCCTGCCATCAGTTCCCACAGAGGTGGTCTGGGATGATTTCCTCACCAAACAGAGGGCAGCCAAGAACCTGGAGCCTTCCCATGAGGGAAAAGCCTGTCTGAAAGCCAGGGAGCCCCAGACTCCTTAGCTGGGGTGGGTCTGTGGACCCTAAAGAAGGGTTTGAGCCAAGAAGGTGATCTGGCTGCCAGGGTCAGCCTAGGAGAAATGCCCCGGGCAGGATCATGCAGATGTTGGTGTGACATCTGGATGTGCTGGTGTGCTCCTGTCACTCCTGGGCTCTGCTCCTGCCAGTCCCACCCAGGGCAGAACAGGAGGGGACAGACAGGGGGGTTCCCAGATGGGACCTGGGATGTTTTTTGCTGTTGGTGATTGGGAGAGTCCTGGAGAGAAGTTCCCTGGGCTGCTGCTGCTGCCACACCATCCCCTCCTGAACTCAGGGCAGAGTGGATTTGGTTTTTCATCACCTCCTGGTAATCCTGCTGCTCAAATATTCTTTTTTTTTTTTTTTTTTTTTTTTTTTTAACTGCTCCTAAATGGAGTGTTTAAGCTTATTCTTTTCTTTTCTGTGAAAGAGGCAGTAAATCCTTTATCCTGCCTGGCTATTTCTGTGCACGTATTTTCTCATTGTGCTCCAGCTTGTCAGCTATGTCAAAGCCTGGAAACTTTGGCCTCTGTTGGACTTCAAGCTTGAATTTTGCTGTATTTAACAACTCAGGTTCCCTTGGACTAACAGTTCTTTTCTCTTCCCCCCCCACCTTTTTTTTTTTTTTTTTTTTTTTTCCTTCCCAAAAATACCTCATTAAAAAGAAGCCATGAGAAAAGGCAGCAGGCAAAGAGGTAATGGTCTGTTGAGTTCATCCCCAGCACCAGGAAAGAGTCAAAGCTGGGGTGTCCTCCTGCCTCCCATGCTGCTGGGGTACCAGGGCTGCCCTGGGATAGGGGAACCCCCTACCTGTCCCCCTGGGTGAGGGAATTTTCTGGAGATCAGCTTGGGATCAGCAGGTGCCTAATGCTGGAGCAGTGGCTCCAGTGAGCACAAAGGAAGGATTTGGGTGCATGGGGGGATTAGGTGGGGGGAGGTGTATGGCTGCCTGTGCACAGGGCTGTGTGCCAGCTCTGCCTGCCCCGGGGAGCAAGCCTGGGGTGAACCCCTGAAGGAGACAGGCAGAACAACAGATGTCTGCACAGCTGGGGACAAGGGGACCAGGTGGTGATTCTGATGGCTGCAGGTGGAACTTGGGGTGGTGGCATGTGCCCCGTTGTGGTGGCAGGAGTGACTTTTGGGGGCAGTGCCCCTCTCCCCTGGGCCATCTCCAGCAGCTTTGCCACCCAGCCATGCTGAGGATGCTGCAGCAGCTTCCCACGCCAGGACACGTGGGTGTTGGTGCAAGAACAAAGGAATAAACAATGGAAACTGTGATTAATTAGCAGTTAATTAGCAGTGTACTTGGCCTAGGCTGGAGCTTGGGGAGGTGCCAAGCTCAGAGGAGAAGTTGGGGCAGTGGCTCTGGTGGGATCCTCTGCGGGGTGAGAGCTGGGGGAGCAGGGCAGAGGAGAGGATGCTTTCCCACCACTTCTTTGCAGCATGCCCAAGCTGGGTCTGGGGAATTCACTGCCCAGTGCTGCTGACATGCAGCTATCACCTTCCCCAGCAGCATCCTTCCATTTCCTGGTGCTGCCTTTGCTGAGAGATCATTTCCTTCAGCTGCAATCAGTGGCAGGGGCTGGGCGTGGGAGCCCCCTGCACTCCAGTGCTGCAGGGATTAATTACTGAGCCCTCGTTAGGATCAGTGGAGTTCTCACAGAAGAGGATCTTCCTCTCTCACCTTCCCCTCTGCCATCCAGCCGTCTTATTCTTTGCTCCCCATTTGCAAATTATCCCAAGAACTACGATCAGCAAACAAATTTGCAGTGAGCGTGTGGCAGGCTCGGAGATTTGAAAGAATCCTTGGCAAATATTTGCCAGCCAGCCTCTGTGGCATGCCTCACGAATGCTTTTTGTGACTGAGGGATGCTGAGTGTAACTGGCAGCCTGGGGATAGGGTGCTGGACCTTAGGTTTGGAGGTGGCAGCTAAAAATGACCCAAGCTAACAGCACTTGCTTCTGGCCCTCCTCCTCCCTGCCTGCTGGCCATGGATATCTTAAGCTGTGACACACTTGACTGCAGCTGTTGCAGGATCACATCATTCCCATTAAGAGGTGGCTGCAGCTAAATGCCATCCGCTCAGCAAAGTCTAAAGCAGTGTCCTTTGGAGCAATTGAGAGATGCAGCCCCTTTTCTGAGGACAGGAGAGTCTATTTTTTTCAAGGCGCCACCGCTTTGTTATTAATTTGTTAAACACTGACTGCTCAAAACTGTTGGAGAGGCAGAAAAGGATGTGAGCTCTACCTTGGGGACCTTGCTGCTAAATAAATGTATTAAATTAAACCCATGCTGGAGAAGCTAGTGCTGCACACAAAGTTGAAGCTGGTTAGAGGAGGGGTGAAGGTGCCACCTCCTCCATCAAGAAAGGTTCTCGCAGCACTTGCAGACCAGCAGGTCAAGGACCTGCTTTCTCACAGTAATTATTTTTCAGGGCAGTGGGGCCCCTTGATTTGAGAGCAGAATAGGGGGTCCCCCCAGCCTCATGAGACCCCCAGCTGGGCCCCCTGAGCTGGGAGGTCCTTCCTTTGCATCTTCCTGGCTGTGTGCATCAGTGCGGGCAGGGGGCTCCTTGCCCAGGCTAGGTTGTTCTTTTTCTGCCTCTCCACCAGCGATGCTGGAAGCACATGTTATAAAAATGACCACTGATCAAGACTCAATGTTCTCTTTAGTAGCTTGGTTTAATTAATAAAATTGCAGTAAGCAAGGCAGCGCTGGGTGCGGGGGACGAGCAGAATCCCAATCCCTCACACACACCGATCAAAGCTTTGACATTCTCTTATATTGAGTACAATTCTATGCATATGCATTTCATTATAATATTCATAATAGGTGGAGTCTGGGTGGAATCTAGGCGGAGTCTTCTTTTTGGGGAGATGTCTTGGGGTCTTCAGGAGGTCTTTGGAGGAAGTAAGAAGTCTTCATCAGGCTTGAACTTTTACCTTTCTTGGTTCTGCTGACTCCATTGTGTTGTTGCAAGACAGTATCAGACTTTGACCATAACCATTGTCTCTTATCTGTTTGTTGTGACATCTTTGTGGGGGGGGGGTTTGTGTAGGTGTTTGCATTCCTTTGGTGCCTAGTTAGCCTTTGGTTAACAGGAGTTAGTAGTATTAAGGGTTTACTCTATTTTTTACTGATACTTAGTTCCTACTCATTTAATTCTTTTCCTGAATTTTACTTGTTTAGGAATATAAACTCATCAACATACATTACAGGAATACAAATTCATCAACGTATATCACACACAGTAGCACCCACAGGGAAATGCTCCCACCCTACACCTGGCACGAGTCCCTCGAGGGCTGCTGGACCTCTTCAAGTTTCCACTTTACATCCAGAGCTGTGTGAGACCAGTGTGGTTCCCACCTCACTCTTCCAGGGCAGGGGAGAAATAGAAGCGGTATTGGATAAAATCCACATTTCAAGTTCTTCACCTCCCTAATTTCCATGGCAAGCTCAGGGTTGGATTTCCTTGGTGGGCTCTCGAGGCCCCGTGTTCCCAGCTTGACCTCTCCTCTGCCTTCTCCCCCACAGCTCCCTGTGCCCAGGAGCCATGAGCCACCCCCAGCACCCGCAGCCCCGCTGGAGCAGCCCCCTGGCCGCAGCCCCCCGGTGCTGCTAGCCATCCCCACCCCTCCAGGAGGGTGCCCGTCGCTGTGAGGAGAGCCAGCTGTGCCTGCACCCAGCCTCTTGCATCCTTCCCAAGGTAAGGGCCGCATCCTTTGTCTCTGAAAAGCAAGGGCTTTGCAACTGCAAGCTGAAGTTGGGTTATTTCTTGGCGGGTTGCACCTTCTGCCTTGCCTGGAGTGGGGGCCATTCCCTGGGCAGCATCAACATCTGCCTGCCCCTGCTCTGCTCCACTCCTCAGGGCTTGCCAGGCCCCTGTGGTGCTGGGCCAGGGCCAAGACCTGCCCTTGGTTGGCTATTAAAAGGTGATTTTTTGGAAAGTGAAGTAGCTACCACTATGACCCACTGTTTGCAGACCTGTGAATTTGCTGGCAGTTTTAGAAAGCAGACTGAGCTGCTGCAAGGAGCCAGGCTTGGGTGGGACCAGTGCTTTGCGACTACCTCAGCTTCTCTGATGTACTTCCGAGGATAACTGGCTATAATTTGCCTCTTAATGATGCTCTGGAGGCTTCCCAAGCACGCGCTGCCTTTCTTCCCGCTGTAAAAGGGGTATTTTGGGGTATTTTGGAGGCTTCCTGCTGACGGGGAACAAGGGGTGCCTGGAGGTGGGAGGGAGTGTGTTTGGGAGGAGGCTGAGCTTCCCTCTCCCAGTGGAATACCCTCTCCTGCCTTTTTTCCATTTGCAGTATGTTTTCTGTAAGGTGTAGAAAACCAGGATGGTTCATGAGGAGCAAGCCAGGGCTGAGGCTGCTGGGGGGCTAACCACCCTCTGGATGGGGTCCAAATCGGTGTTTGTGGAAATAACATTTAGAAACCCCAAAACTCGATTTCTGGGGTTGTTTTGGGTCTTGAGATTTTTGGGGAAGTACAAGAGTTGCAACTTCTCTACGTGTGTAATCAGTGCCCTGTGCAGGGGAGAGGGGACCCGCAGGGAGATGTGGGTGTCACCAGCCTGTCACAGGGTGGGCATGGGTGCAAGACTCCTGTTTCAGGAAGCCTGTGAAAGGGTCAAAGTGGCCCCAGTGAGTTAAACACATAAGTCAGAGCTGGGGCCTGGCTTGTCCTGATACACTTTGGGACTTCCTTGCCCATAGCTTTGAAGCTGGGATGAACTGGGAGGCTCGAGCCCTCCGGCCAGGGAAGCAGGGGCCACTTAGCACCACTAAGGCTGATATCCTTAGCTGTAAATATCCAAGCCTCTCTAATCCTCCTCGTAGCCCCAGCACTGCTGTTTTCCTAAGAGTTACCCCATTGTGTTGCACTTCTCAGACAAATGACTTTTAAATAAAACCCTCTGCTAACTGGTTAGGCCTCCAATCCAGGCCACTTCTTGCATGGGTGATTTATAGGGCTGCTTTTAACGTTTTATTAATTCTAAATCACTGGGGTCAGTCAATCAGCATCTGTCCCATTAGAGGAGATGAGTGGCAGGCTGGGGCATCAGGCTTTTCTGCACCTCCCTCACTTCTGGGGAGGCCTCGATGCTCTGAGAGCCACCACGGGGAGAGAGGTGTGAAAGAACAGGAGGAGGATTCAGCTAAGGAGGAACAGATCTGGGCTGGATAAGGGAATCACATAAGGGTGAAGGAGATAATGGGGTTTGTGATCATATCTGGGGAGCTGGCTTATCTTCTGTCTTGGAACGTGTTTTCATGTCTGCAACCCCCGCAGTGCCTGCTGAGCTGTGTAGAAGCACCAGGGAAGGAGGTGGCTGCTCCAGACCCATCTCATCAGGGCATAGCTGCCAGAACATCCCAGAGTGCCCACCCTGGAGAGGATGCTCCTGTGTTAAACCCCTCCTGTGGCAATGCCAGAGGTGGAGCCTTCCTCCTTGCCCTGTGCATGCCCAAACTCGTGGCATTCTATCCCATCCAGGGGGCTGCTTTTAGAGAACCTTCAGTCCCCTTCCCTGCCATCTCAAACCCTGCTCTGCAGCTTCTTCCCCGTTTGAGCAGAGCATTGGGGTGAGCAGTGGGGTGCAAAGAGACCATGTGTTCTCCAAATGAGACAGAGATTGTCAGTGATGTGAGGCTGCAGCAGCAGCTTTGATTATCTCTGGTTTTGTTGCCGCTCTCTCCCTGTGCCCTGTCTTTGTTCCACTCATGTTCAGAGATGTTATTCAGTGGTGTTTTCCAGCTCTTGGCAACAGGGAAAAAAAAAAAAACCCAAACCAAAAAAAAGCCCAGCCCCAAACTCCTGCACAACCAGAGCTAATGAGCTCTCTCTGGAAATAAAAGCATCCTGAGGACAGCCTTGCCATCCAGAACAGCCCATTCTCTGTGGCTGCTCTGGTCACTGCCTCAGAGTGATGGCCCAGCACGGGGCTGCTGGGAGCTGAGCAGAGCTGTAGCCCCTGTCCTTCTCCCTGACTCTCATCCATGTCAGGCATCGAGAAGGCTGAGCCTGGTTTGTTCCTCTGGCAGAGCACTGTACAGGGGTTTTTGAGCACCCCCAGCTCTGTCCAGAGCCCTGATGCAGACCCCAGTGCCTCCTGCGTGCTTGCAGGACAGAGGACACATGTTCCCAACAGGACAGGTCCAGCTTTAACTGGCTCAGAAGGGGATTTGGGCAACATCTTGTCGCCCAGCACCCATTGCCCCTGGGTGGATGGGTGCAGGGAGATGGGACAGTGGGGGCTGGCTGCAGCCCTGCCTGTCTGCCAGGAGGGCAGACCTGTGGTCCCCAAGGGCTCTCGGGGTTGTCAGGCATGTGGCCAGGAGGGAATTTATCTTGCAGCAAAGCTGGCATCGAAAAACCATCACTTCTGATGTACCCATGATTTGCTGAAACCAGTGTCTCCTTTGTCATATCTCTGTCTGCCTCTGCCTCAAATCCCAGAGCAAAGAAGCAAAGACTGAGAACTTTCTCGCAGAGAGGAGCGGCGTTTTTTTCCTCCACTGTTAAATATTTATTCTGAGCTCTCAAGATACTGACACTGTGATCCAGAGATCCTGCCTGCATGCTAGCAGTGTCTCCTGTGTATGGCAAGGGGGGTGGGGACCTCAGGCAGAGCCTTCCTCCTCCTGCTGCCCTGGTTCAGGAGCTGGGTCCCAGAGGCATGATGTGGGGTGTTCAGCTCTGCCCACCCTGTGCTCATGTGGGAACAATCCCCCAGGTCTGCTGAAGTGCTGTGCAAAGAAAGCTTGGGTTTGGGAGCTGCATTTTTGGGGAAAGAGCCTGGCTTCATCGCTGGGGTGGCCCGTCCTAAATGGCACCCACCCCTCCACACCCTGTCTGCCTTTCCCTGTCCCTGGCAGCATGCAGAGCTGCTGCTGGAGGTTTTCTCTTTTGTCTCTGCAGCTTATTGCAGGCTCTCAAGGTCGTGCAGGTAACCAGAGCATTACCACTGCCATGCTGTGCTCAGCTGTGGCCTCAGGCCTCCCTCCCTTTTGGCTTGTCTTGCTCTACTTCTCCAAACCTTCCCACTGCCACTGCTTGGGTCCAGGGGTGGAATTCTGAGAGAGCATCTGCATGTGCCCAGCATTCCCATGAGGAGCAGAGGTGGTGCTGGGAACAGTGGCTCTGCCCTGGAGTGTGCTGAGCACCTAGGGGCTGTGCCAAAGGCTGCAGATGTGGTCCTGTGTGTCCCTGCAGAAGAGGAGATGGAGTCCCATCTGGCTGCAAACCAGCACCCTCGGAGCACACCCCAGGAAGTGGGTTCTCCTGCAGAGCTGGCTCACCTTTGGCTCTGCATCGGGGTCTCAGGACCAAGGCAGAGGGGTATCTGCCTCTGGTGTCTTCTCCTTGGAGCTCAGTTATGGCAGTGTCAGACTTCAGGGGGAAAGCCAGGAGCTGGTGTCTCAGCAGCTCTGTGGGGGACAGGATGTGTCTTGTCTTTCCAGGTGAGCACACAAATGGCTACCACTGCCTCCAGCTGCTGCAGCCCAGGCCACCCGCTCAGCAGCTGGCACTCAGTGGCAGGCAGGATTGTCCCCTGTCCCCCCTGGCTCTGCCAGCCACGGGCTCCCCAGGAACTGCAACTGTGTGGGCATTGATGCAGAAAATCCTCTGCAGAGATATTGGATGGCAGGTGCAGCTCTGCTGGGAGATGCCTTGGAACCAGCACATCGCAAAGGGCAAGAGGAGGCAGAGGAGACGATAGCTGATAGAGTGGGTTATTTAAAAAAAAAAAAGAGAAATAAATGCAGCCAGCATCCAGTGCTAGCACTGGAAAGCTAAACTCCAGTTAGCTGCAAAGTGATGAGGTTGGGATGATGGTGGTGGTTCCCTGGGCTGCTCTTCCCTTTCCTGACAGCCCTCTGCCTGTACCCATCATGAGCTGGCAGCAGGACCAGTTCTTAAAACTCTCACTGAATTTCAAACCAAACTGGCCTCATTAGCAGGAAAAGTTTCCCCTAGATAAATAACTGCTGCTGTAAGAAGTTCAGTTCTCTTTTTTTCTGCTCTACCAGCTGTGGGCATTGAAGTTTTGTTGCTCTTATACCATGTCCCCGCAGAGCTCTTGCACACAGGAGGGCACTGCCAGGAGAAAAAAAAGTTGATTTATAGCAAGGACATTTTGGGTAAAAAAGCTCTTGTTAAGGTTTTACTCCTGCATGGTTGTCTCATTGTGTCAGAGCTGCCGTGGCCATGCAGAGCCACACCAGCCCCTGCCTGCCCCATCCCTGCCCATGTCCCTTTGCCCAGGGCTGTGACACCCTAGGGCTCCCTTCTCCGGTGGGATTATTCACCGAGCAACACAGCTGCAGGAACAGACAGTGCCAGAAGCCTGGGAGGGAAAATATGAGAGCTGAGACTTGGAGGAAACATTTCCTTAAGGTTCAAGCTTAGTCAGTCATCGCTCATCAGGCCTAACAAAACCCTGTGGCATCCATGAGCCAAAAGGAAAGCACCCAGAGCACACACAAGGGAAGTTTGCAGCTGGATGTTGCAATGACTTCTTAGTGAATGGTTGGGCTAAGTCATGATTCATTAAGTCAGCCAAGAAGGGGATTACTGATTAATTCTTTTTTAATAAACAATGGTGAGCAGTGTTTCTGAGTTCAAGCCAGACTGATTTTTAGAGTGATTCATGGATTTTTCTGCAGGAAAAATAAAAATCACTTTTGTGGGGATTGCTGGTGCACGAAGTGCCCGCTTGCCTTCATGAGTAATTCTCCCCTCCAAAAGTACTGGGGTGTGGAAAACTGCTGAACTTCTCTGCAGGGGGGGACTTGAGAGGGAGGAAGGGTGTGCTTGGCTCTAGCACCACGGCTGATGACTGTATCCTTTTGAAGAGCACTGCGGGAGGTGGGAGAGTGGGAATTTCACTGCCAGAAATGCTGAAGGAGATGAATTTTGGCTAAAAAAGAGTCGAGCTGGGATGTCTGTGCGTGCTGTCTGAGGCTTGCTAAGCAAGGTTTGTTGGGACCAGCTCGTGCTCCGCTCCCCTGCCAAAGCCCATCCCTGAGGAGAAGCGTGTCCCAGCGTCATTTCTTTCTCTTTAATTTGGGTTCCTTTCCAGTTCCTTGGCTTTCTGCTGGAAGCTGGCCAGTCTCCGTGGTCCTCTGTGCTGCAGGGATGGGTGGGAGCGTGTGCAGGAGGCGTGTGGCTGGAGGTGTAGCATGCATCTGCGTGATGCTGCTCTTTCAGAAGAGCCAAGGTGGGATGGGGAAAGGCCGGGAGAGGAGTTTAGTCAGAGGTGTGAGCAGTGCCTGTGCCTTGGAGGCGTCACCGGGGGCAGTGGTGGCCCTTGCTGCTGTCTTGAGGGTTGTTTTTCAGTTTGGAGCTGTCAGGAGAAAGAAAGAAAAAAAATGACAATAAATTAGTAGTTCTCCTAAGTTTAAACTGGAAACTTATTTTTTCACTGAGAGGGTTGTCAGGCATTGGAATGGCCCAGGACAGTGGTGGAGTAACCATGCCTGGAGGCATTTAAGATGCATTTGGATCTTGTCTTTAAGGACATGGTTTGGTAGTTGACTATGGTGGTAGTCAAAGGTTGGACTGGATGATCTTGGAGGTCTCTTCCAACCTAAACATTCTGTGATTCTGTAATTCGGTTTCTTGGCGAGGGTTTTTTTGACTGCTTGTGGTGAAAAATATAGGTATTGTGCCAAAACTGTGAGCTGCCCATCATAGGAAAGGCAGCACAGTGATGGGAGAGGCTTGTGTACTCTGCTTGTGTAGATATACAGCTGGGAAGGAGGAAGAAGAAGTAACCCTGGAGGTCTGTCCAGCCCTGGGAAGCCACAGGCAGGCTGATACCCCCCTTGGTGCAGCACCCAGCAGTTTGGCTCTGCCCACCAAACACCCCCGTGGGTCCCCTCTCCCCACAGCCCCTGAGTGCATCAGCGGAGGCTGCATTCCCAAACCAACGTGCTACTTCCTCCTCCCTTCACTGTGGTGCCCATCCTGTATTCATTACAATGCCTGTGTACTTCTCTAAGCCCAATATACTTTGAATTACTGCTCATCTATTCCTCCTGACATCCTCATGCTCATAACTGGGAAGCTCGCGTTACCCGGTTGCACATCTGTCACGCTGCGTCTTCCTTGGCCGTTTCCAGAGATACATAAAATTGCCCATGGTTATGACATTATTGACAACCCTCCCCATCTCCTTCCCCCTCCCCAAGCCCAAACGGCTGCCTCGCTTTATGAGGATTGATATTTGGGCAGTAAATATTTTAGAGCCTCATCTTATGAGCGTGTCTGTGTGGGTGAATACATTTCTGGCTGAGGACAGATGTTGGAGCTATCTTCATTGGAAATGTGGGACCTTGGCTTTCTCTCTCTCTCTCCAGCATCTCTGTCATTTCTCTCCAGCACTCCATTGCTGTCTGATCCCAGTAGGAACAAAGGGAATTAGAAGTGCAAAGCCAGGCAGAGGCTGTTGGGAAGGTCTAAGGCTGGTAGAGCTCTGCAAAGGATGGCAAGGATCCATTGTTGGAGCATCCTGATGCTGGGCTACCTAGGTCCAGCACCAGCAGGATTGAATTTCTACAGGCAAGGTGTTTTCTTTTCCCACCACCAATTCCTGCTGTGTTGGACAAGTAGTTTCAGCTCTTCTGATAAAAAAACAAACCAAAACCAAATCTAAAACCAAAAACCAAAACCCAGATAGTAAGTTTCAGGCTGTGGTTTCAAAGGGATGGATTTTGACTCCGTTGTTCTGAAAAGCTCTTTCATTTCCCAGAGTTTCCAAACACACAGGAGGAAACAACTTGGCAACACCACCTGGGTGACCTGAAGAATGTTTTTGGTTTTGTTTTGTTTTCTTTTATCTTGCTGAGGAAAGCAACGGAGAGTATTTTCAGTTCCTCAAAACAATTTTCTCTCTTTTCAAAACTTCAATCAGCAAAATGAAAAGTGTTGCCTGATTTCTAGGGAAGAGAAGAAGCTGATGCAGGTCCTGCAGGGCGAGTGGGAGCAGTGGGGATGGTGAGCTGAGGGCTGAGGGCACCAGAATTCAGGGAGCTTTTGACAGACATTTGCATTCAGGCTCTCTGTGAGCTTTTCTGCTGCTATTAGGTGGAGTTCTCTTTGCACCCAGGCCTGAGCTTGACTTGGGACTTGGGTACCTTCCCTGCAGGGAGAAAACGTGCACAGGGTCTGGCACAAGTGGGGTTGGAGCTGGCACCCCTGCAGCACCCAAACACTGGGTCTCCTAGAGGATGGGTGGCCCCAGCACTGCACAAAGGGGACTCTGGATCAGGGTCAGGGAGCAGGATGGAGCACGGTGGGATGCTCCACACACACAGTGCTGGGGTTTGGTACCATGGAGTCTATTGCAGCTCTCACATCCAGTTTACTCATGCAAGGTGAGATCTGCAGCATCGAGGAGCTAATCTGCATGGGAGAGATCTGCAAAGATGCTGGGGAGAGGAGACAGTGTCCAACTGTGCTTGCAAAGTGTCTCCATCTCCCAAAAGCCTCTCTGCAGGAGCTACCCTGCAGGGTGAGTTCAGTGGCCTCCTTTACTTGCCGATGAAGGATGCTGCCCTGACCCTGGCCAGTCTGCTCTTTAACAGCAATGTAGTATCTGTGTATTTATGATTTCCGTGGGTGGTGTTTTGGATGATCCATTGAGCCAGAGTGAGATATTTTGAGGCACAGTGAGATATTTTAAAAACATCTCATCACTCTGGAAATATCCATGGTGCGATAGCTGCGTATTAGTCATTTGGAAAGGGAGTGATTTCAATGAAAGAAAAAACATTTCATCTTGTCAGAGCATTTTCACTCACTGTCTGCCAGGCAGCTCCTGTCAGTCTTCAGTCTCTGTGGCTGGTTTTACTCTTCTTGGGCTTTTTATTTTATTTTCTAACAAGAAATAAAATAAACCCTCTAATGGATATTGGTAGCTATGAACTTATCAATTGTCAGTAAGAAAGAGCCTTTAAAAAGATGCAATAAACCCTCTTTACACTGGATTATTTCCAGTGGGATTATTTCTCCCAGGGACCATCTTTATTTGGAAGGAGAAACTCCTCCTTCAGGTATTGGACCTTAAAGAAAAGCCCCTGCCTCCGATGGGATTTATGCCCCAGGAAAGTGGGACTAGCTCCAGTTCACTCACACAGCAGCTGGGGATGCAGAATTAGGCTCCTGGAGAACAGGAGGAGAGATGGTTATCTCCTCAGAGAAAAAAACAACTGTAAGAAAACACAAATGATGAGGCCCCATCCTGCAAGAGAAAACAGCACAAAGCCATTCAGCAAATGAAAAGCCAAATGAGCTGTAAAAAAACCCACCACGCTGGTAGGAGAGATTTTCACTTGGAGGGAACCTGCCATAAATCTCCTAATATTCAGCTTTGCTCTGCCACTTGGGAAAACGTTCATCATGTTCTACTGGTCCCTGCTCTACTTTCCATATATCTCTGGCTGGGGTTTCTATAGCACAGCCCACACACCCTGGGGAGGAGGCGATTCAGCCAAGATGCTCTCATCCATTTTGGTCATTCTCCATAATCAAGCTAAGAGAAATCATGCTCTAGTTACACCCCAAGTGCTATGTACTGTCACTTTGCAGGACAACCAGTAGCTAAAGGCTTAAATGACTCAAAATTGCCCCTTTGGTCTTAACACCCAGAGTTTCCCCAGCGTTCAGGATGCTTGACCACATCCTAGGGCACCTCCAGGGAAGCCTGGGGGGAGTGGCCTTGTGCCCAGGATGTTCTGGGGGGACATTTCTCTGCTGCTGTGACTCTTCTTTGGCCATCTCCTTTGAGTTAGGGAGTCCTGGCTGGGTTTCCTTCACACCCACAGCCCTACTTGTGCAGGCAGCTCCCTTCCCTGGGGCCTGCCCACTCCTCCTCCCTCTGCTTTCATCCCCCTGTCTGCCCACCCCATCTTCTGCTGCTGCCTTCAGAGCTGATTAAAATAGAAGCTATTAACTAAAGAGCAGGAGAGGGCAAGGGGGGGACACTAGACCCTTTGGGAGGATGCCATCAGTGTCTGGGGGCTTGGTGAGCCCTGGAGTGAAAGGGGCATCACTGCCCATGAAGGCTGGAATGAGGGGGGGGTCAGGGTGCCAGCTGCATAGACCCAGTGCCCATAACCCCTTTCTCATCATTAAATGATGGCCTTGGCAGTGGTGACTTGTAAGCTTTACAACTGCAACCTTTTATTTCTGGCAAAGTTAAAGGAACGGCAAGCTAGAGCCATTGCTTTCTTTTACCCTTTGACAGCCATGCTTGACCCCCAGATTTTCTTCTTTTGGTTTGTACTTGGAGTTTCCTGTGCCTGATGCTCTTAATTCAATAAACACAAGCCAGCCTCTCGAGTTTTGTAGCCAGAGTTAGGACTTAGCATGCTTGGGGTGGATACTCAGCTCTTTTGGTGAGACATCTGCATCCCTTTGCTGATGGTGAGCACGTCCTGTGCCCCTGAGTCAGCACTATGCTGCTGCTGCCAGCGTGCTCTCAGCTTCAAAAAAAAAAAAAAAAAATCAGAAAGTTTCAGTATTTAAAGTATTGAAGCAGATGGGAAGCCAACAAACTACAGTCGGTGGAGGAAGCATGTTTCATGACTAACAAAATATGCCAGGTAGGCCGTTCCACTTGAGATATTTTCAGGAATATAATCACTTTCACACATCTTCATAAATTTGCCAAAGTGTTAGTTTTCCCCCATATGGATCGGGGAGGATGCAGCATGTCATGACTGTTGCATGGCATCTTGAGTACTGTGTCTTCTTTTTTCTTTTTTTTTCTCCTTTCTTCCCCCCACCCAGGCTGTAATTTAAATAAAAGTTTGATTCCCCATTCCCTGAAATTAGCTTGGGCAGAGGATAACCCTCAAGCAGGTATTTTTGGTGAGGAGCTCCTTGTCCTCTATCCAAAGCAGGGCAGAGAAGACAGAGCTAAATCCCTAACAGTTCCCCCCAGAAAAGCCCAGTGTTGTTCTAGAGTGATGCCAGGGATGCTGTCCCCAGTGTAGGGTACCAGCAGGTGATGGGGGGGGGAGGGAGGATGCTCTAAAGGAGCCCCAAAAACTGTGTCCTTCCCATTGAGCTCCCTTGAATAGATGCTCCAGCATGGCAGTAGGAGTAAACAAATGCAAAATATTTTGAAATCATTCCATTTCAGCATTGGATTCTTTCTTTTCTTTTTGGTATCACAGCAAAATTAAATAAAAGGACCTGTTTTCTCCATGTTATTGATCTTTCACTCAAAATCTGGGCCCTTTTCCAGGAAAAATGAACCCTTTTGTGAACAAAGAGACAAGCACCTTCCCAACAAAAGTCAGCTTTCAAATCCAGTGTTCTAGTGTTTGAAATTTCATGATTCTGATAGAAAAATATCAGTTTCACTCAAATTTGCAGAGATGCGATGCTGGAGGGATGCATGTGTGTGATTGCCCTGAGTGGATTGACAAGCACTTGCAGGTCAGATTGCCAGAGAAGATGTAAAAGTGAAGAGAAAAGCAACCTTGTCAGTGATTTTGAAGAGCTTGTGTTGTGAATCTGGAGCTGGGCTGTTGGGCTTTTCTGTCCTTAAACCTCAGGGACCTGAAGCTTTCATTTTCTGTTGTACATGTGGCAGGAGGGCTCAGCCTGGACAGATCTCAGTCTAGGTGGTTTATATTCCCTTTTTTAAAAAAAAATCAAACAAAACCAACAAAACAACAACAACAAAAAAACCTGGAGCCAGATTCTGACCTGGTGTAAATCTCTGTAGCTCTGTTACCTTGACTGAGAGCTCAGCTGTTTGCTGCTGGCGGGTGGCTTACACAAGCTGGGTTCAGTCAGTGGTATTTTAGAGGTTAAGTCATTAAATCCCTGTAGCTCATTTATTTGTTGGTAAAGAGCCTGGGAATTGCCTGGGAGGAGGTGAGTTACATGCCCATGGCCTGTGCTACCATGTGGAACAGGGCTACTGAGCTGGGTGTCCCAAAACACGTAACCCCAGGCTGTGACATCCCCACTGTAATGAGGGGAGGGGGGTGTGTGTGTTGCTGTGCTCACCTCCCTACCCTGCTATCAAACTGTAAATTGTTTTTTCTGGCCTCTCACTTTTCTACCTGTGCAGAGGTGTTGCCCTTGCCTCCGATGTGGAGGTGATGGAAGGGATGGGGGGGATGCTCAAGGGCATGGTTCCCAGGGCTCTCCACTCCGGCACCACCGCTTTGTGAAAAGTTTGCCTTGTGACTCCCAGCAAGAGAAGTTTTTCCCCCCCATCCAGGTGGGATTGGTCCCCAGCTCCTGTTCAGCAGAGCCAGGGAGGCTCTGACAAGCTGCACAGGAGATGGGGGGTGTAGGTGGATCGTTTTTAGCAGCGCGCACACGCAGGGAGCAGACAGCTTGGGCATGTTCCAAAACACTTCCCACGCCCCCCCGGCTGAATTTTAAGAAGCTGGGGCATCTGCACATTCAAAACGTTCCCCGGGGTTGGGTTGGTGTGTGTGAGGAAAGAGGGGGGGGGGAAAGAAGGGGAAAAAAATCCCCAAGGCAGGCAGAGCAGGCAACGCGTGGAAGGGGCGAGCAGCACCCAGGGGCTGATGCCTCGCCGTGGAGGGGAGTTTGTTGCACTGGCTGAGCAGCTCAGAGCCCCTCTCCCAAGGGGCAGAGCACAGGTGAGCGTGGAGCAGCTGCGGGCCCTGCCATGCCTTGAGGCTGCTTGCAGGCTGGTCTTGCTCGTGGTTGAGCAAGGGGTGGGAGGGGGGGTTTGGAATGGGAAGAAGAGCTTGAGTTATCCAGGAATGGTGTCTGGGTGAGCGGCTGTTCCTGCCAGCTCAGCCGGGATGCTGCAACCTCCAAGCAGCTCCTGGCGTTTGGGGGTCCCAGAGGAAAAGGGGGAGGAGGTAGCGGGGGGGGGCAGACCTGTGTTTCTTACAGTGATGGAGAGATGGGATTGAACTCTGTGCTGTCCCACCTTGGGTGCTTCCAGGGGCTGCCTGGAATCCTGCCCATTCACAGCAGGAGGTGCCCCACCAGCACCCTCTGCATCTCTGGGGCGGGGGGCAGGCAGCAGGCAGGGGTTGCTGTGGGGAGCACACAAGCCTTCTGCTGGTACCAGCTGGCTGAGGGCTAATTTCCCTGGGGAGGGGAAAAGTTTGGGGGATGGAAAATGGTCTCTGTGTATGTATGTAGGGTCTCATGAAGTCTTCAAGCCCCTGGAGTGATGATCTGGGGCTTCTTTGAGTCCTGGGCAAGCTCTGGCTAAGTAGCTTCAGGCTGTGTTCCCTGGTTAGGAGGCTTTCTGTGCTGGATGCCCAGATGAAATGTCTGGAAGTGCTGAGAATAGCCCCAGTTCTTGCTGCTGCTGCTTCCTTGTGCTTCAAGGTCCCTGCTCCTGGTGGTGTGGTGCCTCGGAGATCTTGTACTGGAGCGAAAGGAGGGGACAGGTGTAAATCCAGAGAACCTAAGCTGTCCTCTTGAGTTCCTCAGCTGGTCTGCACTCAGATCCAAGCACGGAGAGCGCATCCATCTGCATGCTCCATCGAAATCCTCTCTGTGCTGCTGGTGAGGAGGACGTCTGTGTGACGTCCTGGCAGCCCTGTGCCATCCTCATAGGGGGGTCCAGGCTCCCACAGCTCCCTCGTAGCTCACAGAGCACTCATCT
Organism: Phaethornis superciliosus; assembly: GCA_023637945.1. Classification (NCBI taxonomy): domain Eukaryota; kingdom Metazoa; phylum Chordata; class Aves; order Apodiformes; family Trochilidae; genus Phaethornis; species Phaethornis superciliosus. The sequence continues at coordinate 18,320,787 of JAJQWJ010000012.1, forward strand.
GCTGGGCCAAGCACCAGGGATGCTCCTCCCGGCGCATCACGTGCGAGAGGAGCATCTTCCCAGCGCAGCCCTGTGGTTGCTTTCTGTGCTGCTCAGCAGACCATCACCCTGGCGTCTGGGCGACTCATGCTGTGCCTTTCTGCCAACAAAGAGGGTGCCTTGAGACATAACTTCTGCCTGGTGGCAGCAGCTGGCGGTGAGGAGATGGGGAAGTTTGTGAGGAGCCAAAAGGGAAGAAGCTCAGGAGCTGAATGCAGGCCTGCCTCTCTTGCAAGCTAAATGCCTCTAGGCTCAGGACTTTTCCCCTTTCCTTTTGGGAAGGGAAACTTCCCCCCCCCCTCAGTTTAAGAAGGATGTCGAGGTCCTGGAACAGGTCCAAAGGAGGGCAACCAAGCTGGTGAAGGGACTCGAGCACAGGCCCTATGAAGAGAGACTGAGAGAGCTGGGGGTGTTCAGCCTGGAGAAGAGGAGGCTCAGGGGAGACCTCATCGCTCTCTACAACTCCCTGAAAGGAGGCTGGAGCCAGGGAGGGGTTGGGCTCTTTTCCCAGACGACTTTCAACAAGACAAGAGGACACAGTCTTAAGTTGTGTCAGGGGAGATTTAGGTTAGATATTAGAAAGAATTTCTTCACGGAGAGGGTGATCAGGCAATGGAATGGGCTGCCCGGTGAGGTGGTGGATTCTCCGCCCCTGGAGACATTTAAAAAAAGACTGGATGTGGCACTCAGTGCCATGGTCTAGCAACTGCTCCGGTGGGTCAAGGGTTGGACTTGATGATCTCTGAGGTCCCTTCCAACCCAGACAATTCTATGATTCTATGATTCTATGATTCTTCCTAAGAGACTTCTTGGGAGGCATCAGCTTCCTAAGCATCCCTCCCAGAAGAGGCTGAAGCAGACTCTAAATTATGAACTTTGTAACTCTCTTGGTACCAGCAGTAGTGCTCTGCACTGTGTTCTCCTCTGCCAGGTAACCTCATGGCAACAAATAGGTTTCTGGGGTCCTTTGGTCCTGTCCCTCATCCCTTGGGTGGGCAGGGAAACATTTGCACCTCTGACATCCAAGGGAGGAGGACAGGGCCCTCCCAGCTGCAGTGCTAGACACAAGATGTTTTTCTGTTCTGTGCAGGGGTGAGGTGGAGGAGGAAAGCAGAGAGGGATGGGGATGGACCCAGGTTATCCTGGGGGACTGTCTTGTTCCTGCTAATTAGCAGCATAACCAGGCATGGCAGAGCTGGGTTCCTGGCAGATAATTACCTTGCTGGGTGCAGGGAAGGGAGCAGAAAGACTCCACTGTCCACGGGGACTTTCAAACCTCCCCATTCTTGAGTCTTGAGTTCATTTGGGAAAGGCAGCCAAAAACAAAAACAAAACAAACCAACCCCAAACCCAACATATATATATTTTAACAGAGCTATTTCTTCCAGTGAGGCAGGCTAATTTGTTACCAAGTGACACATTTGATTTTAACTCTAAGAATCAAGGGGCTTTTTTTGGCTTTTCTCCTTTTTCAGTCCTTGGGCAAGCTGTGGGGTGAGCTGGGGTGTGGTGGGGGTCCATCTGGGGGGCTCTGCCTTCCTCCCCAGCCGAGCATTGCTAAGCTCAGGAGTGTTTTAGAGAGGAGGGGGAGCAAAATAAATCTAGAGCAGTTCCTGGTTTTCTTGCAGCAGCATTGTCAGCTTTCCATGGGCTGAGGGTCTCCTGCCATCCCGTTGCTGATGTGATTGTGTGGGTGCTGCTGGGGGTCCTGGCCCTGAGGCTGGGGGCTCCTGTGGGTGCCAGGGCTGTGCTGGGCAGCAGCCTCCCTTCTGTGCTCCTTGTGTCCAGCGAGTGGGATTGCTCCTGGCCAGAGCAGCATCTGTGTTCTCACACTGGGGACCTCATTAGCTGCCTCCATCTCCTTTCCCCTCTGTTTATTTCCAGTTTTTCAACCAATTGTCTGATTTTTTTTTCATTTTTTTTTTTTTCCCCCCACCCTGTCTTGAAGGGAGAAATGACCGTGTGAGTCATGATGTGGCCTGACAGCTCTCTGTGTGCCCTGACAGGTTCTGACCAAGTTGGGGCTGAGGGGGCTGCATTGACCCCTGCCTGCCCAAGGGGCATGATGGATGCTCAGTCATCCCAGCCACTCTCCCCTCATTAATCCTTTGCTCTGTGGTGCTTGGCACAGGGTCTGGCAGAGCTCAGATTTCTGAGGAGGTGTTGGAGGCATAGTTGTGATTCTCCTTGGGAGAGTGGTAGGGGCATGATGGCTTGAGGTGACAGGAGAGCAACAGGGTGGGGGCAGCTTGGGATCAAAGCCCTGTGTCTCTCTGTTGCTGTAGTGGGTTTGGGGCCACTCTGAGCTAAAGGAAAGGCTTTTGGCCACACGGATGTGCCTCGACTGGGAAGAGGCTTGCAGGGATGACAGGCTCATCGAGTAGGTGACTTGTGCTCATTCCAGTGCACTGGGAATAGCAGTTCCCACACAGACTGGGGGCACCAGTCCAGGCCCCCAGTCTGTGTGGCACCTCCCTGCTGCTCCTGCACACAGCAAGGGTGGTGATTCCTCCTCAGTGCAGGGCTGTGGGAGCCAAACTGCATCCCTCCTGCTGGCAATGCTGTCCTGGCAGCAGCCTCACCTCCCCCCTTCCTCCACACAACATCTCCTATTGGAACATCAGCAGTCACTCTCAGTCAGCTCTGTCTCATTCATCATCAAGATGGAAAGCCCAAGAAGGAGAAGGGTGCTTGTCCATGGTCCTGCCTGGCCAGCATCCTCCTCTGCAGCCCAGTGTCCCCCTGCCACCCCTCTTTGAGGGCACAGCCACCCTCACCACTCCCTCACTGCTCCCAGTAGCTCACAAAGCTTTTTGCAGCCCCAGACAGCTTTTCCTGACTCGTTCTCTATCTGACCTGGATACAGCCACATTTAGGGGCTGTGCTTCCTCCAGTCTCCCCTGCTCCCCCCTTGCATTGTGGTGGGATGGAGTGTGCTTTGCTGGCTTGGATGTGCTGAGCCTCCTACGCCCTGAGCTCTCCGGGTGAAGGCAGCAGCATCTCCCATCCCTCCTGCTCTTGCACCCAGCATTTTCAGTCCAGGCTGGCTAAGGGAGAGGGATTTCTGCGAGCAGAAGCCATCGGATCTCTGTGGCTCTGCAGCAGATGCGTTTTCTCCCGGCTGCAGCTCTGCAGGGAGGGGAACGGGGACAAATTTGCATCCCTGACATTCCTGGCTCTCCCTTTCCCTCGCCTGCCTGTCCCCATTCCCTTCTCTAAAGAGATTCAGGTCACGCCTGGAATTAGGGCTCCCTGAATTGCAGAGAAACAGTATTTAAACTGCTTACCCTCCATTAGCTGGAGTGCTTTGGGTATGGTTGGTCCCCCCACCCCTGCCCCAAGCTTCGGGTGGGTGTTCCCAGCACAGGAACCTTAATCCACACTTTGGTGTCCAGGTGGGTCTGGGCTCCTGGGGGGCTGCTCCTCGCTTTGCACCCCACTAGCAGCTGCTCTGACCACTTGGACCTTGCAGGAAGGCTTTTTTTTATTATTTTTTTTTTTTTTTTCCCCCGTCGCCTTCGTTTATCTCAGCGCTCGGGCTGGAATTAGAAGCAGATAAGCCGATCAATAAAACCTCCCCTTGGCTGAGATGTGCCGTGAATCCTTCAGGGAAGGGTGAAGAAAGGCGGTGAGGAGGAGAAGGCAAGGGAGGGGACAAGCCACGCTGTGAGGTGGCAGGGAGGGGGACCTAGCCAGCCCCCCTGTGATCTGACTGCAGGCCCACAAGCCCTCTGTACGTGTTAGAGGAGATAAGAAACCCCACACCGCTGCTGTGGAAGTAGGTCAGGCTGTACTGCAGAGCCCAGTGTCAAAACAAAGCCCCCAGACCACCACCCTCTTCCCCCCGGCACAGCCCAAGCCCCTCTGGGTTGCTCCACCAGCCCAACCGGAGCCCCAGTGCAGGGCTGGGGATGCTCAGCCCCTCACCCTGCCATCAGGGCACATTTGGCTGCAGCAGAAATGCCCCAGGGGTGGGGGCACCAGCACCTCGTCCTCCAGCCCCCTGGCATTTTGGGGTCCTCCGTTAGCTGGGAGGCAGCTCCCCACGTCTGAGAGCATTTTCTGCCTCATCAGGGAAATTTGGGAGGGCAGGAAAAAAAGGTTAAAGGTGGAGTTCAACACAAATCTACAGTGATTTTGGGTCCCTGGTGGGGGGTCCCAAATTCCCCCCGTAAGGGGAAAGGAGGGCAGGACAGAACAAGTGATGGGGGTCCAGTGGGTCAGGTCCAGCTTGGCTCAGGAGTGTGACTCAGTCCATCACCACTTCCAGGAAAGTTTTGTTGCCTGCTGGGGATTAAGATGAGCTTTCAGAACAGAGGTCAGAAGCGTGTCCCCAGTGGACCCCAGCATGGAACTTTACTATAGCTGAAGGAACATGCTGTGAGGTGGAACAAACCTGTGAAATGGCCTTTGCCATATGATGGTGTGGCTGGGATCAGGAGAGGGATGCTGTGGGTGCTGGATCACAATCATGGGAGAACCTGGGTACCTGGGGGCTGGGAAGAATCCCCAGCCTGGGACTGCCAGGCTCAGGGAGGTGACAGTGTCTCATTAACACGGCTCTGGTGGCATCAGTGCCACGATGCAGAGGGGAGAGGTGGGCAGGGGCACTGCATCCTCCAGCAAGGACCTGGAGTGATCTGGGAGGGTTGGTGGTGAAGAGGCAGCAAGCCAGACGAGGAATAAATTGAGTGTGTATATTACAGGCAGGTCTGGGCTTTATTGATTTTCGATGAAGGGCTGTGTCATGATTTTTTCTCTCCCCCTGTATTTGCTGCAAAGCTGCATCTTGACTCCAAGCATTAACCACTAACTAGAGAGCTCTTTTCTCCCCCTCCTGAGGAGACTGCAGGGAGGGAGGCAAGTTTGCACATGGTCTTTTTAAGCACATGATGGATGCAGTGGCTTTACTAATCCGACACCAGAAGAGAAAGCCAGTATTAACAGCAGAGAACGTTATGTCCAGCACTTCAAGTGACTTATGGCTAAGGGGCTGTATGTGTCTCATTTGATGGACTACATTATGCATTCCTCACTGCACTGGAATCAATCTGGAAACAGTGGTCCTGGTCCTTGCTGTCCCCAGGAGTGCCAGGACATCAACAGAGTGCCTAAGGGTTGTCTCTGCTCTTACTGGTTTTCCTTTCCTCCCAAAAAGGGGAAGATCCTAAAAGAGAGGGACACAGTCTCTATGTCAGAACTTTTTTGGAAGCTGCTGAGACATCTTATTGCATCCTGCTTTTAAGCTGGTGTTTGGCATTTGGAGCGTCTCTTTGATTCTGAAGTCTCTGTTTTTAAACATTAAAGAATATTTGGAAATGAGCAGAGCACATGTTTTAGGAAATATTTCTGCCCATCTTCAGAAGCTCTTACATGCCTTTCTTGCTTCTCTGATGAATGTGTCAAGAATGCTGGAGAAAGCATTGCAGCCAACCGAGGGCTTTAAAAATAGATGACTGATGTTTGAAGGGCTTTGGATGGGTTTGTCTGGGAAAGGGGTGATGGAGAGGAGATGCTTTACCCAGTCCTGGGTAGCACCCTGCAGTGAGGTCTGCAGCCAGGCAGCTCGTGACCTCACCGGGCAAGCCTGGGACATCTTGCAGGGCGTTGGGAATGTCCTGGAAGGGTTAATTCTGGTGCTTGGATGGAGCTGGATGTGCTGGAGCTGAAGTGGAGCAGTATGCAAATCAATCCACTTTCATAAACTGCTTAATTAGGTGAATGTTAATGAGACGTTAATTACTGTTGTGCCGGCGAATCCCACGGAACGGAGATTATGTTTCTCTTCAAACATCCAGTCTTAATTATAACTTGCACTTAATTCCACTGTCTTGCCTGGATGGAGCTGGCCGAGGCTCAAGCTCCCACGGGTGCCCGCAGCGCATCCTTCATCCTCACCCACACCGCAACGGTGGCCGTGGGCACGTGGGGATGGAGCCCTGGTAGTGGCTTCGGGGACAAGAGCTGTGAACCCTCCCTTCCAGCCAGATCCTTGGGCCAGTGAGCCCTCCAAATGTATGTCACTGGTGGGCTGGGGTGGACAATCCCATGTCACATGGAAATGCTTTCATCCTTTTCCTTCACGGGCTTGAGAAGCCATTGGGAGGACCCTGTTAGTCCCCTGCGTGCTCCACCCATGGGTCTGCTATGGAAGCATCTGCTCCAGACTGGTCAGACTGGGGAGGGAGAGCCTCTGGGGACATGGGCATCCATCATGCACCCAGCCCTCTCCCTCCTCTTTCTGTTTCTACCTGCCTTGGCCTTTCCAGCAGGACTATAAATGCTTTCTGCTGTGGTTCCTTGACAGATTTTTAATTGCTGGAAGTGTGCATTGCTGGAGGTCCTGTGTCCACAGGGCCTGAACCTGCCCATGGGAATATTTTAAAGTATGGTTTCAACTTGGAAATCTGTGCAATGATGAGCAAGGAAACAGCATCCCCTTTCTAACGCCATTTAAAAAAAATATTATTTTTAACATGGCTTCCATTTATGTTCAGGATAATGTGAGGCTTTCAAATGAGGGATTAGCAAACTGTGAAATCTGCATCCTCAATTTGTTTTTTTGTTTTTGGTCTGGTTTTCATCCATGGCTGCTCCTGTCTAACTGTGAGGTTTCCTGGGTCTTTGCTCTTCACAGTGAGCGAGTGGCAAAGTGTGCTGGGGCTGCAGAGGGGATGGTGTCCTAAGAACAAAACATGAGCTTTGGTCTCCATTGGGCCTTTTTTGATACCTGTGGGGAAGATTTCTTCCAGCAGTGGGGCTTGTGCTATGTGAGGAGTTGTCACCAGTTGTCACCAGGCCCCTGGTGCTGGTGGGAGAGCTCAGGACCGTGTCCCTCAAGGTGTGCTGCTTGGTACATCTCAACAGCAAATGGGCAGCTGGGATTACACATGTGGCATCTGTGCTCCTTGGAGCTTGTCACCAGAAACCTGGAGAGCAGTGCTGAGAACACTGCTGGAGAGCAGTGGCCACTGTCAGCTCGGGCTGTTGCTGATGTCCAGCAGTGGCCTGGGAAGCTGCTCTGGGGTTGGAGTCACTTTGGATTTCCATTGCCCACCAGGGTGATGAGAAGGTGTGTACCCCCCCACCTGCACTGCAGGGATGCTGATTCTCCCTATTGGATTTTTTCAATTACAAAGAGTGTCAGCTTGGGTTTCATTTTCCCACCATTCAATTTTTCTGATTTTGTTTTTGTTTTTGTCTTCCCTCTGTTCCAACTCGGCTGTTTGATTTCCAGGCAGGTTTGATATTTCCTCTCCCAACAAGGTGGCAAGCCCCGGGGACTTTTGCAGTCAGCTTGCTCTGGTGTCACTACTTTGATAATGGGTAACATCCTTCCCAACATCACCAACAAGCTGGGCTGGAGGCTGCACCCACCCCAGCACCCACCAAAGGGGGGGCACCACTGGGGCTGCCCCACTGGGCATCTGAAGGGGAGTTATTTAATCCCCTAAAAGGCTTTGTTCTATCAGAACAATGCCCAGAAGCCAGTGATTTTTGCTTGGTTGGTTGGTTGGTTGGTTTTCTCCTCTGCATTTTTGCACCTCTCAACATTGAAGTCCCTGTTAATTAATTAGGAATTAATTAATTAAAACTTATGGATTTATTTATTTATTTAAATGACAGGATCCAGCCACTTACCCCCTCACAGAGCCACCCGCTGCATCCTCCTTCCCCTCCTTGCAGGAGCAAATCTTGAACAAACAGAGCCCTGCTGCAAAATCAACTGCTGTGTGGGAGGCAGAGGAGGCGTTTTGCATACGATTTCAATAAAATACAGTGTGTTTGGGAAACATGAGGGACGGCAAAACCAGCGTGGAGGGGACCAAGAGAGGCTGTTGCCTGCATCAAGACCCAGCTGCTAGGATGTCCCTCCATGTCGTTGGCTCCTGGGCTGCTTTTCAAAGCCCCAAAACACAATGAGAAGGTGCTGGTGGGACAAGGAGCTCTGGTGAAGCCCCGCTGGGTGCCAGCACCTGGGGTGGATGCCCCAGGGGATAGGGTCTTGCTGGGCATCATGAGAAGAGGACAGACAGGAGAGGAAAAGCCTTCACTTGATCCCAAGGTGTTGTGCTTGTGGCTGCCTTGTCGCTTCTAATGTCCAAGCCCAGCACCAGTTTTTCTTTATTTAAAATAAAATCAGAGGAGAAGAGAGGAGAAAGAAGGGTTTGGCTCAACAGCAGGGCCAAATTAGCTTTATCGTGCTGGGAGCTGGGCTTCAGGATAAATCCATTTCCACAGCACCAGATGTCTTTGCTGTGTGGGAAGCTGAGGGTTAAATGAGTGTTTGTTATATTATCATGGCCTGACAGCAGTTTGGCAGGCAGAGGTGATGCAAAGGTGGTGAATGAGAAAGTTTGAGTTAACCAAGTGTAGTTGTCTCTTACAAGGGGGAATGAGTTCCCTTTGCAGTCATTGGTCTGGTGAAGCTGGAAGCAGTCTTGCCTTTCTTTTTTTGATTTTCCAAATGCCAGATAATTTATTTCTTATGTCCCTTCCCTTGCCAGGTTTTTGGCACTGTATTGCTTGGACTGTGTATTTTGCTGGACTTGGGGTTTTCTTGCTACCTGCTGATAGCAGCACTGAGGGCACGTGGGGGGATGCTAGTGATAGAGCACTAGATGGAGATGGTCCTGGGGACACTGAGGCAGGGACATAGGGATTCTCAGGGCTGGAGGAGTGAAGCCCCACTCTGTTGGCTGAGGAAAGAGGAAGAAGTGGCTCTCCTGCAATCAGCCAGAGCTGGGAAAGCAGGTCCTCAGCAGGAACCTGCAATATTAACAAGTCTTTTATTGAAAAATAGATCTGCTGTTTGTCTGCCTTGTGGCCCAAGACACAGGCATGCTTTTTGGTTCAGCAGTGGTTGCTTCAGGATCTTTTCTTTTATACCATGGTTGAAACAAAACTGGAATCTATTTTTAATCCTTTCCCTTTCCCCCTTGCTGCTTTCGTTTGTCAGCCCACTGTTGTGCTAACCCTGCAAAAGCTGGGTCAGGGGTTGGGGGAGGCCAAGGTCCTGTTCACAGCAGGGGGACAACCCATCCCTGTACGTCCCCTCTGCCCTGTGACCCTGGCTGAGGCCATCCCCATCAGGGGTGCTTTGCAAAGAAAAAAAGAGCCATGGCTGGCTGTCATGTACCAGCTTTAGCTTTTCAAAGCAGGAAGCTTTGTTTTTTCCCTGCCAGATTTGGGGCAGGCTGGGCAGGATCTCCTCAGCCTGGATTTCAAATGGTTTTATGGCAGTCGTGCCCGGAGGCAGAGGTAAAGGCTGGGTCACAGCAGTTTGTTCTTCGCTGGTGCTTTATCATGCTGGGATTTCTTAGCAGTTCCTGGAGAAGCCAACCGTGGAATCCCAGCCTGGTTTGGGTTGGAAGGGACCTTAAAGATCATCTAGTTCAACCCCCCTGCCTGGACGGGGACACCTCCCATTGTCAAGCCCATCCTCCTGGAAGGAAGGGGTTGGGGGCGTGGGCTGAGGTCCAGGGCAGGGTGGGCTGAGGTCCAGGATGTGCTGCTTGGTACATCTCATCATCCCCAGGGCTGGAGTACGTGTGTTGGGGCAGTGTCTGGCCCTGCCAGGACCAGAGCCCCCCAGGACCTGCCTTGCCTTCCTTGCCAGCCACACAGGCACTGTTTATGTAGAGCAAAGAGAGACCTTAGAAGAAGAACCAGAAATGCAAGGGATGTGAGAAGCATCTGTAAAATAATAACAGGATCCGAGGGACGGAGCTGCTTTCATCTGGGAGCTCTTTGCTAACTCTGAGCTGCTCTTGTCCCTCCTTGGAGAGGGAGCCGGGTGCCAATGAGCCCACTCAGATCTTTCTTCCCTTTCAAGATCCCCCGTGGCATCTGGTGGGCTGGTGAGCCTGGCCTTGCCAACACATCATAGAATCATAGAATTGGCTGGGTTGGAAGGGAGCTCTGAGATCATCAAGTCCAACCCTTGATCCACTACCGCTGCAGTTCCCAGCCCATGGCACTGAGTGCCACATCCAGGCTCTTTTTAAATATCTCCAGGGATGGAGAATCCACTACTTCCCTGGGCAGCCCATTCCAATGTCTGATCACCCTCTCCATGAAGAAATTCTTTCTACTATCTAACCTAAACCTCCCCTAGCACAACTTAAAACCATGCCCTCTTGTCTTGCTGATAGTTGCCTGGGAAAAGAGACCAACTTCCCCCTGGCTCCAACCTCCTTTCAGGGAGTTGTAGAGAGTGATGAGGTCTCCCCTGAGCTTCCTCTTTTCCAGGCTGAACACTCCCAGCTCCCTCAGCCTCTCCTCATAGCCCCCCTATCCCTCCTGCCACCGTGCTGCCACTGAGTCCCTGTCCCCAGCCCTGGTGGCAGTGCCTGTCCTGCCTCCCCGCTGTGTGACATCCCCAACCAGGGACAGGGCAGAGCTGCTGCTTCTGTGCTGGGAGCTATGGAGAAGGGAATCTCCACTCTTCCTCTTTGTAATGCTGGATTGGCAGCTTTGCAGCCTGTCACCTCCCAGCCAGGGTAGCTGCTGGCTTGTGCTTGTGCCGGGGCTGCTCCAGAACCCTCCAGGGAAATCTCAAGCAGTCCAAGTGCTGGCAGGCACCTTGGTCCTTTCCAGCTGGCTGGAAAAACAGTCGTCATAACTTTATTTCCTGGGAAAAATCCATTTCAGCCAAGCTAAACCATTGTGGGACTTCATGTTGAAACCTGGGGAGGTTTCTCATGCTTCCAGGCAGAGGCTTCCAGGGCTGGGCTAGGGGAGAGCTGCCCCCACAAATAGTCCCAAAACAGGGTAAAACATGAAAGGACCCCACCAGCAGATGCTGAGGTGAAGAGAGGAGGATGGAGCATGGAGAGCATTTGCTCCCATGGTCCGTGGCATGGCAGGAGCTGCATGGGAAAGTTACTGCATCTTAGTTCCAAGCTCGGTTGCTGAAATGTCTCGGGCAAGCTCAGGGTATGAGGGATTTCTGCAGACCTTGGGAGCTACAGATCTGTGCGTGTTGGTGGAGCTAAAAAGCAGAGTCTTGGAGGAAGAACTGAAGAACTGTGTCAGACCCAGGTTCCACTGGTGAGGTGGGCTCTGGGGGCCTCACAGGCTTGTTGTCACCTCAGAGGCAAAGGGAGTGATGTGCCAGTGAGCGTCCCAGAGCATGCTCAGACACCAGCAACATGCCTTCAGCTGAGGATAAACATATTTACACCACTGTGCCCAAGAGCAGGATCTGGCCTGAGACCTCCAGCAGCTGTGGAGATGGAGGAGGTCAGGAGCAGAGTGATTAAAAGCTAATGAAGATGCACTAGAAAATGATTAGCTTTGCAAGCAGTGTTCCTGTGTGCTGGAAAGCAGGGGTATTATGAAGTTCACTCTAAGCCCTTGGAGATCTCTTGAGCAAGAGTGATCTGCATGCAGCACGGTGCTATTATTGGAAAGGGTGGTTTCACTGCTTATCAGCCAGCTTTGCTGAGTTAGCTCCATGGACTGTGGCCAAACACAGAGCATCTTCTCCTCGGCCGTTGCCAACCCACCTACTCGGAGTGGGTGGTGACTTGTTTGTTCCTCAGCTCAGCTGGAAAAAGTGAGTGTCCCCGTGGGAGGGTGGGAAGAGGGAGAGCTGCAGGGTGGCACCTTCTGAGGAAAGAAGTGGATCGTTGGGTTTGGGCGTTCAGCCAGAGAAATGTTCAGCATCCCACGGTGATGGTCCAGCTCTGCTCCTGCATGTTGGGCTGGGGCATGGCTGCCCATCAGGTTTGGTCAACTGATCCCTCTTCCAGGGAGCTGCATGCAGTGGCAGGGCCACCCCACTTTCACTCTTGAGGGACACAGGGAAGCTCTTGTTTGGGCTGGACAAGGCCCAGAGCAGCCAGACTCTTGGCAGCACTGGCTCAGCCCATCCTGACTTTCCCAGCACTGATGTGGCACAGGGGGAGATGGAGTTTTCCTCTCAGCTCCTGCTGCTTCTGAGGTGAGGAGCACTTGCCACACTCCTGATCAGGGTGGGAAGCATCCTTTGGACTTGGCAGTGGATCTGCACATCCCTGTGGAGATGTGCTCCTTTGGGGGATCACTCCCTGGTGCTCCAGCAGCAGCCTCGCTGGCGATGCCTGCCCTGCTGGCCCTCCCTCCAGCCCTGGTTCCCCTCTGTGCCACCACTCACATAAATCCCCAAGTTCCTTCCACATCAGGCATGAAGTAGTTGCTTGCAGTGAATTGTTGGGGTATTTTTTTAAAGGAAAGAGCTGGAAAGCATCCCTTCAGCCTCCTCGTGTGATGCTTCAGGGTCCTCACCCAATCTGGCAGGGAAACCAGGGAAGAACCAGCAGCCTGACTCCCCAGCAACTTTGGGGAGGGCAGCATCTCTCTGGATCAAGGATCAAATCCATTCCAGAAGAGTCTTGGAGGGAAAGCCCTGGCTGCCCTTTGCTCCGCTGGTTATCACAAAGCTGTTGTGGTTTTTTTCTGGATTTCAGATCCAGCCAGAAGCCTTGTGCAAGGAGAACCTTTAGCCAGAGGGTTCCCAGACAACTCTGATCATAAATTATATTTGGGTTCCTCCTGCATGCAAGGCAGGTGCAGGAGTGTGTGCATGGGCCCCTTTCTTCCCTAGCATTGCCTAACAAATAGCAGGATGCAGAGAACCTTCCAAAACTTGATAAATTAGTAGAGTATTCATAACAGGTGCAGGAGTTAAAGCAATTGACCATTTATGATTCGCTTTGAAAAACACGTATTTTCAGGCTCGTATTTTTCTCTTTTCTCCCCAGCCATTTTGCATCCCTACACATTTCCTTTTATTCCCCCCATCCCTTCCTCCTCCTTTTTGTGAGCTATTTTCAAATGCCAGGAAGGGCGAGATCTGAGGGGAGGAGGAGTAGCTGAAGGAAAAAAAAAAAAAGGGTGGTAAAATTATTTCACACATTTACGGGGAAAAAAAAAAAAAGATGTGGGGGAAGAGAACAGCTCCAATTCCCACATGATAAAAAGCAACTTCATTCATTTTCTGATGCAGTTTCATCAAGTAGAAAGGTTTGGTTATATTAACTCAGCCCTGCATCTCCCAGAGATGGTCCTCTGGGTGCTGGTGGTCCCTGAAGAAGGTGTTGTTCCTCTGACTTTGCTGCCCTGAGCTGGCACAGGTTTGGTGCCAGGGGAGCTGGAGTATCTTTGCTTTCTTTTGAGAAAAAAGGTTTAGATTAAGCCAAACTTCTATCCATCTTGGCCTCAGGAAGGGTAGGGAAGATGTTGCAAATATTACCAGCTTCACGGGAAGCATTTCTGCACACAAGAACAGGATGTTGGATGATTTCCCATGTTTAATAAATAGGATTAAATCCAGCAACAACAGTTCTCACTCAGAACTAGGCGTTCAGGTTGTGATAAACTCTTTAGATGTCAAAATCTTCTTACACTCAATTGTTTTTCCATTTTGCTGGGAAAACTGGAAATAACTGTTTTGGTTTGAGCCGCAACAATCTTTAAATGTGATTCATCTGCTTTGCCAGCCCCATGGACAAACCTTGAAAAAGGGGAGAAAAAACAACTCCCAAATCCCAAAGGCTGCTCAGATGTTAAAGACAGCCCTGGAGGACTGATGCTCTGGCTGTCCCACGTGAAAATCCTGTTGCCTTTGGTGATTTTGGGAGCAGATCCCTGCTGTTAGGAGCTGGGGGAGCTGGCAGCAGGAGCCTGGCTGTCTCCCCGTGGGTGAGCCCGGGTGCTGGCAGCAGCCTGGAACTTCACACCTTGGGCAGGGTGACATTTTCTTTGTGGCATTTCCATGTTGGAAAGCTGGCATTTCCCCCCAAGAGGAAGCTGGTATTTATAAGGCAGGGCTCTGGCATTTCATTCATTGTTACCATCCAGTGCTTCAGACAGGGTCTCTTAGCCAGAAAGGTCACCTGGGTCTCTGCTGTTCTTTGCTGCTTTTCTTTCTTATTTTTTCTTTCTTTCTTTTTATTTCCCCCAAGGGAAAGAGGAAAAACAAAGCCAATCCATGCACCAGAACTGCTGAGTGCCTTGTTTTCTTGCCTTTGAAAATGAAGATCTGCCATGCTACATAAAAGCTAAGACTTTCCAAAATTTCTCTTGCAAGTGCATCTTTTATATAACATCCTTATTTTACTTCCAAAGATGTGACCCAGACCCCAGTCCTGGGGCTGGGTGGGTGGCACCAGTGTTTGTCCCAGTGCTCTGCCATGGCTCTAGTATCCTGTATCATCCTCTGCCTCAGCTTGAAGAGCTCAACTGAAGCCAGTCAACCTTAATATATTTCAAGAAGCCCAAAACTGCACCTTTTCTGGCCCAACACCAGGCTTTGGCCCCAGAGTTGCCGTGGAGCAGGTGATTTCACATTGCTCCTTCCAGGGTGGATGAGGCATGAGGAGCAGAAAGGGCAAAGAAGTGCAGGTCCCTGCCATGACTTCTTAGACCGAGGCAGTAGAGACACTGCCAGGACCTGGTGACCATAAATAAAATCAGTAAGAACATGTTAAATTGTGCCTGAATCTCACAAGGGACAGTGTGGGGAGTGTTAGCTGCAGAGATGTATTTGCTGCCACTCGTATGGCCCTGGCCCATTCATTAAGTATCTTTAAGATGGATATAACCCCCAGTTCACCTCCTGTGAAAACCTGGGCATTTATTTCCATCAGTCGTGGGTGATGGCACTGCCTCAGCACCCTGCAGCTTGGCTCCCTAGGAGCTAGAGATGCCCAGGAAGAGGGGACCCTGTTCCCCTGCTGCTGAAGAAAGGTTCTCCTGCACCTCCCGTGCCTTCAGGAACCTTTTCCCTTTTCTCAGGCCCCTGCCTGCAGCCGGGCTTTCCATCCCTTTGTTGTCTGTCACCTAGCATGCAAAAGCTGAGCCACGCACAGAGAGATTTGTTCTAATATCCAGTTCTGCTCCCCAGAAAGGCATTGTACAGAGCAAGCTCAATGTCCTGAAATGCAGAGTGCTGCTTTTATACCCCCAAAACCTGAGAAAAAGCTTTATCTCTACTGTTGGAGCAGTGTTTCCCATCCATGATTGGTTATTTCCTTGCATCCTTTTAAACTGGCAATGCTCAGAAATATCAGCATGCTCAGAGTTCAGGGCCTTTGTTAGCAAGGGTCCTTCTAGCCTATGGGAGGGTATTTTACTATGCTAATAGCTCATTAATATATTAATGATATGCTAATATCATTAATATTAACATTAATGATACGTTAATGGTATATTCACGGTATGTTAATACCATTAATCCAATCACTCTGTTTTTCTACCCAGTGCTCAAGGTTGTAACCAGGATAAGCAGTGGGGAGCTGTGGGCAGTGTTCCTTCCCACCCTCTCATCTGTCTTGCAGGTGTCTTGCAGGCCTGTCTCCAGGCCAGGCTGCTGACTCTTCGGGATGTATTTTCTCTAATTAGAACCTAGTTTTAGTCTAATTCTTACTGTTTCACTGTTAGTGAGCCCTGTCTTTATTCTGCATGTTTTTTGTTCTCTTTCATGTGATTCTTCTCTTCTCTTCTCTTCTCTTCTCTTCTCTTCTCTTCTCTTCTCTTCTCTTCTCTTCTCTTCTCTTCTCTTCTCTTCTCTTCTCTTCTCTTCTCTTCTCTTCTCTTCTCTTCTCTTCTCTTCTCTTCTCTTCTCTTCTCTTCTCCCTTCCCCCTTCCCCCTTCCCCCTTCCCCCTTCCCCCTTCCCCCTTCCCCCTTCCCCCTTCCCTTCCCTTCCCTTCCCTTCCCTTCCCTTCCCTTCCCTTCCCTTCCCTTCCCTTCCCTTCCCTTCCCCCTTCCCCCTTCCCTTCCCTTCCCTTCCCTTCCCCCTTCCCCCTTCCCTTCCCTTCCCCCTTCCCCCTTCCCTTCCCTTCCCTTCCCTTCCCTTCCCTTCCCTTCCCTTCCCTTCCCTTCCCTTCCCTTCCCTTCCCTTCCCTTTTCCCTTCCCTTCCCTTTTCCCTTCCCTTCCCTTCCCTTCCCTTCCCTTCCCTTCCCTTCCCTTCCCTTCCCTTCCCTTCCCTTCCCTTTTCCCTTCCCTCTTCCCTTCCCTTCCCTTCCCTCTTCCCTTCCCTTCCCTTCCCTTCCCTTCCCTTCCCTTCCCTTCCCTTCCCTTCCCTTCCCTTCCCTTCCCTTCCCTTCCCTTCCCTTCCCTTCCCTTCCCTTCCCCTTCCCCTTCCCCTTCCCCTTCGCCATCCCCTTCCCCTTTTTCCTTATTTCAATTAATAACTGACATCATCTTCTCTGTCCAGCACTGTGCATCCATCTCCCATCCCCACAGGCTGGTGGCCAGCAGAAGGGCTGATGTTTCCCCTTCTTCCCTCCCTGCTGCACAGCACCCTGTGCTCCTGACCCCTCCTCAGCACCCTGGCTCCGCTCCTGGCCCCGTGTTTGGCTCTTGCCAGGCAGGTGCTGGGAGCTCTGAGGGCCCCACGCAGCACAGGGAAATTCGAGAGCCCAAAATCTTGGCAGAAAAAATGTTGCTGTGCCTGAATTGTTGCTTGCAGGTTTTGTCAGAGCAGGCAGATAGGAGCAGGATGAATTCAGCGACCTGGGACAGTATGGGAGATGCCTCTTGATGTCTGAACTGCTTTGCTTTCCCTCCATCCTCCATTTGCTGTAGCAGTGGTGCTATGGACTGGAAAGATGTGATAGGTCCAGTTAGCAGGAGAAAAGATCAGCTGGAGGGGGCTGCTGAGGGACCCTCCTGCCCTGCACCCAGCACCCTCAGCCCAGCTCTTCCCTGCACTCCACAGCCACCCTTTCCTGTGACATTTCACCCTCTGATGCCTTCAGCTGTCACCCAAAGTGCACATTAGTTCAACTTATGCAGAGACCTGGGCTTTACTTCCTCCTGGAATTTCTTCTGATGCTTTTGATTTTTTTTCCCCCATATCAGCTGTGAACCTACAGATTATCCTGTGAAAGCAGAATAAAGACTTGTCAACCTTTCTCCCAGGCTCCTTGAGATGAAAATAACTTCCTGAACCCCTTATAATGCTTTATTTTCTGCCACTTCTGCTACTCTGAGTATAATTTGACTGACTAAAGGATCTTGAAGCTAAGGAAAAAAAAAAAAAAGATAAGAGTAATAATAACAATGATAAAAACTGTTGCTGAGAGCAGGATAAGGGCCTGGAGACTCCCAACCCAGCACTGCCTGCCAGGGCAGGTGTGAGCCCAGCTTTTGTTCCCCTGCTCTGCAAAGCCAGGCCTGAGAGTGGAGACACCAATGTCTCTGCAAAAATGGGACATTTTCAAGAGAAGAAAGGTATTGTGTCTCCTGTGATATGGAAATGAGCAGGGAGGTAAGGGCAGGGAGAGAGGATTTCTGATGGTAATGAGGCTTTACACTGCCTTGCTTCCATCCCTCCCTTTGAAATGTAGGATATTTCAAGGGCTGTTGTAATCCATTCCTTGGATTGTCATGGGTGGCTTTTTTGTTGTTGTTGTTGTTTTTGGTTTTTTGTTTGTTTTGTATTATTTTGTGTTTTGGTTTGTTTTTTTTTTTTATTTTAACCCTGCCTTGTTGTGGTTTTGAAAGATAAAGCCTGGATGCTGCAATTAAAGGGAGTTTGAGGAGGGCTGAGTGGGTTAGATGGGCTTGGGAACACTTTGCTCTCTCATCCCTCAGCACCACTAGAGATGGATGTGGAGATGGATGTGACCTGCTGAGCTGCAGCAAGGGCTGGGCTGGTGGTGAAGGTTGGTGCCATGGCTGTGACCATGATGGCTATGCCATCCCCTACCAACTCCACTGGCCTCCTCCACAGTGCTGGTGGCAACCAGTCCCTCCACTACTGGTGTCCCCAGGCTCCTGGGGGGACACTTGTTACTCCTGGATGTTGCTTATGAGCAACCTCGTAGTGTTTCTTTTGGAGGAACAGCCTCTCCCCCTCGAGACAGCTGAAAACAGGGTGTTCCTCTTGCTCCTAACTTAGCAGCTGCAATGCTACTTGGGACTGTCCAACAGCTGTGCCTTATTTTTAGTCTGAGCTTGTCCAGATTCAGCCTCCAGCCACTAACTCTCCTCTGACATTTAGCTGCTGTCTTGAGGAATGCTCTGCTGTTCCAAAATTCTTTCTCCTATAGGAATCTGTGACTCTTGGTAGAAAGTGCTGGACACAAGTTTCCTGGGCAAAGAGTTTCTGATGGAAACTTAAACTCTGATGGAAAATTAAAGTCGTGTAAAATACCTGCACTCTGCAGAAAAGGTGAACTTTCTCCACTGAAAAGCCAGGGCTCAAAGCCCACGGAATTAGTGCTTGGGGGAACAAGGCAAGGAGTGGGTGACTCTGGGCTCACTAGAGGAACAAAGAGGCATTGAATGAGCAGTTGTTTTTTGAGCAGTTTCAGGGTTGCTGTTGTTTGGCATCACCTATGTCTGCAGCCTGGGTATGAGCAGCCAGGGCTTACCTTCCCCTCTGCTCCACTGCCAGGGGTCTTCATCCCTTGAAGAACTTTACTGAACATCCCAGGGCAGCTCTTCTGCCAACCCTGAGCAGCACCCGTGGGGCACAGGAGCTGCCTGCTCCTCCTGCCCTGCCTGCACTGCAGGGAAGGATCACTGGAATCCAACTGGTTTCAGAAAGTGCTGGTTCAAAACCCAGCCAGGGTCAGGAATGCTCACAGGTCAAATTTCCTATTCAGGCAAGAGCTGTAAGCAAAGGTGCAGCGTGTTGAGCTTCACTGGTGTTTATTCTGGAGCTCCCTTCTCAGCCAGAGCCCTTGAGAGCTGCCCTGATGGTTGCTCCCTGTCTGCCTGGTGGACATTGTTGCTGCTCAGCTGGTTGGTTTTATCCTTCCTAGTTCTACAAGAAGTGACAGTAAATCTATCCCATACACAGAGGACTGTGTGGGGTGTTTAAGCAATCATTTGCATCCAGATGTGTTGATAGCTTTGGGATATCTCCTGGCAAGATGGATTGGTGCTGGACATACTGTGCCATACAGGTTAATGGTGGTGGGAGTCTGACGTTAAATCTGCAAGAGCAAGCAAGTGGTTGGCAGCCCCAACACCCGTGGGTGCCAGGAGGGTGTCTGAGGCGTGCCAGGGATATCTTCCATCAGACCACCCTGCAGGGACTGCTGCAGTGCCAGTTAAGGGCTCCCAAGCACAGCCAAGGGTACCTATAAAGCTGTCTCCATGTCCAAAAAGCCTATTAGCCTGGGAGGAGGAGGAGGAGGGGGAGTAGGGGGACATGGCAGAGGAAGATAAGGCTGGGGAAAGGAGGATTTTCTGGGAGTTAATGGGTGGTGAATTGGCATTATGCCCCAGCAGGTTCTCATCTCTCTGGCTCTGTGCTGGCTCATCTGCATCCCAGCACGGGGAGGGAGCATCTCCCCGAGCATCCCTGCTTTCTAGTGCTGGCCCTGGCTGGGGGAACACAACCAGATCCGGGGGCTGCCCCAGCACATCACAGCCATGAGCCCCTGGAGCACAGGGAGCTGGGCTTTACAGCCCTGGGACCTCTGGTAGAAGGCAGGTGGTAAAAGGAACAAAGCAGAGGAAAATGAGGTTACTTCACTCCTGTCCTGCTGGTGCTGCTGAGGGAGATGCTCCATTTTAAATCAAAGCGGAGATGGCTCCTCTGCTGCTCGGGGATATTTAAGGCTGTGTCTGAGCTCATAACGTGAGGGCAGCTTTTACTACTTAAAGCCATCTCCTTGCTCTGCTTCGCTCATCTGTGCTCACAGAACAGCCCTGTGTCTGCTAGGCTTCATATAGCATCAGCTTGGAGGAGCAGGAGGGAGCTCACTGTGGCATCACCCGGGCAGGAGGGGTGGCTGAGCTCCGTCTGTGCCCGCGCTGCCCCCAGGGAAGGGTGCTTGACTCCATGGAAAGGTTATTTTTGAGGCTTCCTTGGGCATGAGGGCTGCAAGGTAGTGGTTTCTTACCCCACTTCTGGGCAGGCTCAGCCTGAACCCCTGGCACAAGACCCCACCGGGAGCCAGGGTGCAGCAGGGCTGCTGGTGGTGTGGTCCAGCCCCACAGGGCACACACACAGATGTCATCACCTTGGCCAAAGCAGTTATTAACTCTCCAGCTCAGAGATAATGGCTCTTTTCCTGGTGTCTGGAGAGCAACCTCAGCAGCAGCACCATGACTGCTTAAATCCTTTCCCGTGGCCACTGCAGCCCTGGCACATGGCAACAGCAAGGGCTTAGAGGTAGAGGAACATGAGTACAGTGCTGGATAGGATGGGAAGCACCCCTGATGGTGGTGGGATGGATTTAGGAGCCAGAGGAAAGGGGTGAGCCCTGGGGCTGTGGCTGCAGGTGCTTTGGCCCCAGCAGCTCCAGCTGTCCAAATCCACGTCAACCCCATGCAGAGCTGAGCGCCACATCCGTGAGGTCTTCAGCAGCAAGGGGACAGGATGGTCACCTGCAGAGCAGTGGCTTCTGTGAGACCTTTTTCCATCTCATATTCCCTTGCACAGGCCTGGATGGATGAAATGGACTTCGCAGCCCCAAATCCCTTAATCTCCAGTATACTTAACAGTATTAGCCAGATTACAGGAGTCATATGCACAGTAATTGCACTCAGTGGAGGACAGTCTCAGAATTTTATGCTAGAAGGAAGCATATGACACATTGCCTCTTGTCTCCCACCCATGTACACAGAAGTACAGGGAAGTCATGGTAAGGATATGTTAAACACACAAAGAAATGTCATAGCTGAAATACAACATGCTCTCCTGGCAATTAACCTGGGCAGCCTTGCAGGAGCTGCTCAGGCTGAAGGCTGCTGAATGTGAGGTTTAGGAGTTAGGAGGATTTTCAGTTTGAATTTCTGTATTTTTTCTAAAGAGGCACGACCATGCTGGGATGCACCCCGAGCAGGGATGTCCCTTGGCTGCCTTGAACTCTGGGTCTGACCTGCGAGAAGCTACCATGGTCCCCTGGGTGCAGAAGGGGCTGTGGACATTGGCACTGCCCAGGGACCTGGCACAGCCCCAGGTGAATTCAACCAACACAACCTGTTGCTGGTTGTGGCTGATTTAAAGCATCCCCCCAGGGAGCTGGTGATGTGAGGAGCCAGTCCCTCAGCTTTACAGCTGGATGTTTGCACTGAGCTGGGGCTGTTTCTGTTTGCAGAGCTGATAACTGATGGTGGCAAAGACTTTATTGTCTGAGGAATACTTATGCAAATGAGCACAATGGTTTAATAGGCAACACCTGGAGAAATCTCCAAAGAAAGTGCAGTAAATTCCCTTTCCCTTGGATTTATGGAGAGATTTTTCACAGATATTTATGCTTTCCCAGGTGCGTTGTTGTGACTCCTTAGCATAGATATGTGTGGAGTGCTCCAGGAGCTGCTGTGGTGATGAGGAAGCCCTGGGAAGGAGAGAATGGTTCCTTCATCCCTTGGGAAATTCCTGCTGTGTGCCATGGCATGCAGCCCTGGCTGAGCACCCCAAGAGGCTGGCAAGCAGGGCTAGCTGGGTGCAGGTGGTGACATTGATGAAATGGGGGTAACCCCCCCCTGGCAGGGCTCCAGCACGCTGGCTGGGGCACATCTGGCCAGTTGGGGTTTTCCCTTCAGGCTTTGACACTGTTAGGCTGCTTTCTGGGAGCCCCTAGGGTGCTGGGACACCACGAGCAGCTCCAGAGGCAGTGTGTGTGAGCTTGGATGCTGTGGCTGAGAGAGCAACCAGGAGGTTCCATATCCAACATATTCCAGCAATGTCCTAGGCCTTAGCCAGTGCTATTTAAGTGGGCATCTCATCTAAGAGTCTTGTCAAACTCTGTTGCAGGGCAAGACTGCAGCTCAGGGCAGCTGGAGGGGGTAGCTGGGATTTATGGAGGAGTTTTGTGGGCACTGGTGCCCCATCCCAGCCAATGCTCCCCTTTTAACACCCACTGCTGTCAATAACTGAGCCACTGAACACCATCTCTCTCCTCCTTTCCAGGTTCCTCGCCTCTCCAGCAGGTCCTTGCAGGATTGCAGCTCTGGTAAGTTCATTAGTGTTTTCTTGTCACTGAGAGCATGCTGATGCTAAAGCATGGTGTGGGTCTGGAGCAGTTTTGATGCCAGGGTGGGTGGAAGAGCCCAAGCACCCCCGTGCCACAGAGCAGCCCCCAGCAGAGAACCACAGGATGTGAAAATTGACTGGGATACATTTTTCACTGCCTCTCTGTAATCCACAAAAGGAATAATGTGTGGGCATCTCCAGTCCTTCCTGGGTAACCTTTGGTGCATGGGAACTGAAAGCTGCACTTGAGCCATTGGTGGGATGATTTCAATCAAAGCCAGGATGGCTCTGCCACTGGTGCCATGGCAGCTCTGGTGTGGGACTCGGGGAATTTTTGGGAGGATGAGAATGTGAAGCGATGGGTGAGAGCAGAGGAAAACCTCCTGGGGGACCTTGCAGAGAAGCCAGGCTTAGGGGAGCATTTAGAACCTGGAAGAAATGTGAAAGTTAGAGGCTGCAATCCAGCATCATCACCTGCACCCTGTCCATACATGGGCTCTTCTCACCCAACCCATTCTGCCACCAGACACTCTGTTTGCTTCCACCTGGGAGAACTAGTGGGAAGAAGCAGAGATTTTCCCCTTTCTTGGGCTCAGGTCCCTATGGCACTCTGTGTTTGACATTTCCATGCTTTCAAAATCCCCACGGGTTTCCCAACCATTCACTTAACCCAGCAGAAAGGGTCTGGCTTCTGAGCTGGGATAAATTAGGATTGCCTGGCAAGCAGCGGGGCTGCCGTGTGTTGAGTCATCTTCACCTTTGCTCTCTTGATGTGTTTCTTTTCTTAAAAAAGTATTTTATTAAAAAGGCAGCTTCTCCATTGGATGGCTAACGGAGTCCCACCACAGGTGCTGACAGCAGCCATCTGCCCAAGGATTTTTGCTGTTGTCCCAGCTCATGTGGCCCCATTGATGGGTTTCCCTTTCTTTGGCAGAAAATGGCTCACTAGTTGGAACCTAAAAATGTCAAAGGGAGGGGGGCTTGTGGTGTTCTTGGGGGTTTAGGTGTTGCCAGTGTGACCTCATTTTGGTGATGGGGACACCACTAACCATTGCATGGGGAAAATGACAGCAAGGTGCAAGTGTCTTTGGCTGTGGAGTGGGGACAGGCAGGGTAGGACCCACCCGTCCCCAGAAAAGAGAAGGTGGAAAATAGCCTGGAGGAAGGGCAGTCAGGGGAGAAGTGGTGGCAGTGGTAGGATTGCCTCTCCTGAAGCCCAGGAATCAGCTCATGGTTTCTTCCCCCTGATCCTCTTACACCCCTCCTGGTGCACATCTCTCCTCAGACATGGCCATGTTAAGAGAGATAAAAGCTCCCTTCCCACATGGGGCTCTTCTCTCCCAGCATGTTTAGGTCATGAGCCAACGTGGCAAACAATCTTCATGGGACATGCTCTGGGTTTGGCTCCTCGCTCTCCCTTCCTGTCTTTTTCCTCAGCTCCTGCTTTCCCCGTTCTCCGGGGCTCCCCACACACCCCTGCAGCCCACCTCTTCATCACGTGCCTCTGATAAATGAGCTTCATCTGCACCCAAAATTAATCATGTTGTCATGCCGGCGGAGGATGAGGCAGCTGCACCAAAATGCCTGAATCTCTGCCTAATGTATCACAGGGGGTGGATGCAGAACCATTCCACAGCTCCTGCTGCATGGGGACATGCTCCAGGGTGGTGGCTGGCGGGAGGGAGCTGCGAGGACTAGGAGCAGATGTCTCAGAAGGTGGTCTTCTCCTCCTTCCCAAAGCTCAGCATTGATTTTCAATCACTGAATCAGGTGATTGAATCAGGTTTCAGGAGAACCTAGTAGGAAGTTGTTTGCATCCAGGGGGGCTGCTGCTGCTGGTGACCACAAGGCTACCTTGGAACTGCTGTGTCCTCCTGCATGGGAGGATGCTCAGGAACCCAGAACAGGAGACTAATGAGGAAAATGACTGCAAAGAGATTATTCCAGGACTTCCAAGCCCAGAGTGTTTGTGGCTGGTAGAAGTGGGAGGTGGCCAGCCAGGCACATGTCCTGTTTGCTTAATCACTACAGCACCGCTGGTCAGAAGCAAAGCATTGAGCGGCTCTGTGCCCACAGGCTGGCACCCACGTGCAGGGCCAGCTCCAGCACTGGCAGCACTTGGCTCCACCAGCTCCTGCTCCAAGACGTGGGATGAGTGCTGGTTGTGCTGTTTGCTTTTGATCTTGCTCGGGGAGCTGCACATCTTTTTGGAATCCAAATTGTCCTGCTTGCTTGTTGCCAGCCGCTTCTCTCCGTTTCAATAGGGGTTTGGGTGGGCAGGTTTTTTAATTATGTCCATCCCTAGGACAGACGTGAATTCTTCCAACATATTAATTCTTGTTTGTCTTGTGGCAATTAATTACTGATTCCAAGCCAGATTCAGCCCTGGAGTGCTCGTTAACTAATTGGACACCTTCCAGCAAGTCCCAGCAGTCCCTCTGCGAAGGGAAACTTGCACGTTCCTCATCTGCTCCCTGACTGCTTTGTCCCCCCTGTAGTTATTGGGAACACCTTGGAAAAGGTCTGCTGGGGCTGCTCTCCTGGAGCTTGCAGGGGGGCTGCTGACAACATGGCGGTGAGCAGATGGTTGGCTTTGGGATGCAAAATCACAGACAGGAAAGCAAAGCTCTGTACAGTGACTGCTGATGTGCCCCAGCAGGCTCTGAGCTGGTGGAAAAGGCTGGAAACCTGCTCTGCCCCCTGATCTCTGAGGGTTTCATAAGGATTCTCTTTGCAGATGTTGACACGTGTGGGTTTTCTTCCGGGTGGCCCAGCAGAAATGCAGGGCAACTGTTGTACTTTGTGATCTGAAGCTCTGCATTGCCCAGGTACTGTCGTGGGGAGAACCAGTCCCATGTTTTTAGGCAACAGAGGTTTTTATCAATAAAAATTGAGCTGCTGTTGCTTCTAGCAGCTCTCCCAGACAAAACAATAAATTACTTTGATTAAAACTTTAAATCCTAACTCAGAAGGACAAGGGGCTCCCTTGTGCTGTCAGTAAGTTGGCTTTCGGATAAATGTGGTGTTTTGGTGTGGAGGAAGGGGTGCCCCAGGCCTCCTCCCCACCTGTGTCTCTGATGGCCTCATGGGGTCTCTGGCCAACAGGCAACAGTGGTCATGGGCAGCTGAGTGAAAGGAGATGAGAAGCTGGGGCTGGACACCTCTGCCCATCATCCTCAGAGCTCACAGCCTGTCACTCTGACTGGGGGGGTTTCCTCCCTCTTCGTCCACATTCATTAGTACCATAGAATGGTTTGGGTTGGAAGAGACCTTAAATATCATCTAGAACCAAGCCCTCCATGGGCAGGGACATCTCGGAATAGATGGAGTTGCTCCAAACACCATCCAGTCTGGCCTTGAACAATTCCAGGGATGGGACTGCCACAGCATCTCTGGGCAACCACTGCCAGTGTCTTTAGAGTGCATTTTAGGGCTGTGTTTGGGACTGTGTTTTGAACTCTTGGATGTGTATGGCCATGAGCAGGAGACACATGTGACCTGATGTTCATCCTTATTGTGCCTCAGGTGGTGGCACTGGGGATAGGTCCTGGCAGTTGGCTTAGCCTTGCCCAGGCTGCCTCCTTCACCAGGCTGCCTTGTTCTATTCACATTCTCTTTTTTTTTCTTTTTTTTTTTTTTCTTTTCAAGTCAGGGCTAAAGCCAAGGCTTTGGAGGCACCCCTCTGCCAAAACATGAGGGAAGGTGGTTTGTGCCCCAAACTGAGTGTGGGGAGCAGCTGAGATGTGCCATGGGGAGCTAGAGGCACATGGTGATGCCTTTGAGAGAAACACTTCAACAGCCTGGGAAAAACAGCCAGGGTTCCCAAAAGGTGTGTGGAGAGGGGGTGAGGCAGTGCTCCTTAGGGGCTGGCAGCAGAGAATGGCCATGGTGGCTTGAGTTTGGCTGAGGTGGAAGAGTGAGGATCAGGCCCAGGTCTGACAAGGCATCTGTGTGGGGATTGCTGCGATGGTGCTTAAGGCTTTTTTAGGCCTCAGAGTTCAGTTTCTGAAGGACCTGGTTTCTAGAAATTAAAACAAAACGTCCCTGCAGACCCCCATGTACTAGCAGCCAGGCAGGGCTGACACCTGGGAACCTGCTGCCCATCATTTTCCAAGGTGCAAATAATTGTGCCATAAATTAAGCCAGACTTACCTCTCCCTTAGCATCCTGTGTTCTCTCCTCCTTCAGTCTTTTATTGGTGCTAAGGAACTGGAGAAGGAACTTTGGATCTAGTCCTGCTGGCACTGGGAGAGGGTGCTGAGCTGTTTCCAACTGAGCTTGGTAGAATAGCTCCAAGTCCGGGTCATGGCATCTCCTGTCTCTGTCTCCTGTAGGATCTGAGTGGATCCTACAGGATTGTAGTGTGGATTTTAGTGCCATCTTGGATTTTCCTCTAGCCAGGCACAAATAATGGTGTTCTGTCCTTGCACCCAGTGATGCAAACCCCTTGCACTTGCATTTTGGAGAGTGCTCTGCTGAGAAGAACCCACCCAGACTCCTCTGAGCTCTGCCTTTGGGTGCTTGGCATGGTTTGTTTTCCCTTGAGCCCCCACAATTTTGGGCAGAGCTGGAAACACCAGCCTCCTGGGGGACTGGTCCTCGCAGGCTCTGAAGCCAGCTCAAGGGAGCTGGAGTATCCTGATAGGACTCTGTGGAGCCTGATTTCTGGTCCCTGTAATTAAACACCCAGCTCTTGAGATCTTTTATGTGTATTCAAATTGAGACTTGGCAGGCTTAGCCATAGCAGGGAGCTGGAATTCTGTCACCAGGAAGATCTATCACACTCTTAAAGCAAACTCTGTTATAGTCCAGCCAGGATGGGCAGAGATCTGAGCCTGCCAGGGATGCTTTTATGAGCTGAGTTGTTGAGATTGGGTGGGAAACATTGCTGTGTTATTGCTGATACCCAGGCCTGAGGGGGGGGCTTCCTTAGACATGGGGTCTCCAGAAGCCAAAAGGGGTCCCCAGAGCCTTCCAAAGCACATAGGGGCAAGATGTTAGGGACATAGACCAGGTCTTGGAGGTACAAGGAGGCTCAGCTGCTGGAGATCCTCCAGGCAGTGCCTGAGATGAGACTGAGCAACCAGCTCCTCATCCTGGTGGAGCTGGCAGAAGATGGCTGCTCCTCTGAACCATACTCCTGAACATGACTTTTGTCCATCACAAGTGAGAAATGCACCGAGGAGTAAATGTCACTTACAAAATTTATGGGAGAGATGTTTCACTAGTCTCCTTCTTAAGGTTATACTAAGAATTAAACTCCATTTTCCCCCAAGGGGGAGCAGCAGGCTGTCACTGTAAAAAATGTCCCCATGTGTCACAGAGCAGCACACATGTGTGTGCCCACAGCGTACGTGGGGATTGGAAGGCAGCACACAGGGCACTGCTCACGTGGCTGTAGAGCTGAGGGAAATAATTATTTTTATACATCATAATTTCCTGGCTGCATTAAAAAAAAAAAAAAAAAAAAATTCTGAAAGTTACACAAGCTCAGAAGAGATCTCAGGATAAAAACCTGGTGTGTGACTTATCTATGCAACTGAAGCATAAACTCCTGGGGGATATGGGTGGCTATGTTTGACTCAGGTAGAACAAGAGAGCACCCCAGCCCAGTAGTGCCTGTGATTCCAGAGCTGTGTGGACACCATCAGCTTGGAGAAGATTGTCTGAGAGTAGGCAAGGGATTAGTGTGGCTTTGACTGACATTTTCCCTTCCTCCCACCCCGGGGTGGTGGGGCAGTGGCTCTCCCCATCCCCTCACGTGCCACATTGCTGGATGGGGCTTGGGGACATTCATCAGCTCTGGCAGCAGAGCTAAAGAGATTAAGAGCTTTTCTCACCCTCTGCTCAGCACTCATTAGCATCTCCCTTCTAAGGCATTTATGAGCATCACTTCATCTGACTGTGGCTTTGGCTTCCTAGGAAAGGAGGGTGCAGGCCAGCTCCATGGCTTCCTGGAGGCCACGGGAGCAGCCTCTGGGGCAGCAGAAGATGGGGATGTGGCTGGGAGAGCCACCCTGCTGCCCCATGCAATGCCACCAGCCCCAGTGCTGCCAGCAAGGAGTCCTCTTTACACTGGGGATTGGGAGGTGGGGGAAGGCAGATGCTCTGCCTGAGGGAGGCTGAGGCTGCCTATCTGGTATCCTGCAAACTGAGACCTACAAACAGCTTCTCCATGGTGTCACAACCCCATCCTCAGCGGAGGCAGGGGAAGAACCCAGTTTTGGAAACCTCCTTCCCAGCTCTTTCAATCCAGGACAAGGAGAGGTATTTTTATATGGTCTCACAAGTAGGTCTTCAGACACCTCGAAGTGGGTGCTTCATAGCTTGCATGCAAAGAAAATCCTCAGAGCAGTAAGCTGAAGGTTTTGCTCTGCTATCTCTATCCTGTGCTCTCCTTTTTCGTGGTGTCCCTGTCCCATCCTGAGCCCTCTCCCCAGGGACACCTGCAGCAGATGCCACAGGGACTGACCCCTGCCCAGCCCAGGATGCTTCTGGACTTTCTGGGGCTCCTAGACAGCTGGAGTTGGTGGGACCCTTTTCATACTGGGGGAAAACCAAGGAATGGAAAAGTAAAAATATTTTTTTGAATACAGCAATTCAAAAGAATCATTCAGCTGAAGCAAAGGGGGATGTTTGTGTTGTATCCCATTGCTGGGCTGGGTCTCCCAGGCACCTATGGAACACGTGGAGCCCATCTCCAGCCTAGGGAGATGAGGGATAATGTGAAGCAGGAACACAGTTGGAGATTTGGTTGAACTGTAGCCAAACTCTGCCGTTTTGTCAGTCACTTGAAATGTGTCAGTCTATGTTGACCCAAAATAGAAACGTGTGTTTGATTTATTTTTTTTCCCCCTGAATATTTAAGTTCTTCCACCACGAAAAACTGAATTTCCCATGGAAATTGCATTTCTGGTTTGGAAAGAGGTTGTTAACACGCTGATCAGCACTACAAAAGACTGCTTTTCCAGGGGCTAATACCTGAAGATTGACTAATTTCAATATCTAGCAAGATGCATCCTCTGATTCAGCCTTTTCCCTGCATCATGGGGGCTTTTATGTTTTTCCTTTCGCCCATGTGGATCCTCTGGAGCCTTGCAAGACCTGGGCTCCTGCTGCAGCCTGTCTCAGCTGTGCTGAGGAAGGCCTCTCCTCTCTACCTGCCTGCCTGTTTTCATGAAACTGCCAGGAATTTAATATCTTTGAGATTTCCAGCTGTCACTCACAGGCTGCTGAATTTGACTGCTGAGCTGAAGAGTAATTAGGGGAGACAGACAACACGTGGAGCATGTGATTGCACAGACCATGTTTTCTTAGGGAGATTGTGCCAAAAAAAAAAAAATAAAAAAAAGAAAAGAAAAGAAAAACATTTAAAAATCTCTCTTTTGAAAAACTTGGGGTGCCACCGTGGGCAGGGTGAGGTACAGTCCACAGGGATGGAGCACAAGTGCTTGGAGTGATGACTTTGGTGCTTCTGCTGTGGTGTTGGGTCTGAATTAAAGACACAGCACGAGCATCTCCAGCAATGCTGTGCAACTTCAGGGCAGCCCCATCAACTCAGCCTTTATAAGTAAAGGAGATTTTAATGAGCAGCACTTGTTATTAACAGTCTGTTATACTGCACGTTAAGGTGAGATGTCAGCAAAATAGCAGGACACCCATTAAAATACCTGATGCTCTCATTAAAGAGACGTTAGCTGGTTGCTGAAGGTGTTGCCTTCAGCCAAGGTCCTGCTCCAAGGTGTCCTGGTGGGATGAGATGTCTCTAAAGCAGCCAACAGTGGGTTTGGAGGTGACACCTGATTGCTTTGTGTGGCCACAGCTTGCCATTGGCGTGGGGGCCACCAGTGGCAGGGGCAAAGGGTGGGCAGGGACGTGCCATGGGAGCTACTGAGCCTCTTGCTACACCAGGAGGGAGCAGAAAAGGAGGAGGAGGAGGGCTGTGGATGGAGGCTGAAGCTCCATCCTGTCCAAGTCTCTGCCCTCCAAGGTCCATGTCATGGCTGGGATGCTGGGAGAAACCCGGGCCCACAGGGTCCATGCCTGCTTTTGTTCCCTCTCCCCACTCCTTTCTCTCCCTGTTGGCAGGCAGCCCGGAGCCAGGCTTTTTATTCTTTCTCTTTTTTCTCTTTTCCAATGAGAATAGATCTTTTATCTGTTGACCGAGCTGGAAATAGTGTCCTACAAATCTTACAGGTTTTTTTTTTTTTTGCAACTCCCTCCACCTCCCAGGTTGCCTGTTTGCAGCTTGGTCTGTGCCCAGAGCTGGCACTGCTGGCCAGGATGGAGCTTAACCCCTGCTGGAGGCAGGGATGGGGACACAGGGGACTATGGGGGACATGATGCTGTCCCCTCCTCACCCTGGAGAGAGTGTCATAGGAAAGGAGAAGCATGTAGAGGGGAGGAAGGAGAGGTACAGCAAGGAGAAGCAGCTCGTTTTGCTTAATTATGACTGAGTGCAACAGCCCTCATCTTTCCTTTGAAAAGTATCTGTGAGGTGCGGGCTGCCTCTCTCAAACGGGATAATTATGTTAATTAAAATGCTTTCTTCATAGCACTTCTGATTAATAAAAACAGCTCCAGTGCTCTTTTTAAACACGCAAACCTTCTGTTGTGCGGGAAAAATGGCTTTTCCCAGAAATTTATGACTTTTCAAACAGATTACAGCAGGACGAGCCTGCTGCTTTCACACAGGGATGCTTCCGACCCCGGGGGGGGGTAAGGGGAGGAGGGGGGCAGCCCATAGCCCCAGCACCCCCTGCTCCCAGGAACAGACGGAGGGGAGAGCTCGGGCAGCAGCACCATGTGCCCATGTGGGAGCTGGGGATGGGAGGCATCAGGGAGCTCTGTGAAAGTGCCAGGGAATAAAAATACCACTTATTTCTCTAATTGCTGTTTATTTCCTCTGAAAAGGATTGGGATAATTAACAAGCTCCCAATTAGGAAAAAAAAAGCACCCAACAAACCTACCCAACTGTGTGTTGGTGGGGTGGAAAGAGGTGCCAAAAGAGTTGGATTTCTGCCAGAGCATGGTGAGGGGTAGGGGTAGGGGTGGTGGTCTCTCTTGCTGACCACTTGTGGGATGGGGACCTGTAGGGACTGTGGGACTCTGGAGGACACGATGATTTCCCGGGTCCTTGCCAGAGACCTTTACCAAGGTGATGGTACCTTGATGCCTCTAAAGGTTTTAAAGGTTAAGAGCTCACATGACCATTGGTGTTCAGATGGTTTCATCTCTTAGCTGCTTTGTTGGTACTTGAAGGGGTTTATTTCTTGCATGTGGAAGTTCAACCCCGTTGGGCGTAGTCTGATGGGGGTTTGAAAAGTGGCTGAGCAGCCACCACCCTCCTGAGGAGCAGTGGCAAGGCTTAGTGCCTCTGCAGATAGCTCTGAACACAGTGAACAGGCAGCCTGGTGTATCACTTGCTGCTCACAAGGAGGGTAGGACTGCCACACACTTGTCCCCAAATGCCAGTCCCCAGCCAACTGAATATTCCCACCGTGGCAAGGAGATTTCGTGTCCTTCCCTCTCTCCCTTTTCCTACCTCCACATGTAATTCCCTGAAAGGAGGTTGGAGCTGGGGGGGGTTGGTCTCTTCTCCCAAGGAGCTACCAGTAAGACAAGAGGGCATGAATTTAAGCTCTGCCAGGGGAGCTTTAGGTTAGATATTAGGAAAAAATTCTTTACAGAGAGGGTGATCAGGCACTGGAATGGGCTGCCCAGGGATGTAGCGAGACGAACCACTCTTGGGGTATGATGCTCTGAGGCCAAACAGGTGCTCTAGCAGAAGCTGTTGCCTTCAGGATTAGTTAGCCTGGGTCGGTGGTGGTGGAGGTGGTGGTGGTGGTGGTGGTGGTCCAGACTTGACCAACCTCTCCTCTGGCCTGCTCTGCAACTGAGCCCAGCCTGTGCTCGAGGCCACCCCTTTTATTGGCCTCCTAATCCTGCTCATGCGCAGTTGGGGCCAGCCCTAAGCAGGCACTGGTGGGCTGAATACAGGCTCATGCCCACTCCCTGGTAATTGGTGGCACCCGGTTGTTGCCTCATTTCACTACACAGGGAGGTGGTGGATTCTCCATCCCTGGAGGTTTTTAAGAGACTGAGGTGGCACTCAGTGCCATGGTCTGGGAACCATGGTGGTAGCAGAGCAAGGGTTGGACTTGATGATCTCAGAGGTGCTTTCCTACCCGGCTGATTCTGTCATTCTGTGATTCTGTGATCTTTCCCCTGGCTTACTGTCCTTGCTGACAGATGATGCCTTCTGCTGGGCCAGATGCAGGAGCAACACATGGAACAATTCTCATCTCCCCTTACACCTCTCAGGTCCAGCCACAGGGCTTTTATGCAGGGGTCAGGATTCACATCAGGTCCCTTCCCTTCCTCCATTCCTGGGAAGGGACGAGCACTGCTCTCCAGCAGCCCATCCCCAGGCTGGGACACTGCTGCCAGGTCCTCTCCTTCACCTGATGCTTTGGGAAGGGTGGTGCCATCCTGCTGCCCATGGGCAAACGGCCAGAGGGGCTGAGAGCAGTCGGGTCTGATCTGCCTTGCTCTTGCAGAAGAGGAGGAAAGGGAGTGCTTGTCTCTGGTGCTGTGAAATACTGCCTGTGAAAAGCCACCCTGGCCCGAGGAGATGACAGCATTTATTTGGCACCCAGCTGTGCCCCCTGACGTACAGAGAGCAGGGCAGTGGGTGACTTCACTGAGTTCACTCAGCCTGGCTGAAGCAGTGGCAGGAGAGGGGCTGCCCAAGAGCTCTCCACCCATCACACACACACAGAGGCAGCCCTGCCGTGGGCTTGCCATACCCTACAATCCAAAAGTTTGAAGTATTTCAGGAAAGACTGTCGGGGCAGAAGGAAAAGCCCTGGGTATAAATACCTGCAGGCTGTATAGGCCAGGGGAAGGAGGTGGGGGCCGTGGTGGGGCTGCAGGGGGGCACCACTCCCCTCTGGTGCCTTTGCCCCCACAGAGCCAGGCTAGCAGGCCAGTCACACCATGAAGCCATCCAGACATTCCCCCAAATTGTCCCCCCAACCTGGGGTGCCCCAGCTACTCCAGCTTCCTCCCAGCACAGCTCCACACCCCCATACGTCCCTTTCCCTCTCCCACAGACTCAGCTTGGGGCTGGCTTCTCTCTGCTCCACTCCTCTCCTGGCTCCCCCCCTTTACCTCTGCTATATTTACATGTCTGTTTTATGATTTCAATTTTTAATGCTTCTGCTCTTTGAAGATGCTTAATGCTTTGGAGTGGAACATTTTCTTCCGAGTCCTGAGTGCCAATTGAGGACAGGCCAATAAATCAACTAATAACTGGAACCTCATTTTCTGCTCCCATGGCTGTGAGTTAACCCTCCTTTTGCTGCCCAGGCTCTCCCCATGTTTCTCCATCTCCCTGGGGCAGGACTTGGTTTCCACCAGGCTAGTTGTGCTGCTGTGCCTGTGCAGGTGTCACCTCCACTGGGGTGTTTGGAGGGTGGAAACACAGCTCCATCCCATCGATGCCCAACAAGTCCAAAAGAAACTGTTTAGAGACAGTGTTTTAGCCTTTAAACAGCAAAGGTATTTATTGCAGCATTGGGGAACCCAATGTTCAACCCTGGTTGAGGCCTTGCTTTATAAAAGTTAACCCTGTCAGGGTCCTGCTGTCTGGTTTCACTGTGCTGGGGCTGGAAACACAACATGCATTTCATGCTGCCTGAGCTGGCTCTGAGCATCCCTTGGCTGGGAAGTGTCAGGCTCCTGGGCTTCCCATGCTGGGCTGCATCTGTAAGGATGGCTTCCAGCTCCTGGTTTCTTTTCCTCTGCCATCACCACTGGACCTAGTGCCCCATTGCAGATTGTCAAAGTTCCCTGCCCAGGGGGGAAGGCTGTGGTGGATGGGTAGCAGGTCACCGAGTGAGACCCAGGCTCTTCCCAAGCCTTTGGCAGCTCCTCAGGCTGAGCCAGCTGAAATGCCAGTTTGCAGTGCTGCAGAATCCAGGACTTCTACCCGCACTCTGTGGGAACGACAGCCAGAGAAAGGATCTTGCCTGCTGCACGCAGAGGTGCTCCGGAGCTCAGCAACTTGTGGCAGAGCTGGAGAAGTCCCTCAGGAAGGCATCCTGGCTCCATTTCACTGGCAGCTGGAGCAGAGGAACCTCTGGTGCTGGGGAATGTGCTCTGTGCTATGAGTGTAACAGAGAATGGCAGATCTTAGATAATTCTTCTTTCCAGCTGTTCAGGCTGAAGACATTCCATGCTGCTGCTTTAATTCATCTGACCCTATTTACTCTTCTCATTCGTATCAGTACTATCTAATCCTTGAAAGAAGCACCTGCTTTTGCCACCTTCTGTAGCAAGAGTGCTGAAGGATGCTCACAGGGCATCCGTGCTTCCCTCCACTTCACCTGCACACACAGATCCGTGTGCTTGAGGATTCAGGTGCTCCCAAGATGCCTTCCCCATGCAAGGCTGCCAGGCTTACCTTGCCGGAGTAGTTTATTGCCTGTTGAATTATGAAAGCACTTCTTGCATCACTTGGCAGACAGCCATGGAGCTGCTTCTCCCCTGCTCTTAAATTTCTGCCTGCGAGGTGCTGCATGCATAACCCTCAGCTCCTCTACAGGGCAGGGGGCTGGGGGCTGGAGGCTGTGTCCAGGGCCCTGGGAAAGCCCTGGGAAAGCCCTGGGAAAGCCCTGACCCTGCAGAAGACAGCAGAAGGTCTTCACAAGGCGGAGCATACCCATGTGCTGTGGTCAGCCCCATGGAGCAGAGGGGCTCAGCACCACCATGCCTTGATCATCCCCCAGGTACCAGCAGCACCCCCAGCTCTTTGCACCCCAGCCCTGGTCTGTTGCCCTCAGCACTGCTGCCCAGAAGAGGAGAGTGGGACTTTGCCAAGCTCAGTGGCTGCCTAATCAAGTGCTGAACTTCATTAAGTGGTCCCTGAGACAGGCACATCTCCCCTGGTACCCTTCCATGGCCACAGAATTATCGACTCACAGAATCACAGAATGGTTTGGGTTGAATGGAGCCTTAAGGGTCACCTAGTTCCAACCCCTTCTGCATGGGCAAGAACACCTCCTGCTAGACCAGGTTGCTCCAAGCCCCATCCAACCTGGAGAAATACAGGGACACAGAGCAATAACACAGAGCCACGGCTATGCTAATGCTCCCACCTTATTTTTTTCCAACAATCTTCTCTTCAATGCCATGGTTTTCCTCCTTCATTGGAGCCCTACCAATGGATCTCACACCTCGAGTCCTGTGTCCAGTTCTGGGCCCCTCAGTTTAAGAAGGATGTCGAGGTCCTGGAACAGGTCCAAAGGAGGGCAACCAGTCTGGTGAAGGGATCCAGCACAGACCCTATGAGGAGAGGCTGAGGGAGCTGGGGGTGTTCAGCCTGGAGAAGAGGAGGCTCAGGGGAGACCTCATCGCTCTCTACAACTCCCTGAAAGGAGGCTGGAGCGAGGTGGGAGTTGGACTCTTTTCCCAGACGACTTTCAACAAGACAAGAGGACACAGTCTTAAGTTGTGTCAGGGGAGATTTAGGTTAGATATTAGAAAGAATTTCTTCACGGAGAGGGTGATCAGGCAATGGAATGGGCTGCCCGGTGAGGTGGTAGATTCTCCGTCCCTGGAGACATTTAAAAAGAGCCTGGATGTGGCACTCAGTGCCATGGGCTGGGAACTGCTCCGGTGGGTCAAGGGTTGGACTTGATGATCTCTGAGGTCCCTTCCAACCCGGCTAATTCTATGATTCTATGATCTCTGTGGGTCCCTGCAGGGGCTGGGGTTTGGCTACAGGTGCTTGGTGGCAGCAGGGGACTTTATTCCTACTTTTTCTGTCAGAACTGATTTATCCCCAGGGAACCCTTCCGGGGGTTTGGCTCCCAGCAGCCTGGCCTCCAGCCAGATTGTTTTTAGCAAACCAGGAGTGCCGAGGGAGGGGTGGCTGAGCTACTTGGACACAAGCCTGCCAGCTCAGGCTGCCCATGGCCATCACTCTCCCAGTGATGGGAGAACGGGGCTCTCTCCTTCCAGCCTCGCGCTCTGTTGCGCTCCGATGGCCCTCGTTGTGTTTATCCATAATGATAATGGGGTGACACGGTTATAGCTTCCAAACCCATAACCAAATGTTTAATAACCCAGGGAAATGCTTTCCTGCTTGTTAAGTGGCTCAGGAGGGAGCTGTTCCACCTCTGCCCCTTCTCTGGACCTCGAGGCTGCAGCCTGGTCCCCTCTCTGCTGAGGAACTGATGCTGGAGGGACACCACCCCTTGTCCCCCACGTCCTCGGTCAGGCAGGTCCAAGCAATGGAGCCAGGGGGTACCAGGGATAAAATTTTCCATTAGAAAACACATTTTTTTATCGGGCTGCGTTATCAGAAATGGTGTGTAGCCATAAAGCAAACATTCAGGTGGGAGAAGCAAATCCCTCTGACCTCCGTCTATTGACAGTATCCAGCAAATTCTAATGTATCTCTTTGATTGGATGTGTTATGACTTGTATGTTTTAATTTAATATCTAGGTTATATTTACTATTTTGTTATGGTTTGTGTTGGAGAAATTAAATCCTTTTTCCCTTACTGCAGCAAAATGCTTGAACATTTCCCAGTGAGAGGTGAGGGCTTGGGTTTTTCCTGAGTCCTGCTCCACAGATGTTTTTGATTCATTGAGTTAAAAACTCAGGTTTTTATTTAAGAACCTCACGCAGACCAGGTATTGAAATTTCTGACAAATTTGCAGCTCTTTGGTTGACATGCACCCTGCAAAGGGACACCTGAACCCTGGAGTAGGTTT
The DNA here is from genome assembly GCA_023637945.1 of Phaethornis superciliosus. Classification (NCBI taxonomy): domain Eukaryota; kingdom Metazoa; phylum Chordata; class Aves; order Apodiformes; family Trochilidae; genus Phaethornis; species Phaethornis superciliosus. The sequence continues at coordinate 18,357,538 of JAJQWJ010000012.1, forward strand.
GGGGTAGGTGGGGAAGCAGTGTGTCCCAGTCTGGTGTTTGCAGACACTGCTGAGAAAACCTGATGGCATTGACCTGATCACCCAAGGACGGAGGTGTCCATGGAGGGCCATGTCCTGTACAGATGTGGGGAAATATTGCTGGGGAGGGTGCCTGGGAGGTGGCACATCCCTCTGGTAGGATGCCATGCAGGGCATCCCCCCCCCTGCCCTGGGGAAGACAGAGCACTCTGCTCCCACCATGACCCTAAACAGGTCTTGGGGTACCACAGATCAAAGCTGCCCTCCCACCCTCAGCCTCAGTTTGAGCAGGAGCAAGGCAGAGCTTCAGGCAGAGCTTCAGGCAGAGCTTCAGGCAGAGCTACTGGTACCTGTTGGCTGCCGGTTTGTGTGTGTGTCTGTCTGTCTGTGCATGAACATAGAGATAAAACTGCTTTTTTTTTGGCAGCTTTTTTAAAAAAAGCAATGATGGCTTGTTTGCTGCTAGGATTGCAGGGCTGCCTGGCAGAGGTTGCACACCAAAACTTGGTTTGGAAGATGCTGCCAGCAAATAGCCAAACCCATTTGCATGGTATCAGTTGACAGCACGCTCCTGCCTCCAACTCTGTTGGGGAGGGAAAAATCATCACCTTGATAAATATGTTTCAGCACCAATTACCCAAGCCTCATTTGCTCTAGACTCAAAAGACCACGTCCCATGACATCTATTAATTGCATTAAAAAAAAAATCTCTCATTATCCTAAATCTCCAGCGTGCAGAGCTGGAGTTGCTGGCACCAGGTTTTGGGGAGGATGCGCCGTGTCTCTGGCAGGCAGGGGAGGTGAAGCCACAGCTTTTGGGTTGGCAGCAGCTGTGTGCTTCCCTGCCCCCTGTGTGCTCCTTGCTGGGCTGATGGGTCAGGATGCAGGATGCAGCAGCTTGGTGGGGGTGGTCCAGGTGCCATTCCTGGTGGTACCGCAACCCCTCGTGGTGCTGGTGCTGGTGCCAGGAGGAGCGACCATCCCTGCCAAGCACGAGCCACTTGCCTCCTCTTTGCCAAATACTTATTGTTCCTGCTTTGAACTTATGCAAAGTGAGGTTTGCCAAGGCTCCAACATGAATCATTAATTAAATTCCTGGATGGTTTGGGGTTTTTTTGTTTGGTTGTTTGGTTTTTGGGTTTTTTTTTTTTTTTGTGTGTGTTTTTTGCTTTGATAATTGAAAACAGGGAGTGGGAGGCTCTGGAGGTGCAGGAAAGCAGAGGTGTCTTTGGGGTTGTTTCACCATCCTCAGTCCAGGAGAGTGCTGTGGGTGCCCTGCTTGCCCAGCTCCTTGGGCCAGGCTGCGATTGCTGCCAGGTGCTGCTGGCATCGAGACCCTTGCCCTCATCCTGCCTGCTGGGCTTCATGTGAGAAAATGTACCCACCTCTGGCTGTCAGGATCCTTCTGCCCTCTTCATCCTCCTCCTGCATCCTGGGGGAGTCTCCTCTGGTGTCTGTGATGCCAGGGGTGCTCTTTGCCAGGACCTTTGCTTGACACAGGAGCCCCGAGGTTGAGTGATGGTGGGGAATTGCTTTTCTTCCTTTGCAAATGTTCTCTGAGGGGGTGTTTGGCAGTGCTGCTGGAGGCAGAAAGCTCAGCAGGGCACCAAGTAAAGGCTTGGAAAGGAAAAATCAATTCAAAAGGACTGTAAAGTCTCTTAAAAAAGAGAAAATTCAATTACTGGAGCAGTCTCAGGATTGTGGGGAGCGGAGGAGGGCAGGAAGATCTTGCTTAGAGCCTGTAAACTCAACTGCTCCTCACACACCATGTGCTCCCATCCCCATAGCTCCTTGCTGGACTTGCTCCAATATTCCAGCACCTCGCTGGCCTGGGGAGCCCCAAGTGGGTCAGTTTTATGGTGCTGAAGAGTGAGAGTGACCTAAGCCATGACCACAGAGAGCAAGCCTTGTCCCCAGAGCCAGGGAGAGCAGGACCAGGCTGTATTTGCAGTATTGCCCGCATCCCCTCCAAGACCTCTTGCCATTTCCACTCTCCTGCTGCTTTAATAACTTGTTCCTTATTGACATTTTTATTCTGAACGCAGGGAAAATGCCAGCACTGTAATTGAGGTACATGTAAAGCAAGGCACCGTGCCACATCCTCCAGATTATCTCCCCCCACCCCTCTTTCCCCAGCTCGGAGAGCCCAGGTGAAACAAGCTGGAGGGGGGGATCCGGGGACCCCCACATGCTGTGGAGGTGGGGACACACATGGGGACGGGCCACTCCTCAGCAGTGACAGGCAGGACAGTGTCAGGGGTGGCAGGGACACCAGGTCTAATTGCTCTGCTAACAGCTAGACCAATGCCTTCAGGAACACTTAGATCTGCAGATAGCTTGTGGTTTCTAATACCATCAGAAATCCCTCTTGCTCTCATGTTTACCAGCATGCAATTGCCACCCCTTGACGTCTGCATAACAGCCTTCCATCTCCTGCTTTTCTGCAAAGAGTGACAGAGCTATAAAAATCTGGGAAGAGGCAAACAAGAAGCAAAAAGCCACTGGGATCCAAGGAAAAATCTCTGTTCTGAGGATGTAAATCAAAAATAGAACTGCTCTCCCCTCTCTTCACCCCAAAAACATTCGATAAGCAGATAATGTAGGAAATGTATAATTTTGCAAAAACAGGGTAGCCACCTTTTTTTCATGCAGTGAGCCAGAAAATGTTTACTGCATGAGCAGAGCAGAAGCTGTAACATTGTAAAATGATAGTTCTGGGGAGCCATCTGCTTATTGACTGAAGTCTGGAGCATGGGCTTTCTGCTCCAGGGCCTTATATAGGCATGTGTGCCTACATATGTGCCAGGGATACATACCAAACACATACAGACTATGTGATGCCCCATGCCCAGAGCTCTTTGTTCATTCCTGGGCACACAAGAAGATGCAGGCTTGCAGGAGGGGCTGTCCCACGCTAGGACATGTCCCACGCAGTGGAGGCCATGCTGTGCTTCAGCAGCTTCTTGTTCCTGCTTCTCCATCTCTGCTTGCTTCCGTCTCTTTTTGTTCTGATGCATTTTTCCTCCCCTCCTCATCAACCAGCCAAGCCTCTGAGCCCTACCGGCATTCCTTGTTGTCTTGATGTTAACATGAAAACACTGTGGGTGTCCTAAATTGCCCTGTCCCTCACGGTGAGCCAGGGGACCCCACCTGCACACAGTGCTGGGTCTGGTGGGGCTGCAGGTTCTGGCAGGGCTGCTCTCCCCAGTGCTTGGAGCTGTGCATTTGTCCAGGTGGGCTACACTTCCCCAGGGCTCCCTATTTAGCTCAGAGAAACCTGGGAGAGGGTGTTCTGCATTGTTGGGTTACATCGGGCTGGGCTGCAGGGTGGTGGCTGGGGCTTGGGGGGGGATGCAGCAAGAAGGGTCTCCTCCCTTCACCCCTCGCAACTCACAGCTCTGGTTTTCAAAGCGGGGTGATAAAAAAATGGATGTGAAGGGAAAGAGCAGCCCTGTAACCCCAGGGGCTCTCAGGAAGGCTTTGCACTGGCCTACAGTGTGATAGGGATGTTGTTGGTCCAGCGCCAGCCAGGGGGGTGCGGGGAGGCTCATTGCAGCCCCTGCATGGATTTGCATCCAGGGAGAGCTGGGTGCATCCCGGGCTTCTCCTGCTAAAGCCTCGGAGTCACAGCAGCACATGGTCACCTGTAGTTAGGTGGGGGATTATGCATGTACAAAGGGTTGGCGTTGAACTCCTAAATTGGAGAAATCAAACCCTGCCCTGCAGAACGGAGCTCCTGCTGAGGTCAGGGGGATTTGTGCTGCTTGGAAAGGAGCCAAATCTGGATTTTCTTCCTCTGCCGAAGGTCGTGCCACAGTGCCCTCAGCATCTGGTTAATCGAGCCAGTGCCCTTTGCCCTTTCACAGCCCCATGTGTCCCCACTGCCTTCCAGGGCCGAGCTGAGCCCCATGCAGGTGTTCCACATCCCAAAATGGGAGCAGCTGCCACATGTGCCCGTGCACCCATTAGCACGACAGCCTGGCTGCAGGAAATCTGTCTGCAAGTCTCCTGATGCAGTGAATTTTCTCTGTAGCATTGCATGCCTTTCTTTGGATGGCAGGAGTGGTGAAATTACACCCATGGGACAGAAGGGATACCAAAATTATGATATTGCCCTTTGGAGTTATTTCACAGTCAATGTAGCTTTCCTGTCTTCTCAGTGATATTTTACCCAGACATTGCTCAAAGGATCACTGTCTTATATTAATCCATTTCTGTTGATGCACCAAATAAAACGCTCTGTTCCCCCCAGCACTCCTGCAGTCCATTTTGTTTCTGAGCAGCAAGCTGCCAGCGTGCGCGGGCAGCGGTGTTTGGCTGCTGCTGTGAATGATGCTGGGCTGTGGTGGAGCAGGAGCAGGGTACTGGCTCATTCAGTCTTCTGCCCTCTCACAAGCTGCTCTTGTATTATTGATGATGCAGGGCTGAGTGATTATTACATATATAAATTTGTTTTAATTTCTTATGATTGCTGCTGTGATTAAACGATGTGCAAACTTGTACTTACCCTGGGAATGACTAGGCACTACAAGCCGTGGCAGAGTTTACGTCCAGGGCCTGGCTGGGTGAGACTGATAGCTGAGGCAGGACTGGTTTTCATTCATGCAGGGCATCAGCACAGACCAACAGAGGTATTTGGGTGTGTGCATTTGTTTTATTTCAGTTTTGGTGTGTCTGGGCCCTGGCCTTGAGCTTGATGTGGTGCAATTGTGTTGGATGCATGAACTTTACACATTTCCCAGGAGAGATGTAGCCCCAGTAGTACACATCAGGCTCCTGATGCAGAGTTTCTTGGCTCAGTTCCCTCTTGCTGACCCAGCAGAGCTGTCCCTGTGCCCTGGGATTGTCCAAGCTAAGCAGAAGTGTCTTTGCCTGGGTGTCCAGAACTGAATCCAAACTGTACTGCCACTTAGTTTTCCCAGTCTCCTACTTTCTACAGAATTACAAACGTTGGACTGGAGTTAGTACCTAAAGGTGGAAAGAGGAGCTGAGAAAGATTAGGTGTCTACCTTCTCTTCATTTGTCCCAGAGACACCCATCTGCATTGTAAATGTCTTTCAATATCTGGCTGTTAGGGCCAGGTAAAACTAATTGTATGAGTAATTCTGTTGACTTAGTTACTCCTGTAAACATTGACAGAATCAGCCCCCTGTTACTCAATAGAAAACATTTCCCAGCAGAAAATACAAACAAATTGCCCTTCATATCATAACATTTTAAAATAAAAAAATATCAATGAGGAGCAAAGTCAAAACTGCATTTTAGATTCAACAGATTATTCAGCAGAAAAGGTGAAAACAATGAAGCTCCTCTGAGTATGATAATAAGCACACACAGACGTATTGCTTTTTCAGATCACAGAATCTCAATACCCAAGATCAGTTGAAAACTAAGTAGAAAATGCTTTTTATAGGATTCAAATTCCAATTAAATTAGAGCAGATTATTCAACAAGAAAGCCTACAAAATGAAGCCTCAGTTTATGTATTGGAAAGCAAAATGCAAATATGTTGCTTTCCGGCTCGCAGGTTTTCAAGCCAAAAGACAAACTTACTTTACGTAAAAAATTATTTCATTCAAATTCTGAGGGAATCGACTCAAGTAACTGATCCTCAGCTGAATTATTCAGCTTTTCTATCAACAGACTTATATCTTCTGTCTTTATTCGTAATGTGCCTATTCATAAATTCCACTGCTTTGTCAGTCATAAGAAATACTTTCCAGTAGCTTTGACAAAGCAAAAATTAGCAGGGAAGAGAACAGGCACATAAATGCCTCACTGCAAAATTCTTCCTTGCAACATAAGATATTTTTCTCTTCCTGGAGCTCTAATGCCAGCAGAAATCAATTCCATCATCTCAGCTAACCCTCCCTCGTGGTGTTTCTTGCAGGGCTGTCACCTACCCTTTGGGGACAGTCCCCAAGCTGGAGCTGTTTTGGACCAGCCATCTCCAGTGGCCCAGGGAAAGGTGTGTGGTGGTGGTGTCCCATTGCTGCCTTTCCACCCAGGGTCCCCCCTGGCATCCCCAGGGGAACAGCTTTGCTTTCAGAACTTCTGTTTTGGGCCGGAAGGTCCTGCGGGGAAGATGAACCTGCTTCTTGGTTCGTTACTCCATTTTCTTTGCTCTTAAATGGTGGGATTTTCAAGCTTCTTTCCAGCTTGAAAAGCCTGGCTTTGACTTTGAGCCTTTGGATCTTGTTCCCTGAGCTTCTGTGGGTGGTGGGCGTTTCTAAGGAAAATACCAGTGATCATAAATTTTTCTTTTTGCTGATCTAAAGACTTAGAGGTCATAGTAAGAGTTTGAGTGAGAGGGGTAGAACTAGATGAAAATCTTAGTTCTGTAATTTTATTAGGAATTGAGGAATATTTTAACAGGGGGGTTAAACATATCTTTAAATTCAGAACTGAAAGAGAAGGAAGGGATCTGTTCAACTGACAGACTGGAGGAATTTTAGGACCTTAGAAACAATTTGTAAATCCTCATTAAAAAGGAGAAGGCTCTGCCAATCTGTCCACCATTCCCAAAGAACTTTTAACCTTCCTTCTTGCTCCGGTCTGCAGGAATTTGCTGATGTGGCCAGAGAGCAGTAACTTGCCTGCAGGCATCACGAGCCACCAAGCTGCCTCCTGGGACCCTCCAGGGCTGCCATGGGAGATAGGAAATGCAATCAGGGGCAAGATGCTTCAATGTAGTCACTTTTGGCTGTCCCACTTTCTCCAAGTGATGGCTTTATGTGAGGCTCAAGGAGTGGAAGGGGCAGCAGACGCTCTGGATTGGAGGTGGGACTTTGAGGATGAGATGTGGTCTTCCTTTTGCTCTAAAAACCTTACCTCAAAGCATCTCCTGGTCCTCATCTTCTTGTTTGGAGGCATCACAGAAGAGAAACCAGTGGTGCTGCAAGCCATTTTCCTTCTCTGGAGAGTAGGCTGAGAGAGGACACAGGGGATCAGAGGGAGTTACCACAGAAGAGCTAACAGGGGGAGACAGCTTGGACCCAGCATCCTTGCACCGCACTGCAGCGTGCTACGGTCAGGGCATGCTGTGCTGGTGGCTCGTGGGGACATGCCACCCAGCCCTGTCTTGTCCTGCTGTGAACTCCCCACATGCTGATGATATTTCCTTCCTGGGATGCAAGAGGAACACTGGAGATTTTGGCAGCAGCACGTAGAGCAGCTGGGATTCCTGGCACCCAGGAAGCTATTGAAGATGGTTCACGTGTTTGAGAGACACTTGGATGTGTTGGTGCTGAGGAAGGAACCTTTCTTCTCCATCTTTCTTCTCCCTTGTTTCTTTGGGCAAGGAGCCCTGGGAGTGTCACCCCTCTGGCACAGCTTCAGGCCTCTCCTTCCAGCCTCCTAAGGATGTTTCCCAGTGTGCTGGCAAAGTGTCCTTGGCTGCTGCTGCCCTGCTGTGTGGTGGGGCCCTCAGGATGCATGGTGGAGGACAGAGGTGGCAGTGATGCTCCTGTCAGGGAGAAGGGAAGCCCTTCAGCCACTGCTGCTCTTTAACACTGCCTTCATGCTGCCCAAGCCTTGCTCTGCCTGCTGGCAGAGATGCACGGGTTCAGTCAAAGACTTAACAAGTGCCTTGGGGAGAGAAATGTGGAGTTGGGGGAGAAGGGCTCCCCTCACCCTCCTTCTAGATCGTAACAGACAGCTGTTATAGAGAGGCTGTCAGCAGAATGTAGCCCCAGCCCATATTGTGATAGAATAATAAAATGGTTTGGGTTGGAAGGGACACTAAAGGTCATCTAGTTCCAACCCCCCTGCATGGGGCAGGTTGGCCTTGAGCTCTTCTGGGGATGGGGCATATATTTTCTTCCCCAGGTGATCTCTGCTGTGTGCCCACATGGGCAGAGCCATCACAGGTGCCACAGAGGAGAGGGGATGTAGCTCAGTGATGCTTTGTCAAACCCTCAGCACCAACTGAGCTGGTGGCTTTTAGATCCCACCTTGGACACAGCAAGGGCACAATTGAACCTTTGCTGGAAGGGACAAAATGCAGAGCGAGGGCTGCCTGTGCTTCAGGAGAGCTGGGGAGGGAGACAGAGAGAGGGAGGGAGAAGGAAAGAGAGGGGATATAAAAAGGAGAGGACACAGGGTGGTAGGAAGGCTGCTCTCTCCTTCTCATTTCACTTTAGGGTGGCTTGAACAGCCCACGGTGTCCCCTCCCTGCAGAGGGTACTGGGCTATCTGCAGAGTGCTTTGCTCTACCAGGAGGGAATGAAAATGCAATGCCAAATGTGTGTTTGAAATGTCAACAGAAGGGCCCTGCAAGATTGACTGCAGTCTCGTGAAATATTTAATTCTTTCTGTCCTTATGAAGAGAGACGTTATTTTGGATGAAAGATTTATGCAGGGGGAGGAGGGCAAGGGAGGAAAGGAGAGAGAGGGGGAAGAAGTGTGCAGGGAGAGGGAGGGGACCGGCTGGCTCCGTCTCCCACTCCTACCCCTGCCAGGGTGCCTGTTTGATCTGCCTGCCTATTACTCATCGCTGGAAATGTTGGATGTGGCTTCATTATCTCAGCCTCGTTTATTTCTATCAGCATTTTCCCCCTTTCTGCTGCCTTTATCTTTGCACAGATGTCTTATCTCAAAGCGCCTGCCCGCCCAGCCCGCCCCCAAGCACAGGTACTGGGAGCTGGGGACACCGGTGGCAGTGGGTGGCCCTGCCACGAGGAAGCCATCCATGCCAAATAATGGCAGAGGGGTGTCCTATTGAACAGGAGAATCCTTTGCAGGTTTTCTGCTGCCCGAGGTCTTGCTTTCCCATGGGGGGTACCAGTGTCTGATGCTGCAGATCCGGGGGGACGCAACTGGATCTGGGAGGACTGGGAGAGCGTTGCCCTGACATTCTCCCCTCTTGGTACCATCAGCTGCCTTGTGATCAGGGTCACACTGCCTCTCCGTCTCTTTGGGGTTTGCTGCATGGGGAGCCTGTGAACAGCCAGATCCCTCAGGGCTCTGGAGGGACCCCTTCCTCTCAGCTGTAACCTGCCTCCTGCTCTGCATCCTGAGCAGCTCCCGCAGGTGACATCTGCTCCGATGGGTCCCCCTCCTCTGGGTTGGCCCTGGAAGAGGGGAGCAGGATGGATGTCTGCAGACGTGCTCACCTGGAGCCACCTGGGCAGTGGAGCTTAGCAGAGGCCTCTGGCATCTGTTGTAACATCAGTAACAGAGAGAATCCATCTAAGGTCATGTTAGCGAGGCCTGAACTGGCTGAGGAAGAGTCTGCTCACCCCTGCCATTCTTGACATAGAAAAGAAATGAGTTCCTACTAGCAACAGGAACAGAGATGCAAAATTCCAAGAGCAGTAAAAGAAAAGAAAAAAATAAACCAAACCATACTTGAAAAAAAAAACCCCAAAAACCCTTTTGATTCCACTGAATGGCGTTTTCTTAAAAATAATTTTCAAAGCATTTTGATACTTGCTTTTCATTTCTAGTTCTTTTTGCAAAACTATAAATTACCATAGATTCATTAACCTAAAAATTGATTTTCTTTCATTTCAAATGTGTCAAAAATGGAAGTTTTTGACCCTCTGAGCCTTTTCCCAGAATTTTTGTGGAATGGGTAATTTGTCACAATTGATCCCTTTTTTTGAAAGGCTTGAATTTCAACAAACTGGTATTTACTGATGAAAACGTATTTAGCTGACAGATTCCCAAACCAGCTTTATTCAGGCAGTGACTGTGATTTCAGGTTTCCAGAGTGGAGTGGAGGAAGGTTTTGGTACCTGATTAGGAGCTTTCACATCCCGAGTTGGGAAGCAACCTGTGAGCAGGCACCTCTCAGGCAGCTACAGTTCTCTGTGCCTACCCAGCTCAGGTTCCAAGCAGAGACCTGGAGCTGAAATGGGTGGCGATGTCCTCTCTCAAGTCCCCTGGGTCACCCATGTCCCCAGCATGCTCTGTGCAGGGCAGAGCATCTCAGAAACCCACTGTCCTCCTCTCACCTCCCCACAGAAACCACACTGCTGGCACTGCTGGCATCCGAGCTGTTCCACTCACTGCAGTGTTAAACCTTGATATATGCCTTTAATATTTAATTGGTCTTTAAAAAACATAAATAGGCAGGGTATTAAATGCAACTCCTCAGGCAGAGTAAGGCGAAGTAATGTATGTTACCCGGTGACTGGTGACATCTTGCAAAATCCACTTAGTGTGGTTTGAAAGTGAAGGCTTGGGAGATGTTTCCTCTCCTCCTGTACTCTGAGGAGAGCAGGAAGCTGGTGGTGCTGGGGAAAGCCCCTTTCCTTCCTCCCCAGCCCTACAGCCTTGCTGCAGCCCTGCAGAGCGCTCGAGTCCCGTGCCCTGTGCTGGGTGATGGAGAGGTGGTTTCAGAGGCCAAACCAGGCTCCTACTTACTCCCCAAAGCAGATGTGATCACCTGTGGCACAGACCCACCTGGTGCTACCTGCCCCCAACCTGGGGAGCCCTGCTCAGTGCCGAGACAAGTGAGACAATGTGTGGCTTGTTCCTTAACATGGGTTTTATAGGTCCTCACACATCACTTTTCACTGTCTCCAGAAAGAGCTGTGCATCTTCATTATGCACCTCCAGTGGTACCCAATAACGAGGTCACCAGAAGCCTTCCTGCTCCAACCTCTGCCAGCTGCCTTGGCCAAGAGGGAGCTGTTAATTCCAAACATTAAAAAATGTTTTCTGAGGGTCCTGCATGTGTTTTGCAAGTTGCAGTAGTCGACAGAGGGCAAGAAGCACCCAAAAGTTCAGATGGGAATAAGGAGGCAAATTAGGGGTCCGGGTCCTGGGGCTGTGTCTTTTGTGGGTGGCAGTGGCTGCAGCTCCTCCAGCTGCAGTGCAGTCTCATCTGCTCAGGGTTTTGCAGGATTATTTGCCTGCAAATTCCCACCAGCAGCTGTGCCAGGTTTTCATAGGACTTCAGCTCCATCCCCACACATCCCAGTGGGAGTCTGTCCCTTGGGGAGTCAATTCCACTGCCCCACTGAGACAGGAGATCACAATGCAAAGCTTGGGCCTTCCTAAGAGGAACTTGTGGGCTGTAAAGCAGATGGATGGGCAGATAACCCTTGGGAAGACTAAACCAAACAAATTAAGCCCCTGCTCAAACATCTTTTGAAGTTCACAGGAGGTTCAACTCATGTGCTGAGGGAAAATTTAGGTTTATTAGGGAGCCTGGGATTCAGTCACTCCCCCTAACCACCCAAGCCAGCAATCCTCACAGAGGAGGTGGGAGTAATGCAAAGATCATCCTCCTCTGCCATCACTGGCACACTCGTCCAGGTCCTTCAGCATCACCAGCACAAGTGGTGAGTGAACCTCCGTGCACCTAGAGGCTGATTTTTCAATCAGACCGAACACTTGAGCTTCCCAGGGTTCAGGTACTTGTCTCTCTGCTGCCACTCCTGCCTCTTCAGCACAACAAAGTGGGCTGGAGATCCTGAGCGAACAAGTTTAGCTATGAAGCTGATAGCGCCTGAGTCTTGCGAGTTGGGGGTGGCATGAAAATAGCCGCTCTTGGGGCTGGGCTCGCTGCTGCTCACCCACAGCAGCCTCTCAGCCACCACCAGCTGCTTCTAAATACGGAGAAATGCTGCAGGGCTTCAGCAGCAGCACTGGGGAGCTGCCACCAAACACATGGGAATAATGATCCTGCTGCTGGGCGGCCCTGGAAGAGCAGAGATGTCTGGAGGGAGCGGAAGAGCAGCAGCAGCCATAATAACCGAGGAGCAATCCGGTGGGGAAAGGCTGGATCTGAGGGCTGGGAGACAGGCCTGCCCTGGCTGAGGGAGGGACCTGGGACTTGTTGGAGGGAAGTAAGAGGCAGAAGCAGCTTATACCTGACCCCTGTGCCATTCAACCCACCGTCACTGTGCCTTGGTGCGCAGCAGGGAGATCCCTGCTTGGGCAAAGCTTTCTGCTCTCCTTCTCTGCAGATGGAGCGAGCAGGGCTGGTGTGCAAGCTTGGATCAGGGAGATCTGGCAGCCACGCTGTGCCATGCAGGCAGTCCCTGCCTGTCCTCACCCTGGGCACCCAGCCAGCTGCCATCCCCTGGCCCACAGAGAGGCGTTTCCCACCCAGACCCACTACGTGCACCCTGCTCCTTTTTCTCTCACAAAGCTCCACAAAACCCAGCCAAAGCAACACAGAACAAGCCAGAGTTCTGCAGGACCTGGAAGCATCAGACTCTTCTCTTTCCTTTCTCTCCCTCTTTCCCTTCTTCGCCCACTTTTATTCTCCCTCCTCTGCAGAAGCAAAGCATTTTGGAGACTCTGCACTCTGTGCTAGCCTATTATTCACAGAGCCTCCTATCTCCCTGCTTCAGGATGCTGCCTGGATCCGACCAATTACCAGCTCCCTTGATGTATAACACCATAAAACCCTTAACCTCATTATAGAAAATTTCTTTTGAATGGCCTTTAAAAACCATCTCATTACACAGGAAGAACTGTAATTACCTTTAACAAGACAGAGATATTGTGCGAGCGAGTGCGTTCGGGCTGTCAAAACAGCAGTGGTGGGAGTTCATCTCCAGCCGGTTTCAACCACAAGGGCAAACACTTTGTAATTCCCTCCCCTGCCTCACTCTTCCTCCCAGCCCTCCTCCTGCCTCCCATTCCTCCCTTTCTCCATGCCTTTGCCGGGCAAGCACAAATCCTCACTGGGATCCTCTCTCCACGATAAAGCCCATCATCCCCAGGCTCCTGGTCTCTGCAGTCTGAGCAAAGCTCTAGCAAAGACTGTCCCTGCTCTGGGATAAAATATCCAAGGGCTGCTGGGGTACCTGGAATAAGGGCTGGGCTTGACCAAGTGCAGTCAAGAAGGTGACAATGTGACCCCCAGGACTTCCCATTGCCACAGCTCCGCGGTGCCCGGGCTGCAGGGCTGATACAACCTTTCCCAAGCCAGGAGATCTGGGCTTAGCAGGGAGGGCTGGCTGCTGGTTTGCCTTCCCTGTCTGCCAGGAAAGAAATAAAATCTTCATTTGTAGGGCAAACCCCTGCCTCTGCACCTTCCAGCCCAGCAGCACTCAACGCTTTGCCACCACATCACAGCTCAGCCTTGGAGGGGGACTGGAGGGGTTAAGTTGTTTTCTTTTCTGCATACATGTGACTCAAAAGGAGATATTTTTTCCAAACAAAAATTTTTCCATCCCATCTGTCACTAATGTCAGTGCACTCCTTTGCTCAGATCCAATTAAAAAAAAAAACCCAAAACACACCACAAATCAAAAAAACCCAAACCACCCTAAAAATCTAACATTATTTTAGAAAAAATCTGAGTACATGTTGCCAGAGCTGTGATATTTTACATTTCTCGGAAAGGATCTGTTGAATTTTTTAACTCTTGGTGTTCATCCTGAGGGGCTTCACCACCCCTGCCAGGCAACTCTACCATTTCTCCTGGGGTAGTTCTCCTTTTTTTATACCCTTTATTATTTCTGCCTCGGGGTTGTGATTTTTTTAGGTGTTTTTTTCATGTAGACAAAGAAAAATTGAGTCAAAGTTCATTGAGTGCCCAACATGTCCATCTCTGGTAGCCCTGGCAATTCTCACTCTGGCATTGATAGGAAAGAGCATTTACCATCAGCATTTAACGCAGGTGGACATGACTCCAGCCCTGGCCCTTTCACTTGGAACCCCTTAACCCTGCTTCCTTGCTGCTGATGGACCTGTTTGCAGCACCCACCTCTGCTGGCTTTGTTTGGTGTCGTGGGCCCAGATCCTGTCAGGGTCTGGTATGGTGTGGTGTGGTATGGTATGGTGTGATACGGTGTGGGATGGTGTGGGATGGTGTGAGATGGTGTGGGATGGTGTGGGATGGTGTGGGATGGTGTGGGATGGTGTGGGATGGTGTGATATGGTGTGGGATGGTGTGGGATGGTGTGGGATGGTGTGATATGGTGTGGGATGGTGTGGGATGGTGTGGGATGGTGTGATATGGTGTGGGATGGTGTGGGATGGTGTGATATGGTGTGGGATGGTGTGGGATGGTGTGGGATGGTGTGGGATGGTGTGGGATGGTGTGATATGGTGTGGGATGGTGTGGGATGGTGTGGGATGGTGTGGGATGGTATGTCAAGTGTGGGACCCCCTCTGCTCCTACCTCACCCTACCCAAAAGAGCATCTCTTGCTGCACCCTTGTGCTCCAGGGGACATGTTTCTGAAGCCACCCCTGGAGTCTTCACCCCACAGCAGAGGGTTGATAGTTGAGCTCTGGGGTAGGCACTGCCTTTCCCAACACCTCCCCAGTTAGGAGCTCCCTGCTTGGTCTATACCCTGTGTATCTGTGGAGTTGGGCTTTCTCAGTGTACTCTGCTTGTGACTCTGGGCAATGTTGAGAACCAGGCTAGGTTGAAGTGTGCTATCCAGCCATGGGCTTTCTCAGGATCTGCAGCCTTGCTGCAGGCATGGCTTGTGGGGCCCTCCTGGGGCTGGAGACTGTATCTGGGAGGAAGGTTGGACTCCTGGGGCTTGCCTTTCCCCTCTCCAGAGCAGGCAAAGGGGGTGCAAGATGGCTGGCTGGACTGTGGTAGATCAGGAGGCTGTGGGTGAAGCAGCTGTGTTGTGTTTGCTTTCCCTCCCGTGCAGCCTGCTAGCTGAGGGCTGAGGTTTCCTTTTTTACTCCCTTGGTAGTCACCTTGGGTAGTTGCATTCCCTGTCCCAGCGTGCCAGAGGCTCTGGGAGATGTTCTCAGTCCTCTCCTTGCTGCCAGCACCCAAGAGGAGTCACAGGGCTCTCTGTCACGCTGGTGGTGACCACTTCTGCAGCCTCCTCTGCCTCTGCTGGGCTCTGAGGTGCTGGAGCACAGCCCAGGATGGTGCTCTCCTGCGGTGTGGGGTATTTACTGTAACTATCTGTACTGAGCCACCTCCTGTGTCCTCCGGGGACACAGTCACTGTGGATGGCAGCAGGAGAGCCTGCAGCACAGGTTGGTGTCACTCCAGGACCCCTGGGAGGATCTCACAGAATCCGGCAGGTTGGAAAGCACCTCTGAGATCATCAAGTCCAACCCATTATCCACTGCCCCCATGGTTCCCAGACTGAGTGCCACATCAGTCTCTTCTTAAAAACCTCCAGGGATGGAGAATCCACCACCTCCCTGGCAGCCCATTCCAATGCCTGATCACCCTCTCTGTAAAGAACTTTTTCCTAATATCCAACCTAAACCTCCCCTGCCAGAGCTTAAGCCCATGCCCTCTTGTCTTACTGGTAGCTACTTGGGAGAAGAGACCGATCCCCCCCGGCTCCAACCTCCTTTCAGAGAGTTGTAGAGAGTGATGAGAATCATAGAATCATAGAATTGGCTGGGTTGGAAGGAACCTCAGAGATCATCAAGTCCAACCCTTGATCCACTACCGCTGTGGTTCCCAGCCCATGGCACTGAGTGCCACATCCAGGCTCTTTTTAAATATCTCCAGGGACGGAGAATCCACTGCTTCCCTGGGCAGCCCATTCCAATGTCTGATCACCCTCTCCATAAAGAAATTCTTTCTAATGTCCAACCTAAACTTCCCCTGGCACAACTTAAGACCATGCCCTCTTGTCTTGTTGAAACTTGCCTGGGAGAAGAGACCAAAAATCCCCCTGGCTCCAGCCTCCTTTCAGGGAGTTGTAAAGGTCTCCCCTGAGCCTCCTCTGCTCCAGTCTCTGGAAAATGGGTCCTGGTCTGCAGCCTGCATCAGCCTGGACACGTTCCTGAGACATTCAAAGCCCGGGTGGATGCATTCCTCTGTGACCTGCTGTAGGTGACCCTGCTCTGGTAGGGGGGGTTGGACTCGATGATCTTTTGAGGTCCCTTCCAACCCCTCGTTTTCTAGGATTCTGTGGTTCTGTCCAGCTGTGAGGGCCCTCCTGAGAGCATCTCTGCTTCTCTTCTGTATCTCTGACCTTTTCAGTGTTGTGCAGTGGCATTGGCTGCTGGAGCTCTGCTCACCATCTAACCGGCCCATGGGGATGGAGGGGAAACGGGCAGCCAATAAAAACACAGCATACTGAAAAGGTTAGAGCTGTTTGGTGTGACACAATAACTCCCAAAACTTCTCTGGAGTTGCATCTCTGCATCCCCCAGTGGTGTGCTGAGGGCAGGGGCTGGGAGGTGGGTTGCATGGCCCTTCCCAGAGCACAGGGTAAGGGCTCTCAAAGCTCTGCAGCTGTGATTTTGCACCTTGGTTGCACCTCTTCAAGCTGCTCTGGAGAAATCCTCCTCCAGAAGGAGAGCTTCAGAAAGTGGTTGCTTCCTGCTTTGTGGAGGGAAAGATGCCCTTGAGGTCAGGGTGATTGCTGTGTTTTACTGGCAGATTCCTGCCACGATCCCAGTAGCAGGGAACTGGACAGATAGCTACCTGATTGAGGTCATTTCAGTGCCATGCTCTGGATTTGTGCCCCTGGTGTCACAGAGATGGCAGGCAGGGACCTCGGTCCTACTGAAGAGTGCTTTATCCTGGTATTGGTCTTGCAGGCTGCAAGGGATTCACTTCAAATTGCCAGGAGGATAAGGGTGCATTTAGAGTCAGATGTCACCTGGCTTTTCTGTGCCTCTCTGGCAGGTCATCTACAAAGAGTGGGAACTGAGCCTCCCTGCCTTGCCAAAAAGGGCAAATTTCTTCTCAGAACTGTGCTGATCTAGCAAATCTGCCCTCTCTGAAGGGGAGGGGGGGAACATGCATCCAAAAGTTTTCTAACTGACTCAGTGTCTCCAGCATTTGTGCAGAGGGAGTCCCCCCTCTGTGCCCTTGACCTCCTCTAGTTCTCCACCTCTGTCCCAGCACATCTGTGGGCTTGTCCTCTGCCTCTGGCCACCAGCTGGTAGGGACCTCACCTCTGCAGCCAAGGTACATTTGATGGCCCTTTGTGGTGGCAGAGCAGGGCCCAGTGATCCCACCATATGTCTGGCTATGGAATCAGGCTGTTGGCCTGCCAGATGCTGGGAGCAGAGGGAGAAAAAGTTCCTTTAAAAAACCCACTTATTTCATCCCACCAAAACCATTGTGACGATTTACCACTGCAGGCTCCATATCAGCCCTTGTGCCACAACAACAGTTCCTGGAACTGGAAAACATCCAGTTCCCTGTCCTGTGGGCAAGCGAGAAGCATTTGGAAATGAGAATTCATTGAGCTTAAGAATGCAACTTTTTAAGTGCGGAAAGTGAAAACGAAGGGGCAGGGGGAAATCGTGGGTTGGTGCAAGGCAGGCGGCAGCCAGGGCTGAGCTCTGGCCCCACAGCAGGTCTCTCCCTGGCCGCTGCATTCCTCACCTGGATGCTGATTTCTCTGTAGACTCTGTGCCCAGTGGTTGGGGCTTACCGAAGTTTCTGGCAGAGGAGACAGAGCATTTTTCACTGCTCCCTGTGGTTCAGTTCCATGGCTGGATTACCCCGTTGGCTCCCTGTGGTCAGGCTCCTGTGTGCCCAGCTCTCCCAGCACCCAAACCCCAGCCATGGGTGCTGTGGATGTCTTCCCAGCCTGCTGCTTTTTCCAGGCTTTGGCTTCACTATTTAAGTCCTCACGTGGTGTCCTGGGGACGGTCTCTTCTGTGACTTGCTCAGTAAATATGTAATGTGTTGGTTTACAGCTTTATTGCTTTTATGCAGCACTAATGTAATGCTATTCAGAGAGCTCTGGTGGGGCTATTAGCAGCTGAAGTGGAGGAAAGGAAGGATGTGCTTCCTCTCCAAGCCCATCATCTTCCCCTCTTGATGCTCTCAGCCATGATATAATGGTCTAACAGAGACAACTTGTCTCTGTTAGCACTCAGTGAAAAACAGTCAGTGGGATCATTAGAAGTGACTATAGATTGTCCTTGTTTTTTAAAAGGGATCTAAAATATTTGGCCAAAGTCCCACTGGAGCACTTTCAACTTTGCTCAAACCTTCTGCTATTCGACTTGCTTCTTGAGTTCCCACCTAAATCAGATTTGGGGTGACCTCTGTGAGGAATCACAGGTGCTCATAAGGGTGTTAGCCAGCCCAGGAGGTGTCACCAGCACCCTGCCCTGGCCACGTGTCACAGCCCCCTCAACACCTTGGAGCAGGGGAGCTGTCAGGCCTTTGCTGTGTGTTGGATGGGCTTGGAAACATTTTCATCTCTGGGACTCCCCTGATTCAGAGTAGGACTTAGTTTATGTTTTTAGCTACTTCCAAATCTGCTTCTTCCAGACTTTTTTTGGGAAGGGATGTTACCCTGAGAGCAGAGCCCGCTCCCTGGTGAGCCTTGTGCCCCTGTCCCACTAATGGGTGCATGGGTGCTCCTTGCAGGTTGTTAAAATATTATTTTGCTGGGTCGGCTCTTCAGTCTCTTTGCTGGTTTGGGTCCCCAGCAGTCAATAATTTTAATACCTAATTTTAGAGTAAAGGTACTCATTCAGCCTGTAGTTCCCTGAACAATGTCACTGTGTAAGTGACAGAGATTAATATTACACAGAAGAAGTCAAGCTGCTGGTGTGAGATCAATAGGTCATAACTTGGTGACATTTGAAAATCCATCGTGTTAGCAGTGGATGTTTTGGCACTGTTCATGCATTCCCATGGACACCCCCACCCTTGCCCTGGGTGCTGCTGCACCTGTGGTTGCTGATGGAATCAGGAGGACTGTGAAATAACATCACCTGTGCTGGATGCCACTTTGTGGCGTGTGCCTGCTGGAAAATAAATACCCTGATGGAGAGAGTGTTGGTGCTGCTGGGACTGGCCTTAACAGAAAGGTGAGACTGGGAGAGCCAGGGGAGGACACAGTGAGTGTCCTGTCCCAAATGAGGACAGCACAGGACATATCTGTGCACCCTGGACTGTGTTGCTGCTGAGCAGAGGCTCTGGGCTTTTGGGGCACAGCATTTTACCAACATTGATGAGGAAAGGCAATGTGATGGGGCCCCCAGGGCAGGGCATGACCCATAGAACCATAGAATGTCAGGTTGGAAGGGACCTCAAGGATCATCTGGTCTGACCCTTCATATTACTGTGCAATGTTTTTATGTCCTTGCCTCACAGTGACTCTTCTCAGCCCCAGCACATGGGATCACAGAATTGTCAGAGTTGGAAGAGACCTCCAGAGACTGAATAGTCCAATTCTCCCCCTAAAGCAGGATCACGGGGAGCACATTACACAGGACTGCATCCAGGCAGGTTTTGAACATCTCCAGAGAAGGGGCTCCACACCCTCTCAGGATCTTTGCACAGAGGCCCTTGTTTGGCAGCTTCAGGTGACTTCTTTGAGGACAAGGCTCAAGGTAAAGGCTGAATCTGTTTTGACATGGGGTCTCCTGTAACTCCTATGTTTATCTCCTCCTTGTCCCACATGCCAGGCAGATTTTTCTGTGTGACTCAGGCTCTTTGGCAGGGAGTTCAGAACAGAGTTCTGCAGCCAGCTGTAATAATATTCTCTTCAGGGCACACAGACACACATGCGCACGCACCTCTCCCCTCACATATCTTGCTCTGCTTTCTCCTCCTTGTGAGGAAGCTCATCTCCCCAGCCCTTGCCCATCAGAGCAGAATAGAGCAGCTCTCAACTCCTCCTGCACTGTGGAGGAATTGCTAGGATCAGAGGTTTGGCTCATAGAGCCCTCTTTCCCTAAGCCCGGCTGAGAAAGGTGGTGTGCAGTTATTCTGCATCAGTGGAGGATGCTGGAGGAGATGCACTTTCCTCTGGTCCCAAGAGTCAATGGAAGCTGTGTTGAGTTTTGCTCAAATGGAGGATGCTTGTGTACACTTCTGTAAGCAATGAAGTGACTCAGGTTGCCCACTCAGTCTTCTCTTTCAGCAGACTGTTCCCTCCGGATGCGTCTGAAGCATCCTAAATAAGACCAAGGTGGAGGCTGTACTGAGCTGCTCAGAAAAAAAAAAAAATTAGGCCATTGCTTTTTCTCACGCAGGCAGGAATTTAAAGAGCCTGTGAGGGAGGAGTGTGGGCATGGGGCTAAATCAGAAGTGAGGAGCCGTCCCCTCCTTTGGCACCTCACCTGCCTTGCATGAAATGGGGACATTGGAAAAAGGGAGGCTGCAGGCTGGCTGGCTTCGTGCAGTGTTCCTACCATCCAGCAGAAATCACTGGAGAGAAGCAGCTTTCTTTTTGCTTTGCTTTGCTGGGTAGGATTTCCAAAACTGCTCAGTTTTTTTACTGCTCCTCCCAGAGAATTGAATGGCAAATCTTGCTTGCCTGCAGTGGCATTAGGTAACCAACCTCTCAGGAATCCTTGCCTCACTCCTCGATCATTTCTCCAGCCAGATGCCCAGGCAAAGCATTTGTCTTTTTTCTTCCAACCTGAGATGCTGTCTCTTCACTAATTAAATGAGGAATATCATCTCTTTATATTTCTGTCAGCTGACTTCAAATTAAAAAGGGACCTATAAGACCAAGAACTACCTTATCCTCCCTTTGGGGATTGCCTTCCTTTTTATTTAAGTTTTTTGGAGGACTGATAATTCCATCTGAAGGTCTCCTGTGATACTGCGGTAACCCTTGGATGCAATTCAAGTGCATCCTGGCCCCTGGCGTGTGCTCATTGCCTTCTAATTGCTCTAAACAAGTTGGGAATGATGAAATTAAACTGCCATTGATATCAGGCAGCCCTAGCACGCTGTAGTTACAGGCATGTGAGGGAAGAGGACAGATGGGGAGATGTTAGGGTAATAGGTATTAAATGCAGATTTTACCCTGTTTGGGATCCCCACCCAAGCACAAACCTGCAGCAGGTTTGGCAGCTTCCATGCGGGTGCCCCAGCTGAGCATTTGGCAGGAGTTGGTACAGGACATAAAACTGAATGACCTCCCCCCCTTCCTCAGAGATTCCTGCATTTGCACAATTCCTCTCCAAGGGCAAGGACCTGCAAAACAACCTGAGGCTACACAGTATCCCCAGTCCATAAATCCTCAGTTGACAGTCTTGTAGGGCAATGTGGTCAAAGTGAAGCAAGGAGGTGTGGGCTGTTGGGGCTGTGCTCGTTCATCCAAGGGGCAGGGCAATCCCTTACCCTGTAATGGATTGAAAGTTGAGTTTTGAGTTCTGGGAT
Source organism: Phaethornis superciliosus (assembly GCA_023637945.1). Taxonomy (NCBI): domain Eukaryota; kingdom Metazoa; phylum Chordata; class Aves; order Apodiformes; family Trochilidae; genus Phaethornis; species Phaethornis superciliosus. The sequence goes on from JAJQWJ010000012.1 coordinate 18,378,550, forward strand.
TGAACCCAGAAAGAAGAGAGTGGGGTCTCCTTCCCTGGTGTGAAGAAAAGCTGGTCTGAGAGTGCCACGTGCCTGGGAGTGGCATTCCGTGCTCCTCTGGCCCTGCCAGGCAAAGCAGCTCGTGTCCCAGCATGGGGACAGTCCTGGCAGGGATTCTGGAAAGATCAAATCATAGAATTGTAGAGTGTTTTGGGTTGGAAGGGACCTTAAATATGATCTAGTTCCAACCCCCCTGCTATGAGCAGGGACATGTCCCACTAGATCTCATTGCTAAAGGCATGGGAGACTGTGGGGCTGGGATCTACCCTGAGAAGAAGCTGAGGCCTGGTTCGTGTCATTCAGTAGCTGCTCTTGTGCTCTGCTCACCTGGAAACACTGCTGCCTTTAGTTCCCTGTGCTCTCAAAGCAAAGAAAGTTGATTTTTTTGCATATGTAGTCAACAGGGAAGATGAACACCTTGTTCATGGCTGACAGTGCCTCCGTGTCCCATAAGAGCAGAGGGGCCTGGATAGGACCAGAATCCAGATCCTAAGCAATAGAATTCTTGTCACAACCTGTTTCTGGCCAGAACAGGCTCATCACATAACCCATGGAGTGAAATCCATCCAAGTCATGGGGCATGCAGACAAATCTAACATTCACCTGGCTGAGTATCCCATTTCTGATCCTACAGCAAGAGCTCACCAGGTGTGGCAACACAATGTTCAAGAGGAGCATCTTGGCCAAGGAACTCAATTTTTGGAGCATACAGGGGGTGGCTGGTCCCAGGGCTGCAGGTGAGGCTCAGCAGTCCGTAAGCACTCGTGGGCCAGTTAATATTTTCCTGAAGATGGATGGCAGGTCCAGCACAGCAATTTTCTTTCCAAAAAAATGCCAGTCATTTTAATGACTTGCCTGAGATTTGGGTCAAGTCCAGCCACCTGGCTTTGAATAGTAACTCTCCCAAGCCTTCTTGAGCTAGTCTTGTGATGCATCAGTGTTATCAGGACACTTGAAAAGGGTGGGAGGTGCAGTGACATGGCAGCTAGGCCTGCAGGATGGCTGCCTGGTTGCAAAGCAATGGAAAGTTACATTTGCTCAACCTGAGCCAAGCCTGTAACTGACCTTGGCCCCGACTTCTCTGTGGCTCATCAGACGTGCACCCTGCAACGTGCTCATCCAAAGGTGAGCACAGGATTTGTGTTGAGGTGACAGGATCCCTTGCTCAGGGCTGACTTTTCAGAGGAGTACAAGACCTCTGAATTCTACCTGTTGCATATATAGAGACCAGAGGAGACAATTTATAACCCACTGGTCTGACCGACTCCACAACTCAAGCAAGAAATTGTCCCCTGCTGATTCCATTCTCAAGTGTGGTAACTCTGGGCTCATTCAAGACATGGGAGCTGCAGGGTCTTGCCTCTGCTGGCAGGTAGGAGAGGTCTTTTTGAAGCTGCAGAGGAGCAGGTATCTGTTCCTAGATGGGGTATTTTGAACAATCCTTTAAGTAATCCTTTAAGTAAGTGCCTGGAGGGCACTGGTGCTGCTGGGACACTGCTCTGGCAGGGGGTGCACAGGGTCAAGAAATTTGTTTGCAAGAGACATCATAGAGGCTGCTCTGGACTGCCCAGGGTGGTGGTGGATTCTCCGTCCCTGGAGGTTTTTAAGAAGAGGCTGATGTGGCATTCAGTGCCATTGTTTGGGAACCACAGTGGTAGTGGATAAAGGGTTGGACTTGATGATCTCAGAGGTGCTTTCCAACCCAGATTATTCTGTGACTGGTCCCAGTGGCCAGGTGTTCAAATCTAACACGTGCCCCTCCAAGCAAATGCCTTGCACTGCAGGAGATGGCTACAGTGGCTGTAAATTCCTCCAGGCAAGAAACACCCTGTGTTTGCCAGAGTTTAGTAAATTCATTAACTGTCTCACAAGGATCTGCAAGTTGCTGGGATGTGAGCACGAGGCCATTTGTGCTTTCCAATGAGTGAGTGGCCCAGTCTCCCTGGTGCCCAGCACCCCGCAGGGCTGTGGGGATGCCTTCCCACCCATCTCTGCCATTCCCTCTGCTGGGGTAGAAGTGCTCCCTCCCGCTGCAGCCCTTCTGGAGTCATGTTCATACCCCACCTCTCTGAATGACTGAGAAGAGCCCATGCGTGCACTGGTGGCTTTGAGATCCCCTCTCAGCACCTCCACCTGCCTTTGTGTTGACTGCAGCCAAGTTAATCCCATTCTCCTTGCACTGTGTGTGTCTTGGCTCATCTCTGCTCTCACTTTGTCCTCTTCTGCTTTCCTTCAGCCACTTCCAGGAGGTGAGTACCTCCAAGCTTGATGCTTTGGACTGGGATAGGTCTGTGCCAGCTCCCACTGAGAGCCATCCCCTTCTCTGCATGGCTGAACACAGCATGGTACATCTCTGGACCTGTGAGGAAAAGGTGTCCTGCTGCTGCTCATCAGCAAAGGAGATGGGCACTGCCACAGTTCTGGGAAAGAGGGGAAGCACAGGGCATGGCTGGCTCATGTGTGCAGGCGTGCTGAGTTTTGGGCAGTGCTAAAATTGGCTGTTCCTGCCGGGCAAGCAGGGGGGAGGAAGGAGCAGTGCTGTGTGGAAAGCCCTGTTGAGATGGGCTTGGCATGGGAGGGGGAAAGGAGCAGTTTTGGCTGTTCCCAAGAGGAGCCATGGGAGCTGTCACCCTGTGTGACCTCCTTTTTGGCAGCTGCAGCCAGCTTGGCTATTGTGAGCAGTGGAAAAGGCCAAACAGGCATCAGAGCTTGCTTTGTCACCAGCAACTGCTTGATGCTCTAGACAACTGCCTTGGTGGCTTCTGCTGTGAGGAGTCCTGGCAAGGCTTGGTTTGGGGCAGCATCATTTCTGGGGAGCAGATGCCTTGACTTTGCTCCAGCTGAGCTCTGTCCTGGTGGTAGTGGTGCAGTTTGTCACTCTAGGACTCTGCTAACTGGACCAAGCTTCAGTGTCCCACAGGCTTTATATCTGCCCCCCCCCCCCCTCCAACTGGTCAGGACTTGGAAACCCCCCCTGTTCATGGGTCCCCCAAATGGGGGGGTGCCCAGATAGGTGCCTTAGGTGCCCAGAGATATGCTGGCATTGCCCTGCAGGGCAGTTAAGTGGAAGGAACAACTTGTTTTCCTATCTTGTTCTCTCCTGGCTGAGATTTCATGGAGCCTTTCACCTGGAGGTGAAGTCACTTTCTGTGACCACCTTCAGCAGCCGCTTCTCTGCATTGTGGGTTGTAAATGTCCCCTTAATTTAGTGCCTGCAGTGCACTAAAGCAACAACCTTAGCACAGCCTCTGCATAATAACTGAAGAGGCTCTAGAGGCTTTTTCACAAGGCTTCTCTCCTTGACTGCTGTAGGGGCTGATTGTCTCCCTCACCCCTGGGTGCCTCTGCCCCATCCCTGCTGTGTGCCCCAGCCAGATCCACTCCTCGAGGTGAGGAGGCTTCTGGTGCCTCTTCTGCCTTTTGCCCCAAGGATAAGGGCAGGGACAGAGTGGGAATGGCAGCAGGATCCTGTCCCTGCAGGGCTCCCTGCGTGGGGTCCTGGTCCCATCCCCATCTGAGCAAGCATCATGCTCCTGCTCAGCTGCTTCTCTGCCCTAACACTGAGCTGCCCTACAACGTGTTCTTGTAAGTCTCTCCCTCTTAAATAGAGATATTTAGCCCAATGCAGCCAGGCAGGGCAGTCCCAGCAGTTGCTTGCCAAATGGTTCATTTCTTTTAGCTAAGCTTACTAGTGAAAGGTGGTGGGTTTTCTCCATCATGAAAAAGAATAGGAGCTTTGACCGTGAGGAGACAAATGATGAGGGTTCAGAGTTTTCCTTCCTTTTTTCTGTTGTTTTTCTTGTGAAATATTCAAGTTGAGAGGGTTGTGGTTTTTTTTTTTTCTTTTAACAATTTACTCCCAGTGAACAGATTTATTTCATTCAGCTGCCAGCCACAAGAAAGCCCCCTTATTCCCTGTGGTATGGCTTTTCCCCCTCAATATTCAGAATTACTCACCAGTGAGTTTGCTCCAGAGCTGGTGTGGCACCAGCTTCTCACACCATGGGTGTCTGCCTCAGTTTCCCTTCCCTCACCTGCAGTCCACGAGGTATGGGGTGCCCAGCCTACCTTGTTTCATCCCTACTGGGGTGGGCTGATTTTAGGGAATCTGTGTGCTGCTGCAGCTCCCTTGCTTGAGGGTTTTCATTGGGGTTTGGACCGAGATCTCCAAACTCATTGCAGCAGTGAGCCTGAGAGGCAGCATCCCTCCCCTGATGGGCAGCTCGCTGGCTCTGCCTCTCAAACCCTTTGGATTTCATTTGAGCTCAGCTTCCTCACCTCTCCACAGGCCCAATGTTTTGGGAACAGATGGGCTTCATTTCTGACTGCCACCCCCTTGGACTTGGGAGGAGGTTTGAGTTTGGAGCGAGTCCGCCTCCTATTCCACGCGATCCCTCCAGCCTGCCCTGCTCCTGCAGGCATGGAGCACCTGGAAAATTGCCCTCCTGGTGCCAGGGAAGGCTCTCTGAAGAAAGATTGTTCCTCCCTTGGCAGATAAATCTCTCCCTGTGTTACCTTCGGAGTAGCAATGGCTGAGCATCGTCTTACAGCTTGATACTGTTGAGATGCTTAGGCTAAGCTTCATCTAATCCTCTTTCATCTCCCAGTGATCTCACAAGAACAGGTTTTCTGACACCAGCCATGGCATTTTGTGGTGTGTACTCATGCTGGAAGTGGTGCTGATGCCCCTGCACTAACCCAGAGGCAAAAAGGGAGAAGAAAATGAGCAATGAACCTGTTTCTCGACAGAACTCTAAACCTCACTTCTGCACGCTGGGCTTAGGTTTCAGCTCTGGTTTTTTCATAGGGTTTTTGTGGCATGTGATTTCCTTACCTGGCTTCGTGTGGAACATAAACCAGATTTTTATAACTATGATTTTGAAGGGGTTGGTGGTGGTGCTGAGAACAATCTCCTGAATCTGATGTGTTTTGTTACTCTGCTGCATGCTACCTGGGAATCCTGCTGAATCTTTGGGGAGCAGTTGCAAACTTAAAGCAAATTTAGAATATTTCCATTCCTTCTCTGTTTGCTGAGGCCTTGAATTCAAGGCAGAATTTCAGGCTGCTGGACTTTGCTCATGCTTGAAAACTCTTGGACTGGGAAGTTTGGAATCAAAACTTGACTCCAGCTTACTGAAGGTGGGAGCCTTTTGTGTGTGATTCAATGTCCTCCAGTGTCACCTAAACACCCAGCTGGGGGACAGGTCCTGGGATGTAGGGATGGGGTCACCTGGCTGTGGTGATGGCACAAGGCAGTGGCTGGGGCAAGCACCCAGGACCACCCTCCCATGGCCTCAGGGTGTGGGAGAGGGGCCATGGTAAACCTGCTCAGCCCCTGGCTGGTTCCCAGCTGGTGGTTAGAGCTCATCCCTGGGATCTGCTTTTGGCCAGCTCCAGGATGAACATCATCCCTTTCTGAGCAAGAGAGGTCAGGTAGGCAAAGCCTTCTGCAACATCTGTCTGCCGGTGCTGCCATGGTGTGGGCAAGGATTGATGACCATGTGTGGGAGGTAACAAACTCCTGTTCCCCCTGGACGTGGGAATAGGTCCCTTGGCTTGGGTTTGCTGCTGGCAAGATGCTTCAGATGTCCAGAAGATCTAGGGAAGTTCTTCTCCCCCTCTATTCTGCCCTGGTGAGACCACACCTGGAATATTGGATGCAGTTTTGGGCTTCCCAGTTCAAGAGAGACAGGGACCTACTGGAGAGAGTCCAAGTGAGAGATACAAGGATGATGAAGGGACTTGAGCATCAGTCCTGTGAAAAAAGGCTGAGAATTGGGGATGTTAGCCATGAGAAAAGAAGTTTGGGAGGGGATCTTCCATATCTAGAAGATCGTCTATCAATATCTGAGGGGTGGGTGTCAAGAGAAAGGGGTCAGTCTCTTTTTGGTGGTGCCCAGTAACAGGACAAGGAATAATGGGTTGAAGTTAGAACATAGGAAGTTCCACCTCAACATGAGGAGAAACTTCTTTCCTGTGAGGCTAAGGGAGGCCTGGCCCAGGCTGCCCAGAGAGGTCGTGGAGTTTTCAAACCCCCCTGGATGTGTTCCTGTGTGTCCTGCCCTGGGTGATCCTGCTGGGGCAGGGGGGTTGGACTCAATGATCTCCAGAGGTCCCTTCTAAGCCCTCACAGTCTATGATTCTATGATCCTCCTGCTTATCTCTTGTGTGGTCCAGTGCTAGCAAGCTGGGGGGTGAGTGCAACCCAAGAGCAAGGCAAGAGGAGATGAAAACTGTTGCGTGGAACCACGTGTGGTGTCAGGCAGCTGTGGGCTGCCACCACCTTGCCCTAACTCCTAATTCCTTGGCCTCAGCACCCATCGCTTCCCCCCTTTCCATCCCCCTAGTCGAATATTTTTCCCCTTCAGCAACTTCTCACACTCTCCTCATCCTCATCTTGCAGGGCTGTGTGTCCAGGGCTGAGCGAGGTGCCCCGCTGCTCCGTGTTGGGTCTCATGAGACAGGCAGGACCACCTTGTCCTTCCCACCTGGGGCTGCAGCACCCCCCTTCTCCCCTGCTGCACGGGAAGCCCCTCCAGCACCCAAAACAAAGCTGCAGAGATCTGCTGCCACGGTGAGTCCCTTGGCTTTTGTTCTCCTTTCCTGTGCCACTTCCCAGGAGAAGGACACGGCTGCAAGGGTTCTCTTCCCCCTCTGCAGCAGGATGCTCAGAGGAGACCTGGAAAAAAAAAAAAAAAGGAAAAAAAAAAAAAAAAGAGAGAGAAAAAAGGCATTGAGAGAACAACTTATGCACTGAAAAAATGCAGGTTTCAGTCAACAGAAACAGCTCACGAATTCAGGTTGTATTTAGCAAGTGGTTTGGGCTGAGGGTGGGGGTGGGGAAGTGAAATGCTAAAAAGTTTCATTTTGACATTTTCAAAACGAAACCTTTCAGCCATCTGTTTGGAGATGACATTTCATTTTGCATTTTTTTTTTTTTTTCGAGGTTTTAATTTTTTTTCGGGGGGAGGGGGAGAAAAGAGGGGAGAGCCACCTACAAACAAAATGAAAGTTTTACTTCAGACCAAACAAAATGTTTCATTCAGGCCCAGATTATTACTGGGATTTTAAAATTCAGCTAATTGGGAAAAAAAAAAAAAAAAAAAAAAAAAGCAAAGCTGCTGTTAACCCCAAATTACTTTTCTCAAAAAAACCAAAAAACCAAACAAAAAAACCCAAAACCCAAACAAACAGAAAAAAACACTGAAGAAGAAAATCCCCCCCTTGCCTTCCCAGCCCAAATCCTCAGAATGTGTTGCTGTTGGGGGAGGAATGGGTGTTTCAGCCCGGGGCTGCTGGGCAGAAGGAGGGGGTTTGGAAGGACTTTGGGCTGAGGCCAGGGAAATGGTGGCTGCAGAACCCAGGGGCTGCTGGCTTTGTGCATGTGAGGGAGATGGAGCTGTGAGGCACCTCCTGAGCATCGCTGTGTTTGGGGTTTTTTTTGGGGGGAAGAGCCTGTGATGGCAGAACGTGTTGTACTGCTGACTTTGGGGGTGGCAGGAGAGGCTCTGGGGGAAGCTGATTTTAGCCACAGCAGCAAGCTTGTGCCTGCTGTGCTGGGTCCACCTGGGAGACAGCATCCTCCTGGGAATGGGATGGAGCCCCGAGGACGTGGTGGTGGCCTCAGACCGCTGCTGGCTACTTCTGAGTGCCACAGGACCTCATGGTGAGGTGAGGATGAGACCTGATGGCAAGTCTCCCCCAACCCTGTCTGCTCCCCATGACATCTGTGCCTGGTATCTCAGTGCTTTCTTTATCTAGTGTTTGAGAAAGTCCAGCTTAGGAGGGATCAATTGGACACTGAAGTGACCTTCTGGTCTGCTTGGAATGGTTTGCAGCCAGGCTTGGCCTGTGAGGGAGAAACCCCTCTGAGAAAGGAGCCTGCTGGGCTGGGGAGAGAGCAGGAAAAAAAATAATTATATATTACTTATTATTATTACATATTATAGATTATATAGATTATATATCACGTATTATATAATATATTACATATTTATATTTATATAGCACCTATCACCATATTGATAAACATTCTTTGCAACCGCTCTGACAGCAGAGGTCAGAACAGGAGTCAGGGTGTTGGTACCTCAGCACTTCTGTTTCCAATCAATTTTTTAAAAAAAAAAAATGTCTGAGAGAGTTGGGGCTGTTCATCCCGGAGAAGAGAAGGCTCTGGGGAGACCTTATAGCAGCTTTCCAGTACACAAAGGGAGCCTACAGGAAAGCTGGGGTGGGATTTTCACCAGAGAGGGTAGTGACAGGACAAGCGGTAATGGTTTTAAAAATTCTTCACCGTGAGGGTAGTAAGACATAGGAGTAGGTTGCCTAGGGAGATTGTTGATGCCCCATCCCTGGAAGTGTTTAAGGCCAGGCTGGATGAAGCCTTGTGCAACCTGATCTAGTGGGAGATTGGATCTTGATGATATTTAAGGTCCCTTCCAACCCAAACTATTCTATGGATGATTCTGTGAAAGAGCTGGGGAAGCAGCAGGGAGGGAACAGAGGCAGGTGGCTGGTTTGTGTGGCTGGAGCATGGAGCTGAAGGGCTCAAACCCATCAGCTTGGTTTGGGGTCAGAAGATGCAGAAAAGTCATGGGAATGAGGGAGAAACCCCATCTCCCAGCACCACAGGGCTTCAGATCTGTTGGGCAAGAAGAGGTGAAGAAGATCCTGCATGTGGGGCTGCAGGAGAAGCCTCCATGGGCTTCTTTTCACCCCTTGGAAGGAGATGGTCTGACCCAACTTGCCAAATCTCATCACTGTGAACACCCAGGTAGACCATCCACCATGCTCACCGCTCAGCTAAAGGCTGAAGCTACCTCACTGAAGAGGTTGCCTTTCTTGGGTACTGCACCCTCTCCATTCCCAGCTCATCCCGAGTGTCACCTTCCCAACAGCCATGTTGCAGAACTGCTGGGTCTGGAGGCACCTGCTGGCAGGATCAGTGTCTTTGCTGGGGCTGTACCTGCCCTGCAGTATTAGGAAGCTCTTCAGTACAAGGGTGCTGAGACTCTGGAACAGATTGCCCAGAGAAGTTGTGGCTGCCCCCTCCCTGGAGGTGTTCAAAGCCAGGTTGGATGAGGCTTGGAGCAACGTGGACTGGATGAGAGGTGTCCCTGCCCATGGCCTCTAAGGTCCCTTCCAACCTGAGCCATTCTGTGAACCTAAGCCTATTCAGTGACTTGTGCCCTGTGTCAGGAAGGAGGAATGGAGGCTGAATCAGAGTGGGTGAGTAGGAGAGACCCAAAATCATGCCATGAACAAGCCCCGTGCTGCTGTGGTGAGGGGCTGCAAGTACTCATCCTCCTCTGATCTCCAAGGAGTGTGTTGTCAGCACACCCCCAGCTCCCAGCAGCCTGGGCACAGGACTCCCACCCCAGCAGAAAGGCTTAAAATACAAAGAGTGCCAGGCAGGTGTCTCGGTACGTGGTGGGACAGCAGGCATTTGATAGCCCTCCTCGTGTGCTCCTGTCAGCAGTAGCTCCCTGCTGAAGCATTACAGGGCTCCTGCCTTTGTTTGCAGAGGCAAAATTTGGCTGTTCAGAGCTCTGCAAGATCAGGAGGGAACAAGGGTTGTTGCAGATCCAAAATCAGCATCTGCCTTTACTTGGAGGGGAGCTGGCTGTGCCCCAGCCTCTGTCTGCTCTTCTGCAGGAGGTGAAATGGAGGAAGAGGGGCTCATTCCACAAGGAATCTCTCCAGCCTGGTTTGAGAGGGGTGGAATTGTCTTTCCCCAAGCCCTTACTGGAAGTCCCTGAATCATTTACCTCTGGTTTTGTGTTTGTTATTCCCATCTTCCATTTTCTCTGTTTTCATCTCTTTCCTCCTCTCCACCTTCATCTTTATCAGTAGCTAATGAAACAGGCAGGGAGAAACCCAATTTGTACAGTAATTAAATTTACTTAGTGTGTATTCAGCTGGAGTAATGAGAAGTTTAATTCAATGATCAGTTTTTTCTTTCATTAATTAAAAATGTAACAACAGTGCAGTTACAGTGGGCTGCATTGATCCTCCTTGTGGAAAGCTGCTGATGGAGGAGGAGGAGGAAGGCTTCTAATTTGTTTTTTTTATCTTCCCTGGATGCTCTCCCTACACACAGATGCCTTTTTTTGTCCCCTGTCTCTCAGCTGACCCCCACTACCCAGGTGTTCCTGAGTCTTTCTGGCTAAGTGGTGCTTGAGGCAGACATGGAAGAGAGTGATGGAACAGCACTGCACAAAGGTCCTCTCCCCAGTCTGTCCCCAGAAGCATCCCTTCAGCTTAAAAAGGGATTTGAAATATTTGCTGTGGGTGGAAGATTGAAAAGCACGCCCTAGCCCACAAGAAGTTTAGGGTGGGAGACTTGTTTTCTTTTCTAGTTAAGCAGATTTTGATCCATTTAAATATATTAAATCCATAAACATGTTTTTAGTCTTTTAAAATAAGTGATGTGTGAAAGCAAAAATAAATAAATAGACCAAAGAAATTGTATCCCATTTTTCAGTGCTTTCTGTGGGCTCTTGAGCAGTTTTAGAACCTCAGATGTTCTCAGAAGCATGGTTGGACAGGTTGTGTTCCCCTAAAGCAAAGGCATTGGTTTGCTCCTCGTTTTGTCATGGCAGGTTTATTTTGGTATCTTTTTGGGATCTTTCTTAAGATCTGCTAAGGATATGAGTTCATAAGGAGGTGCAGTCAATAATGGGAATAAAACCCCAAACCCCACAACAAACAATGAACCATTAATTGCTATTATTGATCCAGTCAGTGCAGGAGCTACGTGCATAAGAGGGCTGGGAAGCAGAGGAAGGGCTGCATCCCCCCTTGCCTCTGCCCTGTCTGCCCCACGGCTCTCCCAAGTCACCTGAGCCTCTGCTGCTGCCCTGGAGACTCCGTGATGCTGAGAATTAACCAAGGGCTGGGGGCAGTGAGCACTGGGATTTGAAGCCATTAAGCACCAAGGGCACTCAGCACCTTTGGAAATCAGGTAGTTTTGCTTTCCTTGGGTGTCCTTGAGTTATCTCAGATGATAACTGCTTCAGGGGGTGGGTGAGAGGCTCCTGGCCAGCCCAGAGCTGTGTCCCTGTGGTAGGAAGGGCAGGCAGAGCCCAATAGTGCTCATATTTCCTGAGGCTTCTCTGTGCCCACCCTCCCTGACTTGCAGAGATACTCAATTTTCAGAATAACAATTTTTTTGTCCCCCCAAAAAGGAGGAGTACATCCCCTGCCTTGGGCCTTATCCCCCGAAACAGCGGAAATAGCAATGGAAAATGGTTTCTGGCAGGAGGAAAGGTGAACCTGGGACACTTCTCTTTCCACACATGGCAGGAGAGTCACAAGCCATGGGCTACCTGCTCTGCCCCTTCTCCACAGCTTGTACCTTGGCTGTGGGGAGCTGAGCCTGGGACACAGTGCAGGGATGCAGTCTGTGCCTGAGCTGCCCTGGCAGCGCTGCCCACCTGGGGAGGCTTTACTGGAGGCGGTGTGAGCCCACCCTGTCCAGAAAGTGCTCTTTGTCCTTGTAGACATCTTCAGCAGTGTTTTACAGCAGTGTTTTTCAGAGGGCTTTCGCATGCGTGTGTTTCTTGAGAGATCCTTGCAAATGATTCCCAAGTGCTCTGGCCCAAATCTGTCCCAGTAGCTGTCAGCAGATCAATGCTCTGCTAAGCACAGGCCTGCTCTATTTCTAAAATGGCTTCTCTTAAGCAGTTCATTTTGGTCCTTTTCAGCAGTGGCTCCACTAAATTTTGGTAGTTGTGTTTTTCTGTCTTTTGCAGCCTGATTTATAGTTTTTAGACATCAGATGAAGGGTAAGCTCAGCTGAGCTCTGGCTTTAGGGAGGGAGAGGGGGGAAACCTTCACGGCGCTTTCATATCTCCCCCCCTCTCCTCTCGGATGCCAGGTTTCCAGCCCTAATTGCTCTCTGGTTTCACCCATGCTGAACAAGTGGAAAGCAGAGGAGAGTCCAAAGCCCAGCACATCCCTGGCATCCAGTCCCCCAGCACCCCCCCTCCACCTGACCCGGCTGGGTGGCACACGAGCTTGGGCACTGCGGTGTCACCGAGTGTAGGACACGCACTTGTCCCTCAGTCCTGCTGAGTCCTGGGTTCTGCTGCCACAAGCATGGTAGGGATGCCTTCCCCTCCATAGCACAGGGCAGCTGCCCAGCCCTCCCAGGACACGAGGTGATCAGGGAAGCTTTCAACCAGGATCTAGAGCAGGTGAGAAACATTCAGTCCCTTGTGCCAGCACAAGAGGTGGAAGGCATCCAAAAATGAGAATTTGGTAAGAGAGGGCTTTGTCATGGAGCAGCATGGCTCTGCTTGGGCAGGTGGTTTGCTCTGACTTCTTCAAAAGTTGGACTGCATGATCTTGAAGGTCTCTGCCAACCAAAAGCATTCTGTGATTCTGTGACTTGTATTGCAACCAGGAGGGGTAAGTGCTACCTGCAGGGAGCAAACCAGCGTGGACAGCTGAGCACTGCATCCCAAGGGATGATGGACAGAAGGAGTTTCATCTTCTAGAGGAGGGCAGGCAGGAGGCTTCCTCCAAAGGCAGTGTTTTGTGAGACTGTGAGATGTCTCTATCACCATCACAGGGTGCTGTGTGCTCTCTGCCAACTCAGCCTCCTTCCTCCAGCACTCTTGCTGGGACAGTTAAGAGCTAGGAGCAGGTTTCAGCTTGTACTGTTACGTACAAACCCTCAGCTGAAATCTGTGAGCTGTCAGTTTGATGCAGGCAGTGTGTGAGACAGCAAACATCAGAGCTGAATGGGCTGAGGCAATTTCCCAGGATGTCAGTCCTCCGGAGAGAACAAAGGGATCTCTCTTTGAAGAGCAGAATTCAGTTTCCTAAGGGATAAAAAAAAAAAAAAGGATGATTCAAGCATCTTTTATATGCCAGAGCTGGGAAGGGGAATTGTTCAAACTGGATGTTATCCAAGGTGGTAGGAGATGGGCTGTGATCTCTGCCCTCAGGAGTGGGACCACCAGGAGGGAGGGACAGAGCTTGGGGCAGTGCACAGGGTCTCATAGGGTCTCACCCAGGGCAGGCATCATCCCACTCCTGGTTCAGAGGAGAGAGAGGCAGAACTGGCTTTTATACTCAGAGGCATGCATGCAGATATGTAATTTCCCTTTTACATCTTGTTCTTTGCTCAAAGGAAAGAGCAAGCTGCACAGGCTCAACCTGATGCAAGCAAAAAAGAGACCTGTGTCCTCACCTTCCCTTGTGTTCCAGCATGAGAGGGGCAGGTGGAGAGGTATTTCCAGCTTTGCAGAGAGGTATTTCCAGCTTCTTGCTCTTATTTCCCATTTTATGTAAAGCAGGAATGAACCTGGACACCCTTCCCTCCTGTGGGCACTCCTTACAAGTTGAGCACAGGGAAAGCTGCATGTGAAGGATGCTCGGTCAGAGGAGTTCCCACTGTGTCAGGGCTGGCAGGGCCAGTGGAGGGACCCTAGAAATAGCAGTTTGCTGTCAAAACAGCTTCTCAGCATCAAGCCCTGAAACATGTTTATTCTTGGCAATCTTCTATCAAAACAAAATTCTGCTGGGAAATGGTCGTGCTGGTTGAAGTCCTCCCTGACAAAAAAAAAAAAAAAAAAAAAAAAAAAAAAAAAAATTAAAAAAATGAAACAAACAAGCACTGAGAGCCATCTGTTTTTGGTTCAGGTTTGGGTATTTTCTTCCAGAGTGCCATTTGCTAAAGTTGAAGATTTTTTTTTTCCTAAGAACAGTATTTAGAAAAGGAAGAGGTTTGCTTTTTCCTTTTGCTTTTTCCTTAAGTTATTTCCTTGGAGATCTGGGACAGCAGAGGGGGGTGTAGGCTGTGTTTCTTAGCCTGGTCTCCCCACTAACGAGTACAAGGGACAGCCAGATGCTCTCTGTGTGCTGATGGGCAGCAGCCACACCTTGGGTGCTGGATACCCTGGGTTGAGCACAGAGCCCCAGGCCCTGCCCAACAGCCTTGAGCAAAGCAGGACCTGGTGCTGGGATGCATCCAGCCTGAACCCTCTCCCTAGGGAGACCACGAACCTTGGAGCTGGATGGTGTGGTCAGAGGTTTTATTTAGTTCTGAGAGAACCTGAGTGGATTTCTAATGCGTGAATTTTTAGTCATTAAACTGAGGAAACCTCTGAACCTATGAGGGATGTTTATCTCTGAGTGTACGTGCCATAAATGATCCAAGAATTCCTCCCTCTCCTCTCTGCTCTTGCTAGCTCTGGTGGCACAGCCACAAACTTGCCCTAGGTCAGGCTTTCCCCCAAGCCCCTGTGTCACAGGACTGTCTTGGATTTTAACTTTTTAAAAGCAAGCTTTCAACACCAGTTATGTGAAAAGCCTATGAATGTCAACGAGGTCACCCCAGGGTCCCCATCTTATACTCCAGTGGGCCAGAAACCCCTCACGAGGGTGACCATGATCAGGGGGAGGGAGATGCAGGGGGGACCTGGAGGTGCAGGAAGATTGGGAGAGGGGAAGGGGCTGAGTGGGAAAGGGAAGGGAAGGAAAGGGGAAAGGAAGGGGGAAAGGAAAGAGGAAAGGAAAGGAAAGGAAAGGGGAAAGGAAAGGAAAGGAAAAGAAAGGAAAGGAAAGGGGAAAGGAAAGGAAAGGGGAAAGGAGAGGAGAGGAGAGGAGAGGAGAGGAGAGGAGAGGAGAGGAGAGGAGAGGAGAGGAGAGGAGAGGAGAGGAGAGGAGAGGAGAGGAGAGGAGAGGATGGCAGCTTGTTTCCTAGAGGGTGTCTGTCCTGGGAGTGCCCCTAGAAACGTGTTTGTGTCTCATGTAGGAGTAGCAGCAGTGCTGAGGCAGTGCCAAAGAAGGGTGCTTAGGAAAGATGCTAGGGGATGCTATGGGTGCTCTTGTCTTCAGCTGACCCCAAAGCTGTGGGTAAACAGGGTGGTTGGAAAGAGCTGAGAGAGAGAACAAGTTTGGAGGGAAGGAATGCAACAGAGGGAATGGTGTCCGTAGCCTCTTCTGGTAGGTGCTGTTTGGAAGGTCTGTTCCTGCATCCCAGGGGACCAAGTTTCTTTTCCACACCTTAAGCTGGTTCTCACCCAGCTCTCCAGATTAAATCAGATTTCTCTCCAAGTGTCTCTGTCTGAGGACTGACAAAGCTGCTAAAGTGATTTTTTTGTTGTTGGTTTTAATATTTGTTGGTAGCACATTTGCAGAATATTAGTTGTGGATATGCTAATAAGCTAGGCAGGGGCCTAGGCTGGCCCTTGGTGCAAACCTGGATGCCACGACCACAGTCCAGCAGCTCTGGAGAGCTTTGTGGTGTTGGGGTTTGATGTCAAGTGCCTGATGCTGGGGGCTTTACAGTGCTTGTGAGCCCTGGCAGGGACCACTGGAGACTTTTTGTGGCAGGAGTCTGGGTTCCATGCCAGGAAGGCTGTAAGGTACTTGAGGTTTTCTAGCAGTCAAACAGCTCTTCCCTGTCTTGGAGTAGGAGATAGTATCATGCACCCAGAACTTGGGATGTCACATCAATGTTGAGTGGGAAGAAGCAGAAGCTGGGCTTGCATGGAGCTTTTTTTCTTTGGATGTACTGATACTTTTTTTGCTTCATTGCAACCTCACATGGGGAGGGGGGGGGGTGTAGGCATGAAGGAGTTATAAAAGCTTTAAAAAATTACCTTCTATGAAATACTTGGGACAGTCTGTTTTTTTTTTTAAAACTGGAATAATCAATCCTGCCAGGCTTCCAGTTCTCCTGGTTTCATTGCATTTGGAAAGAGGCAGCAGGAGAGTTTGTCCTCGTTTGCATAGAGAGGGGCTTGGCTGGTTTGTATTCAGGAGAGGGAGAGGAGCACTTGGAGATGGGGGAGCTGGGGGTCAGTGAGCTGGTTTGCTCTCATGGATGGTTTCTTCTGATGGACTGGGGACTCAGAAAGGTACAGAGGCATTTCTAGCCACATGTTAGGCTGTAATAGGAACAAGAAAAAACAAGCAGGATATCCCTGCTTATTTCAGGGGGTTGAACTAGACCTGTAGAGATCCCTCCCAACCCAGAGCAGTCTATGATGATCCCTTGTGCTCAGCATGTGCTAAGCAGGAGAGCATCCCCCCACCCTGATCCCACTGCTCCCTCCTTTCTGTGGGGTGGGGACACGGGGAGCACATCCACCCCCCACCCCCCCATCCAGCTGCCTGCAGAGCGGGGCCACCCTGGGGAGCACTCTCCTGATGCTGTCCGTCCTGATCCAAAATTAGCAGCCCATTCACTGGCTCTTAGCTGCATTAGCTCTGCGAGTCTAATAGGGCTTGAAAAAAGCCAAAGAATAAAAGGTCCCTTGTCACTGAAATCAGCAGCTCTGACTCAGAACATGCAGAGGGAGCAGACTTGCTGAATAAGGCAGCTTTGTGAGCCTGGGTGCACTGGTGCTGGGGGTCTCACCCAAGGTCAGCCTGAGAGTCACTGTTGGAGCCTGGAAGGGGCTCTCGGAGCCCATCTCGGGGGCTAAGCTGCTGAGTGAGGAGGATGAAGGTGTGAGCTTCAAGCCCAGCCAAACTGTGGAGCGTTCCCAGCGCTGTGCTGTGTTCCACAGTTAATCACTTCCACCCACGTTACACCTTCCCCCTCCTCTAAATCCTCCCTCGCCTGGTACCGGAGTGAGGGAACAGAGGCAGCACCAGTTTTATGAATCAATCAAAGGCAATGCCTGCTTTTGAGAGCTGCTGATTTAGGGAGCCTTTTGCAAGCATGTGTGCAGGATGATTTCTTATCAGAGCACAGCCCTGGATGAGCCTTGCCAAGAGGAGCTGTTCCAGCTCCCAGCCACATCCTGGGGAAATGGGCTGAGTGGTCTTTTCATCTACAAATAAAACAAACAGGAACAAAGGAGGCAATAATATTGACTTTCATCATTGATATTCCCATTTATCTCAGTAATAATTAGTATTTCCGTGGCTGGAAGGGCAAAGCTCATAATCTCACTGTTCCACGGGAGCCTCCTAATGTCATCACCAACAACAGCCAGGGAGAGTGGGGTGGAGGGCTGGGAATGGAGCAGAAGTGGACATGGAGAGGCAAGAGGCTCCAGAGGGATGCGTGGATGCTGCAGGGAGTGGGGGAGCAGCAGAGCTAGGAGGGTGGCAAAGAGGTGATCTTGGGCATAAGGGCCTGGGTCATGCTGACCTGACTAGCCCCCTGAGCCTGGAGAGCTGTGTAGGCTTGCTGATGGGAGCTGGGGCTTTCAAGGTCCCCATCACCCAGCCCCTGGCTGTCTCCTCCAGCACAGCCAGAACAAGCCCCACTTCTGTCTGCATTTGGGACTGGTTCTTTGTGACGGTGGCCTGGGGATGGAGTGTGTGACTGTGAAGTGCAGTCACAGCACCTTCAGTGCCTTCCCCATAGTGTGACACGGCTCCCCTTTGTCACTGGCACACCAGGCAATATGGGAAACCAGGGCAAGTCTGTCCCCATCTGTCCCCAGGGAGCCTGTGCCATTCAGGCACAAGCTCCCTGCAGCATCCACAGTGCTTGTTATTTGCTGGCACTTCATTAGTCATTTTCTGTCCTCTTTTAAGAACCCTTCACGGTGCTGTCTGCAGGTGGCTTGTTCTGTCAGAGCTTCGTACCAGGCCCAATCCTCCTCTGGGATCTCAGAGGAGGTGGGACACTGATGTTTCTCTCAGCACTGGTGCTGCTGCTCTGCTCCTATGTTGCTGTGGAAGCTTTGGAGCCTACTGCTCCGTGCATCATCCCGATTCAGTCTGGAGATCCATTCCTTACATCTATTTTTTTACCTGTCCCATTAAGTGCGCATCCCAACCCTGCCTGTGAGGGATGGTTTCTGGAATGCAGTGTCCTGAGCATTATCAATTCCACAGGAACTGCTGTCACAGCAGCCGCAGGGACCAGCGAGCAGCAAATGCAAATGCAGGGCGGTGTTTTTATTGGGATTTAAATGAGTTTAAGGCTGTTCAGAATTACAATGTGATTTGAGCCAGGAGGGGCTTATAAAAACTGGTACGAGTTCATATATTATACAGTAAACATGCCAAACCCCATGACTTGAGCTGAGCACCTTCCTCAGCAAGGTGGGGAAAGGAGAAAGCAGCTGCCAGGGCTCAGCCCTGCTGCTCCACTATGTAAATCCCCAGGGGGAAAAAGGGCTGTTTGGGTTGGAAGGAGAGCTAAAAAGCTCATTCACAGAGGCTGCTGTGCAGGGGAGCCTGTCTGTGGTGACAAACCTGAACCCATGGTGCAGTTCTGGCTGGCAGCTGGTCTCTGGCTGGAAGGTAGGGGTACAGGGGAGGCTGATGGATGTGGTTTTGGGCAGGGTTTGCTTCATTCAGCCATTCTTCCCTCTACAGCTGTGCTGGGGGCAGGTGGCAGTGGGTGCTGGCTGTGCTGGAGGATGCTGTGCTGCAGGGAAGCAGCACTGCTGCACCTTCTTCCTCCCTGTGCAATGAACTGTGGCTTCTCTGGGTGCTGGGGCAGGACATGGGGGACCCTTCCTTGGAGTTTCTTATTAGCAGGGAGCTTTCATCAGTTGGTCTAAGATGTGCCAGCTCTGGCTTCCCCATCTCTGGAGGCTTCCTAGCAGCCAGATCTCCTGCCTATTGCATGAATGTTGCTCATGAAGGCTTTAATGGCCACCTCTGGCTGTGCAGAGATGGAGGAGAGAGATGGGTGATGTGGCAGAGCTATACCTGTGTGTACAGGCACCCTCGGTCTGTGACACCTGGGAGTGACACCACAGCAGAGGGACAGATCCCTCTGTCCCCTCCTAATGTCTCAGCCAGGACAGGAACAAAAGGGAAGTTGGAGCTATCAGCTTGGGATGTTGGTTGCCTCGCCTCATTTCGGTGCTTTGCTTTTGATCTCCGAAGGATACAGCTGAATATTTGAATGAGAAATACGTGGTTGTATTGAAATCAGAGACAAAATGCCTTTTGTGCCTCCCTGCATGTTTATTTGCGTAAGAGAGCGTTTAGCTGGAGAAACACGGGAAGGAGCTTGAGGGAGAAGAGTAAAGGAGGAGGGGGGGAGACCATTGGGGAGCTCTCAGTACAATTTCAGGACACTTAAAAGCCTCCTGTCAGTGGTGAGGCAGTGACATCGGAGGCAGCTCAGGCAATTGTCTGAGACAAATTGCTTCATTTGATGGGTTTGTTGGTGTCTCACTGGCTAAGTTTCTGGGTTTTATATAAACACTCACACACACACAAAGCACAGGAGAAATCCAGAAATACACGTGTATGCAGAGATCCGTGTCTGTACCTGTGGTTGCCTCCCGTGAATGACCTTGCAAACATGAAATAATGTCATCAGCTTGCCTGGTGCTTCTGAGCAGCCAGGTGGGTCTTTGCCCTGTAGATGTGGGGAGCGAGGGGGACAGATCACCCCTTGGGGCTCCTGCTGTCAAGCCACCAAGACGCTCGCTCTCGTGCTGAGGAGCTGACAGTGTTTGCTGCAGGAGGGAGCATATCCCCTCCTGCTCAAAAAGAAAGGTTTCCCTCTTCAGGAGGTGCTGACGGAAGAGCCTTGGATGGGTAACATGCTGCTACACCTAGAGAGGGAAAATTGTTGCTGGTGCCTGCAGGAGTGGTGATGGTGGAGATGTGATGGGTAGCAGCCCCAGTGCTTTGTCCTGCTTGGAGGAGAGATGGCCACCTGGAAATACAAAGGCAACCTGATCAGCAGGCCTGCTGGTGGCATTTGGAGAGCAGCAGGGGATTGGCACTCAGCTCCCCCCTCCCTTTGCATCCAAACCAGCCCAGAACCCCCAACTTTGGACAGCTCTGCCCATGCCAGCAGCTCTCTTTGCACCATCCCCATAGTGAGGATGCAGGAGGAGGGCAGCTGGAGCAGCACTGGCCAGGAGGAGATGTGTGCTGCATCCAGCAGCTCAGATCAAAGGGACCTCAACAAGCAACATCCTCCAGAAAGCCTTTAATGCCTAGCCCTGGAGCAGGGAGATTTACTTAAGGGACTCAGTTCCCTTCCTGAACATAAAAAACTGTGTCAACTTGACATTCAGGAAACTTAAATACCTTTTTATTCATTTAACAGGTAAGTTAATTTCAATGTGCTTTTTTTTTATTTGTTGTTGTTATTTTTATATACTTTTTTTATTCCGACTTTGTCCTTACACATTCTTTGAAGCCATTTCATTAGGGGTATTTGTTGCCCTTGCTGATTTTTGAGGATGGGTGAAGGAGGAGGGGTGCCCTGGCTGCATCCTTGTGCCAAAGCTTTTGATATGGCTGGCCACACTGGCTGGTCTCAGCAGATCAAGTCAAGAAGCTGTTGCTTGGTCTTGTTCTAGTGATTGTTGTTGAGAAAAGTGCATCTTCAGCAGCACTAGAAGTTTGACTGTTTTGCTGAATTTTTTCTTTTTGTTTGGGGCAGAAAACAAAAATGTCCCATGTTTTCATTCTGCTGTTCTCTCTACAAAGTGGTTGCTCTCTTCCTTTAGGAAGAAAATTATGGTTGTAAAATTTCTCAACTTTTCTCTTAAGGAAATGGGAAATCCTCAGAAAAGTTCATGTGTAAAGTGAAACACTTGTGCTTCTCTACATTTTTAGATTCACCAACATTTAGCAGTGTGAAGCTAATTCTTAGCGATTTGTCAAAAATACTGAAAAAAATATAATTGCAATAGTAATTACACTGACAGTAATGTGCTTTTTAACAGGCTTAGCTTGTAGCATGGCCAATTTTGGTCTTTTGTTTCTCCTGTTCTACATCTCAGCTGTCTCCTCGTGACTCAGACCGTCCTCCAGGCTTTGGGGGTGCCCATGCAGCCCCCTTGGGCCTTTCTGGGCCCCAGCTCATGGCATCCCCAGTTACTTACCAAAGGGAGTGTGTCATGCTGAAGGCTGCCTAAGGCTGCCCAGGTAGATCAGCTCAAGTTTGAGCCCTGCCTGCCTCCAGCATTGCCCCTTCACGTTGGGGTGCCCTATGCCATCCATAACCCCTAGAACCAGATCCAAGTGATGCTGTCAGGCGTCTCGTGCTCCTTAGCAGGTCACTCTGCCCGTTCCCACCGTGGGGTGCCACCCCACTGCCCAAACCAAGCCTTCCAAGGCCAGGAGCAGTTTGCAGACCCCATTCCCCCTGCCCAGCTCGACCCCTGCTCGCCCTCCCCAGCCCCAGCAAGGAGCGGAGCCCCGGGAAGACGTCGAGAGCTGTGACTGCAGGTTCAGGCATTTATATAAAAGGCTCCATTTTCATTCTCCTGCTTGTCTGCTTCAGTCAAAACACTCTGCCGTAGCTAGCAGGGCTTTGTGTCAGAGCAGACCACACCGAGCTGATGCAGGGGATGCTGTGGTAGGGGCTGCATCTCTGCAGGCCGCAGCGGTCCTCAGCCCCACCGCAGCCCCCGGGGCTGCCTCCACCCTGGGAGCCCGCGGCTCGCCCTCCTGTCAGGCTTGTCTCCCCATGAATTGTAGCTCCCTGGGGGCTCCGTAGCTCCCAGGTTTCAAGCTCCAGCCCCGCTCGGCAGCTCTCGGGTGCCCCTGCCTCCTCCCTGCAGCCCCAGAGGCAGCTCCAGCCCTGCGGGGTGCTGGGAGCAGCGCTTGTTCCTGTTGCTGCTCCCTTTCTGGTCAAGTAGGCACAAGTGTGAGCACATGCACACCCAGGTACTGGGGTGCCTTTGAGGTGTCTGACAGCTGGTGTCTTCATCTTTGTTATTTATGGAATGATAGAATGGTTTGGGTTGGAAGGGACCTTAAAGATCATCCACTTCCAACCCTCCTGCCATGGGCAGGGACAATTCCTGCTAGATCTGGTTTCTCCAAGCCCCATCCAGCCTGGCCTTGAACACTTCCAGGGAGGAGAACAACTTCCCTGGGCAACCTGTGCCCATGTCTCACCACCCTCACAGTAAAGAATTTCCTCCTAACATTTAACCTAAATCTTCCCTTTCCAGGTATTAAACCATCGCCCCTTCTCCTATTGCTACATGACTGTGCAGAAAGTTCTACTGAGTTCTATAAGAACCCCAGTTCTATAAGAAAGTTGTAGGCCTTCTTCAGGTATTGGAAAGCTGGTATGTGATCACAGCCTTACTTAGGGGCTGTAAAGACCATCTGCTTGCCTGTCACTCCATGGGCTTGTTGCGAGGTGTCTGGGGCAGCTGCGTGGCCAGACGTGGCAGGACCATGGTGATGTGGAGGTTTGTGTGCTCAACCCACCAACCAGATGGCCGTAGCCAGGGCAGTATGGCAGCTCGGGAGCCCAGTCCTCTAAAGATGTGATGAGGGGAATGTATAAGGACCTGTGTTTCCTTTCCTCTTCCCCAGTGTACCTTCACCCGTTTCTTGACAGGGCTGATCTCATCTGGACACCCTGTCCTGTTGAGCTGGACCCATTTTGGGGTCATTTGGCTTTCCTTTGCTGTTGTAGCTGCTAGCAGACATTCTCAGCATGGCACAGAGAGGGCAGCATGTGTGTCAAGCCTGGTCTGTGCCCAACTGCTTGGACCTGGTGAGCCTTTGCTACTGTATTTTTCCTCCCTTCTTCTCTCTTTAGAAACCAGTGTTGCATCTCCTTTGGCACTGGGGCTGAGGCAGTGTGGCTGGGAGCTGTGGTGGGGTGGCTGTGGAAATCAGTGGCCTCCCTGGCTGGAAGGTGTGTTTGTCAGGGAGGTGGACTCAAGTGGCTCTGCCCTCCAGCAGCGCTTTTGCTGTGATCAGGGACCATCCCTTGGACAAGGCACCGTGTCTTTGTTCAATATCTACAAATTGCTCATTAGTGAGGGCTCTGCTCCATGAGCGGGGCCTGGCTACAGGAGCAGACAATATGAATCCAGAAACCTCAATGCACCGAGCAATTTTCATCAGAGGTTTTCCTCCCCCCCCCCCCCCCCCCCCCCCTTTTCTTTCTCTCATTTCTCCTCAGCTAGAAAGACATGGAAACAGGTCTCCTGAGCTTTAATTGTGAGCTTGCCACCACCCCTCACTTCTCATTGGTGCGGGCAGAGCAGCTGATGGGGATGTGGGGATGCTGTGCAGCAGCTGAGCTGCAGAACTCTTGCCAGTGCTGGCTGGACCGAGGCAGAGGGCACCAGCCATCTCCTGTCCCATTCCCCTGAAATGCCACTTTGCTTTTAAATGCACTGGTAGCTTAAAATAAGAATAAACTGCTCCAGGGCTTCTTAAAGCGTGGCATTAAATATGGTTCTGGTCTCTAGGCAGAGTCTGACTCTTCAATTCCAAATCTGCTCAGCCAAGCGAAATATTGCAGGGGGCGAAAGAAATCAATATTTCTCAGGCCCGGCGTGGAGAGGAAATTGTCCACATGTGGCTGCAGGTGTGCAGATGTGCACAGCTAAGTGCACAAGGCTGGGGTGGGAGCGTGGGAGTGGCACGTGCAAGCGGAGCAGACAGGAGCATCCCTGAGAGGGGGACGTGGCGGGTGTGATGCTGGAGAGGGGTGTGCTGTGCCAGGAGATGGGGGGGGGGAGGAAGGCTGTCACACTGGGGTTTTTTTCTGGGGAACACATCTGGGTTTCTCTCCACATGGTTCCCAGCACAGTCTTTCCAAGAAGGAAACACGGCTTTCCCTGATCTGTGGCATGTAACTGAGTGGGCAGCAAGAGGCTGGGAGCTTGTGCCAGCAGGGGTGTGCAGTGACTGTCCTGGGTTTGGGCACCTGCTCCATGGAGCTGAGCTTCACAGGAGACAGGAGCAATGGGGGTTTCTGGCTGAGCAAAGGACTTTCCCCCATGACCTGCAGGGATGGCAGCAGTTCAGGTAATGTCTGGGGTGCCCCCAGGCTCGCTGGTGGTTGTGTGTGTGTAATCCATCCTGTGGAGGTGTTTCAGTGGCCTAAAGACCTCTGTAGATACACCATGTGCTGCCTTGCATGGCCTTTGGCAGTGGACCATAGTGCCAGGTGCTATGGACACAGCTGTCCTTGTCCAAGGACAGCCTCTTGCCCACGGGACATGGGCTGGGTGAGGAATAGCCCCTGGTAACTGCTCAGGGAACATTGCTGACAGCTCCTGTCCTTTCCTGCAAAAAAGGGCTGGAGCTATAGCAAGAGGCTATAGTTCAGGGGAAGATGAAACTGATTTTGCCAGGTTCTCCAGGTGGTTTCTGTCCAGCCCCTTTCTCCCCACTGTCACTGCCTTGAAGAGTCCTGATGTTCCCCCTCTCTGCTGCTGTGTGTCCTGTAGCCATGTTGGGATGAGGAGCAGAGGAGGATCTCCATCTGCAGCAGAGAGGAGGACAAAGGTTATTGACCTGCTCTGGCATCTGACCAAACCACAGACACTCACACCTCCCAAAAAGCCTCTTGGATAGCTTAATTTCTTAATTGCTGTCTGTGATCAGGATGTCAGCTCTGGCTCTCCTCCAAGGTATGTCACTTCCAGCAGTCCTAGGCTCTCTACCACCTTGCTCAGTCACTATTTTCAGTGCACCTCTTGACCAGCTGAACAATCTCTTGTCTCCATGCAGGCCAGCTCTGCAGCCCCTGAGGGCATCATGACAAATATTGAGGGAGCTCAAAATGTTAGGGGAGCGCCAGTTCAAGGCCCCAGCTCCAATGCTGGTTTGTGCCTTGGCCAAAAAGCCAAGAGTTGGAGCTGGACTGCATGTTTCAAGGTCCCAGGTGGAGTCTAACGCAGCACCTGGATAAGTTCCTCAGATATGTGGTGCTGGGCTCAGGATGGAGAGCTGGAGAGCAGACGTGGTAGGGTGCATGGACCCAAAGGAGCACTGTGGGGTGTAGAACTGGGCTGATGGGGATTCCCAGCAGCTCCCACCATCCAGAGAAGTCCGTGCCATCAACACATGGAGCTGGAGCTTATGAGCTGTAGCTCAGTCAGGCTCTGTATCTCAATAAGCAGCACTCCAAGCACATCACAGACCTAAAAATAAATATTTGAAGAGGAAATAGTACTCTGTCTTCTTGTCTCTCCTCCTTCCCTCTCTTTCTTTCTCTCCCCCTTCTCCTGTCTTTACATCTGACTGAACACGAGAGTTTGTTGTTCAAGGGGGTTTGTTTTCTTGTATTTTTTCTCTTTTTCTCTGCTCTCCCAATGAGGAAGCTACAGGAACTGCACTATTAACAATTCAGAGCCATACAGCAGCAGGGGCTGTCTTCATGCCAAGTTTGTCCATGCCCAGGTTGCTGGGTGCTTGTTTTTCTTTTATGTTGCTTAGTTTGCTTGCTCTGATAAAACACAGATAGCCTGCTGGTTCTTCTGCAGGGAGCAGGAATATGGTGGGATCAAGCTGTCTGTAAGTGTGGTTCAGTCCAACCTTACAGTAATTTTTCCTCATTCTTTGTAGATTTGGCTTTGTGCAGGGTAGGTCAGTGGTGCCATGAATAATCCTGCTCCTCGTCCCTGTTGGCCTTGATGGGAAAAATTAAACCTGGGCCAGGAGGAGGCCCCTGGCCTTGTGCCCTTCTGGAAGGAGAGGAGTAAGGGGACTGTTAGGCTGCAGATGGATGTGTAGGTCAGGACTTGTGGCACTATGGTACTACAAGTCAGAGAGAAAGTAGGCTCCTGAGGCAGTGGATTTTCACACAGGAGTGGCAAAATCAGCCTCTTGCCTGCCACTGGCTGTGAGATGGGTAACCAAAGAGAGGGGAACCCTGTACAAAAGTGGTGGATGCACCATAGAAGTTGGGACGGGGCTGTTGGTGTTTGGAAATGGATCCTCTTGCCTGGCTGACTGTGGGGAGTGCTGCTGCCAGAAGCAGGGATGTTGGGAGCTATGGAGGAGAGCAGGGAGAGCAAGGTGGAATAACTCCTTACCGGCAGAGGCCACTAACCCACCCATTGCCAGGACACAGGGTTGGGGGCCACTTTTAGAGGCCAAGGGACATGAAATCACAGAAGGGGCATAAGGGATGTGCAAAGAAGAGACCATACCTCCAGAGGCATGTGGCCTCCCCAAACTCCTCCTGTTTGTATGGTCTCCCCCTCTGCCTTTAAGGAGCTGTGGGCTGGGAAAGGAGCACTGGCATCATCTAGAGCCCTCCTCCAAGTGTGAAGAGAGGCGTTGGGGAAATCAAATGTAAAAGTAGAAGTGAAGGGTGGTAGTGAGAAGGGAACAGAGAAGAGAAGGGAAGGAAAAGACTCCAAAGAGGAAGTGGGACTGAATAAATGCAGAGGTGTTTAAGGATATCTGAGGCGTCACAGGCAAGGGAAGATAGTCTCTGGAAGATGCAACTTAGAGAGAGGTCTTCTCAGTCAGGCTGCAAATGTTTGCTAAGCTTCTCTGCTATATTAAGCAGCCTCCCTGCTCTTTGGAGAGTTCTCCACGCAGATGGCGGAGGAGCAGCTTGCCAAATGGTGGATGCCATGCTGCGTTGGAGGGGGTGCCCAGTGTTCAGGGAGAGAAGTTTAATGTCAGCTTCACCCTTTCAGCAGTGAAGCCAAACGGTTTGCTTTGCTGCCCAGTGGATGGGGTGGCCAGATGGCTAAATATTTGCTTGTAAATTAGCAATGGGAAACATGAGATGTAAAGCCCTAAACTGAAGAAAGTCAGAGCCCGGATTGGACTCATCCTCTCGCAGAGGATGGTCTCTGCTGAGCTGGGTTGGGTGGAACCATTACTGGAGCAGCACAAGGAGATCTCATAGCAAATGAACATGGGCATTATGCTGCCATCTCTCCCCTCTTCACTGGCACAGTCGCGGGCCATTACTCAAGCATGTGCAGCCTCTGGCTGTGTTTACTTTAAAGCAATATGCAAAGAATTATAGCTTTTCTCTCTAGGAAAAAAAAAAATGCTGCTTGTTCTGTGTCTGTGCAGTATCTCCCTGAATGGGTTATGACTGGAATGAAATTTCCAGGCACTAATGCAATATAAGTACTCAGCATTTTTGTGTGTGTGTGTGGGGACAGGCAACGTGCCGACCCTGCGCTGTGCAGCTCTGAGCAGCATCCCGTACAGTCCTGCCCTCCTGGAGCCTGAGCTTGCTTGTGAGATGGCTTCATGCATCCCTTGGGGTGTCTTTGCATCACACCCTATCTGAGGCAGAAGGTGGGGAGAGCCCGAGACATGCTAAAATATTCGGGGGCTGGTGGGGGACCACAGAGATGTTCAGAGAGAATCTCAGCAAGGTAGTGTTAATGCTCCCTCCTGTGAGTACTCCCAAATCATGGGGCTGCCCAGCTCCCTGCACACCTTCACTCCAGAGGCATAAAGGGTTCTTTTAATAATAAGTAAATATTAATTTTTTTTTTTACTTCCTTTTTATTCACTGCAGGGAGTCAGAGCCTTGTCTTTTCCCATTCTCCAGTATCTCTGGGCCCCCTCCTCTCCCCTTGGTTCTAATGAGAGCCAAGC
The DNA here is from genome assembly GCA_023637945.1 of Phaethornis superciliosus. Taxonomy (NCBI): domain Eukaryota; kingdom Metazoa; phylum Chordata; class Aves; order Apodiformes; family Trochilidae; genus Phaethornis; species Phaethornis superciliosus. Next base: position 18,405,829 of record JAJQWJ010000012.1, read on the forward strand.
TTCCCGCATCTTAACTTGACTCCAGGGGCTGCGGCTTTGAGAAGTTCTACCTCTGTAATACTTGCAATAAAATCGTAAGAGCTGGCTCCGCTGCTGTAAAACTTTTATTGCTGTGTGAAGAACTGTGAATCCTCCCTCCCTTCTCCTTGTCCCTGTGGCTCCCTGGCTCTCACTCCACTCTCTGGAGCTCTGAGCCTTTATTCCAGGCAGCACAGGGAACATCCCATTTCCCTCTGCTCCTCCTCCCCTTCATCTTACCCCTGTCCTGCTTCCCTGGGCTGCTTTATCACCCCTCTTCCCTCATCTGACCCCTCCATGCCCCACTGGTAGCTCTTCTCCTGGTCCCCCATCCTCCTCTTTGCCGATGCCGTGCGGCTGCTGGGCTGCACTTCAGCTCTCCCTTTGCAGCATGATGGAAATGAGAAGAGCTGTAACAGTGTGGTTAGGGAGTTTGTTACGTGCCTTCTGCCTTCCATGGCGACTCTGAGCATCTCCTGCCTCCCACCCCAACACCCCTGCAGTATTTATAGAGCACGGCAGCGTTATCCAGGGGGGTGGGGGATGGGGAGTGGAGATCGTGCGCGATGATTTTCTATAAATACAAATGCTCTGTAATTATTCTTAGAACTATTTAGCCCAATCCAAAGGTAGATTAAATAATGAATGGCTGTGTGATTTGCCTGTCGACATCCACAAACGGAAAGAGACGTCTCTGGATACGGATCTCGAGGTTTCCCCAGTGGAGAAGTTGGGAGGAGAGCAGGGAGGGACTCAGGCCCCAAGCATCTGTATTGCTGTAAATGCCTCTTTCATAGAATCATCATGATTGAAAAGGACCTTTAAGATCATCAAGTCAGGCTGTCAGTCCTACACTGACCATAACCACTAAATCATCTCCCAGAAGAGCCGTGTCTACCTGTTTTTTTTTTAATAGCCCCAGGGATGGCAACTCCACCACCTCCCTGGGCAACATCTTCCAGTGCTTCACCACTCTTTTGATTTCATGGAATCATAGAATGTCAGGGGTTGGAAGGGACCTCTGTAGATCATTGAGTCCAACCTCCCTGCCAGAGCAGGACCAAAACTCGGGCAGGTCACTCAGAAATGCATCCAGATGGGTCTTGAAAGTCTCCAGAGAAGGAGACTCCACAACCTCTCTGGGGAACGTGTTCCAGGGCTCTGTAACCCTTACAGTAAAGAAATTCTTCCTCATGTTGAGGTGGAACTTCCTGTGCTCTGTCTTGAATTCATTGCCCCTTGTCCTATCACAGGGCCCGGGTGAAAAGAGGTTGTCCCTTCCTTCTTGACACCCAGCCCACATGTTTTATACACATCAGTTAGATACCTTCTCAGTCTCACAGGGGTTGAGGCCCAATGGGTGGTCTCTGCTCCCTCGTGGGACCTCAGGACAGGATGGCTAGGTTGTCCAGGAGACACCATGCCAGAGGATGGACGAGGGATCGGCACATACAGAGACCAATTTGTGTTCCTGGTTATCCAGTCCCATGCATGTTTCATTCCATGTTCACTGCACCTTGGGAGGAGCAGGAGGTCATTTCAGGCTAGGCTGCTGATGGAGAGCATTGGAAGGTGTATGATAAGGCTTACCAAAGCCTTTTGGCCCCTTGTTTGATTTGGTAATTGTTTTTCTCTGAGGCTTTGTCTGCCCTGTTGTGTTTCCCTTCCCCCTGCTCTCTCCCAAGCCCTCTCTCTGGCCCTCAGCAGAACCCTTTAAGGATTCTGCCCTCTGTCCCAGCTGTGCTCCTGCCCTACGAGAAAGGAGGAAGAAAGCTTTAGCAAGAGGAGCACAGGGACAGTTCCCTGGTGGGACTTTGCTGAGGACAGATGTCCCAGCATCCTGGAGGGGCAAGCATGCCATACACAGCAAGGGGGGACTGACACTCCTGGGAAGAGAGGTGGCATTTCAAGGAGAGGATAAAGATGTGGCAAGCCCTAAGCACTGTGTGTGCCCCAGGGAGTGGGACACAAGGTTGATGTCACTGCTGCTTTTAACACAGGAACCCCTCTCTCTTCTCCTTAACCCTCTGCCCAAGTGCTGGGGAGCCCCATAAGCACTTTCAGGCAAGGTCTCAGCCTTTCCCTGGCTTTGTGTCACACCACAGGCTGCTCCCCCCACTCCAGGGACAGCAGCACTGGGACTGGTGAGGGAAGTAGAGCTGGGAAGAAGGGCTCCATCACAGTAACTAATAACTGTGTGCTGACAAATTGAATTATACCTTTTCCAGTTGCCTGCACTATTGATCAGAGAAAAGGTTTGTGTTTTTGTTAGGCTTTTTTTTTTTCTTTTTCTTTTTCTTTTTTTCCTTTTAAGTTACAGTTGCAGTGTCCTGGGGGCTTATAATGAACTAAATAAGGTCAGGTTATCAGAAGAGTCAAATATGCTCTGGCAGAAGAAGCGTGGGCTTTTCCTGGGGACTGTGGAAGTGGAGAGGAAAGCAGTGGTGGGAGCAGCAGTGCTCCTGCTCCTCACCACCCTGGTGCATGGGAGCATCCTTTGGCTGCCTCCCCTTCCTGAGGAGGGCAGTGCTGAAACAGAGGGTGGACTTGCAAGGTCCAGAGCACTGCTGAAGGATGAGCAGTGCCTGAGTGAAGGCAGTTGTGGCCAGCAGGTCCAGGGAAGTGATTCTGCCTCTGTACTCAGCCCTGGTGAGGCCACACCTCGAGTCCTGTGTCCAGTTCTGGGCCCCTCAGTTCAGGAAGGAGATTGAGGTCCTGGAGCAGGTCCAGAGAAGAGCAAGGAGGCTGTGAAGGGATCCAGCACAAGTCCTGTGAGGAGAGGCTGAGGGAGCTGGGGGTGTTCAGCCTGGAGAAGAGGAGGCTCAGGGGAGACCTCATCACTCTCTACAACTCCCTGAAAGGAGGCTGGAGCCAGGGGGGGTTTGGGCTCTTTTCCCAGGCAACTTTCAACAAGACAAGAGGGCATGGACTTAAGTTGTGCCAGGTGAAGTTTAGGTTGGATATTAGAAAGAATTTCTTCACGGAGAGGGTGATCAGACATTGGAATGGGCTGCCCAGGGAAGTAGTGGATTCTCTATCCCTGGAGATATTTAAAAAGAAACTGGATGTGGCACTCAGTGCCATGGGCTGGGAACCACAGCGGCAGTGGTCAAGGGTTGGACTTGATGATCTCTGAGGTCCCTTCCAACCCAGCTGATTCTATGATTCTGTGATTCTATGAAGGCAGACCAGGCAGGAGGGCTGCTTGGCAATGGGGTGATGCAGGCAGGCTATCTGAGGGAGGGCGATGCAAATGTGGTCGTGCTCAGCCTGACCCTGAGCTGGGTGGCAGGAACTGTGGGGGAGCAGGGGTTCCCCAGGATTTCTCTACCACCTGTCCCAGTTCCTACCAAACTGGGCTGCTCGAGTGCCTCCCACCCTGGCCAAGCTGCTGAGGTGGGCAGGAGCTGCACGCTGAGGTGCAAGGCAGCCAGGATTTGGCCAGGCACAGCATTTACCCAGCAGCTCTCTGTGGGGTCCCTGCCTGGGGAAGTTGATGGTGTTTGGTTCTTTGCTCCAGTGCCAGGATCCCGCTGTGAACTCAATTAAAGCTGTGTTGGGGAAGAGGGAATAAATTACCCAGATGAAAAGGATGAGTTAAAAAAAAAAAACCAACAAAAAACCACCAAAAACGTGTGCAGAAAAATGCCAGCCCACCTTTGAAAGGCTTTATCGAACTCGGACATGTGTCACCTTGTCAGCAGTGCAGCTGCAGGGAAGGGGGCACTCCCTGGTGTCCCTCTCCGTGTCCCCACTCCTGGGTTGGATCCAGGGAAGAAGCAAGGCAGGGCTGTTGCAGGAGAAGCAGAGGGTTGAAGTACCTGACAGCATCAGAGTCAGAAGGAAGGTGAGGGGTTGGAAAACCACCCTGGAGCTGTGTGCAGGGAAAGGTTTGCAGTGGTGGCCATGTCCCCTGAGAGGGGACAGCTGCAGGTTCAGCCAGTGGCTCATTCTTGTGGCACATTCTTTGTCCAATTCCCAGCCACCTGCCCTGCTTGCCCCCAGCCCTAGGAGTCCCCATGCTGTGGTTTGAGTTACTCTCTCACATTGCTAGAAGAGCCCAGCAGCTCCAGGTAAAAGCTCATTTTGCTGATCAGAGCCATAAATATAAAGGATGCAGCTGCCATAGGGAGCAAACTCTACTGCCATCATCCCTGCTGCCCAGCTACTGATCAGTCAGGGCTGGCAGGTGAAGCTTTTCATGGTGAAAAATCACTTTGAGAGGCCAGGACTAGTGCAGGCTGGCTCAGGCTTCATGGCTGGACAGATCTGCTCCTCCAAAAGGGGAATCCAAGGGCAATGTAATGCAGTGGCCAACATTACACAACTTTTACAACAGAGTGGCCAACTCTGCAGCCCTGGGGCCTTGCTCAGAGGTGTGACCTGGGGGAAAATCCTCTATGAGCAGTAGGAGCTGGGACATTCACATCTTGGTTCTGTGTAGCTCTGTTTACAAAGGAAGATAGAAATTTCCACTGCCCTGGGGTGGATCTGGACAGCCTCCAGAGCTGTCTGTGTGCTGGCACAGCTGCCATGCTCCACACAGCAGGTTTTCCCACTTTGCACAAAAGTCCTGTCCCTGGTGACCCAGAAACCCCAGGCTTTGGAAGCAAAGGCTCTGCCAGGGCCAGTCCCCAGCTTGTCCATGTCCCCACTGCCTCTGTGTTGAACCCTGCTTCTTTCCTGGATCTCTCTCTACAAAAGTCACTGCTCACAGGCCAACGAGGTTGCAAGGACCAACAAACTCCATACTGTCATCATCTGTCTTGGCATATTGAGTCTTGGTGGAGAAAGAGAGGTTCATCTCCTGTACTTCTCTCTCTCTTGCTCCTCTGTGCATGACTTTCTGTGCCACCCTCCCTGCACCACTGCCCTGGAGCCAGAGCACTGGTTCCTGGTTCAGAGCTCTGGGTGAGGTGCTGTGCACACTTTTTCCATTGTGCCACCCGGAAGGTCAAGTGCTGGTCCCTCGGCAGGACTCTGTTGTCCAGCACCTTACCTTGGTTGCTCTACACCCAGCCCTGAAGGCCAGGGTTGTGGCAGGAGAGCTGGCTCCCACCCTGCTTGCTATCCCCTCTGTTCTGCTGAGGTGGGAGCAGCAGCCAGGGGACACACATCTCTGCTCTCAAGTGCAACCTTCCTCCTCCCTCTCTGCCCTGATTGAGAGTCTGGCCACATCTGATGCTGGATTAACATTCCCAGCACAGCACCACTCCATCACCATTTCTATTAAACTCATTTGCTATCTAAAGGAATTCATTTTCCACTTTGTTTGCCCATGATAAAAAAAAAAACAACCAAAAAAACCCCAAAAAACCACCAAAAAACCTCTGAGATGAGGACCCTGTGGTTGAGAGAGAGAGGGTGTCCATCACCTCCTTTGGGCCATGATCTGGGAGGAGGGAGCACATTCCCACCATCCATGCAACAAGCTGCCCCTCTCTGTAGGCTTCCACCATGCTCCTGGAAGCAGGAGCTGCCCCTTGCCAGCCCCTCCAGGCACCAGGGATAGAGCTTGCTTGCTTGTTTAAGCAAATTAGATTGTTTCACTCCAGGGTGAAGCTTTGCAAAATCAAATCTGTAGAGTTCAGGAAACTCACTTCCTTCTAAAAAATCAGGTTTCCTTGGAGTCTACAGCAAGCCCAGGGAAATTGAAGACAAAATGGGTTCTCTCTGCTCACTCCCCCCTGTGCCTGATGTGTCATGTCCTTTGGTCAGTCGCTTTGCTGCAGGGTTGGGAGCTGGATTCCTGCCCCGGCCAGGGTTCAGGGCCTGTGTGGGTCCTTGGGTGCATGAGGGAAGGGGAAAACAGGGATGCAGGAGGATAAGAGTGTGTGTGTGTGCAGGCATGTGAGCAAATCCCCATCTGTGTCCCCCTTGGGGTCCCTGTAGCTCCTGTTGACATCCCCCTTCCCTCCTCCTGGCTCCTCCCCCCGAGCCTTCCCCCATGGGCACCTCCTGATGGAAAAAGGAGTGGGATGCTCTGCGGCCCTCTGTGCTGCTGCCTTCAAGGTCGGAGGCTGCTGGTAATTGATCTACAGTCTTGCTATAAATCTCATGCCAAGGGGAGCCTTCCCCGCTGGCTCTCGACAGCAGCATCCATCCTGCATGGCTCAGCCAGCCCGGCCACCAGCAAGGGGGGGGCTTTAATAATCCCTCCCTGCCTCAGCCCAACAGCACTGGGGACTGCAACTGGCCTTTCTGCCTTCCTGCTCTGCTCTGTGCTGCTTGTGGGTACATTTAGGGGCAGTTCCTCCTGGGATCTGCTAACCCCAGCTGTGGGCTGCAGCCAGAGGGCAGGAGAGCATGGGTGACCAACATGGGGTGCAGCTGTGGGGGCCAAGTGGTTGATCCAAGTGGGTTTGGGGTCTCCACTGTGGTCTTGGATGCCCCACAGGAGCCAGCATTTAGCAGATGGGAAATCTGTCTCCAAGGCAGGCAGAGAAGCAGTTGGTATCCCTGGGGGTTACCTGTTGGTATCCCCGAGGAGCCTGTGGAGCCACGTGTTAGGGCGGGAGAAGAAGGGAATTTGATGGTGGCCAACAGCTGTGGTGCATTGGGGTGCAGTCCCACGGCCAACCTGCTCACCCAGTGTCCAATGGGTCCCAGATGTGAACAGCTGGATGCCAGGATGGGCCCTGGCTGTGATTCCTCTGCCTGATGGACAGCCACAGTCAGAGCAATCGTGCCTGTTGTTGTCAGCACGCGAGCTTACCGGGTGTAGCTCACAAATTGAAATGGAGCCCCTGCAAGACGGACAGCCCTTCGTAAATACAAAATGTTTCCCTTCATAATCATCATCTGCAAATAACCAGCAGCTCCCTCAATGATCGTGGCAGCTTTCAGCCCCGAAGCAGGTGCTGACTTCAAGCTCTCCTCACTTGCACTCTGAGCTGAGCTCTGCCTTCCAGGTCCCTTCCATGGGGTGGGTGCTGCCTCCCTGCCCCCACTGGCCACCCCCTCCCCACAGAGCACAGAGGGATCCTGCTCCAGCTGGAAAAGAGATGGTTTCCCTCCTGGAAAACCTTTCTCTGAGCTGCTGGTATTAATGGAGAAGAGAACAAATCAAAGGAGTTTAACCCCACCTGTTACCTGTGATTGGGGCTGCAAAGCCTGCTAATGAGCTAGCTCAGGTTGCGCTAATTACTCAAACCCTGGCAGGCCAGATGAGAGCACCGGGATTTAACTAACACTCAACCCCTGGTTGCTCGTGCTAATTTCCCCTGTTTCCAGCAGCTGTCAGAAAGTCAACATCTGAATAGTGAGGGTCAGGATGCAGAGAAACCTCTGTGCAGCAGGGCTGATAATCTCCCCTGTGTGGCAGGGGAGGAACTGTGCAGCCCACCCACACGAGGGACCCAAGCCCACGCTGCTGGGCTCTTTTGGCACTCGTGTCCAGTGCCTTGGAGCCCTTTTTTGAGTCAGCAGCCTCCCCCGATGCCCTCATCCCTGGAAGCACCAAGATGGATGGATGCAGGGAGATCCCAGCATCCCTGTTGACATCCCCCTTCCCTCCTCCTGGCTCTGGGAACCATGGTAGTGGATCTTGTGTTGGACTCGATGATCTCAGAGGTCCTTTCCAATCTGGCAGATTCTGTGAGATCAAAACCCTCCCTGCAACCAGTCAGGATGAGCTCCCCTCCTCCAATTCCTCCTTTCCTCCCTATTTTCTCTGATTCATCATCAAGCCTCCTCCTTTCCCTCTCTCACCTGGCTCTGGTGGCTCAACCCAGGGCCCATCCCTCCACCAGGAGCTGGCAGTGCCTGCACCATTCCTGTGCCACCAGCACCTCAGCCCTGCCTGGATGGATGCAGGGAGATCCCAGCCCTGTGCAAGGGGCCAGAGCAGGCAGAAACCAAGGAGGAGTTGAGGTGGTGGGGAGGCTCCTTCACCAGGAGCACAGCTCGCATTCCTCTGAGTCTTTTGACCATGGTGTTTCTCCTGCCTGCCAACCTGCTGGCTCCCAAGGCCTTGGGGATGCAGGAGCCAGGGCCACTCCCAGAGTTTGCCCCGTGGTTGCTATGGTGACATCGCCATTTCTTACCTCGCCAGGGGAAAAAGAAAGCCTCCAAACATTTAATTCTGCAGCCCACCTGGGAGCCTTTTAAATTCCCCATTCGGTGTTTGACATGTAATAATTTTTCTGCTTTTAAGATTATCCTAAAATGCTCATTCTCTTTCTCACTCTCGAAAGCTCAGTAGTGGAACCTCAGAAAGAAATCAGCATAAAAAATACCAATAGGAGTTTCAAATGCCGATTTGTCACCGGGGAAGAGGCAGTGGCAGGCACCAGGGAAGGGGAAGCAGCATCAGGAGGCAGGGCTGAGGTGCTGGTGGCACAGGAATGGTGCAGGCACTGCCAGCTCCTGGTGGAGGGATGGGCCCTGGGTTGAGCCACCAGAGCCAGGTGAGAAAGGGAAAGGAGGAGGCTTGATGATGAATCAGAGAAAATAGGGAGGAAAGGAGAAATTGGAGGAGGGGAGCTCATCCTGACTGGTTGCAGGGAGGGTTTTGATCTCACAGAATCTGCCAGATTGGAAAGGACCTCTGAGATCATCGAGTCCAACACAAGATCCACTACCATGGTTCCCAGACCATGGCACTGAGTGCCACATTCAGTCTCTTCTTAGAAACTGCCAGGGATGGAGAATCCACCAGCTCCCTGGGCAGCCCATTCCAATGCCTGATCACCCTCTCTGTAAAGAATTTTTTCCTAATATCTAATATCCTTATATATCTATTATCCTTCCTATTATCCTACTATCTAACCTAAACCTTCCCTGGCAGAAGGAAGCGGGCAGAGCTTCAGATCATGCCCTCTTGTCCTACTGATAGCTGCACTATACTGATAGCTACTGATCTGCTGCCCCATATTTACAGTGATTCCATTGCTCAGGAGAAGAGACTCATCAGTGCTGTAGGCATCAGTGGAAAAATCAAAATAAGATAAAACCTCCCTAAAGAAACTGAATTAAGACTCGGCTCAATTCCCTGACTCTGCCTTGGGCTCCCCAGGTGACCTGGGCTCCCCCATCCCTCTGTGGCTTTCCCTGATGGTGCAGGGGAGCAGAGCTCAGCTCTGCATCATGTATGAATAAATATAGTCAAAACTGTCAGGCGCCGGGTGCTGCAGTGACAAGAGGCACTTGGGTACCAGCAGTGGGACACCATCATATGGCTGTTTATGCTTGGGTATCTGCACACCTTACCAAGCAGATGGTCTGCTCTAGAGCACTGGGATCCAACAAGCCTGTGGAGCAATTTAATATCCAGAAATAATTTATTATGGCTTTCTCCCGAGTACATTGGTTTGATTTTTTTTTTTTTTTTTTTTCTGGTCAGCCATAGAATAATTTAATCCTGCCTTCTGTGTGAAGGTCTATTTTGAGCCTTGCCACCTGCAGAGTGTTTTAATCCCACAACTCACAAAGTAATTCAATCCTCTCCCTTGGTGAGTAATTTAATCCTTTATTTCCAGGGTAATTTAATCTCCTCCCTGGGGAATAATGGAAGAACTTGATCCTCCATTTCCAGAGTAATGTGATCCTCTACCTGAGAAGCTCAATACTTTAAACCAGCCACCTGTGAAGCTGCACACATGCGTGCCTGCAGGCACTGCCATCCCTGCAAAACCATCCCTGCCAGGAGGATTTGGCTCTTTGCCGAGTAAATCCATCCCCTTACTGGCTGGGGTAATCCAGGCAGGTTCAGAGTGGGCAAAACCATGCAGCACTGCCTAACCTTGGGGCTTTTGAGCCTGGCTGTGTGTGATTGCTTCGTTTAAATTTCGCTTCAACCGTTTAATCCATTTGCTCGTGAATTAGTTTTAATCTGGTGGGTGCCATGGTTGTTAAAGCAGAGAAGCTTTCCTTTCCCTCCTCCATGGGCCTGCTGGTGTGAGGGAGGTGTCCTGCAGTGTCCAGGGCAGCTCAGTTCTACTTATACAGAGCTACAAATACATGTATAGATGAAAATATAGGTGTAAATATGAGGACTGTCTTCCTTTTTCTCTGAAAGGGCAGTGCTGCAACCCCTCACTTCCAGCAGGACTTGCTGATGGGGAACCAGCTATCAAAACAGTTGAACCCTGGGTGCCACACAGGGTGGCACTGTCCTGGGCATCCACAGACAAGGTCCCAGCCTCCAAGTCTCTTGCTGAGGAGCTGGGAGGATGGGGGGGTCACAGAGGCCCCTGTCCTGTCATGGCATCCAGAATGCCTGCATTGCCTCTGTCCATACTGTCACCCTCTGATGGGGCCTCTGGATGTGTCACACAACTTCTCCCAGCACAGAAATCCATCTTGAAAGCAAGAGAGACTCCCTGTCGGGCTGCATGAAAGAGAGATTCGCAGTGGGAGTCTGGCTGTTTTACACCTTTCCCCCCTCATTTCTGCTAGAGCAAAGGCTCACGGTTAACAGGAGAAAAAGTGTTTCCTTAGCTGAGACACCAAAAGAGAGAGAGAAACACCCATAATGCTAGTGTCTGTTTCCATGCAGAGGAGGATCTGTGGAGTATTCAGAACAGAAATATTTCCCTGCCCCTCTGAAGGGCGCAGCAGCTCGTACTCAGGAGAGGGATTAGCACACTGAAAAGGAAATAACACCCTGAAAAAACCCTGTGGAAGAGGAGAAAGAGGGAGAGGTGAGGCAGTGGGGCAGGAAGAGAGACTTGGCAAACAGGGAGAAGCCCTGAAGGACCACTCTGGCCCTCAGTTCCAGTTGTTGAAGCATGGAGGGGAAGATGCCCCAGCACAGCAAGGCAGGGGATGGGGTCAGAGTTCTCCCCACCACCCTGGGAAGACCCCGATCCTGGCAGCTCTGCCCACCCCCTGTGGGACCCTTTCACCCTGCATCACCCATCACATCACCAGGGAAAAGTTAGAAGGCTGAGGCAGTAATTATAAATATTGTTTAATCCCACTGTCATGTTAGGGCTTAAGCCTTTCAGAAGCCACAGAAGAGAGGAGTGGTTGGAGGAGCAGAGCCAGTTTGGCTCAGTCCCTGTATGCAGCTCCCATCTGCACAGTGTTGGCAATAACTCCTGGTTCCCCACAACCTGCTGCAGCCCCCTGGGACCACCCCAACACCCACAGCAACTCTTGGCAGCCTCAGGCTGGGACTGTGATGGGCTGAGAGGTGCCAGAAGTGCCAGTTATATTTGTATCTTTCCTAGAGACAGAGAATTCAGACAAAAGTCCTTGCTTAGGCTGAACAGAAATGATTGCTATTTCCACTGCATGCTTTCCATGCCCCAGTCCCTCCTGGGACTGTTAAAATACTGCTTTTAAAACTCTGCTTTATACAAAAGTCTGTCCTGGATATGTCATCTCACATTCTAACGTGATATATTAGACAAATAATTCTTTATGTGCAAAGCATTCCCGAGTACCTCCAGGCCACAGGGAAGAGAGAGGCCTGAATATCTTTCAAAATCGCGTTCTAAATGTCTCCATTTCAAAAATCTTGTTTGCAATTTCTGCTCCATGCCACATCTCTTGCCCAAAACTCAGCTCCCTCGGCAGTTTCTGGGTCAGGCTGAATGCCCGGCCAGGCTTTGTGCCTGGTTTGGGTGGCCATTCCCAACTCTTTGGCCAGGGAAGTGGTGGGTTCTGCTGGCTACCATGTGTCTCCCAGACATTGTAGTCTTGTATGGGGGTAGTGGGAGGGAGCAGGAGAGAAATACCACCCTTTCCTCCTTGAAATGTGAGCTGCCCTGTTATAACTAATGTCGGTGCTTGCTCACCTCTCTTCCCCTCTAATGAGCTGGGCTTTGCTCTCCCCTGTCACATCCAAATGCACATTGTGGGTAATTGATGGACAGGACCTGGCCTCTGAAAGCTATCAACATAGTAACTGTGAAATCACACGTCCAAATATGTTTATCTTCTCAGCTTTTTGGGCCCCAGTGCTCCTCGGACATGGATTTCCGTACTTCAAGAAGGAGAGCAAATTTCCTTCAAAATGTCAGCACGGAGAGATAAAAGGGAAGACAGAGGAGCTGCTGAAACTTTGCATTTATGGCAAAGCAGGATAGCTTGGCTCAGAGGGAAGAAAGTAGAGCTCAGTCATAGCTGAACATTATTTTGGGGTAGGGGAGTGGTGCCTTGTGGGGGGGTCTGCATGATGCAGCAGTGAGGTGAGGGGGCTGGTGCCATCCCTGGATGCTGCTGTGATGGGTATATATCCCACAGTGGCCTTCAGACAGTGCTGGGTGTGCTCTTCTCAGTTTGTTCTCCCCAGAGGGAGTACATCTCAGCAGGTTGGAGCCTGGTCCTCTTCTGCTGTGAGCTGAGCCCCCAGAGTTCAGCGTGGCTGGGTCTCTGGGGTCATCCCACAGCATCCATGCCAGCACTGGGGAAGGTCTCCATGCATCCTGTGTTGCTGCTACATGCAACATCGGTGGCTGCTGCAGCTGCTGCTGAGCTGCTCTGCCCTGCTGGCACCAGGACAAGGTTTTTCTGCGGGCTGCAGCCCCCCAGGGCTGAGTCACAGGCAGTGACCCTGTGGCACAGGGCTCAGGTCTGTGCCATTACACCCTGCCTGCCCTCAGCATGGTACAGGGCTCAGATCTGTGCCATTACACCCTGCCTGCCCTCAGCATGGTACAGGGCTCAGATCTGTGCCATTACACCCTGCCTGCCCTCAGCATGGCTCTTGAGGGCTCCGTGAGTAATTTTCAAGTGTGGGAATAACTCTCCACACAAGCACCTCTCCAAGGCTTGCACAGCAGCAGCAGATGTTAGATGTTGCTCCTTGGTCCCTCCCTTGAGTGCTGGTCACAGGAGGACAGCGGGTGAGCTGAGGCCAGAGAATCAGGAGGATTTCCCTGACCAAGCCAAGAGGACAGAGCACATTGCCACTGCCTTGGCACAGATGTCTTTCTCACCATGGGCAGGGCTGTCCATGACCATCATGGAGTAGTTTCAGTGAAAGCTGGGGCTGTCCTCTGTTGCAGGCAGTGAGGGAGCAGTGGCTGCAGGCTCCCTGCACACCGCTGATTGACGGCAGAGACACGCAACCACACAGCTTGTTTTCAGCAGTCTCAGTATTTGGGTTGGTGGAGCCTGGCTCATGCTATCAACAGGAGCTGCCTCTCACTGTCAGCAGCAGCTCTGCCGTGACTGAACCTTCACACACCCCCCTCTTCCCTGGCACCAGCAGCAGCTCCAACAACCTCTGCTCCTGGCAGCCCTGGCACGCCTGCCCACAGCCACGGTGCTGCTGGATGCCTGCTCTCTGCCCTCTTGCCAGCATGGCATTTGCCTCTCTTTTGATATAGCCTGGCGTTTCGTGTCCCTCAGCTCTCATTCCTCTCCCACTGTCCCAGGAGACTGGGAGGTTCCCCTTGCACTAGCACCAAAGCTTTGTCTGCTTCAAAACTGCAGTCCTGAAGTCAGAGTTGTGCATCTGTCTTAAATACTAATGGAGTGTGAAGTGAGGAACCCTCATGGGTCTTATGCTGGAGCTCACAGAATCACACAGAATCACAGAATCATCCGGGTTGGAAAGGACCTCTGAGATCATCAAGTCCAACCCTTGATCCACTACCATCGTGGTTCCCAGACCATGGCACTGAGTGCCACATCATTCTCTTCTTAAAAACCTCCAGGGATGGAGAATCCACCACCTCCCCAGGCAGCCCTTTCCAATGCCTGATCACCCTCTCTCTAAAGAATTTCTTCCTAATATCCAACCTAAACCTCCCCTGGCAGAGCATAAGCCCATGCCCTCTTGTCTTAGTGGTAGCTACTTGGGAGAAGAGCCTGACCCATCCCCTCCCCCTGGTTCCAGCCTCCTTTCAGGGAGTTGTAGAGAGTGATGAGGTCTCCCCTGAGCCTCCTCTTCTCCAGGCTGAACACCCCCAGCTCCCTCAGCCTCTCCTCACAGCACTTGTGCTGGATCCCTTCACAGCCTCCTTGCCCTCCTTTGGACCTGCTCCAGCACCTCAATCTCCTTCCTGACCTGAGGGGCCCAGAACTGGACACAGGACTCGAGGTCTGGCCTCACCAGGGCTGAGTACAGGGGCAGAATCCCTTCCCTGGACCTGCTGAAGGAGGGGATTGCAGGTCCATGGCAGGAGGAGGGTAGAAGCAGGGCCAGCATGCCAGGGCCTGTTGGCTGCATCCTGTCTGCTACCAGAACCTCTCCAGGAACTCTGAGGCTGCACCAGCTGTGGCTGCACCCCATGGGACAGGGCTTCCTGGCCAGGCTCCTCCTGAAGCCCCATGGAGCTGTTTGCAGCATGGAAAGTGAGTGCTGGATATCAGCTGGAGCTACTGAGCTGTTCCACCCAGTGTGAAGAGCACATGTCCCCAGAGCTCCTGGCTATGCAGCCATGATGTCTGTCCTGTGCTATGCCCTGTCCTCCTGTTTCACTGTCACCATCATGGAGCTGGGCACTCCCTGTCTGCCAGCAGGACACGGGTTTTGCCAGCTCCTGCCACGCAGGATTTGCCAGTGGCATGGGGCGAGAGGCTTGGTGCCTCCACCTTGGGGTGACAGATGCTGCCACACCACCCCAAAAAGGTCAGGCTCAACCCGAGAGCTGTTGGGAGCACAAGGAGCTCTTGCCTGGCTTTTCAAGAGAAGGGAGGTGAGGGGAAAGAGAAGGATGAGCTGGAGCACGGATGCATGTAGGGACTCGAGCCTGGGCTGCATGCTGCAGAAGAGAAGCCCATGCTCCATGTGTGTGCATGCACAAAGGTGGTGCCTTATCTTACAAGGCATCCAGAAAACAAAGCCACTGAGGCTCCCCACCCCAAGGACAGCAAATAATAATACTGAGACATCTTTAAACGCTTCATGATTCAGGTGAGAGCTTGGTCACCACTCCACTTCTTTCCTACAAGCACTGAAAATATCAAAAGGAATTTTGCAACCTCAAATCCAGCTCCTGGCCCATTCTCATCCCACTGGAACAGTATTAGGTTGGGGCACTTGGTCTCCAAAGTCTGGGGTCACAGGAGAAATCTTGGGCCACCTCCCTGAGACTTCTGTGTAGCCCTGAGGCACCTTTTGGTTCCATCACCAGAAATGCACCAAACCACAGCTTTTAAACACAGAAGTGTAAATATTTTGGAGGTGAGGAGACAAGCCACATCTCATCCCTGTTCTGCCCTCCCTGGAGCCCAGGAAGCCCATTTTGCTGCCAGAGAAGCTCTTGCACATGTAGCCCTCCCCTCCCCAGCTCATGTGTACCCCCCTCTGTAGCAAATGCATTTACCAGAGTGTGAAGCACAAACTTGTCTTCTCTGCATGTGGGTTTGGGCTGTATTGTAGATTAAAAGATTTGTCTTTCTCCTTTATTCAGCAGGTGGGTCTCTGGTGGCTATTTCAATACCATTCCTCGCATGGGTTCTGGGACATCTATGCTGAGGTTCTCAGTAAACTCAATTACAGTGTGGTAATAGCATGGTATTGACTCAGGAGCCTCAGCAGCACAGGACTCTTGCCGTTTATTAGTTGTTTAATTATATGGCACATCAGGCCAAAATAATGTCATTAGCTAATTAACCCATGTTGCCGGGGTTTGGTGGTTTTTTGGGGTTTTTTTGGTAATTTTTCTGAAATGAATGTTAACATCAGTGAAAGGTGGCAGCTGGTAGCCCAGGAGAGCAGATTCCTTTTATGCATAGAGCAGGCAGAGGTTAGCTGGAACATCTTCCACACTGTCCCATGGGCACAGGTCCCAAGCCACCTTCAGGGAGCCCCACCAGGAAAGAAGATAGAATTATAGAATCATTTTGGTTGGAAAAGACCTTTAAGATCATCAAGTCCAACCATTAACCTGGCGCTACCAGAGACACCACTAAACCATGTCCCTCAGCACCTTTGAAACCCCTCCAGGGATGGGGACTCTACCCCTGCCCTGGGCAGCCTGGGCCAGGACCTGACAACCCTTCCCAGGATGAAATTGTTCCCAAGCTTCAATCTAAACCTTCCCTGGCACAATGTAAGGCTGTTTCCATAGGTACCACTTGTTCCTTTGGAGCAGAGACTGACCTCTCCTGGCTCCAACCTCCTCTCAAGCAGTTGTAGAGAGCGAGAAGGTTCCCCCCTCCATCTCCTTTGCTCCAGGTTCACACCCTCAGGATGTTCCCTCACAGCTTCTTCACGGGGTTTGAGTGAGCGACCTTTAATGGCACCTTCCCCTTACAAGCCAGTTCTGGCCCCAACAAGACTAGGACCCCTTGGGCCATCCCAGAATTTTCACATGGGCATATCCAGGGTGCTGGGCTTGCACGGGGTTTATTCAATAGATTTAAGGAGTAGTACTGTGGGAGAGTGCCGGGTCCTGCACTTTGGCCACAACAACCCCATGGGGAGCTGGGCACAGAATGACAGAAAGGGACCTGGGAGTCGGGATTGACAGGAAGCTGAACAGGAGCCAGCAGTGTGCCCAGGTGGCCAACAAGGCCAATGGCATCCTGGCCTGGATCAGGAACAGCGTGGCCAGCAGGTCCAGGGAAGGGATTCTGCCCCTGTACTCAGCCCTGGTGAGGCCACAGCTTGAGTCCTGTGTCCAGTTCTGGGCCCCTCAGTTCAGGAAGGAGATTGAAGTCCTGGAACAGGTCCAAAGGAGGGCAACCAGGCTGGTGAAGGGACTCGAGCACAGACCCTATGAGGAGAGGCTGAGGGAGCTGGGGGTGTTCAGCCTGGAGAAGAGGAGGCTCAGGGGAGACCTCATCAATCTCTACAACTCCCTGAAAGGAGGCTGGGGCCAGGGGAGGGGTTGGGCTCTTTTCCCACCAGTAGGACAAGAGGGCATGGGCTTAAGCTCTGCCAGGGGAGGTTTAGGTTGGATATTAGGAAAAAATTCTTTAGAGAGAGGGTGATGAGGAATTGGAAAGGACTGCCTGGGGAGGTGGTGGATTCTCCATCCCTGGAGGTTTTTAAGAAGAGACTGAATGTGGCACTCATTGCCATGGTCTGGGAACCCTGGGGGGGTGTGGATCAAGGGTTGGACTTGATGATCTCAGAGGCGGTGTCCAACCTGGCTGGTTCTGTGATTCTGTGGGACTGGAAAGGCACAGCTCTCGAGGCCTGTCATGCAGCTCAGCCTGGACAGTGACCACACACTGCTGGAGCCCTCCTGTGAGTCACTGCCCCCTTGTTCAACACCAGCTCCACCACGCACCACTGAATATGCAGTGGAATGAAAATAAAGTGTTCAGATGCCAGTGGTGTGTACTACATTTATAACCCACCAGAGGGGGTGACAGCAGCACAACTTTAGGTCTAAACCTTTTATTACACACAGCTTGTTTTGTCCAGCAATCAAACGAGTTACTCAGCGATGCTTTTCTTGTCTTCTGCGTGAGGGGCTGAGCGTGGGTCTGAGGGTGTGGGACCGGGGAGGTAGAAGCCTTGTGCCTTTGTGCAGGTGGTACTGGCACTGCCTGAACACACAGCATCCCTCTGCATGTTCCCAGATCCCCCCAGTACAGGAGCTGCTGCACCCAGAGTGTGTGCTTGGGGTCAGAGTGCAGCAGGATCTGCTCCTCATCTCACCCTGGGGTAGGTGCTCAAAGGAGTAACATCACAGAGGTTCATACCCGGAGGTGGATGCAGGCTGCCAGCGTGGAGATGGGGTGTATAAATCCTGTGGGATTAGGAGATCTACAAAACATCTTTAGCTGTCTCTGTGGTTTCTGTGGCTTTTCTCTGGAGGAGGCAGCATTGCCGTGTGGGAGACACTCCAGGCAAGATGCTGCAGAACTTCCATCAGTGATATTTTTATAATTAGCATGTCTTGGCTGCTTTATCACAACAGCACCAAAGATTTCCAGTATGATGGCTGCTGACTTACGGAGGTTCTTCAACTGTCTGCTTCAGGCCTGCGTTTTCCAATGCATTTATATTGCCTCTGCAGGCTTCTTAACATTGTTCAACCCAAACAGATCAGCTCTGTGCTTTACAAAATCCATTTGCTGCTCCTAAAGGTTTCCTGATGTCTTTCAACCTGCCTAGTCCATTCCAAACTCTGAATGCAGGCCCCTGCAGATGCTTTCATGTCCTTGAAGACAAGTGCTGCAGACCTGAGAAACTCCCTGGGCAGCCCACGCTCTTTGGAGAGGTTCAAGAGTCCATAGCAAATAACTCCAAAATTAACCACGCAGTCCTCCCTCAAACCCTCAAAGGCAGTATTCAGATAAATAAAATAAATTTGGAGTTAATATATCACACCAAATTTAAAATATGACATTCCAAAAGGCAGAAGGGGCGGGGGGGACACACACAAGATTTTCCAATAATGAGAAACTTTCCATTTTTCAAACCTTGTTAGCTCCCCAGTGCCTTAGCTGATTAATTGGAGACTCTCTCCCATGATTATTTTCCAGAATAAAGAAGTGTTTGGCAGACAGATTTTTGGGGGTGTTATTTTGGTTTTGGGTTTTTTTAAGAAGGACTAAGGAGAAAGAAAAACAGGCTTGTAAGGAGAATGAGTTACATCCTTATGCTGGACATTTCTCCTGTGGTTCCGCAGTACTGCTGCGAGATAATCACCTATTCTCCCATGCTCTGTCGCTCACCTTAATAACTCTCCTAGGATTTGATGTAATGGTTTACATAACCTTTCAGAAGCATCCTGAATTCTGATGCATCCAGCACTTAAATGTGACATTGAGTCAACTCCGAAGTGCTTTACAGCTGGGTGATGCTGCTCGGGGCAATCCGATGCAATGAATGAAAAAGTTTCACTTACCAAGCTGAAGTGGTCATAACTTTTTAACAACTGAACCATGGGGCTGGAACAAATGTCTCAGGGTTTCAAACCCTGAGCCAGGGGGTTGTGTTTGCCTCCCTGTGCTGCCTGTGGATGGGTGGAATACCAGCAGCAGCTGTGTACTTGGATTTGCTTGGATTCCGTTCACCTGACTGCTCATGGCTCCTCCATAGGTACTTTTGTCCGAGCCTGGATGACATTTATACTCACTCAGTGGGGAAAAAAATGATGCATCAGGCACAATTCATCTGGCTTTTCTCAGGCAGCCAACTTAGAAAGTGATAAATCCTTCCCTGAGAGGCATTTTCTCTCCATTAGCAGGACAGCAGTTCACAGATGGGAGGTGCATCCAGGCAGGTGGATCCCCTCTGGTTGCCTTGAGGGCTGTAGGGTGCAGGTACCTTCATGCCCTGTGCATGGCTCCCAGCTTGCACCTTGGGGAGGATGCTTTGCTCTTCCCAGGGCACTGTGCATAGGGTGTGTGTGGGAGACAGGCAGCCTTGCCACCCCAGCACCCATCCTGCCTCCCAGTAAACCCCCCAGCACCCTCTCAGCCGGGGCTTTGGCACGTGGCATTTGCCAGCCTAACCAAAGGCACAAGCTGAGAAGGTAGGGAGAAAGGGAGTGATTTTCTGATGTCTGGGGCTGATTTTGCTTGCTTTAAAAGACCTGCAGTAATTTCTGGTGTTGATTATAAATGTAAATGTGTGTCTATAATAGTCTCTCCCGTATATGTCTGTGTATATATATACGCACACACACGTAGCTCTAACATATGTGCTCTCAACCCACACAACATATGTGGATCTCAAAGCCACCGCCGGAGCGTGTGGGTTTCCTGACTCTGCCACTCTCTGAGCAGAGCAGGGTGACGTGCCAGCCTCAACGTGGCATCTCCCTCCGTGTCCTGCCAGGTGGGATTGTCACCCTGCACGGCACTGACGGGGGATTGCTGTCCACCCAAAAGGTGTGCGGGATGGTGGCACACTCCTGGGTCCTCAGCTAGCCCAGAGCAGGCTGGTGCTATGGGATGTCCCAGGATCCCAGTGCTTCTCTGTAGCTCATTCATTAGATTGTATGTCTTAATAAATCAGGCTGGCTTTCTGCCAGCAGGCATTAACTCAGGCTGGAGTTGGGGGAAGGAAGGACCTTGGGAACAGGAGGGAGCCAGTGTCCCTAGAGGCAGACACAAACCCCCACAGTCCTTGGGGCCCGTGCTACTCCAGGTTCTGGGCCTAAATCACTTGGAAAATGTATTTTTGGGTAGCAGCATTGCCCCTTCACCCTTGTGTGAGATCCATGTGGCTGCAGGACATCTCCAACCTAGTGTCCAGCACCAGCATAAGTGTCCATGATGTTCAAGGTGGCAGTGGGGCAGGCTGGAGTTGCCTGAGTATGGTGCTCCAGGGTCCATAGGGGCAGCAGGGTCTCCAGGGTGCCACTGGCTGTCCAGCTTTCAAATCCCACAGCAGTCAGAGGTGCAGCCTGACCTTTTTCTCCCTGTCTCTAGAAAGGGCACTGTGTCCCCCAGCTCCTTCCCCTCACTGGTCTGGGTGCATACATCAGACAGCCAAGTACGGCCCCATGGCTGTAATGCAGACAGCAGTAGCACAGGCAACAGCAGTTAACCAACATGATTCAACTTTGTAATTTTCAGCCGTAGCATATTCAGAAATAGTCTGGAGGAGCAGATCTGACAGGGACATGCATCTGTGGCAGCCCCGGGGATGGGGGGGGAGAGCACGCGCATCTGATGGGTTCAGCTCTTGGCCAGCCCTCAGCTGAGCTCAGCCCTCAGCCCTGCAAAAGAGCAAGAAGTGAATCAAGGCAAGGAGAATAAGGCGCTTTTTTTTTTTTTTTTCCCCCCCCCTAGGGAAATTTCAGGTGCCCAGAGAGAGTCTTTCCTTAAGAGAGCTGTTGGTGTTGCTGATATTAACGGTGCCACCAATGGAGAAATTCAATCACTTCCAATGAGGGAAAAATAATTGTCTTTCGAGTTACAGTAGGTTGTTGTCATTTTCCTATGACACACTCCATCAACTTTCAATTTCTGGCACAAAGCCCTTAGTTCTTATTCAGACCTGGCTAATCCATCGCAGTGAGCACTCGTGGCAGATGTGGCATGAGCTGGGTAGAAACAGAAACACCAAAATTGTACCTGAGTGAGACCATCACCCGCATTCCACTGGGGGTGCCAGAGATGGGAAACCAGCTAAGTCAGCAGTCAATGAAATATCTCATCTTCCAGAGCCTCTGTTTCTATCAAATAAGGCAAACAGGATGGTGAGGTGCTCACCTGGTTGGGTGGAGGAACTTGGGGTGACCCTCAGCACCAGCATCTCGTGCAGGTTGGGTGTGTGGGGGTTCAAACTCCCTGGGGTGGAGGGTGCAGGTTCAGCTCTGGTATCAGTGGTGGCAGGAAGGGCAGGGAAGAGGAGAGGAGAGAGGAGAGGAGAGGAGAGGAGAGGAGAGGAGTTGTGATTCACATGCAGGAGAGCCAGAGCTCAACATGAAACGTTTCCTGGCCACAGGGTGAAATAAGAGGGGATTATCCACGTATCCCTGCATCCCAGCCACAAAGCCTTCTTCTTAGGTGTTTAAAGAGGAAATATGTATTTTAAAATAGTGCTCCAACAGACAGAGGCAACGATGTATTTCAAGGCAGAGATGGTATCATTCATAAAACCCATGCTGCTTAATTACAGCAGCACCATTTAGGAGAGGAATGATTTCCCAGTGAGTTTCTGGTTTGCTTTCCCTGTGTCCCGCTGTATCTCACCATGGTTCCAGCCATTTCTGAGGCTCTTTGGTATCTGTCTCTGATGCTGGCTGCCAGCCCTGGGGACTGGCAGACTGTCCCTGCCACCAAATACCAGCCAGAGGCTCCTGGGAGGCAGCACCCTGCCATCCTGGGCCACTACACACAGGGTTTCCTTGGAACCCCAGGATTTTTCCATCAGGTTCTTCCGTGGTATCTCCCTGTCCTTGTGCTGGTGTGAGCCTGCTCACCCCGGTGCCTGCTGCTGGCTCTGCTGCTCTCCAGGCCCACAAACTGGGGCTCGTCCTTCCCAAGGAGAGGAGCATTTCATGCTGCTTGTAACCAGCCTTACCTCGTGGTACTTTCCTCTGTCAGGATCTATCCTGATGTTATTTGGGTAGGAGCAGAGGGGTGGGAGTTGAGAGAGGAAAAATTATGCTTTTTTTCTTTTTTTGTTCATTGATAAGACATTTCAAGTGCCACACACAGACAATAATGTATCACTCAGCCTGAGTACAGCTTGAATGGTTTAAAAATATGCTCCTGAACTTTCCACTCTCATTCATGTGCAGGCACCATCCCTTTGGGGTCTGCACTTTGGCAAAAACAAGCAAGGAGTTAAACAGCTCAGCAAGGCGAGCTATTTACGGATAGCAGCAAGCTCCCTGCTCTTCTCCCATGCCCAATTCAATCCTTTAATTATCTGCAGTTGTTTCATGCTGTGTCTCACCACATGCTCTCTGGGGGAAACCACTGGGGCTTTGCCAGTTGATGGGGAGAAGGGTGGGAAGAGGGAAGACTGCCACACATGCCAGCACAGCCTAGAAAAATACAGAGTGCTGTGAGGTTGCTTCTCTGAGGGCTGTGAGGGCTTCAAGTAGATCAGGGCATGGCCATGGGACCTTCAGGGACAAGGAAGCTCATTGGAGTGACACTCCCAATGGGAGATGCCTGCAGGAATGAGGACATCAGAACAGAAGGTGGGAAGAGACTTTCCACATCCGTGGGTTCAGTCCTCTGTGTTCCCAAGCCTTCCCAGTGAAATGCAGCCCAGAAGCTGCAAAGCATAACATGTGAGAGTGAAGAAGGCAGAAGGGACAGTGTGGCTTGCCAGCCTCTGACACTGCTGCCCTCCAGACATCACTGTTTCTCTATAATGCTGCCAGTTTTGGAGAAGAGAGCTGGCTGCTGCTGCCAGGACTCTGCACCTCTTGTTGTTCCCCTGGCAAGCCCTCCCAGCTGCAGACGTGCTCCAGGGTAACATGAAAACTACCCCTTCCACCTTCCAAAACCCTCTGTGAAGACGCTGCTCCAACATAGGAATTTCAGTTAATCCACTAACAGCTCTTTGAGTAAGTCAGCCAAACAAGAAAAGAGACAAGAATAATCTCCAGCTGCTGGAGCTGTGTAGCTGCTCAGGAAACCAGCCCTTCAGGTATCCTCCATAGAGCAGACCATGTTCCACCTTCCTGGGTGGGAGCACTGCCAGAACCCACTCTCAGCACCTTTTCTGACAAGATGATCTGAGGGAGACCAGCCAGCACCAAAGCTTTGTGTTCCCTCTGTGCTGCAGGGAAAATGGGCCCTGGGAGGGACCAGCACACCCCTGCCCACCCAGAGGCCAGCCAGCAGCCAGGGGATCATCAGCCCTGGCGATATTTGCAGATCCATTTGAGCTCGGGATCCAGTAGCAGGGCTGGTGTCTGCAGTCAGTGCTGCTGGGCTGGTAAGAGCTGGGGCCACTTGCGGGTTACACTGCTCCCAGGTAGCAACTGGAGGTTGCCAGATTCAGATCTTCACGTGGGTTTAATACCAGGCATGTGGGTTTCTTATCTTCCTCAGCCATACTGAACCACATCTCTCCTTCTTCCTCCAATCCACCACCTTGTACATCCTTTCTGGCTTATCCTGGATAGCACCAGTGATCCTGGAAAACTCCTGGTCCCTTTTCCCATGCCAGCTCTGGTGCAGTCCTGCACAGGGAGGGCAGGGATGGCTTCTGGGTTCCTCACCTCCTCCCCACGCTCTCTCCAAACTGGGCCAAGGGGCTGTGTGCCCTGAAGGTACCCCACATATTACACCCCTGGGAACAGAGCTCAGACCCAAGAGCTTTTACAAACACACTCGTGTCCACATGGGTGAATTACCTGGCCAGTGCTCCAGGAATTCTCCTGGCATCTGGGCTCTTGCACTCATCCTCCCTGTTCCCAGCCTGCTCCCAAGCCCATCCTCAGGGCAGTGGGGCTGCATCCAAGCCCCTGCATGGTCCCAGCAGGCAGCACACATCCACCTCCATCTGCCATGGCAGCCAGAGGCACAGGCAGCCCCTGTGCCCCACCTGGGCTGGGGGAGCTGGGAGAGGCCTCTGTGCCTCCATCTGCTCCATCTGTGGGCAGGGGGGTTCAGGACCCAGGTGCTCCTCCAGCAGCTTGGGCTGTGCAGGAGCTTGGCAGGACCCTGCAATTTTGTAGGAAATGTCTCTGTGTTTAAAAGTGCTCTTCCAGGTGGAGACTGCTGGGTACTGCAGATGTCAGGGGAATTTGTCTTAATAATCATAACAAGATCAGGGGGGTTGTTCTCCCCTCCCTCTCTCTGCTTTCTTCCTGGCATCTGTGCTTTGGTTCAGCTCTGGAGAGCGCGGGTAAAGGCAGAGCCCTGCATCCCCTGCCCATGGAGGGTTAGGAGCTGGAAGGGCCCCTCTGTAGAGACCTGGTGCAGCATGAATTTGGGGCTCAACCCCCCCAGAAAAGAGAATCCCTTTCCCTGGAAGCCCAGGTCTGGTGCCAGGGGCCGTTACCATGAAGCCCCCTCCCCTTGTGGGGGGACCTGGCTGTGGAGTGGGGAGCGCTGCCAGCAGCCAGGGGCTCCCCCTCCTTCCCCACCTCCACTCCCCACGAGTTTGCTGTATTCTCACCTGATTAGTGGATTTGAAATACAGCCTTTGGCTTTGAGACCCAAAAATAGATGTTAGGTTGTCTTTACTCCACTGGAGGCTCCTTATTATGTAAATCCCTCCCCAACACAGTCGGTGCAGCACCAAGGGGATCCCGGCTTTGGGGGGGATTCCTGCCCTGGCTCTGGATCAGCAGTGTCCCACTGTGCACAGACAGCCACAGTTTCTGCTCTGGGCTTCCCCAGGCCCTGGTTTGCAGCCCTGGCACCAGGATGCAGCCAGGCTCCTGGAACAGCTTCCCCCCTGCCATCACTCACCCCTCTGATAGGCACAGAGGGGACCCATGCAGCAGGATTAGGGATGGAGCTTTGCTGTTTGGAGCAGCACCCTTCATCCACCACCACTCCCTCCATTTCCATTCCCCCCTTGCTCTACGCAGGACCTGGCAGATTTCCAGGGAGGCATCGGGGCCAGCAGGCAGTGACATTTGTTTTGTCACGCTGTCATCACCAAAAAAAAAAAAAAAAAAAGGCAAAAATAGCTGCCTCTAGGGGAGAGCTGGGCCCTGCGATGTTCGTTTCATCTTACAGCAGCTGATGCATCCAGCAGCATCCCCAGGAACTGTGTGCTCTGGCAGGGAAGATGAGCCCCATGCTGCCAGCAGAGCCATGGCAGCAGAGCTGCCTCCCAGGCCATCCCTGTGCTGGTGGCCACCATGCCGAGGTGCTCTTTGCAGGGAGTGGGTGTTCATTAAGTGACACTAATTGCTTGATACTTTTGCAGCATTTCCTGCCTTGTAAAGATTGAGTCAAAAACCAGTGCCCTGAGGAACCGCCTCTATTAAACTGATGTTCATTAGAGCTGACTTTGTGCTACCTCATTAGGCTTCTGTAATTGAAGGAGTTAATTGATTATCAATAGCTTCAGCTCCTTCTTCCCCTGCCTTCAAGGCTCTGCCAGGTCTTCTTCATGGTCCACCATTCATCATGTGGTTCAAATGCTTGCTGCCTTCAGTCCCGGACCGAAGCAGCTCATG
The DNA here is from genome assembly GCA_023637945.1 of Phaethornis superciliosus. Lineage (NCBI taxonomy): Eukaryota > Metazoa > Chordata > Aves > Apodiformes > Trochilidae > Phaethornis > Phaethornis superciliosus. The sequence continues at coordinate 18,431,262 of JAJQWJ010000012.1, forward strand.
TCACTCCATGTGTCCCCCATCCCTGTGCCATGCTGGTGCCACCAGGATGCTGGTGCCACCATCCTTCCTGCAGCAACGTGTCACCTGTGGGTTCTTTGCATTTCAGCACATTCTCCCTGTTCTGGCACTAGCTGCTCTACACTCTGTTTAAAGTAATTTTGATGGTTCCCCTTACCATCCATATCTGTTTGGTTGTTGTTTTTTTTTTGGTTGGTTGGTTGGTTGGGGTTTTTTGGTACATTTTTTTTTTAATGCAAATGTATTATATTTAGAGAGGGTGCGTGCGGGGGTTCCTCTCTTCAGTGACTCTCTGATGGGTGTGAAAGTGGAGTTTTCACTCCACTGCTCACTCAAACCAGCTGCTCCCCAAGCACAGGCTACGCCCCATCCCACAGCACCAGGGTGGGGGGCTCAGCCTGTGCCAGGGTGGGGGTGCAGCCTTTGCAGGGTGCCCAGCAGAGGCTTGGTGGGCATGCTCACACGTTGGTTTTCCTGTACACGGGTGCTCCAGCTGACTCCCTCGCACAGACATGTGCTGCCTGACTCAGTCACACGTCTGCTGTTTTTAGAGGCAGCCTTCTAACACCCTGCCTTGCTCAGCAAAAAAAAAAAACCAAAAACAAAAAAAATCCCCCCAAAACTGGGTAGATGTTGTGCTTCCCTAACCACCCTGCAACCAAATCCTCTGAACTCAGGAGCAGCCCTCAGGTTCCATGCCCCAGCCCTGGTCTGATGGGGAACCCCCAGGCAGGGACATGTCTGTGCTCAGCCCTGCAGACATAGAGGTCTCAGCCTCCTGCCCTGGCCTGGCCTTGGGGTCCATCTTTCATGTTTGCCCTCCCTTTGGGAGCAGAACACCCTTGAATCCTTGGGCACCTTCAGGAGCTAACAGCCCATCACTGCAGCCCAGCAGAGGACCACAGATGACATGAAGCTGGTGGCACAACAGTGGATGAGCTGGGGATGGATCTGGAATCCTCCCTGCCTCTCCATCCTCTCTTCCTCCTCAGCCTTCACTGGAGGGCACGTGCAGGTCTCTGACAACCAGGTTAGTGGTGGTGCAGGCCATTTCTCTGTAGCCAGTGTTTTTAATTTGCCCCGGGACTTCAGGTTTCTTAGGGTCTGCACCGTGTTGCAGGTGACAGCAGAGACTGAGAGGGGACATGGACAAGGAAAGAGGAAACTGTTGCTCTCGTTAGTTTTAACTAATGAGCTGTTTATAGGAGTGGCATGACACTGACTTCCCTCTATAAATTCAATAATTTATGAAAAGAATTAAAGGCAAAACAGCCTCCCAGATAAAGCCTGTGATGCGTGCGCTCTGGGTATTAGCCAAACGGGACAATGAGCTACACTTGAATAACACACAAAGATATTTACCCTCTCCCTCTATAAATTATTAAGGGGCTTTTTGTGCATAATTACACGAGCTTTTACAATTCTCACTCCCTGCTTTTAATCCTTTTTGGAAAGGCGCCAGTCACTTAGGACAGGAGCTGAGCAAACAGCAAACATTGCAGCTGGGTTTGGGGTTGCTGCAGATGAAGGTGTTGCAGGAGAGGCACCGGGGTGAGACCCCCAAGGCCCTGGCTTTCCCTGTGCCTTGCTACAAGAGGAACCCAAAGGGGCAAGCCATGGGGGACCCAGCCAAGGTTTGGCCCTGGTGCCAGGAGCTTTTTCTCCTCCTCCTCGGCGTGGGTCGGCGGAGGCGGCAGTGGGGAAGTGCAAAGCAGGCTCCAGTGTTCTAATTGCTCTCCAACTGTGCATGTAAGTCAGTGATATGCAGGTGTAATTGGGCGTGCAAATGTCACTAGGCAGCTGTTTACATGTGCAGTGTACATTAGGAGAGTGTGTATATGTGCAAAGAAAGATTAAGGATATCAGTAATAATTATACTTCTGAGGAAGTCCGGGTGCTGGGTCTGCTGCCTCTGCTTCTCAGTTCTGGCCTTCAGGGAGCACATCTCCCTCCTTGCCCTGCCCCATGCTGAGCTCCCCTGGCAAATGTCTTTGCTCCCCCATCTCAGCACAGACTCCAGCACAGCTCAGCTCTCTCCACTGCTCTCCAGCATCACTTTTCCCTCTGCTGCTTGCCAGGCTGGCTGCCCATCTCTCTACATAGCACATCAGGCAGGAGCCAAACCTCCTTTGAACATGAAGGTGAGGAGCCGGTGGCCAAGCATTCATGAGTCAGCCCCAGCAGGCTGTCTCCCACACCACCTTTCCATCCTCCTTGTCCAACACATCCCTTTCTTTTTCTGTGTGGGCATTTGACACAACTCTCATGTCCTCTGCACTCACCATGGTCTCCTGGCCCCATCTCCTTTGTAAAAAATGCTTTAATCATTGGTCTTAGTCCCATTGTGCATCTCTTGTGCTTACACCAAGCTGTTAAAAAGCTGTCACTGTCATACCTTCCTTGTCCCAGAAATTATCTTTCATCTCCTGGATGTGGGCTACAATAGGCACTGCCATGCTTGATATTATTAGTACCTTCTGTATATGTGTCAATGAGCTTGAGAATTTAATGGACACACAGCGTGTTTGGGCTGCTTGACAAAGCAGTCAAGCTATCAGGGATTTGAGTTAGGCTGACATCAGGATGTGTGGTCTCTCTCCACAACACAGCATTCTGCAGCAAGGCCTGATTTCTGGACCCTGAGCTCAACAGGTCAGGGTGGTGGCAGTGCCATGGCAGAGACCTGGGTGAGCTGAGCTGTGGTGCTGGCACCAGCAGCTCGTTTCCCCTCCAGCAGTGCCTGCTTGAGTGGGGCTACAGAAAGGTTTTTTTCTCCTCTGCCTACCCATTTTCTTAAGCATCATGGAGGTTGCATCACAATTTGAGATGGGCAAGGTGTGAGCATGGCATCTCCTACCTCTCTCCTCGCTTCAGCTGAGCAGAGATGCCTGAAGCTGGGCTGGGCTGGGCTGTGTGTCTGCTGCCAGAGGAACTGGCAGCCTCCCAGCAAGTGAGGCTGTGTGTGGGATGGTGGTGGGATTGGGCTCAGTGGCCTGCACAGCCCGAGCCCTTGTCAGCAGTGATGTTGCATGGCTTCTGATGCCACTGTCCCAAATGAGCAGCTGGTGATCGAAGGATTTTTGGTACATTGTCTTCCTTTCGCTCCAAATCGATCAGCTGACCAGGGCAAAGAGCAGTACAAAACAGCACAGAGAGAAACCATTATGATAATTCTTGATAACGATCCTCAGTTTCACTCAGGAGCAGCCGTACCATGCAGAATTTGGCCTCTCTCCAGCTGATAATGAGAAGCCACTGGACTGACTCAGCCTGCTGTGAGGAGGCATCACTACACATCCAGATGGCCGTGGGGATGGGGGAGCGGGAATATCCCGCCTTACCCCTTCATCCCAACCCCCCCACACGCACACCCTGAAATGTCACCACCTCCGACAGCAGGCGCCAGGCTGCTGCCCTGACTGCATCCACAGGAACTGCTGCTCTCAGGAACAGGTCCTGCGGGTGGGCAGGAGGAGGTCTGTGAACCAAGACACCTGGGTCACCTTCCCATCCCTCTTCCGAGGAGCCAGGAGGCTTCTCCTTGCCTTCTCCAGGGACAGGTTAGTAGTGGGCAGGATGAAGGAGCCAGCCCAGGAGAGATGCAAGGTCCCCTCCTCTGCGGGTGTGCAGGGGCAGAGCGGGTGCAGATCCCTCCCTCTGTCCTCGCTGACAAAGGGAGGAGGCTGGAGGGGCAGCCGGCCAAGCTGGCGTTCCCAGAGCTGGTGCTGGCAGTACTTCAAGGTGTGGTACATCTTATCTCAGCCTGGCATTTGCACGTATTTTCTCAGCTCAGCTTGTTACGACAAAAGTGTGAAAATCTGAAAGAAAAGGAACTACAATAATAATGGGAGTAATTAAAATCCATCTCCCTCCTGGCAGCTCAGCTCTTTCTTGAACCTTTTGTGCAATTCCTGGACACGTGCATTGAAACCAAGAAAGGTGCTGCTGGGGAACATCAGAGCGTGTCCCAGCTATCCCCATTGTGGGGCAGGTCTGCTCCCTGGCTGGCTGGGTGGAAATATTGGGCCCTGGTGGGGTGTGCAAGTGCCACCTCTCCAGGAGGGAGCTCAGGGCAGGGATAAACTCCTGCCTCCTGCCAGCAGAAGGGAACCATCTGCCACATCTGAAGATGGCAGCTGCAAAGAGCTGGAGCATCTGTCTGAAGGATGAGCCCCCACAGATGGACACCCAAATGTTCTTGCTGCTCCCTGCAGGTTTTAAAGAGGAAAATGTTACATGAGGGCTGCTCTCTGCAGTGTCCTCTGCAGCCTGGGGCCACACGAAGGTCAGGACAGGATAGTCACATCTAGGGGGCCAGGATGTCTTTTGTTTTCAGTCTCCTTGTGCTGCAAGAAGGAGCCTGACCCAGTTGAGTGCTTTTCTGTGGCTTTCCACAACAGGTGGAGTTGGTCTCCATGCTATGGAGGAGTCCAGTAAAGGCGATGGGAGCTGCAAAAAGATACAGGCTGAAGATACAGGAGAAGGCATTCCATCTAGTGAGGTTTTGGTATGAATTCTGGCTGTGTCCAGTTCTCTGACACCCGTGCTACAACACCTCTGGGACCTTAACAGTAAGCTCAGCCATATCTTAACTCTGTATGTCCCTCTTCAAAAGCTGCCCCTTCCCAGGAATGGCAGCACTCAGATCCGTTCTTTTTCCTGATGTCTCATCGATGCCCTTCTCCCAGGTAATGTTCCAAACTTACCCCCTCTGAGCTGTGTTACTGCTCCTCTTCAAGCAGGACCCTCATGTCAAGCATGTGTTAAGGGAGTGCCATCACCATCTGCATACAGGGTAATCTCAGTTATTTATGGTGGCCAGATGCTGGGCAGCAGTGGCCCATAAAAAGCTGGGGACAGCCTGACAGTCCCAGGTAGATCTGGGTCACTGGTGCTGTGTGGGGTGAGCTGTGCTACTCACTGGTCCCCAGGGTAAAGCTTCTTGACCTGGCTCCTGGCCAGCTGTCCCCATGGCTTGCTTCTGTCCCAGGGCTGCACAACAGCAACATATTGGGGCAAGAAGAACAAAAAGGGTCTACCAGCACAGAGCTCAGGGTGCCACGTCAATAAATGCAGCTGTGTGAGAGCCTTCTGTGCTGGAGCCAGTGCAGTTCCTCCTGCAGAGATCAGGGGTGTTCAGTGTTGCTGGGACCTGCCTTTGCCCAAGGTGTCCCTGGGGTAAGGAAGTGTCACTCACAAGGTGAGGCGATCCCTTTTGGAGAAAGGGAAAAGCCCGAGGAGTGTAGCAGATCTCGGAGCGATTACACACAACAGCCCTTCATAAACTGGTGCTGTGGATAAGGGCTCTTTTGCTCCTGTGCCCAGCTAGGAGAGTGCTTGTGAAGTGATGCTTTTTTTCCACTGCACTCTCCATCCTCCCCATTTCCTTGCCTTGCTGCTGGCAGCTCATGCTGCCTGGCTCCCCACTGCTGCCCAAGCTAGAAACCACACGCAGAAGGGGGGGGGTTTGCACAGGACTTTCCTCTAGGAGAGGTGTGCATGGGTGCTCCCTTAGCCCGAAAGCTCATCTCTCCTTCTCCACGCAAAGTCCTTCATCCTCTGCAGCCCAGCGTGCCGCCGGGGTGGGGACAGCCATCGGAGCTGAGGTGGGAAAGATGGTCTTGGAAGGCCCCCTGCTTCCAGGCAGTGTATAGCATCGCTCTGACACGGCCACCAGCACCGCTTGCACCAGGTGTTTGCTGTACCTTTGTAGAAGGGATGAGGTGAAATTTCCCCTTCTCACACTAGATGATGCCAGGAATTATTCTTGGAGGGTTGTTATTGAATCCATGGTGCCCCGTCCTTTAGTGGGGCATTAACCATGGGGAGAGGGGGAAGTGTTAAAAACGGCATTTAGAGATCTGAGCCTATCTTTTCCCCCCCTCATAGTTCTTTTTGTTTGTTTTTTAGTTTTTTGCTTTTTTTTGTTTTTTCTGGCTGCATTCAGATTTCCAGCATTGTCTGTGTTTGTGAACTACTGCTTACATTGATGGCATTGGTGAAATAGCCGTAATAATACAGGGCATTGATCTGCAATAAGTAAAAGGCTGAGGAGCACTGCAAGGGGCCAGCCTGAGTTTCCTTGAAGTCGGGAGCAGCCTGCACACACACACACACTCACACACACTCTACATCCCCATGTTTCTTGTCACGAGGATCCTTTGCCCAAGCCCACACCAGGCTCCATGCCTGACGGGTGCCCACCCTCCCAGCCGAGCTGGGGTCTGCACCCACGGGAGGAGAGACAGATGAGGAGTGGGCAGGAGCACCGGGAGGATCCAGCCCTCAGCTGGCAAGCGTGGTTCCCACCTTTTGTGGTGTTTACTCCTGCTCCACTCAGGAGCTTGCAGGTGCTGAGCAGGAGGATAATGAGAAGCACAATTGGGGAGACAGCAACCTCTGAGGGGGGGACATGACCTGGGGACAGCTCCTGTGTTCACATGCTCCGTGATGAGCACACACAGGCAACTGGGCACACTGCCCACTGGCTGCCCACCCCACAGGAGAGATCTGGGGTGAGCACACAGCTCCACTCTTGTGGGAGGGAGGGAGGAAGGGGTGGGCTGCCCAGAGGGACGTGCTGTGTGAATCTCTACCTCTGGGCTTGGTTAAATGGTTGGTGGAGAAAGGCCATCATCTTCCTCAAAAGCTCCCACATGCTGCAAATGGCTCATGGGCCTCCTGCAGAGGCTTTGGACTCAGCCCGTGCCAGCATGGTGGGCCCTGGTGCAGCTCCTCGGGCCTGCCTTGGCCCATGGCTGTCCATGCTGGGGGGGAGGCTGGGTGGAAGCAGGACAGAGCGGGAAGCACCCCAGGAGAGCCTGGCCAAGAGGAAGCAGGAGGGGAAAGTGCACATTAGAAGCAAAGATTGTATCCATTACTGCCAGAGAAATCAGCCTCTGTTGGAAGAGCCAGCATTGGGCAAAGCCACTAATGCCGCTCGATAAATCAGTGTCCATTATGGAAGGGGCTGAAGCAGTGGGCAGCACTCGGGAAGTCTTGCACTTAGTCTTGAATGAGATACCACCAGCTCAGCATGTGCCGGGCATCCAAGGAAACCTTTGGGATCTCCAGGTCCCAGATCAGTCTTCAGAGGAATCCCCCCACCCTTGCAGCCCATTTTGTCTCATGTGCTTTTTTTTTTTCCTTTCTTTCCTGAGGGGTGGGGGTGGGAGGGCGTGAAAAACGGGGAGCAAAACATCTTGCAGATGTAGGTGCTGTGGGATGGACTGCTCTGAGATCTCCAGGGCAGCCTGGCACCTAACCTCAGCAGGGCACTGAAACAAGGGCGACCGGCAGCACCGAGCCTGCCCCGGGGGTGGGTGGCGGAGCGGGGACAGCCGCTGGTCCCACTCTGCAAGGGCTACCGGTGGCCTGGTTTGGACGCTGGGTGCGGGGCGTGCCACAGCCCCCGCGGCCTGCGGGGGGAGGCAGCGGCCCTTCCGCCAAACGCTCCTATCCCCCGGCCCCCTTCCCGGGGGACTCTCGCCGCGCTGGAGCGGGGGCGGGAGGAGGGGACTGGACGCTGCCGCTGCCGCCGCTCCCGTCCCCGTCTCCGTCCCCGTCTCCGTCCCCGTCCCCGCACCGCCCCGCGCCCGCCGGCGGCTCCTCCCGGAGGGGGGCGGGGGCGGCCCCGCCGCGGCAGACCCGGCGGCATCGGGGAGCGGGGAGCGGGGAGCGGGGAGCGGAGCCCGGGCCCAGCCTGCCCGCCCGCTGCGCGATGCCGCTGCCCCGCAGCCCCCCCGCCGCCGGCCCCTGCCGCCCGCCGGGCGCGGAGCGGAGGCAGCCGGTGGCCGCGCGTCCCTAGGGCGGCCCCGCCGCGGCCCCGTGCCCGGGCCGGCCCTCCCCTCCCCCGGGTTCGGGGCTGGGGGGCGGCTCGGACCCAGGAGCGCCGCTGCCGCTCCTGCTGCCGCTGCGGAGAGGGGGAGCTGCGTTACTGCAGGTGGAGGGTTTGGAGGGGGTGGGGGCCGGGGGAGATGCCATTTCTGACCGAAGGAGATCGCCGGCGAGAATGAGATGCAGGTAAGCGAGACGGGGATGCTGGAGCGGGGGGAGCGGGGCCGGCGGTGCGGGGCAGCTGGGGGGCTCTGTGCCCCTCGGGCGGGAGACGGGCTGGGAACTCGGTGCGTGCAGCGGGGAGGGCGCGGGGGGTGCGTGTCCGTGTCCGTGTGTGCGTGTGCGTGTGCCCGCCGGTGCCGGGTTTGCACCGCGCCCCGGGCTGCGGGTCCGGTTCGCGGGGAACGGGGCGGGGGGGGGGGGTTAAGGGACAGCGGAGCCCGGGGGTTGCCCTTCGGGTGACGGGTGGGTTCGGAGAAAACGTGTGCCCCGGGCCCTGCTGTCCTCCTCCAGCTCCTCTGGCGCTGCTCTTGCCGCCTCTACCCTCCTGTGCTGCCCCGGCAAATTCCCTCTCCCGCTCGGCTTCCCGGCCCCCAGCCCCAAGCCTCTGTCGCCCCTCGGGACGGGAGCGGTCGGGGGTCCCGGCCACCCCAGCCTGACTCGACCACCCAGGGCTGGGGCTCGGTGGTGCTCAAGCGAGCAGAGAGCTGCATTCTGATGAGGAAGCCGTCCTCGTCCCCTAGTAGCCAGGCAGATGAGTTGGGCGGCCTGGAGCAGGTGATATATTCAGGTAGGGTATGTCCAGGACAGTGCTGCCGGGGAGCCGAGGGATCGGTTCTCAAGCAGGCTGTGCCCGGCTCCCCAAACAGCGAGATTTAATTAATTCAAGAGGAGGAATCAACCCTCTGCCTGTATCCCAAAAGCAGAGACACAAAGGGTTAAATACGGGCAGGGAGAGCTCACCAGCCCAGAGTGACCAGGCTGACCCACCCACAGAGCAATGGGGTGTAATTTTGGGGGGTTGGTGGTTCATCCTTCCAATCACCAGCCCCCCAGCCCTAAAGGTAGGTGGGTTGAGGCTGTGGGGAGTTGTTGCCGAATGGGAAGATCCCTCAGGCTTCAGGGGAGGATGTAGAGGCACTGAAGGCTTCCCCCTGCCTGGGCTCAGCCCCTTTGTGTCTGGCAGAATAAAGAAGGGGTTCTTGTTGAAGGGGAATGTTAGGATGCCCAAGAGCCTGCTGTCCAGGAGGGCTTTTGGGAGCCCTCCCAAGCAGTTCCCGTTGCTTGTTGCACTCCGATGCTGTGTCTAGGTTATCGGATATTTCACCTTGCACCTTGGATGTATCAATAGCTCTTGAGTGAAGGGCAGAGGCGCGGTTTGCTCCAGGTGCTGGAGGTGCCACCTCCGAGAAGAAATGGGAGTGTTGGTGCTGTGAAAGTGACTTGCACTCGGAGGGAACACGAATATGGGCACCGGTGGGCTCAGTTCTCACCGCGGGTGGGTACTGCTTGGCGAAGCTCTGCTGCCTCTCTCTGCTCTCTCCGCCTGTCGCCAGCAGTCGCCATCCACGGTCCTTCCCCAGAAAACGCCCTTTCCAGAAAGCGACTTTACCCGCTGGCTGCAGGGGACCGTGTGACAGCCCTGCGCTCCCCCCCAGCCCCTGCTGGTCTCTGGCTCTCAGCCCAGGGGGTGAGAGTGGGGCAGAGCAGTTGAGGCAGCCCCAGGAACAGCCCCTCTCCACAGATCTGCACCTTCTCTCTTCTCCCTCCATCTCCCCTTCCTCTGCACCACCCACGCGAGCCCAGCGCGGCTCTGAAATGAAACCCCTTGCACATCCCTGTCCCAGCTTTCCTGCCATCCTTAACCCTCTCCTCCCCTCTCTGCTACTTGCAGTAGCCCTGACCTGACCTTCACACCTGCCAAAGATGGCTATGGAGCAGCGGGGTGGCCATGCCCCGAGCTAGTCCACTGGCTCCAGGGCTGCAGGGACCTTCCCAGGGCTGCCTGCACTGCCCAACCATCCCCACCCCAAAGGAAGCTCTCCCAGCCTCACTCCTCCTTCCTCCACGGCTGCTCCCTCAGTTACAGGCACATGCCTTGTCCTTCTCCCTGACTTCTCTCAAATGAAGGTGGCCACTAACACCCTGTGCCTGCCCCAGATGCCACTGAGCCCAGGGGCAGCCTTGCTCTCCTGGTACACAAAGCTCTCTCAGCCATCCACCCATCCCAGCAGCCTGGGCTGGGGCTGGTGGGAGGAGGTGTCTGGGCTGGCCGTGACTGCTCGCCCACTTCTGGCTCCTTCCTGGGGCACGTCAGCTCCGTGGCTTAATACCATACGGAGAAGAGGTGGTTTCTGGAGCTCCTGGCCTGATGAGGCTGGTGAGCAAGGCTGAGAGAGAAATGGAGACCAAAGCCTCCGCATCTTCCTTGAGACACGCAGGGGTGGTTTTCCCCATAGCCAGGCTGGGATAGGGACAGACACGCCTTGGAGGCAGCAGAACTGCCTTCGTAGGGCACCAGGCAGCTGGAGGGGGCTTCTCCCTCAGCTCTAAGCCCCCACCCAGCCCTGCCAGAAGTTGGCAGGGCCACAGCCAGGTGCTCTCTGGAGGATGGGCAGGAAGAGGATGGAGGAGAGAGTGGAGGTGGGTTTACAGCACCTGGTAAAGAGTCAGGCTTTCCAAGCCTTTTTGTGGAGGGATTAATTACAAAAGGGATGGTTATACTTCTGTTATACCGTACCGTGCTGCAGTTACTCTACACCTATAATGTAATTAGTCTGTGATACCTCTAATTACCATTGTTTCATATCACTTGGAAGGTTAACAGCATGACTAAATGACTTATTATTCCTTTAGTTTCCTACTTAACACAGTCTCTGTAACAATGCTGAAGTTTATACTGCTTGATATATGCAACAAGTATAAAATCCTATAACTTGGAGTTTAATTTCAGCATTGATAAATCACTTTAAAATAATGCCACAATTGTAGTGTAATTACAGTGTAATTACAGTTGCTGAATTATAAAGCACAACTGAACTTACCATGGTTCAGTGAGGATTAATACACCCCATCAGGTGTTGGCATCAGGTGTATAGTTGTCACTAGGCTGTGATAGTCCCTGGGGTTGTTGGACAGCTGTTGGGTGGGGGCTGCTGTGACAGCTCTGGAGTGACACCTGTGTTGGGGCTGGAGGTTGAACCCATCCCCTCAAGGCTGTGGAGATTGTGTTTGCAATGGGCACCTCCCCATGAACATCCTGGGGGAACAAAATGCCACTCCACCAACTCTTCTGAGAAGCTTCAGGTACAGAAGCTGCTGGAGAGCCACTTGTCCATGTCACCTCAGCCGAGCACTGCCAGTCCTTGGGAGTTTGCTTGGGTGGTGCTGGGGTGGCCACTAGAAGGTCCATTGGCTCATGTTGACTCTCCTTCCATGGTACAGGCTGACGTGAGCTCAGTGTCCTCATACTCAGCCTTCCAGCTTGACACCAGCCCCCCTGGCAGTGGTTTGGAGCTATGGAGAGGGCATAGCAGGGGTGCAAGTCATGGCACAGCTCAGCAAGGGAGGGTGTGTGCCCAGAGCTCCAGCATATCCAGTGCACCGAGTCAGCAGCTCTCCTCTCTTCTCTGCTAAATCCTGAGAAAGGAAGGGAGAAGGGTTTATCCTAGCGTGAGCAGAAAATGGCTTTTGGTGGGAAAAGAGCCAGAAGGGCTTGTCAGGTAGTAGGGAAGGCTGGGATGAGAGAGTAGAAGGCGGCTACAAATGCTTTTACTCAAATCAAACAATACAAGAAAAATAAAGGGAGAAAGCAACTTAAGGCCATGGCCTCAATTTTCTTCGAAGTCAATTTTTCCCCCCCCCCCCCCTCCATCTGGGGGAGTAACATTGGTGCTTGTGGAAGGGAATGGATACATGGAGAGAGGTTTCCATGGCTTTGCTGTGTGTTCCAGCTCCCTGTGACCCTGTCTGGGGACATGTCTTACTAAGAGCCAGTTTTGGTGGCTGTTGGAATCTTCAGCCTTCGGGACAGTGTCAGGGCGTGTAAGAGGGACAGGAGCATCTCAGGATGGGGTTGACTTGCAGAAGGCAAGAACCACCACCCGTGTACCCCCCCAGGGCTTCCCCAGCCCCAGAGCAGTGCCAGCAGTTCAGTGTGGCCTCTGCCATACCTCCCCCTTGGCACTGTGAACCAAGACAGACCATGTCTGAGCAAGCAGTGTTAATTGTCAGCTTGACCCAGGCAATTGAATAAATACTAATGCCATGGAGGGCCTCATCTCCTCTTCAGCCCGGGCAGGGAGCATGAGGCTCCCTCCATCCCTGAGAGCAGCAGGTCATGCTGATATGCTGGAAGGGGGAGCAGTGGGGGGAAGGATGCCAGCAGGATGCACAGAGTGTGCTGATGCTTTGACATCAGTGTGGCCATGGTGAGGGGAGCCCTACTGTGAGCCCCACCAGTGGCTCAGCCCTCCCTCTGGCCTCGCCAACACTTTGGCCACCTTCCCATGGCCTCCACAGCCCCATAGTCCATCCAAACAGCATCTTCTGGCATGGGACCAGGCTAGGTGGCAGGTCAGCATCCCTTGTTGCAGGGGCTGGGGAGCTTGGCTTGGTATTGCTCATTCTCACAGGTAAGCACAGAAATGCTTTCTGGTTAACTGTTTTGCATGTTTTCTTTCCTCTTTTTTTCCCCTGTGTCTCGACAAGCCATCAAGCTTTTTTTGGTGCCCATAGCATCCTGCAGTGTACATGTGTCCACACATGGAAATGACTCTTCTTGTCTGCAGAGGAGGACCCAGATACCCTGGTCTGAGGCCAAAGGCTTCACCAACTCCAGTTCTCACACCCCTTGTGTCAGGGCTAGGGTCAGTGTCCTCAGGTGAGGATAGTCCTGTGGGTAAGCCAGAGGGTTCCCCCAGGGAGTTGGGATAGGGTGAGGATGTGCAGGGCTGGCCTGTTCCTCCTGGGACATAGCTCTGTGGTCCTACAGCAGCCGAGTCACACTCAAATGGCAAAGCCAGAAGTCATCAGGCTGGGCTGATCCCCTGCTCTGGGGGCCAGGATGACCACTGCTCCCTGAGGGATGTGCCTGTAAACACCCAGCCCCTGCCCTTGCTTCTGTGAGTCCTTGGTCCAGGCAGCCCAGCCCCTGCCACCCTGCACAGCCCTCACTCCCCTGCAGCCCTTCCCCCCTGTCACCCCCACATAGCTCTTGGTAATCTCAGTAGGACCCACAATCTTTTTTTTTTTTTTTTTTGTCTTTTCTATTCTGTTTCTTCATCAGAATGTGAAACATTAAATATTGCTCTTGTAATTATGGTTAATTTCATAACCAGCACCTTAATTGGATTGGTCTCTGATGGGGAATTCTCGTAGGAGGGAGAAGCAGAAATATTTTGACGTGATCTATTCTTTCAGCTCTTTGTTTGGATTTGAGATGTCGAGTGTGAAATGGGAAACAACTCATTTAGACCTTGGAGGCAACCTGGGGGTGGTGAGCAAAGTCTGAGCGCTCTCGGAGGCTCTTCCCTCTGTGCAGGCACATGGACAAACCTCTCCCTCCCTTGCCTGAACCCAGCCTTTCCCCACAACCCCTTTGGACTGAGGGCAATCACAGAGAGCAAAATTGACATAGTATAACCCAAAATGTGAGGTGGGGGAATCAGAGAGGGAATTACAGGCAAGCATTGGCCTGGTGGCATGCTTCTGTGCTGGCAAGCGGTTTGTGCATTGTGCCAGGGAATGAGGCACAGCAACGAGGATTAGGCAGAAAAAATAATGGCAGCTGTAGCCATGCTTTAAATGATGATGCAGACGAAGGAAAGAAATTAGGGCCACAGTGGTGGGCAGCATAGAAACCTCCTTCCCCATGCCGGAGGAGCAGCCTGGCAGAGCTCAGCAAGCTAAATCAGGTAGGCAAGGACCCACCGGTGTCCCCAAGCCCAGAGAAGGACACCAGCCCCTCCTGCATGTTGGTGACCCAGGTTATTTTGGCACTGCTGCTGAGGGGAGCCAGTCCTGAGGGGGTGCTGGTGGCCCCAGTGCTCAGCTGTGGCTGTCCCAGGGAGCTGATGTGCTGCGGATCGTGCCGCTGCTGTGGGCTTGAGCTACGATTTGCTCTGGGAAACATGGAATTGCACTGCCATTAGGTGCTGCCATTAAACTGATTTGTGCTCAGCCTGTTTATCCTTTTCAATGGGAAACGATACAGAAGCTGAACAGAAATGGAAACCCTGGCCTTGCATTTCCGATTTAATTTCTATGCACCGTATTTCCCCGTGATTAGTTTTGTTCTCTCATACAGCCCAGAGTGCAGGCTCTCTATTATTATCAGCATCACTGGGGAGAAGGAGGAAGGGGTGGAAAGCATCACTTTCAGCTCAAGCAAAACACAACAAAACCACCTCAAAGCAGCTCTCTTGTCAAGGGCAGCAGGGAGCCCGCTCCATCCCCACAGTGGGTCCCTCCTTTTTCTCCATGCCCACTGCTCACCCGCTGGAAGACAGAAAAGGTTGGGGCGCTCCCCAGGGTGCAGCTGAGGCTGCCCTTGTGCTGACAGCCCTTCTGGCAGCCATTAAACCCCATTGTGCTTTTCACCCCTGCTCCAGCTGCTTGGCAGCACTGCCTGCCCTGCTCACAGCACTGCAGGATGGCTGCACCTCCCGGGATGTGTTCCCAAAGCACCCGGAGCTGAGATCTGCTGGGGGACAGCACCCACAGCCAGCACCGGCTCGGCATGGGGCACCCAGTGAAATCAATGTGTTGGATTTTGTGAAATTGCCCTTAAAGCCCTCAGAGTTTCCAGTGTGTTGTTTTCTCCTCTCCCTCGGTGTTTCCCACTTTTTCCTTCTCGCTCGTGGGGCGAGGATCCATGGTTTGGGTGTAGTGCCAGGGCCCCCAGAGCTCTGTGTGCAGCCTTCATCACTACAAATGACATGTATCCATAGGGCTGGAAGCACATGGAGCCAAATCCTGGCCAGGCCACATCCCACAGCATCTTCCCAACCATGGGGATTTGGGGTGGGAAGGGCTGGCAAAGGGCTGACCCCTTGTTCACAGACGGCTTGCTGTGCCCACCTTTGTGTATGGGTATGCCTGAGTGCAGGGCAGGTGGGCACAGCTGTGGCTCAGCACAGTTTGTTTTTATCTCATGTATTTTATTGTTGAATGAAACAATAACAGCAAATACAGGCCCTGAAGACAAGCCATAAATAATGCAAAAATCAAACAAGCAAGAAAGAGAGAAAGAAAAAAAAGAATTGTATGTGTAAAACCAGTGAAGAAGAAGTGTAAAGCCAGTGGGACGAGGAATTTTCTCTCCTCCTTTGCCATCGCTTACGCTTTTTTTTTTTTTTTTTGTCTCCCTTTTTGCTCTGCTCCATTCTTTCTGGAAATTCCCATGGCACTCAATTTATTATTATGTGAACAAAACTTAATAATAACAGAGAGGGGTAGAAAAAGAGAGATCTGGCTTGTGGGAAGGAGTCAGGAAGGGAGATGGAGAGGATTGAGGCTCCTGTCTCTTGCAGCACCTTCAAACAAAGCCCCTGCCTGAGCCCACCACCCTGCTCTGCCCCTGTGTCCCCAGGGACAGGGACAGCTCTGCCATTGCCACCCAGTGCTGGTCCTGGCAGGATGGTCCTGTGCAGCTTGTCCTGCTGATGGGTTATCCCAGAGCCATCAGGGCTGGGCTGCAGTCGGCTTCTCCCGAAAGGCTTCCGAGGGTGTTTATTTTAGGCAGCAATATAAAAATACCAGGTTCAGTCCTAAAGGGAGGTAAACCAGCAGGTTTTCCTGCAGGCAGAGAAGCTGTTGGGCTTATGTCCTGTAAAGGCTTCTCACTGTTTCCAGGGGAAGACACAGCACTCCAGAACTGCCCTTGTGCTTTTCTAGGTATCCTGCACAGGTTGTAGGGGCATTTAAGGCATGTGACATGAGAACAGAAGTGGTGCTTTAAGTATGGTTTAAGCTTAAATTAAACCTAAGGAACATGAGCAGTCTCTGGCAGCAGGGTTGCTGTAGCATCAGAGGCTTGGGACACACTCACTGCTCACTTGGGCAGCGTTTGGGACTTTGCTCTGGGGTTTCTGCCTTCGAGCAGTGGCAAGGACATGGTGGGGACACAGCAGCTCGGACTCATGGCTGTTGGAGTTGGTCATGTCCTAAGGATTTGCTGATGTCTGTAGGGCCAGGATGTTGGGCTGGTTGGGTATTTGCTCTCCTGCTGAACCAGCCCTGGGCAAAGGAAGGCAGAAAGGCACCAGGGAGCTCCCCATCTGTGCTCCTGTCCATGGCTCTGCTGCTGGAGCTGTGGGTGCCCCAGCCCCACTCTCGGGTCTGAGCAGAGCCCCAGGGCACTGCAGAGCCATCAGTCACCTTCAGCAGAGGCTTATGGCTGGAGGGGATGGGATGTTCCCAGGAAGGGAGTCCTGGGGAGGGAGCAACTTGTCTTGGTGCCAGCCAGTTGCCCCTGCCAGGCCCTTGGTGGGTGCCCCAGGTATGATTTGGGCTTTTGGAATTGCCAGGAGCAGTGGCTCAGCCTGGCAGGGCTGCCCACCTTGCTGCTGGGACTGTCCAGGGCACAGGGACCATCTTCAGGGGCTGCTCCCTGGGTCTGGGGGAGCAGGAAGCCCCCCAGTCACTGGTCCAAGCATCAAGGCAAGCCCCTACAGAAATGCCATCTGCTCCTGATCTGATGGAAACATGCTCTGGCAGCAGGGTGACTTTGCACCAGCCGCTTTTATGCTAGATCAGGTGGTGTCCTGCCCCTGACAAACACGGGGTTCAGCCCAGGCACCATGCAGCTGCATTCTGGCTGAGTCTGCAGTGCTGCAGCAGCTTTCTGAGCTGCCCAGAGCAGATGGACAGGACTGCTGAGCCACCCGGGCTGTCCCCCGGCATCCATCCCTAAACCTACTGCTTCTACCTGGGGTAAGACCCTGCTAAGGGCTGGGTCTGCTCAGAGCACTCCTGGGGAGCTCAGGGGAAGGCAGAAGGTGTCTGGATAGCATTGAATCCTATTCCCAAGAAAAAAAACAACTCTCCTCCCTCCAGTGCAACAAGAAAGGGTGGCTGCCAGCCCTGGAGGAGCAGGCAGTTTTCTCCCTCCATGAGCAGGAGCAGGATGGTGGCCCAGGCTCTGGCAGCTTTCCCCAAAGGGCCATCATTGTCCTAGGGACTGCCATGTGCCACAACGCCTTGCTGGCTATGGACACATGGGGTGCAGGGGATGCCCTCACAATGTCATTGTGACCCTGGCAGCTGTCCCAGAAGTCACTCTTTGGACAGAACTTTTTTTTCACCTCTCCACTGCAAATGCTTCCATAGCCCTAAGAAGAGTCTGGGTTTTTTCCG
Organism: Phaethornis superciliosus; assembly: GCA_023637945.1. NCBI lineage: Eukaryota > Metazoa > Chordata > Aves > Apodiformes > Trochilidae > Phaethornis > Phaethornis superciliosus. Next base: position 18,448,473 of record JAJQWJ010000012.1, read on the forward strand.
TTCTCCTTTCTCATTTACAGACAGGGAAGAAAAGGGATCTACAAAGACCCTCGTGCTATACTGAATCCTCCTCTACTCAGCACTCACTCATCCCTCGAGTGCCTGCTGAGCTGGGTACCTTCCAGCAAGCGCCTAAAACATCCTGGTGATCCAGCCCATGTCTACAGGGAATCCACAGGAGATTTGCCAAAATAAAAAGGAGAAGCCCCGTTCAACTAGCTGGTGCACATCCATCCCAGCAACACAGTGCACATCAACCTCCTGCTGACCCAGCCTGAAACATTCCTGGTGCTGGAGTGAACCTTTGGGAGATATTACCCCCACAAACACAGCTCTCCTGCTCTTTATCTCACAAACAGAAAAACATCCCCTCCTCCCAGCTTGCCTGTCATGGGAAGCACTGAACCACTAATGGTGGTGGGCCAGCCCATGGTCATGAGTAGAGGAGCATGGCCAGTTCCTGAGCTTCATGGTGTGCTGCACCCTTACACTCCTCATTTATCTCTTGCTAGCTCAGGGCTTTGCACCCCCAGCATCCACAGCTGCCTTTGCAACTACTTATTGATCACTTGTCAGGATGCTTTCTTTGCTGATGGGGCACTGAAGTATGTGCAGGCACAGGGAGAGAAAAGACATTACAAACGAAGGAGCAAAGGTGTGAGGAAGGTGAGCAGGTCTTGCACAGATGTGATTGCAAGAAACAGCCTCAGCTAAAATTGCCCTGAGCTTCAGCATCCTGCAGGGACCAGGATCTCCTTCCCATTGGCCTACTCTGATAACCTGCCTGCCAAGCCTGCAAACCACTCTCCAGGTTGGCTCTGGGCCATTGCTGATTTTCCCTCCACTGTACCTATCTGTCTCTGCATGAAGTCAGGCAGATCCTCAGCCTGGAGCTAAACCAGGGGACAGCTGGGCCAAAGACTCCCCCTTCCAGCATCTCAGCCCACTTTAAAGCTGTTCTCCCCAGTACATCCCCTCCCCTTTTTGCTCTCACAGACTCACAGAATCAGACAGGGATCTGAGATCATCAAGTCCAACCCATGATCCACTACCACCGTGGTTCCCAGACCATGGCACTGAGTGCCACATTCAGCCTCTTCTTAAAAACCTCCAGGGATGGAGAATCCACCACCTTCCTGGGCAGCCCTTTCCAATGCCTGATCACCCTCTCTCTAAAGAATTTCTTCCTAATATCCAACCTAAACCTCCCCAGGCAGAGCTTAAGTCCATGCCCTCTTGTCTTACTGGTAGCTACTTGGGAGAGGAGACTGACCCCCTGCTGGCTCCAACCTCTTTTCAGGGAGTTGTAGAGAGTGATGAGGTCTCCCCTGAGCCTCCTCTTCTCCAGGCTGAACACCCCCAGCTCCCTCAGCCTCTCCTCACAGGACTTGTGCTGGATCCCTTCACAGCCTCCTTGCTCTTCTCTGGACCTGCTCCAGCACCTCAATCTCCTTCCTCTCTTCTTGCCCTTTGGCTTCCCTGGCTTAATCCCCTGTGACACCTGAGGCACCACGTTTTGGGTGGAAGAGCCCATTGCCCATTGCCCATTGCCCATTGCCCATTGCCCCAGGCCAGCTGCTGCAGGTGTCTGGTGCCAGCCAGGTGGTTTCAATGCCGGAAGGTGAATTGCATCTTAAATACTTCTTCATGCTCTTTTACAGCCTCAGAGCAACTGCCAGAGCAGATCAGGTTGCAGCACACCTATTCCAGGCTCCCGCCTTGCAGCAGCTGAAAACAGATACTTCAGAAGCTCCTGGCTGGAGAGTTGTGCCTGCACGTGGGAGAGGGGTGACCAGCGTGGGGTTATGCTCCTCAGTGCCTCCTCACAGAGGAACCCTTTGCATGTGTGTCCCTGACACCCTGGAGGGATCCTTCTCAGCTCCCCCAAATTCTCATACCCTCCTGTGCTGCTTCTGGAGGCTTTGCTGCTAGTACAGAATCATAAAATGGTTTGGGTTGGAAGAGACCTTTGAAGATCATCTAGATCCAACCCTTGTGCCATGGACAGGGACACCTCCCACCAGACCAGGTTGCTCCAAGCCCTGTCTAACCCAGCCTTGAACTCTTCCAGGGAGAGGGCATCCACAACCTCCTTCAGCAACCTGTGCAGTGTCCTACCACCTTTATAATTAAGAATTTCCTTCTAATATCTAATCTAAAGGACACAGGGCAGCCATTTGCACTGCAGTTGCCTGTTTTCATGCTCTTGCTTAACAGCCCATCCTTTAGCAAAGGCCCAGAGGAACAACAGAGGCAGCTTCTCACCACCCAGACCATCGCTGGGCCTCCAGCCACCCACCCACCCACTGCCCACCAGCCTGCCCTGGCACTGGGTGGGAAAAGTGGAAAAGTGGAGGAGAGAGCAGGAGCAGGTGGGGTGGGGAGGAAGGAGAGATGAATCAAAAGGGCCCATCAGTGGGCACTGGACACAGGGAATGATGGCAAGAGGTGGAAATGGGCATAAATGTGTTTGGCAAATTAAAGCTTCTCCCTTTGTTTTGCTGCTTTGCAGCCAGGTAGCTACATGACAGTGCAGAGCCTGGGGTCTGGATAAGCAACTCTTTTAGCAGCAGAAAAGGTTGTTAAATATTTATTTGTAAACCTGGAGTCTTTATCTCTAAAATGTAGTCAAGTTCAATAAAATTTGATTTGGCTGGAGCAGTTTAGAGAAGACAGAGCACTGACTCAGAGCTTTGTGTGCAGCCATCAGGCCAGAGACAGGGCTGAGCCCCTGGCTGACCCACACCCAAACCTTCACCCACACCCCAGCCTGGGTGGGTGCCCTGTACTGCTGGCATTGGGCTCCTGTGTGGAGCTGGGATCACCCTGCAAACACAGCACTGCAGCAAGGTGTGCTCATGGGGGGGGATGTGCTCCCCAGCCCTGCTGAGCCCCAGGACCACCCCCTGGGGACAGGGCTCGCTTGGTCCTAAATTTCCTGGTGGTGTTTGATGCTTTCTGGTTCAAGGGTGAACATCTTCCACACTGTAATTTATGGCTGCCAGCTGGGGGTTATAGCTGACTTGGGGATTTTTGCTGCTCGCTCACTGTCAGCATGGCAGGTCACTTGGTGCTGAGGAGCACCAGCCCAGCCCTGACCGGGTGAGCAGGGGACAGCCCGGGACAGTGGTGACAGTGGAAGGCACAGCCAGGCGTGCTGCCCATCATTCAGGGCAGCAGAAACCTCAGGAGCAAACCCAACCTCCTGGATCACCACCTGGGCTTGGTTCCCCTGTGCCCAGAGCCCTCACCAGGGAACCAACCCCACAGACACCGGGGCTCCAGCCCATCCCTGAGCTGCCTTGCCAGGCTCAGGTCCAGAACTGCATCTTTCCACCCCTCACTGGTGCCAGCCAGAGCCACACTGCTCTGTGTGGCAGAGTGGGTCCTGCTGCATCTAGCACAAGGCAGGGTGGCTGCATCTGCATCTCAGGACAGGTCTGGCATCTTCCCCAGGGCAGCAGTTGTGCTTTGGAGCCCTCATCCCCAGGCAGCAGGGTGGCAGGGACAGGAGTCAGTGGGTGCCATAGCTCTGGGCATAACTCTTTGCTTTGGTTTGCACTGGCTTGCTCCTTGCCTGAAGTCAGCAAGTCCAGCAGCTGCTCCTTTCTTATAATTTTTTTTTTTTTTTTTTTTTTTTTTTTTTTAATGTGAGAAGAGAGAAGCCTGGTCTGCCTGTCACAGCCGTGTGTCCTGATCCTGCCTGGCAGCTCCTGCTGAGGCCATGGCCAGGCACATTTCACCATCCTTAGAAGGGTGGGAGGACTTCAGTTTTTTGGAAAACCCTTGATGGCACTTTGGCTCAGTCACTTCCAGTCTCCTGCAGGCAGCAGGTGCTGAGAGTGGCCACTGCCATCTCTCCCCCAGTGACACCAAGCCCCCTCCACAGAGTCACCTAAGTCCCCCCCGAGGTGCCACAGCCCCTCGCCTGGCCAGCACCCACAGCCCTAGAGTGGCCACCAGGGCACCACATGGTGGCTGATGCGAGGGATCCAAAAGGACAGCCCTGCCTTTGGGCTGAGGGTCACTGATGGGATGCGGGCCCAGTGGCTGCGGAGGGGCTGTGTGGCAGTGCCTGTACAGCCATGTGCAGGTTATTGACCTCAGCTCATGTGAAAAATCTCAATTTGAACCTTTTTTCAGAAGGGCACCTCTCAATATCAGCCTCACCTTGAGGCACAACTGTTCATCTCTGAAACCTAGAGGTAAATGGGACCCAGAAGTGATTTAAAGCTCATCTTAGCCCAGAATTTTTGAGCTTATTCATTGTTTTTCTCCCAAAGCTCTTCTGTGACTCTGGCTGTTAAGATTACGGATGTTTTTTTGTCAGGGATTCTATTTATCACAGATTTAAATTTAGCTGGGAACTAATAACATGTGAGGTATGTCTAGACTTTAATCCTATGCAAGTGAGCTTGTCTCATCTTTAACACCACGTGGATTTGGCTTCATTCATCTGTCACTTCTTTGCTTATATTTTAGCCAGCAGTGCCACATCCCTCCCGGCAGCTCTGCCTGCTGCCCCTCCAGTGCAGGCAAAACAGCTCAGAGCTAAAAGTGTCACTGGTGCAATCCCCTTCCCGACAATGGAGGGGCAGAATTCGGCCCAGCGAGGGGTCAAGGTTGATGCAGGAGCCACGGGTGGGGTCCTGGGGTGGGATTTGGCGCTCGCCCCCGCCCCGTGCCCACCGGGGAGCGGAAGCGTGCGGCTGCGTGCGCGGGCAGAGCTGAGATTTCAGCTCAGAACACAGCCAAATAAGGCCGCTGCCTGGCACGCTAATGAGCTGAAGTCTTTTCAGCCCTGGTATAATTAAGCCCCTTAGACTCTATTTTGTTTTCCATGCAGTGTTTTGCTTTCTCTGATGGCTTTCTCAGCACGTCTGTGAGGAATGAAAATTGGCTTCTCACAAACACCATCCGAGGGCGGCTGCGAGCGCGCCGGCGTTGGCACCTCGCGGGCAGGAGAAGGGTGGCAAGGGTGGTCTGGGGAGTCCTCGGGCAGCCCAGCCCCTGCATGGGGAGCAGGTTCATGTGCCCCACTTTGCCCAAGAGCTGCCCAGCAGTGGTGCCACCAGCCCCAGGGCACCGGCACGTCCCTCTGGGAGGTCCCAACCCCACCCCAGCAGCATCCCCACTCGTATTTGTGAGGCTGCCCAGCACCCTCAGCACTCGGGAGGTGATGACACGGGGGATGGTGAATTGCAAATACCTGGCAAATGGATCTTTGAAGCGTAGCCCAGGCTCAAGTGAACCCACTGGAAACATTTCCACTGGACTGGGCCGTGCTGGCCTGTGGCTGGTGGGAGGGAGCTCGGCACCGTGGCCAGGGGAGCAGTGTGGGATCAGCTCCCAGCACTGCACCCCTTCATTTTAGGGGGTGATGTGCTTTGGGTGGCCCCCAGCAACCAGCCCCAGGGCAGAGGGAGCAGGGAAAGCAGGTGGAGAAAAAGAGTGAGTTGGGAGGAAACCACAGGAGGATTTCTGTGGGGACTCCAGGACCTCAGAGGTAGCACGCCAAGGTCTGGTGGTTTCCGAGATGGTGCTGGTGGGCATTTTAATGGCCAGTCCATCAACTTTCATCTTCACATCTTGCAAAGAAATTTTGAATAATTTGGGGGGAACAAATGTCATGTATCTGCACAAAATGATCAATGTAAACAGACACAATGGAGTAATGCACAGACTGTGTACCAGACCCATAAATAGTGCCAGAGCAGGGAATGTAATGCACGGGATATATAATGACGGATACAAATGGAGCCAATGGAAGTAATGTATTGAGTATATTCAGTGATAGTCATAAATAGCATTAGTGGAAGCAATGCGGAATGTACACATAACAATAGATATAAACACGGTCAGGAGTAGCTGTACATCTAATATGCAATATTAATATGATTTGATTCCTCATAACTGCCTGAACAACAAGGAAATAAATGCAACAGAGGCAGCATGATAGGGAGCTTCTGCTTGCCAATGGGCCAGGGTGGTTCTGAGCCAGGGTGCAAGCCAGGCCATAACCCTGAGTGGGTTTCCCAGCCCTCCCCAGGGAAGGCAGCAGAAGGCTGGGCCTTTCCCAGCTGAGATCAGGCAGACCCCCTTACCCCGTGCACCCTCTGAGCTGCAGATCCCCAGACCTCGTGTTGGGCTGTAGCTTGCTCCATGGCTCCACTGACCCATTGCTGTTTCTCAGTGGGTCTGCAGCTGGTGGGCAGGCATGGTGGGAGGCAAAGGACTAACCCTGGGGACACAGTGAGACTGGGCTGCTCTGGAGCCTGGGGGAACAGAGAGGAGGGGACACAGGGAGCTGCTGCCAGGCTCCCCAGCCAGACACCCCGCTGCCAGCCGACTCCAAGCAGGGTTCCCCCAGACCCCGTGCTCAGCTCCTCTGCCTTTGCAAAGCAGCTTTTATATTCAGGCTCCATCTACAGGGAACTGAATAATTTCAAGAGCTTAAAATAGGATGCAGATAGATGTGTTTAGTATTAATTTTTTTTTTTTTTTTTGAGAAGGCGAGGAAGCGAGGTCTGTCTGACACAAATTCCTCAAGGCTTTCCACTCAAAGTCTGTGCACGTTCCACCATCAAGAGAAAAGTTGGGGGGTGGGGAGGAGAGCTGGTCTTGTAGCCAAAGGGCTGGAAAACGAGAATCTCTGCTCTGCCTCTGCCTTTTGCCATAACCTCAGCTCTACCAAGATAGTAAACCTTTTGCTGTGGTCGTGCCTCTTGCTCATACCCACCTTGCTCTTTCTCTCCACCCCTGTTACCTGCAGGTGAGAGATAGGATGGTAGCTGGGGAGGCGAGTATGCGCAGCCCAATCCTGGCCTGCTGGCAGCCGATCCTCCTCCTGATGCTGGGATCCATCCTCTCCGGCTCCGCCACGGGCTGCCCGCCGCGCTGCGAGTGCTCTGCCCAGGAGCGTGCCGTCCTCTGCCACCGGAAGCGATTCATGGTCGTGCCAGAGGGGGTCCCGACTGAGACCAAGCTGCTGGACTTGGGCAAGAACCGCATCAAGACGCTCAACCAGGATGAATTTGCCAACTACCCTCACCTGGAGGAGCTGGAACTAAACGAGAACATTATCAGTGCCATTGAACCTGGGGCTTTCAACAACCTCTTCAACCTCAGGACGCTGGGGCTCAGGAGTAACAGACTCAAGCTGATCCCCTTGGGGGTGTTTACTGGACTCAGCAACCTTACCAAGCTAGACATTAGTGAGAACAAAATTGTGATCCTCCTAGACTACATGTTCCAGGACTTGTACAACCTGAAGTCTTTGGAGGTAGGGGACAATGACCTTGTCTACATCTCCCACCGGGCCTTCAGCGGTCTCAACAGTCTGGAGCAGCTGACCCTGGAGAAATGCAACCTGACCTCCATCCCCACAGAGGCCCTGTCTCACCTTCACGGCTTGATCGTGCTGCGGCTGCGCCACCTGAACATCAACACCATCCGGGATTACTCATTCAAGAGGCTGTACCGGCTCAAGGTCCTTGAGATCTCACACTGGCCCTACCTGGATACTATGACGTCCAACTGCCTCTATGGGTTGAACCTGACCTCCTTGTCCATCACCCACTGCAACCTGACGTCCATCCCGTACGTGTCAGTGAGGCACTTGGTTTACCTCCGGTTCCTGAACCTCTCCTACAACCCCATTGTCACCATCGAGGGCTCCATGCTCCATGACCTGCTCAGGCTGCAGGAGATCCAGCTGGTGGGAGGGCAGCTCACCACGGTCGAGCCCTTCGCCTTCCGAGGCCTCAATTACCTGCGCATCCTGAACGTGTCAGGGAACCTGCTGACCACCCTGGAGGAGTCAGCCTTCCACTCCGTCGGCAACCTGGAGACGCTCATCCTCGACAATAACCCCTTAGCCTGCGACTGTCGGCTGCTCTGGGTTTTCCGGAGGCGTTGGAGGTTGAACTTCAACAAGCAGCAGCCTACCTGCTCCACCCCAGAGTTTGTCCAGGGCAAGGAGTTCAAAGACTTCCCCGACATCCTCCTGCCCAACTACTTCACCTGCCGCCGAGCACGGATACGGGACCGCAAACCTCAGCAGATCTTTGTGGACGAAGGCCACACGGTCCATTTTGTCTGCCGGGCAGATGGGGACCCACCCCCCACCATCATGTGGCTCTCTCCCCGGAAGCACCTCATCTCTACCAAAACCAACGGGCGGCTCACTGTCTTCCCTGACGGCACGCTGGAGGTGCGCTACGCCCAGATCCAGGATAATGGCACCTACCTATGCATCGCCAGCAACGCGGGTGGCAACGACACCATGCTGGCCCACCTGCACGTGCGCAGCTACTCCCCAGACTGGCCCCACCAGCCCAACAAGACCTTCGCCTTCATCTCCAACCAGCCCAACGAGAGCGATGCCAACAGCACGCGCGCCACCGTGCCTTTCCCCTTTGACATCAAGACTCTCATCATCGCCACCACCATGGGCTTCATTTCCTTCCTGGGCGTCGTGCTCTTCTGTCTGGTGCTCCTCTTCCTGTGGAGCCGGGGGAAAGGCAACACCAAGCACAACATTGAAATCGAGTACGTGCCACGCAAATCCGACGCAGGCATCAGCTCTGCCGATGCGCCGCGCAAGTTCAACATGAAAATGATTTAGCCAGGCAACAATTTGCAAATAATAATGGTGTTTTGTTTTGTTTTTTTAAAAAAAAAAAAAAAAAATTAAAAGAGAACAAATTAACAAATAAAAAATAATTAAAAAAACAAACATTGCTACAAACATACCGACCTCTCTCTTCTTCCACCATGTCCTCAGCCCCTGTCTAAACCCACTGCACCCGCACCGTCACCACCTCTTTCTCCTCCTCTTCTTCTTTATACCAGGAAAACATTCAGCCGATGTCTTCAGGACTTCTGTGTTTGTAAGAACTTTGTCTGATGGACTCTGGTGTCAGATATTACTCTGAGAGGGAAAAACAACGGGGGGGGGGGAGGGGGAAAGAAAGAAAAAAAAGAAATAAACCCAATAAAAAGTTACGAACTTTCTTCTGTAACTTTGATTTCAGTAATTATGGATTTTTATGAAAACTTGAAATAATAAAAAAAACCCTATTTCCTATAGCTAGCTGGAATGCAAAATCTTGACTTCTTGATCTGTCCAGTTCTGTATCTCTGGCCAGCCCTCACTCACTTTTTTACCTCAGAGGCATTTTCCAGGAGCTGCAGAACAGCCTAGGCCAGGGCCAGTGTCCTGCTGATGCCAAAGCTTCACATTCCCCCAAAAGGTGCTTCCCACTGTGTCCTGCACTCCTCACTGTGTCCACAGGAGTTTGATGATCTTTTCCCAAGGACTGGCTGTGGCTTGCAAGCTGTTCCCTGCTCCATACGTTTATAAACACACAGAGTCTGAGTCAGCTGTAACCCACTGGCTGCCCTGGGGCTAGCACCAGTGTGCCCATCGTGGTGGTGTCTGGTCACCAGGGCAGCTCCCTCCCTTTGCTGAACCCTGAGACTTGCCATCAGGAGCTCTGGGAGGTTTGTGTTGTCTCAAGGAGGTAAAGAGGAGGAATGAAGTTAAACTGGTCCCCGGGCAGGGCTGCCCTGAGCTTTGTGTCCCTTTTGGGAGAGGTGTGACAGTGCCACCCATGGCACAGGCTGCAGACAGCATCAGCATTCCAGTGCATTAGAGCAAGTGAATGGAAAGGAGCAAGTCAGGAAAGCAACCACAGAAGGAATAGACAGATGGGCAAAGAGATGTCTCAAGTCAAGCTTTGAAAACATAAGCAGCATCATCAGGCCAGCTCACCCCCTCCCCAGGTGGTCTGTGGCAACTTCCCAACCCCCAGAAGGCACAGAGTGGGGTGAGGGAAGAGACAGCCCTCCCATAGGGCCTTTCCATGGGAGAAATAGGGCTGGTACCATGGGCTGGGGTCCCCAGCACAGCCTGACAGCCTTTGGCTGTGCTGGAAGCACAAAACATCCCTGCAAACCGTGGTAATTGGGGTACTCAAGGTTTTTAGAAGTGCTACTGAAGTAGCAGGTGCTGCCTGGCTACCACCAGGCCCAGCAAGCAGTTTCCTGGCACACCAGGTGCCAGCCTCGGTGGTATCTCTGAGGTGGATGAGCTGAGATTTGCATGCTTGATTTGTAAAGCATTTATGGAATCCTCAAGGATCAAAGTCACATCAGGAGGATTTATTTAAAAAAAAAAAAAAAAAGCAAGGGGAGCCTGGAGCAACGGGAAAATGATGGATTTGCTTTTCTTCCAGCAATGTGCCAGTTGAGAAGAACCAACCTGAAACATCTGCAGTTGCAGGAAGGGGGGAGTTTTTGCTGGTTTCAGCTTTCTATTCATCTTCAAACAAAACATTTTGTGATTCTTTCTCCACAGCAGGTTTCCGAAGCTTTGATTTGTTAGTTTCTCATCTCTAACCTATCTTCCTTTTGTAACTTTGAAACCAAAACATTTTTCGTTTTTCTTTTTAAAAGAGCTGATGCAAAATGCTTCTTTGCAGCTTCCCCTTCCACCAGCGTTTAACCAAAATTTCCAGTGAATGAAATAAAAAACCAGAAAACAGAAACATGCACAGAGAGGCCTGAAGCTGAAGGCAGGTGCACCAGGCACAAGGAACCCCAGGCACCAATGTAATTAAAAGAAGTAATGCACACCTAAATAATAAATAACATAGCTAAACAAAAGAGCTAATAACACACCTAGATTTAAAAAAAAAATTACACTAATAACCATGTTGAACAGGATACTTGAAATGCACCCCAGTGTCCCCAGCAAGTAAGTGGAGGGATCAAGTCTTTTCACTGTTAAAAAGGAGCCCTATAGAAAGAAAAGGGGAAATTATTTGTTTTCTGTGTAATGTCTCAGGCTGTGCAAGTGCAAGTGCAGGCTATTTCCCAGACAGGGACTTGTCCCCAGAGCCACTTGTGCCCCCAGAACCACCACCTCTGCTGCTCAAAACCCTCCAGGGGGAGTAAAGTGTGCTCTGCATCAAGTCCCCCATTAGCAAGTTTGCTCAACGCTCTGTGGCACTGCTGCCTGCCACACAATTTATTACCCACACCACTTTTTTTAATCTTCAGTGCTTTGTGAACTGGATAATTTTTTTTCCAGTCACTGTGTGATTAAAGCAGATGGATAGCGCAGAAGAAAAGCATCTTAGAGTGGCCAGCATCTCAGCTCAGCAATTTTCATGGTTGGCAAAGATGGGGAGGAAAAATAAAAAAGGAAAAAAAAAACCCGAACCCTAAGAATAAACTCTTTTTTCTCTCCTTTGCTGAAGTGTATGGTGTGTTTTTTCTGCAGTTTAATCAGGGATGAGAGATCAGCTCCTGAGTTCTAGCACTGCTCTTCAGGTTGTGTGTCAGAGCCACACAGCTCTCCTTGCTTGTTTTCTTTTTAATAAGAATAAATAAAAAGCACTTAATAAAAGAGCTTAAAAGAGGCAGCAAAAACCCCAAGGAAGAGATGTGGTTTGGGCAAGGAGGGGGGCTGCCTGTGAAACATGCCTTCCCTCCCCTACTCCCAAGGCTCATGGGAGGATCTCCACAGCAGGCACCCTGGGTTGGGATGTGGCAGGGAGGAGGACAATGGCCTTCTGTGCTACTCAGCACTTCCAACCTGGGCACATCACCCTCCCCAGGCATGTCCCTCACCCTCACCAGGCTGGGGGCTGGCAGGGGGCAGGAGCAGAGTTATGAGCATCCTGCAGGAGAGGCATTTATACCCTCCACCACTCTGCCCTTCCTCATCAATCCCCCTCAGCTCCTCTCCTGGAGCTCAGAGGCATGTTAGGCAGCACACAAAGCCATGTTGGAGGTTGTACCTGTGCTTATACAGAGGTGAGGAGCCCGGGAAAGCTGGCCCTTCCCTTGCCCCCTGGTGCCCCACAGCCCCCACAGTCCCTGGCTGTGCTTCTTGGGATTGCTGCCTTCCCCCGTTTCTGTCAGACCTTATCACATTTAATTTTACTCCTTCTCTCACTAACTGCCCTCCCCTCTCTTATCTCTGCTTCAGAGTCAATTTTTCACTCTCCCCTTTCTCATCTTTATCGCTTGTGCTCTTTTTTTTTTTTTTTTTTTTTTTTTTTTAAAGTACTTTCTGCCTTCTGTGCATTTCACTCATTCTCATTCCTGCCATTTCTCTCCACCAGGCACTCTGCTCTCCCTGCCACATCCTTCCCATGGTCCCCTCTCTGCACACACATTTCTCCTCCACAGCTTTGATTTCTTCCCCTTTTCCCACCTCCTCACTCCTCCTGCTCTCCAGCCCTGCTGGCTGCTTTGCCATGAGACAGGGCATGGGTGTTGGGAAACATTTTTTCACTGAAAGGATTGTCAAACATTGTCTGTCCAGTGCAGTGATGGAGTCACCATCCCTGGAGGTATTTAAATGGCATGTGGACCTGGTCCTTAGGGCCATGGTTTAGTGATGAGATTTGACCACAAATGTTGGACTGGATGACCTTGAAGCTCTCTTCCAACCAAAGACATTCTGTGATTCTGTGTTGCAGTGCTGTCCCTACCACCATGGTTTTGTAGGACACAGCAGAGGAGGAAGGCTTTGAGGTAGCTCAACACCCCAAAGGAGATGGTTTGGCAAGCAGCCCTGCTCCCCATCTCCTCGGCCCTGCCATGGGTTCATGCATTTCCTCCAGGAAAAAACAGGCCTACTGCTTTCCTCTTTTTTTCTGGGTACGTACATGATAGATTTACTGGGATCCTATCAGTTTATGATTAAAACACATAAATTTTACTAGGCCTTTTTTCTTATTTTCCATAATCCGCAGGATTCAAGGCAATCAAATTTTAACTGGAAAACACGGGCTGTGAAGTCAGGTCCTGGTGTAATAGGAAACAGTTAATTTCCTGATCTACTCCCATTACTGGTGATACTAAAAAAATATTGCCCTGAGACAGAGGTTTTTTCTCAATTCCCTTTAAAACAATGTACTTACCTGAGCAAAGGACCAGAGGAACAACGCGAACCACACTTAAAACACAAGTGCCACCTGCCACTGCAGTTTGTTCCCTCCTGAGGTTTCCAAGCAGAGTTTTCCAGCAGACTCAGGTGGGTGCTGAGGGCCTCAGGGGGACTCAGTCTGGGATAAGCAGGGTTGCAGTTATGGGTCCTTATCAGCTGCTCCATCTCAGCTCCCCATCTCCAGGCAGAAGGTAGCTCCAGCCCCTCCGGAGATTTCATCATGTGCCTGTTATGGCCCAGGTAATAAGACATTTCATTCAAATGAGCAACTTTATTCCAGTGGCACTTTAATAACAAAATCAATAAAACTACACTTCCAAGCACAGCTTTATCATACGCTAAAACTACAGGATATTGCCTGGATATACTAAATTCTGTCTCTGAAATAAAGTGCAAAGTTTAGAAGACAGATGACACCATTTGCCACAGTAGGAGGATAATACTCCAATAAATCCATGGCCACCTGGGCACTTCAGAGTTTTCACATGCTGCATTTGGTGGCCCCTGGGAGCTTCCCAATGACAGCAACACCAGGCAAATGAGACCTTTGTGGTCCTCAGGCTTGTGGTGTAGATGTAAGGAGTACAACCCCATGTCAGAGCAGAAAGACATCCACATACACAGACCAGACAGGGATGAACATTGTGGACCCAGTTACCACTGTGGGTTACCTTATCTGCGGTGGCTTTCTCCCAAAAGAACTGGTTCTGATTGGGTGGGAAGATGAAAATCTAGCTACATGTTGTATGGGCTGGTATTTCCCAAATGGCTTCTCAGTGTCACCACTAAGCTAGAAAAGAGATGGGACAGTTGGGAAATGCTGTCATTCTTGCAAGTCCAAAGAAGCACCCTGGTGCTTTCTGGTCCTGGGTGCTGCTGGGTGCCCCTCCACGCAGGATCCCACACCTGGAGCTGTGGCTCTGCACTGCTGGGTGCAGCCACACCTGCACTGGGCTCTGTGGCTGCTGTCCCATGGAGACCTGGTGGACCTTCCACTCCCTCCCCACCTCACCATCCCCCTCAGTTATCTCCTGCCACTTCATCACTGTTCTCCATACTGTTCCACTCCAGCACCTTGCCTGATATGAAGTTATGGCTCCTCTCTCCTCCATCATCCTTCCCAGACCATCATCCATCAGCTCGCTATACTCTGCCCCTCTCCCAAGCATTTCCCAACTTGCAGGCAGCCATCTCCCACCAGCTCTCCCCTCCTCCTCCTCCTCATCCCTCCAGCTTGTGTCTCCCAAGCCTGTCAGTGTTCCCCAGCCTTGAGAGCCTTGAGTGCTGCAAAACTAATTAGCTCACTACAAAGACTGAGGAATAATTAGGGACTCCACTAAAAGCACAAAACTAGGGCATCTCGCCTTAAATAAACGCTAGCAAGTGCCTCTCCACTCCACCAACAGCCTGGGATTGCTTCAAGCAGATGATTACAGGACTCACCATCCCTTGGCTCCCGCTCCAGGCACTGTCACCAGAGATGCCTCTGCCTCCATCTCACCCCTCAGACAAGTGCCTTCTGGCTTTTCAGCTGCTCTCCCTGGCCCTAAAACCAGCTCCTCCCTGGAGCTCCATGGGAGATTTTACCACCTCTCTGGGCAGCTCATTCCAGGGCTCTGCTACCCTCTACGTAAAGAATTTCCTCCTCATGTTTAGATGGAACTTCTTAGGTTCAGGTTTGTGCCTGTGACCTCTTGCCCTGTCACGTGAGGGTGATCTAGCTTTGACATCTGTCACATCACTGATGGCCAGGGTTGATTTTGCTGGTCTCTCCAGCTAGGCAGGTGTCCCTTCCCTCCCTCCTGAAGCTAAACACTGGGTCGAAGAGGATGACTTCCTCGATAGAGACGTATGGGCCCTTCATGGCTCAGGGGTACCCAGTAGCCATGAACAGCTACTAGAACCTCCAAACAAGCTGAGCTTTCCCTTGTACAAGTGTTCAAGGAGGAGGGAAGGTCTGCACACTGCAAAGGCCATGTCGAATCAGCACCAGGGCTGTTTCCCTCAGGAGTGCATCCCCTGAGGCAGAAGGGAGAGCCAGGGGACTGCAGACAAACCCCACTAACCCTCTTCCTGTCCAGCTCCTCCCAGTCTCAGGCAACCCAAGGTTAAAAGCTTCTGAGCCACCACTCTGCACCATTTTCTTCAATCTCCTTAACAAACCTTTCTTTCTTGAAAACGTCTGACTGCATTTTTCAATGCAGTAGCTGTAGCAGTGGGTGCCACCCCCAGATCCTGCTGGGTGCTTGGTGCCACAAGCAAGGTGCATTCACTCAATACACCCTGCACTGTACACAGGAAATCGATGCTTCAAACATCTGCTCCTTTTTTTCCCCACCTCTGAAGGGTTAAGGATTTGCAGGTGAAGCTAAGCAGAGCTGCCTGCTATGGCTGTATCTGCACCAGCGAATGGGCTGGAGCAGCTGCTCCCTTCTCAGTGGCTGCTTAAAGGGACAATGCCAAGGTCAATTAGACCCAGCCCTGGACCTACCTTTTCTTTCTCTTTTCTGTTTCCCATGGCTCACAAGTGTTGACAATTTCAACATGAGAATTCAGGACAAAAAGCAAGAGTGAGGGCTTCAAACACCTTGCTCAAGCAAACCTTCCCTGGCGAGGCACCTTAGCATCACCTTTTCCACCGCCACTCACCTGCCTATTGTCACCTGCTCCAGAAACCACAGGAGAAGACACCCAGAGCTTTTTCACTTCCCCTGCCTCTCTTTGTGTAACCAGGTAGCACAGTTCCACACTCACCGTGTCTGCTTGCAACATAAGAAACCCTTTGTGGCAGAGCCATTTTAGGGAGAAAATCTTCACCTGCACCATCTCACAGCAGACTGAAAGCAGAAGCAGAGCCTCAGAGCAAAGCTCCTTGGTTCTGCAGCAGGAACCAGAGAGCAGAAGAGCCCCTGGGTTCTGGTCCAGCCTGGCAGAGGCTGCCACCATGCAGAAAGAGAGAGAAAAGGGGCTGTAAGTTCTCCAGCCCCCTCCCCAGCAAGCCTCTTTGACGGGATGTTCTTGAAGCCAGATGTCTCCATACCCCAGGTGTCTCCTGAGCTATTGGTCAGAATCCCAGTGGCAAACATTGTATTTGAGAGTATTTTCCATAAGTGTGGATGAGGAAGAAGAGACACAGAATCACGTCAGACAAACTCCCTGAGCCAGTTACAAGAGGATCTGGGGCTGGCACTTTCAAAGAGCAATGTGCAGTGCCCCAAAAGCATGGGATGGGTCAGGATCTGTGGAACCAGGAGGTTCCTTCTGGCACAAGGTGGATGCTGAAGGCAGCAGACAGATCTGTCTTGATGCTGCAGCACCAGTGGAGCTGCTCTTCCTTTCAAGCACACACCTAATCATTGTATAGATCTCTGCCTCAGAACTATCTCTTTGATAAAACTAATAACAGGCTTAAATTACAGATAAATACCCGATATGAAAAGAACAGTTTGAAAAGGAGGAAGGGGGTAGTTTAACGGTGCTCATTTTCTCTGCTTTCCTCTAGCACGCATCTTGGGCTAGATCAGTGAGGCTTATGAAGCTTCATTCTGACAACTCTCCTGTCTTGCAAGCGTGGTGTCCACATGTTTGCCCGGCTTCCTCTCCCCTCTCTGTTCCAGCAGCAGACACTGTGCCTCCAGCTGCAGCTAGGAAGCAGGCGTGGAAAGAGCTGCATGAACACACACAAAGGAACCTCCGTGGGGCTTCAAAGGCCAAACCTAAAAGCAGCTGCTTCAGGAATGAGAGACACCTCGGCACCCACCAGGGAGCTGGGCTATAACTGGTCAACCAAGAAACTGAAAGCTGCAATGGCTCCAGGTGAGGAGAGGGGTCTGTGCCAGCAGCAGCCTCCTGCCCACCCCTCTGCAGGTCCTGCTGCTGGGCTGGTGGGAGGCATCCAGCACCAGGGGCTTCTGAGCACCCCAGCGTCCAGGCTCTTGCTGGCTTCCTCTGCTCTGCAGGGAACAATGGCTTTGATCAACAGAAGATTGTTGAGTTAATTGTAATGATATTCTAATAAAGCTGGGGAGATTAATTACGGCTCTTTATCAGAGCTGGCCCGCCGCCAAAGGTTCGCAAAATTGTTTTCCTCTGTTTCTTGTCATTTGAATTTAGGAGAAGAAAGGAAGAAGTGGGGTGTCTTTTTTTTTTTTTTTTTTTTTCTTCCCCCTGCAGCAATCAGGACTGTGGCCTTGAGCCCTGCTCAGGCTCACAGCTCGGCACGTTTCCAGAGGGGAGCAGGGAGCATGCAGGCAGAGAAAGCAAATGGAGAGCGACAGAGGAAACCAATTAGACATGATGCAGCACAATTATGTTCCCAGTCAGTGAGTGGCTTGGTGCAGAGAAGCACGACAGAACAAGGGGATGGCACAGGGACCACAGACATTGCTAAACCCGTGACACCTTCTGAGGCTGGGGGGTGGGTGACAGGAACAGACAAACTGCATGAGGGCTTGAACACCAGCACTGATGGGGAGAAGGAAAAGCTTCATTGCCTTCATTCTCACTCATGCCACGTGGGCACAGAAAAGCAAGTGTCCAGAGAGCAGCCAGAACCCTGCTAAGTGACCTTGGGGAACACGAGACTCAGACCTTCCAATTTCACTTGATAAATTGCTGTTCCTTCCAGGGAAGATTCAGCTGTGCCAGGGCAGGTGAGAGACAGACCTGCAGAGGAATGATCCAGGCTGGAAGGTAGCAGATCAATCAGGAGCTCTTGCTCATGGAGAAGAAGGGAGAAGAAGCCCCTCTGGCAGTGCATGCAATATGCTGGGGGGAGAGCCTGCAAGGCAAACCAGGAGAGGAAACCTGCTCCTCACCCAAAGCAGGGAGAAAGCTGAACATTAAAATGACACCACTCAATTTTAAGAGACAGCAGAGCAGGAAACTTCCAACCAACAGGTCAAGGCTTGCTGCTTTGAGGAGGAAAAATTCCACCATCTAAGCCATGGCCTTCACCTCTCTGAGGAGCACCCATGAAACATGCACCCTCTCCAGATGCATTTTCCTGAATGGCTCTGGGAAGATGACACATCACTACTGCTTGTGAACCAGGAAGACAGGAGAAAATATTAAAATGTTCAATGTTATTCCTGCTGGACAGAACCTGACCAGGTTTTGTGCATCAAAGACATCACTCCCTCCTGCTGAGCCTTTCCCCTTGCCAGCTCCAGCCAGGGTGACACCTGAACCTCCCACTGCCTCTCCAAAGCAAGGTGGGTGGAACCGAGATCTTTTCAGGACCAGAACACGATGGCAACATCATCTCTGTGGGAAACCAGAGGACTTCCAGCAAGGTCACTAGAGGGGAAGAGTAGGGTCTGTGTTTTGTACCATCGCCCCGATAACAATCTCCACAATTCTCTAGGGGTTTCAGTGACCCATAAAACTACCTCACATCTGAAATGTTTGCTCCAACTGAGAGGAAAAAATGCTGATCTACATACTTTTCTCCTAGAACATGACAGAAACAATTATTCATTTAGGCTTTTGTAAAGACTATTGAGTTTGACAAAATGTTGCTCCAGGAACAAAATAACTGGAAAAAAGTTTCCAGAACACTTAAAAGCCCCAATTTTATTTTTTTTTATTTTTTTTTAGGTAAGGAAACTCCTGTTTTCCCATTTTAGAAGAAACCTGAGTTTCTCCTAAATATAAACAAAATGTGAAGAGAACAATTACCAAAAAGTTCACGAGCAGAAAGCCAAATTGTTCCAGAACTATATAAATGACCTTCCACCCCCACGCCCCCCATAAATTCATCTGTTTATACAGATTTGGTGTGACCAAAGCATTTCAGCAGCTGGAGATGCACTTAAAGAAAGAAACTTCATTTCCAGCTGCCTCGAGACCTTGCCCCTGCCCATGATGGGTCTGGTACCAGTCCCTTTTGGAAGGCTCAGGACCAGCAGCAGCGAGTGGCACAGCCAGGACCTGCCCCATGGCTCTGGGTGCTCTGGCACGAGCTACCCGAGAGTCCCCATAAATAAAATCATCAGCATCAGCTCTGGTGTTCATTTCACAGGCGACTGCTCTGCTGACAGGTTTCACACGCTGCCACCGTGTCTTGTCAGCTTTATGCTCTCGAGCCAACACTGCCTCACCAGCTCCGATGCATATACATAAAAATAAATGGTTCAGAAACCCCAATAAAGTGACAGATTACATAATGGGACCTGGCCTCAAAAAAATCAGCTTGTTTATGGAACCCCGGTGCCTCCAAATCTGATTTATGTCATGCGGGTTATCTCTCGGTGAGGGTTTGGGGAGGAGGGCGTGCTCATGCTCCCTGTCCATGGGTATGGCTGCTGGCTAAGAGCTGCCTTTAGGGCTCCTGCCCTAAGAGTGGCAGCATTAGTGTCAGGAGCAGAGAGCAGAGCTTCCCACACGAATTGTTTGCTGTGATCTTCCTCCAGATCCTGCAGGAGCCCAGTGTTTTCACTAGAAGCTGCCCCAGCCAGGTTCAATACTTGTCCAGACCAGGGAAGCTCTCTTCGTCTTCTTGAACCTTCCTCCCCCACACCTCCTTCCCAGGGGCTTTTTGGGCTTGCCAGAAAGCTGAAGGCTGATGCAAAGGGCTCTGGGCTCCAGAAGCCAACAGAGCATAAGAAGCAAAACCAGACAGTACCTAAAGAAGACCATGCGAGCTTCAAACAGGTAAGCTCCTGATGGCACAAGGAGGTTCTCCTGGTAGCCCCTTTGCTCTGGGCTGCAGATGGTCCTTATTCAATCTCTTGCTAGAAGAGCTTCCTTGCAAACAGAGATAATCCTTCATTTGATGTTTGCTCCCTTGGATATCACTGTTCACAGCAAGCAGTGCAATTTGTGTTTATTCTTGCCAAGCCATGTTTATTCTTGAGCCGCTTTGATTGTTACAGTGAAGGCTGGGATGGCTCTTTCAGTCAAAGTGCCTGTTTCCAGGGGGCTAATAATGAGAGACTGTCAATCTGGAGACATGAGGGGGAAAAAAAACCACGGCCCCTGCTCTCACAGAAGACAATCAGCTGCTGCCAGACCCCACGCTTTGTACTGCTTAATCTCAGATACATGGCTGGAAGATCCTCAGCTCCAGCCTCAAGTGGAGGCACCAAGGAGGTGCCAGCTCCAGCCCCAGCTCCACTCCCACAGAGGCGTTGGGGAAAAGCCTCCCGGCCACAGGACACGACACCCTGAGACAGGGGTGTCCCAACAGCCTCCTGGCACCTTTGCACAGCATGGACCCCACCCCACACACGAGATCAATTCCTGGTGAGCCTCCCAGAGTCTGCCTGCTGGAGCTGGGCTGCTGGGGCAGAGGCACCAAAAGTCCTGCCCCCTTGGAACTCTTCAGAACAACCCACAGGTTCAGAGAGTTGATGCTCCCAATGATGGGTCATTTATTTCCTCCAATTTCCTACACCCAGCAACTCCTGTCCTGAGCCCTCGTGCTGAGCGAGTCCTTGGATAACTGCTGCCAAGGAAGAACCACTCCTGGAGAGGCAGAACTACCCCTGGAAGGTGGAAGATCACATGCCCAGAGTTGCTGTGGCAGAGCAGGGGTACCTCAGCCTTGGATGATGGCCACGTGGTTCCCCATCCCATGTTCCAATGTTCCAGGCCTTTGTTCCATTCAGTTTTTAATCAAACCTTGAATAATGCTGCCATTTGTCTGGGGCTTAGTACTAAGGAGGGCTGTGGGGGAGGTTTCCCCTTAAATTAAATAATTAACACGTTTTCCCAAGGCTAAAAAATTTTAATTTTTTCCCCCCAGCAGACCGGTGGCAATAAATATTTAATACATTCCCTGCTTCACTGCATCCAGCACGTTGCCATTTTAGAAATCATTTTATTGTGTGTATTTTTCTTCTTTTAATTACAGTCACCCAGTATCAAACCACTTCAATAAATAATCAAAGGCAGGGGAGAGACAGGGCAGCTGTGATGCTTCAGGAGATGGGTGCTACTGGCTTGAGGAGGCCTGGAGGGGGAGCACAGGGGGGGGACACGGGGAAGGGGGGTACAGAGGGAGAGCACAGATCCCTTTCTGGCAGCCAGCGTGTTCCCCCTGTGCTTGGGGCTGCCAGCTGACCCCCACCAAAGCAACTCCTTGGGAAGGGATGCTGCCGTGTGTGCCAGCTCCAGTGCAAAGGTCCATCCTGCTGGAATCCTCTTCAGGCAGGAAACACCAGGGAATAGGTGTAAAAACCAGCCAAGAGTGCACTGATACTTCCCCAGGACACTCCCCCAGCTGCCGGCAATCTGAGGCTGAAGGATTTCCTGAGTCAGGCATCCTCTCTCTCCTTTAAAAGCCCTCAATGGATTTTTATATTATTTATATATTTATTTATTTATTTCTTCCAGGAATTTCTCTAATTACAAGGATAACCAGAGCACTTTTTAACTGTTCTCTCTCCAAACCACCCTCCCCAGTGTTTCCTGGCAGCTGTGTTGCCCTCAGTGCTTGCAGCCATAGGTGAGCTGCAGGTGGCAGTGGTTGCAGCAAAGGGAGGAGGCTGCAGGAGCAGGCAGCAGGCATTGCCCTTCCCACTCTTGGAAGCTGGAAAAATGAGAGCCCCAGCTCCTCACTGACTGCATGGGCCTTGCTTCTCCCACAGCCATCGGGCTCCCAGCCCCAGCAGCCTGGCAAGGAGAGGGTTACCACCTCCCACAGCCCTCACCCCAGCCAGCCCGATGATGGCATTAGCAAAACAAGAAAAAAAAAAAAAAAGAAAGAAAGAAAGAAAAAAAAACAAAAAGAAATACTACATGAAGCTAATAAGATCTGAGGGGAGCTCCTTAGACAAGTTGATTTCCAAATTGGTCTGACTTTAACCTCACATAAATAAAAATGAATGCTTATAAAATACGGTGGAAAAATCCATAAAGGCAGATGAAGGCACTGATGCGTTTTTATCTCCCTCCTGCACTTGTGGTACAGAGAGGGGTCCACGTGCTGCTCAGGAACACTGGTGACCCTACCTGTGCTCCAGAGTAGCCCAGGCAGGTGGTGACTGGAGCCAAACTCTG
The DNA here is from genome assembly GCA_023637945.1 of Phaethornis superciliosus. Classification (NCBI taxonomy): domain Eukaryota; kingdom Metazoa; phylum Chordata; class Aves; order Apodiformes; family Trochilidae; genus Phaethornis; species Phaethornis superciliosus. The sequence continues at coordinate 18,470,440 of JAJQWJ010000012.1, forward strand.
TCTTCAGCAGCAAATGCTGCCCTGGGCTGTCCCTCAGCCATCAGTGATGTTCAGGGCTGGGGGATTTTCCCCTGGGCCAGCTGCCCGGCAGGATGGAGCTGACATCAAGTAGGAAGGGGCAGGGGCTCAACCTGCTCCCAGCAGCACTGAGCTGTACAAACCCAGTGCAAAGTCAACCTCCACCCATGGGTGCCCTTCCAGACAGCTCTTTGCACTCCACCTGGAGGAGTATAAGAGCCCTAATGAGCCAGATTCACCACTGCTTCCATAAAGCATAGCAGCAGGACAGACACACACCACATGTGCACAGAGGCAGGAGGATGCTTTCTGTAGGCAACCACTGCTAGAAAAGGCTCTGCCTCAAAGGTCTTCATTCTAAGCAGAAGATGAGAAGAGCCAGAGGGAGAAAACAGGGTCACTGCCTGAGAGAAAGGTGGTTCCAACCCTTGCACCTGAGACATCGTCACCAGTTTGGGACAGAAGCTGGTGAAGGAGGGGTGAAGGGCAGGGAGAACCTTCTTCCAGGGTGGATCCAGGAGCTCCTCTTCAAGCAAGAGGTACTGGGGTGGAAAGCAGAGAGCTGTGCTGGGAGGCACAGCCAGGGCTGGCAGCAACTGCCACCAGATGCTGGATGACAGTGAGAAACCCTGTATGGAGAGGAACTACAAGGTTAACAAGAAAGAAAGCTGTGAAAGACCTGGAGAGCAGAGACAGGTAACTGCTGTGTGCCAGCAGGAAACCAGCAAAAGTAAGGAAAGTATGGGTGACATGAGCAAAATGACAGGCGAGGAAAATGATCCTTGCAGCAGAGCTCGGAACAGGCAGGAGCAGGAGAAGATTGCATTTGTCAAGGCCAGAGAAAAGGATGTTGCAGGAACTGAGCTGTGAGATGATGACACTCCAGATGAGAGTTTTAGCTGTACCTTAGCAACCCGACACGAAGGAATAAAGCAGGGTGAGCACAGCCACCTCACCCCCAGGCAGCACAGAGCTGGCCCTCGGGTCAGGGTAACCCTCAGTTACACACACATGGTTTGCACACAGCTGCTGAGATTTGGTCCACGCAGCACAGGAGGTGATCACAACCCAGGATATGCACTGGGGAGCTGATCCTGAACCAAGCAGTCTGCTGTGACATGATGATGACCTTCAGGCAGATGAGAGAAACAAACAGCAAACCAGGGAGGACACATTGGGCTGCAAAGGGAGGAGAGGTCTTTGAGAGGTCTGTGGGATGCAGGATCAGGAGGGGGGAATCGTTCTGCCAGTGTGGAGCTGTTGCCAGGGAGAGCTTATCAGCACTGGGGAAAGCAGGGCATGGAGCCAGCCCTGTGCTGGAACCACAGGAGCAGAACCAGCCAGCAGTCAGTGACAGCACGTTCAAAAAGCTATGGGAGCTGGGGAGAAAAAAGGGGTGAGGGAGAGTCGATGGGGTGTAAGGTACAAGGGGAGAAAAGCAGACTTGCCTGGGAAGGGATGATCGAAGGGGAAAGAGGCAAGGAATGACAGTGCAAGGAAAATGTCACTGCAATCTCAGCCAGGCCTCCCTCGAGGAAAGGTGAGAGGCATCAGGAAGCAAAGCCCTAAAGCTGCCAGCTCAGCAATCCTGCTACCAGCAGTAGCTGCCCTATAAAAAGGGGTCCAGCCTTCAGAAAATACCATGGGCAATGACAAAGTGGAACAGCCAAATATCCATTTCCTCCATGCAAACAACACTGTCTATAACTTTGGCTTTACAAGGAAATATTTACAGGCTAAAGAATCTAGAAAAGATAAATGAAACAACTTCTCGGCTGCTTGGCACAGAGACCAGGAGCTCAGTGATGAGAAATATTTCTGGAAAAGAGGGATGCGTTCAAGAACACGGGCAATTAAATTAGCTGGCACTGGGACCACAGCCCCTCTGACAGCACAGGAAGTTGTTTGATGCTTCTGAGACCTTTTCTCTCCTGCCATGTGCCAGCCCAGGGCTGGTTGTGTGCAGGGCCTGGTGTTCATGGTGGGCTTGGCTGGCAGTCAGGGGAGAGATCTCCAAACTCTCAGCTCTGCTTCTGCCAGGAGATAAGCTGGAGATGATGGAGGAACCAGGAACCAGTAGCTAGAGGTCTGTGCTCACCCATGAAATCCAGGCTTGGCCAATCCACCACTCTGCCTGTGCCAACCAGTTTCAGGTCAACAAGAGGGTGAACACCTCAGCCTCTGGTGTTCTGTACAGGTTATGAGCCTCCCTGCTATCCTCCCTGGCACTGTTTGAAAACATTTTTTGAGTGATGAAGTGCTACCAGATAACACCAATTCCAAGAAACTGCTCCCAAAAATGTAAGCATCTCCCAGGGGAGGGCTGTTGGTCCCCTTCCCAGCCACCCCCTGGCAGCTGGGGGAGCACTGGGTGCAGAGCAGCTGTTCTGTTTCTGAAAGAAAATCATGCACAATTTTGGATCCATGAAAAAAAGGCAAATTTTTTTTACCCGATTCGGAACTGAAATCAACCAACAAAGCCAGAACCATGTACTAAATCCTCCAAGGTTTTTGTGGCACTGAAATTCAGGCTCAGGGCAACTTTCTAGGAGAGAGGAGTGCCCGCTGTGTCCCTCCTCTGCACTGACCACTCATTAGCCTCAGCATACAACTTTTTCCTACCACTTTCAGGAGGTGCTTTGAGCTGTTTTCATCTGATAATGTTCTGTGTAGGGAATTCAGGTTGGACTTGGTATGCAGAGGTAACAAGAGGCTGCAAACAGGAGCAAAAACCCCACATAACACATAAAGACACTTCCAGCCTCAAAGGCCTTATGACCCTAAATCCAGACCTTGCAATCATCTCCAGAGCTTTACTGGTCAGGTTCTATTGAATCTGACAGCACAAAGAACTTAACCCACATGTGAAGCTGTGCAGGATCAGGACCCTGGTGTGCAAGGGGCACAAGCAGGCAGGCAGCTCTGCAGGACACGATGGGCACCCGCTCACCATCCCTGCCTCAGGGTGCCACAGTGGCACACAAAATCACACAAGCAGGTTCTTTTTATGGCTATTCCAGAAACAAAGGATGGTTACAATGGAAGAAACCTCCCTCTGCCTGGGGGAAATCGGAGTTCTGCTGTTGTTTTTAGGCTGTGTCCCTCCCCACCTGCTGGGAGCCAGCACGCTCCAAGCCAGCGTGGCTGCAGAATGGGGTGGGTGATGGGTTGGGTGGCTCTGCCCATGGAATGACTCAAGGCTTGGACAAATCCCTGATCTTCTTGTAAAAGCTCTAAGTGCAGGAGAAAGATTTACAGGGGTGTCAGGCAAGGACAGACACGTAGCCTTCCAGGGCAGTCTGGGAGGAAGGCAAGGGAAATTGTTCATAAAAACAACGGATTTACCTTCCCCTTGTCCCTCATAAAACGCAGGCTTTGTATCAGCCCAGAGACATATAGGTCAAATTTGGAGATGAACTTCAGAAAAAGAGGTGAAAATGAAAATTTCAGGCCTGATTTTTTTTTTTTCCTGGACATTTCTGAAACAGAGCACTTTTTACCTAGGAAGCAAGCCAGCATGCGCAAACAAGAAGCAAAATGAATTGACCCCAAACAAATGAAATGGATTTTCATGGTTTGTTTCTTCCTCGGGATGTGTGTGAGTGGAAAGGGATCACTGTCAGTCTCCCAGAGACTTTTTTAAACTATTCTACTTCAGACACTACACTGAAAAACTGAATTATTCAAGAGAGCTCTAATTGCAGCTCTGAGGTACCCTTTCTTTCCTTCGCACGGTAGCATCCTGGGAAGAAACTGCTGTTTTCTTGCTGCTTTCCCAAGGGACACAGGGTCTACTCACACCCAGAGATCATCATGTACCTATTCCCAACAGGACAACACCTTGGGGGGAGGAGGGTTTTACAGACAAGTGCACAGGGGCCCGTACATGCGCACATAAACTCAGCAAGATGGAAGGAAGAACAAGAAATAATGAATCCCCACACACTCACTAAGTCCAAACAGACTGAAGTGGGAGCCTGATTTGCATTGGTTTGATTGAAGATGTAATTTGCTGCTGAATAAATGTGGTTGCATCCAAATCAAACCGTTAGTCTCTCAGACATTATAACTCTTTCCATTCTTCCCTCAGGCTTTACCAACCTTTAAGGCTGACCAAAGATGATGGATTACAAGAAAGAATAGCCTTAAATAAGAGAAGGGCAAGATCAGACTAGGTGTCAGGGAGGACTTCCCATGGGAAGATGATGGTTATGAAAAGGTGCCACCACTAGGAAGGATCACAGTCAGCCCAGCCCCACATCCCACACACCATCACACCTCAGGATTATGGTGTCCCTCACACATGGAGCTGTGCCCTACATGCCATGGGGTTGGGACTCTCTCTTCCAAGCAGGCTCCTGCCCAGAGTGCTTTATACCCCTCAGCCCATTCCATGGGTCTCCATCAATGCAGGCAGCTCTCCGGGTGCCACCATTTCACCACAGCTGCTCGTAGCAGGACACAGGATATCATATCCTTGGGATGGGTAGAAATCACAGAGGGTTTGCTATGCTTGCGTGGCTAGGATGGGTCTGTGAGAGAAATCCAGGCCCAAATTTAATGCTATTTAAGCTGGGAAGTATTTTCCAGAGCCTCTCAGGGACTCAGGGCCTCAGCCCTGACGCTTCTCCCCCAGCTTAGTGAGATTCAGGCCTTTCCCCCTTTGCTCCTGTCTCACTGGCTCATCACAAATGCCACCTGGTTGGAATTGGCACTTAAACACCTTCCTCAAGCTATCTCTGAGTGAGAGAACCCTCTCCCCAGCAGGGAGCTGCTACACACTGAGCTCCTTTGCTTGTTCTCTTTTCATTCCTAATGGTACCACATTTATGAGATCCCTCCAAGGTCTCTATCGATTGCTGGGCAGCTCTGGCCACACAGCAACTATCAGAGCAGCAAGGATTCCACCAGGCTCTTGGGCAGGGGAGTTAAAACAAACCAGGACCCAGAAGAGCAGATTTACCAGGCAGCCCTTGCTGTCCCCTGCCCCCCATCCCCATAGCAGCTGCATCCAGCTGTCAGGCAGCAGAGAGCTGAGCAGAGAAGACACAAGGCAGTGCAAGACCAAAGAGAATAACAGCTACAAAGATGAAAAAATGGTGCATTATAGCCAGGGAGGAAGTTATTCACACGTTACTGAGCAGCTTTGCTTTGCCCTTTGCCTGAAGCCCTGGGGACTGGCAGCCACACTATGAACACGCAGCAGAGCTCTGCTTCTCCTGGGCATGAATTCTGCTTCAGCTGCAGAGCATCCCTGGGAAGAGCAAGGGTGCTCACAGCCTCAATTTATGTGAGGGGAATCCATCACAAGGCATGAAAGCCTTTCATTCAGGGCAATTTGTTGCAGGAGTTATAAGCCAAAGTGCTGGGAAGCCAACAGCCAGGCCAGAAGCACTGCAGGTTGGCAAGGTGGAGAGGGATGTCCCTGCAAGAGGGATGGGAGCTACCTAACAAACATTTATTGGGCAGATGAGGCTGTAAATAGCTGTGTCCAGTCCTGAGCTGGGAATGAGGAAGAGAAGAGGGCCGGGGTAGGCAGCCTGGTCCCTGGGCACTGTTTGTAACCTGGAGACATCACTCAGAGGCAAGAACCATGGTGCAGGCAACGCCAAGGCCAGAGGAAGGGAGAGAGGGAGAGATTGATTATCCTGTAAATCAATTGCTGGGCACTGATTACAAAATAAACCACCAGAGCAAAGGTCAAGTGCTTTATTATATCACTCAGCCCACAAGATTTATTTACCATTTGGGCCATCTGTCCCTCTTGCCATGTATTACAGGGAGCTGCAGCTCTCCCTTCCCAGCTTCAGGCATGGCTTCTGCTGACAGACACAGCCCTGCAGGCAGCAACGTGAGCCTCAGACAAGAGATCCAGCAGCCAGGACCAGGCAGGTCCAGGCACTCCTCCCCCAGGACCTACCTAGCCACATCTGTGACACCAGGCAAGGTGACAGCCAGGCAGACCAACCCTGCTGCAGACACCAGTGGGGGCTGAGGGAGGTCCCCATGTCCTCTGTTGTGCTGCCTGGAAGCAAATCACTTCTCTGTGGTGGGAAAGACCAGAAGAGCATAGTGTCCTCTGCAAAGAGCCACCAACTGCAGGATGGCCTCTGGAAGCACTTGCCATTTCTTTCCAGGAAAGACCAAACCCTTGGAAAGGATCAGCAGTTTCACATCAGGAAAGAAGGGCCTCTGTCCAAATCAGATCTGTACCAAAGCTTTCCATGCCCACTTCTACCATTCGAGCTCTGTACCCATAAAGGGAGAGCTGCAGAGACTGTCTCAGAGCACTCAACTGGAATTCAGCCTGCAAAACTTTATTTTTCTTTCCCCCCTTCCCTTTCTAACTTTAGATTTTAAACACAGGCAGCAATAAGAGGAATTCCTGGGAGTACTGTTCATCTGTTTCCCATAAGTGGCTTGTCACTGACCATGAAAAGATTTTTCAGTCTGGCTCCCAAAATACAAAAACCCTAAAATGGACATTTTTGAATCCTTCATATCAACCCAAGGAGAATAACGTCAGAGCTGCAGGATGTGTGTGTGTGGAAGGAAATCTCCCCGGGGAGGAGGAGAGGTGTAGCCCATGTCCTGTGGGCTGGGTGCCCTCTGCCTGCCCCTGAGCTCAGCCCACCCCTGCCTGCAGCTGGGGGAAACTGCTGGGTGGGCTGCAAGGGGGTGTCAGGGCAGGCAGCTCAGGCTGGGGCTGTTTTCACTTAGGGATGTTCCCACTGACCATGAGGCTGTGACCCCCACCCCCTGGCACAACCCTACTTTGTCAACATGGTCACTGCAGTTGGCATTTGCCTGGGAGTTTATTTTTCTTTCCAGAAGATTTGATTTTTTCAACTCCTATTTGCAACATCTGCCAGCAGTGAGAGGAGGTCCAAGTTCTTGGGTTCAGCCACATGTTCTCCCAGCATGGGACACCTCTGTGCATAGGGGCACCACCACCAAGGGGACAGTTGAGGTGAAAATTGCAAAACACTCCGACCCTGGTCTAAGTCATTGCTGTCCCTAGGAAAAAAAAAACAAAACAGTGATGGACCATGGCTGGGCACACATGTCCTGCCCTAGGGTAGGATTTGGCCACGGGTAGGGCAGCTTTTGGCCCGTCTCTACTCCTACTGATGCCACCATCTCAGTAAGCTCAAACACCCCCTAACCTCAGTTGTCTCCAGCTTGAAAACACACAAGGCATTGCCATCCCCTAGAGATAAAGTCCCCATATCAGTTTCTTTGAACTGCAACAAAAAAACATCCCCAGTGCATCAGGACAATTTTGTGTCCCACCAGAGTCAGAAAAGCACAAGGGCCTGTGGTTGCTCCATTGGTCCCTGCTTCCTCAAGGGAGAATTCCTAACAGAGCAGAGATGGGCATCTCAGCCAGTAGATTGGGTTGCTCTGAGGGGTTACATTTCCCAATACATGGCTGGGCTTCTCAGAGTATGGTGCTCATCTCCAGAGCTGGCATTGTCAGCAACAATCCCCACCTTGACCTTGATGGAGAAGGGTGTGATAGGTAACCAGCCTCTCCAGCATTCTCCCAAGGAACCCAACAGCAACAGTATGTTATTCCAAGCACCAGCTGCCTCATTCCTAGAGGCTTTTGCAAATCCCTTGAAGTCAACACTATATGACTTTTAGGGGTTGGTATGACTGCTCCTCTCCCAGAGGGGTTAGGACCTGCGTGGACATCCATCACTCCTATAGTTTGGCCTAGCTCCATGTTTCTTATGGTGGCAATGAACTGAGGTGAACCTGAGACATCTGTATTCCTCAGCCCTCCCTTTGCTCCTCCTGGCAGATTTTAGAAGTTCACATTTAATCTGAAAGAGGGAAGATGGAGAGGGGCCTCACCAGCTGCAGTTTCTGTAAATGTCAGGACAGGAATGAGATCTGAGCAAGCCTTAATACACTATGCAAATCCTCAGAGCATGACCGTGTGTTGCCAGGGCTTTTTATTCCCCTCCGTGGTAATTGGAGAGACAAGGATTAAAATAAAAAAATAAAAAAATAAAAAGGGAGCTGCCACAGAGCTAGGTAGTCCCTCTTCTTCACTAACCACTGTTTAAAAGACAATGCTGTTTAACACCTTCATAAGTGACCTGGATGTTTAGATCAAGAGCACACTGATGAAGTTCACTGATGACACCACAATGAGTGGAGATGTTGACACCCCAGAAGGGAGAGCCCCTCTCCAGGTGACAAACAGACAGGAGAAGTGGGCTAGCAGGAACTTTATGAAGTTCAGTGTAGAGAAGTGCAAGGTCTTGTACCTGGGAAGACGTAACCCAGGAGTACAGTTCAGGCTGGGATCCACTTGGCTAGAGAAAGGAGGTCTTGGTGAACATCAGGCTCAACATGAGCCAACAGAGTGCTGCAGCAGCAAAGAAAGCCAACAGGATGCTGGGCTGCATCACCAGGGGCATCACCAGCAGAGACAAAGAAGTCCTCATCCCGCTCTATTTGGTGCTTGTCACACCACACCTGAAGTTTTGCATCCAGTTTTGGTCCCTGTTGTCCAAAAAGGATGTGGACAGGATGGAGAAGGCCCAGAGAAGAGCCATGAGGATGATCAGAGGACTGAAGCACCTGCCCTGAGCTGCAGCCTGAGCTGCCTGCCCTGACACCCCCTTGCAGCCCACCCAGCAGTTTCCCCAATATGAGAGGAGGCTGAGAAAACTGGATTTGTTCATCCTTGATAAGAGAAGGCCTAGGGGAGACCTTATTATGGTTTTCCAGTACTTAAAGGGCAGCTACAAAGAAGATGGAGACTCCCTGTTTACAAGAAGTCCCATGGAAAAGAGGGGCCATGGGCACAAGTTGCTTCTGGGGAGATTCCAATTGAGGAAAATTTTTCCCCATGAGGTCCGTGAGACACTGGAATGGTCTCCCAGGGGAAGTGGTGGAACTTGGGAAAGTTTTAAGTCTCAGCTCAATGGGGTGCTGAGGCATCTCATACAAACAATAATAGTAGAAGGGCAGGACCAGATGATCCTTGAGGTCCCTTCCAACCTGACATTTTGTCATTCTAGGATTCTACAAAAACCCTAAGGCCCTGTAAAGGTCTCCAGGCAGAGGTAGGTGTTCTCCTAAAAGGTGCTAGCCAAAGACATCTGCCTGCATCTCCCTACTTTGGAGTCTGTTTGGAATATGTGCAAGGGGAAGAGGCACATGTGCATGCTCCTGGCTGTGTCAGCAAAGAAAACAGCCCTGGATTTGGTGTGTGGATGGCTGTGAGACTGCTCCATGGAGACAGGAGGAGGAGGCAATGCATGTTGGCCAGGCATGCAGCCCTGTGCACCTCTTTCTACAACTCAATCTTTAAATTGCTTTTTTCTCTTTGCCTTTTTTTTTTTTTTTTTTTTTTACCTTTTTTAATGCATCAGGAAGGCTCCATCACTTTCCTCTCCTGTAATGACGTTGACCTGATTAAAATTTTTATTGGATTTTACAAAATAATTTCATACATACTGTTCCCTGGAGCCCTGCAGGGTAGAAGGAGGGTGAAGGAGAGAAGACAGTATACTGAGAATGAGGTGGAGAAGGAAAATATTTTATTTTACTCTGAAATTATTTTTCCTGAATGAATAATAGATTAGAAATCTCACTTGATTTTTTTTTTTTTTTAAATAGTGCTCTTACAAGTGCCTCTTTCACACAAAGATATGAAAAAGTCTCCACTTGCATATTTTGGGCCTGGGTTGATTCCCTACTGCAGCTTCCAACTTTATTCACCACTTCTCAGCAGAAAGCAAACCCTTCTGAATGGAACACTGCAGCCTCAGAGATGGGCAGGGGCTGGAGGAGACAGACCCCAGGCCACCCACTGCACTTCCATCGAACTGGGACTGGTCCCAGGGACTCAGAAGGAGTTTCTTAATCAAGCCCCTAAGAGAGGCCACGAGCAGCTTGTGTGGGACACACACCAGACTCTTGGCTTCTGTCTCCCTGTCCCCAGCCTTGGCCAGTGACAGCTGATGTGTCCCAGGGGAGCACATGGAGCAGGGCAGATCTCTGGGAAGCTTGAGGCAAATGAAACAAAAGGGTTTGCAAGCTGGGATTGTCTTGGAATATTAGTGGGTTTTTACTGTTTTCTTTCCCCATCAATGTTCTAACACTAACATTTCAGGCAGACAAATCCCACTGCTGTTTTGCTCTGGTCCCTAAAAAAACAAAGTCAGGTCTGGTAGTTTGAGGAATATCATGGGGATGACTTAGTTACTCAACCATTTGCATATATTTAAATTAGATTGCAACCCTCTGGCCCAAGGACTAGCTGTTGCCCTCCACAAGAAAAAGGCCACTCCTGCAAGGAACAGCTTTGCACTCTGGGTCCCAGTGCAATAAAAAATAAATAATAAAAAAAAAACTTTTCAGGGACCTCAACATCTGCTTCAGATGTCCTTTCAGGAGCACACCTCCCCACGCTTGTTTTGAAATTCAGATTCCCTAGTGGATGACTATGAAATAAATATTACAGTGCTGCCCAGATACCTCAGCAGCCCCCTCTCATCACCCCCCAAGAGGCAATAAAGTCTCTGAGCCACACCTGATGCCCCAGGTGACAGCAACCACAGTTGAGTGCAATCAAGGTGAGGAACAGAGCACATTTCTCTGTGGGCATGTTGGTGGCCAGCAGCTGAGATTGCCTGCAAGTTTTTTGCTCTCTAGGTGGTTCTCAAGGTCACATTGCTGGAAGTATTAAGGCTGTCTGGGTAACCTTTAATATATGTTTTGGAGTGACTTTGTGGAGTGGGGGTTGGAATTTTTTCCAGCACCATGTTCTGTAACAATTGCTGTTTGACATTTCCCCACAGGTTTTCTTCTTGCAGGCAGTGTTCAGACAAGCTCCAGGTCAGACCACCTGGGCTGAACTGAGAGCAGATTGCAGCCCCCTAAATCCTTCCTGCCACCTGCCTGGGTGGGACAGCAGGGCTGCTTTACACCCTCCTGTCCCATACCTGCTCTGTTGTCACAGAGAGCAGTGGCAAAGTGTCATCATGTTATTCTTTACAGAGAGGGTGATCAGACACTGGAATGGACTGCCCAGAGAGGTGGTGGATTTTCCATCCCTGGAGGTTTTTAAGAAGAGACTGAATGTGGTACTCAGTGCCATGGTGTCCTGGTTTAGGCCAGGATAAAGGTGATTTTCTGTTTTGTACTTTTGCTTTCAGCCAAGTCTCTTGTAAGTAGCTGCACTTGCTGAAATTAACAGCAAGTTTCTCAGACACTGTCTGCTTCTAGGACTGATAACACTCGATGTTTATAGTTACAGCCAGAGACTGGCATGCAAGCCAAGGACGCTGCTCAGCTCTCAGGAACATTTTGCCTTCCAGAAGGAGCAACGAGGTCCCACCTGAAACCCTCCTCTGGGGAGGACCAGACAAGATAGATGCCAGAATTGACCAAACAGAGTATTCCATCCCATACACGTCATACTCGGTATAAATTTGAGGGATCACAAGGGTCAAACCTCTCTACTCCTTCCTGCCCTCCCTGCTTCCTTTGGCAATCTGAGAGGATTCCATCCGTCCCGGTGCCTGTGGTCCTGATCCGTGCCAGCCTGAATCTGTGTGTTCCTGCCCCCAGCTCCTGACTGCTGCCGACTCCAGGATTCCAGCCTGGACTTTCCCAGGGCTGCCCTGCAGCCTCAGTGGTGACGTGAGAGTTATTGGGGAAAGGGGGGAGGAACGTGGTATCAATTTTCCTGTATATTTGTATATATTTAGTACTTTTTCCTATTTATCATTAATGTTTCATTAAAGTTCTGTAGTTTAGTTTCCAACCCATAAGTCTCTCTCCCTTATTCTCTCTCTCTTTCCTTTATCAGAGGAGAGGGAGATTAATATATAAATCCGTTACTCGGTTTAAATCTGTTGTTTTGCCGGGCCAGGGTTAAACCGTGACACATGGGCTGGGAACCACGATGGTAGTGGATCAAAGGTTGGACTTGACAGTCTCAGAGGTGCTTTCCAACCTGGCAGATTCTGTGATTCTCATCTCACCTCAAAACACAGGCAAAGCACCTCACCTCCAGCAGCACTGCATACCACGCGTGGGGCTTTGGAGCAGGAGCACCATTCCTCCTGCTCCTGCCATCTCCTGCCTCCTAAAGGCATCCATCCATGTGATTTCTGGCTGTATCTCTCACTCAAGACATCTTAATCTTGACTTTCAGCACTCCCTCCTATTCCATTCCCACCTGGGCAAGTGCTGAGGGCCACAAGTGGGACCAACCCTGGTCCATGCAGAATGCTGGAGCCTGACCTGGAGGCCAGCAGAGCAGAGATCTGGCAGCACACAAAGTGCCTTGCAGCAGAAAGGGATTTGCAAGGTAGTAAACAGCTAACTGATAAATCCCACAGGGAGAAAAGTCCAAGCCCTGGATAAAAATGGCTTGTGGTATAAAGCTCTGCCCATGGTCCAAGAAACGGAGGGCACCTGCAGCTCCTCTCGCCTTGCCCCACACCCAGCAGAAAGCTGTTTGGACTGACAGTTGTTTCTGACTGACTTCCCCTTCAGGTTAAAGGCAACAGCCAAGAGCAGAAGAATCTCAAATCTTGGGAAGAGGCTCAGCACAGCAATTCCTGCAGAGCCTAACCAGAGCCAGACACAAAATAGCAGCTGCTCCTGCAAGCAGGCAAAGTCAGCTCCTTAAGCCTTTATTACATTTATTCTCTGTGATGGACAAAACAAACAACTCACAGGCTCTAACCAAACCTGAATCTTTCTGGAACGTGGGCAAAAGAACAATAACTCCCTCCAAGTATTCTCATTTTTCCTCTTCCTGGTTTGGGAGGAGACACAACCCAGGCACTGCTCCTCTGTGCTGGGCCACCAGCTCACACATAACTCAGAGCTCCAGGATCCTCATCCATGACCTGCAGGCCCATTTCCAGACTCCACAGCTTCATCAACCCCCATAGGAGCTGCTCCTGGGGATCCTACAGGCTTTGAAATGTGTGCCCACGTTCCAGCACCCTCCATCAACCCAGGCTCCCTGGAGCTCCTGCTATCCAGCTGAGGGCAGCCACCAGCTCCAGAGCACTGCCTTGGCTCCCAAATCCTCATCCCTAAATCACACACAGATGGGTTTAAACACAACAAATTGTTTCCTAACCTCACATCTGCCTGTAAGCAGGGGCTGGAGCAGTCACAGATATGTCACACAGGGATGGATGGCAGAGGTGGGCACTGGGAACCCCTCAATCTGCTCCCAGCCCAGTGGGAAGGGACAGGTCAACTACAGCTCCCACCAACCCCTACTCCCAAAAGCCATCTTTTATAAGCAGGAATTTGGCAGCCAGAGTGTGAAAGGAGCCCGTAGTCCACACCACAAAAAGCCATCTCCAGAAGTCACATCTCTTGGCCTTCACCAAAGCAGTGGAGCTTTAGCTGGGTCCCTCGGCACTTGTGCTGTCGCTGCTTCGCCCTGGATGATGAGAGCTTTAATCTCCAGGTTTTTAATCTCCAGGTTTGTCAATTTAGCACCTTGCCAGAACTAGGACTCATTTTTTTGTGTGTTTAATAATGCATATTTATCAAACCTAGTCAGGCAGTGGGGAGGGGGAGATGGCTGGCAGCAGTCTCCCTCTCCCCATCTGACATGTACTTGCCATTTTCTGCAGTTTCGTCAGCTCTCCAGCTCTAGCCCTTATAATTATGATGAAAAAACCTCACACTCAACCATAGTGCCTCTCAGCCAAGATGCCAATGTGTTTCCACATAAAAGCCTCATTGCAAAAACCTTAATTTTTTTCAGAGTCCCTGCTTTATTACCATCCTCCTTTACATCATTGTATTCACATGGTGTTCAATTATTTACAAGCACACAAAACACTCCAGCCTGGATTCTCAACTGGTATTAATCAGCGAACTGCCAACTAAATCAGCAGAGCTGCAAAGATGTGCTCTGGAGAGGGGTCTGTCCTGCTGTCCCTGAAGACTCCTTCCTCCCTCCACACATTGGGAAGGAGAGGATTAAAAAAAAAACAAACAGGGTTTGGTTTTGTTTTGATTCCCTGAGTTTGCCAGACAATGCAGGCATGCTGATGCCCACAGAGACCTGCTCCCCAGTGCTGACCTACTTTTTATTCATCTGCCTGCAACACATTTGTCTGGCACAGCAGCCCCAGGTATTCCTGGAAGCAGCTCTCCATACCTTGCACAGAGCCCTGTGGCAACACCAGGAGCTCTGTGCAGGGGACAAACCCCTGGGTACTAGGATAACATCCTAGACTTTACTGACAGAGAAGGCTTTTGGATTATTCAGCCAGGCCTGGCATTTTCTTGGATCTGGTGCACCTTCATCTGTCTCCAGCCTGTTCCTTCAGGGCTTTTTCTCCATCCTTTTCAAGTGGTAGCACTTCCAAGGAGGTCCAAAGGGAGCAGCTTCCCCTGGCTGGTGAGCACAGGGTGCTAAAACCAAGATTCTCTCCTTTAGTCATGTGTAAGTTCCAGCTTTCCAGCCTCCACTATTTTAATTCAACAAGACCAACAAACCCGAGGACACAAATCACAAATCAAGAGGCAAATATATTGGCATAAATGTGGGGCATTTCTCTAAAGCTACAGGACAATCTTCAGTCAACACAGATGAATCCTCACAGACAACACTGAACTTTCCACAAGACTGAGGCCACTACAACCAATCGTTCAGTTTCTTTATCAGGATTTTGACATCACACAAAAAGCAGAAACTGACTTTTAAAAGACATTGTTGTTTGCACCTTCACTTAGAATCAGAAAGTGAAGAGTGTATGAAAGACAAGAGTATAAATTTAGTCCTATTACCATTGCCAGTTCACAAACTGGGACTGCTCCATTCAAATCCAGAAGGCCAAGGAAGTGCAGGAGAAAGCTACAAGCTGGATCTAACTGCACTGAACCCAGCTTGTTCATTCCTCATGTACCACCACAGCAGAGGGATGTCACAAGGCCTTCATCATGACTGGAATCATAATATCCATGATTCACATGGAAGACTTTTATATAAAGCACTGAGATAAAAATAAAATGAGGGGGGAAAAGCTTAACAAGAAACTCGTTTCATTCCCCACAAGATGGATAAGCCAAGATGAATGTACACAGCTCAACTTGACCCAAATATTTTTTTTTGTTGCTGAGTAACCCTGCAAAAAAATGTTGTTATCTCACTTGCATCTGTGGAGATTAGATGGAAGAGAATTTTAAACAAGCATTCATTGTCCCTTGTCTCAGGAATTTCAGCTTGGACCTGAACCCTTGAGACTGCTGCTTTTGCAGCACCCCTGACCCCTTTCAGCAGGGAACAAACAGGAAGGCAAGAAGCATCTGCAACACCTCCAACACATTAATATGCTGTTGACATGAAGGTTTACTTGAAACATTTGGGTTTGTAGCTTTCCAAAGTCTTCTGGGAGAAGAATTTGCAAAGGCTATGGAGCAGGAAATACATGCTCAGGCCATGACTACAGGAGGAGGTGGGAGAGGGGTAGTCACAGCAGATGGCTTTGAGCCATTGTGGGTGGCAGCAGGCATCTGTGAGGGGCTCAGACTTCACAACCCACATTGGCTGCCATATGTTGCCACAGTGGCTCAGCATCATGCAAGACCCAATTTCTAGCATGGGGCTGCAAGTACCACTCCACCCCCCCCTTACTGCTCTCCATTAGGACAATTTCACCAAGGGTCTTCTAGCACCTTGCTAGAAGGTATTTACCTGTTGTTTTTTTTTTGGGGGGGGGGGGGTGGGTGGGTTGTGTTTTTGTGGGTGGAGGGAGATCTAATAGATCAGCTGAGAGATTCAGGCAGGAGGTTTTAGTCTCATCTGTGCTCTGGAAGTCAGGGCTGCTCTCCTCTTTGCTCCCTCACAACAGATAAGTGCTATCTCTACAGCACAGAGATGCTTTTAGAGATTTTGGTCCTTGCTAAGATGTGCAGCCTTTCTGCTGTGTGTGTCCTGGAGTCTACGGCGAGCAAGGCTGTTCCTGTGACCCTGGCAGTTTGGAACAGGTGGGGTGGGAAGTTGACAGCTCTGGAGATGGCATCCCATCCAGCAACAGCAGGCTTCCTTCCCCGGAGAAATTCAGGGAAGGGAGAGCAGGGAGGAAAGGCAGGCCTGGAGGTGGCAGGGTGGAAATCTGTCTCCCATCCATGGAGGGAGAGGATGCCAGCAACCCCTGGCAATGAAAAGATGTCCACGAAGGACAGAGCTGAGGATCCAGCATTGATGTGCTGTCCATGTTCTTTGGTTATACATCACCACGACCCCAGTGCTACAGCCTGAAGCAGGGCAACACTGCAGGCTGACAAACTCCAGAGAGGGGAGGGAATGTCCTTCTCCAAGCTGAGAGCAGGGTCCTGCCACTCTGGGATGGGGGAGGCTCACAGCTCTGGAGGACTCTTTGGGAAGCATGACAGTCTGCTCCAAATCTTTACTCTCAATCCTACACAGACATAAGTCAAGCCATCCAGAACTGACCCCCCATGAAAGCAGTGAATGGGAGGTCAGTTCATGCTCAGTCACTGGAAGGAGCAGGTGACCCTGAACCACTGGTTTACATCCCAGCTGGGTCAGCCCAGCTGCCA
Organism: Phaethornis superciliosus; assembly: GCA_023637945.1. Taxonomy (NCBI): domain Eukaryota; kingdom Metazoa; phylum Chordata; class Aves; order Apodiformes; family Trochilidae; genus Phaethornis; species Phaethornis superciliosus. The sequence goes on from JAJQWJ010000012.1 coordinate 18,487,033, forward strand.
GACTAAAGATTGAGGCAATTTGCTCTGCAATGGTCCTTGAAATATCAACTCAGTGTGAACATTACAGCTCCCACCGGGGCTCTGAGGCACCACAGTCATCCACACTTGTGCTAGGCAACTGCAGCTGCATCTCTTGGATCCATGGAGAATCTGGGATATTTTTAACATTTTGAAAGAAACATCCACTCAGTGTTGGTTATTTTAACTCAGTAGACAGTCTGTTCATGTACATTTGTTGGTCCCCTACCCCTGCCTCCACAGCAGCTGTTGGCCCTGGCCTGTTCTGCCTCCCACCTTACAGCAGTTGCATTTTAATCCTCAGGTGATGCATCTCCCCACCATGCACAACAGACACAGCCAGGAAGCTTCCTGGAGGAAGCAATTACAGAAATGAAGCTCACCCAAACAATTAAAAATGCTGAGATGTATCTCAAAGCTCCTGTTTGTCTCTCTACTACACCGAGGACCCACATCAGACTAAAATGCATCAGCAGGAGCAGACTTTTCTCCAGGTGCTGCCTGAACCCCCACTGATGATGAAGCTCCACAGGGTTACCCTAGAAGCTCCAGTTCTCCCAGGAGCCGTCCTGTTCAGGGTGGATCAACCAGTCCCATAAAGAAAGTGGTACTGGTTACACCAGTGCAGACTGCAGCCTAACAGCATTTTCAGCCCTGGAAACCAGAGGCTTCTGTCTGCTCACAGCCTGCTAAAAGGTTTTGCTCCAGCAAACCTGGGCAGCTAACCCACCACAGCCAACTTCATAATGCCCCCAGCAAAAGCAGATCTTGGCTGCAACTTAATCTGAACTTCTACTTCAGCTCTCCCAGGCAGCTCGAGTGAAAATGAAAAGCAGCTGATAAAAGGAAACCCACAAAGCAAAGCAGGAGAAGGGGGCCAGAGGCAAAGGATGCGACTGGAAAGAGCAATGCAGATCCAGCACTGCATACATTAATTGCTTTTTAATTATTCCATTGCTTTCCTTCCCTGGTGGCTGATAATTGTGGGATCCCTGCCTGCCCTCTGGGGGGTGAGGAGGAGAGGAAAACCCAGAGTGTGCCAGCAGAGCAGGCCCAGCAGCTGAGCATCCACCAAGGCCTCTTGTACCCCACAGTGGGCAGCAGGAAGCTTCAGTGACCCCGAAGCTGCTGGCATTTCTGTTCTGCACCATTGCAGAGCAAGCTCACTGGGCCACCTCAGCCATCTCCTGGGGAACCTGAACTGCCAGAGCCTGAAGTCTATGGAAAGGCCATGACCTTGAGTTTCTACCTGACTCGGGAGCATGATTTATTTCGTAAGAAAGAACATGGACAATGTAAGGACAGCCCAGATGTTTTGCATCTGATTCAGCTGCATTTCTGAGACTCTAAAGAAGAGGGAATGACCTTCTCCTCTGTCCTGCTTCCCCCATCACCCTGGATACAGTCACTTCCAGCTCTCAGAGAAGGGCCCTGCTGCTCCCCAGCACACCTCCTGCTATCAACACCCTTATGAGGAAGCTGACTGTCCATCCCTATGCTGGGACCTGGAGAGGCCATCTGGGTAGAACACAGCCAGATGATGAGTATGGCACAGCCACCATGAGGTACCACTCAGTAGCTGTCATCGGTGTCACTTGCAAGTGTCCCCATGCCCTCCAGCCTCTCCCCACAACACTCCTAAGCCAGCTCCAGGTGTCAGGTTCAGACTCTCAAGCTTTCAGCAGATCCTTTCCATGGGAACCTCACCCAGCACCACACAAGAATTTTGCCGGGCATGCCTTGTGAACAAGCAGAGACTGCTGAGAAAAACCTGTCTTTAACTTTTGGGTTCAGATATGTTCTCCTCCATCCACTCCAGATGCTACTCAGACACTTGGAAATAGATATTTAAAGTTATCTGGGTCAAAGCAAGAGCAGGAGGAAGAGAAAGGCAAGGGCACAGGAGTCCCATTAGCAGGAAATCAGAATTCAACTGCATCACTTGCACAAGACAAAGGTAAGAAAAAAGCTCTGCAAGGAAGACAACATGGGATGGCAGCAGCATTGACTTCCTTAACATCTCTAAGCAGAAAACAGGCTCACTGCATCCATACAAGGGAGGGCACAAACTCAGCAGTTTTCCTCCGGTAGGTTGATGGGAATTTGAAGCAGACTTTTCACAGCACCAGTTATTTCTGGATTTTAAAGGCCCAAGAATAGCTCCTGCCTCTTGCGAGCCTGCCTACAGGCAGCCAGACACCTGCTCTCAGTGCAGCAGAATATCCTCACAGGACAGGGATGGGACTAATAGCCAGGAGACCCAAGTGTGGTTGGCTGTACAAACCTTTATTTTGTCTCACAAGAAGGACAAATGTTTCCACCAGCTCAGCATTCCCACTGAGGCAGCTCGAGGCCAGCACTGATGCCTCAGCAGCCCTAGGATTTCAGACCTGATGACTCAGAGTGCACAAGCATCCCCATGGCTGATCCACCAGTGCTCACCAGACACTCATAACCCCAACACCACAAAGAACAATCTGTCCTCATCCCCCCACAGCTCAGGGAGCTCCAACAGATAAACAGCAAGGAGCTTGTGACAAAGTATTTGTGTCTGCTGGGGAGTTGGAGCTTGTACCCACAGCAGGCTATGTCTTCTTCAGGATGATGGTCACCCCCCTCCACCCACCCATTTCCTCTAAGACAGAAGGGAATGGGCTCAAGCAACAAACCAGTCTGGCCTCAGACCTGCAGGACATGTAAGGGAGGTATGTCACAAGCTCCCCCTGCCCCAGCTTTGGTGTCTGCATGTTGTACCACCAGCCACCTGCTGACCACAGGACCCATCAGTGAAGATGCTGAACACCAAGGATCCCATAGTGGCCACAGAAGAGTAAGCATATAACCTATCTTAGTCAAACCTCCTGCCAAGGTGGTAGGAATGGTGCTGGCTCCACCGGGCCATTTTTTGCTGGCATTGACATTGCAGTGCCAGAATGTGACTCACCTCTTTGACAGGAGAAACCACATCTCATTCTGCCTTGCCATAGCCAAGCCTCTTAATGAGGGAAGGGAAAAAAAGACATCATCATTTTTCATGTGGGAGGAAAGAACTGGTGCTACAGAAGCACAAAGTCATCCTCCACCCAGTGCAGTACCCCAAGGGCTGCTGAGCAGTGGGAAGATGTGGGGTTGAATGCTGTTAGGGCCTGCAAGGGAGGACTAAATGCCAGGCTGCCTGATCACAGGACAAAAGCTTCCCAAGGAGGGGTGAAAAGTGAGTCCCCTGAAGCCCACAACAGCAGCACATCCATGGCCACTGGGCCATCTAGCAACTAAGGTGTGACAAACCACCCAGGGCATGCAGAGCCACCACATGGCCATTCTGGTGCTAAGGAGCAAAAGGCAATTTTGGGGTCCAGGCGAGAGGCACTTCCATGACAGTGGCCGACAACACAGTGTATGCACTGCAGATAGGGAGCTCCTGTACCTCTCTCCAGATGAACTGCCTTGCTCCCCAAGGACACAATTCCAAAAATCAATGAGATAACAAGGAGATGAGTTGCAGCCAATATGGATTTTGTCAAGAGCAAATCACAGCAAGCCACTCTATCTCCCTCCTGTAACAGCCTCCCAGGCTTTCGGCAGCCCTCCCTACCCATCAGACATCTCAGCTCTACTCAGGCTTTTGACATTGTCTTGTCTGCCACTCCCACCAACAAGGGCAGAATGGTCTTAAGAGAAATTAGGGCAGGTCTAAAATTGCCATATGGGGAGGGCAGATGCCAATGGTCTTCTCTGCTACAAAGGAAGAACACGTTGGCAAAGAGGATTTTGTAGGAGCCTCTCACGGACTGGTGCTCTGCAGGGTTTTTGCTACTGACCTGGATGATAGAGCAAAAAGGAAACTACTTACAATTACAAATAGCATGAAGGTGGGAAGAATTGCAAGTACTTTTAGAAGACAGGATTAGAAGATCTTGATATCTCAAGAAAACATCCCTTTTTTGCTTTTTTCCTCAGGCACATACAAGTGCCAGGTTTTTCTGCCACGCGGGAATAATCAGCTATCCAAGAACGAGTGTCCAAATACAAAGAAAATTTTTTCAAGGACTGTTTCTTCACTACTCTTCCATATCAAGGGCTACTGATACTGCAGAGTCTGGGGCCTCTTATTCTTGACCCTGTGACCATAGTGCCCCATGACTAGCAGCATGTTATTTTAGGTTGGCATGTACCCATGGCATCCCTTCCCAAGCAGCTTGCAAACAGAATCAATATGAAGCTCAAAGGGCCCTGCACAGGATCAAAAACCATGAATTCCCACTCCTAGACTGCTCTTTATCTACTGCATCACTGTCATCTCGTTTCAGCTGGCACATTCCCTGCCTCTTCTGAGAACTGCTTTCAGCAGGGAAGGGCTTCCCGTGCCAGCAGCCCATCATGCTAATGATGACAGCCAAGTGCATACCAGAACTGCTTGATGTGCTCACCAGACATGTTTCATTGAGTTGTCCCAACTGCCTTCTGAAACCCTCCCCACAAACAGCTGCATCTGATTCTGCTGTCAAGTGATCTTTTTCTTTCCCTGCTACATCCCAAACAGTTTTAACCTCTAGACTCTGCAAGACAAGGACTTTCTGTCTCCGGTGGAGTTTGCTACTGGAAGCAAACAAAACACAAATGCCCTGCAAAAATAATGAGCCAGCACACCCTAACCTGGCACTATTTATGGAAGGCTATGGCCAAGTCCCTGCAATAAGCTCCATTTCTAGCCTGCAGGGAAGAGTCACTTGCAGCTACTCTCCCCATCTTTGGGCTTTCTTGCTCTGACCATCTTTGCTCTGACCTTGCATTTGGTTTATCTCTGTGTGAGCTGGTAGGGAACTGTACCTTGCACCCCTGAGAACTCTGAAGTTCCAGGTGACTTCATTGACTACTGCCAGAATAAGAAAGCAGAGTTTCCAAATAAGTGACATTTCCTTAAAAGTGTTGCTTTTGGCAGCCAATTGCAGGGAAGACTACGAAGTGGCAATGGATTGATTTGGCTCCTCTGGAGGTGACTAATGGGAACATGATCCAACAGCTAAGGTAGAAGGCTAGATGTCAGTGCCCCCCACAGCTGCTTTTGAAGAGAGAGACTTCCCTAGCTGTAACAGAGGAATTCTTGTACCACACTCCCCATGTCTGCATCTCCTGGGGTGAATAAAGTACATTTTTGCCAAATGCTCTAAGAACCTAGAATGGGAAGCAAAGGCTTGAAAAGAAAGCAGGTGAGCCAGGCTAGGGAGGGCAAGTCAGCATCACCCTCCACATTCAGAAGCACCCAGTCAGCTGGCAAAGCCCTCTTCAACACTGTGGATGTGAGTGATGTGTATTGACAAGGCAGATCACACAGAGCATCACCCAGACCACGGGTTTTTAGCACCCTGTGGAGCGTGATTGAATGCAGTCTTATCCCTCCAGAATAAAGTCTGAAATAAAGTGTTGCAGAAGAAATTATAGGGAGACTCAGGGTCATCCTAGGGCAGGAGTCTTCATGGTAAGGGTCAGGATGATTCATGCATTAAGAACTTGACCAAATTTAAAGAAAGGTCATAGGAAGAGCAGAAGCAGATGAAGTGACTTGTATTTATTAGCCATCACAAAAGACACCAGCAAGATCAAGCCATAAAAGCAAGACATTAGCACCTCTATGATCAGCATAAATCCTTGAGGATCTGCTGTCTCTCTCACCAGGACTTATTGCAGGTTCTCCTCTGAAGGATGGGCTGTGTGTGTTACCCAGTGCCTCAGATTCGGAGCCTCACAGAATCTGAGAACCTTGGAGCAGTTGAGCAAGGCTCTGCAGCCTCCCATTGTGTTTCCTCCTTCAGAAGAGCTTGGGCATCATTACTACACACTTAACCCTGATGAAAAGCTCATTTAAAACAGGATTGTCACCTCTTCTGTTGTTCACACGGACACCAGTGCCACCAGAGAGAATTTAGACACGTCCAGCACACAGCTAAGGGACCACACTGGGAGCTGAATGGAAGTTACAGGCTGTGTATTTTCACTGCAAAAATTGCACTTTGGATACTGGAAGCCAGGGTGGGTGCTGCTGCTGGCACAGCCAGGGCAGTTTTTAGCTGATATGTCCTTACATCCTATGCTGTCTATAAGCTACCACATCAGGGCATCAGTCATCCACACTATTAATGCCTCAGCCCATCCCAGCCTGAGAACAGAGCCATAGCCACAGTTTTTCATGCCTTTCATCACCTCTCAACTAGTCCACAGCAAGACAGGAGCCCTGCAGCATGCAAGAAGCTCTAGCTGAAATCTACTCTGCATTCCTGAGTGCTCTGTAGTCCCATTGCTACATCCACACCAGGCTGGTCCCCTGCTTCCCAGTTCCTGATGCACAGGTCCAGGAGAAATGTCCATCCCTGTGGTCCCAGCAGCAGCACTCAGGCTGCCTCTCAGGATGGAGCCCTGGGCACTGTACATTTGATCCTCAGAGAGCTTCACTGTGCCTCACAAGCCCTGAGCTCATCCATCCACAGCAAACAACCTCCTCAGCTCCTGCTGAGCTGCCTCTGCCCAGGGAGCACAGGTAATCATAAGCATTTCCTGCTGCAAACAACTGGGTTTCTTTGGGCTACCTGGTCTGGCAGAAATACACCCTGATGTGTGGATTTAAAGGAAATACCCTATAATATGACTTCCCACTGCAGGCACTTAAACACTGGGATGACACTGAAACAACAAGACCCTGACAGATGCAAGGACATTCACCATAAGGCACAACTCCAAGATGCTGATATATACCCTCGGAGCACAGGAAACTCTGTCTACAGCCTACACTCCTGGTGGAGAGCTTCTAAGCTCTCACTCATCCTGTTCAGCCACACCAAATTAGCACAGAAGTTGTTTGGTTCCTTGGGAACAGGAAGGGAACAGTTTATTTGGAACAGGGCAGATATTACAGGCATGAACAGGAGAAGTGGGCTCTCCAGTGCAAGCAATGCCTATCATGACATGAAGTGACAGAAAGAGATGGTGTTTGTGCCTCTGCTGAGCTCATACAATTCCTCTGTGGCTTAGCTCCCTCACCTGTAAAGGCAAGGGTAACTTTGCTCACCTATCAATTTCCATTTGCATTAGCTAAAAAGAATAAAGGTCTGGTCCCATGAGGTTCTGATTCATTCTGCTAAAGGTGCCTTATTCTTTTAAGTTGATGGGAGTTGTGGTTAAAAGCAATCCACCCTGTTTGGATATTCTGGACTTGTCAAGAAAGGCAGCCTCAATGCTTCATCTTGCAGATTTCCAAACCTTGCTATAGGCCTTTCTTTTACCTGACTCTGCCAGTTTTCACCACGAGCTGTGCTGCTTTATTAACCTCTTTCTAAGGCTCCTCCACATGTTCCAAGCTCATCCCAGACCACCTAAATGTCAGCCATTGCAGAGAGCCATCAGCACTGCAGTGCTGTTATTGCTGCTGCCTGAGCTGAAATTAATGCAGCTTGGACACAGCACAGTGAAAATATTGACTTTCCAGATAATCAAGCCAAATTTCCATGAAAGCTACAACTTCAAATTTAAAAAAAAAAAACAAAAAAAACCCCAATCCATCAATGATTCATAAATATTTGAAAGTGTCAGATTGATTGCATCTGGATTACTGCAGTGGAGGGGACTGGCTGAGCAGGAGATGGACCAGACCTTGCTGTCATGTATCACCTGCACTACCAGGACTGCACAGCTCTTTCCATCCCCAGACAAGAGGATGAACACTATATCCCAGTGCTATGTTACCTCTGGTGGTATAGCCCTACTCGCTCCAGAGCACCCAGACTGCAGGCAATATGTACCATCCCAGCTTCTGGACCATGAAGATGAGAAACCTGATTGAATGAGATGAGAAACCTCAATTTTCTGACTCTGGAATAAAAAAATATATACTCCTACCCCCTTCACCCATTGCACTTCCATTGACCAGGATGTTGGTATTCCCAGAAAACACCAACATTCACCTGTCAGAGACAATTTGTTAGCCTGGCTTTCTTTCCACCCATCCCAGTTCCCTCATCTTCATGCCAGCCATCCAGACAAGGAGTATTTTATTTCCTAACAGCTTTTCCAAGGGAAACAAAATCCAGGAAATTATGCAACAAGATCTATTTGTACTTCACTCCACAGAGACACTCCAACATTTCCCTCATAAAGGACCTAATCTGCTGTTTAATTCCAACTTAGAGGAGAAGGGGGGAAACTATCTGGAAAGAAAAACAGTAAGTAACTCTGCATTGCAGACAGTCTTTGCTGCATCAAAGTTGACTTGCAAAGCTGTTTCAGGCTGTCTTTGTCCTCCCAAGTCTCTGGAGCTGCCTTTGTACTCAAGAGAATCTAGCACAAAGTCCTCTGCTGTGAAACCACCTATTCAGCTCTTGAAATCCAGAGGAGAAGCAGAGGCCCACAAATTTGACCCTGGCAGACAAACCCCTCCTTTTTTAGCAACTGATGTAAAGACAGTCCCAGATGAGCTGGAAGAGCCATGGAAGACAAGCTTCAGAAGAGGACCAAGGCATGTGCACAGCACTGTGCTGAGCCTCATCTCCTATAGCTGTGCCTCATCCTTCAGCGACCTCCATGGCACAAATGTTGACTCCTGAATTGCTCCCAGGACTTCAGCATTCAGAGTCTCTCTTCCATCACCCTCCTCTGCAATCCTATCAGCTAACAAAGTGCAGCTCCACTCTGCAGCCTCTCCCGTGGTGGGAGCATTAATAACTCCACAGGGCACACACTGCACCTCTGCAAGCTTCGTCTCAGGACTGAGACAAGCAGGAAGGTTCACCCCTGTCCCAGGAGCATGGCAGCATTCTGTCAAGCATGCCAGGAGACCCACTTTTCCCAGGAACCTCTGTGTGGAAAGGCATGGGCATGAAAATCTCCATTCACTGATGCGGGTACCTCTTGCCCACGGTGTTCACACAGAGTGCAGTGCAGGTCTCCTGATAGCAAGGACTGTCTCACACTACAAGGGACAAGAAGGCTTTGGACGTCTACTCCTGATCCTTTATGAAGGTCAAGCTCCCAGAGTTTGCCAGCTGCTTGACCACAGACCCTGATAACATGAAAACCATGTAGCTGTAAGCCTCCTCCCGTTTCAAATCTCCACCAAGTTCCAGCTGTAGGCCAAGAGCCTTTCCCTCCCTGGCATTAAATGCAGTGGCCAATGCACCTCGAAAGACTGTTTGCACTGATTTCCTTATTCCAAAGCACCCATTTCTTTCTCACGACTGAAAACAAACTGAGGCCCTAAGACAGTGATTCTAGACACAAGGTTGGTAAACATTCCTTGCCATAGGCATCCTGGAGCAAGCTTTCACAGCAGAGTAAAGATACCTGTAACACAATTCCTCATACAGCACAGCTGGTTCCTCCCCCTGACATCTAAGAATAAAGTCTCACCTTCTATGTGTTTAAACAAGATTTTTCCTAATAATCACTTGAAGTAATTTAGTGAACTAGTTAGGATCCACAAAATATTACTTTGATTCATCAAGGATGGCATTTACATCAGTTTGACTCTAAGCACTTATGCTGGGAGTTTGAGGGCAGGGCTGCATCTCGTGTTTTGGGCAACTGCAGTGCCTGAGTATGGGGTTCCTATACCCAAACGAGCACCAGAAATATCTCAGAAGTCAGGAAAGCTACAAACACTTAGATGCAGCTCTGCCTGCGTTTTCTGCCACAACACTGTGCTGTCTCTGCCTGTGACACTGCCTTGGAAGCGACTGCCTGAGGAGGAGAGGTGCCTGGTAGTGCCACATAACCAACACTTGTCTCAAATGCCACCTCTTCTCATTTCTAGTGTCTCTGCCTTTTCCCATCCTCCATCCTTCAGATCTGGCTGTCCTGCCCACCCAGGTCATATGCTCCTCCAGCCCTGCTGCCTGCACACACACACACATCTCTCCTTGCCATCATAAGCATCCTTGCTCCCAAGGGTGAAACTTCTCACACTTCTCATGAAAATCAGAGGCCAAGGCTGAAACTTGGACTTCAGTTTAAGTAAAAGCCATTAAAAAAAAAAAAAAAAAAACAAAACCAAAATCAAACTGTACTCTGACTTTCCTCATGTAAATCAATGGAGTACCAGCAGATGTACCAAATATCCCCAATGTGTGTACGTCAATGTATTGCTTCCTTCAGAGACAATTAATGGCTCATGACCAAGGTCAGGAGTCAAGTCTAAGATTTGTTGCTGATATAAATAAAAGCATCTTTTCAGTGGCACAGGGCACAACCTGCCCAGCTAATAGACTCGTAGGAACTCCATTCCCAGACCTCATTCATCCCTCAATTTATAAATTATAAATAGCCATTTTAAAGCTGCTCTCTAGGAAGAGCATCCTGAGCCTTCCCCACCCCTTGGAGAATGCAAACACCAAGATGAGATGACTTAAAGACACAGTGGATTAAAATTGCTGTAACTAAAATTAGCTTCAAAGCCTGAATAACAGCAAAGCACGACGGCAAAATCTTCAGGAAAAAAAAAAAAAAAAAAAAAAAAAGGATTTTAGCAGAAAAGTCCTCAAATGGGCAGACCTAGGACTATCCTCCCCCCTCCAGCCACCATGATGAAGGGCACTCAGTCACCATAGAGACAACACAGAGGCACGATGCTCCTGTCCCTGCTTCACAACCTCCCTCTCCTCCCAGGCTCTGGAGCAGATGGCAAGCTGTGAGCAAGGGGAGGGAGGGTCTGGTGAAACACTGCATGGAAATAAAACTGCTAAACACTGCTGTTGGACTGGGCTGCTGCAGGCAAAGGGTTAGCCAGCAGTAATGAGCTGGCTATGAATGACTGATTCCATGTCAAGGTTGGGTGGTATCGATCAGCCATGTACAGCTGCAGTCCTGTCACCTCAGAAAAGAAGAGGGCTGATGGATGGGCTGCAAGACCCACGTCAGAGAGGGGAAGGAAAGGGAGCACAGCATCCCAAGAGAAACCAGGATGGGACTTTGGACAGGAGCCATCCCCAGAGTTGAGCTTCTGCCTTTGTTTCCGGAAGCAAATGAAGATGTTGCTTTTTGCTTCTGTCCTGATGCCCTCAGGAGCATCTTTTCATCAACTTCTAGCTGGTTCTGGAAGGATAATGTCACTGCTTTGGAGAAATATATTACATGATTCACAGCACATCAGTCATAGCCCTGGTGGAGACTCCTCCCCACTGACAGTGAAGGGAAGGTGAAGAAGCACATTAGCACTGCTATGGTTTGACATGGGCAAGACTCTGTCCCTGCAGCTCCGACTGTCACATCACCACACTAGCCAAGAAGGTGTTTCTCCAACAGCCTCACCTTTCCTACCAGGCTTGGAGGGTGTCTGGGGCTTTTTATTTTTTAATCTGAGGAACTTCACCCCCTTAAAATGATCTCTTGCCTTTGTGCAAGGAACCTGTGTATCTCCTGGCCTCAAGCCACTGTTCAAGAGAAGGGAACAGCTCTGCCCCTCACAGATGGACCAATGTGGTTTCTCAGTGCATGCTTGGTGCCCAAAGCAACATCAGCCAATCCCTCCACACACACACAAGGCCAAGTTTTGTGCACAGCTACATCAGCATGCTGGTGTGAGAGAGGTAGGCACAGTGTCCCTTTGGGATGCATTATCACAGCAAGTCCTTAAAAGATTAGGGCAGCCTAGCAGCACATGAAAACTGCCTGCTGGAAGACAGGAGTATCCCCACTCCTGGTGCTAACTACTGTACCATATCCCTGCCCAGTTTGCAGGGCCTGGGGGATTTCAGGTGAAGGCTCTGCCCAGGATCAGTTGTGACACCAGTCACCAGCAGTTATGGATTTCTCTGGGTCTGTGCTCTTCCACCTCTCCTTGACTCACATCCTTACACAGTAGAAAAAGGCCAGCGATTGTCACAGCTCAAATACTCTATTTAAAGGTTGCCTTGAGGACTAGAAGTTAATTTTAAAACTAACTGATCTAAGCTCTCTGCCATGCTACCTCAGGAGGGGCCTGGAAGGGTGGGGGTACTGCTAATTCATGTCTAGAGAGCATGTGTTTTACCTCCCAGCTCTTCTTTCTCATTATTAATGTCAAGGTTTTTAAACAAAATTTGTCTTGGTCAATTAACTCAGACAGGGATGCTTGTAACATCCCAAATAAAGCCAGCCATGTACTGTGCTCAGAGAGAAGGAGCAAGTGCAGCTCAGGAAACCAGGGAATGACAGGGGCAAGGCGTGGTTCACACCCACTCTGCTCCCACATCCTGCAGAATAACCCACTCCACATTCTGCAAGGACACCAAGACACCAGCAGACTCCCACCTTCCCCACAAGAGTTCTCTCTGCTCTCCTGAAAACTGAGCCTAACACCTGCCTGTGGCAGAGCAGATAAAAAGCCTGTTTTGAAGACTATCTGCCCAGTGGATCTACCATTATAAAGGAGTTCCACAAGCCACCAAGAAGCTTGCAGTAGCACTGCTGCAGACTGGGAATAGATAGAGAGGTCCCTTTTCATTGGAATGGGTTACTTTCATATCAAAATATCTCCTGGTTTGATTTTTATAGAATTCAATCACAGTAGTGCCTCACAACTTAGGGTACAGTCAGACCATGGCCATGAGCTACCACCCAGCATCCTTGCAGTTAGGTAAGAACCACATTGTGGAAACAGGGGCCAATACCCTTGTTTTTCAGTAGTTACTCACACTCTGCAGTGGGTCACTTCATGTGGTTTCTTTTCCCTGCTTGATCACCATTGCTATGGAATTGGAAGACCATGGCCAGATGGCATCCAGGAGAGATGCAGGCACAGCTGGCTGAGTCTTAGACTGTTGAACAAATCCAATTCCCTTCCCAAAACTGCTTTAAGCTCTCTCTGACAGATAAAGATTGGTTTTGTATCAAAGGATACAAGTGTTGGTCTAAAGTATGTCATATTCAAGAGAAAGAATTAGTTCCTGGGAAATCTGGTCAAAGAAGTAATTTAAAACTGCTTTGTCCACCCAAAACAGTGTTTTGCCTATCAAAATTTCATTTTTCAGCTGAAAAAAACCCAAACCTCTTTACCAAACTCAGCTCAAATTTTGGGTGCTCACAGAAGCTGTACTTCCACATAAATAGAAGTCATTGTGCAAATAGAGAGGAAGGATTTCTAAAAGCCAACATTTGAACTCACCACTTTTCTGTAGGAACACATTCACAAGTATATTTTTGCTCCAGGACTTATAGCACGTGTCATTTCCAGCAAGACCACGCACAGGACTAACATTTCAGATCTGAAATATGGACAGAGAAGGCACAAACCAATGAATGACTGGAGAAAAAATTGCCTCTGGCCTCCCTGTGAGCCTTCCACAGCAAGTCAGCTGCTACTGGTGAGCTGGTGAGGACTGGTCTGAGGGGACCAGACCCCAGGGGCTGCATGGGTAGGGCAGGCTTTGCTGCTGACTCCCATCACCTGGCTTCGTGGATGTGGTGAGACCAGGAGAGGGAAGAATTCACAGGTGCTGAGATCTGCCAGGGATGAAGCTTGTGCAAGGAAAAGCAAAGTGCTGGCAACCACAATGAGAGCCCAGCCCTGTGCTAAATGACTGGTTTGGTGGGAGTTTATTTGTACTGCTGCCACAATTCTATTTTCCGAGTGATGGAAATAAGGATGGCCCCACACCTTTTATTTTCAGGCTAGGGCTGCATCACCCTGCATCACCTAGAACCAGCTGTGCTGTATAAGGAATTGTGTTACAGGTGTCTTTACTCTGCTGTGAAAGCTTGCTCCAGGATGCCTGTGGCAAGGAATGTTTACCAACCTTGTGTCTAGAATCACTGTCTTAGGGCCTCAGTTTGTTTTCAGTCGTGAGAAAAAAATGGGTGCTTTGGAATAAGGAAATCAGTGCAAACAGTGTTTCGAGGTGCATTGGCCACTGCATTTAATGCCAGGGAGGGAAAGGCTCTTGGCCTACAGCTTTTATTTTCAGACCCAGCACACCACTTTGGGCCATGCAAAGACTGCTACGATTTTCCCCACAACCAATGTTTTTAACCCCTCCAGTGGCTCATTCCTGCCCTCATCCCATGGCTCATGACCTGCTGGTACAGCACTGGGAGCTTTGCCATACAACCTGACTGTCTCAGTGATGAAATGCAGAGCAAAGGCTCATAAACAGCTCTACTGGTGTAACCAAGGGAGCCACAGAGGACTTTCTCAAAGCTATCTTCACAGCAAACCACTACAGGCATACATCCTGCTTCAGCATGGGCTCTCTGCTGCAGGGTTACCAACTCCAGCAGTAGTGCAGGTGATGAACTGAGGCTCCATTCTGGCTTTGCAGTGCTGCACAGAGCTGCATGGAAGCACCGTGGCAGACTTCTGGTGCTTCTCCCTGCCACAATGCACCTCACCCACACTGGTCCTTTGCAGCTGGGGCCACCTCCATGACCTTTACCCTGTGCCAAGCAGCAGCCCACATGCAACTAAATTCACAAGCCAGAATGGTAAGAGAGCATCCTGCTATCTGCTCCAGGAATGCATAAAAACCTGTAGCAAACAAAATAAACCAATGCCAGTCTCTGACCCAGGAGTGCAGAAATATTAATGCTTGGATTTACCATACACACCAGACGCTGAAGGAAGGCAAGACTGATTTCCACTCTCTGGAGCCGCATTAACTGGATGCTTGCACTTCATTCAAAGGTGGGGTGGGAACTGCACAGAGAAACAGCCCATGAGCTGCTGCTGCTGCAGAAGTAATGCACGAAGTTAAGAAACACCTGAAGAAAGCCAACTGCACCCATCCAGCATCCCAAGAAAATGAATTTCCAGAATAACACTGCAGAGAAGCAGCCAGCTCTCCATACGCACCCAGCCCACAGGCTCCTCACAGAGCAGGGGGCACAGCACCGCATCCTGCAGGTCCCATGGCAGAGGGAGTGCATCCCCCCAGCCCCACAGCACAGGCACTGCCTGCTGGGACAGCCCAGGGCCTTGCCTGCATTTGTGAAGGGCTGGGGATCAGAGGTAGGATCAATGCTCCCTCAAAATCATCTCCACGTTGAGGCCAGAGTTGATTAGGAACAGGAATAAGACAGACCTCATCGAATTTTGTTTTCCAAAGGCAGAGAGGGAATTAGGAGATGATGATTGGTGCCAACAGCAAAAAACTAAGTTGGTGGGGATTTTCTATTTTTAACTATTTTACATTTAATATCCTTGTTCTTTATTACACAGAGATTTAAGATTTCTTGGGCCTGCATGCTTGAGTAAGGTCACGCATGCATTTAAGCAAATGTGGGATCTAAGCCCAAGTTGTTACTAAGTAAGCAAATATGCTTAATAGGATTTTTTATTTGCCATTATCCCTTTAAAAATGTATTTGTTCTCTGCTAAATAGTAGTAAATTAGCCTAACAGCAATTACTTATATTTCTTTAGCATCTTGGAGGCGTCTCAATACATTTTGCCAACCACAACAGTCCAATGAGTCTAAATCAACTGGCATATAAATCTCACAGGGCCTGGTTAGAAGATAGGGTCTTTACAGGAGAAAGCTTCAATTTTTCACTAGCTCACTGAAAAACATATTTATAATTTCAAGTGGGAGAGGAGATGCACAGAGGCTCTGCAAGAAGGGTTTTATCTGTCGAAAGGATGAAATCTTTCAGCAGACTTTATTCTACCCTGCCCACCTAACCCCTCCCTGCCATCTCACATCAGGAAACTGAGAAGCACCCAGCAAGCCTCAACCCTTCCACAGAAGGTGGCACAGCCTCTCACACACCTGAGTTTTGGCTTACAGGGCTTGGGAACCTGGATGCCTATGCCCGTGCCACCAACCACCCCCTGCACCAGATCATCCGGAGCTGCATACTCCTCCCTGATGCTCTTCTCCCAGTGCAGAGCTGCAACAAAGCCCAGCCCAACACTGCCTGCATCTTTGATACTGGTTTCAACAGACAAGAACCAACCCTGGAGAAACCTGTATCTCACAGGGACTACAAACCTTTCATCTTGGGACTCACCTGCTTCCCAGAGCCTCCTCATCAAACTCAGGGTTTGAGATGAAGACACTGACCAGGAAGACATCTACAAACCATAGCACTAAAACCTCTTGATTTTGGCCCTCCTTTTCTCCACCATAACCTGCAGCATGTGTCACCACCCTCCGCAGACCCAACACTATCCTCAGAACAGCACTATTGGAAAGGCAGGCAGGGGGAAGACCAGCACCACCCAGACACAGGCTGGGCACAGAGTGGCTGAGAGCAGCCAGGCAGAGAGGGACCTGGGAGTCTGGATTGACAGGAAGCTGAACAGGAGCCAGCAGTGTGCCCAGGTGGCCAAGAAGGCCAATGGCATCCTGGCCTGGATCAGGAACAGCGTGGCCAGCAGGTCCAGGGAAGGGATTCTGCCCCTGTACTCAGCCCTGGTGAGGCCACAGCTCGAGTCCTGTGTCCAGTTCTGGGCCCCTCAGTTCAGGAAGGAGATTGAGGTCCTGGAGCAGGTCCAGAGAAGAGCAAGGAGGCTGTGAAGGGATCCAGCACAAGTCCTGTGAGGAGAGGCTGAGGGAGCTGGGGGTGTTCAGCCTGGAGAAGAGGAGGCTCAGGGGAGACCTCATCGCTCTCTACAACTCCCTGAAAGGAGGCTGGAGCCAGGGGGGGGTTGGGCTCTTCTCACAGGCAGCTGTCAGTAGGACAAGAGGGCATGGGCTTAAGCTCTGCCAGGGGAGGTTTAGGTTGGATATTAGGAAAAAATTCTTTAGAGAGAGGGTGATCATGCATTGGAATGGGCTCCCTAGGGCTGGATTCTCTATCCCTGGAGGTTTTTAAGAAGAGACTGAATGTGACACTTGGTGCCATGGTCTGGGAACCATGGGGGGAGTGGATTAAGGGTTGGGCTTGATGATCTCAGAGGTGCTTTCCAACCTGGCTTATCCTGTGATTTTGTAACAAGCTTCCCCAAACAGGCACATCCCAGGCACCTTGTCCTCACCTCTCTCGCCACCAAAGAGAGCTGTTTATCTACATGGAGCTAGATGATAAAATAGCACTTGCTGGAAACAAATTTTTTTGTTCCTCTTGGCCATGTCCTGCTGGGGAGAGGGGTCATTAGCTCTGCATCACCAGGAGGCAGCCATTCCTTCATCAGTAGGCCACTTGTCTGCTCCAGCCACCTTACATTATTGGTTCAAAAGATCATGCCCAGCCATTACTGCCTGCCCTGGAAACTACCTAATTGGCTTATGAGAAACACAGGCCAAGAGCATGAACAGCTCTGCAGCTAATGTGGCTTTGCCAAGTCATGCTTTTACAAGTTCAGGGAACTGCACAACCTCAGGTTCTTAGGCACTGCACTTTTTTTCAGGATCAACTGAAGAAGATGGTATGCTGCTAATCCTCATGGTTGTAGGGGAGGAAGACAAGGTCTTCAAAGGGCTGAAAGCCAGATGGAATCAATCATAGCATGTTAGGGGTTGAAAGGGAGCTCTGGAGAACACCAATTTCAACCCCCCAGTCAAAGCAGGATCACCTAGGGCAGGTCACAAAACAACACATCCAGATAGATCTTGAAAGTCTCTAGAGAAGACTCCACAACCTCTTTGGGCAGTCTGCTCCAGTTCTTCCTCATGTTGAGGTGGAACTTCCTATGTTCCAGTTTGTGTTTACTGCCCCTTGTCCTATCACAGGGCAGCACTGAAAAGAGATTGTTCCCTTCTTCTAGACACCTGCCTTTTTGATATTTTAAAAAATGAGTTCACAAAACACCATTTTCGTAGAGACTTTTGCATTGCGCTGCCTGTGGAAGAAGCTTACTTTCTTCTCTTCTCTTCTCTTCTCTTCTCTTCTCTTCTCTTCTCTTCTCTTCTCTTCTCTTCTCTTCTCTTCTCTTCTCTTCTCTTCTCTTCTCTTCTCTTCTCTTCTCTTTTCTTTTTTTCTTTTTTTTTCCTATTTATTCTTCGACTTGCACAATATGGGGGAGGGCATTTCTAAGGAAAGATTCGGTTGGTTTTCTCTGTTCTCTCAAGCCAGGCACAGGCAGACCCTTCCTTGAGGCCAGGGCAGCTACCAGAAGCCAAGGGGACAGCTTTGTGACAGAGAAGGGATGAGGGCTAGAAGGGCTAGCTTCTTCTCCAGCCACAGCCACCAACCAAAAGACATCCAGTAAAGCACACCTTCAGACTGAACTTTTCCTGTTCAAACCACTCACGGTCCTTTCCCACCATAAAACAAAACAAAACAACAAATTAATCAATTTTTCATTTAAATCAACAGATTTCAGAAAAGGTTTGTGTCACATAGGCTATTCAATGGCCTTTCAATCTTTAAAAATGAAACAAAGCATTTTGATAAGTCTAAGCCTTGTTCAAAATGACTTTTCCAAACAAAATCATTGGGTTTGTATTTTAAAAATACTGGCAAGCTGTAAAGGCTAAAATAGAAATGAAACGTTTAATTTTGGAAGAACATATGCTTCATCAGAATTTTTAACATTCATTTCAAAATCTAAGGAAAAACTGATGCTACAGATTTTCTGGTAAAAATCAAAACTCACTTCTCCAGTGTTAATATTTCACACTTCTGGTCAGTGTTAACAACATGCAGAAATGCTTTGCACCCCCCCACAAGCACATGCAGAGAGCGGATTTCTGTTCCATGGCTGCTGCCCTCCACCCCAGAGGCAGCTGCACCTCAGCCCCCTGCAAATCCCCCATCCCCTGTGCAAAAGGCTTGGCTCTGGAGGTGACAGCAGCCTCCTGTCATGAGTGGCCAGAGCAGCAGCAATGGATCAGCGTTCCTGTCACAGTCCCTGTCAGTACCCGGCCGTGAGCGGGCAAAGCGATGACTCCGCTGGGACTGAATTAATTGAATCCCAATCCTACAGGTACAGGCATTCTCTGGAGACAGGAGCTGGACACAGCAAGACATGCCTTTGGCAGAGGAGTACCACTTTCGTTTGAAAGTATCTCTTTCCCAGAATATGTTAAAAAATAATTAGTAATTGGCATGGAAAAAAAAAAAAAAAAAGAATAAACGACAGAATGCTTCATTGAAATTCAAGTCTGTGCTTAGCACATCTCCTTCACTCTTCCTTCACCCACACTGGGAAAGATTAAGGAAAAGGGAAACATGGGCCTGGATGGCTGAGAAGCTGCTCTGTGATGACATGTCAAGTAGCAAATGTCCTTCCCATCTTCCCCCTGAAAAGCAGTCCCTGAAACAACCTGGCAAATGCAGCTCTGGTTTCTGTGCACCACGTGGCCCTTCAGTGTCTCAGCCTTTCCATTGCCTGGAACTGCACTGATGGGTGCTTAGTGCACATTACATCAACAGGGCTGAGGCACCCATCAACCTACCCCAGCCCCCCAAAGAGCCAGGGGAGGGACAAGGGGACCTCTCTGCCAGAGGAGGTGATGAAATCCATGAGTCAGTACAGGCAGCTCCAGGTTTCTCACTGGAGGAAAAGGCAAAGGGTTCAGTATTCACATCCCAGTGAGCACCAAGGTTAAAGGGCTTTTTTGGAAAAAGCATGTGGAAAGAGTAACTTTAAAAATGCAGCATGCGTAAATAATCCTTCACCATCCCTCTTGTGACATTATTGATCATGAAAATAGGAAGCTGCTCCAGTACAGAGGGATGGGTAAGAGTGCAATACTCCTGTTTCAAGAGCTCATGTCTCAATAAGTGTGTTTTAGAGGGTCTTGTGGGCTCTGCAGAAAGGGGAATTTCCTGCCAGAAACTGAGGAGTGCCCAACCTCAGTGAGGCTTTCCCAACCAGCCTGCAGGGTTTTGATCAAAATTTATAATTGCTTTTAATCCCATCCAGGTACAGTCAGGTGCAAAGCTGACAAAACCACAAAGTGTCATGTGGGTTGTGCAGGGTAGAAAGGGCTGTCAGTGTTTGTGCCAGTTAAAATCCCCAACTTTCTTCTTCCCTAACATCTTTGACAGAAGGAAGAAGAGGCCTCTTTCAATCCATGGAACATTGTCTCCATGGGTCAGCAATGTGCTCTTGTGGCCAAGAGGGCCAATGGTACCCTGGGGTGCATTAAGAAAAGTGTGTCCAGAAGATCAGGGGAGGTTCTCCTCCCCCTCTACTCTGTCCTGCTGAGACCATACCTGGAATACTGGATCCAGTTTTGGGCTCCCCAGTTCAAGGGAGACGGGGACCTACTGGAGAGATTCCAAGGTAGAGGATGCTTAAGGGAGTTGAGCATCTCTTCTGTGAAGAAAGACTTAGAGAACTGTGGATGTTTAGCCATGAGAAGAGAAGGCTGAGAGAGGATCTTATGAATGTCTACCAATATCTCAGGGGTGGGTGTCAAGAGGAAGGGGCCAATCTCTTTTCAGTGGTGCCCAGTAACAGGACAAAGAATAATGGTTTGAAGTTAGAACATAGGAAGCTCCACTTCAACATGAGGAGAAACTCCTTTACGTGAGGCTGAGGGAGCCCTGGCCCAGGCTGCCCAGAGAGGTCGTGGATTCTCCTTCTCTGGAGACTTTCCAAACCCCCCTGGATGTGTTCCTGTGTGGCCTGTCCTGTGTAATCCTGCTTGGGCAGGGGGTTGGACTGGATGACGTCCTAAGGTCCCTTCCAACCCCTCAAATTCTGTGATTCTATGAATCCTTATGCACCTGTCCCCAGAGAGTGCTTATCCCACCAAGATCCCTCTGAGACCCCCAGAATTCCCCCTGGGAGATGGGGGCTCTGCAGGCAGAGGAAGGACCTGCACCCTCAGCAGCTGGCAGCACACACCAGCCTGCAGGGCCAAATGTTCAGAGCAGCCTGAAGAGCACAGGGACTCATGTGCAATGGGGCCCCCAAAACACCCTTGCATTAGGCTTGCTCTCAGGGAACAGCTTCTGAGTCACTTCACAGCCTTCAAACATGGGTTTTGTGTGCTGAGTTATAAAGAGTATATGGGCAAAAAAGCCTTGAAAACGTCAGGAATTTTTTTCATCTTTCAGCGAGGTGGCATGGGAAGGGATGGGAATCATGTGTCTCTTGTGGAGCGATTCATGAATCCCACAGGCTTCCCTGCAAGGAGGCAAGGCAGTCCTAGAGAGATCAATCGCAATTTTATCTACCCTTTTCAAGTTCTCATTTCTTTTTATCCCATACTGCCTGATAAAAATCTCTGCTTCAAACATGGCTAAGGAGACAGAGCTTTATTATACTATTCCAAAAACAGACGCTGGAGGCTTTGCCCTTTTATGAGTTAACTTTGCTGGCACTATCCTCTCTGCCCCCCCAAAACTCTTCCCTTTAATATTTTTTTTTCTCTCCAAATCAGAATAACAGGCACAAAACTAATTACGTGATATTTCAGATCCATGTTGTGTTAATGGCACCAGATCGTGTGTGACATTTCCGACTTGTTAGACTATTATTCTCGCTTATTGTTATCTCTGCTGCTCTGAATACAGGCTCAGGGCTTTATATCCCCCCATGCACCAGGCTCCCACCCCCTCCTTCCCTCTCTTGTTCTCATTTATCAGCCTGGGAGGATCTGTGGAATATTAAAGTGGGCCATGCTGGATTGCTCTGCTCATTGTGAGCGCTGGTGGAAGCGAAAGTAGAAATGGTGGAGCAGAGAAAAGCAGGGAAAAGGAAATGCCAGCAGGGTCCTGTGGGGAGAAACCACCATGGCAAGAGCCAGCTCAGGGAAATCTCTCTGACTTTAGGTGGAGTTGTATCAGGTTTTGAGGAGATATCTATAGGGAAATCTCTCTGACTTTAGGTGGAGTTGTATCAGGTTTTGAGGAGATATCTATCTGTCAGGTGATCTTCCAGTGGTGGCTGGCCAGCTCACCTGGATTATATTCTCTAGGGATGGACAGGGCTGCACTAAGGACCTTTCTGATGTAGCTTCGTCTCCCAAACACCTTCCTTGAAAGGACAAACTTGTTGCTTCTGCTTAGACCTAAGGGTCTGGCCTTGGGCTGTGAAGGCACCACACTCAAACTGCTCTCCAGGCCCCGAGCTGCCTCTTAGAGGTGACAGCCTGTGGGCCCCGTTACATCTACAGCCTCTGTTGCTGACCACAAACCCAAAGAGACCTCCTTTAACTCTTGCTTTAGTGATGGAAGCTGAAGGAGGTCCTGAAGCCCAGGCATCCCAGCAAACATCTGCTGCTTTCCAGTCACAGCACAAGGCAGAACAAACAGCAGGGTTTTAGGGGTGCTGCTGCCACCATACACCTGCCAGGCAAAAGCCAGCTCAGGGATGGGACTTCCTAAGGGAATACCACAGAGCATCTGTTGCCCTCTCAGGGCTGGTTCAGAGTCCCAGGGCTCATGAGGAATATGCAATTAATTTGGATGCTTTTAGCTGCTCCTTTCACCTGCCTGAAGAGCTCCCGTATCCCTAAGCCTGCTGAAGGTATTGGCCCAGGCACAGGGTTTTGGTTCACTTTCTGAATGATTGTGCTCCTGGGTCTCTTTAGTCATGCAAATACAGAGCTGATTTGCCTCCATGCAGCACTCAGTGAGCTGGAGGGTGCCAAGTCCTTCCCATTGACACAGGCAGTGGCAGCACAGTCATTGACACAGGCAGTGGCAGTACAATCATGCCAGCACAGAGACTACAGGGAAAAGAGTGAGAGTGTCCTTCTGCCCCCTCTCCTGCTTGCTGAGGCTCCCCAGCCTGCCACAAAACACTCTGTCCTCTCCATCCCAATTTCCCCACTCTCTTCCAGCCTCAGCTTTCGTCCTGCTCCCTTCCCTGGGGACCCTGGCACCAACCTGAGGGGCTCTGAAACTACTTCTCCCCTGCCAAAGCTTCTCAGGAGACATTTATACTGTCAGCTAAAGCAGGGCCAGGGTAAAAGCTTCAGACGCAGCTTCATGGTCATCCAAGCTGGTTCACATGTTCCCCTGGCCCACAGTAGCCAGGACCCTCCCAGTCCATCCTGGAAACAGGTCAGGGAATGGCATGAGCCAAGGATTGTCACCAATGAGATGCATGGGAGAGGCCAAAGTTTGGTTGTATCAGCACAAACCATGGCACATCTCACCCTCACAGGACCAGAGACTGGATCCTGGCTGGTTAGATACACTAGAACAGATCCAGCCATGGTATAAATGAGCTTTAGAGAGGAATCTTCAACGGGAATATCATCTCTAGCTGTGTTCCTCCAGGGCTCAGTCCAGGAAGAATTTGCAATCGTGTACTGTTCCCTTAGTGACAAAGTTCTGAGAATGGAGTGCAATATCAAAACCTGAATATTCAGAGTAAATTGCTTTGTATAACTATGCACCTCTGTCTTGGTTTAAGCCCCATCTGACTCTGATGCCATCAGCAGGGCTAGAAGTCACCCTGACTCCTGGCCAAGGGAGCCCTTGTAATGGAAACCAGGGAGGCCACAGATGCAGGCAGGGCACTGGAGTTCCCAGGCAGGACTACTGGAATATATTTCTGGAATATTGTGTCCAGTTCTGGGCCCCTTCCAGAAGGAGCAGGAAGTGCTTGAAAGAGTTTGGCACAGAGCAAACAAGATGGTGAAGGGAGTGGAACATCTCCCTTCTGAGGAAAGGCTGAGGGAGCTGGAGCTCTGCAGCTTGGAGAAGAGGGGAATGAGGGGTGAGCTCAATGTTTATAAATATGTAAGGAGTGAGTGGCAGGAGGATGGAGTAAAACTTTTCTCAGGGGTGACCAACATCAGGACAAGAGCCAATGGTTAAAAACTGGAGCATAGGAGGTTCTGTATAAATATAAGGAAACATTTTCACTGTGAGGGTGTCAGAGCACTGGCCCAGGCTGCCCAGAGAGGTTGTGGAGTCTCCTTCCCTGGAGACATTCAAAGTCCACCTGGATGTGTCCCTGTATGACCTGCTATAGGTGACCCTGCTCTGGCAGGGGAGGTTGAACTCCAAGATCTTTCGAGGTCCCTTCCAGTCCCTGTCTGATCCTAAGATTCTATGGCTAGCTTGTCTGTAGGGTTACAGGCTATTTAGCAGACAAACACAGAGACCTGAAATAAACTTCAGCTGGGAACAAGCTGCTTCTGGAAGCTGCATCTGTAGGGATCTGCTGCAGGAAATGGGGTGATGAGAGCTGCTCCTAGGAAGGGTGGTGTGGCTTGGAGGGCCCCAGGCAAGCAGCAATTTGTAGTGTGTCCTTACAACAATTCCTGCCCAGAGACACTCTGGCTGCCTTTCTGGCCTGTGACCCACGGGAACACCATCTCTGAGGAGCTCTGGGTTCAGCTCCATGACCCCATTTCTGTGGGTTCTCTCCTCATGTCTTGGAAAGAGGGTCTGACTGGAGACTCTTGGCAGGGACAGAGATCGAGCTGGCCTGGCTGCACCCCCAGCCCTTCTGCAAGGGGTCCCTCACTCTTGTGCTTTAGCCCCAAGCACCCATCTGTGTCCTCTGTGCCCTCTCTGCATTGTCCCCATGTCCCCAGTCTCCCCTGGCCCAGCAGCTCAAAGTGCTCCACAGCTTTGTTGAGAGGGATGGGAGGATGAGCAGTGAGATATAAATAAATAAAACAAAATATGTTTCTGGCTTAATCCTTTTATCTCCAGACTTCTTTCAGTCCTTTACAGAGATAATCATCGCCCAGGCTCTGCAGGAAGCACTGATGGAAGCCTGCACAGAAATCTCGTGGCAACATCCTGCCCTCTCCTCTGCTGTCACTTGGGTGTGAGGCAAGAAAACAAAAGTCTTGAAGAGGGCCAGGCTGGGAGCTGGCTGGCTGTGAGGTGAGCAAGGTCAGGGCCAGAAGGACATAGCAGAGGGAGAAAAAAAAATGGGGAGAGAATCAGAAGCAAAGCTTCTGAAGAAGAAGAAGAAGAAATGCATAGAGAGAGAGCAAGATAAAATGGCAGGGTAGTAACAAGGAACAGAGTTAGAGAGGAAAGAGATAACATGGCATAAAGCAAAGCCAGCCTATGGGTAAGTTTAAATACTGCTTTCCTCGGAGACTGACCAAAGGTTGAACTGCTGCTCCACCACAGGGTCTGGAAGCCCTGCCCAGGGCTGTCCCCTCCTCTGCCCCGGGGGTGCAGGAACAATTGGAGCAATTTGGATTCTCTGCTGTGCTCCCAGTAGGGACAAAGCTCCTCAGGGAGGCACAAGGGGTCCTGATGGTCTCTCTGCTACATTCAGCAAGGAAGTGGGAAGGAAGACTGTCCCTCTGGGCAAGGGCAAGAAAATCACAGCAGGTTCCTCCTGGGGCAGAACTTTGAGCTGACACCGCCTGAAAGCCGCCCAAGCACAGCAGCAGAAAGAGCTCAGCATGAGCAGCCCTCTTAGCACATGTTGACTCAAATGCTCCCACATAAAATGGCAGCTGTCTCTTCCAGCAAGCAGATGCCTTCATGGCTTTAAAGGGCAGTGGATCAAGGTCATCTTTTCCCAAGGGTCAGCCATCTCTTTCTGCTCCTTCAGGCTTGCTAATATGGTGTATCAGTCTGCTTACTCTTCAGCACATCTCTTCCAGACACACTGATTCACATATTGATTCACTTAAGTGCAGCACCACATGTAACCCCGTTTTTCCTGTGTTTTTCCCACCCTGGAAAGTCTCCTACCAGACCCCAAAGGCACCTGCCACCGAGCCCCCACCCCCTTGGGCTCCAGCCAGGCCTGCCATCTGCAGCACCCAGGAGGAAGGACCCTTCATCCAGGAAACATCAAGTACCTCTGGGTGTGATTTTTAATTTCCTGCAACACTAAGATCTACCGTGCCATGCCAGGAAAACACCGCTGTTAAATTGCTTGACCTTGTTTTACCCTGCTAAAACTGTCAGCACCTTCAGGCTCAGGTTGCTGTACCTGGGAGGACTATGCATGCTTTGAAAAAAGACCCCTGCATGCAGCTCACTGGCTCCTGCCCAGGGTCTCCAGGCACCAGCTGGGTCTTGGGGAAGCTGCTTCTGGCTTCTCTCCAAGGAGAAAATCTTCCTGAGATGGTCAGGCTGAGACTTCCCAGGATGGACAGGGTGGATTTTGGTGTCTTTGCTTGCTTCCTCAAGGCCTCATCTTGCCAATTGCAAACCTGTAGTGGCCCTTCCACACACCATGAGCAGACCCATGTGGATTGGGAGTGCACATGACTTTCTGAGTTAAAACTGCCAACCCTCATCCTGCCTGTCCCCACAGAGGAGAGCAGTGCCCTGGGAGAGAGGCAGGAGAAAACAGAGCCATTTACTTCTCTTCCTACATGGGGCTATTGTCAGTGCTGAGAACATGCCATGGAACCAAAGAATGGTTGGAAAAGATGCAAAAAGCAGACCCCCAGAGAGCAGCTTTCCTGCTCCTGACAAGGGCATTCAGTTGCTCACCAAACGTCATCCCTTTTGCAGCTCTCTGATCCTTTGGGCTGTGCTCCTCCTGTTATTCCCTAGCTCAGTGAGGAGGTCACACAGATGGGTTTGGGAGAAAGTGGCTGGGGAAAGGCTTCTCTGGCTGGATCTGTTCCTTGCCTAGCATGCTGCCTGCCCTGGCTTTAGGTCCAGTGCCAGGAAAGTGACACACGGCCCCATTGCCTTTCCCCTGTGCATTTCCAGGAGACCCTCATAAAAATCCAACCTTAGTGCCATAAACCTGTGGCTGATTGCTGAGTAAGCCACTTCCTCTTGGGTGATTTAGCAGGGACTGTTGGTGGAGCTGCAGTTTGTCTGGATTAGAAGAAGAATTCATCAGCCCACCTGCCTGTCTCCTCTCATTCCTGTCTCCACTGCCATTCCCTGCTTGCTGCCCCATCAGTCCTGCCTCCCTTCTACCCAAACCGTCCTGAGCTTTCAGGAGGGGGAGTAGTCAAGCAAGGAAAGAGGTACTAGGCTGCCTCTGCTCTTTTCTTTCCCTGTCATAAAACTCTCAGGGCCAGCTCTGTAGTCAAGGGAATATTCTCTCTCCATGCTGCTGTTAATCTCTTTATGGCATCATTTGACCCTTTCTAACATCCATTGATTTTTGAACTCCCCTTTACGGCAACTCTTTAGATCCCTTTGGTCTAAATTACTGAACATCTGTGCCCAAGGCAAAACATGGCAACAAATAAAGCAATAGGAAAAAGTCCATTCAGTAGCCACGACTTCACTGGCCACTTTTGAGTCCCTACTCCCTCCTTCCCTCTGTGGGCATCCTCCTGGAAGCCATCCCCCTCCTTTCCTCCCTCCCAGCACAAAGACACCTCACCCTACCCCAGCTCTGCTCTGAAAACATCCACGATGGTACCTCTCAGCTCATATCTGGCAGTAGGTACTGAGTCCACCTGACACCATCTCAGATCTTCCAGCCCCGTGCCTCCCCCAGGCACTGCCATCCTGGGGTGCTGCCCTTTGCAAAGGACACTGCCAGCTGCACGGCTGAGGTGGCCAAATTCTCAACACTTGAAGTCACAACCAGAAGAAGCTCCCGGCCAAGTCTTTCTAAAGCATCCTAACAGAGTAACTCAACAAGAGGTGAAGGCTACTGCTTTTAGTTTACTGGAGAAATTACTTTTTCACTCCAGACTAATATGTTTTAATTTATTTCTGCTTTCCTGAGCTCACCCCTTGTCCAGCAGTGGCTGTCTCCTTGTCTCTTACTTGCTACTTGTCGAAATGAAATACTGAGCTGTATTGTCTACTATTATGGTAAAATACACAATATATCACACTGATGCATTCTGTGAGTATGAAATAAAAATGACGAATGTGCTCTGGCCAAACACTGAATTGTATTCAACCTGCATTAGCGCAAAATGAATATTAATATGCTGGAAAGTGGCCTGGGTGATGAGAGTTTTGTGTCATATTAGAGAGGACACTTCATTCTTTCCTCATTTTTTAGACAGCATCAGCCCCTGGTCCTGACACAAGCCCCAGGGTATTGAGTAGAGGTTTATTTTGACAGAACTCCAGCCAGGACCACAGAGGTGAAATGCTCAAATACGATGCAGAGCTGAGGCCCACAGAACAGATTTAGAAGGTCAGGGTGGTACCAAAGTTAAAATGGTCCCAACTTTCTTTGTTCAACAAACACCTCATGATCCATCTTTCATATATTACCATCCCCTCCTCCAATTTTTTTCAGTCTCTGAATATGTCAAAGACAACTATGAGGGCTTAATGGGTTGTTTGGTTCCTCAAATTTGGACTTGGCTGGATTCACCTCCTGAGTGTAAGTTTATGCCATCTTTTAATAATTACTGTCCTCCTCTATCAAGTGCAGTGGAATAGCTGAGGAGTGCAGTGGTGAAGATAATATACTTTAAAATTAGGCCATTTAATATTTCCATTGTGTGATTTCCATAAGCACAACCATGTCTCTGCAAATTTATAGAGCACATACAACAGAATGTACCAAGTGAAGAGGAAAAGCAACAATTCTAATGTAACAATCACAAACCCTCCTTTCCCTTAACTTTGACCTGAAAGGCTCCAGAACTGAAAGTGACTCCATCTAAGGTCTGTACACCATGATTACTGCCCTGGCAGTACCAGGAGCCATACACATACTCATACAGACACTCCTTGCCCCAAAATACATACTATAGAAGTAAGACAAAGTGGGGAGAGGTGAGAGACATTTTCACCTCATCTTAATCACCTCTCAGGTAATGTTTTCATATACAGCTGCTTAGCTGCTGCATCTTTGCCAGATTTTCTGGGCTGCAGTGCCCTGGGCAAGGTTAACCCAGTGTCAGTGGTTAAGCACAGCTCACTGGGGCTTCATTTGCTTCCAAGGGATGAGCACTCCCAGGCCAGGTCTACCACATCCATTCCTCTCCCTCCAGCCAGCACTTCAAGGGAAGTTGAAACAAATCTGTGCTTTATCAAGGCTTGGGTCCCTCCACTCTGGTGATACACCATGGTCTGTGGGAGTGTTATCAGAGCAATTCCTCTGCCCCAAGCCTCCAGTACAAAACTGGAAAGGCAGGGCCAGCCTGATGGCTTCAGCAATGCATACATCCAACTCTGTGGGCCCCACGGCCATTGCACAAGTTAATGAACAAAAAACCCAAAAAACCCCACCTTAAAAGCAGCCCCAATGGAACTGTTTGTACCCAGCCAGCTCACCACTGCCTTTCATCTCCAGCAAACAGACCTTTCTACAGCACCATCAATACAGGATGGAGGAGGAATCGTTAGATGTGGCACTTCCATCAATATCTCTGAGGGGAAGAGGTGATATGAAAAAAGGTGAACCTGAGACCTCTTCAGACTGGAGACAAAGAAATTACAGTGATCTCTTTTTGGGGATAGGTTAGCATTTTGGTTTATATCTATACCTTATTTATATACCTAGAAACGTAGCATCCATTTTTCCTTTGTAAATGAGAAGTGGAAGCTGAAAGCTACAACCTTTGCCTAGAAGACTAAATGGCCTTTGGAACAGGCTGATAAGTGATGAAAACAACCTGCAAAAGCATGTACTTTTGCATCATTTAAGATGACCTTTTGGAAGTGAGACATAGGAAAAGGGGAGAAAATGAAGTGGGGAAAAAAAATTTAAAAATGAGGGAAACAAAATTTTAAAACCAAACATCCACTGTTGGCCTTTGAAACAGATGCTGCTAGAACAAGAAAATAAAAGCAAAAGAAAAAGAAATTAGATATTTTATTTCCCCCTATCAAACAATATATTCCAGCTAATGGCAGTAGAATAAAAAAAACCAAAGTACTCAATGCAGCCTGCAAGAGAGGAAGAGGAGAGAGAACGGGGTGGAAGGAGGGGAGTAAGGCTACTATAAATGTGTCAAACTTGTTTATAGCCCTTTATTAGCAAGTGCAGCAGAAAGAGAGAGGCACCATGAGTGCATTTTAAGTGTTTGTCAGCTTTGTTTGAGAATGTAAATAATCTTTATATCTGGGAGCATATACGCTTTAAGGAACACACAGGCATGTGCCACCTGCCCCAACAGATTTTTGAAGGACCTTCTGATATCCCTGCTGGGCTCTGCCTCCTGGGTCCCTGACACGGGTACTTCCCCTTAAGGTCTAAAACCACATTTGATGGATGAGGCTGCACTGGGATTATAAAGGGATTTAGGAGAGGACTTGAAACCCACAGAAAACCCTTCTGTCAAGGTGAGATGCTGGGCTGGCTCACCTCCTCCCTAAAGTAAAGGAGGTTGGATTCTTCTCCTTGAGGTGTTGCTAGAGATCTGGAGGAAGGCAGCTCTGACACTCAGGGGGGATGACCACAGCTATGCCCAAACCTCAGCCTCTCAGGAGCAGAGGCCAACACCAGGGTGTCTGTCTAGCAGAGGACCTGGTCCCCCTTTTTCTGCTGCTCTCTGTCTCTACGTAACCAAGATAAATCACTTCCATATATTTACATGGAAAATACCAGGAATACCCATGCCCTGAAGGAAGCTGGCATTTCATTTTTCACAAGCAGGACAAGGAAGGAAAGCCCCAAAGAATAGCAGAGATAAACCAGGAGACTACCAGGAACACAAAGAGAAAAGAGGATGCTGGTGCCTCTCCCCATCACAGTGAGGGTGATTCATGCTCCATAGATTCATTCCAAAGCAGCATTTAACACATTTCCCTTTGGAGGTGAAAGATTTGCCCTGTGTTTCTGTGAGACATCCAAAATCACACTCATAATTCTGGGAAATCACACTTGGTTAAATCATCACCTCTCAAGCACGAAAGCAGACACGGGGCTGTGCTCTGCAGAGGAGCTGGACAGCCTGGGTGGCAGGAGGGCTGCAGGACCATGGGATGGTGGCAGGGAGGTCACAGGGCTGGGACAGCCTGGCACCAGTGTGGAGGAGCAGCAGAGGGGCTTGAAACATAATGGTGTGAAGGCAAGAGGGTCAGATCAAGGACTTGAAGGAGAAAGAGTTCCTGGGATGTTGAGGGAGATGGTGAGGAGCAGGAAGGAGCTGGCAGGTACAGCACAAGCTGTGCTGCTCTACTCTTGCTGTAAAACCTCTCTGAGCTGGAGGGTTGGACCCAAGTCACCAGCTTGGGTCTCTCCACTCTGGTGACAGACAATGGTCTGTGGGAGTGTTATCAGAGCAATTCCTCTGGCACAAGTCTCCAGAACTGCCAACTGATGAGTGACAGCTTCAGTTGCCACTGACCTGAAGACATCTGAACAAAAGTTCAAAGGCCTTTTTTTCAGCCACTTATAGCTCTTGACATTCTTCATATGTGCTTTATGAAAAGGGGTGGCTGCATTAAAGCATAGATTTTGAAGACGTGAGCCCCACATAAGAGCAAAAGGTCCATTTTTTTCTTTAAACTCAGCACACCAGCACTTCCCAGGAATCACTGACAGACCTGTGATACCTTCCTGCTAAGGAGCCAGGAAATTCCCTTTCCTCTGTGCAGCCAGGTGCCTGGGAACGGTCAAATAAAGGAATTTAAATGTAGATGTGTGATATTTACTGCAAAAGCACGACCCGCAGGAAGACAGTGGAAGGAATGCTTGAGCAGGAGGAGTAAATGACTACTGCAGGCAGAAAACCCACTGCAATTCATGCATCACACAAATGGTTGTGTATATTAAAGCAATGAGGACAAAGGGTATTGATTTAGCACAAGTATCAAGAGTCACAGGTGCTAAAACCTGAAGAAATACAAACTGTACTGGGCAGAATAACAACAAAACGAAATGATAAAAGGATATGAGTGTTTGAAAAGACACGTAGGAGGGGCTATAAATTCTAATAATCCATATTTCTCGAAAGCAGCAGCTATTGACTCAAAAACAAAAGAGCAGGCATTGTAATGTAACAAATGTCAGACGGGATAGCAGCAGGAATTCAATTTGCTCTGGCCATATATCAACTTGAAACTTAATGTAATGGCACGTAGTTAAAGCTGCACCCTCACTTAATGGCTATTACCAGTCCTGGGTGGGTTTTCCAGCAAGTATAAAGCTATGAGTAATTGGCCCTGCTCTGCCTGCATCGCTGCTAATGAAAAAAAAAACAAAAAACAAAAAAACCCCCATACTCCAGCCTGGCACTAGTGGGAGAAAGAGAAGGCAGGGAACACAGGCAGACACAGCCAGCACCAAAGCTGCCCTGCCAGGATCCTTTGAAAGAGTTTCAGGAGAGACCTTTGGTACTCCAGCTGACCAGCATCTTTTTTGCATGAGGGTTGGAATCTCCAGGCAGCATCCTGACATCCTTGTTAGCCTCCAGAGCGAGCTGGATTCAGGCCTGCTGTAAGAAGAGCTGGAGAAACGCTGGGTGGTTACACCTCATCCAGCTCCTAAGCTTCCACTGTTTATTACCACTTGGGCAGTGGCTCTGCAGTCAGCCAATTAAAGCCACTGTAATTACTTCTCTTTGGTGACTGCAAACGGCTGAGTTAAACGACAGATTTCCCGTTCAACAGCTCAGGTGGCTGCTGAAGTGAAGAAGCAGGAGTGTCAGCATTGCTGAGAATATGCTCCGACCATATGGTAGAGGCAAGAGAGACTTCCTGAACGGAGGAAGGGGTGGAGGAGGAGGAGGGAGGAGGCACGGTCATGGGACAGGGACAATTGTAGCAGAAGAGCATCCAAAGCGATCAAGGGGAGGGCAAAGTTGCAAAGCTGTCCTGATCTCTTTACTGCAGATAGGCAGGGGCAATCCCAATGGGCACATTACGGTTTCTACCAAGAGCAAAGCTTGCCAAATGTTCCCAGGGATACACCCCTCCCAATTTAAGGACACAGTTTTGGAACAATCAAAAATAAGATGAGCCCCTGGGAGAAACTCTCCCTGGGTTGTCATTGAGCCTCTACGCATGGCAGAAAAGGACTCGGGAAGGTCAGTCAGTGTTGTGCTAACCTCCCTGCAGCACAAACATGGCCAGTTGTATTCTGTATCATGAAATATGGAATTGTGGCCTTTGACTTCACTTTGTGGGAATTACACTCTTCCAATGCTTCCCGGGAGGCTATTTAAATGCCTTCTACAGCTTTTTATTAAAGCAATAAAGATACCAAGAGCCTGAATCTCAGCTTTGCCTCCTCATTTACCATGAACCATAATAGACCTCACAGAGCTGTCTGATGGTGGCATGGAGTACCCCAAAAAGTCACTTTGGGTGGCACAACTGGTTTCCATGGTTCCACAGTTCCCTGAGGCATTGGTCCATTTTCTGCTGAGCAGTGTGAGCCCTGGCAAAGGTTCCATGGTACCCAGCTGCTCTCCTCGGGGGACAAGAGGTACTCATTTGGTTGAGCATTTTCCTGAGGCCACATCCCAGTCACACCACCACAGGCACTTGGTGTCCAGCACACACAGGAGGTAGGGAGGGGATTTTTAGGTTGATCAGAAAGCCAATAAATGCAAATGATGAGCCAGAGGCCATGGGAACCAGGCCTTCAGAGTGCAAAGTTGGAAGGGGGAGGGATTTTGTGCAAGTCCACACTCTAAATTAAATCTCATATTTAAACTCCGAGTTCCAGTAAACAGTATCTGTTTTAATGCCTGCAGGCCTTGCTTTCCTCAGTAATCTCAGCCATCAGTCTCCTGTGACTGACAGCACCAGAGATGAATCTCTTTTTGAAGCTGACAAAATGCACTCTGAACTGATTTTCTCTTAAGCCGTGTTTATCTGAGACTGATATTGAAGAAAGCAGCTCTGAAGCAGTCACAGCCTGTATTTACCCTCCAGATCTGCACCAATGCAGCAGCAACCACCAAGCATGGCTGAGGGCAGTCTTGGCAAGCAAGCCAGTTTGTTTTCAGTTCCCCAGGCCCCTTTCACTATGAAGGCCATGGTGGTGTTGACGTGGTCTTGGCTGATGCCCATGGAGACCTGGGGCAGGCTGCCTGGCAGAGGGGGGACCTCAGCCTGACTGACAGCAAAACATCTGAAAACATCCTGGGTGTCTGTTTACAACCCCATAAAGATGTTATGCAGTGCATTTTTTAGCCTCATGTCTCTGCTTTCATCGTGTTAAATGCTGAACATTTTACTTTAATGGCACAGTGGCTACAAGCAGGAATACTTAACTTCCATAAATAAGAAGTGATCACATATTTCCAGTGAATGGACTGAATACGGTCACTGTGAGAGTTCACCTTTAGAAGTCAAAAGCCAGCAAACTATAGACCCTGTGAAGCATCTCAGGAGGGGAAAAATATTCAAATAATAGTATAAATAATAAAGCTTGTTCATCTTGTCATTGAGAAACTGGTGTGTAGCTTGGGCACAGCATACTTGTGCCCAAAAGCAGACATTATACATTCAAATTTAGGCAAGGAAAGAGGGACAGAAGCAGATGGACTATGACTTGCTGAATTTGTAAAATCTACCAGAAAAGCACATTAGTGATTCTTGGAAACCAGAGTATTTCATGGAAGAACACACACACAGCAGAGGAGCTTCTCAAGTGAGTTCAGATTATAGCAGCAGCCTCCCAGGCAGTTTCTGCAGGTCTCTAACAGCCTCATCCAGGAATTAGGCACACTTGGATCTACCTGGGAACTCCAGGCACTTCAGGCAGATAAATTCCTCCTTCCTTGGGGTGGGCACATGTCCAGCTCACAGCCAGATCAGCCTATGATCTAGATGTCCACTGTTAGGAAGCACTCAATGTCTCATGTGATAATAGCTTAATTGTGGAACCCAACAGGAGTTATACAAGGAAAGGAACTCAGGGCAGGTTAGCAATGTGTTCATTAAATATGTTCAAGCTACCTCAGTTGAAATGATGCTCAATAAGAAGACATAACCAAGAAGGTAACAAGCTAACTGAATGTGTTCTGCTGTTATCTCAAAATACCTTGCCACACGATAGGTGCACATTAGGTAGCTATATTCTTCCATCTCCATCCAAACAGATTCCCCACCTCTTTCCCCCCCCGCCCCAAAGCTTCTCTCTGCTCCAATCTTCTCAGCTGAAATCAGCCCTCCCTTGCTTCTCTCCAACATTTTCTCCTCATTCTACCAACCAGAAGACCAGATCAATTCATTTGCATCCTAATTTACCACGTTCCCAAGCTGTCATTCAACTGTCAGATCTAATGTTAGGAAACAACAATTTTGTGGTACCTTCTGTACCACATCACTCCCAAATAAGCTCTCTTAATTCTGAACTACTGGGGCCTGTTGAGACCTGGTTGCACCATAGTTGTCTAAATTCAGTCCTTGGCTATAAGAAAGAAATATGATCCATAAAAGGTCTGATCTCCAGGTTAGTCTTTCAAGAGCACAGCTGGTGCTGCCCATAAACCTGATACAGATTACAACAGAATTTTCTGCCCAATAGATGAGCAGGATGGGGTAAGCAGAGACAACACCTTGTAGAGGGTGGTACTTGTCCCTACCAAAACAAAAAAAACTTGCAGGTCCCAGATTTTTAGATTCTGAAAACACAAAGATGATTGTGTGAAGCTTCTTGAAGGTTCAAACTATCAGCTCCACTAAATTGTTCCTGGGAACTTTACTGTGAGACTTTGGAAGTGAAAACTGAAATGGTGGTTGACTTACAGCTGCACTCTACAGCCTATCCATGGCATCAGTTCCCAATCAGAGATATGCTAGGAATTAGGCTGTGGAGACAGAAAGTGGGAATTTAATTTGCTTTGTCCATCTCAGTCTTCTTTTCCCTCTCCCTATAGAAAAAAAGCAACATTGAAGTTGACAAACAGACACCAGTGTTGTCCCACAACTCAAAGTCCACCAAAGAAGATGCCAAGATTTTCAATTTCCTTCAGCAATTAGAGATCTTCCAGGAGACCTCTGATCAGCTCTAAACCCTACAAGATGATCCACATGGTTTCTAACAGCAGCTTGGCCAACATCACCCAGACTACCTTGCATGTCTCCCTTTGAAGCTGTGACCTGATTACCATAAGCAATGCACTGCAGATGTACCTCTGCAAGCCCAGAAGCACCAGGGGAAATGAATATATTAGTATTTATCATATTAATGCAGATCAAGCTGGGTATTTGTTCTGACATTTCAATAATAGCTTTTTCTATTTTTTTTTAAGCAGCAGCTTGTATTTTCTTCTTCCTTAAATAATTCATTGTTACATTAAACTTATTTTAAATTGGGGTCTTTTTTTTTTTTTTCATCAAACTAAAACCTTATTTGGATAGCCAAGGGGGAGAAAAGGTATAAATGAAACCTCTTTTCTCTTCTCCATTCTTTCATTCCCTCTGTTTTTCTTCTCTTGTTAAAAATCTCTTAATCAAAGTGACAATCTGTCTTTCTCAGGAAGGAAACTGGTGCCTTTGAACAGTGCTGCTCTGATAGCTCCTTGCTTTGATGTGGGATTTAACTTATGCCTTTAGCAATCTCAAGTGTCTGTGCATGCATGCACTGCGGGCCTGCAGGAATCCACGTGTGTTTCTGTGTTTGCCCTTGCTGCACATACACAGCCTGACCCATCCACACATTTAAAACCAAAGAGAAAAGAGAAGGGAAAGACAGAAAATGCCACAACCACAGAAAGCAGCAACGGGAACCTGGTGGAGTTGCTACTGAGCACAGTCCAGAGGGGACCTTTTTCTTTGCCCTTTGCAATAGTGATACCTTCAAACATTCCATCATCTGTTAACTCCAGTGAATACTGAGCAGTCTGTTGCAGGAGGATGTGTACTGGAAGCTCTGGTCACACACTTTGTGGCCCCTGGGCCAGGGCTACAGCATGTTTACATCCAGCATCCTCCTGGTGATGGGACACAGTGTGCAACTGTGGTGTTACCACACAACTTGTTACCATCTTCCTCTTCCTTCCCTCATTTTGACTCCAGGCTGACCCTGTTCTCATCACAGACTCTTTCCTGGTTTGATGATTCTTCTCCTCTTCCTCTCTTTTAGTTCTCTTGACCTCAGTATTGGCTCTGGGGGACAGCAAGGTCTTCACCTTATCTCCTCTGAGGACACAGTACAGTTTTGTCTGGAATGGCAGAGTTAGCAGATTTGACTTTAGGGAACATAAATGTAGATTTGGACCAATGGACCTCAGGCACTGGAATGGCCCAGGACAGAGGTGGAGTCACCATCCCTGGGGGTGTTTAAAAGGCATTTAGACCTGGTCTTTAAGGACAAGGTTTTTAGTAGTTAGATTATGGTGTTTGCCAAAGGTTGCACTGGATGATCTTGGAGGTCTCTTCCAATGTAAACATTCTGTGATTCTGTGGTTTTGTGACCAACTCAAGAGGCTGGGCTCACCATGTTTCCCATGGGTGATTACTTTTTAGACAACTCCTCCTTCCCCTTGTCAGCAGGGCTGCCTCTCATTGCTGTCCTGGTGGCTCAGTGGCATATTTCCTTTTGTGATAAATGTCACAGAAAGGAAAAACAGAGCAGAGCTATTGACATCTTCCCAGAAAGGCAGAAAGCTTCCTCCCTGCCCCATAAGGAAGCACCATCACTTACTGCTATAATCTTACAGCAGTTATTTGTCACATAACTCCCCCAAGGCCTCCACTCAGCTTCTAACAAGTGCCTTCTGATCAAGGGCAAGTCTTGAAGTAAAAGGGAGCCCAGAAAGGCTGAAAGGCTGCTCATATTTCAAGGTGGGAGTCTTAAAGGCACAGGAACCTTCAGCCATGTGTTGAAAGATGAACCAACGGGGCAGACAACCAGCGTGGCTGAAGCCAGACTGGAACTCAGAAACAAAAGGCAAGTTTATGGCCTTTGGAAAAGGGGGCAGGCAGCTTCTGAGGACTGGAAAGAGGCACTGAAGCTATGCAGGGGGAGAATTAGAAGTGCCAAAGCTACACTAGAACACAGCTTCGCCACTGTGGTGAAAGGTAACAAAAAATGTTTCTATAAATATATTAACAAGGAGGACCAGGGACAATCTTCATCATTTTTGGATGCAGGAGGAAGCAGTGACCAAGGACATGTTTTAAAATCATACAAATACAGTGCTAAGGGACATGGTTTAGCAGCAGGGTGGTAGAGCTGGGTTAGCAGAGTTATGTTAAAGGTTGGGCTGGATGATCTTACAGTTCTTTTTTAACCTGAACTGTTCTGTGTTTCTATGGTTCTATTAGAACTAGGACCTTTCTGATCCCTAAGATTAGTTCTCAGTCTAAGAAAACTAGATCTCTTTATTTTGTGTACATTGGAGATTTTACAGGTGCTTCCACACGGTGTAAGTCTTCCCCAGTGGTTTTCCCCAGCAGCAGGCCAAGTGTACAAATGCTTTACAAAATACTGAACATGGACCTCAGAACTACAAATCTCCAAAGCAGCTTCAAGTCAGAGAAAACAAAACCTTGACAAGAACAGAATACAGTACTGCTTCAAGTTTCTTGTACCAAATGCCAATCTTTAGAACAAAACTGGCGGTCCTTCATAAATCCCCACTCTTAAGACTCTGAGGAGGTTTCTGTGAAAGTTTCAACATGAAAGTTTTCCCCACTTCTTTTTATTTCTTAAAAAAACATATCAACAAACACACATACTGACTTTTCTGCTCTAAAAACACACACATGTATAAAGACATTGTCCTGGTTTGGGCCAGGATAAAGGTGATTTTCCGTCTTGTTAAACCATGACATACATAGAACATTACTTTTTCTGGTTTGTTTCTTTCTTGTGTGTGTGCCCTGCTTCTCACCTCTTCTAAGGTTTACTGGAATTTTGGTTAGAACTTTGTCGCACATTTCTACATGCTGGAGAGGTGAGAGGGGGGAAAACAAAGCCAATTTTCTCCCTGCCTACTCTGGAAACCTCTGCTGAGCTCCTACAAATTCTTGCACCAGTGGGGAAAGGTCACACTTTGCTCATGGTGACCAAACAGGAAGATTCCAACAGAACAATTTCTTCCAGTTTCCAGTGTCTGTATTGCAAACAACAGGTTCTAGACAAGAGAGAAAAATAGTGATAGCCACTGAGTAGGAGGATGGAATACTCCAGACAGCACGGGACCTCCAGACTCCACCTAGGCCTCTTTCTTTTTTGACTGACATGCTCTCTGGTCAATATGATCTCTGGTGCATGGATGCTTTACTCATCTCCATAGTAGCCTTTAGGTTCATCTCTCCCAGTTTTGAGAATCTCTGTGTTCTCCCTTGCTTGGGTTCTTTCGATGGGGGACATTGTCCCACTGAGCATCCATTGCATCTTTTGCTCCTCCTCCAGATCCCCTTCTCTGGATATCTGTTTCTGTAAGTCCTTAATCGACCAAAACCAAGAGCATAAGCCTCATGTGAGGGTGTGAGGGAACACCATGGTAGTAACTCAAAAGCCAAGGAAGGCTGGAGGCAGTGATGTACTGCCTACATCCAGGGATATACCAA
This sequence comes from Phaethornis superciliosus, assembly GCA_023637945.1. Lineage (NCBI taxonomy): Eukaryota > Metazoa > Chordata > Aves > Apodiformes > Trochilidae > Phaethornis > Phaethornis superciliosus. The sequence continues at coordinate 18,526,149 of JAJQWJ010000012.1, forward strand.
GTAGCCTTGAGATGAAGACCAAGGCAAAATGGAGTTCTTGGGAAATGAAACTAAGAAACAAAGAGACACAAAGTTAAAAGGCCATGGAATGGGAAAAACATGATGATGTTTTACAGTGGATAGAAAGCATCTTTTCCATGTGTATCATGAAGCAGTGAGGTCTCCAGGGAGGTTTCCCAGGGCATTCATCATAGCTACAAGATGCAGAGGAAACTTTCCACCCCCCAAGATCTTGTAACTTTTGAAACAGAAGGTCAAGTCTGACTCTTCCTCCTCAGAGGTACAGCCCTGAGCTAAAGCTTTACAGCTTCATTCTCTGCCCCAACTGCTTTGGACATGCCGAGTCCATCCAGCTACACCTCCTCACCCAGCCCCTCACTTTCCAGAAGTACTGAGCACCCACAGCTCCTGCAGTGCAAGATGCACAATCCCTCTGGAGGGCAGCATTCCTGCTGGGATACTGGGATCCTCATCTCTGGGCACAGCTTTGAGAAACAGGGCACAAGAGGAGGCTGTGCTGAGTCTTGCTGCCAATTCCAAACCTGTTCCCCCACTGGGGTGTCTGGGGTCCAGCTCTGCAATATCTGCAACTTGGAGGTTGCAACTTGTGGACTCAGCACACTGCCCAAGAGAAAAGACAGGAAAAGGATCTCCCTGCAGAATCTCTACATGATTCCCAGCAGGCAAGACAAGGAAAAGGACAGGATAAGCATGTGCAGGTATAGGACACCTGGGCATAGCCATATCAGTCCAAGGGCATCTCTTTTCCTGCTTTGTGCTGGAGGTGCTACCAAAATCTGAGTCTGCTGTCACAGTGCTGCACTCACCCTCACTTTACATTCTGCATCTCACTCCTGAGATTTGCTGCCAGCTTAATGGAGTGCACACTGGAGAGGGTCCCCCCACCCCAACCCTCCTGCATACCCAATTGGGCCTCCTGCTTATGCAAATGAAACACAGCAACATCACCCTCTCTGAACCTCTACCCCACCCTATTCCAGCAGAAAAGGGGGGGAAAAGAGGAACAAACCCTCCATTCATAACCAGAAACACTAATTATATGTAATGATGGGCAGTCAGCTCCCTGAAGCATTTGCATAATTACTAATGCTAATGGATTCAGAGTGCCTCTCTCCTTCTTGTGGAGGAAATTTAATTGGAAAATGCATAAAAGCATGAGGAGGGAGGAGGGTGCTCTGAGTGGTCTGAAGTGGCAGGCACAAAGCAGAGGAGTTCTCTGGGAATGGTGGAGAGAACCTGGTCACCCCTTCCTGACTCCAGTGGCCAGCCTGCCTTTTCTTCCCTCACCTGCTCCAGCATCACTTCCATTTCTGGGAAGCAGGCACGGGAGGGATTGAGGGATGGGTTTAGAGAGCATTCGGGTCAGTTGTCTGGCAAGAGGATTAGAAAAATAAGATTAAATGAAATAGGGAAATTCCCATCTAGATGCCTCAAAGGCAGCAAGTGACAATAACATGCCACTTCCTTGGCAGAAGGAGCTTGTGGGCCCTCTGGCCCTTCAGATCTCCAGGAGCTGTGTCTCTATCTCTTCTCCCTTGTACATGCTGGTAGCTGCTGAGCTTCCCTACTGCAGATCCTGCTCCTTTCTCCCCACTGCCTCCAATTACCTTCACCTCTAGGTTTGGCTCCCTTTTCACAGCAAAACTGACCTGAAGGCAAAGAGCTGGCAGCAACACAACAGTGAGAGAGCCCAAACCTCTCCATGCCCTTGGAAGAAAGCCTTTTCCTTGTTCCTGGCAACCTACTGGTGGCTAAAGGAGGTGTCAAACCTGGGGCTGGACCATCTCCTGTGGTCTGCTCAGGGCCACAACCCCCCTCCTGCTGCTTTCCAGGCCAGCCCATCTCTGCAGCCAGGATTTTGTAAGGGGTGAACAAGAAATTGACCATGCGTTTGAAGTTCATTTCTTTTACCCTTCCCTTGAATTTACTCCCTGTCTCTCTGGAGTTTGGGACCAGGTCTGAGCCTGTGAGCTGCAAACAGTGCACAAGAGGTCAGTTAACACACCTTCAAGCCCATTGCTCCTGCCCTTCTTGAGGGTCTGAGCTCCTGAACAGTGATAAGTTGTGTGCTGTACTGTGAGCAGCTGGCAAGGCAGCAGATGGCTGGGAATTTGTGAAAATAAAAAAAAAACCTGGGGCTGAGGCAGCAGCACTTTTATTGTTCACTCATTCCCACTGCCACCAGACTCTGAACGCATATCAAACAGGTTATGTGCCCTTTCAAACAGGATCCCAGGCAGTCGTGCCCCTCCAACATCCCCAGCCAAGTGGTCTGAAGAGGACACTATAAAAATCCCAAACCTCTACACCCTTGCTAAGGAAGCATCATCCCCTCCATCCTGCCCCTTTGCCAGACTCCAGCAGCAGCACCTCACCCCCAGGGACTGGACACTCATTTTTTTTAATGAGCTATAAAGCACTGTGCACACCTTCGGCAGTGCATAAATAATAAATAACAGCAATAATATGGTCCCTTGAGCAAAGCAGCATTTCATCAGCAAGAAAATTGTCCTATCTTTCCCACTTAGCATTCCAGTGGGTGCCCACTGGCAGCCCTTTGCTCTGGAAAGGCTTTGCACATCTGCTTTCCATTGCAACCAGCCCATAATTCAGGGGAAATCTTGGCTGTTTATCATCTTTCTGTTGTGAGGTAACTTTGGTTAACTTTTAATACTTGTGAGGGACCAGAGCCAGACAAAAAGCAGCTTTGGTGATGAATCCCTCTCTTCCAGACTTCTGACTTGCAGCAGCTGCTCCAGGTCTGGGTGTCCATTTTAAATGCTGCCAATAAGACAGAAATCTGACGAACACCTACACGCTCCAGAACCAGTGCCTTAGGCAAGGCTGAGATGGGAAAAATTTCAGCTAACCTTGTCCTCTTTTGTCAGCCCGCCAGGGACCTCATTCAAGACCCATCAAATTCAGTAGAAGCTGCAGATTTCCAGCATCTTCACAACACAAATGAACAGAGCCCCTCAGGAGTCCAACTTCTGATGGGCTGAAGTACTGCTGTATAACAGGACAATATTTCTTACACGGATGTGTCTGAGTGACCAATTCTTCCTCAGAATATTGTTTAAGCTGTAAGTGACTAAATGATAAAAAAATTCTGAATTTTATCTGGTTCATTCCAGACCTCCCAAAACAGGTTTTAAACTATTTCCCTTTGGACATTTCCAAAGCCTAAGATCCCAGCCTACATTTCCTTTGACTTTATTTGGTTGTTTGTTTTGTTGTGGTTTTTTGTTTTGTTTTGTTTTAATAATAGCGCATTTGGACATATGGATGTTTGCCCGAATTACAATACTTTGAAATCCAGTGCACATTTAATCCACTTTTCCAATATCATAGAAATTTACAGATGCCACGGGGCACAGTTTCACTGCTTCCACCTAGTTCCGATGCAAAGAGCAGCTCAGCATCCCTTTTTTTAGGAAACATCCTTTTTTACACCCATTTATCAGTAGAGAAAGGAGAAGATCTAGTCAAAGTAATGAAAAGAGTCACTAAGCAGCATTAAACTTTGTTTCAATTGAGAGTTCAATTTAAATAAACCTAAACTTCTGACAAAAATTATCTATGTATTTCCACTGAGAAAAAGGAAAATGTTTCCAATTGTTGTACAAAGCCTGCTCCAGACTGCAGACCAGAAAAGCAAACCATAAAGTTGGCTTTGACAGGCATGACCCCAGAGCTCTGCTCTTGGTTTATAATCCAGTAAAGGGAAAAAAAGGCCAGGAAGAACAATTCTGCAGGAGTTTACTAAGGTAATATGAAAAGCAAACAACTGCCACAGTGAGTATTTTCATTTTATTGCAAAGATTTAATGCTACCATGTGCAAACCAGGAGCTCGACAGGGAGTAGGAGTTGAAGGACTAAAATGGACTCAGAAAGGTACTTCAAATTCTCACTGCCCCAGAGACAGCCTGGAGTGACTCAGGCTATCAAGCAAAGGCTGCTTCATTTCCCCAGACTATTTTGTTATTTGAGATCGAGTGCTGGGTAAGTGATCTCAAACAGCAGTGGTTTGTATTTGTGTGGCATCTTCAAGACCCTAAATGTCTTCACAAACTTGATACAGAAATGGTTTCAGCTGTCACTAGGATCCAAAAGGCATGTGGGCAGACAACAGCTATTTTTAGAAGAGAATTTCATCTGAACTGTCTGAACTGAACTCACCTGGGTGAGTTTGTTGATCTCTAAAGATTTTTTCCCTCCCTGCATTTAGCAGGGCCTAAATCCTAAGTGCCAGTATCTGAAGGGGTGCTGGCCCACAGACCAGGATGGTACAGAAACCCACCCAGAAAACAAGAAACAAAGAAACGTGCCTAAGAGTTATTACCTTATTTTTGCTTGGTCAGGTGACAATCTCAATGGCAATGGCCGCACTATAGCAATAACTCAAAACGTCTCTCCTGAAGATTTAGTATTTTCCAAGATGAGTGGGGAAATGATTTTGCATGAATCATTGAAGATAACTGTAATTGTCAGTGGACTCATGATGGGTTTTGTAGAAGATGTTTCCCAGTTGCTCAGGGTGAACTGTCAGATGCCAGCCAGCGTGCAAAGAGAACATTGCACAGGTCACTACAGGACAGCTCTGAGCACCAACATTGCTGAAAAGGGTTATTGGCTGCATATCCAAAAAGTAACCAAGCAGATTTTGTGAAACCACAAAGGCACATAAAAACAGTATTTAGTTGTTTGCACAGATCTCTTGAATGAAGCTGCAAATTAAATAACATTGTTTCTACAATATTAATCTGTAGCTAAAACTCTGCATCTTCATAAGGCAAAATCTTTGTTTATTGACAAAAATATATGAAGTTCTTTTTCAGTACAGGAAATAAAGACATTCTCGAGAAGGCTGACTTTATTTGCTGTCTCTGATGCTGCAATCCTTGGAAATATAAAGATATTTCCAATAATCATTTATAGCTACAAAGCTGAAAAGGAAGCAACTCATTGGCTTCTTGATTACTTTGAAATCAGCACTGAAATTTCACCTGGAATATTTTTAAAAGTTAAAGATTTACTACAATGAAATTACTTCAATATTGGCAAAGTGGCTCCACTTGTAATTGGTAATATTCTTGTTCATTTGTATATGGAGTTGCATTTTCTAAGGCTAAGGGGCTATAATCATATATCATGTAGCAAGTATCCTGCAGATCTATCATCCTTTGATCCAGGAGCCTGTGTTGACAAGTTAAATTTTTTTTTACTCATCTCCCAAGGTGCTCCAGTGTTCCCACCAGGCATTTCTATGCACTACATTTGAAAAGACTTTTTTTAAAAGTGTACTTAAGCTACTGAAAGTGCTAGGGAAGAGGTTCAGATTATTCAGTAGTAATTTTTAAGGTCTTTCAGGCTAACAAACACGGGGAGGCCCTTTCAGTACCTCATGCCTCTTAGGGTCCTTTCAGCGGGCTAAAAGCTTTTTAATGGTAGAGTTTTAAAATTTAAACAATGGCAAAACACATTAATTGAAAGGTAAGTTACAAAAAGGAGTTGAAATGAAACTATTTGGCCATAAATGCAACTTTAATCTAAGAACATATTGTATCTAGAAAAAAAAAAAAAAAAAAAAAAAAAAAAAAAAGAGGGAAGGAATTGCATTCAGCAATATGAATTAGCTCTCAAATGTCTGCCTTCCTGCCTTCCCATTTCAGTTAACTAAACTGCCTGAATCCAATTCAGCCACTGAAAAGAACTGTTGACTTCTGAGGAAACCATGAATATTACTCAAAGGCCAACATTTCTCAAAATGTGGAACTGCACCCTGACTACAGCATGTATGGAGAGAGCTGATAATGTGTGTGCAGGCTTCCAAAATCCTACAGGCACAACTGTAAGCCAGAGCTCTCTAAACTCTGGGGCTTGAGCCTCCTAACTCTTTTAGGGACACTGTGTCCCTTCCCTCCCTTTGCAGCAATAGAAATCACATTTTCCTTGAGGAACAAGCTAAGACAGATAACAGAAATTCTGACTCTGTTAAGGCTGAGCTTCAAATTAAAGTCAATTTCAATTATACCTGTGAAGAGTTTTGTGAAAAAAAAAAAAAAACTACAACAAAACCAGCCTAAATTAAAACCAAAGATACATTGAAATGCATTGAAACTGCTAATAAGCATTATATTTTAGATAATAATTGACCCTTAAGAAAATCAAATTTCGTCCTTGCAGGCAATGGAAAAAAGTACACTAGGTATGTTAAGGAAAATAGTAGTTCTTTAAAATGTCATGTAAAACAATTAGCTAAGAAAGCTGGCTCTGCTAATTCTGTGATACTAGGCACCCACCTGTATCTCGTGTCCCAGAAATGGGAGTCAAATTGCCATAGCATCCCTTCAGCCTAACCCAGATGGAGGACATCTACACAGCACAGGATTTCAGCTGAAGCCTTTCCACACCCTGAGATATCGCAGAGAAACAGTTCAGGGAACTTTCCTGACTCAGCAAAAAGGAATTAGAAGGATCAGTGTTTTCTCCAGTCCTTCACAGACCATTCTGGCAGATGGAAGGTCTGTAGGACACTTGAATTTCTAGGTGGATGCTACTTTCAGCACTCATGGGTTCCCACCACACATGAACCTGTGCCTTTTTTTTTTTGGAAGCGTGTATTTTGTCATTTTGTTGGAACACTACAAATATGTTGTAAATACACTTTAAAATGTCGTCCATCTTGCTGAGTTTGAGGTTCTCAACTAACCTGCTTCTGAACATAAGGGCCCATACAACTAGGCATGCCAGCCACAAGACTCTGCTCTGTCCTTGAACTACTTAGAGGTGTGCACTCCAGGTGAGCATCCATCCTGCAGCTGCCATTTGCTACTCTGCATTTATTATAGCTCCTGAAACTCCTCACACAACTCCAGCACACAACCCAGAATTGCACCCAGATTCCTGCATACACAGACAGCAATCTGACAACTGCCTTTCTTCACAAGGAACATGGGTTAGATGCTTAAATAAAACCTGGAAAATCTGTATTCCAGACGTGATCCCACCACAGACTCCTCGTGTGACCTTCAGCAGGTCATTTAAGCTCTCTATAAAAATAAGACTGATAACACTTGCACTATCTGCCTTCCCTATTTAGACCTTAAGCTCTTCAGGCAGAGATTGTCTCTTCCATGAACTGAGCCTTGAACAGCTGGGGCCTCAGTAACTACTGCAACACGGGTAATTACCAAGTGTAACAACGCAAGCTGCACAGAGTAGGACGGGGCTGTGCTACCCCAAAAACACTGGAAAGGGAAAAAAGAACAAAGCAGCAAGTTGTGGTTGAGTGGAACAGGGGTATTATCAAATGCAAAAATATTTTGGAGCTCTGTAATCAAACTGGAAAGCAGGTTTGGGGCTGTAACAAAGGAAATTGTGGTATTACCCACTTGTGCAGCCTGACAGCACAGCCCCATGCAGAAGGCATGAAAGCTTTCCCTTTCCATTATGCTTAGGTACTGTGATGGAAACTCATTTTTTCTCCTTTTCATAAATAACACCATAAATGACTAGAAGTCTGGAAAGTCAAAATCTTCCAGGGAGGGAGCTGCTCTCATGTTTTATCAATGAGGAAGCAGAGCACTGGGCATCATGATTTGTCTGTTTGCCTGTTTCCATTATCTTTTTAATGTTAACATTAAAGTCTTCTGGAGACTGTATTAAAAGGAAAAACTGGTGTAGAATGACTGTTTGAAGAGAGATGAAATGCACCTTTGAGAATAGCAGGTAAAAACAAGGCTTTGCTTCTGCCTAGGAGCTGGGAAATACATGGGAATGTCAATGCTGGGGTTTGCTGTTCCAGGTTCTCCATTTATTCTTATCTCTTTTGGCCTTTTTTCACCAAAAGCACAAAGAGAGCCAGGGGCTACAGTGTCCCAAAAAGCAGCTGTTCTAACTCAATGGCTTCTCCAGTGAGTGCTGCCCCATGGGTTCAGGAGCTGCCTACAGGTTCCAACCTTCATTCGGGAGCTGGAGAGACTGGGTATGCTCTGTTAAAAAGGGAGGGGCAGAAGAAAAGGAAAAAAACCAAACAAGCAAACAGCAAACAGAACAACCAACAAACACAGCTGCGTTTCTATATCCCCTCCTTCTGGCATGCAAAGAGCCTGAGACCTTTGGGCTGGGTTTTGGTTTAATTGGATTTGATTGTTTTCATTCCTTTTTGTTGTTTGTTTTGTTGTGTATTGTTTTGTTTCAATTAGATATTCAAGTCTTGCTGATGCTATCCCTCTGGAAGATTTTTGTGGATGGGTTGAAAAACTAATAGGTTTAGGATATCAGAAGAACCAATAAATTGGAAAAGCCCTAGATATCACAAATAGATTTTTATCTTAAATGAGGCAGTTGCTTAAAATGTACCACAGAAAAATGCCTTTTACTAAGCTAACAAATGTTCAGGCCAGCTTTTGCACAGCAAGAGATGGAGACAGCTTAGGAAATTTGCTTCAGAGCCCGCCCAAAAACACTGATGCAAGTGAAAAACCCATGCACACATGCAGAGGGATTTTTAACAAGGTGTAAGCAGCTTTCCTCTGTTCTTCTCATTGCTTTCTGACAGACTCTCTTGGATTCCACCATTGCACCCCTGTGCAAGAGCAGCTGATAATTATCCTCTCTTGGGCATTAAGCTCCAGAAATAATGGGCAAGATCACTTATGCCACATTCCCACGTTTCAGTACACACATGTATGTTACTTAGACCAGAATTCATTCATTCTGTCACTGCTCTGCTACAGAAATACTGGCAATGGGACATGATTATCTGCCTGTGCCCTTCTGTGCCTGCATCTTCTGTTGGAAAATGGAAAAAAAAGGGAAAGGGGTAGAAAAGGGCCACCAAATTTCCTTGGGAGGCTCAAGCAAACCTCTTACCTCTGGGTACTCCAGATAGCATGCAGATGAAGGAAACAATTTGCCTTCAAAGTCAGTATTAAAAGGTAATGTTAAAACACCACAGCCCAGGAAGGGGCCTATTCGCTAACTGTGAGTGACAAGATGACTTCATTCTGTGTGTCTTCCTTGCCTTTTTCATGAAGACCCCTCCACAGCCCCAGCTCCTTGCTCCAGGAGCAAGATAATATGCTGGACCCCACCTGAACTCCACAGAGGAGCCAGTGCTGGTCACTGGGGAGCCAGGGCCCTTATGGAGGCTGAGATTAAGGGAAGCTGTACCCCAACTGCATCCAGGCAGGTGCTTACCTGCACAGAATACTCATTAAGTCAATAGTAAAATTGAATCTTATTACCATGGAAATCACTGGGACCTAAAATGCAGACCTAAAGTTGAGCACAGTCCCCATTGCGCTCCTGAATCAGGGCCAGGATAAGCAAAGAGCAGAGGAAAGGGAATTATTTCAGGTTTGCTCCCTTCTGGATGCTCCATATGCTACAGCCAGCTGTTCTGGGTTTGTTCATACTCATTACAGTGGGAATGTGTGACAGCCTCTACCTCCCTTCAGAGTGACTCAATCGTATGGGGTCTCAGATGGTTTGTTTAAAGCTCTAATGCAGTTTGTGCTCCTCCCAGCTCCCCACATCCACCCTCTGTTTTTCCTTCTGTCTAAATTTAATGGCTTTAACAAGTTGCACCCTCAGGACAAGGGGAAGGTTAGGTGATTTTTCTCTCTGTACACAGTTTCCTCCTTCACTCACTGCTCATCTGCCATCTTACATACACCTCAGGAACCAGAGGGAACAAGCTTCACTAAAAGAACAAGCACACTTGGTTTGGGGATGTAAAATTTATGGTCAATTAGGCTTTAAAAACCCAAAGTGTTTTCCTTTCAGGTGGCTATGCAGCAAAGCTAAGAGAAAACTGGTGATGGGGTACAGTAAAGTCCACAGTGCTCTCCTGATCCCACCAGTTTCACATCACACAAGCTGTACATGTTGTTCTGGAGCTGCTGGAGAGCAGCCCTGTCAGCCAACATGATCCTGCAGCATCTTCTGATAGACCCACTGAAACAAGCACCACCTCCCACTTGTGTCCTGAAACAGTGTGAGGCAGACTTGTGGAAGAAATTCACAGGTTCAGAGATTTCAAAATCCCAGAGACTGAGCTGCTGTGTGGACACCATCGAAGTGTTCCTAATCAGCTCTGCCTCCAGTTCTGGTGTGATGCCACCATCCCCTTTGAGTCCCTTTGCTGCCAGCTCCCTGCAGGATCCCAGAGGGAGCAGAGATTCGACCCCATTGATGCCCCAGCATAAGCTTTTCACAGTGTACACTATAGAGTAGAGGGACAAATACTGAGCGCCTGGCTCAGGAGGATTTTTGGTACACAAGAGAAGGTGGTCAGCGCATCCCAGGATCATTTATTCTCCATGTTCCCCTCAGCAGAGACATGGTGCCAGGAAAAGCCTTTGGGTTTTAACATTCTGTTATTCTTCCCAAAAGCCTCTGTGCCACTTGCCCATGGTGGGTCTGAACTATGATGACAGGAGAATTTGGCTGTTCTCCTGCTGCTGTCCCAAACCATCACATCTCCCAGAGACCTGCAGCCATATTTGAGCCTTTCTTTTCCTATTACTTCACCCATTCAAACAACAGAAATCCTTCCCCATCGTTTTTTCCAGTAGATTTCCCTTCCACTGGCTCAGAGTGGTTCCTCCCACTGTTCCCCCACATGTTGTCTCTCAGCTTTAATCAAAGTCACTTCCTTATTTCCCATCTGATTACCCAAGTGCTGTCTGGCCCTCAGCCACCCTCAGAGCTGGCATAAGCAGGTGCAGCTCTGACAAAGTGACATCAATCTGTGTGCACCCTGAATTGGAGTTGTCTCCCTGACTGAGGCCACTTGCTCCCAACCATTTCTGAAAGCTCAGTCTCATGGTTTGCACATGTGACTGAAGTGCAGGAGAAAAGGAGGTGGTTCTTGCCTCCTTCACCTACTCCTAGGATCACCAAATGAATAAGCTACCTCATCCTATACACCTTCTACCTCTCTTCAAAACATAAATGTGCTCTCTTCATCTTGGGTGTTAGCACTGTGGGTCAGACGGGTTGAAGAGACTGCTGAGTGCCCGTGTGGTATCAGCAGGACCTTTATTTTCATTTCTCACCACCACCAAATCACTCTCTCCTCTCCCTTGCTGATGTCCCATTGCAAGGTTCTCCCATCCAGAGTCCCTGCTCAGCAAAAAGACTGCTCTACCTCCTCCCCACCTGGCAAAGGGAGCCTGTCAAACACACAACCAACATCTAGCTTTTCTACACCAATTTTGTACTACATGGGCAGTGGAGGCTGTGGGACAGAGCCTGTACCTGACATGTGCTGGAGGCATCTGCAATTTCACTGCTGCATGTAACTATAACCCCACGTGAAGGAGAAAATGTTCTCTTTCATACTCTCATTCATTCACAGATGATCTGAAGAAACGTGTGCCTGCAGATCCATCTCCAGGGAACTCCCAGAGTCCTGGAGCACAGGCAGATACAAACCATAGCCTGGTTTCTACCAGAAATATTTGTGCTAAGGGTCTTGAAAATATTTCTAAGCTACAGGCAACACTGTGCTGACTCACAGTTCCACTGAAATCCATTCCATTTTCAGAAGCATCAATGATACCTACCCAGAGACCTCAAGCTCTTTGAGTTATTAGGTTTGCTTTATAGTGAAGCCAACATGAAATCTTGTGTTTTGGACACCACCAGGATTTGAGCAGAGGAACTCCTTGCTTCAGGGGGCTGGGTCTTATCTGTTCTTGGAAGATGAAAAAAACACTGTACAAATTCAAGGGAAGAAACTCCATCTAGAGCTACTGAATGCAGTGAAATTACATTTGCCTAGGATAGTCATAAATCTCTGGAGGTAGAGTGTATTAGGGAGGTGTCAATACATGCTTGCCCTGTTCTTACATTCTTCCTCAGACATCCACTATTTACCACCACAGGAGAGAGAAAATGTGGTTGGTTGGACAGTGCAGATGTTCTTATGTGGCCCAAGGCAAACAAAGCAGACTCAAATTCACCTTTATCTCTAAACTACTTGCACAAACCCTTACAGGCCTGCCCACTGTGCCCACCCAACACTCCACTCTACCAGGAGCTATGACAAATGATTTGCCCCATGATACAATTCTGAACATGACCCTAAATAGGGCCAGACATACATTTACCTCTACTACCTTAAACACCCAAGAGTGTGCAGGAGAATAGTTGTCCCAGGCTCATTTTACCACCAGCAAGACAGAAGGGCATGGCTAGAAGGTGAGTGGCCTAAGATAAGCTGATTTCTTTTTCTCCTTGAGTTCAGTGTCTGTGTGCTACCTGACTGATGCTATCACCAGGATACAGGACTGCCCTGGCACTTTGTTTGCATTCCTCAGTTTAGAGGGTTTGAATTCCAAACCAGGCTGAGAGGGGATCTTATGAATGTCTACCAATATCTGAGAGGTGGGTGTCAAGAGGAAGGGGCCAATCTCTTTTCAGTGGTGCTCAGTAACAGGACAAGGAATAACAGGTTGGAGCTAGAACACAGGAAGCTCCACCTCAACACAAGGAGAGAATTCTTTACTCTGAGGGTGATAGAGCCCTGGCCCAGGCTGCCCTGAGAGGTTGTGGAGTCTCCTTCTCTGGAGACTTTCCAAACCCCCCTGGATGTGTTCTGTGTGTCCTGCCCTGGGTGATCCTGCTGGGGCAGGGGGGTTGGACTCCATGATCTCCAGAGATCCCTTCCAACCCCTAACATTCTATGATTCTAACTTCACCAACACACATGTAGAGAACAGAATCAGCACCTCATTGCCCAGTACAACAAACTAATGTACTGCCAGAGTCTGAGTCTTTACTGAAAAATGTTTTGGAGGAATTAGAAGACAAGCATCTCTGTGGACACTACGAGAAGGGCTGTGTCTTGTGCCACTGCAGGCAAATAACCTCAGCAGAGTAACACCTGCATTCAGCCAAAGGAAAAGCAAACAAGACCAGAGTTCCACGGGGATTCTAGAGAGAAGGTTGTGCTGTGGAGGCCTCCCGAGGTGGTGGTGGAGACAACACATCCACAGCTGCACCAGCAGGTGTCAGGCTCTGTGGAGATGCCTTTGGAGATGCTCTGTGGAGAGACCTAATGAGGTCTCTGTGAAACCAACGGGCATGGCTCAGCCAGGAACTGGATATGGGCAGCTTGTATTGGGCTCCTCTGACTTGAGCCCCGAGAGGAAAATTCAGCTGCTGGTGCCCTGCATGCAGAGCTGTGCACCAGCCCTTCAGATGCAGTTCAGCCTCAAGCTGGAAGAACAAAGGGAGGTGCTAAAGGCCGGAGCTTCTCTGTTTTTCCTTGACAGCTCTGAAACACCAAACATAACCACAGCATCTGGCTGAGCAACCTGCCTCATGCTGCTGCTCCCTTGCCGAGGAGACTGACTGACAGATTAGGTCGGACGCATGGATGATGGGCTGGGACATCTTGAAGCCCCATCTGAAGCCACCTGCTGATTTCTGTTTGCAGCATTAATCTCCAGTGACAGAGGGGAGCCCCATGTGCATCAACCGGCTGTGCAGCACTCTAAGTAGGACACCATGTCAGGTATGCCAAGGGGAGCACAAGGGACTTCTGAGGTGCCTCAGTATATGGTAGGGCAGAACATCCCCATAAGAAACTCTGCCACTGATGTGAAGAAAGGATGAAATTGCTGTTGTGAAGAGGGAAGGTGAATAGAGATGTCTCAGGATGCCAATGAGAGGGTTGAAGCCTCCCTCAAGACAGCCTGTATGTAACTCACCACAAAGCTTCCTATCAGTAGGGGATCTATAAAGCATTTTCCTGTCCCTGGGAGATCTTTGAAATCTCTGCAATGAACTCCAGAGAGCAGTGGCAAAATGAAGCCTTGGTCATGGAGGGGGGGGTCTCCTGCACACAGTGATCCCTCAGCCCCATCACCTTCTGGCTGGCTGCAGGGCCAGCCTCTGCTTCTCCCACTTCTGCCACATCCCAGCATGACCTCTGCCTGCTCTCCAAATACTCCATCTCCAGCCCTTCTGTCTTCCCTGGCTGCACACATACCCTCTGCTTCCACCACAAAGCTATGAATCATGATAGAATAATCAGCTCGTTTATGAGCTGCACACAAGCCCAAAGGACCAAAGAGCAGAATAAATCACTACAAAGCTCTCTAAGCCGATTTATTCATTCAACATTTTTTCTTTTTTTGCTTTGACTCCAGCCTCCTCTAACTTGTGTCCAAACAATGTGGTAGTACAACAGGACAAACAGTAACCTTCTTTCGAGAGGTTCATTACTTTTGTCTTTTCAAGATCAAGAGATGAACTGACTTGTAAAGGATTTGAATCCCAGCACGACAGCTGAATGCATCACTGCTCTGACTGATTCTCAGGCTTGCAGCAAGGCCTGCAGCAGTGTGTAATATGGAAATGAGCTGCTAACATGGGCTTAGGGCACGTGGCTCCACTGGGAAAAGATACTGCCTGCCCTCCAGGGTCCTCTTATCCACAGGATGGTGGACAAGGATTTAATCATGGGCCTTTCCTGTGGTAGGAAGACTTTCAAATTTGAACACAGCTGTTTGCTGACTGGTACAATGCAGTATCAATGAAGAGGATGTTGCTCTTCTTTCACACTAAGGATGACAACACCCTGCAGATACTGGTCCTCTCAGGTATAACTGCATCCATGTGATAGCTCAGAATGATTCCCCATGTTTTACAAACAGGAAACTGAGGCAAGGCACATTGAAAACACTGATCCAAGTTTGCCTTTCAAGGTAGCTTGGACAGAAATCTTCAGATTCCTCCTGCCTGTCCCTCACCATCCCACCTCTCTTTCACCTTTCCCCTTTCCCCCATCCTTCATGCCAAAAGCTCAAGTTTCCTCATTGTTTTCTGCCAGGCCCATCTGTTTTTCAGGCTTAGCGGGGCTTTCCCCCACCAGCTTCCCCAAGATGTTGGCAGGAAAGTTGTAGCTTTTTCAGCTTCATCACAGCTGATGTGCAGTGAGTTAGGATGATAGGTGTTCATTCAGGCTTTCCCCTTTGAGCACTCACTCACAGAAATCCAGGCAAGTGGCCAAGCCTGGAGTTTCTCCTTCTCAACCTTACAACAGAAAGTGTAACCTAAGATAATGCACATGACCCAGCAACCAGAGATCCCAGATCTGCCACTACATCTACCCCTAAATTACCCGAAGGGTTCAGGCAACAAGATTTTCTCATCTATAAAAAAATACATAGCAACTGCCCCTTGATCTGTTAATATTTCAGTACATCTCAAGAGGTCATATCTCAGGCCCATTGGTAGAGGCAAATGTTTGAGGAGGGCAAAAAAGGCTGTACAAGAACTCAGTAACTCAGCCCTTGAGACACAGGAGAGGGTCAGAGTCCCATGGCAGAGTACACTGCTGCCCCACAGCCCCCCTGCAACTGCTAGGTGTTAGACAAATGCAGATTGTTACTCTTCTATAGCTGTTTGGGGTAGGAGCTAAGAAGGAAGAAGAAGCAGGACACAGCTAGAAGAGAAAAAAAGACATAAGATGACATCTCTTAGTAAGCATCTGATTTAGTGACTATCTGTAAACAAGGCAGTATGAATGAGAGCCATTAATGGATCTCTCACAGGCCCTTGATATTATTGTTTCACAGTGGCATCACAACAAAAAAGTGAGTCTTAAGAATGAGAAAGTTGAGTCCCTTGATTCATTACTCCCTGTAAAGTCCTAAAAGCACCATAGTGAAACAGAAAGTACCCAATCAAACCATAAGCAGCATTTCTCTGATCCAGGGGGGGATTTACCCTTTGGGAGGTAGCTTCTTTCACTGATGCCATCCCTGCCAAATCCACAAGATTTTCTGAAATCACTCTGCAGAACAGTTGGCTTTCCAACCATGTTGCCCTCACACTAAGAGTATCCCTTATTTATCTCCATAAGGATGAAAGGAGCTGGGAGGAAGGCATTCAGTTCTTGCTCAGATTAATCCCTCTTTACTTTCAAAACAGCCCAGGAATCTCTCAGCTGGCATTTTCATTCATGACTAAACACCAGAGGTGGATATAATATGGGGCTTAAAGGAACAGCTCACTGGGAACACAGAAGCTGCCAGGCTCACGTTGCTTTTGTTTTGCAGCAGGACTCAAACACTGGATTCTGAAGGGTTTTTACAGCCCCCCCTTTCCTTTACATTAATAAAAAAGTTATTAGTTTTATAACACAGGATGAAATCAGGTTCAATAGCCCGATGACAGCAAGGAGCTGAACTAGGGGAGGGGAAGGCACATGTGAAACCAGATGATGAGTGGCCTCCAAAAAATGTGGAGAAGGAACAGAAATTGCATGGAGAGGACAGGCTTTGAAGTGAAAGGAGGAGCTATTTGATTCCTGTAGGGGTGTAAATTTCTGCAAAATGCTTGCTTCAAGCTCAGGGTGAGGTCCCTTTAGCAGAGTAGTGGGGGAGGATCTGAGAGCCAAGGTAGTAAAGAGGACACATTCTCCCCTGCACCCTGGATGCAGGCTCAACTCTGCACCCATTGCAGGAAATCTTCCAAATTATTTCAGATGCTGACCCTGAGAGGCTGCCAGCCAGGCCTGGGTTAGGAACCACTGGCAGGAGCCACCCAGAACTGAACCAACTCTGAAGTCTCAGAAAGTATCCCACATGAAGTGGGATCTCTTCAGCTCTGTGGGGAACAGGCCAAAGCCTTCTGCTGGAATGCAAGGGAAGCTGCCAAGCAAGGTAAGAAACAGTTTGAAAAAAAGAATGCTGATCTCATGAACTTCGTGACTGGTCATTTGTCTTCAGGAAGGATAACACTGCATCTTTCTTGAACGATGAAGAGCAACATGCTTGGCAATTCAGAGGGGTAGTGGTGGAGGCAGTTATGATGGATCACAGGCCATGAGCTTATGTTTGCCCCATGATGTAACTCAGCCAGGCAGATGTTAACACAGCACCATGCAAATTTAGACTTGACAGTGCCTGAGCAGCTCAAAAAACAGGCAGAGCCCACTTGTGCTGCTAGCAGATAGCTACCCCAGCACTACCACTACCAGCACACAAAGCAGCCAATTTAAATTTGGCCTTTCTTCAAGAGTGGCAGCCTCAGAGTGATCACACTGTACTTACAGCAAGTTTCTTTTTATTAAAAAAAAAAAAAAAGCTCAAGAGAAAGCAGCTCTGGCTCTGACTTCAAAGGCAGGCAGGGAGATTGGTGCTTTTGAGAATCTATTGGATGTAAGAACCTACATCCTGAATGCCTTGGGACGTTTTCTAAGAGCCCACAAAGTGCTTTTGAACAAGAGACAGCCTCTTGAAGACATTTTGCTCCCATAGAGGTGCTACTGGGGCTGGGAGAGCTTCACACTGGTTCCAAATAATCATAACACAGAAACTGATCTAACACCTCACTGTATTCGGTTTAGACATTTTTCCCCTCACTTTACAAGGAAAATAACCACTCAAATCTGACTTCGCATCAACAGATTGCCCAAAATAATAGGCTAGGTGAGAAGAAGAAGGGCTGACTAGCAGGAAAATATAATGAAAAGGTGCTTGACTGTGTGAGTCAGTGCTGGCTTCCATGTCAGCAGCACAATTAGTCCTCCCCTCGCTGGCCGCATGGTTTGGTGTTGCATTTGACAGACAAATCAATCCTCCCCGTCTTCTAAGCACTGCCTAATGAATAAATCAGCAAGGTCACTGGTGCTGCTGCTTTGCCCTTTCCCTGCCAGCCAGCTGGAGATGGACCTGCAGCCTGGCTCCATCTGCTGTGCTTCTAACAGGATCCAAGAGTCCTGGGGAGTGGAACAGAGTGGTTGAGACAGGCGACTGGGCAGCAAAAGTCCCTGGGTTTACTCCTGACTAATGTGTTGTCTTGGGCAAGTCACACCAACCCTTCAGGCCAAACAATTCATTCAGTCACTTAGTGTGCATTGTCAGCTGAGCCAGCTGTGAAGGATGAGGGGGAAGTCAAGGAACACTGCAGAAAGGAAAAAGTTCACTCAGGTCACCAGTGGCTTTGCACTGGTTGAGTTGAACAGTGCTAGCTGCAATGAAGGTGGAAAACATGCCCCATCCAACAAGGAGTCCTTCAGGGAGGACTGCCCAGCTCTGTGGGGGCTGAGGCAGACTGGTTTAGTCCACACCAAAGCAGAGAGCTCCTATGCATCAGGCATTAGACACCAGCTGAGAGGGCTGGAGGACATCCTGCAGCCAGCCCTTCCTCAGCCAGGCTCAGTCCAGACCTCTCCTGCCTGTCCACAGAGCTTTGCTTGAGAGCCCTAGGTTGGTATGCCATGGCACTATAAACAAACTGATAGAGTGATCTGGTCTTGTGCATGCAGGGCGCCCCTAAGCTAATTAATGCACTATAATAACAGTAACAATAATAACAGTAACAACAACAATAATAATAATAGCAGGAACCTACTGAGCACCAAGTTCGTATTAAAAGTTTCCAAAACACAGAGGAGGATGAGGTTGCTGTCCCAAAGCACTGACAGTAATGGAGAGGAGAAGGAGATGGGAAAACAAACATGAGTGGACTGGGTGAGAATGGCAGGGTGTCTGAGACCTGCCAGGTGAAGCTTCTTGCAGAACTGCCACCCAGCCCTAGACAAAATTGGACTGTGCTTGCTTCTTCAGTCTTACCCAAGGCAATTCCCATAGGGCATTTGCCCCAGAACTCCACATGAGGCCCCCAAGCACCACCACTCCCCCAGCTACAGAATTTCCCACCAGTCACCAAGTTGCTTCACTCCTGGCTCTGCCACCACTTTGCTGAGCACCCCTGAAATCCCAGCAGACCAGTTCTCACCACACCAACTTTGCTCACAAAGTGGCTAGGAGATACTCCTAGGAAAAACAACAGAAAAAAATCCCTTGCCTCAGCTGGGTTAGCCAGAACCTGTCTCTAACACCCTACATGAAGTGTTGATTGGAAGTTTCATTTAGATATTAAGCAAAAAGAAGAACACTACAATGCCTCTCTTGCCATGCAGCACATTTAAAACATTTCTGCTGGCACTGAAAAGTTCTCAGGACAGTTCACTACCTCTGACAGCTGAGCAGCCATAAGCCACATCATCAAGGAAGAGTCCAGCCATCAAATCTGTAGAAGAGAGAATCCCCATACAGTAATGAAAGATGACTAACTGTTAGGCCATTTGTACAGATATTAATTACAAATACAGCTTTCTGCCATACAGGCATTCTAGTAATTGTATGAACAAGTTCAACTGACTCTTTCCATCAAATTGATGGAATAAGAAGCAGGCACTCCTCTGGGCTAGTATGAATCACCAAAATGGAGCCACCCCTGGGGTGGGACACAACTGTGTGCAGTGACAGCACCTAATCTATTAAGGCAGAAATGAGCTCGGCTGTACCACATAAGGCCACAAGGAAGAAGTGAAAAAAAAATACAGAGCACCAAAATTCCTTCCTGTCACAACTTCCCTAAAATCAGAGGGGAGAAACCGAGATGGAGGAGTTGACCAGCAGCAGTTTGGTATGCAGAGATTCACAAAAGCTGTTGGTCTGTTTGAACACTCAACAACCCCTGCTCCCTTCTCCCCTTCACTGTCTGGTATCTAGGTACAGAGGTACTCAGCAGATGGCTAGGTTGCAAATCTAGTTCTCAGACAGTAAATTCAGCTTTCTGCAAACACACATTCATTGTCAGTGAGCAGAGGAACCCAGGGCTTTGCAGACAGCAAGGCTATTAAATGCTGCTGTCACAACAGCTTTATTTGACTGCATCAGCTTTTGAAGATATACGTGAGATGGAATTTAGTGCTGCTTGGGATTGCCACCAGCACCGTGCAGCCTGGGAGTGCAGGCAACAGCCTCTGCCTTCCAAGAGACTGCTGCCTGCTCTGGGGGATGCCCCTGCCCATGCATGGGGGTTGGATCTTGATGATCTTTAAGGTCCCTTCCAACCCAAACCATTCTATGATTCTATGACTTTTCCAAAGGGAACATGGCTGCTTGAGGATACTCCTTGCTGCCAGAGCAGCTATCAAGGAGTACCAAGCTGAACCTGCAAGAGATAGGAGGTGCTAAAGGAGGAAGAGAAGATGACAGAAGGGATGAAAAGGGAAACTAAGAATACAAATTATAATCACTGGCAAGAGGCAGGAAATCCAACCTGCTCACATAAAACAGAGTCCCCCACACCAGTCCCTTGCTCCAAGCCCCCCTGGGATCACTGGCCAGCACTGCCCTGACTTGAGGCAACTCTCCTCTTTGGTGTAGCCAGGACAGGCAGCCCACACCATGTGCAGCACCCCTGTGATCCACTGCTCCCAGTTGCAGCTTCCTCACGTGCAGAAGCATCTCGAGATCAGTTCTATCCCAGTGGAAGCCTTACAAAGCCACATCAGAGCTTATCCAGTTCCATAAAACTGAGACTGACTGCCAGGTCCTCCCAAGCTACAAAAGCCAAGTTGTTATCTTAGAGATCCAAGAGGAAGAGCATTGCTGTAGGACAGCAGCATGAGCCACTGGACTAAGACAAATGAGAGAGAATCAGGCTCTGCACATGAAGGTGCCACAATTTTTTAGGGACTCTATAAAGCAACAGAGCTAAAGGCAATATAGCTGGGCCCAAATGTGGAGAGCACAAGGGAGAAAACAAGGGACAAAGCAAATACTAAGCAATATGGGCAGCCCTTTGATGTCTACATGGATGTCCACATAATAGCTCCCTGGCTAAACAGGGCATACCCAGCAAGTTCCCATCTCCCTGTGCTTGTGAGATTTCCAAAGCTGCTTGAGGGAGTATCTAGCTCTACTTTAAATTAATGTGAATCAAGCCTTGAAACCCCTATGGTAACTTGGCAAATCTCTGCATTAATATAGAGCTTCACTGTAATTAATATCAGACTGTAGAGCTCTGGGATGTTACTGCAAGGAGGGCAGTATTACCAGGTCTCTGGTATTTTCCTGAAGGCCTTTAGGCTGAACTACAAGGCAACTGGGCACGCCAAGCTCCACAGCTTTCTGGCTTCTGGACAACACCTCCCTCCAGACCACCTCACAGAAATGGGGTGCAGCCCATGCCCGCCCCCATCCCCAGGATCCCAGGGACTAATTTTGAACTGGATTAGCAGGCCCACTGTTGGAAGTCTGAAACCCATTTTGCAGCAATCTGCACCCCACTTAGGAAACCCCTTGAGTTGTACAGATCAAAAACGTGAAGGTTTTTGAGGAAGACAACCTCAGTGCCTCCTCCTCCAGCAGGAGCTCTGATAGCAGAGGCTGTGAGCCCCCTGTCCCTGTGCACCCTTGGGATGCAGTGAGTCCCACACACCCATGGCGCAACATGGAGCAAGGTTTGGCTCTTGCAAAGCTGCACCTTCAAAACTTCTGCTTCATGTTTTTTCTGTGTTAGTACCCAAGTAAGCTCAGCTTCTAACGATGTCCAAAATCAATTTCCATGACAAAAGCCTGGCTCAAACCAACAGCTTTCCTGAGCTCCCCAGAGAAGAAAGCTGCAATATCAAGCCCTGAGTTCACAGTTACCTTGAGTCTCTCAAGCTGCACAAAGGTGAAGGGGGCAGCTCCTCCTTCAGGTACAGTAGCAACTTGAAGGAAAAGCCCAGAGTGACCCCACAAGGGACAAAGGACAGTGGGGACTCAATGCAGCAGGACACAGGGGGGGTTTCCCTCAGCAGCCCTGCAGGCTCCCCCAAAATTGACAACAACCAAGTGTATTTCTGGGACCCCAGGAGCTCTGTCTGCAGCAGCACTGGGCAGAGGGGTGGCAAAGGGCTGCAGAGAGCTGGGGCTAAGCTGCTGCTGCTCAGGAGGCACTGGGGCTCCCCTGGTGCTGCCTCTCCCTGCCTCAGCACCCCACAGCTGCAGCAGAGGCAGAAAGGGAACCTGGTTTGGGGGCACATCCTGCACCAAAATCCTCTCTACCTAAAGAGCTTTTCCAGAGCACATCTTGGATGGGAAGAGCAACTAAAGGACCCAAGAGAACTCCACAGCCACTTATCTCCATCAGAATTGGCTTAATTTCTCTTTCTCTCTCTCTCCACACACAGTTATCACAGGTTTTAAATGCTCACACTTCAGTGACTTGTCAAAACAGTGCTACCAGGGCCCCCAGGTCTTTGCACCCAGAGCATTTCTCTACAGCACAGCAACACTCTGTGCCAGCTCCCAAGGGTGACTGTCCCCAGGTGCTCACTGCTCTGCTGGCCACCACTGCTGCCACTCCAAAGTGGCAAGGTCCCCACCAGAAACTGCACACTGAGAGGTGGACAAGCCTTCCACTACCCAGAGCAACCCCCCCAAAAAAGTTCCATGGGCAGGGAATCAGAGCTGTCCCCAAAGCATGAGCCTTCTCTAGGTGAAGCAGTCTGAGTGCAGAATGCTGAGCAAGGTGCTTTCATGTCTTGGGTACCTCCAGGTAACACTCACTCCAGCCAACTTTAAATGGGCAGAAAACAGGAGGGTGAGAAGCAGGCAGCAAAACAATGAGAAGTGGATGAGGAGAGACCAGGAAGTAGGTATTTCTAGCTTCTAAATAAATCTGACAGAAAATAGCCATCTTAAATCAGGGTTGCTACCAAGCCTGTTGGAAATCTTCCTGTCACCCTGCCAGTTGCTGGGGAGACAGCTGAATTTGCCAAGAGTATTTTCTCCTGTCCAAGAACAGGATTTGCTGCACATGCCCAGACACTTTGTACATGCCCAACTGCACTGACTACCTTGGACTTGCTCATCTTAAACTGCTCACAACAGAACCACACTGGTGCTACATCATTTCCCAAATCTATCAAAAGTGGTGCCAAGAGAGCTGTGCAACAAAAGCACATTCACAAGTGCACACTGGACCCCCTCTGACCCAGGATTTAGCATAAAATGCCCCATAGTCTGCCCAGACAGCTCCAAGACCAAGTCTGGACATGTTTTTGTTGTGAGTGTGAGTAAAGATCAGATGTCATAAACTGCCTCCTCAGACATCCAAACCATTCCCATCTTGCTAGCCTTTCAAAGCTTTTTCTTGGTTTCCCTTAAAAGATACATTGTCCTATGACTGGCCATAAAAAGCTCCCACAGCATCTCAGCACACAGAACCATGCAAAAAAACTCTGAGTACAGACAGCAACTGGGACCAAACAGGGAAGATTTGGAGATGCAGGTAGAATTTGCAGGGTGTGGGATGCTACCACAGACAAGTTGACCCAGCCCAGCTGCCTCCCAGGCCAACTGGGATGGAGACACAGGAATGAGCCTGTGTCTCACCTCAAAGAAATTTTGACCTGTGTCACATCGATCTTGCTAACTGTGTGTCAGACCTCGTGAAAGCAAGGCAGTTGGTCATTTAAGCCAAATGAATGGGGCTCCCAGCACTTGGGCTTCACCTCAGATGGTTAACCTTGAAGGAAAATTATTTTAGCTACTGAGAAACTGACCTTTTTGGGGGGAGTAATGAGATTTTTCCCAGGCACTCCACTCCAGCTTCATTCTGCCACTGTGGAGGCCAATGTTATAAGCAAGCTTAAGTGTGTGCAAATCAAGGCAACCTTAACACCTCTAAAACTCCAAGCTGATTCTCCTACCTTTTGCTCTTTTCAGCTTGAGTGTCCTGAGCACACTTCCACCTTGCCACCATGACATCCCATCACTCTCCAAATAGCTCCCTGAAAATGAGGGTTAAGAAGAAAACAGCGATTTTCTGCCTGGCATTCACAATGCCTGGCAATAAAGGAATATAGAAAAACACTTGTAAAAATATGAACACAATGTGCTCAAATCATGCTTCCATTGACATGGAGCAGTGTTATGCCTGGAGTGAAATGGCTCTGCCGGGCTTAAGCTTGTCCTCAGAAATGCGTTCTGGGCTGTCAGCAATGCCATGGGAACTACATGGCTATCTCCAAGGGAAGAATTTGGCCAACTATATTTAACTATTTAAAATTTCAGGGTTATTTGCAGAATATGGAAGAGAGTCCCATAAAATCAAAACAATCTGAAGAAAAAGATGCTCCAGAATGACTGCAAACTAGCATACTGCACCCTTGTCTCCCATCAAAGCACATCAATTTACAAAGTGATCAGCATGGGTATTGATTCAGACAAGGAAGAGGCAATATTTACCTAAGCACCTGCACTTATGGTATTTTAGACCAACCAAACAGCCTGCATCTCCACCAATCACATACCATGGGAGAGAATTCTCTATCATTTCAGTCTTAAAAGAGCCATGAAGCAGTAGATAGAGTACACAAAAGCATGCATTTTGGCAGCATGGGAGTAAGTCCTTCTGTGTGAGAGCCAGAGCCTTCTGGTTTGGGTCATGTTGACTCAAATGAGTTGCTAAAACCCATTCTGACATATTTTCTTCCCTCTTCTTGCTGCACTCTTCCCTTAAAATCCTCGCGCCAGGGACTCCAGCAGGAATTTCTCTCCCAGCCTTCTTATAAGAAGAAAAAAAAAAAAAAAAGTGAGCACAGAGCACAGCAAAGAAAGAACAAGGAGCATACACTTTTCTTCCCACACTCTTGTAAATTTTCTCACAGTCAGGCTGTGTGTTGTGAAGAGCAGATGAGGAAGAGAAGAGGCTCATGTTCATCCTGGAAAGTCACCAGCCCTCTGCTCATCTGCTCTTCAGCCCAATCCACCCTTCCTAACCATACCTTCCTATCCTCACACATCCCAACCCTAGAACTCGTTCAGTGGCATAAAAGGACAATAGATGTAAGGAATGCCACTGGGACTCGCAGAAAAAAAATCTGCAATGTCAGGAATCAGTTTAAAAGGTCTGAACCATATCCCAAAGCAGTATTGATGTGTCCAGAATGTGGTTTCCTGGGATGTATTTAAAAAGCATTTTCTGGGAAAAACATGGTTGTTATCATGTATGCTTGTCAGCTCCACTCACAGCTAATGGAAGGAGGTATGTTCAGCTTCAAATATTAACCCAGAATAGGGCACACTTCTGCAACAGAGGTTGTATTTGTTTGGGAATGGTCCTGTGATGAGTGGCAGCTCCTCACCACTGGGAAAGCAAATCTAAACCCCTTAAGAGTTCTCATCCCAAAGCAAGCAGTTACCAAAAACTCACACCATCCAGTGAAGACTGTGAGGACATTTATATGTCACTTGGTAATGCTTGCAGGTTGATACCAGAAAATGCACACAGGCAATCCAATACCAGCCCCTTCAGAAACCTACCTGTGTTGGAGGGGAGGGAAGCCAGAGGAGAAGATACCAAAAGCAGCTTTAAAATGTCCTCCTTTCTTTTGTCAGCTTTTAGAGGACAAGAGACTTCACACTGAGAGACAAGCAGCACCTCTTCCTGCACTTCTCAGGCATGAGATCAGCAGCACCTCTCAGACTCCTACCCCAATTCCATTTCAGGAATTACACAGGCATATTATGGAACATCCCTAAAGCCACTGAACTGATCACTCTCCTACGATAGAGTTGGCTCCTTGACAAACAGCCACACACCAGCAGGACAGGGCAGAACCAGCTTGTTTGCAGC
Organism: Phaethornis superciliosus; assembly: GCA_023637945.1. NCBI lineage: Eukaryota > Metazoa > Chordata > Aves > Apodiformes > Trochilidae > Phaethornis > Phaethornis superciliosus. Next base: position 18,551,623 of record JAJQWJ010000012.1, read on the forward strand.
CCTCACTCCTTTAGTACCCCTCAGGCACAGAGCTAGCACATGGACCACCCTGCAGCCCCCCCCCCAGAACACTTTTATTCTTCATTCCTCCTCTTAGCACATACATAAACACTTGCTGGGAAAGGACTTGCTTTTTCTTTTCTTCCAGCTGCACCAGCAGGTGGGACAGCTGGGCCAGAGACAGTGGCACAGGGCTGGTACTATAACAATATCAAGACCTAGTAATTTAGGAAGCATTTGGTAGCAGGGATATCCAGAATAACAGTATGGCTCTGGCAGCAGCATAGTGCCCATTGCTTCCAGGCACAATTTGTAGTCATAATGCAATCCACATCATGATAAGCTTACTGCAGGCAGAGCTGCCAGCACCCTCAGCAGGTACAGCTAGGAGAGAGACTCTTCTTCCCAGTCCATTTCAACACACTTTTGAAAAAGTACTTCACAATCTAATATTTCTCCAGAGCTGAAGAGTCTTTGAATCACCTCAGAAAAATCACTTAAGCTGCTTGTGAGTAACAGAATGATGATGAAAAGCACACTATGGGGGGAAAAAAAAGAAAACAAAACCCAGAAGTCTTCTAGCCAGAAAGCATGGCTGGTGCCTGAGTCTCAATGAGAATTCTGTGCCTTCCTAAATTGGAAGAAATTTGGTTTTGATTTAACAAAGTTATGAGTGTATGAAAATTGCATATTTAGCATGCAATGTAGTAGAAGCCTTTGTGCAGTCTTAGCTCTGCATTAGCATATTCTTTTTCATTTAATTAAGTATGTGTTGCAAATTGTTTTTCTGTTAATTATTTCAGTTATGGACATTATTATTTTCTCTTTTGGAAGGCATAATCTATTTCAGGAGGGTTAATAATCCTGCTAACTCTCCTTTCCTAAAGTGCTCATTGCTGCTGATAAGGTTCCACCTGCTTTTGTTAGACTGTAAGCTTTTAGCACATTTATAATTGGATACATCCTGTACCAAATATCTCTAGAAGTGCTGATAAGATATTCCAGATGGTAATATATTCTTTCTTTCCTCTGCGTGTAATTTCATGAAAGGGCCCACTGACAGCTAGTGTTTAAGGGAAATTTGTGTATGCAGACATGGTACAGGTGATCTGATCTGCTTTGTATTAGAGATGGGGAAATCCATTCCGATGAAAAAGAAGCAAAAGGAAGAATATCAGAGCCAGGGACTGGCATCTGGGAGTCCTGGGCTTTATTCCCAGCACTGACACTGATCTGTTACAGAACTACTACACTTCACTACTTCAGCCTTCCTCATCTAAAATGTGCTTATTATTGACTGTACCTACCTGGCAGGTGTCTAGTGGGGATTAGATAATATTTGGAAACACTTTGAGATCCTCTGAGGGAAGAAGGTACAATATAAATGCAAAGTAGTTGCACTGCTACTCCATTAACTGTTGACAGTCTGCCCAGCTCCTGTTTCAAACTGCCTGCCCATGTATCTGAACCAACAATGAGTGCAAAGAATTAAGATGAGTAACAGTCCCAACCAGAAAGCCACCTAGAGGGGAATCCCCATGAATTTTCCAAGAATTGTATCTCCCATCTCCTTGCTATTAGTAGACAAAAGCAAATCCATGCAATAAGGGACTGTTCTGCAAAGCATAAAGAGCTGAAGGCATTATTGGGACTAAGCAGGCATTAAATTCCTTTCCCACAACTTATTCAAACATTTTGCATCTACAAAACGGAGCTGGAACCTCAGAAGGTTCTCCCTGTGTCTCCCATGGTACTCTCTTCTACATCATCCTAAAAAAATTGTTTGTGACCTTTTGGCTGTTTACATTTCTGCAATCTGAGACCATTCTAAACCTCTACAGGAATAATAATAAAAAAAAAATCGAGAAAAAAACCCCAGTGATGACAACATTTTTCAACCTGAAGCTCAGCAATTGCTCTCCTCCTTCTGCAAAATCATCCACATACAACACAGAAAAGCAACAAGGGACAGGACAGTAAGGTAATAATATTCTTTTCAAAGGGCCTACAGGCTGCCCTCACATTGAGAAAGAATAAAAGACAAAGCATTACAAGAACTGATGTGTTTTATCCTCAAAGCATCACATCAGCACTAACCTTATGAGCCTGATCTCTAGGACGTGATATTATTCTTCCCGTTCTGGAAAACACATTCTAAAACACTGAGGAGTGACTCCCAAAAATTATTTGGCTCCATAAACCAAGCAAGAGAGCAGCTGGACACTGCTGGTGGTTTATGACTGCAAAGGCAGCTGTGCTGATGACTCTGAAATCCACTCCAAGCAGCATAAACCAGTACTGCCCCTTCTTCAGCCTCCTTTCTTCTCTCTTCACCCAACAGTGTTTATCTTTCCACTAAGCTCGCACACATCCCAAAGTAAATTATAAGGCCAGGGCACTAGGCAAGGTCAAAGGATAGAGTATGAATTTACTACGCTGTCTTCACTCTCCCAGGAGCCTTCCCTGACTCATAATAAAGATCTCTGAAACAAGATGCTAATGCTGGATTATCCAGGTAATCTCCCCGAGTTACATCCCTGGTTTGCCTCGTTATATATAATGAATCAGGCCTTTACTTATTATTTCTTCTGTCCTTTGGGGTCGCTGCGAGTCTTGGGAAGGAATACAAATTTAAGAATATCAGATCCATTTATTAATATCAATTTCTGCCAGTCCTGCATGAGAGATGTTCCTTGCTCAGTGCTTGCTATTGATACAGTGAAGCGGCTGAGATTGTTAATGGCACGGATCTAATAGTGAAGAGCTGGCCCAGCCTTACTCACCATTCCCATAAATTGAATTTTAAAAAGGCAGATGGGTGCTTCATAAGTGGAAACAGAATCATGTGCCAGCTTTCATTTCTTTTCCATTCCTGAGCACTGGTGAAATTAAAGTCTCCCACTGGCTTTGTCCACATAAGCTTGTCATTACAATTTAGTCTCAGTCTTAAGAGCCCCTATTATTCCCCTACTGGATTTCTAAAGCAGCCTGGCCAATGCACCTTAACCACTTCACTGCTGCCTTCTGCTGCAGCATGCACACAGCTGAGCAGCAGCAGCCACATGGGATTCTCTCTCCAAGCTGGGAGAACCAGCTCTGCACTGCAGCCTCTCCTTTTTCTCCCTCTCGTCTTACTCCATCTGCTCTTTGATGTAAAAGCAATTAATTCCAATCATAAACATGAGCATGCCTGCAGTACTGACCTGGCTGGGAGGCCCAAGCTGAGCCATACTCAAGGGGCTGGAATTGAGTTCAGCCAAAGTTTGAATGCTGGTAACTCCTTAGTCCAAATGGCATGCCTGTACCACCAGGCTCCTCAACCTGCCCACAGGTCTTCTGCCAGCAACAAGAATAGCCAAGTGCAACAATGGGCTGATGGGTATTAATATTTTTACCAAGAACCTAGATAAAATTACTGCCTCTTGACTTCTGTGCTCACAAATGGCCATATGAGCACTCCTGGTAGGCTTCAGCATGCAGTTCACCCTTACCTTAAAAAAGTAAGCTTCCCTTAGTAAAAGCATCAGTTAGTAAGGAAACATGAATCCCCTTTCTGTGAGCATAAGTACAGCTCTTTAAAGATATCTTATGTTTAAAATGCATCTTTTCAATAATGACCACATATCTGAAAAAAAAAATTTTAAAAAGTGTATGAATCTTTGGCACTGAAGAATGTTGGCAGAGCTAAAGACACCAGGACTTCTCCTGATTGATATTACCCACATAATGGGCAATCATTACTGGAGATCTTCCCCTGGTGCACATTCTGTGCCCCTCAGCATTTGAAGCATTTGCAGCATTTGCAGATGCATTCCCATTTCCTCATGGAGCCTCTCTAAGCCATGCTTGTCTAAGATTTCCTCTCTTAGCAGAGTGAGTGCTATCCCATGTGGAAGGGCCAGTCTGCCACCAGGCTTCAAGTAGGACTTGACACTCCTGTTTCTCCCTTGAAGCAGAGGGGACTTTTTGTTCCCCTTCTTCTGTCTCAGGTGGCATAATTGAGTCCCTTGGGAATGTTGCTAATTGAATGGGAAGTCAGCCTGTTTGAGGCAGTGAAAAAGGCAGATGGTTACAACTCAGGGATAAGTCAGATGTAGCTTTAAGTTCTGCTGCCAACTGAAAGCCCATTCCTTGGAGACCAGGGATTTCAGTGATGGTCCCAGCGTGAAGGTCACAACAGTAGATATTCTTTTCTTCTCATGCCTTTGCTATGACCACAGAGAAACTGTCTGATCACTACATCTGAGATATAATACCCTAGGACTGTTTGGAGCCGTGCTCATCACCCTACCTGAAGGTTTCCTTTCAGTGCTGAGATATATGAGATTTTATCCCCAGGAGTTTTATAGGAGAGAGTTTTGTTGCACCCCTCAGAATCCTACAGCAAGCTTGGGAAGGAACAGGGAGGAAGAGCAGTGTGGAAGACATGGAGGGAAGAGCACTGTACTACTCACATCTTGCACTCCAGAAGAAAGGAAAGTCTTCAGATCAGTTCTTTATTTCCCTGACGGCCAATGAAAACGTTTTAAATCTGGTGTTAATCTGCCAGAGCTGGAAAGGAGCAAAACCACACACACAATTGCTTCTGCTTTTGCTGAATTTTGTATGAAATGGTACAGTCTCAGAGGCTTGTGAACAATGTATTAGAACAGCCTATCCCAGAGCTTAGAAACGCACGAGCAAGCAGCTGGCTGCCCATCCACTCGGGAAAAGAGGAGCAAGCTGAGCCTTGCCATGTTTTTAAGGCAATTGAAAATAAAATGGGCAGAGAGAGACAGAGAGAAACAGGGAAGGATTTTCCTCATTGCACATTAGAAAAGATTCAGTTTTAAAGTATTTGACATCATTCTTTGTGGATCACTTGATCCCATTCCTTCAGGCGCAGCATCTGACATCAATCTCTGCAGATCCCTCTGCTCCAGTGGATCTCAATCCCCTCAGATCTGAAAGATCCCAGCCCAACCCCAGGGGCAAGCTGATATGCCCCTAACATCACCTGCCTGGAAACAGCTCCCAGATGCAAATTAAAAAGCTGACTTCAGCACTTTCCCAAGAGATACTTAACTGGATCTGGACTGGTCAAACTCCTCCAGGAGTAGCTACATCCTGCTCACACCTTGCTTCAGCCCCATGAACCTGCTGGCAGCAAGAGAAGCATTTTCCCCCTCCTCTGCCTTTCAGCTTCATTGTTCATGTTCTGCCCAAAAGTGAGTATAATGTAAATTTTCAGGCACGGCTGGACTTTATTAATGGCTGCATACTGCTGATGAAGTGATCCAGAGCCCCTTGCAATGCAGGATGGCTCTGTTCATTGTTTTAGTACTGTTTCACCCACTCTTCTCCCAAGCAGAGGTGATAATTTAAACAAGGGCAGAGGAAAAGCAAGTTTAGATGCAGAGGGTAACACAGGCAGTAGAGATTAGAGCAGCCAAAGGAAAGCTGCACTGTGGCATCCCATTGCCTTTAACTCCTGGCAGACCAAACCACTCCAGACCAGACCACTCCTGCATTGCTTTGTGACTGCTCTCCTCCATGAAATTATTTACCAAGGTAAGGGAGAAAAATAAATAAAAGATCCAGGAAGTTACTCAGATAACAAGTCTGCACAATTAAAACCTTGATATTTATAACACTGGAAAACAGAGGCACATTAATAAATAATACTCTGCTCTTCTTCAGCACTTTTCCTCTAATGATCCCTAAGCAACTTACAAGTTTTTGCTATCTGAGCTTCACAAAACTCCTGTGAGGTCAGGAAGAGACAAATGGAGCTCCCCTTTTCTCCCAGGCAAAGCTACAGTCTCCAGGAGGGAAGCAAAGTAACACAGCAATGCAACATAGCCAAAGATCAGGTAAATGCCTAAATTTTAACTGTTTAGCAATAGCTAAAACACCAATCCACACTGGGGCTTCACTACCTGGGCACTACCTGACACACACTAGTGATGTTCCTTGGGCCCATGACACAAGAATATGGGGGTCAGGGCAGGAAGGAAGCCACATACGAAATGTCTGGCATACATTCCAGGCATTGCAGTGCTCTGATCAGCACACAGCATGCCCTGGCTGTCTGAGGGTGACACTTGATTGCAGAAAGAATATTGTCTGAAGAACACCTCGAATTATCAGAATCTGGGTTTCCCTCAGGAGAGGACTACAGCAGCATCTTTGGCATCCAGGGCCCAGACACAACAGAGGCACAGGGCAGCAGATGGCAGCAGGGCTGGTTGGCAGCCAGCTGGCTGAGTTACACAGAACTGTTTGGGAAGCTGGTCAAGGCCTTCAGATCATGAGAATGTGGCCCAGGTGAGCACTGCAGAACTGAGCAGATTCACATCTAACCAAGGAGCCCATATCTGAAGTAGGCTCTGGGCTCCCCATCACTCCAGAGTCCTTCCCTTCCCTTTCCTTTCTCCTTCTCTTTCCCCTTCCCCTCCCCCTTGCCCTTACCCTTCCCCCTCTTTTCTCCTTGTAAAGTGTGAGATGATCTCTTATGCTCTGAAGAGGAACAAAAAGTTCTGGGAGCATGAAAAGCTGCCAGGTTAGGACATAGAGACTCCAAAGGCTAAACTGCCTCAGACCAAAACCCAGTAACTGAGCCTTGTGGTCCTGACACTAACACCCTGTTAGCTCTTGGGAGCTGAAGAAACCTTCTCAGACTGTTTTGTCTTTAAAGCTTAACAGATTCACCTTTGCTGATTCTTTCCCAAGCCCATAGGCCAGGTCTTATGCACACCAAGTAATGATGTGAAGATGTAGTGCAGACCAAACTGGGCATGAGGAGGTGTGCAAAAGCAGAAAGATCCTTGTGATCTTTTGCACAGGTTGGCTTCTCTAAGAGTAAACCTGCAGGGCAAGCAGAGTGGAGGGGTCCTGCACCTGGATCCTGCCAGGTGGTCTTGCTGCTCACTCTTTGGCCTGCTTCCAAAGCCAGCTGATTTACCATACTGTCAGGAAGAGATGCCTTGCTTTGGGGTTTGTATTTATTCCAATAAAAATTTTAACGCCCCCCCAAAACCTAAACAGTGACTGCTAGAAATAGGTGTAAACCAGTTAAACACACTTTATAAAACCTTACAACAATAATACACTTTTACTGAAACAATCTCAGGAGCAATTTCACCTGTACTTACTGTCCAGTCATCTGAGCACAAGCAGCCCTGAGATTTATGTGCGAGTGGAAACATAATTTCTATTATCTCCGACATTAAACTTGGCAATGGAAAATCCCATGCCTGGAGTGCAAAATCAATTTCAATAACCAGAATAGCAAGGAGTCAAAGGCAGGACTTGGAAAGGACATGAGTTTCTCAAATAGCCAGACAGCTTTCTTTATAATGGGAATGCCACTGGGATAGGATGGGACAAGCAATTGGATGTTCTGGCTAGATTTTGTCTCTCAGCATGCAATATTGCTATAACAACACAAGACTGGTTCTGGCCCACAGAAGTGGCTCTCCAACTTTGTGTTCCCTGTCAAACCCCTCCCCATACCTGGGGCATCCATGGCAGAAAAGCAACAACCAATCTGTAGGATTTAAGACTGCATCCAGACCTGAAATACAGCTAAGCCAGAATGCTGGGTCTGAGGCAGGACCAGCTGCATCAGGACAAGGTGTGCTCATCACGGAATCACAGCATGGTAGGGGCTGGAAGGGACCTCTGGAGATCATCTAGTCCAACCCCACAAATCTGCAACACCCCACCCCACTCCCCATCCCAATCCTCACTGCAGCACAAGACACCTGCGTGAAAGGTTTCCTGGATAACAGATTAGGGATACAGGCAGAGATGATCCTGGCTTGGAGAAGGCAGATGAATCAAGTAACCTGCCAAGATCCATTCTGGGCTGATTTGCTGCAATTACAAGACTTTGCCTTAAACTCTGACACACAAGAGCTTTAAATCTTGTCCCATTATTGAGGTTTGAGGTGACAAAGGGGAGTGCTGGCATAAATGCAACAACCTCAATATTCCTGTTTGCTAGGAAAACACCAGCTCCTCATCTAAGCTCACCCCAAACTACCATATTCTACTTTGGAGGCAAAACTCAGATAGCTTACCAAGCTGTGATGCCACAGGTACCTGTATCCAGGATATGCACCCAACTCAGGTGTGATGGCATGAGTTTCAGAGGTTTCTAATGTCATAATAGTGTTCCTAGAAGTACCAGCTATAGATGGGGAAAGCTGCAAGCACAGGTTTAGGAGTGATGTTTTCACACACTTTTATTTTTGCATTCTCTTCTAGAACCCCTTTAGAACTATTTTACAGAAAGCTGGAATGACAGTACTGTCGAACCACATTCTCAGGTCTCCATACACATCCTCATGCAGACAGCTCTCCAGCTGCCCTTTCCCTCACAGCCTTTGCTTTCCGGGGAATCATGTCAAGATTAAATCCATTACTCTACCCTCTGAGAATAAAGGCAGCCTGGTGCTAGGACAGCCTATGAAGGCAAATCTCCCACCCTCCATTGCAAACAAGTTCCTCCTCTCCCCTCAGTGAATTAAATATTCAAATGCCAAAACAGCTCTTGCAATGTTTATCAGAAAAGACAGACAAGTGATATCACACACAGACACAAAACCCTTCTATAAGGGGCAGTCAAAAACCTAAATGCCATCTTCAGTGGAAGAATATGCACAAGTCACAAAGAGTTGAGCCTCTGCCATGAACTACAATCAAGAAGAAATGAACTCAAGGCAGGAACTGCTCTCCTAACTCCCCTCACTCATGTCTGATAACCAACAGCCAGTGCTATGGAAAAGGAGAGAGACTCGAGTGATCCTTCTTAATAGATTCGTCTTTTATCGTGTTTTCATGACCTTTGTAAAAGGCAATTTAAATTCTAATTGTCCTGTGAGCACCACAGGAATCAATTAGTGACAAGAGATGTTAATTGCACAGACCGGGAGGAGGCATTGCTAGGCTGCTCAGCTCCAACACGGGGTTAAGAGCCCAGGGGAATGCTGGGATGGTTGGGGCTTTAATCAGTCCTCCCTTTTTAATAGTTTCCATGTTCTGCTGCAGTTGTCAAGGTCCATTAGTCTTCTGGAGCACTGAATGGAGCAGTGGCATCCTTTCCATTCCTGCACTCAGCAAGCACATGCACAAAGGATCAGAATGAACTGCCATTGAGAAAGCAAACCCTAAAACCTCTTTCTCTTTTTGTTCTTGCTTCCCCCTCCCTACAGCCCCTGCACTGAAATCAGGCCTTGGGCAGTGGCTATGACAAAGGAAATGCCTAATGTTTGGGGACTGGAGGGGAGTGAGCCTGGTCCTGTCATCTCAAGATCCAGCTCAAGCTGTGTATGAAAAGCAAGCGGTTCTATTATTGGACCAAGGCACAGAGCTTCTCTCTGGCACTGCTCAAACTGTGCCTTGAAACTCCAGACAAAGGTCAGGCCGGATGCCCAGGATCTGGGCTACCCAGGCACGAGCAGGGAATATTTCTCTCAGTCAGGTGGAGGATATGTGGCCCAATAGACTGTCCAGCCCACCTTGGCCCAGCAACATCTCAGTAAAAGCGGACTTGACACAAGTCATCAGGTGCACCCTGAGATATATTATTCTGCTCAAAGTCTGGCCATAGACATTACATCGCCTTCTCCCTCTTTCCAAATATTCCAATTATTTCCAAATATTTAGCCTTGCACCCCTTTGCCCATCCCATGGCACTGAGCTTCCATCAACCACCCAGACTTTGGTCAAACTGAGGACATGTCCAAAGATGGGGCAGCTCTTTCCTGCCAATACCAGCCTCTCTCCAGATATGCCTGGTGTTTCTCTGACTCCTTAATTGACTCTTTGCTGATGATCTGGATAACTCACTGCCTCAAGTGTCCCATGCTCAAGCTTTCTACCCTGCAAATCCAAGAAGGCATTAGCACAGCTCCCATCACACCCAGCACAGCACCTTCTCCAGAGCCCCAGGAGCTCTCAAGGTTCCAGACAGGACGGATGCCAGGACTGGAGAAGGAGCTCAGTGCCTCAGAATCAAAGGATTTCATACTTCCTGCTTCAACCTACAGTACATCTAGCCAAAGGCCCAGAGTCATCCCACCTGTGTGTAGCTGAATTACTTTTCATACAGAAAGAGCCTGAAAGTGATTTGGTTAGGCAGAAAGGATCTACTCCAGCAGCAGCAGCAGTTCCACTTCTCCCCTGTTGCAGGCAAGCAAGAGGGTAAAAGTACTTCCAGTGCCTTCAATGAGATCTCACCATCCACCTCTCTTGGAACAGTTTATTCTCAGGTTTGAGGCTCTTCTGAGAAATCAGCCTCTTCCCCAAAGCATGCCCACTCCCAGTGCTTCACTAGGATGTTTAATTACTTCTGATTCTGCCTGAAGCAGAGTAAATGCTCTTTCTCAGCAAAGGCTTTTCTTGGGAATGCTCTCCCCATGGACACAGACTAATTTTTGGGTTTTCTTTTTTTTCTTTTCTTTTTTTTTTTTTTTTAATCTAGGCCACATTCTCTAGCAGTCTCTGGACTGGGAGATGGGAAGCATCTTTTAAGAATCACTGAACACAGTGGGAATGTCTTTTATGACACCGCCATCATATACCCTAGCCAGATAATTGTAATTTGTGAAACTGGGCTTTGGCACCCAACCTAGAAGAAAGGAGGAGAGAGAGGACCTCAGGGTCTGTAAAAATCTCAGAACTTCTGCTCCCTGGTGGTGACAGAAGAATGAATAAAGAGACCCTTCCCAGTGAGTTATGGGAATAAAGCTAAGCACAGCTTTAGCAACCTGTAATGTGGAAGAATTGGTTAACTTGTTTGTGTAGACTCTCCATGCAGATTTGGGTCTGATGGCAACTGCTATGCAGAAATTCCTCCCTTAAAGATCTCACAGCAAATGTTATTAATCGTTCCTCTTACCATTTCCAAAGATCCCATTATGTTTATTGCAAATTCCACAGGCAGAAAGCCACAAGCATCCAGGCAGGATGCTAGATGGAGGATGGCCTAGGCCAGAACAGTTGCTTAGGGACTAAGTAAGCCCACAAAAACACATGGGGTGGCCAGGTTTGAGCCTCAAGGCAGAAGGGCAGTGAGAAGCCTGGCATTAGCATCTCACTGAAATTTCTAAGCCATCTCCTTCCCTCTGCAGGGAGCCCAGAGCTTCAGGCCAGCACAATGGAGGTCTGGGGCACAAACAGGAAATAAAGCTGGCAGGTGCAAAGTGCAATCACCATGTGAGGTTCCTCCCATCCCTTGCCAGAAAGTCCTTTCCAGATGCCTCATCCATTTGCCCAAGCAGTGGAACAATGCCAGTTTCACTCCCATTGCCTTTATGAAACAGAATTAGTAATTTCTCTACCCATCCTCAGCCCAGCGCATCTACAAAGCCTTTTTTTGAATTTCCATTAAAAGTAATAAAGCATTTTGTTCTGCTTCAGAAGGCCCATTGCTCACCTGCCTGCATCTCTTTCAGACTCTGCTGGTCTTCTTTTCTTTCACCAGCAGAATGATTTTACGCTATCTTCTTTCCCTTCCATTATTTGGGTGATTGTGGACACGTTTTTATTGCCGAGATTTACAAAACAACTCAGTCAACCCTTACACAGCAGACCTGATCCAGGTCTAAAGAAGGAAGGAAGGAAGGACTGTGTTATGTGGTCCCCACACCACAAACGTGCCTCTGCAGTCAAAGCTGATCAGTTTCAAACCTGAGCAGGAGGGTCACTGCTGAAGCCCCCCTGCAGAGCCTGGGGCTGGGATGCAGAGTGCTGGTACAGACTCCCAGCAGAGCTGGAAGCGAGTTTGCTCTGGTGCACTGGTTCCTCTGCAAGGTTTGATGTCCCCATACAAAATCAGCATGCAGTAAATCCAGCCTTTTAAAACCAAAGAGGAAACAAATGCCCTCTGAAGGATTGTGACAGAACTGAGCAAAACAGGCTCATACGTCAAGAGATTCCCCGAGGCATCAGTTCCCCATGCCTAGACACCAGCTGAGAAGAGAAACTCCCTCTGGAGGCTGCTAATGCCTTCCTCTGCTTTCTGCAACCAGTGAGCAAGATAGGCTCCCTCTCTCTTCCTTTTCCACTTTATTCATTAACCAGCATCTGAGTTAACCAGCCTGAGCTGCTCCCCTTCCAAGCAGGGCAGGAGGAGAGGAGCTCCATCCACTGCCCCTCTGGGCTCCCTCCCAGCAGCCTGTGTCAGCTGCTGTGGGAGCTGCTGGAAAAAGCTGCCCCAGGAAACCTTTTTCTTGGCACAGCGACTCCTAACACACCCATAAACACGAAGAAATAGCCTGCATATGTTGTAACAGCTCATCTGCTAACAACATGCATAATGCACGTGGTACCTGTACATGTACACAGAAACCATCTCCATAGGTGGTGCTAGCACAGAAGATGAAAGTATGACATACACATAATACAGCTAACGACTAGATGTTACTCCAGACATATTTGGTTTTGTCTGTATTGTTAATTTTAGCATTCACTGACTATGCCTTAGGGGTTCTGGTTTTCCTAAGCCTAAATGTGACCATTAACCTTTATCCTAACCCCCAAAATGGCTGCCTTGAACACCTCCTGTGATGTGGTTACTAATTCACTGTTAAAGGCAGCATTATTTCATCAGCCCATCAACCTCTTGCTCTCCTGATTCAGATTCTTCTTTCCTTTTTCTATTGATGTGGAACGGCCCTCAGTGGCTCACCCATGGGTCCTCACTACCCACACATCTTGGTCCAAGCATGATGGTTGGAACCAGGTGCCTTGCTGAGGGCAGTGGCTGGTGGTTTTCATCAGCTGAACTGTGCTCAAGATAGGTGGTAGTTTCACCAACTTTGCCCTTTTTTTCTCCTTTGATCCAATCAAAAAAGAAGCTCAAGCGTGGGTATGTTTAAAAACACACCAGATCCTACACCTCAGCAACCAAACACAGCAGAAGGAAAGAAAGAGAGTGAAAAACAAGTAGCTGTTACAAGAACTGGGCTGCAGAGAGAGGCCAGCAAGGCAGAAATTTCATTTCCCAAGTAGGAACTTAAACTGATTAGCTTCTAGTAGCCTGAATGTTGACACCACTTTGACTTAAAAGCTGCTATTATTTTTCAAAGCCATTTTCTCCAGCTGCCAGAAAATACAGCCACATTCAAAAGCTACAAGAGAACATACCAACTTTCAAACAACTGAGCTACAGCCAAGTTCCCATGATGGCAGCTGGCACTGACCACATCAGAACTGGGTTATCAGAGAACAACCACTTGCCCTTCCAGCAACAGGTCTTGCACACCCAACCTGGCAGCTGTCATGTTCCTGGGCAATACAAACTTCATTAGCTCCAGCCAGGCACTTAGCACATGACTTACAAAGTTATGGCACTGAGTACTACAAACCTCTGAATCCTGCAGCAAAATTGCTTCTTGCTTTGGATCTCTGTAGCACCAGCCATGCCTGTATCAGGTCCATATAGCCCTGAGGTTTTGCACATAGTTGAGCCTCCTGCTGGAAAAAAAAAATTTTTTAATTAAAAAATTTAAAATATTCTAAAATTTAGATCTCTCAGCACCAATTCACACTGTTCCTGTCTGGGCAGGGACTGAGAATGGAGCCTGCCACAAAGCAGTCAGTGGAACAGACCCAAGTACATGAGAAAGCCATGTGAATAGATCCAGTCCTACTGGACCAAACACTGGCTGCCATTATACTGTCCCAGCTCTCACTGATGGCAGGAAGAAGGTTACATTAATTTGACCATGACAGATGGTTTAGTATTTGAGGGCTGTTAATGCATTTCTGAAAGGCTACTCCTGACAGCCACAGCCCAACCTGTTCAGAGGCCATCAGCTTGCATCACAGAGAGAGCTGAGCCAAGCCACATGAAGCACAGATCCTGTTTGCTGTCCACATGGCCATGGTTTCTTTTCAAAACCTCAGTTTCAGGAAACAAAGGGGAAATCAAAAAGGAAATGTGGCAGCCACCACTGTAGCACTCCATGAGCCACAGGACAGCTTGGAGGGCAAATATGAATCTACAGCTTGATAGGAGCAGTATGGGTCCAGAGCTGAGGAGAATGTCTCACTCACATCCTCACTGGACTGAAAACAAAAGGGAAAAAATAAAACCAGCATGCTACATAAAAACTCCCCGACACAGAGGAAAAAACAGCCATCTCCTTTGCATCTGGCTGCAGTGAGGCAGGCAGAAAATGGCAGCAGTTTCTAGCAGAGCTCTGGAAGAGATGTTGATGTCTACCAGCAGAGCAGACACAGCTTCACCAAATCATCCTGATGGCCACACACAGGAGGGAGTCTATTAGAGCTGGACAAAGGTTGGCAGTGTCTGAAACAGACATTCCAGAAGATGAGATATCCAGCCTTTTCCTGGAAACTCAGGAATCAAACTGCAAGGAAATGAAAGCACAAGGCATTGACAAGACCTCAAATAGCAGCTGGCCTTAGAGCTTCTTTTACTTTTATCTACACATTCTTACATCGAGCAGAGGAACTTTCTGGGTTGCTGTCCCTTCAGTAAGTGATACATTCTTGATAATGTTCCTAAAATTGGCATTCTTTTGTCTGTTTGACAAGAACCCCACATTTTGCTAGAAACTCACATGGCCTTGCTGTTTGGGAGGGGAAAAGTCATGGGGCACACAAGCCCTAGCTGAACCATCTACCTTGGGATGGCATTCAGGTCTTCATCCCACGGTGGGGAATACAGCTGGCATCTCTCTGAGGAAATGTGCAGTGTTCTGAGGTTGGGCTGTCATGGTGGGGAAACCTGTCACAGTAACCAGGGGTGTAGTGAAAATGTAGTTTGTGTTTGTGTGTGGGAAAACATACTGGCAGACTGAGGATGTGGAAAAATCAGATGTGACTTGAAGGTAATGGAAGGAAACAGATCACTGAGGAAGCAGAGGATTGTCTTAACAGGAACAGCCACTGGGTGGTAGAGTCTGCTACCAAGAGAGATGGTCAAGAAGGCACTGCTGAAAGAAGCCAACAGTGGTTTAGATAGAGCAGCACTGGTGCTAATACAGGGTAATCCTATAGATCCTAGAGGTCAGTTATACCCAAGGGTCCCTCTCGGCCCCAAATTCAGGGTTTACACAAGCAAAGCAGAAAAGAAGGGTGCTTGGTCAGAAGGAGCAAACAAGGTTAAGCAGAAACTCCCAGTTATAAGATGGGTAATACCCAAATCATTTCCAGGATCAATAGTTCCATTCATTGACAAGCACAGCAAGGTTACAGAGGTGAGGAAAGTAAATAATTAACTCATAACTGTTGGGGGTTTTTAAAACAGAGTCATTTTAATCTCCTGGGTAATCGGCTATGCAGCTGACATTAATCACAACTACAGCAATTATTTGAAGTATTTGATTAATCAATCCAGAGAAAAAACAGTGCCAGGCCAAACTACCCTTGCTGCATAGCTTGGTTGGTCAACCAGTCAATACTTAGGTCCTGGCTTTCAGAAATGTGACACATTTCTTGCTGTGTTCAACCTAACAAGTCCTCTGGCTAGCTGGATGTAACAAGATGGATATAGCACTTCAGATGGGGAAGATGCAGGCTATGATGCTTTCAAACCAAATGAAAGATTATTTATGAATGCAGGACTTGCTGAATTGTGATTCTCATCACTTGTGGCCCTCCAGCTACCAGAGGACAAATACAATCACATGCTTGCACAGACCTGATACTGCACATAAAAAATATGGTTCCATGACAGTGTGTGCCAGCCAAGGCACAAGGGGTAAAACTCCTAACTCTTTTCTTCTCAGCTACAATATGAGCAGTTATTTCAATTAAGGAAGAATAATGAGCCTGGAAGACAGTCTGAACATTATAACTGTTATTTTAAAATGAGATCAGAGAAGCTTGGAGACATATCTTTTTCCTGCTATTCTTCCTTCTAGCAGCCATGTCACAGTGTAATTCCAGTTTACAACTCCTACTCCTGGTAGCAGTGATCTGCAGTTTTGTTCAATTCAGTTTGCAGAGTCTTAGAAAACTACTCAAATCCAATTTCAGCACCTTTTTCAGTATGCTCACACCTACCAGCAGGCAGCTGGTAACATGCTGTATTAAAGGACATTCTCATCTGGTTTTGCTCTGGATTAGGTTGCCACTTTCAAAAATGCAAATGTTAACTCCCAGAACAAACTTGGCTGATGATGTTAAGCTTATGTGTAAACTGAAATGCAGCAGACTTTCATTACAAGAGCTCAACCATTTAAAAGGATGAAAAACACAGGACGGGGCACATTTTGAAAAAACAAATATTGGAACATTCA
Organism: Phaethornis superciliosus; assembly: GCA_023637945.1. NCBI lineage: Eukaryota > Metazoa > Chordata > Aves > Apodiformes > Trochilidae > Phaethornis > Phaethornis superciliosus. The sequence goes on from JAJQWJ010000012.1 coordinate 18,567,882, forward strand.
ACCTGTATTTTATTGCTTGTGTTTTCCCCATCTAACACTTGTACTTCTGAATATAAATGAAACCAATGTTTCTTTAACTCAGAAACTGGAAATGATCAAAAATCTTTGGCAACTCTTGCAGGGAACCCATCTGCCTCAGGGTCATGGTAATGCAAAGTCCTGATGCATGACAGCTGATGGCACTCTCTTCTGAACACAACCCAGGTGAAAAGCCTGTTCCAAGACACCAGACTGCCACAGAAAGGGAAAAGCACACTCCCAAACCTTACATACACAGATCCCTCCTGGGCAAAGCCAGGAGATCCCCACTCCAGCATTCAGGACACCCTGCAAGAAGAGAGGGAGTGCTGAGAAGAAGCCAGCACATGCATGCTTTGAGGAATATCAACCACTCCAAGTTTTTAGTCTGCTCTTCAAGCAGCATATTTCTTACAGCTGGCATGCAAAATACTGTAAAAGTGAAGAACATCCCATTTTGATTTAAATGAATACATTTATTTCCAAATGGGAGACCATAAGTTAAACAAACACATTTCTCTCTTTGCACATGAAAGCATTGTTTCGTCGCAGATGTACAGTATAATACATTTATTTTCTCAATTGTTTTGTATTTGTAAGACACTGCCAGTTATTCGGATGGATTTGTAAGGATGAAGCAAATTGCTCTGTGGGGCTCTATTCAGGGAACATAAAATTCCCACAAAAGCACCATAATTCTGCATGCAGCAACACAAACTACCCCCACATCGCAGCAGCTGGCAGCTTGGATAGAGTTGGCATTATCAAAACCAGCATGGCAACTCTACTCCAAAACCCCCTTACATGCATAAATTAATGATGAATATACATTGATTAACCCCCACCCAGCCTCCAAGGAGCCCTGCCTTCTCTACAATATGATTTTGAACCTCACCACAGTTATTTTGTGAACTTTGTAGTTCACAAGGCCTTGGGAGCACTTCATTTTTTTCTTGCATCACATTGGCCATGCCCAAGCCTCTTAAGCCCTGCTTGCAAAAGTGCACTAGGGAAGATTAGGAACTGTGCTACAGTCCCTTAAGCCATGGGGAACAGCCAAGAACACAGAATGGTATTAGCAGTGTCCCAGACAGTGCATTTTGGGAAATGAGACACACAGAAAGCTAGTAGGAAGAAGATCCTGCTTCTATATCTATGCTTCAAAAGTTGAATATAAATTCATCTGTACCTGCCCTTCTGACCAAGTAACTCCCTTCTCCAGGTGTGCAGCATCACATAGCAAGCTGCCACAGGAACACTTTACATGTCTGCTCTTCGTCACAACTACACCAGGCTGAGGTATGCACAGACTCAGTGGACACTGCTGCCCCAATACTCTCAGGCTTCTCCATCCATTTGCCAGCTTCTTACACAGCTCCCTCTAAACAGTTCCCACCTAGCACACTCCAGCTTCCTGAAACTCGACCCTAAAGGCCTCCCAACTCATCTTTATGTTTTCTGGCTACACAGAAATGGGCTAAAAAGAACAGAAAAGAAAATGATATGATGCAGGCTGGTTAACCTAAGTCAGTTAACTTAAGATAAAGCAGCAGTGAAGCCAAGGCAGCTTGTCCTGGAGGCTCAAGTAGAACACAACATGGTAATTCCCATTTCCCAGTCTTCTGGGATTTTGAATCTGAGTGCAACACCTTAAGCTTGTGTAGGTAGACGGGCAGGTCCCTACTGAGTATATAAGGTGATAATAATAATACACAGGCAGATTGAATACCTAGATGGCAGGAAAGCCTCTGGTTCAACTACCAACTCTTTATGTCAGTTGACTTGACCTTTAACTACAGGCACATAGCTTAGTGACTGGTTTCTGTGGGCCACCTGTGGAGCTGCTTAAATTAGGCTTCATTTTGCATAGTAATGACTCCTCTCAGCTGAGTAATATGCATTTGGATGCTGCTTCTGTTGTTATATACAAGCTCAGCTTGAGCAAACCCTGTGCAGCCAAGCTTAGATGAGCAGGTACACTGAGACTGAGCAGCAGGAATACGGAGAGGAGCAGCAGAGAGGGACCTTAAAGAAACAACCAACATTTGCTTTACACATATTGAGGTCTAACAGTGATCAAAACACTAACTTTAATGTCTGCTTACTACTGGAATCTTTTATTCAGCAGCAGAGAAGTTGCCTGGAATCCCATGGTTCTTCTAAGCCCATCTGTCCATCACTTATTTGTATGCAGCATCGTTTGCAGCTTCTCTTGATGCAGTAACAGCTCATGCCTTCAGAAAATTTACTAATTATAGCACTGATAAACAACAATATGAACAATGCAGAAGGGAATTGGGGCTGAAATGAAATCTCAGCTTTCCTGATTTTTTGCAGGAGCATTTTCATTTTGATCAGTCAGCTCTACTTGTAGAAACCAGGAAAGAGCTGACTCAGTGAACACACTGAGCAGTGATTACACACAGCAACCTAATGATGGCAATGATGGTTTTGTGGTAGCTTGCATACCACAGCTGAATGCCACTGGAAGAGACAGAAGAATAAGCAAGAGCCTGCAATATATTGCTGTGTACCCTACTAGACCACTAGAAATCCTGCTGGCAGAGGCCTGAGAGTCTGTCTTCGCTGGACTTCAGAGGTGACAGAAAAAGGCACTGTCACTGTAACAGAGCATAGCTCTTTCACAACACTTTTCACCTGAGTTTATGCTCTTTGCAAAGGTGAGTCAGACTGTTACCCCCTTTTTGCACATCTCCACGTGATTTACCTAATGTGACTTAACCAAAATGAGCCACCCCTCCAGATGTCCCACCCATCTTTTCCAGTTCACAGCCTGTCATTCACTGAGCTATAACAACAGATCCCCTGGAAGGCAACAGTCCCTGATCACTGAGATGATGGTGAGCAAAGCTTATGAAGAAGAAAGGAGCTGGGGTAATCTATCTGCTGACGGTGGTTACCTGAGTAAATTCTGGAGAGGCTGCTGTTCTCACAGTCATCATTGGCAAAAGCACAGGAGCAGACCATGTGCATCAGCATCTCTGCTGGGACAGGAAGGCAGTGCTGCTGCAGAGCCAGAAGGTATCCACTGAGAGCTGATCCCCCTACCTGTGACAGCAGAGACTAATGACATTGAAATAATTTCTACAGGAGCAAGCAGATTACCTATGTGTTTGGCTAGCAAGGTGGATAAGGGTGTTGCAGAGTCAGGCCAGCTAAAGATATTAATGAAATTCAGTTACACTGGGAGACCAGGCTGGTGGGGAGCGAGCAAGAAGAGGTTACTGGTGTGGCTGGATGCAAGTACAGGACTGGGTGAAACAGATTTACAAAAAGATTTGAATTAATAACTTCTCAGAATAAGGCAGAAATCTCAATGAAACACACAAATATCATGTGGCAATTGATGTGGTTTGAAAACGTGCCAGTTTTACAAAACACCTCCTCATCTCAAAGTGGATCATCGGGGGGGAAAAAAAAAAAAAAAAAAAAAGAAAAAAAAAAAAGTGAAACCATTCACTGCAGTTAATCTACTTGAAACAGAAGCTTTCCTTATTTCTAGAGTTACTACATGACTGTGTCTGAAATGAGCAAATGGAAAAGAAAGCAAATCACTCCCCCACACTGAGCACAGCACCACTGTTTTTTCCCCGGGTGACCACTAAGGGTCTCTCTTGTTTAATCTGGGCCACAGCAGAGATTTTTTTTTTCCCTGCTGTCATCATGTCATCCGAATTTATCCCTCCCCTCGTCCGTGTCACCTAACCCTGCCACAATTCCCCAGAAGACCAAGCCACTAACACCTCACACCCTCTCCTCACACCACTCCACCCGAGTGGTTCAGAACACATCTGTCTGGGGTTCTATCTGCATGCAACTTCACATGCAAGTGGGACACAGCTGGAGCCACTGTCCATGATCTGTCTGCATGGTCATCACATCCATATGTGCCTCAGACCTGTACACAGGCACCCAACTTGCCTAATTGTAGAGGCCAACACACCCTTGCTGCTCAGAGGCAGCAAGCATGGGTGCAATCTCAGATTTCATGGGATGGATCCTAGCCTGGCAGGTCTGGATGCCTGGACAACAAAGGAGAAGGCCAGTGGTTACCAAACATGAACTATAAGTAACTAGGAGGTAATTATGGAGGGATGTGTCTGTGTGGCACAGCTCCAACATCAACAGAGGGAAGAGCTCTGCCTATTGAGTCAGCAGCAGCATTTCCTTCCAGGCCCTGGGTTTTCCCGACAGGTCTCCCCAGAGAGTTACTGCCCAGACCCAGAGTGGCTGAACTCATAAAAGCTGCTGAGCTCACATCCCAAGGGAATGGGGCTCTGGTTCCCTGCAGCCGGGAGAAGCTTCCTGGCCATGACCATGCTCCAAGGACATAGTGACTCTTTATTACAGCACCTGAACTGAATAGGAACAACAGCATCCCAGTAATCCCAGTCCCAGCCATGTCACAGAAGCTTCAGAGATGCCATGCCATCCTGTAAACAAAGGCTGCAGAAGTCACATAGCAGTTGTATAGTGCCCCATCCCTTTGGTTATCCATAAGTCCCAAAATGTCTGTAGCCTGAGTGCCCCCATGTAAGAATTAAGTCAGCACCTCCTCTTCAGGAGAATTTGGCTAACAGGAGATAGTTAAATGAGAAGGTACCTCTCAGTCAGAGACCAGGTACTATGTAAAAGCTGCAGAAGTATGCCAGACCATAGCACTATCACAAGGTAGTAAGTACACAGCTGGGCATTTTCTATTGTGCCCCTTCAATAGGCAAGGCTATCCAAATTCTTCCATACTTCCTTCATTTCTGCTGTTTGCTATAGAAAGAGATGGACTTTTCATTCACTTTCCTGTTTATCTTGCTTCTTTCTTCTATTTCTGTTTTTCTATTCCTTTCCCAGTCCCATGCTCCCTTTTTCCTGCTGTCCGCATCCCTCCCAATAGAGCTGAACAGGAAATGCACACTCATCTGTCTACTCCACCTAATACCTCCCTAGAGCCTTCTCTCAAAGTTAGCCCCACAAAACAGTCACTAAAATGTTTCCAGTGCCAAGCAAGGACATGGGTCTCTGAGAACCTCACCTCAGGTTGGATCTGGTGTTGGATCACATGAATGAGTTAGGGCAACTGGTTTGATGGGGAACAGAGGGAATGTGTCAGTGCTCTGCTGTAAAGCATCAGCTCAGCTGGCCATGGGCTTTTCTGTACTACAGCAGCAGCACCTTTACACCCCTAACAGAGCTGGAGCACTGCTCTGCAGGACATCAAAATACATTTCTGAAGACCAGATAAGAGGAAGCTGGAAAGCAGCTTCAGAGCTGCATGAGTCTCTGAAACAATAAATGTTTTGAGTGATCAGCATTTCTAGGCAGTGAAACAAATGAGTGTCTCCATTCCCGAGGGAAGCGGGAAGCAAGCAAACTCCACTTCTCTGTTCCATAGCGTACAGGAAATCTAAGTGATTGATGGCAGCAGGGAAGGGAAATGCACATTCAGCTTCTATTTCCAATGTAAATGACTTGCCACCTCACCCCTCTGCTTCCCATTCCTTCACACACTCCAGCTGACAGCTGTAGTATGGATGCATCAGGGAGGAAAAAAGGAAAAAGGACGATCCCAATTTAAATGAACAAAGATAACGTGCAAAAAACAAAGGTCAAATAGCTGTTCAGGCCAGAGCCCTTTCTGCCCACAGCCCCAGAGTGGTGACATAGGGATGGACTGAAGAGGCCTGCAGCACTGCTCCTGGACCCCACTAAAAGCCAGCCATCTGGGTCAGGTGCATAGGGCTAGCCTCCACTCTTATAGAATTTCTCCTTGTATTACAAAGGTCAAAGTGGTAGGCAAAGAGGCTTTTTAAAATGCTGCACAGTGTTTGAGGGATCTGTCTGGTTCACAGGGATGCTGAGATGCAGCAATTGCCAAGGCAAGAGAACAAACCCAGAGGAACGCAGCGAACATCCGCTTGCAGGAGGCGTGTCCCTGTTCTTTCCCAGGCAGCTCAGTGAGAGGTGCTTATTTTTACAAAGCAGGCTCTGAGATCTTAAAGAACTGATGTTGTCGTGGTGCCCTAAACCAATGAGTATGTGACCTACTCGTTCCCACTCTGTCCCTTGACCTTTTCCCATAGCATTCTCCAAAAGCATCGCACGAAAAATAGTTCTTTTTAGCTCTCTAGAGGCTTTGGAGACAGCATCAAAGCTCTGTGCTTATAAACAATTCCATCTGGGCCAAAATGCCATTCCAGCATCAGGGGTTCCAGGATTTGTAAGCCTGTCACAAGGAACTGGAGGGAGAGGAGACAGGGGAGAGGCAGGGAGTGTTGCCAAGGGAAGGGGAGAGTGAGGGGTGGGCAGCTGGGTGAAACCAGCTCTGGGTAAATCCCAGAGCCTGAGGCAGGGTTTAGCCACACATCTCAGAGGCTGGGCAGGCTCTTTTTGTTTGCCCTCTTCTGTATTATAGAGAGCTTGCAAGCCTCTCTTAGAGTGGAAGTCATTCACTGCATTGATCTTTCAGCCTAATCCTCCCTTTCTTTCCCCCTTCTCTCACTTTGCACATCTTCTAACACTTCAGCATCCATCCTGGAGGTGAATTTACACTCCAGGTGGAGATACAGAACTCGACAGACTGCAGAGGAACAGTCCTTGAGCATCAGGGCTAGTTATTTGTTGACTCTTCAGGATTTCATGACAAAATAGCAGCTGGGCAACAAATACCTACAGGAATCCCTGTCAGCTCCCTCTGGTGTCTCACACAGCCCTGGCACACTCCTGCCTGTGAGTGTGCTGAGAAAGCTTCAACTGTTCCCAGCTTTTGTGTTTCCTCAAATCTCCAGATCTAGTTTCCCTTGCCAGTGGCTGCAGACACTCCTTGAACACCTTCTAAAAAACAAATGCTGCAGAAGGCGCTCTGCAACTGAGGGAGACTTTCCCTCAACCATTGTTTTATTAGTCTGACTTCAACCCATTCTTCATTTCTCCTGTATTTGTTCATTTTTCCACCTATGTTCTCCTACTCCTACCACAGGCTAAAGGCCTTCACTTGGACAATCCATAGCAAAGGTTGGTTGAGGACTAATTACAACCCAGGGACCAGATGCCCTCATTTGTGTACAAATGCTACATTACTACTACATTAAAGCAGACACGCAGAAAAAAAAACAAACCAGAAGGTAAGCCACTTGTAACCACTTCCTAGCACCCCACGACCTTAGCATCCATAGCATGGTACTTCACTGTTGCTCAGATGTATGCACTGACCTTGCACGCAGGGTTGGAGCCCTCCCCAAGCCTGGTCTGACACAGCCATCCCAACAGAGACCTCACATGCACTCATTCTCCCAACAGAGCTCTTCACAGCTCCCTGTTCCCAAAGCTTCACATTGCCCCTCCAATCCTCATCTTGAAGGCACTGTCCCATCCTTTGGCATTGCTTGTTTCCTGCCACCCCCCTTCTCTGTCCATCCCCTTTTACTTTGCTCCTTCTTTTCCCAGCATCAAAGCACACTGCCCACCCACCCCCTTCACTTGCCACCTTCCCTCCAGCTCCAGCACTCCAGTTTGGGTCATGTACTCCATGACAGAGCCCAGTAACCAAGGAAAAATCATGATTATGTCTGAATCTATGGAAAGGTGCCAGGTGCAGCCAAAGCAGGTTTGTGTCTGGCTAGCTCGTACGTGGCAATGCGGATGTTGCACTCTTGCAGGGCAATAATTTCAGTCCCAACAAAGAAACGGGATAATTACAGAGAAAAGCAGCAAGCGCTTCAATCATTCCTACTGTATGTCAGGTCTTTTGGAAAGTCATTGAAAAGAAATGGTGGGATAATGAAGGCCTTGACTCGCTTTCAAAGCACCTGGCAGGACAGCCAAGAGGAAGCAACAAGGTTAGAAGGGCTACATCATCCTTCCTGGTTCCTGGGGACTGACCCAAGAGGCTATGAGGTCTCGGACAGGATGATATGATCACAGGATGGTATAAAATAGAAATATAGCAATGTGAATTCTCTTGCTGGAGGGTGTCTCCAATTTAAGAACAAATCTCCTGATGTTACCTTGGCTGATCTTGTTCATTTTGTATTTTACTTGTGGCTCTTCTTCACCATTTTCCCTTTTATATAGCATCAGAAAAGCATTAACTCATAACTTTGTTCCATTCCACTGACATAACTGCTTAAATATCCTTCCTGATGTTTTGACATATATCACTTGGACAGACACTTAGAAATTTAAACCGTGGAAGCTGGAGGACATTTTAAAAAATTAGAAAATATGTGGACAACTATTCTGTTATTTTAACAATATGAAGACTCAACGCTTCTGTAACTCTGCCAGAAAATGCAAGAAAGCATGTGCTTACACTGCACAAATATGAAACTGAGCACACTGATTTTTAGAAATAAACCACACTTTTACTGCCCACTGAGCACAGCCATGCTCTAAGCCTCACAGACATGCATTTGGCCACATAAGGCACAGGTTATTGTCAATGTTCTGCAGACAACAAAAGCATGGGTACTGAGGGAGGATACAAAATATCCATTCATTCTATGTAACAAGGATTTACGGCTACCAAATCCAGAACTGCACCTGTGTATCAATTTAGAATAAATCTGACATCAGCAAATGTACAATTGCCGTGAAAGGGAATAATATATTTGATGCATTCAGAAAACACCCTTAATTGTTCAGCCCAGAATATAGGCCGGGCAACAGAACAATTAGATGAAATGACACACACATTTGCACTGTGTGCTTACAAACTGTACTGCAGTGAAACCACAACATCTTAAACAAACAGTACTCCAAAGAGACTTATCCACATACTAATGCTGTGCTCAAATGCACACAGGCACATCCTTAACTATATGCATACCCACACAAATATATATGTAAGAACAGAAGCCCACTGCACACAATAAGGAGGCCTAAATGCACACTTTTGAAATGAGAAACACACTACACAATTACCCCAATCATGCATTATTTTTTTATGTGCACTTCATATGAAAATAATTTATATGTCTTAAACAAAGGCTCCATTTAAGGAGCCTGAAGCACTGGGGGTTGTATTTTACCCTGCAGTCAGAGCACACAGACCAGTGGGGCTGAGCTCCCAGCTGGCCCCACACAGATTCAGAACCTCGAGTTCACAAACTGTGCCTCAGATTTCATCCTCCAGGCAGCATAAGCACCTGCATAGAATCACAGAATGGTTTGGGTTGGGAGGGACCTTAAAGCTCATCCAGTTCCACTCCCCTGCATGGGTAGGGACACCTCCCACCAGCCCAGGTTGCTCAAGGCTCCATCCAACTGGGCCTGAGACACTGCCAGGGATGGGGCAGCCACAGTTTCTCTGGGCAACCTGGGCCAGGATCTCACCACCCTCAAATTAAAGAATTTCTTCCTGATGTCTAACCTAAATCTTCGAGTTTGAAAACATTTCCCCTTGTCCTCTCACTACACACCCTACCCCAGCTTTCCTGTAGGCCCTCTTCAGATATTGGAAGGTTGCTCTAAAGTCACCTCAGAGCCTCCTCCATGCTGAACAACCCCAACTTCTTTAGCCTATCTTCACAAGGCAGCTGCTCCAGCCCTCTGAGCATTTTAGTGGCTCCCCTCTGGACATGCTCCAGCAGCTCTATGTCCTTCTCACATTGGGAACTCCAGAACTGGACACAGAACTCCAGGTAGGGTCTCAAAAAAGCAGAGTCTATACTCTTACAGCAGCTGTCTATGCTGCTTTTGATGCAGCCCAGGACATGGTTGGCTTCCTGGGCTGCAAGAGCACGCTGATGGCTTGTGTTAAGCTTCTGGTTCACCATCACCCCCAGTCCTTCTCCTCAGGGCTGCCCTCAGTCCTGTCTCCTCCCAAACTGTGCATGGGATTGCCTCGACCCAGGTGCAGAGCCTTGCACTTGGCCTTGTTGAACTTGATGCAATTTGCATGAGTCCACCTCTCAAGGTTGTCAGGGTCCCTCTGGATGGCATCCCTTCCCTCCAGTGTGTGAACTTCACCACAAAGTTTGGTGTCATCAGCAAACCTGCTGAGGATGCACTCCATTCCACTGCCCATGTTGCCAACAAAGATGTCAAACAGCACTGGTCCCAGTACTGACCCTTGAGGAACACCCCTCCTCACGTGTCTCCATTTGGACACTGAGCCATTGATCACAACTCTGGGTGCCACCATCCAGCCCGTTCCTTATCCAACGAGTCCTCCATCCATCAAATCCATACTGTTCCAGTTTAGAGACCAGAATGTCATGGAGGACAGTGTCAAATGCTTTGTACAGGTCCAAGGGAGATGATGTCTGTTGCTCTGCTTTTGTCCACTGAGGCTGTGATCCCATCAACCCCATTGTAAAAGGCCACCAAGTTAGCACTGGTAGATGTAATTCCCCAGAGCTAACCTGTAACTATTTGTGCCACCCTGTCAGGACTGCCAAGCTGCTGTACCAGCCCAGAGATCATTTGGAGATTCATTTGGAATTCTCCCATTCTTTGCCTCCAGACCAGGGGTCCCAGGATATGAGCTTAGGGGGGCATAAACTATCTTCCCTGTCACCATGCTCTCCCACCCTACTATCTACATGACAGCAGAGGACATCAGTCATAAGTTCCATTGGAGCTGGAGTCACAATCCGAGCAATGAAGCAATTGCAGGAGATGAAGGATAAAGGCATTTTACTCCCCTACATTGCCTAGATAAGACCCCTGATAATTTTACAGTCAGATGATCAAGTATCTAAACAGAAACAAATGCACCTAATCAAATGCATCAGTGGGCAATTCCAGACCAGCTAGCCAGGCATGACTCCAGCATTAATCAAAGTGTAAGGCTGAACACACTGCTGCACACCTGGGTCCCATAATGTCTGGAGACAGCATTCCCTTTCAGAAAGAATTGCATAAAATTTTGCAAGGAAGCACCTGAATAAGGTGTCACCCCTATTCCACGGTTTCTGTCCACTAAATGCTAAATCCCAGTGATCCCCTGGGAGTCAGATTCCAGCCTGCAGTTAAGAACACTGGACACAGCTTCAGCTGCTTCAAGTTCCAGACCCAATTCAGCTATGGGCAGACTAAGAAACCCTGTGGCAGACAACTCAACTTGTTGCAGACTGTTTAAAAGTGCCTGGCCTAAATTCACCATGATGAGGCTTAGAAACAGCCAGGTATAGCCACAATGTGTTTGCTCCTGCTTCCAGTAATGTCCATGTCTCTCTGTGGTGAGGAAACCTAGACTTGGATACAGCTGTTGAGTTAAGGGACACGAAATGCCACTCACATCTCTCCCTGGGCCCTTTGTCAGGAAGGTGGGAATCAACATCACTTCCTCAGTTCTCCTCAGCCAAAAGTTCCAATCACTTTAGGACAGGCTCTGCAAATGCTAGCAGCTTGCACAGAAGGATCTCTTCCTGAAGGATCTCGCAGCCTAATGGTAGGGCAAAGGGAGAGTGACACTCAATTTCTGCCCCGTCCCCTCCCAAGTGCCTCTGACCAAAACAACCTTGTGTAAATCCAGAAAAATGGGGAACATCTTTTTTTCCCAGGTACCCTATGTGGTGAGTAGACCTAAGCAAAATAAAAACAAATCAGGAGAGACTAATGAATAAAAATAACAGAATCTCTACTTTTCTCCTTGTGATTTCCCCACCCTAGACAGCTGTAATGTAGAAAGTATTGAAATTTAAATCACTCCTCAGCCTAACCCCAGCTGACAGGCTGCCGATGCAATAATCTCAGCCTGGCTATCTTCTCTCAGGAAGAACGACAAGCCAACTAAAGGAAAGTGATAAATTTTCAATTTTATTTTAAAATATAACAGATGGGAGATTTTATTGGAGTCATAAATATGTCAAAAGCAATGTTGGCATATGATTGGAGATTGCCCCCACCAAGGGAGCAGCTCTCCCTGTTTAGAAGTGCCATTGCATTCTTAATAAGAGGCTCCAGTTAGACAGCAGCAAACCAGTTTCTATATTAGACCAATTGAACTTATTTGCTGGACATCTTTTTCCTCTCTCTTCCCCCCATCTTGGTTCCAAATCACAGGAGAAATGAGGGTCTTGAGGTCAGATCTAAGGATCACCAGTTTGGGTTCTTGTTTTGTTGTTGGAACATAGCTCAATGGTATTTGATTTCCCACCTGTATTTGAAAACTGAATTTCATGTCAGCCAATGCAGCTTCCTTTCATTTCCTAGAATCCCAACTAGCACATGTCAACCAAGTTCAGCCTCAGATTTAAACCGAGTCAAATTCAAGCCCTTAATCCCAGCCGTGGCTCAACCATAAATTCCGGAAATAGTGCTTGGCCTCAGTCCCAAAATTTCATGTGAGCTAAAACCAGTTCTAAATCCCAGGAGTCATTTCCAGAAATATGAGTTGCCTTTTGTGGCCTCTGCATCTCTCCTCTGTCTACCACTGGTGCTGTGACAGATCTCAGTAGTCTGACAGGAAGAAGTCTCATATTTATGCTTTTTCATTATTTCAAAGGTTTTACAGACTGGCTCTACCAGCTATGTCTTTGAGCATGTTTCCAGTCTTCTAGTTTACTTCATATTCTCATATAATTAAATTTCAATCAATCAGCTCCACCACCACTGATTCCCATCACCCCATGATCTGGCTCATTGAACCTTTGACACTGAAAACTGAGAGCAGGGCAAGTGAAAAATAACAATGTATCTGTTATTTTATAGTTTTTCACAGAAGTGCTTTGCAGATGTAATCACATAGCCAGAAAACTGTAAAAAGTGTTACAGAATTAATGAGAGAGCTGATACGTAACATATTACAGAATGATATCCTGCAGTTACAGCCAATCTAACATAGTAACAGCACAGCAGAGGGGAAAGCAAGAAAGGCATAAGCAGAAAGTGACTTTGCAGATGTTAGAGGTCTATGGTCTTTTCAGACTTCATTTGTTCCTCAAAGTCAAAGGCGTGCTAGATGCTGTTTCAGCAATCTCGCAGATTGATCAGTTGCCACAGAAGGCATTTTAAAAACTTTATGAACATAAAACACCATCAGATACAATTTATCACAAAATAGCATCCTCCTACCCACAGCATCCAGGTCCAGGACATGCCATTCATTGGTCATGAAGCAGCAGATGTATCAAGACAAGATGAAGCTTTTAGCAGCTTTTTCATCTGAAGGAGCAGATTGTAATAAAAGAATCATACCCATCAGTCTTAAGCTCAAAGTATTTTAACTTAATGTACTACACAGTAAGGCTGGCATTCCTCTGGCTTCTGCAGTGCTTTCAATGGGGGCTTACACAATTCATCATTGACTGGCACGAGGTCAAGGGAATCTGGCAAAGTACAAAAAAAGCTGGGAAAGAATTCAGCTTGCAATAAAATGTATTTGACAAAACAGAAACCCATGCTGCAGACGTGAAGGAGGACAGCCTGGCTCTGGTCCTCCAGCCTCAGGAAGCCTTTCTGAGAAAGCAGAAGTGGCCAGTTCCAAGCACATTTGAAGCTATCATCTCCTGAAATCCTGTCCAACAAGCCTCAACACTGATCAAGCTGCACACACATGGACAAAAGTGAACTTGGAAACACCATTGCCTTCACAAGTCAGAAAGTGTGTGACACCATCTCCATTATGGAACCATTTTGGGCACTGATGTCTACAGGGATGCTATAATGGGCTGTGGTATGACCGTACAGCAGAGCTGTAACCTCCCCAGGGCAGAGCCTGCAGCTCCCTGGGTGTCTGTACAGTATCAAGCACAATGGAGCTCCAGTTCTAATCGGTGTCTCTAAGTGTTATTGCACTGCAACAATGGGCAGTGATAACTTAGATAATGAAAACAGCATGTGGAGCAGAAATATCCATGGCAGAATTACAGTTTATTCAAAGCACCTAATCAAATTGCTCAGTAACCTAACATAAACACAGACACAGAGACCAATACTCCTAGATTAAGGAACAAATTATGATTAGTGCAGGTATAATTGCCTTGGAAACTCACCACATTTTCCATCAGGCCAAAGACTGGCTAGCAACATGTTCAGGCAAGCACATATTTTTCCTTATGAAACATAAGCCCCAAACACTTGATTATGAGCAGTCTGAAAAGACAGCAACCCATGAGTACTGCATCTTTGATCCCAGGAGAAACTGACCCCAGGCAGCTTGGTAAGCTTCAGACTTATATTAAGATGTCTTTAGGGCACTCTCCTACACTAATAAAATCAATTAAGTTATATGAATAAATCTTACTGTTTAATAAATCACTTTACAAAGGAGCTAACTCATTTAGGTATTGACTAGTTAAACTACCTGGCAAGCAAGTAATACCCAGGCAACTCAGTGTCTCCAGGTGCCTTCATGCCCAATCCCTCCAGCACTGTGTAAAGCTGCTCTCTCACTGGAAAGCTGCCCCATTATACCACTGCAGCACTCACTAACCACAAAGCTCTCAGGAGGCTACACTACACTCCTATGTAGCAGCCATATGCCAGCAGACTGCTGAGAAGACCCTACAGTAATCCCAAGAGCATATAATGCTGCCACCCAACATTCCAGTATCCCATTCAGCAGGGATGATCTCCTTTCCAGCACATCCCTGAATATAAAACACCAGAGCTCTCAGATGTCATACACACTCACTTATCTTTTTGTTATATGTCTGTCTACCTTCAGGAAAACTCCAAGCATCAATTCAGACATAGAAATGAAGGCCTGAAAACACACATTTACCTTTTCATGAATTAGCAGCACCAGGAACAACCTACAGGATGGGGAACCAGGAACAAATGCTCTGCAACCAGGTCAGCTCCTTTAGTCCAGCTAGGAACCCATCCTCTTCATTTCCCTGATCCTCTCTTCCTCACCCAGCACCAAGGCAGAACCTGGACACTTGAACAGACACAGGCTTCCCTCTGATACAACAGCTACCTTATAAATTATAGAGCAAATTAAAATTACTTTATCACAGTGATAACACCATTATCTGCAGTGTTTATGGGTTAATAAATTGTGTCCATGAATGACTATGTGCCGACTCATTAACTAAGCTGCAAGTGAGAGCTGTTCATCTTTTCTGCAATACCCTGCAAACCAATGTCTCTCCTCTGCCAGGGAATTCACTCTGCCTGCTTCAGAGAGGGGCGGGAGGGAGAAGCAGGGAATTATTTCCTCTTGCTCACTTCCCACATTATTAAAGCCCTGGAGGTTATTTAAATTGTAACTTCAAAGGAGGTATGTGATCATTCTGTTTACTGCTGTAGGAGTCTCATTTTACACTCAGATTTAAAAGCTTCTCTGACTCAGAGGCAAACAGCATCACTTGCAGGCTTTGGAGCTTCACAGAGACAGCCAGCTCAGGTGTGCTGGACCAGGGAGAAAGGAAAAGAAAGAAAAAGGAATTTCTTTATTATTATTATTGTTACTATCATTTTAAGCAGGGAATGCTGGACAGGTAGAATTTTCAGGAAAATAACTTAATGGGCTCTGTAGGGAGCAATAGGCTGTCTTTAGGACAGTAAGGGAAGAAGCACAGGGACAGTTATAGGGGGATAAGAATCAGAGATTCTCACGTACTGAGCCTCCAGCACAGTTCTTCTTCATGTCTTTTCACCAAGTCTTGGGGCTAGTATTCTGGCTGCAGTTCATTCATTCCATCACCCTTGGGGATGTCTGTCAGTCAGGTAATGAGCTACCTTGGTTAAGGCTGGTTAAGCAGATTGACTGAGAGAGGAGGAAGCTGGAAAAAAAAAATTGCTCCTGGCACTTGGAGTGGAAGCTGCATTTTTGATGATTCTTTGTTCTCCTAAGCCCTGATTTCTCAGTCTGACATTAGAGGTGGATTTGAAAGGCAGATGAGGTTTAGAGACAGGGGAATTCCCCCCCACACACTGGATCAGATGCAGTACAAGCAGTCCATGCCACATACTGGCACTACAGCTCCTGAACTACAGTCTAGGTCCCTTCCCACTGTTTTCACCATGGCATGTAGCTTTGGTCACTGCAGACCTACCTCACATGTGAAATTTAACTGCTTAGTTTTAAAAATAACGCTTATAAGTGCTTTGCTTATAAGGCTCTGTTTTCCTGGATGCAGAGCTCTACTGGGCAAAGCTCCTCTCCTGTCTCCACTTGAGCAATGAAGAACATGGCAGAAGCAGACAAGATCAAAGGAACCATCTCCCTGAAGAACCTGAGGGTAAGGTTTGTACATGCAAGTGATTCTGAAATTGGGCATATGGACTTGGCCCTAAAACTCAAGCTCATCAAACCCAAGAACTACTAGTTTTCAACCAAATCTATGTATTTTTTTTCCCATGGGCATAACTAAAATGAAATCTTCTGACAGAAAGGCACGTTGACAAATTTTCTGACAGCTCTCCCTAATACAGCCTACAGCAGGAAGCAGCAAGATTACATGGTAGAAATATCACCTTGTGGGATAAATAAGCTGCAGCCAGTGCCAGCATGTACATATGGTTGGATATAACTGCTTCAAGCATAGTTCAACTTCTGACTCCACTAGGCTGGCAATTTACTGCATATAGATTCATCTGATACAAAGAAAGTGGGCTCTTTTTTCCTTCTCTGGAATAATTAAAAAAAAAAAAAAAAAAAAAAAAAAAAAAGGCTGCTTTAATTAGAATCTATTGGCTAAAAGCCTTTTTTTTGGTGCAACTGCATCAATTCTGTTCCATTAACCACCACATGAAGCCAGATTAGGAAATAACTTGATCCACAGCTGAAAAAAGAAAGTAAATGAGAACAGTGTGACAATCCCCTCTGCCTAGAAGCAATCAAGCATGGAAAAGCATTGTGAATGGAGGTGTGAAGAACTCACCCTTATTTATGTATTTCTTTTCTGAATGATTGCAGTGCATGTGAAAGCACAGGACTGACAGCAACAGCTGATGGTCTCAGATGAGGCCATGACCCATAGTGTGCACAACCAGAGAGAGCAGGCAGGTATCTCTGCAAGCTCTAGTGATAACCTTCCATCCAAGCAAATAGTGCTCCTGAGAGTACCAAAGCATCCAGTGCAGATGCTCAACAAGCATGTGTCAGATGTGTTTGTTCTCTCCTAAGTTCATCAGTTTTCTGTGATGAGAACAGGTCCCCAAATAACCTTACTCTCCCAAAGCAAAATCATATTATCGATCCCACCTGCACCTCCACCACTCCAGTGGACACACTCAAGGGTACACAGGAGATCAAAATTCTTCTCAAGTTCTACTTTACTAGAGTTAGCAAGTGACAATGGCTGGCTCTTCAAGTGTTCTAAACAACACTAACTAGACAGTATGGACATTTTAAACCAGAAGGTCCTTTTTCTGCAAAATCTTTCCATCAGAGAGTTGATTCAGACAGATGGGAGGGCTGTCCTCTGTGTCAGGTTCTGTTCTAGAAGCTCAGAGATGAAAAACAAAATGTAAATTCAACAAGTGAATATTCATAAGATGAAAACTTCACAGGACTATTTTATATTTAGAAGCCTTTGCTTGAGAACATACCTCCCCAACCCAGACATTTAAACTAATGAACCATGCAGACTGACACTAGCTCTGAACCTTCTCATCACAGCAGCTCAGCAAACAATGGCTCTTGGGAAATCTCAAGCTGACAGAAGCCTTTCCCACGTTGGCAGCAACTAAGCCAGCTCTACTGAAACTTAAATCTGATTATTCTGTCCTCTTCTCCCAGCTGTTAATAAACCAAGATTTTTCTGTGCCTTCCCCCTCATGTAGAAAAGGTGGGAAAAGGTCATTATGATTGACCAGGGTTTTTTCTGTAAACATATCCACTCTCTCAGCATGATGACCAGCTCCTAACTATCATGCAAGTTTCCTGACAGTGTCACTCTTCCCTCAGCTGAAACAGCACTCAATATTCATACCTCCCCAGCTGAACCCCTTGTAGGGTTAGATTGTCATTTGTAGAATAATTATAGAATAATCTGTGTTGGAAGGGACCTCTAAAGGCCATCTAGTCCAGCCCTCACTGAAGCAAACAGGGTCAACCTCCACTAGATCAGGTTGTTCACAGCATTCTCAAGTTTCATCTTGAACACCTCCAGGGATGAGGCCCCAACCACCTCCCTGGGCAACCTGCTCCATTTTTCCACTGTTCTCATGGTAAAGAATTTTTTCCTAACATCCAATCTAAATCTGCTTTAATTTAAAACCATTTCCCCTCATCCTAACACTCCAGGCCCTTGCAAACAGTCCCTCTCCAGCCTTCCTGAGGCCCCTTCAGATAGTGGAAGGTCTCTCTCTATTAAGTCTCCCCAAAGCCTTCTTTTCTCCAGGCTGAACACCCCCAGCTCCCTCAGCCTGAACTTGTCAGAGAGGTGTTCCAGCCCCCTGATCATTTTCCTGGCCTCCTCTGGCCCTGCTCCATCAGGACCATGTCCTTCCTTTACTGAGGGCTCCAGAGGTGGATGCAGCACTCCAGGTGAGGTCTTACCAGAGCAAAGTGGCAGAACCACCTCTCCAGATCTGCTGGCCATGCTTCTTTCAATGCAGCCCAAGATGCTACTGGTCTTCTCAGTTGTAAGCACACACTGTTGGCTAATGTCCAGCTTTTCATCCACCAGCACCCCCAAGTCCTTTTCTGCAGGGCTGCTTTCTAAAACCTCATCCCCAAGCCTGTACTGATATTCAGGTGCAGGACCCTGCAATTAATCTTGTTGAACATCATGAGGGGCACCTGGGCTTACTTCTCCAGGATTTGTTCCAAGTATTATAAAAAGTAATGGAAGGGCACTTCCTGGGGAGAACCAAGACTGAAACTCGGAAAACACTAAGTAGTTGAGTGAAGAGAAGATACAAATTGTAGAGAGTGGTGATCCTAAGAAACAAATTTTCTGTATTACTACTATTTACTCTGCAGTCTCTGTAGACAATGAGCACAGACAAGCCCAATCAAAAGGCTGTTTTTGGCTCCTGAACTCTGCCATGTCATTCATTCTCTTTTTTTTCAATATACATCCCTGATGCATTTCCTAACTGCTATACCATGCAAACAAAACAGGACTTTTTCAGAAGACTACACAAGACCTTTGCCACTTCCTTGTATAGATATCATTTCTGCTTCCATTTTTGAAGGCCAGAGCTTGAGAAAGAATAATGAAAATAAGATGCAACTGCAATATTTGTACTACTGTAGGCAGCACATTCTCAAACAAAGATATTGCAAGTCTACCTTACAGGATAATAATAATAAAGCTAACAAGAAGTTATCTTCCCAATCTCTTATCCTCTTAACCAAGTGCAAAACTATCATTGGAGGTAGAGGATTTAACAGAACAATGTCTACATATTCCTATTGTGATCACAGTGATATTTCTTGGACACTGTTGAAACACAGGCTAAGACACAGAGCCTTTTTCAGGCAGCTCTCTGTCTAAATGGATGATATTCATTCTTTTCATTTGCACAATGAAGAACTAAAGCAGAGAAAAACAAATGACCTGCCCAAGACCTCTGCCTACATCAGTTCTTTTATCACTGTCATATGAGTATCTTTCACAACCATCACGCCGACCAGACCATGAGACAGAAATAGTATCTGTCACAGACACAAGGTCTATCTCAGAGGCTGGAAACTGAACTTTTCAAGATGCACCTCACCCTGAGGACATCTTCTTCTCGACAGATGTCCTGTGATGTGAAAAAGGATTGGCCCTGAATAGTGAAATACAGGATATGGGGGATTTACTTCTAGACAACTTCAGAGCTGAAGTGAAATTTCCTGTCATTAAGAAAAAGTAGCAGCAGTGATGGAAAGTAACAGAAGTGTTTCTTTACTTGACAGGACTGATGTTTTCATCATTTGAAACTCTCCCATTGCTAGGATTTTAAAGTGCTGACATTTTATCATCAAATTGGAACCCAGCTGGTAAGTATCAATGGTATGAGAAACTCCACAGAGGAACAGTGACCCCATGATAAATGAAAGAACACTGCTATTTTAGCTGGAGAAATGTATGCTTCTCCAGTCTTGTCTCAGATTGCAGGAGTTCCTCTTTTATTTTTTTTTTTCCAACAGGAGCAACCCCATGCAGATTCCTCTGTTAAGCTGTATTGCAAGACTGGAGGTATGGGATGAGTCCAGAAAAAGCTGCAGAGCCAGTTTCAGCTTCCCTACAGATGGATAATCCATAAGCACATATATAATTGCTGAAGGCTGCAGATGAAATCCTGGCTCCAGCAAATTCATTGTCATTACTTCCAAGGGGGCCAAATCATTCCTATGAAGTTTTGGCTCTACAAAACACAGTGGGTCTAGTTATGGATTAAGTCTCCCCTTTATGTTCTTTATGTTCCTCATAAAAAAAAGCCAAAACCAGAAGACAACAAACTGCACTGAGACAAATAAACCTCACATGTCTGAAGTAGTTTAGGGTACTGAAGCTCTCTAGAAGAGTTTCTGATAAAGTTCATGCTGTCTCTCCCAATAATTTAGCAACATTTAAATGGTTTTAATGTTCACGAAAGTGTTGTCTGTGCTCTTACCACGAGGAAGCTGTAAGACCACCTGTGTAAGAGGACTGAACAATTCAGCTTTGTGTCCTAAGGCATGGATGCTGATTCTAGGCCATTCTCCCTCACAGAACAGTTGCCTCTGAGAAGTATCTATAAAAGTCTGGCATGCTGCATAGTCAGTCAACTTGAAGCTGATTTCTGTACTTTGCCTTTGATTTCTCCCCTGTCTTTGTTCTGCTGGTGCTTCAGCATTAGACGACCCATTCATTTCATGTTACCATTGACTTGCCCTGCAATCCACTGTAGCTTCTTCTACATCATTGGACTCAACTAGCAAAAAGCCTTATTAGTAAAAACTGTCTTCAGAATCCACCACCATTCTTATGCTTGTCTACACTGACAACAATATTGGACACATCTTCTCTTGTTGTATAGGACTGAATCAGGACAAGGTAAGAAAAACAAAGAGTGTGATAAGCCTTGGTAGATGGTAGTTGACAGCATAGTTTAACTAAAAATTGAAGGCCTAGACAGCAATTTTCCATGAAACACCATCTGACACTCAGTATTGATTGGTACCAAAGTAAAAGTGCATTTGTGTTAACAGTCACTTCCTAAGAAGCATCTTGGAATTCCTTCTGCAGTCACTTATATGAGAAAAGGAAGTTTACACAGTATCAGTAAGATTTAGAAAGATGGAGAAAGCACTAAATTAATGACTCCATGCAATACAAAGAGCAAAATTAATCAGTGAAGTGTCACAGGGGAAGCCAGGACTCAAGGTGAGAAGGAACAAAGATTAAGTCAGAGTTGGAACATATCAAGAAAGATGTAAAGACCAAATCCTGCCTGTGGTTATGCCCATGAAAACCTGTAGAAATCAAAGGGCTGCATTCGTTCAAGATGGGATACTAGATTTGGAAACAGACCAGATGGAGTACATCTATGTGTACTGCGTGAAAGAAGGGAGAAAACCCTCAAACTCAAAGCAGGACTACCAGAAAGAGAGATGCAAGAGATGGGATGAGAAAATATAAACACCAGAATAAAGTATGTTCAGGCATCATTGCCAAGCTCAGCAGGTATGTTACTGAGTATACCTACACTTCATCTGAATTCAAACTGTTCCTTTTGCAGGCAATAAAATTACTGCAAAAATCCCAGAGAAGAAACTGAGTTAACACCCCATTAAATAAACAGACTTTCAGTTCAGTGTTAGGATGTGGCTAGATTAAGCTACCTCTGTGCAAGCTGGCCCATGAGTAATATCCATCAGTTCCACTGAGTTATGGTAGGAGGGGAGAAAAGAAAGGAAGGGGGAGAAAAGAAAGGAAGGGGGAGAAAAGAAAGGAAGGGGGAGAAAAGAAAGGAAGGGGGAGAAAAGAAAGGAAGGGGGAGAAAAGAAAGGACGGGGGAGAAAAGAAAGGAAGGGGGAGAAAAGAAAGGAAGGGGGAGAAAAGAAAGGAAGGGGGAGAAAAGAAAGGAAGGGGGAGAAAAGAAAGGAAGGGGGAGAAAAGAAAGGAAGGGGGAGAAAAGAAAGGAAGGGGGAGAAAAGAAAGGAAGGGGGAGAAAAGAAAGGAAGGGGGAGAAAAGAAAGGAAGGGGGAGAAAAGAAAGGAAGGGGGAGAAAAGAAAGGAAGGGGGAGAAAAGAAAGGAAGGGGGAGAAAAGAGAGGGGGAGAAAAGAAAGGGGGAGAAAAGAAAGGGGGAGAAAAGAAAGGGGGAGAAAAGAAAGGGGGAGAAAAGAAAGGGGGAGAAAAGAAAGGGGGAGAAAAGAAAGGGGGAGAAAAGAAAGGGGGAGAAAAGAAAGGGGGAGAAAAGAGATGCTTGGGAATAAATTCCATAAGGAGGAAATTTCTACAGGGTAAGAAAGGATATGTTCTTTGAAGCATGCTTAAACAGCACAACATAATTCTTCCATGAGCATTCTTTCTGCAGCTGAACACAAGCCCCGAGGGAGAAAGCAGGAATTTGTCATTTTGTGTCTTTTCTTCTATCAGTAACTAGAGAGTCCAGCGGAGGGCGACAAAGGTGATTGTGGGACTGGAGCATCTCTCTTGCCGAGGAAAGGCTGAGAGAGCTGGGACTCTGCAGCAAGATGAGTAGGCTGAGGGGAGACCTTATCACTGTCTACAAGTATCTACAGAGTGGGTGCAAGGAGGATGGTGCCAACCCCTTCTCAGTAGTTCCCAGTGACAGGACAAAGGGCAATGAGCATAAGCTGGAACATAGGAAGTTCCATTTAAATATGAGAAAAAACCTCTTTACTATGAGGGTGCTGAGGCACTGGAACAGGCTGCAGCCAGGGGAGGGTGTGGAACCCCTTCTCTGATGTTCAAAACCAATCTGGATGCAGTCCTGTGTAATGTGCTCCCAGTGATCCTGCTTTAGAGGGAGAGTTGGTCTACATGATCTCTAGAGGTCCCTTCCAACTCTGACAACTCTGTGATTCTAGGATCTTGCTCACCACCCATTTCCCTCACACTAAGTCATCTTGATTTAATACATTGAGTTTGTTTTGGCTTGGAAATTGGCACCAAAGGGAAGGACACTGTTGCTGGGTTGATTTGCTGCCCCATTTCACAGAAGACCAGACAATTAAAACACTTCATTTCCATAGTTTTGCCTTTTCTAAAGACTTCAATTGCAGTAGTTGTGGGTCCATTCCAAATTCATCACTCCCTGGTGAAATTTGTGGGAAAAAACTTTCTTAATGGGAAAACCTTTGTTGGCAGAGGCACTTAGTTAATTTTAGCTGGTTTTAGGCTGGAAGAGCTTAGTACAAAGGAAGAGGGCAAGAGAGGAAAAGAAAGGCAGGACAGGAAGACATACAGATAAGGTCAACAGCATGAAGTCAGGAGTTAGATTTAGACTACCATGTACTTACTGACAACTTTAGATGCTGCAAAGGACATGGAGTGTCTACAGTCTCTTCTCCCACGTAATTTCATGAAACAGTGAGCCAAAATGCAAGCAAGATACCTCCAGAAAGGAGTTCCTATGCTTCCCTTCTCTCCTGATTCTCCTCTTACTTTGCACAAATCCTAGTGCTTGCCAGACCTCTATGTGAAGGCAGCCAATTCACAAAAGACAGAAAACTTTGCTGGGTAGTTTTCTACTATTTTTATGAGTTAGTGAAGCTCACAGTTGGGCACGGATGCTCTTGGCTGGAGTTAGATCATAGTGAAGCAGCTACCACCTTGCTGTATATGCTCTAGCTCCAGAGAGCTGGCAGTGCTGTTAAAGTGTGAAGATGTTGCAGGCTCCCAAAATGAAAACCAGCTCTGCAAAAACACAGTACTATCTGTCTAACAGTTGCAAAGCTTCCATTACATGGATTCATGCATTCACAGCTCCTGCTAGCTAGGAAGCTTGAGAAGTAATCAGCTGTGCTCATTTTACATATCAGTCAACACACAGAATCAGCTTTAGCCAACCAGAAACCTTTAAAGCCATTTCTGGCAGAACAATTTCAAAGATGTGCAAACTGAGCTCCTGTTTTATTTTCCATACCAGCATTTTCTTGTAACACAAGAATGCTTGCTGTACTGCTTCCCCCCTGACCAGCCCTCAAAGCACAGGAAAAAAAAAAAAAAAAAAAAAAAAGACAATGTATTTGCACAAAATAAAGAAATAAAGTAATTGGTAAAAAAAAAAACCAAATCAACACAAAACCCCAGAAAGCACCATCTACCTCAAACAAAACAAGAGAACTGACTTAAGTATACCCATGCAGAAGCTCTTTGGCTCTGGCTCCCACTAAAAGGCTTTTCCACTTTCATTTTGACATATGAAGATTTATCATTAGAGGGCACTGCTTCCCCCAGTAGAAACTGGGTTCTCCTTAAATGGACAGATACCTTCAGACATCTGGAAATGCACATTTACCACACAACTGTGAAGTCCTGAAACTAGGGTGAAGCTGGAAGTCCATTTTCATATTTGCTTCTTCTTCCTGCACTGAAACACATCAAGAATGTCTGAATTGCAGTTCTAAATACAAACTTACTGAGGCTAAAACCACAAGTTTCTGCACTGGTAGTAGGTGAACATTAACCTCAAGAATAAATGCAAATTCTACTCCTGTGTCCTCTTATTCATGATGTTCTTATTATACAAAGTCCCTTTAACAGGTATTTAATGGGGTAAGGGTAGAAAGTAACTCTTACCTTTTTTTGAGAAAAAAAAAGGTTGTAAACAGAATTTGACTCTGTACATTTACATGTGCCAGGGCCTCTCATTGTTAATACTAGTAAGCAAAAGAAAAAATACACCTTTCTCTCCTACATATCATTTTTATAGCTTATGCTTGGAAGCCACATGCCAGCACACAGCTACATTTCTTCTAAAGGAGCAGATGCTTTACACTTCTGCAGAGCTGTTTTGAGAGAACTGAAATCTTCTGAGGACAAGGTGAACATAGTCCATAATCTACACTTACACACAAGGAAAACAGCATGTAGACTGTTTCCTCAGAGCATATACAACATTCCTGCCAAAAAAAGCCATAATTCTTTTAGGAGAAGGCATTAGATTAATGTTCCAGAAGTTTTTGCTCTCCTGGACTCAGCCATTCTTGCACTTCTTGTAAACTTCCTGCATCTCTTCCCCAGTCCAAACAGTTTACTTCTCTTCCTCCAATATTTAAGAAACAAAAACACCTAGAGCAGGAATCTGAAGTGTCATAGCGGGGAAAAAAACTTCCTCTGAGAAGAAACAGCATACTAATAAAGTTATTAACATCAATTTTAAAGGGTAAAGGCTTGAAATAGTATGGTTACAGGCCCCAAATTTCAGATTGGGATTTCTCTGCAAGTGTCCTGGGCTTAAGCAATATTACTTCAAATAAACTAGATGAGGGAAGTCTCTCTTGACTAACACTGGAACAGATTTAATAAAACTAAAACTGCCCATATGAGACAGAAAGAGATATCCCATGGTACTACTATTCCAGGCTGAAAATTAGACCTCTTTTCAATTCCCAGTCAGCCAGGTATTCAGTTGATGTGAGCATCATTCTTCCACTCAGTCCTTTTACTCTTTATATTTAAGCATATAAAATCCAATTTTATTAAAAAAAAAAAACAAACAAAAAAACCACCAGATGGCCTTCAATACACAGACTCACTTCTAAGGAAAAGTGACAATGCCTTTCACCATCCAGAGCATGAGCGAGTGAAGTTAGAAATTTGTAAAGAGTAGTATTTAACTTTGAACCATCTCATCAACAGGAAATAAAAATCAGAGGACTTCAGAATCCTCTGGTGTTATAACAACTTGCACCCTTTCAATAATATATACACCATTATTGTATAATAGCACCAAGACCAAATTTTGCAACCACATTGTAGAAGCCTAAGTGCAAGGTCAGCTACGGGGCCAGGGTAAATCAGCACCACAATCCTCTTGCCAGGCATGATATATACTTATGAAATGATTTCTAACATATTGCTTAAATATTTACGCCTACAATATTCAAATTAAAACACACACGTGTTAGTAAGTCTGTAAGAAATCCTGATTATGTTCTTCATAATTCCTTTAACTTACTTCTCCTGAAGCTTATGAACAGTAGTGCTTGCAAAAAGATGGAATCTTTTCCAGTTATCAGCAGAACCAAGGTTTTCTCAACTCTTTAACCAAAACTTCCTCTCCACATGCCACAAGGGCCCTTCCAAGCAAGTTTACAAAATGCACCAAAGGCTACATTTTCTTGGAAAACCTTGCATTTCCCCAGTGTAAAACAACTTTACTTTTAGTATTGCAAAAATAATTTGTCCTACATCACTATTATGAAGTGCTTGAGCCCAGTAACTGGCCCCTTCAGAATCCCACTGTTCTATTTATCAAATTAGAAAGAGAATTCATTATCTTCCCCTAAAACATGCAAGCTAAGGGAAAGGTTTTGCTACACAGCACAGTTTCTGATCCCAGTGAATTATTCACATCTACTTACTGAGAAGGATGGGGCCTTAATTTCTGATGAAAACCTAAACACAAAGATACAACATAAAGGTGAAGAAGGAAAAGGAGCATCCTAAATAGAACCACATACCTGTTCAGCAACATAAAATGGCTTTGAATCCCATTAAGGGGGTAACTGGATACTCTGGTTTTCACTACTTCCTTAAATGTCTTCTCATTAAATCAGTATTTACAGAAACTTTTTGAAGAGTACACACTTCCTTCAGGATTTTAGTTTGAAGATGTGCTTCATTATTTTTTCTTTCTATTTCTGATCTCTAGCACTGCTGGGGCAAGGCATCTGTGGAGACAGTTTTTGTGGGTGTAAATCTAATTAACTCAGTGGAACCATTCACAAAGAGAAAGTTGACTTTCATGTTTAAGCACTTCAGGATCAAGACCTAAAACCTCAGTTTAACTATTTTCACCCGACCTAGGTCTCCACTCAACTGAATAAGCAATCCTTTTCCCTGCATAGTTTCTCTGCTTCTCCATCTCTACAAATAATCTTTTCCAATACTACCTCAGCACTTGACATCAAGTAATTAGCAGAACTGATGGCATTTCAGCGCTAAGTTCCCCTTATTAGGATTCACATGCAAGTAACATCTGGACAGTTCACAATAAACACTGATTTTCAAAGCTACACAGCTGTCTGAACATTGTTATTGTGGCTACAAATAGATATAAACACAATAAAGCTGTGCTGCATTTGTCCTCATCCTGGAATGAAGCATAAGTCAAAGATGGAAAATGAGACAATAGGAAACCATTGAACCCATGTCCTTCCCAACATAATTTTGAAATAGAAATCACACACTAGTCATAGTTCAGTGATATTTGCCATCAGCATTACACCTTTCTTCTCTAAGGTGGAAGCCACATATTTTCATGTCTAGTATGATTTGTGCTGCCATCTATTCCCTCTTGCTGCCCTCCAGAATTGTGCTTAAATGTATCCCAGCTGCACTTGCACTTGTTATTTTGATACAAATATTCAACATTTTGCATTGCATACCATATCCTGCTAATAACAGTCTCAAGCTTTGCACCTTCAGAAACTCCATTTTTTTTAACCTCCATATACTCAAATAATGAGTGCCTACATATTAAGTGATAAAATCATGGCCAGCAGACCAAGAGAGGTGAGCAGAGCACTGGTAAGACCTCACCTGGAGTGCTGCATCCACCTCTGGAGCCCTCAGTAAAGGAAGGACATGGTCCTGATGGAGCAGGGCCAGAGGAGGCCAGGAAAATGATCAGGGGGCTGGAACACCTCTCTGACAAGTTCAGGCTGAGGGAGTCGGGGGTGTTCAGCCTGGAGAAAAGAAGGCTTTGGGGAGACTTAGTAGAGAGAGACCTTCCACTATCTGAAGGGGCCTCAGGAAGGCTGGAGAGGGACTGTTTGCAAGGGCCTGGAGTGTTAGGATGAGGGGAAATGGTTTTAAATTAAAGCAGATTTAGATTGGATGTTAGGAAAAAAATTCTTTACCATGAGAACAGTGGAAAAATGGAGCAGGTTGCCCAGGGAGGTGGTTGGGGCCTCATCCCTGGAGGTGTTCAAGGTGAGACTTGAGAATGCTGTGAACAACCTGATCTAGTGGAGGTTGACCCTGTTTACTGCAGTGAGGGCTGGACTAGATGGCCTTTAGAGGTCCCTTCCAACCCAATTTATTCTATGATTATTCTATGAAATCCAGAACTCCACAGTATAAGAGTTACAGCATAATTAATTTAACCCATAAATCAGTTTCTATAAATGTTAGTTCTTGTATTGCGTAATGGGTGTGATCTTCCCATCAAAATGGTACAACACATAAAAAAATAGGAGATTTTGCAATCAAGATGTCAAATCTTGAATATACTCAGAAAATAAAAAAGGAAGAAAAACAGAAGACAACAAGGAAGAAAGGAGCAGCAAAACTATTCATGCTTCATAAGCAAAAAAATACTATTCTAGAAGCAGAGGATAGGTCTGGGTGTATTTCTGACTTTGAAGGTTACAATCAGACACAAGAAAACAATGAAAACAAAAAGTTAATTTGAGCTTCCAAATACATTATCCACAGCTTGAAGAAAGAGGAAGTGAATCTTTCCCTCTTAAAAGAGCCTAAAGCCCTCAAATCCCTCTAACATGCCTTAACTCATTATTAATCACAGGACCAATTGACCAGCAGAGTAAATGAGGGGTATCAAACAGAAAAAAAAAACAAAACAGGAAATACAGCGCTACACAAAATTGTCTTAAATTGAGCATGATTGACCACCATATGCTCCTGATCCTATGTTCAGCACCACAGACTACAACAGAACTACATCTTTCTCTTATAATGAACTTACTGCTGCTTTGCTTTCCTCCAGGTGTGCACCTGTGTTGTTATTACTTTCTGCAATTCTGAACTAGCCAGTGTCACATGGCAGCTATCCTCCTGCAGGAGATGGCCCTATATTCCTTCTGGGTTTTTTTCTCCTTCAGCATTTCATAATTAGTGTTTTACAGAATCTTCCAGGCAGTGTAAATCTAAATGTGCAGTCTGTCCCAGACAGCAGATGGTAGCTGAACCAAGCCTGCTGGTATATAGAAAGACCAGTCAGTAATTTGGCAATCAAAATAACAATATGCAACCACAAAAGTAACAAAGACATGGTTGCTTACATCATTTTGACCTCAGAAAGAGCACTGGTGCAGGCAGAAGTTGTTTAAACTCCTCCACAAAGGATCTACATCCAAAGTACAACTTTAACAAGACAACAGTTTAGCTCCATCTTTAGCAAGCAGAAGAGGAGATAAATGATTACAGTCCAGGAAAAGAAAAGCAGGCTGGGGGCAGTATGCAGAACGTTGCAAAAGGTTTTTATGGGAAGAGAAAATAAATATGGTGGTGTGAAATTAAGAAGGACAAAGGAAGACAAGGATGTCATAAGAGGGTTGATGGAGAGAGACTCAGTTCTTTTTCAAGTTACTCAAGTTGGGGAATAAAGATGACAGAAGGGTCCTGACAACAAATAGCAATGATCTCTGAAGTTTTCATTGCCATAAATAACAGCTACTTCCTTTAGCTTTTTAAGAGGAAGATATACTTGGAATGGAGAGGGGGAAAGGGGACACTATTTCCTTTAGAAGATTAACTTGGAGCTGCCAAAATCTCTCAGACAGGAGAGCTACGCTAGCAGTAATTCTTTTATGAAGATGCAGTTAAAATCAAATCAGAATGGATTCAGTGTTGAACAATTTTAATGAAGCAAGTGTCAAACATGTACATCAACTTCTTAAAAACAAAGGAACTCTGAAGTTTAATTACAAAAACATTGTACAGAAAACTTGGCATCTCAACAATTCCAAGCACATTAATCCAGCAAATGGATTCTGTTTTGATGTATTTCTATTAGCATTTAAGTGACTAAAGCATTTTATCCCTCTCTTCTTTTTGACTCCCATTTCATTCTTACTTTTTTTTTTTTGTTACCCAACACTGAAAAACAAACTGAAGTGACAGTCAGAAAACACTGAAAAGTCAAAATCCATGTTTTTAAGATTAATCAATATAAATAAGAAGCTTCTTAATGAGACAAACATCATCTGTCACATCACTGGTAAGCAAGAACTTCAGTCTTTTCCCAGATGCTTTAAGGATGGGCATAACCAGCCCCCTCTTTCCTTGTGGGAACACGCAAGAGATTTGTCAATTCCACCTTAAATTTCCTAGCCCATAACACCTGTATGCTACTCAACACAATGATGTATTAGCAGTATGCCACGAGCTGGTAGCTGCTCTGAATTTAAGCAGGGGCAGCCTGCAGTCACACACCTCATGTACAGTATGTGTATGTCACAGCCCAGAACTGTACCCTACTATCATATTACATAGCAATTTCTGGAGTCTTGATAAGATGCAACACCGGGTATTAAGTCACATGCCACAGGCTGAACTTTGGAATTTTTAAAGTCAACTTCGGACTACACAGTGCATTTTGGCCACTTAATAAAAGCCAAAGATCACCAATTCTAAAAAACCAGACGCACACAGGAGATGAAGGTATCGGTGGTTCTTCTGGAGACACTATTATGAACCTGTAAGATTTTTCTTTGCACAGTGTTTGTCATGGAATCCACAAAAAAAGTTCATGCCAATAGCAGTTGGTCTCATCCATGCTAAGGAAAATGGAGGTCAGTGCAGCAAACTGTGATTCCTTTTTGGGAAGTCTTGAAGATGAGACTGCAGACAAGAGAAAGGAGTTTCCTCCCTCAAGGAAGACTTGAATTTACATGGAAATCCTTGCTGCTTGGCTACAGCAGTAAGTGGAGACCTGACAAACAAGGTGTTCACCTGGAGACGGCTTCAGGCAAGCATGAAGTCCATGTGTACCATGTGGGAAAAGAAGAAACTGCTTTTTAATCTTCAAACAGTTGTGTTACAGACACATGAAAGTGATGCTGACTGCAGTGTGCTTCAGTCATGAAACCTGTTTCCAGTTCACAACAAGGAAATCTTAAAAGATTTCTTAGAGAGGAGCACGGAGATTGTCATATGGAAGAAAGAGCACTTCAACCACTACCATAAAGCCCAGAGATGTCCAGCAAGTGCTCAGCCAAAGTTGAGATTAACAATTTGACAAGAACCAAAGGGCAGCAAATGATTGATGTAAGCTGGTGCAGACAATAGGTGCCTTCATCTTGGACAGGAGCTGCAGTGCTGCTCAGCAAGATTACAGACCTTCAGCATGCAGAGTTATACATGATGTACGTAAAAGGCCATTGAGGTCACACTGGAACATAAGATGCTGAATGCTACAGGCTTCACAGGCTGTACCTGACTTGTACAAAAGGTGAAAGCACATACAGGCTGTAATGTAGAATTCTGTGGGCTGCTGTATGGACCCAGATACTAATAACCTTCGCTGCTCCAACAACTCATGCAAAAATACATGTGCTGCTTCCAGGCATACTGCTTCCCAGCACTGCAATTTCAGGAGGGCAGGAAAAAAAATGCAATTTCTCTGCTCATTTCTCTTTTTATAGATACAGCTCTCATCATGAGATCATTCTCTCAAAAACAAGGCAGTAACATTAAATGAGACTGAGCATCCCAGAGGAAGGGCAAGCTTTCTATCTCAATTACCACTGACCTGTGCAGTAGTAAAATGCTCCACCAAACATTCTCAAGAGCTAACAGGAGACCTTCAGAGAAGAGCCAGATGCTATGTGTGAGGTGCTTGAAGAGAGGGAGGAGAGAAATTTTCTCACAGGAGAATCAAGTCACAAAATATCAACCACAGCCAGTCTCCAGCAGGGAGCAAGCTCACATGGTACATGTTGCAGGTTAACACAAAAAACAGGATTCTGCATAAGAAAAGCTCATATAAACATGACAGGCAGGGTAGGACAAGACAGTGCACCAAGGAACACTGCCTGTTACACCAAAGAACACAAGCACTGTGATCCAGTACTGCAAAAAAAAAAAAAAAAGACTAAAAGAAGAAAACTCAAGTGGAAGAAGATAATCTCACAAGGTAAACAGAAAAACAAAGTAAAAGACACTACAAGACAGTAGGCAATATAACACATCAAGGTAATTACTACACCATGAAGGCTGACTTCATTTCAGGAACTGTGAAATTTCATCTCCATAGTCAGCCAGTCCACAGAATGTATGCACCCTCCTCTCAGCAAAAATTAATACGAAACTGAAGATTGCACAAAAGTTGCATGCTTTTACAAGTTTACACAGAAGACAGTTCCAAATGTTATTGGGTGGTGTCTGTGGCTTTTTAAGACCTTTTAATGCATTTATCTGTTTGTCTCACTGACAAACCACAGAGGCAGGGACCAGGACAAACCTGCAATTCTGCCTCCCACCCCTTTCCCTCATGGCTTCTTATTCCACACTGTCCAAAAAACATTTGTAAAGCATCCTTGGGTCACGAGACCTGCAGAAAACAGAAAAGGAAGTGTTACAGGACTACAAGCTGCCAGGATTAAAGAGGTACGTTGACATTATTTTTTTGATGGTTTACACCCTAATATTGTGAAAACACATTATTATGTAGCAGATCAAAAAAGCCCATAGAAACAGAACTGTAACTGAATTCCTGTTTCCATCCAAAGAACAGAGTGCTAAACAATGAAACATTTCCTCCACCCCTCACACCATTTGCACAAAGCAGTTCCCTTTCCCACACAGTAGAGAAAACCAAAACCATTCACCAGTACAGTCAAATAGTCATTACAGTACAATGTCCTAAGCAACAAAAAACCACCACAGTTCTGTGAAATAGAGTGGTTTTCAAGAGTATCATACTGAACAGATATTTCTACAAAATGGATTTGTAATGTATCTCAGCCTCAAACAGAGAATTTGGCTGAAAAAGATCACATTGAGGAGAATTAATATACTTCATATACATGTTAACAAAGGGACAGTAATGATGAGAGCTTGCTGATACAGCTCACTGGATGCCAGCTGAACATTTCCATCCAAAGCTTCCTTCTTTTCTATGAAGTGTTACTTTTTTCTGGGTTTGCAGCCAATGAAGCCCAGCCTTCTTCCTTCTACTATTTTGTCACAAAATATAATCCATGCCGAGTGTACATCAATGTAATTAATAATCCTATGAACTACCTGATCATGATATCCAGCTGAATCCAGTTTACCCAAGAGAAAAATATTTGCAGAAAAGATCCATCGTTTAGAAAATAAGAATCCCACTGACAGGAGAAGCAAAGTCTACATTTTAGTAGCTTTGAGATGACTTTTCTGGCAAGGTGCTTAAAGGACAAACTCATTTCAGGGCCTGGCATGCCCTGCTAATAAATGACTGATGAGAAACTGCTTTCCTTCTTACACAGTCTGTAAAATCTCTTCATCCCCAATCTTTTTTTGGAGCCTAAGAGTGATAATTGGAAACAGTATACGAAAATGAGGAGTCTGATGAGCTACCAAAAAATCCCAGACCTGGGCAGACAAGCTGTTCCCTTCATAAACAGCAGCAGTAAAGGCACTTCTTTATTCTGCTGGGAGCTCAGTCATCTCTTAGAACTGTAGTCCGTTCCATCTGGCTACCCTCTGGAAGGACAATGATCTTTTAGCTTAAGCCACACTATAATGGGGAACATGTAATTAACTGTTCTACACAGTATAACAAAAGGTCAGAATCTGAAAGGATGAAAAACTCTGTCCTCCTACTTGCAGATGGCACAACAGCAGCTTTATTTGCATTTCTAAACATTATTCAAGATGTGTAGGGTAGATGTCTACACAATAGAGGCCTAAAGAGTGCAGGTATGTATATAGTTAAAACAGAAAGTAGGCAAACTCCTAATGGCTCTCTAGTGCTGTGCATCACAAGGGAAGTGTGGGAATAAATCCTGTGGGAAATGCAAAGCAGCCTGGTAATGCAGAAAAACCAGTAATTCTTCCTTGATTTGTGTTTCAATTCAGTTCCTTGTTACAGTTTTCTAGTTGTTAAGCAGAAACAATAATTCAGAGTCATAAGCTCAGTAATAACCTATCCACAAATAACATGATCAATAAAATCTCGGCAAATACTACACATGGCCTGAACCACTCATCAGTGATTCATTTAGATGCAAACCTTCAGAACCAGAAAAGCTTGGCTATGGTTGCTACAAGTGGGTAGTTGTAGGACAGACTCATAGAACCATAGAATGTTAGGGGTTGCAAGGGTCCCCTAGAGATCATCTAGTCTACCCCCCCATGCCTAAGCAGGATATTTTCACTTTATAGCAGAGATGAGTTCATCTGTAACCTCAAGACAAATAAAATTTCTCTGACCACCAGTTTCTACATTTAATGCAGAATTTTCCAGGTTTGCTTCATTCAAGAAAGGAACTTTCTTCTAAATCAGCCACCCTGTCACTAAAATGTAAATACTGGTTCCTTTTTTACACTATTCTGTCAGCATTCTTATTCACCTAACATAAATACAATGAATTCTAGGACAAACAGCTACTTATATCTGTATATAAAGGATATTGGAGCTAAGGGGAATTTCAGAACCTTTTAATGCCGCTGGATGTTTTCAACCCCATTTGACGTCCATCAAGTCAACCTCACTCCTGTGGTTTCAAGGAAGAAACCGTTCTGATTGTACAATATGTTGGTCAGCAAGAGAATTAGTGTAAGAACAAGTGCCAGAAGTACAGAGTAGCTGCCAAACAACAGCACTTACCCAGACACTAGCGTTCAAGTCTGTTTACCACATCTCGGACTGTGGCTATGAGGTTCTCATTCTCCTCTGGGTTGGCCATGATAATACTGTGCAGTCTGTTCATGTAGGAATCAATGGTTTCCATTGTGGGTGTTTCCCCACTACCTATAGTTAACAGAGTAAAATGAGCCACACAATATTTAGGTGACCGCAGCAATTCTGAAGTTCAGCCGATGCCAAGTGCAATTTGTGCCAACATACAAACTGATGGAGGAGGCAATTCTGCCACAGGTCACCTCATGTGACAGTTTGTGTAAAAGAAGGTCTGCCTATCTCCATAAAGTGAGTGGTTCCCAGGGTTATCAGGACTAACAAGGCATGATTTTCTTTGATTTGGGCCCCACATTTGATTGCAGCTGGGCATTCACAGCATCTATGTAGAACCCCTGGCACCTGACAGTAAAGCAGCAGCATTTCTCTTCATCAAGGAATCTGGAAGTCCCATCTCTCCTATTCAGTAACATTTTCACAAAACAATTGAAGGAGAGCAAGGGATGGATGAGTGTCTGCCTTTATTAAAGAGTAGTAAGAAAAAGCCTGTCATGTTGAAATACAGCCCTAGCACCACAGCTTCCTCTCTGTGTGCATTTTAAGATCGGAATATATATTTAACGGAACAAAAATTCAAGAACAGCCAAGACCACAGAACTACAACAGCAATCCACAGGTTGTAAATTCCCAACATTGTACGACCATTAGAAGTTGCATTCAGCATCTGAGACAGTCTAACCTGGTAGTGGGACTCCAGCAAAGCTGGTTGTGAGTGCCTGACGTAAGGTCTCCAAATGCTGCTGCAGCACAGTGTTGCGGCTGCGCTCTTGGATCACATCCACCTCCAGTTTTTCCACCGCAGTACGCATGCTCTCCACGTGTTTCTGCAGAGCTGCATTCCTCTCCTCAAACTCCATGTTGGATTTACGCAGCTGCCGCAGCTCAGCCTCACGTGCTGCAAATATCAAGCCATTCCCATGGAGTGAAAAAAAAAAAAAAAAAATATAAAATGCACATCTAGGATTGGGAGGCAACAAAGCAGAATGTTCTAGAGTACTCAACTGATGATTAAAAATGGTGTAGTTTTGGTTTATAGATTAAAAAGCATCATATCCTGAAGAATCGATAGTGCTTATGCTACTTAAAAAGGCAATTTCTAGGCAAATTAGAAGATATTCACAGCCTCAGAATGAAAGTGAATAGGGGAACTGATTAGGAAGGAAGATTGCAAAAATTATTTTGAATGCATTCAGTATGATATAGCTTAGCAGCAGTGATAAGAGGCCTACAGACAAGCTACAAAACACAAAAGTATTTTCCTATGAATAATCAGGAAAGGTATTGATTCTGAAGTTTGTTCAGTCAAGAAAGTCTTCAGGAAATCTGCCAAAAAGTCCTAAACTCTTGGGACATGAAGCTACAAAAAACAAATAAACTCATGGCAAAGGTGTTGGTGGAATCTTCCACATATCCAGGGGAAAAAAAAATACTAACTAGCCTGGATCATCATAATGCTATATCCTTATTACTTCTTAATTCTATAGAATAGCTGATCCAGCTTGGAATGGCTGGAATAACAGCAAGTGGAGCTTAAACATCAGAAAGATTCTCAAAAAAGGATAGTTTTGGATGATAAAGCCAGGAAAAACTGCTGTTGCTGCCACCATGTTTAGAGTAGTAAGTCAGTATCAGAAACACTGACCAACTGTATCCCAAATCATTACTTGAGATGAGATGGGGGAGTGGGGGTGGTACAAGGACTCTTCAGCTGGACAGCACCTGTCAAAAATCTTGGAAAAGCAAAGGAGCCCTACAAAAGCTTAACTTACCTTTACTATGATTCAGGAACTCTTCTGTGAAGATTGGAATATCAAAAACAGATCTCTCCTTTGTATCTGCTTCCTTCTACAAAGTTAAAAAGAATACATGGCTAAATACTGTTAGTTCTCAGGAATTTATGAATTGGTTTTCATCACAAAAATAGAAAGAGAAGGGAGTCCCAGAACTGTTTTAATGGAAGATGGAAGATGCTACCAGCTTGCACCAAGAAAGGATTAGATCCCAGCTTTTAAAGATATAGGTTTAATAAAGGCCAAATACCATCATCAAGAAATATACTAAAATATACCCCTTTGTCCTAATGACTGCTTTGTTCAGTTCTAAAGCTATCTGAATTAATTTATATTTTCCACTGGAAAACATTCCACCATCCACCAACTGACACATTCTCAAACAGTCTCTACAGAAATATAAAGAAACAGGAGATAAAGTGAGCAGAACACGTGGCAAGTTTCAATTCTTTGCCTTTCACTACCAAAGCCAAAAAGAAAACAGCCAGGAAACAGCTAACAGAAAAATAAGCAACTCTTTTCCACCACAGTGTACAAATTCTACATGTCTGTTCCAAACTGGAAGGTATGTGCATTTTGGCTCTAAAAGAGATGGTAGCTGCACAGTGCCTAAAGCAAGCCACATCTTTCTTGAAACACTTAGATGGATGTTGTTACTATTGAAAAGCAAGTGTATGAAGAGAACTTGTAAGAGCTCATGGGGGAATGCTGCTTACAAAATATGTGTCTCTTGGAAGAATATGGGGGAATATGTATAGGCATATTTTGCTTTAAGAAAGCAGTCATTCACCCTGGCTATGGCAGGTATGCATTAAGAGCTGGACTGTCATCTCCTGCAGGCTGCAAAACCAAGTACTGCAGAATTTTTTCCCTTTAAGACAGCAGAGAAGTTTGTCATCTTAAGACAAAGCCTGTAGTCAAGGTTTCCTGTCAACCTTCAGATCTCTTAACTTCATTTTTAATATAATGAATTTGACTATGTGAAACTGAGGCTAATAAAATCTACAAGAGCACTTTGATGCCAATTTATGACTTGTGACAATATATAAAACACTTTTAAAGCAGGAAAAGCTGTAAGTTAGAAAAATTAAAAAAACAAAAAAACAAACAACTGAAAAAAAATAACCGGATCTAAGTTATTTTAAAAAAACCTACCATAATGTACTTCAGTCACCATTTCTGCATTTCAAGGCCCACAGGAAATAATAGTTGATTTAAAGCCCACATTGCTACTGACAAAGTCAATGCAAATTTAGTTTGATAAACTGCAGCAGCTATAATCAAACTCTTACTTAATATAGAAACAAGGCTAAGCATGAGAGAATCTCTGTGGAGAACAAAAGCTTTTCAAACCAGTCAAATACCTCAGTTGATAGTATACTGTGACCTGATCTGCCAAAATTCTAAACTCTCAAACATAACTTGTGATGATGAAGAACAATTAACAATGTTCTGTTCACTGATGATGATGGTTCATAGTTTTAGTGTATATTGCTTTATGTCATATTTTTGAAACTAGGAATTGGAGGATGAAAAGCATTCTATTTTGTTCTCACAGATGAGCTCATTGAGGAAGTGTCTCCATGTTTTGCATGGCTATAGCTCTGTATTAACAATTTCCTCTTACCTTCCAATGCCTCATGCTTTTGCTATTTTTTATTATAATTAGTATCTGAATTACTCATTGCAGTACTTTTTGGAGGTCATCCCCATGTAAAATATTTAAAATTAGTTCAACTCTGATTCATAGGATCTAAAATCATGACCCTAAAGTGGAGTAAGGAAATAAGGAAAACCTTTCTTGACCTTATTTTATTATGTTCTCTCAAGAAATAATTTAATCAGAATGTGCCTAATTAATCACAAGCACAGTAGTAGCAGTCAATGCAGCAAGACTTGAGTATACACTTCTAAAAACAATATAAACATCTTCTGCTTGTTCCTTGCCTATGCAGGATTACAATACTGGACTTGAAGAAAAGTATAGCAAAGATATATGAAAGCACATCAAGTGATAAGCACATGGAATTTTGTATTATGAAGGTGAAAAATGCTAAGCATTCAAAGGCACCAGACTTTCAGAAAAGAATGCCTGGCTAACATTTAGCTGCCTCATCTATGTAATAACTATCTGATGAAGCTCAAAAGCCCTATAGGGGACAGATGACTCCTTTTTAACTGCACTTATGATGTGAGATTTCAGCAAAGGTAGTTTGAGTTAGAAGGATGGGAGGTAAGCCTCTGAATTAGTAGTCTGCCACCTGTGTGATTTAGAACTTATGTAAAGCCAAATCATTCTGTGATTCTGTAAACATCACAGACTGTTTAGGATTTGAACCCTTCAGTAATCTGTTAAACTCTGTGACTATAAAATAAAAAAATTCTGAGGACCACATACTTCTGAAGATTAATCTTACTGTGAGTACTTCCTTTGAGAGTCAATAAAAAGACATATAAAAAAACCATTATACCAAAGCATTTTCCTGGAAGTGAAACTTACTTTCTTAAAAGTCAACAAGACCAGTAGCTGCCTCACAGCAGTGCAAATCCTTGTCACTACTGTAATGAACACATTAAAAAGCAACTTGATTGCTTTCCCAAGGCAAAAAAAAAACTCACAAGAAAGGCCTATTGCTCACAAGTGAATAGACTGTGTATAAACAAGATTTTTCATTGCTTTTTGTTTGCAATTCATTGGTAACCATGACCGAAGCTCTGTGTCCCTAGGTAATATAGATGGAGAAAGTTTCAGCACTCTAAGGGGAGCTACCATTGTAAGCCAAGATGCACAAAACTTGTGATATGTCTCATCAGCTAAAGCACAGTTATCTTATTTCCACACATTACCCTTTTCTAATATTTATATATGTAAAGAGGGTCAGGTACAGGATGGGGTTTAAGCCAGAGATTTCCCAATGATTTGGTTATTTTACCCTTTTTCTTCTTAAGGAAGCCACAAGCATTTATGTTACTGCATAAAATCAGTACCTCTAAACAACAACCTGAACATGCTACCATGGAATGTTTATCTAGGTCTCACACCATTTTTAAGACTTACCCTGATGTTTACTTACCAAATAAAATGTGAGCATAAGAGTACTCAATTGTTTCTAATTTTTGATCAAAAAATGCCAAGGAAGAGAAAGAATTCATACTCTAAACCCCTGATTAGGATCCTCAACTGGCAGAAATTGGTTTTTATTGACCTCACTAGAAACTTTAATCATCACTGTCTATCCACTGATGTGAGAATAGAATGAAGAGGCTTACCTCATGATCATGGGCTGGCTGTCTTGCTCCATCTGAAAAAAAAAACCAAGAAATTCCCCAAAATAAGATTTGAGAAAACAAGAAAACAAGAACCGAAGAATTTAAGCAGTCAGACAATCATAATTACACAACAAGTACAGACAAAAAACTTGTGCAGCTTTCTTAGTAAGCCACACAGAAACTGTGTCTAACTTTGATGCTTTCAATGCATGTTCTCCAATGCAATCTAAAAAAACATGAAACTGATCACTTTACACACAGCTGATGCAAACCTCAAAGAAAGAACACGCTCACTTTTTAACAAGCCTTTAAATGAGTGTCAGGCTACACGACTAGCTTGAAATCTGCTCTTGTTCTACCTAGGCATGTATTTTTGTCCCATCCAGTACCTTGTCTGTGTGATTTCCCCTTTTGTCTGTCCTGTGCTTTCCTGCTAAAGACTTTGTAGGCTTCAGTCTTCTGATACTGCTCCAGCTCCCGCATGTAACGCTCTTTATCTCGATCTGCCTCATCAAGGTAACGCTGAAACAAAAAAGTCCAAGAGTTTCAGAGTTTCCTCCCCTTCAGGAGGAAGGGAAGAAAAACAACTTGCCAGATAAAAGTCCATTTCACCTATGCAAACATGAAAGGAGTGAAGTAACAATGAGAATGCATGTGAGATGCATAGAGTTAAGAATTCTGGATAAAATTACTGTATTCTCCTGTCCATTTTTCTCTTTTTTTGTGTGTGTGGTTTTTTTTTTGTTGATTGGTTGTTTTTTTAAAATAAATTCAAATCACTATTCTGTTAACTCTTTTTAATTAGATCTAGGTGTAACCTACTATTAAGCTACTCAGCAAAACTGGGTTATAACCTACACATTAGACCAACTACTTAAGAATTGCCTTTCTGTGGCAGGGATCCAATGCTGCCCAACAGCAACACCTGAGCAGATCATGCTTTATGGGTCAGATCTGCAGCACTGGGATTCAAATGTACTGTTGTTTTCCTGCCCCACCAGCAAAATGCAACCACACACCTTGTCCATCTGAGAAGTGAACAACACATCATGGCTAATGGAAATGACTAACAAAGAAAAAAGTGCCTGGAAGGTTTTATCAATTTAAGCTATCTGCACTGAGGTTAAAGTAGTAATTTTTTTTTCTACCCTGAAGATATTTCATACATGTACATAACAGAAACATAACAGAATTCTTTTGGGGATCTGAAAAACATTTAAGGAGTGCCCACAACACTTATTATTGGTGTCCTTTCAAAAAAAAGGTGCCTTCCCAATTTTGTCCCCCAATGAGTTTAAAATTCAGTATAAGTCAGTATTAGATCAGTGAACCTCCTAGGAGCCTTTGACTTTTATTATGTCATCACAACAACACACACAATGGTTGTACAATTCCATGCATCTGCAACATTGGTTTGACCCTGCTGAGAGCACCAGCATTCTGGACTGGGGTTTTTGAAAGCTTCAGTGTCCTGATTAAATTCCTAAGATAGCATCAAATGGCCCTGTGATTAAACTACTGCTTTGCTGTAATCTCCAACTAGCAGTCAGGTGGATGGCAAGACACCCACCAGCAATAACAGGGTCCACTCCAGGAGGACTTAAAAAAAACAGACCCAACATTGTCTTGGTCTTCACTCACACATCAGACAATGAAAAAGGTCCCAGTAGTCCCAATTAGAAGACACCACATTCTGACTGAAAGGTAGAAAACCCCTTCTCCTGAGGTAATGTGTTGAAGCTAGAATACATAACTCTCACTGCCCTGTCCATTGTAAAGACAGCAACTTTCTAGGGCTAGCAATACTTTAAAATACTGTCTAAAAGTTTATTCCTGTTAATTATCTCTGTCAGTACTCTGTCTTTTCAAGTTTGCTTGTCTTACTTTAAAGCACCTGATATCTACATATATTGATGAATTTGTAAACTACACAGAACTGCAAAATTCTTCAAGCTGCTCTGAAATCCCACCAGCTTCTCAGCCACAGTGAGTAAATGCCTGCCCCACATTTCCAGTGTCTTTGGCCCTGGGAAGTGGTAGGTCTCAGCTGTATCTGAGTTACAAACAACAGAATTACATCCAGATGAATCACATGAACTGTGGGATGTCTCAGTCTAGTGCTCCCCCCTGTTCTGAATATATTCTTGCACTATCTAGAGCTACAGATAGTTCTTCTCAAGTCTCACCTGGGTGAGATGCCACAGCCCTACCAGAGCTCAGTATTTGAACCCCAGAGAACACGTACCCCTTGAAACAAAATACATTCCTAAACACAACTTTAATCAAAAGCTCACGTTAACTTCCTCAATAAACAACAATTTTCCCCTTCAACAGTCATTGTAATCCAACAAGGAAAAGGGAGTTTAATGGTACCCGTTTCTCCTCAGGTGGCAGTTTACTCCATTCATTGCCCAGCATCCTGGTGATCTCTGGGAAAGGGACTTCAGGCCTCTTGGCTCGCAGCTGCTCCCTACGCTCATTCATGAACCGCACATACCCTGTGAGGGGGGACTTGGGGGCATTGGTGTCCCTAAGGGGTTTCTTCCTCTTTCTCCCTTTGGCCCAGCCTCCTCGTTTGGTTCTCTGCTGCTGCAAAATGAAAATGGAAGAAAATTCTGATTAAAAGGAAAAGAACTACCACCTCTGGAAGGAATACTCATGTCTCACACACTTTCATCAGGACTGTGTTTCTGCAGTACATCCTTTCCATTGATGTAGATTTCAAATCTTAACTTCAGAGCAATCCTAACTTTCCTCTGAGTAAAGTCAAAGAAGTCTCATTGTGAAAAGTTATTTGCTGTATGTCCTGGTCCACAGGGACAACAAATGTAACAGTTGCATCTACTTCTGACTGGAAGTGAGGACTGATAACCCATTAAATTACCCTCCTAGCAAATGCAATCTGCAAAACTATTTTTTGTTGTTAGTTGGTTATTGTCTGTTTAGTTTGTCTTAAATTATTTTCAGTCTCACAATTTCCCCATCACTTACTTTCAGTATCACATGAAGAGAGATTTCGTCCACTAGTTAACAATTGCTAACTAATCATTTTGGCCTTTCCAAATCTTTCACCTTGTACATTATGTGCCCAAAATGTGGGTGGGAGGGCAGTACACAGGCTTTCCTATTCTAATCTATTCTATAGGCTCATTGCCACTTATTGCCTCCAACAGAAAGATGGACAGACTCCAAGGGAGGGCACAGTATAAGATTTGCCTGTGACACACTAAGAGCTCACAGGTATGACAATTACCACTCATCCTCTTGGCTTCATTCTATTACTATAGCAATCTCTGGACTGCACTATTTTCTTATGCTATGTACATACAAGTGTGCCAGTATTTCTAATCTCTCCCCAAAGTAACATGTTCCTGCCATCAAGTGAGTTTCCATTTCCTTTCTGGAATTTTACTACTTCCTTAAACAAGGATCTCACAGCTGAAGACAAACTACAAAGGGAAATATCAAATACATCTCTCAAAAAAAAACCCCAAACCACTTTCTTGTCAAACTTAAGTTCCTTCATGATTTAGTCACTAAAAAACCAGTACAGGATGGTACACCAAACATATATAGACTAAAAGCTTTCAAAGATACCAGTTAATCCCAAACAAGTACCATAGTTTCACTTTCCTGACTCACAGGATATAAGTTGTAGCAGTTAAACATTCAGTCTTATAAAGAGACTGAGTGCAGTACCAGTCTGTGGATCCTGCTGGCTAAGCTAAAGAATCATGTGCTGTTCTCTGCTTTCCTTGGCCACCCATATGCAGTTGTGCAACACAGGAGAAAATCAAAGAGACTCAAAAGATGAAAATGGAAAATGGACAAAAATTTGTGATCCTAGGTAAAAAAAAAACTGACTAGGCAGGACAAACTATAATGATAAAACTCTATGGTTTTTCTTCATTGAGAAGATTATGCACCAGTATTTCATCTCACCTCCTCCTCAGGCTTCTGCTCAGTGTTTTCAGCAGTATTAGAGGACTCATTTTGCAGCTGCTGAGCCTGTGACAAATCCTCCACCAAATCCGGGTTGTTCACAGGCTGAGAAGTTCCACCACTGAATGAATTGTCAGAATGAGCTAATCTGAAAAGGCACATAAAAGCAAAAAAAAAAAAAAAAAAAAAAAAAATTAATAATCATATTGCTAAATCACTTCCTCCCTAAGTTTCTAAAACATGCAACAATATTCAGTTCTCACACTGTCAAGAAAATAGGATTGTAAAGAGTCATTTTTCAAGAAGAGGCTGTTCCACCCAAGAAATTGCTATACTTACTGTAGTTTAAATGGACTTTCTAAGACAGATATTTAAGGTGGGTTTTTTGTTTCATTTTTAGTGAACCCTTTGATTATACAAACAAATGTCAAAGAAGTAAATGTTGCTATCAGATATAAATCATGAATCTGCATTTACAAATACAGTAAGGAAATTTGAGATGAATGAATTCATCTTCAACCAATGTACACTTTTTTGGATTCATTTCATGTATTCCTCCACAAATACACTTAAAGGTTTGTGGTTGTGTATGATTTTG
This sequence comes from Phaethornis superciliosus, assembly GCA_023637945.1. NCBI lineage: Eukaryota > Metazoa > Chordata > Aves > Apodiformes > Trochilidae > Phaethornis > Phaethornis superciliosus. The sequence continues at coordinate 18,612,178 of JAJQWJ010000012.1, forward strand.
GATTGAATTTAACTCAACATAATACATGAGGGCATTTAAAGCACAAACATGGTTAGCTCCCCATAGGTTCCTGAATGGCCACTATTTAATTTTGCTGCAAAAGCTATATCAATCAACCTTACTCCAAGAAAGGGAAAGCTGTCTGGAGGCAAAAAACACCAAAGGCAAGCATGCAGAAATACTTCTGAAGGCAGGCAAGCAGAAATGAGCACATATTTTGGGGCAACTACCCCACTGTCATTCTCATCACTGAGCTCAGTGGGGAAATTAACACCAGGTTTTGGGACTCATCTCGAGTTCTAATCCCTTCTTGAGCCAGACTAAAGATTACTTAGCCTGTAACCCAGTTACCTTCATAAAAATGACTGTAATAGCAGCATGTGCTTTAAGTATACCTTGTTCATTTACTCAGATCTACAGCTGATTACCAGTTTGCCAAATTTTAAACATTCAAAATTATTGTTTCTGTTAATGTAGAATACAGCTATAGAAAACTGAGATACAGGAAGCCAGAATTGTTAAATCTCTGCTGAAAAATTTGTCTTCAAACAAAGAGCACAGCATATTTTCATCACTATAATCTGCAATTGCAGCATAATCACTCATAAAGACACAAGGGATGGAGAGGTACGTGCCTGACTTTCAAATGTCAGATCAGGATCATATTACCAACAGTTCTAGAGTGAGAAAGAGAACAAAGTGTACACGCTCCTGTAGGTTAATCACACTTGACATGTGTCAAAAAGAAAAGAACAATACAGTTTCTTAGAATCACTATTAGGATCTGAAGAAAATTTCAGCTTTTCTACTCATTACTCCCTTAGCAGGGAAGATATACGTATATAGGGAAAAGTTCAAAGGGATGTACCTATTTGCAGTGAAAAATGATAAAAGCTCATTGAACACACTAATACCTCTAAACACAAACCTAATTTGAACAAGCATCTTCTTTGGAACTGGCAAGTTTGAAGTTCCTTGTATGGAAACACAAATTCAGACCTGTTGGAAGGAAGTGTGTCCACATGCATTTTTACAGAGCATCACCTGCCTACAATGTCTGAATTTTATTGCTTGGTGCTTTACAACGCAGAATAGAAACTTCAAGTATCAACACAGAGTAAGAATCTCATGTATTCCCAACATGGAACTTCTTTTGCTACTGTGATTTTACGAGGCCATTGTTTCAGTCTGTAAAAGCAGAGTAAGTCCAACAAGAATGAAACACATCAGTTTCTCATTGATTTTCAGAGATCAGTGATGAACAATACATGTTTAATAATTTATTCAGCAGGAATGCTACAGCAAATTGATACACCCTCCCTCTGTGCCCTCATCATGTTGTCTGTACCTCTCTTAAAGACTAAAACAAACTTTTGACAATAAGAGATGATAAATAAAAGTGTGTCATCATTTCTATTAGTTCTGAAGAGTTCTGGTTTGCCCCAGTCATGTGATGTTCTAATAAAGCCAAAGGAAGCTTTGATGGATTCATTTTTGGTTTTGTTTTGTTTTTTAAAATTAAAAAATTACTTAGAATGCCCTCTTCTCACTGAAACATTTTCCCTGGCAAGTCTAGAGATAGTATCTATCAGCTGAAGGTTAAAAAGAACTAGTCTGCTTACCCAGTGACAGTAATTTCACTACCTTCCTTAGGTCCATCTTCATCTGCAAAAAGGGGAGGAAGGGTGGAGCCAGCCACCAGGTTCTCCATATTGCTGCTTAAGAAAAAAAAAAAGGTAAGTTTAAGTTGGTTATCTCATTGTTTCCTTTCAGCAGCACTTCAGTTTTCAACACCACATCACACCACAGATCTTTTACCCCATAAGCCAATTAGCCAGTCAGCTGGCTGGCCTCAGGCAGCTGTGTTTAAAGTCAGAGAAGAAAGATGAGAAGTGATGCTTCAATTCACACTTTCCCTTATAACTGAGCCCTGTGCTAATGCCACAAGCACTGCTGGAAAGCATACTTTAGCATTTGATTTTATTCCTTCAGGGAAATTTTCATTCATCATATTTGGCATGGAGATGCCAATTTTCCAATCTACACCTCCCTGTTCAATTTAAGTTGTGCACCTGTACCACAGAGGTTCCTGTACTGATCCCAAAAGAAAGCAGAAACTCTGAAATTAAGATTGTATTCAGCAGTTCTTTGTACACATTACACAATGTATCCACATGCAGGTAGCTGAATAGTAGAAAGAATTACTGCTCTACCACTATAAACCATGAGCTGAGTATAGTTTTGTAGCCTAAGCCTCAAGAGAGATGAGGCAAAGCTGGAAACTGTGCAGCAAAGGGCTGCCAAGATGGTCAGGGGCAAACAGCAACTGATCTGATAAGGGATCTTCAGGAAACTGGGCTTGCTCAATCTGGCAGAGGAGGCTAAGGGCAAATCTTACAGGTGCCTAAAGGTAGAACCCAACTCGCAGAACTTGCATTGCCTTTGCACAAATAATCAAAGTCAAAAATAACAGAAGTCAAATAATACAATGCTTTTAGGAAAAGTGGCCAGATGCTATGATGGCATATATAAGATTTTAATTCTTAAAAAAAGGAAGCACAAAGAACACTTCCTCACACACAGAAAAGAATCTACATTGAGGTGGGGGCTTTATATTTATTTTACAAGAAAATCTGAAAATTCAACCAATTTCAAAAATTAGTTTTTCACCGATGCCCAGTATACTGTTAAAGTATTAAATGTAGAACATGAATTGCTTCATGCAGCTTTAATGAGAGTAATATAGATTTGCTTTATGTTACACAATCTTTTAGTACTGTTAGTCAAAAGTCCTAAATTAGTATTTTCAAAAAAGAAAATTCAAGCAATGAGACTAAAGCCATGCAAATATATTCTTACATATAAAAAACTTTATGCAAGCCTGGAAAAACACAGCAACTTTTTTTGCCCAGGTACCTCCAGAAGCCTACTTGGGGTCAAGCACTTCTCAGCTTAACCTTGTCAATCTGCTGGCAGTAAGCACTCTCATCCATGCCTTAAGAGACAACTTGTTCTCTGCATCTCAACCTACCATTAACCAAATACTTGTGTTCCTCAAGCCCCCTGCCACCACCCCTGGAATGTCTCCTCACATCTGGCCCTGGCCAGCAGCAGAGTCTAAGCTTGCTGTCAGACTGTGGGGAGGCAGACAGGGGGTATGTCAGGGAGGTTTTTACATTGGGTGTTAGGATTGTCAGGCCTCGGTACAGGCTGCCCAGGGCAGTTATGGAATCACCAACACTGAGGGATTGAAAAGCCATGGAAATGTGGTGCTGAGAAAAATGGTTCAGTGGGGATTTGGCAGTGCTGGGTTCATGGTTGGATTCTATTATCTCACAGGTCTTTTCCAACCAAAACGATTCTGTGATGGTTAACATAGAGCACAAACACAGGAATTTGGGAGAACACAAAAGTAATTCTTTTTTTTAATTTTATTTTATTTTTATTTAACCCATCTGCTTTAGCTACTAACTCTTGCAGTTGATACTGATCCATGTCCTAAAGAAAACGCAACATGAGTGATTTTACAATGGCTTCTAATCTGTTCCAGAAAGCAAGAAAACAAAAGCTCACTAAGAACAGATGGGAACATACACAAGCCTCCAAGTCCCATGTCTCACAGATAACTGTTCCATGCCTTTCCCCCAAAGCTACTACCCTCTAGATTCAACCCCAATGAAGAACTACATATTCATTTCAGGGACATAACAAAATGGGCAAAACAAAAGCGTAACAAACAGAAGAGTAAGGAAAGGAAGGGAAACTGATGCTTCTCAAACTTGAGCCATTACAGAATTCAAAAGACTTGAAAAGGACAATTGGCAAGTCCCATCTAGATTTGCTCTGAATATTTGTGCAGCTTTGTCTATTTAAATTCCAGCTAAAGCTCTTGATGACACATTTCACTGCATTTAAGTCGCAAAAACCCATGAGTATTTCTTTAGTGGCTAACATATCTTAACTTCATTTTTCAACTACATCTTCACAAACCCAAAAATAAAACTGCATTCGATGTCAAACCTTTACAAGCACTATGATTCAGTGCCAGACAGCACCACCTCCAAACAAAACCAATTCATACCAGAGCAGCTCTGAGCTCACTGTACTGATACCCTCCCAGTTGTATTCACTATAGGAAGCAGAGAGGCTCAGCAGGAATGAAGATTGATTTCTTTATTAACAGCAGCATTTGATACAGAGCTTGAAGAACCATGATTTATTCTGGGATAGATCAGTTCTGGGAGATTCAGTATATACTTCTTTTTCCTTTGCACCTTTTGTAGGGCGGAGCAAAAGCCCCAGCCCAATCAACACTGTAATACTCAACCCTACCACCACTTAGAGTTTCCATAGAGATTCTGCTTCCATTTTAAGCAGAATACTTCTTAACCAAAGACACTGTTGTTCAGCATGCCAGCAGCAGATATGGCTCCCATTCTGCTGTGGATAAACCAATACAATCAGCTACCAATTTTTTGGAGTTAACAACTGCTATGTTTTCAGGTTAAATTTTTTTAGCTGGACACTTCCCTTGAATGCAATCAATATTTAAATACATATTTAAATACAATATTAAATACATATATACATATTTAAAACTAGAGTTTTAATACAGCTGTCTCATGGCTCATCCCAGATGAAGAAAAAATCTTTTCAAGGGCCAAAGCAATTACTGTAAAACTGCCAAAATGCTTCCACAAAATGCAACCTGCTTTACTTGTGATTCACAACGTATGTGAAATGAGTCTGGACTCTACCATGTCTGCACAGATCTGGTCATGCAGAAAGTCACTTATTACAGAATGAAGCTTCAATCTAACTCATCCCCAGGCCACATGGAGTCTTGAGATGACCCTGAACACTGGAAAAGGGTGAAAAGACTCTTTAGCAATATTGTAATTTCAATTACTACATCCTTCCAGACAACCCTGACTAAAAAAAACAAAACAAGCAAAACAAACAAAGCAAGACTTACTAAGCTATCTAGGCATCCAATTAAAAAGTAAGGTTAGAAATACATATTTATTACAGTTAGATCCATTTAAATATGAAGTCAGCATCAGAAATACAACTTACATCCTGATTATAGAACACTGAAGGTGGTCCAATTACCTGATTGCCAGCACTAGTTTTAGAAACATAACTGCTGAGCGCAGGATTTTTCTCCTGTAATTCCTATTCCTGATGCCCGACTCCCTTCTTTGCCAGAACAAATAGCTCCAAACCTTGACATTCAGAGAAAACAGATTTTAAAAAATAATCTTCTGCTAAATCACAGGATCACAGTATTCCCTATCTAAGCATCAGATTCCAAGCACTTCATAATGTAAATTTAAACTCAGATGATCTACTTAGAGAAGAACACATAATATCACTTCCTCTGCCTGAACACATGTAGCCAGACATCTGAAGTAAGTACATCTCCAATTAAAACCACTGTGCCTTTTGAACTGTCAGAGGAACTTCACATTCTCCCTGGATAGCAGTGTTTCCTTCCATCAAACTGGAGCAGAAGAGTATTACCCAAAACCCTTGACTGCAGAAATCAGATTTGAGTTTTTCCCTACAGGTCATTACACAAAGGTATTTGTGACTTGAAGAAAACTGCAGACCAAATCTAATAGGAAGACTTTTTCTGATTTTTCTGTCAGACTGGAAAATATATACCAGAGCACAGCCAACTGCTTTTATTTTTCACTTCCTGCCAGTAAAAACAGACAAACAGTGGAGACCAAAATAAAGACTTTCAGGAAAAAATTCCACAGTTCTGTTGCATTTCCAAGCAGCTTAAGAAAAAAATTGCAGCTTAAGAAAAGAGAAGGAAAACATAAAGCTTAGTTTTATGCCTGGTTTATTTGGATCTTTGTGGTAAATGTTAAAGCTATTAATACTCAAGTCTTCCTAACACCTGCAAACATCTGCAAAAGTGTTTTTTAAAAATACACAAGTGTTGAATTCTAATACTGTTCCTATGTATATAAATGCATTAGGAAAGGGCATATTCAGGACATCTCACGTAAAAATAATCCTGTTTTCTGCAATTTAAGTGCTTATTCACACAGTATAGGTACCTACTCAACTTTGCAGACAAAAGCAGGAATAGCTCCACTTTGAATTCCCTCTACCTTCAACTATATAAAACAAAGTTTGTACCACTGACAAACAAGCTTTTTAGCTCAGCCAAGGAAAACCAAAGCCCCAGGATGAGATGATTCATCTCATAGCTCTGCTATCCACCCTCAGGCAGCTAAAATCAGTAACTGTGATACAGGGAGAGAGAGAGGGAAGGTTGCAGGTTATGGATCAGGATAGTTCAGTATATTCTGAATTAACTTTGATAATGGGAGTATCAGTCACCATTTAAAATAATACCACTATCTCTGTAAAATTAATCTCATTTTCTTGTTACAAAACTCAAATGAGAAAATACAAGCCATTCGGATCACAAAATGTAAGCATGAATATAAACCTTGACAATTTTTAAAATATTCAATCACTCTACCAAAGTACAGTATTTGAGTACCAGGGATGGCACTGGCTTTTGTAATTTGTCCATAAAAACCTCCTCTGATTTTCCAGCTACTACAAGCAATTTAGTCTATCTCTTCACTTGCCCTGTCATTTGAACATTTCTGTAGGATCTGAGGGCCTTGTATTTTACAGGACAGAGTTTTATAATAGCTACTTTTACATTAACAAGGCAAAAGGTATACGACATAAATTGCCCCCCCCAGCCACAAGCTATTTAATGGACCCAAACCATGCCTGAAGCACACACTTCTCAAAACCCACAGTGATTTTAAGTTAACCAAAACCTTACCAGATCCTGCTAGCTTCCCCATCTGTAAGTAAACAGTTACTTTCCTTCAGAACTGAAGTTCAGTTCCTCCAATCATTTATGTCAGTAAGACTCAATCCTTTCATTCTTTGTAGAATGCAAACTTGAAAGTGTCACGAGCTGTTTATTAAAAAAATGTAAAAGAACAGATTGAAGTCTTTCATGGTGCTTGCCCAGAAAACATTTACCAGAATCACACCATTAAAACAAGAAACAGAATTAATTAATGCTTTAGGACTACTTTGATTTAAAATACCCAAGAAGCATTCTGAACTTACAAGATAACTCTGTGTGTCGGGGAATCCTGACAGTAGCTGGCCAGTGAAATGAAAAGTTACATATTTAAAAATAACTGAAGTGTGGATGCATCTGCTAAGATTGAAAAGTTGTTTTAAAGCTACTTTTACTCTCTCTCAAAGCCTTACTCATCAAAAAAGTTGCTTAAATTCCACGAGATGAAACTGGCTGCTGCTACAGAGGAATACAGACTGAAATTTCTCAAGTACATAGCCACAAGTCTTTAATAATAATTTTACAGAATATGGGATTGAATACTTTGGATGTGAGAATGTACTCAAGGTGAGATTGAGTAAATACTTAGAAGAATGACTTGCCTTAGGCATCATGACCCAACACAAAAGCCATTTCTATTTTCAAAAATGGAGAAGGAAAAAAAAAAAAGGTCACTTATGGAACACCAGGCCAGTCAGCTTCACCTCTCTGCCTGGCAAGATCATGAAGCAGATCCTCCTGAAGGCTCAGCTAAGGTATACAGATAACAGAGGGATGATTGGTGGCAGTCAGCATGGATTCAAAAAGGGCACGTCCTGCTTGATTAATTTTGTGGCCTTTTACAATGGGTCACTGCTTTGGTAGACAAAAGCAGAGCAACAGACATCATCTCCCTTGGACCTGTACAAAGCATTTGACACTGTCCTCCATGACATTCTGGTCTCTAAACTGGAACAGTATGGATTTGATGGATGGAGGACTCGTTGGATAAGGAACTGGCTGGATGGTGGCACCCAGAGTTGTGATCAATGGCTCAGTGTCCAAATGGAGACACGTGAGGAGGGGTGTTCCTCAAGGGTCAGTACTGGGACCAGTGCTGTTTGACATCTTTGTTGGCAACATGGGCAGTGGAATGGAGTGCATCCTCAGCAGGTTTGCTTATGACACCAAACTGTGTGGTGAAGTCCACACACTGGAGGGAAGGGATGCCATCCAGAGGGACCCTGACAACCCTGAGAAGTGGACTCATGCAAATTGCATCAAGTTCAACAAGGCCAAGTGCAAGGCTCTGCACCTGGGTCGAGGCAATCCCATGCACAGTTTGGGAGGAGACAGGACTGAGGGCAGCCCTGAGGAGAAGGACTGGGGGTGATGGTGAACCAGAAGCTTAACACAAGCCATCAGCGTGCTCTTGCAGCCCAGGAAGCCAACCATGTCCTGGGCTGCATCAAAAGCAGCATAGACAGCCAGTCGAGGGAGGTGATTCTCTTCCTGTGCTCTTCTGGAGCACAACACCTGAAGCACTATGTCTGAAAATCCCAACATAAGGACACAGAACCCCTTGAATGTGTCCAGAGGAGAGCCACTAAAATGCTCAGAGGGCTGGAGCAACCCCCTGAGAAGCCAGGCTGAGGAAGCTGGGGTTTTAAAACCTGGCTTAAGCCAGAGAAGAGGCTCTGAGGTGACCTTATAGCAGCTTTCCAGTATCTGAAGAGGGCCTACATGAAAACTGGGGTAGGGCTTTTTACACGGGCATATACCAAGAGGACAAGGGGCAATGGTTTCAAACTTGAAGAGGGGAGACTTAGATTAGGTATTAGGACAAAATTCTTTACTGTGAGGGTGGCGAGACACTGACATAGGTTGCCCAGGGAAGTTGTGAAATGCCCCTCCCTTTCCTGGAAGTGTTCAAGCCTAGATGGGGTTGGAGCAATATGATCTAGTGGGAGATGTTCCTGCTCATGGCAGGAGAGTTGGACCTAGATGATCTTCAAGGTCCCTTCCAACCCAAACCATTCTATGATTCCAGAAGAAACAGAAATAGAAATGACAGCATCATCCTGCCAAAGCATCCTCTCTCCTGGAGCAGAAGATAGATCCCATCTCAGAAAAGTGGGACCAAGACCTGCAACAATCTGCTCTTCCAGCTTCCCTTCCTCCACAGCTGCTGCTCAGATGGAAACATGGAACGGCAGATGGGAAATGTCCTCAAGCTCTGCAAAATAGAGTTGATCTGCAAACACAATAGAAGTAGTCTTAAAAGAGAACTTAAATCTTTTTCAAACAGGCTGAAGGCTGAACAGACATGAGGATGGAGGTCACTAAGTCTCAAGCAGTTATGTTTTAAAAGAACCCTAATTCATGTTTAGTTACCAATGTTCTGAAAGATATTTGGCATTCAGGTCTGTATATTTACCTTATTTAGCAAACAGCAAAGATTTCTACTGCCTTTCCATGTACTTTTAATTATTTCATTTCTATATATATTTGTTAGGTAAATATGGTTCCTCTGAGCTAAAGCATAAATATTATCTCAACACCCCTATATATGGGTAAAGAAGCAAAGCTGGTTTAAAGAAGGTCTTACAGGAAATCGCAAAGAGCTAAGAATACAACTGAACTTTGGTAAGTCTTTAAAATGCTACTAGTCATAATCCTTTTATTTTGGATATCTCAACTGAGTGTTAGTCACTACTTGGTTTCAGTTATCTAGAAGCATTTGTGAGAATCTGACTTGAACACACATTAAGCAAACATTATGCAAAAAGAAATAAGAACCTAAGTCTGTGTGATCCTTGACAAAAAGGTCGGTGACATTTTGGTTTTACACAGCATTAAACAGTAGGAAAATGGGAAAGAAAAACATATTTTCAGAAGGGCTACAACGTAAGATTTCACCTCAGTATATCCTCATAATGTCAAGTTCTTGTCCTGATAGGAAGAGACAAGGCAAATCTGTGGAAAACAAGTTCAGGCAGCACTGTCTTCTGATTTGTGGAGCCTACGTATTTTACAAACACTCCATGGCAAGTTCACTAAGTCAAATCCTGTAGGTTCAGTTCATAACCAAAGTGAGCTTTGTTTTTCATAATAAAATATCCACTCCAGAAGGAACCCTTAAGTAAACCTCTAAGTAATCCTTGCCTGGCTGCCATTTCAACATTTTAAAAACAATGGAGTTGTCATTTCAGAGAGGACTCACGTGGCAGTTCACTGCACAGAACCCAGCTTTCTGTGATTTCAAGTAGGTTTAATTAAATAGCATTTCAAGTCAGGTTTTTTTCTTTTCTTCAAATGAGAAGCTTAGCTCAGGGCTCTGCTTGCCACTCCACTAATTAGTCACTTGTTCAATATATTCTGTCCTTCAAGTGGAGGACACAGCACAATGAACTGCATACTCTTCCACAAGGATTATAGGGACAGACAGCTGAGGGACCAAGAAGATACTAGAACATCAAGTCTTTCTTTGTGCTTAAGCAAAAAGCTAAGTTCTCATTTCTGGCCTGACAGAGGATATACTATTATCTGTATGACAACAGGAGTTTAAATCTGAAAAGAAATGGAATTTGCACTACATTAAAAATTGAAAAGACAGGCTGTAGCCAAAGTTACATTAAGGTTCTCAAACTTTACACTCATGGCAGTACTAGCATGCAAGCATCTTCCCAATGATCTGCATGCCCTACCTGAATAACCAAGTATTTCCTCATCATTACAAGTACAGCAGTTCAAACTTAAGGGTGACTGCTGCCACCAGTGAGGCTGGGAGCTATTATGTTTGAAGTTAGGTCTATCTGGATGAGAGAAGGGTCACAAAAATCAGAGGCAGAGACAAGTGAAAAAAATTGCCACAGAGCTTGCTGGAAAAAAGGGCCCAGGGAATATTAAAGTCTCTTGATTCCTTCAAGAATCAGCTGTTTGACCATAATATAGCATGAAAGAGGTCACTTAATTCTAAAAGGAATGTTAGAGACACATTAGCTTCAGCTAGTGATTGTAAAGAGAACATCATAGAGAGACAAATTCATCTTTACTCTAAGAACTGACACCTGATGCCTTACTTTTTCATTAGGGCTTTAAAAATGAGCTCTTACCAACCTCTCAGCATCCTCTCATGTATACAATTTCTTTCAACTCCCTCACCTTTTTCCCACGTGGCACCATCTCCTTATGGGTTACAACAAGCCTCCTTTACTCTCTGGATCTCTTAAAGACATTTACAAATCATAGTTTGTCACTGCAGTATTTAGCACAATACACTTGCAACACCTCCTACACATTAAACATGTAAAAAGCAGCTGATCTGTCAACTACTTCACTAATTTGTCATTTCTTCCCCATTTATTCATAAATCAATTGCCATTCTAATTCCTTCATTTATCTTTTAAGCACTTATTTAGCAGTAGAAAGTCTCAGCAAATGTCAGAAAACTTGTTTCCCCAGTGTGCAAAACCTCCAATTACTCAGATGTCTGCATTTTCAGTTACACAAATACACCTGCAGCAGTGAGAGGCTACCAAGAATTTCAGAACCAGAGACAAAAATGGAGCTATGAAAGAAGCATTTCCTGTTGTAAACTGAATTTATCTGAGTAAATTGTATCTGCTTATGGCAGACTAGTACACCCTCTCCATGATAACTTTCAGCTGCATTATCACAGTACTGCCTCATCACTGCCCAGTCTCCTATGGTTCAGACACTGATCCACATCACAGAAGCTGAAGGAAACCCAACCATGCAATAGAGCTACAGACCATTAAGTTCCTACATTTAAAAAGCATTATTTAAATGTCTCCATAAAAGGTCAATTATAGACCCTTATCTGACAAACATTACAGACCTCAGACTTGAGAATGAAGAATTGTGCATCAATACAGAAAAAAATGCTTTCCTAAACTTAATGCTCAGAGATCTGGGAAAACACTGGGAAGACACTGGTGAAAGCTGAAGTTCACTTTTTCTTCTTAATAATTTTGGAAGCCCCTGTCTTCTCATTCTTCCCCACAATAAAAATTTAATCTCTTTGTGTGTGTTCATCAATATATCACTAGTTAACAATACCCTTCAACACAACAGCAATGTGATAAATGAAATTTTACAAACAACACTTGGAAATTTCTTGTACTCTGTTATTTTCTGCATGCTTTGCAAACCCTCCTGATAAATGTCTTTCCTGTGACATCCTTGGGAAAGACTATGTTGAAATGGCATTGGGACAGAATATGTTTTTACAACTGGCATTAAAATTATGGAAGTAACTTACCTAAACAACACCCCAAACATTTAAGCATTTTCCTCTAAAGAAAATGCAAGTAAGCCATCTGTAACAGAGTTCACATTTTTCCATACTTGTAATGAAGCTTAAGGTTTTATACAGTTAAGATTATTAATAGAAAGGCTAGTATTAATAGAAAAAGCTTCTCAAGAAAGGGAAGTATTTTTTGCATTAGGATGATTTTCACATCACTACTCAACCAAAACAATTTACATGAAGTCTGACAGTCTGAATTTAACAAGGAGTTATTAATTCTATAGCTTTTTATACCCAAATTATAAACAGATCAACAATCAAATATGAGTTTTTTAATTTTTTTTTTCCTTTTTTTTTTTTTGAAGGGGGCGGAGTGTGTTGACAGTCAGATTTGGTTACCTTAGAGGCCTTTTTCAACCTTGATAGTTCTGTGATACACTTCTGTCAACTCATGAGGCAGAGTGGAAAACTGGCAAAATACTGGTGGCCTAAGTTAAGCATGAGATGAACACAGCTTTCAGGCCTCTTCCTCAAGTTCTGCACATTTTGATAGAATCTATATTTAAGAATAGGTTACAGAGTAGTAGCTTGCTGCTGCACAGAGGGAAAGGTCTTTTTCCCTTCTCCTTTCCCACCTACAGCAATCTAAACAACTTACTGGATACCCACAGTGCTGCTATAATTCCCTAACTTTTCCTTTTGGTAGAGTGCTAGGGAACATGGGAAGCTTTGTATCTCCCACCAGCTCACGTAGTTGCAAGGACAAGTTGCAAGAGCTTACTAAACAAAACAAAACAAAAAAAGCAGAGTATTTTCCACTTCCAGTCATAGTAAGAGAGTCATATTAAGCTACATGAGCCACCAAATCACCAAAGATAACCTGTTGGACTCATTCTGCTAATAAAGCCCTCCTTTGTTGAGACAAACATTCAGATCTGAGCAGCAAGAACTACTGTAAAACCTGTTCATTAAGAAATACACCCTGAAGGAGAAATAAGAGCATTCTAATATGCCTACATATTGGAGACCCTGCAGGTCAGCTCATCTGCTTTAAAAATCCTATAAAACTTGTCAGTATTGAGATATTCCAACAAAATGCTTGTGTATTTAAAGATATGTTAGCTTTAACTTTAGTATCTTTTTACATGTCCTTTAGTTTAGCAGATGTCTTGGTCAATCTACTGGATAAGTGAAAATGCAAACAAGGGATAAGGTTTAGCATGCTAGTAAAAAACCCTTTAAAACTCCAAGCTTTCTTCATTACCTTTGTGCACCATTTATCCTGTACTAGGAAAACTCCTCCCCATCCCTCTGTTTTCGGGTGTTAGAAAACTCTAAATTCAAAAGTGTGAAAGAAGATTCACAGTTTACTGTTTCAGTACTTCACTTGTTGTTGATCTGTTGTATACTTTCATACTATTACCAGAACTTGTTTTGCCACAGCTCTCCACTGCTTTTCCAGCTCTGAAGACTGACACTTTTCATATACTGTGAGACATAATGTATTTTAAACACAAGTATAGGACACTAAACTCCACTGGAACAGAAATTCCATCTTTGATCAATAACTAATTATGAGTCATAAGACTGAGAACATTATTTAGCCTATTCCTACACAAATGACAAAGTCCACTCTTCCAAAAAAAGTGCACTTGCATTACGTTCTGTCACTACTTGCTTTCAGCAAAGTACTCCAACACAACCCATCTTACATGGTTGCGAAACAGCAGTCAAGGGAATTCCAGAAGATACAAATCGCTTCTTTCTTAAATAACAAACAAGTCAAAAAAAAGCAACTAATTCATGTCACACCACTTAACTGAAATAAAAAACTACAGAACAGACATGGCCAAGTCTGTCCTGCTTTAACCACCATTTGGTTACAACTGAGAACCCATCCAAGTGAAGGAAGCAAATATACTTATGTACATCTTTAGGTTCCATCACAATAACAAAAAAGTATTCTGTAGGCATCCATTAAGCTTGCTTGTGGGATTTTTTTTTTAAATCCCCAGATCTCTGTTGTTCCCTTCACTTACTGGGACATCTACCACATCAAGGGGACAAAGCAGGTAATAGTTGCTCCACAGTTACCCAGTGCAACTTAACTTACCACAGCCAGTGGCACCTAAAGAGATTGTCCCATTCCTCCCACAAACAGGTCTGCTTCCCAGGAGCCAGAAGAAGTGCACCAAATGCAGCACCCTGGTTGAGGGGGCTAGAGGGGAAGCAAAGTCATGTCCTCTCCTGACAGTAACACCCCCTGAACTGCATAATCAGACAAGTGCCAGAAAAAGAACAGAACTGTCCTTTAAGTAACTATTTATTGTATCAGTGTGGATCCGGACAACTAAATTTGAGAATCCCCTTGATATTGTACATACTGGTTCTATGTTACACTTAAGACAAGGTGTCTTACCACTTCCCCATCTTGTTGCTTCCAGTCATCTTCACAACCAGCCACACTTGCCCGTCCCACACATCCACTGGTGTTCATACAAACTGTTTAGTTTTCAACCTGGACGAGTCTTTAAAGTAATATACCAGTTAAGCAAAAAAGTTTTCATGTCATAAGCTCTTTAAAACAGTTTGCCAAAAATGTGCATGAGCTCATCAGAGGACAACAGCAGCCAAGCCTTACTGCTTGAGCTCCTTCAGAATCACACCTCTGAGCAAAAAGCACAAATTAGGTATATCACCACCTAAAGTCCTAGCAGGTTCTATAGGTGACATATTCTGAATAACAATTAAAATCACTTTGCTGAGTTTCTTTTGGCTGTATACAATCCCTCAGATTATCACTGTATAATTAAAGCTATTAAATTATCTTTTCTTATTTGAGCACAACAATAAAACAAAAGTAGACTTTTCCTTGGTATTGACTAAATTGTAAGGAAACCTCTGTGTTCTGCACTAGTTAGAGGTAGGAAAAAAACCTGAAAAATTCTGTCAGTCCCAGGTTTCTTGAATTTGATGAAAAACTGGCACTTTCACTCTGCACACTCTTATGTACTGTGTGCATTGCTGTCATCCATAACAAAACTTAACACCACTCAGTCTTTGAGTGCAACTCTTCCTGTTTTCATGCTTTAACAACTTTTGGCACTATAGGCTAAGCATCAGCTGCTTACCTCATTACTCATCCTAGCCATAATGCCCAAAAGGAACATTCTGAAGTCTTAGATTCCTTTTTACCTGAACAGACACTATGAACAATCCAAGTCATAAGAATATCAGAAGCAGTGAAGTGCAAGATTTGTTTTGTTATTCATTGCATGTAAGAAGGCTGAAACAGTCAGCCAAAGTCAGCTATTACCCTAGCCTCCTGCAAAAGAAAGCAGGATCGTTTGTTCCTGGGATCAAAATTGTTAATAAGCCTCTTCAAAGGCAACTGAGCACAGCTTCCTTTTAACATATTTACTATTTTTAAAAAATTTGTTCAGTAATGGTCTAATTTCTTATTTCTGAGAGACAGGTTTTCTTCAAAGTGCACAAGCATTTAGAATGGCTACAGATGGAAAGGACAGAATCACAGAATCATCCGGGTTGGAAAGCACCTCTGAGATCAAGCCCAACCCTTGATCCACTCCCCCCGTGGTTCCCAGATCATGGCACTGAGTGCCACATTCAGCCTCTTCTTAAAAAACCTCCAGGGATGGACAATCCACCACCACCCTGGGCAGCCCATTCCAATATCTGATCACCCTCTCTCTAAAGAATTTTCTCCTGATATCCAACCTAAACCTCCCCTGGCAGAGCTTAAGCCCATGCCCTCTTGTCCTACTGACAGCTGCCTGTGAGAAGAGCCCAACCCCTCCCCTGGCTCCAGCCTCCTTTCAGGGAGTTTTAGAGAGTGATGAGGTCTCCCCTGAGCCTCCTCTTCTCCAGGCTGAACACCCCCAGCTCCCTCAGCCTCTCCTCACAGGACTTGTGCTGGATCCCTTCACAGCCTCCTTGCTCTTCTCTGGACCTGCTCCAGGACCTCAATCTCCTTCCTGAACTGAGGGGCCCAGAACTGGACACAGGACTCGAGCTGTGGCCTCACCAGGGCTGAGTACAGGGGCAGAATCCCTTCCCTGGACCTGCTGGCCACGCTGTTCCTGATCCAGGCCAGGATGCCATTGGCCTTCTTGGCCACCTGGGCACACTGCTGGCTCCTGTTCAGCTTCCTGTCAATCCAGACTCCCAGGTCCCTCTCTGCCTGGCTGCTCTCAGCCACTCTGTGCCCAGCCTGGAGCTCCCCATGGGGTTGTTGTGGCCAAAGTGCAGGACCCGGCACTTGGCCGTGTTGAACCTCATCCCATTGGAATCATCCCAACTCTCCAGTCTGTCCAGGTCCCTCTGCAGAGCCCTCCTGCCTTCCAGCTGATCCACAGTGCCCCCCAACTTATTGTGATCTAAGAATTTGCTAATTGTGGACTCAATCCCCTCATCTAAATCATCAATAAAGATATGAAACAGAACTGGGCCCAGCACTGATCCCTGGGGGACACCACAGCCACCAATTGGATCAGCACCGTTCAGCACCACTCTCTGGGCCCAGCCCTCCAGCAGTTCCTAACCCAGCACAGAGTGCCCCTGTCCAAGCCGTGGGCTGACAGCTTTTTCAGGAGAATGCTGTGGGAGACGGTGTCAAAGGCTTTGCTGAAGTCCAGGTAAGACTCCATCCACAGCCTTCCCCTCATCCACCAGGTGGGTCACCTGATGATAAAAGATCAGGTTGGTCAGACAGGACCTGCCCTTCCTAACCCCATGCTGGCTGGGTCTAATAGGTGCGGGTGATTGCCCCCAGGATGATCTGTTCCATAACCTTGACAGGCACTGAGGTCAGGCTGACAGGCCTGAAGTTTCCTGGGTCCTCCTTTTGTCCCTTGCTGTAGACTTGCCAACTTCCAGTCATCATCTGGGACCTCCCCAGTGAGTCAGAACTGTTGGTAAATGATGGAGAGAAGCTTGGTGAGCTCTTCCCCAGCTCCATCATCACCCTGGGGTGGATCTCCCCTGGTCCCATCAACTTGTGAGGATCCAAGTGGCTCAACAGGTCACAAACTGTTCCCTGCAGGCTTACAGGGGAGCTACTCAGCTTCCTATTTCCCTGTCCAACAAAGAATGGAGGTTTTCCCTGCCCCTCCTTTTGCTGTTGATGTATTCATAGGAAGACCTTTTGTTATCCTTAATATGAAGTGGCAAGATTGAGTTCAAATCCTGCCTTAGTCTCTCTAGTTTTCTTTCTACATGACTTAACTCTTTCTATATATTCCTAAACTCTTCCTGAGCAGCCAGCCCCTTTTTCCATAGACTGTAAGCTTTCTTTTTATCCTGGATTTCCTTCAGTATCTCCTTGTTCAGCCACTGCTCATCTTCCCCTCTAAAGAGTCAAGAGACTCTCTAACATATAGAGCCACCCCTCCACCTCTCCTACCTTGTCTGTCCCCTCTGAAGAGCTTTAGCCATCCATGGCAGCACTCCAGTCATGGGAGTCATCCCACCACATTTCTGTGATGGTGACTACATCACAGATTTCCTGCTGCACAGTGGCTTCCAGCTCCTCTTTTGTTTTCCATACTGCATGCATTGGTGTACATGCACTTCAGCTGGGCTGCTGATTTTACTCTTAACTCAGGTTTTCCATCTTTGGGCTCATCTTTGGAGAGCCTGGTTTCAATCCCCTCCCCCTTCAAACCTAGTTCAAAGCCCTCCTGATCAGCCCCACCAACTTGTGGGCTATAGTCCTTTTGCCCCTGCTAGACAGATGAAACCCATCTGATTTGAGGACAGGAGGTAGCATGGAATTTGCCCCATTGTCAAAGAACCTGAAACCCTGCCACTGACACCAGTCCCTCAGCCATGACTTAACTTGCTTGAGGATCTTCCTGCTAGTTCCCTCATCCATTGCTATCATTAGAGGGATGGAGAAGAGCACAACTTGGGCTCCTGATCCCTTCAGCAGCTGCCCCAAGCCCTTGAATGAATGGGTACTTCTTGTTATTACACCATCATTACCCACCTGAAAGACCAGAAGTGGGTAATAATCTGAAGGACTCAGGAAGTTGGAAGGCTTACTTGCAACATCCTTAACCCAGGCACTAGGGAAAGAGCAGACCTCTCTGTGAAGTAGGTTTGGTCTGCATACAGGGCCCTCCCCTCCCCTCAGCAGGGACTCGCCTCCTACAATGACCCCTTGAGTTTTCATTTTGGGGTCAGTTTTGATGGCCCTCCTGAGGCAAGTCAGCCTCCATGGTGTTTCTGGACCGTGACTTTGCTTGTAACCAAATCCTCCTGCAGAGCCCCAGACCTGTTCTGCAAGGGCACTGCAGGTGGTGTACTTCTTAGGGGAACACACTTGCTCCATTTTCTTTTCCATTTTGTTTGCTCCCATTGATCCTCCTCCTGTGGGTTACTGTGGGAAGGCTCAGGGGTGTGGTTATGAAAGGATATGGAATCCTGTTCCCCTGAAAGTTATTTCCTGGTCTAATTTAGAGGAGAGCATTTGAAGAAGGTAATTGATTTCCTTCTCACTCTCCCTGTTGTTTCTTGGCCTGAAACCTGGACCTTAGAGATACCCCAGTTCTCACCCCCCCCCTTGCATGGGCAGTGACATTTCCCACCAGACCAGGCTGCTGCAGGCCCCATCCAGCCTGGCCTTCAGCACTTCCAGAGAAGGGGCAGACACAACTTCCTCTGGCAACTTGTTCCAAGGTCTCACCACCCTGACAGAAAAGAATTTTTTCCTAATGTCTAACCTAAATCTCCCCTCTTCAAGTTGTAAACCGTTTCCCCTTGTCCTCTCACTACACACCCATGTGAAAACACAGCTCACCCTCACTACTTGCATTCAGAAGTGTAGGAGCATGGGGAAATCAGCACATCTTCTCAGTTCTCTGTGAAATCCCTGGCCAGCAGACACAGAAAGCCTGGGCTTGCTGAGGGAAGGTGTCCTGCAAGAACAGAAGATGGAAGGCAGTAAGAAGCAATCTTCTCCTGGTTGCTTTATTGCAAAGTACTAGAATTTGTTAAAGTCATCTCCTAACAGTCAGGTACAGAGAGGAATTTTACCCTTTTCTCAGGTACTAAAGAAACATCACTGTAAGAAACATGATTATCTTCTCCCTTTTCTGAGCCACAAAAGCTGCAAATTCTTCTGGGTGCCAGCATCACGAGCAAGCAAAGGAAAAAAAAAAAAACAGTTTACCATGGAGTGAGTTCACATTCTCTTGTTTTTCTGTTTTGAAAATTCCTAGTATCCTATACAAAATCTAACTTAGGGATTTTAAGTCCAATCTGAATATTCTGCTTTAGACACCATTTTTAAGCCTTAAAATACATAAACTCAACTTCTATTTTGAGATATACCAGATTTTAAGGACAACAACAAAAAATTAACCACTTCCCCTCTATACCCTGCATTCAAAAGCAATGTAAGGAAAAGCATTTGTCAGCAACTGGTAAACAGGAATGCAGAGTACCTCATTCTGACTGTACACTACTATTTGCCTGGAAGAGAGTAGGCATAAACAGATTTTTAAACCTATCTGCCCTTGAACAATGACCTTGAACAGTTGAGTCACACATGCAAGATAACCCAGCCAGGTGTGGGGAAAAAATGTTTTTTGTAACATTAATGAATGCTAATTTAAAATAGGGTTTATGCCCTATGTTATGTTCTACTTTTGAGTATATCTTGTAATGTATATAATAGGACAGTAGTACCTGTATATAACTGATAAGTCAATGCATATATTGTGGGTGCATGCTATAATTTTTTTTTTTTACAGATAAGAATGTGCAGCCCAAAAAAACTGGAGGCTACTTTCCCAGAAAGCAGACACACACCTTTTTGGTGAACAGGATTCTCCTTTTTTCCTTTTGAGTAAAAACAGGCAGTATATTTATCCTTGTCCTGCCTTCCCTCATTTTTATAGATTCCCTAAGAGAACACCAAATCACACCAATCCTTCTCACTCACAAGACGATTTTGGGGTTCCTTCCTTTGAAGATCTCCAACAGCCAACTCAAGATCTACTCCCTAGCTCATTTCTAACAATACTCATGAGTTTCACTTTGCTCCAGGAAGTGAGGACCAGGCCGGTTTCACTCTACTGCTGCAGTTTCAGAGGATTTGAACGAATGGCGCCTCACCAGGCACGTGGCTCCAGTGTTTTCAATTCTAGGCCTGGGGCTTTTTTTTTTTTTTTTTTTGCCACCACAACGGAAAAAAAAAAAACCAAACCCAAACCAAAAAAATAAAGTTCCTCAGGAACAAGCAACAGAAGGTGAAAAACCTATTAATGAAAATAAGTATCATAAAACCGTACCATGATAGATGACCTGCTGGACAAGGGCACGAGTGGACATAACAAAACAATAAATAAATAGGATGAAGGACCCTTCTAACATTACCATCTCTTCCCACTTTCCGGAAGCTGAGGGAAGAGATGAGGGTTAGAAGGCACAATACAGAGAGCCAAGTGCTTAGACCCTCCCGGGCTCTTCCCCTCGCCCAATGGGAG
This sequence comes from Phaethornis superciliosus, assembly GCA_023637945.1. Classification (NCBI taxonomy): domain Eukaryota; kingdom Metazoa; phylum Chordata; class Aves; order Apodiformes; family Trochilidae; genus Phaethornis; species Phaethornis superciliosus. The sequence goes on from JAJQWJ010000012.1 coordinate 18,632,789, forward strand.
CTCTGGCGGACCCCTGGCCCCTTCCTCCCTCACCGGCCGGGCCGCAGCAGAGGGGGAGCCCGCGGGCTGGCTCGGGGAGGGCGGGAGAGCGGCAGCGAAGCCTGTCAGGCCCAGCCCCGGGGAAAGCCGGCCCCGAGCAGCCGAGGGGACCCGCTCCCCGACTCGCCGCCAACGGGGCGACCCCCGATCCTCTTCCCCCGCCGGGGACGAGGAGAAGGGAGAGGAGAAGGGCGATGATGGAGGCCGGGAGGGCCCCGGGCGCTGCCACTGACCTGCGGACGCGGCTTCCCCCCTCCCTCCCTCAGCGCCGGCGGAGCGCGCGCCCCTCAACCGCCGCCTCCTCCTTCACGCTCCAGGCCGCTTCACCGCGCCTTCAGCCCGCTCGTATCTCTCCGCCTCGCGGCTCACGGCGGGCCCCCCGGAGAATCCTTTCGGCGCCCCCCTCCCCGTCCCGTTCCCCGCCAAGAAGAAGGCGCTGCCAAAGCTGGGAGCATCCCCCCTTCGCCCCGCTCTCTTCCTACCGCTCACCTTCACCCAGGGACCCGGCGCGGAGCGCGAAGTTCAAACAGCACACCGGGACTACTTTCACTCCGCCGGCGGAAGCACACCATCTCGCTGCGCGCGCAGACACGGCGAGAGTTTAAAGGGCCGGGCGCGAGGCACACCGCGCGTCAGAGTCTCCTCCTCCCCCTCCCGCCTTCTACGGTCGCCACCGGGCCTCGCACCGCCCATGGCCGGGCCCCGCCCCCCCGCCGCTCCTCAGCCAATCGGAGGCCTCGCTGTGGGGCTGGGCGGGGCTCCTCTCCCTTGGGGCGCGCGGGGGGCGGGGCGCGGGGCGGTGCCGTGCCCCGGCCGGCGGCTCGTGAGGGAGTTGTTGTTGCGCGCGGCGCGGCGGTGGCAGCGGCAGCCCCGTGTCCCGCCGGTCCGTTCCTCCGCGGGGCCCGGCGGGTGCGGGAGCCGGAGCCGGCGCTGTCCCTCTCGGAACTTCCTCGTCGCGCCCGCCTCCTCTTCCTCGCTGCGTGCCCGTCGGAGGCGCCGCGGTGCCGCGGAGCCCCTGCCAGGTGAGGGGGGCTGGCGGCCCCTCTGGCTGTGAGGGGAGGCCGAGGGGCGGGGTGGAGGGGAGGCTGAGGGGGGTGGGGGTGGCGGGTTTGTGCCCGAGCGCCTCTCGCGCGCTGCCCGCGCCGTCGTCTCGCGTCTCCTCAGCGAGGCCCCGGTGGGGGGGGGGGGGGAGCGGGGGCCCCGGCGCGGTGCGGGGGGAGCGCCCGGGGCAGCTGCCGCCTCCCCGCTGCTCCCCGGGGGTCCCGCCAGCGCCTCCCCACCCCGGCCCTGACGCTCGGCTCGGCTCGGCTCGTCGCTGCGCCCGAAGGGGTCTCGGCTGGTGCCGGCAGCTGCCTCGGGGCCCCCCGCGGGGCTGCGCAGCTCCCTGATCCGCGTCCGCAGCGCCAGGCCCCCGGCTGGCCGCCCACAGCCCCCGGGCCCGCACCTCTGGCTGCTCCTCGGCTGGAAGTTTTGTGCTGTGATCCTGCGCTAAATATACTGAGCCTGAGCCTGCTGGGGAACGCTGGGCGCCTTCGGAGCGGACACCTTCTAGGAATCTTCGCTGTAGGTGCCAGGTGGATGCTGTCCTGTCTGCGCTCTGCCCCTGATTACTCTGTATTCCTTTCATAAAAGGCTTTACGTGATGGTGATATACGCGTGCAGCTACATTCCATCCTCTCAAGCTTTTGGTACTTCCTGTTCTCTTGAAGGTTATTTTGGGCGTTTAGGTGGGTTGGTCCGTTTGCCTGTTTTATTGAGGGTGAGACTAGACTGGAAAGGCTGGGATTTGCACTGGGACGATAAAAACATTGCAGTGGTTTGCTCCTTATCGGCTGATACTTCATGCAGAATGGCCAGGCTGTTCACAGGTGAACGCCAGAAGGACCATTGTCTGGTGGATCTCTGACCTCAAATTTAATGGGGGCCCCGTCTCAGAAAAGAGAATTTTTTGTTACTTTAGATCTCTGCCATTTTATTTTGTAGAGCTTGACTTTTATTCTTCTTTGATCACTTCCTAAGGAGCTCCCAAGTTTTTTGCCTTACTTGCTGTGGCTTAAATGCTGTCCATTGTCTGCTTAAAGCACTTTATTCTTGGATGCTTGGGGAAAAAATACACACGATATATGGGCAGGAAGGAAAGAACATACAGTTGTTTTAGGAGCCAATACTGTGGAATTCCAATAACTAGGTTCTGTAGTTAGAAAGTTTACTTAAACTTATATAAAATGGTCAGTTGAAAGTTACAAATCAGATACTTCTAATTCTGTCCGACTTAAAGCTTCACCAAGACAGTTTGGTTCTAGTGGTATAGCAAAGCAGAAAATAGTTCTGGATATTTTATTTGGTCATTTTGACCAGTTAGATCTCGTCATCTTGTTTCACACTGGCATAAAAAGTTTTGTCTGTGAAGGAGTTAAAACGATTTATCCACATGAAGCATCTTCCTGGCAGAGCTACTGCTCCAGTATGTTTTTAGGAAAACTTCATTTTGTTCTCTAAAATGTAGAAGTATGCAAGAAGAGAATTACCATTTTTTCCATGAGTAACTTTCCATGATTAATCTTATGTACTCAGTTTGTGATGGATTTAGCTTGTTGTTAAAGTATCTCATGTAGACAACTCCGTTCACAGACTTCCTAAATGACTTTCTTGGATTGTTCTGGTTGCCTGTTCCTCCCCTGAACAGCAACAGCAGGTAGGGTGTGATTCCCCTGCCTCTGAGCAGGAGGTATTGGAGCATTTCTCCTTCAGTAGCTTTTCCTGCCTGGCCTTCCTGCCAGTGGGCACTTCCACCCAGCTGCATGCGTGTGGAAGTGAGGGATTGATGAGGGAACCAGACCATTTCAGCTTTAAAGTCTTTTGTGTTCCCCACTCTTGGTTCTTTAGAAACTCTACTAGCAAACTTGTTTACCTAAATATGTATTCTTTTCTATTTATTTGCCAAACAAAGGAATGGGTTGCCACCAGTCATCTAAAGAAAAGTGAGAGGGGGATGCCGTTTGACTAAGTGGCTTCTAAATGTTTTCTTGCCTAAACAGTATAGTAAACTACTAGGATAACTACTGTAAGTTATTGATTTGGGTCACAGACATTGGTAATCACTGTTATCCTTCAGTACTGTGCTAGGAAAAGTACATAGGTGAAAAGCTTACTGTAAGTTAACAAGTTGTAACTTGTTTTCTTTATCCCCTTCCTTAATTTGCGCTCCCATTTATCTACTTTCTTTTATCTACTTTCATTTTTCCTGTTTAGTCTTTGCTTTTAGGTTTCCCTTTTTCCCGGAGCTGCCTCTGATCCCAGTTTAGAATTAGACCCTCTCATCCCTGCCAGTTCCCCGTGTTTTCTTTCCCCTTTTCTCTGCAGGGATCTGTGGCTTTACTCCTGTCACTGCTTTTCTTGTTCTAGTGGCATTCTGGTGAGATCGCATTTCAGATGGTGTTAACTCTTCAGATGGTCTTTCCTTTTTTTTTTTTTTTGTTTTGTTTTCCCCTAACACATATGTTTTGCTAGACTCTTCTCTTCTGGAAAAGAGAGCCCAAAACGTCTAAACTGAGGATTTCTAGGTACAGATCAGAGATGGTGTCTGTCCTCTGCCAGCTTCCACACTGTTCCCACTTCCTGTGCTGCTGCAGCTCCCGAGGAATCCTGCTGAGCTGCTCCCTCCCGTGTAGTCAGTGTGTCATAGCTGACAGTCGGGTGTGGGCAGACTATCGAAATGCAAAAGGCATGGGTGTAATGAGGAGTTGGTGTTGCACTTCTGAAAAGTGCTGGTAATATGAACCTTGTGACACGAAAAGAGATTGTAATGAAAATACCTGAAAAGGAAAAAAAAAACAAAACAACCCAAAACCAACCAAAAAAAAAGCCACAACAGACTAGTTTTTTACCTTCCTGCTATTAGTGTGTGATAAATTTGTTTTTAACCTGCTTACAATACAAAAATCACAATCTGTGAAAGGTGTTGGTTTATTAGTTTAAAAAAAAAGTTCATGAAAGTAACATCAAGTTATTTGCAAGCAATATGTAGTGTTTATTGCCTGCTAGTGGCAGCCAAAAATTACTAGTGGGGCAAAATCCACTCTGTGTGTAATGTAACATGGATTTTGGAGGATGTGGTGCATAGCCCCAGTCTGCAGCCAAGGGAAAGAGACTTTGGCTTCTCCAGGCCAATAGCAGCAAGGGTTGATGGAGCACAGTTCTGCTTCCTGTGATTCCACTACCAGGGATAGGGTGGTGCAGAGACCTTGTAGGTAGAGTTTTTATGGGTATTACCAGTTCTCCCACCTTTCTGTGCTCCCACATGTGACCTCTGCTTAAGGACTAAGCATTGCAGTGGGATTTACATTGCCCGAGGCTGAAATGCTCTCATTGTTTCTTATGTATCAGCACAATCATGTAGAATTGCCACTACTATACAGTTTTAAATTTAGAATGGAAAAACAGACTGCAGACTGGAATAAGACTTGCTAGCTGACTTTCACTATTTTGAAGAAGGGAAAAGAGGAGCAAGTAGATGGTATACACACAGAGAAATACATGAGATCTTCTACAGTGCTAGTGACAAGGATAAATGACTTGGTTTTACTTGATAGCAACTCTAATTAGTTGTCCAATATTTCAGCTGCAACTTCGATAAATTGTGGTTTAGTATTGTAAGCCGTGTATTTCCTTTTGGGGCTTCCAAATCATAAATAGGAATAGGAATTATTAGCCATGTGAGAAATTTTCAATCTTCATTTTTCCTAAGACAGATAACCAGCTGCATCACTAACTCAAGTTCTTTCCCCATATCTCTTAAGTGGACTGAGTTGTTGGATGGCCTGGTTGTTGAAAATATGGATAGAGGAAAAATATGCAGTGGGTGTGGTTCTGATGTCACCCTATTCTCTTTAAATTGGTTTTCTTATGGGACCCATCAGCTATTACAAAAGTTACCATGTTAACTCACTGAGTTACAAAACAGGTTTACCACAAATTTTTGGATTTGTCTGTTTAGTTGACACAGAACAATCTCAGAACTCCTTGTACCACTGCTCTCCTCACTGTAATCACATATCTCTGTGCAGAAACAGAACAGAATCAGTTTTAAACCTCACCACTTGGAGAAGTAGTTTGTTATCAGTCTGTAACTGATTAATTTTTTTTCTTTGATTCATCTCCCTGACTAGTTTCCTTTTTGTTTGAGTACTTAGAAAAGTCTCTTAATAGTAGTCCCTTAGTAGGCTTGCTACTCATACCTACTTATGGTTTTGTTTAACATATGTGTTGATATGATGTGTAGAAAGTATTTAGTAGCATTAGTTGTTATCCATACATCAGAATGCCTTCAGAATTAATGGTTGGTCTTACTTAGGATTCTTTTTCTTAGTTGTCAGCTTTTAGAGAAAGGAATGTTTGCTTTCTCCATAAAGAAAAATGCTCAACATGGGGAAAAAATTACTTTCTAATTTCAAACTGAAAAAATAAATATTACCTATAAGAGACATTTCTAAACCTTCCCATTTGTTGACTTTGTTTCATATTCTACTTCAAAGTAATATTTCAGTTTAAAAGTTTTACATGCACTTAAACATAGATGCTGAAAAATGCTCAACTGCCAAGGAGACAGTTTTAGTGAAGTTTTTGATATCACAGTTAAAAAATGGATAAAAATCTTGCCAAGCTAAACATTGTAGCCTTCTAGCATTACCAGTGCTAGTAACCTGTTGTCTGAGACACCAGTTGTGTGTGGTGCTATAAAGTGAGATCATGGACTTCATGAAGCTAGTGCTATTGCAGAAAATACTGCTACTAGTACATCATTTGCCAAACACAATCTTGTTGGCATATAAGCAGATTTGTATTATTATATTATTTGGTAGAGGTTCTATAGATATAAATATAACTATTTAGCAATTCATTCACAGTTTCTCCTTATGTTTTTGTAAAACCATTGAATAAGTGCATATCTTAATCCTAAAGTGTTCTTCTTTCTGGGATAGATGCCTATATTTATACAGACCTCACTACAAAGCTCACCAAAGGAGAAAGTATACAATACAGAAGTTCTTAATTCTGCATGTGTGTATTTATATCCAGTCTTTCAACTGCAAGACTCTCACTGTCAGAAAAACCTTCATACACAATTAAAAGACATTTAAATGTACACCATAAACATGAACAAATCTAGAAAAAATGAACATGAACAAATCCAGCTACGCTGACTTCATGCATTTTCATTTTTACTAGAAGTCTGTACATATCACAGTAGCACTTGCTGTTGTCTCAGCTGCCAAATAGCCTCTTGGAGAGAAACATTGTTTTCCCTTTTTATACTTGTTGGTGTCCTCTCTATATGTTCTTTTAATGTGGCAAGAGGAAGGACAAGTTTAAAAAAGTATTGTAAACCTCTTTCCCCTCTCCCTTCCAATTGGCCAGCAAATTAAAAACCATGTATGTCTGACAGTAATGGGGTAACTTCCAAATCCTATAGCTGGTGAGTTTCATCCATCCTTGTGTAAGTCTTTTAGGACTTTTGTTCCTCAGGCAGGTTCTACCTTGTATTAGCCCCTAGCAGTTCCCTGCAGCATAACACTTGAGCTCCATTAAAATAACTGATTTTCTCTGTAAAGGCTCAGAATTACATCACAATTGCTTTAATAAACTTTGAAGTTCAACACAAAGTTATACAAGCTCAGATAGAATAAATTTTAGTATTGACTTTCCATGGAGGAATAAGTCAGGTTGTGTAATTGTTTTTCCATTTGCTTTAAGCCTTGCAAATTGTCTTTCTCTGCCTCTCATCTACAAAGGGTGGCTTTGCTTAAAACCAGCTTGGAACAGTCTGTAACTAGATGATTAAGGAGTGTGACTCCTGCTGTTTGGAGTGATCCTTGGAGTAGGTATTTTATTTTGTGACTTTTGTGCTGTAAACCATAGACATTGCCAATTTTTAGAAGCAGGGAGGAAGCTCATGGTGTTGATACAGATAATGCAGAGCACATGAAAACTCTCAGTATGATCAGTTACATATGCTTTGATGAACAGTTGGCAGTTGTAGTCAGTGGAACAACACACTGAACTTGGTGTTAAATGGCATCCAAGGCATAAATGCTGACTAGTTTAGAGCTTAATATCTGTAAAATTGTATTTTCTCTACTTGTGGTGGTTTTATTTTAAATTTAGTTCTTTAAAGGGATGCAATACCAGATTCTTGGCAAGAAAGACTCAAACCTGCTCTGCTGCTAGTGAAGCTGGCAGGAATGACAGTATGGCAGGCCTTCTAAAATGAGGCAGCCTCTTATTTAAAGATCACTATCTCTGGCTAGAAAAGATTGTTTGGAAGTGCAGAAAATGAAGGCACGTTAGGACAAAGCTTGCTGGAGCTTGAAGTGTTCCTGTGTCTATAATGTCAGGACAAGCTGAGCTTAATGTACATTTTATTTACACTGTAGTCTGTTGGTTCTGGGTGCCTTATCAGAATTGTCATCTGGCTTCATGAACCTGTTGGCAGGTAGGGTGCTGATTCATGGTTAACCCACAAGTTAATCCACTTACCTTTCCTAGAGCTGGAACAGTTCTCTTCCAAAGGTGGCTCTTCTAGTAGAGTTGTTCAGGATCTGTTACATCAGAGGGAATGTTGCACCCTGGTATGTCAAGTACCTGTTTTTAGCAGTTGATAGAAAAATACTGTTAGTAACAGTTGCCATGAAAAACCTCCTGCAACAGCTTTGCAGGTTTAAGGTGATGTTGCAAAGCAGTTAGACCGAGATTCTTCTGCTGCACTGGAGTTTTAGTCCTGGTAAGTTCTCTCCTGTGTTCCCTGTAATTATCTCTTTTTCTGCTTGTTGGAATGTGAGAAATGTTTGATTGTTTTCCTTGTTTGTGCAGTTGCTTTCAAAGCGAGCAGCTGAGTCAGGTTCTGTTCTGATTGGTATTGCCACTCAGCATCAGTATGGTATTCAATAAATCCATTACTTAAATACAGTATTGAACATTGCCCTAGATTGCATGATCTGTAAATAGCAAGAAAATCCCAGTTCTCGCCCCCTCCCTCCCCGCTTTTTTTTTTTTTCCAAGGCTATAATTTTTCTTTGTAGTACATAATGGTGATAACATTGCAGGCTTTTTGTCCTTCTCTTTCCTTTGCAGGTTGACTTCATTGCTTATGGTTGTACATTATCTTTGTTTATCGGTGTAAATTAACAGAGCTGTTCCTCAACAACAGCGATAGCAGCAGACAGACCTTTTGAAGCCAGATTTGCAGACTGAGAAACAGTGTTGTATGGAAACATGTTGAAAAGATAACCAGCACTGGTTACTGGGGATTCTGCTCAACCCCCTGGAGAAGATGATGGACAAGGCTGTGTAATAGGATGTTCAGAAACGTTCCTACACAACTGTCAGGGGACTTGATGGAAGGTTTATGCATACATGAATAATTCTTTTGGGAAATAATGGAAAAAAGGCAAAATACCAAAGCAACAGCATTTAAAGATAAGTGGGCATTAGATTTCTTAGGATTACAAGTGTTATGTGATTGTTGTGCGGGGTTTTTTTTGTTGTTTTTTTGGTTTTGTTTGTTGTTTTTTTTTTCTCTAGAATTGAGAGCCTATATTTCTTTTCATATTAAGTCATGGTCTAGTACACAGAAAGCTGACTTTGGATGCCTTCATATAAAAGTTGTTGAACATCCAAGCAAAATGAAATCTGTAGAATGCAGAGGGCACTAAGAATCTATATAATGAATAAGGTTACATTCAAGGGCAAGTACTGCTTACTGAGAGGAGTTTATAAGTTCATCCAGGACTTCCTGAAATTGTATCATAAAAAGAACTTCAGTGTGTTATCTACATATTGTGCTGGCTAAGGGGGCTGGTGTACTTCTTCCATCAATTAACAATTGCCAAAAAAAGCTTGAAAATATATTGGAAACATATAAGAAGTTGGTGTTGGTTCACAGTTGTTGCGGGGATCATGCTGGATGCAAATAGCTGACCTGTGGAAAAAAAGTAAATTATTGAATAAATTAAATAATTGAAAATATATAACAGTTTCTAAACAGAAGTATGCTCTGCATTTCCAAAAGTCATAGCATTGTTGTGGTATTAGTGTATAGTCTCTAGAAGAACATTCATCAGCACAGTTGTATGTCAGTCAGTTCCTTTGCTGCAGAATGGCTTCTTGGTTTTGTCTCTTGCTTATGAATGAGATGCTTGTCCATTCAAACCTGTATTTCAAGTGCTTTGGGGACAGTTTTTATTATTTACAAACTCTATTTCTCTCTATTTTGTGAACAAAAGGCAATAGAGTATTTATTCTAATTTTTATTTGGCTTTCTCCTGCCAGTTTAGAAATGTCTGTAAGTTAGATACTTTAAATTTGTAGATCCCAGCTACTTCTAACTTAGTTGGTTTTGCCTCATGGTTCAAGGCTTTTTTTTCATGATTGTTTTCCCATGAGCTCTCCCAGAAGTTTCAGGAGTAATTGTTTTGCAGGGAAGATAAATGTGTATGGAATAGATGGATAGATGGGTAGACATTCATTGGATGATGCACAGTAAAATATTTGCCCTGCCTGCCTAATCAGCTTAAGATTTCTAAAAAGTTTATTTTCAGTGGACAGTTAAAAGCCTGGACAACTTCTGTATCCTTCCAGGACTGATCAGTATGGACTTGCTGTCTCTTGGGTATGTCTGATATCATCAATTTGTATCTGTAGCAGTTTTTCTTGTTTTTTTTCTTGGCACTGGTTTTATGGTCTAGCTTAGAAGGGAGAGCTGTCATACCACAAAAAAGAAGCTGTGCTTACTAGTTTGAGAGATGAGCTAAATCTCAATTTGCTTGAAAAGTACAAGGAGAAGGGACAATCATATCTTTCCAAGGCGCCTTTCTCAGGCTGATAAACACACTATTCATCACATTAACTTATGACTTTCATATCCTTGGTTATACATGGCAGTGTCAATTAAGGCCAAAAAATATACAGAGAGCAAAAGGGATAAGATTCTTGAAACTAATTGAGCAACACTTGTAAAATCAGAAATCTAGCCCTTACTATAAGGGAGGGAAAATTTAATATAAGTGTGCTGCCTTTATTTTTCCCATGAGAGAGAAGTTCTAGGCTTCTCATTATTATGATAACTTTTTTGAAATACTGCTTTTTTAATTGGAGTAACCCTAAGGTACCTGCACTAGGACCTGGGATAAGCATTTCCTTTTGGAAAAGCTACACACAAAGTGAAAAACAGAGGGAAGATAATTTCTTCTGCCTCTTGAGATGTGTTGGAATAACTTTCTTTTTGAAAGGTGGGGGGTTTGCATATTTTTCAGATGAGCATTTCTTGGTCTTTGCACTTTTTGTTACATAATGTTTATGTTTTTACAATACTAAGTATGACCTCAAGTTTTTATTTTCATCATAGAGATTTGGTGCTTGTAGTCCTGCAAAACGTGCAAGATTTTCCTCTCTTCTAGCTCTGTAACATCTGTTGTTCTGCACAGTTCATATGGAGGCTTAGACATGCAGTCTATTGAGTAGAAAATTTTTCTTTAGTACTTGAACAAATCAAAATTATTGGAACTTGCTCCGTATCAAATTACAACTTCCAGAGAAAATATTGGCACCAGATGTTAGTTTTTGAAACTTTTGTTCAAAATAGTAATTTTCTATGCTTTATTTCTTCTTTTGCTTGATAGAGGCTAGTGGACAAAGCAGACCTGGGGCTGAAGGGCCTACTTTGGAATCTGGCAAAAAAGTGATGACTTAGGAAGGTGAATATGCCTTTTGGCAGGGAAAAAAATTCCTTGAGCTGAACAAACAATTTTTATTTTGTTTATTGGCTCTGCAGGCTAGTAATTTCTGGCAGTTTCATGCAGTAACTTCTGCTAATTCATATCTTGCATGTATTCCAATATTTATAGTTTTGTAGAAAACTGTTAACATCTGTTGTCAGTTAATTCATCAATTTTTGTGAAAGTTCAGGTATATAATATCCATTGATAATAGAAGAGGATTATCTGATTGTAAATAACTTTGGCCCTTAAAATTGTGGTCAGAAATGGTGGTTCTACATTATGTAGTACTGAAATCCCCAGGTTAAGAATTCTATCCCAAAATCAACTGTTTTGGTATTACTGGGAAGAAATACATCCTGCAAACTTTCACTTAAAGAGGAAACTTCTTTTATGCTTTTCATAATGAAAAGTATGCTTTTTATGCTCTTCAAACTTTTTATACTTCTGTGTTGGAAGTAGATAGGCAGTAGGGTGAAATTGTTTTTGTAATAATTTCCATTCAAAACCCAAAACTAATTCACCAATTTAACATAAACTTGTTTGAAATCAATTATTCCAGTGTTTAAAAGAGAACCCAGAATGCTCTCATAGTCTTATCACTTCGCTTACTCTGCCTTTTGAAAACAACTATGGTAATATAAATATATATATATTTTATATATATATATAATTATATATGTATGTTAATAAAAAACAATATGGGTCTGTCTTTTGACCTCCTCAGTTAGGCTGAATTAGGCTACTGCTTCCAAGAGCTTTAAGTCTTTAGTTCACAGGGTAAAGAATTATGACTTTAGATCATTAGAAAGTGTATTTCTAGAGGCTTATCCTGGCACTGTTATATTTTGGGTTTGTAAATCTTTAGCATTGTCATCTTTCTGGTATAACTGGCTGTCAAAGCACATGCCAGGTCATGTGTTCCGGTCTGTTAAAAACAACTGGATGTTTTGCTAGTTAAATATTTCTGAGTTGGAAGAGCTACATTGCTTACAGTCAAACCTGCTGATGAGCATTGACTTTTCTCATGGGTGAATACTTTTAAGTTAGCATGTGATTTGGGAGTAATATTTGGAATTAATTTCTGTGTTATTTGGCAACCAGAAAAAACTTGGAAATTTAGTGATGCTTAGCTTGTTGCTTACTTTTCAGCTTGTTTTAAACAAATTTCGGTTCCAAGCATGGAAACTGCAGGCAAAAAGGCAAGCTGGAAATACCTTTAAATTGTCTGAGCCATAATGATCTGCACTAAAATAACTTGCTGAAATTAATCGATGCTTTTTGTCATTTCTTTTGCATAGCAGTTTAATGAGTGATCCAGAGTCTTATCTTGCAGCAAGACAATGAGGCTCTTTCTGCACTGAGGTTCTGAAGCAGGCTGACTGGGCTAATGAGAGGCTTATTTGTTAATCTGCATTGGAGATTTTGAAATGCTGGCTGGTTTTTAGTGGGCTGATTTATTTTTTGTTTGATTTAAGGATATACAGAATAGGACTACTGTAACTAGAGCATGGTGGTAGCTTTTGGGTAGCTTTTGCCAAGTCCTGAATTATTTGTGCAGTAGTATTGTACTGAGAGAACATAGTTTTGAGGGAGTGGAAATCAGAACATTGTGCTGATTTGCTTGTGTGGGCCAATGTGACTCATTCAGAATCAACCCTCCTAAAAGTCTGGGATTTTTTAAGGAAACCCTGACAGGCTAACCTGAGGTTTCAAATAATTTAAAATTGTCTAGCAAGCAGTAAGTCTCCTCTTGATCCATAACACCCTAGCAACATTCCCTGGTTTTGGGTCAGCAGTTCACAAACACTGCCTGGACCAATGATCTGTGAAATCAATCTTTGAGTCTTCCTGATTCTGCCTCTGAGCAGTTTCATGGGTGGCAAAGTAGAAGTGGCTGCCAGGCCTCAGGATTACATTATACCCATTCTAAAACTTAAAATACATAGAAGACAAAAACATTGGTTAAAAATGCTTGGAAAGTTTCTCTGCTCATTGAATGGGAAATATTCTGGAGGTATGTTGCAAGATACTGGACAGGAATGTTTTGGTAATGTAATATTGCATAAATATATTGAAGACACTTTGCCCATAACAGAAAAAGAACCTACTATACAAACAGTCTGGTGGCTGGCTAGTTACATATTAGAACTAATGTTTTGTGGATTTGGAAATCCTGCTTTTATTCTGTGAATACATAAAATGGAATATTTATATGCAGTGCTGCTAAATTAGTGAAAAGTTGGTGGATTTAAAGATTAATGCCAATGAAACAGTGGTTATACTTGCCATATGCGTTGCTCCTCTTGTTGGAAATGCTTGTTTAAAGCTGAACTCTTGTGTTTTCCTCAGGTCTGTTTTCCAACCTACTCTAGTAAAATAAGCTTTCTGTTGGTGTTTCAGACATCTGTGACAACTGGCTTATTGTCCCCACCCTGTGCCAAGTTGTGTTTCATATTAAGTAATTTTTTTCAATAACAATTGTCAGGGGAGGAGTTTCTTGCAAAATTACTCCAGCTAGCGTGCTTAAGTCTGGCAGTGTATTTGGATATCCCTGTGAAGGGTTCATATCTTCCTGATGTCTACCATCTTTTGCCCATATATTTTCTTTCAGCATGGCACTGTATGCTTTTTCTGAAGTAGCTATGAATTATTGTGTCTTCTGGACTCCAAGATTCACCTTGGTATAGGTGAAAGCATTTTGTGCTGTGGAAATCTTAGTCCTGCCTATGAGTGCTGGAAAATGGGTGAAACTAGTTACAGAATTTGAGAATGTTGGCTTTTTACTAATGCCAAATCAGCTGAGAGAAAACAACTGGTAATTCCAGGGCTCAGAAGGCATACAGGGTGCCTCCCTTGAAAATCAGGCTGTATATAAGAATAAGAACAGCTGTTAAAAATGTCACAGCAGTCTGGGAAGTGGCCATACAAGGAGCACACTCCTAACAAAGATCGGTCTGTCTGATTCATACATGACTTGTGTGTTAAAGTTCATGGGCCTCTTTGTCTAGATGTTAACTACATGTGTGTTTAAGGTGTTTGAAAGCTTCTGTAGATATTAATAGAATGGTATAGAGGAAGTGGAAAAGAAGGAAGGGAAAACAGCCTTACTGAGTATTTCAATATTTGTTTGCCAAATCACATTTTGGGATTAATTTCTATTTTAAATACTATGGTGGCTGCCAAATCTGGCAAACTGTGATCCCCATTGGAAGGGGAAGGAGACTAATTATTTCTCTTGGGAGGAGGGACATCACTTCATTTTCCTCTTGCTTTGTTTTTGCTTTTGTAGTGAGCAAAGAAAATATGAGGGAGAAAAGTAGAAAAACTCATATTTTAAAGGTTTTCTGGAAATTTTACAAAACAGTGAGTTTGATTTGCACTTTAAATGTGTTTTCCTGTCTTCCCTCACATAATTTGCATGTTCTTAAAAATAGTTTTGTTTATTTTGTAGGAATGTGTCCTTTCCTCAGATAGTAGTGTTTCTGGATATTGTTTCCTTGATTATTTCCAAGTGCATATAAGCAAGGGATGATCAAATTGAACCACCAAACAGCTGGGCCAGGTTTGCAAAAAGGAAAGCTAATTAGAATCCCCCCAAAAGAGACTGCACATAGATGAATATATGCTTAAATAATAATAAAAAACATTTTAGAAAGATGACTGAACAGTAAAAAGGAAAAAAAAAAAAAAAAAGCAGCCAGCCTGGGAGCCAAAAAATACCTGGGTTTTCTTCCTGCCTTTGTCATGCCTCACTTGTAGCCTTGGAAACTGAGACAAAGAGGTTAAGAAACTTGCATATTCTTAAACTGTACATTGTATCTTCTCTCAGTTTTATTTTAGTCTTGCTTATTCCTCTGCAAAGTGCTGTAAGTCAAGTGTGTTGGGGTTTTTAATAGTATAATCTTAATTGTTTATTTAGAACTTGAGACAATGAACCCCTTTAGTTTATTATTGTGTTAGTTGCCAGACTGATCCTTTGTTTTAATCTGTCAGACTTTTCAGGTCCTTTCATAATCTCTTTTATCAGAAGGGTGTTAGTGTTTCAATCAAAACAGATAGTTTTTGAACTTGTAGCAGGATGCAAAGTATTTCCAGTATGTAAGCACACTGATGAGTCAGAATACAGAGGAGGTGGTTGGCTGGATGCTTTCAAACAAGCTCTTGCTTTTCACAAGGAATTTAAACCAGTATAATTTTTCTAATCAAGAAGTATAAACTAGTATAAATTAAAAATTGTGGGATCAAAAATATTGGAAATTGTTCTTGGCAAAAAATAGCTACAAGCTCTTTATTTTTAAAATCTGAAGGTGACACTTCTAAGTTCTGTACTTTTGTTTGATATGCTCTCTGTTCATGTACTGTTTACATTAATGCAGCTCATTTGTAGGCAATGCAGACACTTTTAAAAATTTTAAGATTGTGGAGACATTTAATGGCTAAGGATAAATTGCACAGCTGTGGACACTATTTAAACTTTCAGATCTAGAAGAGAGTCTGTATCATGAAATAAGCATAGCTCAATGATGTGAGTTTGTTTTCGTGGTTTTTTTTTTTTTATCTTGATGAGGACTTGCCAGCTTTTAGTTTTACAGATAAAAAAGTGCAAGCATGTCCATATCCCAAGAAGGAAAAGATGATGCATTTCCCAATAAGAAAATAAGAACACTCTATTCAAGAACAGAGAGGGAAGGTAGGTGAACTCAAGGAAAATGTTTAAATATCCTAGTAGTTCTAGAAACCCTGCATAACATTTCTGAGCTAAGAGTGCATATTTAGGAACTACTGAAGGGAAACTATAAGAATTTAAATATCAAAAATAGCCAGGATTTGGTAGCAGGAAAAGTGAATAGTAACTTATGCACCATATTAGTTTGCAAGTTGAGGATCTGCAAAACATACAACCCTTTCAGACTAAAGAAATGTATGTGCCTACAATTTTCTGTTAAAAGAGCATTTGAAAGCAATTTTCAGCTTTTTTAAATATACAAGGAAAAATAATTTTAATAATTTTATCTTGGCTAAAAGACCCAGAAAGGCAGCAAGTTGTTTGTTCTTTGTAGATGTGTTAATGATGGGAATCTTTTAGAAGTCAGCGTTAAAGGCCAGAAGGACAAACACAATTATAGCATGTTAGGCACTGAGACAAACTGAATTGTTTCAGAGATGTGAGGCCAGGATAAATCAAGAACTACCGGATGCCATCTTTGAAATACTGGAATCTAATATCTCTGACAATTGCTTTGAAAAAACTGCTGAGAGAAACCATAGCAAATTTCACACAGTATATAATTCTGTGCTCCTAGTTTGTATATCTTGCACATAGATTGTGGATAATTTCAATTTAACCTTGTGTTTTATACCAGGAAAAAAAATCAATAAAATTACTTTGTTACTTAAAGTATCACTGAATGCTTCTACATCCTCTGGAGATTTAGTTGCAACATTTTAGTTTGTTCCCTTTTCAATCTTAATGCTCTAAAAGCTGCAAGCTGGTTCTGTCTCAGATTGCTGTCTCTTATGGCAACTAGGGGATAGGTTTAGTTGGTGAATTATGAAGTAATTTGATCAAGGGCTGGGAAGATACAATCTTGCCTCTCTTTTCTTTGCTTGTAATGTCAACACTGTGGTTTTTAAAAAAATAATAATTTGCACGTATAATATGAAATTCCAGCTTTGGCTCTGGCTTGTCCTAAATTGTTACCAGTTTGGGGTTGATCTGATGTGGGTTACTATCTGACAGCTCTTGTCCCTCTAAGAAACTAATTTCCAAATTACATATTACAAAAGTTTGATTGAAAGATAAAGCTTGAACTAAGAAGAAGAATAACTTACTGACATCAAAGAGAAAATGAGATGGGGCTAGGCTGACAGTCTGAAGCACTGATGTGTTCCCAAAATTAGCCTTGTGGATGCTGACCATTGTGTGTGCCTCATTACCACTATTTCTAAAACTATGACCATTTAGTACATTAAAAAAAATAATTGTTAATATTTTAAAGAATATTAAATACATTGAGATTTTTTTTTTCAATTCAGATGTTTATGAAGCTTTTACTCCTGACAGCCACAATCCCTCAGCTTAGTTCTCCTCTCTGTTGGTGCACATGGATAAATTCTTTCTAGATCAAGTTGGAACCCATGAAAGGGTTTTTGTCCCTTACCTGTCAGTCATCTCTCAACTACAGGTTTACTGCCTCTGCATCTGAGATGCAGACTGGTGCTGCAATGCCACTTGACAGATTTCAGTACAGAGTGAAGCAGATTAGTCTACACCGATGCTAAGGCTATAAGCATCTTAAACCTAACTTGCTTTGATTTGCACTGAAATGAGCTTGCCTGGTCATTCACTGTATTATCACAGACAGTAGCTTGATAAATCACAAGAGCAAGTTTTAATGTCCTGACTGATACTTTCAGCCCACTCTCAAATGGTGTATTTTTTTCCATTCTTTCCAAGACTGGTTATGTGGAAAAAAACCCACAAACAATACATGGATGCAGCAGGAAAATCCATCGACCCCCTTCTTTAAGGCAAAAGTTGTTTGGTTGAGCAAACAGCAGCTGGCTTTGCCTGCTTTGTTTGGCAGTGAACCTCTACTGCCAAAACCCAGAAATGCACTGAAGTGGTAGGTTTCCTACAGTTGTTTGTTTTAAGAACCATTGAAGTCTGTTGCCATCATTTGATTTGAGACTTCTTAAGAGGCATTTCTCTTGAACATTTAGATGAGTTTGTACATGTATGTGTGTTTTATTGTGTATTTAGTTTTTCCCACTTGGTGCCTTTTAGTCCAAGAATGTGCATTCAAGAAGATCATGAAGATTGCTGTCTGGCTTAGGAGCCTGGTGAGGCCCTGCTGTGGAAAACCTGCATCCTCTAGATTCTTTTTGAATTGCACAGTGTTAAGTGATTTGTGATTCTAGTTTGAAAAGCCCTATCACTACCTTAGACTTCTTAAAAGTGAGACAAAGTAATTTTTCTTATTGCTGCCATGTTAGAGAGCTGCTGCATGAAGTGTGCTGCAGATTTAGCTCAGGACTCTATTAAAGCCTTACTTCCACAAAGGCAGCTGCATTGGGTCTCAGTACAAGAGCAGTTTGCTTGTGCTTGATTATAGGAGAGAGAAGATTCATAAGTGGTGCAGTACAAGCTAATTAAATCTTCTTTAAACATCTTATATTACAGAAATTGTTAGCATTACCCTAGTGAGTATGTAGAAATACATCAGTCTGATAATTCAGCTGTTGTCAGGAGGTTCTCTGCATTATCACATTACAGTCTGGGTGGCTCTGGCATGCAGAAACTTTTGATGATGAGCTCCTATGTGTTTCTTGCTTTACTTGGTCAGAAGCAATAAGTGTGACTATTTGTTTGACAGCTAGGTTTTACAACAGCCTTATTTTTTTATTGAATGTATAGCAAGTTATTTTCTCAAAAGACTGCCATATGAAGTGCAACAGCTAAAAGCCTGCAACAAAACTTGGAGCATAACCAAAAAAATGAAATGATACCACTTATGTTCTACTGATTTCAAAAGAGTGGTGAAGCAGTAGTTAAATGCAGACTGCAGTGTTCCAAACTCTGTTGCATAGTCTGGGCAAGGAGACTTTTGCATTTCAAAAACCTCTTCATCAAAGGAACGGAAGATTTTACAGATCACTTTATATAGCTCTGGCTTGCAATGATACCTGATCAATCTCTGTGAAGACAAAGTAACTTAAATTGTGGGGGGGGGGTTGTCTTCATAAAATATTTCTTTCATAAGTCTGTTTATTGAAGTGAGGAAAGTAGAAGTATTGTGCTAAAGATATTTTTTTAATAGGAATTTTAAAAGGAGATTTAATTGAGAAGGGATGTCACTAGTGATATAGAACTGTCATTAAATACTTATGAAATTGTAAAATCCTATTTTGCATGTGCTTACACAAAGCCAAGCATATTTTTTGTCTTCCTCTTGTGTATTTCTATTCTGAGATTTAGGTTCAGGGGCAAATTAATGTCTCATGTTCATCCGAGCTCTTAAGCCCTGTTTTGCACTCTTTCTGTTATGCAATCAGTTTTTCCAGGAGTTTCAGTCACAGTTGAATGATGTGCATTTACTCCCTAAACCTGGGTTAACTGTATCTCTTGGTGTATTCTATGATACCCTTCTGGAAGGTGCCTGTAGCATGATTTTGTATAGCCCCTCAGTATTTTTTTAACTCTTACCCAAGGTAGGAGGCATTGCAAGAATAATTTTAGGGAGAGCATATCGTATGGAGGAAACATTTTTCTCTAAAAGGATTGTGTAGGAGTAAAATACCATTTCAACCTGATGACTTTTGCAGGGAAATTTTTTTAAGCTGCATATCTGAAGGAAGATAATCTATACTATGATTGTTTTAACAACAATATTTTAACAATATTTGGCTCTAAGCAGCCAGACTGGCCAAGCCCTTTATCAGTGCTTGACAATCCTAATGCTCTGTTCTGTTATGCTGTGGGTGTTTTCACCTGAGAATGAAAACCTCTGAAGTCCAACCAGCCTTTTAACCTGTGTTTAAAAGGTAGAATAATAGATTTTAAAATACTATTATAAATAGATTAAGAAGACTGAATTTGTTTTAGTCCAAAGAATCCTACAGTTACCATAAGAATCAATGTTGCAGCATTGCAGTCAGGCTTTCTTACTGCCTTGATGCTGAGCTTCTACAAGCAGACATGAAATCAAGGAGAATGAGGTGGAAGGAGTTAGTTTTTATGACAACACATACTGTTGCCAATATGATATGGTTGCCATCAGAAAGGTAATTCCCTTCAGTTGCTATGAGAGGCTAAAAATTCAGACATAAAAAAATGTTGCATTAAAATAGCATGCATCAAGTCTTGTGCACCTCTCATCTTTTATCCCAAATAACTGTTTGGCTGCCCAAAGGATGAGAAGCAAGAAAATGGGCCCTTTCAAGGTTATAGCTTGTCATGCTTGGATAATGCCATTCAAAAGAGCCTAAACACAACAAAGCAAACTACATAAAATGATGCATGGCTTCATGCTTCTGTAATTTTGAAAAAGTACATATAGATATCCATTCCAAAGAGCCCTTAAGTATGTCAGTTATCTATAGCTTTGGATGTCTCACTTGAACACGAGGGAGTTAATGACTCACATCTTTCCAAACAATTGAAGTGCTTTCTGAATAGTAGAGAAAACATTCCTTCCTCTGCTCAAGTAGTGATTCACATTCTGATTCACATTTGTTTGTTGTCGGGGCAAACACCATTTGGCATGTTTACTCTTGGGTCTTAATTACCCTGCAGCATTACTTCTCTCTTTATAGATCTTATTTCCTTTCTTTCTCTCAGCTGTAGGATGAAGCAGCACCTAAATTAATCCAGAGATAACAGTCTGGTTCTTCCTTCCATCTTCCATCCTCTCCCCAGCTGTATGCTTCTGCTTCTTCCCCTGTCACTCTCACCTGTGGGCCCTCCACTGAACTAGATTCAACTTGTTAAAGCAACAAAATTAATCCAGTGAAGAAAAGATGGCTTTAGTAATAGGTTTGTAATTCATACTGGCTCATAAAGATCAGAACAAGCACAAAGGAGTCAGAATGGCACCAGGAGCCTGGTAAAGGAGAGAAACCTGTGCAATATTTCTGTCGATAACAGCAAGCTGTTGATTTTGCTCTAGCATAACTTCTGTTAAAACATGTGTTGCTTTGCATCCCTGAAAGTGCTCATCTGAGTAAGATGAACATATGACTGAAGCCCAGGGAAAGGCAGTAGAACATCCTCCAGGGTCAGAAGAGAAGAAAATGGCACTATTGTTACTGGATGTCACTAGCCATGTAATCCATTGATTGTTACTTAAATCCACCCTATCAGTCTCTGGTTGTTTTGGTTGTCCTAGTCTGTGAGCCATTTTAAAATTTGCCCTATTCTTCCTGCCCTTGGCTCTTGTTTTTGTGCTGTGCTAGCACATGAGTTGCTACAGATCCAAGAAATGGATCTCAGAAATACTGGGAATGAGATGAGTGGTGCTTATTTAGCAGAGTTATTGTTTACCCAAATCAATTCAACCCATGGTCATGCAGAAGGCTGTCAGCATCTCCAAGAGTCAATTCTTACATGTTTTTTTTCACCTGCTTAGCTCTCTTGGCATTCCCTTCTGCTTATCACTAACTTTTGCCCTCTTGTTTGTGGCTGAAAACAGGTTCAAAGGATTAAACTGGAAAGCAGGCCACAGAAATATTGTGGGCATAGTGGCTGGGATAGGAAGTCAGAGGTAGGGATGGGATCAGTTCAAAGGGTGCAAACACCCTGTTTTACAGCTTCCCCTCACAACAGCTTGTGTCAGTGGACCCAAGGGAGTGGCAGGAGGTTTACAAAATGGCAGTAGCAGGATTTCAGAAAGCTGAGTGGGGAGATGATTGTTTTCCAAAATGAGTTTGCCACAGACAAAAATATTATTTACCCATATTCTCAGTTTGTGTACATTTCTGATGCTTTTATTTGAACTAAAATTTAAAACTGGAGATATAGTGAGTAATTTGTTGTTTAAAAATGCAATGAAACATTTATACATATAACATTTATGAAGATGTCTAGGATATGGTTAAAATAAGGTTATTTTCAGGACTTGGGCTTAGTGAAACACAATGCATTGAATTTAAGTCCTCTGTACTGTTTTGAATGTTATCTGTGCTTTGCTGAAGAATTCCTAGCATGCTATATCTGCTCTCATCAGGATGGCCCACTTAGCATGGGTTTTGTTACCCAATCAGTCTTCATTCTGTTCATTCCTCTCCCCTTTATGCCTTTCCCTGCTTTTCCTCCTCCTGCATGTACTTGAATGCAGTCCATTTCCCCAAATGTAGTTTTTCTATTGAAACGTACCATTGGTACTTATTATTTTTCCATTCCTGAACAACAGACTTTTTCCTCCTTGTGGTAATTTTCACTGTTGACCACTAACACTTATGTCTTATTTCTGCTCCCTTAATTCTAGATTAAATATTACAAATTTTAATGGGCTGTCAATACAATAGGCAGTTTTATAAAACAATCTATCAAAAAACTGGTGGGAAACTAGCAATCTACTTCTGTCCAAAATAATCTGATATGCAAACCCAAAATTTCCCCATTATATCCTGCATATCTTCACAGAATAATAAAAATATTTGAAATAAGAGATTTCTGTGGGTACTTTAAATGACAATACCTTCTCTTGCTTTCCCAATTTGTTTTTGGGGTATTTTGTTTCCTTTTAAGTCAAGACTGAAAGCTTTCCCTCATCTAGTCTAACCAGACCACACCATCTTGTATGCATATGGCAGTATGCATATTATAAGGACAGTGAAGAGTTGTGATCTAATAAAACTTATTAGAGAAATCTGGAGCAAAGCCATCTGTAGAGTAGACTGATTAGGAGCATGACAACTGGAAGCTGTTTCTTTCTGTTATCCTTCTCCCCAGCATTTGAAAAAGAAATTGAACTAATATCCCTCATACCTCAAAGTTATGCCTTCAGGGAGCCATTATGTTCACAGAGGCTAAATTTCTTTTCTAACCACATTGTTAATGCAAGAAAAAACATCTGCTTATAATGCTGAAAAACGAGCAGAATTTGTCTTCTGAGTATATTGCAAGTGGTGATGCAGTTCTAGAGAAATTATTTTGCTTTTGGTTACTCAAAACTTTAGAAGTTTCATCTTCATGGAGTTATGATTATAACAAAATATTTGTAGATTTTTTTTTAAAAATAAATAGAAAAACTGATTGGGATACCTTCTCACTTGTTATCTTCCTCATATAAATAGAAGTGCAACTTGTCAAACTGAAACCCCTATCTTCAAAGCCTGTTTTCTAGGCTTCATTGTCCTCCAGATAATTTTGATTGTCTTTACAGTATTTGAAATGGTTTGTTTTTCACAAGCTGGGTTGTAACTTGTTGCCATTGATGGGTAGTGTTTGTAGTTTTGTAATATTAATGGAAATCAGAAGAAAAAGGCTGTTTGCTTACCATTGGGATTGTAGAAGTTCTGTCTCAAACCCATTTTGGCAGAATTGTTTAGTGATTTCATTCTGGTGTGCCAAATCTGTTAAATAAATTTGGCTTTGACAATAAGTATCTGTTGACATAATGCATTGCAGCGGTTGTATTTTGGTGCATTTCAATTATTTTTCTTTCCTTCTTGGGTTATAATATATGCACAAAATAAACTGGATTACTCTGTTTCCATATATTGATAATTTTAGTTGCTGCCTCTCTCCAGATGCTAAATTACATGGCATTTCCCACAAGTTTAGCTTTACTCATATGGGAGATGAGCTCTGTGTATTTGTTATCCTATTGACTCAGTCCACATACAGAGCTACATAAATGACCAACCTGAAATTCTGTCTCTCTTGCAATGACTACATCCTATTTCTGAAGGTTCTAAAAAAAAAAAAAAAAAAAAGTAAAAAAGTTTATTCAGGTTCTAGCTGATGATTTTTGGATTTTGTTTGGATAACTACTCAAACCCAATCTTCAAAACTGAAAGCCAGCTATTAATGTGTGTTCGAGACAAGCTGTTGCCAGGATGAGAAAATGACTTTGAAAAGATAAGAAGCAAAACTGAAATGACCAATTTTGAAACAGTATGCACATTTTCTTCTCTGACTTTCACTCAGTGTATGTGGGAGGGGGTAATTAATGAGGTGTTTCTGCAAGTATTTATTGCACATGGAAAACTTGGAGGTAGTTGGTGGCAATCAACACAGCTTCACCAAGGGAAATAATACCTCACCAATTTGGTGGCCTTTTATGATAGTGTCATAGAATTGATGGACAAGGGGAGAGCAATTGATGTCATATGAAAAGCATTTGATGACATTCTGGTTTCTAAATAGCAAAGATGGATTTGATGGATGGACCTGGTGGATAAGGAATTGGCTGGGCGGTTGCATTCAAAGGTCAATGGCTTGATATCCACATGGAGACCAGTGCCAAGCTGAGTTCCTCAAGGGTCAGTTCTGGGACTGTGCTGTTTAACAGCTTGGAGACATGGGCAGTGCAATGTGTGAGTTCACCCTCAGGAAGTCTGCTGACAACAGCAAGCTGAGCAGTGTGGTTGACACTCTGGAGGGAAGGCATGCCACCCAGAGGGACCTTAATAGACTTAAAAGGTGGGCCCATGCCAGCTCCATGAAGTGCAGTAAGTGCAAGGTCCTGCACCTGGGTCAAGGCAATCCCAAGCAAATACAGAGGCTGGGCAGAGAATGGATTGAGAGCAGCCCTGAGGAGGACTTGGGGGTGTTGGCTGATGAGAAGCTCAATGTCAGCTGGGAATGTGTGCTTGCAGCCCAGAAATCCAACCATGTCTGGGGCTGCATCAGAAGCAGCATGGCCAGCAGGTCAAGGAAGGTGATTCTCCCCCCGTCTGCTCTTGAGACCCCACCTGAAGTATTGTGTCCAGCTCTGGCATCCCCAACACAGGAAGGACATGGAGCTGTTGGAGTGAGTCTAAAGGAGGATGGAGTGATCAGAGGGCTGGAGCATCTCTGGTGTGAAGACAGACTGAGAGAGCTGGGCTTGCTCTGGCTGGAGAAAGCTTTGGGGAGAACTTATTAAACAGCCCTCAGTATTAGAAGGGGCCTACAAGAAAGCTATGGAGGGACTTTTCCCAAGGGTGTGTGGTGGTAGGACAAGGAGCAATGGTTTTAAGGCTAGATTTAGGTTAGACATTAGGAAGAAATTATTTAGTTTTATGGTGGTGAGACTCTGGCAGAGGTTGCCCAGGAAGGTTTGTGTCTGTTCCATCCTTGCAAATGGTCTTGAGCAACCTGGTCTAGTGAGAGGTATCTCTGCCTATGCAGGGGGGTTGATAATCTTTAAGGTCTCTCCTATCCCTTCTGTGATTCTGTGTGATCTGTAAATTTCACAGATATTCTTCATCCAAGAGGTTTTCTATAGTGAACTGGGATGATTCAAAGCATATCCTGGCTTCTTGACAGAGCTTGGAGTAATTCTTGCAGGACATGTCCTTGCACCACATTGCTTAATGAACTTGATTGTGTTTGGTTTCCATGTGCCAAATATAAATAAATATTCTACAGTTATGGACCAGATACTCATGTTTGAAAAAGATGGGTAGATGTTTTTGCAGTGAAAGATGTCAGTTTTATGAACAGAATTATTCACAAAACTGCATTAATTTTCCTGAGCTACTTTAAACAATTATATTTTTCCCCCAAAGATGTGAAATTTATTTTTTTGACTCTTTTAACTTTGAAATAGCTTGCAAAAAAGATGAAATGACATGCTAGCAAATTAGAGCTGCCTCTTCTGCATAATCTTGAAGTGGAGTAATATTAAAATCATGACGCTGTGAATATTAAAAATGTGATATTAAAAGCATGAGCAGTGGTTCAGCAGATGCAGTTTCTTGATTATGTTAAGCTGATCTTCAGCAGTTGCTAAAGAAAGGGATGTCTTGGTTGTATTAGCACTTGTGCAGATGTGACCAGCTGAGTCAAATTCCTAATCTGCCTGGAAATTCTCTTGTGTGGAGGATTAGTTTGCAGCAGGATTAGGAACCACATCTATCTAGCTGAGAACACAACCCACAAGCACTTTCAGCAGCTACAGCTGGGAACACACTGCCAAAGAAGTGGAAGGATCAGGATCAGGATGGTCCCTGTGGCCAAAAGTGCAGATCTTTGTCTTCTTGGGTTGTAAATCTGCACCTTGAGAAATGTTTTGTTAGCATGCTGATGGTCTCAGATAGGCTCAGCTGCTTGCATACTGTTTGGAGAGAAAAAGATCCAAAAGCTCATTGCTTTAAACATACTGGAGTATGCAGTAACACACCGTTCTGAAAGTAAACTTACTTTCTGAATAAATACTGAATAAATTTGACTGTTTTGGAGCAGAAAACCCAGTAAATGTGTTCTGTACTTTGTGAGCTAAAAAAAGGCTCTCTACTCCCTAAGAGCTTTTACACTGCTGTGTTTGTACTACTTGAATTTCACTCAGTTTTTCGTTTGAAACACATTGGCTTCTAAGATAATAAAAGTTTGAGATGTCTATAACACAGTAGCTGAAATATGGTGGATTGAGCTCATTTTCATTTCAGTCTTCCATGGGTTTTTAAAGTCAGATCCTGTCTAAAGATCTAATTTATTTCTGGGTTCTTCACTTCCATTTCAGCTGATTTTTCAAGTCCGTCTTGAAGCACTTAACATTAAAGCAGGCATGGGGAGAGAGGTGGTGAAATGCTGATCTTGTTGTCACCACTCCAAGTTCTATAATGTTTCCTGGTTTATATATTTTCAAGGTATTTTTAATTGCATTACTTTCTGTTGCTCATTCCTTAGGAAGGAACTGCATTGGCACTGGTCTCAGGACTGACATGCTGTGCTAAATAATTGAGATTACTTACTATTTGCTCCACCAAGCAAGTGGTATGTTTTGGGGCAAACCAGTATGCATGCTCCTATGTGGCTGATTAGAAAGTGGACTAAGAACACTGAAAGAATTTGTCCTTTTCTTTCTTCTTTAAGTCCTTGCATATGTGCAATGATCTTGAATAGTGTCAGTGTAGAAAACCACTGTCTTGTCCTGTTGTATGTCATTCAGTGTTTTTCACTTGGGATTACTACAAACATTTCTTTAATATTAAGCCTACAACTGGTAAATCATCTTTTATTTAATAATACTTTTTTCTCAAGGGGCTGGAGAATAAAAGAAGATCTTCTGGGTCTCAAATAGATTATAAAGCTGTGATAGTGATTATTTTGTTTTCATGAATGTAATTGTGAAATAAATTTTGCCCTCAGAAGTCTAATATATTTTTCCCCATAGTAGTTTCTCTTAAAGTTGATTTATTTTTTCCTTCTTTATGAGACACTTCTAGACAAAAGTCTCGTCTGGGCCATGTTCATCTACAATCTTCATTGCTATCACCTGCCATCCTCTGCATCCTGCAAGTCACATTTCAGGTAGCACATTTTAGATAATATCTAACACAGCCTATGTTTAGAGAGGAGCATGAATTCAGTAATTACACATTTGCTTTTAGCCTCTAGTGAGCATCTTCACTAGGAATACCAGTAATGAAAGGAACTACCTAGCAAGGAGATCAACACTGAGCATCTTTTATAGATTAAATACATTTATAATGTATAAGTGGCTGCTGTCTGAAGTGTGTCCTCCACAGAGGGCAGTAGTTTTGTTTCCAAAGATCTTTTGGTTGTTGTCTGGTGCAATGCTTTTGATTCTTACTCTGAAAGTGCCAAGAAAATGATGCTAAATTTTGACAGTGTACCTCAGTTTTAAAAGGTTCTCCTGCCTAAGGGGATATTTAGCTTTATGGTTTATCTGTGGAGATCTGAATTCAGGAAAAGATGTTGTTAAGAACTGGAACAGAAGATGAATATACTAGGACTTGGAAGGGGAAGCTGAGACTGGAGAATTTTTTTATCTCTGGCACTGGTTTTCATATTTAACTAGGAAACTTTCTGTAAAACTTCATGTTTGTTTGTTCTTGTTTTGGAGCAGAACAGGGATTCAGGATCTTAAAGACATTATAAAAGGAAGATGTTTCTAAGCTTTGTGCAGAGATTTTCTTGCTTATTCAGGAGACAGGGATGTTCTTGGCTCCAGGCATTTCTTTCCAGGGACTCATTAAAATGAAATGTACAAGTAGTACCAGATCCTTTTTATTCAGCTACCTTATTAACAGAACAGAAAGCTGCAGTGATAAGAAAGAAACTGTAAATGTCCCTCAAGAGCACCTCAACTGTTGTTCCTCAGAGCATTTCTTATTTGATATCAAGGTTTTCTTCAACAGAGGGAAGAGGCAGCACTACAAAGAGCAGTTTGTGTGTCTATAGATAGAAATACTGGCATTTGCAGTAGATTTTATATTGTGTTATGTTTAAAATTGAGAACTTCAAAATTTTTTCTTAATGTGTTGCATTAATGACTTCTATTGTGTCATACAATAACTTCAAATCATAAAAGGTAGAAAGTGTCTTTTTTTAAGATTTTGTGCCATAAATTATGTTACAAAATGCTATACAAAATTTCAGCGTAAAAGATCCAGTATATCACATATTACTCTGTTCTAGTGAGAAAAGTGTAGCATTCTAACTTTGTTAGTTTTTCACCAGAGGCAGAGAAATTCTCCTTGGAGAGAGGAATGAGTTATAGAGGAGGAAAACTGGATAAAACTAAGCTGTAGTAATGAAGTAACTTAAGACCTTCACGAGGTACTTAGCTTGTTTAAAACAAAAAGGACAAGGAAAAAGGATACCATATAGTGTTGGAAACAAAAATAAAGATTGTCAATAATCTAATGATGGAAATAGCCAATGAAATGTCAATAAGTACTGGTCTGAAAGACAGCTGAAAAAGTAATTTGTATGTGCAATCTTTCTCACTTGTCTACAAGAAACCATGGGACTCCTCCAGCTGGGGATAGCCTGTGACTTGTATTCTTGGAAGTTAATGTCTTAGTGTTCTAACTTTCAAGTAATTTAGACAGCAGCAGCATGGTAGCCTTTGAAATACCCAATCTGTGTATTTGTCTGTAATTAAAATGTTCTGACCTATTATGAGTAATAGGAAAGTTACTCTGCAGCTTTTATCATCTGAGATGAGGCATACATGTGAAAACAAAGTTTAACTGCACAAATCCCTTCTGAGTAATAGGCAGGCTGGGAAGGTGGAAAGTTAGATCCTCTGGTACACACACCAGGTATTCCGTACTATATGTAAAGAAATACACATACCATAGGTATGTACATGGAACAGTATATTTCTTGACCACACATAGGAGTAAAAAGCTGGGGTATATGGCCCATTACTGTTTTAGGAAAGGCCTGAGAGGACCATGTTGTCATTGAGATTTTAAATCAGATTTTATAACAGCATGTGCAAATCCAAATCACTGAAGACTGAGACTTTGAGGTAGGAAACCCCTAAAACTTTGGGAAACTGTTATCTAGAAAACTCAGGATAGCTTCCACATGCTTGATTCTGGTATATGGAAATATGAATCAATAAAGGGCTAACATAGGTAATCTCTAAATTGTATATAGCAGGTCTTTAAATATAACAACCTGTAGAAAAAACAAATGGGTAAAGGCAGCTCATCCGAATAGCCTAAATAAAAAAGCATTTCTAGGTGAAATCCTTGATAATTATAATTTCAGTAAAAATAACTATTTTTTTAAGGCCAGAATTGCATTGGTCAAGGAGTGCTATTTGTACAGTGAGACATTGTTATGTTAAACAGAGAAATTAATATATACAGATTTTTATTGTGAAGCATTTAAGATTTTATAGTGAATTTGATATAACCTCATGAACAGCAGAAGGAAAAACTGTTC
Organism: Phaethornis superciliosus; assembly: GCA_023637945.1. Lineage (NCBI taxonomy): Eukaryota > Metazoa > Chordata > Aves > Apodiformes > Trochilidae > Phaethornis > Phaethornis superciliosus. The sequence goes on from JAJQWJ010000012.1 coordinate 18,661,958, forward strand.
TTAATCTCTTTTTATTTTACTTCCTCAAATTACTTGGTTGGAGTTTAATTAGGTTTAACTGGATACACTCTATTTGGAAAAGAAAAATTGAAAAGATACTACCTATTCATTATTTGTGGCCTGTTTCAGAAGAATATGCAGTACCAAACCTCAGTAAAAATTGTCTAGTTATAGGAAGATAACCATTATTCTTATGACAATCTGTATCAGTACTGGCTATTATAAAGAATTTTTAGTCATCCCTTCCCTGTTTTATTTCACGTTTCTTCTCGTATAATTTTTAAGTGACATTTTTTTCCTTAGAGCTCCAAAATGTTATCAAATAGACTGATCAGCTGAACACTCCTTGTGTTATGACATACTGTTCATAAGCCTTAAGTGGAAGGTAAATGTTAGTGTGGTAAAAGAAGTGTCATACACATTTAGCTTTGAAAAGGCAGTGGAGTGCTGTGGTTCACTGCTTGTAATATAAACTGATCCTTGTAAAGGGGTGTTTTTTAAGAAGGAAATTGCAATTAAGAAAATTGCACGTTCCATAATTACTATTTCAGAATGATCTACAGTAAAATGGTATTCTAATAGCCTGCTTTTTGTAAGGATATAATAGGCATGGGCTGTAAGAGAAATCTTTTAAAAAATGGTGTTCTCCTATATCATATAGTAATTCTGCCCATTGGTTTTGCAGGTGAAAGGGAAACTTTGCTGGTTTCTCTTAGATAAGGAAGGGAAGGTGCAATATTTCAAATACAACACTTTGTAAAATTCCCTGTCTGAGACCCACAGAATCTGGAGCATGTGATAAACATAAATGGAGTGAGAAATGGAGCACCTAAAGCTCCCTATCTCTTGTTCCTATGCCTGATTAAAGCCTCACTCCTTTCCCACTGGGTGTTCCAGCCAGCTGCTCTAACATTTAGATTACCTCATTTAGGAGGGCTTCAAAACAGAAAAAAACCAATATTGTAAACTAGTATGGGAACAAGATACAAGTAGAGACGTAACTAGTTAACTTTTCTGTGTAAATAAAACTTTAGCATTACTAAGGACTATGCAGAACAATAAGCAGTTTCTTAAAAGTAAGGTATATATTTATAGCAGGAGACACAAAAAAAAAAAACCCTAAGCAGCCTTTATTAGGGTTGGTTTTGTTGGTTTTTAGACATACACTGCAGTTCTGGCCGTAACAAGTAGACCTTGTAGCTATTGTATAATAATTCTTCTGTGCCACAATACTTCAGCCACTTCCTGTGCTGGTGTTGCCCTTTGTAACAAATACCTAATGGGAAAATGGATCATCCATATGGCCAAGCACAGAGCTGGAGTGTTTATTCCCAGGGTGAGTCTGTTAGGCTGGATATCCCCATCCCCTGGATCTCTCTGGTGTACTCTCAGTCTATATTGATGTTGAATGTGAATTCTACATCTGGGCACACTCAACTTTTGTAGGTCATGGTGTTTTAATCTCTGCACAACCAAACTAGACTTCCATATTCTCTACTTTAAATAACAGATTTTAAAGATCTTGAGCATCTGTCATATTGAATAATTTTCAAACCTTCTTCTAATTTTCAATAATGGAAACTGTTTGGAAGTTTCTTAAGGATCCTGATGTTTTGTCTCTAACATGGGCTTTTTAAGATGGAGAATTCTTCAGCTGACAAGTTGCTGCACAGAAGAACATTTTGAGAATATCAACTGATAGATCCTAATGACTTCTGAAATGCTGTATCTTAATTTGGTCTGGAAATCTGAGTAGTTACCAAGTGCTGTTTGTTTGTCCTTAGGGATAATATTAATGAGTCTTTTAAATTATTAAAGACGATGCTAAGCCAGATTTCTCTGAATATCCAAGATCTACCTACTAGTAGGTATTTTTGATGACTTGGTGGGGATTTCCCCTTCTGAAAAAGGGTGGTGGTAGACTGTAAGAAATACTTTGTATGAAAAGGTAATGGTAAAGATTTTCCATTTTGTGCGTTTATTTCTGAAGCTGAGTTTGTTTGATAGTCTCATGCTGTGGGGTACCCAGCATGAATAGTTATTACTGGGAAGTGGATTGAGTCTTGTACCTGTCTTAGTCTTCTTACAAATCCAAGGGATTGGTATTTTAACACTGATATGATCTGAAAGGTCTTCCAGGAAGAGCAAACCAATTTCATTTAGTATTTCTTTATCAATGTATTGTAATTTCTGTCACTGTTTTACCATACAAAAATGTGCTGCTAGGCAAAGCTAAAGCAGTGAGGCAGTGAGATTTCAGCATGGCTGCTGTAGTATCCCAGATATTATTGAAAAACAGCTTCAAAGTATTCTTGCCAGCCACAAGGCAGAGAGAGCAGACATTATTCTGACTAAACTCAGTCCCTGAAGTTTAAATCTGCTCTTAAAGATCTATTGAGACAGAATTTCATTATTAAGTATCCCATTAAGATAATGTATTACTCATATATGTTGGATAACTTTTCTGCTAATGTCCAGATTTAAAATGTTTTATGAAAGGAAATCAATACCTTAAAATGAAACCCAGACCTCTGAATGCCAAGACGTGGCTCGTGCAGGATGATTAATGGCTCTTGGAGTTTTATCTCTACTTGTACCTATCTAAATCTGGAGTGCCCCAGCTCTCCACCCTACTGCCATGTTCCCACTCCATTTGGCTCCTTGTGGTGGCACTTGGGTGGTTTCCAGGTCAGTCTCTGAACATGCTCTCCAGTTGATCATGCAAGCAGCCCTGTAGGTATTCAGAAAGGGGCAGGAGCTCAGAAGCCAGGGAAATGGGTAGGGCTGTGCCAGCCCAGATTTAGATTGATTTAAAATGATGTAGATACACACCCTGTTGAAACATCACTCATTTGGAAGATATTGCCTTCAAGTTTCTGCTGAGCCTGGAAGTTTCTAACTGAAATGGATTTTAGATTAAGCAGAGAGTTTGCAAAACAAAAGGAGAGAGAAAAATTGTAGCATGAGTCATAAGCATGAGACCTTCCTCCATGGTAAATTAGAACTGCTGAAATCCTGTGGATTAGTTAACAGAAGAACTGTAGTTTCCAGCATGTAATCAGCTACTGTGTCCATTGTACTTCCAATTTGTTGCAATAAAAGAACTTGTTTAGTCATCAAATTTAGTATGAAACTCCATAGTTGAGGACCACTTTTTTGAACAGCATAGATTAGGTGATGTGCTATATCAAATGTTTTATATATCCAGTGTGTAATAATAACAGTAAAAATGTGAAATGTGGAGTGTGGGACTGTCATAGCTACAGTTAAAATAAAATCAGAATCTGGAGAAAAACTGCTTTTTAGCTGACTGTTGAAGTATATTTATGTGAAGGTCTGTGGCAGTTTGCCACCCAGAGTTTCTCAGAAGCAGGGAATGGATGTGTCAGCCTTCCAAGCCAACCTGAGCTTCTGAACTGGCTGAGGATTGGAAAGGTTTATCCTACAGGTTGGCTCCCAGGCAGCTAGCTGTCCCCATCATCCTGCCTGGTGGACTGCAGCAGTTGTTGGAGACTTGGAAACACCTTTTCCATTCATGGGAGTTTTTTGCCTCCTGGTCTGTAGCAGCATCAGATGACAGATTAGCTCTTCTGAACTCATCAAGGAGGCAGTTTGGCATCCTTGAGAACATACTTGCAAAAAATAAAGCATATTGCCTTCAGAAGCAATATGGTTTCCACACCCACCTCCATCCTCTTCCAAAACCACTTTTTAATATAAATTAATATATTTTCTTAATCTATGTTTAAACACATTGATATTTCTTTTTATGAATTTTCTTAATAAGGCCACTCAGCAATGACATTATGCACAGAAGATATTTTTCTCTTTGTACATTTTGGAGGAGAATGTAGCCAAAATTGTGAGTTGAGGTTCAGGAATGTTTGGGTTTTTTTGCACTGAGCAGTAAAACATTAGATAGGGCAAGTTTACATGGTACTATGATACCAAATAGTATATTTGCACTGGCAAGTTAAATGTATTTAAATTTGCTCTGGAGCTGAGAAGTTAGTGATTTGTGGAGTGCTTACAAGCTATGGTCTTGATATTTAACCATTTAAATAGTTCTACTCTAAATCTGCTCCCTACTCATGATTGCCATATCCTTGATTTTAGTTTTGTGTGAATCTTTCCCATCTTTAGTTTCTTTAGTTTATCTTGTGTGGAGAACAGAAAGCAAACCAAGGGCAGGATTACAGCTCTGGTGGCAGGGTGGCTGGGGAAAGGCTGACTTCCCATCCTTGCCTGGCCATTCATTTCCACTTCTGTTCTCTCTCCTGTGCTATGCCAGCACACATCTTTGTGCAGCCATCTGGTGAACCAGAGCAGGGAAGTGATTCAGCTGGAGAAGGAAAACCCTGCCAAAAAAAGACCAATTGTCAGCATAGAAGTAATGGGTTTTTTTGGTAGATAGGTTGGCATAGGAACAAACAGCTGGGAGAGAAAAGGTAGGAGTTGTTTCAGTTTGTTGTGCTGGTGAAAAATGATAATTGACCCACAGTCTGACAACTAAGGTGTTGCCTAAAAACAAGTGATATGTAAATTCAGGGCAGAAGAAAACCCTCAGACATTTATTATTGCATATTCTTGTTTGCTTCAAATCCTTGTGTTGATCTAGCCCAGGTCAGTTACTAAGTTAAATTAAATCAATAACCATGATGAGTAAAGAAAGCATACCCATGATGGTAAGGCTCAGACCAGCTACTTGATTTCTGAAGTTTAATGCAGCAAGGTTTTCTAATGTGATTTCTAATGTGATTTCTGTAAGCCAGCAGGTTTGCAGATTGCAGCCTCTTTCAGGAGCACTCCAGGAGTTGGTGTTTGAAATCCGGGACTGTCAGGCAGGGGCTGAACACTGTGCAGCCCTTGCATACCAGGGACAGCCAGCTGAACCATACCAGCAGGTTTTCAGTCTCTGTATTTCTGAGCACATTGCTTCATTGACTCAGCTTGGGGTCCATCAGGGTAAAAGAGCAGGAAAATGAATCCTCGTGGTTCAGGTATTCACTTTTCCACTTTTTTTTCATTTAATGCTAGAGACAAAACTTGCAACCACGCAGTTTGTCTGTACTGCTGTATGGCTTGCAGATGATAGTGGTACAGTTAAGAAAGATGCAGCAGCTCTGTCAAAAAGAAGTTATGTTTGCCCTTCTCACCCCATCTGATGCTACCACCCCATTTCATGGCCATCTGATTTAACTCACTTGGCAGAACATGAACCAGGCAAAAGTTGACAGTTTTCTGCTGTGTGAGTTAATGGGCACAGAAACAGCAGCAGTGTTGGAGAGCAAAGGTAGGAAAGGAATGAATCTTCCAGCTCTGTAACAAACACTGCCCAGATCCAGCATGAATGGTGCAGGTAGGGCAGCAAATAGCATTGCTTATACCCCTAACACTGTGGACCTGTGAGGTACCTAACTACAAATCTTGTGTTGCAAAGGCTGTTTTCTGTGCTGTGTCACCCGTGACACTGAAACCAACAAAGATTCTGATAGCAGTCCTAAAGTTAATGGAAATAACCAAATTAATTAACAGTGATTTTTTTTTTTTTTAATTTTTTTTTTAAAGCATTATTAGAAAATACATTACACTAAGGAGGAACCCAGTTAAGGTTGCAGTCAACTTTTCTGAAGGGAGAAAGCAAGCCAAGATACATACTGTTATGTTAGCAAACTCTGATCCAGAATAACTGGTGAAACCCAAAACACAGATGCTCAATTTAAGTTTCTGTTCAATATCTGAATCTAGTTAAGAAGGGATTATGCAGAGTGTTTCTTTTATCTTCATTGTGCACGTCAGAGAATTCAGTTCACTGTTCAGTAGGTATAGGAGAGGAGGAAGGTTCCTTGTAGGTACTGGCATCTGCTTGAAGGGAGAGCAAGGGAGCTTCTGAGTTGCAGCCTGCCTGCTGGGAGGGGGGAGGTAAGGTAAGGTAGGGTCCCCCTCTGTCTGGGTGGTGAAGGTTCACAGGGCTTCCAAGGCACTCCTGGATTAAATGATTAATGTCCAAATTGCTGCACGGCAGGTGATGCTCTCACCGTGTGGCAAAACAGATCGAGAAACTGGCTCTGGTTTAAAATATCTATAAAATGAGTGAGAGAATATTCATGACACAGATTTCTCCATTGTTTGGCATCTTTCCCTATTCTGTGCTGCAGGAGTGGTCTTCATGCATCTGCCTCTCCTTGCATACAGCCGTGTTATTAGTGCTCAGATCTCAGCCCAGGAACTCCTGCTGTGATTTCAAATGAGCAGAATGTAATTCCCATTTGTCTTCCTCCTCCTTGTTTTTCCCTGTCACATTTTACCCAAGAAGTACATGGTGCGTAGCCAGACTGAAACAGAACTTTAAGATAGTACATACTTCATAATTCAAAGAAGAAAAAATAATTTCCCTTTAGCTTACAAAACTGAAGGACTTTTTGTTAAAAGGAGGAAAGACCCTAATGCATGTTCCAGTTACTTACTAGAGTTGATTTTTATGGTGAAGCATGAACCTTTAGTTTAAGTGTAATTTCTAAAACTCACAAATAAATGTTTGTGGTGGGTGGTGAAGTACAGATTCCTGGTGCTTTTGGTTAAGTAGCCTTGGCCCTGTGCTCCTAAGGTCTTTTTTTTTTTTTCTGGGGAGCATGTTATGATGGCATTGGCTGTCCTGGCTTCTGTCTTTTGCTCTTCTATAACACACAGATGTGAGCTTCATTACTTGCAAGTCTTGTTACATCCAACAATTTTCCATTGTTTATTATGTTAGTTTCCTACAAAAGATGTTCTTGGACTGCAGTCAGCAAAAATCGATTAAATAGCTTGTTATAAATTCAAAACTTGAGTATGTGAGGCCATTTGTGTGAAACCAGGCAGTCTACATGAAACCAAGTGGCCTGTTAAGGCATTTTAAAAAGAAAAGTTTAGGAAACAATCCTATCTGGGTCAAGTGCTCTCTCAACTATTTGGCATGAAGGAAAATGCTGACAATTGTCAGGCTTTTATTCAGAGTGATACCTTCTGGAGGAAAAAAGAACTTCATCTCAATATGGTATACAGAGTTTTAACTCCTAACAGGTGTCTTCCTCAAAGATTCTGAATAAGCAATTTGCTTCCCTTACGTAGGAGAAAATCACCTCCAAATTTCTTAAATTACAAGGAGAAATTACAGTTACCTTTGTATACATTTCTAAATATTTTTACTTGCTAAGTAGTTATTTTCACAATGGTGTATGCTTTTCTATCTGTAAAAATTCTGTGCAATGCTCAAAACTGTGGAGACAGGTCTGAGCCTAAAAGAAAATAATGAAAATTACTCTTCCAGCCATCCTTCTCAGCACCCAGCAAATTAATGCCTGTATCTGAAAAAGATGAAGTGATGGGAGACTGCATGAAATCGGTCAATCAGAGCTGATAAGCTGTAGCAATAAAAAAATATTATTTTAAATAAATGGTTAAAATAAATTCCTCTCAGTTAATGCTGGACTATTTGAAAAGCTTTAAAAAAAAAAAAAAAAAAAGGCACAAGGAATTTTAACCAGCTCATTTGGGAGAAAAATGACTTGCAGATGGGGTTTGAGAGAATAATAGGTGGCAGATTATAGTGGGAAAATTGTGGCAGAGCAGCAGTTCACATTTTTGATACATTTATGCAGAGTGGGAGCAGAGAGATGTGAATAATTCGCCACTGCAAACGTTGCTGAGCACCAGCAAAATACACTCATTTTATTTCCACTGCCTGCAAATGTAGTGTAGCTGTTGAGAGCAGTATTAAGTTTATGAAGTCAAACAATGATAAGTTTTAACACATCTGAAGTGCTACATAGTGTGCAAATATCACTGCATTTTCTCCAATTTATGTGCATATTTTCAACTACAGTTATATGTGGAAAACCTAGTGCTTCTTCCAGCTTTGTGCTGCTTGGTTCTAGGGCAAATTCCCCTTCCCTAGCCCCAAGCATCCTGAAATGCATTTAGTAAATGATGGATTTTATCAACACTTGATATGATCTGCTGCAAAGGCAAAAATGGACATTATTTTTCAAACCCATGTAACTCTGTCAAAGTAGAGGGGCTTTATGAAGGTGGCAAAAATTTTTACAGGCACAAAAATTCAATTTTAAAGTTAAATCCTTACCAGGAAATCTCAATTGTGATATGGTAGCTCTAGAAAAAATTATCTCCTCCCCCCCCCTCTGTCTTGTTCTTGGAAAAATCTGAAATATACTTCCTGAGACTTAACAACAAAAAAATTGAGACTGATTGGGCAGACAACAAGAATTATAAAATACTTTTAAGAATGACACCTGCAGGTATTTTTTTAATGAAATAACGGGAACCAACAATTTTAATGCAGCTTACATTTATGATCATATTTTTTGTTTGAAGAAATTCACTCTAAAATTATTGTGTGGGATTCTACAGCCCAGGAATAAAATAGAAGGGAATGCAATGCGTTCAATGCATCTCCCCTGTGAGATTTTTTTTTTTTTTTTTCTTACAGTTGATTTTGGCATCTGAGTTACTAGAGATTCAAAGGGGGGCAGTTCCTTCAAAAATGTTAATAGAACACATTTTGTAGCAGCAAATGAACAATCTGAATCACTAGAACACCAAGCCTCTTGCCCTTATACTTGACCCTCTGTAGAAGCTTACAAAAGAGAAGAAAACTAAATATGTATGTGCAGAGCCTGCCATGAGTATATTTTTGAAGCATTTTCTTAATACACGATGTTTACCCTAGGAGGACTGTACTTGAAGTGACCTTACCTGACCTCAGCTGGAATTCATTAAATATTCTTGCTAAAAAACAGATGCAAGAAGCTGTTTCCTACTGGACCACCAGTGTACAATCAGGTCATAGGCTGAGAAAAGAACTTTGTCAGGTTGCTTCTTGTCATTTTGGTGCAGGCAATGGTGACCTTGGGGCATTCCAAATCTATGGGGAGCCAGTTTGTAGAATCTGACCAGTGTATTAGATGAAAATGCATTTTCCAGTGTTTTGTGAACAGCTTGGACTTTTGGAAGTGAATGATTAAGAACCCAGTTGGGTTGTAATGCAGGAAAATAAAAGCAAGTTCCAGATACTATACTTGAAACTTTATAAGATGACTAGTTATCATTCTTCATCCTTCTTTACCACCATCCACCCACTGGCCATTTATTTGCAATCTGTTTCACTGCCATTATTTTATTTCCTTCCTTGTTAAATAAGAATACAATTAAAATACAAAGTCTCATTAGTGTAGTGCCCTGTGCATGGTTATTTCTTTATGCATGAAAGTTACAAAACACAGTGAAGTGCTCATTTGAGGGGAAATCAGAGCACACAAATTACTTCAGATCAGTAAAGCATGAAGGCACAGAAAAATTATTTGAATTCTACTACAAAACTTAAGGATTTTTCTGTATTGTTTTCTTTCAATAGTGCTTGGACTGCTCTGTTGCTTACAAATACATAGCATCACACTACGCCTTCATTTGTTTTCTCTGTGTGTTTTCCACTGAAAAACTTGCTCCAGCTTTAAACATGCCCCTCTGTTCTCATTACTCTAAAATTCTTTCACCTTCCTCTGAAAAGCATCTCAGTGTGACATACAGTCTAACTTGAAAAGAACACAAGAAGAACGTAGGCTGGAGAGTTGGAGGTATGGAGCAGAATCCACTCAGAATGATCACATACAGAAGGATTCCTAAAACTGGTAAATAAGTTGAAGGAAGCCTGTAAAAAAATCAAAATGGCATGGGAAGAAATAAATAGAGGTGATTATAAAGGAAGTTTATCTGTTCCTGCCCTTCCCCTCCCTCCCCCCAAGAACCTGGCAGCTCAAACCAAAGGCACAAAGGTACATCAGACAAAGCTGTTCAGCTGTGGAATGTCCTTCCACAGGATGTTGTGGATATGAAATTATAAATGGGTTGGAAAGGTGATTGGATGAATATATGAAGGAAAATTGCATGAAAGGCTATCAAGTACAAAGATACCATTTCTTTCTCAGGAAGTCTCTAAACTGCAAATTGCTGGAGATTGGAAAAGGGCTTGGAGAAGTTGTTGCTGTTGATGCCTTTATGCTCTGGGCTGCCTCCAGAAGCAGACTAATGGGCAAATTGGACTTTTGGTCTGATCTGCTAGGCTGCTAGCATCTTGTAAATAATTTTTTCCTCTCTGGGGCTTTTCTTGGAGTATTCATGACCCTAATGGTCTTCCTTTCAACTTCTTTGGTATTTCACATCTTTGCTTAATCTGCAGTTTACCTCTGTTATTCCAAATGTCACATCATCCCTTCTTAGGTGAAGTCTGTTATGATCAGGTAAGGCTTACAGCAAGTTAGTAATTTGTCCTGCACTGGTGGAGCACTCTTACTTATTCATGACTATTCACTTCCCTGTCCCAAAATTTGTGCTAAGAAAGAAAATGTTTGAAAAAGTAACATGTTACTTCAGCTTTTCCAATTATGAATTTTATTCTAAAATAACACAAAACAATTTTCTAGAGGAGAATTTAACAGATTTTTTTTGCAGCTTTAGTAACTGTTTTATGGAAGCATGACATTCACTGAGGTCATTTCAGCCTGGATAATTTCTTTAGCTAATTTTCGCCATGTCACTTTGTCCCTGTGTTCTGCACCGATCTGTCAAAATGCTCCTGTGCAGCAGCAGCTCTTATTTTTGATCCAGAATTCCTTCTATATCACTATTACCCATTTGTGTATACTCACTGAGCAGCTTCTCAGGCATGGCTTTTCAGATGTGTTTTTATATTTATATTTATCTATACTCAATTTTTTAGTACTTTTTTAACCTTATTTTAACTTTTTTTATTTGAAACCTTCAGGTAAAGAATAAAAATTTCTTTGGCAATAGAGTTTAGAATTAAAGCTTCTCGGATTCTTCCTTTTCATTCAAGTTCTCTATCAACACAAATGTATAAACCTTACATTAAGTTTGATACTAGTCTTCAGTATTATCCTTTTAATACTTTTTTTTGAGAAAATGCTGTCCTATTTAGAAGCATGGAGTGATGCTGCTGCTAAACTGCATTGTTAGTCTAAGGGCAAACCCGAATAATACTTGCTGTATGTTGTCTGCTGACCTTGCCTGTTTCCACATTGCACAGTACCAATTGTTCCCAACTGTTTTATACAGTTTAGTCTGGTTAGCTGCCAAAACCACTTTATGCCCAACCTGTCTCTCTTACGAGTTAAAAGAAATTATTTGCCTTTTTTTCAGTGTTTGAAAAGATGGAGATTATGGATGGATTATGCTTCTAAATTTCCCTGTTGGGCTCAGTTCAAAAGCTGTGGCAAAGTTGGTTTTAAACAGTGCAATGTTATACTGCAGAAATAACTGACAGAACAGTGCAGATCACAGGAAGAAAAATTCAGATAACTCTGAGGGAAAAATCTTGAACTATTGAACACTTGTTGAATTTTGTGTTACCTGAATGCCCAGTGTGCATTTTAACGTATTTCAGGGCTGAGTAGTCCTTGCAGCTCCCTCTTACAGCTCTAGTTTATTTCCATCAGTATTTTAAACTGCAGTCAGAACTAGAGTACGTGCCTTAAAATACTTGAGGGGAGAGAAATAGCACAGCAAGAACTTGTAAAGCCTCTTTCTTATGCCCTCAGATGTCTGCTGTGTTTTACTCTCACTTCCAGTAATGTTTTGTCTAAAGGTGCCTTTTCAGCAAACAGTACTACTGGTTTTGTGAAAATTTGTCAGTGTTCATTTAGATTTTCTGTTCAGAGCACTGGAAATTATACTCTTGATTGACCCTAAAGTTGTGCTCGTTTTAACTGAGCTGATGTTCATTTTCTGACATTATCTTCATAATTCAGTGCCAGGAGCACTTGATGCATTTCTTTTTCTTCTGGCTGTTCCAACCAAATCCGTTTGCTTTTCTGCTGTAGTTACTTGCTTTAGCTTTGATGTACTATATTAATGCCTTTTTTGATGCAAGACCAGATACTATCCCTTGAGAAGTCAAAATGTGTGCATTGGCCCTTGTCACAAACTTAATTTAACCATCATTTATGTTCCTGGAAGTACTCCTTTTCTGATCAATTTCATTTATCTTAATACCTGCTTTTAAGTAAAGCTTTGACAAATGATAGCAATATCTGAGAGGTATTTTACCATAGTCTTCCAAAAATAATTTTCTTGAAGATTAGTGTGAAGTCTTGTCCAGACCAGACTTTAAATAATAGCGTTATGAAATGTCAATGCTGGTAAAACTATTAAAAAGAAAAGGAATTTTGAGTAATGGCCCGTGTCTGCAGTTTAACATTTCAGGAAAAGATGGAGTGCCTGACTTCAGTGATTGCAAAAATTCAGCTAAAGCTCTTCTCTAGGGCTTCCTGCTGAATTAAGTTTTCTTTGTCTGGCCATAGCTGTGGGAAGAGCTGAGTGCAACACATCTCTGGAATTTTCCAGCTTTGTCCAGGATGCTGCTTGCAGCCACAAGCCCTTCTCTCCCAGGGCACACTGGCTTTCTGGGTTCAAGTGATGTTTTGTGTTAAAGCTGAGTCAGTTTTCTGGGCTGAATCTCCCTGTGGCAACCCACACAGAGAAGGGTAGTTTGAGTGCAAGTGGATGTGGAAACTGTGTGTTAACCTCCTGTCCTTTTGAAAATGATATGCCCAAGAAAGGAAGAGGTGTTGGAGTTCAGACTGGGTTGATTTTGCTGCTCAGGTTGCAGCTGTACAGAAGATTTTCCAAGCACACTGGTGATGAGGACTGGCCATTTACTTTTTGTATGTGATATGACCTGTTCAGGCTTGAAACAGACACCTACTCTCAGGAAATCTATTCTGTAACATTTTATATGAGTGGAGTTCATAAGGAAAAGGCCAGACATGCGTTCAGCCTGCCAGTTCTCTCCATGTCGCAGTTCAGAAGATTTTTGGATAAGTTTGTGGTACATCTGTGAGTGTTTGGCCCTGTGGGGAGGGTGTTGGCAGTCATGGGCTGAGGTAGGGTGTTGATGGTACTCTGAGATGCAGCCCCGGAGTTGTATCAGGCAATAGAGTGCCATTTCATCTCTGTCTTTGTTGAATTGGAACCAGGGAATCAACATTACGTATTCAAGAGCAAGAAAAATGGCATTTGGACCAACATGTAATTTTATTTTTATGGCATTCTTTTGTTTTCAATTTTGGATAAATATATTCATAATACCTTGAAAGACGAGGGTACATAGAGGTGTTCTTTTTTTTAAATTGCTTTTTTGTTGTTGTTGTTTCTAGCTTATATAAATACATATATTCTGTAAAGATCAAAGGTGACCTGAAAAGAGGTTTGTAAGAGTGATTTCATGCAAATGATATTTTGCAAATACAAAGGATGGAGTGAAAACAGAACTTTTAAAGTTCTGTGTACTTTCAAACTTCTGTTTAAAGTTCCAACTTTCAGAAGGTTTTTTTTTTTTCTTGTTTTTTACCATAAATACTAAGCCAGTGAAGCATGTGCTAACAGAAATAATGTTCAGTATTTTATTCAAAATGTCTCATAGTTGATCACACACAACTGCAACTCTTACACATCCACACACTCTGTGGTTTTCATTAGTTCTGGGAGATTCTAGAACAGTTTTTGATATTATTATTTGAGATGTATGTATGACTTTTGATGTAAATCCTTTTATGTCTACTTGATTTTTAATTGCATATGAGGTCTATAAAGTTAGATGAACAGTACTGTTTGTAGTGCTTCTGAAGCCACCTTTAAAGTGTCCCTTGCATCATCTTGCATCAAATTGTCACATTTGCCTCCTTTTTGTAGAGCTTGTTGTGAGTAAAATATCTTTCCTTTGTCTGGTATTTTATGGAGGAGATGAGCCAATTTCTTCATGACAGTTTTTAAATACTGCTTAATACATTTATTTAAAGTCAAAAAAAGTTATTTTATGATTGAAAGGAGAGAGTGGGAAGAAAATGGGCAAATGCTGATGTATGAAGCTGTAGAAGTCTTCTCAAACTCTGAATGCTTGAGAAACTTCAAATGGTCTTGTTTATTTAAGCATGGAAATAAGAATTTTGTCAGGGAAGGCATGGGCTCTAATCTGTAAAACAGAAAGGTCATGAGTGAAGACAACAAGGCTCATATCTCACATGATTTATAGTTGTGTGCAATCTTTTTTTTTTTTTTTCATATGTGGAGAAAGTTATTTCTAGTATTGAAGTAACTCTGGGGAAGTTTTAAGCAGCTCAGTTAATTTTTCATGTGCTTCATATTTACACTGGTACAAACATTATTTGACAGCAGTTTAATGTTGCCTGTATTTGTTAGTTACCTTTCAAATAGCAACAGCATGGAAAGAGAAAAGTAAATGTTCATAGATATTAATATCAAAAAGTTCCTCAAATCTTAAAAAAACAGTATGTTTTGTTCATACTTGAAGTGCATATTTTTATTTTTAAAAAAAATAGATGATGAGATGATTTGGTAAAACCTAGGGGAAAAGTCTTTCTGCCATTCTCTTCCTCCAAAAGTTAAGGTTATGCAGTTCTTGTGCAAGTAGGCACGTGCTTCTGCAGAAACATTCTGAAAGAGAAAAATACCAGAACAACCTTAAACCACAATGATTTTTGCCATTTTCCATCAGTGCTGATGTGCCCAGGAAGAAGTGCATGGTTGTAATATGTGTATCTCTACCTACAAGGGCATAAATAAGTTTTAGGAGCATTATACAGAAGGATTTTACGAGGTGAGATGCTGTAGGGAAATAATTCTCTGCATTTGCTTTTGCTTATTCAGTCTGTGATAATGATGATCTTGGTTCTGCACTGGCATCTTGCAGTACTTCAGTAGATTGTAATTTTTGTCAGATAAATTGTGTTGTTAAAAAATTTCTTGATCCCTAAAACCTTCATTTATTTTCCCATTAAAAATAGGCATGTTCTCCAACTTCCATTCTTTCCCTTTAATCTGTAAAGCACAGCATAGGATGTGGTTTCTTTGTTGATTTTAGAGATAATTTTTAGCCTGTCAAAGGCCTTCTGTCTCGACAGCTATGAAACAAAGATTTTATTTTTTTTGAAGTGGATGAGGAAGTGCAGCTGCCAGATTACCAGACATAAGAAACTGGAAGAGGAGGATCTCACAGATGGTTCTAATAAAACTCAGCAAACAGCAAAGGAGTGTGGTGGTGAGGGGGGGGAGGGAGTGAAATGAAAGTCAAATTGTAATCCCAGTGCAAATTTTGGGTTTAGTTTATGAATAAACAGCCATTTGAGTGCTTGGGGTTGGGTGGGGTTTTTATTGTTGCTTTCATTTCTTCCTGTTGCTATAGTGCTGCTGATGGTTCTTTTTCCTGTTTCCCTATATCCATACTGCTACCTGAAGCTTCTATTACTGTGCCAAGAGACCTCTAAAAAGCCACATTCAGATATTCCTAAGATTTTTGTGAATGTGAAATATCAGCAAAAGCCTGTTTTCTGTAGAAATTTTTCTTGCTGTTACAACAAAGAACAGTAAACACTAGACTTCTGTTGCTTTGTTGGCAGTTGTTGCTCCTGTTCCTGTCTTTTATCCCATAGCTTCCCTCACAGGAATGCACAGCTCCTGGTGAATTTAGTAATTCCTTTTGCTAAGAGTGAAACTCTCCTCCAAGCTTTAATAAACCGTGTGTTTCTTTAACTTGTAAGAAGTTTGAACTACATAATGAATTTGTAAGGATTAATGACTAGTAGTACCTTCTGTACCTTCTGGGGTAGCTGGTTTTTAGTTTTAAGCATTTCAGTTCATATGTGCCCTGTTCAGTATCTTGATCTTGATTTTTCATCTTGGTAGCTCATAACAAGGTATTTTACTTGCTAAAAGGAAATATGTTCCCAGTGCACATACCTATGACACAATTGGCAGATTTGTGTTGTGCAGACTCAGTTTCTACCTTTTTACGATGGCTACTACAGCTTTAAGATTTAGTATTTTCTATTCTGAGTGAGCAGGATGTGGTCACAGAGTGGTAGATGTGTGTTCAGAGTTGGGGTTTGACATCATGGATGATGAAGCCTACAAGACAGCTAATGGTCCTTTGGGGCAGAGGACCTTATTTCTACCTCATTTCCAGAACCAAAGCCATTAATCCCTGGGTTTTTTTCCTCCTTTTTGAAATTTTTCCTTTCTTCAATGAAAGGAATAGTGTTCTGATAGCACACTGGCCAGAGCAGTAGCCCTCTGGGACGTGTCTTCATTTTGCAGTGTTAAAACCTTTTCAAATCAGTAGCTCAGGAGTAGCAAATCCTTCAAATGCATGACTAACAGATACTTGTTTCTAAGAGTTCTTAAGCATGAGCAAGTCATTAAATACTTCCTTTGTCTCCATGAATAAGTTCTATTTTAAACAATCTGTTAATTCTATATTTAGTATTTTTAAAAGTAAAAACATTTTTACTTTTAGGCTCCTTTTTTTCTGTGTCTCCTCTCCTGTACATCTATGAATTTATATGAAAAGCATAAGTATATCTGCAAAGGAAGGCACATTCCTTCTACTTATTCATTCCTTCTCTCCATCTCCTTATTACTCTCTAAAAGGAGAGAGCATCCCTCTTTGTTACCTGATCAACAGTCAGGAAATGCCACTTGTAGATGCCATCACCTGAGCAGCCTGTCCATGTGTATGGTGGTAACCACCAGCAGCATCCTTCACACTTCAGGGGGAGCTGTAGGATGTTTTCAGGTCAGTATTTTCTGTGCATCCATTGTGTGTGGGAGGTCCCTGATGGTTCCTTGATGGAAATCCCATGGTCTGATGAAATGTTTGAGTTGTTGATATTGACCCCGTGACACCCTGTTCTGCTTTGCTCATGCAGTCAGTGTGGAAGAAATCTGTTTCCCTTCTTCTCTCTGCTGTATCATGCAAAAAGAATAATGTTACATGCAGTTTTATAATTGTGTTTTTACAGGGTTTTGTGTCCAAGATATCAATATGCTGATCTACTAAACAGCATAAATGTTGCCAGAATCCTACTAGCTTGGCAAATCTGATAGCCATCTGAAAGCTAAGAGTAGGTCTTATGCTAAAAATGATGCAATGCACAGAATGCCAAAGTATCACCACTCATTCATAGCCCTTGAAGAGTTCACTTGCAGTCAGCATCAAAAGGAAAAATATTTCCCAAGTCAGGGCTTTGTTTCCTTGTGGATTTGCTGCACTCTTTGCCTCCTTACACAGTTAGCCATAGTACCCTGGGCTTCAAATAGATGCCCTTTTATTCATGGGCTGTCACTCAAATTGACAGGGCAGATAGCTCCCAGCGTTGGCAATTGCTAGAAAGGAAGGGATGGGTGTTTTGCAGAAATGGCTTGTGATTCATTTGTTTAGCATTCCTCACTCTTTGTTTTTTGAGGACAGCTTGTGTGGGACTGAGTCACATGGCAGCTCTTTTCTACTGCCTGCAGCCTCTGTCAAAAGCCAAGGGGAAAAAAATGGAGAGAGGAATTTATCTACGCCTTCATTTACTCTGTCCATGTTAATTGTCCAATAAATACAGACCCACAGCTAAAAGGAAGGATTCAATGTAATCTTTGTCACTTAACTTACAGTGCTGGAAATTAATGAATAGTACTGGGTACTGAACTGTAAGTAACAATAGTGTGGTCAGGGTTTGTGCCATGATTTGATTCTTCTTTTTGAGTACTAAATTGCATTTTTTAAGTCAATGTGTTTGGAAGTACAATAATAACTTGTATATATGACTTCCATATCACCTGTTCACTTTGCTACCTTTTAATATGCAACATGCTTTTAAAAAACTCCTAAATGTTCCTCATGAACCACGAGAGATCATCTCCAGGTGTGGCAGAGCTCCTGGAGTGCAATTCTGCAAGGAAGAGCAAATCATTGAATCAAAGGATGGTTTGGGTTGGAAGGAACCTTAAAGATCATCTAGTAAACCTCACTGTGTGTTTACCATGTATCAGCTGCTACTCTGACAACCTCCTGAACTGTATTTTCCATTCAATGATCCATGCATGGGGTTGCTGCCCGCACATACAGCTCTGCAGTTCATAGATTCATAGAAGAGTTTGGGTTGGAAGACACCTGAAAGCTCATCCACTTCCAACCCCCCTGCATGGGCAGGGACACCTCCCACTAGACCAAGTTGTTGCTCCAATCCCCATCCAACCTGGCCTTGAACACTTCCAGGGATGGGGCATCCACAGTTTCTGTGGCCAGCCTGTGTCAGTGTCTTAACACCCTCACAGAAAAGAATTTCTTCCTCATGTCTAACCTAATCCCAGTTTAAACTCTTCCAGTTTAAAGCCATTGCCCTTTGTCCTATCACTCTGTGCTCTCATAAAAGTTCCCTCCCTGCTTCAGGTACAAATGGCAAAGCAAACTCCTTCACTGGTGCTGTGTGAAACCTGCAGAATTTTAGAGGTCAAAATGCCTCTGTGCACTGAAAATAGAAAAGGGCTGTTGATATTTTATTGTACGATTCGAGTTTCTCTACATTTAAAGAAGTAAGACAAGTTATAAGTGTAGTTGGTTTTGGTAAGGTTTTGTTAGTTTTGGTTTTAGTTGGGATAAGTTTCTGGAATAATAGTCCTGGGAACCAGGAGGATGCAGTGTACACTATTTTCTAGTTGTTTTGCAGAGCTGTTTTCTGTTCTTCCCCTGTGCTGCATTTCTGGCTAATCCCACCTGCAGAAGCAAATTAGTTGGTAACTCTCAGACATCTTGGGAGCAGAACATTAAATCCTCTCCAGACTTATGTCTAATATCTTCTTAGATGATGACCCACAAGTTGAAGACTAAATTAGTGGCTAGTCCTTTATCTGCCCTCATTAGGAGAGTATTTGCTTTGCTCATTAGTTACATTTTTAAGCACATTATGAGTTTTCTGTTAGGATGTCTCTTAATCATCTCACCTGTTGCTGCACCTCTGCAAAGCTATTTCAAAATCTTCCTTTCAAATGCCCCCCAAAATGATTTTGTTGTGATAACAGCTGTCAGGGTGTTTTTCTGATGCTTCTCAGCAGTTGATGGTTTAGCTTGTAGTGCTCATCACCCCCAGACTGTAACTTCTTTTCACAGAAGTTATAAAGTTATAAAGTGCTTTGCTCCATGTTATCCGTGGCTTTCATAATACAAATAATTTGGTGGGACCTTCATGTTTACTTTTTCCTATCAATTTTGTAATTCATGAATGTGTTCATACTTGAAGTCTTGGTAGCCAAATAAGTGGGGGGGAAAGGGCAGGGAGGGTCTAAAGAAACGAACCCACAAACAAAACCCACAAGGAACCAGACAGTGCTGTCTCCTGGAGTGACTCAAAGGACCTCTGAGAATGTTAGAGGCACAGCCTGGACACTGTTGGAATACAAATGTTTCTCTGCTCCTCTGTTAGGAGATGAGCATGCCTAGAATGCTCAGTTACACTGGGTTAAGGTGAAGGTTATTTATGTGAGTAACTTATTGGTATGAAGGTCTAAACACCATGAACTGCTTATATGCAAACATAAATGCCACAAACCTGTGTGCTTTGGTTCTGTTAAAGCATGTAATATGTGCAGCTAGGCTTGTTCATTTTTTTTCCTAGGTCATTCTCTATGTATTGTCTGGGAATTGTAATTAAAAACATGAAAATAGCTGAGATTGTTCCTGAGATTCTTTTCCTAGGAAAAGTCCTCAGTTACACTAGCTAGCTCTGCAGGCCTTTCTTCAGAGTGTGTGCTCCAACCCATGCTTTTACTGCAAAGCTGGTAGTGTGGCTATATGGCAGATAAGATTAAAAGGATACTGCAGCAGTATGCTCCTGGAGTTCAGAAAAGGAATTTAAATGCTAAGGAGGCATGCCAGCTATGCAGCCAGAATCCTGAAAGGATTTCAGGTGTCTTTCTATGTGGCTCTTTAAGCATTTAAGAGATCAGATGATCACTAAAGAAGAAAAATTAGCAATAAATCACATCTGGAATTTTTTAAAATAACATAACTCTCTGCTTTTTACAGAAAATGTTGCTGTCCTGAAGTCATGAAGAGAGGAGGATGAAGCAAATTTGTCTGGAAAAGTAGTAACTTCTCAAATTTTCAGTGGGATTTATTTCCAGTGTCTGCAGAAAGTTTTGCAAAGTCAACCATTGGCATTGGAATGGATGAAACGCCTCAAACTTAAGTGGTAACTGAGTTTTCTGACATCTTTTTATTTCTTCAATACCATATTGTAAAATAATTTGCGTGGCTTATAGAGAATGTTCATTTACTTCTACCTGAGTTTAAATAGTGTAATCTTAAAAGAGCCAAACACTGGATTGGATTGGATGGATGTGAATTTCATTTCTTAACAAGAAGGTGGTATTTTAGTATCTGGTGGCTTACTTGCTGGTTGAAATTTGTTCCTGAGAAGAAATGTTCTTTCACGTCTTCATTACTGAAAAACACATTTAAGATTTTGCTATTACTGTTTGTAACTGCCTTCCTACCAAAGCTGCAATTCAGAACAAGCTGTAGAACTATCTCTCTACCTGGTTTTAGTTGTATGATGAGCCATTTGTGTGCCTTCTGAAACACAGAGGCATACCTACATAGTACTCTGGAAGTTGCTCATTTCTTCCAATCATTATTTCCTCAAAAAATTATTTTTCAATTTTTTCCTTTTCTTTGCTTTTCCTACCTGCTTATCCCGTTCTCTGCTCTTCATCTATTCATAATTGGGTATGAAGCATCTAAAACAGTTCTATCTCCTACTTGAGACCAGCACTATGTCTTCATCAGGTGAGTGGAGTAGTCAGGAAGCCAAAAAGGTACTACTATTCAAAGTTAAAGTGGGAATAGAAAGAGCCTAACTTCTAGCTCTCCACTTGTAGGTTCAATCTTTGTGGATGTGAGTGAAGAGTAACCATCCACTAAAACCAGAAGGTTTAATAGGGGGCAGGATGGGGGGGCAATGATGATTTAACACATCTTTAGTAGTCCAAGATTGATTCAGTGTCTTTTGAGAGAAGAGAGTAAAAGCCTTGCTTAGCTTGGGTACAGGAGAGTTTTCCTTTGTTTGCTTACACTGAAGGAAAACAGTAATATAACTGTATATATAAAAATAATGTGTCTTCACACCTTCTATTTGGCATGAATTTAAAAAAAAAAAAAAAGAAATCTGTATGTCTTTTTTATTTGCTACAGTTTCAAAGATGTTAAGAATCAGATTTTCAGTCATCTAAAACTACAGACATGTAATACTACATTTCTCAACACTACAAGGGTAGCTGTTCTCTCTTCCCCCATCCAAGTGAGGTATTTATTCCACTCATATATAACAGGCTGTGTTAAAACTTTAATGAGAAGTGTTGGTGCTCTAGGATAATTCTAGTCTAATTTCTATGAGGGCTGAAGGTAGGGTTTTAGGAAACATTCAGCATTAACAAGAGCGGTCATATCTGAAATCCACCCTAAGGCTCCTTGGGTTTCTTTTGAGAACACAGTCAGGCCAGCACTCTAGGAGCATCCCAACCCAAAACATACAGCTTGGCCACTGTGTCAGGCTGGTGGGGTTTTTCCCTACCTGGTTTCCCATCTTTACTTACTGGTTTGTAACCAGGGTTGTTTGTACAGTGTCAGTTTCTTCTATCATACTGGCAAGAAGGGAGGACTTGCAGGTTCCTGTCATCTGAATGGGGATAAATGAAGCTCAAAAATTGCTTAGGGGAAAAATGCTTTTCTTGCAAGATCTCAAATTCACAGTACTCTTTCTAAGGTTTTTTTACCTTGTTCTTCTCCTTACCTCTGTGGTCTTTTTCTCTTTGTGTGCACATATACTTTCTAATTCATTGATGTGTCTAATGGGAACAGGAGAAAAAGATGGTTCTCATGTCTTTATTTTGCAAAAGCTGAGGACCTGGGTCACTTCAATGTGCTTTTAGATTTCTATAAGGCACTTAAGATCCCAGAAATATTAGCAGCATGAGGTAAATCACACATTCTTACTCATTCTTACTAAAGAGTGTAGCACCTTGGCAGGTTTTTATTCAGCAGGTTAGGAGGAGACACAAATAGTTTACAGCTATCATCACTTTAGAGGAAAAACTCTTATAAAACTTAAATGTGATGTTTTGTTTGTTACCTTGTAAAGTGCTGCCTGGCAAAGCAACTTTCTGTATGGATCCAACCTCTGTCAAAACAGCAGCAACTGTAAATCTTCCAGTGATAATGGCTCCAGGTTCCCATAAGTGTAGCTATATTTAAATTCCTGTTATTTAGCTGATAAAAGTGACAATTGGAGGCCCTTGAACAGTGCTATCACATAGCTGTGCTGTGTGACAGATTTCTCTGCTTGTACAGGAAGATGTCAATAGTCTGAACATCAAGAGGTTTGTGTAGTTTGAGCAAGTGCTGGGTGAGCTGGGCAGGAGGCCTGGGAGGAGGCAGGTGTTGCTTTTTGGGGAGATCTCTTTCCTGCCTGAGAAGCTCTGGAGTGGCCTCGGTGGGAAGTGACTGAGGCTGCCACGTGAACAGATTCTTTCTGCCTCAGAGAACAGCTGGAGGATGTTGTATGGGAGGTGTTCTTGGCTCAGGGATTTCAAATGGGAGGGTTTTCTCTCAGCTTGAGAACACATTTTTTCCACTTGACTCATCGAGTGAAATCTAAATGAGTGATAAAATTTCTAAAAGCAATGTTGAATTGGTTAGAATAATAAAAAGTGCATTTATCATCAGGAAGGAAGAGCAAAATAGTGGGAAAGATTCAATGACAAGGAAGTCACCACCTTCTCAATAACAATGGAAGGCTGTAGGCAGCTGAACACACCTCTGCCCACCAGCCTGCTGCATTCTCCAGCCACACAGTCATTTACCATCAGAACTTCTCTGAAACCATTATCAGCCTCTTCTCCCTCCTGGAGTACCCATGAACATTTTTGTAGGGACACTTCCCATTGAGGAGACAGTGCACTCCCAATGTGTTTGCATAGGTTAACTCCTCCTGTAGAGTGCAGCCCTATGTGTGCATGAGAGGAAACTGGCCACCAGTTCCTGCAGAACACTTTTTTTTTTTCCCCAAGGAACAACACAAGCCTTTGTTTCTTCATTTTGGTTTGGCACAAAGAGCAAAGAAGGAACATAAAATCCTGGCACTGGAGTCTGGTGTGATTGATGTATACTGGAGGTAAAGCCAGGTACCTGCAGAAGACAGGGAGGGGCTGTTGGCTTAAATATATTTTTAAGACAATGACCATAGAAGTATTATTTTAATGATTTTACATTTCTGTACTGCATTTTCTTAGTGCTTTCCTGAACAGTTTGCCAAACTTTAACTGCTGTATCAATTACTTTGTACTTACAGTTTGAAAAAGCTGTGGGAGCAGAGGCACAGTGTTCTGTGTACCGCCAGCTGCCTTCCCCGTCAGTACTGTGGGAATTGCAGAATTCTACAGCTAAACCAGGGAGATGGGGTTTGAATCTTTTTCTTTTTTTTTTTTTTTTTTTTAATATATGTAATTTAAAGGAAAATGTTACCCTAGGATTTTTAGCTTTGTCTCAAATGTAGCTAAGGATACTGAATTCAGGCTGTGTTTGTGTTGGGGGACTTTTTTCTTCCCCTGAGACCTGATTTGCTAGTTTTTCAGGTTCCAACCAGGATTTTTTAGTTGAGGTTCAAATGTCTGAACTCAATGATTCAAAATGGAAACGCTGACAGAGTAAGCAACAGTAACATTAAAATATTTCTTAAAAGTCCCTACACACAAAAGGGCTATTCTGATTTTTTTCACTAGCTTGCATTAGGCTCCATTTTCAATTTTCCTTATAATTTAAATCTGTTCCATCACAGGTATGTTAAAAATATTTTTCTTGTCAGTTCATTTGATAAAGGGAGAGTGATGCTTGTGTTTGTTAAATTCATGCTGGTGTGATGCCTCTCCCTGGAAAGTTCAAATAAGCAGGACAGGCAAAATGGAAAAATCATCTCATAAATTTGCAAAGCTCCAAACCAGTACTGCTCTTCCTTTACAAAAGGCTCCTGTATTTTACATCAAAACAACTCCACTGCTGTGTGTCAGATCTTCTAGCTCTTTTTGTGGTGCATTGCTTTTTGTGGGAGTTGTGAATTTTCAGTGCAGGGGAGGTAAAAGACTTTTTTTTATGGTGAGGTCTCCCAAGTTTCATTTGTTCAGTGTTCATAACAAGTTTACTCTGTTTTAATCTCCATCATGTAAAAATAGTGTATTTTACTTTTGTCACTTCATTTATCAGCCTTTTGGTTGGTGATAATTAGATTTGTGTTGCTCATGCTGGGTCCTTTCATTCGTCTCTAGCCTGTTATGTGATGTGGTCTTGGAAAGAAACACCTGCTCGTTCTTCAAGAAAAAAAAAAAACCCAAACTGAACACATCTCAGAACCTTCTAATTAAGAAAATAATAAACTTTTGGGGTTGAAAAAGATAATCAACACATTTGAACCTGATGCAAGCAAGAAGAATTTTTGTGCGAATGAGAAACTTTTTTATTGAGCTGGAAAAGATTACCTATGCAGTTGCCATAAAAAAGTTAATTTTTTTAAGTGCTGTCCAGACACTCAAGGGTTATAGCAGAAAAAACAGTACCAATACTGTAGTCTGCAACCTGTAAATCAAAGTTGTTCCATTAGCTCTGTCCCTGTTAGGAAATGGCATATTGGTGATGATGTAAATATCCCAGGTCCAGCCTGTTGGGTAATATTAAGAGCAGAGTGAGGGAAGGAGAGAACAGAAAGCAGCCACATCTAAAAATACCCTGAATAAGAAAATTGAGATGGCAGTGCTGTGCCTGCAGAGGATGTCTGCACTTCTGGCAGTTCCTTAGAGCAGTCGCTGAGCTGTGGATCTGAAACTCTGGAAGGTGCTGGTGCTGACCCAGTGCCCTGGGTTCTGGGCAGAGTCAGCTTCCCCCTCTGCACTGCAGCATCCACCTCGTGCAGGGGCTTGCTTCTGCAACATCTCTTGCCTGTTAAAGTTAAATAATAGAAATATTTGTAAGCTTCTCAGATTCGAAGGATTTCTTAGCAATTTATCCACAATGCAGCATTTTTTAAACTCTCTTCAGTATAATTCTCTGAATCACTTTCAGAAAAAATTGTTGATGAAGAAGTTTTTCTTCCTTTGTTCTATACAAAGCATGAATTATTTTTTTTTTAGGCCAATCATCATGATCTTAAGTATGAACATGAGCATATATATATATATTTATATATTTTAAAAATGCCTCGTAGGTGAATAGGTAGTGGGTTTAATAGGCTTCAAAAATATTCCAAAAATACCTGGCTTGCTTTCTTTTTCAGCTATCATATCTGTCATTCTTTATATGCGTTAACCTATTTTTTTCCTAAGTTTTTTTGGTTTGATTTTATTATTATCCCATGCTTTCCAAGTATGATAATAAAAATTCTGTATATTTTCCAGAGGAAAAGTGCAAGCTGAAGTATAAGTTTGTGGCATTGTTGTGGTGATGCTTTGTGATTTGTGTTACGGTGGCATTCCAAAGATACTGAACAAAGTTCTGGCTTTCCCTACTGAAGGAGTATGTTAGGCAGGGTGCAAACATAACTGGGATTGTTTCTTTTTCAGTGCTAGATAAGACAGCGTGGGAACAAATAAAGTAAAAAATTAAAAGAATATTCCAGATTCTTCAGATTCTTGCCTCCCCACCCTGATTTTTTAAGAACACTGCAAGTATGCTACTGAGAGGCGTGAAGTTTGTCTTCTTTGTAACCCTACCCAAGATCTAAGGATTATTGATTAGTTATGTTTCTCATTGCACTGTGTCTCTAGCAACAACTTCTAGGGGTTTATTTGTTTTTTATAACAACATGTTTACTGGACTTAAATATTTCACATTTTTCACAGTAGAGTTCTTGAGTTGCTAACTAGAAATAAAAGTCACAGATGCTACCATGAGACAAAAAGAGACAAGATGTTTTCTCCTCATCTGTGCAATACTAACTAGCTATATAACCAGTCAGAGGGATTGAGTCTCTCTGTAAATTCGTATTTTCAGGGAAAGGGTTACTGAAAACAGAATTGGGAAGGGCAACTTTCTCTTGTTTGTATTGACTTCTTTCAGGCTTGTGTTTTGTTGCAAATATAACTGAGGTACTAAACAGTTAAAAAATGTATTTTGTTGTAAGCAGAAGAAAGAACACATTAGTGATTCCACCTTCCAAATACTTCACGTTTCTTCATCACTGTGTCTGCCATCCTCTTTTGTAATAGTTTCACAGTATATGCACTGGCAGTGAAATCAGTATATTGGACTTCTGGCATGGTACTGTTTGGGTTCAACATTCATATAGAGCTTGCTTAGGAAGAAACAAACCCTCAGCTGTAAAGATGGCATAATGTGAGAAATAAATGTGTGTTACTATAATAATGCCAGTCAGAACCTTTGTTCTATTACAGAAGTGTTGTGGCTTCAGTGTATTTAAATTTAGGCTTCAGACTGGGTGAATCCACAGGTCTGAAAAGGAAATTAAATTAATAAAAATTTGTAAGTTTGCACTTCTAATGGAAAAGACATTTCTTCTACAGCTAAAGAAAGATAGCACCAGGATTAAAGAAGAAAAAAATAATCATTGTCTTACTTAGTCACTGATTTTCAAGACGTAGGCTGATAATATGCATTGAGCTTGTTTTTAGTGATGGATACAAAAATTAATGTTGAATATCTTAGTGGTAGTGTCATACTTGAGTCTTGCATCCATCAGTATTTGGTTAATTATCTAAATATCTCTGCAAAGAGAGCAGGCTCCAGCTGGCTGTAATTAGGGCTGAATTGTTTCATGCCTTCAAGACAACTTTTACATTCATGGGATGTGCAGCTTTCTGTTGTCCTTATTTCCTGTAACATAAAAGTACTTGTATCTCAAAGAATTAAAGGGGGGGCAACTAGTGAGAGAGACTGTGGATAAATCTTACTAAAATCCTTAGGCATCTGACTGAGAAATAAGTACTGCAAGTTTCAAACAAATTAAAGGGAGGAGGATTCATAGCCAAGAAGTGTTATTTCAGTTGATGAGAAGAAAAGGTGAATCTTTAGAAAGCACAGTGGGTTCTGTAACATCTGAAATCTTTGCTCTGTAAATGTTGATCTTAATGAGAGACCACCAGCCTGTGTAGGAAGAAACTTGGATAACAAATCAGGAGGCTGACATAAAACAGTCAATGATGATTCAGTAATTCAGTAGCCATGGGATACAGCACTAAAAGTGTGAGCTATCACATCCAATTTGTTGAAGTCTCCTGTTTTTTCTGTCCTCATACTGCTGAATTACTGGCACTGCAGTACTGGCATTTGCTTTTATGGATGCCCAAGCTTCAGGAACCACTCTTCATCTTGCTTTCTCTTATCAGTACTAAAGTCATTGTGACCTGTAAAATTATACATTACTATTTCAGTAGTA
This sequence comes from Phaethornis superciliosus, assembly GCA_023637945.1. Taxonomy (NCBI): domain Eukaryota; kingdom Metazoa; phylum Chordata; class Aves; order Apodiformes; family Trochilidae; genus Phaethornis; species Phaethornis superciliosus. The sequence goes on from JAJQWJ010000012.1 coordinate 18,689,308, forward strand.
TCCAATGTGGAAGGTATATGTTAGGAATTGTGGAAAAAAAGGGAGGAGAAAAAAAAAGGGGGGGGGGGGTTGGAAGGGAGGTAATTAACATGGTTATTTTAAGAGCATCTGCAAATGGATAATGCCAGTCCATAGCCCCACATGAAGAACACTGGTCAGTATCCTAAGTGGTAAAACCAGGTCGTGTCTTTTGTCTGAGCCCCTGGCAGTTCCCAAGGCAAAGAGGCCGTAGGGAATCTGCTGGTGCCATCGTGGCCTTTGCTGTAGAGTTTGTAACATGTTCCTCCTGTAATTTGAAATGACTGAAGTATTCTTTTGACAGTATACATGGGCAGAATGGAAACAATTTGTGCAACACAGTAAGTCAGTATGAGGCCAAAGCTTCAGAACAGTGTATGTCATGCCATGATGCAAACTTTTCATCTGCTGACATCTCTGGTGACCACCACTTCTTGGGGTGTGGAGGATAATAGCTACAACTGCCTCACTGCTGCTCGTAGCCATGCAGCATCATCCCCTCTGTGGCTGAACATCTGGTGCTCATTGCTTACCTTCATGAGCCCATTTGACCTGCTGAACTGGCAGAAAACTCCTTTTCCTCCCCATCCACAGGGTGATTACCTGCAGTTTGCAAGCTGAGTCTGTTCAGAGGTGTCAGGAGAACAGCAGAGCCAGTCCACAAGAAGTGGTGAGAGGAAGTAAAGGTGAGGATCTTCAACTGATTTTAGTTTGCAAATGTATTATAAGGGCCTAAATGAAGCTAACAAAACCAATCACTGATGAAGATGTAAAAGTTCAATTCCTTCTTTAATAAATGTAAATTAAATATTTTCTCAGGTAGTAATAATTCCATGTCTCTCTTACTGACAGCCTTCATATCTCTCAGCATTTTCTTTTCAGATTTAAATCTATTCAGTCAGGGTTCTTCAGAAGTGGCTGCACAGATAACTCTGAGCTGCGTTTAGAAAATGTTTTTGCAACATGGTCATGTAGCTGTTACTTAACTTTTTCATGTGAGCAATTCATTCTACAGTGTCGTAGCACTATTCACTAGACTAACACAGGTAATTGATGTATTTATGTTGCAGCAAGTCTGAAGTGTGGAATGCACACATGGGAAAAGAAATTCTATCTTGTGTGCTGAAATAAAAATTTTGAATATTTGCTTGTGTACTTGATTACATTTTTAATAGAGAATTAATGTATGCTTTACTATCTAGACAAGAATGTCTTACTTGTGGAACTGCTCTGTGAAAGTTTATATTCTCCAAGCATAGCAATTAGAATCACAGATTCTGTTTAGTGACTGAAAGTCTCTTAATCCTTAGCATCTAAATAATTTTTTCTTCAGACTTCACTGTGACAAGTACGGAAAAACATCTGAACACATAAGTAACCCCAACTGTAAATAGACAAGTAACCCTGTGCAGAAGTTAAAGCATGTATCTTGCAGTTAACAAAGATTTAGGAATCTTCCAGTATAAGGGATATTTCATAATTGTTCAGAGTTGAACATTGATTGCAATAGCTGCTAATCCTCCTCCTGCAGTGGTGTGCCACAGAAGAAATTACTTTCATGTTGAAACGTGATTGGAGTACTCTGTAATGCTTAATGCATCATTTTACCAGTGCTCTCAAAAAGCCTCGTGTCTTGGTAGTGATTATCTTGGACCCTGCAGTTGTTCCTTATTTAAATATGTCCTATCTCACATGAGATTTCATGTAATTAGAACCAGCCTATGGAAAAATCTTTTTCCATTATGTGTTAACTATTGTTCCAGTCTAGATGGTAAAGCAAATCAAGCAGGATATAATGAAAATTATAAAACTGTTTGCAAGAGGCAGCTTTCCTGAGGGAAGGGAAAGCACCATTTTTCATTTTGCCTTGTATTGCAAAACATGGTGTGTGCCTGGAGTCTCTCCACTGAGACTTGTCCCACACACCTGAGAGCAGTCAGCTACATCTGACAGCATTCTGACTTGACTGGTACAAGAGGGAGCCAAAGATACCACAGCAATAAGCCTCTTCTACTATTTATGTTGCTTTACCACCCTGTTCAGCCAGCACTAGGTCTACTTGCCAGCTAAGGCATGTGGGAAGAGTCTGGGTCTATATTAATAAGCATTTCCTTAGATTATTTTTGTTCTTCCCTCTAACTATAGCATCTGAATGGTGAAGTATGTCCAGAGCATAGTATCTGAAGAGATACATCCTGCAAAGTATCTTTTGGGTATCTTCAAACCAAAGCTATAGTGTAGAGTGTCTCTCAGACAAGACGTGATGTTCCTGGCACAAAAAGGTAGGTGAAAAATGTCAGAGGCAGGGGGTTTACTCTGCCCTCACTTCTGTCTCTGCTTGTGTGATTTCTGAGGAGTTCAGCTGTTATTACTCTACGTCTTTTAGCTTTTATATTAGGCTTGTAATTTTATGTCAAAGCTGTTCTGCACTCATTTCTCTTTAAGGCTTGTGAACAGGCTTTTGTATTGTCAGCATGCATTACAGTAATCTATTTTAATTCACAGTTGCATTGATAGACTAAGTCAAAAAGGCTTAATCAAGAGGCTGCATGCCATAGAATACAGCTAGAAACGCAGTGCTTTCAAGGGGTGATGGCAGGATTTTCAGTCCTGGTATTTGAACACACAGCAGCTGTGCACATATGGATTGAGTTTCCAAGCTGCACAATGCCTCACCATGGCAAAGCAGCCTTGGTTTTTTGGTGCTGAGATGTTAGATTCATCTATGACTACAAGATTCTGAAAATGCTGAAAGTGCACAGCCTTTTGAGTCTGCTTTCATACTAATGTCAAAAGCATCAGATCAGTCCTGATTTTTAAAAGCTAATGACTCCAAATTATCATAATTCAAATTCAAGCAATTAAAATTATCAAACAATTGTTAGTACCTGCAAACTATTTTTAAACTTCAGATGTAATTTTAAAAGAAAAAACCTATCTGAAAAAGTTCCCACTTGTAAGTTTCTGGTTTTGGTGTTGTCTGTTTTATAGCATGTTTGTGCACAAGTTTGGCTTTCCTGGTACCTTGACCTCCTCGGGATGGAAGAAACAAATTTTTTCCTCTTCCCTTCTCCACATTCCTTTATTGTGGGGGAAAAAAAATGCTTAGAGTACAAATGCTGCAGATAAATGTAAGAACTTTTATAACATAAAGCAAGACAGAGCTTGATGGCTGTCTCTATCAATGCTCATAATAAAGTACCCATCATTTATTTGAAGCAGCACTTGCACTTTATTAATTTGATTGCAGCTTGGTAGGGACTGTAGGCTCCTTGGGGCTGTAAGGCTGCACTTGTTGGTGACAAGGAAACACAGAGAATCTTGGTATGTTCCCTTCTTTCCTGTTAAAATGCTTCAGTTTAATATTTTTAGCAAGAATACTTTTTTTCCTGCATCATTTTGAGTTAAGTTGCAGAAAGTTAGTTGGTTAAAATCAATTACCTTCAATGGATAAATAAGACTTCCTGCATTTATGCTTTGGAACAAACGGAGTTAAATGTCTTTTGTGTCAAATATGAACACTGTTGAGTAATGCCCCTGGAACACACTCTGCAAACCATTTAGAGGGTCCTTCTGTTAGTACCAAAATGGTTTAGGATTCACTTCTTCCTCTGCTATTGGCCCTGATAACAGCACATCCTACAAATATCTAACAGTGTATCTAATGCCTCAGTGTAGTCCACTCATTTCTAAAAGGCAAATGGAAACTTGCAGCTGTTAATAGCAGTATTTATCCCCTTGACATCCTTAAAGAATTTTTATCAGATTAAGCACATGAGCAGTCCAAGGAGAGGAGAAAGAAGAAAGACTTTCTAAAGATGCAGAAGTGAAAGGGAGCATAGAGTTTGTTCATCTATCAATTATACTGAATTGAAGATAATTTTAGAACTGGGTTTGGAAGTCCTTGCTCATAACTTTATTGTATTCTAACCTCTTTCCTTCTTATCCTTAAAATAAAGAAACTGTCATAAATGGCATGTGCAATTCAATGTGTAGTTACAGTTAGCACTGTAAGAAAACTGTGTACTTGTCTGAGCTCTGTTTCATTATATTGAGCAGCAGGAGTAATGCTGAATCTTAGCCTAACAACTCAATGTTTGCATCTACCAAAAAACAAAGGTATCCTGCACGTTGTTGTGGGATAACTTACCAAACCCAGCCACACAGCTTAAAAAAATAACAGTCCTTGGACAATAAGGAGGTTTTGAATCCTGTTCTTCACAGGAAAAATGGAAATTGGACTTTCAGAAAAAATAATTTGACAGCTTTTCTGAATTTGTCTTACTGCTTTATTTTTGAGGTATAAAAATAAAGTGTGCATCAGGAACTGCCTAGGCATGCCAAGCAGAACGATTCCTGAGATTTCCATTTGTCTATGGATCCTGGCATGTTAAAAGTTCACAGAGATTTGAGGCAGAATTTATTGCATTATTTTCTATATAGCTTCAAACTAACTCTTCCATCATGCTCTACAAAATGAAAACCCTCACTTGAGCAGTGAACTTCCTGCTTGAGCATCACATCTGACTTAAATCTGGTTCCTACAGAGCTGCTCCTTTGCTCATAGGGAACACATAGGCAGGAGGAGGACTCTGCTTTTTGCCCTTCTTTAGGTCAGCACTGCAGACATTATCAATGATGCTGCCTACCTTCAGCAAGCAGCCTGCTCATTATTTCCATGAAGTCTCTCCTTCCCAGTTCTTATTTCTCCAAGCTTTATCAGGTAATTAAAGACTACAGTGGCTGAAGAGCAAAAACTGAATTTTTCCAAATGCTGTTACTCACCAAATGTAATACATCGCCCACACCTCCCAAGGCAGTGAGTGAAGATCTTGTCTAATTTGTCTTTCTTGAGATTTAAGCTAAATCATCTGCTGAGTATTTCAGACTATCTGTGTGCATTACAATTCATCCAGGCTTCTCTGAGAAGAAAAATGTGTGAAAATAAGACATGGTTAATGTACCAGTCTTTCATGTCTAGAGAACAAATTTAACATAGGACATTAGAGATATAGGCCTACAGTCTATCCTTTGGCTACACAATGCTAATTAGCATGATGAAACTGTCTTTTTTATTAATCATACTGAATTATATTGGACTTGGAAGAATTTTCTGCAGGAACAGACGTACAGGAAGTTGGTACTGAATCACAGTTGGCAAAATGCAGCTTTTTGTGTGGCTTTCCACTTTTCTCTTTAGCCTTCCTGTCCCTTCAGTGCCATATGAAAGTCAGGAAATTATTTTACTCTCTACAGAAAAAAGCAGAAAAGAAAAAATTTTTGTAATAATGTGTGTTGAAAAGCCTGCACAGTGCAGAGCAAACCTGCTTCATTTTCTCAGCGTACCAGTATGGGGCAACACAGAGGCCAAGTCCTACACCTGCAAACAGATGTGAGAAGTAGCTGTTAAATACCCTATTACTGAATTTCATGTTTTGTTTTTAATTTTTTTACAAACTGCATTCTGTCATCCAAATGTTCTAGTTCTGCTGTCTTTATTGAGTTTGACATATTGCAATTTCTTTCAAAATTAAGGCTTTGAGATCACTGTTACCATACATAGTTTCAACAAAAGGCTTTTTAAGGCAGCTGACATTAAAAAGCTGACACTTTTCTGAGTGCTTGCTGAGAAATTATTTGAGTAAGGGTTACTTGAAGCAGCCATAGTAATGATAAATTTTCTGTTTATGCAAAAAAAAATCTACATAGATCCAAAAATCAAAGATCTTTAAACCTTGAACCTTTATGCAAATCATCCAGACTTTTTTTCTGTTAAATATCTGTCCTACACTATGGCAAACCAAAATGTTTGCTTTTTAAAGCAGCTTTAAAATAAAACACATCTTATTTGCAAAGCCACATGTTTCATCCTCCTCATGCCTTGATATGTCTAGTTTCTAGATGCTGAATATTAGTGAGCTTCAGTAGGTATCTTTGTTAATAATTACACAAAAGGCTAAATTGACTTTTAAATATAGTATGATTTACTTCAATATTTTGCTGTATTTCTAAGAATCTAAAATTATGAAAATGCAATATATACTATGTGGATTAGGCCCAACTATAGGTAATAAGCCTGAAATTTATTTTAAGTAGGAAGCTGTTACTGAGTTGGCATGGGATGTAGTAATGTTTGTATTAATCTTTGTCCTAAAATTTGTCAGTTTTCTATGAATGGTCTGAAAGAAAATGTAAATGGAGAGAGCAGGAAAACTGAAAGCAGAGATACTCACTGATAATATTGAAAAAAAGGCTTGAGCAAATAGTTTGTATTTATCATGTGCAGTTATAAACTGAGGATAAGGAGTTTAGGCCAGGCTTGTATGACTTGACTAGAAGAAGCAAGATCTTCAGAAGCTTGTGCAACTCATGATCAACCTTTTGTGATGAGCTGAGGATGGCAGTCAGGACTTAAAAGGTCACAGTGCCTGGACTCCCCATGCACAGGAATCTATTTCAAGAGTAGGAGCAGTTTGTTTCCATTGCGTTTGTCACCATTGTGAAGTTCCAAGAACACTATGGTGTTTTTTGGAGAGCAACAGTCCCAGGGTGCTAGCAGTGATTCACAGAAGTTACTTGTGATCAAAGTTTTGAGCACCTTGTTTGGCAGAGATGATGTAAAAGCTCAACTTGATTTTTTTAAAAATTTTTTTTAAGTTTAAAACGGGCAAAGTAGAACCAGCAGTACTTAAGAAAAAGAAACTAATAACACTGTATTGCATGCCTGTTGCAATTACCATCACAAGTCAGAAATTGACTAATAGTAGGGGTCCCAAATACAGTTTACATAGCCATAGCACATGCCACCATGTGTTTTTAAGCCAAGTTTGAGCCAATAACCTCAAATTCTGTTGTACATATTCTTTTTTTGTATGTACAAATTGCAAGATGAAGTATTATAGAGAGGATGCTGACCATACTTGGGACACCTGGCACACATATGCATCACTTCCTTGTAATAGTGTTGATGAAGCAAAACTGGGGAAGTGTAACTTAGATTCCTGAGCAGTTTTCATCATTCAGTGGAATACCAATATTGTCTCCTGACTTCTCTATAGAGACTAAGCCCAGGAACTCAAGAAGGAGGAGTGTGGAATAAGTTTGCCTTGCAACTTAGTGTTCACTACAGGGAGGGGGTTGTAGGTCATGGTCTCAACTTCTCTTAGACTAGGTCTTAGTATTGGGAACAGTTTAGTTTAAAATGGCATCATGTTACAAATGGCAGGGGTAAAACTTCCCTCCAAGAAGGCAGGTAATGGAAGCCTTCCATTTTTTATTCTTGTTGGCAGAGACAAAATGTCATTGCACTGGGCTTAGGGTGTTTCTGTGAAATCCCTTCCTGTACAGTGGTGGACTCAGAGCAGTCCTGTGTGCTGCCAGGGACACTGCACTGAAATCCTGGTTTGACAGGTAAGGAATTCAGATGAGTATGATTCTGTTTTTACCAGCAGATCCCTGTAGATTAGTATTCAGTCATTTTAGCAGCACAGGAGTAGAAAATTCCCATTGTGCTTTTCTGAATAAAAATAAGATTTGCATTTTTAGGATTCTGCCAAGCACAAGTAGCAAAATTTATGCTTGCCTATGAACTCCATTAGGAAAACATTTACATCCGTAAAGAAGAATTAAAAGGCTTAGAGTACCAGTTCTGAAAACAATCTTTCCTGTTGATTTTCTTTCTCTTTCCTTTGCTAGAACATGTTTGGACTGCTTCAGTTGTGTTGTTTCATACTGTGTTCTGACCCAGGAATCAGCACTGGCTGGATTTCAAGCTAGTTATTTTCAAGTATGATCAGCAGCCCCTTAATTAGTATCTGAGTGCTCTGACAGCACAGGTGGAAGGAGCAGCTTCCTGGGCTGGCAGGAGGGCTGGTGGGGGGTGCCAGGCTTAACTCTGGATGCTGTTGCTCTTGGTGATAGATAAGCTGCCTCTGGTTTTGAAGTGCCAGCAGGGCCTGGATGCTCCTGCTGCCCAAAGAGCAGCCTGGTTCTTTGGGTAGGTTTTGCCTGCATGAAGTCAGTCTGTTCAGAAGCATTTCCTTCTTTGCCTTTCTTCTTGTTACAGCACTGGGGTAAAAATTACAGTGGTTTACATGTTTGACAGGTTTAAATGTCTGTCTTTGAAAATGAAGACTATTTATTCTGTTTTGAAATAAATTGAGGAAATTCTGTACCTGAAAAAGACAGTCACTGAAATGTAAAGATAAAAACTAACACAGGATTTATATGTTGTTTCCTTTCTGACTCGGTCCTTGATTTTATTTAAGGATGCTTTCACTGCCTAGCTTCCTCCACACGTGGATTATTTTTAAGTATGGAATCAGATTTGGTGGAGTAAAATCATCTCTCAGAATTTGTGGATGCACCCCATGAGGGCAGCAGAAAGAAGCAGGAAGCCTTGGTTTCTCTTTGACTGAGTTAATGAGGCACTACACAAGCAGCAGTGCAGGGTAGCACACAGAACCTCCAGTGAGCACAGTAACTCACAGTAGCTGTTTTTTGGGGTGTGCTATCCCAGAAGACAGTCAGACACAGCCCTTTAATCATCATAAGTAAGGAATCAATTCTTGTTTGTTATGAATGCTGAAAATGCAGTTTTGGCATTTGCTAATTGCTTTTCTGAACAAAATTTCACCTGTGATGGTGTTTCTTATTCCTAACAGCATTTTTACCAGTGGTGGCTTCCCATTTGATTTGGGATGGATTCCAGGCAGTGCATACGGAGCACCTAAAAATATCTGCTGTAAAGCATCATTGTTTTCTTTTTCACTTCACCACTATTAAACAATGGTAGCTTTATTTTTCTGACCCCCATCTCATCACTCATTCATTGCTGTGGCTTATGACTACAGATTTACAAAATTGCTTATGTTCATCATGCCTGGTAAAGTAGCATATTGGGATGAAAAAATGTTCTAATTAGAAGAGTAGTTTGAATGAGAATGATCTGCTTGAACTCACTTTGATGGGCAAAAAATTACCTGTAGCTACTTCCTGTAGATTATCAGAGAGATTGTCACATTAGAATGTCTGTCTTTGATCACAGATGCGAGGATCAAGGCAGATTGTCTGCACAGGGTACGAGGCAGTGGGTGGAAATGGTTGCTGTGGAATGGGAAGCTAAAGGAGTTTTCACTTGTTCCACCAAGTAATTAAAGATATCAATATGTGACTTATCTTTATGTGTCTTCCACCATAAATTAGTAATACTTGTGACTCAAAGTTAAATTGTTTAGGTTAGTTGTAAAGAGAAGTCCCTGTTAGATCATTCTTTTGTCATTTTACCCTGACTTTTTCTAATCTTTTGTAGCCATACTCCCATGTGGCTTCCCTACCTTTGTAATTACCACCACTTTACTTACCTGTTGTGTGGATTGTTGCAGGACATGTGTTAGTGTAATACAGTCACTCAGTCCCAGTAATTTATAGCCTGAAGACCTGGTTGCCCAATATCAACTCTGATTGTTGTCATAAAAAGCAGAAGTGAACAAAAAGAATGTTTCCAGGGCTGAGGTACAATCCTGGTGCAAGAGTGACAAAACTAAGTGTGGGAGAAGAGAAAGGCATTAACACTGAGAGTTAATGTGTTAATTTACCATTTACTTATATTGCTTCATTTTTAAAATTACTGAAAGAGGAGAAGCTAATAAAATGGAAAAAGCAGAATCATGTTCTCACAGAGATTGATTTTGAGAAGGGCATTGCCAAAGGAAGGTTTAAGCAGGTAAAATCCTAAACAAAGGGATGTGCCATGCAGTGAAAGGTATATGTAGTGCAGGTTGGATGGAAGAGTTACAGAACATCTTTAGCACAGTGTCTTGTATTCTGTGGTGCTTTGATGCATCAGATCTGATGAAGAGGGAGAACGGGACCTGTGAGCATGAAGAGACTGCCACCAGGTGCCTGGTGACCTGAGGCAGGTTCCTCACCTCCACTGGGAAGCTTTGTGCAGTGAGATGGGTTTGGCTGTGCTCTGGCAGCTGGACATCAGCAGCCACTCTGTCCTTCACACTGCCCAAGCTTCTTAAATGGACAGTAAAGGAATCATCTGCTACTGAGCAAATTTTCTTCTCAAGTCAAATAGTCAATCATCTGTTTAAGTGGAACCTGTGGATTTACTGCACCTAATACAACCATTGTGGTCTCATCACCTGTGTAAATGTCTAATCCTTCTCTGAATCCAGTTGACTTCTTGATCCTGCTGCTTTCAGAAAGCATTTTGTCTTGAATAATTTTCTTTTTACTGAATTAAATATGCTGCTTGAGAGAGACTCCAGATGGGAACACCCATTCTACCTTCTTTCTGTGATGCATCATTTAATATAATATTTTATTTGTCTCATTTCTGAACTATCATAATCTTTTTGTTTCACTTAATACAGAAAGCTTTTCATCCTTTAAAATATTTTCATGGTTGTTTTATGCTGCATTTCTTTCCAAGATATCATAATTAGAAATGAACACAATATTCAGTAAATCATGTCGTTGATTTTCTTACACTGAAAGACTAATGTGCTGGTTGCCTTGTGTGGTGTGTTGCACCATTTGCATGTCCTACAATTAATAGTTTGCAGTAACTTTTTCAAAACTTCTCTGCAATTCTTGGCTTTTCACAGCCCAGCCCTACTGTCCTGTTGCTGTTAATATGTATCTCATCTTTAATAATTTAATAAAATCAGCAATGGCTGATACCGATTTATCTTTAAACTTAATGCTCTCCAGTCTTTATTTAACCTAAAGATCTCAGGGAGGGAGCTGAGACTGATTGAGAGTAATCAACTGGCTTCTCCATAAACTGTTTTATCTTCTTTTTATTTGCAGCTGGCCTCTTACACTGGCTGCAATCCCCTAATTCTCTCAGGAGTTATCTGCTCCTAACACTATGGTGTTTTGTTTGTCTTGGGCAACTTTTTAATTAGGTAGTTCATATCCTTTCTAATACTATTTTGTATTTCGGTGGCCACAAGTTACTTTGTTAAACTTAAATTGATATACTGGCAGTTGTGGCTTCTGCTGCATCAGGGTTTCTGCATAAAGATCTTTGGAGCTAGAGGCTGCAGGAAGTGCAAGGGAGAGAGTGTTAAGTAAATTGAAGTTGCAGAATTGATAGATTCAATAATACAGGGATGATGCACACTGGTTTCACTCTCAAGCTATGCTCAGCAGAAGGGTAACCATAACCATTATTGGGTTTTCTAACTATAGAAAAGGTAGAATGTTTTTCAGGTATTCAATTTTGTTTATTGTTAATAGATTCTGGAGAGGTTTAGTAAAGGTTTTGTAAAGTTTATTCTTCTAGATATTTTCATGTGCTTAAGCAACAGGCAAAAAAGGTCAAAGGGATGGATTTCAAGTGAGTCCAGGAAAGGTAAGCCAAAAATAATTAGATTAGGTCAAGGTACCAGTGTGCTTTTAATATGTTGTGAAGGGCTTAATTCACATAATTTTGCTTAAATACGGCTGGGACAAACATAAATGCATTGATTTTCTTTTTAAAATTGTCATTATCAGGCTGGTTTCTGTCAACTGATGTGCTTACCTTTAATTTGCTGATAGATTGTAGAATGTTGCACACTGCCCTTTTTAGGAAGCAAGGCAAACAAACAGGAAGTCTGGTTTATCTGACAGATTGTGGAGGTTTTTTAATTAGTGAAAAATGAAAACTAATTTTCTATACAACTTAAAAGTATCCCTAAAGAACTTACTGTGCACCATTGTCTGAATGATCATTATGATAATCTATGTATGTCTGCACAGTGCTATTATTAATGATGAATGATATATTTTTCCAAAAGAAAGAAAAATCTTTTTAACAGTTTTCTTCTGCTAAGAATCTCTTATTATTGGAACTCAGAAGAGTTTATGTTCAAACACATGCCTTGGCTGGTCTGCTGAGCATCAACACCTAATGTCAGAGTATTGTTTTTTGCATTCTCAATGTGATGGTACAGAATCTAATCTGATTATCTGGGCAGATCCTGAGGATATTTCTTGCCTTTTCCCTGCTCTGTGGCATGATCTATTTGGGTTGGGTAAACTATAAAGAAATGCCTGGTTACTTCTGAAGCATTACAGATTGTCTAGCCCTAGGCAGGTTTTTGCTGCAGCTCATTTGTTATTTTTATCATGTTTTATTCTTATAGATTTCAGGTAGCATAAAATCTCAAGGTTTTCCTTCACTCATATACTTTTATGAAATATTTGTCTATTTAAAACTTTTTAAGGGAGAGAAAATATATTGTGAGAGAAAAACAAATAGTTTGAAGTTGTTCTCCTAATTGTTTCATACTGCCTTGCAGCAAGTTTGTAACTAGGACTTTTTCAGTACTTCAGGTAAAAGGGAATCTGTTGTCCTGGACATCCAGCAGACCCCTTGTATCTGAGCAGCACAGTGCTTCTAAAAGAAGCTGGAAAGTTCTCAGTCTAGAGCATTGCCTCCTCAGTATCCATGGCAGCTTCACTGCATTTTCTGCACAACCAGCACTCTGTAGCCTCAGTTACCAGGGCAATTGGTTTTGACTGGGAGCAAAAATACCCCAAACAACTAGCTGCACCAAGATTAAACTTTTTAAGAGAAATGGTAATGCTGTAGTCATAGTTCTGGCTCATTAAAACACTGATCGAGTATTTGGTGAATATTATTCCACTTTAGAAATTAAATTTTGGCAGTCTGTAATGCAGTTTGCTGTTATTAGGCTCACATTTTTTGCTGGTATACCTCCTGAAATAAATGCTGGTACTCAGCTGAGCCATCAGACTTAGAAGTCAGGGTCAACTTTGATCTTTCATCAACTTGGGAGTCGCTGTTCCTCTCTACAAAAAAACCTGCATTGTAAAACACAGTTACCTCTGTGATGCTGCAAGATCTATGTGTATGCTACTCAAGTTTTTTAATTACTCTGCTGTACCATAGAGCATTTTTTCTTTTTTATTTATTTTCTTTCTTTCTTTTGTGGCCTTGGGTTTTTGTTTGGTTGTGTGGTTTTTTGCTTAATTTGTATTTCATTATTGAGCTCTGGAAGATTATTCAAAGCATGGTGCTTAGAGGTACTCAATGTATACAAGTGTGTTTCTTAAGGTGCCTTCAAATCAGGACTGTAATTTCTCTGTGAAGCTCCTCTCTCTTTGTGTTAGATGTCTTGTATCTAACATGTCACAGTTAGGTTCGCTTGGGGTTTTGCTTTCTTTTGAAGTTTGACAAATGATGTAAAATTTAAGAATTTTTTTTTTTTTTTTAATGGCATGAAGGACAAAAAAGCCTCTAATTCGCCCATGTCACATTTGTTTGTGGTCCCAGTTATCTGTGCCAGATGGCTCAGTGGCCCTGAGTCAAAGTCTTGACATTCTCTGGGAGATGGAGTGTTTCTACAGCCCACTGCCACCCGAGCAGGACTGTGTGTGAAGCTTTTCACTTTTTAAAAAAAGTCTCTTAAAATATTTACTATTATATCAAAGTTTGAAAGAGATGGAAATCAAATCCTGGCAAAGAATAACCATCACTTTATTCTTGTTATGTTAGACTTACACTTGTTTATGATGCTCAGTGACTGACCCTCTAAGTGGTTCTGACAAAGCCACAAAAGCCGTGGTGGTTTTGTGGTGTTTGGGCACTCCTAGATAGGACACACAGGTTGGATTCCCCTTGCTGATCTGTTCAGTCTGAGAATGTGCCTGTCGATGGTGAGAGGTTCAGGGGCTGTTGAGCAGCAATTTATTGGACTGTTGTCTGATAAGTGGGCAGATCAATGCAATTTATTCTGCAGCATAAAAAACTGCAGGCCACTTTTCATGGATAGCAACGCTGAAGCTAAATGCCTTTTCTCTGGAGAAGCACAAACAAAAGAAAATCTGTACCATCTAGTGATCTAAGAAGAGATCAAAGAGTGGTAGCATTACAATTACAAATGATGAAATGCACAGTTGTGCACATTACTCAGGAATATAGCAAGCATTCATTTAAGGGGAGCTTTTTGCAGCATGCAGCATTGAAAACACATGTCTAATAGGTACATTCATTTTAATATGCTCATTCATAGAGCAGGCCTGATTAATTAGTGCATGTCACCATCTGGTACTTACTGAGACTATTCATTTTTAAAATGTTGAAATTGTAGAGAATGTGGCACACCAATTAAGTTCCTTTTAGTTGGATTATGTTAGTATAAAGTGTTGCTGGAGCAGACCTTCATTGTGATTCAGCCAGCATGCATCTAAAGGAGACCTGCCAGTCTGAAATTAGTTAGAACAGGGGAGAGTTTCTGAAATGCGTGTTTATTACTGCCTCTGTGCATTCTACAAAGACAGTGTCAAGAAATAAGAGCTACAAAAATATTTAAACATTTCTATGTAAGGTTCAGTTTCCTGACATGAGGGTATCTCAGCTGATTACTTCTTCCTCTTTGCATGGCAACTTTGATTCTATGATCTTCTCCCTCTGACCTGCAAAGTGAAAAATGCTTTTTTTTTTCTATCTGTTTGAGAGTCAGCTTAACAGGGCCAGACCAAGCCCTCCTGTGTGCAGTTGTGTATCTGCTGAAATGAAGAGCACTACTGTCGTTTGCACAAAGAGTGATTTGGCCTTTAGAACTGATAAACTGTGTGTGCTGACTTGACTGTTCAGTAAATGAAGTATCACAGTGCTGTGTGTGACTGTAGCACCACATTAGGAGCAAACTTGTCTGTCTGTCCTTGTTCCTGTCGTTGACTCACTTGGTGAATTTTAGTTACTTCACCTCACTGCACTGCAGTGTTTCCCAGTTAAATTTTTGATAGGTCTGATTTTCAGCTTACATAAAACCTTTGAGACACACAATGTTGGTATTACATAGTTACTGTAAATGGTTTCTTCAGAAGTGTAATACTGTTTTGTAGTTAACATCTGAGGTTGTTACTGCCTCGATTTTGCAGACTTTGAGCATCTTCAAATAAGTTCTCTCATCCACGCTATCATTTCAGAAGAGCCAGGAGCTCTGCTGAGTACAGGATCCCTCCTGTTTCTTGGCTGACGCTGGAGGAGGAA
This sequence comes from Phaethornis superciliosus, assembly GCA_023637945.1. Lineage (NCBI taxonomy): Eukaryota > Metazoa > Chordata > Aves > Apodiformes > Trochilidae > Phaethornis > Phaethornis superciliosus. The sequence continues at coordinate 18,704,345 of JAJQWJ010000012.1, forward strand.
AGTTCTGAAAGCTACCTAATCACCAGCAGCTGCAGGGATCTCATGTGACTGCCTGGATCTCTTGTTCATCTTCTTTGTATTGGCCAGTAGGGTAAGAATCTAGAAATGAACAATGTCAGGATATTTTTCCCTCGTGGTATTTGTGTGCATTTTTGGCACCTTCAGTGGACTCTGCTGCCCTCTACCAAGTCACAGCTGCTGGTAACAGCACCAGTGCATCTGAGCAAATGAGAGTGAACCTGTGAAACTGGTCACAGGGGTGCTGACTCCTTTCTCATTTCTTCCCCAGCTTTACTAGCAGAAAATGCTTAGCCTGGAAGGCCATAAAACTGTCTGGTCTGTGATAGGATTCCAGAGCAAGTGCAGTTTATGCAGTTTCACAGAAATAGCATCACTCAGTTTAACCTTAAAAACCACACAAACACACACGCTAAGTCTTTTGTATGAATTGTTTGTTCAGAGGTTTTATGTAATGGAGAAATATGTTTTCCAATAAAACATTAAGTTTAGATTTCCATTGGTGTAACATGACACCTTTTGTTTGTTAACTACGTTAAAAGGAGGAGTATAAAATTCTAGTATATGCGCACGCTCTGTCTCTGATTTTAGAGAATTATTTCCTAATGTAATTTTTCTGCTTAGAATATATGGGCTTGCAAAGTGTTGATGCAACAAATCTTAGCAGAGATAAAAAATACGAAGGCATTTTACTCTGTATGTATAAAAGACTGAAAGTTGCAGCAGACCACTGTCTGGCAGACTTTCTCTCTCTTAGGTCATACAGAGAAAGATTTTGGCACTGATGTTTTGGCAAAAAGCTTTGTCTGGAAACATATTTAGTCAATACATGAAATATGATTGCACTGGTACTGTGAATGTGTCTGAGGATTCTCTGGTAGAGTAAGACTTCAGCTCCATCTGGTGTTGGAACAGCTTTGCTGTATGAGATTTTTCCAGCATACAGAACAGCCCTTTGCCAAAAGGCAGAGCAGGACATGAGAAGACTGACAAATTCATACACGTGTCAGTTTTACCAATTGTTTCCATTGCTTGCTGCACTGATGAAAACCATTTCTGCCTGTGGTTAATTCCAGCGTAGCTCTCCTGCTGCTACTAACTGAGAGATGCATCTTTACCTGAATGGGTTTATTAATGCTACAGAATGGGTTTATTAATACCCTTTCACTGTACCCATGTGATCCACAAGTGTATTTTCCCCAAAGCCTGTAAGAATATAAAATGACTGATTTTCAATGCCCGTGTTTACAGAAGTAGTGGTGAACTTACAGATTCTTTCACCTCAGTAAAATGCCCCCAATGATTTGAGTTATGCAATGGTGATGAAGAGAACAGACTTGTGGATTTGGCTTAGAAGGCTTAAAATCTTCAGGCATTAATTCATGAAACTCAAATCCTGGATATTCCAATGAATAGCACAGCAGATTCGTGTTTGGTTTTTACTTAAAACTAATCACTTCAGGAAATAAAAATACTTGCTTTGAATGAGATTTTCAATTATTTTCCTTTTTTTTTGAGAATATTTTAAGGCATTTTGTGATATGAAAATGCTTTATTTTCACTATTGTAAGCTACACGAGAAGAAATAGTGGCTTTCTAGAAAACTTTCTCTGGCATTTGTATGTGACTTTCCCAGGATAGCAGCCCAGCCTGTCACTTCAAACAAAATACCTGTCTCCAGTAACTTTACCCTGATGAAAAAAGTGCTAAAATCAGAACTGCTAGGGTTGGAAGGGACCTTAAAGACCATCCAGCTCCAACCTCCCTGCCATGGGCAGGGACAAATAAGCAACCAAATAAGGTTGCTCAAAGCCCTGTCCAGCCTGGCCTTAAAAATTTTGAGGGGTGGGGCTTCCACCACCAGTCTGAGCAACCCGTGCCAGTGTCTCACCACCCTCATGCTGAAGAACTTCTTCCTAATGTCTAACCTGAATCTACTCACCTTTAGTTTTAATCCATTCGCCCTGGTCCTACTGAGATCCTAAGAAGTCCCTCCCCAGCTTTCTTGTAGGCCCCTTTAAGGTACTGGAAGACCACAATAAGCTCTCCTCAGACTGAATAACTCCAATTCTCTCAGTCTGTTTTCACAGGAGAGGTGCTCCAGCCCTCTGATCATCCTCGTGGCCCTTCTCTGGACACACTCCAGTACATCCATGTCTTTCTTGTAAAAAGGACTCCAGAACTGGATGCAGTACTCCAGGTGGGGTCTCACAAGAGTGGAGTAGGGGGGAAGAATCACCTCCCTCGACCTGCTGGCCACGCTTCTCTTGATGCAGCCAAGGATATGATTGGCTTTCTGGGCTGCAAGTGCACACTGATGGCTCATGTTGAGCTTCTTATCCACCAGCACTCCCAAGTCCTTTTCCTCAGGGCTGCTCTCAAGCCAGGCACTGCCCAGCCTATATCGGTGCTTGGGATTGGCCTAACCCAGGTGTAGGACCTTGCACTTGGTCTTGTTGAGCTTCCTGAAGCTGGTACAGGCCCACTTCTCCAGCCTGTCAAGGTCTCTCTGGATGACATCCCTTCCCTCCAGCGTGTTAGCCACACCACACAATTTGGTGTCATCAGCACTCAATGCCACCATCCATGTCAAAGATGTTAAACAGGATTGTTCCCAACACTGATCCTTGAGGGACCCCTCTTGTCACTGGCCTCCACCTGGACATGGACCCATTGACAGACACTCTGGGTGTGGCCATCAAGACAGTTCTTAATCCACTAAGTGATCCATCCATCAAACCCATGTTTTACCAGCTTGGAGACCAGGATGTTAGAGTTCTGGCAGAGCTGGGAATTGCTTGAGTGTATTTTGCCACTTAAGCTCAGCTCATTCACATTTGAAGCTAAAACACATTATCTCTGTTGCGTTTAGGACAGTAAACATGCTCTTACTTTCCTGTCTCATGTTTAAGTAGTCAAGTTGGAAGAAAAGTGCACTACTCCTAGGTTTTATATCATCTTCCTAGCATTTATTTCATTGAGGAAAAGTAAAGGTCAATGGTCCTGCACTAGCCAAGAAAATTATTCTATATTTTCAGTCATGGCCATTTCTCCCTCTCTTTCTCTGCTTTCAGTAATACAGTGCTTAGCTGCCAAAGGTTTTAGTTCTTGATGTATGAGAAGAATGATAATTGCATTTTTTTTTTTGCCTCTCAGTTACATAGTTTTATAAATTTAGGTAAAAAGTGCTAAGGCATCAGCAAAAAACTGCTTGCTTAATTCAAGTTGTTCCTAGTGTAGAAAACCTAAATATAATGATCAACCTGTTTTTTACCCATTCTTATCCTCATTCTCTTTCGTCCTTTCAGAATGATCCCTGCTCTAAACAGTAGCCACACTAAGTGAACAGAGTGGAAACATATGGATGAAATTTTTACCATGCACTGAACAGCACAGCATCAAGTGCAAAGCTCTGGGAAGATGTCTGCTTGCAATGCTTTCACTGAACACGTCTGGAAGCCTGGTGAATGTAAGAACTGCTTCAAGCCCAAAAGCTTGCATCAGTTACACCCAGTGTCTGAAAAAAAACCCCTCACACATGGCGATCTGAAATCCAATGCAAACCAAAGTAACAGCCATCGGGGGAGAAATACAGGAAATTTCCGACCACCTGTGGCAAAGAAACCCACTATAGCTGTGAAGCCCACCATGATGGTGGTAGATGGGCAGGCTGTGTGTGGAGAAATCAGCACACGGGATTGTTTCGAGAATAAATCGGTGCCTGCAGGTTGGAACCGAAACAAAACTGTCTTGAACAAAAAACCACTGAACAATAATAACGAAGATGGAATTGAAGGTTATAGCCATGTTCCTAGGCCTTATGGCAACAAGGATGGTGTAGGCAAGATACCAAATAATAATAATGGACTGACAGAAGTTTTGAAGGAGATTGTGGGTTTGGATACCACACCTCAGCTAACTGGAAATGAAATGAACTCAAGAGAAACTTTCTTGGGAAGAATAAATGATTGCTACAAAAGATCATTAGAGAGAAAGATCCCTCCAAGCTGCATGATGGGTGGAATGAAGGATTCACATGGTAAGCATGTTATTCTGAGTGGAAGCACTGAAGTAATAAGTAATGAAGGGGGACGTTTCTGTTATCCAGAGTTCTCTAGTGGAGATGAGAGTGAGGATGACACGTTTTTTGGCAGCATGCAAGAAGAGCATGAGAGCTGGGATGAAAGTGATGAAGAGTTGCTAGCAATGGAAATTCGTATGAGGGGCCAACCTCGCTTTGCTAATTTTAGAGCTAACACCCTATCTCCTGTTCAGTTCTGTGTTGACAAAAAGTGGAATACCGTGCCCCTTAGAAACAAGTCTCTGCAGCGGATCTGCGCAGTAGATTATGACGACAGCTACGATGAAATTTTAAATGGTTATGGGGAAGAGGCTGTGATTCTTTATGGGCAAGAGAGCATGCAGAGCATGGTATCTTCTGATTCTACGTCACCTGATTCTTCTTTGACAGAAGAGTCTCATTCTGGGACAACCAGCAGTTCTTCACAGAAGCTCTGTAATGGAGGGTTATCTCCTAGTACTCCTCAGGACCTCAAATTGGTTGAACCAGAATATGAAAGCCTATGTGATAACCAAGAAGTGAAGGATGTGTCAAAAGTTCCCAGAAGTGTTCCGAAAAGTCTAGAAACACACAAGACAGTCCTTGCACTTCGACTGGAAGAGAAGGATGGCAAAATTGCTGTGCAGACTGATAAGCAAGAGAATAAAAGTTCTTCAGATGTTGCTGGTCAAGCTGTAACTATAAATTTGGTGCCTGTGGAAGAACAAGCAAAACCTTACAGGGTGGTGAACATGGAACAACCAGTTTGCAAGCCATATACCATAGTTGATGTATCAGCTGCCATGACCAATGAATGTAAGGAGAATCAGACTGAAACCTCAGAAACCAAAAATACATCATCTAACCCAAGCTCACCAGTGACTCCAGGCACACCTATTACAACCTCTGCAGCATCACCTGTACGAGTAAATGCAAACCTGAAAAAATCCAGTGCAATCAGATATCAAGAAGTGTGGACTTCTAGTACTAGTCCAAGACAGAAGATCCCGAAGGTGGAGTTAATCGCCAGCAACTCAGGACCTTCTGTTCCTCCCAGAAAGGCAACCCACAAGTCAGCTCCGACTTCACCTACAGCTACCAATGTTTCTTCAAAAACTATCCCAGTTAAGTCACCCAATTTATCGGAGATAAAATTCAACAGCTACAACAATGCTGGCATGCCACCTTTTCCAATTATCATTCATGATGAGCCCACTTATGCTAAGAGTTCCAAAAACGCTATTAAGGTTCCTATTGTAATCAACCCGAATGCTTACGATAACCTGGCTATCTATAAAAGTTTTCTAGGGACCAGCGGAGAGCTCTCCATCAAAGATAAGACTACAAGTGTAATAAGCCACACATATGAAGAAATAGAAACAGAAAGCAAAATGGCTGAAGCCATAGGAAGTCAATCCACAGAATTTTCCCAGGTGAAGGGGGGGACTAATAGCTCTGAATGCAGGCTGGGCTCTGTGGCTCAGAAGGTCCAAGAGTTTAATAGCTGTCTCAGTAAAAGTCAGATATCTCCACAGAGGAGTCATAGTTCTGACCACAGCTCCCCATCAAGAGTTCAAAAGACAACACAAGAGCCTGCAGCAAAAATAGATGTTACACCAGAGGCTTCTGTTGGCAGCAGCAGCGGTCGGGAGAATGCAAGCACCGTGCTTTCCCAGATTGTGGCTTCTATCCAGCCTCCACAATCCCCTCCCGAAACACCTCAGTCTGGACCCAAACCTTGTAGCATAGAAGAACTGTATTCCTTACCTCCTGATGTAGACTCTACTACCAACACCCTGGTGCGACCCAAATCTCTGTTTACGTCGCAGTCTGACACGGAGTCATCCAAGCCAGTGGAAAACTGTGCTATTAAAATCCAGAAAGAGTCCCTTGCCCAGCCAGTTGCTACTCCCTCTCCAAAGCCAGTGAGAGCCACCTCAAACACCACTAGTCCCAAAACAGAGCAAGCACCGCCGTTTCCTCCTCCACGGTCCACTTCTTCCCCTTATCATGCGAGTAACTTGTTGCAAAGGCATTTTGGCAATTGGGCCAAACCAAACAGTCCCACCAGGTCAACAGAGGCAGAGTCCATCCTGCACTCGGAAGGTCGTCGAGCGGCTGACGCAAAACCCAAACGCTGGATCTCGTTTAAGAGCTTCTTCCGTCGCAGGAAAACTGATGATGAGGAAGACAAAGAGAAAGAAAGAGAGAAAGGAAAATTGGTGGGTCTTGATGGAACTGTTATACATATGCTCCCCCCTCCTCCGGTTCAACGTCATCACTGGTTCACTGAGGCAAAGTCAGACTCCAGTGAGAAGCCATCGATTGTTTTCATGTACAGATGTGAACTGGCACAAGATGAACCAAAGGCTGACTATCAAAACAAGAGTGGAGCAGAGTCTGCTGTTGCTGATGCACTAGCAGAAGACCAAGGAGAAACACAGGAAAAGTCTCCACAGAGCTCCGAGCGGAAAATAGCAAGCCATTCATCAACACCTCAGATGCCTAAGAAAATCCACAGGTAACCTGCTCATCTTTTTTAGTACTTACTCAGTTGTGAACTGTCATACATGTACTGCTGAAAAGGAGAGAAATTAAGGAGCTTTATTACATTAAAAATACATTTCTAAAAATACATTTATTTTAAGTAATTTAAAATATACGTTTAACGTCCTTGTGTTACATTGGATATCAGAAAATGTTTTTTTACAGTTTAGTAGAAACAGAACCTGGTATTTGGAGTTTGTATTGCAGGTTTGCTAATGTCACGTTAGCCATGTTACAGTGAATCAGATACATTTTCCTGAAATTCTAGTTTAAGAAAGTGTTCTTATGCTATAGGAAACTAAAGAATTTCTCTGAAGAAATAGAAAGCAACTGTTGATGAGTATAATAGAAATTAAAAGATCTGATTCATAGAAGGTGGTATACTAACTGTATCTCACATACCCAGGACACAAGACATGCTAATTAAGTTGATGCTATGCTGCTACATCACTGCAGCATTCCCAAAATAAACCATGTAAAAAGCTACTAATAGAATATTGTCAATAAGTAATCTATCTCAGTTTTGGAAGGCCTTTGGCAATGAAAATATTTTGTCTTCTAACAGTATTGGATTCAGTAGAGCTGGTTGCTTCATTTCTGCTTGACAGCTTTGTTCAGTGATTATTCTTTTCTTATTATTTGCAATCAGAATTTACTAAAATGATTCATGGTTTCAATTTCTTTGGAATTATTTGGCCAGTTTGGATATTTATTTACTCCTGTAAGTTCTTGGTAGTGGAACATTTTAGGTCTGTCCATCAGTTTCAAGGACTGTTTGGTCCCTTATCAAAGGTACACATGCCTTCTTACTTGTCTCTGAACACAAGGAGCTGTGTGCTTTCCAGACAGGCATTATTTTCAACCTGCCACTGAGTTCCTACAGCTCATGGCAGCATGTAAGCTAAGAGGGATGGAGACATTTGTTGCAGTCATGTGGGCATTGTATGCATTTCCCTGGGTACAGACCACAGATGCAAATATGTTAAGAGTTTGTCTTCCAATGTTACTAGACAAACCAATTCCAAAATAGCATCCAAGCTGCATTATTTAGTCAGTTACAACAATAATCTAGTGGTAGGAAATGAAACATTTTGTAAAGTTTGAGCTATGTGTGTCTTAAAATGTATCATGTCAGTGTTGTATGTTTTTCTTTCTCAGTTGTCTATACAAGAAAACTGGAAGTAGTTTTTAGTTAAAATGTTTTTTAAATAGACTTGTGAGTATAGTTTGGGTTTACCAGAAACTGATTGGTGCAACTGTTATATTTTATCTAGTGGATCAGGCTGTTGCTCTTGGAATTTCACAAGGTAAAGGTTTCTCTTCTCCTTCATTGCAATCACTGCTTATACCCCAGAGCAGCTTTTCAGATTGAGACATATCCTAAAATAAAACTGCAGCACAGACTTCTCATTCTTCTTTGCTCTTCACAAACCTCATCAGACCTGGACTAAAACCTCATTCAGCAGTGTTTTAGATGGCAGTGCTGTGTAAACCAAGGTACAACTGATTTCTGCACAGCCATTTCCATTTAAGTTACATATTAAACTGCATAGTTTCCTTCCACAGCTATGTCAGCCATAGGTTTCCTTTAGATGATCTTTGGGCCCATCTTGGTTGAACTAAAGATAAAACTTTGTTTACTGAAATACTTTCTTTAAGTAGTGAGGTCTGTATACTCATTCCATTCTGGTTTAGACAAGAAAGCATTTCCTCACAGCTAAAGTTGGGATTACCAAACTAATTCTTAAAATGATGTTCACTTTATCAAAATTATTTGAGCTTGTTATCTATAGATAGGAGTTCTGTTGTTCCACAGCTACAGAAGATCACTATCCTGTTGTTCTATCTTGTTTCCAAATGGAGTGAAATACTTATGCATCTTCTAAATCTTAGGTTTAAACATTTTTCTTCAAAAGCAGTTTGCACTCCATTGCAGTTACACACTGCATCACCAATTTGTGTTCTTTCAAGGCTGTTTTTTGTTAAAAGAGCCCCTGAGCGTTTTGCTGGACACTTTTATGGGCTCTACATTTATCAGAGGTCATAGATACCAAAGCTTTTGGAATTTTCTTGTTCTCCTTCTAATCTTATTCCAATTCTTTGAGTTATACCTCAGTACCTTGAGGTAATAGTCCACCTTGAGTAACATCCAGACAGATTGCTATTCCAAAAACAACCTAAGTGTCAGTGATGGGTCAGAATCTTTTAGAAAATTGGCCAAAAACTTGCACAGTTCCTGCCTGCCATAGATGCATCTCAGTAGTAGAAGTGATTCTCAAATGGTTTTGCTGTGCTCGTTGTCTTGAGGTTGCTGATGAATGTTTCCTTTAAATTAAAGTAAGTCAAATGTGATTTGAAGAAACTTGAGATGGGAATCCAATTTCCATATTCATGCAATGGAGAAAGACAGTTCCAGTGAGGGGATTTAGAGCACCAAGACTTAAAAGGCCTCAAATGGGTCTTTTCTTCAGTGGCTTTTTTAGTAATTTCTGTTCTGCCACTTTTATTTAGGGAAAAAAAATTGTGTGACTGGGGCTAGGGGTGTGCCACAGTGCACATCATCATGCCTGGACCTGGAGAACCTGAACAGCAATAAGGAATGGAGCTTGCACATAGGCTTTCTTGATTCAATGGGACAGGAGCCATGAAATTACTCTTGAGTGCTGTGTGTCTAGAGGAATATGAATGTTGTAAGAGATTACTCAGTAACAACAACTGCAGTCATTGTTCTTCAAAAATGTGACCACATCAGATCACATCCAGAGGCAGGAGGAATAACCACCACTGCCACATTCCACTTTCTTCCTGTCATTGATCCAATCTTGCAGATTCCACAGCTGCTTCAGAAACTACTGGAGAAGTGAACAAAATCTTTCAGATCGCAGTAGGGCACTGTTTAAAACAAAGTTCTTCCCAGTTTAGAGGATCTCTTGTCTAAGTCTTAAGGTAAGGTTCTCACCTGAATCCAAAACAATTGAAGCATAGCTTGCATAAACTGGTGAGGAAAATTCAAGGATGTTATAGCTGAAAAGAAAATTCTTGTTTGGCCAAGTCTAATGAAATGAGAGAAATTCTTACCAGTAAAGTTCAGGTGGAACTGTCAACTCTTCTCCTCAAATCCATCTTGGCTTTTTTCCTGTATATCAGCAAGTTTTATTTAACTTACTTAGTGCACAACAGTGCTTTTAAAGAATTACCCATCCATCTTAACCCGTTTCTTCAATGAAAAACCTTTGTGAGTTTTTTCTCTAGAACATATCCATGCTAATAGAACTGGAAATCAAGAAATGGTAAATTATGTATTATTGTTCTTAACTTCTCTAATACAGTTTGTAAAACTGAAAGAGTGAGAACTTAAGGTTAAAGAAAAATGTCATTTTTATAATGCCAGGTTAATCTGTGGGACTCATTGCTATTACATTTCACTGACACTAAAGAGCTTAGCAGGATGTCTTTTCTGGATTATCAAATGTATTCCCTTTATCCATGCAAGCATTGAATTATACATTATTTTTAAAAAAAAATTATATATAAAATCTTGTGCTTCAGAACTAAGCCAACTCCTAAGTAGTAGGAACTAGGAATAAATGTTATGGCTTAGTTATTTTAGACTGTCATTGGAGAAGTACCTTTTACTTTCCTCTGTAGTGACTGTTCCTGGCTAATTGTGGTGATGAGGAACTGAACTGCATGAGACACTGGAATGGGTTTTTTCTTCCCACAATGTACTCTGAAACCTGGGCACCCATCATCTTTGCTCAGTTTTTTTCAGAAGTAAAGTGCTCTGTGTTCAGGGTAGATGTTCCTGTGTAAGGTGGCCTTTGGCCATCCTCAAGCCATTCACCTTCCTGCATTTTTCCTCAAGCATTGTTCATTCCATTTAGGCTTTATATTATCTTTCTTAGCTTAGTGTGGGGCCTGAGGGGATCTCAAAGGGATCTCTGTGAAATTAAATATATCTACAAGCTGCACAGATTTTTTTATTGGTGTAAAACTTCAGTCATCTTCCATGTCAGGCTCTCATCTCAAACTCTTCAACTGTGCCATTTGCTGATGTCCACTCAGGGAGGAGATGAAAGTGTCTGCTGGGTCCAAGGCCCCAACAGCTTTTCTCTGTGTTTCTGTCACTAATTCTTGCTACTTGGGTTGACATCTAGATCTGACCTTCATTCAGGAGGGCACTCTCAGAACCACTTCTTATACATACCTCACTTATCTCCCTCGTATTCACTGATGTTTATCAATCACTCTAATTGAGAAGGCATGCTCTGAACAGGGGGAACTACAGGTCACACAATAGTTGTGATGCCACTGTCCTTACAAAAATTAAGATGCTACCAAGCTGCTTGCTAGATTCTTACTATTCCCTAAAGACTGAGGCACTTTAGACCACATCATCTTTTGTCTGCCCTTCAAAACTGTGAAGGAGGAGACCCTGAGGGAAGGAGTTAGAGGCATTTGGCCCTGCAAAACAAAAATAATTTTGAAACCATTTTTAGCTTGGGCACATGTGAATGACAAAGATGTGAATTCAGTGGGATGTTATCTGAAGGACAATCATTTTTCTGGCAAGCTTTTTTGCTGCACATAATCTCAGGTTCTTATGAAAACAAATGCGTTCTCTGTGTGCAGAAGGCTCCATGAACTGAATAGTTGTTTAGTTTCAGCCACACGTCCCTGAAGAGCAGAGTTATCCAAGGTAATTAATTTTCTTTGAAGTTTGGTTTTGGAATAAAAAAGGGAAAAAAGAAAGGCTTGGACAGAGGAGGCTGTGCCCACTATGGTAAAAACTAAGTATGTGCTCTTATGAAAGGCATCAAAGAATCCATCCTGGCAAAGTATCTATAAATATCCCAAATAAGGAGATAGCTTTAAGTGTCACTTGCTATCAACCAGCAGATACAAAGTTAGACAAAATCAGGCTTTAATGGTTCTCATCTAGGAGAACTTCTTGTTTATCAGTTGCTCAACTCTTCTCACAAAAGCAGTAGTTTTAACTGTTTAGACTATTTTGTGAAGCAAAAGTAATTGGGAATTTGGTTCTTGTAGCTTACTGAATAAGGATGTTTTCCTCTTTTGTTCCTCCTGAGTTCTGTTCAGTCTGATTAGGGGTTGGTGTTTTGCTTGTTCAGTCACTGCACTGCGTATGTGCCACTCGATCCCTCCAGCTTTCCTGTTAAGGTACAGGGAAGCAGTTCCCCATGGATTTTATAGCCTGACATCACGTTGCTGTGATTTAAAATGTATCCAATTCAGACACTAAAACTGGTCAGAATAGATTGGAGATGTTACTGTACTTTTAACAGTACGTTAGTCTAAGCGCTTAAAACTCCTCATGAAACTTGAACCTGCTTTTCCTTAACTAATTATCATGACTAAGACAATAGTTGCCATACCAAAACAGTGATGTAGTAGACTTCGAACTGTTTTTCATCTGCAAAGGCAGTGGAAGAGTTAAGACAGCAGGGCTGTAACTCACTGGTTTCCCGGGGCTCTTTGGCAAGTCCTTGGGACCAACGCCCTAAGGTAAACACTAAGGTGCAGTAGGTGTATCACTCTGTGCAGAGTTCAGCCCTGTTGCTTACAGCTTGCACAACTTGTAGCACATCAGAACACTGTGGAATCAATGGCTCGCCAGAGTTTCAAGACATGATAAAAAGACTCAAGAAGGCCCTGAAAGAATTTCCTTTAATGGGGAATTGTGTGAGTGAGTACAGTGGGTGAGTTGGTATTTTTTTCTTTTCTTCCTTTCTAGCTGCTGGTTTACTTTGGCAAAATGCTTCTGAGCTTAGGTTTATTTAGTGTATGTGCTTGCATGTGTCTGGTTTGGAGAATGAGTATGTTCTGTACCTCACCAATCGATACTAAAAAAAAATACTTTGAGATGTGGTAATTCCTGATTTGTGGCAATGACAGAACCATAATGCTATTAGAATCAGTTGCTTCACAAAGAAAACTTTCTTATTGAGGAATGCAGGTATGTATGATTTACTGCAACCACAAGTCTTTAGTTTAATTTCTCATCATCCTGAGAGCTGTGTTACTGCTTTTATTTTCACATACACTTTACTTTAAAATTATATTAGGTTAACTCTTTAATATGGATATATTTATGGCACATGAAATCTTCTTCACACCATTCCTATGCATGGTACTAAAAATGAACAAAAAAGTTATGCTGATTAAAGATTACAACTTTTTGACCTTATGCATTTTTTTCTCTTTTACTAACAAATTCTAATGAGTTTTGTTTGTAGCAGCCTGCAGTTAAAAAGATCATGAGTCTGAGTAGAAACAGCATGTTAGCTCTGCACCATACATGGAGTCTTGGCATGTTTTGATCTTTGTAGTCTGGGATTGCTAGAAGCTTGTGTACCATGATTTTTAGTATTTTGGCTTTGGCATAGAGAGACATATGCCTATAATTTATGTTAACTCTTTGAGGAATTTTTAAATCTTTACTAGAAAAATTAAGGATCTGTACAGCTATATGAAATGGTGATAAGCTTTTGAAAAAAAGGTGTTACTACTGTCCCTTATGGAAGTAACAAACACTTAAAATTCCACTGTTCTATTTATCAGACTGTAAAAATGAGAATATATGCTCTTGAGATTTGATTTGTAATGGTTTTGTTTCCACGAGGCAGAGGGCATAAAGGCACAGAAATACTCTTGCTGACGTGTTTTTGTGTGGCATATTATTGATAATTGCTGCTGTGTTTTCTATAGGATTGGGGTTTTTTTAATAAGTCTGAACAGTTTTAAAATATATTTATAAACCACATAATTTTACAATCATACTGCAATAAATATATCCATGGAAACAAGCTGAATCCATTATTTTTGCAGTTTCATGCTGTAAGTCATCACAGTTTGATTAAAACTTGATAGCAAAGAGCAAACAGAGAGGAATATCTTTATGGTCTTTGGCAATTAGCCAAATGTAGATGGATTTTAATCTTGTTGTATTTTACAAGGGAAATAGAAAATTGGCTTAGATGAGCTACTGGATTGTTTCCCAAAGTGTCAGTTGCCAAAATCCTACCAGTATCTGAAAATGTATCATTAAAGTTTTATACATATATTAAGACTTATCAGCCCCCATGCTATACCTTGGTATCTTTGCTTAAAACAAAATTGTTCTAATTGTTGAAAAGCACCTTAAACTATGCTTCTGTCTTATGAGTCCTACACATTTTATGAAAAATCATGTCTACATATTTATTTGTTTACATATGTTGATTGTAATCAGCTGTAGAACATTTTTTAAATCTCTTTTGTATGGAAGGCATGTTACTATTTCAGTCAAATAGTTATTTCTTCTTTTTAAGGAAAATATAAATTGTAGAAACTTGTTGTTAAAAAATGGAGGGTGAAAGGAGCTTACTGCTTTACCAGTGCATTCCCTTTCCTGAACATATTTAATATCCAATCTGATGTTTTGACAGTAGGATCTAATACCCAGCTTTGGTCTCCTGGTAATTTTGTTCTGTTTGTTTCAGTCAAGTGCCTGATGATACCACCCTGGAGGAGTTGTCCCCTCGTGTTCCCAGAGCTGTGTTTGTGAAGCAGGACAATGGTGGCTGTGCTTCTGTCATCCCTGTGTCATCTGTCCGTGTCCCACAAGGGGAGGAAGAAAATGAAGAAGCTTCAAATTCTCCTGACTTAAATCCTTGCAGTGCTACATACAGCAATTTAGGTAAGTGCATTCTCATAGAAGAAAATTCAGATCAGATGAGGTTTTGGATATCTTCCCAGGCTGTGAAGTATCTTGTCTTCTGAACAGCTCAATATACTTACATAAGGTTAGTTTTTTGAAGACCAGGTTTTTTTCATTATTAATTTATAGGAAACAAGTTTAATTTGTCTCATTCTGAGATACTCAGCCGAGAAAATGAAGAATTTTTAATTGCTCTTAGTGATAAACATCTCAAATACTTAAAAGACATTGTTTTGTCTAGTTGGAGGAATTTTTATCAGAGGTTTAAATTACCTATTATTTTTTAGAAACAATAAGAAGATTTGGATATTTTTCCAAACTTCAACAAAATATATTACTTTTTATTTCAGATCATCTCTAATTGCTAAAATATTTGCAGTCATCTTTTGTTGACTAAAACCTTTCCTATCCTAGTTGAACAGTTTACTTTTGCTACTTCAGAATAGTTTCAGTTACGAATGTCCAGAACAGAAGGTGCTGTGTGGCCTGTTCAATTTTTTTCTGTTTAACTGTCTGTAGTCGTGACTGAAATTAAAAAGATAAATGTATGCAGTGCTTCTTTGGAAGATAAGTGAGCATGACAAATAAGCATATCCCAATACATAGTATCAATAATATTAGTCTGATTTTCCAAAGTACTTTGATTTAAATACTGCAAAATTAGGAATACCTACAGCCAGATTTTCTAGATTAGTCTCTATAGTTCAAGAATACCTGAACACTTTTAATAGTGTATTCTGGTAATGAAAAATTAATTAGATATTGTTTATAAAGCATAAAGAGGAAAAATGTCCTGCCCAAATGTGATATTGCCATCTGCCAAGGAATTGAAACTTCAAGGTGGAAAACTAAAATTGATATTTTTATGGTGAATTACTAAAGTTCTAATGAATTATTTTCAGTTCATGGAGATACACATATTTATATCTGTAGCTATAACTTTTCTGTATTTAGAACATAGCTATGTCACAGATAGAATCCAGGCAGAAAATGTAGCTACATCAGAACTATTTCTAGCACAGTAAATTGATGTTCCTAGCCAAACTGACATAAAAAGATCCAGCTAAGGTATCATTTAATGTATGAAGTATCAGTTACTCCTCATAGTAAGACTGGTTTTTAGCAGTGTGCTCATATACAGGTCAGGGATTACTTGCATTTTATAGCCAAAGTAATGATATTATGAATCTTCTCTTAAAGTCTACTCAATTTAGTTCAATTTTCTTACACAAGATGTTACATCTGATGTACCTGCTTCATCATAGAGAGTTATCTGTGCTTCTGTCCATAGATCTGTCCTTCCCACCACATCTCACAAACTAGGAGTAGTAAACTCATGGCAAAGGTAATAAAATACCATTAAAGACTGGAACTGTTTAATCACAGGGGAATTTCCATCTCTGGAGATGAACAAAACCCATTTGGACATGATCCTGGATAACCTGCTCCCCCTGACCCTGCCCCAGCAGGGAAGGTTGGACTTGACTATCTCCAAAGATACCTTCCCACCTAAATGCTTATGTGATTCTGTGATCACTTCCATCCATCCCCGTTTTTGTCAGTGTTGTTCCTGTGTGTTAATGCTCCTTCACTAAACAATCAAAAGCCTTAACAAGTAAGCATTTCATTAAAAATCTTCTCATTCTTGAGTAATTTTTAGATTTGCTGTCTCCAAAGTAAATTCGAAGAGTTAAATTAACTTGAAAGAGTTAAATTAACTTCTAGACTTGGTCTGGCTTGGCAAGCTTGCTGCTTGTTATTAAAAGACTCTCCCCTAAATGGCACTGAGTTCTCTGGCTGATGTTCAAACTTTTTTTTGGTTTACTTATGCAGCCTCACTTTCTAATTCAGATAGCTATTGAAAGAGAACTAAGTAGGGATATAGAATAATTCTTACTTGTTTTCACATCTTACATCACCTAAGCAGCAATATATATTATTTTGTAGAACTATCAAATTGATGTGTGCAACATAAAAGATAATATAAGAATTTGTAATATAATAGAATTAAGTTCCATTGCATTAGACTCAGCTGCAATTGTAGCTGCAGTTACCTTTTTATAGCTACACACTGCAGTTTGTAGTTTGTAAAATGCATCATGTGAACATTGCTATTTGCAGCATAATGCATTTTTAAAATACTAATCTAATATATACTCTGTTTTTTTGAAAAGCAGCTAATTCTTCATTACTTTAAAAAGTGTCTCATCTTCCATTGTGACAAGTGACATGAAAAGTTATGAGCAGAAATAATGGCAAGCTTTGGTAACTTTTCATCTGCTGTCTGGTAGTTTATATCCCGTGCTCCCCTCACATATATATTGTTTTGGTCTTCTGCTCCCACAAGAATTGTCCCATCACCAGTTTACAAACGTTCCCACAAAAACTGCAGTGTGCTAGCAAATAGAATCATAGAATGGTTTGGTTTGGAAGGGACCTTAAAGATCACCAAGATCCAATCCCCCTGCTGTGGGCAGGGACACCTCCCACTAGGTCAGGTTGCTCCAAGCCCTACCCAACCTGGCCTTGAACATTTCCAGGGAGGGGGCAGCCACAACTTCCCTGGGCAACCTGTGCAGTGTCTCACCCACCCTCATAGTAAAAATTTTTCTCCTAATATCTAATCTAAATTTCCCGGCTTTGAGTTTTAAACCGTTTCCCCTTTTCCTCATATTTTACATGGTTGTGCAAGAAGTCCTGCCCCAGATTCCTTGTAAGCCCCTTTCTGATATAGGAAAGCTCCTATGAGGTCACCTCTTCCAGACAGAACAGCCCCAGGTTGTATTTGTCAAGTACTTGTCAAAGCTTGTGAATTTGGCAAAATGACTAAATTTGAGGATAGCTCCTGTATAAAATACAGGTTGTATTTGCTAGCTGATCTAACATGGAAAATCATACACTTTCGTAGAATTGAAAAAAAAATTGCAGGCAAGCCTTACAAGATAGAGGATTCTCCTCTGGGAATCGAATTCCACATCAAAGACTTGGGGCTTTTAGGGAACATGAGGACCTACCATGATGATAGGATAAAAGAGCCCATTATGTTCCTGGGTGAATAAATAGAAAAAAGCTTCAATGGGAGTAGAGAGGGGGGTTATATCTCATTTTCACCCTGCAAGTTCCACGGACAAAGTCCTGATGCCCACAATTTAAGAACAATGTTTAAAAAAATTTTAAAATTGTACAGGCTCCAAAGAAAAGCTTTGAGAATGCCTGGTATTGTGACAGGCACTTTATACAGACTAATTCAATCAGCTGAATCTGTTTAGATTATCAAAGAAACAGTCTGGCTAGATCATGGTGTGGATGCTCATGTGGTGAGGCATACCTTTGGTAGCAAGAAACCACAGATTAAACATGATCCAGCAGCCAGTTCAACCTAGATGCAGAAACCAATGTTCAAAAGTGTAAGGTAAGGCCTGAATGTGTCTTTTTTTGAGGCACACATTCCAACAGAAGTTACTTCAGGTAAGACTCGTAGCTTGTGATAAGGAAGACAATGGATCAGAAGATTAAAATCCCTTCCTTTACAAATCTTTACATTTTCCTGTCTTCGTTTGAATTTGTTGGGGAAATTGGCTTCTTTGTGCAGTGCCATAAGTAGATTAAGATATTCTCAATATACTCAGGATAGTAATTCTATTATTAATAAAAGTTTATTTTATCAGCTATTTTTGTCCTTACAAGAAGAAAAAAAAGGAGGCTAAGTTTCTAGATTTTATGATTGCTGACATAGGAAAAAATCCCAAATCACAGCATTGGCTATGGAGTGTTGCCTCAGTCAGTAGTCATTACCAGGGCAGTGTGATTTTGCCAGGCTAAAAATAAGATAATGAAATCAGTGTTGACTAAAACTGACAGTTCAGTAACAGACAGTGATTACAGTATCAGTCTGCATTTGTATAATAGGTAATTAGTACAAGTAATATCTTTACTATGGTGTAATAGAGGACAGGTAACATGACCTGACAAGTCACCAAGGCAGACAAGCTGTTCCTTCTGAAGTTTCATTTATCCAGTATTTGCAGCCCATCTTACTGTATTACAGTGCACAGTCTCAAACTATTTGTGAGAAATTAGAATTACTTTATGAGTATTGCTTAACTTTTCTTTCTTCTGTAGGTATAACCATTCTGGTTAGATTTTTATCTACTAAAGTAGTGATAAATGTGTAAACACCTGAGAATAATACAGGATTAATGATTATGTTTGTGTAAATCTGTGTACTGAAAAATTTTAGAGGAGTGTTCTGCATGTACTGCATTTGTTAGAACTGGGGCTGTGCAGCATGCTGGTTCTTTTGCAATGGCTGGAAGATACTTTTATGAATTTGTGGATTTTTTTCATGGTTGCATTATTTTTGTCAGTTGAAGCAGGAACTTCAAGGAATGATGGCCTTTGCAGTGGTAATAAAGATGAATATAAGTGATCTGCTACTTATAGAGAAATCTATAGGCTCTGTATTAAAAATGCAATCCAAATTGTGAATTTTTTCTCAAACTGATGTGTTAACCTGTTGTGTGGCAGAGGTCAGTTTCATTTTGGCCATTTTAGCCCTTGGTCCTGTTTGTTCACCTAAATCTTTACACTAAGGGATTAGGGATGAGGCAGTGTTATAATGGTCACTAAAACTGACAACTGACAACAGTAATCCTGGCAATAGCCTTGTTACTCCTGTGAAACCAGAGTATTGTTTACAGCTCTGTTTTCTAATTTACATCTTCCCACAAGGGACGTTATCTTTGGATGAGAGATGGCAATGGCATATAATCAGAAAAACACTTTCAAGAATAAAAGGGAATGTCAAGAGTGAAATGAGTCAGGAAAAAGTACAGAAGCAGCCTGCTGTCAGTGGACTAACATACATTATATATTGTAGAGCAGTATGCATCTCAGGAATAGTTCTATTCAAGGAAGGATGGAAGCATACAACGTGTCACCCACTTTGTTTGCCTGATTCACCATGAATTGTTTTCCCAATTAAAGAAGCATTTTCCTTCACATGTTCTGAAATGTTCTTCACAATGTATACTGATCTGGTCTAAGTGAAAAGGACACATGGACTGTTAGGAAATCTCAACAGTAACTAAACATATCATTGGTCTATGAAAAACATTCTTATGAAATGCAAATTTGAATTAAACCTGAGCTCAGATTTGATAGCTTTATGATAGTTTTATGAACTAACATAAATAGGCTGCAGCGTGCAGTCTGATGATAAACCGATGATCTGGAAAAACAAAAATTAAATGCCTTTTTAAGGGCTGATTTAGAGTTTCAGGCCTCTGCATGGTGCCTGGAAACTTGGGTATTTAAATAGTGTAGTCAGATTCTATAACGTTATTGAACTATGGAGTTACTTAAAGCTCTCTAAAAAGCTGCTGTTCATAAGGAATTAATACTTTTGTCTTTGAGCAGTCAGGAAGCCACTTCAAAGATCTCTGTAAGTTGTAGCCTACTATTGTGTCTGTTCTTCCTCTTCATTTGCCTTGTAAGAGTATAGCTCAGGCTGAACCTTATAATGGAAGAGAGTGTAGTAGCTAAGGAAATGATGGGGTTTAATCATGGAAAGGGGCAAGGAAATGATAGACAAGAAAAAGAAGCAAACGCTCTGCCAGTACTTCTATGCAAAAACATTCTTGTAACTTAGACAGGGACAAAATTTCAGACAATCTTCTACTTGCTAGGCAATGAATTTTAAAAGCAGAACATGCAGTATCACATCATGCTTGGGGACAGCTGAGCTGGAAAACCTGGCCCAGTGGGCCTGGAAGAAATGTACAGCATTAAAAACTCAGCATAAAGACAGTCCAGGTACAAAGTATTTAAACACATAATACAAAAGAACAGATTTCAATATGGAAAATTTCTTCTTGTGGGGAGAAACTATACTGTAATGTTTTATAAAAACTCAGTTTTTCTCAGCTGAGAATATTTGAAAAAGTAAAAGTAACTATGTCATGACTTGTACATACATTTTTCAGGATGCTGCCACTCCCATCAAACATCTGCAAAGACAACTTCTGGCTATGAGAACCTTCTTCAGTTACATTGTCACAGTTTTTCAGTTATGATATCACAGTTTCAATAGCTATACAAAAGCAATGACCAGCAAAAGCCTCCTGTTGCAGTTGCAACACTTTTCTCTATGAATGGCTTTTGGAGAGGGACATAAAAGCAGACAAAAAACAAGAGACTCAAGAAGAAACTCTGCTATAAATCTTACCTTTCTTTGAGAGGGCTTCTGCTGCCATTTCTTGAGGGCATCTTGCTCTAATTTGTTGTCTTGCTGTTTCCCTCTAGCATCTGTGCACTCCTTGGATTAGCAAGTCACACAAGCAACACATTAGAAAACTGCTTCCTGAACCAGCAGCCTTTCCCAAAATCCCAGTAGTTGGTTATTTTAGTGTAGTGGGGAAGAGGGTAAGAATGAGAAAATAGGCAAGTGATCTTTAACATAGAATGTTGCCAGGGGAGGAGTACTTCAGTCACAGATTTTTTAAAAGTAATTGTGGAAGACAAGGCATGTTTTAATAAGAAACATTTGTCAACTTAAGTGAAAAGTAGGCTTTACTTTCTTGTTCTCACTTTGTCCTAGGGCAATCCTGACTCTGATGTGACTGCCCAAGTACCACAATTACATTATTTGTCTCTGAAGTTTTCTGATTTGCATTCTGAACTTATTATTTCAGCCTCTTTAGGACATTCCAAATCCAAGTGATCCCAAGTGCTTTGCAGACTATTATGAGGATATACTAAAAAAGATCACCTCACCTGCCAGAGAAATGCACATTTCAAAGAAATGGTACACAAAGCCACTTAGCAGCACTCACCTATAGTTTTAGCACATTTGAATAGGTAGTGAAGACCAATATAATAATTGATTGCGAGCAGAAGGACTTATGGAAAGCCCAGGTATAATTACTGAAACTGGAATTTGACGTGAGTGCCAGTGCGAACTTTAAGGTTTTGCTTGTACTTTTTGTCACTATGGGATGCAAAATGCCAGCAGTGCTAGTACTGCTGGTTTTAATGTATAGGCCCCCCAGTTAAATAAAGACTGTCTGAAAGCTAAATGGAAAGATATGTATTTGGTGCTGATTTCATCATTCTGTTTGCTAATTAGTTCATCTTCTCAGATATGTTTTTAGGTTTTCTTCAAATGTTGGGGAAAGTCCTAGTCTCTTTTTTTTTTTTTTTTTTTTTTTTTTTTTAATGCCTTAAACTCCCTTTCAGAGTGAAAATATGTGCAGCAGATGCAAAGTTCTTTACTCTTCCATTACTGTTCTTGTTACACAGGGCAGTCTAGAGCAGCCATGATACCTC
This sequence comes from Phaethornis superciliosus, assembly GCA_023637945.1. Classification (NCBI taxonomy): domain Eukaryota; kingdom Metazoa; phylum Chordata; class Aves; order Apodiformes; family Trochilidae; genus Phaethornis; species Phaethornis superciliosus. Next base: position 18,726,016 of record JAJQWJ010000012.1, read on the forward strand.
CAAAACAGCCAAGGCAACCCAAGGGAGCTTTGGATGATGCCATTGCCTTTGGAGGACTAGCAGACCAGGAGACAATGAACAACCTACAGCCAACACCACCTCCACTGCCAAAGAAAACTATTCTGAGAGCTAACACAGAGCCAACTGCCAGAGACCTCCAGAAGCAGGCTCTGGAAAACAACCTGTGCATTGTGGCCAACCCCACCTATGACATCGACACCAACTGGGAAGCAAGCAGCGCCTGCTCTTCCATCAGCCTGGAGCTGAAGATACTGGACAATGAGTCAGGAGATTCCTTGGACAGGCCTACAGAAAAACTAAGGGCAACCACCTCAGCAACTAACAGTGTTTCCAGCCTAACCACTATCAGTATTAAGGACCGCTGCTCCAACAGCATGGAGTCGCTCACAGGGAGACGCCTCTTGCAAACGAAGCAGGGGAAAGGTGCCCAGAAGCCCCAGAGACAAGCACTTTATCGAGGAATAGAAAACAGGGAAGAGGTGGTAGGCAAAATCCGGAGCCTTCACACTGATTCTCTGAAGAAGCTGGCACTTAAATGTGAAGATTTGTTCATGGCTGGACAAAAGGACCAGTTGCGATTCGGGGTGGACAGCTGGTCAGATTTCAGACTCACCAGTGACAAGCCGTGCTGCGAGGCAGGGGATGCAGTCTACTACCCAGCTTCCTATGCTAAAGATCCTCTCAACAATTATGCAGTCAAGGTAAGAGAGAATGGAAAAATGGTAACCCTAGACAGGAGTGACAATCACCATAATCTGCAGCACACCCGGTGGTGATAGGTCCTGCAAATATAACTGGACTTTTTCACTGTATGAAAAGTGAGATTCCTAGGATATGGGCTCTTCCCAGATAGTATTTCTGTCTGTTTCTTCAGTTTCACCTGGTTTTATTGCAGCTCCAAAATTATTAAAACAATCATTGCCATCTAGTCTTCACCTTGGTCATTGTTTAATGAAATATTGAAGAAAAAGCTATTTGTTTATGTTTTTAATTTTTAATGTTTGTCAGGAGTTTTCTGGAAACTTGAACCAACAAAATACTTTGGTTCCTCTGGATGCATGTGAAACTGTATCACTGTTATTAGTTAGGAAAGATTTTAAAGTTCTCCATTTTCAGAGCCATGTAATAGGCTAATATATCTTTCTCCTCCCATACAAGGTCTTACATTTCACCAGGGTTCACTACCAGCTTTTCAAATGCTGTCTGGGTTCCAGAGGTGTCTTGTAAGCTATGCTAAAAAAAGAAAAAAGTGAAAAAAGTAGAACTTGCCAGTATTAATTTGGTGGCCTTTTACTAAACAATTGATCCATGCCTAGTTTATTCTCAAACTAACACAAGAAAAAATAAGATTTATCAGTTTAACTGCCTAATATATTAATATATTAATTAATATTTGGCAGCTAACACACTAGATGTTACTTTCTGGACTTCTGTGTAGCTTACTCTTTCTGGGCCCTGTGTCTCTACAGTTCTCAATGCTTACCTGGTAGGATGACAGTGAGAAAGGACAGCTGAGACTCATAGCTCTTTCAGTTTTCCTGTGTGACCTTCATTTGAGTAAATCACTGAACTTCTGACTCCTTGCTGAAACTGAGAATAAGTATTTATTACCTAACACAGGTGCATGAGGCATAATTGATTATTCCTTATGGAGCATGTTGACATTCTCAGAAAGGTGGTGCTTTACAGGAATAAAATGTTGTTACCACTCCCACAGGATTGTTTGCAGGAAAGAAGAAAAAACTAAATTGATTAGATGCAACTGATATATTCTTCTGAAACTTGAAAAGATATCTTCTTAAAGCATAACCATTTATATTTCTTTAGTTATCAAGGACCTCTTTGTGAAAAGATGTGAAATGAAATATGGATGTCTTGTGGATGGCACATCCAGTGGTACAAAACAGCCAAGAACCAGACTGTGAATGTATCTGGCAATTTCATCTGGTTGCAGAGTGAGCAGTCTGGCAGTACTCAGTTTGGTGCTTTCAGGTGTTAATACAGTGACACAGAAATGGTTGCTTCTGGGCCCCAAAGTGGTATTTTTCTGTACAGGCAGGTTTTGAGTTATCGCTAATGTGATTCCTCTTTGCACAGTATGGGTATGTCCTTCAAGTATTCCCCGACAGGCAAGACCCGTGTAGTTGTTTTCTAGGTACTCTCACTACACATTCTCTGGTTACTTCAACAGCCAAGTAGGACCAGCATTTGAGACTACAGCTGTCTTTTCATTTTATCTTTCACATATCTTAAATATTAACCATTTAACTAAATTAGCTTCTCTTCACTAGTTTGTTTCGTTGGTGCATATTTTTATTACTGCAATCTCTGTGTTAAGATATTGAATTATACAGCATTGTTTAAATTTCTTTATCCTAAAATCAGGTATAGTAAATTTCAGAGTAGCCTTAACACTTGCCCCGAGTTGATCTTTGACTTAGAAGTCATCAGTCCAGGATTAGATTTGTACAAAATCTTGTAACAGATTGCTATTTCATTATACAGAGATTTGGGGAATTTAACTTCAGCAAAAATACCAGTTTTACTATCACAGGGTTTTTTTGTGTGATCCAAATCATCTACCTCCAACAAATAAGCTATTCCTCCCATTTGAAATCCCCTGTCCCCAAAACAAGATGGCAAAAATATTGAGATTAGAATTACTGGATACATATTACTGAATACATAATATAGTCTTCCAGTTATTTTCTATTGTGTCCTAGAAATACACTTTGAAAGTGTATATGGAGTCACATCATTGGAAAGTGTAAATTTATGTAGCTCTCTTGTATTTTGTAGAACTACCAAAGTAACACTGGTTAACAATTCAAAGACTTCTTAAATTCCGTGATATTATTACATTTGAGAAAAAATGTGTAAATAAGATTTTTTAAATTATTCTTTTTGTAGAAAACAAGAGATTCACCCCCAAGGGCAGTTGAATGCATAAGTTAAAAATGAAAATTACATTTTAATATTGCATCTCCAAAAGCAGAATTAGAAAAACACTGTTAAAATTAAGCTTTAACTTTAAGTTTTTAACTTTAACCATTTGACTGCTTGCTGAATTAAATTTAGAACAATAAATCTTCTGTGCAGATGATGCACCTTTACATTCTGATGGCATCACCAGCAAAAGATGCTCTGATAAATTTGGTGGAGAAGGGAGCACATCTCATTCTGTTGGTGTCAGTATTAGAGGGGTCAGTTCTTTATTAGGGGTATGTTGTTCCAAAGCATTTTATTATGCTTCTTGCTTCACTCACCTAATCTGCTAGTGAACAACCTGTGCAAAAACTGCAGGAAGCCATGTGGAAATGATTTTGACTGAAACTTTATAAATAAAAACAGTAAAAAAAAATGTGATCAGAAAACTGTTTCCAAATGAAAAAAACAGAAGTTCCCTTACAAGAAAGGTTTCCATAAATTTTCAGTTCCTGAGGTATTTTTACTCTAGTAAGTGAGGTACCACCTTTTAAGTAGTTGGTAGATCTGAGAAAATATGGATAACCATCCCTCTGAAACCACAGTCTTATCAGTAATTCCAAGTATGTAGTGGAAAGGTTGCACTGCAGTAACAGCAGCAGAGAGCACTAGCTTTTTGTACAAAGTGGATTGGATGAGTTTATTTTCTAGTATCCTAACACAACTGAATAATGCAATCATACGACAGTAATGATTTTTTTTCTTTTATGAAAAGGTTACTCAAAGTGAATACTGGTCAGACAAGATAGTTACTGTGGCAGTGATGTTAACTACTTGTACTTCCAGTATGAAACTCTCAAGGAAATTCCTATACAGTGTCCTCAACAGACAAAAAATGTGATTCAGGGTCTGCATGGCACAATTCAGACCTGAAAAGCCAGCAGGGCTCTGGCCTGCAGCAGTGTGGCTGTCCTGGCCACAGGCACCTGGAGCAATGCAGTTCACTTAGGATTACAGGACTTGCAGGTTTGCTCAAAAAGAGCAGTCACAATTTATTGCATTGATTGCTTCAGGGCAGCAGAAGTTCCCCTAGCAGGAAACACTAGTTTCAAAACACTAAAAAAATGGAGCAAGACAGATGTTAATAGCATTGGGCTGAATTTGGCTGACAAGTTTTGTTGTGGCCAATTATTTCTAGTTGTGTTTAGTTTGTCATAATGGGCTGAGATGGCTTTTTTGGTAATTCAGTTTTCGAGTAGAATTTCTTGGCAGAAGTGTTATTACAGATCACCCCAGATCATGCTACAGATCAGGCAAAAAGCAATGTATGATAAACTTTCATCCCCAAGTTCAGTCACAGCACCATGGAATTGTGCATTTTGATGCATTGTTAAAAATTCAAAGCTCTATTTTAAGGCTAGATCAAGGAAATGAGGTCAATCAGAGATCAAACTGGCCTCCTTGAAAAACAAGGTTGTGCCAAGAACAAGCTATCAGTTTGGGATTAGCAAGCTTTCATTCTGCACAGAATTTCATTTGCAGTTGTCCCTCTGTGCAACACAAAAAAGTAGCACAGATGGTGCAGTCGTTGTGATCTTGTGGGTTTCTCATTTTCAGCACTTGTAAATTCATTTCCCATAATATTCATCATGCTTTAAGTTCACTGATGCCCTGTAAAATGCACAGGACAGAGTGGAAATGAGATTCCCTGCTGGTAAAGTGGAATTCAGCTGATGGCACAGTAGGCTACTGGACCATTAAAAGAAAAATAAAAGCTAATGCAGAACAAATTTTAGAAGCTCTGAAACATTAAAATCTTACTTCTTGGGGGTAGGGGCAGGAGGGATGGAGAAAATTGAAGTGAGAGGATATAAAGAAATCTGTCCTGTCCGTATATATATATATTTATATATATATGTGTGTGTGTATATATATATATATATGATGGAAACGTAATTGGTGTGGAAGCATTGAAGAAGAAATGAGTGCATTCCAGGGAAAAGGAAGATGGAAATTTGCTGTTCCTTCCTACTCATATCTTTCCTTTTTTTCTCATTTCTTTCTTGCATCATATGGAAGGGCTTTTTACCAACATTGCTTCATCTTTTGAACAGCCAGCTCTTTATCAGCATTTGCAATAAGCTTTGCCAAGCCCTTATCAACACCCCTCTTTCAGCTGTTATCACATACCATATCTTCATAGATCAGCTGATTGTATTTCATGAAAGCAAATGGTAAATGACTGATTGATCTTGCTTTCTGATAGTTCTAGACTAAATATTTTCACTTTTTTCCCTTCCTATGACCCAAAACAAGAATTCAGCATAGTATGCATGTAAAAGGCAACAGGATTTTCATGTTTTTTCATAAGAAAAGATGACTGAACAATTTTCATAGCTTTTGCTTCAAAAAAACCTCAGATGTATATTTACTCACTGTTTAGACATAGCATTAACTGTCACCAAAAAAACCAAATTCCTTATCCACTCCTTTAGCAGTTCATCACAAGCTGTCCAAAACACTTGCTAATTTCACTATTTGTTCTCTAAATCCAATGTAAATCACAGTAGACTTCAATGGTGTAACTTACTGTAATTCAAACAATTTGGAAATTTTTAAATCTGACTTATTCAGATGATTTTGTATGATAATGGAGTTATTTCCAATGTAAAACAAGAGTGAGCATTGTTACCCATTAGTAGTATTAAACAGTAGCATTCACTACTCTGTTTCAATATGGCAACATAAAAGAGAGTTCTGAGTAGAGCTGCAGCTCAGAACATGATGAAATAATACAAAAAGTGAGTAAAATTCTATAAACTGTCTTTGAAAAGATCATTAATAAGCTTAGTTTGTCTCCACTGCTTTCCACACATTTTCCCCATTCTAATAAGATACTGCTAAATCAGAATGTGAACTCTGTCATCTAAAACCACAGTACTTGTCTGGACTCATGCAGCTGTGTTTCATAGCAAAAGTCTGAAGAAGAGCCAAATGCTTGCAGAAGCATCAGATTTCTGCAGCTCTGTCTTACAGAAATTTTTTTATGACTTCTGACTGGCGGCGTCATGATACTCCAGGGTTTGGGTGCTGCTTCTAGACAGCTCAGCTTTCCATTCCCTGTGGCAATTGCACAGCATCTAGTGTACAAATTTCAGTGTTAGTACAGTCAGCAATTTAATCAGACTTAAATATCCAGGCTGCCTCTTCCACTTCTCCCTTCATGTTGTTTGCAAGGCAAGAAGCAGAAAATACATCTCTAATCAGACCTTGGTTATTTTGTCTTTGTAGATATTGCCTGCAGAATAGGGAGGCAAGAACTGTTTTCAGGAACGCAGTTATTTTAGTATTTATTTTAATCATAATACTACTTCATCTTTAATTTCTGTTTTGTTGCTAGGAGAGAGGAGTTTGAAACAAACTTGTATTTAAGAGCCAACACTGGGGAAAGTTTGGCTCTGCTGCAGCTTTAGACTTTAGAATGGACACTGCTCTGAAGGTTTTAATGAACCACATAACAATGGAGATAACCACGTGACTCGTTCACTGTAATCAGTCTAGGGTACCACTCTTCAGAAAGATGGAATAAATGGGAATAAGCCAGAAAAGAAGAAAAAAACAGAACCAGGTAGGTTCCTTAGGAATAAAGATAGGAGAAACAAGGGTTCATTATTTTTTACAGGAAAGCAATGAAGAGGGGAAAGGTTTTATTTTTCCAGGTGTATAGGTATAATATGAAAGGATGGAAATCAGTATTTTTTTTCTTAATACCAGCTAAGAGAAGGGCAATCAGTTTAAAGTTAAATAGACTTAGGTTTGAATAACAGGAAGAAAGAGAAGGGAGAAAGTAGAGAAGGACAGGTCTCTTTTGCAGTGTTTTTAGTAGTTTGGAAAGAGATTTTCTTACGAGTGATCCAGCAGGAAGCATACAGCAGAGCAGTTCTGCTGGCTCAGAGAAAAAGGGAAGGGGTGCAAAGGCAGCATACTCTGCCTTAATAGCTGAATGCCTTTCGATGCAGATGTGCACAGCCAGGCATTTCTAAATTAGAAGGAAGCATTACCACAGAGGCCCATGAAAGTGTGCTGCTGTGCTATCACAATTCTAGGATTTGCAGTATTTTCTAGAATGAGTGAACCAAGACTGATTTTGAGAGGTGCAAAGCCTATCTCCTATTATTTTAGCTGAAATTCCAGCAATAAATTTGAGAGCCCTTTTCTTAAGTCAGTAGGAAAAAGAGGCTGCCTAGAGCTGAAATTAGAAACTATGAATAATTCTAGATTCTTTTTCTTATATTATAATAAGGAGAAATGCTTTTAATAAACTTTTTAAAACGGCTTTGTATCCACCCCAATTGAGAAGTATTAATTATTTTAAGAGCAAGTACTCTTGTGAATTATATATTCCTAATGCAGTAGCATTCTTAGCTGGCAGGTGGCATTAGAAATCTTCTGTGGGTAACATGACAAATAGTACAATAGTTATAGGCAAGTGCTTTTTTGCACTTTCCTTATCAGCAAGTAACCTTGTCCTGAAAATTAAACTCTTTCAGAATGAAGGTATATTTTGAGTTAGGTCAGTTAGGTGTTTTTAAAGACTAAAGACTGGATTACAACACAGTGAACCTTTTCTGCAGTTGGAATTGATTATTCCCATGGCTGGCCATACAGGAAAAAAGGCCATGGACTTGAAGGGCATAGAAGACAAAACTATTCTCTTTTTCCTTAATAGCTGTTCAATTTAATACACACTGGTAGGTTCTATACAATCCTTTTGTACTAATGTCTTCTGTGCAGTATGAAGTATTAAATAAATCTAGGGACTGCATTCTTCAGGACAATCATCTGACATTCTCTTTTCATATATAATTCAAAGGTTAAGGCTGTGTTTTTATAGTATTTGTTTACATTTTTGTAACCCTTGAAAAAAGCAGGGGATCTGCTAGTTCCTTTGATAACTAACTTCACCTCTAAGAATATAAAACACATTTGAAAATTTAAATTGGCAAGAGCAAAGGTACAAAAAGGGTAACTACAAACATTTCCAGAAAATTACAACTTTCCACTCTTAAAATTGACTAGAAAATGCATTGTTCAGATTAGTTGTGTGTGTGCATGGCAGTTAAAAACAGGAAGTGTAAACTATGGCTTACTTGATACATATGGAAATGTAAATGCTAATGAAGTATGGAAATAGTGTCAAAGACACAGGAGAACAATCAAAATGCTGTTACTGCTTCTGTCTAGTTTCATATGGATACCTGACAGTGCACTTGCTGATCAGCAAGCATAGAGGATAAACTCTCCTGTTAAACTGTGTTTCCTATCCACATAAGCACATAAAAGATGAAAAAACTTCAGGGCTAGGTATGGGATTTGGGCTCCTTGGTCATTATGACTGTGTAGAACTAGTGCTGACTTTTACTAATCTTAGTTATCTGGTTTTCCTTGGCTTTTGGAGATGAGCTAAGAGAAGCTGTAATTTCACCTGCAGAGAGATGTCTTCCTATTTCCTCTTTTTCTGAGCTTTGCAGTTAAGACCTGTTGGTGCCAGTGAATACATAGGCTTTACCTCATAAAGATTAAAACATGCTTTGAACCATCTCACTGCAGCCAGCAGATCTGAGGTTACTGTGCAAAGTCAGTGTGCCTCAGTCTTTGTAGAGCTGTAATTTTAGTCAGTAAATGCCTTAGGTAAAAACCTAATAGAGGTTGTCCAATTGTAAGGGGCTTGGAGCTGCCAGTTGTTACAGCAGTGCAAACAATTAATAAGGATAATTATTATGGTGATAATGTACCTATCAACAGCATATTTTTGGACAGAAATTAAACACTGCTTTATACGACAAAATAAAAACATATAATTATGATCCTGACAAATGATTGAAAGCAATTAAGGTACTATGTTCTAATGAGTTTCCATTCATCATCCCATTCCATTTCATTCATCATTCCAAGCCACAGCAAGTACACTTGCCAGCTGCCCCTGCCATTCCTGTGTACACTTCTCACTGCAGCCATGTTGTGTAGCTTGAGACAGCAGCACCTAAGGGTTTCCAGTGACAGTGGGCAAGGACTTAAGTGACTGTGATCACTTAACTCAGCTGACAGATGGCAACTTGTTATGTCATGATTACTCAGTCGTGTGCAAGCATTTGATCACATCCTCAGATATTCTATGCATATTTCTTTGTATCTCCTATTGGTTATTTTTATCTTGTTCAAGCTTGATACAAAGCTGAGAGAACAGAAAATAAAATTTTTTCAATAAACAAGTAACTGTAAAGTAAGCCTCACTGTGTGTTTAGCATATATCAGCTGTTATTCTGACTAAAAAGCAATCTGCCTGAATTGTACTTTCCATTGAATAATGGAAACATTCATTTTCCAATGAATAACAGCAGGGGAGCTACCTGCACATATAGGTCTGCATTTCACAGAATTTCAGAATGGTTTGGGTTGAGGCCTTAAAGATAATCCAGTTCCACCCCTCTGCATGGCCAGGGCCACCTTCAGGTTGCTCCAGGCCTCATCCAACCTGGCCTTGAACACTTCCAGGAATAGAGCAGACACAACTTCCTAGACAGCCTTTGCCAGTGTCTCAGCATCCTCACATTGGAGAATTTATTCCTAATGTCTAACCTAAATCCATCCTCTTCCAGTTTAAAATCCTTGCCCTTGGTCCTATCGCTGTGTGCACTCATGAAAAAAAATCCCTCAGCTTTACTGTAGCCCCTTCAGGTACTGGAAGGCCACTGCAAGTTCTCCCCTAAGCCTTCTCCAGTCTGAGCAACCCCAGCTTTCTCAGCCTGTCTCATGGCAGAGGATCAGAGGGCTGGAGCACATCTTCATGGCCCCCTCTGGACACACTCTAACAGCTCCACATCCCTCTTGTGTTGGGGGCTCCAGAAATGGACACAGTACTTCACTGGGGAGTCATCTGAGTGGAGTAGAAAGGGAGAATCATCTCCCTCGACCTGCTGGACACTTCTTTTGATGCATCCAGGATGTGGTTGGTGTTCTGGGCTGCAGGTGCCCGTTGCTGGCTCGTGGTGAGCTTCTCACCAACCAACAGCCCCACAGTTGTTTACTATCCAGTGGAAACTGTTCCTGTGTCTTAAGATAGACTGCCAAGTTCAGGTCAATAAAAAAAAAAAAATAGTTCTTGTGTTCAGGGCTAGGCTGTGGTTATCTGTCAACAAAAAGCATTTTAAAAATATGATACAGAATTTACAAATCTATGGTATGTCTCATCTGTTTAATTTGTTTCCCCAGATTTGTAAGAGCAAAGCTAAGGAATCCCAGCAGTATTATCACAGCCTCTCTATCCGGCAGAGTCTGGCTATCAACTTTAACATCCAGCAGGACTGTGGCCATTTCCTTGCTGAAGTTCCCGTTCGTCTCCTTCCGTGGGAGGATGCTGATGCAGCAGAGGTGGAAGAAGATGAGGAGAAAGAGCCTGAGGAAAAGAACAGAGATGCTCTTTCCAATACAGAGGCTTCACAGAAAGACAGCTCAAGCAACCAGGGGACAATCAGCAAGCCACGCAGCCGCGTTGTGGTCATCACACGGGAGGTCCCGTACTTAACAGTGGCCGATTTTGTGCGTGAATCCATGCCCCGCCACGCAAAAAGCCCAGATTTATATGAGAGACAGGTCTGTCTGCTCCTCTTACAGCTGTGCTTGGGCCTGGAGCACCTGAAACCCTATCATATCACACACTGTGATCTGCGATTAGAGAACCTGCTGCTGGTTCATTCCAGACCAGGAGGCAGCCCTCTGAGCTCCGAGTCCACAGAACCCAGTCCCAACAGTGCTTGTCCAGCCAGATTAATAGTGAGCAATTTCTCCCAGGCCAAGCAGAAGAGTCATATGGTAGATCCTGAGGTCCTACGTGATCAGTCCCGCCTGGCTCCAGAAATCATCACTGCAACACAGTACAAAAAGTGTGATGAGTTCCAGACTGGTATCCTTATCTATGAAATGCTGCACTTACCCAATCCCTTTGATGAGAATCCAGAGCTGAAAGAGAAGGAGTACACTCGTGCTGATCTCCCCAAGATTCCTTGCCGTTCCCTCTATTCTCAAGGGCTTCAACAACTTGCCAGCTGCCTGCTGAATCCCAACCCTTCCGAGAGGATCCTCATATCAGAAGCCAAGGGAATCCTTCAGTGTTTGCTTTGGGGTCCACGTGAGGACTTGTTCCATGCTCTAAGTACCTCTTCCAACCCTTCGCGTAGAGATGCTGTACTTCAGAACTGGCTGGATATAAAAAGGACGCTGCTGATGATAAAGTTTGCGGAAAAGTCCTTTGACAGGGACTGTGGGATTTTTCTGGAAGACTGGCTTTGTTGTCAGTACCTGGCTTTTGCCACTATAGACTCACTTCGTCGCATTGTGAGAATCATGCAGCAGCACTAGTTTGCAGAGCCTGTTGCTTTTCATGAAGCACCCTCCACCTCAGCCCTCACCCCCAGCCTGCCCTGGGGCTCATACTTTGTACAAGTGTTAGAAAGTGGCACAAATATCAAAGCCAGCAACACTGAGCAAATACATTTAAAAGGAGAAATTGCATCCTGTACCAGGATGACTGCGTTTGGGTCAGACAGTAGTATGTAACTTGATTAATATCTGGCTCAAATGAAGAGCAAATCTTGATACCACTATTTCTACCACTGCAGTAAAAAAATTGCCCTCCTCTTCTGGGTAGTTTCTGTCATTTCCAAATGTAGCATTGGTTAGTGAATAGCAGTGACCACAGAGATGGATTACTTGTAAATGTGAGATGAATGATCCACCACGCCACAAAATACTCATTTGCTTACACTCTACATAACAAGTAAAATTTTCTCTCAGCTTAGTTCCCCACAGGCAAGCTGGGCTCCTGTTTCCTTTGGTGTCAACCAAACCAATTCCTTCTGTTACTCTTTATGGCTTCTTGTTTCCTTCCCCAGATGTGGTTATGCTGCTGACTGTTCCAAGTGTCAGTGGACAGTAAGCATCTGTGTTCAGTCCTCTTCCCTGCTTCTCTGACACACTGCCTGCCGAGATCCTTTCTCACCACAGATCTATAATGTCAACAGTGTTGCCTTAATCAGGCCATTACCCTTAATTTAAGACCTCTGCCTTAAAAAGCAGAATATGCACACTTTGTCTATCCCATTTGCTACATGACATTCAGCAGTCTGGGCTGTTGATGCACTGTAGCTACGACAACATAAATAAAAGGACAATATAGCACATGGTGGACAATTGAAATTCCCCTTCCATTGAAAAAAGGAACTAAAGCCCGATTTGAAATGGATAGGACATTCATAACCTTTGCTGACAATCACTGCTATGAATCAGGGAAGAAAATAACAGCCACCCCATCTGTTTTATTTTGGGTTTTCTTATCACTTGTGCCATATTGCAAAGTGGGACTGAAATTGGCTTTGCTGGCATGTTGGCAGGAGACAGATATGTGTAGAGCTTGTCTGTGTGTAGCTAACAGGCCACATGGAGATGGTTTTACTGAAGACACAGCTCTCTGAAGGATAAAAACAAGGGGGCAAAAACACTGTCGTTTAATTACTGAAGGAGCTGTTAAGTTTGGCAGCCATAACTAAAAGTATCATGATCCTTTTTTCCCACAGCGGTGCTTGGCTGCATTTATCTTGTCTGCTGTAAGGAATGTTTTCTGATTTGCTAGAGACAACACCCATCAGGGGGAATGTTGTCAGAATAGCTTGAAGAGCATCGCAGACAGAGGTTTGGACTTGAGGTTTTCAGTTTTGGAAGCCATTGCTGACTTCTTTCCCTTCCAGTGGAACCTCTGCAGTTGTACAGGCAGTATCTTTGCTCAATATTGCTGGGCTCTGACTTGTTTCTTGAATCACTGGGAAGAACTGATCTGGAAGCAGGGAAATGTGATACCAGATATTCTGACCTGGGTGATGGAAAGCAGACAGCCCTAGTTACAAGCCTGTGCTTCTCTTCTATGGATCTATGTGCAATTCTTGTATGTATTTTTTAAAGCTGTATATTACAGTGTTCACTTTACACACCAGCCTTTACCTGATGCTAGATCTGCAGCCCCTTCCTTTATTTTCCTGGCACATAAATGCACAGATTTCCATGTGTTCTTTTTATGGATTGATGTTTTGTTTTAATTGTTAAAACTGTGAGGAATCAATTCACTTCAGCCTTGAAACAAATAGCCACTTTATACAGCATATGCATGCTTGGGCCAGATAACAAACAGTCCTGCAGGCTTAAAGTCAGCAAAACCAGCTCTGGATCCACACCATATGTTTGGAGGGGTTGAAATGTCTATATTATTCTTTGCTGGCACCTATCAGAGCTAAGCTGAACAGTGTGTGGAAGCCTACAGCGATTGTGCCGTAGTATATAGACTGTCTTTGTGACCTTTCTAAAGATTTTTTTTTTTTAATTCTAATTATTATTACTGTGTTTGATTCACCTGTATCAGTGAAGGATCAGGCAAGGATAAGGATAATATATTTTAATGTGATATATTTTTTCTTTCTCTTTTTGGCGAAAAGGTTAGGATGGCAGCATTGACGGAGAGAAATAGGATGGGGCGTTAAAAGCCCAAGTGCAATGTATGTAGTTGAGGTACTTCTACTACATCAGGAAAGAAAGTGTCTACACTACTGCTGACCAGCTCGTGGGAGAGCCTTTATCAAGAATCATACATGCAATGCAAAAGCCCTGCTTTGTCTGGACACAGGAGGGCACAGCTCCCATTGCTTAAATACACCGAGCGTGACAAGTCACTGGCATACTGCCTGCTAGCTGTGAGTCCTGGTGTGCTGAGCTACAGGTACAGGTACAGGTAGGGCTTCTTGTTCTCTGTGCTCTGGTTTTGTGTTTGTTTTGTAGCACCACAGGTAACTTCTCACCCAGCTGATGGGCTGTACAGGCAGTTCCTGGGCCGCTGCAGGGGGCTGTTTCCTGGTGCCAGTAGGTGTGTCTGTGTTTGGGGACTTGTGTTCTCAGTGTCACTTCCATGTTAACATGCACAAGCAAAGGTGAATTCTAAATGTTTTACAGCCATATGTATTTAATGAAGCTGGTCCAAAGCCTTTGTATCTCTAGCTATTTCATTTCAGTTTGTATCTTCTGTGATGAACCAATACTCATTTTAGTTCTGCAGTGTACTCAAGCATGGATGTTCATTACCAATCTCTTTCTTGTGCAGCACTGGGTAAACTTTAGCAATTTGTAACGTTGTGTAATTTTTTTCTTTAGAAAAAGAATGAATGGTAAAAATAGTCGAACACAAGGTGGCCTGAGCTATTCCTTGGGGAGCCTGAGGCTGACTTTTCCCCGTAACTGATGATTGTAACTGTGTTTGTGGTGGTTCTCCATCCTGGCAATAGATTGTGCCACATAAATACCTGAGAATGTATGCATTAAACTTGATTGTAAACAACTGCTAAGAATGCTACAGCATAATTGCTAAGCAAAAGGAAAAAAACCCGCTCTGTCTGTAACTGGGATCCTGTGTATGACAGGAACAAAACCCCTGGCTGTGCATGTTATAACTTCCTGGAATACATGCACATATCTTGAATTAATGTTTTTTAGCAATGTCGCACTTTCAGTTGAGCTCAAGACATAGGAAGAGCTGCAAATCTAAGATAACAGTATTGACTGTAAATATATATTTTTCTATTAATAAAAAGCTGTCATTCAAATATTTTTAACATTAAGGATTTTTCCTGTGGAAACTAATTTCTGGAAAAATCAAGCGCTTGTTTTAAGAATTGTGATGAGTGGTTTCTGATCCTGTTTGAGCCATTAAAACCCTCTCTAATCTTACAGAGAGAGCACAGTGATTGGATTCACAATGTTTAGTGCCTTGTCAAAAAACTAAAATGTAGCTGGTGAGTTGGTGGAAACCTTAGTCTTTTCAAAATAGCCCTAGAAATTATACTGCCCACATTAAGATGCAGAAGACTACAAAATCAAATGTTGTACTTTGTATGATACTGAGTGAGTCTAGGCTTGCTTTTGGAGTTTATGTGAATGAGTTTCTTTAAGTTGCTTGTAGTACAGCATAAACAGGAAGTAACAAACTTTCAAGCTTTCAAATTTGGGATCTTCACAGGGAGATTAATAGTGAATTAACAAGTCAATTGGTCTAGACAGACCACAGCATCAAAAGAAACCTATTGCTTTTGACAATCTACTGCATAGACTCAGCTTCTAGATGAGGAATATTACTGGTCTGGAAGAAGCAGGGAAGGTTAAGATGTGCTGCTCATAGGTAGTGGATGTGCTGCACACTGTGCTCAACAGTGTGAACTGGAAACCTCTGCTGAGACAGGAGTTCTAAAAAACTGCTCCTGAGATGTTAAGGAGAATGGTTTTGTTTTGTATTTCTTAAATGGAAATTTTTCAAACCTCAGATCTGATCTAGTCAATACACATCACCGGGTGAATACAAATAGAATCTACTAATGAAAACTTGGCTACAGAGTTTTAGAAATGAGGGAATCCAGACTTTTATTCTGGAGCCTCTGGAATGGTCAAATATAGAAGCCTGGTCTCACTTCCATACTCAGACAGGATGAAATCAGTAACTTAAGGTAAGGTAGTGTATCGTGTTGCTGGCCTACAGACAAGAATGCCTTTAGCATTTACAAAATTTTCCACCTTAAATCCCTTATGCTCCACACATCCCGGCAGTACCCACAAGGTATGAATTGATCACCCTGATATTTTCATACAGGGAAATTCCCACACTAGAGAGAAAGATATATTATTTAAATAAATGATGTGTGTTAGGGTTAAGATACTTGGAGAATTTATTCAGCAGCTTCACACTGAAGGTCCTTTAGCATGTAGAAATAGCTTTTGCTGCTGAAATAAAATGTATCTGTTTCTCAGTTTCTCAGTTCTTGTGCTGAGATGCCCCAATCAGTTGTTTGGTTTGGTTTTTTTTGTAATAGCAATTAAGTTAATTTGTAAATATAAATTAAATAGTACTGGTTTTATTTAATTCAATACTAACTTTTCTGGGGGATGTAATGGAAAACAAATCAGATATTTTCATGCACTTTCCTATTCCCCTCCCCCCAAGTAGGACATGAGCTGCTGCTCTGTGGAAACACTACATGACCCTTGTTCCCTGCAGGACTGTGCCATCTATTTTACTCTGGTTTTTGAAGAGGTGGTATTGGTTCTACCATATCTCCCATTAAACCCAGAGCACAATCAGAGCCCTACAGTCCATCTAGAGAGATGTGATAATGATTCGGTAATGCAGGAAGGTGTGCACTCAAAGGAGTGCTGAACCAAATTTTAACCATCTCTATAAAATGTACCTGGGGAAATATTCTCAACAACCATCTGATTTCCAAAGACTTCGAGGGAAGAATACAGAAAAACTACTTTCCAGAAAAAATACTGGGGAGAGTCTCTTTAGGGCACCCTCAACTCCAAAAAGAGGAGCAAGTTTTTCCCACTGATGCATTGCAGAGTAGACATTTGTATGGATTTTATTATTCACCTGGATGTAGTATTAGAAGGGTGGAGAATTTGAACAGATGTAGAATGTAATTTAAATAATTTTCCTGCAAGTCTTCTTGCATTGGTGCTCCACTCAGCATTTAGCTGGAAACCACAGAATGCTTTCAGATCAGAGTTGCCAGTGAAAAATTAAATGCCCATCTTACCTGGACACAAGCATTTTGCCACTCTATGGATTTTGAGAATTTGGTTTGTACTTCGGACTATAAAGATATTTTTTTTCCCATGAATCCAAGGGGAAGATTTAGGAGATTTAGAAGAGGTTGAAACCCTTTTTATATGGAAGAGATTTGCTCATATATATATATACACACAAATACACACACACACATATATATATATGAGGGCGTGTGGGCATGTTTAAATATATATGTATATTAATTTTTGTATCTCAAAAGTATTTTTGCCCCTTTTTGCTTGAAAATATATATATTATATATTGTATATATAATATATGAGTGTGTAAAGTTGAATATAGTCATTTCACCTCTTCAAAAATTACTCAGAACTTCTGTTTCTTTGTCCTTGGGCTTGTTGGTATTAGAAGGTTTTGCAGTTGAAATCCTTGGGTTTTTTTCTTTTAAAACAAATTATGCTGAGCATTTGAGAATACGTTGTTGTTTTTAATAAAAGGGGTAAGCTTCTTTTTAAATTAAGGATTCCAGAATTGATGGACTTTTATAAATGGGGTTTCTTTAAGTCCCTTGACTAAGGGATTTTTTTATTTTTTTTTTTAATCTCAACTCCATTCGTGTGGGTAATTTGTATTTGGAATTCCTGGTTGCATTGTTTTCTCTGGTGCTTCATATTGATATTTACACATTTTTATATAAATAAATATATAAACTTCAAGCCTTCCTTTGTGATCAGGGGCAGTTACACTCTGGTTTGCTGTGGTACTTTGCTGTGTACTCTGTGGCATTCATGTTACTGTGTAAATAAAGTAGTTTTATTACACTCAAGAATCACACTTGTGGTTGTCTCATTTTTCTCTTTTCCTAGGCAATTAGAGAAACTGTGCTCCTGAGGAAAATTCATGTGGCATGTCCAGCAAAAGGCTTTACTACAAGTATAGCTGCCTGGTTTGCAGTGTGGAAGTGTGGCAGATACAAACTTCAGTTGATGAGACTGATGCTCAGCACCTCCAGCCATGCTGCCAGTGGTGGGGAATCCCAGCTGCCAGAATTCCAGTGCTTGGGACATTGCACCACCCCCCTCTCTGGTGTTTTCCCCAGAAGTCTCACCGTGGCTGGCACTATTTCGGCTCCATCTGGACAAGTGGCAGCAACGGCAGCAGCCCAAAAATAAACTGGCCACGAGCAGCTCCTGTTGATTGAACCAGTGCCTTGAAAGGTGTTCTTGGAGATCAGGGGCTTGACACATTAATGAAAATGGAAAGAGCCACATGGCCACACTGGGACAGCCATTACCCCTAAAGGAGCTGAGGCAGTTAACAACTTCCTGAGTGTGGACAGGGCTTCAATGACCTGTGCAGGAATAAGGTGACTCTTAAGTCAAATTTTTATATGCTGTGGCAAAGCAGGATGCCTCTAAGGCACTCATCTGCAGTGGGATTCATTTTGTCTGATCCATTACCTGGAGGCATACAGCCTGCAGGAAGGTGTGTGAACAGCAGATGGGATAACATGCATCTTCTGTGGGCATGCAGACCCACTCCAGTGGCAGTGAGGTCAAACTGCTCAATTTTGTACACAGATTTGATACACAGCAATGGCAGCTGCAGATGTTAATTCATTAGCATAGAACAGAGGACACTATGCATGGAAGCAATGTTATGCTTCTGGATGACAGTCACACTGCACCCCACGGGTTAATTCATCCCACAGTTACAGTGGCCTTGTACAGGTCTGTCATCACCTTCAGTGTCATCAGAATTAGTCCACAGTGTAACTATCAAAGGCATTTCATATTTATTCCTCAGCCACTCTTTCAAAGCCTATCAAAACCAGTGTAAGCTATTGTCCTCATCTTTTTTAGAAATACAAAGCTAACTGATTACAGGTCTCTGTAAATATGCAGCATGGATTAACAGCCTGACAGATAACTCTGGCTTTACCAGAATAATCCCTGTTCACTTCACCGAAGTGCCATGCGTTTACCTGAACAGATCAACCCGTTTGTCAGTGGCAACCACCACTCTGGAGGGAAAAGATACACAAAAAAAGACTGAAACATTATCAAGACATTTTAATTATACTAGTTTAACTAAAATCTGTTTGAAATTAATTTAGTCATGTCAGTGCCAACTGGCTTGTGGGTGTTCTTAAAAGGCCAGTCTGGCATTCTCATTTCAGCTCGTGTCAGACCAGTGAGGTCAACAGTTTCAGTTGATGCAAGAATGTCTGTATCAAGTTTTTCACCCTACAGTAGATGGCCCTAAGCAGCACTAGAGCCTGGTGCTTGGCCCAGCCACTTGGAGGGTGGAGGCAGATTTCCAGCTATCAGCTCAACACTTTCACATGAGCACAGAAATCAATGCCTGGTAATGAGACTGTGAGGTCAGACATCTCAAAGTTGTAGTTACTGAACATGTACTGCTCTCACTTGCTTGTTTTGCTGTCATTGCAGCTGGCAGAGTCAGGATGTGCACAGAAGCAGACATTGGATCTAAATGACAGCCATTAAGGTAATGCTGCAGAACTCTACTACATCTCCCCCAAAAGGGGAATGAATAGGGGTGGGGAGGCTTACTGCAGAGGTGTTTACCAATGTCTGTTCTTTTTGGAACCAGCCACGAGTCCATCTTCAACAAACACATAGCAAGCTGCTTTCTCAAGCTGTTGCATGGTGTGTTACAGGTCCTGGGATGTGCCATGTCACTGGAATTATGCAGAGCACCTGGCTTGGCACCCTTGGTGGGGGAGAGCCCACAGTGCCCTGTTCAGAACCATGGGACAGCCCCAGGGACAGTGCCTGCATGCAGCAGGGCAGTTACTGATCTTGTGTCAGATAGAGGGTTTTGTCTGATTTCATTGGACACTTAAAAGGTCCAGATTAACTACAGTGAACAGCAGATTAGCCTTAAAACCATAAAATACCTGCAATTTATCTGCAAGAACCAAGCTATTAACTTTGCACCTCTCCAAAGTGCAAAAGGATGTGTTCTTCTAAAGAGCATGGAGAATTATATCAAGATAATAAATTTTTCCTGGTTCTTACATGGGCACTAAATTTAAATTAACTTACTGTTAGAAATGGGCCAGTAGTCTGCCCATGCACAGCCACTTACCTCAACAACAGGATGTCAGATGATCTAGGATACCAGATGAGAAAGTTTTTAATGGCATTGGTTATAAATGGCATTAGTTATAAATTAGTTATAAATGGTTTAATGCCATCCACTACTTCTTAAAACCCAGACTCAGAACGCTATCATCACTGACTCCTTTGCAGCAGTAAACACTCAAATAATTTCCCTGTGGCATGTGTCTCATCACCTTGAAGGATTCAGTATCTTCCACAGAAACTTAAGCACCCTGTCCTACTCTCTTCATTATCATGAGTTATCCAATTTTTTGTCTGCATGGTTTTGAGGTGGTATGACACAAATTGAGGGACTAGAAATGAGGCATGATGCTGTAGAGATGTCAGAACATACTTAAGCTCCAGCCCATCAGCACCCTATTGGCTTGTCCTAGGCAGCCATCTCCATGCCTAGAGCCTTGACTTTTGAAAATTCTGGATTCCACATTAGACTGCTTAGTTTATTTTTCTGTTAGGAATTAGCCTGTGTTTATCTAGCTCTGAATTTTCTTTGCTGTTGTTGTCTGCTTTTTCAAATAATTCAAATCCATCTGGAGTCTTTTACAACCTTGTACAATTTATGCTAATCTTCAACACATTTCCCTTCCTGATTAATCACTTCTTCCTAACAATCAGCATTTGGAAATAATGAACTAAGACTAGATCTCGAACACAGTTGTCTGTCTTATCTAAAGACTTTGTACTTGTAAAAGAATTTTTGTTCTCTATGGCAATTAAAAAGGTTTTTTTCACTCACCAGAAGTAAAGTAAAAATACAGTGTCAGTTTTATCCTGATCCTAAAGCACTTCACAAGGATGGCTAATTTCTCTGTCACAGATTTAGGAGCAGCACAATACAGCAAAGGAATGTGTTCAAGGGTAGAGGAGAAGGTATGCAAGAATCCATGGCCTATGCAACTAAACCATCTCCTAGAGTATTTCTTCTTAAATGCTGTTCACCACTGACTCACAACTATCCACTATGACTTGCCTCTATCAATTAAATCTATCATAGAATGATTATTATAGAACTATAAATTCATTTTGTCCATTTTCATAATATTTGCTTAAACAAGAAACTAACAAGATTATACAACCTCTCAAAAGAAAGGAACTTTCTTCCTCTCTTTTCCAGCTTTTTTTTTTTTTTTCCTTTTGGGTCTCTTCCAAATTTCCCCTGTTAGATATTAAATGCCAGCTCACTCTGTGTTTGGTAATCAGATTATCCACTAACACCTGCCTAAAGCAGTCAACATCAATTAAATCAAAGGATGGACACTATGTTATTTTTAATACAAATTATTTAGGACCTGAAGCTGAGTTTGAAGGAAAAGAGAGATCTTGTTAATAAGGGACTGAATTAAATTAGAAACTTCTGTTTCTGCAATATTTCCTACATCTCCAAACTGCCAAAAGAAGGCAGTGGTAGGGCTGTGAATAATCTTCAGGGATTACTGACTACTACCAAGACTGGGACTGTGAACCTGGGGAACTCTCCCTGACAGAAGGGAAGCAGAGGCCACAAGCACCAGCAAATGCTCTTGCTCCTCTGCACAGATGCCAAAGCCTGGAAATAGGAATGGAAGAATGTTTCTGCCTTTGTGAGGATGTTGTATCTGCCAGTGGGACCATAAGAAGCAGGTCCCCTGGGGGATATCTCTCTCTACGATGTGGCAAGATGCATAAATCCCTGCCTGGGATCCTGCTGTGCAGAAGTCACCAGATGGTGCTGTACATGCAGGCTTGAAAGTTCTTTATCTTAACATGGGAACATGTACAGTCTTCGAGGAAACACATTGTTATTTTTGTGAAGCTTTTCCTCTAGAATTTAATTTGCATCTTGCTCTTTACATCTCAGATCATATCTTGGTTAAGCTATTTATTCAGAACAGTCCTGGTGGTGGTGTTTTTTAAAAGGAACTTACAAGTATGACCTGCAGCCAGGTCTGCAGAAAGGATGGGAAATATGGAAGAAATGCATAAGCTACATTAAGGAAACTTTTAGTCATACAATTTTTATATCACTTATTTTTCCTGCCTTGGTAAATACATATGGAAAGGCTGAAAATCCTTGGCCTCACAGTGGGTGACAACTGGTACCATAAAGAAGAAATCTTCTGAGGATGTAGTGAGTATTAAATAATTCTAGTAAGGTCTTTGGCCTTTTCAGTCTAAAATGATGTCAGAATAGCAAAGCATTTTTATTTAGTATTAGTATACTGCAAATGGTACCTATCCTCAACTCATCTTCCCCATGGAATGCTACAACCACTCTGCTTCAACTAATCAAGAATTTTAAGACACTGAGCACAAATATTTAGGACATTGATCCCTCTATTTCTCCTTCACCCTTTAAAAAAGATTCATCTCATTAAAATACATTTTTAGAAGTCAAACGCACACGCATTTGCGCGTTTCTTGGAAATGTCCAGCAGATGGCAGCACAAAGCACTCCAAGGAGTAAGGGACTCTGTGACAGAGTAGGAGCTAGTAGTAACAGTTGCAGGTTATTTATCTTCTACCCATGACAAACTCAACAATGAAAGGGAGAGTAACTACTGTATCTATAAAAGCAATATTTACTTCTGTACTTTGAAACGTCTCTTTTCCCTTCTAATATGTTGGTGTGTCCCAGCTGGCAGATGCTCAGTTCTCCTCAGCTGTTACAAAGAAAATTAAACACCTCCCTTACCAGCTGTAGTTTGCCAAGCTGCAACCTGAAATCAGCACTCTCTAATTCTAGGAAGCCACTGTGGCTCAGTATCCTGAAGGAGCTGCAAAACAAACTAGTATCAAGTTTTTTCCATCTAGAAAAAACAGAAAATATTAAGCTTTGTGTAGTACTCTCATTGTAATATTTAATATATCTCTGTAGGCCAGTTTTTTAAGAGAATAATTTATGTCATCCAATATTATGTGTATTTCAGTGCTCACTTAATGATGACCTAATATTTCAAACAAAATACAACTTCTGTAATGAGATACCTTGTTTCTGCCAGGATGTTGTTAGGGTACCTGCTACACTGATCTAATGACACTGACCTTCGTGTCGTAGCAAACTGCTCTTCTCCTGAAATTATTATTAATGGCCTTCCTGATTTACAAAAAGGGGCCTATAGCAATAGCCTTCATTTGGGGGGATAAACGATTCAAATAATTACAAATTTTATGACAAGTTACTTCAAAGTGTACTATACATTATTGTATTAACGTACCAGATGACTGCAACATTGGGGAAGTTTTGTGTGTTTTTGTTCAAAGAATAAAATCTGAGCTGACTGGAGAAGGCAGAGAGCTCACACAGAAAATGCAATGATGGGGGAGTGAGAAGGGATAAGGTTCTATTTGCAGGTTGGTGTGAAAGACTCCAAAGAACAGAATAGACAGTTCCATGATTTCTCTCTCTTTCTCAGAGTATGAAAGAGTAGACTGAATAATTTCTCTCTCTCTCGGCGTAGACTTTAGCAACAACCTACACTTACCTCTTAACAAAACCAGTATTAATGTGCCTCTGAGGAAGCTGCCAGTGACAGTGATAGGTTTTTAAACAGAGGGTATCATACCTTGCTTTTTAAACTACTATATCAGTCC
This sequence comes from Phaethornis superciliosus, assembly GCA_023637945.1. NCBI lineage: Eukaryota > Metazoa > Chordata > Aves > Apodiformes > Trochilidae > Phaethornis > Phaethornis superciliosus. The sequence continues at coordinate 18,749,353 of JAJQWJ010000012.1, forward strand.
TGTGTATCTAGATGCAGAATTGTTTCAAATTCTGTCTACTATTAGGCTTTTAGCATCAAGCTGTTTTTCTTTGGTGCTTCTCAATTCTGAAAGGTCTTCCTCCAGCATACCAACACTTCCACAATGACTGGTATCAAATATGTCTTCAAATAAATCATTACAGCCACAAACATCCAACATGCCACCCAACGTACTTGAACAAGGCTCTATTGTTACATAATTAGCTAAATAAATTGTATTTAAATATAGTGTATATGTGTGTCTATGTCTTTATTTATGAAAATTTTATTTCATGTGGGTTAAGCCACATGATAGAAGGTATAAAGAAAAGGTAATAAACTGATCTCAACCATTATTTTGTTCCTTGCATCAGCCATGAACAATGCTCCTGGTTGCTTCTACATCCCTTCTGTGGCAATAAAATGAACCTAGCTTCCAACATTTGATCATTACCTGAAAGCTCACTGTGCACAAGTCCATCAAAAAGTGAAGACATGCACTGACTCCTCTGAGATCATCTACTGCCAGTGAAGGGCAATTCATCAGTGGCAAGTCACGACTGACATTCCTGGGGTCTATAAAATCAGACAGGTGGGAATCAAAGTGGTAAGAGCTCTGCCCTGTTCCAGAATATATGAAAAACATAATTTCACCACTGTTGCCATCCCTACTAAACACTGACAGTCCCAATTTCCTGCCTCAATTCACTGGTTTGCAGTACTCTTAACAACAGATGCTCTGGTTTGCTAACTGCCATTCCAAAGGATGAACGGAAAGACAGATTACAAAAATGTTTGTGGGGTAATCAGTCATTTTTACTGTGCATCCTTCAGTGTTCACAGACCTTTCCAGGCCATTATACACTTCAGAGAATCTAAGGAGCTTATGATTACCTCTCAGGAGCTGGTGAAAAGCACAAGATTCCTCTTTACTACCTAATTCATTCAAATGAAGGTAATTAATTTCCACTATATATTTACTACATTGTTTGCTCCCAAAGCAATTACAATTTTACTTTTCTAATGCATGCCTGCAAATGGAAATTACCACTGCTGTGGAAGTGTCCATGGGCCTGTCTAGAGCAGTGATTGTAACAGACCAGAGTCAATTGCCTCAGTGTAAAGTGCACTGTGCCCACAGAATTTAACTCCCAGTATTTATATAAACCAATGGAGAGCTGAAGCAGGCATAATTAAACTGAAGGGCAAACCACATCATAATTGTATTTGCCTGCACACTTGTCTCTGCACTTCCAAGTCTTGCAAAACAACTTCTTGAGCTGTTTACCTTAACCAGCCACTCAGCCAACCTGTGATCTGTGCCACCACAGCACTGTAGATTAAATGTAGGAGAGTGAACCTCTGTGAATTCACAAACTGTGCAGTGAATAACTTGCTAGCACACTTGTGTTCTGCATTTGAGAACTCTGGGTCACTTTTGCCCTGCACCCACCTTTTATCTTTGATCCTCTCACTCCCTCAATAGAATTGGAAGTGCAGGATACCCTTGTACACATTTCTGGTACATATTTCTGAAAAGATTGCTATGATGGTAGTCACAAGATGGATGTTGTGAAATGCTGAATAAACAATCTTTGAAGAATTTCAAAGAGGCTTAAACTGCATAAATGACAAAAGCACATCTTAGCAGTCAAGCTACCTGTCCACATCAAGGAAGGTGGAAAAGATCTAAGCAACAGAGCTGTGCAGGAGACAGTTTAGTCCAATTAAGTCAAGCCAGATACTGAAACTGCAGTCAGTTTTCACACTGCTTGTTACAACCCACTTCCAGCATGCCTTTCTCCCTCTTCTCCTAGGAAGTGCCCTGCCTGTCCTCAGCTCAGCAAGCAGCCCTTCTCCTCTACCCATGCAGGCAGGGCACTAGAATTTCCTGACTATCTTCTCACGGAGGAGGGGCAATTTCTGATGGCATCTTGCTACTTGTCCCATCTTTCCCCTAAATGTCACTTGGCTGGCATGCCATGCTTGGGGTGAGATGCCAGCACTGGTGCACATTTGATACCAGAAAAATTCTGTGGATTTGAGACTCTGGAGACTGGTGATACCCAGAAGTTTCACACTTGTTTTCCAAACAACCCAGAGTATTTCACTGGACCAGAGCCTGACAAGAACCTCATACTGGCACCTGCTATCAGCCAGTTTTCTGTGCATGATAAGAGCAAGGCAGCGCTGCAAAGAGGAATGCCAGACACTTGGCATTTATCTTTTTTCCTGGTGCTTGATGTTGCCATCTCAGGCAGGGTGAGTCCAGCCCCCACACTGCAGTCCTCCCATTTCTCCTCTCTCTGTTGCTTTTGCCATCCTCCCTGTGAGCCCATTTTGGTTCCTGCACTCAGAAAGCTGCAACCCCACCAAGGCCCTTGTGTACCAACAGCACCTTTCTCCTCTCAAGTATGGAGTCCAAGCCCTTTTTTTGCATCCATTTCATCCTTCTCATTTTTCAAAGCTAGATGTAAAAGGAAACCCAAGTGTGTTTATTGATCACCAGATCCTATGAATCTGTAACAAAACACATACTGTGTTGTGAAAATACAGCAAACTAATACAGAAAATCAGAACAGGCTGCCTCTGTTCAAACTGAAATTGTATAGTAGCATTGTTGCAATAAAATCTTTGTGGGAATTTTTAAAATATCATCATTAACCCTTTTTTTCTAGCAAGATTCTCTTAGAAAGCAAGAGGAGGAGTTCCTGTCAAGGCTTAATGACATTTTGGAGAGTATAATCTGTAAATGCTTTTTATGCTTTTTAAAGTGCCGTATGTCACAGCACTGTAATACATAAAGCACAGGCAGCACTTCAAAAAGCAATAATTATAAGATATAATCACATCCTAAATGCCATAAATTCGATATAAAACCACATTAATAGTGAAACAAACTCTGAGCATACCTTCTGGGCATGTAGGTTAATTTTTAGTGATAGAAAATACTCTGTTAAGCCTTGCAAGATTAGCAATTTCCATCGATGAGCATATAAGGACTTGAAAAGTAAGCCAAAAAAAGACATAGTATCTCCATGGCATCCAGAAACTAGTTCTGGATATAACTTCCCAAAACTGTAGGAGGGAAAAAAAAAACAAACCTAACTCTGCTGCCATGGAAACAGAACAGTGGAATATAACTGCTTGTTACTTGTCTGCCTTTACAGAACTGATCCCTAAAACATTAAAGCTCTTAATGCCATGGGGAATTTCATCTCCACCTGAAAAGTAAATCTGCTAGAAAGCAAACAAGGTGAAGGCACTGAGCAAGCAGGGGAGAGCAGCTCTGGAACAACTGGTATTTCTAGGAAATGTGGAGGCTTAGAGAGAAGAAAGAGAATAAAAGGAGTAAGAAGAAAGGCACCCTGCTGCCAGAAGAAATGGGGGAGAAGGGGTTTGGTTCTACCAGTGAGATAGCACTCAAGGCATCCTCAGCGAAGGGCTGGCTCCCGGTTGTTCCAACAAATACCACCACGGCTTGCACTTTCCTCACCATTTGCTGAGTGGTGCTTCCCTGGGAGCTTTCCCTTCCTGCCAGGTACGTGTCCTGACTGTACACTGCATGGAGGGCTCATCAGCACACATCTGCTCTCCCTGCTGGGCCTGGTGCACAGCTAGCGCAGTCACCAGGAGCCTGGTTTGGTTTCTCCTTTAAAATCCAGCAGTGCACCCCGAGCTTTCCCCAGCCCAGCACCGGCACCTTCGGACCCTGCCCACCAGACAGACACCACGGCCATGCCGGGAGAGGCCTCCAGGGACAGCTGCTCTCATAGAATCACAGAATCTGTGTTGGAAAGGACCCCTGAGATCCAAGTCCAACCTTTGACCCACTCCCCCCGTGGTTCCCAGACCATGGCACTGAGTGCCACATTCAGCCTCTTCTTAAAAAACCTCCAGGGATGGACAACCCACCACCTCCCTGGGCAGCCCATTCCAATGCCTGATCACCCTCTCTCTAAAGAATTTCTTCCTAATATCCAACCTAAACCTCCCCTGGCAGAGCTTAAGCCCATGCCCTCTTGTCTTACTGGTAGCTACTTGGGAGAAGAGCCCAACCCCCCCTGGCTCCAGCCTCCTTTCAGGGAGTTTTAGAGAGTGATGAGGTCTCCCCTGAGCCTCCTCTTCTCCAGACTGAACACCCCCAGCTCCCTCAGCCTCTCCTCACAGGACTTGTGCTGGATCCCTTCACAGCCTCCTTGCTCTTCTCTGGACCTGCTCCAGGACCTCAATCTCCTTCCTGAACTGAGGGGCCCAGAACTGGACACAGGACTCGAGCTGTGGCCTCACCAGGGCTGAGTACAGGGGCAGAATCCCTTCCCTGGACCTGCTGGCCACGCTGTTCCTGATCCAGGCCAGGATGCCATTGGCCTTCTTGGCCACCTGGGCACACTGCTGGCTCCTGTTCAGCTTCCTGGCAATCCAGACTCCCAGGTCCCTCTCTGCCTGGCTGCTCTCAGCCACTCTGTGCCCAGCCTGGAGCTCCCCATGGGGGGTGGCCTCGCCTTAGCTCTTGTCCCCAGCACCGCCCTTCAGCCTGAAGCCGCGGGGTCCTGCCCTCGAGCCCCGCTTCACACCGTCAATGTGCGATGTTTTTTCTTTTCCCCTCGTGCTCCAGACGTCTCCCTAAAGCTGCCCCGGGATCCCCGGGGAAAGGGCTGCGGGGTCGCCCCTGTCTTCTGAGGGATGGGGAGCAACGAGCACCCTACATCCTGCAACCCTTTGTCCTGTCCCTGTCCCTGTCCTGTTCCTGTCCCTGTCCTGTCCCCGGCCCCGCCTCAGCCCCTCGCTGGCGGGGAAGCACTTCGCCATCTTAGGGCCCTCCGCCCCCTCCCGCCACGTGAAGCGGGCGGCCGCCATCTTAGGCTCCCCACGCCGCCGCTCGCGTCACGTGGGGCGGGGCCGTTGGCGGAGCGGCGCTGAGGGCAGCGGAGAGGAGCGGTGCGGGCGGAGGCTGAGGCTGTGGGACGGCGGGCGCGATGGGCCAGTGCGGCATCACCTCCTCCAAAACCGTCTTGGTCTTCCTTAATCTTATCTTCTGGGTGAGCCCCGGGGCCGGCAAGGGGAGGGTCGGGCTTTCTGGGCGCGGGGCTGTCTCTCCCGTCAGCCGTGCGGTGAACGGAGGGCCCGGGCGGGCCGTGACGCCAGGCCCGGCCCTGAGGCCGCTGCAGGCCCGGACCCCTCGGCACCGTCCGGCTCTGTCTCACCTACGGCAGTGGCTGGAAGCCCCCAGGCCCCGTGTCGCCCCTTCTCCGTTGCAGTTTGTGTTTAAATGCTTTGTGTTTTACCTGGCGCCCTGCCCGTTCGTGGGACCCCGCGTTTTGGCAGTGGACTCAGCCTCTTCCTTGCCAGTCTGCCCCCAAAAGTTGAGAGGTGGCTGAAGGTGAATCTGTTGCCTCCGCAGCCTTGCAGTTAAGGCTTAACGAGTATTAGCGATCTTGAAATGGAGACGCTTTTGTAACTGAATACAGCTGGAGTTGCATTATTGATGTTTTTAGGGCTGCACCAGTTTGGTTTTTGGAGAGCTGTTACGGACAGCTAGTTTGATGTCTCCTCCGTTGAGGATGCCTCTCCCAAATAATCAGCAGTAACTGAAAAGCACTGGTTTTTTCCTTGTATTTTTAACATAGAATCGGGAGATAGATCTATAGCATATTAGTCCAAAAGCTAATCTTATGCTTCACTTCTTCCAGTAACCACAGTTGCATCGTAGTATTTATGCTTCACTTAAACCTGCCACGACTACAGTCATGCTGACTGTAAAACAAAAAGCTTGCCCAGGTTGGGACAGTTGGCTGCTGTAGGCAACCTTTCTCAGGCTAAACATACAAGCTGTAGCTTAGTTTTTATCCACTATAACAATTGGCTTGTGAGAACAAATACATGAAATCAAATTAAAGTGTATTCTGTGGACTCCTAAGAATTTTTATTTTTTTTTTCCATTTATGTACTGCTTTTCTCATTCCAGCTCTGTGACCAGGCTATCTGTCTCACCTGTTCAAAGATTTCAGCTTTAAGGAAGTAATACTAGGTAACAAGTTACTGGAACAGAAAAATGCAGTGGTACATAGCTACCTCATTTAATATTGAAAGCCATATGAAATCTAATAAGTGTTGCAGGATAAATGTTCTTGTCTAAATTTTTACAAAGGAATGCCTCTCATGGGTGCCTAAAAACTAATCACGGTCTGGAAAAATACATTTCTGTGCAGTCTCACCAGTATTTGTGTGTATAACTGTTCAGAGAGAGGAGCAGTAAATGTGAGGCATATTTGGCTTTTAAGTGGTGCATATTACAAGTCTGTAATTTTGACTGAACATAGACTCCATTATGTGAAATGAGGTGAGATCAACCTCATAGTGCAGCTGTTGGTTTGAAATCTGCTTTGTTGGGTGTGGCTTTTTGTTAATGCATACTTGCAGATGGCATTCAAAAACCTATTTGATAGCTGCTGTATCATACTTAGTTCTTACTGGACATCTAGTTGTGAGTTCTATGACATCCTGAAGTAGATTTTTCTTCAGTTGCTGATATCAGTTAGGCTATGTTCTGAATTCCTGTATGCAAGTTGGTAGGTGTGAGTGTGAGATGTTCAGAAAGTTGTCACTTCTGCTGCAGAAAAAGAGATGTTTTTGTTATACTCTGTAGTCTAGAATGCTACTTCTGTTTTAAAATTCCTTTCATGTGTTCTGAAAAAGGCAGATGAGGCTTGCTGACATGTCATAGACATACCCACTCATTCATCAACTGTGACTGCTGACTTTAATAACCCAAACTACTCAGTTTGCTAGTGATTCTGCAACTTCATCTCATAATTTTGAAAACTTTTGTGCTACTTACTAAGTTTTCTAGATTACACTATTAAAAGGTCATATTGCTTCTGTATAGTCTTGTGAAAACTTTTTTCACATCCTGTTAAATTCTTATGTTTACATTCCTACATTTTGTGACTTACTATAGCATTATATTTTAATTTTTACTCCACAGCAGGTGAGGTGCTGGTTACTGTATTTCGTGCACCTTTCCAAGCTTTTGGTGTGGTACTTGGGGCAGTTCAGCTGAGTTGTTAGCAGGGATGTCAAGTATCAAGTACATCCTGTGAAGACACACAAACTTCAAAACAAAGTATTGCAGGAAAACGGTATCATGTGTGGCAGTCATCCAGAGCAGCATGATAAAGATCTTGCATGAAACACTTATTTAAATTTTGGATAATTTGGCAAAGACTGCTTAAACTCAAAAGCATTTTAGAAAGGCGTTGGTAAGGAGCATCAGTTGAAACTTGCCCTTCTTGGAAAGATGAGAGGAATACAGATGAGATTAAGGTATTTCCTAGAGGTTTATTGTTACAAGTCACTTCTGGACTAGATAGGAAAAATAGCAAGGGGAAAGCAATCCTTCACTTGACCTCTCTTAGTTTTGCACACGATCTGATTGGTCAGCTATTGACTTCACTTTCATTTAGGTGATGCCAACTCTTTTTCTATAAGGTAAGGTATAGCAGAGAAAGTAGTTGTGATGCTAAAAACAATATATATGAGAAATTATTTGAACTTACAGTAGATATATTCTCAGAAATGTTTTAGGTGCAGTGGAAATCCAGACACTGATCTGTCTGAGGATTTAGGATGTGATATGTTGGGGTTTTTTCCTGTTTGGAAAAGTTTGGAAAGACATGACAGGAAAACATGAACCTGTACTCTTAAAAAAAACCAAAACAAAATTGCAAAAATTCCTAAGTTTATATATCAAAGTTGATAATAAAGTTTTTGATACCTAGATGAAATGTTGACTATGACTAGTTACAAATAAAACATAATCATAAAGTATTTGAAAATGGCATGTTTTTTTAAAACAACTTTTAAAAAGTATAAGTCTGCACTGCTTTGAAAGAGGAAGAAAGAATAAATTTACCTGGGACCAGTATCTAAAAGCTAGTTAGATGTGTTTATTTTGTGAACACTTAATTGATGGCTTTATGTGGTGACTTTCATAATTTAGTTGAAAGCAGTTTAAAGAAACAAGATGAAGACAAAAATGCTATGGAAATGTTTTCAAGCTTGTGTTTAGGATATAGGGTATACTGCTAAAATACTCAGAGGTGCTTGTAGTCTTGCTTTGGAAAAGAGTTTTATATTCCCAAAGAATTTATGTGGTTTGACAGCCTGCTCTGCTAACACAGTACCCAGTACTCTGTGCTTGCTTTCAAAGTTTTTCTTTACTGCTGTCCTGCTCCTCAAGAAGAGGAATGGACTCTGTTTCTGGGATACTTCCAACTCAGTAGTTGCAAATTAACTTTTTAAGTTGCTCTTGTTCTTACTTAACTGACTTGAAATCTTTAGTTTTTACAGTTCATTTGGCTAAGCTGTTATAAAACATTCTTTGGTATGCTTATTAAACCTCAAGGCTTCAGTTCTGTACAGCAAGAATTATTTCACAGTTCTGTGTTCACTTTACATCTTAAGTGTGGTTATCACAGTACAGTAACCATAGTATTAGAAATTATGTAGAATTATCTGAGGGGAGCTATCTGTGCTGTCCTTCAAAGCATCTGTAGCTATCAGTGTTGATGCAGTGGGGTTTGGGTTTCCAGTAGAAAAGAAGAAAATGCAGCAACAGAAAAACTGAAGTTTAGCAGAAGAAAGGAAAAAGTGTAGTTCACTTCTTGCACATAGGAATAAGGAAAGTAATTTTTTTTTGACTAAGAGGTTTAGAATTGTTTCTGATCTGGACTTTAAAAGCTGGGATAACGAAGAAACTTTTTGCAAGTTTTCTCATGATCAGAAGAACATGACTGACAGATGATCCCCATGGCTACCTGTGGGGGATTGACTGACTGAAGGAGCCTTTTTTATCTTGAAGGACAGTCACTTCTGGTTGTGGAAATTGAATGTTTTCTTCTTAAATTGAATGTTTTGTGCTTCTGCTGCAATGGTAGTGAAGTGAGTGTATTTGCAGGAATGTGTAAAGTTATGTATTCTGCACTTTAAGGAAATCAAGTTTTTATCCAAAATTAGTATTTAAAACTCTGGAAGTATGTCCTCTCTGAGTGATTTTCTTACACTTGGACACTAACCCTGATTTCTTTTGTGAGGCTTCAGTTTGCTTTTAAGTAACATGGTAGTACCATTTGTTTCTTTTACAAGATGAGTTTCAAGTCTTTGCCTCAGATTTTTCAGGATTTTTTTTTCATCTGGTCTTGTGTTTAAAAGTAGAGCTAGTACCTAACAGAAGCAAAAACAACTTGCAGAGGTAAATGTGGTTTCTTTGAGTACTACCTGGAATTTGAAGTATCACTTCAGGTGCCAAATTGTCATAGCAGGACAAGGAATATGGAAACAGTGGAGTTCAAGGTTAAGTTGCAACCCTGATCACTAAATAGTTGTAAAAGAATCATTTTATTGTCAACATCTCTTCTAGTCTGCTGGTGCATTGTCTTTTACTAGAGATACTTAAAATATATAATGCCAAACACAAACGCAACATGGATCAGCCTTTTGAATTTGAGGTTTTGACTTGTAGTGTAACAGATTTGAATTTGTCTAGTGTAGATAAAGTAGTTTGGCTTATTTGAATTCTGTATGGCTTTGTTTGATAAGCCGTTACAATATTTCTAACTATGTTAAAAAGTTGAGTGGAATTGCTGATTTTCTTCACCCACAGGATTTTGTAAGTTACAGCTCAGTGTTCCAGGTAAGTTATTAATGAGAACACAGTAGAAGAGTCTCAAGAAACCATTGGTTTCTAAGGTGGATGGGCACCAATTTAAAAAATAATGTCAAGGATAGATTTGTATTTGTATAGGATGGGAGTGGAGAGGGAGATACGGAGTAGCCGCTGCAAAGAATATAAAAAATAACCTTTAGAGAGATCCTGTTAGGTACTTGAAGTTATGAGGAACTAGATTTTAAAGGACAGAAAGCAGAAAGAAAAACTTTATGTAGAAGCAGATCAGGAAAACCTTCTATCTGACAGTAATCAGGCTATAAAACTTCAGTATTGGAGAGGACAAAGTGTCAGAGCAATACAGTGCAAGGTCCATAATGTAGTGTAAAAACCAGTAATTGCTCATGAGATAATGCTTTTTAAAGATACAGAGTCACTGGACAAGTTTTCATTGGATCTGTTTGGAAGCAACATTAAAGGTTAAAGAAGCATTAGTTCGTAAATGGAGCTGCAGTGTCCATGTTTGATAAATAAGTGATCAAGAGAACAAGTATCTCACTTACCAGTCATGATGTTAGCCAGCCAGAATTTTAAAGTGCAACATGTGAACATAAAAGAGGTTAAAACAATTCTTGGTGTGTTTTGGCAGCCTGCTTAGAAAAAACCCAACAAAGCCCCACCCACAACAACAAAAACCTGAAAGTGATTTAAGGTGCATTTAGTGGTATAGCCGTTGCATGCCTTAGTTCACATGGAAGGTGAAAGCTGACTTTGTGAAACAGATGTTGCCTGAAGAGGCTGTATTTTACCAGCCCAAAGATCTGGGAGGGAGGGAGTTTACTCACTTTTAAGAGCCCTGAATCTGAAATAGGCCTTCCTGTAATCCTTTGTATGATCTGTGTCATTGCATGTATCACTGTGTCATTGAATCATCCAGTTTTCCCTCGAGTTTTGTGCATACTTGTTCAACTGCTGATAACTCCTTAGAGAGAGGCCCATGCCAGAACAATAGTGTCAGGCTTTTTCTGAACTATAAAAAGTAATGTATTTTTAATTTTTTCCTCTCATTAAAAGGGTACCTAACTTTCAAGCACTTTACAACAGTTCTGTTGACTGAACTTGCCTTGGCTTGTCTTTAAGGGCTAATTCATCTTAAAATAAGTCTATGCCACTTCAGATTCAGTACTAGAAGTTAGATGCAAACAGCACTAAAAGGATGGTGAATGCTGTATAACCAGTCATGTCCCTAGAGCATGCGTCTGACCTGGCCCACATTCAGGAGCTGCTGCTGCCATCTCTATTTAGAGCCTTGAGCAGATTAAGCTTGAGATTTCTTTCTTCAAGCCTTCTTTATCAAAGAGTTACTTGAACTGTGCACAGTTGATATATTTGGCTCCCATTTAGTGGTAGGAAATGCATGCTTGTGAATGTGGTAGCTTTTTATTTGAACTTTGATCTGTGGCTTGAGCAAGTTGAAACTGCAGATTTCCTGTTTATTCTTCTGAATAATAAGCATCGAGACTTGAACTATTTTAGGAAATTACTTCTTTTTAAGTATCCTTGTGTCTTGTGATACAGATTTCATTTTCTCTAGATGACTTCCTTTTTGCGAAGCAAATGATCTAAGTACATGGTACTGTTTGGGGGTTTATTCTTGGGTTTCAGCAGGTAATAAATGTGCATATAACTTGTGCATGCATACTTTGTGTGTGCATACTGATCAGTGTGACTGCATACTTTGTGTAGGTCAACAGAATTTATGCATTAGTGGAGTCTCCTACTCTGAAGATAGCCAAAACCCACCTGGACACATTCATGTGTGACCTGCTGTAGGTGACCCTGCTCTGGCAGGGGGGTTGGACTAGATGATCTTTTGAGGTCCCTTCCAACCCCTGACTTTGTGTGATTAATGTGTAACGTGGCTCTGTGGAGGGAGAGCAAAACCCAAACTGTGTTGATGACAATTTGTTGAATCTGCTAAGTTGTAGGACAGAAGGAAGGACCTCCGGCTAGTCTGATTCCATCAACTGAATACCTTTTGGCAGTTAGCACAGTAAAAGCACTTCTTTTCTAGTTTCATCCAAAGTGAGTCCTATTGTACTCTCCTAAGACTGTTAGGGAATGCAAACCAAAGGCAGTAAGTGAAAAGCATCAGAAGATGAGTAAAAAGTTTCAAAAACACTTCCCTAGTCCCAGATAAAATGCTGACTTGAGACCTTCCCCCTTCCTGGTTTAGAGCAGGCTGAAAAAAAGCCTAAGCACCACATGGCTGTCATCTGAAAGGAAAGCATTTGAAACTTGTTTTCCTGTAAACGGTCAGGGTAATGCTGCTGTTTTTCTTGTTCTGTATTGAACCTGCTCAAAAATAGTATTATCTGTAATGCACAGGGTACTTCTAACCCCCGTAGGTATGGTCACTTGAGTAGAGGCAATGTCTTTCTTCAGCTTTGTTCTTATGCTAATTGCAAGGTTTATAAACAGATGACTACACACACTTTGGTTTCTTTTAGAGAAACATGGGTTCCCCAGCCTCCAGAAGCAAAACCTGAGGCCAAACCTTTCCATGACTGAGCAGTCATTATGGTACCACGTGTGGAAAGGGTTTAGTGAATCTTCAGACCAGGCTGTTTTATTCTGAGAAATTTAAAGAAAAAGCTGCCTTTCCAGTAGTCATGACAAAACATTTTTTTTTTTTTTTTTTAACAAGCACAGTGTGGGATATCTTAGTTTCTAAGACAGTATTTGACCTTTGTACTTGCCAGGTTCATCTGGCATATAATACTGGAAGAGCAAAGTTTCTTAAAATGTGTATGCATCTTGAAGCAGGGAAGGAAAGTTAACATCTGTAGACAGTTTTTAAAAGGTTGAACTCTTTGTTTCAAATATATTCCTAAACAGCTCGAGCACGTGTTTAATGAACCAGATTTTTCTTAAGACGGAAGCCACTTAAGATTTTGCACAGCAGAGAAGGACAAAGGGGTTCACAAATGGTTCTGATTTTAATTTTATGGTATATTTTAGTCCCTGATGGCAGCCACAGCTGTGTTTTTTCAATTGCCACCTTGCAATATACCGTATTTCTAACAAGCATTTTAATTCTTAGAAATGGGAGATTACATCACTGTCCTGTCATTCGTGTGCTTCATTGCTAGGCAACAGTTAATGTAATTCCATTGTTCAGTGATGGTGCTGGGAATCTTTGCTTTGTGTACAGAAACTGCATGTCTGCATTTTGCCGTGTTGTACCTAACATGGCAGGATTTGTATAGCTGGATTAGCATTTCAACATCTTTTGTACAAAGGGGTGTTTTTGTAATAGCTTGTTCACTTCAGATTTTCTTGTGTGGAGAAGATGTCTTGCTGTTGGTTGTTGTTGGTCTTTTCAGTTTCACTGAGTAGCACTTTCTGTTGGAGAATGTGAGCCTCCTGGATAGTCTTAAGATTCCTGTGGAGTTCTCACTTATCTTCCATGCAGAAAGAGGGACAGGGAGGTGACATACATTGCTTGGAGTGACACGGAAGTGATGATACGTTCGAGCTGGTTGTTAATATCTTTTTCTTTGACATAGTATTCCTATAACAAAGTGCTGCAGGGGATATTCCAAATGTAAATGACTACTTTAGTAGTCTTTATGCAGTATTGTTTTATAGGAAACAGCTGCAGTGATATTGCAGTATTTCTGGCATGTAGTAACAAGCAGTGGTGAATACTAGGTACCTGTCTTCTGGCTTGTCTTGTTCTGGGCCACAATGAAGAGGTTGCCCAGGGAAGCTGCAGAATCTTCATCCTTAAATTGTCAAGACTTGGGACAAAGTCTTGAGCAATCTGGTCTGAATTCATTGTTGACCAAGCTTTGAGCAGGACATTGGACTAAGTGATCTGAGATCCCTCCTGGCCTGAATTACTAATTTAGTATTTGTTCCACAATAGCAGAATCCAATCTGATAGTAGTAGAGCTACTGGTACTTGCCTGTCTGCCCCTCTTTGCAGTGCAGGGATAAGGGTAGTCACAGGGCCACTGACTGGGAAGGGAGGGCTGGAGGTGACCTGCAGTACTTTTCCTTACATTCGAGCTGGAGTGTGTAATATTCCAGTTGAGTGAAGTTATCTGTCCAGGGTATGGATTGGACTTTAATGGGGACATTGCCTTTTACAGCAGAATGAAATTCCCCTGATCCATAGCTCAGTCATTTCCTCTTAGGAGATTGTTTTAGCTTAGCCTGGTATTGGGACACCAGGAAACTGTGTCATGAAATACTCAAATTAGATTGTTCATCCTTGCAAATCACTTGAATGTACATGTTTCATTTTAATATATTGTATTTAATATATGTGCAAGTGTAAAGATAAATATGAAAGACATAGGTAAAGCAAAATTTGGTAAGGCCTTTCTTTTTTTGAGCTAAATGTATGTTAGCTGACTCCTCAAGCATCAGCTTTCAGTCAAGCTGAGCCAGGTCTGCTCAGCTTAAATTACTGGAAGGTATTGTTGTGTTAGGATCCCTGTAGCTTTCAGGGAGGTAAGGTCATACCAGATTGATGTAAGCACTTTTTCTTAGTATTTTAAATATATAGAGTGGCAAATCCACCCAAGTTTTATTTGCAGTAACTTTAAATGTTTGATGGTTTGATGAAGACCATTTTGTACAGTGACACTTCTTGGAACATCTCTTAAAAATGGGGAGTTTTGTAGTATGGGTCTTGGTTCTGGCTTTTAATAACTGGTGTTTTATATTTGTTCCTACCTTCTTTGTTTCCAGTGTTTTGAGTGCTTCAGAGTGACTGTTGTTTCTAGCAGTTAATCTCATAGCAGGTGCTAAGAGTAAACAATGTGTGTATCTATTCTGTTCTAACATTAAATCATAGGTAGTAATCAGCAAAATGGAAGAATAAGTAGTAGGTAAATAATGGCAGACAAAAGAAGTGTATACATGTTCTGAAAAGCTGTTGAAGAACAAATAGTATACTGCTTGGATGGGGTGAAATCCTGTTCTCAGAAGTATGAGACAGTTTGTGAATATCAGGATATGTAGAAAGTCTACTTTACAGCATGGAAAGACAGTGCTGGAGCACGGAGTTTGGTGTTCATTGCATGGTTACTGTGATTTGTTGATTTAATGCCTCAGAAGACTCCCATAGTGTAGTCAAAACTAAATTTGCCTAGATTAAATGTAGTTTGAAAACTATTGGCTAGCCTGCAGTTTAGATGTTCCTAATAAACGTATACTATAACCTAGCAAAAATGTTGAAATTTAAAAAAAAAAACCCAAAACAAAAAAACCACCTTAGTGTCTGAGGAGAACTACTTTTTTGTGTGTTTGATAAAATAATTGTTGGAAAGTAGCCTTGCAGAAAGGAGAGTTTGATGGTCAAGGAAACTGACCATGTTACTGTGTCTGTTGCAGGCAGCAGCAGGCATACTCTGCTACGTGGGAGCCTATGTGTTCATCACATATGATGACTATGATCACTTCTTTGAAGATGTCTACACACTAATTCCAGCAGTTATTATCATAGCAGTGGGAACACTGCTTTTTATTATTGGACTTATTGGGTGCTGTGCCACAATTCGGGAAAGTCGCTGTGGACTTGCTATAGTAAGTTGCAGAATTCTCTGTGATGGTATTTGCCTATTTAGCTGCCTTCCCTTTTAGTAGACTTTCAAAATGCTTCCTTTAAAGTTTGTTCTAATCTTGTTTTATGGCCTTAAATGTTTTGCCTTCATATTTTTTTTTATGAACATATTTTACCGTTTCTAGGACTTTGTTTTACGTTTTCTAGGTAAGAAAGTTTTACCTAGAAAACTTTCAGTTTTACGTTTTCTAGGACTTCGGTCATCTCATGAAAAAAACAAAACAAGAAAAACCCCATATGATTCAATTATAGCAGTTTTTAAATGTCACTTCTATCTGTTCTGAGTGAAAAGCTGAAGTTGAACACAAAGATGAGACAGGAGCCATCTTGCATCGAGATTAACTCAGGGTTGTTATGATGTCTACATATTTTTCAGTATGGTTTCATTTGAATCCTTTGTTTGAACTCTTTGATGTCATATATTTCCGAGCAATTTAACTCTTAATTTCAGTTTGAATTGGGTAGGAGAGAGGCCAGTGTTTAAACTGTCCCCACTTTTTTGTAGTTGGATGCTGTGTAGACTTCTTTAACAGTTTATTTTGAAAGTGTTGTTAAATATACCGATACAAATGCATAGGCTGTTGTCTCAGTTGTGACAGAGAGAATCTGAAGAAACATTCCCTTAGTCCATCGCTTTTAGGAGCAGACGTATAGCTGCTTTGGTGCAGTGTTTCTATTTATCTAACAGAAGATTGAATGAAACAAGCACTCTGGCATGTTCTCAGTCCTAATGATCAGCACTTGCTTGGCTGGGCTGCCTCTAATTACTTGGAGAAGCAATGAAGGCTGAAGTTTCTTGAATGAAGTCAGTTTGGGGCTAATTGGGTCAACTTAATTGCCTGCCTTAAGTTATCTGTTCAATCAAAACCTTTCCTGAAATATTATTTTAAATATCAAAATATATATGGAGATTTTCAGGAAGTGAATAGCTAAAACTATTTGTACAATCACCCTTGATTTTATTTTACAGTTTGTGATCATCCTGCTTCTGGTTTTTGTCACGGAAGTTATGGTGGTGGTTCTTGGATACATCTACAGAGCAAAGGTAATAATTTTTCAATTTCAGTCTATGTTGCGTTGTGAATGCCAACCAAAATGCAGAGATCTAGTCTGTGTTGTATTTGATTCTGTCGAACTATTAATGGATATTTGTTGAGAAAAGAGAACAAAACTTTCAAGTAAGCTAACTTGTGATATCAGTGTCTTGAAAATTAGAACATCAGCATTCTTCAAAGCAAAGCAGAAAGTTTTCTTAGTGGCAAAAAACTAGCTGGAATATATAATCAGCAGTTGGAACAGCAGAGAGGACTCGGGGTAACTGGTACCTTTCCATTTTCCAGATGGTCTTCTGATTTATTTATTCTTTGACTTTGTGAGTTTCTTAGGTTACACAATACTTGAACACACTACATGAAAACAGTATGCCCAACCTTTATTTTTTTGTTTTTTGGTATATAAACTAACACTGCATTGTAATAAAATCAAGTAGATTGAATGTGATAATGCATACTATGCTAGCTTTATACAGGTTGTTGGCAAGAGTTATGGCTACAGAAATTTACCTCTCCCAGTGTTTGTTTCATGAAAATTAAAAAACAGGACTAGAAAAATGAAATTAATTAGTTTCTACCTACAATAATATGTAGTGGAAGTACACCACATGGTATTAGAGATACCACAGTGTAGCTTGAAGACATTTCTAACTTGCACAGTTTCATTGGCTTTTGTCATGTCTGCATCTAAATTTATATTAAAAATGAGGCAAAAAAGAATTTTTAGCTGTAACAGTAGAATGATTGCATTATAGGACACTCCAGTGTCTTTAATAGCAAGCTGAACTGTAACACCATGTACCTTTCTTTGGCCTTCTGGGTTTATATAACAACATGGATCTTACTAATCTAAAAGCTAAAAGCTTTGTCCTGTCCTGGAAGAAACAGTTCTGCAATCATTAAGTAAAGATATAGAGGTTTTGCCTGGTTTACAATTAAGGCTGTTGTGAGTAAGCAGCTGACACGGCTGCCTTGAACTCTGCATTATAAATCTGGCTGACTAACAGTTAAACCAGAAACACTCTGTTGGTAGTGGTTAGGTTTTTCTCATGGTCTGCATTTGATTTCTAGTATCTTGTCAGTGCACTGGGAAGATCATGTGAGACTCTGATGCTTGTAGTGGAAGTAGTCCTTAGAAGCTACTGAGGAAAGCAGTGTAATTCCTGGAGAATGGGAATAATTTTGAGTTCTTACATGTTAAGTTGAATAATTGTCTTCTGCTGCAATAGTTTGTCTTGCTGTCACACAGTTCCACAGCTGTAGGTAATGCAGGGTCAGAGCCTAAGGAAGAGGGAAAGGCAGTGCCTGTGATCACCCTGTGATACTGGCTGTAATGTCTCAAAGGTGCATTGGGCACTTTCCAGATAGAATGGCTGATCTGAATACTACTTTATTTTCTGACATGTAAAACCTGTGTGTGTGTATCTGATTGACTCACTCCTTGAGAACAACGTGAAGCATGACTAGGTCTTACGTGTGACAGGCTGATCTGCCATAGCATCTGCTAGTATTGATCCTTACTGGTGAAAGCCAAGCTTCTTGTAACTGGTGGTAGGGATTAAAAAAGCTGTTGGTTGGTTGAGGATTTACTGCCTTCTTTTTTCCCAAATGGCTTAGTTCACTCTTTTTTTCATAAAAGCTGACATAAGTCACCACAGAGCTAGTGACTTCTGCGTTCATTGTATGTAATTTGCATGGCTTTCATTTGTAATATTGCCCTTGTTGAGCCATAAATGAAATTATATGTAAGCAAGCACTGAAAGAAATGTTTTAAAAACCTGTATGACAGATAGAATAGCTGTTTTGTTACTTGGATCAGAGATGTAAATCACGTAAGTTAAATTACCACACAATTGATTTTAAGCTAGTCTGAAACAAGTGGCCTGTGTGGGTTAAATTGACATATCTGTATCTTTTTGATGAATGTAACTTATAAAGAGTCACTTGTAAAGATCATCATCATTCTTGGGTGGGGAAGAATGACGCTTCTGCTATTGCTTCAGAAAATACTTCTGTTAAGGTGTTCAAGGAAGTGATGTGTTGGCAAGGCCTTCCTACTGTGACTTCCAAATCTAAGTTTATGTTACAAGTTTAGTTAATGCTTAGTCCTAAGATTACAGTCCTTGCATACATAATTCCTGTTGAACACGATAGAAAAACAATTAAGTGCTAGTCTTACAATTGTACAAATGTTTAGCTACACCACATTTTCATTGAAGCATATTACTTCAAAGATTCTGGTAATAATTCCTCAAAAATGGGCATTGTAAGACACCTTTGGGGGAGCAAGTGTTTGTGACATCTATCTCTAACTTCTGGGTTTGACAGCATCTATACCATCTGCAGTAGTTTGAGGAGCTATTCCAAGTAGCTGTTGCTCTGTACAATGTACTGCATCAGGTTTTCTGAGGAGGTGGTGGGTGGACTGACACTGAACAGAAAGCTTGGTCACTGTAGGCTAGTCACTTAAAAGACCTAATTTTTTAGAATTTACCTGTGTTTCAATCAGAATGGGAGGAGCAGATGGTATTGCTTATTCATATCCTTGTGGTCTCAAATGGGATGAGTTAGCCCAATTACACTGGCTTTGGTTTGGAACTCTGAAGAAACAGGAGAAAGTAGAAATGGAAATGCAGAGCCCTTTTGTGGATCATGCCACAGTGTCACAATAAAAGCAATTTTCTGTCAGACATGTTTCAAAGTTACTTTGTCTAAAATCTTATGTTGCTGTTTTTTTTCTTGTCCATTGTCTGCAAGCTAGCAACATCTTTGCAAGGGTCAAGTTAGAATTTGAAGAAATTATACCACCAAAGGGTGCTAATTTTAAATGATTGGGGGTTATTTTTGTTTCCTGAGTTGCTGTACTAATTGTGTTGGGAGTGCTAATGCATGTGCTTTCCTAATCCTTCCCAGGTGGAGAATGAAGTTAATCACAGCATTCGGAAAGTATACAACGAATACAATGGGACACACCCTGATGCTGCCAGTCGTGCTATTGACTATGTACAGAGGCAGGTGAGACTGCAAGACAGAACATTTCAGTCTTTTCTATCCTTAAAACACAAATGCTGGTTTACTCTGCCACTTGTGTAGCACGTCTTCCATTCTGACAAATCTAGGCAACAGCTGCTTGGTCTGTAAATAGCTTAACTTGATTAGAGTTACTTGAATTTCACCTCTGGTGGAGAAATGCAGTTTGTGTAATTGGCTGTCTGTGAATCAGTGTTGGAATTGAAGTATTTAGTACTTATCACAGAATCACATTTTTCTGCAGTGTAACACTGCAAAATGATCTCACATCTGCACAGATTTAATTAGAATGTTCTGAGCAGGGAAAATGTTCTTGATTCAAGCTGAAAGGTGGTGTCACAAGCTTCTGTTTTCAGAGCTAAAAGAACCAGTCAGACTTAGGGAAGATGCAGGACCTTTCAACATTTCTACAATTCCATCAATTAAAGTTGGCTAATATTTTCATATTAAATATCTGATACAATGTAGTCAGTCATACTACAGAGAATCACAGAATTGCTGTGTCTGGAAAGGACCTCTAGGATCACTGTCCAACTGCCAATCCTTGCCCCCCAAAAAAGGAAAGCCAAAACCCAAACAAAGTGCAATGCCCACTACACCATATCCTGAAGTGTCTCATTTACACGTTTTTTTAATACCTTCAAGGATGGTGATTCCACTACCTCTGGGCAGCCTGTTCCTGACAACTCTCAGTGAAGAAGTTCATCCTCATACCTAGTCTAAGTCTCCTCTGGAGCAACTTCAGTCCATTTCCTCTAGTCTTCTCATGATTCATGTGAGAGAAGAGGCCAACACCCACCTCCCTACCACCTGCTGTAGGGTGGTGGCAATAAGGCCTCCTTCTCTCCAAACTAAAAATTCCCAATTCCCTCATCCTCTTTTCATAGGACTTGTACTCCAGACCCTTCACCAGCTTGGTTGCTCTTTTCTGAACTTGCTCCAGCAGCTCAATGTCTGTCTTGTAGTGAGGAGCCCAGAACTGAACACAGTACCTGACATGCAGCCTCACCAGTGCCAAGTACAGGAGCACCATCACCTCCCTTCTCCTTGGCCTTCTTGGCCACCTGGGCATACTGCTGGCTCAAATTCAGCCAGGTGTCAACCAACACCCCCAGGTCCTTTTCCACCTGACACCTTTCCAGCCACTCTGTGTTGTCTGGAGTTGCTGTGACCCAAATGCAGGACCCTGTTGGACCTGATATTGTTGGCTTTTGCCTACTGATCCAGTGTGTCCAGATCCCTGTGCAGAGCCTTCCTACTCTTGAGGAGATCAACACTCCCACCCAACTTTGGTGTTGTCTGTGAACTTGCTGAAGAAGCACTCAATCTGCTCATCTACATCACTGATAAAGATACTGAACAAACTTGGATCCTTGGGGACACCACTGGTGACCAGCCAGCAGTTGCATTTAACTCTGTTGACAATGACTCTCTGGGCTGGGTCAGGCCACCAGTTCTTAACCCACCTGTCTATGTCATGAACCACCAGCTTCTCTAGGAGTATGTTGTGGGATTTGGTGTCAAAGGCTTTATTAAGTCCAGGTAGACAACATCCACAGCCTTTCCCTTGTCCACTCAGTGGCTAACCTGGTCATAGAACTAGATCTGGACTGAACCTTGATTAAAATCTCTCCTGAAAGAAAGAGGAGAAAGTCAAGAGGCTGGTAAATTGACACTTAGGGCTGTTTGAGGCTGCACTCTACACAAGAAGACTGCAAGGACTGCAGTAGAGTATGGGCTCTCAGCAACATGGAACTGTATTTATTTTTATTTTTAGTTGGTTCATTCCTGAAGGTTTTCTGCATGGCCACATGTGACTGTATAAAATGAACCTTAACTCTGTACTGCAGTTCTGTGAGAAGAGCAAAATCTGGTTAATGCCAGAACTATGCTCAGAAAAGTGTTTTTTCAAGTATCTGTTGTAAACTTTGAGGATAGAGATGTTCTAAATCAAAAACAAAGCTTTTGTCTTGTCTGGGAGGTATGAGAGAAAAATGGGTTGTCAAACATCCCCAATTCCAAGTACTGGAATTCAATTCTGTATTTTTGTAAGCAGTATCTTAAATGATTTAAAACTGTAGGTTGCTCTACAGTACACTCACTATATGATTGGTTTAAGAACTGTCAAATAATTTGAGCTATTCCTGTAACCAAAGTAGCCTAATCTTACGATGCTTGTGTTCTTGGTATGCATTTAGAATTGCTGTCTAATGCCATTTCTTGACTGATAAGCACACTGGCTCTTTATACCTGCATGTTTTGGGTTTTGTTTGTTTATCTCTTTTTTCCAGCTCCACTGCTGTGGAATCCATAACTATTCAGACTGGGAGAATACTGTCTGGTTCAAACAAACCAAAAATAACAGTGTGCCACTCAGCTGCTGCAAGGCAGCCCTCAGCAATTGTACCGGCAGTCTGACCCACCCAACGGACCTTTATTCTGAGGTAAGACAGCCAGGGCCTGAACTTAAGTAGCTGTTTACTTTTGCTGACAATAATTTGTTTTATTTTAGTGGAAGCGTGAAGTCCGGGGTATATTGCTTTAACAGCAAATAGACATATCTTCTAGGGAAAAAATGCCCTTTTTTTTTTTTTAATCTGTGATACACTAAGTAATGACGTTTTTGGTGTTTGGATTATTTTTGCCTCATTGATGCTTTTGGCTTTTTTAGTTTTTTGCTTTCTTGTGTGTGTGGTTGTCGGATATGTAAAAATTCTACTTGTTTCAGGGGTGTGAGGTTCTGGTTGTAAAGAAGCTTCAAGATATCATGATGTATGTCATCTGGGCAGCACTAGCATTTGCTGCTGTTCAGGTAAGCCACTATTTTTTAGCTTTAAACATTTCCCTCATGAAATTTTAAACTGCTGTCCATGTATGCACAAGAGGAAAGCTTTATTCCCTATGTGGTCTGGGGGATAAGTGAATATCAGTCAAAAGGTTCTAAACACTTTAACACAGAACTTGTCAACCATGCCTTGTCTAAACACTGCTGCTGTGTGGATGTGTCTCGTTAGATGTGAAGATAGCTGAATGCTACATGCAGTCATCTGCTAGAATGTAAATCATTTTTTCTTGAAAAGTAGTCCTCTATTATCATGAATGTGCTTTGATGGTGTTATAACACTTGAATTTACATAGTATTTCATTTCCAACATTAAACAGCTCATACTTCATGCTGTTTAGGAGGTACCTCAGCTTCATGGTGTACAGACAATGTCAGGACCACCCAGGAGATACACCAGGGTTGTTAATAGAATACTCTGCTCTTTTTCAGCGGAGCTTCGCATTGTGTCTTGGGGATTTCTTGGTTTCTCTTCTTTTAGAAAAGGTTCTGAAATGGTGACTTTAGTTAAAATTGAGCACAGCCTGTCTCCCACCTGAGCTTTTAAGTATTAAAGTTAATCCAGGTCATAAAAATAACTGAAGAAATAGATTAAGATGTATCTCAGTATTTAGTTAGAATTTTTTTTTTAAGAAATCCTAAAACAGTTTTCAAACAAATCTGTAAAATTGAAGTTTTGAATGCTGATCCATTTGGCAGGCCTAGTACATTAATCACCTGATTTTTCAGACTGTGCCAATGTTATGGCCTCAGAAATGTTGTACATGTGTTGAGTCCCAAGAGACTTAAAAACTACTTTCAGAGTTATGTTGTGTCCTTATTAGCATTTGAATTCAGAACACATTGTACCTGTTGGTTTAGGCAGTTTAGAAATTTATCTTTCAAAAACAACTGTTGAGCTGGATTGTAAGTTTAAAGGTAAATAATAATTTGAAAACAGTCTTGTGAAAATATGGCTAAAATTCTATTTCAGTGCTATAAGGGTATACTCATAACAGACTCTGTATACAGTAATGTTAAAGCATCCAGAGTGTGATTACTTCAGCTGTGAAATTTTTAAATTTTATGAGATCTGTACTCAGTCTTCTGAAGGAAAGTTGGTTTGGGTTTTTTGTTTTGTTTTTTAATTGCTATTATTAAAACTTTAAATGGTAAAGCAGTATTTAGTCTGCTTGAACACTGAAATGTATTTGTGTAATGCCTACTAATCTATTCACCACAACTGTGGTTACTGTGACAGGTTTTTTAATGTAGGAAGAAAAGTATGTTATGAAATGGGATGAGCTAAATCCCAAGACAAGGCTTTATTCCTAGTTTTGGAAGCATTGATAATGTGTCCCCTCCAAAATGCAGCAGTGTTATATTCCTCTGGGAGTGGGCCAGAATTTCTGGAACACGCTTGCAATGGAAATGTGGGTGCTTACATCCTTCAGTTATTCCTGGCTCATCAACTTTAGGCAAGCACATTGGTTGTATCCCTTCTGTAGTGGGTGCTCTTTGTTTTGTCCCCACATGTCAGTAATCAAGCTAGCAGAAAGTATGTTCTGTATAAAGTCTGTCAAGAAGATAAGACCATCAGAGAAATTTTTTTGCTAGTGCTGCAGTATAGCATTTTGAAATCTTTTTTGCTTAAAATTAAAAGAAGATACATGTTTAGAAAAAATAGAATGAAGATAAATATAGAATACAGGCTGTTGGTAATACCTTTGAAATTTTTGTTTCATTGAGTGGTAATCACATTTAAGCCTATCAGAGATTATATTCTTGTATCTTAACAGTTCAAATGGTTGTAAGTAAATTCATGTTTTTTCAAAAGACATTAGTTGTAGTTAAGTTGATACTAAACAGTATTCAAACTGTTCTGTATCTTCTGCAACTTAATATATAAGGGATCATGAAGCAGATCCTCCTGAAGGCTCTGCTAAGGCATATGGAAAATGAGGAGATAGCTAGTGGCAACTAGCATGGCTTCACCAAGGCAAATCATGCCTGACAAATTTGGTGGCCTTTCATAATGGGGTCACAGGGCCAGTGGATAAAGGGAGAGCAGCTGATGTCATCTACCTGGACTTGTGCAAAGTGTTCAACACTGTCCTGCACAACATCCTGGTTTCTAAATCGGAAAGATGGATTTGATGGATGGACCTTTTGGTGGATAAGAAATTGGCTGGGTGATTGCACTCGAAGAGGAGTGGCCCATGGCATGATATCCAAGTGGAAACCAGTGGTGATTTGAGTTCCTCAAGAGTCAGTCCTGGCACTTGTACTGATTAACATCTTTGGGGACATGGGCAGTGGAGTTGAGTGCACCCTCAGCAAGTTTGCTGATGAAACTAAGCTGAGTGGTGGTGTTGACATACTGGAAGGAGGAGATGTCATCCAGAGGGATCTTGACAGGTCATAGATCAGTTAAGCAATCTGGATATCCAGAAATCCCTGGGTTCTGATGGGATGCATCCATGGGTGCTAAGGGGGATGGTGGAATTCGTTGCTAGGTCATTCTCCATCATCTTTGGTAAGTAGTGTGGAACAGGAGTGATGTCTGAGGATTGGAGGAATGCAAATGTCACTCCAGTCTTCCAAAAGGGTAAGGAGGAGGACCTAGGTAACTATAGACTGGTCAGCCTCACCTCCAGCCCTGGAATGGTCATGGGTCAACTTATCCTCAGTGCTGTCTCTAGACATATCTAGGATAAGAGGGTCATTAGAAGCACTCGGCATGCTTTTACTAAGGGAAAGTCATGTTTAACAACCTGATAGCCTTTGATGATGATGTAACCAGGGTGGATAGATGATGGTAGTGCAGTGGTTGTGGTTTATCCTGATTTCAGTAAAGCTTTTGATACTGTCCCCCACATAATTCTTGCAGCTAAATTGAGGAAATGTGGTCTGGGTGATCAGGTAGTGAGGTGGATTGTGAACTGGTTAAAGAAAAGTCAAGAGTTGTGGTCAATGGGACAGAGTCTAGTTGGAAGCCTGTATCTAGTGGAGT
Organism: Phaethornis superciliosus; assembly: GCA_023637945.1. Taxonomy (NCBI): domain Eukaryota; kingdom Metazoa; phylum Chordata; class Aves; order Apodiformes; family Trochilidae; genus Phaethornis; species Phaethornis superciliosus. Next base: position 18,774,570 of record JAJQWJ010000012.1, read on the forward strand.
CCTTCGGGGGTTGGTACTGGGACTACTACTATTCAATACATTCATCAATGACCTGCATAAAGGAACAGAGTGTACTGCCAGCAAGTTTGCTGATAGCTCAAAACTGGGAGGAGTGGCTGACACCCCAGAAGGCTGTGCTGCCACTCAGAGAAACCTAGAGAGGCTAGAGAGTTGGGCAGGGAGAAATTTAATGAAATACAAGGGCAAGTGTGAAGTCTTGCATCTGGGAAAGAACAACCCCGTGGACCGGTGTAGGTTGGGGACTGAGCTGTTAGAGTAGTGTAGAGGAAGAGGACCTGCGTAGGGCCTTGCAGGCAGAAGGGTGACCGTGAGCCAGGAATGTGCCCTTGTGGCCCAGGGCCAGTGACATCCTGGGGTGTATGAGGGGTGTTGTGGTTGGTAGATCAAGAGAAGTACTCCTTCCCCACTCCTCTGCCCTGGTGAGACCACATCTGGAATGCTGTGTCCAGTTCTGGGCCCCTTAGTTCAAGAAGGACAGGGAACTGCTTCAGAGAGTCCAGCACAGAGCCACCAAGGTGATGGAGTGGAACATCTCCCTTATGAGGAAAGGCTGAGGGAGCTGGGGGTCTCTTTCTTGGAGGAGAATGAGGAGTGACCTCATTAATGTTTATAAATTTATAAAGGGAGAGAGTCGGGAAGGTGGAGCCAGGCTCTTTACAGTGATGCCCAAAGACAGGACAAGGGGTAATGGGTGCAAGCTGGAGCAAAGGAGGTTCTGCATAAACATAAGGAAAAGCTTTTTCACTGTGTGACAGAATACTGGAACAGGCTGCCTAGGGAGGTTGTGGAGTCTTGTTCTCTGGAGACATTCAAAACATGCCTGGGTGAAGTTCAGTAAGGCCAGATGCAAGGTCCTGCACCTGGGTCAGGGCAATCCCAAGCAGATACAGAGAATGGAATGAGAGCATCCCTGAGGAGGAGTGTTCATTGATGAGAAGCTCAGTGTCAGCTTGGAATGTGCTTGCAGCCTAGAAAGCCAACTGTGTCCTGAGCTGTATCAGAAGCATGGCCAGCAGGTTGAGAGAGGTGTTTCTTCCCCTCTGCTCTTGGGAGGGGAGGACTCTGTCCAGCTCTGGCATCCCCAACACAGGAAGGACATGGAGCTGTTGAAGTGAGTCCAGAGGAGGCCATGAAGATGATCAGAGGGCTAGAACACCTCTCCTATGAAGACAGGCTGAGAGAGTTGGGCTTGTTCAGTCTGGAGAAGAGAAGGCTTCACAGAGACCTTAGAGTGCCCTTCCAGTATCTGAAGAGGCTACAAGAAAGCTATGGAGGGACTTCTCCCAAGGGTGTGTTGTGTTAGCACAAGGTTTTAATGAAGATGAGGGTAGATTTAGGTTAGGCATTAGGAAGAAATTTGTTAGTATGAGGATGCTGAGACACACTGGCACAGATTGCCCAGGGAGGTTGTGACTGTTCCACCCATCCCAAATATTGAAGGAGAGACTAGATGGGGCTTTGAGCAACATGGTCTTGCAGGAGGTGTTCCTCCCTATGCAGGGGGGCTGGCAGGGGGAAACTGGATGATCTCTAAGATCCTTTCCTACCCATATAGCTCTGTGATAAATTGGAACGTCCTCTTATTTTTAATAGAGAATTTAAGTATGTACTTAGTATGTACCTAGTCTGATTCTCTGCAAAATAGTATATTGGTGAATTGAAACTTCAGCAAATGGCCTGTAACCTAAGTCATGTCATGTAAACTTAGAGTTCTAATTCTTTTTCTTACCTTTTGGTGAATTTTACTACCTTTCCTGTACTCATTGCATAGAATCCACTCTGAATATATTATTTCTTCTGTAACGCAGTAAGGTTGTCTGGAGATCTTTACCTCTCACAGCTTACATTCAGCAAGTTCAGCCTTTAGTACTTCTTTAAAATAAAAAGACTGAGGGGAATTTATGAAAGGCTTGGAATCTGTCAAAAATTAAAGCCTCTTCTGCATAGCAGTAATTTTTGGTATCTTCATGTTTCAGTTACCATGGAGATCTAGAGTGTGCAATAATCTGGTCTCAACCACAGTGAGAGCACAGAGCTATTAATAAGTAGGGAAACTGAAGGGAGCAAAGGCATTGCAGTGCAGTAGAAGTTCTGTTTGATTATCTGCAGAATTTGCTCTTAAAAGATAGCTGTTGTAGGCAGTGGTCATTTTACAAGACACTGAGCTTGGCAAATGTACATACAACTTTTCTGGTAAAAAAACTTACCAAGTTGGTTTGATAGAAGATTGTATATAGTTACTGCTAGCAGGCAATTTTTTTTTAAAAAGGCCTAAATGAACCTTCTGACTGGGAATTTTCTGAACTCTGAAAGATGAAGAGAAAGGAGAGACATGAATCCTTAACTCAGATTTGTAAAGTACAAAAAAAAAAGTACAAAAGTTCACTATATTAAGTAGCAACTGAGGAGATGAAATCAAAAGCCTTAGGGAAAGTTTTAGAGGTTCTGACATGGTTTTTAAAATGACAAATTATTTCTGTAGAGAACGTTTAAATAGAGGAGTTACTTTTGTGTTTAAGCAAATTCTAGGAATATGCTCAGTTGCCTCCTAAAGGATATAAATGGTTTAAATATCAACTCACAAGCTGATTACACAATGTTTTATTATAGTACCTCATTGTTTCAAAGTTTACACAACCCTGTATAAATCAAATTTCTTGGGTGAGCCACTGAACAGAAATATCTCTGTGAATAACTGCAAATTGTACTTTTATTTGTTTGCTATACGTAACTAGAATGAATTATACCAGAAGACTAAAGGAGCTGTTCCTCTGCAGCAGACTTCATTTTACCCTTGTTTTGAAGGGGGAAAAAGGTGAAATTTTTGTATTTGCAGGCTGCAATCCTTCTTCAGAGTTCCATAACCACTGACAGCTGCCACAAACTCTCCATGTCAAGTCTTAATATTTGTTGTTGTTGCCCATATTACCTTCTCACTTTGAAATGCTGTGCTCATGAAGTCATTCTCTCATGCAAATCTGACATGAGTATAACAACCAGAGGAACCTGATCTGGCTGAAGATGTCACAGATCGTTTCATGACCTTTAAAGGTCCCTTCCATCCCAAACTATTCTGTGATAACAGATACCTGGAAGTTAGTTTGTGAACTGGAACCATTTAAGTACTGGTAAAAAATGAAGGAAGATGCTGTTTTTACCAGCTGGCTGAAGTGCCATACTCCATATTACTCTGCAGATGGGTTTCTGAACCTGAACTGGTTTCTGCTATAGATTCAAAGCAGATAATGCACTCCAGACAAAGGGTATTACTAATCTTTACAGCTTGTTTCTTTCCAGGAAATTAATAGCTCTTTCTAAAATTTCATCATGTCTCTTTTTAATCACTGCTTGTTTAGAGTTAGGAGTTTTAAAATGTTGTCTCTTCTGTCTTTCAACAAACTGAAGTACTGTGTTGCATGTATCATCATTTATTCTTAAACTTGTTACATGTGATGTTTGCATGAGTCTTTATTTAAAAAGGAATTATTTTGTCCCAGTGGTGTTTTCACTGAGTTTTCACTGTATCAATGAAGAAGCTTTATACTTGACTGTCTGCTCACCCATTTCATTCTTACCTGCTTTCTGTTCAAGGGTTTTCTTGGGTGGGGCTCTTTCGTGGTGGTTTTTTTTTTTAAATTTTTTTAGAAACCCCTACCTTCCAGAGCTTTGATGGGAGCCTCATGAAGTATTTGCATAGGTGAATAAACTTCTCTGCATCTGACCACGTCAATACAGTCTCTTTGCTAGAAGCTATTACCACAGAACACAGCACTGTACCTGATCTTTTTAGTAGATAGTCCTATTCTTCCTTCAGTAGATGTAAAATGTCATGTCCTACATCCCAGCCTATGTTCATCTTATTTATGTCTTATTCTTCCTTCAATAAATGTAAAATGCTATGTCCTGCATCCCAGATTACATTCATCTGATTTAAGTCTTGGAAATGTATATGATCATACCCTAAATTTCTGGCCAGCTTGCCAGCACAGTCAGAATTCACAGTGTGAATTTTAACAGCTGGAAAAGGTCTGAAAGTGAATAATTCACATTGGATATAAGCATTCTGCAGTGGATAAAGTTTGTAAAACCTTACAGAGTTTTGCTTTTTCTCATGATGGCAATTAGAGGCTAATGCATTTGGAATCCACTTTAATTTTTCTATCAGTGGATCTAAAAATCTCTACCTTTCATTTAAAAAAAAAAAAAAAGTAGTAATTTCTATCATTTGAATTATTGAAGCAGAATACAAATAGCTAAACTAAAAAGCTTTCTAAGTATGTCCAAGACCATCTTTCAAGAAAATAAATTTGGAGTTTGTGGCCCTCATTTTGTGCAGCAGGAAATGAAGCCTTTTCAGGAGCAATGCATTTGTTGCCATTTACCTTGTGGACAGCTACAGTCTTGCAAAGCATGCTGACAATTTCTGCACTGAGGTTGAATCTCTTGAAGTGCCTTTTTTGTACTCAGCTTGTTTTCTTTTTGTTTCCTTTTTTTTTTGTCTCCATAGCTTCTGGGCATGTTGTGTGCCTGTATAGTACTATGTAGGAGGAGTCGGGATCCTGCCTACGAACTTCTCATCATTGGTGGAACCTATGCCTAGAAGAGAATGTGAACACCCAGTTCAATCTTATCTCACTTATGTGCAAGGTGAATGGGCCAGGTCTGCTGTGACAGCTTTCTTGCCCTAAGCTTAGTCAGAGCACACCTTTCACAGATAAGGACAACTCTACTGTACACTGATGATGGGCAGAACAACTCGGCTTTACACACCCCCATCTAATTACTTGTGACTTTCACTGTTTTAGCCAGCTATTCATGTATCTAAATGTTTTAGTATACTAGTAAACTTTCTAATTCCAGAACCTTTTGCAAGTTGTGTAATTTGGTTGATGTGAAAGTCAAAGGATGTGTGCCTGCTTCGGTAGATTACCTCCAAGCATCAACTGGCTGATTCTTGCATCTAGAAAAAGGATGTTTCAGACTTTCACTACATGGAACATTTTTGGCCAGAGTTGTACAAAGGAAGCCAACTGTGTTTAGTTTGAGAAAAATATTCAGTCTTGCCCCTCACCAGTGTTACTTCTAAAAACTCCTTAAGTGAAGGCCAGTATGCTTACATATAAAATTGTAATTAAAAAAACCAAAAAAACATGGCCAACATTTTAGGATCATGCGACTGCAGTTTTGACCTTCACAGATCTAAACTTTCAAACATTAGTGGTTTAAAATACAAGCTGGCTTTTCAGGAGTATAATGTATGCACTACTGTTCTTATGATGAAATATTTCATTTTCTATGAAGAGCGGTTTTATGTGTTGAGTGAACTGTTAGACTGTAGATCTTAAATGGGTTTGGAAACAGTGTAGCCACGTAGAGTAGCAAAGTAGTATGTGAAAGTGGATCTCAACTGTAAATAGTAAACCTGATTAAATAAATCTCTATATCCTCCATATAAACATGTCATGTTTTTTGTTTAAGATTCCGGTGTATTTGTTCAAATGGGATGAATCCTTCTGTGCTAGAAGCATAAGTTCTCGTATGAAAAAACCAGGTTTGAGTGGTTTCACTTAAATAGATCTGTATTTAAGGTTTGTTGAAAGCTTTATTATATTCTTTTTATTTGAAACAATATTGGAGAAACACAGCACCACAAACTCGGTTGAACTTGGTGGAAAGTTAACATGGGAATACAATTAAGGAAGCATCTGTTGTCTCTCAGTAGCAGGGGGGATGAGTAACTGTATTATGTGATGTATGTTAATTGTGCATTAATGTATCTTATGTAATGAAGATGCTTAGTTACTGCTCTGCTTTCCAGGGTTTCACTTGCCTCATTCTTTGCAGAAGCCAGGAATGTTTGGAACTTATACCACTTGCTTATGTGCTTTATCATGCAAAGTAGACATGCTCAGCCAAACTTAACATCAACATAACATTCTCAAATACCCAAAGAAATATCACTCAGAAAAAGAATTCTAATATGTTGCTAGGCCAATGTATTTTGTGGGGCATTTAAGTTCCTCAGAGTTCTCACACTGCTGTATACTTTCAGAATTCTATATTAATTTCTAAAGGTGATTTTCAGGTGGTGTGTCCTTGCAATTTAGATTTTCATTCTTAGTGCAGCTATGTGGCTTATTAACCTTGAAGGTCTCCTGGGACTCTGGCATTAATTTCTCTGGATGGGCTAGCAAGCCTGCTAACAGAATCTGCTGACAGAAGCACTGACAAATTTCACAGTTGTCTGCATCCTGTTGTATTGCATATTGTAGATATCCTTGGTAAGATCCCATTAATAATGTGATCAAGTTGGCCTTGTAAGAATTAAACCAGGTGAAGTTTAAAAAAAAAATTAAAAAAAATCATGTCACATAAAACAAAGTAAAGATACTTCAAAAAGTAGTTGACTCTTACAGGCTACAAGGCAGAAGGAAGTTCTCTGGTCAAGAGTGTGGATACCTCTTTGACGTGGGGTTAGTTATGAAGAGGTTATATGGCATGTATTTGTTAATCTTGCTGGGTTTGGAATAGACATGATTTGAAAATATAGCACCAAGTACTTGCATGTATATCAGGAAGGTCTGTGGTTGCTTTAGAAAATGCTGGGAATTCATACTGGCATATGGAAACTTTTTCTGAATCTATTCAATATTTTGCATCTCTTTTTGGCATAAAATACAATCTAAACAAAGCCCAACCAAACTTCTAGAGTCAGCTTATTCACAACAGTTAGGACTCAGGGGTATTCTGGCATTAGCTATAAATTTATTTTGCTTAGAGTTCCAGAACTGCAAATCAACCTTGCAGGTTTCTGAAATTCAATCTTTGGTCCCAGTATAAGTCCGGAGAAGAATTTCTTAATTTTGCATCCTGTCAGAAAGGAGACAGCTTGATATTAAAGGCAGATGACAAATGTGAGGCATATCTAGCTGTAGTTTGTGTTTCTATGTCCTCTGAAAAGTTTTTAACAATGAAAGCAAAACTGGTTGTTCTGTCAAGGGGATGCTGTTATACTATTGCATGTTCCAGATCTTAAAAAACAGGTGAAGTTTGTTATACTCTTTCATGGATGTGTTGTTCAGTGAACCTATCCCGATAGAAACTGAACTTATTTGGCATTAACTGCCTGTAGCAGAGCAGCACTGTATTTGGGTAAATATTCAGAGAGAACTTACTCTACTGTAAATATACCGAAGCACTGCTATTAAAATGTGTCTTGATATGCTGAGCATCTTGCTGTCCACATGAGGAATATTTCTTGGTTTTGGCTGAAGACCTCTGTTTTCTACTCGAACTGAAGTATATACACTTCCACATGTTTTGTTTCTGAGAAGAGCTCCAGGCTGCCTGCTGCTGTTGATAAAACTCTCCTCTTAGCAAACTCTCCTCTTTGTGTTCTAAGAAAAATGCCAGAAGACCAGATTTCTATCCAGTGGATCAGAGTGCTTCCTCTGTTCTCTTTTAGTGAGCTGGTGAAGCCATTTGCCTCCCTGCTTCGCTGATTGCCCAACACCCTAAGCAAGGTTTCCATCCTGGCTTTTTCTTCACCTGAGTCAAAAGATTTGCATTGCAATGACACTACTTGGTTTGGGTTTTTTGGAGGGGTTTCTGTTGGAAGTTTTGGGGTTTTTTTGCAGTGGAGTGAGGAGCCACACTAGTATTAAATAACAGTGCAAAATTCTGAGCAGCGTGGGCCTGTCTATCAAGTAATACTCTGGTAAGCAAGTTTTCTGGTTTTAATTACTTAGATTTGGAGTAATTTCTCTTAAATGAAGTTACACCATGATGAAACTCAGTTACACCATAATGAAACTTTGAATTTGAAACATTCAAAGCAGTATTTTCCAGACTGTTGAACCCTGTTCAGCATAGGGCTTTAATGTGCAGTATAAAGTTACTTTCACTGTCTAGTTCAAGATAAGCTCAAGGATCAAAAGTAATTGAGCCATGGCAGTTTGCAGCTTAGTAGAGGCTACTTAATATTAGTGAGGAAAAATAAATTAAATCAGTCTGTGCATAACTAGTGCTATGAATACTGCAGGTGCATTGCTTCCAGTACCAACTCGTTTGGTTTGCTCAGTATTGCTGAACTTTGTATCACAGACTTGTGTTAATTTGACTTTCTGATCTGTGCTGTGATCCTTTATCTTTCTCATTGCCCCCTCTCCTGTTTTCTTGCTGGTCCACACTTTAAAACTTCAGTTTGAGCGACATTTGCATTAACATTTTAAACATGAATTCTTAAGTTTCCCCTTCAACTTCAGCATCACTGATAATTGTCTTTTTCTTTTTAAGAGACAGAATCCACATGTAATAACTATTTTTAAGATCAGCACAGTATTACAGGGAACATTAAGTTTCCTTCCTTCCTCTTTGGGGAAGTCTGTCATATGTCTGAAGAATGTATTTTTTGTGACTGTTGAAAGAAAAAAATCATGGGCTTAAACTGCAGCAAGTAAGGTTGACACATTAGGAAATACTGTTTTTTCTTAGTGAAAGAATTAATAAGCTTTGGATTGCATTAGAAAGAAATGTTGATGTCCCTGTAATTTGGCATTTCTAGTATGCTTTGTATCTGCCAATGCTTTTTAGGGGGCAGAGTAAGTTTCATTCCAGCTCTTTTTTCCTTGACTCCTGTGTCTGTTTTGAAACCTTTTTGGATACCATTCTTGCGGCTGTGTATAAGGCAGTCCTCCTACTTCTTCAGCAAGCAAAATGCCACATTTCATAATTTTTAGATACTGCTTACTGCTCCCGAGATATTTGTTCAGTGTACTTAAATTTTTAGAATATACAGTATGCAAGATCCTGTCCCCCTACTTCATCTGATGTGATTTGTTTTCTGTAATGCAGTCTACCAAAATTCAGCTCTTTTATGGTAAGATCTTACCACAGGAAATACAGAATCAATAAATATTTTTGGTACCCTGTTGATAGAAACTCTGGAGGACTGGTTACACAGAAGTACATTCATTACATTTTAATCCTTTACTATGCTGTCAAATGCTGATTTGACTATCTATGAAGTCAAGCCACTTTTCAGCAGTTACTACTTTTACTTCACCTGGTGAAGCTGTCAGTACTGGCAGTGCCAGGTCATCTGTGGAGAAAAGTTTATGTGTTGAAGTGGGTGGCTGAATCTGTTCTTCTAATTGCCTGTTTCAATTTTTGCTCTTTGGTGCCTCCCTCACTGATTGGAGCAGCTGCCCTTCCACATCCTTCTTCAGATTGCGTTTTGCTAATCTTTCCCTTGCTGATCTCAGCACCTTTTCCTAGGTGATCTGTTTCCTCTGGAGCTGTATTGAGCTGATGGAAAGATCTTTTGGGTACCAGCATCTTTTAAAAGATGATGTATGCTTGGGGTGTTGCTAAAAGGCATGAGACTGTAATTTATGTTGCATCTAAACTGGTGCTAGCACAAAACTTTCCCTGTCTGCCAAACTGCTAAACTTGTTTTATAAAATGGCAGCAGTATTTCTGGGATGCTGTAGGCTGTTGGGTGATAAGATACTGGCACTCTTACCCTGTTTCCCACTGTCTTGTGTATCATCCTCTTATTTCTAGACTGTTTCAGCACTTCTATTTGTAGGGCTGTCTGTCTTGGATTTGGAGATACTGTTCAGTATTAGGACTAACTAGGGGAGAGCAAAATTAGTGGCAAATATGAGAATTATATTGCTGCTGCTTTTTGGAAGTCTAGGTTGCCCTGATTTTGATAGGGTTGTGTCATGGTTTGCCTGTTCCATCTTCAGTGCTATGCAATAGACAACACGTTTTCCTTTTCCTTCTCTCAGCCCTGAATGATTATGCTTCACAGCAAAGCTTTTGAGTTGAAACCTTTCTCTTTGACAGGGGGAAGCATGCAAACTGCTGCTATCTGGTGAGCCACAGCAGCATGTGGCCACAGAGCTATTTCTGCTGCCACTCCAGCAGCTTTGGACAGCTTTGTTTTCATCTTCCATGTGTGGTACTTTCAGGAAATGGGCTCCTGATCTTACATTTTTCCCATAGTAACTCCTATTTCAGACCTTTGGTAGCATCAGGCTGTGGAAATGAAATTTATTTTCTTCATGCAAATAAAATGCTTAAGCAAACCACTGACATCTTGGGAGCATCTGGGATGCCTTGCATACAGAAGTGGCCTGTTTTGTAGACTGAATTAGGAATCTGTCTAGAAAACTGCTTTTGCATACAGTTCTGAACTTTTTCCCCCTTCAGTAAAAGAAGAAGATTGAGAGAAGGGTAAGTCATCTTCAGGAAAGACTGAATTTTGTGGTCCTGCTCCTCTGCCAAGCCCCCCTAATCCTCACAGGCTCTTCTTACCCAGTACTTACTGTAGAAGAATGAGGTGCTTCTGGCATTCAAGGGATTTGGTAAGCATGCTTGTTACTAACAGTCCAGCAACACAATATTAATTTTAAAAGCTTGAATCCTACTGTTTTAGCCTGGAGGTGTTAGTATACACAGTTAGGAAATAAAGATGGCAGCATCAAGAAATGGTGCATTAAGGGTACAGGATGCAGAATGAGCAAGCAGAAATTAAATTTAGAGTCTGAACTGGTAAGCAATCTGGTTTAAAAAGTTGTCACAGGATGCTGGAGAGCAGGGAGGATGCATTTCTCAAGATCCCTTCTGTCTCTAGAATCAAAGCTTCTTGGTTTTGAATCCCCCTGTGGCTGCTGAATTGAGCAGTGACTGTAGTAAAGCCTTTAGCAGAACAAAGTCACTGTCAGTTATGTCTGCCTTCCTCACAAGGGGTTCAGTTATAAGAAGGGCTGTGCAACCCATTTCTGCAGACAAAGCACTTCTCACGCCTATCAGTCCATTGAAAGCTTTCCCATTCACATTTATGTTAACATCCTTCTCCTAGGAAGGTTGAAGTTCACCAGTTTCCCAAGAAGTTCCTCCACGGACTGTTTTCTGCTTAAAGTGTCAGAACAATTCTTCCTTAGATGCAGCTATTGAGCATTTGTACCCTTGCAGAGTGGAAAGGAAGGTACTGAACTCCCTGCATTGAGTGTGACTGTTATCTCATGTCTGCAACCCCCTTCCCAAGAGCTATCCAGTCATAATACAAAACAAAGAAAAGCACTCTGTAGACAATAATTAGTACTTTTGTGCAAGATTTTCCATTGCAGATACTGATCTGACCACCACCCAACCCAAGCTTCTTTAGGCTTAGTCTGGGATCGTGCAATAAGAACAATACTCAGCATGCCAGAAGGATTTCCAGCTCATGACACTAGTGATTTACAAACTGCCTATGATGAGTGGGGAAACTGAGATATGAGCTATGACTTTTCCAAAGTCATACCTTTGCTTCACAGTCACTTTTTTGTTGGTTTTTTTGTTTTGTTTTTTATTGAAGGATTTAGCCTGGGCTCCTAGAACAATCCAAGTGTGTAATCCCACACAGGAAATGTGTTCAAGTTTAGGCTGGAATTTCTTTACCTGTACCTTGTGTCCATTTACCCCGTGGCAGAGACTGCAGCAAATGCCAGAATTTAAATCAAAACACCACTAATGCACTTACAGTTCCTTCAGTATTGCCCCAGTTTATATGCTGGTTGCTGCTCTGTGTGCATGCCCATCGTTTGGTGGTTTAGTTGTATTATGGTATGGAGGGGCAGCAAATATTGGATTATTGTAGGATCATCAAGGTTGTAGAAGACCTAAGCTCATTAATCCACACTGCAACCCCTAACCACTAAACCATCCACTGTAGCACCTCAGCTACCTACCTTTTGAACACCTCCAGGGATGGTGCCTTCCCCACCTTCACGGGCAGCCTGTTCCAATGTTTAACCACTCTTCCCGTGAAGAATTTTTTTCTAATATCCGACCTAAACCTTCCCCTGGTGGAGCTTGACACCATTTCTTGTTCTGTCGCTCATCACCAGGGATAAGAGTCCAACATCTGTCTCACTACAGCCTCCTTTCAGGTAGCTGTAGAGAGCAATGAGGTCTCCCCTCAGCCTCCTCCAAAGCAGCCCCACTTCCTCAGCCTGTCCCATAAGGCCTGTTCCCCAGACTCCTGTCAGCCCATCTGCCTTTCTCTGCACCCTCACCAGCACCTCCACGTCCTTCCTATTCTGCAGTGCCCAGAACCACAAACAGGACTTAAGGTATGGCCTCAGTAAGGCAGAGTGTAGGGGCAGGGTCACTTCCCTGGTCCTGCTGGACACACTGTTCCTGATGCACGCCAAGATGGAGTTGGCTTTCTTGGCCCCCTGGGCACACTGCTGGCTCATGTTCAGCTGGCTGTCAGTCAGCACCCCCGTGTCTCTCTCTGCTCCCCAACCACTCCTCCCCAAGCCTGTAGCACTGCCGGGGTTGTTGTGGCCCCAGTGCAGGATCCAACGTTTGGTCTTATTGAAACTCATGCAGTTGGTCTTGGCCCAATGATGGAGCCCATCCAGATCCCTCTGCAGAGCCTCCCTACCTTGGGGCAGATCAACACTTCCACTCACCTTGGTGTCACCTGCAAATTTGCTGCGGGTGCACTCTATCCCTTTGCCAAATCATCATTAAAGATGTTAAAACAGGAGTGTCCCCAGCACTGAGCCCTGGGGGACACCACTCCTGACTGGCCACCAGCTGGATTTGCCTCTATTGACCACTTTGGGCCTGGCCACCCAACCAGCTTTTAGCTCAGCAAAGCAGATGCACATCCAAGCCACGAGCAGCCAGCTTCTCCAGAATTCTGTTGGAAACCTTGTCAAAGGCTTTGCTGAAGTCAAGATACACAACACCCACAGCTCTTCCCTCATCCAATGAGTAGGTTACTTTAGTATAGAAGGAGATCAAGTTAGTCAAACAGGACCTGCCCTTCATGAACCCATGCTGACTGGGCCTGCTTATCTGGTTGTTTGTATGCACTGCATGCTGGCACTCAGGATGATCTGCTCCATCAGCTTCCCTGGTACTGAGGTCAAACTCACATGCCTGTCACTTCCGATTGTCCTTCCATCCCTTCTTATTTATTGGGATTACATTGACAGTTTTCCAGTCTTCTGGTATCTCTCCAGTGAGCCAGGACTGTTGATGGATAATGGCAAGTGGCTTGGTGAGCACCATAGCCACCTCCTTCCTCACTCTTGGTGGGCATCCCCACCAGCACTTTCAGCAACACACGTTGTATATGCTGGTTTACATTTTCAGGTCTGTACAGCACTGGCTCTTCTAGATTTGGTAAGTAACATTCTTTCAAAGAACCTCTTCAGATACCTGTTCCCTTGTCACCTCGCCTCATTTGTCTTTGTACCCTCTCTGTCCTCAAAGGGGTATGTGGAAACCCCTGGCTCTAAACTGACGGGTATGTTCTAAGCCCCGTTCTGTGTTCCTGATGATCTTGGAGAATTTTGTCTTTCCTCTTGGAAATTTCAGGGCATTGTGTCTGATTTCTCCTGATTTTGCTGGCAGGTCTCAGTGATTTCTATTAGTGTTCTGTATCAAAAAGAAAGATTTAGTCTATGCTTTAGGCCAGAATAGGACAACAGAGTAAATGTGCCTTTTGGGCACATCTGTTTCAGGCAGAAATGCCTCAGACACCATGCACACAGCAGCCATCAGCTGTGAATGTGCTCTTAATGTTGCACCAGAAGGCTTTGTGCCAGATCAGGTGTCAGTTGTCCTTCAACAGCTGATGGAAGGGCAGGCTGAGCACTGTACCACGTGCCCTGGTTGATTTGATGGAAATACCATTAGTTATCCATTCTGGAAACAGACCAGATTTGCACTGCACGTCATCCAGGAGTGCACAGATCTGGTGGTTCTGAGCTTGCCTCACCCAAAATGTGAGCTGGCCACTGAGATTGGGTAATTGCTAACAAAGAATAGATAATGGCTAACAGTTCTAAAACTAAAAGTTGTAAAAGTTCTTTGCCCTCTCTGCTTTCTCATGTAGATGGGACATTGTCATTTCGTTAATCATGTAGTGACAAGCAGGACACTAATTCCTATTCCTCTTCCAAAATTTAGGTAGACTGCATGACTATCCTTTCCCCAACAAGAAGTAGTAGATAGATGGCTCCTAACTGCCCTTGCTCTCAGTGCCCCCGCCCTGCAAGCTGCAGAACAACAAAGCAAGGTAAAGGAGATGGTAATGTGGTAATGAGTAGCAGCAGCTAAATTTCAGGCCTTTACAATTTGGCCCATGCTGTGCAGAGTTGGCAGTACACACGGAAGGTTAATGGTGACTTCTCAGTGCAGCAGACACTGTGTGCTATTGATTCAAGGGACCTGGGAGTCTGGATTGACAGGAAGCTGAACATGAGCCAGCAGTGTGCCCAGGTGGCCAAAAAGGCCAATGGCATCCTGGCCTGGATCAGGAACAGCATGGCCAGCAGGTCCAGGGAAGGGATTCTGCCCCTGTACTCAGCCCTGGTGAGGCCACAGCTCGAGTCCTGTGTCCAGTTCTGGGCCCCTCAGGTCAGGAAGGAGATTGAGGTCCTGGAGCAGGTCCAAAGGAGGGCAACCAGGCTGGGGAAGGGATCCAGCACAAGTCCTGTGAGGAGAGGCTGAGGGAGCTGGGGGTGTTCAGCCTGGAGAAGAGGAGGCTCAGGGGAGACCTCATCGCTCTCTACAACTCCCTGAAAGGAGGCTGGAGCCAGGGGGGGGTTGGGCTCTTTTCCCAAGTAGCTACCAGTAAGACAAGAGGGCATGGGCTCAAGCTCTGCCAGGGGAGGTTTAGGTTGGATATTAGGAAAAAATTCTTTAGAGAGAGGGTGATCAGGCATTGGAATGGGCTGCCCAGGGAGGTGGTGGATTCTCTGTCCCTTGAGGTTTTTAAGAGGAGATTGATGTGGCACTCAGTGCCATGGTCTGGGAACCACGGGGGGAGTGGATTAAAGGTTGGACTTGATGATCTCAGAGGTCCTTTCCAACCTGGCTGATTCTGTGATTCCATGATGTAGAGTCCCCCTGGGTTCTCTAAACTTGCACAGTTAAACCAGCTAGCTGTGATACAGCCAAGAAGTTACATAGTACTAGTGTGTTAGTTGTCCACCAGTGTTTAGTTCAGATTTTTTCTCATTGCCCAGCCAGGCTCTTACTAGGTACCACCTGATGCCTGGCTTGTAATGCATCTCATCTTGGCACCTGTGTGCTTCCACTTGAACTGCATTTAGTAATCAGGGAGGCCTGACCTGCAGTCAGGGGTCTTTGCCTGAAAAATTACCTCTGGAGAGGAGACTCAGACCTCGAGCGCTCTTCTTGAAGAAGCAAGACTAGAAGGAATCTAAGGTAAGAGCTGCTGCTGTTTATGTCTTACATATATTTTTTTATATCAACACTTTGGCTGAAGTATGCTGGGGTTATTCCTAATACGGAGTTCAAGCCAGGGTCCTCCAGGAGGTGTCAGACACTTCAAACCTTAAACAGAGTTGTGCTTATGCTGAGTACTCAGCTGTAAAGCTGAATTTTATCCTTTCAGCTGACTAGTTGTTAAAGATGATAGAGGTTTGTTGTCTGTAGCAATGGATCTGTGAGCCTGATGGGATGTATGTCCTTTATGCTTAAGCACTGACTGCACTTGCTGTCCTAGATCTAGGTCTCTTGGATCTCTGTTTCTAGTCTATCACTAGTTTGTTTAACCAAGTTTTTGTACTGGCTTGTAAGCTTTTAAAGCCCTGTGCAGAGACAGGCCTCATGCTGCTCCCATAGACACTTCCTAATCCCATATGGTTGTTGTTTAAATGTTATTTTTAAATAGGTTTTCCTGTTATTCTCCTTAATAATGATATGGTAAAAGAGAATAATATGCATATTTGAGTCTGGTTTAAGGATACTGTTGGGCTGGGTTGCCTACTTCCAACCTTTGAATTCTTGTTGTGGCTAAAGGAATAATAGAACAGCTTAGCACTATGCTTTTCCATACCAATTATATTGCTAAGTTCCTCAGATCCAAAATCGACCTAGAAGAGCAGCAAGTGTCAGCCTTGGTCCCTTTCTGTTGTAGTTTGTGAGGGAAATTACTCTTGGTCTTTCTTGCAGCTGGTATTTGATGGATGGGTGATGCCAGTTTCTTGTGGACTAGTCAGAATTTCTAGAGCTAACAGCTGGAGGTCTGAAAGTGTTCAGTGTGTTCCAAGTGCCAGTAAGGAGGCAGTCTGCTTATTGGGAGTGTGCTGTGAAACAGGAATGAACTTGGCAAACACACAATTTTGTTTGCTGCTGCTGCTTTCTCCTGACATGCTTGGCACCTCCTTGCCAAAAAATGGTAGTTAAAATGGAAGTGTAGGCTTATCAAAAGTGTTTGTCCAGAAAGAATTTCAACCAAAAGTGGAGGTGTTTAGTTTGAGTCTGCCTCCCACTAGAAAGGACCTATTTCACTGTCCCATCTTACCAAATAAATGATACTTGAATGTATCAGTTTTGACCTTCCTGCTTTTCCTACTGATGGGTGTGGGGGTGTATGCAGAGGGTGTGGGTACTTCTTGATATCTCTGCTCTATTTCTGACAAGTTCTGCCACACTGATGGGGCAAACTGCTTACATACAGCATGGTAACTATTTCTCAGCTAAATTCTTCAGTATAAAGCAGAGGAATCTTGAGAAAACATTGCTGCTGCTTTTTCATTTCCTGAACAGTCAGCCTGAAGTTAGCAGCTGGGACCCAAATGCTTTGACACTGGGTGAATTTTGAAACACCTATAGCCTCTTGCACTTGCAACACTATTTACTTGACAGAAGAAGAGATCTGCAGAAAGGAAACCAGTTTCTGGAGTTTAGTAGCAAAAATATGAAATTACTTTGATGGGGTAGAAACAGCAGTGACTGTTTCACTGTCAGGGATGTAGACCATATAGTGTACATTTAAGCAGAGGGTCTGTAACAGGGTTTCAGGGTCAGCAGGACTGGGTACTGCAGTGTCTTGTGTGAGGCTGGGTGGGCTCCCAGAGAAACAGGGAGTCTTAGCAAAATCCACGTGTCACACAAATTAGAGGAGATGCATCTCTGGTTTTTTTACAGTTCTCTATCTGGAAAACTGAGTGCTCAAGAAGCAAATACAGTGAATCTCATGCTTTAGATGTTCTACCTGCTGTACAGAACGAGTGATGTTGTAGCTGTCTGTGACACCATTTACAGTGCAGTGGCCTATTAGAAGGCTGCTGGGGACCATCTTTCTGTCACTTTTCAATTCAGCAAGGTCACAGAAACCTGACATTAACATCCCCAGCCTGAACGAGCACTATTGATGGAGCAACCTGGTGTTTTAATGCCACTTAGGTTCCTGCAGCTCCTCTGAGCCTGTGCCAATGTGAGATATTGAATCCCCTCAGCAGTGATGCAGAGAGCTGCATAATAACTTGGGGAAGTGTGGGAAGGACAAGTATGCCTGTAGAAAGGACGGCAGGAAAGTAAAGAAAAAGGGGCTGCAACAACTTTTATTCCATTCCTGAAGCAAGAAATTTTAATAAGGTATTGCAGGTGTATCTGACCTTCATTCTGTTTCATTTAAGGCATTATTGCAGTGACCATTATGGCTTTTTCTTCTGTCTAGATTTCTCTTTGTCTTTCCTGCTGTGTCTTAGATAGCAGTTGCTCCATGTTCTGTGCCTTCTGGGTAGCAATTTGATTAATTTTCATTGACTTGTTTAAGTGTTAAGACCTTAAACTTTGGCAAACAATGGCATTCTGCTCCCAGAAATAGCTCTTTCTGCTTCAGATTAAATCACTTTTTTTTTGTTTTTTGATTTTTTAACCATCTCAAAACCCTGAAAAGGGAGGAGTGGCAGAAAGTATCTATCAATCCATATAAGTGCAGTGGCAGTTGGAAATATTCTAAAATACTGAACTAGAAAGGCTTACACAGCTGAAACCTGAAATACAGTGAACCTCCACAGTGCAACTTCTCTGAAGAGGGTTTGTTGAAGAGCAAGCACATTAAAAGTGTCTGGAGAGGAACCAGGATATGTCTGTGCCAGCAGTTCCAGAGGTCCAGAAGTAGAGAGTAGTTTGAGACAGAAAAGCCTATGGGCAGGAGAGAAGGAGAGGGTCAGCTTGGTGGACATTGAGGAGCTGAAAGGAGAATGCAGTGGTGCCTCAGGCAGATTGCATGAGGATGTAATTGACATTTCTCTCTGGTGTCAGAGGAGAGGGATCAGGACAGTGCAGCACTGCTGGAGGCTTTGCTTGGTTGTTCTTTTTGTTGTTTTTTTTAAACAAGAAAAATCCCATGGAGGTGTCAGGGAAACCATTTAACCAAGGAAAAATCAAGCCTTTGGTTCATCATCTGTCCTTATTTTGCTGCCCTAGAATCCAGTGCAGAGAAGAGCCATGGACAGCATAGGATTGTCCTTGGAGATGGCTGTGACAGAAGTTTCTTCAGTTTTCCTATTACTGATGTGTCCTTCAGTCACTCCTCTCTAGCTGCACCATTGTTTTTCATCTTTTCATCAGTGACTGATTAAGAATAGTGGAGGGTTCTCCACCTTTCTTCCTCGTTCCCCACATGCTATAAGGGGAACTTGAAAGGGTACTGCTAAAGGAATTGGAGAGCTTCTTCCTTGCTTTGTAGATGACCCTGTGACATCAAAACTTTGTGTTTTCTGGCCCCAGTGTCAGAAATGCTTGCCATGGCCTGTGCTGTCAGGGGAGGGGACCCATAGCAGAGAACATGGCTGCTGTGACCATGAGGGTGGCTTACAGGCTGATGGGAGATGGCCCTTCATCTGGAGAACCAGAACTTGCTTCCTTGGTCTCTTTCCTTTAGTGTGGTTAAGTTGTGGGTAGGATTTTCCTCTCAGATTCACCAAGCTTTGCAACACTGATGGCAGCACAGTGTGCTGAGGGTACGACCTGTATTAAGTAAGGAACACAATTCTTTGTCTCTCTGAGATGAAGATGTTTCTTGCAGACAGTGTAGACCAGGAGGTGGTGGGATGGGGCAGGAGGAAGGCAGACGAAAGCTTGGTCAGTCAGTTATTTCCTGACTGGTAAGTGTAGGAAACAGTATTATGAGTTGTGCTTGGTCAGCTGAAGCTGACTTTGTGTGATGTTTGGGTTTTTTTTCAGTAATAGAATACTTCTAAAGTCTGAGGCCTGTGGCTTCAATTCATCAAAGCTTTTCAAGATAAGAGCCAGGCACGAAGCCTCGTTGCCCATTCCTTTCTGCTGTCCACCAGCCATTCTCATTTTCTTCAATGACAGCTACAATGTCTCCTTCACTGATGTCCAGTTCATCCATGCTCTGAAAAGAGACAGGGAAAGGAGTTGTGGTTAAACTGAGAGCACAGGAGGGACCAAGCATGTGCCTGGTGGTGTTTTAGGGTTTTTTTACCCTGCCTTTCAGCAGCAGCCTTCTCAGTGGTTGGGAATGAGCCTGAAATGCCAGACAGTCAGGGGTAAAGCACTTCCTGAGCTGGCTATTTCCTTAAGATCCTCAACTTTTCCCCATCTCCATGGTGTGTCTTCCTGAGTGATTTGACTGTTGTATCACTGAAGAAGGCCATAAAGGATTAAATTATGTCTGTCCTAAATTTGCTAACAAAGACTCTTCTGTAGTCTACAGGGCTTGCTAAAAAAAAAAAAAACAAAAAACCAAACAGACCAACAAAACCAAAAATGAACCTTAGTGCACAGCTGAATTCCCAAGGGAGATTAAACTAGTGTCTCTGCTAATCCAGGCTTAAATAGATCTCCCCATTCTTGGAGAATATGGAACAGTGGTGTCCAGTGGAGGTGGAGCAACCTTTCTTGAGGTGGTTAACACTTATCTCTGAGGGAAATGGAGCAGTTGCAAGTGAGCTATCACTGAACTGTTGGGCAGCTATCAGTTACTTGAGTGATCCTGTCCTATTTTCCATAGGAAACCACTTTGCTACTTGCAGCATAGAAGAGAGGCTTCCAGATATGTTTGACACATCAGCTAAATTTAAATTTAATGTACCTGAGTAGGTAAGAACAGACTTGAAAAGTGAGAGGCTTCAATATACAGTATACTAAAAGTTAGTAACAGGCTCTTTTCTCAGCAGGGAAAACCCACATGTCATTTTTTTAAGGCAACTCCTGGAGTAAGGATCTGACAAAGACCCATCAGTCTCCTCAGGGGAACTACCATTAACAGGGAAGTTCTTTCAGCTGTGCTTGGATGAAATTTCAGGCAAATAATAAAAGAGGGTTTAAAACAAAGGAAAACAAGGAACATGTAAAGGTGTCAGAACACTGTTGTGCTTAAGAGAAAGCTCTCCTTTCCAACCATTTCTCTTTTCATAATTAATCTCTCTGACTTTGTCACATGATATTTATGTAGTGTTGGTTATTGATGTCCCTTGGTGGTCTTTCTGAACTGCTCCTTCTGCTGATCTGAAGCTAATAAAAGGAACCTTTTAACTGATATGTAATTAAATTATCAAACCCCCCTTAGGGCAGGCTAATGATTTAGCAAGAGTTGAGATGTTCTGGAGTCCATCTGAATAAGAAAATACAAGCAATCCATTCATAACCTTTTACTGATGGTATTATGCATAGGTCTGAAGCCAGTGAAAGTTTAATATCCCAGTTAAGGATGAAGGTTGCTCTTTATAACAAACTTTTGGTACATGGACCATGTCCACTGTGATTCTGCAGCTGACAGCATGAAATACAAGGATCAGTGTCAGTTATGGGGATTCAGTCCAGCATGGAGAACACCTCAGGTAAAGCCAGTGTATTATAGTGAAGCAGGACTCTTTGGTGATAAGTGAGATCAAAGAAGAATTTGGAGAATAGTTCCTAGATAAGCATTTGTCACACATTCTTACACAAGGAACCAGTAGTCATTTTCCCTAGGAAAACATTTTGCAAGAGATTTAAGTTTAGAATGCACAACACTGCATATGTAGCCATTATCTCCTGAAAATAAAGTTTTCCTTGTGTGGGTAGTGTCTTTATCTCTAGAAGAGGGTTGTAACAGCTCTGCACTAATTTAGGAGTGATTGCACTAATACATAAGCACTTGTGATGAAAAAGTATTACTGTTTCATCTTGAGGCAGTGTGGTCTGGTGATCTGCACCAAGAGCTGGCACTTGGGATTCCTGGCTTCTGCATCTGACCTTGACCAAGAAGTCTCCTACGTGTCCCTGTCTGTAAAGTGATGATAACACCTTCACAGAATTAACACTTAAATTATGTTTGAATCAACATTATCTACTTAAAATTTGATACTTTTAAGTATTTCTTTTGAAGACTTTCATTACCTGGGCTGTGTAGTCATAAAGTACTCTGTAGTCCTGTGATGATGTGATTCCAGCTTGTTCATTTACAAAAATTGATGCATAGACTCCATCTGTTTTCACTGCAGGAAGGGAGGAGAGAAACAAAAAACACACATGGAAAAAAAAGAGTTCAGCTGCTTATAAATGCATGGCATCATATGTAAGAGTTTACAAAAGTGCAAAGGTTTCTGTCCTGTATGGAGATGCACATGCATAGAAAAGCTGCTGTGAATTGGAGGTAAAGTCTTGCACAAAAACTTTGTCTTATTGATCAGATGACAATACACTGACATAACTTCTTATGGAAGATGGTGTCTTAATCTAGCTTGTCATAATTAGGAAAAAACCTTTATTCCTTCCCAGCACCTGCCTGGGAGCTTCCCCTGCTGTTGAGGTAAGCAGAGGTTTCCCATACCTGACTCCTCAGTGGGATTGTAGTTCCCTCATCAATCCATGGTTTAGTTCTCCTGCACTGAGGAGCACTGTCAGCTCCTTTTCAGATTTTGAAAGACAGGCATGGGAACCATTGAAAAAGCTGAATGCAGAGAGTTTTTGCCATTCCTTGTCTTATCCAGAGAACTCTCTACCCTCTTGTACCCAGCCTGAGGAAATTTGAAGGGTGTGACTACCTTGAACTCAACACTTCAAGCCCAAGCCCAAGCTGGTGCCTGGCAAGTCCAGCTGCTGTTTGGTAGCACTGGAGAATTTCCCCTGGCTGAGCACCAAATGTGACAAGGGCTTTGTTTCTAGGTGCCCATTCAGGCAGGCCTGACAAAAGAAAATAATTTGTGTACAGTTTAAAGCTGTCCATAGAACAGCTTTCTGTTTTATTTATTTTTTTTAGGCAAGAATCACAGTTAAAATGATTTTGTTTTCAATCAAACCAATAAAAATGGCATAAGCTGTTAGTTTCTGCATAGTCAAAATACTGTGTTTTAATTGTCATCTGGTAAATGCCTAGTTGCAAGGGTTGGACTAAAACAATGTAACTGTGAAGCAAGATGGTTGCTTGCATTCATAAGGCAAAACTTTAGATGTTCTCTTGGGAATTTTAGAGGTAGTGTACTCTAGGAAAAAAACTTCTCTAAGTCACACTGTGTTTTCCTGAAGTTCCCCTTTGCCTAGACAGAGGTTTTGAAGATTGTATGGATTATTTGGCATTCTAAACTGGGAAATTTGTTTAATACACACCCAAACTAAAGTAATTTCCATGCTTCTTTTAGTCTTGGCTGCCAACATCTGCTATACGTTTTTGCTGTGTGTCAAAGCTCAATTTAGCAATGTGATCTAACCCAAACACATCTGGTAACCTTATTTCCTGAAGAGACATACCCAGAGGAGGGGCTGAAGGAGGGGCACTTTCTGTGTTTTTGCTGCTTCCATGCAGTAGTTCAGAGAATCTGCAGAACCAAGAGAAGCCAGTGACAAAATGAGTGAAGAGTACTGGATATGAGCATTCCTTCATCTGACTCAACCTTTCCTCCATCTGCTGCAGCACTGAGTAGATGTCAGCTCTTCCTGTGGCTGGCTGCTTTCATTTATGCTGCAGATATATTTCTCTTCAGTTAAAAATACATATTTTTTTAAAATGCAGCAGGATACTGACCCATCAGCTATCACTAAATTGTGTATAAAATACATCAGATAGCATTTTGTTATTGATCCGAAGGCTCATGGTGCAAAACAACTATTTCACAATATGATGAGAATTATTAGTTGTTTATAAGAGATTACCATTTCTTTGTCTTTGAGGAAAACTGATACAATTTAAAATGCAAAGCTGTATAATGAGCCTCTATAAAAACTGAGTCTAAATGAGTTGTTTGTTTGGTTTGGTTTTTTTTCTAAATCTCTTCCTGCTTATTTTTTATATCACAGTTGGGTACTGGAGACTACATAAAGTGGGAATATGGGTTAGAATTCTCAGGTATAGATAGAAATAATATTACATACTTAAAGCATATCTAAAGGGTCTGATTTTTCAGCTGGTGAGGACTTAGTGTTTCTGGAAAATGGGCATCCAAATGCAACAATTTCTGAAAAACTCAGACTGAGTCTCTCCAGGCTGCCTGCTCATCCAGAACATGGTTGTATTCTAAATGGCAGTACAGTTGTCTTCTGTAATTGTATAGAAGGCAGCATTAGAATTCATTATTCCAGAGAATTGGGTTTCTGACTGAAAACTGAAATACTGTGTATCAACGTTATCAGCTCACTTATAAGCCTGGACCAGATTTTAAATGGGGGATGACAACCCACTTCTTGTGGGAAGGGAACGAGGCTTGTCAAAATAGAAAGCTGTTCTGCATTAAATATAATAGCATTCTCACTGCCAAGTAGCAATTTTAATATAAAATATTTAAACCAATAGACCTGCCATGCTTTTCTGCTGATATAACTGCATCCCTTTTACATCATTTAGCAGCATAAATGGATCAGAAAAAGAAAAATTGCCTCCCTGACAACAGTTATTCCGCCAAGTGTTTTTTTTCTTTGTCTAGATACAGACAACAGCTCTTTGTTCTGCTCAGCTGGGTGATGCAGTAAGCCAGGAGGTATTGCCAGAAAAGACAGCTCTCCTCAGCCTTTGCTCCCAGCAAGGGTCACCTTTGCCCCTCCTGGAACAAAGTGGTTTTGTTGCTGTGTGCGGTGATGCGCTGGGAGAGAGGAAAGAAGTGAATGCTATCCATTGCTGGTCAGCTAATGGTTTGATGAACTTGTCCCTTGTCTCTCTTCCCACTAGGCCATGGCAGAATACTCTGACTCTGGTTTTAATGCATTTACTACTTCTGTCAAGTTACTTTTATTGATATGTAGCTGCCTTTTGCTATGATGAAGGAAGTAATGCCCTTCATGTGCAGAAATATCTGTTCTGGAACCTGAAGTCTGCCACTTACCTCTTCATCATCCCACAAATCTGGGTTGGGCTGCTGTTGCTTCTGTTTAGTTCTCTGCTGTAGTAGTTCTCGTATCCTATTGCATCTGAAGCAGGGTGATAAAAATGAGATGTCTGACCAGGCAAAACTCTTTTCTCTCCAGGAGAATGCAGTTTCAGCCATACAGCAACTCTCTGCACTCACCTGTGGTGTGGCTGGAGCAGCTCAGGGAAACCAGGGACTTGACAAAAGCCCTTCAGGTGATTGCAAGCAACTATATACATGGTAGAAAGGCATGCTTGGTGTGAGACAAGCACAGTCAAGGGCCTGAAGAACCATTCTAATAGCTGGGGCTAACCCTAATTAAGAAGGCAGTTTCCTCTGTTGCCTAAAAGTTTGGGATTTAAGGGTGCAGAGCATGGTCATTGTGAGCCCAGGACAATGCTCATGATACAACTGGCTACAGTGTGCTTAGTGTTTATTTGGGTTTTGTTTCATTTCTTAAGTTACTGAGTTAGGAATTTTTGTTAGAGATGTGAACATTTCTGAATATTTTTGCCAGCAGCAATAATAATTGATTTCCTGGCCTAGGCTTGTGCTTGAGTATCTCTTCACCTTTCCTATCTCCCCTGTCCACCTCCTGAGAGCTGATTTGCTGCTTACCCAGAGGTGTTTGGTTTTTGTTCTCTCAAACAAAGTTCCTTCACTGTATGAATAAGTTAAAATCCTCTGTGTGAAGAATAGACTGTAGCAGCAAAATGGCATCTAGTGCACCAGTATCAATGTATTTGTTTAAAAAAAATCCCCATTCTTAGTCATCCTAGGTGTAATGACAGAAGGGTTGAGTGGAAAACAGGCCCTGGACAGGTTGGTGCTGGGTTAGTTGCAGCTCTGCTTAAGAGGTTCCTAGGCTGTGGTTGCTCTGCTAGGTCTGAGCTCTGCCATGAAACTGAAGGGGTGTGAGCTGTTTCTGTACAAGACAAATTATCCTTTGGGACAGGGCAGTTATGTTGGTGATGTTTGTACCAATAAAACCCCTAGCATGGGAGGTTTTTATCTGTGTAAGATTTTTTCTGAATGGAAGTAATCTCTACTTGATGCTGAGGGGGTACTAAGGGGATTCTCATTAACATAGCAGTATGGTGACAGAGCAGATGGTGAAACTGCACAGATATAAAGAAATGGAGAAAGAACTTTTCAACTTAGATACATATCATCAGCTGATGAAGAGATGAAATAGGGCTTTTACTTGCCTCTTTAAAAGGCTGAATCTTTGTTTACTGCAACAGCTGCATGGTAGTGCAAACATTCACTCAGTGTGTGAGTATCTTGTACTGCTTGTTGAAGAGGGTGCTGTCTGTATTTGTGTGAAAAGTGAGATACCCTCCTTTCTGGTGATGTGTTGGAAAAACTCCTGCCCTGGTGCAGCATGTTTTCATTTTACAACTTCTCTGAGCTCTTTTCTTGGCCTCCATTTCAGCCCAGATGTTTTCATTATTAAAGTCAATGAAAAGGCTGATTTGACTTCAATAAAGTCTGTGAACCTTACGTTGCTTCTGCATGCTGGGGCAAAGCCAGTTTCATTCAAACTTTCCCCCAGCTAGGTTCTTGCACTTACAGAAACAACTTTTTGAGAGGAAAAAAGATGTTATTCTCCATTGGAACAAAAGAGAATACCAAGTGTGGTCCTCTCTGCTGCAAATGAAGAGGCAGCACCTTTGTCAAGAGGACATCAGCATGCAGTTGGCTGTGACTTGTCAGCTTTAGAGGAAATGGGGGTTGTCATCTCTGCAAGGCAGTTTGTCACCTCTTTAGCCCTGTCAGTTCAGATGTATTATGAAATGAGCCTGGTTGCAAAGCCAAAATAACTTGTTTGTTTGTTTATTTTCATTTTTGGAGAGTTATTTTTACCCTGGGTCATTCAGCTATCCCACTTGCACAGCCACACAAAGCATGATGGCAGCACAGTGGGGGGAGAGTGAGCCAAAATGGGCAGGAATGCATAGCCAGAGCAGAAACTCCTCCAGCAGGTTTCACCTCCAAAGGAAATGTACTGCACAACTTCAGCCTCGGCCTAAGGGTTGATTCATCTGATAAAATCAATAGGAATAATTACCTGGAGGTTGTGTTCCTGTCATGTTAGTCTTAATGAAGAAGTCTATGTCTGACTCTACAATGCAGTTCTCCAAGCTTACCCGAACCTCTTCGTACAGCTACAAAACAGAATCCAAGAAGTTGATTTAGTTTTTAACATTTCACATTGAATTAACAATAAATCTTCTTTTAATACTTTTTTCCCCTTAAGAGACTTTATACTCTGTTCATGTCTGACCTGGATGGAACTTTGGCCTGTTCCCCATACAAACATTCTTGCAAACACAATTTAAAACAATTATTTATTTGTGTTCTGGTTATCTTATTGAGAGAGAGGAGGACAAAGCCAGTCCAGGACTTTCCAGTGCAATAAAGAAGTTAATTAATTAACATCTCTTCAAAGTCAAAACTAGTTTGTTCTTTGTCTTCTCATTTTGAGACCATGACTGGTTGACTTTCTGAAAGTTGTACTTGAGCCTGAATATACTTGATCAAGTGATCTGGTAGGTAGAGGCATTCCCTGGCAAACCAAGGGGAGGAGACATCTAAGTGTCACCAGGTGTGACACAGGCTGTCTACATGCAGGCATAACCCTGCTTTACATCTAGAGGCAACATGCAAGTTTGAAAATGCTTCCCTCTCACTGAACATCTGCAACATCTGGTTTGCTGTAATAGCCCATGCAGAGAAGGGCAAGTTAGTGCTGTATTGTTAGAGCACTCTTGCTCCTCCTCTTCCTCCTCCCCAAATGAAGCTCCTTGGCAGGTGTCCCTACCTGGTCATCCTTCACACACTGCATGGAGAGCTGGTTGCAGTGAGTCCACAGCGAGCTGCGGAGGACGGCGATGCGGTCACACTCCTGGAGCTGGAAGACCTAAAGGCAAAGAGAAGATGTAAGGTAACCTTCTGGGAGTTACTTGCCTTGCAGGCAGTGACAGGGTTGAGGCTCCTCTGGACCAAGTCTGTAAGCCTGCAAACTGTTCTCAAGGATCCTTTGTGAAGGTTGTCTTTTCAGCTACTGGGAAAACTACATCTTGTTCAAGCTCAGGAATTTGTTTTAATTGCATGCACCAAAATAATTTTTTGTAGGCAAAAATAACGAAGGGGAAAAGAATCAGTGTTACCTGGATTTCACTGCTACCTCTGCTACCAAGGACATGGAGGTCCTGTCTGCCTATTGCACTGAAATTTTTATTTTTAACATTTCTTTAGAGCACTGGTGGGAAGGGTTGTATTTATGTTAGAAGCAGAGCCCAAAACTTCCATCTCTGCTGTCTAAAATAACTGCCCAACCTTTTATCTTCTGAAAATATCTGAGACTCTATGGAGCCACCTCTGTTTTGTTGGGGTTTTTTTTAAGGTTATTTTCATAGTAAAGAGAAGGTATTTTTCTTCAGATTTTACTCCATCTGATTTTCTCATATTGTTGCACAGCTTGGAAAGAGCAAAAGGAGAAAAGAGAGAGTAGGGGAAAGAAGCAGATAAACTATCTTTAAAAACTTTTTAAAAAAACCTAGCCAGCCTGATCTCTTAAGTTATTCTAAGTAGAACATCAATTTTTGCTTTTCTATGAGGTGTGAAAAGCTCAGATGCTTCTAGCCATCTGTTTCCATCTCCATTTGCTAGTAATTATGTCCAGAACACCACAAATGTATACAATATTCAGCAGAACATCCAATTGGGTATGCTGCCTGCCATCTAATCTTACCATCTAAAAAAAAAACCAAACCCCAAACCAGAAAAACCCAGAAAGAAAAGTCTTTCAAGGGAATCAGCTGGTACAGGGACAAGTTTCTGAGAGAAAAAAAAAAACAAACAACTTTTAAAGGGAACTGAAGCAACTCATGGGTGAAGAATCAGTATTTCAATATCAGTTCTGAACAAAAAGACTGTGGCTGCAGCCCAGCCCCTCAGGGGCTACTGAAATAGCAGCAGAGCTAACTGGGAATTTCCCAGTTAGGTGGTGTCCTGTTGGGAAATGCAGCTAATCAAAGAGTTGAGTGGAGTGACTGTGGCCTTGTCAAGCCCTTTGCAGAGTACAGCTGGGCTGGACACATCCCCTGTGCTCTGTTGGCTTCTGCACCAGACTGGTAGTGCACCTGGGCATCTCATGCCAAGGAACATGACACAGCCCTGGTGACAAACATCATCCCACTGCTGCCAATTGCTAGCCAAGTTTTTTCCAGCATTCAGCTAGGGACCTAAACAACCTCAGCACTTCGAGTTTCCCCACTATGCAGCCAGAACTTTGGGATCTTAGGCTGCTGTTGTAGTAGTTGCTCGACTTAAATGCTTCTAAAAAATTCAGTTGTCCAATTTACAAGCAATTTTAAAATAAAGCGTTCAAGATGTCCTTACTTTAGGAGTGGTTGTTTGAATTAAGCAGTGTGCCTGCTCTATTGGGCTATTCAGAATGTGGCTGTTTGGGAGAAATGATGTGATTTAGGCTGAGGAATGCTTCACTTGTTTGGCTTTTTAAGAAAGGGGGGAAATGTGCATCTTGGGAAAATCAAGGCTTGGCACAATTTCTATGTTAAGTCTGCTGTGCCAGCCATGAGACTTCCAAATCCTCCCATACAGGGACTACTTAAGAGAACTGGAAGGCTGCACTCCTGGCAGTTTATTTTCTGGGGAAATAAAGCCTGCAGCAAGTAAACAGCAAAATCATACTTTACCAGATGGACAAATATATTTGAATGATTAATATGACCAAATGTGTGGCTGATTTGGATGCCACTCAGTTCTTGTAAATTATTCTGCAAAACTTACTCACCAAATGCAAATCTACTTATCCATCTTCAGCATGATGGAAATAGCCACTTTCCCACCACCACCTTTCAATTGAAAAGATTACTCCATAGCATAGGGCAAATATTCTTGCAAGAATATTCAGTGCTATGCAGAATAAAGATTCTGAGTGTCTTGTCTGTCTTTGTTCTCAGAAGACTAGGGTATGTTTCTAGCTTATCAAGAAACTAGTATTTTTAATCTCCATTGAACTTGTGAGTTGTTTTGTTTGTTTTTCTTTAAAAAAAAGAAACACCAAAACCTCTCCTTTCTAGGAACAATAAGGTATTCTGGGAAGCTTCGTACAAAACATAATCTAAAGGGAACTTTTTGTTCATTTTTAATGGATCTATTGAATTATTGTTTCCTTTCTGAAAATATTAAACTAAAAATGAATTTTCATGTTTACATTTTTGTTAATTTCTACTGAAGTTACATTTTGTCACAACACTTAGTTATTTGAGGAACAATCTTAAACTGTCTGCCATGGAAGATTATCCCTAACACTTGTGTGTTGCTCCACTTCTCATACCTCTTTTTTATCTATATGTACATACGCTGAACAAGCAAGAAAAGTGTAAGCAAGTGAGACAGCTAGCAGCTATGTCTATATCAACTATAGTTTTCATACTATTTTTGCAAAGACATCTACTGAGGCTCCACGTGAGGCAAACAGCAAAACCCTTGGGATGATATCTCAGGTCTATATTGCAATACCTGCAAGTAGATAAGATAAAGAGCATGAATGTATCACTACAAAAGTCAATGTTTACCTCACAGGTTTTGATATGTTCCTGTTCCCACTCTGTTCGTACCTTATCCAGCTGCTCAATGTTCTGTTTGTACACATTCTCTGTAAATGCAGACACAAATAATAGAAATCCAACAGTTAGGGAGGGGAAATGATACAGGCTTTCTCTTTTTCCTCCTACTAGGACTTCGCTGTGATCCTTAAGCCTTAGGCCTGTGATTGGCTAAAGTATCACAAGAATGTGTGAACTTGCAGCTGGTGGGTTGCAGGATATTTGGTTTCTTTTTCTTTACACTGAGGATTCTCAAGCCATGGCTTGCAGATCATCTGTAACCTTTACAGTAGGGGTAATGCAAATTAGGGATGAGGAGCCTGGACCATGCTTGGGCACTGAGCATCCTCAGGCTCTTTCTGTGCTGAGCCGTGTGCCTTAGTGTAAACTTTTACATGATCAGTGAGGGAGAAATCTCAGCTCATAAACTGGCTCAGATGTCTGCTGGACTCTCCTTCTAGACATGTGGTGTCTTTCTGACTGAGAATGCCAGGGAACCTGGGGACTGTGGATATGGTTTGGGCTGGGTGGGGGCAATTTGAGTGTCATTTTTTGTGCTTTCAAACTTCCTTCAGAAAGAGTTTTTCTTCCCTGGGAAAAGTGTCTACAGGAGGTCTTCGATAAATTCTGCAATCAAAGGATACTTGGATTTCCACAAAAATTGTGGTGACTGTCAGGTTGGTGTTCTTTAGAAGTTTCCTCATTAATCTTTGAGTAGTTGACTTTGGGAAACCTGACTTCAAGCAGAGCCAGCCTGGGTGATTCGGATGATGCTCTATCCAAATCAGTGTGCTGGTAGATGTTTGCTGAGAAAAATCTTAGTTCAGTTCCAAATAGAGCATCACCTGCTTCATTTGCTGCATCTCTGCATTGCTTGGCTTTGTTCTGACTCTGAAACAGGAAAAGAAACAAAGAAACACCCCAAATTAATTTGACTGTATGTTTTTGTTTCTGCATCTTTTTTCTTCGTTTTTTTTTTTTTTTTTGGCCTCTCCCTTTCCTCTTCTAGGGGAAGGGCTCAAACTTGCAAACAAAGTTTTTTATGCACAATCCTGTTGAATGTGTGCTACAGAGAAGGAGAGACCACAAATTCACAGCCATAGGCCCACTGACTTCAAGGGAAATGTGGCAATTTGTATCTTTCCATTCACACATCCCTGCCATAGGAGCCCAGTGCTATCATGCTCCAGCCTGAATCTGTGTCTGCTGGACGTATTAATTTTTCTCAAGTGTTTGATGTGTTTTTTCCAGTAGATATTTTTAAGAGAAGAAAGTGGCAGTTAAAATTCTTCATCTTCCAAGCTCCTCATGTGATACAGAGATGAACAAAACCTTTACAATACTTTGCAAATGCCACATTATTTCCCATAACAACTCAGAAGCCTAAAAGCAAAATTCACTTTAAGTAAACCTTTTCTTTTTAAAAAACCTACGGTTTTTAACAAATGAAAATACAGCTATTATTGACAGCTCTGTACTCCCAGGTCTTCCTGCACAGATGGTAAGGACAGTACATGAATGCACAGCTCTAGACATCAGTGGAATACATTCTTCTGTTCTGCCCTTCAAGACAGGGCTCAGGTCAGGGTTCTTATGGTCATATTCCTCATCATAGCTGGCTGGAAAATGTGTAGTAAGCTGGGAACATATGCTTCTTTCTTATTTGCTTCCTGGCCCAAACTGGTCTTGAGTGCTGTGCAGAATTAAACAGCAGACATGTTTCTTGCAGGATGCCTCTGTGCATTTCAGACTTGCTGGCATCTCTGTGAAAGTGATGGCAATGAAACACCCTGGGGTCCTGCTGCTGGGTCAGATTTCAATGCCATTGAAGTTGCTAAAGGTTCAGCGGTGGTTTCAGTAGGGCCAGGATTTCCCCTCCTTTTTACAGCTAAGCTGGAGGGGTTTGTTCAGCAAAAGATTAGTGAATGCTGGGAATCAAATGTGAAGTTTTGATGCTGCTTTTAGAACCCTGGTCCTTGAGATGATTTTTGATCCCTTTTGCTTACATTGCACTGATTTTTATTGAGCCAAAGGGAGTTCATTTATTTTGTTTTCTCCAACTGTTCTGCTGTAAAATGTAAGTGAATTGCACTAAAGTGAATCTAATGTAAGTGAGTCTGTGTATGTAAGTGTAATGTAATGTAAGTGAATGAATGTAAGTGAATCTGCACTAAAAGTAAGTGAATTGTCAGCTTCAAATATTGAGACATTGCAATGAAGGACTGCAGTGCCTTAATTTCCAATGATTTATTTTTGAGTTTGAAATTTTATATGAAATTAAACTAACCACAGGGAGAAAAGTGTTGAGGAAAAGTATGCATTTTATTGTAAGATAGTATGCCTACTAAGTGCAAGTGAACAAAAGGCAAAACTAACTGTGTGACATACTTCTGTCTTGTTTCTCTATCTGTGAATAATTTCAGAGAAAAATCTCATTCAGTTTCCCTTCAGGATTCATACAGCAATTAGGTCATAGCCTGGGATAAATTACTTAGATAACTTAGTCCTTCTCAGCTTTTAAAAAAATCCTTGGCCTATTGCAGCACAAGTTCAGGATTACCAAAGGAGTTTGTGAAGGAAGACCTCCTTGCAGAGCTGTTTTGTTTAAATTTTAATTCTAAGGGGTTAATTAGAAGGGAAAGCAGCCTCTCGCATCTCACAGAATGAGTTCTTCCATTGTGTTCACTCCTACCTTGAAAAGGGGAAAAAAAAAACCCCAAGCAACCACAGTTTTCCCTCTAAATAGCACTGTCAGCTAAGGTACCTTTTCTGTTTGCTTTTGGGTGCCTGAAGCATTCATCCGTTCAAAGGACTGCTCAGCCTCATCCGCCTCCTTGCACTTCTGTTCATAGGTCTTCTTTGACTGCATTGAAATGAAATCAGAGGTGAGGGGCTGGGTTAGGGAGTGAGACCAAGTTGTCTCTAGCATGATGTTCTAGGCATTTTCTGGTTTGCAGTCTGGGAGAGCAAATCAGTGCTCGAGTTTATGCAACAAAAAATCCCAATAACACTATAAGGTGATAGAAAAACAGAACTGAAAAATTGGGGTGGGGGCTGGCAGCATAAATTTGTTCCTGCAGCCCTGAGATTATTTGCTTTATACAATAGCAGCCAGGTCACTGCAGGGATGGTTGTGAATACATAGGCAGCACTAGCACCAACAATTCATCAGGCAACTGTCTGAGCTACAGTGTAGGGACAGAATTAGGAGGCCACATTTTCAGGGTGCCAGTAGTCCTCTGAAGCAAAAGAAATCTTTATTTATGCCGAAAGACCTCCATGTTGTAGAGATTCACTTAGAACACCATGTTTAAAGAAAAATTGCCTGTTCAGTTCCATCTGTAGCACTGATGGGTCTGCAACTGCTTTTCTTTAGTGGCAGTTGCCCACTGATAACCAAAATCAGCTTGTCTGCAGTTCCTGTACCTGCAATCTTTCCAGTTGGAGAGGTTTTCTTGTGTTCCCAAGATTCCTTCATGGTTTTAAAAATTCTGTTTATACAGACTGAAAAATTGCCTTTGCTCCTTTAACTGTCCTTGCCTAACCATCCCATCCTAGTTTGACCTGAGGCATTGTTCATTCCACGTTGACTTCCTCAGAATTTGTTTTGGAATCTCTTCAGTGCATGTAGCAGGGAGGAGTGGCATCCCCCTCACAGCAGGAAACTCATCCTCACAGTCTGTCTTGCACACTTACACATTCTTGACCTTTCTTTAAATATAGGTACATGTGATACAGATTTCACCCTGTCTCAAACTGGGACCAGTTTGTATCAGGAAACCTGCAGAAAACCACCTTGCTTACCTCCATTGTTTTTTTATAGTGGGACAACTTGCTCTTTTGCATGCGCTCCATTGCAGACTCGTACTGTAAGAAACACAGAGCAGTAAGCATTTTTTACTTGGGATTTCTTCCTCCCCTTTTTTAGTGGCAGGATTAGGAAAGCAATTTTCAAGGCCTTTTTATATGCCATGTGCTTGTGGGGAAAAATTACTTCACTTTATAAACAACAGGTTTCTAAGTGATACAGAGAATAGCAAAGTGCTAGGTAAAGAAATAATCCAAGAGAATTCTGCTTCAGTGGTGTCCATTAATAGCAGAGAGGATGTAGATCTTAATTGTCTTCCTCTTTTTTTTCTCTCTTAAGGAGATTAAATAGCGTAACACCCAGTCACAGTGCCCATCAGTTCTGCTAGCAGAGTTCCTTCATTGGCTCAAGAGCTTGATCCTACATCTTTGGAAACTAAGCCACTGTCTTAGCCACAGGGGCAAGAGTAGTTGTTCATTTTAAACACAGACAATCCCTGTGTAATTTACATTCCATTGCTTCTGGCATATTTATGCTTGATGCAGTTTGATTTCCACATTGTCATCTGGTCAGCATTGGAAGGACACTGCTGAATTCTCTTTTATGTCTCAGCCTTATGTGACAGTGAGATATGCTCTTAGTTATATCTCCTTTGAGATAGGCTGCATATGGGCTCCTTCAGTGGGACTTGTGGTCCTTTAATCTTTATATCCTGCTCCAGCAAAACTCTCTCCAGGGTTACCGAGTGCCTTGCTTCACATTGAGCTAAACAGCACAGTCCTCAGAGCAGCAATGGTGAAACAGAGAGCACAGAATTTTGGAAGTTTACCAAAAATGCTGACACCATCTAGCATATCTAATGTTGATTTCCTTACAGCCATGGAGATAAAAGCTTGCATAAAACTCCAAAGATATTTTTCCCTTTTTTTCAAGGCTCCTCTGTTTCCAGTTGAGTTATAGGCTTACTGTTTTCAGCAGGAGAGAGCCCTGCTCTCTTTGTAAATCCTAGTGGTAAAATGTGTGTCTGAGGGGGAGGAATACAAAGCTAATGAACTACATGCACTCTGACTGTCTTTAT
Source organism: Phaethornis superciliosus (assembly GCA_023637945.1). Classification (NCBI taxonomy): domain Eukaryota; kingdom Metazoa; phylum Chordata; class Aves; order Apodiformes; family Trochilidae; genus Phaethornis; species Phaethornis superciliosus. The sequence goes on from JAJQWJ010000012.1 coordinate 18,809,235, forward strand.
ATTCCTTAGCTGTGGTAAGGTATATAAATCATCAGATTTCTGTGGACCTCAGCTCTTAGTAGAGCCACCAATTTTACTTACTTTCATATTCGAGTTTCTCTAGGATTCCAAGTTCCTGCGTGTCAGGGTGGTGGTAGACACAAAATTAGTGTGGCATGGGCTACTGGTCATACTCATTTTCATTTATTTAAAATTAGCAGAGAACTGAGTAGTATTTTAGTTTGCTCCTCCATCAATCAGTGCTTTCAGTGTTAAATGTCTGTCCCATCTTTGTCCTCAACCCCAGAGAAGGTATAAGAGAGACCACTGTTGTCTCTTGAGAGCTATTTTACAAGAGACTTAGAGCCTGATAAGATCACAAGAAGGGATTAAGTGGCCTTAAATCCCTTTATAATAATAAATTATTATACAACGTCAACGAGATGTGATTTATTCCATGTATTTGTAATTCAGCACATATCGGTGTCTTATGCAGCATGATATTAATTTACTTATATGTTTTCAAATGTTTGTGTTACTTCTTTATTTAAGTGCATGTTGTTGGGGATCATGCAGGATCATACCAAAGAAACCCAATTAGCAAGGATATAAAAAAAAGTATGGAAGGATTAAGTTCTTATAGGAGTGATAATAGTATCTGCAGATACACTGGGGGTAGTTTATTTCCAGCTGGGATCAGAAAGAGATTTTCTACCACACTTTAGTGCATTGAGTGAAGAGGGCACACTGGGCATATTTTATCATCTTTTGCAGTATTTACAGTCTGGCTGGACATAGGTCAGCAGCATGGGCTGCTGACTCATTCTGTTTCAACATTGCCCTAGTTCCTCACCTTTTTTCTTTGTTCCTTCTGTCTTTCTCGGAACTCCTCTATTCCTTTCAGTTCATCCTTCAGCATTACTGCCAGCTGGATATGAGAGTTTCCAACACTTTCGATTTCTAAAGCAAAGCAAAATTCATAAACAGTCAAGGGAAAGGCTTTTAAATATGAAGCCACGTATTTCAGGAGATCTTTCTGGGATGGGGCTGCTATATGCCTTGTCATGAAGGGGGCAGCCTTAAAAAAGGCCCCCCAGAAATGCTGAGCTCCCTCACCCAAGTTCCAAAACCACCAAGTTCTAAATTCTCCAGCTGCTTTGTGAGTGGGTGTTTCATAGAATCATAGAATTAGCCGGGTTGGAAGGGACCTCAGAGATCATCAAGTCCAACCCATGACCCACCGGAGCAGTTGCTAGACCATGGCACTGAGTGCCACATCCAGTCTTTTTTTAAATGTCTCCAGGGACGGAGAATCTACCACCTCACCGGGCAGACCATTCCATTGCTTAACCACCCTCTCCGTGAAGAAATTCTTTCTAATATCTAACCTAAATCTCCCCTGACACAACTTAAGACTGTGTCCTCTTGTCTTGTTGAATATCGTCTGGGAAAAGAGTCCAACTCCCACCGTTTGTATCTGAGGAGCAGGTTCCCTGTCCTGTTGGCTGTGCTGGGTTGCATTCTCTGTGTGAAAGGTTTGCATTCAGCCTTGGGCACATCTAGAAAACATGCTGGTTTGATGTCAGTGGCTGGCGGAAGAGGGAACAGAGCTGATGTTTCACTAGTTAATCCAATTAAAAATAACTCGAGGAACAAGCCATTATCTTTGACACCAGAGGGTGGATTGAGTGCACAGCCTTAGAGGACCCCCAGTGAGTATCCTTTCTTCCTCCACCCTCCACACTACAGACTGGGATAGAATAGTTGGAAATAGAAGGGAGAAGAGGATGAAAAACCACAGAAGTTTGAAAGGAAAATACAAATACTTACGCTGCTTGAGCCTCTCAAATGCTGCCTTCAGTGTGCTGTGAGGCAGAAAGAAATGCACTTGGTTAATATAGGCTCCTAAGCATGGATTGTGAATCCAGAGAAAACAACCTACCCTCAGAATTTCAAACATACACATAGAGATAAAACTCTTAATAATCTCATAATGGAAGTTGACCATGCTCACAAGCACAATAGGACCAATCTATTACCATCAGGAAATGCAATAAAATGCTCCATGAAGCAAGGAATCACACTACTCCTTATGTGCATCCTTTTTTTAATCCCACTCTATCTGTGACTGAACTTTAGCAGACGTTTCCCTGTTCTTGCACCTTGCCGGTGGATACAAATGAGCTGAATGAAATAAAGGAGGTCAAGGGGAATTGAGTTTTGGAGCAGTAGTCTAAAGGGTAGAATTAAACCAGCTCTGCCCTCTATCTTAAATGCAGCACCAGCAAATTTTTCCTTCTCAGTCCTCCTCCAAGCCAGAGCAGCTCAGTTCTGCAGCATCCTCTGTACTACGCTTTCCGAGCACCCCCATGTGGTACAGCTTGTTCTGCTTCAGAAAGACTGAGAAATGGTGCAGAGAGCCTATGGGTGCTCTGATATCTGATGCTCCCAGGGTTTTCTGCAGCCCAGAAGCACAGCCTGAATAAACCATGCTGGGAAATCAGGCCTGGGTGCTGGGCTGTGGCAGAGAGGTGAGCAAAAAGAGACACTCCACTTCTCATCTGGTCTTGTTGGCAAGCTTGACTCCATTTTAAGCAAGCAGTGAGCAGAGAAGTGATAGGAGAGGAAAGAGCACAGTCTGTAAGAGGCATTTTCAACTTAAGAATTTACTCTGGCTCCCAGTTTGCAGGCTGGCACATCATTTGTATACACAACAGCCAGGGCTGTTCTGGAGTTTTTTCAGATTTAGAAATCATCTCTTCGAGAGCCCTGAAGGAAACAATTCTGGGATCTCCATGGAGCCCTGGTCTGCCCCATGTGGCTGCAAATGGGTTTTTTAAAGGGGAAAACCCTTTTAATGAAGACCTTAAAATCTCCTGGCTACTAGGAGAGCCCAGAAGAGGATGCAGATCACTTCCCAGCCATGTGTGGCTGCAGATGGGTAGGGAAATCCCCCATCTCTTGGGCTATTTCAGGAGCCTTAAGAGACACATGAAGGTTTCTAATTGTCCTGTGTTAATTTAGGCTGGACATCTGTTTCCTAATCAAAGCTTGCTCTCCCAGTAGCAAAGCTGCTTTGCTAGGCATGAGAAAAAATGCACAGATGAGGAAAAAGGCTGGGCCTGGCCCTGTGATAACTGCTTTGCAGTCCACTTCCAAATCTAAATTTTTAGAAATATAAGGGAAAAACTTCTGGCCAAGAAAATACAAGTATTGAGCTAACTTTGGTTCTTTCAACACAGTTTGCTATGGTGAATTTCCTGACATAAACCAGAAAAAAAATCAGAGTATTTTTCAGAATTGTCATAATAATACTTCAGCATTTTAAAGGTCTGTTTTGCAAAAAAAAATCAGTGTAGTGTGAAATTTCGATGGCAGCTAAGTTTCCACAACAAAACAGTATTATTTTACAATATTATGTTACAATATATTGTAACAAACAATATTATTTCCAGCTAAGTCAATTAAAATTAAAAGATAAATTGAATTTCAGCAACAGAGATTTTTTTTATCACCTAAAAGGCCTAATGTATTATTTTGAAAAAATGAATATATACAAGGAATAAAATTAACTTTTTTTACTGTAGATTTTCCAGTAGGAGGTGGGGAATCTGCTAACAATTTCATGCCTGAAATTGGCAAATACTGGAATTTAAGAGATAGAGGGTACTTGCAAACTGCACATACTGTTTGCATGCTGTGTTGATCTGTTATTCCCAGAGTTGGGTTTTTTTTTCCTTCTCCATTGGTGATTTGGGTTCTGCAAAGGCTAGCAAAACTGCAGAAACAGATACTGAAAAATAGTGCTTTCTCAGTACGTGTCAAGGACAAAACAAAAGCAATTTGCTCCCTTTTTAGTTTCCAGGCATCTGAGCTACCCGAGTAGATCATGATCATAATCCATAGATGAAGCCTTCTCCTTTTTGCTGGCTCCCTGTAGGGATGAGTCTGTCTTCTGGTATAATAATGCATCTGGTGATGAGATGGAGAGAGACCAATTTGCCCTCTGCATGGTCCCTAATGGGTATTTCAGAAAGCTCTGGACTTTTGCTCCTGGTATGAAAGATTTGCCCAGCCAGTTCCCTGGCTGGTGACTGGGGCAAGGCCACAGTCCATAAGTAGATCCAAAAAGACTTTAAGCCATTTCCTTCCTTATTTTTATAATGATTTTCTAAAATCACTGAATTGGATCCCTTATCCTTATGTGGCTTAAGGGAGTAGCAAATATGTCATTGTGCCAAGTAGAGAAGAGATAAATCCCATTTTGACCCATGGATCCACCAGGTATTCCTCTATGACTTCTGCAGGGATGTGCTGGTTGCAGCAGCAGAGCTCTGGATGAGCTCCTTGGGTTAGATGCTCTGATTAGATCAGTGAAACTCATCATTTCAGTGCTTTGGAGGGTTTAATGGAAGCAACTTGAATAATGGACATCTGAGTGAGTTTTAATTTTGTCTGTGCTGTTCTGTATGTACAGTACCTGTTATCTATTTCTTCTGAGTGGCCTTGGCTTTCTAATAGAATTGATAAAGGGGTTATTCTGAAGCATCCAAAATGAAGATGTCTCATGGACCCTTGAAAAAATTTTATCCTCTGAGTACATGGCACCGCTTAGTGTTGTGGTAGTAATTAATTTTTTGTTTGTTCTGTGGCAAAATTAAAAAACCTGGAGTTAAAAATAATTAGAGTTAACTGAAAAAACTGCAGTTTATCTCTTTGTTTGTTCAACAAAGTCATCTCTGACATCCCTGTAAATTCTCTAGCACTGTTAAACCTCTTCAGGTAACAGCACATCCTTCCCTTTGGGCACCTCTGTGTGGAGCCTCCTGCAGGTGTCTCATTGAAAAAGCGTCGGACACAAATTTCCAGTTTATGTTTGGTAAACGACTCCCCTTGGACATTTAAAGACTGGATTTGTCAAAACGAATTTCTGCTGGAAACAGGACTGGCAATGAATCCGGTTAAGGGGGACCAGCTAGAGCTTGTGCAACAGCCACTCTGCAGCAAATTCTGGTGATTTTTGCCATCTAGTGGCTAAAATATTTTTGCCGTGTTCTGGGATCCCCGCCCCTGGCTGCTGCAGTCTCCTGCTACCCGAGGACAGCAGAACTGAGCTGATCTTGCAAAATCTGTACGTTTCAGTGTTTGTTTTTTCCAGTGTTGGGGGAGAAGGAGAACAGCCGAGCTTTCAGAGGAACAGGGGAACCAAGAGGAGAAGCTTCTTAAAATAACACTCCCCCACTGCTTAGCATTTTGCTCTGGAGACTGCAAAAAAATTCTTTCCAAGGAGAACTTAAACCAAGTTTACCCAGCACAGCAAAGCTGGAAAGGCAGCCCAGTCTCTCTAGAGTACTGACCACTAGTCCCTATGGGTCTCCTCTAACCAGATGAACACTTAAAGAATGCATCACTAAAGGGATTGGCTCCCACAATAATCTGTCCCCTGCTTTCAAGGCAGATGAATCCCCTGGCCTTGAGCAGAGGTGCCGTGTTTGACACACAGAGGATGGGTATGAAGAGTAGTGAGAAACTGCTGCATCTCCTCGTAAATCCATTTTACTCAACGTGCAAAAAAAATTATGTTAGAGTTGGTTTGGGAGGGGGATTTGAATAGAACAGCCTGGGATGACAGCACTTAAAGGGAACTCATGCTGGCTGCTGCGTTTGCTTTCTCTCCATTTTGGGACCTTGATTTGACTAGAGAGCAGGCTGCACTGGGCAGTCCTCTGGGACACAAGGACCAACAGGAAATGTACTGTAGATAGAGCTCCAGTCTCTTCTATGAAATAGTCATCAAAAGCTGAATTTCATGGCATCAGAGATGTAATGAGCAGAGCTCAATCAGTAGCAGTGCTAAGGTCACTTACGTACACTCTTTCACCACACTTTTGCAACCGAAGGCTTGATGGTTTGGGCATTTATGTGTTTGGTTTTTTCCAGTACTTTGTCTTTCCACTCAGTTAGGGACCGGTTTAAATGAGTAATTTGAAGAGTCCCTTCTGTAAAGCATCATGTACAGAGGAAGGTAAAAGAGGCTCTTCTAACCGGAAAACCACAGCTCTTTAAAAAGTTTCTTTCTTTTTTACCTTTCAATGGTGAATAGAAGTGTTAAATAACCCCACCTTCCTTTTCTGTAGGTTTCCATTTTAACAATAACATGATCTACAGTGTTCTGTTCTTATTGTAATTTTAAAACTATTCTTTCTGAAGCTGAGAGAAGTCTCTGCCAGATTTACTCTGCTGATCACTTTCCAGCTGTCCTATAACCCCTTTGCCTCCAGTAACTTAGGTCCTGGTTACAGGGTATGAAACCAACCCCATGCCAGTCTGCTCTGAGGCCACAGGTAATATCTGTCTTTACTCCTGCCACACAGGGGGTTTTTTCAACTGCAGTTTTGCCAACATTTCTTTCTGTGAAGCACCTCGGTGGTAGCAAAGTGTGGGGGAAACAAGTTCTGAAGCATTTGCAGCTGGGACTTTGTCTGCATCACAGCAACAACAAATGAACAAAAAAGAAACAAACAAAAACACCAAAAAGAGAGAAAAGAAAGGGGAGGTGCAGAGGTAACAGGGAGGTAACTAAGTCACTACCATATCCTAGGCCAGGCACATGGCAGAGTATTTGACATGAGAATCATGTCTGGCCTTGCTTTGTGGGAACGTGGTGAAAACGTCGAAGAATTAATTTTGATGGGATATTTTCTTCTTGTTCTCAGAGAAGCTATAACCAGAAAGCAAAACCACTCAGGGCAACTAGAAAGATTTCTGCACAGGTCCCAGCTGTGATGTTAATTCTAAGCCACCTGCAGCAGAGCAGCAGTTTTTCTCTACCCATAGGAGTCCAAATTTCTGTCTGTCTAAATTAGTGGCAGGCAGGCAGTAGGGAGCAGAAGCAGCTGTGTCAGCTATTGCAGGAGGCTGCACTCTGCAGCAGGCAGGGCTCAGAGTCAGGTTGGTTGCACAGCTCTTCCAGGAAAGTAGCAACATGTGGTGGGTTCTTCCTAGCCTTGTGGTGTGTCTGCCTATGTTTTTTGCCTCTGGTGCATGGTGTTTTCAGGTACTTGTTGGAAGTGGAAGCATCCTCAGAATGAATGGGAAGGAGGCTGTATCCTCACTCCCAAGGCATGGACACATCACTCTAGACTGCATAGAGGAGGGGAAGCAAATAGGAGGGCATTTCATATGCCTTGTGTTCCCTGTAAATCTGTGTTTGTAGACCATAAGTTAGCCCCCTGGTGATTCCTGAAAGATGTATGCTAATCAAATCAAATAATAAAACAATCAGAACAACTTTTGTATCTTTGCCATAAGACTAAATTTCCTTCTGTCTCTTTGAAAGAGCACAGCACTGCTCAAAACCACCTATCCTTGTCACCAGAGAGCTTATTTAGGTTGGATTTAACCAGAACCTAGGTCTTTCAGAGTATGCACTTGAGTCCAGTTTCACAGTGGCTTGAAAGAAGTACAAGTGTGTAAGCTCTATGAGGGTTCAGAGTGTTTAAGTGGAGAATAACTAACTACTGAAGGATTTGACCTTCCAAGATGGGTTTTAGCTTCAGTTCAAAAAAGTCTGCTTTTTGTGAATAACACACTGGATTCTGTGTATTATGTGACAGATACACTATATTTATACCCAGGAAGCAGCAATTGGGGTTTTGTTACGGATGCCCTCACCTCACAGTCACTGAAATATTCTATTTCAGGCTTTGCAGAGAAATGCAGAGCAGACACAGGCTTGAAGAAACTACCCTTCCCCAAGGTCTGAAGGAAATGGTAGTGGAAAAGAGGGAAGAAAAAAGAAGGAAATCATATACATGGGAAAAGAGAAGCTGAGCAAATGCCAAAAATAGCTGTTGTCAAGACAAGGCAGGATTGAACTAGCTACTGTGTGTTTACATCAGTTACTCTGCAGAAAAACTGAGTTCCCAGGGGCTCTACTTCAGCTGAAGCTAAGGCTGTATCTGAAAACCAGGCTCTGTACTATACTCTGTTTTCATGTTGTTCTGCTGAAGAGTTGCCCAAAGCTACTGCATGGAAATTCCCAGTCACCTTGCAGCCTGAGAGGTGTTTCCTCTAAAAGGCATGAGCTCTGCTGAGGATCATCTCTGTGTGTAGAGACATCCTTACTGCATGCTGTGCTGCCAGCAGATACTTGCAGACTTGATCTCTGTAACTCAGCTGAAAATCCCCAGCTGCTGTGCATCCTTTCCCATGTGGGCAACACAGAGTACAAAACCATTCTGCAGGTAAAGCTTCATGACTTGGTAGTTCCCTCTCCTCTGCTGACTGTTGGTCTAACCTGCTATTTGCCAAGAATACATGGCTGGAGCTTTGTAATCATCTTGCTCATAATTTCTTTTTCAATTAGAGACTATGAAATAGTGATTCAATTTTAATTCTTTTTAATTAAAAAAGTGGGATAACAGGACTTTAAAATTAGTGTAAGAGTAGGAACTGAGTTTTTTTTTTAAATTTGTTTTAGCCCTGGCTTCCAATAGATAACTTCCAGAGCTCCATTTCTGTTTAGCATCCATCCTTCCACTTGGAGTGCTGCCATCCTGCCACTCCTCAAAGACTTCCCTGTCCTTTCCTAGGGGCAGCCCACTCAAGAGGAACATTTGCAACTGGTATTTTCTCGTGCTCTCCCCAAATAGCTTTTCTCCTCCCTGTGCTTTCCCTAAAGCTTGACAGCTACCTGTATTCCCAGGCACAGCCTGCATCTGACTGTGCTGGTACATCCAGGTGATCCTCATAATCCCACCCTCTTCTGCTTTTCCCTTGGGATCTGGTGTTGGGAACACAAGATTAGACTGAGGTGATTTTGATCTGAGCTTGTGTGAACCTTTTTGCAGCCTGGAACTGAGATTGGAGTGCATGCATAGTACTGAAAGTAGAATGAACTCACCAAGTCCTATAGCTGCTGCTGAGTTTGAGCTGTGTCATGGGTTGGAAAGAGGGCATCTTCCTGCCCCAGAAGTAGCAGCTGGCTTCTCCCAGTTGCAGCACTCAAGGCAAGGGCAAGCAGCCAGAATGCCAAAATTTCCTTGAATCCAGCTGGACTAATGGATGATTTTATGCTTTGGCTGTTGGGCAGCACTTACAGGGAACTTGTATTTCTTGGGCTGGAAGCTGGAGTGTTTGTTGGCTGTGGCCATGGTAAACAGCACCAGCTTCTTGTAGAAACACTGTTTTTGTTTTGGATTTTTTTTTTTTAATAAAAAGGTGTTGTGGCACATCTTCCTCACTGCAACATGACAGCCTCACTGATTTTAGTTTTGTTGGAAGTTTTTCTACAGCTGCAGGCTGGCCATGGCCATCTCCAGTACTGGTTTGAAAAAGAGGAGTGAGGACCTCTCTGAAGCTGTCACACCTCCAGTGGCACTGCTAAAAACGTGTCCCCTGATGGCTCTCAGGTCCAAATGATATCTCACATTTCTCGTGCTCTGGGATCTGCATGTAGAGACACAACACTGTCCCCTTTTCCCGGGTCACAGTGTTGTATCACTGCTGATGCTGAGCAGTGAAGTGTCCTGGGAGTTCTCCAGCAGAAGAGCTGGAACAGTGCTGAGGGCACAAGCACTGGAGGGTGTATAGGACACAAACCTGATGGCTGCTGTCACCTAGATTTATCTCAAAGCAATGGGCAGTGGTCCTAGAGTTGCTGTTACATTTCAGTGAGCCTTCCCTACTGTCTTTGAGTCAGCAACATATTTCTTCATCTGAGTCTTTCATTAAATAAATACGGGCAGTTGAATCTATTTATACAGTTAGTTGAGTTCAGTGATTTGTTCTAGCTGAAGCAAAAGTTTGAGAGCAAAGTGAAGAGCCTGAAAAAATGTTGAAATAGGTTGTTTTTTTTCTTTGATTTAAAACTAAAAACTCTTACAACATAGGGGAGACTTGGGAGAAAACTTTTTCCACAGTGATGGCCACTGCCCTCAGAAGTGTGCCACAGCCCTCTCCCCATTTGCCTGTATTTACTCCTAATAGTTTCAGGCCAGTCTTGTGACTCCTTAAACAACCAGGGGATGCTCATCTATAGAAAGCAAAAGTTTCTTCTCTCTGCTTCAGAACAGGTACAGCGATACATTTACTCTCACAAAAATATCAGCACAAAGCTGGTTGCTTCCTAGACCAGGTGTGGGTTTACAGCAACACTGTAAAGCAGCTCTGCAATGGGCTGTGTTGGTGTGCTCAGCCCCCTCTCTCTGACAACTTAGAAAAAGGCTGGATGAAAACGGAGCTGGGCCCATGTCCAACCTTCCTCCAACCTGAGGGGAACTTGGATCCATATCCCAATTCTGGGACTTGGCTCTGCCTCTAAATAAAGCTCTTACAATGTCTTAGGAAAGGCCAAACCCCTGAATTAACCCCTAAGTCACAGAAGAGCAGCCAAAGCTCTGTTTCTGTACAGGTTTGCTCTGCCTGTCGTGCATTGCCAGTAAAGAAATTTAGTTGGAGCCTTTCATTTATCCTGGGATGCTGATCTTACTTAGCCTTTGGTTTGGGACAAAGCTCTCCATCCTTAAACTGCTATTTTCATTTCAAAATAATTTTTCTTCTCTTTCTACTTCTCCAGTTACCTCTGTGAGTTGACACCACGGAGGCAGAAGCCCCTGCTGTACCTTAGTGCCTTGCTGAGGGCTGAGGGAGGGATGGAGGGAGCCCTGGGGGAGCAGAGCCTTGCGTGTTCTCTGGATTGAGCCTTGGGGCTCTTTACACTGCCAGGCACATGGGATAAGGCAGCAGTTTTCCTGCCAGCCTGGATTTGCCACCACAGCAAGTGCTGTGGCATGGTGGTGCAATGCAAGGGGTTTGAGGTCAGGTTTTCTGGTAAAATAGGAACAGGAAGCCATGTTCACATTGAAAGAGAGAGAATGATAAAGAGGAGACTGCAATTAAGGAGTAAGATACAGGATGGATGAGGGTAGCAGGCCCTAGGGATCAATAGAGCTGTTTTGTGTTTAGATTGAGGTCTTCTCTTTCAGGCTTGTCTTTTGTGACCACAGAGCTTCATTCTCTACCACCCTATTACTGGGGTATTACTTGTTACAATAATGACAGAATGTTTCATTATTGCTGCTACCATCAATAACAGCTGCAGTTTATCAGCAGTGCTTATTAAGTTAAATTCTGTGCCAACATATATCTTCCCCTCCCAACACAATTTATAGGTGATCTAAAATAGTCATAGAGAAGACAAATATGTCATTTAAATGTACTTCAGTAGTTCCATTGATTTGTCCCAAATGAAGCCCCTTCAAGGAGGTTTAGTTTGTATTCCTCAGCTAAGCCTTTTTCCTGCTGCAGAAACTAATTTTTAGTGGTTTTTGACTTTGGGTTTGTTCTGTCACAGCCTTCTGCTGTCCTCCCAGCTTCCCAGAATTACCAAGCCACCATCCTAAACATTCCCCAGCCTCTTCCTTTTTTTCACCATCACTCAGTTTATGTTTGGAAGCAAATATTAAGCACTGTTACAAACCCCAGAATTTAAAAATATCTCGGTGAAGACCAACCAGCAGTTCCTAAATAGAGATTTTGTGAATCCTGCTTGGAAAAATTATGTGTTCCCCCTTTTTTCCTGTATACTGTGAGTGCTGTTTAATGCACTGAAGCAGGCAGCTTATGGCCCCACTAATAGGCCAAAACCTGCAGTCTGATACTGCTTCCAAAAATGCTTTCACTTGCACTAAAAATAAAATAGTTTCTTACTTGATTTCTGTTTGTCCTCCTGCTTTTCGGGCAATTTGAATTAGCTCTTTCCCATATCTCTCTTCTGCTTGGGCTCTGTAAAAATAAAAGTTTATTTAATCTCTCATGAGTGCCACGATCACATTTACACAGCTCTTGTTATTGTATCCAGGGTACAAAACTTGAGAGGTACTGTTTCTTCTATTTCTTTAGTTTCTGTCTCTCCTCAATTCTAGTGCTATTGGTTAAAGCTCAAATGTTTTAGGTTAGCTATTTCTAGAAGAAATGAGAGATAATGAATGCCCTTCTCCATAGCTTTGGTTAGACATGGATTATGTAAAATTGTGTCCCCAAGAAGCTGGATTTGGTTGGAAGAAGAGGTGTACAGAGGCGTAGTGAAGATGTTCGGGAGCAGAAAAGTCTCTAGCAAAAGAAACAAAACGTGGTATCTGACTCAACCTGTTAAAAAAGGAAGGCTGGGAAGGCTATGAAGAGTAGGATCCAAAGTATTTCGATTTAAGTATTCATTTTAAGGAAGTTCTGAATAAAGGGGAGTATCAGGAAAAAAATCTGACAGTTTTACAGAGGGAACAATGTGATGGGGAACAGTAACCAGTGAGTCAGGAAAGTAGTTCTGTTTTATGGTTAATAAAGAAATACAATTTCTTCTTTGCTGTTTTCCCCTCCCTCGGGTCTGGAAGAAATTTCTATTCTCTATTTAAAAATAAATTTAAAAATAGATTAATAAAAGTATTTGTACTATATCCATAATTCCCTTTCTCCTGGATGCAAGGCCAGTGCAGCCTTGGTGTAGCTGCTAAAAACTATGGAATGGTCAGTAATAAATAAGGAACAGGTAGCTTGGTGCTAGGACTGGGGGTTTGTTCTATCTTCCTACTCAACTGTGCTATATTTTATTATTGCTGCTTGCTGAGCTTGAGTGGTTGGATGGATGTTTTTTTCAACTCTGCAACTGTTGGGGTGGGGCTGCTTGAGAGTATCAGAACATCTACCCTGACTGGTTTTCTTCCTCTGCATCTGATGGCTCTGAGCACCTCACCTTGTAGCCAGCTGTGCTGGTGGCTCTGGTGCAATTTCACTGGATTGCAGCCATCTCCTGTACCCTGGGGCTGGCTCTTCCTGGGGACTTTCTCCCACTCCAGGGAAATCTTTCAGGCTGTTGGAATAACAGCACAGTGTACAGTTGCCAGAGCCAGGGGCAGAGGTTCTGTCCATGTCTCCTGTGGGTCTGACAGCACACATGCAGTCAGTGAATTGCTGTGTTTCTGTGGGGTGTCCCTATGTCACTGCTGCAGGGTTCATCGTAGAAGAATGGGGTGCAAAATATGATGACAGGCCAGACATTGGTACCACTTTGCTTTCATGTTAGATTAATGAAACTTCATGGAAGTATACTCCAGAAATACATAATGCTGCAGAGGAAGAATCAATTTTCTTTTGATTTTAATAACAAGATTTTTGTGTCAGACACTTTGCTTTTCTCATCTTGGTGCCTTTCCCACTTGCTGGTACTCTTGCACACAGCTTTTAGGTTTTCCCTGCAGCCATCAAGAGCTGGAACATACTTTGTGTTTTAAATCTGGGTCTTTGTTCTGAAATACAACTTCCTTTCCATCCGCCAAGCCCTCCTCTGGACTGGGCAGGGGTATGTCTGTGCAAAAGTGGAAAACTGATCAAGTGTAAGTGGGACCAGAGCAGTCTGTGTCAGGACTCAGGGCAGCTGCTGCAGGAGTCCTTCTTGAAATTGTGGCATCGAGCCCATGACATAGGCATCTTCTAGGAACTGGGGTTCATTGCATGCTTTGATCATAGAATCACAGAAACATCTAATGGTTTGGGTTGGAAAGGACCTTGAAGATCATCCAGTTCTAACCCCTCTGCATGAGCAGGGACTCCTCCCACCAGATAAGGTTGTTGCTCCAATCCCCATCCAACCTGGCCTTCAATACTTCCAGGGAGGAGGTCTCCTCTTAACTCATTCCCATGAATGAGATAAGGACAATCTAAAAGAAACCTCTTCCAGAAATAACCTGGAAATAATACCTTCTTTCTGCAGCTCAGTGTCTGCTATCTTTTTTCCTCTTCCTTCTCCCCCGTCATGCATGCAAACCCATAAACACATGGATGTGTGCATGCTCACTCAAATGTTTTGGTCACATGCAAAAGTTCATGGAATCATTTGCTCTTGCAGTTTTCACATCTGCAAAATGTCTGTGCGTGTCTTTTTTCTTCTTTGCACAAAGTCCTTTGAGCCTCCACCACAAACCAGCCTTCCTGAAGCCTGCAGTGTAATTCTGGTCTTTCTAAATTATGAGTCACAAAGGAGCTATTTTAAACAGTTCAAGCCAAGCTACCATCGTGCAGATGGGACTTCAGGACTACGTGACATGTAGCAATAAAACCTGCTTCCACTGGGGGTCAAGAAAAGCAGTTCAAATACCTTCAGATTTTGATAGGGTACTCTTCAGAATCTGTGAAAGAATCAGCTTTCAGTCTGACAGCTCACATCCCTGGTAAAGTTTCAGGGCTTGAAAAGTAGCCTTCATAAAACCTACCTAAAACTAGAAAGCCAAATGGGGGATGGCATGGGAAGAAAAAACAGGCTGTGACTGAAGGAGGCAGAGCAATATTCATAAGGAGACAGTTCAGAGATTAACTGCTCTAGGAATTTACCTGCTGAATATATAATGCACATTGTGTGATCTTCCGACTGGTCACGCATGAGCATGTATATACTTGATGCTACATGGTGAAAGAGTTGAAACCCAGACACTTAAAAACAGAACAAAATTTCAGGTATTTTTTTCTAAGGCAGAAGTACAAAAATGAGTATCAAAGGAGTCAGAGCAGCTGTGTAATATAGATTTTCTCACCCACAAAAGCTGTCCAGAGCTCCTGGACGGTCCCCTCCAAGAAGCATGTAAAGGATGAACAAAGTAGAACATTGTTATTCAAAGTCTAGCAAGGTCAGCAAACATAGTGGGCAGTCTTGGGTGTCTAGCAGAGGTTTTGGTGATAGCATCTTACATAGCTTTGTCTGCATTTGAAAATGAACCATTTTTGATAGTTGCAGGAAACCTGTTGTCACAGGTTTTCCTTCCAGAGAAAGAAAAATGCTCCATGATTAAGAGGAAACTCGGCGTGCTGCTTGTAGTGAATGTATGTGCTACCATGGGATTCCAGAGCAATAACTAGCTGAGCCTTAATGGAGCTCTGAATGTCACTGCATCTGTCATCCCTCTCACCAAAACTTGGAAATTTCTGTTATCTACACAAGTCTTGTTGAAGGGATAGGTTTCAAAGCACTCAGGCTTTTCTGCATAATCTACTACCACTACCAAATTCAGGAGCAGCCTACTCTTCTTTCTAGATTCCAAAGAGGAGAAAAAATGGAAGCTGCTCACACTTTCTTCCCTCTGACTTTCTTACCTCTGCCTGAGCAGATCCTCCACATCTTTGCACATCTTCCTCCCATCCAACAGCCTTTGTACAAGCACCTCGTAGCCAGTGTGGGAGGTGAACTCTTTGCACTGAAGACAGAAAGATAAAAAGTTGAGCTGATTCATGCACATGGTTTGTGGGTTTACCAGGCACCTATTGTCAATCATATCGAGCACATTCACTTTTTGGAAAATCTAAATGGACCTCTTGATTTGCTCAGAGCAGCTGGGGCAGAACTAAAGGCAGAGGTACAGGTAATGTTTCTCCAAAGTGAAAATCTGTAAAAGTTGTTCTGGTTTGGTTTTAAATCAGCTTTGTTTATTAACATTGAAAAAGTGAAGTGAACCACAAATGTTACTAGCAGGGGTTTTTTGGGAAGTCACATTTAGTGTTGGGTGTGGGATCTTTACAGAGCAGAGATGTACAGCAGCTCTTGTGGACAACATTTCCTCTTCTGATCTGTTTTCTAAATAGAATGGTCAGACAGCTCACTGCCACAGGACTTTTGTTAAGACAGTGACCCTCTGTTCAGATGTGAGTGGAGAAATGAAGGACTCTTGTGCTTGTAGCTGTATCGATGCATGGGGTGGTGGCTTTGTGACCCTGTCAGTGATGGGTGCTTTAATAAGAGCGTCACAGCCCAGGGAGTCTGGGCACTTGGGTTCTGATGTGCTGTTAGATTTTCCTTTCAGACTGCTGTGACAGCTCTTCTAATTGCTTGAGTCAGACTGTATAAATAGGGAATAAAGTTGTAACATGCTCTGGGAGTGGCACTGGAACAGGATTTCTGTGTTCTACTCATGGCCCTCCCACTCACTTGCAATGGGATGGGGATGAGCCACTTTTGTTTTGAGGGCCTCGGTTACCCAATACATGGTCATAATGTTATTGAAAATGTAGTGGTGAATGTTACCTGAACTTTATGTTATAGCATATATATACTGTGTAACCATGAAGAGAATGAATATGTAGCTTCCCTCAAGCAGTTTCTTTACAATACAAGTGCTTATATAGTACAGTTTATCCACCGTCCCCAAAGCAAATATCATTTAACAAATGGGTTTCTTAAATGAGTTTATTGCTTTCCACCATGACTGTCAAGAAGACAGCTGTTTAAATTTTAGGACTTGGGAAGGGACTCTGGCAAGCTGCTGGACACTTGAGTTTGGGGCTTTGCTGTCTTACTGCTGGTACTGGAGAGGAGGAGGGTGAGCTCTGGGGATGAGGGGTGGTGGGGATAGCAGCCTCGGTGCTGCTCACCCAGACCCCAGGGCTTCTGTGGAGATTTGCAGGCCTGGGAGAAGGGGGTTTTTGGCTTTTTCAAGAGGGTAAATTTCTGCAGACAGCCTTTGTGAACCTGCAGGCTATAGTATTTCCAGTTCTATAGGTTCTCGACAGCAGTAATTCCTTCTTTCCTAATTGACAACCTTATCGCAAGCAGTGGGGAGAAAGGCAGGATGGTAGGATAATGGGTCACAAAAGACACAAATGCCTCTACCAGGAAAGTATCTGCATTACAGAGCTAGGCAAGATAATAATGTTGATAAAAAAATGTAGAGAGAGTGCAATGGATCCACTGTTGTTGCTGTTTCAACCACAGAAAAATGATAGGATTACATGTGCAGATCTGTTGCTGGTGCTCACCCCTTAAGAAATAGGATCCCAGAAACAAAACATCAGTTTTCCTAATGTTTCCAAGGGCAAGTTACACACACATATCCATGCTGTGAAAAAGTTAAAGGAGGGAAGTTTTTGCCATTCATAGAGAAAAGTAGGAAGGGCTGATGCTAATACCCTTGCAATGAACTTGTCACTTCCCCCTTCTCCCTTTTTTTCTGAGGACATACCAATGGCAGAAGACATTGTTGCTCTAAAAAACTCTCCAAAATTACTCCCTCTGCCTGGCAGAAACCACTCTAGTCAGATGCTCCGTAACCAACGCAGGGCCCAGAAATTTTGATTGTGCATTTCCAGTTGCAATTAACTACGTCCTGTAGTTGTGTACACAGTTTCCTAGTCCCAGAAATGCTGCCCAGAGGTAAGCAGAACTATCATGTGGGTTTGTACCACCACAGCAGCCAAGGTGCTGCCACAAGCAACAGAGTGGTAAACACACAGTAAAGTTACTCTGCCATTTCTGTTCAAAACATTTCTTTCTTTAGTAAATGCTAAAACTCAGTGTATTCCCTCAACTCTTTTAAACTGGCACAGCTGGTATAATGAAAGGATAGCAAATTCTTGACATCTGAGAGTGCCACTAGCATGCCACAGGCTACAGCAAGGAAAGGGAGGAGACATAGCCAGGAGACAGCCTGCCTAGCTTAGACAAGTTTAAGCTGTTAGGTCACTTACCTTGCAATGTTGCTTCTTAATTTCCAGCCATAATGTGCCCATAAATCATTCAGGCCTAAGTTTACTTACACAAATATTTCCCTTTGTTATAGCAGCTCTTTTTCTTTTTTTCATGTGTCGTACAACTGCATCCTCTCTCAGCCTTTTCTTGAATGCAAACAAACAGTTTGTCCTTTCCTGGGTTACTGATTTTTTTATCCCAGGTACTATTCTTATAGTACCTCTTCAAGGCTGAATAAATCCCTTTTGGACAAGGATGGTGGTCTGCTACTCCAATAAAGTCTGATACTTTGTACTGTAATATTAATGTTCGCACTCTAAGAAATACTGCTGAAATACCAGATGATCACATTTACCTTCTGCTCTGCTGTCAGATCATACCAGGGGCACCTAATTGATCTACAGTCTATTGATATGCCTGCAATTTTCTCCTCTCCTGCAATTTTACTGAAGGAGGTACCAGAGTGTATTGGACCTTTTTTGCTGCTGGTTTCTTACTCTCATTTTGCACTTTTCAACATTAATTTGATCTGCCTTCTGTTACCCTAGGCTTGAAGGTTATCAGCTACCTCCTGTACCCATAGTTCATTCTACCCATTTGTTTCAACAACAGCTGTTTCCATCCCACTGCTAATGTCTTATGCAAGTGTCTGCCATGAATATATTGAATAAAATCGATCCTGAGACCAGCTCTCAGGAACCCTTCCTCCAGCTCAGGCATTTTAATTTCAGCACAAGCTGCCAGCATGCCCAGAATGGTTTCTCTGCCCACTTCACAGCTGTTCTTCTCTTGCTGTCTCTGTTCAGTCCTTGATTTGCTTTTCTACTCAAGTTTCTTAAGGATTTCCTGTGGAACACTATAAGAGCCCCCATGTTTTCTTTGTTACAACAATCAAGACAGACAGATTTTATCATGTTAAATACCTGTCTAGCCTTGATAAGCTGCCTTGGTCTATCTTCCATTTACCATTTTGCATTATAATTAGCATTTGCATTGAATGGTTCTGTAAAGGATGTTAAAGTTACACAACTCAGATGGTGCTTGGGCACCTCTCAGCTGGGACTTCATAATGAATATAAGAACTACTGAGTAGTGAAAAGACTTTTTTTTTTTCATGCTTTAATCAAATAAGGCATAAATTCATAAATTGTGCCAAACACAATTTGTTTATAACAAAATCCAGGTAGCTGCTTGGAAGAGGGTGATTTGAACCACCCCCAGTAATTTGGCTCATTGCCAAGAGTGTAATTCCCCTTAGTCAAAGCCTGTGTGCCTGTGAAAGAGGATTTTGCTCAGTGTTACTTTTATAAAAAGGATTAATCTGTGTGGTCCACCCGACCTATAATCACTTGTAAGAACGCTCTTGACAAAAAGATTTTCAGTGTTGCAGGCAGATTCAGTTTGTCCTGAGATTCTTCCATTAGTGCTTCCCATGCACACTGGTCTCTGGGTTTTTTCAGCTCATGGGGAGAATCACAGCTACTGGAGAGCTCCTCTCTTCTTCCCTCCAGTGCAATGAACAACAGCTCCTCCTGAGATGAGAGAAAAGGGAGAGTATGACTGAAAAGCACAAACTTGGTGCTCCAGGTTAACCAGAACAGCTTTTCCTAGAATACTTGAAAGGAGGTATGGAAGACTGCACGTTGACAGTAGACATTGGGATAGGCTTTCTTCTTTCCATTTCTTTTTTCCTCTGAGGTTTAATGATGCTGCTGCCTCACATTAGCACTGTAGTAAAGAGATGCTTGCCTTGGGACCACCCCATCCTGTCTGGTAGAAGTTTCTCTGCGGGCAGGTGAATATCTGTAGGAGAGGCTCTTCATGGCTGGCTCTGAGCTGGTTTCTGTAGCCATCAGGGAGAGGCTTGGAGGATTTTGGTTTGGTAATAAAGGCTGCAAGTAGGAGGACTGATGGTGTCTGAGCTTTCGGCCCCAGAGGGCAAAAAGTTTAGTAGGGAGATAGCTGGGTGGTGACACAGCTTCTTCTTACCTTCTGGTGGCACGAAGCTGAGTAACCTTGTGCTTAGTCTTGTCTTCAACTAGCTGAGGTTCAGCCTCATCTCTTCTCTGAGTCTTGCATTGCTGGGTGCTCAGAGGGCACTTCAAGGCTTTCTGTTGAGCAAGTGCCTGCATTTTGAAGTCAATCTATTGCAGTCATATCAAGCAGGAAAGACAAAAATGCTATCCTGGTTACTGAGATGTGGTTTTGATAAATGGCTGTTAAAGTGGACTGAACTTAACAAAAATATCCAAGCTTGTGTGTAAAGCATCTGCTACGTTGTACACCCCTACATCTGCAACTACCAATATTCAGAAAGGTTGTGCTGTATGAACTGGGGGTTCTTCTGTTGTGGCTGGTTTCCTTGGAGCATTCCTGACACCATCCTGGGACATGACTTTCCCACCCAGAACTTTTTTTTAGAAGCAGTTCAAAACCGACAGTTCAACTCCTTGCCTGCTTCTGAAGGGGAAGCTGTCTTGCAGCTGGAGTTGAAAGTCCTGCTTGGTAAGAGCCCCTGCAGCTCCCCCTCAGCTTGCTGCATTGCTCAGGCTGTCAGTACAAATGCCCCTTCCCCAGCACCTCCAGCTGCAAAGCCTCCTGCCTTGCTTTTTGAAAGGAGCTGCATCCCAGCAGCTGCCCAGGGAGCATAACCCCCAGGACAGGGCATGGCAACACCACCCCAACTGGGAAGAAAGGCTGGGGAAGAACAAACTGGGCAGCACACACTGGGACCATTGCTGGTCCATGGCAGGACAGTGCTGAGCAGATATAGTGGCAAAATCTGCACAATCACTGGTTTGCACATCTAAGGTGGGTCTCATTCACTGAGGTAGTGAATGAGAACTGGCAGTTTAGCATAGCTATAAGGTTTTCTTTTAGGAACTATTTAAAATGTATTATTTGCAAATATTTTTAAAAATAATCTTTTAAAATACACCCCTTTCTCTTCAATTTGGAAATATTTTGCCATATAAATGCATTCCTTGTCTTTGTTCTGAATGTATTTGCCTGACGCTTTTATCAGAAGTATTATCCAGGAGGGTTTTGAACTGAAAATGATGTTGCTAAATCACCTAAATAAATTGTTCATACAGATTTTCAAAAAAGAACAAAACAATTTGCAGCTGAATCATTTATGAGTATTTTTGGAAATTTTTAAAAGTCAAAGCTTTCTTGCATCATAACTTACCTCATTTAATTAAGGCAAGCTCTTGAAAATTTTGGTAAAACAACAACTCAAGTTTCATTTTTCCACATTCAAAAATTAACTACTGGTGTGAGAAGGAAGTTTAGAACGAAGTTTAAACTACCATCATTCTATCAATAAATTTTTCCACTCTTGGAAAGAAATCCTTTCCATTCACAGTTGTATCACACATGGTATCTCACTCCTGGATTAAAAGTGAGTTGTTCTGACTGAGTTATATTAGTGAATTATGTCATGATATCATTGTGTATTGGCACTGCTTAAAAAGGGGGTTTCTATATCTTGATTTCTTGATCTGATGGCCTCCTTGTCAAGTGCTTTATCAAGACCTTCGTATTTACTGGAGGTGAGCAATAAACAGATTTGTAGCCAGAAGTCGAACATGATTTATGGCATCTCTCTTGAGACTTTTTGGTGCTAATTTCAGGAGTCAACTCAGGCATTTGCAACGTCAGGCTTAGCTTGCAGTTTCACTGCAGTCCTTGCTAACTCAGTCTGTGATGCCAGACTTTTCATGGGGAACAAACAGCATCTATTGCCAGATACAGCATGGATGTGAACCTTGAATGGGGCCTCCAAAAATCTGGAAGAAATAAACATTGTATTTGTAGCATTGCAGTTGCTTAGCTGCTAGATTGCCATCCCCAGCTGCCCCCTGTAATGAGGTAGGCTAGAAAACTTCAAATGAAAGCAGAGCTTCTTACCAGGCTGTAATTCTCCAGCAGCTGGGATACGCAGAAATAAATTGTAATGGAGATTTCACAAAGTCCTTAGTGGCATTGCAAAATTGGTAACATTGAGTAAAGTGGTAGCTTTCCAGTGGTCTTTTGTTCTCTGTGACATTGTGTGTTTTCTCCAAGAAGGAAATGGTTGTTTAAGAGTTCTGAGAAGGAGAGGAACTTGCTCCTCAGCTTCCTGAGCCTTCAACCTGGCATCCTGGAGTGCTCCTGTGTTACCTAATAGGCATTCTTACAGCCATGGCCTGGGGTTTGGTTCTCTTCACATTTTAATCACCCTATGATTTTGCATAGCTAGAAAGTGATGGCTGCACAAATGCCTTCTTAGCTTTTGCAGGTGGTTTTTTGGCAGGCAGACTAATGGCACACAGGGATCAGACTTGGAAAGTCTCAATTCCAGTCTAATAAAAGGTCCCTGTGCTCATTACCTCCATTTTACCTTCCCTTCCTAATGATTTAATTAAATAATATTCTGTAAGTGCACAACATTTCCAACATTTCGTAAGGAAGAAAAACAGTGGCTCAATTTTTGGTGTCTCTGTAAGGAGTGCAAGCATTCTGTTTTTCTTTGCATAACAGTGTTTTTACATCTCATAACATGATTACTCACAAAATCAGTCCCCCACGCTTTAGCCAGAGGACTGGAGAATATGACAGTGATCTTGGAAATTTCAGCTTCTTTTAACCATTACATGGAAGGAGCTTTGCCTTTTGGAAGGCAGAAATTGAGCTCTGGAGATATGCATTTGAGGTATCACCTCCTTTCAGCTGCCCGTGTCTCAGATTGCCTCAGTTCAGAAAGTTCCACAGAGGGCCT
Organism: Phaethornis superciliosus; assembly: GCA_023637945.1. Taxonomy (NCBI): domain Eukaryota; kingdom Metazoa; phylum Chordata; class Aves; order Apodiformes; family Trochilidae; genus Phaethornis; species Phaethornis superciliosus. The sequence continues at coordinate 18,831,482 of JAJQWJ010000012.1, forward strand.
GAGCAAAGTCAGGAAATGGAAACCTTGTGCTGTTCTTTCTCTCAAGAGGACTGCCTGCCTACTGAGAAGAGCATCTCTGTTAATTTTGAGATGCTGTCATTTATGGTTTCATTCCAAGTACCTTGTATTGTAAAACAGCCAGGGAAAACAGTGCACCTTCTCTTGAACTGCACATATTCTACTGGTGGACATCATGCTTTTATTTGTCCATTTCCACAGTTTTTCACTGACTTCAGCCTTGATCTGAAGTTCCTGCAGGTGGGGCCCTCAGAATGCTTTTGACCACTGATGCTTCGCTGGTAGAAAAAGGAGAAGGGCCAGCAGCCAGATGTCTGTCACAAGAACAAGCCTGACAAAAAGCTGGGAATCCATTCAGGAAATTTGGATGTAACAAACTTTGGGAACACTTTTGTGATGGGGATAGTGAGAAATGGGACAGGAGGAAGCAAAATCCCTCACTAGTTTTAAATCAGAGCTTGATGAGGCTGTGACACAGGCTTGAGGTGACAGCATTCCTTTATATTTTATATGTGCTGTGACTTTAGACATCAGCTAAATCCATAAAGGAAGATGACGTTCAGGAAGAAGAGGCCTGATGTGAGCCTTTGCACCTGCCTCTCACAAGGCACAGCACTGTTTTGTCGTGGTGCCTTGTGGAGTTCCATAGCTAAATGTGGCAATGCTGAAATCAGATGTTGCTTCAGTCTCTTGCTGAATAATAGCAGATATGCAAGGGCAGCTGGAAGTGATATAAGGAGATGTAGAATCTTAGAAGTAGAGGATACTTCTGTTTTCTACAAAATAATGGTCAGAGTTAATTTTTGTTTCTTCTCTTCTTTAGTTCATCTGCTTCCAAGTCTCTTCTCTTTTAGAAGAAAGCTCCACTCCTGCAAGCACCGTGGGGTAGGTCCCAGACTGCTGTGAGCAAGGCAGCATGAAACAAACCTGACTTGCTCAGGCACAGAGACAATTGTTCAGAAAGTCATATAGAGCTGCTGGAACCAGACCTGCTTAGTTGGTACATTAATTCACTTTAAAACTACGTGTCTTTCTCCTCCCTGTCTTAGAAGACTTGTTGTTTTGTGTTAGTCCTGAAAAAGGCACTAAACACAACATATTTCAGGATCCGTGCTCTCTGCTTTGCCTATAAAATGAAGCAGGCATTTGTTGGTGGTCTTGCCTGGCACACAGGGAAAAGTCAAGCTTCAGGAAATCCTCGCAGAGTCTTGCTGTTCAAGATTTAGCTCATTTCTTAGTGAGGATTTTTCTGATACCTACATATTATTATTTCCATTTTACAAGAGATCTTCACCACCTAGATAATAAATTTCAGCACATCCTGTTGCTCAATAAGATGCAACATATTCTTACACTCTCTTCATGTGGTGTATCACAAAGTCCTGGAGAATTGTGTAATCCAACAGAAGAAAATCAACTTGAGGCTTTTAGAAATTCTTTAAAGGGCATGGGTGCTGGGTATTCATTTCAGTGAAGTCAAGCTGTGGGACAGTTGTGCCAGTATTACTTTACTTTCTGGAAAGCATTTCTCTGTGTTTGCTTCCACTTGTATAAATGTCTTTCCTGCTTTATATAAAAATCATTGAAAGTGGACTAATTCTGGGGGTTTTAAGAATTGCTGGATCACTGAATTCTTTAGGTGGATCCATCTGTCCACTTTCTGCTGCAAGCTTCTAGGGTATGGGAAATGGGCAAGGTGCACACTAAGGGACTGCAGCAGCATAGCTACCTTTGAACCCTCTGAGCTGTTAAAACTGCTGCATCAGCCTGAGTGTCCATTCATTCCAAGCTCCCCTTTCTTTAACCAGCAAGAATAAAATCCTTGTACTACTTGGAAAGAGCCTCAGTATTTTCTGCCTTAGTAGTGTTTTATGTTCTCATGAGTATCTCTCACACAAAACTAACTCCTGTCACTACTGGAGCAGGGTGGAAAACAGTTTTCTTGCCCTGCAAATTTGTATAAGATTCTGGAAGTCCAGATTTCACCTCTTGACAACAAGAGTAGAAGACAAGACATTCACATTGATATAAAGACAGACATCCCACTGCCTAAGCTGACACATGATCCACCATCTGCTGTCTATGTAGGGAAGAGACATTTTATTTTAATCTCCCCTTTCTCTAGCTGTTTTACTTGTGGATCGTTCTACTGAAGCACAAGGACGGCTGTAGTGGACTCCAAGTTCCTCCAGGTATGGTAGACTGTGGGCAATAAAAGCTCCAGCTCCTGTTCTAGCCTATGCCTCCTCCTGCAGAGATCCCAGCACCCCAAGAGGACTGTTTTTTCTTTTGGTCTCCTCTTCCTCTCTTTGATTAGAAATTTCACATTAAACATTCATCTCCAGAGGGAGTCTTCACCCGATGTGAACTTTTTTATTGAATCCCAGCTTTATCTTCCAAAACACCTCCCCAGTTTCCAATAAAACTCCTGTTTTCCCACAAAAAAAGGTTTTGTCATAAACACAAATGCTAACCAAATGTGTGGCTGGGACCTTTCAGTGACAGGTGTCTCCTGCCCTTCTGGTGCTCCTGGGAATTTCCATCCCACTGAGCAGCAGCCTTCAGGACTGTTCATCAGTCGTGGCTTGTTACTCAGAAGTAATTACAGCACCTATTGCAAATAGGATGAAGCAATGAGACTCAGACCTCAGTGGTTTTTGCCACCTATTTTCTTTTCCCCTTTGCCCCCACCCTTTATTTTTTTATTTTTTCTTTCCTTTTAGGAATGTACTAAGCCTGAACAACTTGAGAGCAGCACCAGATAGCATCCTAACTTGAAAAATTGTTACTTCAAAGAAAAAAGATTGTGTGTATTTATTTTCTCTGAATGGAACAACAGAATCTCTCAACTAGACCAAGCTGGTCAGTTTACACTTAATTCTTAAGGTTAAGAGTAAACAACCATTGCTTTTTATTTCAAGCAAAAACTGAAGTTGCACCAACAGTTACGGAACTTTTCAATTCCTCAGTCTTGTTCAGTGTGTATTTCCAAGGGAGTGATTTGTTGGAGAACTGAAAAGCTGTTGGGATCTAGATGCATATTTTCAACATATTTTTTTCTTAAAGTTGACACCAGCAATATTGAGTGATCCCTGTGCAGAGCTGTGCCCCCCCATGAAAAAACAGCCTCAAATCCCCAAAATCTTACTGAGCGATGCAGTAAACTTTGTATGTTATTGAACTGTGGCTGCTGAGAAGTTTTATTTCAAAACCTAGATTAAACAGGAGATGAAACAAATGTATTCTGTGCCATCTACCAAACAGAATCTATCTTGCTGCAGTATGGCAGCTAAACAAAATCAGGAAAAGGTCTTTTTGAGCTAAAAGGAAATGAAGAAAAACAAACAGATCTTTGTGAAGGAGGTTAATTTGCCTCATACAAGTATGCAATGAGTGTTCCTGGATTGAAATTCAGTCTTCTACTGTGCCTGCAAAGCAGGGCAAGATCTGCATCCCTAGTGACTGCAAGCTTAGCAGAAAAAGAAGCAGTGTAATTGCACTCTGCACTGCAGGAGTGGGAAGCCTTGCAGGAGGAAAGGGATGGGTCATGAATCACCCAGTCCTATGAGGGAAAAACACATGTTGAAATGAGAATCTGAGATTCAACCTGGAGAATCTGTCATAGGAGGAAAGGCTGAGAGCTGGGATTTCTCAGCCTGCAGGAAATGGCTCACTGTGCATAAAACTTGGTAGGAAGAAGTAGGGTAGGCAGAGCCTGGCAAATACACCAACTGAAATACAAGTTCTGTTTAAGTGTAAGCAGGTGAGGTTTTTGGTTGTAATGGTGTTGAGACACTGCAGCAAATTGCCCAGAGAGGTTTGGAGAGTGTTCATCTTTGGAGATACTCAAATGACAGTGTTGGGCGAGCTGCTGTAGCTGGCTCTGTGCTGAGCAGGGTGTTGCCTGCACTGTTTCCACAAGTCCCTTCCAACTTCAGCTACTCAGCTACTCTACCATCAGAAAGTGTACCTCAGTGGGCTGCTTTAACAAACCAGAGAGCACCCTCTTTCATCTTTGGGTGAAATGTTGTTAGAGATCCACAGGATCTATTCTAGGTTGTGTGTGGCAAATATTTAGCTCTGTGTGGTGTTCATTAGACTTTTCTCTGGATGTGTGGGTGAAAAGAGGTGATGACTCACCTGTTCCATGTTTAAAATGCATACTCATGGCACATTTATATTTGGCATAAATAAGAATCTTTCATTTATCTGAGCTCAAGCAAAACCCAACTTTTGCAGAGCAGAATCATTTAAAAAAATGCCAGACAAATATTAACAAGACTGTCATAGTGACTTCCTCTAGTTTAAGCAGTCAAAACCCCTAGGTAAGGCACTTGGTTGCATCATGGTCATCAGATAATTTTACTAAAATGTAATTACTTAATTGTCTAATTATTTTTAATCACTGACCTAAAATGAGCTTTATATGAGTTTGTACCCATTAATGTCCCCTGTACTGGAAAGCCTTCTGGGGCCTTATGACCAGCCCACTGTGTTTAAACCTCTCCCAGATATTCTTCCTCCTCACAGGGAAGATGCTCAGCCTGATGTTATGTGCAGGTCATAGCTGAGCATATAACCAAAAGTTGCAAACAGAAAACTCCAGTTCTTCCATTTGAGCTCATCAGCAAGGAAATGAACCACCCCACATGTACTTCTCTGGCTGCTCACACACCTTCCTAGGTGCTGTTTTAGGAATATGGGAGATGGAAGGAGCTGCTGACTTGTTTGCCTTTCTATCGATACATGTGCTGGGAATGTTAGTTCATTTGAGCTTCACTTTAACTGCTGTGCTTGTGAAACACCAGGATTTCCACAGCCACCACAAGTAACCAGGTTTTCTACTTGTGATTCCCTGTTGATTCAATGGCTGCTGGGAGATTGCAGCCCTCTTCATGGGTGCTCCTCATTGCCCTACTGCACTGAGTGTCATGCACTGATCAGATGAGTGAACCTGGGGAGAAAGGACATGTAAAAAAATAATAGTGCAGCCTCTGCCTTGGAGATGATGTTGACCTCACAACAAACAGGTCTCTTCAGCTTGGAGAATGAGGGGTGACCTCATTAATGTCTATAAATATGTAAAGGGCAAGTGGCAGGAGGACAGAGCCAGGCTCTTCTGTTAAATCCAATGATAGCAAAAGGGACAATGTATATAAGCTGGAGAATAGGAGGTTATAAATAAATATAACATAAATATAAGGAAAAACCTTTCCACTGTGAAGGTGACAGAGCACTGGACAAGGTTGCCCAGGGTAGTTGTGGATTCTCCTTCTCTGGAGTCACTCAGAACCCACCTGGGCATGTTGGTGTGTGTCCTACTCTGGCAGAGGGGTTGGACTCTTAACTTTTGAGGTCCAACAACCCTTAACTTTCTGTGATTTCTGTGACCAGCTGGACAATCCAAGTTTTTTCCCCCTTCATACCCCATTTCCACACAGCTCCACCACTCATGACTTGCCAGAGACACGAGCAGGGCCACAGCTGTACATCTGCCCCTAGAAACACTTTCTGGAGTCCAGAGAGATGCGTGCACCCCCACCAGAGCTTGGCCTGTCTGGGTCCCAGCGTGCCATCAGAAGATTTATTTTTTTTTGCATTGTGTCAGTAGATACAGATACAGATGCAACTGGTGCAGTCCAACTCCAATGCAACTCAATGAAGACATGCAAAGCTGAGATGCCAGCACAGAGGGTTTGGCAGCTGTGTCCTTCCCAGCCTGAACCCAGCCATGCCTTGGGCACAGGGGTGGCCACAGCCCTCACCAGCCTTGCTTCCTCCCTCCTGACAAACCTTGACCCTTCCTGCTTCCTCCTCCCAGACCTGCTTCAAAACAACTGCTCCTGCAAAACTTAACCTCTAAAGGAAAGCAGGGTAGCTTCTGGTATTTAAAAATATTTCCTTTTTTGAGTAAAACAGTTGATATTGTATTTCTTCAGTATATTGCCTACTAAGTCTGGAAAATAGTTTTACTGTGAATTTTATAATCATCTCTGTACTCCTGTACCAAAGTAAACAGTCTCATTAGAAGTTAAATTATTTATTAAACTGTTTACATCTTCTTGGGAATACATAATTCAGCTTTGTGTGAAAAAGCTGCAGTAAGTTTAGAGCTTTACCTATGAAGTCAACTTTGCATTGAACCTGGTGTAGGATATAGCCTGAACTCAAAGCTGCAAAGGTTTAGAAAGTACCTTTGTAACAGGCTCTTCATCTTAAGTACTTCCATGGCTCCCACTGCTGTTGTTGTACCTGGCACTGCATAGGTAGGAATCTGGTAACAAGAAGTCCACCACAGGACAGGGAATCACACCTTGCTGTTTCATGTTCAAGGGCTCCATCATATTTTCTGCCCTGTCTTTCCAGCTCTCTCAGACTTTTAAACATGAGCTGTGAAAATCCCCAAGTCCTGATCTCATTCTACAGCTGAGAACAAACAAGCATTTGACTCTTGAAGCATTTTTATATATATACATATATCCTGAGCACCTTAGGAGCCCATGACACACTTTTGGAATTGACATGGCCACTTGAATTTGATTCAAAGCTGCCTGGGGGAATACATTTGCTCTCACTCAACTGTGGCCACATTGGAGCTTGTCTTGAAATCAGACACCTTCCCTGAATGTCTTCCTCATTCTTCCTTCCTGGCTAGGTGAGGCAAAGCCAATAAAAAGTGCCAGGGAACATTTTATGCCACCTCTTGGCCAAAAATAGTTGCGTTTCACAAGGCTGCAACTAGAGTGTTTAGTAGCATATCGGACAAAAACAAAATAGAAGGAAAAAGCAATGACAAGAATTTCAGAGGGAAAGCAAACCATGAGTACACTAAGAAAGAAACTCAGTATTTGTGACAGAAGGGGAAAGATTTTCTTGGTTAGTGAGTTTTTGGAACAAAATAAGTAATGCTGCTGAGATCTCTGCCTGTTAATATAACCCTGTTAACATGGAACTTAGCTGGTATCGCAGACGTGCTCCCCAGTGACCCAGGAGTTTGTGTACTTGTCTGGTAGGATGCTAGAGAAGACAGGTACCATATGTCACATTTGTACAGCAGCTCAGCAGAATATTAATCCAATAGTTACTGCTCTGTGCTGGCTATCAAAACTGGTTTCTATTTTCATCTCACTAATATTTTCCAAGAAAATATTATCAGAGAACAGAAAACTCCTCTTAAGAAGCATATTTTAGCAGAGGCTTTGAGCAACTTTGCCTTACACCATAACGAAGTCTGTGGAGGATTTAAAAACAAAAATTGTAGTTAAAAATGTACTGGTTTTAGCCCAGGCCATGATATAAAATAAACAAATAAATAAAGGAGCGAATTAGCACAGCTGTGAAACTCTTGGTGTAGTACTATCACTGCTACATTTAACAAGGGAAAAGAGAGATTAAAACTTGTACCTGCTATGGGGAACAATTAGCATCTTTCTGAAAGACAGCACACCCTGTTCTCATGTAGTTTGAAGAACTTTGGGGTGGAATGAATGGTGCTCTTCTGCTGCTAGTTGGGGAAGATCCACTGCTTTTACACTCTCCCTATGTATTTTCCATTATGATAGGTATGAAAGAAACTTCTGCCTATCCAAAAGTTCACTGATGGTGAGAGCAGAGAGTTGTACCTTAGGGTATACCTTGTCAGGGTGAATTACAGGGAGGGGGTACAGCAGTGTCTCTGGGCAGGTCTTGGAAATCAGGGGTCTGTATTGAGCGGTCTGTAATGGTGCAAATGTACTTCTTGGGTTTTAATCACAAAGACAGTTTCTATTCACAGTACAAATTGAATAAAGGATATAATTGCTCCCTGAAGCAAACCACACAAATACGTTTCCTTCTCACTAATGGGTAGAACAAGCAGAACCTTATGAATGCAAAAATAACTGCTGATCTTGTCATTTTGGGGGCAAGCTGTATTCTTTTGCTACGTTGTGCAATATCCTGTAAGTTTTCATTTCTAAAGACCTACAATTGCATAGCTAAAACTACAGTCCTACAACTGGACAGACTTCTGCCTTGCTAATCAAGCTCAGCCATACAGTGTTTCCAGCCAAACAATATTAAAAATAAAGATGTTTTCCTTTAAAGAGGGTGTTAGCTTCTTAGGAGAGAAGTTTAGGGAAGAGTCATAAAGAACTGGCCTGGCCAGAGTCTTAGCTGTGTTAATCACCCTAACCCTACTCCAGTCCACAGAGTACATCTGATTTATTCTCACTAAAGACCAAGACCCTGGAAAGTAAATATACCAAATGTACCAGTTCTAAAAGTCAGGTTGCATATTTTCAAAGGAAATTCAGGAATCAAAAAATCATTAAGGTTGGTAAAGACCTCTAAGAGCATCAAGACCAAGTATCAGCCCAGCACCAACATGCCAACTAAGCCATGTCCTGGAGTGTCTCGTCCACACATTTTTTGAGGACTTCCAGGGATGGTGACTCCACCGCTTCCCTGGGAAGCCTGTTCCAATGCCTGAACACTCTTTCAGTAAAGAAATTTTTCCTAAAATCCAATCTGGACCTTCCCTGGTGCAACCTGAGTCCATTTCCCCTTGTCTTATCACCATTTTTGTGGGAGAAGAGCCCAAACCCCACCTAACTACAGCCTCCTTTCAAGTAGCTGTAGAGATGATGGTCTCCCATCAGCCTCCTCTTCTTCAGAATAAATCTCAATTCTCTCCCCATAAGGCTTTTTCTCCAGACCCTTCATCAGCTTCTTTGCTCTTCTCTGAACACATTCCAGCAATTCAATGTCCTTGTAATGAGGGGACCAAAACTGAACCCAGGATTTGAGGTTGCAGCTTTATCAGCACTGAGTACAGTAGGAGCAAAAGCTGGAGCTCCCAGGGTAGCGCTGTCCTGCAGTGTGTCCTGCCCCGTGCATTGGGCTATACTGTCAGTAGCTATAAAAAAGATGAGCCATGGAGAATCTGGTGTAGGTGTGGTTGGGGACAGTTAGGTTTAACACCATAATGAACTTTTGTATTTCCCTATTGCATTTAGGTTTGGTTTTTTGTTTTTTTGTTTAACTATTCCAATCTGGTACTGGAGTGGGGGTGGGGAGGGCTTCCTGGAAGTGCCAAGAAGAAGGTGGTTCACTGAAATGGGCTCTTGTGTCTGCCTTTCTGTTTCATATCAAGAGAGGGTTTACCCTGAAGGGCAGGTGGATAGAAAGAAAGCACAAGCAGCAAATATGCCATGCAGGATCTGGTCTACTTGGCCTGACAGCAAAATGGCAAGAAGTCATAGGCCTTTGTGTCTTTTGTTTAAGTCAGTCCTAGATGCTGGATAAATGATTGCCCAGACAAGAGACAACCACTTAACACCCTGCTTCACCCAACTTTGCAACATTAGCATTTGTTGATTTGGTTTTTTCCCTTAAAACCTTTGCTTTACAATTGAAAGAGAACCTCAGATTACCTCGAGAGATCTTTTTTCCTTGCACCTCCAGCCAAAGTTCTTAAAAACACAACACCAACAGATTCTTCAACCATAAAGTAACAAGAACAGAGCATACCTACTAGGTGCTTTACTAATCACTGATTTGAAACCAGTTGAGAGCATTCGGGCTGAATGCCTCAAAAGTCACTGCTGGTTCTTGCTCCTGGGTGACTGCATGCCTCATGCATGTCCTGCACCAAACTGCAGGCATGGGCTCTGCAGGTGGGTGAGCAGTGGCACACAAAGATCAGAGCATTCAGACTGTCATCTGTCACAGCTTACCTGCTCAGGGGAGCCACTCCTGACACAGAGGAGCCAGCAAGTGCTTTTAGGATTGTGAGACAGACAAACTGTGAGACAGACAGAGGTTTCTGGGCCAAGCACAGGAATTGGGAATGTGGAATGTTTCATGTGGATTTGGTATAATTCTTCATGGTGTATTCTTCTACCTTGAATCAAACACTAACACTACCAAACAGCATGGTTTTGCTTGGAGACAAATGTGCTTTTTTAGTAAACTAAATTTAAAAAAACCAAACAAACCCAAACCAAAACAGATCATCTTAGTTTTAAGCTATATATATATAAAACTAAGCTGTATTTTAAGAGATTTAAAAACACAGCTCAGTTTCACACATAGTTGAAAACAAATTTAAATTTTTAGAAGATTTTAGAAGACAGACACACTAATTATATGAAACACAAAGGAAATGCTCACTTACCCAAAATGCGTCTTTAAACTGCATCTGTGACATGATTACTGCTCTGTGGAGGTGATGGAATCCTTCAGCAAGTTGGTTCTCAGAGATCTTCTTCAGCAGCCACAGCTCTGAGCTTTGTTGCTCTAGCCCAGCAGAACTGGAAGGTGCAGCACATCCACAGACCTGGCTCTCTTCAAGTCAAGCTGGTGAAAAATAGCATTGGGCAGCATCAGGCACCTCTGCGTAATGATCTGTGGTTGTGAAGGGACAGAGGGGGAGAAAAAAGCTGTTGCTCACACAGGAGACATCCACACACTCAGCACCCAAACCCCAAACGTGTTTCTCTTCGGGGAAACAGTTAATACTGAAATGAGGAAGCAAGGAGATGTCAAGTGATGTCAGGCTGCTCCTTGCCATGGGAGCACACAAGCGGCCAGAAAATTGAAAACAAAACAACAACAACCAAAAAAAAAGAAAAAAAAAAAAAGGCGTAGAGTTCAGTGATACGATTTGATCAGCTGCAGGAGGAGAGAGAGCAATTAAAGCACACAGGAAACCAGCAGAATGCAGAGGTGAGCTGTGTAGGAAATTAGAGCCAAACTCTTGTGTAACGCTGAGGTCTTACAAAGAAAAAGCAGTGAAAGAAATGAATGCACCACATTTCTCTGGTACTTCAGGGCTTGGCAGAGGCCCGTGTATTTGCACAGAGGAAGTGTAGCTCAAAGGTGCATTTTGCAACTGAAAAAGGCTTTCCAAGACTGATTAAATTAAGAGCACTGTAAAGTGCAAGTGCCTGCACTCTTCTGTACCTATTCGTCTGTACAGAGAAAAATTCTGATTTGCATGCCCTCATGGGACTGTTTGTATAAATAAGCAAGATATGTGAAATTTAGAAGTAAAATCCAAACTCTGGACAAAACTTGTGGTAAGAGAGCTAAGACCTGATCAGCATTAGGACCAGAAGTGAAGCTTCAGGGACACCCAAGCTGGCAGCACAGCCAGCACACCACTGACACCCAGTGTTCTCACATCTGGTTAAATTAGCTCACCCTTTCTTAAAAGTACAGCTGCAAATATTTGATAATAAGGCTGTATGTCTAACGTTTCCATGAAACCCTTTTCAAAATACCTGTCCTACAGGTGGGGTTGCCTCTTTTCATCTCCTTAGGATGTTTTAAGGAGTCTTAAATATGTTTATTAAAATACTTGCTGGTTTTTTCAGAGGGTAGAGAAAAAACAAGGAAAGAAAAACGTTCTGTCGTGGTTGCCTATGCAAAAGTGTGTCTGTCCACACCAAGAACACATCAGGACTTAGCTGTAAGTGAGAGATGTTGTTCCTGCTGCCTGGCTATTGCTCTTTTCCTTTGCTATGCTGGTAAATGCTATAATGTCATCTACTCAAACTGCCTTGAACCTCAGGAAGTTTTCCTCTACAGAATAGTGTATGGATATGTTTGAGCCAAATAGGAGCATTTTCAGTGGCCAAGGGGTTAAAATTGTTGTCATTGTGGTGAGTGGGACTAGGGGTGGCAAGGGATAGTTATTGGCCAGTGGTTCATTTATGGTAAACCTTCAGGGCCTTTCCTCTCCCCTTTTAGCATGGTTTTTCATATAATCTTTGCATACAGCTGCAGAAATTCACAAGTGTCAATAATAAGCTTGAAGCAGAATATTTCCCTGACAGCCACTCCATCTCCCTTCCCACCCGTACTCTGAAAAGTTACATTTCAGGTCTTCTGATGGATAAGGGCAAGAATCAGTCTCCACACCAGAGTATTGGTGCTTTCTCTCCAGTAATTAAATTTTGGAAAGAGAATGTACCATTTGACTGTTCTGTTGTGGAAAGTCATTAAAAGTGTGATTAAAAAAAAAAAAATCATAATAAAACCCCTCAAATTTTAACATGCATCAGAATACAATTTTCTTTTTGTTTGTATTAACTGCTTTGAGCACAGCTTTTTAATAGAGGTTTGGGTGGCAGGATTGGACCTGACAAAAATTAAAATATGAAAGTATCATCTAGAAACAAATGCTTGTCCAGGACTTCAAGCAAGACATTCTTCATAGTTAATGTTCCTAATTTTGCATATTCTGATAGAGTAGACATAGAAAAAAGATGAAGGAGTCTATGAAAAATATTAGGGCAGTATATAAAGAGATGATGAATACTCAGATAATTCAGGTATTGAGTTGGTTTTATTTTTCAAAACTCCTCAGGTATATATATTGTTGGAATCATTGTGAAATGCAAATAGAGAGTGGAAGGCACTTCTACAGGACTTCAAAGTTTCTATAACAATCACATCTAAGAGATACTGCTTCACAATGATTGCTGTAATACAGTCGTTTCAAAATTAAAACAGTTCAGCCTCTGGTGTATTACCAGGCCCTAAAATCTAGACATACCAACAGCACTGAAACTGCTGTTAGAGGAGAACCACAGCTAAAATAAGAGTTTCAGCTGGTTAGCTGTGCCTTCCATTTCTATTTCAATACAGAGAGCCATCTGAATTTCAATCTGAGAAATGTTAGGTGCTTTCAAATGATCCACGAGCATGCCAATGTAAAAGTTTTTAAATCCCTTTGCCTTCTGTGAGGAGCCAGTCTCTGTTCCCATGGAAACAAAACCAGACCAGCAGCCTCCAAGCATCCAGTTTGATTTGTTAAACTCATCTGAACCCAGCTCTGGCTGCTGGCTGAAAGCTGATTCAACATGCTTCAGACCCTATGCTTTTCAGAGTTCTGAAAAGCCCAGCTCTGAAACACACTCCCTTTGCTTCTCTTCGATGGAACTACTTGAACATCCTTCCAAAAGCACTGGTTCACATTGCATGGCACTCCTGCTGGCATTTTGCTTCAGGAAAATAGACAGCATTAAGATTAATTGCACATACTATGTTCTTAACCATCACCTAGAATTCCCTAGTGCTTTCCCATGGAGGCCTTCACTGAAAGGCTGTCCCAGTCCCTGTTGTTTTACCCAAGAGAAAATCGTCTTTGCCATAATTACAAAGAACATGAATGGAAATCATAGCCTTTTCTATTCTTATGGAGAACATTGGAGAGGTTTAGACTAGAAATTAGGAAGAATTTCTTTACTGAGAGAGTAGTCAGGCACTGGCAGAGGCTGCCCAGAGGTGGTGGAGTCACCATCCCTGGAAGTATTAAAAAAATGTCCTCTTCAGGACATACTCTAGCGGGCATGGTGATATAGATAAATATATATTATTTAATTTTTTTGGTGGGGAACAGATATTGATGGTTGGATGTGGTGATCTTAGAGGTCTTTTCCAACCATGACAGTTCTGTGATCCTATAATGTCACAGGAGGCTTGATAAACACTAAGAGTATCTAGTAGTTCTTTGCAGAAAAGTATAACCATATTGGGAAAGAGAAAATGAAAAGACTAGGGTTTCTACCTTCCTTTCCTGTCAAAACTTCAAGTACCTGCAGAAAGATACTTTTTATTTCTTGGATACCTTTTGTATGTTTTACCAACACATTTGGTCTCTCTCCATTCCATTAATTCAAAGGAAATCATTGTTCATTTGCAAGTATTGCATATTCATTACTCGAGTAGGCAATGCTTGCGGTGCTGAAGAGCTTTCCACTGCTCATAAAGGACTCTTTGAATACTGCAATTCTGAAAAGAAAGCAGGCTTCAAGTTCACAGAAACATTAGACAGAAGCTTAGGATATGCTTTGCCAAAAAAAAAAAAAAAAAAAAAATCTTACCTGATTGAATCTACAAAGGGTATGTGAACAGGCAGCAGCTGTTCAGACTGGCATTTGCAGAGACTGCTGTCTTTTGTGGAAAAACCCTGATGGTTTTAGTCAATCTCAAGCCATTGTACCTTTGTCCAAAATATACCACCTGCAGCAGGTTTGTCTCTGTATGAAATGTGCCTTCTTCAGCAATACAGTGAGTTGTTCAGCATCGTGGGAGGCAACAGTTTCAATTCCTTTGGCATATTTAAGGCATATTCTGCATGTTTACTCTTTTGGAAGCATCCTCAATTGCTTTCTAATAGTTTTTGGAGGAAAAATGCAAAACCATATCAAGCCAACAGGAAACATCTGAAAGATCTTTTCCAAACTCTTTAAAAAACAAACCTTTTCTAGAGAAACTATTTGAGTGTTTGGTGTCTGAAATACTAAAGTGTGGTTTAAACTCAGTTGTTCAGTCTCCATGAGAACTGTAATTCTCTACCTGTTTGAGAAAATACGTACTTGCCATGTACTCTTACCTTGCTACCAGAAAGAGGAACAGGGAACTGGTAAAAGCATTTGTAGCATTTGTGCTCTTTGCAAACCTGTAATGCCCGAAGTACTGCTCAGTACACAGCAGCTGGGTAAGTGATTGTGCCTCCTGTTTACCATTGCTCTGTGCTGGTTTTCTGCTGTTGTTACTATGGAAAGATGGGCTTATTCCTGGCTTTGTCAGAACAATTTATCTTTCTCTTTTTTTCAGCTTCCTTTTTGCTTTGACAGACCAGTGGGGCTGGTAAAATAACCTTCCTCATGAGCAAGAATTCTTACTCCCTCATTCAGAGGCTTTGGCACACATCCACCTGAGCAGCACTCACACAGCACAAAGGATTCTGCTTTGAGGACCAAACTTGTGGACTGGCCCTCAAATGTGACTTTTCTTCTAATGAGAAGGGCATGAAACACTTCACGTGGGGCATTACCCTCCTACAGAATATGTATATTTATATATACATACTATATACATGCTATAACAAGAATAGCTTCTACCTTAAAATCAGCATTGAGATCAGTGTTCTCCTTTGGAGAGGTTTTTCTTGTTGCTCCTTGGAAGTGTTTCTCTGTGTTTTTTCTAAGACAGAGGAAGAAAGGATAGATAGCTTGGATCTGGAAGTGCTGCGTTCTGAAAATAACTAATACCTTGCCAAATAGGATCACTTGGAACAGGATTATTTATGCCTCTTGGTCAGTGCAAGTCAGGTCTGCAATTCAGTCTCCTGCTCTAAGCAGGGCCCTCACTGTCTCCAGGGTGGAAATTATTCCACCACCTCTCTAGGCCTTTTTTCCTGCTTAGCCACAGAAATTGTTGTCTAGTCAGAATTTCCCTTGCTGGAATTTGTGACTGTTGCTTTCTCTTGCTTCATCGTGCACCTTGGAGAAGTCTGGCCTGCTTACACCAGGAGTCTAATTTTCATTGTTCTGTCACTTCTCATGAGACTTCACTTCTCATGTCACTTCTCATGAGATTAACTGATTAACTGTGCTTTTGGTAGAATGTGTTTGTGTAGATATTAAATGTGTGAGTTGCTTCATGCTCTGGAAAAATCTGCAAGCATCTAAGCATCTAAGCTTCATAATATTTATCAACTTGCCATCCTGTTATTCTCTCTTTGCCCTGTTCAGCTGACATTTCTACATGAAGTGTTTGTTTAGAAATAAATGCTGCTAGATCCTTGATTTTGTAAATAGAAGGCTTTGGGGATTTTGGAGCAAGCAGAGGAGTTTTGTTCTCTGAATTGAATTTAGCTGGTATTTGTTCTTCTGACGGTCTCTCTCACTTTGACATCATCCAAAGGATCATCCTAATGCATGTTCCCACAGATCCAAGGACTGCTCCTGAATTAGGGATAACTAATTTTGAGGATGATAATGAGGTTATCTTGCCAACAAGAAGGATCAGTCTCTCTCAAAGAATCCTGAGTGGGTACTGCATGGAGAAAAAATGCTTTTTACCAGCCTTAAAACTGGAATTGGGAGTATTCTGCATGTGCTGCTTACAAAGTGAAACCAAATGTAGCAGGCTAGAGCCCTTCAGTTCAAGGTGCCTCTTCACCTCAAACCACAGTGTATTAACACTGAATTTTCACCATCTCTCTTTTTATTTTTCCTGTAAGTCAAAGCCAGAGTTTCAGTTTTGAGTTTGATCTTTTGTTGTTTTTGGGGGTCTTTTTTGTTGTTGTTGTTTTTTTGTTTGGTTGGTTTTTTGTTGCTTTGGTTTGGGTTTTTTGGGGTTGTTTTTTTGTTTTGTTTTATTTTGTTTTTTTCCAGTCTGTCTGTTTTGAGCTGACCATAACCTGAATTGTACTCCTGAAGTTTCCATAGGTAGAAGCTGTGCAGTTTTAAGTGAATGGAGTTTCATTCCTCAAAAGACCATTCTAGAATGAATCAGAGGATTTGCTGAATCTGCTCTTCCTTTCTGAAATAACTGCTAGGTAAGGGACTTTGTCAATACAAAACCCTGGAAATACTGAAGCTACTCTTTGGAATATTGGGGTAGGCATCACTGAATCTAAGTGGTAAATTGGCAGTTTGGGCAACCTGAACGCTGGATTAGACTATCAAAAGCCTCAAGTCTTTCTAAAATTTTGGAACCACTATTGGGCTTCTAATCCTAAATGAAATAAGCCTAATGTTAAACATATGAGAAATCAAAGGAAGTCTACATTAATTTACTCTAGGAATTACAGAAACATTCAATGCAGAATACAGTATTCTTAAGGGTCTGTGCTTAGCACTTCTCCAAATTCATATTTCAGTTGCATTAACAATGCTATTGTTTCCTTTTCAAGTATTAGTTTTCTGTGCCCATAAAATTACATTGAGCTGCTAAATGACAAAAGTTCTATTTCTGTCTTACAGTGAGCTATGCATTAATAATGCCTAGCATGATTTTCTTTCAGAAATATTCAGAGGAGCAGTAAATGGATGTTCAGCACAGACTCTGAGATCTGGACTGTATAAGTTCTGTGTTGTTTGGTATTTTACTAGTCATAATTTATCTCTTCTTATTCTTGGTTTGTGCAAATTATTGCAGTCTAGCAAAGGACTCAATCAGGTCATGTCATTAAGCTGTTTCGACTATTTCAAATAATCACTTATGGGATAGTACTTTATAAATGACAATTATATAGCTTTCAAACAAAGTTAACTTTCAGGTGTTATTCCTACAAATATTACATAATACCTTGATGCTTTAGGGTTCCATTTATCCCAAATAATAATAAAAAAAGGTATATCTGCTGTTGCAGGCTTGTCTGGAAAATGCTAAATGAACCCTTTGCTTTTTTTTGAATCTTCTTTAACATCTAGATGTGATGATGTGGCTTTGGTTTATAAAAGCCAGGAATGTTGCTGTTGTACATTAAGTACATTGCTAACATTGCAAGGAGTTGTTAAGGGTGACCCACAATAAGTAGTAAAGGACAAGACACAGTAACACAGAATATTTTCATTTTAATCCAACAAATGAAGAGAGTCTTAACACTGCAAAATACCTTTGTATTGCTAATGCTGTAGAATTGTACATTACAACCAATTGCTGTTTACAGAAGCAAAAATAGCAAGTTTGATGATACAATAAAACCCAGTATAGAAAAATATAAAATGAAGTAAAAACCTCTTAAAAAAAATGAGGTATTATAAAGTGTTTCTCCAAACATATTAAATAAAATACAGCTAATATTGACTCTAACCCTCACCCCCGTTTCCCCATTCCTTGCCCTATTTAAACTGATTAGAAAAAATAGTCTCTCAGTTACTGTTTTGCATTCTTTCAGAATCAGTAAGATTCTCCATTTTTTTCAAGTACAGTAAAACAGCCCTTCCCAATACACTACTGCTTCTGAAGTAATTTATTTCCCAACTCTGTATAATTTTGGGAGTAAGTATTTAAGGTATATTTTGAATGCTGGAAAAGGCCCAAGGAAGTTTGCAGGAGGGCAATGTGATTGTAAATGCAATTTTTTCTGCAAACATTGGTATACTGTAATTACATCATAAATCTTGCAACATAGCTGATGGGTGCTTTTAACAGAAGTTCCAAGTGAAAGAAAGGGAAGAGAAACAGATTACAAAAACAAGTAATCTAAAGTACTTCCTGGTGGAAACACTCATCCTCGAGCTGACTACAATAATCCGTTGCTTCACTGTTAAGGAACAAATCCCTGTTTTTAAGAACTTCTGCTTCAGGAAGCTTTTTATCATTATTCAAATCTATTTCTTCAATAAGGTGAAGAGCCATTAAAATAGATGGAACACCACGTATACAGTGAGTAGCTATGGACATTTATAAATAATGCTTTTGGAATGGCTCTGCCGAAGTCCTGCAACAACACCATTATTTGTAACAAACCAGACATCTTTTCACATTCAGAACAGAGCCTTTCTTTCCTTGTTTTGTTTTGGGTTTTTTGTCTCTTTTATTTGGTGGCAAAATCATAATATCAGATCTCTACCCTGGCTATCAATTCTAATACAACAAATCAATGTCAAACCTATAGGCTTATTTGCAGGGTGGAAGACAGTATTAAACCAGCAAAGATTAATCATCTTCCTGGCAGCACCTGTAGTCCTTGAAATCCAGGTGCAAGTGCAGTACATGTCTTTAGCTCACCATCTGCAGAAATTGCAGGCTCAGCATGTCAGATAGATAACCTGTGTCTTCAGACCCTGTCCCTTCTGGACACTCAGCCACCGACTGATACCAACCATAGCAAGTCCTTGATGTGTGGGACCTCATTATTTAGATTTAAGCTGACTACATCAAAAAAGAGACTGAAGACAATAACTTGGAATAAACATCAGAGGTTTTAACAACACTCTGCGTGACAGAAGCTAAAAGATTATTAAGACAAATGTACTGATGAATGGAATGTATAGATATTCTTCAATGTTTATCTTATTTAGCCATTGGGTTTTCAAGCGATTTTGAAATGCCAGAATGAAACTACATTATTCACCTTTTAAGATGCAGTTTATGATTTAAATCAATGCTACTTTCTCCTTAGGATAGGTGATTTTGGGAAGCCCTTATATTAAATGAAGGAAAAAAATTGCACATTAGAGAAAAAAAAAACAAAAACCTCAGAGTTATTGCATAACTGAGTTACAGCATGCTATAAGCTAAATTTGAAGGAATAGCAAAGAACTACTAGAAAACCCCAAAACATTTTAACCAAGCAAAACATACAGGTTGACAAGACACAGCACAGCGTAGAGTTGATGACATTTAGAACTGCATTTTTAATTTGAAATAGAAACCAACTAACCTCAAGAGTTCTATGTTAAAAAAAGTTTGGGCAAAGAGTTACAGATCCACATTTATAAAAATACTACCAGAGCAATTGAACATCTTGGCTTCCTACAAGGCTAGAGAAGTGAGCACCAGTGCTAGCTGCTGGCCGTGTTGCTTTTCCTGCCACCAACAGAGCTGAAAAAGGAAAGGACCTCAGTGATTAGATGGTACAACACAACAGATGGGCTGTGCTGTTTGACACAAAGCATCTCCTGACTTTACCAAGAATTATGGAGATTTGGGAAAACCTGTTTTCCCTGCCCTTCTGAACACCGAAGTTCTTCAGTACATAGGAAAGAGATTTGGACAAATAGATAACTAGTGTAAAGGCAGAAATCCTCTCCACTGCAGTCAGAGACAGTTAAAGTCTGCTTACTAAAATTGGTTGTTTGGGAACACTCAGGGCTTCTACTGGCTGTTAAAAAAAAATGTGGGCAGCAAAAGTGAGAATCAACTTAAGCCTTCTTCCCCCTGATTAAACAAATTATTTATCAGGATCAAAGTTTGCATTTCAGCATCTTGAATCATGAAAAGGTGACTTGTTACACATTATGGTGATGTATCCAGTTGGAATGATCACAATCAAGTTTTGTTTTCAAAATCATGCTGTCAGTGTGTAACAGCTTCTCTTAATACTGTATCTCATTAGATTCACCTGTAATAACTAAAAAATAAGTGATTAAAATATTGTACCCTTAGGTCAAACCAGTTAAGCTATGCAAGCATGCAGACAAACACTTTGTTAATTTAAACATTGATACAATTAATAGGAACTTGAAATTTGCTTAATGCTATGGAAGAATCTGGATTCTTTGTCAAACTGAAAAAAAGGCTAAAAATATATGCAACTATCTACTAAGCATTCTTTTTCAACTACTGAGACATGATAAATCTCAATGCATTCAAAATTCTACCGTATTAATTATAATCCAAACAGCAGTCAAAACACATACCACCTCTTGTCCAATACCCTCGTTATTAGGTACTCTCCAGGATCACAGCTCCTGATGGTTGAGTATTCCATTATCATCCTTGAGACAGTCATTCACAAATGAGATCCTTGAGATCCTTCTCAACAAGAACCCATTCTGGACCTTCCCTTGCAGCTAGTAGGTCACATTTGTGAAGTTTAAAGCCACTTTCTGCCTTAAAGCAGGTGGTTTCACCTTTTCTCTTAAACAAGTTCACGTAACCTCATCAAACATAACACGAAAGTGCTTTCACTATACAAAGAGAGGCTTTACAGACCAGTGCCAACAAATGAAATCAATGCATCTGTCTGCATATAAAAAAGTACTTGTGTTGATTAAAAGAGAATCCAACACTAGGGTAATAGGAACTTTTTAAACAGTTGAACTAAGCATACATTAAAGTCAAGATTTACCATCAACTGAACTGTTTATTTTAGTATCCCCACGATTACCCAAACAGATAGTGAAGAAGGCATGCATGATACTGAATGTGCTGCTAAGTAGATGGTTTCATGCTTACACATCTGGAGGAAAAAGTTGAAGTGGGTGACACAGATATATGTGCAGTGTTTGCCTTGACTGAGGTTAAGATTTCCTTACTTATGTCTCTTCAGTAATCATGGAATTTTTCCAGACCAACAAATCCATCACCATCTTTATATCATGTTCATCTAAAGCCTGTATCACAAATTCCTTTTGTATACATCCAAAAAGCAAAATAATAATTTGGGGAAAATAATTTTGGACAAATATTAGCATGCCTTTTAAAAATAAATAATACCCACAATAAGCAGGCCAGTTCTTCTTTCTGAATTCTCCAAGGTCCTGTATTCAAAAATGTGCAAAAAAATTGAGATTTATTTCTTGTTTCATTTCATTCTCTTGGTAGAATGAAGACCCACAGCACAGGTAACAGACCTTTACTCAAAATGCATGTCATATGAGCTGTAAAAATTTAGGAAACTGGTTACTAAAGATTTTGTGCTGACTGGATCTGAATCAGGCAGTGGCCAGCAAACCTGTGATCACAAATGATTTTCAAATAACCACTCAAAGCTCTGTTTCTCAGTTGATATTGTATTTATTGATAATTGTCTCAAAATCAGTCTATCCTGATTTATACAGAGCATAACGGGTAACAGAGGATTTTAATGAATTTGCAAAATAAACAGATTTACTTTTAAGGAAAAGCTCACCTTATCTGAGGCTATTAATAGGAATGCAATTCAGAAGGACTGGCTACAACTTCAACTTGGGAGGGGGGGAAAAAATCAGGTGGTTTTTTTTTTGAAACATGATGGACAAGGCTGCCACCTTCCGGTAAATACCTATATTTATTTGATGTTAGTTCTAAATAGGGGAGGTAAACTTCCCTTTTGATTAGAGCAGGGTCACTCATCTCCACAAAGTGGGTGAAAAGCCGAGGATGGCTGACTTAGGGTGTTTGAACAGGGCTTGAGTGTTTGAATCCAGAGCTGCTGCCCTGGCCATGGGACTGCGGGGACTGCATCCCCTCCTTTGATGCCATCTCCTCCCAAGGCTGAGACACCTCTTCTACACCTTCCCCCCAGAGAGCTTGTGCCTGCAGCCCCCCGGGTGCCTGTGCGTGTCACACTTGGGTGTGGATGTGCCGGTGCCTGCCTGTACACACCTGGCCCGGTTGCCGGGTGACAATGGGACCTTTGTGACATCATTTGTGACACCCCTGGACCCCGGGTACCTTCCTAGTGCCGGGGTGGCTCTGGCTCAGTGTCCGAGAGGACAGCGTTCGGATCAGACGGGAGCAGAGAGCTGCCTAGGAGCCCTGAGCCATGTCTGGTTATTTTGGATCTCGTGAAAGCTGCTGTGGTTCCCAAGAGAACCATGGCAATTCCCAGAGGCTGTTCGGTCCCCAAGTGAGGTAAGAGCCAGGGGCTGGGGCTGGGTGGGCATCCTGGGCTCAAATGTGAGGGATCAAATGAAAGGCCTTGTGGTTTGTCCAGCAGCAGCTTCTGCCCAGCTGGCAGGAGCTGCCCCCACGCAGCCCCCTTGGCCCCCCGGGCTCTCCCCGCAGGCCGTGCAGCCTTGGGGCCAGCAGCACTGCCACCCCCATGCCCACCCCTCACGGCCTCTCCTCCTTCCCCAGGACTGAGCAGAGGTCCCCGAGCCAGCCCCAGCTGGCCTGGGTGGAGGATGAGGTGGAAGACAGCAGTCTCCCCATCCCAAACGAGATGGCCCAGCTGCTGGAGCCAGGTGAGTGAGGGGCCTTTGGCTGCTTTGCTGTGCTCCTGCATGGCAGGGGCTGCTGGGCACATCCCCGGCCTGTTCCGTGCCAGTGCCCTCTTTGGGTCCCCTCACCCAGGGTTGGCTCTGTCCTCAGGTGCTGGCACGGGGCTGGGTGCTGGGTAAGGGCCCTTTAGTGTCTCCTGCCAGCACCTTCAGCTCACCCTCCTCCCTTCCTTTGTTAGATTCCTGGTATTCAGCGGAGGAGAGGAAAGAGGGCCAGGAGATGTGTGTCGGTGCTCTAGAGGATTTAGGAGAGGTACCTACAGAGACTGCCACCTGCCTTGTGCCTGCTCCAGCTGCCCCCACGCTCCAAGATGCCTTCCCTGACAGCTGCCCTCTGGGCAAAGCTGGGGGAAAAGGCAAAAAAAAAAAAAAGACAGCAGCGTCCTGTGCATAAGAGGGATCAACAAAGGAGCTCCATAACCTTCTCTTGTTGCAGGACCAGGACTTGGAGTGGCTGAGAGATTTGGTAGTCAACCCGTCCGTCCTCATGAGTCTGCAGGATGTCTCGCAGGTCAGGCATTTCCAGAGCAGGTCACAGCTTCCCCCCATGCAAACCCCCGGGGAGGTTTCTCCCCCAAAGCCCTCTGCGCCCTGAGGGCTAGAGAGGCATAGAAAGGAGCAGAGGCTGCAGTGGGAAGGAGCTCTGGCCACCTCCTGCCCATGGCAGATTGGTGTGGGGATTTTTCCCTGAGGCTGGGAGGGACCCCAGAGACATGAAGGCAGAGCCAGGCTTTGCTGCTCTTCCCAGGAAGCTGAGGCAAATGATCCCTGGGTAAGGAGCCTCAGGTCCAGACAAGCTCCAGCTGCATCTTTGGGACTGCTGGGAGGGACCCCTGCGTGTGGCATCTGAGGGGATGGTTGCAGTCCTGTGGCAGCACCATCTTCCCCTCTGTTCCCTGCAGGCGGAAAAAATCTTGAGGTGCATCCACAGAAATGTGGAGCAGGTGCGCACGGAAGCGGCGCGGTGCATCCTGAGATCCGTGCTGGGGCTGCTGAACGAGTGCTGCCCCGAGGAAACAGCTCGGACCCTGCTGATGATCAGTCCCTCCTGTGATAAGTATGAGCCCCAAGAGCCTTGGGGACTTGCTCCATAGCCCAGGCACAGCACAGTGGCCAAGGCAGCCCCGCTAACGGAGTGTTCTGGCTTGCAGCGCTGCGCTGGCCATGTGGGAGATGCTGCTGTCCCTGCCCAGCACTTCCATGACAATTCTTGACCGGCTGCTCGGTGTGGCCCAGGGCTGGACACCAAGATATCTGCTATCTGCTATCCCAACTGTGAGTGACCAGAGCAGGCCTTGCTCCCCTTCAAGGCTGTTCATGGCTCCCCAGGAAAAGAGACACAGCCCCTCCTGCTGGGCTGCTGGGCTGCTGGGCTGCTGGGCCGTGGCCTGGCAGATGGGTCACAGCCTCCCCGGGGGTCTCTGTGGGCCGGGCCGGTGCCTGAGCCGCACTCCAGGTGCAGCCCAGGGGCTTTGGCAGTGCCACAGCAGCTCCCTTGCCCTGAGAGCTGTCCCTGTGTCTTTCTGCAGGCAAGCCAGGTCCTGTGCAGGCTCAGTCAGCAGCCCCGCTGCCAGGGGATCCTGGAAGCCCTCTTCCCCAGGCTCCTGATGAGCTTGCTCTACAAACTTCACCTGGCTACAGTGGTCCTGGGAAAGGAGCAGCCCCCGGCTGATCAACCCAACCCTTTGGAGTGCGTCATCCCCTTCCCCTGCCATTCCCCTGGGTCCCCGGCCAGGGCCCCTGCTCTGTGTGTAACTGGACCTTGCTCTGCACACAGGGTGGCAGTGGAGGCCATTAAAGTTCTGCTGCGTGCTGCTGGCTGTGAAGGGCACGTCCAGAGCATCCAGCAGGAGGGCGGCTGGGACATGATGTGCGGAGCGGAGACCCTGGACAAAGGAGTCACTTTGCTGGCCAGGTGAGAGCCCTTGGTAGCCAGCAGCGCCTCGGCAGCCCCATCCATCCCCGGGGGCAGAGAAGTCCCCAGGCCCCCAGGCCCCGGGCTGCAGCCGCAGCGCTGGCCAGGGAGCGATCCGAGTGGCAAGGGGTGCTCCTTGCCTGGGGAGAGAGCAGGGCGCAGGCAGCGAGTGGTGTGGAGGCTGTGGCTGGGGGCAAAGGCGTGTCCTGGCCTGGGCTCTCCTGGCTGGGCTGGGCAGGGCAATCCCAGCAAGGCTTTGCCTGCCCTGCTCACTGCCAGCACTGCTTTTCTCTCCCTGCCCAGAGAGATGAGGAAGAGCCCCGCTAAGCAGCGATACTTCCTGTTCCAGCATGTGAAAGAGATTCTTGACCAGAGGAAGGGATGGCAAATGGACTTTGCCATGATTCTCTATGCTGAGGTAAGGCTGGTGGGAAGCAGTGCCTCTGGCAGATGCTTCTGAAGCCGTCCCTCTGGCCCAGGTGGCTGCCGGGTGGGATGAGAGTCCCCGGAGCTGGGGCAGAGGGCTCTGCTGCCAGTCAGTCCCTGGGGCCTCCATCCAGCCCTTCCTGCTGGGGCAGTGCTCAGCACCCCCAGGTGTCCACCCACCCGCAGGGCTGCCCCCCGGAGGGGCTGTGTCAGCCCCCAGGCCCCGAGCTGGCAGTGGGAAGCAGGAGCTGCAGAGTGCCAGGGTCTTCCAGCTCTGCCCGTCTCTCACCGCTTTTGTTCTTTCAGCTGCTGGGCTGCCAGGGCCTGGAAAAGGATGGGAGTGACTGGCGCCTTCTCCACTCCTACCTGAGCCACCGCAGCCAGACCGTCCGTCTGATGGTACTCGGGGGCTTGGTGACACTGTCGGCAGATCCGCGGATGGTGAGCGAGGCGTAGTCAGGCGGAGCGGCGTTGGCAGCCTGGGGCTGGGGCAGGGGGAACGTTAGCGCTGGCTTGGGCCTGGCTGAGGGGAAGGAGGTGGCTGTCAGCAGAGAGAGGGCTGGCTGAGCAGGGGCCACAGAGCCTTTGCTGTCTTGCTCTCTCCTTCATCGCCATCGGCGTGCACAGCGCCTGCCAGGAAGCTGGGTGGGAGGCTGGTGCTCAGCAGACGGGGCATTTGTGCCAGGCTGCTCCTCCACTGCTCCACCCTCACAGAAATTCTCTGTTTCCTACAGGCAAGGGAAATGCAGGACAGGTCTCTGCTGGAGAGCATCCTGCCGTGCCTGAAGAATTCCTCCACAAACATCAGGATGGGGGCCTTGCTCTTCTTCAAAAACATCATGGGTCACCTGAAGAAGAAAGAGGCCAGCCCCGTGGCTCTGCTGCTGGTGGAGAAGCTCACACCCCTCTTTGCTGATGTAAGGCTGATGTGGGAGCCTGACCATGCCCGTCGAGGGCCATGGGGCAAGGACAGCTGCCCTCCAGCCCAGCACCGCAGGCAGCACGTGGGCAGGGCTGCTGCCCTCCTCACGCCCGCCCCTGGGCTCTGCTGGGAGGGCTGCTGGGCTCTGCAGCCAGCATGGCTTCTCCTTGGCCTCAGCCTCTCTAGAGGTGCCCCGAGCCCAGCAACCCCAGAGCATCTCCCCTCACATTGACCACGGTAATAGCCTTGGTCAGCGTGGGTGGGGAGAGGCTCTTGCTGCAGTCCCACTGTCTTCCTTCCTACCAGGAGTCCAGCCAGGTGCAAGAGCTCTCCCTCAGCCTCTTTGGAGACATGATGAAGGCCGTGGCGAGAAGGGAGAAGAGAGAGATGAAGAAGATGATACGTAGGGCCATGGTCTCCTTCTTCCTGCACATGAATACTGGGAGCAGGAGTGTGGCTGAGGTACAGGGTTGAAAGCTGAGCACCTCCTTTGCCCTTCCTTTCCTCTGCCCCAGCCCTGGCAGCAGCAGCTCATCAGCTCTTGCCCGTTTCTCTTGTGCTGGCTGTGAGAGTGCCATAGCTGAGGTGGTGGCTGCCCCCTGTCCCTGCCTTGGGCATTGAAGCCCAGGCATTCAGGCTCTGTCCCCGGCTGCCTCTTCCCAGAAGTAGCTGGGGACAGCCGGCAGCCTTGCCAAGAGGAGGGGGAGGACAGGTCTCCTTCTCTGAGCTGTGGTGCCAGCTCCCACCTGCTGCTGCTGCTGCTGTTTTGCAGGCCTCTAGCCAAGCCCTGCTCATCGGTGCAAAGTTCCTGGGCTGGACGAAGCTGAAGGCAGTGATCAAGAAGAGGAAGACCTGGCTGATTGGAGAGACACTGGTGAGGACAACCCCCAGGTGCCAGGGCCTGGGCTGGACAAGGGATGCTCCATGTGCCCCGGGTGTGGACGTGCCTGGGGGGGAAGGGGTGGGATGGGCAGAGGGACTGCTCTGGCACACGGGGAATGGTCTGTGCCAGCCCCGTGACGTGTCCTTGGGCGCTCTCCAGCTGCAGCAGAACAGGAACAGGGTGGAAGACTACGTGTGCCTCAGCCTGCCCTACGTGTGGGACTATCAGACCAACATGAAAGCGGAGGCCATCAGGTTCCTGGGTGAGCCACAGCCCCCGGGGACCCTCTTCTGGCAGCCTGGCCCCAGCCCCCGGCGCTGCCCTGGCAGCCAGGAGCAGCCCTGGGGCTGTCCCGGGCAGGGCCCTGGCCTCCCGCTGCCCCCCCTGCCCTGGCCAGGCCTTGGTGGCCTTGGTGGCCGCCTGGGTGAGTGGCAGCAGCGGCCTCGGGGACTTGCCCGGCCGGGGCCATCCCTGCGGAGGGGCAGGAGGGCGTGCGGCCGAGCTGGCCGGGCCGGGGGCTGTGCTGCCGCAGTGCTGGGGAGGGGGAGGTCTGACGGGAGCTCTGTGCACAGGGACTGCTGCGCAGAACATGGGGAAGAAGCTATCTGAAGGGCTGCTGGAGACTATGTGGCTGGGTGAGTAGGGTCAGAGGGGTGCTGGTGGGGCAGGGGAGGGAGAGAGCCTGGGCAGGGTGCTGGGATTCCTGGCTCCACTGCAGGGGAGGGAGAAGCTGTGACTGTCCCATCCCTGGCAGTGGCCATGGCCAGGCTGGCTGTGCCTTGGAGCTCCCCGGCCTAGTGGGAGGTGTCCCTGCCCACGGTGGGGGGTTGGGACTAGGCCATCCCTAAGAAGGTCCCTTCCAGCCCAACCCAGTCTGGGAGCCTGGGATTCCTGAGCAGCAGCTCCCAGCTGCTCCCTTGGTCCCAGCTGTTCCTCCTAGTCAGGGAAAGAGAGGGATGGGGCTTGCCTAGAAGGGTCTGTGCAGACAGCGGGGTTTCACCACTGCTCACTTTCTTTCTGTTGCATCCGTCCAGTACGTGGATAAACACCCTGATGCCTCCGTCAGGTCCCAAGCAGCTCAGACCTTGCACATCCTGCAGGATCTCCAGAGGGAGCTGCAGAGACCAAGATGGTCCTTCCGACGCCTGTGCTTCTGTTGCTGAGGAGATGGGTCAGGGACAATCTCGCTGCCCCCATCTTCCTGACGGTACTTTCACCACTGCCCCGTCACGGCTGCTCTTCCCCAGACCCTCACGCGCACCCCCAGGCTGTGCCCGACTGTCTAAGTCCAAACGAGTGCCCCTAGAACTTTCCTGTCCCCTGGCTCTCCCGGTTAAACCTCCCTAATGTCATCCCAGCAGAAGGAAGTGGCTGAGCTGGGTGAAGGTCCTGGTGGGAAGACGGTGTTGAGAAATTGTCCCTGACCTATGTGTTCCTGGTGCAGATGGCAGCATGTGAGTAAAGATGGAAGAAGCAGCCCAGTGCCGTGACATCCTTCCCACAGGCAGCAGCCCCAGCATGCAGAGCACACAGCATTTGTCCTGGCCTCTCCTGTTACCTGTACATCAGCTTACCCCCGTGAGTGTCCTGGCCCCAGCTTGTTGGATGGCCAGGTTACCCTTCTTTAGGGTGGCAGTGCAAGGAGACATAGGGCAGAAGGGAGTCAGGGTTTAACTCAGCCAGGTCTTTTTAAACCCCAGCACTGCTTTGTCTTCAGGGCTTGCTTTGTTTGTCAGCTGCAGGAAGAAGGCAGAGTGTAAAATGGAGGGCATTTCATCTGAAATGATGAGCCTCGTCATCAAGCCCCCCTACACCGGGACAGTCCTGGTCACACCTGCTCAGTGTCGTGGGAATCATCAGCTGGTGCTGAGGTCTTAAAGCCCACCTACAGGTGAGGAATTGCATCAGCATCTGGAGACTCTCAACTGATTACAACTCTCCCAAGCTGTGAGAAGCAGCTCTTCATTCCTCTTCTGTCACTTCTAGGAGGTCACCAGGGTGCCTGCAGAGTTTTTGAACTCTCCCACAGAGACCTAGAGCAGCTCCATTCATGTGGCTGAGTGCACGGCCAAACAAGACACCCTGTTGGAGGCTGTTTGGCAATGGATCCATCAGGAGCTGCCCAAGAGGCTACAGGAGGCTGAGCAGGGTCAGTGTCACCACGTGGGCCCAGGCAGCTTGGGGCAGCTGGGCAGGGCACAGCTGAGCCAGAGCTGCTTTCCTTGTCTTGTCCGAGCAGCCTCCTGGCCTCTGGCATAGCTCCCAATAGGTCAAAGAGGTCCCCAAATAAAATGTGGCATTTGGAAAGCAGAGCATGTGGTGAAATCTGTTGTATGGGACCTGGGCTCTGATCCTGGGACCGACGGGTGATCCTGGGCTCAACACATCACAGAATCATTGGAATTGTCCAGGCTCCATTTTCTTACCTCTCCAGTGATTGTAAATGTGAATTCACACTCTCTGGGAAGAAATTCTTTCTAATATCCAACCTAAACCTCCCCTGGTACAACTTGAGACCATGCTCTCTTGTCCTACAGCTGCCTGGGAAAAAAGACCAACTTCCCCCTGGCTCCAGCCTCCTTTCAGGGAGCTGTAGAGAGCGATGAGGTCTCCCCTGAGCCTCCTCTTCTCCAGACTGAACACCCCCAGCTCCCTCAGCCCTTCCTCACAGGACTTGTGCTGGATCCCTTCACAGCCTCCTTGCTCTTCTCTGGACCTGTTCCAGGACCTCAATCTCCTTCCTGAACTGAGGGGCCCAGAACTGGACACAGGACTTGAGCTGTGGCCTCACAGCTGAGCACAGGGGCAGAATCCCTTCCCTGGACCTGCTGGCCACACTGTTCCTGATGCAGGCCAGGATGCCATTGGCCTTCTTGGCCACCTGGGCACACTGCTGGCTCATGTTCAGCTTCCTGTCAATCCAGACTCCCAGGTCCCTCTCTGCCTGGCTGCTCTCAGCCACTCTGTCCCCAGCCTGTAGCGCTGCATGGGAAGCTTGTGTTGTGGCCATGTTGAACCTCATCCCATTGGAATCAGCCCAACTCTCCAGTCTGTCCAGGTCCCTCTGCAGAGCCCTCCTGCCTTCCAGCTGATCCACAGTGCCCCCCAGCTTAGTGTCATCTGCAGACTTGCTGATGAGACAGCAAAGAGACATTTGCTTAGAGAGTTTTGGGGAAAAAAACAAACCTGTCTGTGATATGATGATTTTCATGGAGACTGAGTCTGAGCAGTGCTGTGGAGCTTCAGCTTTGTGTGCAGTTCTGGGTTGTGCCCTGCAGAGGAAGAAGAGGAACTGCTGCTGCCAAGCTGATCTCTGAGCAGCCCCTGTGGTGGCTGTGTCCTGGGGGTGGGAAACTCCAGGGGCAGGGGGCACCAAAGCTGCCGTTAGCGCAGCCCCTCCCAGGTTCCCACTCCTCCCAGTGAGCAGCATTTCCTCTGTGGTGTGCTTGGGGCGTCTTCTTGTCTGCAACGGCTTTTTTTGGAGGGTCATTTTTGGTCTCATGAGGAAAACTGAAGAGCCAGACCCTGCAGAGGGGACAAGGTGAAGAGTGTGACTCATCAGAGAGCGATGGGTGGTCAGCGCTGTGCAGTCAGGGATCCGTGGTTCTTTGTGAGCAGGGGAGACTAATTTGGGAAGCAACCTAAGAGCTGCCTGAGCCACAGAGCACAGTACAGAGTGGGTCTAACCCATTCCTTACCATGCAGTAGCCTCTGATAATAATGGCTTGGTAAAAAGCACCCTGAAAGCAAGGGGTGGTGGAAGGTTCAAAAACTGGGACAAACATTTAGCACAAGCCCTCTGGTTAGTTAATAGCAGGGGATGGATGAGATTACTTGGACTGGCCTGATAGGAGCACACCTTCTAATAGCAGAAAACCAGGGTGCAGGGCAAGAGCAGAGCTTGACTTGTCTGTCATCCTGTCCAGTCTATCCACCATCTCCTCAGGCATTTCCTCCACACCTGCAACAATGGCGGAACTAAGGAAGAGGCTCTCCTGGTACTGGCAGACCTTGCCAACTACTTCAGGTATTGTTGCTGTGTCAGCATCAGTGTCCCCCAGACCATTCCTGAAAGCATGCAGGACTGAGATGACAGTGCACCCTGCACACACTTCTTTAGTAAGGGTGGGAGGCAGAGTGTCTCATCAGGAGCAACATTGAATTGCCAGGCACCATAAATCACCTTTTTAACAGCCAGCTCTCTCAGGTACTCAATACCTTTTTCCATATTGGTCCACTTGGCCAGGGTGACAGTGTCATCTTTAAAGTGCTATCTGATCTTGACAGCTGCCAGAAACTTCCTCCAGAGGCTGAGAGC
Organism: Phaethornis superciliosus; assembly: GCA_023637945.1. Taxonomy (NCBI): domain Eukaryota; kingdom Metazoa; phylum Chordata; class Aves; order Apodiformes; family Trochilidae; genus Phaethornis; species Phaethornis superciliosus. Next base: position 18,862,400 of record JAJQWJ010000012.1, read on the forward strand.
ACTTACTTTCTTCTGGATTGCTTGATCCATGCCTCCATCTCTGGCCAGCTTTCCCAACTCTCTGCCTTCTCAATTATTTCAGTAGATTGCACCAGCACCACCAACCCAACACCAAAGCAAGCAGGTAACAAGTGTTTCACTTCCATTCCAGCCAAAGTTCATTCATACATTTCACAGCTCCTTCAGAGAAAAGGAGTGAATGTTTCTCTCTGGCTCAGATTCTTCCGCTTGTGATGAGGAAAGAGCTACCTCACAAGGACTTGCTGCTCAAGCTTTTACAGAAGACTCTCTCCTCACCCTTTGGACAGGATTTGCTCTCTCCCCTGCATCAGAGCTCTCCCCCACATGCTCCATCTTTGCTCTGCCTTCAGTAACACAGGGCTCAGCTGCCTTTCTTCACTGCCTGACCACAGGGGCAACCCGTGGGGAATTGATCCAAACCCCCCCCTCCCTGTCCCTCTGTGTCAGGAGGGAGAAGCAGCACTGCTTCTTGCAGGCTCTGACAGAACAGTGACCTGGGCCAAGGGACATCGGTAAAAGCCACTCTTAAAGCTCAAGTGGTGGCCATACTTGTGTTGCAATTCCAACAGCTGCATCTATGTCTACTGAGAAGCAACCACCCTTGCAACATATTAATAATTAATACATAGAAACAGAGACAGCCATTTCCAAAACCTCCAAAATCTGACGGACACAGCTTGGTGTGAAAGGAGGATGGGTCATTTCCCATTAAAAAAGATCAAAACCAAACTCAGTTCAGTAGGTATTGCCACAGGGAACCTGGTAGAGCCACTGCCCAGCTTACTGCAGAACAGACCAGTGGGGTCAGACAACACAAAGCCAATGCCCTTTGCCCAACACCACCAGTCAAGAAGAAACAAACAGGCTAAAGAGCTTTAAAGAACAAGTTGTATCATATAGAGCAAGTTGGGCAACAGTGAGGATGAGCCTTTATTAACCAGGCTGTCCCAGCACCTCACCTTAAGCACAGGGGACATGCACAACCCTGCTTACAGGATGTTCCCCCTCCTTGGCTGGGCCCCCCCCCGGTCTGTTTTGGGGAAAATCAGAGCATTTGTCCCCTGGTGAAATCCCCCACTTCCTTCCCAGAGGAAGAGGAAAAAGGGAATGAGGGAGGGAGACTTAAAGGTTGGAAGAAAAGCAGTAGCACAAATTTCATGAAATGGCAATAGTGAGAGTGAATTACAAAGATAGACAGCACAGACAAATATAGAAACTGCCTCCTCAGTTGGTAATTCTGGCTCTACCACACTTGTCCCCCACTGGACTCAGCAGCAGATAGGGCTGCCCAAGCCCAGGGTCCAAGTGACAGGCCCCAACAGCCTTACAGCAACCAAACTGGTCCTAACTGGCAAGGCAGAAGACAACCTGTCTCCATGAACTCTGTTCTTCTACAGCACAGAAACAACAGCAGCTGCAGTACAGCATGCAGCACAAAACAAAGAGGCCCCAACCCAGCCAACACACCAGCCAGAAAAAACACCAGGGGATTCTTTTCAGACCCATTTTGTACAGAACACGATGGGAACGAATACTGGCATCAGCCCGCTTGGGTCACCTGAACCATCCTCTCCACCCCAGGGGCACAGCTGCTCCCCATTCTCACTGCCACATCAGCCTGACAGTGGATGTCCCTGTCCCAGGCACCTTTTTCTCCTGCTCCTCTCACACCAGGACAGTCTTGTAGATCAAACAAGCCCAATGAAGCCCGAGGCTCTAACCTGCACCTAAGATAGACACCGCCCTCTTCTCTAAAGAATAACTCTTCCATTTCTACCCTCCAAACACAAAGACAGTGTTTCTTGCCCTTCTTACAAGTTTGCCCCTGTTCTTTGTGTTCTTTGGGCAGCTTCACCAGAGGAAAAACAACCAGAGGCCCAAGCCCCCAGTCCTGCTTACAGGGAGGTCACCCAGCACAAAGCTGGCCAGGGCAGCAAAGATGCTGGCAATGCTCTGGTGTGACAGACAGGTTCTTTTGCACATTGAGTCCCTTACCTCCACTTCACTCATCCAGGCTTCCTCTGCTCACTCTTGTTTTATGCTTTCTTCCACACACCATGGATGCCTCCACTTTCTTCTCCAGCACTTCCTGCTGCAAAGGCAAAAGGATGCAGTCAGCACCCATGAGTCCCACTCCTCCACCAGGCTGGTCTCCCACATTGAAGCTCTCCACAGTAGCCCTCTATTCCTCTATGAGCCAAGATCCCCAAAACCCCCACAGCTCAGCTTTTCTCACTAAAACACTGCTCCAGGCACCTGCCCAGGCACAGCAGGAGGGAGGCTCACAGGCAACCACCTTGGGCAAATGGAGCTGGCTGTGCAAAGCAGCAGCCAAAGAGGCTGCACAGCCCTGCTCACGGGGAGCTGGGGCTGCCTGGGGACACAGGGCTCCACGGCTCGGGACACACAAACCCTGACTACAGGGCTGTCAGCAGTACAGACAGCCACGAAGGCACAGCTCCAGGCCCTGACTACAGGCGGATCGCCTCGACCGCACCACCGTCAAGTAGCTGCGCTCCCTCCTTCCAAAAAAGGGGCTACCCCAGACCTTCCCTCCACTCATGGCCTCACAGGGGACCCCCTGGCTACCGCGCAGACCCCGCTCTCCCCCCTGGGAAGTTGCAGCTAAACTGCAGCCATTTGCAAGGGGGCCTAAAGCACACCCTCACATCCACAAGGACGAGCACACACAAACACAACTGCCCAGGAGGGAGAGCGGGGTCTGGGGAGCCATCCCTGCCCTCCAGCAGGAGAGAATAGCCGCAGGCTCTTACATGTGCAGGAAATCATAGCTGAAGTGGTGTTTTGGTGACTTTTTTTCCCCAAATCCTGTGCACAGGTAGCTGTATCTAACAGCTGAATGACAGCTCCGGACAGACTGCCCAAAAACTGGATCTCAGGCAGGCGTTTTCTCTTGTTCAATTTTCAGCAACACGACGTGGGATCTTTGCCCTCAGTCCCCGGGAGAAGGCTAGAGCTGTCACATCAGGTGAGAGAGTGACAGCCCCGGGGAGACACGCGGGGAGCGGGGATGATGACGTTGGAGAATAACGTGGAGAGAAGAGGGCGCTGTCGGAGCAGAGTGGCGCAGCGGAAGCGTGCTGGGCCCATAACCCAGAGGTCGATGGATCGAAACCATCCTCTGCTAATGACTCTCTTTATGCAATGCCCGATCCTTCCGCCCCCCCGGCTCCGCGGGCTTCCACCCCGGGCTGCTGCGGGGCGAGGCGGAGTCAGCCACCCGCCCAATGGCGCCGTGGGGCCGGGCTGGGTGGCGACCAACCACCGCCGGGGCCATGTGCCACATTTGTATTCTTTTTTTCGTTCCCTGGTTCTCCGTTTTGTCTCGCCCAGCGCCTGGTAGACGGTCGCGCAGAGAGGCTCCAGGCCAAACAAACCCAAAACAAAAAACAAACTGGGGAGGAAAAAAAAAAAAAAACAAAGAAAAAAACAAGCCAAAAACAAGCTAGCAGAGGATGGTTTCGATCCATCGACCTCTGGGTTATGGGCCCAGCACGCTTCCGCTGCGCCACTCTGCTCCTGGTGGAAGAGTTTCTCTCAGCCCTCCTCCTGAGGTGCCTCTCCTCGCAGGCCTTTTATGCCACCTCTCTCAATGACGTTTCGCCGGGGGACTTTCGTGCCTTGGTCTCTCCCCACCCTTTCTTTTGCAGTTTTGGATTCGTATTCGAAGCCGAACCTACCCAACGGTGACCACTTCCACAGAAGAATATTCCTTTCACATCTCTATCTCTCTGTTTTCCCATATTCTTGTTCCTCAAACCCTCCCTACCCCCAGCTTTGGCTTCTCCGCTTCAACATCCCGTGAATCCTGCACACAATCCCAAAATGCTCTTCCTCTACACCCCCCTCCACGTGTTCTCCTCTCCTGGGCAGTCACCCCCTCCTCGGTCCAAGACACAACCTTCAGAGCTGCCCCCACTCACCATCGTGATGGGTGTCACCTCCTGGCCCACGCACCATCCTGAAAGCAGGCAGGTTAGGGGCTCGCTGAAACTGCAGAGGTTCCCACAGTTCTTCCACCTCTCATTCTGCTCCTCTTTGGTTATGGAGAAGTCTTTAATCACAACTGAATGTTGTCCATGGGGTTATTTGGGGAGTGTTGGGGGGGGGGTCCTGCCTGTACCCCAGTCCTGAAGAATGCTCCTAGGGGGAAGCCCTGTCCACATCAGCCCCAAAGGATATGTCTATGGAGAATGTCCTTGAAGAGCCACCCCACAGAAGCCCACTGACATGTCTCCTTGCACCCCTAGAAGTGTGCCTTCCCTAACATAACCTTTCTGTCTGCAACGAAGCCAAGTCCCATTCATCCTTCTCCATCCATTGGGACATTTGGGGGGAACCAGACATGGTTCCCAGCGTTAGCCCCTGCTCCCACCAACCTTTGCCTCTCTTGCTCCTCTCCATGATAGCTGTGGGAGCCAACTCAGAATGCCACCTCCTGTCTCACTCTACATACTGTTCTGTCCCTTCCAGAGTACCTTGCTCCATCCTCAAGGGACCCACAGCTCCCAGCACCACCAGGGCTGGCACCCCCTTGGCCCCCTGGTACCCTATGGCTGAAGCGCTGCACCAGTCAGAGCCCAGCTGCTGCACCTTGCTGCAGCCCCACAGGAGCAGATGCAGCTCTGCAGGGCTGGGAGGACACAAGCATGAGGTTGTGAGAGGGATCAGACATGGGACTGGGGGTCAGACATGAAGATGAGGTAGTAAGGGACAAGTGTCAGGGATGCAGCTCCAGGCCATTGACTACTCCCAAGGCTAGAGATGATCCTTGAATATCAAGCTCCTTTCTTACACTTCTCTTCCCTCAATGACCTTATCCTATGGGTCTCCATCAAGTCAGTCCCTAAAGGGGCCAAACTCTGCTTCCCTAAGTCCACTGTTGTGATCTACTTTTTTGCGTGGCTACCTTCCCTCAGGACTCAGAACTCTACCATCTCATGGTGCAGCCAAGGCTGCCTTTGACTTTCACATCCTTAACAAGCCCTTCGTTGATGATGATAAGGAGGTCCAGCAGACTACCTTGTTGGCTCCCATATAATTTGGGTCAGAAATCTGTCATCAGCTCTCTCCAGGAACCTCCTGTATTGCTTATGCCTTGCTGGGTTGTCCTACCACCACATACTGGGGTGGCTGAAGTCCCCTATGAGGGCCAGGGTCTGTGAACACAAGGTCCCTTCCAACTGCACGTAGATAGTGTTTAATCCTGAGCCATAAGCTGCTTACCCATCCACAGGCAGACTTCCAGGCACCCCAGATACTGCTTCAGATAAAGGGCAACTCTCCTTCCTCCTCCTCCCAACCTGTTCTTCCTTAAGGGCCACCACAACCCTCTAGTGACACAAACTGTCCCACCCCATCTCCATAAGCAAGTGGGTATCCCTGAAGGCACAGGGCTCACACTGGAGCAGTCTTTCTGACCACCACGTGCTGGTAACACACCACCCACCTTCCCTGAGTAACAACAGCCTCAGGCCTAGTCAGAGGGGATGAGGGGGGAAAAGTAAGTTAAAGTGCCATATTGTTCAAGAGAGATCTATACAGTAGGATTAAACACTTTCTCCTCATCAGGGAAATTGATTTCCCCACCAGCTGCTGAGCCACTGAGGCCACAGCAGGCACACCCACTTCCCAGACACACTTTAGACCTATGAACAGCAGCACTAAAGCTCTAACAAACCCACTGACCTGTTTCAGCTCCAAGTGACAAAGCTCTTCTCTCCCTTCTCTGGCATAATCCCCTCATTAAACCTGGCTCATAGGCAAACAGTTCCGTAACACCCTGAATAATCACAGTAGCAGCACTGGAAGGACTAAATGCTATGTGGTTGGGCAAACTGTTTTTCAGACTAAGGTGTTAAAACCCAGGTAACTGTGCATGGGCCAAACACCACAAGAACATCCTTCACTAGACAGTCAGGTTTCCTGGTTTTCCAGGCCCTGCAGTGCAGGCTGCCACCACTGCAGGGCTCAGCAATACCAATAGATGACCTGCCTCAGCACTATTCATCTCATAATTCAGCCACCCAGACTCTGCTGTTACAGCCAGTGGGAACATATCAAAGTGGTTTTCAGGGAAGGAGGAGCAAGAGGCACTGGCTTTGTGAGATGAGTCAAGACCTCTCTGGAAAAACCCTGAGCACTATTCCAGGCTTTTCCAGGCTTCATGTCTCTTTGTCCCAGGTGCCCTCAGGTAACAGCCTGCATTGCCAAGGGAAGTTTTGCAATAAAACCCAACAGCTCTGTTCCATGTATTACTACATATCATGTTTGTCAGGTTAATATACACAACATAAGTGGTTCTAACCAGCACAGTTTTATATACATTGTCAAGCATCAAAACACGTTGGTTCCAGGGCCTTCTTTAGGTACTGTTGCCTCCTCCACTGTTCTTTCCAGAAGCTCCTGCTTTCTGCAGCCGGCTTGCACTCGGCTGACGAGGCATCCTCTGGGTAGGTCCTTCCTGGCTGCTCCTTTCTGCAAGAACCTGGGTCCCACTGACTGCAGAACTGGTTTTATTTCTCCCTGTAGAAACAAACACATATTAATTTTCAAGTCCCAAACCTGTGTGTCACCCACAAAGCACTTAAGCTGCAAGCATTCCTGAAGAAGTCATGCAAAAGGCGAAAGTGTATTAAGTGTCACTAATCTATCCAGCACCCAACACAGAAAGCAAAATTGTGAATTCAGCTCAACAGGTACCCGGGCCTGAAAACCAAAACAAGTTGCAGTAGGAGCACTGTTAAGTTTCATCAGGTTTCAAAGTAACCAGCCACTTTGTTCTTTAAACACTTGGGTTCCTTTGGCAAAGAACACCAGTGCTGCAAACAAGTGAAACACAAGCATCTAACACCTCATGGCTGAGATAAGTGAACAGATGTGCCAGTGGCCACCAGTTTCTGAAGTCCAATTAGCAGATCACAAACCCTTCTCTTTGTGTCACTTCTGGGTCTTGATGAACATGCTTGGATCTGCTATAATTTTCTGGGGTTTCCAGGAGCTCAGACATCTCCACAGGACTTAAACACAGACTTTTCTTGCAGTGTTCAGAAGATGAGTTATCCTTCTGTAGGCACAACTCACCATGTCTAAAATACAACATAAGAGGGAGGAGCAACGGGTAGGAAGGGAGAAGTTGAAAGAGGCAAGGGGCATGCAGCCCAACCTGCTGGATGCAGTGGGAAGAGAAAGTGACAGCCAATGTGTGCTGCAAACAAATGACAGAAGGGGATCAATGAGGGTGAGTGACTTCCTGGCCCCAGAAAGATCTACTTCATGTAGGAAGAAGTACTCTCATTAGGAAATATATTAAAAATAAAAGAAACATGAGGCAAAAGGGTCACAGCTTTTGCTGAAGATAGGAAGCTCCAGGAAACACAAAAAAGTGGTAATAGCAAGGAGGAAACAAAGGGCAGGAATACAGTGAGCTGTAGTTACATTAATGGAATTGAAAAGAAGACTTGATGTTTTAGAAACCATTGTCAGACCACCTTCCAGAATACCAACCACTGCTCCACACACTGGAGTCTCCATGGCCATCACTGTGGATCATTTGTGCTACTGACAGTGCCTAGACTGGAGATGAATCTGTTTTACTTACCACATGTCCTGTCTCCTTGGAGCAGCTGCCTGAGTATAGGACTCATGTCAGTAACACAAGTTAACAACTTGCAGCACTGGGCAGACAACCTGAGAACTTCTAAGTAGAGTATGCAGTCCCTTCATATCCATAAAATTTGACAGACTAGGGTGGCAAAAGAAATAAATTCACTTATCCCAGCCAAGTCAGGTACTGTTAAGAGTCTAACAGTGCAAACCACACTAGTGACCTACCAGCAGTCATCAGCCCAAGCCAGCCAACCAGCCTTGCAATCTTTTGTAGCTCAGGCACTTCAAGTAAGGCACTGCAAGTATTGTCCATGAAAACAAACAAATTGCACAAAGGTAATACATGATCTCACAGCATGTGAGAGAGTAACTGGCAGGAACAAAAAGCATTATGGTTCATCATGATCACAAAATGGTTTGGGTTGGAAGAGACCAAAAAGATCACCTAATTCCAACACCTCCTGCCATGGCAGGGGCAATCCAGGACACCTCTAGAGATGAATGCCTTTCCCTTCCTCACATGCATCAGTTTGCTGAAAGGCAAGGTCCTCAGCCCAGGTACAACTCTAACCATGTGCACACAAGAAACAACTCTACCTTTAAGAGTCACCAGGAGTCAGGCCCTTGATTTTCTGACCTAGCTGAAATGACATGGTGAGAAAGAACTACCTTAGTGAACAGAAGCTGCACTCAGACAAAGCATGTCCTTCATCCTCTTAGCCTCAAAATCGCAGAAAAACAGACCAGTTACTTCAACAGCACAAACACCAACTATATCTTTGGTAGCATTCTAGACCCACAAACCAGTCAAGAAGAGACCACTTCACTTCACATCATCTGCATTTTGGGAGTATCAGAACTTGTTGAAAACTCCAGGGAGAAGAAAGGAGCTGGAACTTTTAACCAAGAGACTCTCAGCCATCTAAGAAATGACAGTACCAATGAGAAATTTCTTTATCAGTTGTAAAATAACTGATATCAGTGCTTGCAACATGCAAAATACTTTATCATCTGGAATGGAAGCCTTGGTGTGGGAAGCAACAACTGCACACCAAGAATGCTCTGAGTATTATATATTTTGTCCCATATAATCACCACATCCACCATTTCACACAAGAATAAAGGACTCTAATACAAAAGACTTGAACTCTGGGAGAAAGAGTTACACAGAGTGAGAGCTGCAGGTCTGCTCTGCAGTCAGATCAGGAAATCTACTTACTAGGATGGTACTGATTAAAAAAATTACTATGAATGAAGCAACCAAGTAAGAAAATCATCATCAGGACTGCATTAGTTCTTCGGTCAGCCCTGTAAGTCACCTGTAGACCATTCTACAGAATTTTTTCAGGGAAGATAAGACTACTGAGAGTTCAAGTGCAACATTTACATGCACATGGTACGATTAGGAACACATTGCTGCCAGTTAGATTCCACGGATGGATTTGATAAGCAATTAAAGCACAGTAGCCAGTATAATCAACAGGAAATTTCACTGTATGATGTCTAAAAAAAACATATTAAATGAATTCAAGAGAAATCCTTAGCACCTTTGGGGGAATTCCCTCCACCACTGTGTCAGAACCCACATAGCATTATCCTGTTAGCTACCTTACCTCCTTAATACAGCAGCCTGCATCACAAACCCTGCATCAAGATGAACCCTCACATACTAAGTGGAGAGTGACTTTGTAGTTACAAATGGAGAGGAAGAAAAGGACTTCATTTTTTCCCACACAGGGAAGAAAAGCACATACTGTGAACCCCTCATGGAGCCCATGTCTGGTGGTGAGCTTCAGTAGCATAACCAACAGACACCTAAGTAGGATGGAGAGTTTCATGGGGCAGGAAAGCATTCTGACACCCTCCTGTGCCCAAGGGGAAGCTGCAATGGTGTCTTATAGACCTAAAATCCATAGACCAGTCAACAGGTCCACAACAAAGACAAGAATTTGAAAATCAAGCTCATATTAAAAACATACTAATATGAGAAATTAACCAGGGCAAAGCTTTTGAAAGTAACTTTATGGAAGACACCTGAGCTGTGGAAGTAGGGCATGTGGAAAAAACAGCTGGAGTGCAGAGTCAGAGAAGCACTAAAGAATATTCATCAGCCTAGAAAAAAGAGGAGGGCACTGACATACATGTCAACAGGCAGAAAACAGCCGGAAAACCAACAGAGGCTTGGGGATTGCTTGATGAGAAAAGAAAGCATGGAAATAATTAGTAAGAAATGGCATATTTAACTATACAAAGGTAAACTATACACATAGTCTAGGCCAAAACCAACACCACTGTCCTAACAAGTATGCACACCTCCTCCTCACATGCTAAAATCAGCTTTTTCCCTCCCAAATCAACAACTGTTAAAGGACCTTTTTGAATGCAGCTTGCACAAACTTGCATGTAGCTAAATATGCCAGATGAATGCTCTGATTCTCAAATACAGCACCTTTGAGGCAGCTATCATGAATGCAGTTACCAGCAAAACCAGAGCCATGCAAAACATGATGGTCGTGTTCTGTGGGGAAAAAAAAAAAAAAAGTAATTCACATTACATTCCCTGCTACTTTAGCTACAAAAAAGCTGAAGTAACTACTGGGGGCACATCTCCTCTTCCCTGCCAATAGTGCTCTCTAACAGTGTTTTTTTAGCTGCTTCAAAAACTTCTCTACACCACAATGGGCTGAGAAGCCTAAGCTGATCTCTCCCTGTTACTGATAGAACTGGAGGACAACAATCTTGACTAATCTTTAGGAAGACCTGGTTTACTTCAACCACTTCTTCTGACAAGGAGAAAAGAGCACACACACAGAGCTGAACAACACTGAGGAAAGCACCTTTGCAAGCTCACATAGGACAATCACTAATCTTTGTATTAGTGCAAGGAGCTCTGGCTTTATCAGCAGACACAGGTCCCAGCTGGGCAGGGGAGGCACCTCTATCTCCACATGCCTGATCCTGAATGGAAGCCACACCATTAGCAGAAGCAGCACCAGCCAACAGAGGACGTTAGGGCCAACAACAGATAGAGCTCCTCTCCCCTGCTACAGCTACTACAGGGAAAGGGGGCAAGGAAATGCTCCCCCGTAACAGATCCATCCCAGAGGACATCACATCCTCAGTCACCCTATTAACACCCAACTCCTGAATGATGGTCTTGGACTGTGCCCAGAACTAGAAAACTCTGTGAATGAGGAGTGATTCTTGCTCATCTTCAGTTTGAGCTAGCTGCTTGTTTCCTCAGCTCAAGGAGAGAAAACTACTCTGCTGAAGACAGGCTGATTTTTACAGGATCTTAATTTCAGCAACACACTTTCCCTCAAGGGCTAGAGTAAACCAAGCTTCTGTCTTGAGCTACAGTACTTCAAACACTAATTCAGCCTAAGGTGGTCCAATAAAACAGACAAGGGTGGCACTGATGGCACAGTTCTGCTTTAGATCATTACCCACTTCCATGAATTGAGAAATCTCTCTGGACACCTGTTTGTTTTCATGACCTTACACCTTCCTTTGATACTCCAGGAACATTGCTCCAAGTGTTTACATGGCACTCCAGAGTCAGACATAAGCTAGCCAAAATTTGCATAAAGCTGCAATTAAAACTGCAGAAGCTTGTTCACTTGCACTTAAAGCCAAACATAGGCCAAGCTCGGCACAGCGCTGACACAGCCCCTCTTTTGCCTAAATCACAGCAAGCACAGACCTCTGCCTTCCATCCAAGAGGCTACAGAAACAGATCTTCACAAGGAGAGCTAGACAAAACGTGTCCTCTTCTTGATGTTAATGATATTTTACCTGTACTCAGTATACTTACAGAAATGAGGACAAAGGACTAAAGCCATGAGATGCTGTCACGGAGCTTAAATTCTGCCCAAGGAATTTTCTGAGAGTTAGTTTTTGCGTGGTGTTTTTTTTTTCCCACAAAGGAATTGGCAGCTGTCAAACATCATTGGGTGCTGGGTGACAGCAGAGCCACTTGAGCTGACAGAAACTAAAAAGAGAAGTTTTCATTCAAGTGAGATATGGCTCTGATATATACAAGCTTCCAGGAAACAAAGAACAACTGACAGATGAGGAGACCAAACTTTACAGCAATGCGTGCAAATGCTGCCCATCAGAATTTGGTTAGGACTGAGAGTGATGAGAGGCGCCCACAGTGCCCCTTTGTCATCACCACTGAGCACCAGCTTGCAAAAATCCAAGCTCATTATTTCATGTTTTACCATGCCTCCTGTGCCAGTAAGCTGGGGATGATCTGGTGAGCTCAGTGCCCCAACTAGCCTGAAGACATTTTAGCCTTGTGAAATAAAGCAGCAGCAGGAGATACTGAAGGCCAAACTCATTCTGTGAACATTTACCACCAACAGTGCAGAGCTAGTCAGCTTTCTCTGAACTTTGCTATTCTTTGCTTTTGGTTCAGAGGTTTTGTCACAGTGCACTCAAGGACACAAACCTAGGAAACTACGGAAGGTGTGGCCAGAGGCACCAGGACTACAATCTGACATGGGTACCATCATGGACCAGGAGATGCTTTTTAAACCTGAGCTGGCCTACTTCTAGCCCAAGCTAGTCCATGGCTGTGTCCCAGTGCTAGAAAAATCTTTTTTACAGGAAATGCCAGAGTAACAGCATATATGAGAGAACAAAAACTAATCCAGATTAACAGACAAACAGGAACAAAAACCTTACCAAACTTCCTTCACAGTTGGAATGGCCCATCACACCTGAAGCACCAATAAAGGAGAAGAGAACAAAATTTAACAACATCTTTTATTCAGAATCACTGCTATCTTGAAATGTTTCCTTTCAGCATGGTACCAGAACAGCACACTGCTTATTTTAAATTTCCAAGTGTGGTACATTTCTCATTCTACTCAGGAAAAAGTAGCCAGCTATGTGTCTTCTTTTTACCCCCTGCATATTTAGAATCACTTCTCAATCACACATGGCATTGTTCACTTGACTGCAACCGCCTTGTCTGCAGGAAATTCTTAATCAAGAAAATCTCTTGAGAAAGGGGAACCTGTTCATAGTAAAGTCCATGGAGTCCTGGACACTACCCACACACTGCAGTTCCAAGAGGGGTTTTAGCAAGCTCCTCAGAGTCCCTCTGTAGCCATGCACAGAGGAGATTCTCACCCACTTGCCATGTGGAACCCAAACCAGAAGCAGCAGGCTCTGCTGTTGTTCCAAAGGTGCCTCGGATGATGGCATAGCCACCTTTATTCTAAAACAATGCCTTTCACCACTACTTTCTGTAGGACTTACCACCAGATTTGCAAGCACATCCACAAGAACAAACACCCCCTACCACCACAACAGCCTCAGAACTGAGATTAGACTAAGTGGTAGTACACTATCACGACAGGGAAACCTACCCAGCTCCGGTTACCTATGCCAACAAAGCTTTTCTTTCTTGCCCCATTCTCTGCTGACAGATATTTTTCAAGTTCTGCCTCAAAATTCACCACGGGTCAAGAGAGACCCATGAGCTACAACAGTTTTCATCCTGAAACACAACAAAGAAGAGAGAACAGGACATGGCAACACAATTCAACTTGACCTTAACCATTTCTAGGTTGGTGAACAAGCACACCCACCCACCTTACCCACACGGCAGCACCGAGGCGTGCAGTGAGCTGAGCTTTCAGTGTCCAGTTTTGGTTTTGGTTACCTCAGGCAATGATGATCAAAAAACCTTGCTGTTCTGGCCATTGCCCCTTCTTGCTATATTTATGAGCACAAGAGAAATGAGAGCCTTCACAGTCAGTTCCAGCTGAGCAAACTTACTTTCAAACCTTTCGGAAGTAATCCACAGAGGCTGCAAGTTACCACCCAGAAGTCACTCAGGAAGTTCAATAAGAAGAAGGTTTATTTGAACTGGTTTGGAAAATAAAGTAAAATAAAGCAATATAAACATGGCACAGCTTCAGGGCTACATTTGTTACTGTCCACTGACACTACAGATTAGTAACAAGAAACAGACATGTTCAAAAGCAGTCGCTATTTCAGGTGTTCCCACCTCAATACCCCTGGCCCAGGAACCACTGGCCAAGGGGCAGAAGCCACCACGGTACCAGGGATGGAGCAGCAGAAGCATGGCACTCCCCTCATTTTCCGGGGATTCCTAACATGCCAGAAACTCTCCCAGGTTTTGAGTTAGATATAATTAAAGTAGCACTGTGTAAGACTGTGTATTAAGAGCTCGGTTTTTTTCGTTAAAGGCTTGGAGGGCAGAGCCAGGAGGCTCAGCCAAAGCTATGCAGCCTACCCCGGCATCCCGCACTGCTCCTCCGCACCCGCATCCCCCCGCTGCCTAAAAAGAATAAAAACTGTGAAAATGGTTGCGGGCAGGAGGTGGAAGGCGCCGCCGCGCCGTCCGGGAGTGACGGGGCTGCCTCTCCGCCGCGGCTCACACCGAACGGGCCCCCCGGGAACCGGCCGAGTCCCGCCTCGGGCCCAGCCGCCCGGCCCGCGGCCCCCTCCCCGCGGCGGGGCGGGCGGCACGGCCGGCGGGAGGAGCGGGCAGGCCGCGGGGCGGCGGGCAGCCCCCGGGGGAGGCCCGGGACAGCGGCGGGCGGCCCCAGAGCCGCGGCGGCCGCAGGGCGGAGGCGGGGGGGAACGGGGCGAGAGCCCGGCCGTCCTCGGGGGGCTCTGCGCGGGGAGACACGGTGATTAGCGCCGGCCGCCTTTCCCCCGCCCGCCACCCACCTCTGCCCGCTACCTACCTCGGGTGTCGGCGGGGAGCGGCGCCGGCGCGGCCGAGGGTCCGCCCTCGAGTCCCGGCGGCAGCCGCTGGCCGGCACACATGGACTTCAGCACCTGGAAGACTGCGAGCGGCGCCACGTTCATGCGCAGCAGGTCCAGCAGCACCCTACGGGGACACCCATCAGCGGGGGCACCCATCAGCTGGGGCACCGGAGCACCAGCGACCGCCCCCGCCGCTCACCGGAACACCTCCGGGTCCAGCCCGCTGCCCGCCGCCTGCGCCAGCTCGAACAGCTCCGCCTCCTCCGCGCTCAGCAGCTGCTTGCGCCGCAGCCGCGCCTCCGACATCGCCGCCGACATCGCCGCCGCCTCCGACATGGCGGCGCCCGCGTCCCCGCCCCGCGGTGCCGGGCTCGGGGCGGGCGGGAAGGCCCGGGCAGCACCGGCTCCTCCCGCCAGGTCCGGCAGGTGGCAGCCGCGCTCCAGCTCGGGCCTGCACGGCCTGGCCCCGCCTGTACCCCCTGGGCTCCTCGGCCGCCCCGGGCAGGCTTAGGGAATTCCAGACTGGTTTGGGTTGGAAGGAACCTGAAAGATCATCTGATCCCAAGCCGCCTGTATTAGCAGGGACACCTCCCACTAGACCAGGCTTCTCCAAGCCCCATCCAACCGGGCCTTGAACACCTCCAGGGAGTGGAAGCCACAGCTCCTCAGGGTGCCTGTGTCTCACCACCCTCAAAGTGAAGAATGTCTTCCTGACATCTAAATCTCCCGTGTTTGTTTGAAACCATTCCCCCTCGTCCCATCACTCCAGGTCTTTCTAAAAAGTCCCTCCATAGCCTTCCTGTAGGCCCTTCAGGTACTGGAAGTCTGAGAGCCTCCTCTTGTCCAGACTGCACAACCCTACTCTCAGCCTGTCTCCATAGAAGAGGTGCTCCAGCCCTTGGATAATTTTCATGACCCTCCTCTGGACTTGTTACAACAGGTCCATGACCTGCTTGTATTGGGGGCTCCAGAACTGAACCCAGCACTTCAGGGAAGGTCTCACAGGAGCTTAGTGGCAAGAGAGTCTCCTCCCTCAACCTCCTGCTTTTGAACACCCAGTTGGATTTCTAGGATGCAAGCGCATGTTGCCAGCTCACGGCGAGCTTCTTAGCACCCAGCATCCCCAAGTCACTCTCCTCAGGGAATTCTCAATCCATTCTCCTTCAGCCTGTATTTGTGCTTAGGCTTGTCCCAACCCAGGACCTTGAACTTTGGCCATGTTGAACTTCATGGACCCACCTGTCAAGTCCTGTGCAACTGTCTCTAGGTGACCCTGCCTGAGCAGGGGCAATGAACAAAATGGACTCCAGAGAGGCTTTCTAACCTCAGCCACACTGTGACATCCTGCAGTGGGACCCATAGCTCCCTAGACACAGCCAGAGATGTACCATGCTCATCTCTCTAGAAAAAACAAAAACTGGGTCATAGACCCTGGACTCAGGTTTGTGGCACACTTCTGGTATGGCAGCTGGAGGCCTTTTGGGTGGTGCGTGAGCATGCACATCCCTTGACCTTGCAATATAGGTGTGATTTGGAACATCCTGGGCAGTCTGCAGTCCCCAGGTTACATTTGGGTTGGCAGACAGAACACAGGCTTACAGGAAACTCATTATGCAATGGAACAAAAATAAGATGAAGTAGACATTTCCAGCAGTACTAGGTATCTGTGTTCAGGTAGCCAGTGTAAGATCAGTTCAAGATTCAGTTGCTCACTCCTTGAACACTTCTGATTGTATTGCCAAAGTTGTCACTGACATCTGTGGGCTTGCAGGTTCTTATCTGACCTATGATCAGATGTCATAATCTGGACCTGAACCGCATCCCTATTTCCAGTCAACTGAATCTCTCTCATTACTCCTTCTGGTGGGAGGAACTGATTACCATGTGGATACACCAGCAATCTGCTGGCATATTTTTCCTAAATAAACATACAACCCTTTTTTTTTTCTGGAATTTTGCTACACTTTAGGTTTATGTGTGGTCGAGTCATGTGTTATTATTTATCTTAGACAGGTTTGAAAGTTAACAATTGTGTAGAAAAAGGGGAAAAGCCTTAAACATTTTGCACTTAATGTACAAATTTCATGGCTTACTGCTGTAGTCTCTGTAATGTTTTGGACATCTACATTAAACATACGTATTTATTCACTACATAGGTTATGTACATTTCTCATTATTTTACAGCAAAAGCTGTAAAAGAAGTCTAAACCTTTTACAGACTTTGAGGAATGTATCATTTCTTTGATTTTTAACCTTTCCCAGTGTGAACAACTTTCAGAAAATCAGTGAGATTTGCCTTGCAGAGGCACCTTGCTGAAGAACTGTCTTCTCCCAGATGTCTTTCTCAGAGCATACTTTACTTTTTTGTTCCGTAAGCTGTAGAGGATTGGGTTCAGTATAGGAGTGTAAGAAAGAGCCACCAGTTTCTTGCTTTTTGCCAGGAGACTGGGCTTTAAATGCATCAGACCAGTTGTGCAGTAGAACAGTGTCACCACCACTGAGAATGAGAAAGTTGTCATGGGGATGAGGAACATCAGAAGAACTCCCTCAAAAAGGAAGACCTGATGAGTAGCAAGGTGGGAGAACCTCTGAAAGGTGAATTAGGTCTGGTTTCTAAGCCCAGGTGCTTCAACAGTTTCCATGTGAAAGAGAACCAAGACAGCCTATAAGAGCCAACAAGGAAGGAGAAGTTTTCACAGGAATGAAGGAAAAATTATGTCTGTTCTGAAACTAGTTCCATGATAGTGAAGTGGGAAAATTGAATACAGCTGGCAAACAAATTTTTGAGAGGCACACTAAAAACAAGTAACATATGACAAAAAAGAAGGTAATACGAAAAAACAATGAGCTTCACTGGAGAAGAGCTAGTTGGGATTGTCCTTATAGTTTGTCTGCTTCCCTTTTTAATTAAACTAAAATGTTGCCATCTACTTCATATTTCAGTTCAACTGTTATTTCTGAAACAGGTTTTCGTTATTAATTCACCTATTTTGCATGCATAACATGTAGTAGTTTCCTACAAAATAGAAATCTAATTACGTTCTCTGCTCAACTTTTAGAAAATAACGTTCTCCCCTGGTTTCACACATATGCACACATTGATGTATATAAAGATTTCAAATAAAGGAAGAATAAAATTGTTGATGGTAAGATCACACATTTGAAGCTGGAAAGATATACAAAACATATCTTTTATTTGGTCTTATCAATGATAAAATATAAAATAATGACCTGCTAATTTTATGACTTTTTTTGGACTATCACTGTTCTTTATTCAGTGCCACTGGACAATTGCTTACGGAGCCAGTGTTGTGAGAAACTTTACACTTGTAGACCGTCTGCAATCTATCTGTCCAAATTTAGATATTTGTGATGCAGATGATCACATCTGAGGTGAATTACCTTCTCATTTTTTGTGCCTTTACACCAGTTACAAAAGTTAAGTCAGAAACCTGGATTGTATTTCTCAGTTAATCCAGTTATATTCAGTGGTGTCACAATCTGGGAGTGCACAGAAAGGAGCCACTACCTGCATGGCAGAAAGCAGGATGGGCTGGGAAAGCCCTCCCTGGCAGTTTGCAGTTGAGGCACCCTCCAGCCTGCACTTTTATTACTGCCACTGGCTGGTTGATCTTCTGTTCCTTCGCAGTGAAGTTCCAGGTCTGCACTGTGAATAAACCAAACCCCTTTCAGTATGTTACCATCTTGAGCTGTATTCCCTGTGATCATCTTTGCTCCTCTTCTGGACTCTTCTCTGTTGATCAACCTTCCTTGTATAGACAGATCTCCAAATGGGATTCTTTCCTCCATAGGTAGCCTCATAAATGCCAAGTAGAATGGGTGTGTTCCTTTGGCCAGCTTCCTGGCTCTTGGTAATACAGATAGCAATGCAGGGGACACATTGCTGATTCATATTCAGCTTTCCATCCACCTTGCATCCTTTTCTGCAGAACTGCTCCTCAGATGGCCCGTACCAATCTATACCCTGGCATTTTTTGTGCCATGGCTAGGATCTGGCAATCGCCTTGAACTTCATGAAATTCCTGTATGTGGTCCTTTTCCCCTGTCCCCAAATTTCTGTCATCTGTAGCCTCCTAAGCATGTTCTCTATCACATCTTCCCAGTCACTGATGAATATATGAAACAGTATTAATGGAGGCACAGTCCATAAAGAATGCTTCATAGGCACCTACCAGCAGACTCAGTTGAAGTCTTTGTGGTCCAGACCATCCTAATGTCTTCCCACCCTGTTTAGATCTTCCCAATTTGTCTACAAGGCTACTATGTCACGAACTGCTGACGTGACTAACTGGCATCCACCACTCTGCCCTTCCCTGCTCATCTCACCATCTAAAGGTGGCAGGTTGGTCAGGTGTGACATGTTTTTGTAAATCTGTGCTGTTGTACATTCTTTCCTGCCTTTCACGTGCCTGGACATGACTTCCAGAAGGACTGGCTCTATGTTGCTTCTCAAGGCTGAGGTGAGCCTGACAAGATTTTTCTGCCTGGCCTTCTTGAAGACAGGCACGTTTGCTTTTTCTCTATCACTAGAAACCTACCCCAGTTTGCCAGAGATGACAAATATGAGCCTTGCAATGGCATGAGACATGTCCCCCATCACCTTCTGCTGCATCCAAGTGTTTGGGTGGATGGGTGGGTTCAGTTTACTGAAGAACCCTGTAGCTTGCTTGTCCTTCATTGTGGGGTGGTACTTCTCTTTCCCAAGCTGTGAAACTACTTAGTTTACTTTAAAAAAAAATAAAATAAAAAAAGACCCATTGCAGAGCAGGGAGGAGGTGGTTTTTTTTAAAGTCTGTATTTATACCAGTGAAATACCACCCTGAATGAAGAAGAAAACCTTTTGTGTTGTTTCTGCAAACAGCCACAGAACAACAGTCAACACCTGAGAGACCCACTTGCCTTTCCCTTGCAGTCTATCAATAGAAACAACTCATATTTTTGTTCATTCTGCAGGAGTCATCTGAAACAAGCTATTCACTAGAAGTACTTAATTCTCTTACACCTTGAAAGTCTTAACATATAGCTTAGACATCACTGTGTACATTGCAGACATCTGGAGTTCTCAGATAACTTCTTTTCTACCTTTTAAAAGTATTTTAATACTTTTTTTTCTTGAGTCATCTAGACTAAAAAGCACTTTTCTTGCCAATTTTCCTTGCCAAATAGTAGTAAATACTGGTATACCTCAATTGTCATAAGAAGCAATCCAGAGATTCTGATTTGATGACTTCATTCATGATTTCAGATACTGGTATACCTTCTGCCTTTTGGACAACAATTCAAGACTGTGAATATTCCTGTAGGATAACCCAGAAAGAGTGAGGTTCAGTTGTTCTGAACCATGTGCTATCTTACATTGCTTCCTGAGGTAGGAAGCCCTCTCTGGATTCATTACCAAGTATACTCAGAAGAAATCATCTCCCTTGGTACTGTAGCAGACTGAAAACAATTTAAATTAATGAACATTAACTTTTTTTCCTTTTTTTTTTTTTTTTTTTTTTTTTTTTTTTGTCTTAGATGAGTACATGCAATCAAGTTAACACTATTTAGTTTAAATTTAAAATAAAATTTAAATAGCAAAGTGTGATTCTCCATCTGAACATAAGGGGAGGAGGAAAACACCTTTGCTAGATGCCTTGTTTGGATTATTAATCAAGTCTGTCTTGATGGTGAGAAAGGAGCCCCAAACCAGACTGCTTGTTTTAGACATCTCACTGAGACTGGGCACGTCACCTGAAGACAGCTCTCTCTTTCTATTACCAGACAGGTGCAGTATGTCATTTAGCTAAAAAGTCTAGAGTTGAATGGGTAAATTCAGGTCAAATGGATTCTACTTGAACCACAGCTCTTCAGAAAATTAAAAATTCAGCATGGCATTTCCAAACTTAATTTTGGAAAAGTGTTCTAGACCCACACTGAACCAAGTATTTTGTGCAAGGGAAGGAAACCTGATAGCAAGACAAAAAGAGATTAATACCTAACTTCAGCCATCTGCAATCCAGTGGGTTCATTGTTATTGACATATCTATTGACTTTGAAAACACTGCAGAGTATCCAAAATACTTGCTTAAGACTGGCAAATAGGATTGAGATTTGCAGAAGAGCTGTCCTACTGGAACATTATGGAGATTATCTATGATGCTTCTGGTTGTCTCAAACAGCACTGAAGGTCTATGTCTGTCAGGTAGTTAAAGTTCTAAATTTCTATATCTGACCATGTCATAAAGTCACTTGCTCTTAATCAGAGAGGAACAGGCACTTTTAAGGCAGAATTCAGCATAGCCTCAAGCAGTCCAAATTATGCAGTAAGTCACAATGGAGAAATGGCTTTGTCCATTTAGTGTGTTGGGAAGCTAGTGACCAACACACTGCAGATGTCTTAATGGATACTTGTTATAGTAAATAAAGCAATCTAAGCATTGCTGAGCCTAGTTAATTTGGCCTGTTATGCATTTATGCTTTGGGATAGGTATACGTGTATTGAGTTGAGAGCTCAAATTAACTGTCTAAACTTAAACAAGGAATAAGAAAACTTCTGCTGTCCCATACAGCTTTGTGCAGAAAGTGGTACCCATTCTTCCCTATTTTTGCTAATCTCCCCCTCCAATCATTCCCTCCTCCAGCCCCCAGGAATGTTTCCCATTAACCATTTCTGGCTCTTCTGACTGCTCTCAAAAGCTCTATGGTTTCACTGTTATGACCACCCCTCCATCTGCCTGCTTATTGCACTACTGAACACTTCAGTCAAGTGTGAAGCTTTGCTAAGCACATTTTTTTATTTTTTAACCATGTTAAATATAAGAACACACAAAGCAACCACGATTCTATAATCTACAGCATATTTAGAGCCATCTCTCCCTATTTCTTTATTGTTACCAAGGAGAGTAACATTACATATGCAAAATGAACTGATTTCAGGTTAGTAAAGATGGTCCTTTCCATTTATCACCCCTCCTTCTCCACCAAACACAAGCAGAGGGGACATTCCTCTTTGGAAGGTGTTGCAATGCTGTTGTGGGAGTTTTGCTTTCACTTGGCAGCTTTAATTGTCAGTCCAAATACAGCATTTCATTTGAGACTGGGTGTCTACATTGTCATCTTCTGTATATGCAAGCAGGTTGGTCATATATTGAACTGAGTCCTTCTAGAGTGTGGTTTATATTAACCAAAACCAGACATCCAAAACAGATCAAGTGAACCCCATTGAAGCAACACAAAGTTTCTCACCTTCTTCATTTGCAACCAAGGGACTAAACATAACTATTTTGGCTATAAACATCTACACCATAGGTGTAAAAACTAAGAGAATCCAGGACACAACATTAACACAGAAATGTTGTATCTGCTATAAACTGAGTTTTAGCTTATTCTGAACTGAATTTTGGCTGTGGGGAAATGCGAGCAGGCAGGAAGGTATCATGTGCAATAATACATATACAGTGACATTCCTGGATTTACATTACCTACTTTAGTGTTCAGTACAGATTCATTTTCTCCATATCACCCCCTAACTAATACCAAGATTGTGTACCTGTTTTGTTTCTCTGCTTATTTACTTTTAAGACATACAGCTCAATATTTCAAAGCTTTATTCAAATTAATTTTATTCACATGCCATGTAGTTGTATCTGAACCTGTAACTCATTGAGGTTTATTATCCCCTTTTTTAACAGAAAGCAATCCTCTGAAAGCCATCAATTTACCTGCCTGTTTTCTCAGAGCTTCCTTCACTGCTTTGTTTCTCAGACTGTAGATCAGAGGATTGACCAAGGGAGTAAGGATGGTGTAAAAAACAGAAAAGACTTTGCTTGGAGATACTTGGGTATCTTGATGAGGAAGAACATAGCTAATATTGACCAGTAAAAGAGAATCACCACAACCAGATGAGAGGAGCATGTGGAAAAGGTCTTTTTCCTTCCAGTGGCAGAAGGAATTCTCATGACTGTGGTAATGATGCAGAGATAGGATGAGAAGGTCAACAGAAATGGGGGCAGTGAGCACACACCTGCCACAACAGAAGTGACAAGCCCCGTGACTCGAGTGTCACTACAGGAGAGTTTTATCAATGGGAATGAGTCACAGAAAAAATGTTCAATTTCATTAGGCCCACAGAAGTCTAAATTTGCAATCAGGAACGTGAGTACAGAATTAGAGAGAAAGCCACTTATCCAAGAGGCAGCACCCAGCTGGAGACAGAGCTTTCTGTCCATACGGGAGGGGTAGTGCAGGGGTCTGCACACCGCCAGGTATCGGTCATAGGACATCACTGCAAGGAGATAGCACTCTGCAGCTGCCAAGCAGCCAAAGAAATAGTACTGTGTGAAACACCCTCTGACTGAAAGGCTTCTGTCTCCACCCAGGTAGCTAAGCAACAACCTTGGCAAGATATTTGAGCTGTAGCAAATTTCTAAGCAGGCCAAATTGCACAGAAAGAAGTACATTGGGGTGTGAAAGTGCTGATTAGCGACTGTCAGCACAATGATGAAGGTGTTTCCAGTTATGGTTGCAATGTAGATTGATAGAAACACCAGGAAGAAAAGAGACTCCATTTCAGGGCCATTCCCAAATCCCAGGAGGATGAACTCTGTAACAACGGTTTTGTTTTTCCATTCTTGCTTTGTCATAACTCTTGTTCTAGTGATAAAATAAGAAATATTAGCACTAATCAAGGCTTTGGCAGTTAAGACTCAAACAATAAGGTTCTTCACAGAACAGAGAAGCAAAGAGAAAAAGAAGTCTTTGTATTATTGGACTTGTCACCTGATTTCCATGCAAATTTCTCACATCCTGTAAGTCACATCACTTATCACTCCACATACTGAGAAGAACACATAAACTGAAGTAATACTCATGTTGCTTATCCAGCACAAGGGTACTTTCCATAATGTTTCCAGTCGGTGCAAGCAGATTAAATACCAACTTCATAGCATGCCATCACAACTTTTACTGTATTCCCTGTTGTTGTGAAAAAAAGTATTTGGTCTGATTGCTCCAAAGTGAAACAGCCATATTTCCATTGCCAACATAGAATCACAGAATGGTTTGGGTTGGAAGGGACTCTAAAGATCATCCAGTTCCACCCCTGTGATATGGGCAGGGACACCTATCACTAGATCAGGTTGCTCGAGGCCCCATCGAACCTTGGATGTATTAACTATATGTATTATTGATATGTATGGACTCATATATTCCCTATATATAGGTATGTAGCATGAGCTGTAATGCAGACATTTTTATTACTGGAAGTAGGCTGAAAAAAGAATCCAAATTCCACAAATGAAAATAAGTATGAAGAAGATCTATGCTATCTTCAATGTATGCTTACCCTGCCAAGAAACTCCCAAATCCACACAGAAGCACCTTCCAGTTGTCTCACCCTTTAGTCCTGTAAGTGGTAGAATGAAGGATTCCAGATTCCAGGAGTTTAATTCACCCTAAAACATACAGGACGAATCATCTTTTCAAAGTACCTAGTTCTTGTCACTGAGAACTCAGAGAAAGTTTAGTTGCCAGACCCTTAATCTGAAAAATACAGTTTAGATAAATCTTGCAGCTTGTCTCAGTGCTCTTTTTAATTTTCCTCTGATGCGTACTGAATCACCTCATTCTCTAAACTTCCTTAGAAATTGCATTTTCCAAAAGTCCTGAGGCATTGATTGATCTTTTCTTGATCTGGTTAGTACAGAAATACTAAAAAAAATATAAAATTATATATATATTCAGTGGCCAAAACTAGACACAATACTTTGGTTAAGGCTATACTAGCAAAGGACCTGAACAGACAATCTATTCTTTTTTTTCTTCCCCTGCATAGATTCTTGTTGTCAGCTGTTTTGATCAATATGTGAGAGATACCAGATGGGAGGGCTACTGGCACTGTATTCATGGAGTGCATTTTTGTTCAGTTTCAGGCACCTGGCAACACAAATTCCAAATCTTTCACAGTCTGGAAGAGACAGTCTTCAGGCACAGGGCTCCCTACACACATACTGTATTACAACTTCAGTGAGGTTTTTTCAGCCCACTGTCTTCCTAGATCTAGCACTCCAATTTAGAAGCAGCTGTTTGAACCATCTTAGCAGGATTAATGCCACCTAATATGGAACATCTGCATCTAAGGCACTCACCTCAGACTTCTCTTACATCTGACAGAGAAAAGTAAGCACTTTGGAATGTAATCCATGCAAGATGTATCTACAACATTCGAGCTGAATCATCTAAGGAAATGATCTATTTCTTTCCATTGACAATAGCAGTAGTTCAACCAGTAGCTCAGAAGTCAGTTTCTGCCATGCAGGCTGCACCTCCTTTTTGATGTTGCCCACCACATTTAGGCAGGTGACCACATCATATTGCAGTGAAGGGTCTATGAGGACACCCATCCAGTAACTTACACCTGGACCACTTGTGATAGCATACCTTTGTAAGACATATATTTCTTCTCACAGAGCTGATTATTAATTTTTCTGTAAACTCTTCTTCATGCAAAATCCCAATTTTTAGTCAGCTTACCAACATCGGACAACTGAAAACCATGGAAGTGTGTCCCATTTCTGTGTCAACCAACAAATTCTTCAGACCAACAGTTTCTTACCTGAAACCACAGGAATCTTGAAATCCAGTTTAAAAATCTTTCACTTCTCCACATTTTGAATCCGTCTTAATTTTCTTTAGGAGCTTCATTTTCTTATAGGAAAAAAAAAAAAAAAATTAGAGCTCCTTGTTTGGCAGAGACTCCCTTCCCTCAATATTCCCACCTTTCCTTCTTATATTTTTGCTAACTGAATGTATCAGCTCTTCCTTTCTGTTCTGTCAGGTTGAGTGCTGCTCTTCTCACCTCATTCCTTAAAAAACTTTTCAGAGCTGAGAATAGTGAAACACCTCAGAGAATAATCAAGCAAAGACCTTGGAGAGATTGTTGTCATAAGCCTCATATGCACATAAATAACTAATCTTTCCCAGTACACTCAGATTGGAATTTGCCTTTTCTTAGCCTGCTTTTTTATTACTTTTAGGCCAGAATGGAATTATATTGATACAAGGACTGATGACTCAGTGAAAGATTACTATGATGATCATCACTGCTGATGTCACCACTTTGTTTTGTAGACATCTTAAAGCCTAAAACTGACCAGGGCCTGGATTCAATGTCAGTGTCAGTTATTTCAGTCATCCTCCAGAGATGCTGTTTGATCTTCTTGTTCTGCAGGCAACTGTCCTCCTATCTGTGGTATCACAGATAAGTAGTGATGGTTGTTCCAAGTTCTGCATTTTAATCTCAGCTTCCCAGCTTGCATTTAAGAAGGCCACATAAAACACAATTTATTAGTCAGCTTTCAGAATGCTAAGTCTCCAAAGCCAGAAAGAAACAGCTTGATGATTACCTATCTCTTGACAAAGCACAACTTTGAAAAGAGCTTAGTGAGCCTCAAAAAGAAAAAAAATACCTTCATAAAAACATGGGAAAATTCAAAGTCCACATGAAAAAAAGTGAAGACACAAAAAAAGCAGAAGGGGAAGTTGTATTATGCAAACACCACTAGATGGGAGTATGGTCAAAACAATCTGAAATAATTTCCATCACATTTTTATCACTGGGCAAGTGCAGAGATGATCCTATCTGAACCGCAGAGACTGAATATCATCCAGTTTGATTGCTGAGAAGAGAAGGAATAAATCCATCTCAAAAATACAAAATTTACCCTTAGTTTCCCAAGTATTTGCTGTCAGTTGCTTGTGAGTGCACCCAGACAATCTCAGCTACTTCATGGCCATGGTCTACTTTTGTGTCATCTACAGGCTTAATTTTGGAAGACAATGCACATGACAAGACAAATCTCTGTTCTTGGTGCCAGAATGCCTTCATATAATAAATTCACTAAATATTAATTTGTACCTCGCCTCAGGTAATTATATACAAACAGCTACTGGGCTGTGTGAGCCTTCCAATACCAAAATTGTCACCTGAAGAGGCTATGGAAACTCCCAAAGTGTCTACCTCTCTCCACTAAGAGAGCTATACAGAGTACCCAAGTATCTAGTTAAAATGGGTACCTGAGTGCCCAGGCTATGGCAGGATTCACCACAGGTTCTCTTCGATCTCTCCCAGTGAGTTCTGCCAGGGGCTGGAACCTGATGTTCATGAGTGCTGAGACTCAGCCAAGGACTGTCCCTCCTTGCAGTGATGTTCTGTACACAGTGTACAACACAAAATCTGCCTCTGGGGAAAATAAGGTAGGCCACCAGGAGGAGATTTTTGTGTAAGTCAGGTAAGTACCTACATCTGGGTACATGGAAGGCTTGTATCTGGTGCTTTTGTGAATTTTGTGAATGGCTACATTTTGCTCAAAAAGGAAGCAGGTCTATAGCAAGCATTGTGCCACAACTTCTATCAATCTGTGGGAATCTCAGACAGAATATCTACTTTCCAGAAGCTGAATCCTGCACCCAGCTCCATAATCAAACTCTTGACATTGCAGTTTCTACCCTGTAGGCCTGTACACACGATTGAAATGTCTAAACTCCTATTTATAGCCCATGGAGATTTGGTCAATATGGTCTGGAGAACTATTCAGCTCATCTCCCTACAGTGGAATTCAGGTGCCAAATCAACGAGCCAAATACCATTTCACATACTCTAGGGCCCCACAGATAATCCTCATAACAATGTTATAGCAGAGGACCTGTGGAAAATAGCTGGGGCTCTGATATTTTTGAGCATCTGAACTATTCCTAGATGTCTATATTTAGGTAGTTCAACTGACCTGCTCAGAAGACACCTGTATTGGAGACTTACAAACTCAGATGTGTGAGTTTGGATGTTAGGTACTCTACGGATTCAGTTCATTGTTTGCAAGGTTGATTATCATGGATTTTTAAAAGTGTGTTAACAGTTATTCACACGGGGCAAGAAGGGCCCACTGACCCTCAGCAAGAACAATAAACAGGTGTTTTTTTCACTTAGATTAGGAAAGTAACACTGATAACAACAGGTTAGTCCCTGATCCTATCACACTGCCTTTTCTCAATCCTAGGTCACTAGCACTAGGTGTTGAAAATACAAGGATGCATGTGAACAACTTACTAATTGAAATTATTTCAGTTTAAAAGCATAGAACTGTAGAATGGTTGGGGTTGGAGGGGACATTAAAGATTAGCTAGCTCCACCTCCCTAGCAGGGACCTCCCACTAGACCAGGTTGCTTCAACCTTGCCTTGACAATTTCTGGGGAGAGGACAGACACAACTTCTATGGGTAACCTGTTTGTTGTCAGACAAAAACATTGAAGACCAAACTATAGGAAAAAATATGACAAACTTATTTCTGTGTCTGCTTCATTTTTATCTCCTGCCAGATGCTTGCCATGTGTTTGACACTAAAGCCAAGTGACAAAGGCACTTAAGAGATCTGTGCTCTGGCCTAGACTATGCTGAACTCCTCCTCCACTGTAGACTGAGAAGAAAGCACTTGAGGGTTTGGTATCTGTCAGGGCATCCATGCCAACAGTCTGTTAGCATCACTGACTTGGCCTGCTCTGTCTTTCCCTCTGGGGTGTTGGTCCCTCATAACCTTCATAGCCCACCTCTTTCCATGTTTCTCTTCTTCCTCGAGCTTTGCTTCAGGTCCTCCTGAACTTAGGCAGTGCTGACACAGTAGTTTTCCTCCTCGTCTGCTTTAGATCAGACATCCAACTGTGGAAAGTACCAATTGTGGTTGGCCCAGCAGAAACTGTTCTCTGAAGTGCTTCTGCACATCCTCATGCCTTCCCTGTGGTGAAGGAACATTGTAAAGACACCATTCAAGCACGCTGTGATACAGTGCCCTCATGCCAGGTGTAACAGATACCTCAGCTCATGGTTATGTTCACTAGATGTTTAGATGCCTTGGAAAATGGAATACAAAGGTGTGGGAGATGGAGAAAGCAAAAATTATTAGTCAATTTTAGAGAAGTATTAACATATTACAGGCTTTAATCAAGAGTGTTGTTGGTTCTACCCACTCAATATATTGTTTAAAATTTCCATTAGTGAAACTATCAAAGGAGATTTTGTGTTCATACTCAAGAGCATATAATCAGTCACAAGGGACTTCTGAGTTCATCTTGGCTCTAGTATGTATGGAGATTTATTAAAGACAAAGCAGACACTTGGGAAGATCACGCTTGTGCTTTTCATATAAAGATGATGGAAAACAGAAGACAGCCTACAGCATCTGCACTGCTTCCTACAACGTGATGTGGGCAGGTGTCCAAGAGACCCCAGTCTGTAACTGGCTGCCAGGCAGGTAAGCCCAACAGAGGCAAGTGAGCAGACTCGGAAGTAAATGAAGAAGTTAATTTCTGACTTGCTGTATTTCTATCAGTGGAAACAGCTGACCATGTGCTGAACTGTAAGGCTCACCAGTTCATGCCATAGTTCAGCTGTAGGTAATTTTTAATGTCTTTCTCCATGTTGGCATAGCTGGTGATCTGGAAAGGAACATAAGTATATAAACATATACCAGGACGTAAAAATTAAAAACTAGGGTATGCCTCTATGTCCTGGCTTGAGCCTGGATAGAACCAATTTTCTTTCTAGTAATTTCACTTTTCAATTAAGTCCCTTTTAAGTAGTTGCATGTGCTGCAATGAACAGCATGCTTTTCAGTCAGTGTCTTCCTCTAGGACTGATAACACTTAATGCTTACAGCTACTGCTAGAGAATGGTTTGCAGGACCAAGGCTACTGCTAAGTTCTGCAAAACATCTTATGCTCTGGAAACAAAGCAAGTAAAGTGGTTACCCCTATGACCATCCTTTGGGAAGGACTGGACCAGGCAGGTGACCAAAATTGACTAAATTAAATATTCCATGACATATGCATCATACTTGGTATAAATTTGAGGGATCAAGAGAGGGTCCATGGCCGGCGTCCTGAAAAGACTCCATCTGATCCTAATCCATACACTCCTGAACCTGTGTGTTTCTGTACCCAGGTCCCACCTGCCAGCTCCAAGAGTCAAAGAATCACAGAATGGTTTGGGTTAGAAGGTCCTTAAGAATCATCTGGTTCCAAACGCCTGCCATGTGCAGGAACAAATCTTACTAAACCAGTTTGCTAGCAGTCCTTGAACACTTCCAGGGGCAGGGCAGCCACAACTTCTCTGGGCAAAATGTTCCAGTACCAGTCCAGTCTGGGACTTTCCCAGGGCCTGCCCTGCAGCATGGGTGATGAGGTGAGCACTACCAGGGGGAAGGACAATAGTGGCTTTGTATATAATTGCATATATTTTTGCATATTTCATTATTTTCCTTTTCATCACTACTGTTTCATTAAAGCTGTGTAGTTTAGTTTCCACCCTGTAAGTCTGCCTTATTCTCCTTCCTTTATGAGAAGGGAGAAGGGTTAATAGAGAGTATCTCCCATTCGTTTAATTGCAGCTCCAGTGTTAAAACTGTGACACTCTACACGACAGAAAAACAAGCAAGGCAACAAGCCAAAAAATGGCATGTAACCATTTGTATTTCTTGGAAAAGAAGAAAATTGCCTCGTCCCTGAGGCATACCAGCAGTGACTGAAACAGATAAGACAATTTGCTTTTAACTAGAAAATATTGGTGAAATACCTTAGGAGCTGGAGCTTTAAATAAGATGTCAAGGCATAGAGATTGGATCCATTAATTAATCGTTACAGCCACGTATGGAAAGCAGGTTTTTGGTTTTTACATTACATTTCAGTATTTGCTTTCCCCTAGATTCAGCGTGATGCCTGCTACCGAAAAGCAAAACCAAACCTACATTTCAGAGTTCATCCTCCTGGGATTTGGTGATTTACCCAACCTTCAGATGCCTCTCTTCCTGCTCTTTCTCACGATCTACATAGTGACAATGATGGGGAACATCCTCATCCTCGTGTTGGTGGGGGCTAATCAGCATCTCCACACCCCAATGTACTTCTTCCTCAGTAACTTGTCCTGCTTGGAGCTGTGCTACAGTTCTACCATCCTGCCCAAGCTGCTGGCTGCCTTCCTGACAGGTGACAGAAGTATTTCCTACAGCAGCTGCATGACACAGTTTTTTATATTTGCTTTCCTAGCTGCAGTAGAGTGCTGTCTCCTGGCAGTGATGTCTTATGATCGATACTTAGCAGTATGCAAACCTTTACATTACACCACCCTAATGAATCAGAAGCTTTGCACAGCACTGGCTGCAGGAGCCTGGGTAAGTGGTTTTCTGATCAGCTTTTTAATCACACTGTTGATGTCACAAATGGTGTACTGTGATCGCAGTGAGATTGACCATTTCTTCTGTGATTTCAGCCCTGTGATAAAATGCTCCTGCAGTGACACATTTCTGGTAGAAGCTGTAACATCTGTGATGGCTGCTTCATGTACAGTGCTGCCCTTTCTTTTCATTGTAGCCTCCTATATTTTAATTATCAGTAGTATCCTGAGAATCTCTTCAGCTACAGGAAAGCAAAAAGCATTTTCCACATGCTCCTCTCACCTCATTGTTGTCACTATTTTCTATACAACCATCATCCTTGTCTATATGTTGCCCAGAACCTACAGCCTCACAGCTTTTAACAAGTTGCTCTCTGTCTTCTACACTGTAGTGACACCCATGGTGAATCCATTTATCTACACCTTAAGAAACAAAGAAATCAGGGGAGCCCTGTGGAAAAAAGTCCATGCATTTATGGGTTTATACAAATGACATATCAAGAGCTATGCTTGGGGTGCTTTTTAGGGGAAAGGGGGAAACATACTGATAAAAATACAAAGCACTGGAGGGGACTCACGGCAAATATGTGATCACTGATGTAGCAGGTGGTAGTTGTTTTGGGGAGAAAAAAAATACATTTCTTTGGACTTCTCTCTAAAACTCCTAGTAAAACCAAAATGGAAGCACACCCCAAAATAATCTTAATTACACACCAAGCAAATTTGCCTTGTTCCCATATTACCTGAGTCACACAGAAATCCAAAGCCACAATAAAAACTGTCTTACAACTACAGACACATGGGGCACAGACTGGTCCCATCTCTTGACTCATGGCTATGTGGGGCACAGAAAAGGACCCTGGCCAACCATCATCTGGTGTGGCAGGATTCAGCTGCCCTAATTTAAAGACCCTGTGACTTGAGGTGCTTTGGGGATGCTTCCCTGGGTTGTGCCTGCTGCTGCTCTGAAAGCATGTAGGTCTCTTCTGGTATTATAAGTCACTTCTAACTACCTTGTCAAGATGTCATGGACCTCTCAGTGCTTCTCCAGGGTCATGGGATGCTTGTGCTCTGTCTGCTTGTGCCAGTGCAGGTGAGAGCCAGGCTGTATAACAAGCCCAGAGCTGGGGTATTGCTTCCTGAGGAGCCACCCTTAGCACTGTGGATGCTAGGAATGCTGCCCCTGGGACAAAGAGAACAGAAATCCCTCCCACTATAGTGATTTTACAGAGAAAAACCCAAAATGTAAAGGTCAGCATCTGTTTTCATGACAGTAGCTCCAGCTACCTTTGAAGCTTGTGGAAGGAAAAGGACTTTGCCAAGCAGTGAACGCTGATCTCACGGAAGACTGATCATATCAGACTTTCAGGCATCACTTACACATCTAAAGTAAAGTGAAATCAATATTTTCTCACTACGAGTCAAACCTCCGCAAAATTTGACAGCTAAAGGTTTGAAATGCAGTCTGTGCCAGATGTTTTGGCTTCCTTGTGGGCAGACAGGTAGCTTCTCATTCTAACCCCATCAGCAGTGCCACTGTCCCTTCACCAGTTGTTTTGATCAGGAAGAAGCTGAGCACTACAGGTGCCAGGGGTGGCCACCTCTTCTGCTAAGTAGACATCTGAGGAAGAAAAGCAGTGCTGATGCTGGGAATGTGGGATTCCTCAGAAGTCAGTGGAAAGCCACAAATACCCATTTCATGTGTGATTTTTATTTCATTCCCATAAGACTCAGTCAGGATGGGCAAGTCACTCTCTGGAGGTGATTATTTCTTTCAAAGGGCTGCAAAAAGATTCTACGTATGAGACAAACTTAGAAAGCTGACCTGTAAACTCCTTTGGCATGGTAACACTAGCATGAGAAATATTAAACAGAATTCTTGTGTATGTACCCTTTAGATCACCATTCTTTCTAACTGCATCTGGGTTCTGGATGCAGGTGCTTCAGGGAGGAGGGACCAGGGGCTGCAGTTTGGCCAGTGTCCAGTCTGAGAGGTTTATCCAGTTTGAGACTTCTAAAACATCTTCAGAAGATGAGATAATAGTTTAGCCTAACTTGAAATACTGCTTCTTAATTTCTGTTTTTGCATTTCAAGCCGATTTTTTTAATAGACCAGATTTTACTTGCTTCTGCCTCAGAGGTGGTGATTTGAGGTGTGCATACCTAAGGTTTCTGAAATCAGGCCCAAACACACTGCAGACAGACATTTCTCTGTACTTTCAGACAGTGACAGAGGACAGCTTTTTAACACCCATGTCATGAAAACATGTCCATTTTACTATTAAAACAGATCTCTTCAGTAGAAAGGAGTCATGGAATAATAAAATGGTTTGTGTTGAGGCAAACAATGGTTTGTGATGTTAAAGATCATCAGTTCCAATCCCCCAGCCACGGACAGGGACACCTCCCACTAGACCAGAGTGGTCCAAGCCCCATCCAGTCTGGTCTTGAACGCTCCCAGGGATGGGGCAGCCACAACTTCTCTGGGCAACCTGGGCCAATGTATCACCACCCTCACAGGAAATAATTTCTTCCTAACATCTCATCTAAATATTTCCTCTTTCAGCTTAAAACCATTCCCCCTCATCCTATCACTCCAGGCCCTTGAAAAAAGTTCCTCCCCAGCTTTCCTGCAGCCCCCTCAGGTGCTGGAAGGTGTTCCAAGGTCTCCCTGAAGCCTTCTCTTCTCCAGGCTGCACAACCCCAACACTCTCAGATTGTCTGGAGAAAGGCTCTCCAGCCCTCTTATCATCTTTGTAGTCTCCTCTGGACTCACTCCAATAACTGTCCTTCTTGCATTGGGGACCCCAACTCATACTTTCATCTCAGACACACAAAACCTCTACTTTCGACAAAATAATTTCCATTGAACATCCCAGTTCATGTCCCCTTCTCTGGATATATTCAAAACCCACCTGGATGCAGTCGTCTGTAACATGCTCTAGGTGATCCTGCTTTAGTGGGAGAATTAGATGATCTCTAAAGGTCCCTTCCAACTCTGACAATTCTGTGGATACATTTGTAGAAGGCCATTCAATGGGGGGCAATGGATGAGCTGGATGAGTATTGCAGAGGTGGGGGAGACTCAAGAAGGGGCAGAGTTTCAGGGAATTTCTCAAGGTTTGGGATGGGGAAGAGGCTATGACACTGAGGGAGGGACTCTGGGCATCCACTGAACAGACACGGATGGATGGCAGAGCTGGGACAACTGGAACCCCCAAGCTGTCACCACCCCAGGGAAGATGCATGGC
The DNA here is from genome assembly GCA_023637945.1 of Phaethornis superciliosus. Classification (NCBI taxonomy): domain Eukaryota; kingdom Metazoa; phylum Chordata; class Aves; order Apodiformes; family Trochilidae; genus Phaethornis; species Phaethornis superciliosus. The sequence continues at coordinate 18,896,271 of JAJQWJ010000012.1, forward strand.
TGAACAGCACCCATCCATAGCTGGCTAGCCAGGGGAAGGGTCTGCAGAGAGTGGAGGCCCAGGGGTTGCAGGCCCAGGCTACAAGCACCCCTGAAATGCTGGTGTCTGGTGGGGTGGGGATCTGGTCTGGGGCAGCAGAGACTCTGGGTGGAGAAGCTGGGTGCCAGCACTACAAGGCAGAACTGATGGGGGTCTGCAGGCCTGGACAGAGGGATCCCAGGAAAAGTGGGGTGGTGGGGGCTGTGTCCCAGGACTGAGCAGCAGCACTCGAGCCTGGGGCAAAGTGGGGAGGAGTGAGCCCCAAGGCTGGGGAAGCCATGATGCACATGTGAGCCAGGCTGATGTGGCTTTGCTCAGGCACCCTTACTGTGTGGCTGCTGCAGCCTCCCAGGAGCCCGGGTGTCTCCTCTGCATCTCCCACACTGAGCAGGAGGAAGCCTGAGGCAGGTGAGGCCTGAAAAGGTTCTGCTGTGGGTCAGCACCTGGCCCTTCCTCTGACAGGACACATCCAAGGGGCTGCTTGGCAAAAGCACTTACTCTCTGCTCTATTTTCCTCTAACCATCCTCTCATCTCCTGCTCTGATCAGACCCCAGGAGGGCCACTTAGACTTCTTGCAACAACTTCATCTCTAATAGCCTCAGCAGGCCCCATTAAAACTGCAGGAAACTTTACCCTTGTGACCACCCTTCACACTGCCTAATTTTCTCACATGGGCTTGAGAGGCTGTGCAAACTGTAACTAAATTTTTCTTGCTGCTAATTCTCTGTATAGTCAGCAGGTGGCTAATAGGAGAGATAAGACTTTGAGAAGTTTTGCCAGGCTTCAAGTTTTAATAAGCAACAGGGGATTTCTTGTTTCTTATTCAAGCCTAACAATGCTAAATCAACACACTACAAATGAACTTAATGAACACTCTTTTCCAAAAGGGCCTGATGCTGTCAAGGAAACCTGAACAACATCATGCTTGTGGTCAAGCATCTTGTGGTCTGTGTGGTTTTGGCTATTCCTCTCAGGAGTCACAAAGGGCAAAGCATGATAAAATCATCCCTCTCAACACATTCAGAAACAACACTGCCCTACACAGCCAGTGACAGCTCAAGCTGTCCCTGCAGTTGTTCTTGGAAAATTACCTGCATGCTCAGTTGGGATGAAAAACACCTGCACCAAAAATCCTGACACATCTAAAATTATTCAAAAAGCAAATAACATTTTGAAGATGGATTTTGAAACTCTTTCTGCTGACTATAAGCTACATCAACACAACCTGCCCCAGCGACATTGTTAGAGATAGGAACATGGTCAGAAGACACACAAACCAATACAGCATGGGGATAGCACCATAAGATGAAAGGTGGGGACTACTCTTGGTACTTGTCCAAGAATTAGAAAACATCAAGTAGGGCAAATATGAAGCTAATGGAAAAAAATACAGATGCAGGCAAACAAACATTGTATACATGGAAGAAATGCAGAAGAAAGTTCCGTGGATAGTGAGCTCGCTAATGTATTAAAAACAAAAATAAGTGTGATGTACACAGATTTTTTTTTCCTTTCAGCAAATAAAAAATTTCAGAAGCATGGAGAATATTTAACAGTTTGCCGACAATTTTAGAAAAAACATTTTTGGAAACTAAATTCATGAACCAGAATTCAAGGAAAATGTTGATGTTTACCAGGACTGTATATTTTTAACTTCCAAATTAAAAAGTTGTCTGTACCCATTAAAAGTAGGTATGTATTTCTAAAATAAAAGATGTATTTTAAAACATTAACTAGATATGAACAGGCAAAAATTGCTTCAGGATAAGTGACAGCAACTAACTGTACTTAAAAATTAAAATGGGAAATGATCTGATTTGTCAAGAAACACAAAGAAGAGCAGGTGGATAGACCAGAAAACCACCACCTATGGTCATTGCCATGCTGCTCTTTCTAGCTCTAAGGAGGTAACTTCTGTGAGCTTGCAGTATAGCTAGTTGAAAAAGGAGATTTTCATGCTATTTCCAGGAGGGATAGAAATATTCTTCCTCTGATCTATTCTACCTCTGACCTAAGGATGAATACAAGACTTTTTTCAAGTGGGAGGAGAATTCAGTGGGATGAGTTAAATTTCTCTCTCCTGTGTCAAGGGGAAGGCTGTATCAACATGCAAAACCAGTAGTTTTCCTGTTTTCTCCAACTCCCAGCATGTTATTTTAGGTTGGTCTCAGTTCAACACCCTGGATCCATCTGCAGCTGATGAAGAATAAGCACACCTGCAACTCCTGTCATCCTCAGAGAGGTGTCAAGCACAGCAGGTTCACTCATCCTCAAAAGTAACTTAAAAGCATTTCTCAGACCTTCATGTGACATATAGGGAGAGGTAAACTGAGATTTTAGCAGCAAAATCTGTCACCAGAACTCCACTCTTCATCAACACAGAAATGGGAACTTCTGAAGACCACTCAGCTGATGGCTTTTTGTCTGCAGCATCACAATGAAATCAGACACAAAGTAGAAGTGCCTGTTTCCCTCCATGTAAGGATTTATTTTGGGTACCTAGCTGATGAAATCTGATACAGAAGTTAATAGCTCCTACAAAAGCAAATGCCTCTGCCTCAGGAAGTGATCCCCAGCTTTCATGAGTACAGTCACTCACATTTACTGGTGGTGGTGGTGATGTTGTAGGTCAAGTTAAAAGATTCACAAACTGAGTGGTCATGAATGGCCAATCTTTATTTTGAAACTATAACAACAGGAATGGAGGGTGCCCATGGTTCGATGCCCCAGACCAAATTTCATGGTTAACTATTGTCTAGAAGCAGACCTGTAACAGGATGAAAACTGAGCAAGACTAGACAAGAATTTATGGGTAACTGATTGGATGAAGGCTTTAACTCTAGTTACCTTAGCTCACTTTAATGCTAAAACCCACCCCTCTTTGTGATTTACAAGCATACTAGTGGGCTAACCTCCCTAGAAGTTCTAAACATGAGCTTAGATGCATGTAGAGCTAAGAGCCATAGATGAATCTTTGGTTCAGAGATGGTTTTCCTTTGTTAAGGGAGTTAGGTAGCAAAAGAGACACTAAATACCACTCGGATGTATACCACTTGGTGTATGCCAAGTGATAACATGTAATCTGAGATGACAGCGTTGGGGATGAAAACAAACTATGGGTTTGCTTGTAGCTCAAAATTTAGATCTTGGCTGGACTTTTTGCTCAGCATAAGTGAGATATTGGAACCTTGGATGCTACTTAAAAAAATCAGCTGTACATCAGAAGTACTAAAGAAAAGTTAATCTAGTGAAAAAGTACTGAAGCAAGCCCCCCATGACAGTAAGACAATACCACGTAACAGGAAGAGGGCCAACTGAAACCAGAATTCAAGTGTAGTATGAAAATAATGGAGAGAGGGACCATTCTACCAAGAAACAGCAGAAGACCATTGAATTTCAGGTGCAGAGCAAACAAAAGATTAAGTCCAAAGCACATACAGAAGAGACAAGAAACCTCAGTGTCACACTTGTAGCCAATAAGTAGGTGACAGATGCTCTTTATTATTCCCCCACTCAGGGGGAAGATAAAAAGGAAAATAAGGAAGAGGGACTTAAAGGTTGTGAAAAAACCTAGGCTATGTTTAATGAAGTAGTAATAATGATGACGAATTACAAACATATACAAATATGTAAATAGAGAACTGTTGTAGAATGCCCTAGAATCGGGGTGTGCACAAGTCCATGCCTGTGTACAGAACTCCTTATCTAAGGCCAATTATATGGGACCTTACTACCGTCCCTGCACATCTGGGATTCGTTCTCTATAGGTAAACACACCGGGTGTCCAGTAGTAAGTTATGTTGGTGTGTGGTGGCTGGGGTGTGGTCACACAAAGCACTGTATAAGTATTGTAACTGCGCAGTAAAGTTTGAAGCTTGATTATCAGTCACATTGAATGTTCGAGACTTCCCTCGTCGTTCCACTACAGAGAACCAACACACCCCAGCTGATAATTACTTCCCAATCATACAAGTCCAAAACTGGACTCAGCAGCAGATTTCGTGCCTGAGTCCAGAGTCCCAGTAACAGTCCACAAAAGCCTTGGAGCAGCCAAGCCAATCTTACTCACAGAGGCAGAAGGAGAGCAATCTTGGTGGACAATATTATTCTGCAGCAATGAACAGCATTGAGGAGCAGGAGCGGAAGCAATAAAAAAAAAAAGAGAACTCCATGCAACCAGCACATCAACCAGAAACAGCAGCACAAAGCTGAGGAGCCATTTTATACTGAGAACCATGGGAAGAAACATTGCAATTGGTCCATTTGGGTCACCTGATCCATTTTCTTCTCCCCACAGGAACAACTGGTGCCCCCCCAGAGTAATTTCCACAGCTGGGCAGCTGCTGGTGGGGTCCAAACTACTCTCAGGGCAGTATAACCATAGGCATCTTTTTTTTATCCTTGTCCTTTCAAACCAGGATACTCAGGAGAAGATGTACATTAAATAGATTTAATGGATGAACTGTTGTGTGACTACAAGAACAACTAATCAGAAGAATAAAATCACAAAAGAAGTAGTTACATCCATTGGGAGAACTGATGTCATTGTCACCACTATACTGCAAAGTAATCCGAACATTCCAGTGCTCCTCACAAGTGGAGCCAAAGCTAACCTGTGGTAACTGTTGTGTAGTGGAGAGTTTTACTTAGGGTTCAGTAATGTTTATGAAGCATTGATAAGTAACTTTGCAGTTACCAAATCACAACACCCATGAAGTTGCACAATGCAACTGTTAGCAGAAATGGTTACACCTGCAGTGATCGAAGCAGCTGTGGTCTTGGGCAGGAAGGTGAAGGACCAGGGTAGATCTGCAAGGATTAACTCCAGAATTCCAGTGAATTAGAGTAAATCAAAGACTCCACTGGGAATTACAAAAAAAAAAAAAAATCTACTCCACTACTGGGAACAGTAGTGAGAATGTTGCGAATCATATGTGTGACAAAAAATAGGAATAGAGGAAGAAAGCAGAACCAGATTTCTGTGTCTTTCTAGAACATTAGGTGGGGGACACACAAGTCACTTTGATGCCTAGAGATATCTTTTTTTTTTAGGTAACCAAATCACATGCATGCTCTTAGAGCAAGTATTGTCTCAAATGCCTCAATGTCAGATGCTAAATGCTATAGCATGGACGTGAAAGGATGGAATCTTGGATTGCAAATGCATGGCATGGGTCATAGTATCATCTCCAGAAATCATACCTGGAGCCAGGAGTTTCCCCTCTGTTCCCTGGACCAGGCCATTATGCTGACAGTTCTGAGCACCCCTTTGTTCTGTCCTTGGTAATACAGAAGGCAGACAGGGCACAGATGGTGTCTACAGGAATACCACAGGCTATGTCCTGCTATGGCACAATGCTGTTCTTGCCAGGTGCAACAAGCAGCAGCAGTGGGTCCAGCCCTGAGGCAGACCAAGGATCTCTCTCTGTCTCCTGCACCAAGAGCACAGATAGGTCCCCAGTGTAGAACGACCTCAGCAGGTGGTTCTGACCTGGACTGGACTCAGCAGGGTGTCCTGCAGGGCCCCACACAGCTGATGATGGATCAGCATTTCTCACCAGCACCCTTATCTATGATCCCTGAGAGAGAAACCAAGGAGAGTCAAGGATGAAGAGAGGGCTTGCCCAGCAAAAGCAGATGCATCATGGTAGGGAATTACGGGTCAGAATAGAGGCTCTCCTCTCACCTGGGGCTACAGGGACATCACCCTGTCTCTGTGCTGCTCTAAACACATACCACAGGTCCATACCATGGGAATGGAGATGTTTCCAAAGGCTAAGGCAGGGTGGAAGTAGACACTGGGAGGAGCAGGGCAGAGCTCTGTGCCTGAGCATGGCTTTTCCATGATGAAGCAGAACTGTTTGCTGAGCATCAAGCAGTTCTGAGCTTGTCTCCTGGCTGGTGAGAATCTCTGGGCCAGAGATTTTGAAGCAGGTAAAGGCAGTGTAGAGCCCAGCTGAAGAAAAGTTTGTCTGCGTTGGCCGGGAATCGAACCCGGGTCAACTGCTTGGAAGGCAGCTATGCTCACCACTATACCACCAACGCAGCTGTTGCACGGCTGGCACTGCTCCTCCAGTGCAAGTCCTTCTGCAGTGCATGCACTCTGTTCCTTTGCCTCTTCCGTGGACTCTCTGCCCTCTGAGCAGCCTTCTCCTTCCAGCCCCTGCACCCCACAGCCACGACCTGCACCACAGCCTGTGCACTTTGGGGATGTGCTCTGAGAAATCTCCTGCTGGAGTAGCCACACACCACGGGAGATAGGCAGCAGACACTGCCCAGGGCTGGACAAGGACACTGGACACCAGCACTGAGCTCTGGGCATGGACTTTGCACAGACTTACGCTGTGTTTTGTATCTCCCTCAACATGGAACTGCAGACCAGGCTAACACTGAAGGTGCTGAATGTCTCAGTCACATCAATCCCCAAGGCCATCAGAAATGTCCATACCTGACAGGCATGAAGTGTGGCCACGGACCTGCCACAGACCTCTTCTGTGCTGGAGCCACAAACAAAAGCTGGAGAGGATACTTAAGGAACTGTAATGTGTCTGTAGTAGCCTGTGTAAATGCAAACCAGGTATTGAGGATCAAATCTGGCCAATCAAGTAGCTGGACAGACAAACCCATTGAAGTCTATATAAACCTAGACAAGATGAGCCAGATGGCTAAAGCCAGCAGAGGTGAAGCTCACATCCATTTCTGAGTTTACATTACCATCGAGCCTCATTGGTAAGGATTCCCTTACACTTAACAGAATTGAAACAGATCCCTCCAGAGGGCTGACACAAGCCAAACGTTGACGATGTCATTCCCAGGCTATGCCCACCTAGAATGCAAGCTCTCTGCAGCTCTGCAGGAAGCCTGAATGACAGGAGAGTCACTCAGCTGCCTCAACAGAGCTGTCAAGTAATCCTGTCATATTGAGATTACCCAGGATGCCTGCATGGAGTTGTCAGCTATGCCTCCAGTCCTGCAAGAGACACACATGCTTCTGTATTGGAAGCTGGGGGCCAGGTGAGGTACCACAAGGCATCTTAAAATGATGGAGGAGACGTCCAGTCCTTGACTATCCTGACTTGGATCTTTGCAATTACCTTCCAAAGATGAGATGGTCAGTAATTTTTCAGCCTCTTGCTGAAATACAGTGTCCTTTGGAGCTCTTTCCTAGCAAATACAAGAGGTGGGATACGCACATTCTGAGCCTCGTCCTTGTTTTAGTCACTTGCCTCCAGGAAAGAGTTTTCTCCCTAACATTTTTTTCAGGGCAGATTTCACCTCCTGGTTCCTGAGAGTGTAGATCCAGGGATTCAGAGCAGGGGTGACAGCACTGTACATGAGAGACACCTGGATATCCCTTTTGTGGGAACTTCCAGAGGAGGGTGGTGTATAGCTGAAGAGCACAGGTATGTAAAAGAGTGCCACAGTTGTGAGGTGGGAGGTACAGGTGGAGAAGAGCTTCCATCTTCCTTCCTGGGACTGGACTTTCTGGAAGACAAAGGAGATAATGTAGAGGTAGGAGAGGACTGTGAGAGTGAAGGAGCCTAGTGCAATAGCTGTGGTGACAGTGTTGAGGAGGATCATGTTGAGGGTGGTACTACTGCAAGCCAAATTCAAGAGTGGCTTGATGTCACAGAAGAAGTGATGAATGTGGTTCTGGTGACAGAAACTCAGCTGAGAGGTCATGACAGAGTGCATCAGGGCATATACAAAACCAGTTGCCCAGCTGGCCACAGACAGCAGCAGACAAGCCCGTGGGCTCATGACAAGGGTGTAGCGCAAAGGATTGCAAATGGCCACACAGCGGTCATAGGCCATGGTGGCCAGGAGCACAGCCTCTGTACTGCCCAGGAAGTGGAAGAAGTGGAGCTGGGCCAAGCACCCACCAGAGGAGATGGGCTGATGCCCAAAAAGAAAGACACTCAGCATCTTGGGAACAGTGACTGTAGAGTAGAAAATGTCCAGGCAGGAAAGATTCCCCAGGAAGAAGTACATCGGTTTGTGGAGCTGAGGCTCAGATATCACCATGGCCACAATGGCCCCATTTCCCAGAAGAATGGTCAAGTAGAGCAAGAGGAGGGAGATGAAGAGTAAGTGCTGCAGCCTCTGGACATGGCTGAGGCCCAAAAGGATGAACTCACTGACCTGGGTCTGGTTCCACATTGCTAGAAGGATAAGAAGACAAAGCGAGATGTCAGGGTTCCGCGGTGGTGGTACCCCACCACGGGTGGTGAGCAGTGACAGCATTACATAACTCATTGTCACCTCTGCTGGCTTAACACAAACAAGTGCAGAAATGAGCAACACATAACACACATAATCAAACATGAAAACTGCATAGAAACACAAGAAATTAACATGGACAGAAATAGCATTCATGTGGTCTTCTGCTCCTTCTGTCTGGAACAGAGAAATCACAGAGAGGACAATACTGAACTAAAAACCTTCCATCAGTGCAGAGCAGCAGAATATGTAAGATGTAAAACACTGCTCCTTCACCTTCAACCACATTCATACACTATGAATGAGGTATGTCCTGCTCATCTGTAACCTCCATCTAGACCTTTCAATCTCATTAATAAACCTTTTGAACTCATTATGTGAATCAGAGTTTCCTACTACCGTGCCTACATGTCACTCAGCTAATTGTAACTTTCACAGTCCTAGTGGTCTCCATCTCTTCCAGACAGTTCTCTAATATTAAAAATTGTGGAATTTCCATTCTTTCATCAACAGTCTCCACAGGGTGCTCCGAAGTACCGTATGATCATCTGCATTTTCTTTTTATGGTTCTGAAAATAAAAGGTCACTTCAGCATAGGATCACAAACAGGTTTGTTTTTATTGGACTATACTCTGCCTGAAGAATGTCTTTTGGTTGAGCAGCAGCAGCAGAGTGGGACAAAATCCAGCAACTCTTCTCCTACCACACTAGGATGGAGCAAGACTGGATTTGCAGGAGCTGAGTCAGCTTCTGTGAGTTCCACACAAAATGGCCCATCCCACTTGAAGCTAATTGTCCTGCTAGAGAAGCAATTTGGCCAGTTCTGCCAGTCTCACTAGTCTTGTAAACTGCAAGTTCACATGAGATTTAAAGATTTTCTTTTTTTTTTTTGAGGGGGTGGGGGTTTCAGGTAAGTGCTACTGGAAAGTCCCAGCCAGAAAATAAACACCCAAGTCCTGAGATTATTTCATTGGAGGAGGTAGGAACAACTTTCTCATACTTCTTTAGCTTATTGTTTCCTTATGAAAACAATTAACAAAGAGAAACCTTCTGAAGTATTTCTTTGTAGAAAAATATTAGCACGTAGCCTGAAGGTAACTTACACACATATGAATCCACTCAAAGACAGCAATCAAATTTCTCTGAAAATACTTTAGCAACTGAGCTTTCAACAAGCTCTGTTGGAAACAGTAGATTTTAAAATGCTGTAGTCTTACCAAATTGTAGTCAATCACCTGTATTCGCCAGGCTACAGATGTAATTCTCTGTGAAATGCTCCAACCTCTTACACACTATTTTCCAACTTTAGGCACCAAAGTCCTCCTCACTGAAATCCATCTGTGGAAAGACATCACTCCATTAACTTGTGTCCCACAGGCTCCTCTCATTCTGCCTGTTTTTCTTTGCCAAACACAGGTGATCTAATCCCTTTCACCCATCCCTTCAAAGCATTTTTCTTCTTATCTGTCTTCATCTTCTCTTCAGTTTCACAGATGCTGACTTCTATTGTCTCCAATTAACTAATTAATACACCAGTAAAGGAAAATGGTTGTCGCAATCTTTTCTTTCTTAATTTTAACATTCTTGCTTAAATAAAATAAAATAAAATAAAAAAAAAAAGAGAGACATTGCATGGTGAAGCTTGCCTATTTTTCCAACTATATAAATTACTCTATTAAAATCAAAAAGCTGCTTCTACACAAACCTCACCTCACTACCAATCAGCATTTTTCTCACTGACTGTAATAGGGCTCTAGGAGACTGAGCCAGAATGCAATGCTGAGGACAAAACCATTTATTTTATGGAATTCAAAGGCCACTTCTGTCCCCCTTTGCTCTTCTGTATCTACTTGGCATTCTTCTAGCTGAGAATTTAATACTGCAGCTGTGATGGCAATGGCCACCACAAGTTCTCAGGGGCTTGTAGTTATTCAGGTAAGAAGCAAGTAGGGAGCTTTTCAAACTCCAGGAAAGTAATTTTGCTATTGTTTTGATCCGTCTCCTGGGATGAGATTTGTGATTCAGTGGTGAGTTGCAGAACAACAAACAAGTTTTCCCTAAAGGACACACCTCCATGAGCCACCTGCAAAACAGCCTGCAGAGCCTAACTTCTAAAAACAACAAAAATCCCAAACATAAAAACCAAAACAAAACAATCCCCAAGCACACTCAGAAAAAAATACAACCAAACCAAGAAAACACCTCGGCACACACACAAAAAATCAAACAGGATTACCCTGCATCGGGTGTTAGTACACATTAATATGGTCTCTCCGATCTTCTTCTTCTTCAGGCTGGACAGTCCCAGGTCTTCTCGCCTGTCCTCACATGTGAGGTGTTCCAGTCTCTTCACTGTCTTGGTGGCTGTTTGCTGGACTCTATCCAGTATGTCAATGTCAATGTCTCTCTTGTACTGAGCAAATGCACACAGCTCTCCAGATGCAGCCCTATCAGTGCTGAATAGCGGGGAAGGATCACCTCCCTTGACTTGCTGGCAAGACTTCTAATGCATCCCAAGATACCTTGCTTGCAGCAAGAACAAAGAAGGATGTATCTAAATGATCTCCCTTCATCTACCAAACCAGTCCTTTCTTTACAGAAGGTTATTAGGTTGGTGAACCTTTACTGACTGCTCCTGATGAGCAATTCATGCTCTTCGTGTACGTGGAAATGGTTCACAGGATTAGTGGCTCCATCACCTTCCTAGGGACCAAGGTGTGGCTGGCCAGCCTGTAGTTCGCAGGATCCTCCTTCTTGCCCTTTTCAAAGGCTGAAGTGACATTTTCTTTCCTGCAGTCCTCAGGCATCTCTCCGAGTCACAATTCAAAGATTATTCGTAGTGGCCTTACAATAACACCAGCCAGCTCCTTCAGCACTCATAGGACCATGCCATCACTGTTCATGGATTTGTTTGTCTGCTATTCCCTGACCTCATCTTCTTTCACCAAGGATACATCATCCCTGCTCCAGACTCTCCCCTGGATCGCTAGGCCTGGGATTCCTAAAGGTTGGTCTTGCTAGTCAATGCAGAGGCTGCATTCAGAACATTGGCCTTTTCCACTTGCTGTGTTACGAGGTTCTCCACCTGGTTCAACAACAGGCCCACATTTTCCTAAGTCTGACTTTTCTCACCTGTGTACCTAGAGAAGCCCTTCTTGCTGTTCTTGACTTCCCTGGCCAGACTCAATTCCATCTCAGATTCAACCTTCAAAACTGGATCTCTGCATGCTCAGGCAGAACAAAAATATTTGAAAAATACAAATTCTTAATTATCTCATGCACATTTATTATGCAAATTGCCAGGGAAGATACCTATGTAGCCTATCACACCCCCCCACACACACATGTACATACATGCACACAGCCTGGAGGAATGCTCAGAAGACACAAGTTGAGACGAGGAGCCTTTGAGCTCTCAGAGGAGGAGGATGAAGCAACTGTTGCAAAAGAAACCAAAATCATCTCAATATGAGGTGATCTCATATATTCAATATAAAAGGGAACTGTAGGGTACCTTTTTTTTTTTTTTTGACAAATGGCCGAATCCTGCCCCAACCAGTTGTACTTAAAGAAATGCAGAGCAGGGCAATATTTATTATGGTGTTATCCTTACTGTCAAAGTAAGAAAGTTTGTGTATTGATTTGGGTGGAAGTAAGTCTTGCCAGGCCCAGAACTTGGTCAATGTGTCAGCAGCACGGCAAGCAAGAGCTGAAGGACCCAGACAGGTAAATGTCCAGGTGCATGGTTGGACACCCTGACCTGTCAGGGACACTTCTGCCTAACCCCAGTCCCCCAGGTGGACTGTTCCCTGAAACAACTGTAGTATGAGGAGAGGCCACATTTACCCTGAAGGACTGCAGTCCCCAGAGAGAACCACACTGGAGCCTCAAGTTGTGCAAGCGGCGGTTCAGATTGGATATTAGGAGAAATTTCTTTACTGAAAGAGTGGTCAGGTGTTGGAACAGGCTGCCCAGAGAAGTGGTGGAGGCACCACACCTAGAGGAATTCCATGGAATGTGCACATGGCACTTCAGGACATGGTTTAGTTGGCATGGCAGTAGTTGGGTTGACAGTTGTGACATTTCCCAACAGTGATGCTCTACTACAGCTACTTCCTTCTTGCTCCACTTGCTTTATATGTCTTTCTAGATTGTTCAGCATACAAACCTAGACTGCAGTGGAGCTGATTAAGAGTTAAACACTTCAGTCTTGGATTCATATCACCTAATTTTTCAACAGTGTCTTACACTGAGTTACCACACCACCATGGAGAGTGCTGTAGATGACTAGCAGACACATACCAAAAGATAAAAAAAAAAGGTTTCATTTCCAGAATTATGTGGACAAAAGCAATAAATTTTTTTTTTAAAAAAAAAAAAAAGGTCTAAATGATAAGCTGTTATTGAACTATTTCTTGCCACACTTAGAACTATGTAATACCTTGGAATCATGTTGCAAGGCTCTATATTCACCATTGTTACTCAAGTATTTTTAATGCTCTCTTGAAAATCTAACTTAACAGTTTAAATGGCACCAACATTCAGTAACATAATCTGTTCATTGTCATCATATATTACTTGTAAAAGAACTGGGATAAAAAATGACAAATTTTGACTCTTGTTTTAAGGGTTTTATCTCTAGATTTTTCAGGATACAACCCCAGACTTCAGTAAAGTGAAGAGTTAAACACTTAAGTCTTGAATTCACATCACCAAAAAGATAAGAATCCTTCATTGGTATTGCACTATTTCGTGCCATATGGCTGTTTGGTGTCGCGGTGCAAGGCTCTATATTCACCACTGTTACTCAAGTAGTGGTAAAGAACTCTTTAAATTCTCTTCAGCTACTGGGAAAACAATGTATATCAAGTTCCACTTTTTTCCCCAATGTTAGTGAACTAGGTAAGAAAAAGAATAAGGGAATGTTGTGTTATTAGTATTAATGACTCTATCAGTTACGTGTAAAACTCTGAAGACGTGGAAGAAAACTTTGCTTGCACTACACTTAGAATAACAGATACTGAATATTTCTATACACCATGATCAAAAAAGGTTGTTTAAGGTATGACTTAATCATACCAGAAAGTTGCTGTCTGGAGACCTGATCCTACTGGGAACACATGACAATACAAATACCTCCACCCATTAGCTGTAGGAGCCTCTGGAATCAGCCAGGAGATGCTGCCTGTTCGAGAGGAAAGCAAGGGCTTTTTTACCTTCTTCTTCTTCATCTTTTCTGTCTATTCATCATTTCTCTTCCTCTCTGCTTTTGGAATTGTGGACCCTACTGAAGAGGAAGAAAAAATCCTGGCAGTTTTAGTAAGATAAGGTAATACTTGAGCTTATATTCCTCCTTCTTAGTTGGTTCCTAAGGCAAAACCCAAAAGGAAGTACATTTTCATGGTTTGTTTTTCTAATTGGACCCTGGAGCTGCTATTACAATCCACAAGATTGGCAATGCAGGGTTTTACATCTAAATTACACCTCTGAGAAAGAGGAAACTGTGGCACTGGGGATTCCAACATCTGGGGTGGAGAAACATTAATTATATTGAGGGTCTGCTTGCTTATTCCTGTTATCTGTAGAAAACTTTGGCAACAGTCTCTGCCTATTTTGGTAATAAATACACTGAATAAGTGAATCACAGTGTCTGTCTCTCTACCCCTTCCTCCTGACACAGCAGTCAAACTGTGTTAATAATAAACACCCAACAGCTGAAGATTCTGGAGTCTTTGTGTTTTCAGGATTTTTGAAAATGCCTTTTTGTTTTCCTTAGCAATGATGGAAGAGAAAATGAGGAGATGAGAATGCTTGGAAGAGTCATCCTTCATCTGTGGATGGGAGCCACAACCCCACTGGACATACAGACGTCTCTGTGATAGTCTAAGCAGAATATGTCTCATTATTAGTTGGGAATTTTTGTTGCACATATGTAAATATCCTCATCTCATGCATCTGAATCCTGAGGAGAAAATGTTAATCCATAGTTTTCTGGAGCTCATCTCCAGATCTTGCATGCTACACTATCTCAATCCCAATGGTATAAATACAGAAAGGGGAAGAAAAAACAAACAAAAAAAGGATGATTCTGTGTGTAAAGCATAGTATTCTACTTATGTGCCTTCCAAAAATCAGCCTGGTACATTCCGGCTGAAACAGTCTTGGAAGTTTCCCAGAAAATAATTCCATTAGTAGGCAGGATGAAATGACAAACTCCCAGAAAATGGCAGCAAGGTGCAGCCCACATTATGTGGGCAGCTCATGTGAGCATCTTTTTTCTTCCCTGAGCATATCTTAAAACCAAGAACATAGGTTTTCTGTGATGTGATGACAGAAACCTAATTGCATTATTAACATACTAATTTAAACCTGTTTAGGTTTGGATTATACTTTTACAGGGTTAGCAATGAAAAGTATGTAGGGAGATGACTTCTGCTTGAGGCAAACCAGGAGGTGTAAAGCCACAGGATGTCAGTATCACCTGGCTTAGAACACCCAGAATGAAATGAATTATATTTGATTCCAGCTATCCAAACATTTGGCCATTGTAGCCTCATTTCATTATCACCAATCCGATCACCCTTGAACATCCATCTTGAAAGGAAATAAAGTATGCTTCGGAGGATCTGTTTTTCTCTATATATAAAGACAGATTGGATAATTGAAATTTGTGTTGATGTCATTTAGGGAAGCTGAATCCCAGTCTGTGACTGTACAGGGTAATCTTGTACAGATTCCCCAGGTGAGATTTGTTATCCTGGGGTCATTGTCATATCCAATCCAAGCCTCTCGTCATGTTTTACCAGCCCATCTTCCTTGGGACTCTAGCTATTTGAGATACCACCAGTCAGGCAGAAGCTGCTAATCCTTTTGTAGCGTGGTTGTATTTTTTTCTCTTTTAGGATGGGACCTGCTGAGGAAATGAAGCCAGGAAACCAAACGGACACTACTCACTTCTTACTTCTGGGGTTTGCCTTCCAAGGCAAGATGCAGCTCCTATTTTCCACGCTCATTTCTGTCATGTTCCTGGCCACCTTGGTCGGGAACTCTCTGATTGCTGTGGTTACAGCCACGGACCCTCTCCTGCACACACCCATGTACTACTTCCTAAGGAATCTTGCCTTGACAGAGATCTGCTACAGCCTGAGCATTGTCCCCAAGATGCTCGTGATCCACCTGGGGGAGAGAAAAATGATTTCTTTCACAGCTTGTGCCTTGCAGCTCAATTGTGTCATTCTTCTTGTCACCTGTGAGTGTTTTCTCTTGGGGGCAATGGCTTATGACAGGCAAGCAGCCATATGCCACCCATTGCATTACACCACCCTGATGAGCAGCGATCGCTGTTTCAGGTTGGCTCTTGGCTCTTGGCTGTCTGGTGTCCCTGTGGCTTTGGGCTTCACCACGTGGTTATTTACCCTGCCCTTTTGTGGAAGAAACAGGGTTGATCATTTCTTCTGTGATGTTTCCCCTGTGCTGAAGCTGGTGTGTGCAGACACAGCCATGTTTGAACTTCTGATTTTTATTGCTATTGTCATAATAGTGATGATTCCCTTTTCTCTGATAGCCACCTCTTACGTCTGCATTGTCCATGCTGTTCTTCAGATACCCTCAGCTGCAGGCCAGAGGAGAGCATTTTCCACCTGTGCCGCTCACCTTGTAGTAGTGACTCTTTTCTATAGCACAGCTGGAATCATTCACCTGCGACCCAAATCCAGCCTCTCGTCCAACACAAGGAAAATGGTTTCCTTGTCTTACACAGTTATCACCCCCATGCTCAACCCCATCATCTACAGCTTGAGGAATCAAGAAGTCAAGCAAAGTCTGAGGAGATACATGCACAAGTGCTTACGTAGAAAGCAGATGGCTGCATTTGCTCTGCCCAGGTGATGGGGTCCTTGTAGCTGCACAGAATCTATGTGCAGGGGGTAATGACTGAGCTGGGAGGGGACACAGGCAGGACAGTGACCAAACTGCCCAGGAGGGTATTTGATATCCTGAGCAATAAAAGCTCTGTGAATAGAGGAGGAGGAAGGGGCATGTTCATGGTTCAGGGATTTGTTTGCACAAGCAGGAGTTGGGCAAGCTGGGCACTTGCTTCCCAGGAAGTAGCTGGACAAAGGGAAGGAGTGTATGGATTCCTTTTGTGCTTGGGTGTGCAGCTTCTGTTGTCCTTATTAAACTGTCATTTTGAAACATGTCCTGCCAAAGCTCCTGTTTGTGGTGGTGTGCTGGGGGGCACACATCACATCTCACACCCGCTGACCATCCACAAGGTTGACCTTTTGGTTCCCATTTGGAGACAGTGAATTTCTACCCCAAACATAGTGAGCAGTCATGGGCCATTACATCGAGCTGGCAAAGGCAGTGTCCATGCAGCCTAAATGGTGAAAGAATTAAACACTTTTGTGAGGCTGTGTGGACAGCCAGCACCTGCTCCTCCAGGGGTGTCTGTTCCAGGGCCATTTTTACTACAGCAAGGCATGATAAGAAAGTAAGTGATGAAGAACATAAAAGAACCCAAACCTGACCAAGAAATGGTATGTGAGGCAGGGAGGAGAGCCAAACCTCCATAATCAGTGAGCCAATGAAGAGGAACCAGGGAGGAACAAAGGGAGGACAGGGCATACCTTGCTCCTGTATATCATGTGGGTGACTGCTTTGCTTCAGAAGGGAGAGCAGGAATCCCTGGGGGTGACTCCTGACTCCCATCACTCAAACAAGAAATGAAGTGCACAGAAGGTGAAAACAGGAGCAGGCAGACCAGAAGGAATAGAGGCTGTGCAAGGAGGCACTCAGGAAAGCAAATGCTATGCTGGAGTTGGGACTAGGAAGGGATTGGAAGGGCAAAAAGAATTTCTAGGTGTATATTGACAGCAAAATAAAGGCAAAGGAAAATCAAAGTCCACTAGTCAGAAGGCAACAGCCCTTTTCACCCAGTACACTGAAAAGGGTGAAATATGCCATGCCTTTGTGCCTCACATTTCACTGAAAGGTGCTCTCAAGGATCCCCATTCTTTAAGCCTTTTAGCCAAGTCTGTGGAAGTGAAGCAGCAGGAGCAGGATAAAAAGAGCTGGTCAGAGCACTTGGGTCACTTGTACATATAAAAGCACCAGACTGGAGGGGAAGCACCAAGGGTGGTGATGAAGGGACTGACTGATGACCCTGCCAGTTTACTCTCTGTTGTCTTTGAAAGGTCACAGTGACCAAAGGAGGTCCTGATGCCTGGAAAAAGGCAAATGTCACAACCGCCTTCACGAGAGGGTTTTTTTAAGGTATTTTAAGGCACGTGAAGGAGCAGAGTGTGATCAGTGTGGGGCCCTTGGAGAAAATGAGGGCAAATATTTCTCTGAGGAGCACAGTGATAAGATGCAAGGTGAAGGGTTCAGAATATGGGAAAATTGGAATAGATAGGGATGTAGGGAATACATTTTCACTTTGAGGGTATGGAGACTAGGAACAGGCTTCCCAGAGAGTTTCCCTAAATAACCTTAAAATTGTTGAAAAATTTTCTGGAGAAGACCCTATCCATCTGGTCTGCTTTGAGCTGGGGCAGGATTGGAGGGTGCAGGGGGTTTCTTCCAATCTGCATTATTCTGTGTGTCTCCAAACTTCTGCTGAACAAAGGGGGTGTTCACACCCAAGATCAGCCTGGAGCTGAGCTGCCAGAAGCTGTTAAAGCCACCTTCCCAGAAAGGCATCTCTGTGGTTCCAGAGCTTTACACACTAACATCTGGACTACTTGGACTAGCTTTGAACCTGTTATTTCTGCAAACAGCCGTGGAATTTTTCTGAGAAAGTGTAAGATTCAAAATTGGGATGTTTTTGACCTCAAAGAAGCCAGAAACCCCTCTGTATCTGTCATGCATGATGCAAAACAAAACATCAGAAATCCTGGCACATGAGAATAAACAGAGCACAGACTTGGCTGCACAAGGTCCAGCATCAGAAAGAGATTTCGGAGACGTTGTCCAAACACTGCTGCAGTTCAGCTGAGGTTGCACAGCTCGGGCCTCTATCACCACTAGAAATTTCCTCCCTAAACTCTGGGCACTGAGAGGGAGATACACCTGTTTGATTTTTTTGTGTGTGTGCCGAGGTGTTTTCTTGGTTTGGTTGTATTTTTTTCTGAGTGTGCTTGGGGATTGTTTTGTTTTGGTTTTTATGTTTGGGATTTTTGTTGTTTTTAGAAGTTAGGCTCTGCAGGCTGTTTTGCAGGTGGCTCATGGAGGTGTGTCCTTTAGGGAAAACTTGTTTGTTGTTCTGCAACTCACAACTGAATCACAAATCTCATCCCAGGAGAATGATCAAAACAATAGCAAAATTACTTTCCTGGAGTTTGAAAAGCTCCCTACTTGCTTCTTACCTGAATAACTACAAGCCCCTGAGAACTTGTGGTGGCCATTGCCATCACAGCTGCAGTATTAAATTCTCAGCTAGAAGAATGCCAAGTAGATACAGAAGAGCAAAGGGGGACAGAAGTGGCCTTTGAATTCCATAAAATAAATGGTTTTGTCCTCAGCATTGCATTCTGGCTCAGTCTCCTAGAGCCCTATTACAGTCGGTGAGAAAAATGCTGATTGGTAGTGAGGTGAGGTTTGTGTAGAAGCAGCTTTTTGATTTTAATAGAGTAATTTATATAGTTGGAAAAATAGGCAAGCTTCACCAGGCAATGTCTCTCTCTCTCTTTTTTTTTTTTTTTTTTTATTTTATTTTATTTTATTTAAGCAAGAATGTTAAAATTAAGAAAGAAAAGATTGTGACAACCAATTTCCTTTACTGGTGTATTAATTAATTGGAGACAATAGAAGTCAGCATCTGTGAAACTGAAGAGAAGATGAAGACAGATAAGAAGAAAAATGCTTTAAAGGGATGGGTGAAAGGGATTAGATCACCTGTGTTTGGCAAAGAAAAACAGGCAGAATGAGAGGAGCCTGTGGGACACAAGTTAATGGAGTGATGTCTTTCCACAGATGGATTTCAGTGAGGAGGACTTTGGTGCCTAAAGTTGGAAAATAGTGTGTAAGAGGTTGGAGCATTTCACAGAGAATTACATCTGTAGCCTGGCGAATACAGGTGATTGACTACAATTTGGTAAGACTACAGCATTTTAAAATCTACTGTTTCCAACAGAGCTTGTTGAAAGCTCAGTTGCTAAAGTATTTTCAGAGAAATTTGATTGCTGTCTTTGAGTGGATTCATATGTTTGTAAGTTACCTTCAGGCTACGTGCTAATATTTTTCTACAATGAAATATTTCAGAAGGTTTCTCTTTGTTAATTGTTTTCATAAGGAAACAATAAGCTAAAGAAGTATGAGAAAGTTGTTCCTACCTCCTCCAATGAAATAATCTTAGGACTTGGGTGTTTATTTTCTGGCTGGGACTTTCCAGTAGCACTTACCTGAAACCCCCACCCCCTCAAAAAAAAAAAAAAAATCTTTAAAGCTCATGTGAACTTGCAGTTTACAAGACTAGTGAGACTGGCAGAACTGGCCAAATTGCTTCTCTAGCAGGACAATTAGCTTCAAGTGGGATGGGCCATTTGGCTTGTGACAGCCCTCTGGAGGGATCTGTTTCAATTCTGTTAAGTGTAAGGGAAGCCTTACCAATGAGGCTCGATGGTAATGTAAACTCAGAAATGGATGTGAGCTTCACCTCTGCTGGCTTTAGCCATCTGGCTCATCTTGTCTAGGTTTATATAGACTTCAATGGGTTTGTCTGTCCAGCTACTTGATTGGCCAGATTTGATCCTCAATACCTGGTTTGCATTTACACAGGCTACTACAGACACATTACAGTTCCTTAAGTATCCTCTCCAGCTTTTGTTTGTGGCTCCAGCACAGAAGAGGTCTGTGGCAGGTCCGTGGCCACACTTCATGCCTGTCAGGTATGGACATTTCTGATGGCCTTGGGGATTGATGTGACTGAGACATTCAGCACCTTCAGTGTTAGCCTGGTCTGCAGTTCCATGTTGAGGGAGATACAAAGCACAGCGTAAGTCTGTGCAAAGTCCATGCCCAGAGCTCAGTGCTGGTGTCCAGTGTCCTTGTCCAGCCCTGGGCAGTGTCTGCTGCCTATCTCCCGTGGTGTGTGGCTACTCCAGCAGGAGATTTCTCAGAGCACATCCCCAAAGTGCACAGGCTGTGGTGCAGGTCGTGGCTGTGGGGTGCAGGGGCTGGAAGGAGAAGGCTGCTCAGAGGGCAGAGAGTCCACGGAAGAGGCAAAGGAACAGAGTGCAGGCACTGCAGAAGGACTTGCACTGGAGGAGCAGTGCCAGCCGTGCAACAGCTGCGTTGGTGGTATAGTGGTGAGCATAGCTGCCTTCCAAGCAGTTGACCCGGGTTCGATTCCCGGCCAACGCAGACAAACTTTTCTTCAGCTGGGCTCTACACTGCCTTTACCTGCTTCAAAATCTCTGGCCCAGAGATTCTCACCAGCCAGGAGACAAGCTCAGAACTGCTTGATGCTCAGCAAACAGTTCTGCTTCATCATGGAAAAGCCATGCTCAGGCACAGAGCTCTGCCCTGCTCCTCCCAGTGTCTACTTCCACCCTGCCTTAGCCTTTGGAAACATCTCCATTCCCATGGTATGGACCTGTGGTATGTGTTTAGAGCAGCACAGAGACAGGGTGATGTCCCTGTAGCCCCAGGTGAGAGGAGAGCCTCTATTCTGACCCGTAATTCCCTACCATGATGCATCTGCTTTTGCTGGGCAAGCCCTCTCTTCATCCTTGACTCTCCTTGGTTTCTCTCTCAGGGATCATAGATAAGGGTGCTGGTGAGAAATGCTGATCCATCATCAGCTGTGTGGGGCCCTGCAGGACACCCTGCTGAGTCCAGTCCAGGTCAGAACCACCTGCTGAGGTCGTTCTACACTGGGGACCTATCTGTGCTCTTGGTGCAGGAGACAGAGAGAGATCCTTGGTCTGCCTCAGGGCTGGACCCACTGCTGCTGCTTGTTGCACCTGGCAAGAACAGCATTGTGCCATAGCAGGACAAAGATGCAGATTGAGAATGCTTCAGTGGGGACCAAGACATACACTCTGCTTCATGAGGCCAGGTACACAATTTCCAGGTACAATGGGAGGGTGTTTTTTTCTTTATATACTGTTTCAAAGCAATGCTGACTTTGCTCTCCATTCCTTTCCATCTCTCCAGTGCTATCTGTCCAAATGTTTCATTCCCTTCAGATGGGATGTCAGTATGCACAATGTCTCTATTCAGAATACATCTTTATTTTCTCTATAACAGTTTTTTTTTAAAAAAAACAGACTCTGGTGCACACTGAAGCTTTGAAATCCTGTTTATCAATCATGATTGTCTCAGAGACCCTATGCCCCCACTGTGCAGGACTGCTGACCTACTCTGTACAGGCTCCTCCATTGCCGACTTCCCAACTGGAAGTTGGAAAACTTCCAAACTTCCCAACATCCCAATGGAATGGGATATAACAATGTACTGTGTATCCAGCAAGAAGTTAAAAGCTCACATTTCTCTTGCAGCTTGTGGGCAAAGGGAAACACAAGAAGTCCTTCCAAACTTGACTTCTGACTGGAAGGGGACAAAGTTTCTCAACTTTCTGCTTCCAGGGTTGCTTAAACTGAAAAAGAAAGAAAAAGGAGGAAAATAAAAAGAAAAAAACAAACAAACAAAAAAACTCAAACATAACAAACAAACAAACAAAAGCACATCAGTCTGCTGTGCTGTCAGTCAGAAACGGCAACAGAGCTGGAAGGAGGGTTTGTGTAGGCACAGGATTCAAATAACCCAACCTGCCACCAGCAGTTGGTACAAGCAGGGGGAGTTCTGAAGAAGGGGGGGGGGGGTCACCATTGCATCTGCCAAGTTCCCCACTGAAATTCAAATAAACTCCAATACGTAAAGACGGAACCCTCACACTCCAGCTGATGAGTGCTTCCCAGCCAGCCCAGTCCCAGCAGCAGATGGGGCACCCAAGTCCAAGGTGGCAGAAAAGCCGTGGAGCAGCCACACCATTCCTACTCACTGAGGCAGGAGAAGGCGACCGGTCCTGAGGAACAGTGCTCTTCTGAAGCAACAAAACACAGTGCAGGAGAGACGAGAAAGCCAACACCACCACAATCCACTCAGCACACACAGCCCCGGGCCGCCATTTTTGGCAGAGCCCTACGGGCGGAGCGCTGGGATTGGTCCGTTCGGGTCACATGACCGCCCCTCCTCCGCCGTACCGGCCGCCAGTCTCGGGTGTGTGCCGGGCGGGCTCGGGTTCGGGTTCCTCTGGCTGTAGGAGGTCCCTGTCCCAGGTCACTTAAACCGGGACACCCTCGCACTGGTAGCAGTGATGGCTCTCTCCTTGGACCCACCTGGCCACTCTCCAGCACCCTCAGCCTTCCCTTCCTGAGGCAAACCAACCCCAGCCCTCCCAGGCGGTCCTGCGGAGACAGATGAGCCGCGTCCCTCACCTCACCGCAGCCCCTTGGGTAGGGATGAGAGAAATGGGAATCAACTCACACACCTAAGAGCACACCTGCACACCCTGTAAGGGCACCTGGCATACAGACGTCCAGGTGTCCTGCAGAGAATGGCCACCTTGCAGAAATCTTTCCCCTTCCTGCTGGGAGCTGCTAAAACCAAGTGAGAAAACACAAGCAACAGCATTCGGTCACAGGAAGCTGTGTATCTGTCTGCACCAAGTTTATGCACCTCGAGAAGCAATGACTGCTGAGAGGTTTTAATGGAGCAGCTTTGAGGACAGTAATGCATCATCTGGAAGACAAATCAGTGACACTCGATATTGCTTTGTGCTTGGCCACACATTTGCATGTAGGAGGCTTAGTCTGCTGCTGAGCAGCTCAGGTGATTCTTGTCCCCAAAACACTGGTGAGTTGCAAACTACATCTGCAAAATGACGTAAAAAAAGTGACTTCAAAATGCCATGCGATAAGAGAAAAGGCACGGCCCTTCTGAGTATCCGTCAGACATGCCCTGGGTACACTGGCAGAAGAAATGAGATGAATGCTTTCAGTGGTAGGACTCAAGGCTAAGACGGAAAGATATCACAGAGCAGTGATCATAAGGCTACAGACCAATACTCCGTTTCTCCAGGGCTTTTTCATATTTCCCTCACCTCCTTGTTTGTTTTTTAGAACCCTCAATTGGTTGTAAGCCCAGGACACATAGAAGTTACCCTTCCTTCCAGAAGAGGTCGCAACGTGAGGGAGGAGGAACAAAAACTACCAGGACTCTCCTGCAATTCTGCACAAAGTATTTAATGATAAGAAGGAGACGCAATGGCAGAGACCAGACACCAAGAAAGATTTCTAGAGTGTTCAGAGGAGCACAGAGAATGTACCATTTACCAACAACAAGATCCACACAAAACACTTCTCTTTTCACATTTTGTTCTTATCCGGAAATTCCAGCCCAAAAGAGCACTCCTTAAGTCCAGCACCCTTCTCCACCAGGAAAAGGTTGAGCAAAGCAGAAGAGAGGGAGCCCCTTCTGGAGGAGCTGAGAGCAAAGGGGAGAGCAAAGCAGAGCCAGAGGAGGCACGGCCAGACCCGCCGTGCAGGGAGGAGCAGTGGCACAGGTCCCTCCTGCCAGGGGGCACGAGGACACCCAGCGCGCCTGCAAGCCGTGGCCACGCTCCCACCGCAGCACAGTCCCCGTCTTCCTTCCGGATCCAAAGGGGGGGATGGGCCGGCTTCAGCAGTTCAGACGGCAGCGGAGGGGAGGCAGACACAGCCCGCAGCTCCCCAGACCAAGGGAGCCCCCAGAAGAGATGGGAACCCCCCCAGCGCTGAGGGAGCTGCCCACAGCAGCTGAGAGAGAGGAGCCCACGGCTGTGTTCTGAGGGAAAGAGGTGAGGATGGGGCCCGGCAGGGTCACCACCACTGGAGAGGCCTCGATGGCCACCGTCGAGTCACCGCAGCGGGCGACACAGGGCTCACTGCAGCTGCTTGCAAGTGGGGTTGGGCCACAGCTGCCACAGGACTGTGGGAGACAGGGTCTGAAGCAAGACATCTCTCGGTGAGGGAGGCAAAGCTGAAACACAGAGCAGGCAGAAAACACAAAGCCCAACATCAGCCTCTCCAGCCTTTACTGGCACCTCTTTGGGCACAGGGCCCTGCACAGGGCGTTTAAAGCACCTGCAGAAAGACTGCTCCCACCCCAGCTCCAGAGCAAACCCGGCTGCTCTGAAGAAGCCAATGGGTGCACTTGCCCATTTGGTTAGAGACCACCTGCTTGAGGCAGAAATTCTGGTGGGCAGACCTCCCTGCAGCTGAGCCCCAGTGTTCCCCTTCTGCTTGCAGGAAACACCCTCTTCCCAGCTCTCCCCAGCCACCACCACCATCCCAAGGGAAGGAGCTCACAGCCCTCCAACACTTCTGCTGCAGGGCCAACCTGAGCAGCCACCAGGAGAGCAGTTCAGCCCACAGGGAGAGATGCAGCGGGCTCAGGCTTACCTCGTTCCTCGAGGAGCAGGAGGCAAGAGAGGAGGATGCTGAGCCTGGAGCAGCTCAGGCTTTTATGCTGTGTCGCAGAGCCCCGCAGGGCCACAAACATTCCTTGCTCATGAAGCATCTGAACACCGAGTAGGTGCCGCTTGCTGAGGCCCTGACGGTGATTAAGTCCGTGCCTCTTTCATCTGAGTGTTTTGCTCCTGCTTCTTACCACTGACTATTGATTAATCTCTGTTCCACCCTAACAAGGGCAACAATCTCCAAGGTCTGAGGGTAGTGTGCAGGGAGATTTTAAGTGGATTTGTGTGGAACTGCCTTGGTCCCTTCTCCTTCTTGATGGTGAGCACAATCACCTGTCACAGTTACTGTCACCTCGAGTCAACTCCCAGGTGCTTTCATTGAGAACACTGAGGCTCGTTCAAGAGACATTTCTCCCCACGGCTCATCATAGACACACAGAAGACTGTGGGTCCTCTCAGGCAAAAGGACAAGGTTGCACCATCACATATGGGAGATGAGACAGACCTCTCCAGGGATGTGGCAAAGCTCAAAGGCCAGGAGAGGTCCTTGTGGGCTGGAGGGAAATTCCTTGTGGTGGCCAGGAGTGAGGGCCATGAGGATCTTGCTTATGCTGATCAGGCACTAACAAGGGTTGGTTTTCTGATCAAAGACACACTTGCGTCCTTCCCCGAAAGAGACCCACACCCAAACTGACCTGTTTTGCTCAGCAAGATCAACCCAGAGGCCAAAGACCTGGACAGCCTGCTCTTGGGGAGAGGGGCAGAGGGCAGGGAGCCAAAAGCTCACGGCTCTTTTTCCTGGGTCAGGGATGTGGTTGCCCATTCCATGCATTTCAATGTACAAGAGGACATTGAATCAGTCTCCCAGAGCACCTGGGAGTCATTGTGATGTGGAAGAGTTGGGAAAATCCCAGAGCTGCAGGCAGACCTGAGTCACCCTGGTGTGCACTCCAGAGCACATTGTGTCCTGGCCTCAGGTGGTCCTGGGCTACCTGGGCTTATAATCTCATTCCTCTGAAAGTTATGCTTTCCTCACATCCAGTTCCACACCTTTCACCACCATTTCTGAAACAACTGGTGCCTCTATGGAATCTCAAGCTGCTGCTTCCTTCCAAGACACTGTGTTTCAGTGTCTGCTCAAAGGCTGATGTGACTCAGGGCTCCCGTAGAACCTGGCACCATGAAGGCAAAGAGGCTGGGTGTGTGCATGGACTGCCACCTGCTCTACATTTCACTTTCATGCCTGTGACTGGAAGCCCCTTTCTGTACTAAAGGGCTTGAATTGAAACAGAAAGTCTGTCCCAGCAAAACTGTCAGAGTAAATCCTGCAGGTACCTTTTTGCTCCTAAATTTGATCGTTACTTTGAGTCTACCTCCAGACCTTATGCCATTCCTCTAGGATAGCTCACCAGTGATGGCACCTGCACTACCAAGTCCTGGAGGGCTTGGGATGTTCCGCTCTGAGAGGCCTTGGCTGGTAGTGTGGGGACCAGGCCTCAGAGTTCTACTGTGAAAGTGTACGTGGGTGCTGGATACACGGTTGAGGTGGGTGGTCTCAATAGGTCCTTTCAAAGTCAAGCTGTTGATGAATGCTGTGAGGGCAGCTGCTGTTGCCTTTCCCTTGGAACTGCAGAGGCCACATCTGGATTGCAGTGCCCTGTTTTGTGTTGCTCAGAATAGGAGTGGTGATGATGAACTTCTTTCATGGAGAGAGGGACCGGCAGAGGACAAGGCAGAACGTAAGGACAGGAGCATATGGCTAAGGAGTTGAGGCCGATTTTTGTGGAGCCTTCTTGAGAAAAGACGACGTGAGGCAGAGCAAATGGATGCAACTGCAGAAGGGCAAGAAGCCCAGAGCCTTTTGAGGAACCGGGGAAGACTGATACGGCTGGAGAAGTGGAGCGGAGCGGAAGACCTCCAGAGGTCCATTCCAACCTTCACTATTCTGAGGTGCACCAAGTCACATGAGCAGTCACCCACAGGCAATGCCTCTGAAGGTGGCAGCAGCAGGAGATGGCATAGAAGCACCATATTTTTCATCAGCCTTTGAGCTCTGGTATCCTCAGCACGCCTGAGGCCAGGACACAATGTGCTCTGGAGTGCACACCAGGGTGACTCAGGTCTGCCTGCAGCTCTGGGATTTTCCCAACTCTTCCACATCACAATGACTCCCAGGTGTTCTGGGAGACTGAGCCAATGTCCCTTTGTAGTTTGAAATGCATGGAAGGGGCCATGCCACCCCTGACCCAGGAAAGTAAGCCATGAGCTTTTGGCTCCCTGCTCCTCTTTCCTACAGTTTCTCCACTTCCCAAGCTGATTCCAGAGCCCTGGATGGACCAAGAGTGAAGGCCTGTTCATGTTATCGAGACACATGACTATAGACGCCCCAGGGGGAAGTCACTTGAGTGAGACCTGCCTGACATGGGCTCTGTTCCACCCTAACAAGGGCAACAATCTCCAAGGTGTGAGGGTAGTGTGCAGGGAGATTTTAAGTGGATTTGTGTGGAACTGCCTTGGTCCCTTCTCCTTCTTGATGGTGAGCACAGTCACCTGTCACAGTTACTGTCACCTCGAGTCAACTCCCAGGTGCTTTCATTGAGAACACTGAGGCTCGTTCAAGAGACAAGGACACTTGCGTCCTTCCCCGAAAGAGACCCACACCCAAACTGACCTGTTTTGCTCAGCAAGATCAACCCAGAGGCCAAAGACCTGGACAGCCTGCTCTTGGGGAGAGGGGCAGAGGGCAGGGAGCCAAAAGCTCATGGCTCTTTTTCCTGGGTCAGGGTTGGGATGTCCCCTTCCATGCATTTCAAACTACAAAGGGACATTGGCTCAGTCTCCCAGAGCACCTGGGAGTCATTGTGATGTGGAAGAGTTGGGAAAATCCCAGAGCTGCAGGCAGACCTGAGTCACCCTGGTGTGCACTCCAGAGCACATTGTGTCCTGGCCTCAGGCGTGCTGAGGATACCAGAGCTCAAAGGCTGATGAAAAATATGGTGCTTCTATGCCATCTCCTGCAGCTGCCACCTTCAGAGGCATTGCCTGTGGGTGACTGCTCATGTGACTTGGTGCACCACAGAATAGTGAAGGTTGGAATGGACCTCTGGAGGTCTTCCGCTCCGCTCCACTTCTCCAGCCGTATCAGTCTTCCCCGGTTCCTCAAAAGGCTCTGGGCTTCTTGCCCTTCTGCAGTTGCATCCATTTGCTCTGCCGCACATCGTCTTTTCTCAAGAAGGCTCCACAAAAATCGGCCTCAACTCCTTAGCCATATGCTCCTGTCCTTACGTTCTGCCTTGTCCTCTGCCGGTCCCTCTCTCCATGAAAGAAGTTCATCATCACCACTCCTATTCTGAGCAACACAAAACAGGGCACTGCAATCCAGATGTGGCCTCTGCAGTTCCAAGGGAAAGGCAACAGCAGCTGCCCTCACAGCATTCATCAACAGCTTGACTTTGAAAGGACCTATTGAGACCACCCACCTCAACCGTGTATCCAGCACCCACGTACACTTTCACAGTAGAACTCTGAGGCCTGGTCCCCACACTACCAGCCAAGGCCTCTCAGAGCGGGACATCTGAAGCCCTCCAGGACTTGGTAGTGCAGGTGCCATCACTGGTGAGATATCCTAGAGGAATGGCATAAGGTCTGGAGGTAGACTCAAAGTAATGATCAAATTTAGGAGCAAAAAGGTACCTGCAGGATTTACTCTGACAGTTTTGCTGGGACAGACTTTCTCTTTCAATTCAAGCCCTCTAGTACAGAAAGGGGCTTCCAGTCACAGGCATGAAAGTGAAATGTAGAGCAGGTGGCAGTCCATGCACACACCCAGCCTCTTTGCCTTCATGGTGCCAGGTTCTACGGGAGCCCTGAGTCACATCAGCCTTTGAGCAGACACTGAAACACAGTGTCTTGGAAGGAAGCAGCAGCTTGAGATTCCATAGAGGCACCAGTTGTTTCAGAAATGGTGGTGAAAGGTGTGGAACTGGATGTGAGGAAAGCAGAACTTTCAGAGGAATGAGATTATAAGCTCAGGTAGCCCAGGACCACCTGAGGCCAGGACACAATGTGCACAGGAGTGCACACCAGGGTGACTCAGGTCTGCCTACAGCTCTGGGATTTTCCCGACTCGTGCACATCACAATGACTCCCAGGTGCTCTGGGAGACTGATTCAATGTCCTTTTGTACATTGAAATGCATGGAATGGGCAACCACATCCCTGACCCAGGAAAAAGAGCCGTGAGCTTTTGGCTCCCTGCGCTGCTCCTCTTTCCTACAGTTTCTCCACTTCCCAAGCTGATTCCAGAGCTATGGATGGACCACGAGTGAAGGCCTGTTCATGTTATCGAGACACATGACTATAGACGCCCCAGGGGGAAGTCACTTGAGTGAGACCTGCCTGACATGGGTCTGCTCTTTGTTGTTACGCCTCTGCCTTCATTCCCTGAGTTTCAGGTTTGAAAAAATAGACTGCGTCATCGCCTGATGCGCACAAGCAAGGTCCTCTTGGCCCTCACTTCTGCCTGGAATAGTGCTTCCTTCTGGGTCTCACTGATCCTTCTTTGTTATTGAGATTTCCAACAGCTCTGGAGATTTGAGGCTCTTCTCCCACCATCTCATGCAAGCCTACGATGATGCACTGGGAGTGATGTTTCTCCCAGGTTAGCCTGAGTCTCTTCAAGCTCATGGGGGAGAAGGCAATGTGATGATTGCAATCCGTGTGATGGAAGGGCACTCCCAATCTCCACACGGTCAGCTGTGTGACCTGCAGGACAATTGGTCTTAGCAGACAGTGAGACAGATTAATGATATTGATGCTGGAAAGTACATAAGGGGAATAAAAGTGTTTGGGATGAAAGTGGCAAGGGGTTATTCACCAGTGGGGCCTTGGCAAGCGGTACCTACTCGGTGTTTAGATGCTTCATGAGCAAGGAATGTTTGTGGCCCTGCGGGGCTCTGCGACACAGCATAAAAGCCTGAGCTGCTCCAGGCTCAGCATCCTCCTCTCTTGCCTCCTGCTCCTCGAGGAACGAGGTAAGCCTGAGCCCGCTGCATCTCTCCCTGTGGGCTGAACTGCTCTCCTGGTGGCTGCTCAGGTTGGCCCTGCAGCAGAAGTGTTGGAGGGCTGTGAGCTCCTTCCCTTGGGATGGTGGTGGTGGCTGGGGAGAGCTGGGAAGAGGGTGTTTCCTGCAAGCAGAAGGGGAACACTGGGGCTCAGCTGCAGGGAGGTCTGCCCACCAGAATTTCTGCCTCAAGCAGGTGGTCTCTTACCAAATGGGCAAGTGCACCCATTGGCTTCTTCAGAGCAGCCAGGTTTGCTCTGGAGCTGGGGTGGGAGCAGTCTTTCTGCAGGTGCTTTAAACGCCCTGTGCAGGGCCCTGTGCCCAAAGAGGTGCCAGTAAAGGCTGGAGAGGCTGATGTTGGGCTTTGTGTTTTCTGCCTGCTCTGTGTTTCAGCTTTGCCTCCCTCACCGAGAGATGTCTTGCTTCAGACCCTGTCTCCCACAGTCCTGCGGCAGCTGTGGCCCAACCCCACTTGCAAGCAGCTGCAGTGAGCCCTGTGTCGCCCGCTGCGGTGACTCGACGGTGGCCATCGAGGCCTCTCCAGTGGTGGTGACCCTGCCGGGCCCCATCCTCACCTCTTTCCCTCAGAACACAGCCGTGGGCTCCTCTCTCTCAGCTGCTGTGGGCAGCTCCCTCAGCGCTGGGGGGGTTCCCATCTCTTCTGGGGGCTCCCTTGGTCTGGGGAGCTGCGGGCTGTGTCTGCCTCCCCTCCGCTGCCGTATGAACTGCTGAAGCCGGCCCATCCCCCCCTTTGGATCAGGAAGGAAGACGGGGACTGTGCTGCGGTGGGAGCGTGGCCACGGCTTGCAGGCGCGCTGGGTGTCCTCGTGCCCCCTGGCAGGAGGGACCTGTGCCACTGCTCCTCCCTGCACGGCGGGTCTGGCCGTGCCTCCTCTGGCTCTGCTTTGCTCTCCCCTTTGCTCTCAGCTCCTCCAGAAGGGGCTCCCTCTCTTCTGCTTTGCTCAACCTCTGGGCCGATGCCCTTCCTCCTGCTCATTAAAGACTTGGTGCAGCATAGTTGGAGACTCGTGGTGGTTTTTCTTCTCCCTCCCCAGGTAGCCACCCTTTCTGCAAGGAAGGTAACCTCAGTCTTCTGTCCTGAGGTTCCCACCTGCTGGGGGTTAGTCCTCTGGAAGCCTGGCCACGGGCGCCCATCATGCTCAGTGCAGGTTCCCAGTGCAGAGCTTGGAGTGGACCATTGCCCCAAAGCTCCCCAGGCGCCAGGTGCCATTGGACAGGTCCTTTGCTCAGCAGGCAGAGAGGGCTGGAGCAGGTAGTTGTGGCCGAGTGGTTAAGGCGATGGACTAGAAATCCATTGGGGTTTCCCCGCGCAGGTTCGAATCCTGCCAACTACGGGGTGCTGAGTCCTTTTGGGCTCCCTGCCTGTGACCACACTGCAGCTGTGGGACTCGGCTCCATGCTGTACCCGCTGCCCAGGGTGACAGGAGAATGCCTTTGCCTACAGCACTTGTCCTTGCTCTGGCCCCCGAAATGCCTGGAGCAAATAGAAATCCTGCTCTGGTGGCCAAGTTGGGGGAAGAGACCAGACCAGTGCTGGATGAGCCTTGGGAAGAGGTCTTGAGCAGAACTTAAGAGCTTGACCTCAGCTGACCTGCCAGGCAGTACACCCCCAGCAGCTCGCTTCCCTACACCTGAAGCTTCAGCTGCTGATCTCCCAAGGGAGTTTGCACAACACGGCCACCAGTGCTAAAGATGGAGGCTGGATGTGGGTCATGGATCTCAGGCTTTGCCTGCACTCTCAACGTGCCCCTCGCTGTCGGTCTCAGAAAGGCAGAGTGGTGTGGAGCAGCAGGCACGTGGGGGAAGAGCCTCACCCAGAGGTATTTTTTTGTGTTGAAACCACCAGAAGTACATGCACAGAAATGAATTTGTGAAACATCTCGAGTCTCCTGGTTGTTTTTCCCTCCTCCCTCTGCTAGCCACCTCCTTAGCAAGGAAGAAGGGGACAGTGTAATCTCCTATGGCAGGCAATAGCATATGGCATTGCCCATTTTGGGTGCAGCTCTGTAGAGGGATAGCAGAACAACTGAAGTAAGCAAGCAGGCAAGAGTGAGACAGAAAGCCCCCAGAGAAATGGATGGTACCAGAAGCAATTGTCACATGTGGAATCTGAAGTAATGCCACACCCAGCATTTCAGTTTAACTCTGAGGGTGGTCGAACAGTTGCCCATGGATTGTTGTAGCATCTCCTTCTGTGGAGCTGTCCAACATCCAACCAGACGAGGGCCTGCACTGCTTCCTCTACCTGACTTGTTTTGAGGCAAGGCTGGACTGCATGATCTCCAGCTGAGGTGGTGTGTGTGCTGTGCTGACCCACTGCAGGATCCCCTCCGCTAGGAGCAGCCATCAAAAAGAAAGGAGCAGGGAGGGATCATTGCTCAGGAAAGCTGCAGAGGTTTGTTGGGCCCTGGGCAGAAGAAGGCACACGGGTATCAGTCCAAGGTCTGGGAGTGCAGGAAAGACTGGAAAATGAGAGGGTGTTAAACAGGTGAGCCAACAGCAAAGCATGGTGAAGAGAGGCCTGAGAGAGGCCAAAAGGCTGAGGTCCCACTGAGATTTGAACTCAGATCGCTGGATTCAGAGTCCAGAGTGCTCACCATTACACCATGGGACCTGCTGGATGTGTCCTGGCTTTCCCCTCTGCCTGCTCTCCAGGAGCCAAGCACTCGTGGTTGAGCGTTGCAGTCTCTCCATCTCTAGCTTGTCAAGGCTTGCCATGAGCTTCAGGGAAATCTTTCCAACTTCTGAGACAGTGGGGGTTGTTCAGACTGGAAAAGTCACAGTCCCAGGGAGATCTTAGAGTACCTCCCGGCACCTGAAGGGGCAACATGAAAGCTGTGGATGAACTTTTTACAAGGGCCTGGAGTACTAGGACACAGGAGGATAGTTTCAACTTGAATCATTAGAGATTTAGATTAGATATGAGGAGGAAATCCTTTCCCGTGAGGATGGTGAGACACTGGCCCCACCTGCCCATAGAAGCTGTTGCTGTTCCATCCCTGGGAGTGTTCAAGGCCAGGTGATACGGGGTTTGGAGCCACCAGGTCTAGTGGGAAGTGTCCCTGACCATGTCAGGGGGATGGGAGTAGATGGTCTTTAGGGTCTCTGTCAACACAAACCATTGTATCATTCTGTGATTCTGAGGAGAAGAGCAGCCACACTGGTTCCAGTTGCAAAGCCAGAACCTGCAGAAAGGCCAAAGAGGAAGCAGACAAATGTCTGCACTTGGAAGACAGCCTAGAAGGGCTTGCAGCATCCTGGAGATTTATTGTTCCATGTAACCCTCCTGTGCACAACCATCCGGGGGAGCAAACCTGATAGAAACCCCCTGGCAGGGGCCGGACCCCTGACAAGGAGACTTGGGAGCTTGGGGCAGATCTGCTCTTCAGGGCCAGCTATAAGTCCAGCTCCTCTCCAGTGCAGGAGTGGAGAGTAAGCTGGCCTCCTGTGTGGGCCTGCCTCCCATGAACTGCACCTCCAGTTGCTGGGCAGCTCTGGAAGATCTCTGGTACCCAGTGAAGCCTGTAAGGGTGGCACAGTGTCACCTCTGCAGTGTCCCCAAGGGAGGAGCAGCTCCAGAGGCTCTGTGGTAGAACCAGTCACCATGACTTGTGGAAGCAAATGGGCTGGAGACTGTGGCAGACTAAGCAAGCAAAGGGATAAGGTGTAAGCATGGTGAAGAGAGGCCTGAGAGAGAGGCCAAAAGGCTGAGGTCCCACTGAGACTTGAACTCAGATCGCTGGATTCAGAGTCCAGAGTGCTCACCATTACACCATGGGACCTGCTGGACGTGTCCTGCCTTTCCCCTCTGCCTGCTCTCCAGGAGCCAAGCGCTCCTACTTGAGCCTGGCAGGCTCTCCATCTTCACAGCCACCACCAATGCAGCCTTCCTGCAGGGACACCAGGCATTCACTACTCACAGGGCTTTTCAAGGCACAGGCACAGCTCTTTGCACAACCCTGCCATGCCCCCTCTTACAAGACACCTGACCGCATCTCAGCTTTAGCCCAGGACACCGAGGACACAACCCATGTTGAGTCTCCAGTCTGAACAAACCCAGCTCCTTCAGCATCTCCCTCAATCACACCATGCTCTGGCATGCTCTGATACCATCTTGTGCCCCTTGCCTCTTCCTCTGGCCATAGGAAGTCTCTTCTGTGGCTCCTAAGGCCTGGCTGTGGGAAGAGGCTCTCTTACTGCCCATGGTGCAGAGGAAGGAGGGCACAGCTCTTTCTGGGGCTGACTTCTTGCTCGTGGAAGGAGCTGGACTGCAAACATCTCAGGAGGTCACTAGATCAAATGCCTGCACAAAGCAGGGCCAGCTGCAAAGACAGGGCATGCTACTCAGTGCCCGAGCCCTGAAACTTCAGCGTGATAATACTGAGGCATGGAGGATCCCAGAGTTCTCTGTGCACCTCCTCCAGTCCTCCAGCACTCCCTGAGAATCCCCAAATGGTCCAAGGCAGAGCCAGCAGTCTGCTCTTGCTGAGGTGGCTGTTGCTCAAAGCCAGGCCTGTGTCTGCAGGGCCAGGAGGTGCCCAGAGGCACCTCTATGAATCAAGGCTGCAGGGAAAGTCAAAGAGAGGAACTGGACCACCCCGTGGGATCTGAAATTGCAGAGAGAAGCTGACTTGTTTGCGGCAAGAGAGACCAAGGCAGTGTAGAGCCCAGCTGAAGAAAAGTTTGTCTGCGTTGGCCAGGAATCGAACCCGGGTCAACTGCTTGGAAGGCAGCTATGCTCACCACTATACCACCAACGCTGTGGCTGAGTTGGCTTTGGTCCTCCAGACCAGAAGCTGGGCTCCAGGACCCTGCACTTCCATTTCCCAGTCCCGCATCCATTCTGCTCTTGCACTTCACAGAATGACCTGGCTCCTGCTCCTCCACTTCCCACACTGGAAGGCCTCCTCCTTCCAACACCCTACTTGGCCTCCAGCTGCTGTGACACAGATGTGCTTTGTGTGAGTAAGATGTGGATGGGCAAACTCCAGCTACTGATGCTGCTCTCAAGCTGCCTTCATAAATCCAACACCTGGGCACACCCCATGCAAGAGCATGTGCATTTCTCTGCATGTACCTCCGGTGGTTTCAACACAAAAAAATACCTCTGGGTGAGGCTCTTCCCCCACGTGCCTGCTGCTCCACACCACTCTGCCTTTCTGAGACCGACAGCGAG
The DNA here is from genome assembly GCA_023637945.1 of Phaethornis superciliosus. Taxonomy (NCBI): domain Eukaryota; kingdom Metazoa; phylum Chordata; class Aves; order Apodiformes; family Trochilidae; genus Phaethornis; species Phaethornis superciliosus. Next base: position 18,931,248 of record JAJQWJ010000012.1, read on the forward strand.
GGGCACGTTGAGAGTGCAGGCAAAGCCTGAGATCCATGACCCACATCCAGCCTCCATCTTTAGCACTGGTGGCCGTGTTGTGCAAGCTCCCTTGGGAGATCAGCAGCTGAAGCTTCAGGTGTAGGGAAGCGAGCTGCTGGGGGTGTACTGCCTGGCAGGTCAGCTGAGGTCAAGCTCTTAAGTTCTGCTCAAGACCTCTTCCCAAGGCTCATCCAGCACTGGTCTGGTCTCTTCCCCCAACTTGGCCACCAGAGCAGGATTTCTATTTGCTCCAGGCATTGTGGGGGCCAGAGCAAGGACAAGTGCTGTAGGCAAAGGCATTCTCCTGTCACCCTGGGCAGCGGGTACAGCATGGAGCCGAGTCCCACAGCTGCAGTGGGGTCACAGGCAGGGAGCCCAAAAGGACTCAGCACCCCGTAGTTGGCAGGATTCGAACCTGCGCGGGGAAACCCCAATGGATTTCTAGTCCATCGCCTTAACCACTCGGCCACAACTACCTGCTCCAGCCCTCTCTGCCTGCTGAGCAAAGGACCTGTCCAATGGCACCTGGCGCCTGGGGAGCTTTGGGGCAATGGTCCACTCCAAGCTCTGCACTGGGAACCTGCACTGAGCATGATGGGCGCCCGTGGCCAGGCTTCCAGAGGACTAACCCCCAGCAGGTGGGAACCTCAGGACAGAAGACTGAGGTTACCTTCCTTGCAGAAAGGGTGGCTACCTGGAGAGGGAGAAGAAAAACCACCACGAGCCTCCAACTATGCTGCACCAAGTCTTTAATGAGCAGGAGGAAGGGCATCGGCCCAGAGGTTGAGCAAAGCAGAAGAGAGGGAGCCCCTTCAGGAGGAGCTGAGAGCAAAGGGGAGAGCAAAGCAGAGCCAGAGGAGGCACGGCCAGACCCGCCGTGCAGGGAGGAGCAGTGGCACAGGTCCCTCCTGCCAGGGGGCACGAGGACACCCAGCGCGCCTGCAAGCCGTGGCCACGCTCCCACCGCAGCACAGTCCCCGTCTTCCTTCCTGATCCAAAGGGGGGGATGGGCCGGCTTCAGCAGTTCAGACGGCAGCGGAGGGGAGGCAGACACAGCCCGCAGCTCCCCAGACCAAGGGAGCCCCCAGAAGAGATGGGAACCCCCCCAGCGCTGAGGGAGCTGCCCACAGCAGCTGAGAGAGAGGAGCCCACGGCTGTGTTCTGAGGGAAAGAGGTGAGGATGGGGCCCGGCAGGGTCACCACCACTGGAGAGGCCTCGATGGCCACCGTCGAGTCACCGCAGCGGGCGACACAGGGCTCACTGCAGCTGCTTGCAAGTGGGGTTGGGCCACAGCTGCCGCAGGACTGTGGGAGACAGGGTCTGAAGCAAGACATCTCTCGGTGAGGGAGGCAAAGCTGAAACACAGAGCAGGCAGAAAACACAAAGCCCAACATCAGCCTCTCCAGCCTTTACTGGCACCTCTTTGGGCACAGGGCCCTGCACAGGGCGTTTAAAGCACCTGCAGAAAGACTGCTCCCACCCCAGCTCCAGAGCAAACCCGGCTGCTCTGAAGAAGCCAATGGGTGCACTTGCCCATTTGGTAAGAGACCACCTGCTTGAGGCAGAAATTCTGGTGGGCAGACCTCCCTGCAGCTGAGCCCCAGTGTTCCCCTTCTGCTTGCAGGAAACACCCTCTTCCCAGCTCTCCCCAGCCACCACCACCATCCCAAGGGAAGGAGCTCACAGCCCTCCAACACTTCTGCTGCAGGGCCAACCTGAGCAGCCACCAGGAGAGCAGTTCAGCCCACAGGGAGAGATGCAGCGGGCTCAGGCTTACCTCGTTCCTCGAGGAGCAGGAGGCAAGAGAGGAGGATGCTGAGCCTGGAGCAGCTCAGGCTTTTATGCTGTGTCGCAGAGCCCCGCAGGGCCACAAACATTCCTTGCTCATGAAGCATCTAAACACCGAGTAGGTGCCGCTTGCTGAGGCCCTGACGGTGATTAAGTCCTTGCCTCTTTCATCTGAGTGTTTTGCTCCTGCTTCTTACCACTGACTATTGATTAATCTCTGTTCCACCCTAACAAGGGCAACAGTCTCCAAGGTCTGAGGGTAGTGTGCAGGGAGATTTTAAGTGGATTTGTGTGGAACTGCCTTGGTCCCTTCTCCTTCTTGATGGTGAGCACAGTCACCTGTCACAGTTACTGTCACCTCGAGTCAACTCCCAGGTGCTTTCATTGAGAACACTGAGGCTCGTTCAAGAGACATTTCTCCCCACGGCTCATCATAGACACACAGAAGACTGTGGGTCCTCTCAGGCAAAAGGACAAGGTTGCACCATCACATATGGGAGATGAGACAGACCTCTCCAGGGATGTGGCAAAGCTCAAAGGCCAGGAGAGGTCCTTGTGGGCTAGAGGGAAATTCCTTGTGGGCAGGAGTGAGGGCCATGAGGATCTTGCTTATGCTGATCAGGCACTAACAAGGGTTGGTTTTTTGATCAAAGACACACTTGCGTCCTTCCCCGAAAGAGACCCACACCCAAACTGACCTGTTTTGCTCAGCAAGATCAACCCAGAGGCCAAAGACCTGGACAGCCTGCTCTTGGGGAGAGGGGCAGAGGGCAGGGAGCCAAAAGCTCACGGCTCTTTTTCCTGGGTCAGGGATGTGGTTGCCCATTCCATGCATTTCAATGTACAAGAGGACATTGAATCAGTCTCCCAGAGCACCTGGGAGTCATTGTGATGTGGAAGAGTTGGGAAAATCCCAGAGCTGCAGGCAGACCTGAGTCACCCTGGTGTGCACTCCTGTGCACATTGTGTCCTGGCCTCAGGTGGTCCTGGGCTACCTGAGCTTATAATCTCATTCCTCTGAAAGTTATGCTTTCCTCACATCCAGTTCCACACCTTTCACCACAATTCCTGAAACAACTGGTGCCTCTATGGAATCTCAAGCTGCTGCTTCCTTCCAAGACACTGTGTTTCAGTGTCTGCTCAAAGGCTGATGTGACTCAGGGCTCCCGTAGAACCTGGCACCATGAAGGCAAAGAGGCTGGGTGTGTGCATGGACTGCCACCTGCTCTACATTTCACTTTCATGCCTGTGACTGGAAGCCCCTTTCTGTACTAAAGGGCTTGAATTGAAAGAGAAAGTCTGTCCCAGCAAAACTTTCAGAGTAAATCCTGCAGGTACCTTTTTGCTCCTAAATTTGATCGTTACTTTGAGTCTACCTCCAGACCTTATGCCATTCCTCTAGGATATCTCACCAGTGATGGCACCTGCACTACCAAGTCCTGGAGGGCTTGGGATGTCCCGCTCTGAGAGGCCTTGGCTGGTAGTGTGGGGACCAGGCCTCAGAGTTCTACTGTGAAAGTGTACGTGGGTGCTGGATACACGGTTGAGGTGGGTGGTCTCAATAGGTCCTTTCAAAGTCAAGCTGTTGATGAATGCTGTGAGGGCAGCTGCTGTTGCCTTTCCCTTGGAACTGCAGAGGCCACATCTGGATTGCAGTGCCCTGTTTTGTGTTGCTCAGAATAGGAGTGGTGATGATGAACTTCTTTCATGGAGAGAGGGACCAGCAGAGGACAAGGCAGAACGTAAGGACAGGAGCATATGGCTAAGGAGTTGAGGCCGATTTTTGTGGAGCCTTCTTGAGAAAAGACGACGTGAGGCAGAGCAAATGGATGCAACTGCAGAAGGGCAAGAAGCCCAGAGCCTTTTGAGGAACCGGGGAAGACTGATACAGCTGGAGAAGTGGAGCAGAGCGGAAGACCTCCAGAGGTCCATTCCAACCTTCACTATTCTGTGGTGCACCAAGTCACATGAGCAGTCATCCACAGGCAATGCCTCTGAAGGTGGCAGCTGCAGGAGATGGCATAGAAGCACCATATTTTTCATCAGCCTTTGAGCTCTGGTATCCTCAGCACGCCTGAGGCCAGGACACAATGTGCACAGGAGTGCACACCAGGGTGACTCAGGTCTGCCTGCAGCTCTGGGATTTTCCCAACTCTTCCACATCACAATGACTCCCAGGTGCTCTGGGAGACTGATTCAATGTCCCTTTGTAGTTTGAAATGCATGGAAGGGGACATCCCAACCCTGACCCAGGAAAAAGAGCCGTGAGCTTTTGGCTCCCTGCCCTCTGCCCCTCTCCCCAAGAGCAGGCTGTCCAGGTCTTTGGCCTCTGGGTTGATCTTGCTGAGCAAAACAGGTCAGTTTGGGTGTGGGTCTCTTTCGGGGAAGGACGCAAGTGTGTCTTTGATCAAAAAACCAACCCTTGTTAGTGCCTGATCAGCATAAGCAAGATCCTCATGGCCCTCACTCCTGCCCACAAGGAATTTCCCTCCAGCCCACAAGGACCTCTCCTGGCCTTTGAGCTTTGCCACATCCCTGGAGAGGTCTGTCTCATCTCCCATATGTGATGGTGCAACCTTGTCCTTTTGCCTGAGAGGACCCACAGTCTTCTGTGTGTCTATGATGAGCCGTGGGGAGAAATGTCTCTTGAACGAGCCTCAGTGTTCTCAATGAAAGCACCTGGGAGTTGACTCGAGGTGACAGTAACTGACAGGTGACTGTGCTCACCATCAAGAAGGAGAAGGGACCAAGGCAGTTCCACACAAATCCACTTAAAATCTCCCTGCACACTACCCTCACACCTTGGAGATTGTTGCCCTTGTTAGGGTGGAACAGAGATTAATCAATAGTCAGTGGTAAGAAGCAGGAGCAAAACACTCAGATGAAAGAGGCAAGGACTTAATCACCGTCAGGGCCTCAGCAAGCGGCACCTACTCGGTGTTTAGATGCTTCATGAGCAAGGAATGTTTGTGGCCCTGCGGGGCTCTGCGACACAGCATAAAAGCCTGAGCTGCTCCAGGCTCAGCATCCTCCTCTCTTGCCTCCTGCTCCTCGAGGAACGAGGTAAGCCTGAGCCCGCTGCATCTCTCCCTGTGGGCTGAACTGCTCTCCTGGTGGCTGCTCAGGTTGGCCCTGCAGCAGAAGTGTTGGAGGGCTGTGAGCTCCTTCCCTTGGGATGGTGGTGGTGGCTGGGGAGAGCTGGGAAGAGGGTGTTTCCTGCAAGCAGAAGGGGAACACTGGGGCTCAGCTGCAGGGAGGTCTGCCCACCAGAATTTCTGCCTCAAGCAGGTGGTCTCTTACCAAATGGGCAAGTGCACCCATTGGCTTCTTCAGAGCAGCCGGGTTTGCTCTGGAGCTGGGGTGGGAGCAGTCTTTCTGCAGGTGCTTTAAACGCCCTGTGCAGGGCCCTGTGCCCAAAGAGGTGCCAGTAAAGGCTGGAGAGGCTGATGTTGGGCTTTGTGTTTTCTGCCTGCTCTGTGTTTCAGCTTTGCCTCCCTCACCGAGAGATGTCTTGCTTCAGACCCTGTCTCCCACAGTCCTGCGGCAGCTGTGGCCCAACCCCACTTGCAAGCAGCTGCAGTGAGCCCTGTGTCGCCCGCTGCGGTGACTCGACGGTGGCCATCGAGGCCTCTCCAGTGGTGGTGACCCTGCCGGGCCCCATCCTCACCTCTTTCCCTCAGAACACAGCCGTGGGCTCCTCTCTCTCAGCTGCTGTGGGCAGCTCCCTCAGCGCTGGGGGGGTTCCCATCTCTTCTGGGGGCTCCCTTGGTCTGGGGAGCTGCGGGCTGTGTCTGCCTCCCCTCCGCTGCCGTCTGAACTGCTGAAGCCGGCCCATCCCCCCCTTTGGATCAGGAAGGAAGACGGGGACTGTGCTGCGGTGGGAGCGTGGCCACGGCTTGCAGGCGCGCTGGGTGTCCTCGTGCCCCCTGGCAGGAGGGACCTGTGCCACTGCTCCTCCCTGCACGTCGGGTCTGGCCGTGCCTCCTCTGGCTCTGCTTTGCTCTCCCCTTTGCTCTCAGCTCCTCCAGAAGGGGCTCCCTCTCTTCTGCTTTGCTCAACCTCTGGGCCGATGCCCTTCCTCCTGCTCATTAAAGACTTGGTGCAGCATAGTTGGAGACTCGTGGTGGTTTTTCTTCTCCCTCCCCAGGTAGCCACCCTTTCTGCAAGGAAGGTAACCTCAGTCTTCTGTCCTGAGGTTCCCACCTGCTGGGGGTTAGTCCTCTGGAAGCCTGGCCACGGGCGCCCATCATGCTCAGTGCAGGTTCCCAGTGCAGAGCTTGGAGTGGACCATTGCCCCAAAGCTCCCCAGGCGCCAGGTGCCATTGGACAGGTCCTTTGCTCAGCAGGCAGAGAGGGCTGGAGCAGGTAGTTGTGGCCGAGTGGTTAAGGCGATGGACTAGAAATCCATTGGGGTTTCCCCGCGCAGGTTCGAATCCTGCCAACTACGGGGTGCTGAGTCCTTTTGGGCTCCCTGCCTGTGACCCCACTGCAGCTGTGGGACTCGGCTCCATGCTGTACCCGCTGCCCAGGGTGACAGGAGAATGCCTTTGCCTACAGCACTTGTCCTTGCTCTGGCCCCCGAAATGCCTGGAGCAAATAGAAATCCTGCTCTGGTGGCCAAGTTGGGGGAAGAGACCAGACCAGTGCTGGATGAGCCTTGGGAAGAGGTCTTGAGCAGAACTTAAGAGCTTGACCTCAGCTGACCTGCCAGGCAGTACACCCCCAGCAGCTCGCTTCCCTACACCTGAAGCTTCAGCTGCTGATCTCCCAAGGGAGCTTGCACAACACGGCCACCAGTGCTAAAGATGGAGGCTGGATGTGGGTCATGGATCTCAGGCTTTGCCTGCACTCTCAACGTGCCCCTCGCTGTCGGTCTCAGAAAGGCAGAGTGGTGTGGAGCAGCAGGCACGTGGGGGAAGAGCCTCACCCAGAGGTATTTTTTTGTGTTGAAACCACCGGAGGTACATGCAGAGAAATGCACATGCTCTTGCATGGGGTGTGCCCAGGTGTTGGATTTATGAAGGCAGCTTGAGAGCAGCATCAGTAGCTGGAGTTTGCCCATCCACATCTTACTCACACAAAGCACATCTGTGTCACAGCAGCTGGAGGCCAAGTAGGGTGTTGGAAGGAGGAGGCCTTCCAGTGTGGGAAGTGGAGGAGCAGGAGCTGTAATCTTTTCTCAGAGTACACAAGTCCCTCATGGAATAGTACTGATCATATTCTGAGTCTGAGTCCTCATCAGCTGAATCTGCTTTAGATGCTCTACAAGGAGAGGCAGTATCCTCTGTTTCCTGGTTGTCTCGTTCAGACTTGGAAGGGTTAAGGCTAGTTTCTGATTTCCATTGTTTTCCTTTTCTCCTAGTTACAGGGTCAACAAGTAACTGTGTGTGCTGAGGGGGAAAGGCTGTGGTGTGCAGCAGGAGCAGCAGTAGTGTCTGTGTGGGGGGAGGCAGCAGCTGCAGCTGTAGCAGAAACACTGGCAATGCTCGCCGGCCTTATCTGAGTTGTGCCCTTGCGTGGGGGGGGGCGAGAAGCGGCTGCAGAGACAGGAGTGGGGGTGCTCTTTGCACGAGCTGTGCTCGTCCCCTTAATTACAGTTGCCTTACCCCTCACAAATACATGATAGTACATGAAAAGAGTTGTAGACACATGAAAAACATCAACTACAACAAGCAAGAGACCTAAGACTCTATTAAGCATAATGTCCTTTTGAATGGGATCTAATGAATTCAGCTCAAAATTGGTATATATCCTCAAAAGAGTGCTGAAAATGTAATTACCAACAAAGTTTTCAATTCTTGTATGAAACACCACTGCACAGTATAGGAGTATTGGAGACCATATCACAACTAATTTTCTCAAGCAACGCTTACCAAAAATAAGCCACATAGTAACACTCACTCCAGCTGCGAAAGCACATATCACATTCCCTAAAGACCAAAGGTACGGCACGACTGGTTTAATCCCCAGCCCTGTGAAATTTCCAAAGAAAAAGGTCTGATTCCAGCTCAGCAAATCCATCTTCCACTGGAGTTGGAATTCAAACAATTCAGGTAAATTAGTTGAAATTTAAATTGGACTCGAGCCAATTAGCTCGGGCCCCACGTTGGGCGCCAATAAAATCTGTCAAGGTTTAACCCCGGCCCGGCAAAACAACAGATTTAAACCGAGAAACAGATTTATATATTAATCCCTCTCTCCTCTGATAAAGGAAAGAGAGAGAAAATAAGGAAGAGAGACTTATGGGTTGGAAACTAAACTACAGAACTTTAATGAAACAATAATGATAAATAGGAACAAATTACTAAATATATACAAATATACAGGAAAAATGATCCCACGTTCCTCCCTCCCTTCCCCAATAACTCTCACGTCACCACCGAGGCTGCAGGGCAGCCCTGGGAAAGTCCAGGCTGGAATCCTGGAGTCAGCAGCAGTTGGGAGCTGGGGGCAGGAACACACAGATTCAGGCTGGCACGGATCAGGACCACAGGCAGAGGGACGGATGGAATCCTCTCAGGATGCCGAAGGAAGCAGAGAGGGCAGGAAGGAGTAGAGAGGTTTGACCCTTGTGATCCCTCAAATTTATACCGAGTATGACGTGTATGGGATGGAATACTCTGTTTGGTCAATTCTGACATCTATCTTGTCTGGTCCTCCCCAGAGGAGGGGTTCAGGTGGGACCTCGTTGCTCCTTCTGGAAGGCAAAATGTTCCTGAGAGCTGAGCAGTGTCCTTGACTCTGCATGCCAGTCTCTGGCTGTAACTATAAACATGGAGTGTTATCAGTCCTAGAAGCGGACACTGTCTGAGAAACTTGCTGTTAATTTCAGCAAGTGCAACTACTTACAAGAGACTTAGCTGAAAGCAAAAGTACAAACCAGAAAATCACCTTTATCCTGGCCTACACCAGGACAGATATCGTCCTCATATCTAATCTAAATCTCTAATCATTCAAGTTGAAACTATCCTCCTGTGTCCTAGTACTCCAGGCCCTTGTAAAAAGTTCATCCACAGCTTTCGTGTTGCCCCTTCAGGTGCCGGGAGGTACTCTAAGATCTCCCTGGGACTGTGACTTTTCCAGTCTGAACAACCCCCACTGTCTCAGAAGTTGGAAAGATTTCCCTGAAGCTCATGGCAAGCCTTGACAAGCTAGAGATGGAGAGACTGCAACGCTCAACCACAAGTGCTTGGCTCCTGGAGAGCAGGCAGAGGGGAAAGCCAGGACACATCCAGCAGGTCCCATGGTGTAATGGTGAGCACTCTGGACTCTGAATCCAGCGATCTGAGTTCAAATCTCAGTGGGACCTCAGCCTTTTGGCCTCTCTCAGGCCTCTCTTCACCATGCTTTGCTGTTGGCTCACCTGTTTAACACCCTCTCATTTTCCAGTCTTTCCTGCACTCCCAGACCTTGGACTGATACCCGTGTGCCTTCTTCTGCCCAGGGCCCAACAAACCTCTGCAGCTTTCCTGAGCAATGATCCCTCCCTGCTCCTTTCTTTTTGATGGCTGCTCCTAGCGGAGGGGATCCTGCAGTGGGTCAGCACAGCACACACACCACCTCAGCTGGAGATCATGCAGTCCAGCCTTGCCTCAAAACAAGTCAGGTAGAGGAAGCAGTGCAGGCCCTCGTCTGGTTGGATGTTGGACAGCTCCACAGAAGGAGATGCTACAACAATCCATGGGCAACTGTTCGACCACCCTCAGAGTTAAACTGAAATGCTGGGTGTGGCATTACTTCAGATTCCACATGTGACAATTGCTTCTGGTACCATCCATTTCTCTGGGGGCTTTCTGTCTCACTCTTGCCTGCTTGCTTACTTCAGTCGTTCTGCTATCACTCTACAGAGCTGCACCCAAAATGGGCAATGCCATATGCTATTGCCTGCCATAGGAGATTACACTGTCCCCTTCTTCCTTGCTAAGGAGGTGGCTAGCAGAGGGAGGAGGGAAAAACAACCAGGAGACTCGAGATGTTTCACAAATTCGTTTCTGTGCACGTACTTCTGGTGGTTTCAACGCAAAAAAATACCTCTGGGTGAGGCTCTTCCCCCACGTGCCTGCTGCTCCACACCACTCTGCCTTTCTGAGACCGACAGCGAGGGGCACGTTGAGAGTGCAGGCAAAGCCTGAGATCCATGACCCACATCCAGCCTCCATCTTTAGCACTGGTGGCCGTGTTGTGCAAGCTCCCTTGGGAGATCAGCAGCTGAAGCTTCAGGTGTAGGGAAGCGAGCTGCTGGGGGTGTACTGCCTGGCAGGTCAGCTGAGGTCAAGCTCTTAAGTTCTGCTCAAGACCTCTTCCCAAGGCTCATCCAGCACTGGTCTGGTCTCTTCCCCCAACTTGGCCACCAGAGCAGGATTTCTATTTGCTCCAGGCATTTCGGGGGCCAGAGCAAGGACAAGTGCTGTAGGCAAAGGCATTCTCCTGTCACCCTGGGCAGCGGGTACAGCATGGAGCCGAGTCCCACAGCTGCAGTGTGGTCACAGGCAGGGAGCCCAAAAGGACTCAGCACCCCGTAGTTGGCAGGATTCGAACCTGCGCGGGGAAACCCCAATGGATTTCTAGTCCATCGCCTTAACCACTCGGCCACAACTACCTGCTCCAGCCCTCTCTGCCTGCTGAGCAAAGGACCTGTCCAATGGCACCTGGCGCCTGGGGAGCTTTGGGGCAATGGTCCACTCCAAGCTCTGCACTGGGAACCTGCACTGAGCATGATGGGCGCCCGTGGCCAGGCTTCCAGAGGACTAACCCCCAGCAGGTGGGAACCTCAGGACAGAAGACTGAGGTTACCTTCCTTGCAGAAAGGGTGGCTACCTGGGGAGGGAGAAGAAAAACCACCACGAGCCTCCAACTATGCTGCACCAAGTCTTTAATGAGCAGGAGGAAGGGCATCGGCCCAGAGGTTGAGCAAAGCAGAAGAGAGGGAGCCCCTTCTGGAGGAGCTGAGAGCAAAGGGGAGAGCAAAGCAGAGCCAGAGGAGGCACGGCCAGACCCGCCGTGCAGGGAGGAGCAGTGGCACAGGTCCCTCCTGCCAGGGGGCACGAGGACACCCAGCGCGCCTGCAAGCCGTGGCCACGCTCCCACCGCAGCACAGTCCCCGTCTTCCTTCCTGATCCAAAGGGGGGGATGGGCCGGCTTCAGCAGTTCAGACGGCAGCGGAGGGGAGGCAGACACAGCCCGCAGCTCCCCAGACCAAGGGAGCCCCCAGAAGAGATGGGAACCCCCCCAGCGCTGAGGGAGCTGCCCACAGCAGCTGAGAGAGAGGAGCCCACGGCTGTGTTCTGAGGGAAAGAGGTGAGGATGGGGCCCGGCAGGGTCACCACCACTGGAGAGGCCTCGATGGCCACCGTCGAGTCACCGCAGCGGGCGACACAGGGCTCACTGCAGCTGCTTGCAAGTGGGGTTGGGCCACAGCTGCCGCAGGACTGTGGGAGACAGGGTCTGAAGCAAGACATCTCTCGGTGAGGGAGGCAAAGCTGAAACACAGAGCAGGCAGAAAACACAAAGCCCAACATCAGCCTCTCCAGCCTTTACTGGCACCTCTTTGGGCACAGGGCCCTGCACAGGGCGTTTAAAGCACCTGCAGAAAGACTGCTCCCACCCCAGCTCCAGAGCAAACCCGGCTGCTCTGAAGAAGCCAATGGGTGCACTTGCCCATTTGGTAAGAGACCACCTGCTTGAGGCAGAAATTCTGGTGGGCAGACCTCCCTGCAGCTGAGCCCCAGTGTTCCCCTTCTGCTTGCAGGAAACACCCTCTTCCCAGCTCTCCCCAGCCACCACCACCATCCCAAGGGAAGGAGCTCACAGCCCTCCAACACTTCTGCTGCAGGGCCAACCTGAGCAGCCACCAGGAGAGCAGTTCAGCCCACAGGGAGAGATGCAGCGGGCTCAGGCTTACCTCGTTCCTCGAGGAGCAGGAGGCAAGAGAGGAGGATGCTGAGCCTGGAGCAGCTCAGGCTTTTATGCTGTGTCGCAGAGCCCCGCAGGGCCACAAACATTCCTTGCTCATGAAGCATCTGAACACCGAGTAGGTGCCGCTTGCCAAGGCCCCACTGGTGAATAACTCCTTGCCTCTTTCATCCCAAACATTTTATTCCCCCTATGTACTTTCCAGCATCAATATCATTAATCTGTCTCACTGTCTGCTAAGACCAATTGTCCTGCAGGTCACACAGCTGACCGTGTGGAGATTGGGAGTGGCCTTCCATCACATGGATTGCAATCATCACATTGCCTTCTCCCCCATGAGCTTGAAGAGACTCAGGCTAACCTGGGAGAAACATCACTCCCAGTGCATCATCGTATGCTTGCATGAGATGGTGGGAGAAGAGCCTCAAATCTCCAGAGCTGTTGGAAATCTCAATGACAAAGAAGGATCAGTGAGACCCAGAAGGAAGCACTATTCCAGGCAGAAGTGAGGGCCAAGAGGACCTTGCTTGTGCGCATCAGGCGATGACGCAGTCTATTTTTTCAAACCTGAAACTCAGGGAATGAAGGCAGAGGCGTAACAACAAAGAGCAGACCCATGTCAGGCAGGTCTCACTCAAGTGACTTCCCCCTGGGGCGTCTATAGTCATGTGTCTCGATAACATGAACAGGCCTTCACTCTTGGTCCATCCAGGGCTCTGGAATCAGCTTGGGAAGTGGAGAAACTGTAGGAAAGAGGAGCAGGGAGCCAAAAGCTCATGGCTTACTTTCCTGGGTCAGGGGTGGCATGGCCCCTTCCATGCATTTCAAACTACAAAGGGACATTGGCTCAGTCTCCCAGAACACCTGGGAGTCATTGTGATGTGGAAGAGTTGGGAAAATCCCAGAGCTGCAGGCAGACCTGAGTCACCCTGGTGTGCACTCCAGAGCACATTGTGTCCTGGCCTCAGGCGTGCTGAGGATGCCAGAGCTCAAAGGCTGATGAAAAATATGGTGCTTCTATGCCATCTCCTGCAGCTGCCACCTTCAGAGGCATTGCCTGTGGGTGACTGCTCATGTGACTTGGTGCACCACAGAATAGTGAAGGTTGGAATGGACCTCTGGAGGTCTTCCGCTCCGCTCCACTTCTCCAGCCGTATCAGTCTTCCCCGGTTCCTCAAAAGGCTCTGGGCTTCTTGCCCTTCTGCAGTTGCATCCATTTGCTCTGCCTCACGTCGTCTTTTCTCAAGAAGGCTCCACAAAAATCGGCCTCAACTCCTTAGCCATATGCTCCTGTCCTTACGTTCTGCCTTGTCCTCTGCTGGTCCCTCTCTCCATGAAAGAAGTTCATCATCACCACTCCTATTCTGAGCAACACAAAACAGGGCACTGCAATCCAGATGTGGCCTCTGCAGTTCCAAGGGAAAGGCAACAGCAGCTGCCCTCACAGCATTCATCAACAGCTTGACTTTGAAAGGACCTATTGAGACCACCCACCTCAACCGTGTATCCAGCACCCACGTACACTTTCACAGTAGAACTCTGAGGCCTGGTCCCCACACTACCAGCCAAGGCCTCTCAGAGCGGGACATCCCAAGCCCTCCAGGACTTGGTAGTGCAGGTGCCATCACTGGTGAGATATCCTAGAGGAATGGCATAAGGTCTGGAGGTAGACTCAAAGTAATGATCAAATTTAGGAGCAAAAAGGTACCTGCAGGATTTACTCTGAAAGTTTTGCTGGGACAGACTTTCTGTTTCAATTCAAGCCCTCTAGTACAGAAAGGGGCTTCCAGTCACAGGCATGAAAGTGAAATGTAGAGCAGGTGGCAGTCCATGCACACACCCAGCCTCTTTGCCTTCATGGTGCCAGGTTCTACGGGAGCCCTGAGTCACATCAGCCTTTGAGCAGACACTGAAACACAGTGTCTTGGAAGGAAGCAGCAGCTTGAGATTCCATAGAGGCACCAGTTGTTTCAGAAATGGTGGTGAAAGGTGTGGAACTGGATGTGAGGAAAGCAGAATTTTCAGAGGAATGAGATTATAAGCTCAGGTAGCCCAGGACCACCTGAGGCCAGGACACAATGTGCACAGGAGTGCACACCAGGGTGACTCAGGTCTGCCTGCAGCTCTGGGATTTTCCCAACTCTTCCACATCACAATGACTCCCAGGTGCTCTGGGAGACTGATTCAATGTCCTCTTGTACATTGAAATGCATGGAATGGGCAACCACATCCCTGACCCAGGAAAAAGAGCCGTGAGCTTTTGGCTCCCTGCCCTCTGCCCCTCTCCCCAAGAGCAGGCTGTCCAGGTCTTTGGCCTCTGGGTTGATCTTGCTGAGCAAAACAGGTCAGTTTGGGTGTGGGTCTCTTTCGGGGAAGGACGCAAGTGTGTCTTTGATCAGAAAACCAACCCTTGTTAGTGCCTGATCAGCATAAACAAAATCCTCATGGCCCTCACTCCTGGCCACCACAAGGAATTTCCCTCCAGCCCACAAGGACCTCTCCTGGCCTTTGAGCTTTGCCACATCCCTGGAGAGGTCTGTCTCATCTCCCATATGTGATGGTGCAACCTTGTCCTTTTGCCTGAGAGGACCCACAGTCTTCTGTGTGTCTATGATGAGCCGTGGGGAGAAATGTCTCTTGAACGAGCCTCAGTGTTCTCAATGAAAGCACCTGGGAGTTGACTCGAGGTGACAGTAACTGTGACAGGTGACTGTGCTCACCATCAAGAAGGAGAAGGGACCAAGGCAGTTCCACACAAATCCACTTAAAATCTCCCTGCACACTACCCTCACACCTTGGAGATTGTTGCCCTTGTTAGGGTGGAACAGAGATTAATCAATAGTCAGTGGTAAGAAGCAGGAGCAAAACACTCAGATGAAAGAGGCACGGACTTAATCACCGTCAGGGCCTCAGCAAGCGGCACCTACTCGGTGTTTAGATGCTTCATGAGCAAGGAATGTTTGTGGCCCTGCGGGGCTCTGCGACACAGCATAAAAGCCTGAGCTGCTCCAGGCTCAGCATCCTCCTCTCTTGCCTCCTGCTCCTCGAGGAACGAGGTAAGCCTGAGCCCGCTGCATCTCTCCCTGTGGGCTGAACTGCTCTCCTGGTGGCTGCTCAGGTTGGCCCTGCAGCAGAAGTGTTGGAGGGCTGTGAGCTCCTTCCCTTGGGATGGTGGTGGTGGCTGGGGAGAGCTGGGAAGAGGGTGTTTCCTGCAAGCAGAAGGGGAACACTGGGGCTCAGCTGCAGGGAGGTCTGCCCACCAGAATTTCTGCCTCAAGCAGGTGGTCTCTTACCAAATGGGCAAGTGCACCCATTGGCTTCTTCAGAGCAGCCGGGTTTGCTCTGGAGCTGGGGTGGGAGCAGTCTTTCTGCAGGTGCTTTAAACGCCCTGTGCAGGGCCCTGTGCCCAAAGAGGTGCCAGTAAAGGCTGGAGAGGCTGATGTTGGGCTTTGTGTTTTCTGCCTGCTCTGTGTTTCAGCTTTGCCTCCCTCACCGAGAGATGTCTTGCTTCAGACCCTGTCTCCCACAGTCCTGCGGCAGCTGTGGCCCAACCCCACTTGCAAGCAGCTGCAGTGAGCCCTGTGTCGCCCGCTGCGGTGACTCGACGGTGGCCATCGAGGCCTCTCCAGTGGTGGTGACCCTGCCGGGCCCCATCCTCACCTCTTTCCCTCAGAACACAGCCGTGGGCTCCTCTCTCTCAGCTGCTGTGGGCAGCTCCCTCAGCGCTGGGGGGGTTCCCATCTCTTCTGGGGGCTCCCTTGGTCTGGGGAGCTGCGGGCTGTGTCTGCCTCCCCTCCGCTGCCGTCTGAACTGCTGAAGCCGGCCCATCCCCCCCTTTGGATCAGGAAGGAAGACGGGGACTGTGCTGCGGTGGGAGCGTGGCCACGGCTTGCAGGCGCGCTGGGTGTCCTCGTGCCCCCTGGCAGGAGGGACCTGTGCCACTGCTCCTCCCTGCACGGCGGGTCTGGCCGTGCCTCCTCTGGCTCTGCTTTGCTCTCCCCTTTGCTCTCAGCTCCTCCAGAAGGGGCTCCCTCTCTTCTGCTTTGCTCAACCTCTGGGCCGATGCCCTTCCTCCTGCTCATTAAAGACTTGGTGCAGCATAGTTGGAGACTCGTGGTGGTTTTTCTTCTCCCTCCCCAGGTAGCCACCCTTTCTGCAAGGAAGGTAACCTCAGTCTTCTGTCCTGAGGTTCCCACCTGCTGGGGGTTAGTCCTCTGGAAGCCTGGCCACGGGCGCCCATCATGCTCAGTGCAGGTTCCCAGTGCAGAGCTTGGAGTGGACCATTGCCCCAAAGCTCCCCAGGCGCCAGGTGCCATTGGACAGGTCCTTTGCTCAGCAGGCAGAGAGGGCTGGAGCAGGTAGTTGTGGCCGAGTGGTTAAGGCGATGGACTAGAAATCCATTGGGGTTTCCCCGCGCAGGTTCGAATCCTGCCAACTACGGGGTGCTGAGTCCTTTTGGGCTCCCTGCCTGTGACCACACTGCAGCTGTGGGACTCGGCTCCATGCTGTACCCGCTGCCCAGGGTGACAGGAGAATGCCTTTGCCTACAGCACTTGTCCTTGCTCTGGCCCCCGAAATGCCTGGAGCAAATAGAAATCCTGCTCTGGTGGCCAAGTTGGGGGAAGAGACCAGACCAGTGCTGGATGAGCCTTGGGAAGAGGTCTTGAGCAGAACTTAAGAGCTTGACCTCAGCTGACCTGCCAGGCAGTACACCCCCAGCAGCTCGCTTCCCTACACCTGAAGCTTCAGCTGCTGATCTCCCAAGGGAGCTTGCACAACACGGCCACCAGTGCTAAAGATGGAGGCTGGATGTGGGTCATGGATCTCAGGCTTTGCCTGCACTCTCAACGTGCCCCTCGCTGTCGGTCTCAGAAAGGCAGAGTGGTGTGGAGCAGCAGGCACGTGGGGGAAGAGCCTCACCCAGAGGTATTTTTTTTGTGTTGAAACCACCGGAGGTACATGCAGAGAAATGCACATGCTCTTGCATGGGGTGTGCCCAGGTGTTGGATTTATGAAGGCAGCTTGAGAGCAGCATCAGTAGCTGGAGTTTGCCCATCCACATCTTACTCACACAAAGCACATCTGTGTCACAGCAGCTGGAGGCCAAGTAGGGTGTTGGAAGGAGGAGGCCTTCCAGTGTGGGAAGTGGAGGAGCAGGAGCCAGGTCATTCTGTGAAGTGCAAGAGCAGAATGGATGCGGGACTGGGAAATGGAAGTGCAGGGTCCAGGAGCCCAGCTTCTGGTCTGGAGGACCAAAGCCAACTCAGCCACAGCGTTGGTGGTATAGTGGTGAGCAGAGCTGCCTTCCAAGCAGTTGACCCGGGTTCGATTCCTGGCCAACGCAGACAAACTTTTCTTCAGCTGGGCTCTACAATGCCTTGGTCTCTCCTGCCGCAAACAAGTCAGCTTCTCTCTGCAATTTCAGATGCCACGGGGTGGTCCAGTTCCTCTCTTTGACTTTCCCTGCAGCCTTGATTCATAGAGGTGCCTCTGGGCACCTCCTGGCCCTGCAGACACCGGCCTGTGACACCGAGTGCGTGCCTCTTGCCGAGGCCCCGCTGGTGAATAACTCCTTGCCGCTTTCATCCCAAACACTGCTGCTCTGTTAGCCAAGTTGGAGGAAGAGACCACACCAGTGCTGAATGAGCCTTGGGAGGAGGTCTGGAGCAGAACTTAATAGCTTGATCTCAGCTGACATGCCTGGCAGGATCTCCCTGAGACTATGACTTTTCAAGTCTGAAGAAACCCAACTATCTCAAAATTTGGAAAGATTTCCTTGAAGCCTTTCTTGTTCATGCTAAGCCATGGCAAGCTGATAAAGCTGAGAGTGAAGACCCAGGACAAGCTTTCTTACACCCCGTCTTTATTTTCTCATCCTGCCTTTACTGGGAAAGAGTACAGTGGGACACATGAAAGGTTATACAGGTTTCATACACCAGAGTGTAAAAACTATTTCATTCCGAGATGCCATTGTGGCTGGTACCTTCTACTCCTAACCCCTCATACACCATCTCGTTGGGCAGGCAGCCTTTATCCATGGGTCTTTTAGACCCTTCTCCTTTGAAAGGGACCTGGGCACACAAGAGAGTCAGGATGACACATTTCATTCTACCAGTATTTTACAGAGGATCCCTAAAAAGACTGCCTATCTTCATAGTGTTGCATGACACCATTGAAAAAGAGGTGTTCTGGGAGGTGTGAAATGTGGAGCCATGGGCCTTTTAGGCTTTACAAGTGGTGGTGAGGTTACCAGAATTATGTAGACCTTTTGAGTTAACTCTTCAGTCTCCTAACTTTTTTACAAGCTGCACATGAAAAACAGTCACAACACTTCTCTCTCTCTGAGATGTGGGAATAAGCTCCTGGGGACAGGTACAGAGTGGATGGGAGGGAAGCACTGGTTTTCATCTCTGAACATAGGCAGTGTGTGTGGGAGACTAAGGTGGACATTTCAGTAGTAAGGGACAGAACATGCCCAGTAAAGGTCATGCTCTTTGTAAATCCACTCACTCGTAGCAGTTCCAATGACAGAGTGGGAGTCTGTAAACTCTGCACAAACCTAATTCCTGCAGATGAATCCCCCACCCAGACTGGTGTTTGACTGCCAGGACAGCATAGAAAAAAAATTTTCTTCATGCAGCCCTGGACTTGAGAAGCTTTGTCCTATCCAGGTAGCCAGTCTAGTTGAGAAAGGCTCCTTGTGTTTCCCTTGGCCCTCCCGCCATAAGATGCAAGAGAACTGAAGACATTTTAGTTGCTTCATACCCAAAAGAGAATTGAGGGCACTTTCATAGAGTGATAGAAGTCATATGTTTTCAAGGTTTTTTCCCTTTTCCTATCCACTCAGAAATTTGAACTCCTTTGGTACTGGTGAGGAAAAGCCCTTGTACAACTAAGCTCTACGTACACAAACTCTTTCCATCTCAACCACCCACACCTGGTATTTCTGCATCCCTCCTCTTTTCCTGTGCAGGTTTAGCGAGCCTCTGAAGGCACAGATTAAGGTGGGTTTCTGTTTTGGAAAGGAAGGTACCATTCTCTGGTTTGTCAGGCTTAGCTGGTGCAAGAGCATCTAGAGAGTTAACAGCTGAGCCAGAGTACACAAAAGCTCCACGGATGTTCTCTTGCTGCCATGCCGTGGACATTTTCGGTACTCCCATTGCAGTCTGCAACGACTGAAAAAGAAAGCCCCAAACCTAAGTAATTCTGCTACTCCTTGCATCCTGGAAGGTTTCAGGAATTGCCTCTGTCTCTCATAAAGCACTGTTTAATTGTTCAGTAAAGGAAGGAAGTGCAGTGAACTGCAAGAAAGGGAAAGGAAGAGAGAAAAGGGAAGGAGAAGGGGTAAGGGAAGAGGGATTGGCTCAACTGCATTTCTAGAACATGCCAGATTACTTAAATTCATTACACTTCTTTATGGTTTTGCCCACTATCCATTCTGAAGATCCCACCCACAATGCTGTGGAAATACGCAGATCTAGTGCTGCCCATGCTCCCACCAGAGTCTGGAGGGACTTTGTGCCACACCAAGAAACCCCAAAGCAAACACACATCATAGGAGAGGGGCCTCAGTCTATTCGCCACCTGTACCCATAGGAACAGTCTCACAACCCTGACAGGTAGCAATAAAACTGAAAAATCCTGAAATCTTTCACTTTCCATGGGAATATGAAATTTGGCTGCTGCCCTAACCTTCCTCGGTAACCAGAGGACATCTCTTAGAACATTAACAGGGACATGGTGACCATCACCTTCCTCTCACAGGCACAGCAACACCACTTGGATGGGCTCTTCCACAGGCCAAACTGTCCCTTTGATGGCTCCACCAGAAATGCCTGCACCCAGTTAATACAGAGCTGGGCACAGGGCAGGTGTGAGGGGAAAGAGTTCCTCCCCTCTCCATCAGCATGCCTCTGCCTAAAAATGACCCACTCTGCCTTTCCCCAGTGGGATGTAACACCTCCCTGATCTTATGGTCACCACATACTCTTGGGACAAAAAAAAAAAAAGTCCATTTCAAATTGACCAGCCTGCATAAGGCCTAGGGTGAAATAAAGGCAAAAGGGAATGGCTGAGCAGGAGTCTGTGCCTCAACCTGTAGACAAAATCACCAGCCCTGCAGCATGTGTTGCCCAGGAGAAACTTCCATTGTTCCAGAGAAAGTACAACAAGGAGACTCAGGCTGGGATGCAGCAGTTGTTTAATGAGAAGAGAGAGTGTGCATTTTGAGGAGAGGAGGGAGAGCACTGAGCAGTGGAGGACAGGGGCTACAGAGGGCAAGTGAACCCCTTTTTTGCATCTTGAGACCTGTTTGTTTAACACCCTTCCCAGTGACCAAGGGGCAGTAGAAGAGGTCACTTTTCTCAGGGCTGCAGACAACACCATGCTGGAGGGTTTGGGACTTGCAGTTAAAACTGCTGATAACATTGAAATACTTTAGCTATTGCTGAGAAGCACTTACACAGCATCAAAGCCTTTTTCTGCTTCTCTGTCACAGAATCACAGAATCATCTGGGTTGGAAAGGACCTCTGAGATCTTCAAGTCCAACCCTGTCTCCTCACGGCAGCACAAGGTATTGGGAGGGGACACAGCCAGGAGAGATGACCCCAACTGACCAAGGGGTAGGGTACCCCATATCGTGTGTCATCATCATCAGTCCTAAAAGCCGTCAGAAGAGGGAGGAAGGAGAGACTGATTCAGAGCTATGGTGTTTGCCTCCCCAAGTAACCATTAGAAGTGAGGAAGCTCTGCTGTGCTGCAAATGGCTAAACATCTGCCTGCCAATGGGTAGAAGTGAATACATTCCTTCTTTTGCTAGCTTGAGTGCACAGCTTTGCTTTACCTACTAAGTGGTCTGCATCTCAACCCACAAGTTTTTGCACTTTCACCCTTCCAGTTCTCTCCCCAGATCCCAAATGTCAGCAAATGGCTTTACAGCCCTGAGCTGACCACCAGGGCTAAACCACAACAGGACTGTCAGTCACTAAGAACCCTGACTGTGTTAACAGAGCATTACCAGGAAATTAAGGGGGAAAAAATTCCCACCCTCTACTCACCACTCATTAGACCATCACTACAAGACTGTGTGGAGCTCTGAACTCCCTTGTACAACAAACACATCAGGGAAGTGAAGTGAGCTCAGCAGAAGCCACCAAAAGGGCTTTCTTTGGGCTGGAGCTCTTTCCTTAGTGGAAAGGCTGAGGGTGCTGGCCTTGTGCAGCTTGGGGCAGAAAAGGAGTTGAAGGAATCTAATAGCAGTCTCCAACACCTGAAAAGAGGTCACTCAGACCACCAGGCCAGGTGCTTCACAGTGGAGAAGGCACAACAGGCATGCAAGTGGAAGCAAAGTGAATCAGGCTGGCTGTAAGGAAAATGTTTTTCATGACAAGGAGAGTCAAGCAGGGGCTGCTCAGAGTGGTCGCCTCTGCTCTGAGAGGTTCCCAAGGCTGGACAACAAAGTCTGAGCAATCTGCTCTGCTCTCCCAGGTGGAGATCAGGTGCTTCTGGTGTGACACTGGCCTGGAGACCTTCTGAGATGCCTTTCAACCAGAACTATCCTATAAACAAATGTATATCTATAAATTACCTTTCCGTGTCACCTAGAACCAGACAATGTCTGCCTCACAACAGTGACTTATCAGCCAGAAGTGTGGTCACAGCTGAACATTTGAGATCACTTTTATAGCCTTTGGAGAAAGATAAGGATCCCTGTCATGCATTCCTCCTCACTGCCACAGACAAGTCAAACTCAGGAAGATGTGTCTGCCTCAGTGACAACTTGAAGAAGCAATAAAACCACAGGTAATGGGAAATCACAAGTAGTGTGGAAGAGAACAAGATCTCCACAGAAAGTCAGTCACCAGGACTTCTGTTATAATCCACAGAAAGAAACAGGAACGTCTGTCAGTCAGTGCACTTTACCCATTTTGTACCTCTGCATCAGAATGAGTGAAGTCTTGACTTCCCATTGCCTGCTTCTCTCCATGGTGCAGCGTAGTGATCAGTCCTGATGTAGAAGTCAACAGATCCTACACACCTACAAGCATCTGCTCCCGGGCACGACCCCCTGCTTCCAGTCCTGGTGTACAGAGCCACTCGTGTCTACCCACGCTGGTGGCAAACTTCCAGATGTTGTGTCCACACTGCACAGCTCTTGGCCCGAGTATCCTTTGAACCGTGCTTATATTTCTGTTTGTCAGATGTAAGACCTCTGCCACGCGCTCATTTTTCAGTCAAAATGTCTAAAATAGAATGAAAGGTGGATGGCAGCCCTTCAAGGTAATGTTTTGATGCATCATCTAATATTCAGGGTATGTGTGTCGTTCCCAAGGCTATGGCAGGGGCTTGTGTGCTGGTGTTAGAGAGTAAATCATTGATGAAGTATTTGTGGAAGACTGTAAAAAGAGTAAAAACTGACCTAGTCTCATCCGTTCTGTTAACTCAAAAGCAGTTCTTTAAGTGAGCTATTTGTAGAATCACAGCCAGATTTAATTCCACTGTGGTACACCTGAATCACAGAATCACAGGAACATTGACGTGGAAGGTAGTTCAGAGAAGGCAGAAGCAAAGTGATTTCCACTGAACATCCCCTGGCGTTGCCTCCGGTTGCCTTATCCAGGTAATTCCCAGGACAGTAAAGCCTGCCCATGGCAGTCCCTCCCAGGACTGCTCTGAGCTTAGTCCTGGATGTGAAGACACACTTTGCCAAGTTCCCTGCCCTCCCTGACGGTGCTTGGTGTTGCCATGCTGTCCTCAAGTCTGCAAACGGGTCACAGGGTCCAACTGCCTCCTGAACAAGGGCTTGGACCCTTTACGGGCTGATATTTCCCCAGGTAAGTGACCCAGGCTTTGGTGTGCACATCAGAACCACCTGCACAAGACAGCAGGGAAGACTGCAGCACTGCAGACCTTTGGGGGAAGGCACACAGCTGGAGTCTATGCCACAGAGAGGAAGGAATTTCCTTCAGGACTTGAGAAACTCAGTGGGAGATGGATACTCCATAATGGCCAGAAGGACAACCTAACCCAAAGGGTCTTCTCCAAACCCAGGTGGAAGCAAAACACAGCCGTGGTAGGTAAGGAGTCAGGTGCTACTTCCTGAAAACACACGCACCCTTTCTGCACAGCTCCTGAAGTGCAGGTGACAAAGAGGCAGCCTCTGCCCACAGTGACCCAGCTGAGATGCTGGCAGCTGGCAGCACAGTTGTGCTGCTCAGCAGCCGACCACGAAATGCAAAGAGTCTGGAAAATCAGGGCACATCTTGCTGTCTCCCTCCATCCTCTTGAAGAGGAAGCCAGGAACACAGCCAGGTGTGCTGCCCCTTTGCTGGACTCGGGTCCCTCTCCAGAGCAAGTAATGCTGCGGGACCCAGGCAGACGCACAAAACTTCCAGAGCATTTTTTGTTCTTTCTTGTGAAAAAGAACCTCAGGAAAACATCAGCTCTCGAGACGTGACTTGGGCTGCTGCAGCAGATTCATGAGCCCCAGGGCTTTCCTTGCAACACCGCCCTGGGATGAAATGCTGACAGACGTGCTCTGGAAGCCGAGGCTGCCTCAGGATCCAAGTCACACCTGCCTTGGGCACCAAAGGGCGGGCCGGCCTGCCTGCCTGCCTGCTCAGAAACGGACATTTTCTCTTGACGGAAAACGGACCGAAGCTGAGATCGGAGAGGGCTAAATACAGAGTGCTTATTGGCTGCACGGGTGGCCAGAACAACGTCCCGGCCCAGCTCCCCGCCGCCCCCTTCACGGCCGCCATCTTCCCCCCCCTGCCCGCCGCCGCTCCAGCTGCAGCCTCCGGCCGGCAGGGGGCGCTCGTTCAGCTGCCGCCCCGCGCTGTCCCGCGCCATCATGGCGGCCCCGAGGGGCGGGCGGGGCCCTGGGGGGCGGGCGCGGCCCCCGCGCTTTTTCCGCGCTTTTTCCGCGCTGCTGTGAAGCGGGAGTTTTGGAAATGTGCACCGCAAAACCTTGCCAAACTACCTCAATTACGCCTTACGCACAAACACTTCAGTTTTGCTCTCCTTCCTCGGCCCCTCCTCCCCGCCTCGGTTGTTGGATTTTCTTTTTTCCCCTTTGTTTTTTGGGGGCTGTAGTTTTACTCCCATCGAGGCGCTTGTGGGCACGGCATCCCACCACCCCACCATCCCCACAATTTTTACATTTCATTGGCCGTCTTTTTGTTTTTTCTGTATCTCTCGGCAGACTGGCAAGATACAGGCCAGAAATTAATGATGTGAGAAAGCAGCTCAGTCACTCCTGGGTACCAAACACAAGATCAAGACAACTCGGTCAGGCAGGAGAGAGGACAGGGAAAGAGCTCAGAGCTGTCCAAATGACCCAAAGATCCTTGCTGGGGGTTGCACGAGCTGCCATTCAGTTCAGCTCCTGTTTGCATCCTGCTGGATGCTCCAGGATGGCTCAGGGACAGGAATGCTGAGAGCATCCTCCTACCCAGCAGGGAGGAGGAGGGGGTACCCAGAAGTCACCTCCCAGGTGGTTCCAGCTCAGGGCCTTGGCTTCAGCAGCAGAGGCTGATCCTCAGAGCAGGGATGTTTAGAAACTTGGTAATGGCCACCCAGCCTCTCTGGGGCTCATCCTCTGCCCAGCTCTTGCAGTCTTCAGCTGTTCTGAACTATTTCTCTCTGTCACATCCCACAGAAGCTGCTGGCCACCAGCATGAGCATGAGGAGAAAACAAACCCATTTTGGCCTGGATCACCCTCAGGCAAGGAGTCACAGTGCTCTTTGAACATTGGCCCATCCCTTTGATAAACTTGTTTTTCAGTAAACAATAAACCCTCCGAGCTGAACTCACATGCCCAGTGGGAAGAAGAAAAGCAAAGGTGTCCTCCTCTAGCACCAACACCATTCACATCCAGGAGTGCAACAGCTGGGCCTTGGTGATGAGAGTGAGCAGCTCAGCTCCTTGGCGTCTCCTTTGATGTACTGCTGACGTCTGTGTGACTGGGGGAGAGACTGAGCACAAGGACTGCTGAACAGTGTGATCATCACAGGCCTCACTGAATGCTCATGTCAAGTGGCAAGGTGGCTTCAGGTGCTGAATTCCTCAACACCTGAGGGACCACGTGCGATGTGGAGGGGTGGTGGTTGAGGCCGTGTTCCAGGAATGTGCATGGCCAGCACGCTGCTCTAGAAACCCTGTGAGCATCTGAGGACAGGCGGACAACAACGTCTTCAGACTGCAGGGAGCAACTTGCAGTTACCAGAGAAAGTACGACAAGGAGACTCAGGCTGGGATGCAGCAGCTGTTTAATGAGAAGAGAGAGTGTGCATTTTGAGGAGAGGAGGGGGGCACTGAACCGGGGAGGCCAAGGGCTCCAGGGGGCAAGTGGACATCACCCTTTGCCGTGGGGTGCCCAGCGCCTGCAAGGCGCTCCTGTCTCCCCATGGCAGCCACAGCCGGTGAGAACGCTCTGCCGTCTACAGCAAGGGAGGGTGAAGGATGTTGCCTTGGTCAAGCACAGCAGCTGTGAAGCCCTGGAGGGAGAACGAGGGGGCTACATGGGAGTAGGAAAGGAAAGCCCAGGAAGACTAAGAGCAAGAAGGTCAGGATGCCGAGGCACGGCACAGGGCTCCCTTCCATTCAGGTCGCGTTTCTCCATTCCGGGTTGTTTTGTCCAAGGTGAGCGATGCGCTGGCCCTACAAGCAGAGGTTGCAGGAACGCAGGGGCCCGCAGAGCCCGCTCCCCAGGCCTGTGAACCTGCCAAAGCCAAGGGAGCCCCCGGAAGAGAGGGGGACCCCCCCAGCGCTGAGGGTGCTCCCCACAGCAGCTGAGAGAGAGGAGCCCACGGCTGTGCTCTGAGGGAAAGAGGTGAGGATGGGGCCCGGCAGGGTCACCACCACCGGGGAGGGTTCGATCACAGTGGTGGAGTCAGCGCAGCGCAGGACACACGGCTCGTTGCAGCTGCTTGCAAGGGGGGCTGCTCCGCAGGCAGAAGGCACGCAGGGTCTGTAGCAAGACATCTCTTGGCAGGGGAGGCAGAGCTGAAACACAGAGCAGGGTGTGAGCACGAGACCCAAGCCCAGGGAAGAGGATGGCTCCGGACTACAAGCTGACCTGCAGAAAGAGCCCAGGTGGGTTCAGACTTACCGAGCTGACTGAGGGGATGGCAGCCAGGGCAGTGGATGGCCGGCCTGGAGACGCCTGGACTTTTATACCCTGGCTCCCCCCCTCGGGGGACCTGAAGCATCCTTTCTGTATGAAGCATTTGGCCACACGCAGGATGTGCTTGCAAACCGCTCCTGGATGATTTCATCTTTGCCCCTTTCATCTCGGAGGGTTTGCTTCCATCTGACACGTGGGCAAGAGTGAAACGTGCCCTTTGAGAAGCAGCAGCCATTACGTTGCTCCCGAAGGCCACGAGAAGTTGTTGTCCACCTGTTTCACAGGGTTTCTAGAGCAGCGTGCTGGCCATGCACATTCCTGGAACACGGCCTCAACCACCACCCCTCCACATCGCACGTGGTCCCTCAGGTGTTGAGGAATTCAGCACCTGAAGCCACCTTGCCACTTGACATGAGCATTCAGTGAGGCCTGTGATGATCACACTGTTCAGCAGTCCTTGTGCTCAGTCTCTCCCCCAGTCACACAGACGTCAGCAGTACATCAAAGGAGACGCCAAGGAGCTGAGCTGCTCACTCTCATCACCAAGGCCCAGCTGTTGCACTCCTGGATGTGAATGGTGTTGGTGCTAGAGGAGGACACCTTTGCTTTTCTTCTTCCCACTGGGCATGTGAGTTCAGCTCGGAGGGTTTATTGTTTACTGAAAAACAAGTTTATCAAAGGGATGGGCCAATGTTCAAAGAGCACTGTGACTCCTTGCCTGAGGGTGATCCAGGCCAAAATGGGTTTGTTTTCTCCTCATGCTCATGCTGGAGGCCAGCAGCTTCTGTGGGATGTGGTAAAGGCAGGGGACCAGAGCTCCCAGGTGCATTTGTGGAGAGAGAGACAGAGAGAAATAGTTCAGGAAAGCAGAAGACAGCAAGATTAGGACAGAGGGTGCACCCAGAAGGGTCTGGGTGGCCATTGCCAAGTGTCTAAACATACCTGCTAACAGGATTAGCCTCTGCTGCTCAGGCCAAGGCCCTGAGATGAAACCAATGGTGAGATGATTACAGATGCCTCAGTGCCTGAAGGACCACGTGTGGTGTGGAGGGGCGGTGGTGGTGGCCGTGTTCCAGGAATGTGCATGGCCAGCACGCTGCTCTAGAAACCCTGTGAAACAGGTGGACAACAACTTCTCGTGGCCTTCGGGAGCAACGTAATGGCTGCTGCTTCTCAAAGGGCACGTTTCACTCTTGCCCACGTGTCAGATGGAAGCAAACCCTCCGAGATGAAAGGGGCAAAGATGAAATCATCCAGGAGCAGTTTGCAAGCACATCCTGCGTGTGGCCAAATGCTTCATGCAGAAAGGATGCTTCAGGTCCCCCGAGGGGGGGAGCCAGGGTATAAAAGTCCAGGCGTCTCCAGGCCGGCCATCCACTGCCCTGGCTGCCATCCCCTCAGTCAGCTCGGTAAGTCTGAACCCACCTGGGCTCTTTCTGCAGGTCAGCTTGTAGTCCGGAGCCATCCTCTTCCCTGGGCTTGGGTCTCGTGCTCACACCCTGCTCTGTGTTTCAGCTCTGCCTCCCCTGCCAAGAGATGTCTTGCTACAGACCCTGCGTGCCTTCTGCCTGCGGAGCAGCCCCCCTTGCAAGCAGCTGCAACGAGCCGTGTGTCCTGCGCTGCGCTGACTCCACCACTGTGATCGAACCCTCCCCGGTGGTGGTGACCCTGCCGGGCCCCATCCTCACCTCTTTCCCTCAGAGCACAGCCGTGGGCTCCTCTCTCTCAGCTGCTGTGGGGAGCACCCTCAGCGCTGGGGGGGTCCCCCTCTCTTCCGGGGGCTCCCTTGGCTTTGGCAGGTTCACAGGCCTGGGGAGCGGGCTCTGCGGGCCCCTGCGTTCCTGCAACCTCTGCTTGTAGGGCCAGCGCATCGCTCACCTTGGACAAAACAACCCGGAATGGAGAAACGCGACCTGAATGGAAGGGAGCCCTGTGCCGTGCCTCGGCATCCTGACCTTCTTGCTCTTAGTCTTCCTGGGCTTTCCTTTCCTACTCCCATGTAGCCCCCTCGTCCTCCCTCCAGGGCTTCACAGCTGCTGTGCTTGACCAAGGCAACATCCTTCACCCTCCCTTGCTGTAGACGGCAGAGCGTTCTCACCGGCTGTGGCTGCCATGGGGAGACAGGAGCGCCTTGCAGGCGCTGGGCACCCCACGGCAAAGGGTGATGTCCACTTGCCCCCTGGAGCCCTTGGCCTCCCCGGTTCAGTGCCCCCCTCCTCTCCTCAAAATGCACACTCTCTCTTCTCAT
This sequence comes from Phaethornis superciliosus, assembly GCA_023637945.1. Lineage (NCBI taxonomy): Eukaryota > Metazoa > Chordata > Aves > Apodiformes > Trochilidae > Phaethornis > Phaethornis superciliosus. The sequence continues at coordinate 18,959,345 of JAJQWJ010000012.1, forward strand.
TAAACAGCTGCTGCATCCCAGCCTGAGTCTCCTTGTCGTACTTTCTCTGGTAACTGCAAGTTGCTCCCTTCAGTCTGAAGACGTTGTTGTCCGCCTGTCCTCAGATGCTCACAGGGTTTCTAGAGCAGCGTGCTGGCCATGCACATTCCTGGAACACGGCCTCAACCACCACCCCTCCACATCGCACGTGGTCCCTCAGGTGTTGAGGAATTCAGCACCTGAAGCCACCTTGCCACTTGACATGAGCATTCAGTGAGGCCTGTGATGATCACACTGTTCAGCAGTCCTTGTGCTCAGTCTCTCCCCCAGTCACACAGACGTCAGCAGTACATCAAAGGAGACGCCAAGGAGCTGAGCTGCTCACTCTCATCACCAAGGCCCAGCTGTTGCACTCCTGGATGTGAATGGTGTTGGTGCTAGAGGAGGACACCTTTGCTTTTCTTCTTCCCACTGGGCATGTGAGTTCAGCTCGGAGGGTTTATTGTTTACTGAAAAACAAGTTTATCAAAGGGATGGGCCAATGTTCAAAGAGCACTGTGACTCCTTGCCTGAGGGTGACCCAGGCCAAAATGGGTTTGTTTTCTCCTCATGCTCATGCTGGTGGCCAGCAGCTTCTGTGGGATGTGACAGAGAGAAATAGTTCAGAACAGCTGAAGACTGCAAGAGCTGGGCAGAGGATGAGCCCCAGAGAGGCTGGGTGGCCATTACCAAGTTTCTAAACATCCCTGCTCTGAGGATCAGCCTCTGCTGCTGAAGCCAAGGCCCTGAGCTGGAACCACCTGGGAGGTGACTTCTGGGTACCCCCTCCTCCTCCCTGCTGGGTAGGAGGATGCTCTCAGCATTCCTGTCCCTGAGCCATCCTGGAGCATCCAGCAGGATGCAAACAGGAGCTGAACTGAATGGCAGCTCGTGCAACCCCCAGCAAGGATCTTTGGGTCATTTGGACAGCTCTGAGCTCTTTCCCTGTCCTCTCTCCTGCCTGACCGAGTTGTCTTGATCTTGTGTTTGGTACCCAGGAGTGACTGAGCTGCTTTCTCACATCATTAATTTCTGGCCTGTATCTTGCCAGTCTGCCGAGAGATACAGAAAAAACAAAAAGACGGCCAATGAAATGTAAAAATTGTGGGGATGGTGGGGTGGTGGGATGCCGTGCCCACAAGCGCCTCGATGGGAGTAAAACTACAGCCCCCAAAAAACAAAGGGGAAAAAAGAAAATCCCACAACCGAGGCGGGGAGGAGGGGCCGAGGAAGGAGAGCAAAACTGAAGTGTTTGTGCGTAAGGCGTAATTGAGGTAGTTTGGCAAGGTTTTGCGGTGCACATTTCCAAAACTCCCGCTTCACAGCAGCGCGGAAAAAGCGCGGAAAAAGCGCGGGGGCCGCGCCCGCCCCCCAGGGCCCCGCCCGCCCCTCGGGGCCGCCATGATGGCGCGGGACAGCGCGGGGCGGCAGCTGAACGAGCGCCCCCTGCCGGCCGGAGGCTGCAGCTGGAGCGGCGGCGGGCAGGGGGGGAAGATGGCGGCCGTGAAGGGGGCGGCGGGGAGCTGGGCCGGGACGTTGTTCTGGCCACCCGTGCAGCCAATAAGCACTCTGTATTTAGCCCTCTCCGATCTCAGCTTCGGTCCGTTTTCCGTCAAGAGAAAATGTCCGTTTCTGAGCAGGCAGGCAGGCAGGCCGGCCCGCCCTTTGGTGCCCAAGGCAGGTGTGACTTGGATCCTGAGGCAGCCTCGGCTTCCAGAGCACTTCTGTCAGCATTTCATCCCAGGGCGGTGTTGCAAGGAAAGCCCTGGGGCTCATGAATCTGCTGCAGCAGCCCAAGTCACGTCTCGACAGCTGATGTTTTCCCGAGGTTCTTTTTCACAAGAAAGAACAAAAAATGCTCTGGAAGTTTTGTGCGTCTGCCTGGGTCCCGCAGCATTACTTGCTCTGGAGAGGGACCCGAGTCCAGCAAAGGGGCAGCACACCTGGCTGTGTTCCTGGCTTCCTCTTCAAGAGGATGGAGGGAGACAGCAAGATGTGCCCTGATTTTCCAGACTCTTTGCATTTCGTGGTCGGCTGCTGAGCAGCACAACTGTGCTACCAGCTGCCAGCATCTCAGCTGGGTCACTGTGGGCAGAGGCTGCCTCTTTGTCACCTGCACTTCAGGAGCTGTGCAGAAAGGGTGCGTGTGTTTTCAGGAAGTAGCACCTGACTCCTTACCTACCACGGCTGTGTTTTGCTTCCACCTGGGTTTGGAGAAGACCCTTTGGGTTAGGTTGTCCTTCTGGCCATTATGGAGTATCCATCTCCCACTGAGTTTCTCAAGTCCTGAAGGAAATTCCTTCCTCTCTGTGGCATAGACTCCAGCTGTGTGCCTTCCCCCAAAGGTCTGCAGTGCTGCAGTCTTCCCTGCTGTCTTGTGCAGGTGGTTCTGATGTGCACACCAAAGCCTGGGTCACTTACCTGGGGAAATATCAGCCCGTAAAGGGTCCAAGCCCTTGTTCAGGAGGCAGTTGGACCCTGTGACCCATTTGCAGACTTGAGGACAGCATGGCAACACCAAGCACCGTCAGGGAGGGCAGGGAACTTGGCAAAGTGTGTCTTCACATCCAGGACTAAGCTCAGAGCAGTCCTGGGAGGGACTGCCATGGGCAGGCTTTACTGTCCTGGGAATTACCTGGATAAGGCAACCGGAGGCAACGCCAGGGGATGTTCAGTGGAAATCACTTTGCTTCTGCCTTCTCTGAACTACCTTCCACGTCAATGTTCCTGTGATTCTGTGATTCAGGTGTACCACAGTGGAATTAAATCTGTCTGTGATTCTACAAATAGCTCACTTAAAGAACTGCTTTTAAGTTAACAGAACGGATGAGACTAGGTCAGTTTTTACTCTTTTTACAGTCTTCCACAAATACTTCATCAATGATTTACTCTCTAACACCAGCACACAAGCCCCTGCCATAGCCTTGGGAACGACACACATACCCTGAATATTAGATGATGAATCAAAACATTACCTTGAAGGGCTGCCATCCACCTTTCATTCTATTTTAGACATTTTGACTGAAAAATGAGAGTGTGGCAGAGGTCTTACATCTGACAAACAGAAATATAAGCACGGTTCAAAGGATACTCGGGCCAAGAGCTGTGCAGTGTGGACACAACATCTGGAAGTTTGCCACCAGCGTGGGTAGACACGAGTGGCTCTGTACACCAGGACTGGAAGCAGGGGGTCGTGCCCGGGAGCAGATGCTTGTAGGTGTGTAGGATCTGTTGACTTCTACATCAGGACTGATCACTACGCTGCACCATGGAGAGAAGCAGGCAATGGGAAGTCAAGACTTCACTCATTCTGATGCAGAGGTACAAAATGGGTAAAGTGCACTGACTGACAGACGTTCCTGTTTCTTTCTGTTGATTATAACAGAAGTCCTGGTGACTGACTTTCTATGGAGATCTTGTTCTCTTCCACACTACTTGTGATTTCCCATTACCTGTGGTTTTATTGCTTCTTCAAGTTGTCACTGAGGCAGACACATCTTCCTGAGTTTGACTTGTCTGTGGCAGTGAGGAGGAATGCATGACAGGGATCCTTATCTTTCTCCAAAGGCTATAAAAGTGATCTCAAATGTTCAGCTGTGACCACACTTCTGGCTGATAAGTCACTGTTGTGAGGCAGACATTGTCTGGTTCTAGGTGACACGGAAAGGTAATTTATAGATATACATTTGTTTATAGGATAGTTCTGGTTGAAAGGCATCTCAGAAGGTCTCCAGGCCAGTGTCACACCAGAAGCACCTGATCTCCACCTGGGAGAGCAGAGCAGATTGCTCAGACTTTGTTGTCCAGCCTTGGGAACCTCTCAGAGCAGAGGCGACCACTCTGAGCAGCCCCTGCTTGACTCTCCTTGTCATGAAAAACATTTTCCTTACAGCCAGCCTGATTCACTTTGCTTCCACTTGCATGCCTGTTGTGCCTTCTCCACTGTGAAGCACCTGGCCTGGTGGTCTGAGTGACCTCTTTTCAGGTGTTGGAGACTGCTATTAGATTCCTTCAACTCCTTTTCTCCCCCAAGCTGCACAAGGCCAGCACCCTCAGCCTTTCCACTAAGGAAAGAGCTCCAGCCCAAAGAAAGCCCTTTTGGTGGCTTCTGCTGAGCTCACTTCACTTCCCTGATGTGTTTGTTGTACAAGGGAGTTCAGAGCTCCACACAGTCTTGTAGTGATGGTCTAATGAGTGGTGAGTAGAGGGTGGGAATTTTTTCCCCCTTAATTTCCTGGTAATGCTCTGTTAACACAGTCAGGGTTCTTAGTGACTGACAGTCCTGTTGTGGTTTAGCCCTGGTGGTCAGCTCAGGGCTGTAAAGCCATTTGCTGACATTTGGGATCTGGGGAGAGAACTGGAAGGGTGAAAGTGCAAAAACTTGTGGGTTGAGATGCAGACCACTTAGTAGGTAAAGCAAAGCTGTGCACTCAAGCTAGCAAAAGAAGGAATGTATTCACTTCTACCCATTGGCAGGCAGATGTTTAGCCATTTGCAGCACAGCAGAGCTTCCTCACTTCTAATGGTTACTTGGGGAGGCAAACACCATAGCTCTGAATCAGTCTCTCCTTCCTCCCTCTTCTGACGGCTTTTAGGACTGATGATGATGACACACGATATGGGGTACCCTACCCCTTGGTCAGTTGGGGTCATCTCTCCTGGCTGTGTCCCCTCCCAATACCTTGTGCTGCCGTGAGGAGACAGGGTTGGACTTGAAGATCTCAGAGGTCCTTTCCAACCCAGATGATTCTGTGATTCTGTGACAGAGAAGCAGAAAAAGGCTTTGATGCTGTGTAAGTGCTTCTCAGCAATAGCTAAAGTATTTCAATGTTATCAGCAGTTTTAACTGCAAGTCCCAAACCCTCCAGCATGGTGTTGTCTGCAGCCCTGAGAAAAGTGACCTCTTCTACTGCCCCTTGGTCACTGGGAAGGGTGTTAAACAAACAGGTCTCAAGATGCAAAAAAGGGGTTCACTTGCCCTCTGTAGCCCCTGTCCTCCACTGCTCAGTGCTCTCCCTCCTCCCCTCAAAATGCACACTCTCTGTTCTCATTAAACAACTGCTGCATCCCAGCCTGAGTCTCCTTGTTGTACTTTCTCTGGAACAATGGAAGTTTCTCCTGGGCAACACATGCTGCAGGGCTGGTGATTTTGTCTACAGGTTGAGGCACAGACTCCTGCTCAGCCATTCCCTTTTGCCTTTATCTCATCCTCGGCCTTGTGCAGGCTGGTCAATTTGAAATGGACTTTTTTTTTTTGTCCCAAGAGTATGTGGTGACCATAAGATCAGGGAGGTGTTACATCCCACTGGGGAAAGGCAGAGTGGGTCATTTTTAGGCAGAGGCATGCTGATGGAGAGGGGAGGAACTCTTTCCCCTCACACCTGCCCTGTGCCCAGCTCTGTATTAACTGGGTGCAGGCATTTCTGGTGGAGCCATCAAAGGGACAGTTTGGCCTGTGGAAGAGCCCATCCAAGTGGTGTTGCTGTGCCTGTGAGAGGAAGGTGATGGTCACCATGTCCCTGTTAATGTTCTAAGAGATGTCCTCTGGTTACCGAGGAAGGTTAGGGCAGCAGCCAAATTTCACATTCCCATGGAAAGTGAAAGATTTCAGGATTTTTCAGGTTTATTGCTACCTGTCAGGGTTGTGAGACTGTTCCTATGGGTACAGGTGGCGAATAGACTGAGGCCCCCTCTCCTACGATGTGTGTTTGCTTTGGGGTTTCTTGGTGTGGCACAAAGTCCCTCCAGACTCTGGTGGGAGCATGGGCAGCACTAGATCTGCGTATTTCCACAGCATTGTGGGTGGGATCTTCAGGACAGTCTCAAGACTGAGAGTCTTGAGGAGTTCCACTTCTCACCAGACTCCGGCCATACCCATTATCAGCTCATTACAACAACCCTGTTTCCCAAGCAGGTATTTTTGATGTGTCTTATTACACCCCCAGCCAGATCCTACTGTCTGAATATAGATAAATAGCCATTATCTTTTCTCCCAGGGCCAGGCTAGTCAAACATATAAAAATCAAAGTGTGTCTGCCACTTTCTTACCCTCTCAGAATGCATGCAATGATACCAATGTCATTTGCTTATAAATGTTATCTGGATACCTGTGTTCAGTTGATTCCATAAAACTATGGTATCTTGTCTGTAAAAGACTAATTTTTATCAAATAATTATTGTTTAGTGAGGTAATTAATAAATCCTACTTAACAAGGGCTAAACCAATAAAAACCTCAAAAATCCAATGTTCTTCTTAAACTTTTATAATATTTTTTTCCATTAAGTGATTCTTCAAAATCCATCTGTATCCTGGATATAGTTCCCCCACTTTTGTAACTATTTTTATTTGTTGAAAGAAAATAGTATTTGTGTACATGATTACTGCTTGTGTTCTGAATGTTCTATCTGGCTAAACAGTAGGTACACCTCTGCCAGATCTTCCTTTTACAGAACAGTATCTCCATCCCTTTGCATGTCTACTTGTCAGATATTTTTTCCAACCATATTCATCCTACCTAATATTTTTCTTTTCAGTTCTCAGGCAAATACAAGCAAAGGTTGTTGTCATTAACTCCCATCTCTAATGATCTTTGTCCCCATCTTACACCTATCTGTTGGTGTAACTGATGAACTCCTACCCATCTCTAGCAAGGTGACCAGTGTCAGTTATGCTGATACATTTTACAGGTACATCTGCAAAACATTCTGAAATCCTGTTAATCTTGTAAATTATTTTATCCATAAGTTTTTGATGCTAGAGCTAAAAGGATCAATCATCCTGACTGCATGTGTAGTTAATGTCATAAGAAAAGCACCAGGTGGTATTGGAGCTGACACAGGAGCTGCGATGTGGTTTTACTTCTCCTGTTGGGAAGGGTTGGTTCACTCTGACAAGCCCATGTGAGAAAATTAGGCAGTGTGAAGGGTGGTCACAAGGGTAAAGTTTCCTGCAGTTTTAATGGGGCCTGCTGAGGCTATTAGAGATGAAGTTGTTGCAAGAAGTCTAAGTGGCCCTCCTGGGGTCTGATCAGAGCAGGAGATGAGAGGATGGTTAGAGGAAAATAGAGCAGAGAGTAAGTGCTTTTGCCAAGCAGCCCCTTGGATGTGTCCTGTCAGAGGAAGGGCCAGGTGCTGACCCACAGCAGAACCTTTTCAGGCCTCACCTGCCTCAGGCTTCCTCCTGCTCAGTGTGGGAGATGCAGAGGAGACACCCGGGCTCCTGGGAGGCTGCAGCAGCCACACAGTAAGGGTGCCTGAGCAAAGCCACCTCAGCCTGGCTCACATGTGCATCATGGCTTCCCCAGCCTTGGGGCTCACTCCTCCCCACTTTGCCCCAGGCTCGAGTGCTGCTGCTCAGTCCTGGGACACAGCCCCCACCACCCCACTTTTCCTGGGACCCCTCTGTCCAGGCCTGCAGACCCCCATCAGTTCTGCCTTGTAGTGCTGGCACCCAGCTTCTCCACCCAGAGTCTCTGCTGCCCCAGACCAGATCCCCACCCCACCAGACACCAGCATTTCAGGGGTGCTTGTAGCCTGGGCCTGCAACCCCTGGGCCTCCACTCTCTGCAGACCCTTCCCCTGGCTAGCCAGCTATGGATGGGTGCTGTTCAGCCATGCATCTTCCCTGGGGTGGTGACAGCTTGGGGGTTCCAGTTGTCCCAGCTCTGCCATCCATCCGTGTCTGTTCAGTGGATGCCCAGAGTCCTTCCCTCAGTGTCATAGCCTCTTCCCCATCCCAAACCTTGAGAAATTCTCTGCTGCAGTCCTGCACCTTACACCTCACCATATCAGCAATGCAGCTCCGTCTCACAGTGTCCTTTACCCCTGAACTGCCATCACTCTTCTGCAGGTCTTCCCAAAAATTTTTCACAGAAAGAGTGATCAGACACTGGAATAGGCTGCCCAGGGAGGTGGTGGAGTCACCATTCCTGGAGGTGTTTAAGGGTCACTTGGATGTGGTGTTAGGGGATATGGTTTAGGGGAAAACTTTGTAGAGTAGGGATGGTGGTTGGACTCAATGATCCCAAGGGTCTTTTCCAACCTGAAACATTCTATGATTCTAAAAAAAAAAAAAAAAAACCCACAAACAACCAAAACAAAACCAAAAACAAAACCAAAAAACCACCACAAAACCATTTTCAAAATGGCCATGGCAAAAGACTTGTTAAATCCTGCCTTTTTGAATTTACTCATCCATGCATCTTGTTGTTGCACCTCATCTCCCAGCCATGTGACTTTCCTATGTTGCTAAAAAAGTGATTTCTTTAGGAATGAGTATGGTTGGGAATTTGACTGGGGATTTTGGAGGACTCTCTGGTGAATGCCTATGCAAAATGACTCTGTTCCTTTCTCTGGTGAGTTCACCTCAAGTTCACCTCGCCAGAAATTGGAGGCCTCGGTGATGGTTGGTATCATTTGTTTTTGTTATCTCTGTGCCTGAATGTGTTCCAGGGGTGGTTCAATGTTCAATATTTTGTGGGAAAACTTCCCCCCCTGCCGCTGCTAGGGACACTTCCCCCCCCGGCTCTGATCCGGCCCTTGTCACCCCTGTCACAACCCACAGAAAGCATCTGAAGAAGTCACACTGGTGAGGGGTGATGGTGATGATTCAGAGACAGAGACAACAGAAAGCCCTGGTCAGCAGGAGAGTCAGCCCGAGGCAGGAAGGACACAAGAGAGTGATTCAGAACCTGAGATAATTGTCCAATCTTTGTCTCTGAAAGAGATAGGAAATTTAAGAAAGGATCATGCTCACGATGAAGGTGAATCAGTGACTGGTTGGATGCTGTGTGTCTGGGACAAGGGAGCGGATCTGGTAGAGATGGAGGGCAGAGAGGCTGCAGCTGGGATGGTTAGCCAGAGATGGGGGCACTAATAAGGTAATTGAGAGTAAAATGGTACTTGTAGCCTTTGGAAAAGCCAGTATCTTTATAAGGAGGGTATCGAACACTGTGAAAAGAGGCATCAAATATCTGAGGGAGGTGGCAGTTCCTGAGGTATTCTGTGGTGATGAGGAAACACCTGAAGATCCTGATGAGGTGCAGTGCAGGAGGCGTCTGTTTAAAAAAAGCTCTCCTTTGTACAGCCACATTTTGGGGGGAAGGGTCTTTGGGGGAAATGATGAAACATCACCAACCCTCAGTGAATTTGTTACCCAGCTAAGGCAGTATGAAGACAGTGTCTCTAACCCCTTACAGGCTCTGCTGCTGTTACAGATATGTTGGAGCTTCAATATGAACTGGAGTCTAAGGCAGCCAAATGGTATGCAACTACTGACTGACATTGCTCACGTGTTTTTCTCCATTCCCACAGCAGCAGAGTGTAGGCCCCAATTTGCTTTCACCTGAGGGGGCATCCAGTATACCTGGAACAGACTGCCTCAGGGGTGGAAGCATTGTCCCAAGTCTATGATCATCAAGATCTAGACAACATGGAAAAATCCAAAGCACAATGCAGTTTATTTACAACAAAAATCTTTATTCAGGTAGAAAATAATGAAATTTCTGCACTGTCAGTAAATCAAAGTTAAGTTGATTTGCTCAGATAATGATCTGTGTTATGATGTTAGGTGAGGACTAATCTAATTCCTGTTTCTTCTGTTCTTTGGCCAAGGAAGGGAGAGTGTTTTGAATCCAAAGAGCAGTCCATACCTTGCCATATATCACCACATCTGTGCTGCTTATCACTTGGGGCAATCCCTGCCTCACTACCGTTCCAAAGCCTTTCATGCCTCTGCACCCAGAGGTCCTGCATGCCCTGAACAATACCTGTCTTTTCTCCACGTTCTGCGTGACCACTTTTCTCATTTTGTGTCTTCATAAAGGGCACTGTCCATATTTTAATTTTGAGTGATGCTTTTCTCACTTTGATTTTGAGTCTGCTGCTGACTCCAGGAGTCTGGAGCAAGACTTGCCTGGGCCCTGCCCTGCAGCCTCTGTGGTGATGTGAATGTTACGAGGGGGATGCTCAATAGTGGTTTTGTACATATTTGTATATTTTTCATTATTTCCTTTTCATCATTATTTTTTCATTAAAGCTGTGTAGTTTAGTCTCTCTCAATTGCTTTCCTTTCCCTTTCTGGGGAGGAAGAGAGTTTGATAGAGAGCATTAAACCTTTACAGATACAATGATTTATTTTATTGAGTCTCAGCATTACTTGGTCAGCATGACTTAGTCTCAGCTTGAGTCCCAGTTTGAGTTTCTAGTATCACAGAGGTGCACAGCAGTGCACACAGAATGGCTAATGAAAGCAATTATAAGGTGCAACAGTGGGAACGTAGGAAACTAGCTAATAGCCTGTTTTTATTAATTTTTCTAGCCTAGAATAAACTTCTTAGCTTCTGGCTCAAAAGATTCAGAGTTTCATACACAAGGGAGAATCGTCCCAGAGGCAGCCAGGAAACAGGCTTCAAAATAAGGCATAGAATTTAGTTAGGAAGATGAAAGGAGATGAGCTTCAAAGGAAGAGGTGTGTAATAGACTCTTCCCCAGTACACCGCCAGGACAAAAGCAGAGACCTTCTCTTCTGAGGTAAACTGTATTGCACGTTTTTACATACAGTGCTTGAGTTAAAGATGCAGAGATTGAGAGTGAGGAATAAAAGGACAAGAGATCTCATCAAAGATGAGAGAGAACTTCAGGAAATACTTATTTTGCATTTTTTTAAACACTGATTTGTACTTTCTAACAGTTCTGTTAATACAAAGGGCATTCAGGAGGAGGAATTCTACCATTTTAGCTTGTACACCATGACTGAGTCTCCCTTGTCTATCAAGGTTTCTGTCTATCTATCAGCTCAGTTTTAACTTATTTCTCATTTTCATGTTAGAGGTAGGTCATTTCACTGTTGTTTCTCTTTTCTAGGGATTTGAGAGCAGACATGTATGAACACTAGTTTATTTTTTTTATTATTATAGTATTTTCTACCAACAAAGTCATTAATACATTTTTGTACTTTTTATCCAGGGAGAGGACACAAGAATTGCAAACAAGTAATGACAACTTAAGAAAAGCTGCAACTTTTTTAGTTTGTTGAGTACACAAAACCCAACCCAAGTAACTCAGTGAATATATGGTGTTTTTTGAAGTACTGTGAATGAGTGTTCCTGTTCATGCTCATGATCTGTTCTGTTTGTACAGCCAAAGGAAGCAACTTGGCCATTCCAAGAGAGAGGCAAAATCTGTGTCTGAGACAGACAGAAGGAATTTTTAATTAAAGGTGTTGGTCTCCACTAATTATCTTAGGTACAATCTGCTTCAACTCAGCTCTGGGCTCATTTTAAATTTCACATGAAAAAAAAAGCAAACTTTCCTAGTATTATGCTTTTTCTCAAATTCTTATATAAATGTGAGGATAACATAAATGTGAGAATAACACTATTAAATTCACTATAGGACTAGTGAATCACACTATAAAATTTCTCCCAATGGGTATAAAATGGCAGTCTGCAGTTATCTGTATGCTATACAAGACTAAAAGGGTAAAAGACATTCAACCTTTGATATCAAATTGCAAGGTCAGTTACACTTCAGCGACTTAACTCAGCCTATCCTCTTATCTCTTCTCATTTTAGCTTCCAAAACTAGAATGATTGAGCAAAATATAGTTTTAACTTGGCATTTGCAAAAAATTAAATTGATGCATTTCTTTATTAACTGCTGGGGGTAATAATATCCACTGCAGACATTTTTTTAATGTCACTTTCTTTTAAATATCAAGTAGTGTCAAGATACAGTCTGCAATGGAGAGAGGACTTTATTTAAGAGTGCACTGATTTCTCATATCATATGTATCAAGTTCTAGAGAGTTTTCTTCGATAGGGTTTTTTTTTGGGGGGGGGTGGGGGGGTTTTCCCCAATGAACTAACAGGAGGATGTAGGCAGCTAGCTTTGATTTTTGTGAATACCTTTTAGATAAATCTATCAAGGAGACAGTATCCTACCAGCTGTTACCTAAGAACAATTTTTGATAACAATTTTCAGAGAAGTGATGGGTTTTCCATTTGCAAACTCGAGTGCTTAAATGAAGAAATCATGATGTTGGTAATTTAAACAAAGAGAATTAATTGTTGTGTTGTAGGGACATCATGTGACACACAGGGAAGGTCTTTGAGCTTCTCATAGTGTCCTGGTAGCTCTTGGATCAAACTCATACTTGCATTTAATCTCCCTGAGTGGCAAAGAGATGGATTGATTCTGCCTGAGTTAAAGAGTGAAGCATTTGGCTCTTTAGAGAAGGAACCCAAAGAAAAGGGTTGGGGTGGAAAACGTGGGAACTGGCTCATAGTATAGATCTGCTTCTTGAGATGCTGAAGGGACAAACTGGATGGATGGAGGTTCTTGGTTCTCAGGATGGTCTGAGCTCTACAAATTACCAAAGGGAAAGTGAATATTGTCTATCACAATCCTTCATTGAGAGTGCTTTCTAGACTACTTTCTGAGGTGGAAACCACTGCACAGTTGAGATGTATTGGATGTCTGTGCACCTGTTGACATCGCAGTTATTTGCCTAACAACATAACTATGAGAAGATTGTATTTTGGATTACTACTTTTCCTGATGAATCTCCACTGATATACTGGACAGTGTAATGGGAAACTTTGTTCAGCAAAATGTTATGTGGATAGAAAATGTTCCTTGAAAGTTTTCTGCTTTAAAATACAATTACCTGATAGCTCGGCAAAAAAATTTTCCCAAAAAATTTCATTCATCCCCATCTTAGAGTGCAGACTTTTAAACACATCTGTATGTCTGGAACACTGAGCCTGTGAGGGTAGTGTGCAGATTTTGGATATATCACTTTTCATTACCAAGTCAAACCAAAAACACACACAAGAACTGGGGCCACCTTGCACTGAGCAACAAGTTCAGGGCTTAAGCTCTGGAGCAGGGAGGAACAGACTGATCCAGCTGGAATTGCTGCCATTCTCCCATCTTTGTTGATGAGCACTTTTGGGATAGAGGCCTGTTTGTCAGGAAGAAAATGTATCTTTGACAAATCAGAGGATTGTAAGGACTTCTTTCCCAGGCCTCTCCCTCGTGTGGAGTTTGAAAGGCATTTTTAAGAGGACGTGAAAGAGGAGGGGTAAAAGCCTGGTGGACTCAGCGAGGAGGACATCTCACATCTAACCTCGTCTCCATACCTTTGCTGGAAACTGCTTATCAGCCAGGACTGAAATTGACTGCACCCCACCTCCTGCTTCTGCACAAGGTTGGTTGTTTGGATGTTGCTTTTACCTGGAAGTCAGCATGTGCAGCTTTAGCATGTCCTGATTCCATGTGCTGATGTGATGAGTTTTTCCTCCTCTTACAGGTCACATGCTGAATGGAAAACCAAACAAGTGTGAGAGAATTTGTTCTTTTGGGTCTTACAAGTGATCCACACCTTCAAAACTTTCTCTTCTTTGTGTTTTCAGTTATTTATTTCATCACTTTGTTTGGAAATGTGATGGTAATGGTTGTGATAAGTACTGACCCCCATCTTCACTCCCCTATGTACTTCTTCGTTTTTCACTTAGCCCTCATAGACATCTGTTATGCCACCACCATTGTCCCTTATATGCTGGTGAATTTCCTAGTGAAGCAGCAAACCATTGACTTCAGTGCCTGTATTACTCAGATGTCCTTAATCCTTCTCTCAGCAGGCAGTGAAATTCTCATGCTCTCAGCAATGGCATATGACCGATACGTTGCCATCTGTAAACCTCTGCACTATCAAAAGGTTATGACCAAACTTGCCTGTCAGCAGCTGGTGGGGGGGGTGTGGGCAATGGGGGCATTGCAGTCCCTGATAAACACACTGCCAATGCTCAAGGTGCAGTTCTGCAAGTACACAGTAATTAAGCATTTTAGCTGTGAGTTGCCCCCTCTCTTAACTACAGCTTGTGGTAGGACCTTCCTCAATAAGCTTATTCTTCTCGCTTCTGCTGTGATCTTTGGGACTAGCTCCTTTCTAATCATCTTAATCTCCTATATTTATATCATCTCTACAATCTTGAAGGTACAGTCTGCAAAGGGGAGACACAAAGCCTTCTCCACTTGCAGCTCCCACCTCATTGTAGTGGTTCTGCTGTACACAACCGCTCTGTTCCAGTACACAAAATCCAATTCAGTCTCATTCTTCATTCTAGATCAACTGTTTTCCATCCAGTATAGCATTTTCACCCCCATGCTAAATCCTATCATCTACAGCCTGAAAAATAATGATATGAAAGCAGCTTTGGGCAGAATGTTAGGGAAAATCCAAGTTTTGCAATCAGTGTAACTACCTCTAAGCTGTACTTGTCAAATAAATGCAATTTTAAAAGTTGAAATGCAAAAAAAACCAACTTTTCTGACAAGTTAAGGAATGTTAAGAGTTGCTGTCACCTGCCCCAGGTTTGGACTCACAAATCCCTCCTGCCTGCCTTCCTAGTACCCTGGGAGCCTGGGGTTTTTGCCCAGGATGAGGGTTGTGGCTGCCCCTTTCCAGTCTGCAGATTCAACAAGAAGCAAAGCTGAGCACATGTCCCATTTCCACTTGAAGTGATTGTGTTTCTGCTTTTCACTTGACGTGCTCATCAGAGGTGTTGTGGTTTAGGCCCAGCTGGTAACAGGGAGGTGTCATTCTACCCCTTCCTCCACTGTGGGATGGGGTGGAGAAAATCTGACTAAAAGCTCTTGAACAGACAAATGGACCAGGAGGGTTTTCACTCACCAATTATGGTTATGGGCAAACCAGACTCTACTTGAGGAAAAAATTGATTTATCAGAAAAAAAAAACCCAAACACAAACCCAGGTCTTGCATCTTACCTTTCCCAGACCCCTCCCTTTTCCCCTGCCCAAATTACTTCACTCCCAATTCTTCTACCTTCTCCTCTTCAGCGGCACAGGGAGACAGAGAATGGGGGTACAGTCAGATCATCACTCTGTGTTTTCTGCCACTCCTTCCTCCTCAGGGGAGGACTCCTCACATCCCTCCCCTGCTCCCAGGAGGGGTCCCCCATGCAGACCCCCTCAGGAACCCCTCAGACACAGACTGCTCCAGGGGGGCTGCCCGTGGAGTCACGGCTGCTGCGGGAACAGCACCTGCCCTGGCACGGGGTCCTCCAGGGCACAGATCTGCTCCACCAGGGTCCTCCAGGGCTGCAGACCCACATCTGCTCCACCATGGTCCTTCAATGGGCTGCAGGGCACAGCTGCCATCTCACCACCATCTCACCACAGGCTCCAGGGGAACTTCTGATTGGGCACCTCCTCCCCTTCCTCCTTCCTTGCTGACGTTGGTGTCTGCTCTGGCATTGCTCCCACCTACCCCTCTCCTCTGCCCTGCAAAGTCTTATTGCAGTTTAGGTTTCCCCATCTTAAATTGCAGAGGTGACACCACTTTCACTGATGGGCTTGGCCGTGGCCAGAGGCAGGTCAGGATTTGGAGCCAGGGGAGCTTCCAGCAGCCACTCCTTTGTCCCCCCTGCTGCCCTGCTACCAAAACCCTGACACACCAAACCAACACATTGTGGAGCTTTAAATCAAAGTTAACTTTTAGAGTTTATTACTACACATATTAATTATTTGATGTCTTGATGCTTTAGAGCTCCATATATCCTTCCCTCCAAAAAAAAAAAGCACATCTGCCTTTGCAGACTTGTCCAGAAGGTACTACATGCACAGTTGGCTTTTTTTGAACCTTCTTTAGCATCCAGGTGAGATGATGTGTCAATCATTTATAAAAGCCAGGAATGTTGCCATTGTACATTGTGTGCACCACTGATGTTTCAAGGGTGACCCACAATATGTGATAAAAAGACAAAACACAGAGAGACAGAATATTTTAAGTTTTAATCCAACAAATGACGAGTGTCTTAACACTGTAAAATACCATTGTATTGCTAATGCTGTAGAACTGTACATTAAAAACAATTATTGTCTATTGATGTAAAAATAGCAAGTTTTATGATATGAAAACACAGTATACAAACCATTTAAAAATTAAGTAGAAACCTCTTAAACAATTGAGGCATTAATCTAAGTGCTTCTCCAAATGTATTAAATAAAACACAGTTAATACTGACTGTAAACATCTCCCCATCTGCTTCAACCCCTTCCCTAGTTAAACCACTTAGAAAAAATAGTAGTCTCTCAGTTACTGTTTTGCATTCTTTCCGAATCATTTAGATTCTTCATTTTCTTCCACGTACAGTAGAACAACCCTTCACACTGCAGTACTGCACCTTAAGTAATACATTTCCCAACACTCTATAATTTTGGAAGTCAGTATTTCAGATTAATTTTGAAGGCTAGAAAAGGCCCAGCAAGTCTGCAGGAGGACAACCAATTTCTGAATGCAAATTATTTACACAAACATTAGTGTACCATAGTTACAGAATACAACTTGTGACATAGCTGATGGGTGCTTTTAACAAAAGTTCCAAATGAAAGAAATGGAGGAAAAACAGATCACAAAATAAATAATCTAAAGTTCTTCATGGTAGAAACGTTCATCATGAAGCTGCCTGCCATAATCCGTCGCCTCACTGTTCAGGAACAAATCCTGGTTCTTAAGAATTTCTGCTTCAGAAAGCTTTTTATCATCATTCAAATCCATTTCTTCAATAAGGTGGAGAGCCTTTAAAATAAACAGAACACCACATGCACAATTAATAGATGTAAGCATTTAGAAAAAATGCTTTTGGAATGGCTCTGTCAAAGCCCTACACCAACACCATTATGTGCCACACACTGGACATCATTTACACTCAGAACAGAGCCTTTCTTTCCTCTGTTTCCTTTTGCCTCTTCTATCTGGTGGCAAAATCATAATATCAAATCTTTACCCTCCCTATCAATTCTAAAGCAACAAATCTATGTCAAACCCATAGCTTTACTTTCAAGGTGCAAGACAGTATTAAACCAGCAAAGATTAATCATCTCTCTGGAAACACCTTGAAATCCACAGGCAAGTGCAGTACACGTCTGTAGTGTATGATCTGCAGAAAAAGGAAGCTCAGCATGTCAGCTGGACACCCTGTGTCTTCAGAGGGAGCCACTGAATGACAGCCACAATAGCAAGTGCTTGATGTGTGGGATCTCAATGAGGGTTTGAGCCATTACAGTCTTCAAGTTGAGCATTCTTCTTTAGAAGTGTGCACTGGTTCTCTCAGTCACACACTCACCCTGTGTCTGACATGAAAAACAACATTCACAGCTCCCAGGTTAAGCTGGAGGCATGCTTGCTTTCTACCCTGGAGATGCTCGGCTATTGATTTCCTGAACCTGTGGAGACTCACTTTTCCATCACACATGCATATTAAAAAAAAAAAAAAAAAAAAAAAAAAAAGTAGGGATAGAGATTTGCAGCTGGATAGTATTTATCTATTTATGATTTGCAATAAAAAATGTTCTATAGCTGTAAGTCATAATTAAAATGTAACTGCCAAGTATTTGATGTCCACTGTGAAAAAAGGGTTTCTGCCATCAGCAGAGGACAAGATAAAACATCTATGTGAAGAACTTCAGTTGTGGGTAACAAGTCATGTTTTCCCTCATTTCCTGAAAGCAAAAACTTCCAAATACTAAATCATGACCATGCCAAATGAAACTGCAAGTTAAAACAATTCTCAGATTTTTTGTTTATTTATAAATGACACAAGGAGGCAGTAAACCAAAAAATCAGTTGCAGATTATCTTAGCTGTAGCTTATTCACATAACTGAAAGCCACCAAGCTAGTACAGCAGCTCTAGTGCACCTATTATTTCTGAGAAACAGAGAAGTCCTAGCATTACATGATTTTGGTTTTATTTGCTAAACATCTACAAATACAATGATTTAAAGAATCCTTCTCTTCCTACTATTTCTGATTGGTTTGGCTCAATAGAACAGCTTAGTGGCTTTTAAAATTATTTACATTTACACTGACAATAGCACCAAAAACAGAGTGAAAAAAATATCAGGGTCTAACAGGCAAGTTTTGAAAGCACTCTGCATGCAACAGCTACAAGATTACTAAGGCAAACTTGGTAAATGGAATGTGCAGTAATTCTTCCATGGTTATGTTCTTTAGCTGCCAGGTTAGCAACTCATTTTGAAATGCCAAAATGAAAATAAAATACTCAGCTTTCAAGCAGCAATTTTTGATGTAAGTCAATGCTACTGTCTCTTTAGGACAGGTGACCAAAAAATAAAATTGAGAATCCTCAATTTAGGCCTTCTAACTGTGATTCAACCATTAATTATCATCATCAATGTTTGCATTACAGCAACATGATTCATGGAATACTTCCATTTCCATGTACTTTGAAAAAGATATGGTGTTCTAAAAATTATGGTGATTTATCCAATTAGAAGAATTGTGAAAAATTTTTGTTTCAAAATTCTGCTGTATGTAACAGCTTCTTTCAGTAGTATATCTCACTAGAATTACCTATAAATAAAAAATAGCAGACGAAAATACCTTAAGTCAAAGCAGATTTAAGTATGTAAAAAAGCACTTTGTTAATTTACAAACATTCATACCATTAATAGAAACTTGAAATCTGCATAAAACGATGAAAGAACCTGCATTCTTTGTCAAACTGAGAAAAAGGTTGAAAATAGATGTAAGGATCTACTAATCATTCTTTTTTCAGCTACTAAGACATAATAATGTCTTTTGTATCTCTAATTTTGTTGTGATACCTTCAAAATTCTACTCTTTTAATTAAAATCTAAACAGCAGTCAAAGCACATACCTCCTCCTGTGCAATCCCTTCATTATTAGGTACTATCCAAGACAACAGCTCCTGAGGGTTGAGTTTTCCATCCTTGTCTTTGTCATAGTCATTCACAAACCGATCCTTCTCAACAAGTATCCATTCCGGATCTTCCCTTGCAGCTAGTAAGACATGTTTGTAAAGTTTAAAGCCATTCTTTTCCTTGAAGCAGACTTCTTCACTTTTTTTCACCCTAAGCAAGTTCACTTAATCTCATAAAACATAACATGAAATGCTTTCACTAAACAAAGTCAAGTCTTACAGACCAGATCCAAGAGATGAAATAAATTCATGTCTATATATGGAAAAAAAAAGTATTTTTGTAGATTAAATGATAGTTTAAAGCTAAAGTAGTGAAGATAGTGAAGAAAGTGTACTTGATATTGCATGTACTGCCAGGTAGAAAGTTTCCTACTTACCGGGACAGCTGATGTATCAGAAGGAAAAAGCTTGAGCTGATTATACAGGTGTAACATGACCAATACTATAGGCCTCAGACATGGGCCACCTCAGCATTTAAAGGAAAGTAGGGAAAAGCTTTAAATCAACTGTTTCAACGAGTATATTGGTAACTAGTGTTTGACAGTATATAGGATTATGAAACTTGTAAGGTCATGCGAAGTTTTTAATATTCCATTAACTATTCCTCTGCTTTAACAGCAAGGGAAGTCCATCTGCAACAGCTAACAAAAGGCAAAGCTCCTGATAAGTACAAGAAAAACTGCATCTTATTTCAGCTGCATTCCTAGTGATGAGGGATGTGCTCCAGTCTTCAGGACAAGAAGTAACTTGCAAGGAAACAGTGGAATGGGCTGAACACAAAATAATGTCAAACACACACAGGGCAGACTGAAATAGTGACCCACTATGGTCCACGAGCAGGAAACCAAATTATTCTAAAAGCCAGCATCATCTTACTCAGAATCTGTAGGTGGAGATGTAAAAAGCTGAAAATAAAGTGGGCTACAATTCTCCCCATTCCAAAACTTTTGTTCAGTTCCTTATTTGATGGCCCCACCCTTTTTCCTTACTTGGGTCTCTTCTGTAATCACCAAGGAATTCTTCCAGGCTAACAAATCCATCACCATCTTTATCATGCTCTTCTAAAGCCTCCTGAATGACGAAGTCCTTTTGCATACATATGAAATGCAAAATGGAAGTTTGTGAAAAATTAGCAGCTTGTAACAGAGAGAAATAGCGATAATTAATTTTAGATCATTAAGTAAAGTCTCAGTCATTTAAAATATGGTTTTCTATTTTATGCAGACTATTGCAGAACTGGTTCCTGTGCAACAAAACAGATGCGTTCTTAAGGGTTTAGGATGTCAGCTTTTATGAAAACCAAATCTGGAAGGCGTCCAATGGAGTTGCAATCCTTCAACATGATTCAAAACTGCATAATTAATTGAAAACCATGAATTTTTACAAAGCTATATCATCTTATTTAACTTTTTTTCCATGTGATGTGCATTTTTGCAGCTTTAAGCAATTGTCAAGAAATCTGGATGGTTTTTTAGTCCTGTGTTTCCCAGTGATGCAAATGTGCCTGTCCTGGTAGTTCCGTCCTCCAGTGGTACCTTACAGCTGTCTTCCAGTACCTTAAGGAAACCTAGGGAAGGCTGGAGAGAGGCTTTTTGTAAGTGTGAGGTGACAGGAAAAGGGGAGATATATTTAAACTGAGAGAGGTTAGGTTTAGGCTGGATATTAGGAAGAAGCTCTTTAATACAAGGGTAGTGAGAGTCTGGAACAGTCTGGCCAGAGAAGTTGTGGCTGCCCCCTCCCAGGAGGTAGGTGTTCAGGGCCAGGTTAGATGAGGCCTTGAGCAACCTTGTCTAGATAAGAGCTGTCCCTGCCCATGGCAGGGAGGCTGGAGTAGAAGATCTCTAAGGTCCCTTCCAACCTAGGACATTCTGAGATTCTTGTTTGTGCGTAATCAACACTTGTGTCAACACTAACAGGGGCTCTGTTTGCAGGGAGCTCCTCCTGGCAGCTGATTTTTAATTTGGTCTGTAAAAGAAATACACATAACTGCTCCAAAGCACACCTCTGTAGTACTGGGGCTAAACATGGGCATTAAAAAGATGTTGCATCTATATACACAGGCTGATAAAGACACCCTCCTCAGTCTTACCGTCATATACTCCACTTCTTCAGGATGTTCAAAAGCAATATATTCATCCACATTTAGATAGGGATTATCATCTCTGTTAGCTTTTTCAAAACGCTTTTTCTCCTTTAAATGAAGCTTAGAAAAGAGATTTAGTTAGAGCACTTAATGAAAAAAAAACCCCAACATTATAGTAGCTGGCTGTAGCCTCATTAGAAAACTAATTGTTTCACATTCCTTACTCATGCTGATGTTCTGTTTTCACTAAAAATACCTCATCCAGAGCAAGAATAGCACTTTTAATTGAGGTGGTTTTATTCCAAGAGCTGTATAGAACCATCCTTTAATGACTCATTTATAACACATTCTTAGCCATTCAAAAACACAAAAGGCAGACATGGAAAAGACCAAGAATTCCTGTCTTTTTATATACTTCCTCTTCTAAAAGCCACCAATTTCCAGACTAATCTAGTGGAGTACAGTGGCAACCATTGCAAATTCCAAAATTTACACTTTAAGGGCATTTAAACTGCTGGATCTAGATCTGCTTTTTCTCAAGGTTGTTTGTTGTGCTAAGAAGGCCTTGAAATACAATTTATGTAAAATGGCCTTTCTGAAGCCATTATAAATGCTGAAGGATTAGGAAGATTCCTTTAATTACAAGACTGTTGTCCATTACATCCAAACATATTTAAAAGCAAAGTCTGCTCTAATCTGTTTTAAAGATAAATATTAGCATGCCTTTTAAAATTAAATAATACCCACAATAAGCCAGCAAGTTCTTATTTCTGAATTCTTGCACTTCCTGTTTCTGTATTCCAAATGTGCAGAATTCTTTGTATTAATTTGTTTCATTTTGTACTGCCTCTTTAGACAGAATAAAGATCCACACCATCAATAACTGATCTCTACTAAAGCCACTATAAAAATTTAGGAATCCCATAATTAGGTGTGTTGTGCTGTCAATGTGACTGGCTCTGGATATGGAAGTGGCCAGCAAACCAGAGATCAGAAATACTTTAAAAAGAACTATTTTGAATTGTACTTTGTAGTTTATATCATATTTACTAACACCCCCCTTATCATTAGGCTAGCCTGATCAATACAGAGCATAACATGTAACAAGGTGTAAGATCTTAACAATTCTGCAAAATAATTATAAGTACTTTTAAAGAAAAGCTGGCCTTAGCTAAGAGTTTAAATAGGAGGACAATATCGGAGGACTGACAGGAAGTACTAGACTGGAATACCACCTTGAACTATATGGAGGGGAAAAGTTTTTTACAGTGGTTTGGTTTTTTTTTTTTTTGTGATGTATAAGGCTGCCACCTTCTGGTAAATTCGTACGCTTACTTTATGTCAATTCTAAATTGATACTGAAGTCTAACTCTTCCATTTTGATTAGAGCAGGATAACTGATTTCCAAAAGCAGGGAAAATGCTGAAGATGGCTGACATGAGATGCTTGTGCAATGCCACTACTTTCACTCTTTACCATGTATGTGGAAGTCAGCAAGCAGGAAAATGTAGCAAGCACTCAAAGTATAGCTCAGCTGCCCAGAGGAAAACAGCCTGGGGGCACTGGTCAATAGCTGCTGAGTATCAGCCCATGGCTGGCATGAAATATGCCCAGGTGGCCACGATGCCCACCAGCGTCCTGGCTTTTATCAGGAATGATGTGGCCAACAGGACCAATTCAGGGATCATCACCCTGTACTCACCATTGGTGAGGCCACACGTGTAATTCCTGGGTTCGGTTTTGGGCCCCTCACTACAAGAAGGACATTGAGGGACTGGAGAAGGGTCTGGAGCACAAGTCTGACCAGGAGCAGCTGAGATAATTTGGGGTGTTCAGCCTGGAGAGGAGGCCGAGGGGAGACCTGGCTCTCTGCAATTACCTGAAAGGAGCCTGGAGCAGGGGGGAGGTCAGTCTTTCCTCCCAAGGAACAAGTGATAGAACAAGACAAAATGGTCTCAAGTTGTGGCACAGGAAGGTTAGCTTGGGTATTAGAAGAAACTTCTTCACTGAAAGGGTTATTAAACACTGGAAATGGCTGCCCAAGGAGATGGCTGAATCACCATCCCTGGAAGTGTTTAAAAGATGTGTAGATGTGGTGCTTGGGAATATGGTTTAGCATTGGACTTGGTACAGCTGGGTTAATGGTTGGACTTGATCTTAAAGGTCTTTTCCAACCAGATTGATTCTGTGATAAGTGTGCAGGAGTTCTAGCTCAGTGTAAGTATCTATGGCAATATCTCAAATATGGGATCAGTATTCTGAGTGGCAGTTCCATTCAAAGTCTTGTTTTATTGAAAACCTGTGTAATTATTCAGTTCAGTAACCTCCCTCCTCAGTGTGTAAAATCCCCTGCCCACTGTCTATTCCAGCCTCACTTCTGCAAACATCCTATATTATCTGATACTACTTTACTAAAAGCATACAAAGCAATCTTCACAGAAAAAAAAAAAAAAAAAAAAAAAGAAAAAAGGAAAAAGAAAAAAGAAAAAAGAAAAAAAAGAGAAAGAGGCCAGAGTACTCTATAAAACTCATTCTCTTTTTAGGAAATATTTACATGTTCCTATAAACATGCAGCTTGAAAGGAAACAAGTTTTGCTCCACGGTGATTTCTAGTGAACCTTCCCTCCCCACTTCTCTTGCCTCTTTCCTTTCTACTCTTTAAATATCTGCTTTAATATATTAGACTAATCCATGATTTTTGTTGTTTATACATCCAGGTTTAGGAGGGTTAGGTCTCAGAGTTGCATTTTGACAGCAAAAAAATGTCTGAATTGCTGCTGCTTACCCTGTAGGTTTCTAAAGGATAAAAAGTATTAAAACAGACAATATTGAGACCCCACACTGGGTACTTGAGAAATAAGTGAAAAAGAGGATGGAACAGTGTAAGACAGGGGGTTAAAGAGTACAAGGGTTTCCTTTACCTCCGACACCAGTGGTACTGGCCCTTGCTGCAGGCAGGACACTGGTTAAGCTACAGACCTACTCCCATCGATTGTGGTCTTGTTTTAAACCAGTGGATGGAGACTGTGCACTGTGGCAAGACTGTTGTTAGACTTAAGAATCCACTCAGCTAGCAGAGCAGGCTCAGGAAGTAGGATTTCATTTTGTTGGTAGCAGCTTTAATACTCCATTACTTTCCTTTAATTATTCCCCTACCTCGGACAGATGAAAGTGGTAAAACATGCGCCAGCTGCTATGGTTTCTCCACCCATCTTGTTCCAGCACAATAAACAAATATTGCTGCCTTTAGCCAACAACATACAGAAACCGACACTGAAACATTTTACCTGTCGGAATGATTCCTCTTCTTGATCTTCCAGCACAGTGTCCTCATCAAAATCAATTACACGATCATACATTTGCATATTATACTCCTTCCAAGACACTAATCCATCACCATCTTTGTCATAGTCACTGAAGTGTTGCTTAGCTTCTTGGGTAACATAATGCTTGAAAGATTGCTGTATCCAGGAACTCAGCTCATCTATGGTAGGAAACAATGATGACAGACACTGTTCATACAGCTGAGGTTTTAGTTACCAAAGGAACTGACTTTATAACAGATTCTGTGAATTGCCATGCAGAGCTCTGCATGACACATCTGGTAACCAGGGAGGCTTCTGCACAAACCCAGCACTGCCTTACAACAAACTGCAATATGGTTTCTTAAAGATGGGTGGCATGGAATTTATAGCATGGTTCAGTGCCCAGCATTTCAGGCAGGAGGCACAGGCAGCTGAGCACATAATGCTCAGTGCCGTTCATCATCATCATACTTAATAGTATGCCATTAGAAAAGTGGTATTAACATATCACATCTTCTCTCACTGTTGGCCTCCCAGCGGAGGTGCTACTAATGAGGAAATGGTTCTCAGAGTTCTGCAATACAGTAACTGAACTGGAAAAGCCTCCATGCCCTAAGTTTATTGGTGTAAAAACACATTCCACTGTGAGTTGTGTTTTGGAAAGTTAGGGGATGGGAAGTTTCCATTAGGCTGAGAACCACATGCAAAATACATATATATATATATATATAAAATGAGAGTGGAGCCCTGGTAGAATTTTGACACTTTAGAATATTTGCTCTCTTCTCCTATAGCCTTGATGTTGTGAACTGCCCGTTTATGACAGGGATTAGCCATCCTGACAATGTTACCTACTCTCATCTCTACATATTCAGAGGTGGGAATACTGAGGTAGGTGTGCAGATGGATAGTTTCAGCAGGATTCAGAATGGGAAATCAAACCGCTTCAAACGCAGAAACCACTTGGGTCAAAGTGGCTTCAGCCACGCAATGAGCAGGTACAATTGCAAAGTTGTGAGTACTGCTTTCTCATCCACATTAATTCATTCCTGTGCGCTCTTGCTGGCCCTCACTTCTTTCGGCATGTGAAACAAAACTCCAGGGACTGAAGTGCCCTCTACCTCTTTTATCTTCCAAGCCCTACCAGGGCAGTGCTGGAGTCACCATGCCTGCAGGGATTTCAAAGCCGTGTAAATGTGGTGCCTGGGGACGTGGCTTAGCGATGGCCTTGGCAGTGCTGAGTTAAGAGTTACCCTCGATGACTTTACAGCTCTTCGACCAAAACGCTTCACTGACTCCTCTGGGTCCGGTGGCGTTTGCCGCACCGTGCAGAGGGCGGCATGTTCTGCACGGAGATTCCGCTCAGCCCAAATGCCACCGGCCGGCTCACGGGCACCGCGCCTGTTTCCTTTCCCGAGGGCCCTGGGCCATGCCAGGACACCGAGCGAGCCCGGTCCCCGCCCGGGCGATACCAGCTCGGCTCCTCCCGCCCCCCTGCCCGCCGTTACCCGCCGTCAGGAGCCCGTCCGCCTCCGAGTCGATCTTCCTGACGATTGCCCTCAGCCGCCGCTGCTGCTCTTCCGGGCTCAGCCGCGCGTACTCCTCCGCCTCCTCCTGCGGCACAGGGATCCCGGTGTCCATCCCGGTGTCAACCCCGCCGCCTCCGGGCGCCTCCGACCCTCCCCGGCCCGGGACTTCTCCCCCGCGGCCTCGCCGGCGGCCGGTCCGGCCCCGCGCCCCCTCCTCCCCCGCCGCGGCCCCACCTGTCCTCCCAGCAGGGCCTCCCGGTCGTAGTCGGCGCGGTGCTCCCCGCCCGCCGCGCCCAGCGCCGCCAGGGCCAGGGCCAGGCCCAGCGCCAGCAGCACCGACCGCCGCCTCATCTCGGCCGCCGAGGAGAGGAGAGGAGCGGCGGCGAGGGGCGGGGAAAGGGGGCGGGCGGGTGGAACGAGCGGGCAGGGGGGTCGGGGCCGCCGCCTGCCCTGCGGGAGGGCCCGGGGCAGCGCTGGCGGGGCGGGACGGGGCCTCCGGGGGGCACTCCGGGTGACCCCGGTATGGAAACGTCTGTCTGGGAGCAGCAGAGTTCATCCTCTCGCCCGGTCCTTCCGTTTGTGCGGTGTCACAGTGGAGGGGCACCCGGTACTATCGAGATTTGTAGGAAACGTCCCACATTTAAGCCTGACAGGTTGAAGTGAGGTGTGGATATGCAAGAAGCAAATTTAGCATGTGCCGTTAGCACAGAACAATTAGTAGCAACAAATTGGTTATCACTTAAGCCATGGCGAAGTTCTGTGTAAACATCGCCTTAGTTCAAAGGTGCCACCTGTGGTTCAAAGAGTGCCATGTGTTCAAACATTGCCTTGAAGAGTCTCCAAAGACAACCATGAGATCTCATGGAGACATGGCTCCTTGTTAAGTGGGAATAGCGTAAGATAACCTAAGAAAGTGCTGAGAAGCAAGGTTAATGGTAATGATAATAAAACTTACTAAGCATTAGGTAATTACCGGACCTCCTTATTAGGTCAGGATCGTTAATTAACCAATCAAGTAGTGTCAGTATCACCCTAGCTTACCGCTACCACCCTAGCTTACCGCTACTAACCAATTAGGTAACTTTCAACACCTTTGTAGTGATAAGAAATAAGGTATATAACTGTATGCAAAAGTGCCAATAAACGGAATCTGGTTTGCATCAAACCATCTCCCCATCCTACGTTGCGACAGTGAGGGTTACCCCAACTTCAGCCAAGCGCCAGCAAACCTTGGCCCGAGGGATGGTTATGGGGAAACGAGCGGTGTAAAGGTTGTGCACTGAAAAAGAATGAACGTTTCTCTTGCTTGAGGACCCAACTGACAAACCCCACTTCTAACACAAAGGTACAGGGATGCAACGCTTTATAAATGAATTAACAAGGTGGATCAATATCAATTTTCATAACTGTTCAGCACAGATAATAGAAAAGCAAGCAGTAAAATAAATGTAGCCTCATTTAGCACTCAGAGAACCTAAAAATAAGTCAACTAAATGGGCAGCACCCCCTTCAGGAATACCATTCTCAAGAGCTGTCACATGAAATCAGCATTGCTCTGATCCAAGCCCGCTGAGGTCAAATTTATCATTCCTAATGTATTGAGACGGACATAAGACCACTGCTAGATAAATTTCTCCTTTAAATATTAGTGTATTTCTGGAATTCCTCTTTTAAACGGAAAGAAGTGACATTACCCTACTTGGATTTCCAGAAATGCAAGTGTTTATACAGCCTCAATCAGTGGAAGTTGTCTGTCCTTCCTCTTCTGTGGTGATAGGGATGTGCTGCTCCCCCATTAACCTCAGATTCTATTAACTGTGGAGAGATAAGACAGTTCATTTTTAAGATCTGAGTGTAAAATATTGCAATAAATTAGAAAACGCGTTATTGCAATTTCCTGCCTGTCTAAGAAATGTGTTTCTATTAAAAAATCTAATAGTGAGTAAAGTCCAATGTCCTTTATTGGTTTAAATGTCAAGCTTCCCATCAGTATTTATATAAATCACTTGTACAAAAAGTGACTTCAATCATACTACTTGCAGCATGTGTAGACAAAGCAAATCCTATAAGCAATCAAAACAGAAGTAACATTTGATTGGTTTCTGAAATAGTTCTGAAGATGCTTTGTCCTGTCTGATGCATTACTAAGACCCCCAAAACCTCTTTCCTGCAAATCTCAGGGCTTGACAACTGGATCAGATTCTACATTTCAGTGCCTGAACAACTTCAGTAGCCTCCAAATAACAAATTCAACGCAGATGTGGGAAGAGCAAGTTTATTAATGATATGCTCATATGCCAAGATGACTGAAAACAGGAGGAGAAGGAAATACAAATAATTGGAACATTAAAGCAGGCAAAACCAAAAAGTCATTATATTTGATAGATTAGGAAGAAAACTGAAACTCAGGAAAAAGGAAATTGTATTCTTCTCTTGGTAGTTAGCCTGTGTCAAAATAAAATAAAAAGCAATTAATCAGTCATAATATTCAGGATCATTGTGGTATGGATGCAGGGGGGAAAAAAGTGAGGGCTCATGTTCCCTCAACATGTTTAACAGAGTGCACAGCAAATGCAGTGCTATTGCAACTTGTAAGTAAAAAGAGAATATCAATGAAGCTATTTTAAAATCAGAGTACAAGCCATGCTGTATAAAAAGGTTTTTATGTGCTGAACATACTGACTTTTCTGAAAAATCCCCTCTTCCTTCAAGCCAAACTCCATACAGCCTTTCACAAATCTGTTTGGAGCTGTTCCTCCAGTCACAAAGGCATTAATGTTAGAAGGTCCTGTTGAACACAGGGCTTCTTCTCTATGACATCTGCAAATGTAAGTTGGTTCCTGTTAATCTGTCAGCATGAGAACAGTTGTCCAGTCACACAAACTGTAGTTTCTTAGCAGTTATTTCTAGCAAATGAAGTTATCCATCTGGTATTTACTATATTTTTCTATGGCTTAGTTCTACAAATCACTGCCTAACTTGAGTAAGTCCTGTAATGTATGTTGCTTCCAGGATTAATGGATTTACAGTAGTTTTATTTCGATAGGCTTCTATTTTGACATGTTCTTGCAATTGTTTTTATCACATTTTCAGCTGCTTATGAGACAGTTAAGTGCATCTAGGGCTTGCATGCAAACATTATCCTTCCATCTTAAGTTATAGAAGTTGTTAGATTTTGGCACACGGACCAAGTGATGGAAAAAACTGAGCAATAATTTACTTGTAATCAGGTTCAAATGTTTAAAATTTGAAATGGCAGTCATTTGCTTTAGTAGCATGATTTTTCTGAGTGTTCCAATTGTTTCATAACACCTTGCACAAAGTGCAGACACGGTTTTCTGCTTCTTTGCATTTTGATCCATTATTAATACCTGAAGAAACAGGTTATAAAATTACACTCTTCTGATGTGGTATCTGATTTGGCACAGACCCAGAATAGCAGGATTCCATGCCAGGCCCTGTACAAAGGTGCTCAGCTCTGCTGCAAACTGAAGAGGCAGGGGCGGAGGCTCAGCCTGATAGTTAATAGACAAGCTCATTATCAAACAGTGACAGTAAAAGGGATCTGGAGGGGACCTCAAGGGGCCACCTGGCTCAGCTCTCTGCTCTGAACCAGTCAAACATACAGGCCATTTCTGAGAGATGTTGGCACAGGTTCCTGGAGACTTCAACTGAAACATATCTAATCTCCCAAACCATCTATTCCAATCCTTGCATTACTCTTATTGTTTCTAGAGATGGCAACCTAAAATGTCCTGCTTCTAATTTAGGCCTCTTACTTCTTGTAATTCTGGCTACTGGGCGGGTTGGGTGAGGTGGCTGGGTATGCAGTGATTCTTTCTCCTCACCACGATTTTATGTGCTTCAACACTCCCACCACATCCCTTCTGCCTTCTGATCTGGCAGCCTCAGCTTCTCCAGTCCTTCCCTGACAGTCACGTTTCCCAGGCCCCAGACCCGATGCCTGGGGCTGACCTCTCTGCACCAGCCCCATCTTTCTCCGGCTGTTCTCAGTCCGGCTGTACTCTCCCCTGTACTCAGCCCTGGTGAGGCCACAGCTCGAGTCCTGTGTCCAGTTCTGGGCCCCTCAGTTCAGGAAGGAGATTGAGGTCCTGGAGCAGGTCCAAAGGAGGGCAACCAGGCTGGTGAAGGGATCCAGCACAAGTCCTGTGAGGAGAGGCTGAGGGAGCTGGGGGTGTTCAGCCTGGAGAAGAGGAGGCTCAGGGGAGACCTCATCGCTCTCTACAACTCCCTGAAAGGAGGCTGGAGCCAGGGGGGGGTTGGGCTCTTTTCCCAAGCAACTTTCAACAAGACAAGAGGGCATGGACTTAAGTTGTGCCAGGGGAAGTTTAGGTTGAATATTAGAAAGAATTTCTTCACGGAGAGGGTGGTCAGGCATTGGAATGGACTTTCCAGTGAAGTGGTGGATTCTCCGTCCCTGGAGATATTTAAAAAGAGCCTGGATGTGGCACTCAGTGCCATGGGCTGGGAACTGCAGCAGTGGGTCAAGGGTTGGACTTGATGATCTCTGAGGTCCCTTCCAACCCAGACAATTCTATCATTCTATGTGTTGCCCACGCAGGTCACAGCGCCTCCTCCTCACTCCCAAACCCCTGGTCCAGGACGCTTTGCTGGGGGCCAGCGGATCGTCCACAGCCATTTACTGCCCTGCACACCCCCACCTTCCCTTTCCCCGCTCCCCACTGCTGAGGAAAGGGCTGAGGCCGCCGCCGCCACCTCAGCAGCCGGGGGAGCCCGGATTCGGCACCTCGGGGCTCTCTGGAAGGGCTGGCAGCCCAACCCCCCGCGGCACAGGGGCTGGCACAGCCCGGGGAGCTGCGGGCGCCTCCGGTACGCGGCCCGGGAGCCCCTCCGCACGCTGTGCGGGCAGAGCGCGGGAGAAGCGCGGGAGAAGCGCGGGAGAAGCGCGGGAAAAGCGCCTTCCCCGGCCCGCGCGGCGCATGCGCAGAGGGCGGGGCGGTGCCGGCCGCAGGGGGGCGGTCATTCGAGCGGCCGCTGGCGGAGTGCGATGACGTCACCGCGGCGGGACGCGCGCGGGCGGGACGGCGCGGCCGAGAGCGTGAGTGGCCGTTCCGCGCGCCCCGGGGCGGGGGAGGGGCAGGCGCGTGGCGCGGGGTGAGGCGGCGGCAGCAGCGGGACAAGATGGCGGCGGGCCAGGAGTCCCCTCCTCCATCCCCAGCCAGACCCCGGGCACTGCCCCCGCCGGACGCCAAGGCGCCTCGGCCTTCGCGGGCGGCCCGGCCCTGCGCAGCGCGGGGCTGAGGGAGGCGGTCCGGCCGGTTGCTACAGGCAACCGGGAAGCCCTTGGCGGCGAGCGGGGCCGGTGGGTGCCGGGCACAGCTGACGGTGTGGGGGAGCTGGGCAGAGCCTTGCCGAGGAGCGGGGCCCGGCAGCCTCCGGTGTGCCCTGCGGCAGCCCGGCGGCGGGAGGGGCCCGTCCCTCCCTGTCAGGCTCCCCCGGGTCTCCCGCCGCCCGGGAGGACACCGGGATCGCTGTGTCTGAGGGGGAGCCCCGCGCTGCCCCTGAACCCCGCGGTTCCTCTGCGTTGCAGGGTCCCCGCGGGGGGTGAAGGTTGGGGCGGGGGAGGGAGAGGCCCGCGTCCTGAGGAAAGGCACTGTAACCTCTGCTAAGAAGTGCCACCAGGGTACCAGTATTTGCGTTCCAGAAGCTGCTCAGGATGTTCATGGTTTGAGCTGATGTTCCTCCTTCCCTGTCAGAGCAAACCCTGGTTACCAAGGCTGACTGGACTGTAGTCTTGCTGAGGGGTAGGGCTTACCTTCCCTCCACATTTTAAGTACAAATTCTCGTTTCAAAATCACTTCCAAATGCCCTGCAGAACGGGGAAAATATTTGAGCCTTCATTTATTTCCTCCATATGTCAGTTTAACGACCTCGTATTATACCTTGATTATAATGAAGTTCATTAGGTCAGGAAAATCAGTTTCTAAGACACTTCAGTGTTCAAAGACTCCTCATGCTGGGCCTATCTTGATGTCAGAAGGAATGCTAAAATACAATGGTATTTTGTTTTCAAAAATTCACTTTCCTTCAACCAGTTGCAGAATGTTTCAGTTCTGGTAAGCTCAGTAGATTGTCTGATAGCATCTAGACAAGTGTAAATCCTAATGCCTGACTGTTGACACAGGATTTGGATATTTACCTTTAGAAAGATGAGCAATTTATGAGGAGGACAAGATGCTATATGAGAACAAGTGAACAGTCCACCTAGAGCAATACCATTAAAGTTAAAGACTAATAAAAACATATAGCTTGGGGTCTGAATAAAGTTTAATCTTGTTCTGTTACCTAATTTCTGCTCATTTAAAAGTGTCCAACGTCTTAGTGTCTGAAGAGCAAGATCTGTTGGCCTGAGGGTCTTTGCACACTAATCAGTAGCAGGCTACAATTTTTTCCAACCTTGAAACTTCCTTTCAGAATTGTTATCGATGTTCTGGAAATTATTGATAAAGCTGTAAGTGTTTAGTCCTGTGCACTGCTGCCTTTGTGGCAATAGTTCTGTAGTTCAAGTATTCACTGTCTCAGAGTTGACATCTACAGGGATCATCACATCTTTTTTTTTAAATTAGAAGTTTTCCGTTTTATTTTGCTTCACTACTAATTATTTTATACTGATTCTTTAGTATACTTATGCTTTGTTTTAAATTTTGAACAATAAAAAGCCCAGCTCTCTACCACAGGAAGGATTACTCTACTTGCCTTTCACTGTTGTAGAGACTATTTTAGAGCAGTCGTAGCAATTAGTTGCTTTAAAGTTTTAATATTCTTTGTACTGTTTATTGTCTTATTTCATATACATTTACACATACATTTCTATAGGTTAATTCTCTGTTTTCTTCTTGTGCCTTTGCCTACTTGTAATAAGGAGCCATGCAGACACTTTACAGATAAAACTATCATCTGAAAACCTTACTGCATTCATCTGATGTCTAGGACATAAATGCTGCTAAGAAGCTAAAATTAATTTTGGAAGTGGCCTAAATGAAATGATAAATTTCATTTATTTTGACACAGGTATGAAAACTCAATGGGGTCATCCAAAAATGTAATAAGTGAACCTGCTGACGTGGAGGAAGGCTATAACATGATGGTAAGACATTCAGCTACTCTTAACAGGATGGTAGGATTTTTAATAATGCAGGAAAAATGAGTTTTTCATGTTGAGAGTCTTTGATAAATTGTTTCATTTGTACCTTCTGTGAAAGCATCCATTCTACGATGAGAATAAATTTAATAACACCAGGATAAAAAACCTTCAAAAATGTGCTTTTTTTAACTGTAGAAGAAATTTGAGTATTTTTCTAGTATTGCATCACTGTTACTATATAAGTTTTTTTTCACTTTAAAATGATTGTTTCAGCTGATTCCTATTTTAAACTGCTTGGATCCAACCTGTGGTCCAGTGTAAGACCATAATATTTGATTCCAGTAATAGAATGGTGTTCTTTGAAGTACCCGAGCTTAGAGCTGTAGTAATTTTATTTGACAGTGCAGGGGATGAAACTGGTAGCTTCGTGCCCAGCAGTGTATTTATACATGTGAAGACCATTAAAACAAGGATCTTCGTAAAAGGTGCTTTAATATTTTTAAGACGTGCAAGGCAGGAACACAGACTACATAAGAATTATCTGCTACTTAAGGCTAAACAAATCTGTGGTCAGTCCTTTTGCCTAAGAGATGATTGTTATGTACAGCACTGGGAAGAAGATAAATTCTTAAGATTGTTAAGTAGTGAACAGGAGGGATTCAGGTTGAGGAAGCAGTGAAAAACCTCTGTATCAGTATCACTTCACTGATCTGAAAGATGGTATTAATGTTTGCTGATTTAGACAAATGAAAAGACCATGTTGATACCCACTGTGCCACAACAGTTTACACTTCTCTGTGGCTGTGCACTTCTTTGTTGCTAAATGTCCTTGTTAAGACCTCCTGTAAGGGTTTGTTGCATTCTCTTGACTGAAGTCTAACTTAGGAAAAACTAGAATTCTAAATCAGGCTCCAGCTTCATGATGCACGCTGCTTGGAAATGTCTTGCTGAGATATGTCTGCTTTTCATTTAAACCTTTCTGGCTTGTAAAGAAAATGAAAAAAAATTAATGTCAGTTTGGTGTGGACCGGTGCAAAGTGTTATACTGACACGGGAGTAATGACCATCAGAATTAACAATTGAAAACAACTGCCTTGGTGGCAGTGGTGCAGAAAGAAGCCTTGGGTTATACACAAGGTACACCAAGAGAAATTATGCTTAGATATTAGGAAGAGATGGGTCTGCTCTGACCAGGGGACAAGGACTTGGGGGCTGGACTAGACCTGCAGAGGTTTCTTGGAGGCTTTGTTTTTCCGTAACTTTAAGTTGTGCTAATTTATGTGTGATAAGTCATGACATATATATTGAGATTATATTATAAATGATGAAAAGGTAATACCATGTTGCAAACACACATTCCCCTGTATAATTTTGAGATGGTTAAATGGGAATGTCATCTCTAAGCTGTGAATAACCTTTCTGTAGCATTGAGCACTGAGAAAGTCTTCAGTGAAGACTTAGTAATTGTATCTGGCTTTGGACACTGTGTTTCTAAGACAGATGTAATCAGCTGGAGACAGTCTGCAGGAATACACCCTAGGTGCTGAGATTCAGAAAACTTGAAATTAGATCTGGAAAACAGGAGAGAAAAGATTCAAGGAGCAGGGATGGCAAGCCTAGCAGATAGGGAGACCAGAGAAGAATGGAATGAAATGGAATGTAACAGCAATAAAAAATAATAGGAAAGAAAAAAGTTCAAATGATTTCCAAGTCCTTTGTCTATGGAAAGAACAAGCAGGTGTTTAGCAGTCTGGGTGGTCCAAAAATCTGAGGACAAAATTGCTCTCTATTACCCTCTCTCCACCTTCTCAAGGGAAGATAAAAGGGGGGTAAGGACGAGAGACTTAGAAGTTGGAAATGAAACTGAAACAGATTTACTAGAACAGGAGAAGGACAGTAGCACATGGAATAATAAAGAAATATAGACATATGTATGCAACCCGATCTGGATGCTGGCAGGGATGGGTGCCTGAGGAGGGGCAGGGGTCTGCCTGAGCTTATGGAGTCTGGGCAGGGATGGGAGGGGATGGAGCCCTCTGTGTTCCACCCCTCTGGGATCCCTCAGGCTCCTGAGACCCTCTTCTTTAGTGCCCCATACTCAAACTTCAGTTCCTCCACTCAAACTGTGACAGTGAGCTTGAGAAAAGGCATAGTTAAATATTGTGTAGATTATGCTGAGTGAATATTGTCTATTGGTGGAGGATTTAAAAGAAAATGGAATAAATGAGGAAAGATTTATTTGTTTCCATATTTCATTTTTGGCAGTTAGGGATGCCATAGGTTGGCTTTACTTCCAGCCAAGATAGATGTTTGGTTCTTTTTCTGAAGATTTGAGAACAAATCAGTGCAAAATGCAGTCTGAACACTGTTCTTTTGGTTTAAGACAGACAAGTTTCAGAGACAGAATGATCTGAGTTTCTGAAGTAAGCTACCACATGTATCTAGACTGGGGCTTTATGCAGTAATTTAAACTGATTTTTCACCTGTTATGTGACATATGTGGGTCTTTATGCTTAGAGTGGTGGGTGAAAAGTGTACTGTTAAGCTACAAGACATTAAAAACTCAAACCAAACTTGATTCAGCAGGAATAGTAATTCTTAGTAAAAATGCCTAATGAAGTGGTAATTAATTGTCTAGAGTAAGGACAGACTAGAACCTGTGTAACAGATTCTGTTTTTTTCACATGTTTGCTCGAGTTTCTTCGGACCAAAATTTTGGTAATTTGCCTTGTTCATTTCATTAGGTTTTCCAAAAGTTCACTTACATGTCAGTGCTAGTTTTTTTTTTTTTGGCTTTCACTGTGTTACATGGAGATAGCTCTTAGGTGGGTCTGTGGAGCACTAGGTGGCACCCTGCGGCTTTGAAACAAGCAGTTGAGGACATCTGGATGAGAGAAACCAAAGTTAAATATTGTTATATAGGCATTGAAGTAAAAGTAGTTTCTTGTTTGTGTTGCATTTCCTACCACCCTAATAAATTATAGCCACTCATCTGCTACATCCATTTTACTGTATTTTCTTTCTAAAGATGTACTAGTGCCAAAAAGCAAAGTGGTTGCAGGCTTGAGTCGTACGATGGTAAGAACAGGGAGAAATGCATTTTCTGATGAGTGCTTTAGAAAATCAGTCTGATGATGCCTAGAATAATGTTTAGCTTTAAGTAACTTCTGTGTGGTTCAGTTTGTCTGTGTTTAAAGATAACTTGGTCAGCAGTTTTACACTATCATTTTTAGATATCTGTGCTATCAGACTTAATATAGTATGTAGCTTGGCTTTGTTTCAAATTATTTTTGGAGGAATAACTTGAGAGGCAAGATTTTATCAAGAATGGAAGAGATTCTTTCAGTTGGGAGGGACCTGCAACAATCATCTAGTCTAATCTATTTGACATCTGTCAGTTAATACAAATATTTCTTAACATATTTGATTTCAGAGGTCTTGCAGTAGTATATTTTTAGGTGCAAAGAAATAAGGTAAATGTAGTTCATCCTCAGTGCCTCTAACTCTTTGCTCTTTGAAAAGCTGAAGCTAACTTCAGTTGCCAGGAAATACTTTCTAAGTTCTTGTCCTCTTAGTTGAAGAAATGTGGGTTTTATACATTTTATATAGTTCTGATAATTCCCATGTCTTTTTCCAGGCTCTCTTCAATCAGCTAACAAATGTATTTTGGTCTCATGCAGATTTATCTTGAATCATTAGTTGTAATTAACACAAGATAACTAAAAAGTTTCTGAAGCCTGCCTGCTGTTCTAGCAGCAGTGAAAATCAGTTAAATGGAAGTTGAAAGTATGTGGTGTAGACATACCCATACTGAGGGCTAGGAAGTAACTCTCATGTCATGTTGATGAATACATCTGCTTATCGTGCAGAAAAATAGTTGGTTGTGAAAGTGAATGTGTACACGTTTCAGATGGTGAAAGTTCAGAACCTGTGCACCCCGCTTTGGATGGTTTAACCACAAACTAGATAAAATCAACATACCAAAAAAAAATTCTAAGTGTACATATTTTCTGTCCCTGTATTTCTTGTTTTCAGGCTTCTTTCCAGCGCTCTAACAGTCATGACAAAGTGAGGAAAATAGTTGCAGAAGAGGGACGTACAGCAAGGAACCTAATTGCCTGGAGTGTGCCACTGGAAAACAAAGAAGATGATGGTATGTGTTCAACAGTTTTGCTCCAGATTTTTCCTCTTGCATTCCTGTGTCTCCTGGACTTGCTCATACAGAAACAGGTTTCTTACAAAGAACATCTTTTTAAAGAAAGTGGTTACGTTTAGTCTACATGGTATAATGTAAAGCTGTCTTCCAAAATGCACCCTGCAGTTGACAGATTACCTTATAAAACCTTCACAGTGACAGATGAAAAACCATTTTCAGATTTTTCTGTAAGCAAGATCTTAGACTGTTCTCTCTTGCTGGTATTACCAAGATACTTGTGTAATATAACCATTATTGTCTTAAACCAATCTCTTGTAGCTTGGGAATTCAGAATTGTGGGGATAACTTAGAATAGTCCAACAACTTGTTCTCTGTGCGCTAAAACAAGTAAGTTTGGAATTTTCTTTTTGGTATCATTTCAGTCTGTGGTGAACATCTGTGAAGAGTCTTTAAGGAAGGGGAGATGTGGGGATGGTTTTCTGTAATGCAAGTCCTCAGAACAGTTTTGTTACTGTTGTAATATTCTCTTGTGGTATGATGACTTAAGGAGCCAGGAACTTACTTTAATTTTTATACTGCTCAAGCTGTTCCAGATGTCAAAATGCTGTTCTTGAGGACTTAATCTCAACTATTTTTGTACCTATCCCATCCCTGTGGAGGTGCTGCTGCTTTTGAGACTTGGGCAAGAGTATCTAAAAGTAAATTCCTTTTTTTTTTTTGCTGTGGGGCTAGTTGAACAGTGGAAGAATTTGCCTAGAGAAACTGTGAGCAGTCTTTATCCTTGGACATGATCAGAGCTTGACCGGACACAGTCCTGGACAACTTGCTTTAGCAAACTGTGCTTAAAGCTGAAAAGTTGGATGATCTCAAGATGTTCTTTCCAACCTGATCTCAAGAGGTTCTTTCCAACCTGCATGGATTCTGCCAGTGGATAAGTTTTGTCTTAAGTTAAAAGATAATTAAC
The DNA here is from genome assembly GCA_023637945.1 of Phaethornis superciliosus. Classification (NCBI taxonomy): domain Eukaryota; kingdom Metazoa; phylum Chordata; class Aves; order Apodiformes; family Trochilidae; genus Phaethornis; species Phaethornis superciliosus. The sequence goes on from JAJQWJ010000012.1 coordinate 18,997,295, forward strand.
CCTGCCTAAGCTAACTCAAGCGAAGTTTTAGGCTATCCTTGGCTTCCTTCATGGATTAAGGTGAACTTGAGATGTTTTGTCTTTTTGAAGCTGAAAAGTCTCAAGTGACAGAAGACTATGAGGTGCATGAAAGCCTGTTCAGATGTTTGTATATGGACATTCATATAAGTTTCATCACAGAAATTACATTCAGTTCAGCATACATAGTGGTATCTCTGTTTAACAGTATCAAGCAGAATGACAGAAAACTTCTATCAGATAAAGATCCTGCACCAAGGTACAAATGCCCAGCTCTACAGGCTTTGTTTTCCAGTTTTGACCTTTCTACTTGAGTATTGTCCCATCTATCTTGGTGCCCTTTGTATAGCAGCAGGAGAAAGACATGTACTGGGAATTTTTGTTAGCTGTGTGTAGGAAGAGAAAATGGAAATAATATAAGATCTGAGCATGATCTGATCAAGTAGAGTGTGAACCTCCCATCTTTGGATCACATAAGGAGCTGCTCAATTTATTGTCATGAATACCTGGGTTGGTAAGTTGGCCACTTCTGTCTTCTCATGGCAGCTTCAATTACATCTGTGGTCAGAAGGTGCATCAGTCTGTTTGCTAGGTTTAACATTAGCCTGCCTGTTCTTGAGCACTCTGGTAGATCCATTGATACTACTGAACTAGTCACATACGTAATTTAAGCAGCATGAGAATTAGGATCTAAATTTTTTGTAGGTTCTGATTTACAGTTTAGGGGAAGGTAGTTATATGAATGAGCTTATGCAAAAGGAACATAGAGTATGTTTCTAACAGTATTTTTGAGCTACCTATGAGCTGATTGAATTTCTATTTAAGGAGTGAGTTCCAAGTAGGACTTCTTCCTTAAAAATGAATGAATGGGAGTTGTAGGTGAATGCTCCAAGTCTAAGATTTTCTGCCAAAACATGAAGAATGAATGTAAAAGTGAACTTTTAACCTTCATTAAATAGTTGTTATATGTGATTTTAAAATTCAAATAGCTATATTAATTTCCTTCTTTTGATCATATTAGCTGCATTGAAATTTTAATTTTTTTTCTCACTGGTGCTTTCTTCTTGTAAAATCATAGGCTGACCTTTTTGCACAATAGAACAAATTAGATGATAAGTGCCTGGAAAAATTCCCCATGGAAAGGAACTTGTGGCTTCTGAAAATTTGGCAGATCCAGATCCTCTATCTCTTGACCCTTGTCTTGGAGTAGAGAGTATATATGTTTGGTGTCAGTGAGCTCTAATTCTTTTTATGCTGATCTTTCAATATGAGGAGTGATTCAGCAGTATTATGATTTAGCAGAGTTCTAACTCATTCAGGGGTTGTGTAAATCAGGCCAAAGGTTCAGGTTGCCTGAGCCAACCCTGCAGCTCCTCTGTACAGAGCAGACTTTTGTCTTGCTTCAGTTTCTTCTGCTCATGTTGTTCAGAGGTATTGCTTTGGGGTAACTGTGTGATTTAACATTTTATAATATAGGCTGTTACTCATGATGAGTTGTGTGTTGTTTTTTTTCTGTGGAAACAGGGTATGGCATTTGCTATTAATTGTGGTAGTGTTATGGAAGGCTGATAAAAAATATAGTTCATTTTTTCAATCCCTGTTCTTTTTTTTTTTTGCTTTCTTTAAAAATGTGCTTGTGTCCTTCTTGCCATTTCACTTTTCTTATGAGAGACTTGAGTATTTTATGTAGAGGACACATGTAAAGAGTAATAATGAATGGAATCAGAATCAAAATCTTCTAATTCGTTAATAGAAAAATATAGTTCTTGTCAATAAGAAGTATTCCTCTAAAAAGGAGAGAGATTTCTGAAATGACAGGTAGCACTTCTGCAAAGTGTTTTGAAACAACATGCACCCTTGTTTAGTCAAGTCAGAAATTTTAGTTAGGAATGCAGATCAATGACATAAGAAAATCTTCCTCCAGCCAAACGCAGTGGCCATGATCTCAAAGAAGTACAACTGTTAAGACATTGCAGTTGTTAGCACTGAAGTAATTCTTCACAGAATTCATTAATATGTTGCAGATTCTATTGGCTAGACTAATTAGCAGTATGATTGACTTTGTGTTCTAGGAAGATGGACTTTGTTGTAAAAAATTTTGTAAAAAGTTCTGTAGCTTGATATTCTGTCTCCAGAATTAAATTTGCATTCAGAGTGCTGTCCACCAATTGCATATTGCAGTCAGTTAGATCTTGCCCACTTTGCAAAGCTGTGATGATTCTAATGAAGGACTTAAGAATTTTTTCCTTTGTAATTCTTTTTTAAGCCTATCATGAAATTTGAGGCCTTGCATGCATATAAGCATTACACATAAATTTTATTACAAAATCTATGCTGTGGTATTAGTAACAGTTTAAGTATCTTAGAGGCTTTACTTTTAAATTTTAGTAAAATCCAAGGTTCCTTTGGAACTTACAGAGATGTGTCAACAAATGGGATAAATCTTGTATTTATAACTGCTCCCTTCTTACTTCCTATTTGTTTAAAATCATTTGGGCTCTCAGCATGTAGAATATTTGTAGATGAAGCATTTAAGGGCAAGGAAACATACTTTATTGGTAGAAAGGGACCTGGCAAACTCTGGGGGCCCTGCAGTATAAGCTGCTCCTTTAGCAAGAGCCTGATGGAGTAAATAGGTTTTGCAGCATGTGATGAAAGTCATGAAACCTGCATCTCCTTGGCCAAGTAAGGAAGTTTGAAGTGTCATGACTGAAAACATTGTGTGTTAGCCCGAGCAACATTAGATCTGATTGTTACTGGCACAGTCTAACATGAAGGGGAGGGGCATTCTTTAAGATTTCTAAGTTTCAAGCCTTGAATTTCTCTGAAATTAATGGGAATCCAGTCTGGTGCAGGGAGGTAAATACAGACAGGGCCATTATATACTAGGTGAGACAGTGACAGTGGTTTGTAGATGTCACTTTCTGGGAAATATATTCCTGTAATTCAATGTGGAGGTAAAAAAACCTGAAGAACTTTGGTTATATTAATGCTTGAGAACAGTAATTTCTCAGACCTTTAAACAGACCTTTAGCATTGTATTGTTAGAAAAATCATGTCTGCTACTGGTCTACAAACTTTTAAAAAGATACATTTTATATTATATATATATATTTTATAATATTTTATAATATATAATATAACACACAATACATAGTTTGTATACATTATACATTATATTATTATCTATGTTAAATATTATATATTATATATAATTCTAAATAAATTAATAATTTTTAATAATTGATAATTTAATAATATGGGAAACTTCATATTTATATAAACTTTATATTTATATAAATAAACAGACAAAAGCAGGATGGAAATTCTAATAACCAGGGGCACTTATTAGAAGAAAAATGCTAATAAAGCTTAGAAATGTGGCTGCTATTGAAAGACAGAACTTTGTGGCCTCTATACCATAAGAAAAAATTAGTCCTTGCTGCACACTACTTGCTTTTAAGTTTTCAGAACCTGGTATTTACTTGAGTTTTGTTTTCTTTGAGTTTGTTTCCCTTATATAGGAAGTGCCTGAAAACTTGCTTTTCTCTTTACAGGGAACTTGTTCAGACATTTCCCAGTTCTTAGATGATGGATTAGTATTCTGGTTTTTGTAGAATCTAAAAAGACTGCAGGGTGTTTTAGTGTTCATCTGCACTTTTAAAATTTCAACATACCCATATTAATTTGTAAACCTTTTCATTGTTTAAGTTTTGTATACCATTTCATTCAGCATCTTTTTTTGAAGAATGTAAATCATCTCAGAAGGGAGGCTTTTGTGATTGAAATATTTCTGTTATAATAATTCTGACATGGAATTGATCCTCAGTTTAAGCTTTTTAGTGAATAGTGAATTTAGTGAATATTACTAAAAATAGTGAATATTTTTAGTAAATAGTGTTTATACATACAGCTGAATAATTTTTTTCCTGCAAGCTGCTAAATTAAGTTCAGTATATTAATTTGTACCTGTTCTTTTGGCTAGTGTAGTAGTTTTAAAATAAATTATCAAGCAAATAATTTTTAATTTGTTTTAAAATTAAAGGCCTTGTTCTTTGAGAATAGCCAGTGATGCAAACCATCTGCACAATGGTTAAGAGAGGTTTACATCTGCTTTACATAATCAGAGCTATGTAAAACAGCTGGACTGTATTAGGGAGTTTGGCCCAAGAACTGTTAAAAACTCAACTGGACAGTTCTGAAATTCAAGAATGATCTCCATGGTATAGGATGGAACTGTATTCTACTATTGCCTTTATTTTCTTGGCTTCATCCAGCTAAATCATCACAAAACTTTTACTTCTAGAGTAACTTTTACTTCTATGTAATCACTTCTAGAGACTACTCTTTCTCTTACTTGCTTAAGTTTTTGGTACTTGGATCCTGTGTTTTTTATGGTTTGCAATTGTTAGATACTAAGTTGGAGAAATAAAACTTAAAAAAAAAAATTTAAAAATTATCCCTGGGCAAAACTCAAATGCAGATGGGTAGGTCTAGGATAACACAAATTTATGCAAAGATAACATTTAGTCAGTTAAGCAATTGCTGCTGCAAGACTTGAGACCTGACTATAGGGATGCAAACTGATTTTGGAAGCAAAGTTGCTGAAGTAACTTCATATAAGCAGTGGAGGAAGATGGGTACATTTGAGAAGACATTTCAAACCATAAGGGGACTGACTTATGCTCTATGAATATTTTTCTGTCAACTGTTGACTGCCTAAGTGTAGGTGAACTAAATCCAGTCCTGAACTAAATCCAGTCTTTTTTTCCCATCTTTCTTGGCAGGAAATATGCAAATCTACTGGTAGGTTGTTGGAAGAGTTTGAGAAAAACTGTATTATTCCATTTGCTTTTCCTAAGAAAGATATTCCTTGTGGTAATTCCGTAATAATATCTAATTGAACAGTCATTCAAAAGCAGAATTCAATTTATATAGGAATTTAATTTCATATTTGGTATGTAAATAAGGATATGATTTTGCACTGAGCAGAACTTATAGGTTGAGTAACTATCTTTGCTGAATGAAGTCTGTAATCCTTGCCTTCCTTTGTAATTTTTTCCAGTTTCTGTGTGTTTTCTGGCATTATTCACAATCTGAACTGTGGAATATATATTTCAAGTATACAGTTTTACAGACCTCCTAAGTCATAAATATTGAGCACTACAGTACATTGCAAGATGGGATATGTGCATTTTTATAGAGTCATAGAATGGTTTGGGTTGGAAAGGGCCTTAAAGCTCATCCAGCTCCAACCCCCCTGCATGGGCAGGGACACCTCCCACCAGACCAGGTTGTTCTAAGCCCCATCCAGTCTGGCCTTGGACACTTCCAGGGATGGGGGCATTCACAACTTCTTTGGGAAATCTTTTCCAGCATCTCACCACCTTCACAGCAAAGAATTTCTTGCTAATGTCTAACCTAAATATACCCTCATCCAGCTTAAAACCATAACCCTTTGTCCCATATGTTGTATCTAGTTGAAATCATTGTTGCTTAAAACAGTTGTTTCTTCCTCAGGAAAATCAAAATGGCAAGCTAGTGGAAAAACAAAGAGGGTGACTCAAGGAACACACAAGACTGCAAAACAGGTATCTGTTCATTTTTATATTAATAGAATTTACAACAGAAAAAAGTTTAGTGATACCACTGTTACATTATTAGCTGAATAGTACTAGGTAAAACTGTGCATACAGTGTATTTTTGAAGCATACAACTTTCAAAGCCAAGTATTCAGAAGTCAAAAAATGCCAGAATTTTGGTTATCTTCTTCAACCTTTACTTCTGGCACTTCTGATCACTGGATGCACGAGTTTTTTGGTATAAAAGTGCTGTTCAAGAAAATCATACAGGATGTTCTTCCTATAAGCATGCTGCTTATACAAAGGCTACCTTTTTGCCCAGGTTCTAATGTGAGGAAATTCTTTATTTCCTGACCTTGCATTTTAATGGCTGAAATATATCCTATTTTGGAAAAAAATAGTCCAGGTGATTAAAATTTCTGAGAGTTATGACTGGAAAGCTAGTCCAAATGAGAAGGGTGAAGAAGAAGCTGCTCTTACTTTAATTCATGTGACTGACAATCTTTACTACATTGATAAAGTAACACCTCAATCTTTCCTCGTCTTGAATACTTTTACCTGTTGCCTTTCTTCAGTTAATAGATTGAGCTGTTAGTAAAGCTTTAGTTATTTGGCATTTTGAGGTTGTCTAACAAATCTTGGTCATATGGCATATGAAAGTTACAATGTTTTGGGAGAGAAAAAAAAGTCCAAAAAACCAGTCCTGCTGCCATAGATCTGTATTTACATCTTTAAGAAATAGATGTGCTACTTTCCTTATTATTTTAGCTACTATTAAGCTTGTGTTTTCTCTTCATGTACTACTATGTTACACTGTATATCCTGGGTTTTTTCGTTCTGTGAAGGTGGCATGTTGTTGGTGTAGCTGGGGCTCCCTGTAAGGGGTTACTGTTAGAATCTTTAGGGTGATTCAGTGTAAACATAGTTTGGGTTCTATTTGTTTCAGTTACTTGGGATTAAGTAACTACAGAGTTTTCAACTACAGAGTTTTAGGTGAATACTCTGTGGCTCTGTGTGGGATTGCCATACTAAAACTGATGGTAGAAACATAGTCTTTCCTAGTGAGTACAATAAAGGTTTGAAATGGACTCCTGGGTGTCTGTGGACTTCAGTTTGGCTTCAGCACCTTTATTTCTACTGCATTTCAGACATGGGGTGCAGTTTTACATTGGTGACTTTTTTGTTACTTCTGTTGAGCCCTGAGTTTTAATCTTCCTTCACATAAAAATGAGCCACTAATGTCAAGAAAATAAACTTAAAAGACTTTTCATATGGTCTCATCAATATGATCTTCCTCTCAATAGGGTACTGGGAAATCTAAATTCAATAAATTTTGGCATCCTGAGAAAAAGTATATGCTTCATACTTTCTGAGACTCCAAGTGAATATATTTTGGAAGAAAAAAAAAACAACCTTCAGTTTTAAGGTCACTTGCATCAGCCACACTGAGCTTCTTGAGATGTAAGAAGAAATACTCAAATGTTTCTTGACTTCAGAGGCACAAAAGCTTTGCATTTTCTGCAGCTGGAGGCTTGAACTGTCACTTTGAGTGAGATGGTATGAACTGGTCCTGCTGAATCTGCTATTTTCAGGTGGATTTTGTTTTTCTAGTGAGGATAAACTTCAGTGTAGCCTTGCTTGATCACATCTGTATAAGCCATCATCACACTTTGATGAAACATGCATATATTTGAGGGAGGGAAGCCAGGGCAAGCTGGGTTATGGTGTGTTTGGAAACACTGTGAGTGGATTTTTTGTAGTGTGAGATGGTCTGCCAAGTGGTTGAGCATGGGTTAAATTTTGGTTTGTCAAAGTCTAAGAGATATGAGAGCACTTAAAAATTCAAAAGGGAGTAATTACATCCAGTTAAGAATGATGTGTCAAATTTAGCAGCATTTGAGCTGTGGAACTCTGCTCAGAATAACTCAGTTTTGTATCTGTGTGTCTTGTCCATGGGAAGAGGTGTGTGCCTCAGCTATTGAGCAAAGTGAAAAATCTGCTGATAGTTGGAAGCATTGGACACAGGTGGAGTCTCTGTGGATATAGCTCCTCCTTGGTCAAGATGCAAAATTGTTGCCTTATCATTCTTCAGACTACACGATTAGAAATACTTTGTCCTCTGCCCATATATTCCCTCTGAATACCAGAAAGATGGAGAGATCATCATCTCTGGAAAGTGTGTTTTTGCACTGTTGCATAGCTCTCAGCCTGAGTATAACACTGAAAAATACAAGCTGGTCAAAAGTACATATTTCTAATAAATATTGTTTTAATTAAAACTTAGTTCCAAGAAAAATGAGTGGGAAAAATAAAGCTATATCTGTACATCACCACAGACACTATGGCCTTGAGAAGTCTGTAACTAATACAGCATTTCTTGCTTTTCACAGTGAAAGGTTAGCTTGGTTCATTTCAAAGAAAATTTACTTAAAACACTTCCAGGCAAAGATTCTGTTGAACAATATACTGATTAGCTTAGAAATCCTGTAATTTTGGGGGGGCTTGCATTAAACATTTGTAGAGAATATAGCACTTCATATAAAATATTAATATTTATTTATATTAAAAGTAGTCTTTGCTGCAAGTCTTAAATTTAAATAAGTACTAGCTTTCATTTCAGTTAGGTTGGTACCAGTCAGAATTGATTGAGTTTGAAAACAACTTGCTGAGTTTGATCTTTTTTCAGGGAATTTCTGGACACTGAAGTGCCAAGGACGGAACATGATTTGAGTCATACTCTGAAAATTGATTTGTTTCTTTGGCAGATAGCAGGCTGTGACAAATTCAAATGTACAGTGTTAGAACTGACTTTTTTTTGGAAGTTAAAATATTTCTGTTAACCAGACACCAACCTAAGGCTTACATGCTTGTGTGATTGTGTCCAAGAAATCTGGTAGTTTAGAGATTTGCATTCATTCAAGCATATTCTACTGGAATATGAGTAACTGTAAATGTTGCTTAGGTTTTACTTGGACAAGATTTCCCACTGGAGATCTGCTTACAGGGATAATAAACAGAAATACTACAACTTATAATTCAACAAGATGTTTTCCTAATTAAAATATGCCTGACATATAAGAGAGATGATGAACAGATGATAAATATAGAAGATGGAATATATTCCATGGCACTGCCTTAACGATAAATTTGAAAATAAATCTTTCAAGTAATAGGAATAATGCATAGTTCCCATTTCAAAACAACTGATTGTCTATATCAACAATATTAGCTGAATGAGTGGAAACCTAATCACTTTACTAAGGTCACATTTTGTAAATACAGGCAGCAGAAGGTAGTAGTATTCTTTTTATATAGTTATTTATGATTCTCTAGTTAAGGCTGTGTCATTCTGAACTGCATCTTAAAGGAGCGGTATATTATCCAGTATAAGGTTTTCTTTTTGCTTAGCTAAGGAGCATCTCCTTTCCAAGTTGTTCTTTCTCATGTTCCAGAAGAAAAAATAGGAAAAACTGACATAGGAAACCCTTCTGAAATTCCTGTTCATCCATTGTTTTAAGACAGGGATCTTTTCTGAATGTATCTCTTGTGCATAAATTACCTGGGCTGGAGTACACTTGCAGGTTTTTGAGGGCAGCAGAGATGGTAGTGTGACTGTAGTAAGTCCGATTCCTGTTCTTCCCATTCCTAAAGTAAAATTAGAATCTGAACACAAACGTAGGTGAGAGCATAACCATATTGACAGCACTCTGGTTACTCCTTAATTAAAAGAAGAATTTGCTGTCTTCAATGCTGTATGGTACAGGTAGACAGAGGGAAACAGGCTGGAACCCAGAGAGAAAGGCTACCCAAGAAACAGAGGTCTGGAATTTAATAGTTTTGCAGGTTCCATCTTGGTGCCATGGTTCAGCTCTTTCAAATGAGTAGCTGTGTTTATGGTGTAGATTTACCAGATCAGGCCTCTAAAATGTAGAGAAGAAAGACATTTTTATTCTTAAATACAGTGATTGAAATATCATTTGGTTATTCCCTGTTTTGTAATTCAAGTGTGAGAAATATGAGCTCATTTATATTCACTGGAATTCAAGGGGAATACAAACAAGAGAAAATCCTCTTAAGGAGAAGGAGGAGAATTTTCTCCAGACTTTGTACAGCCTCTGGGTCTCTTCTGTATATTTCATCATTAAAATATTATCGTCCTTCCTTAAAAATAAGTCCCTCCAAAACTATGCTGCAGTTCCTTATCTTACCTAATGTTGCCTGTAGTCTGAAATGATTTTTCTATAAGAATTCTGTCTCCAAGTATAAACTTACCTGACATTACATTCATCTTTTGACACACAGAAATAATGTTTCCCAGCTTCTTCCATACAGGACAAAAAGGCTTGAGTCCTGGACAACTGTTCTGCAATTTACAATATTTCTAATCCATTATTAGATATTCTACTTATAAACTCTCTGTACTGACTTGTGCAATGTTGGTTTTGGTTGTTCTTAATCAGTCATCAAAAGCACAGTTTCAGAATGGAATTTTGCTGTAATCCCTATGAGTGTACTCCAGTGAGGAGTGATTTTGTGAAGAACCATGCCACAGTGGAGCAAGGTATGAAAGCTGCATTATAGAACTACTACTAGAGATGCATTTATTAAAAGAAAAAAAAAAAAAAAAAAGAGTATTGTAGCATATAGTGAATACCTCCATCACAAAATCACACACAGTTGGGCATCAGTTTGGGTTTAATGGAAGTGCTTATCCACTTGGCTGCTGTGGAATGCAGAAGCTTATAAAAGTCTGGCATGGTAGCAGTATTTTTCTGTTTGTTTTTTGTTGTGGGAGAGAGTTTCAAGTTTAATAAGGACTGTGTCACGAGGCCAAGTGCTGACTTGGCATTTCCAGCCTGACAGGCATGCTTCAGAATCCTTGGGAATATCCTGTGCAGATCAGTGACAGTTTAGCTCTGGCAAAAAGACATATCCCAGAACTAGTACCTAAGCTGACTGTGCAAAATCATCAGATGCCCAAAACTGAGGTGCCACACCAGTACTCCCAAGGAGGTATACATAGTGATCCCTGTCTGTGCCAGCATTTGTGAAGCCACTTGGATGTTCTCCCTCTGCTCCCATCACATTTAGCACCTTGTCAGTCCTCTGCATCTACACACCATAGTAGATTAATTAGCCTGCATATTCATACTAAAAATCAAACAACAGATTGGTTGTTGGTAAAGCTGTTAAATTACAATTTAAACAAGCATGAGGACACTTTCAGGCTTGGTGTAAGTAGGATCAAAATTGATTCAGTGCAGCACATACTCTGGGTTGAATTGAGCTTACAATGTTAGCAGCATGGTGAGTGGAAATCTGTGTCCAAGCAGTCATCTAACTGTGAAAGCTTCTTGAAACTCATTCAGTGCTTGCTGGAATCTCCTCTGCAGTGGGGCCTTAACATATTGATCAAAGGGCTCAGCACATCAGCATTTCTCTGATATTAATGCTCATGTATTAGAATGAGGGTTTAAAAATTATAAAGTTGTATGTAATGTCTTGTATTAGAATTTAACTGTGATGGAATATTGCTAGTGTGATTATTAGTAAAAGGTTATTTTCACCTCTGGACAGACATATGTCTCAGAAGAGGCAATACAGGGTATGTAATTAGAAAGCTCACATAACTTTTCAGTATGGTAAGAGGCAAACTACCTTGTACTGCATGCAATGGGAATGTGGAGTTATAAAGAAACAGAAAACAAAGAAACAGAATCTAGTTCTACATAGGTGCTGCTTATATTTATGATAAGAAAGTGTGCTTTAAGAAACTGAAGTAATGTAGATTTCTTCAGTGAAAAATTTATTGTTTACAGATGTTTGAATATGTTGAAAAAATGTATGTTGCACCGAAGCCCAACCCCTTATCCTATTTCTGTTTCTTGTTTTCCTTTTCTATTGTATCTTGTGTTTTCAGAGCACTTCCATAGACTGTAAATTAACAGCAGCAACAGCTGGAGATAAAAACTTTGACAAAAGCCCAACAAAAACAAGACAGCCTCGAAAAGTTGATCTGCGAGCACGATACTGGGCATTTCTTTTTGACAATCTCAGACGGGCTGTTGATGAGATCTATGTTACATGTGAGTCGGATCAGAGTGTAGTGGAGTGCAAGGTAAGTCTTCAGATGCTCTTTGCCTCTTGTCACATGGCTCTTAGCATGTTTTTTAATTCTTTACAAGAAAGCGAAACGAGGAATTTGAGCCTCAGAAACATGTTACTTTTTGATTCATATTTAGTGAAAGCTTGTAAGTAGGGATGCTAATGGCATATATATTCAGATTTTAGAAGATGCTTTCATCTTAGGCAGTGACTAACTTTTGAAGTGTATAGAATGTTGTAATGCACATAATGTCACATGTCAGCGTTTTTAATGAAATTTTTTAATTGAGCTTAGATTTTGTTAATTTTCTGACTGGACATTGATTTTTTTTTCCCTGTAGTGTTCATTACTGTAGGTGGCACTGTTGTGATTCAGCCTTTTTAACATTTGTTTGCTTCCTCTTAAGTGGCTTAATTTTACATTGCTGCCTTTTTGCAGTGACAGTTACAGCTCTTTTAATTCTCAGGGTGGTGTTAGAAGGCGGTGGTGAAGCATAAACAGCATCTGGTTGTGAAGTCACAGTAACGTGTGCTTCCTAATTTTGCATCTCCTGTGTCTGTAATAGTTTGTACATCTGTTTTACACTTTATGATGATTTTCAAGTAGATACATAGAAAGACCATTGTCATTTCATAAAAATTACTCATTCATTAGAAACATAATTTATTGCAAGCATTAAGAGAAGCCAGAAGACTACATTTAAAAATAAATGTTAAAGATAGGACTTTTTGTTTTCATATTAAACATGGCTGAAAAGTCGACACATTCTGGAAATGATTATGTAATCACTGTAAAAAATTACATACATAAATGGAAGTAAACTTTTTTCCTTATCATATACATCAAGTTCTCTGCTGTAATCAGACACTGCCAAATTGACTTTGAGATTAGCGTACAAATACATTTCATTGAAAGCAGGTTTGAAAGCTGAACAGTAGCTAGAGGCTTCCAAGTTGCTGGTTGGTCTAACACAATTCAACATTTTGTTACTCAACTGTCTTCCTGCTCCGGAAACTTCTCTGGACAATTTTTTGGTTTAAGAAAATCAGTCAGCCTTGCATTGTAATTAGATTACCATTTTAAACTTTTTTGACTGAAAGAACAGAAGCGTATTTGTATCATTATCACATATTTTGGGGGTTAGATATCATTCAGCATTTTAATCATGCTATTTGATCTGTTCTGGGATGGAGATATTACACAGCCTAAATGAAAGTCTTCATTTCAGTAGACGATTGATAGTGATGTATGTAGCTGTGTGTCTCAGACTACTTGTTTGCAAAACAGGAGTGGAAAAAAACCAAAAATTTGCAGGGTAGTCCAGAGTCATGTGTTGTAAAACTTCTCTAAAGTTCATGTTGCTTTTACCTTTCAAAAGGTCTTTTCTTCTTTGCACAAAAAAGTGCCTTGCCCAAGTAGTTGTAATATGTGTTGGTGCTATGGTCTTTCGTTTGTAAGATTTTCTTTTAAAGTAGTGTTAAATGGGGATTATTACTCTGTTGTTAAATTTTGAATTTTTTTGTCAATTAGGCTATGAAGCATAGGACTATTGAGTCTTGCCACTTATTTTTACTAATAGTGTTCCACTTTTATTAGTTCTCCTGATTGTCATTATTTATTGTGGGGTGGTTATTGTTGACAGGTACAGTCCAGTCTCTGCCAGAGGTGAAGCTGTGTCCTGGCTCACTGCTAACAGCTGAGTATCTTTACTGCTGTCTTTTGAAGGAAGTGCTTTACAGAACTCTTAATAGATAGGCATGTGGCATTTTTGATACTGCACAGTAGGCTTCAACTAGGGAGTGATGAAACTCACTATTAGAGGAGAGATGGGATTTAATTTTGGAGGGAATATTAGTGATAGAGACCAGCAGATCGCTGTGTAAACAGTGAGTCTTCCTCACCTCTGATCCTGTGCTTGCTGTCTTCCTTCAAATGAAATACCTTATCTATGTACAGATTTCATGTTATGGAAGACAAAGAAAGTGTTTACTGTTGTACCTCAACATTTAGGAGTTCATAAATAAAAATTATGACTCAGAGTTCAGCAAGTGAATGATATTTGAAAGTACCCCGTGACATTGTTTCTGTAATTTGTATGAGGCCTATGTTCTGTCTTAAAAATAGTTCAGTCTTTAGTTTGATCATTACAGTTTGTCCATGTATGACTCAGTTGAGGTAAATAATCATGATTTGTTTATTTAAAGCATTTAGCTGGTTTATTGCCTTGATTTTGGTAGTCCTATATATGTTGCTATCATGCTTCTTCAAAGCACCAAGTTTCATACTTGGTATTGACTGTTCCAGTCCTTCCAGGACAGATCTTGCAGGATTTCTGGTTGTGCCTTTTCTTGCTACTTGAAATCATTAAAATAGTGAAGAGAATCCAGATGCTCTGATTTGGGCCAGCTGTATTTCTGCTGTTGCTGTGAAGGTGGCTCTAGGGAGGTTCTGCCTGTTCCAGGGACAGCCTCATCTGCTTGAACATGCAGGACTGGGAGGGTGCAGAGGGATTTAATGCCTCTGGTTATGAACTGTGTGTGGTCTCATGAGGTATCTCCCTAAACTGCTCTCATCAGCAAAAGACCAATAATGAGGATGTGGTGTGGCAAAATGTGTTAAGCCTCATGGGCAGGAAAATAAAATGTGTATGATCCTTTTTGTAGGCTTTTGGACTCAGGAAGCCAGGCTTAATGCAGTCATATCATGTGTCTTGTCTGTTCTTGTACATCCATGGTTTTCTGTCATCCCTGCCAGAATTTTTAGTATCAGTGGACCATTTAAAATTATTTTAGCTGTTACATATTTCATGGGAGATGGATGATTAGCTTGGAAGAAGACATCCTTTTAAGGCTCACATTGCAGAAAAAACTGCCACTCATTCTTCACTAGACACCAGGAAATTCAGAGAGATAACAAGAAAACATGAATGTATGCATGGCAGAAGAACAACTGTGTGTTGTGGTTTTTTCTTTTGGTTTTTTTTTGGTGTTTTTCTAATAAGAATTAATTGAAGTGCATGTCATTCAGTTGTTTTTGGCAACAGAGAAACCAGTGTTGACATCACAGGAGAACAGGCTCCACAACATGTTTCTTGTGGGGTTTATTGGTTTTTGGTTTGCTTGTTGGTTTGTTTTTGTATTTCTCTTTGTCCAGGAGGAGTTCAGCTAATTATTATGCATTTTTATGTATGGTAGTACTGATCTTCTGAATATTTTTATTTTAAGATGAAAAATTCCATCTATAGTCTGTTACTAAAGTTTAGTCTAAAAATGAGACTGGATTATCTGTTGAAAATGGATTACTAAATTTCTGCCATGCCTAAAGAATTGAGATTATTTTGCTATAGGAGCATTTCATATTGCCATATTTTGCTCTTTACTTTCCAGATTCTTTAGATATCTGTGAGCCCTTTTTATGAAATACTCTTTTTATTTATACTGCTAGATGTATGTTGGAAAAAATAATAAATAAGGATCCAAAATGGTTAAACAGTTAACTCTTACTTCTTTGGTTTTTTTGTTATTTTTTTTAAAGTCCGGTTTTGAAAAATCCCGTTTAAGATAAATTGATGTTATTAAGAACTTCCTCAATCCATATTTCAACTTTTAAAGTTGTATCTCTCTGAACTTAAGTCTCGGCACAATGTGTGTGTACTGCTTTATTTAAGTATTCTAGTTGTGTAGGGACTGTATTAAAAGAAAACCCATTCAAAATGAAATGTAACAACTTCTGGCAATTGAAACCTTCAGATTTTCTTTTTGATTTTGTACCTTTGGCTCTCTTGCAGTTTTACAAGTTGGTATAGTTTTATTGATTACATTGTCACAGGAGATAATGTTTGATGCTCCCAAATTGGAAAGGGCTCTAGTGGCTGCTTGTGGTTGAAACTGCACACGAGAGGGTTGTGGCATGGATACAAACAGAGGAAATGTGTGTAAGAGGATCAGTGGTTGTGTACATTTTCTTTCAGCTTTGGGCACTCCTGAAGTTGGTATTTTACTATTGATTTGGAATTGAGAACTCTCAAATCATGTGTATAGATATATAGATATGGCTTTGATGCCTTGCATATAAAGATGTAATAAACGTGGTAGAATTATTTCTATATTAAAATATTCTCAAGTTTAAACATCATCTTACTGTACAGAAACCAGTTTGTGCAGTAGTGACAGAGATTAGATACAGTCTAACAGATCTGGCAATAACCTTCATGCCCAAGTGCAAATTGTATGGATATTCATCAGCTAGGTTTCAGGGTGTCTGATAGTAGTATGAATGTTTTATTAGCTGATGCTTTCTAGTTTTGAATGGTGAGTTTAGACAGAAAAGAATTAGTAATGCCTTTAAATGTTTCTCTGTATGCTAAAAGGAATGTAACCCAAAATTATTTCTGGGTGAAGGAAAGCAGATTCTGTATCCAAATTTGGCCAATACAATTCTGGTTTATGCAGGAGAGAAATGCTTCTGCTGCTGCAATTGTTTTATGATCTTCAGGCATCTCAGCAACAGAGTTTATATATATATATGTGTGTGTGTGTGATGTGTGTATATATATATTTAAATTTTAAAATCATACCACACACGTGTGTAAAACTGTTCTTGACAGAGTTGGAGCAACTGAATCCAGCTGCTAGGACTACAGTAAGTTTAGAAGAATCTCAAAGTACTTTGAATTTAATTATTGGCTGTTTTTTCCTCCTAGCCATGAATTAATGGCTTCAACTGTTTTTTTTTTTTATTCCTTTAAAAAAAATCTGAACTTTATAATGTGAAAATATTCTTCTATATTCTTCTTAAGTTGATATTTAGCATTTAATAATGCTAGAGCAAACTTTCCACTGTCTTTACTTATTGACCCATTTCTATAAGATTTTGGCAAGGGTAGTTTCTCTCTTTATTTCTAATGCTTCCAGATAGATTCTTAAATCAGTCTACCTTGAGTACAAACAGTTTCATTTTGCTTGGAATTCTTATTGCCTCTATTAAAATAGACTATTCAGCAATGAAGTTCTGTTTTTCCCATTCTCATAGCATAAGAGACTCTAAAGACTTGGGTAAAGCCTTGCTCCTGAAAGACTTCACATGTTGCCTGATGTTATTATGAGGTAGGGCTGGCTGAAGCAGCTGGCTAAGGTGTTCAGTCAGGGTGATACTGGTAAGAGAGTTTGAGAGCTGAGGATGCCTTGGGAGGGCTGCTTTTCTGGGTATGCTAATTCCAAGGATTCCAGTCTATGCATGCAGACTGAGACCCTCTGCCAGCCAGGCTGATTACTGGCTTTTAAGTCAGCCAGGAAAATGAAGCTGTTTCTAAATGCGTTGAAGGTAGAAAAAACAGGATTTTCCTAACTTCAGTGAAAAGGAAGACAGCAATAATTCAGCATAGTGGTCAAGTTGATCCAAACAATCCTTCATCCTACTTTCACTGATAAAAGCCTGTTCAGCTCTGTCTGTTTTACTGTTTTTTGGAGGATGAGTTTTGATTATTTTGCCTCCCCCATATCAGTTCAGTGGTCAGGGTAAACCAGAACCATCAAACAGAATTGCTCTCTCTGACTGCTCTCCACCTTCCCTGGGGAATAAGGAAGAGAGACTTAAAGGTTGGAAAGTAAAACTAGAAGAGTTTTACTGGAACAGGCTAGGAATTGTGATACATGAGATGAGGAACATATACCCAAATATATACAAAACACAATCTCAGTGGGTGCTGCTAGAAGTGTCCAGAGGTCCCTTGCAGCACAAATCACTTGAGTCCTCCCAGCACCCAGTGGACTCGGATCCTGCAGAGCATCTGGAGAAAGGATGACATAGAGCAGGACTCTCTCTCCAAGACCTCTGAGCACAGTGAAGCAGCAAGTAAGAAGGGATCAGGGCAGGGTGGACTTCGCTGGCTTTTCCTGGCTTTTATAGAGTGTGTCAGGAAATGGAAAGGAATCCCAACTCCTCCCTGTTCTGGCCCCAGGACCCCTCAGGGTCCTTATCACTCTCTCTCTAGGTCCTTGTACTGATATAATAAAATTAGCCTGGACCCCCTCAAGCCATAACACCTCCATATTTTTCATTTTTGCAGGTATGAAAAGTGACTGGTTCCAGGAAGGAAAAAATACAGAATCAGTCTTTGATACTTAAGGTTCTTTGGGAGAGAGAATTTGTAATATGTGATTTTGACATCTTCTAGCACTACAAACCCAAAAAAAGGATCCTAAGAAGGATTATGAAGTAATTTATTTCCTCAACACAGTCTTCTAATCATTCTGTTTAGGAGCTTTATTCATGTTCTAGTATCCTGAATTCTTCTAGGTGAAAAAAAAAAACTTGGCTTTGCAAAGGACTGAAAAAACCCCCACGAACAACGCAGTCTACAGATCTGTGGTTTTAATTACTGTTTATTCATTATCTTCTGCTTTCTACACCTCAATTCATTTAATTGCTAATGGTTTCCCCATTAGAGACCCTCTATTAAGTGTATTTCTTTTTATTTCATAATCAGTTTGAGCATTAATACCTCGTTGTATCCATGTCTGCACTCTTTCAACTGCTACAGCATTTCCAGTTAAAAGGAGAATTTCAGCATAGAGTGAACTCTACTCTGTATGGTTGAATTTATTTTCTTTTTATTCAGTAAAACCAGGCTGGTAATGAGTTTTCTTGAAAGCCTGCGAGTTTTCTTGAAAGCCTGCTTGAGAGATTTAGATATTAGAACTTGTATAATTATGATTCTGTGTTTCTCACAAGACAGGTTTTTCACATAACTGGCTTTTATAGAATATATATTCAGATTGTTTCAGAAGATCTAATTCTGCAGTTCTAATGTCTCAGAAGTATGCTAGCTGCCACTTACCACTCAGTTATAAAAAAATAGGTGTCTTCTGTTTTTTAATTTAGAGTTATTTAGGAAGAGTGTGTTTATGTTGCTTTCTAAATAAATACCCTGTGGCTGGACTGAGGCAGTCAATGCCAAGTGAAAATCTCTTTTGTGAGCATTTCTCCTGCCTCTTCTTGGACATTTACATTTTCGTTGTTGTCATCTTTCACAGGTGTATCAAAATCATTCAGGTTCAGTGAAGGACAGGAAAATGGAGTAATGATTGGGCACTCAGCCTCACAGATAGAAATGGATGAGGTCTTTCAGAAAGAGAATCTGTTCTGAAAAGCTGGATACTGAAATCTGGTATCTCTTGTAGTTGGCAGTCTGGGTAATCCTATTCCTGCCTGTCCATCCTTTGTGTTAGGTATATATTTACATTTTTTCTGTGTAGATAAATTGTGTGATATAAGTCCTGGCATGTGCCTCTTGACTGCTATAGTCATTCTTACAGAGAAAATCTCCTTTGGTAGCAGTGTCAGTTCTCAGGAACACATCCTTGGCAGATAGAGGATTATGACTCTCGTGTTTCCTGTGGATCAGTGAGGAGCAAACTGAGGCCAGACACAGTGCATTTCTTATTTGGGTCTAGAAGCCCATGTATCCCTACAGCTTTTACTTCCCTGGGTTTGCTGCTTAGTGGCTTTTGCAGGGCTGGCATGAGAGCTTTTAAACAGGCACACCAATCAGGAGAGGTGTAGTTACTGGAAAATTATTCTCTTTTTTCTTCACTATGCATCTGTTTCAGAGTCTTTGTCTGTTACCTGCCACATACTGAAGTATAATGAGTCTTTTGGCTGGAGGAGCTGCTTCCTTTCATCCCTTCCCAAAGCTGTAAGAACCATGTTGGCAGTCATCTTTGTTTAACCCAGCCCCAGAGCTGGCTCTAAGTGTTTGTAATTCATCTGTATTAAAAAGGCTACAAGGAATTTTTTTTAGGCAACTTCTGTGTGAAATTACTGAAACACCCTGCTAACCTTCAAAACCCAAATTTAAAGAAAAAAAGAAGGAACTTAAGTTTCCTTCTAAAAATGCACTCCAGTGTAAGAAAATGGCATTTATTTTGGTCTAATAAACATAGTCTAAAATATTTGGTATAGATAATGAGACAATATAAAGCATGCATAGTTTGTAAAATAAAACACACATTTTCTGTCCGTGAAAATAAACTGAAGTACAGATGTGGTGACTGAGTTAATG
Source organism: Phaethornis superciliosus (assembly GCA_023637945.1). Lineage (NCBI taxonomy): Eukaryota > Metazoa > Chordata > Aves > Apodiformes > Trochilidae > Phaethornis > Phaethornis superciliosus. Next base: position 19,017,063 of record JAJQWJ010000012.1, read on the forward strand.
TCTCTCAACATGGATTATACCATTTTGAATTTTAGTAACCTTAAAATCCAGCAATCTTGGTGCTTCCCTGTCTTCCTCTTCTTTGAGATAGGAGAGTAAGTGGAGAAGATGATGTTGCAAAGCTGTTATAGCATTTCCAAACAAGTGAGCTGCTGTTTTCTTAAGGATTTTAATAGGCCTATCTAGGATGCATGTCAAGATAGTTCTAATTTGGGAATACAGGATCATTCCGATGTAGCTTGTCTGTATATCAGGGAGCCTTATGGAAGAGTCTAGAAGTACAAATTGAAGATGAATACTTAGAAACCAAAGTAATGACTGAGAGCTGTAGAAAAGAAGGAAAAGCAGAAAAATAACTTTCTGATGTGTGGAATTACTGATCAGAATGACAGAAGGGAGAAAGAAACAGGAGCTCTATTGTGAGTGGGTTTAGATGTAAATGTTTTCTAACCCTATGGCTTTCTCTCTTAGTTTGAACTGGCTCTTTAAAAATTGTGTGGGATGGGTATGACCTTGAAAAATAATGGGATTTAAAATTGTTTTGACTCTAGTGCAGCTGTAGCCTACCCCATAAAGGTGCCTTTTTGTCAGCACCTTCTCAAGTGGTACAAGTTTCCACTGCTTCAGCACCACAGGGTATATCTGCTCCCCTCGGTACCCTAGGTGAGCTGGAGAGTGGTATTGATGTCCCAGCCCCCGGAGCCCTGCCCGCCAGGATTGTGTGTCACAGGACAAAGGGATGGCGCCGAGCCTCCTGCTCCCTGCGCCAGGAACCAGAATTAATTACAAACCAATCGAATCCGTTGCAGCCAATTGGTAAACTAATTGGTAATTTTAGCTGTACATCTATATGTAGTTATCTGGATGCCTGTAGCGGCGCTTTCTGAGCCACTTTTGTTCTGCTTCATCCTGCTTGACAAAATGGCCCTCATAGCTTTAGGGAGAAAGATGTGCATCAGTGACTGTGGGGCAGCTCCAGCTGCTTGTCTTGTTTGTATTCCCTTGTTCCTAAAACATGACTCGAGTTACAGCTGCATGGTTCTGCTCTGATCATTTCTGATAATGTGTAGCTAAACATTCCTTAAAATAGGTTAATAATTGTATTTTTTCCTGTGCCAACTTACTTCAGAAATGTAACTCATATTCAGACTTTTTTTGGTGGAGAGTATCTTAGAGACAGACTTGAAAAGTAAATGCTTCAGAATTAAATTTTGCCTTCTGTGCTCTTATTGTTAGTAACAGTCAGCACAACTTAGTGTGGGCTAACGTAAATGGACATGAATTGAATTAGAAAGCTGAAATTTTATTAGTCAAACTGAAAAAAGAACTGGCTAAAATACTTGACTTGTTCATTTTATGTAGCAGACTTTACTTACAAATCATTTTGGTGCTATAAACCAACTGCCTTGTGAGAAAGATTTTTGTTAGCTTTTTTGTGGAGTATTTCAAAACAAAGAGCAACTTTTACATCAGCAGTGTCTGATTTCCCTTGTGTTTGACTTTCTTATGACTTTTTCCATCTAACAGCCAGCATATGCTCTAGATCTGTCATAAGTACTAGTTGAAAGAATACTTATGTGAAAACTAAAGCTGAATTACAAACCCACATTTGTGTTAAACAGAATTAATAATCAACCATATAATCTTACACAAAATAAGTATTTTGCATACACTGGAGGTCCCATTTTATTAAAAAGTAAAGATTAATTGGATGTGATGTTACAAAAATGTGTGTGCATTAGCTGTACTGCAGTGGGGTATTTTTACTGTTCTCAGCTTTAAAAAAGTTAAAATTTGTAGTAATACACTTAGTAGCCAATACGTTTTCACTTGTAATTGTTACCAAAATGTATCCAAGTAATATTTGCTTGACTAGAAAATTTCCCTGTATACCAGTGGGAATGATTTTTGCACAGTAGAGAATTTACAAGACAGCAATGCTTTGTCATTAGTGTTTTCCCTTATACTATGAATTTGTGTCCCTCTTTTAAACTCTGCATGTGAAGCTGGTGGAAGTTTTCCTAAAAGTAAACCTTTATTTTTGGATTTTTTTTATTTTCAGCATGTTGTCATCATAGAGTATGGTATACATTTTTCTTCCCTTTGAAAGAGTAGATAAAAAAAGCTTTTATTTCTGATTGACCTCATCTTGAGCTGTCTCCCTTAGAAATGCATTAATTTATGTGCTTTGTTAGGTGACAGTTAGCTCTGCTGAGTAGGTGCCTGTTGGCTGTGATGGTCTATGTGGGGTTTGTCACATTCAGTTAATGATTTTTGAGTTTATATGTGAAGTAGAAGTGATTTCCTAGCTTCTTGGATGACAAAGAATTGTTCCTTTCTCTACTAGTCACAATTTGCTCAGGGAACTGACAGCTAATAGTTTAATCATATGGTCTTTTGCTCTGCTTTGCTGTGAAAAAATGATAGTGTTGTCTGAGTGAAGACTGCAGAATCCCAACTTACCTTTTAATTTTTCATTTTTTCTATATGTAATCTGACTTTACTATGGTTATTCCACTTGTACATTTGACCAAAGTGGAAATTAGTAGGTAAAGTGAATAATTTCTGCAAGCTAAGGATATTTCTATGAGAAACAAATATTTTAGTTCCCTACTATTCAGCCACTGGCATTTTATCTATTATTTTCCTCCTGATATAGTGTGAAGTAAAATCAATTTAGTGTCTTTTCATAACAGTGAATTTTGTTAGAGATTCTAACTTCTTAATCCAGACTTTGAATATTTTAAATAAAACTCCAGCACATGCACATAATTTCTGACAGTGTTTGTTTAATCCTAGCCAGAATTTATGGGATGGACTAGATTGCTCTTAAGACCCCTCCCAGTTGTGTTATTTTATGATAATGCGTAGGCTTTCAAGCCATAAAATATGTTCATCAATACAGCTTTCAGTGCTTAATTCACATAAGTAAGTTCTTCAGCAGCTCCATATAGTTCTAAAGTAATGTTTTAAATTGCAAAAAAATAACTGGCTTGTAACGGTCAAGAATTAAAATCTGGGTATTAGAGTTCTAAGTCTGGACTTTTAATTACTCCATAGACAATTAGTGCAATTAGTGACATTTTTTCATTTGTTTAAGTGCCCTAATCAGAGATGACAATGTAAACTTTAAATCTTGCAGTGTATCTTGCTCATTTCTCTGTAACTTTATGCCAAACACAATGATTTTATAAAAGGAGTAGAATCACAGAATGCCAGGTTGGAAGGGAGGGACCTCAAGGATCATCTGGTCCAACCCTTTTTATTGTTTATGGGAGATGCCTCAGCACCCCATTGAGCAGCAGTCTTTCACTTTTTTGCCCCTCAAAATATCATTATGAGAATCTTTCTGATCAAAAACTGCTGAGTGCTGGCACTCCTAGGTGACAGTAGAATATTTGTCATTAATCTGGAGAAATGCAAGCAGGCAAGCTCTGCCCACTTGAAATCTGTAGGAATAGGATACATTTTGCTGAATTTCAGAGGTATAGAACCTGTTTTTTTAATAATGCGGGGATCCTGTGATTTTCCAGGAGGAATTCCCTCCATCTGATGCAGTTGCCTTAGTGTAACTTTGTGTATTTTTACTTCACAAACAGATTGATAGTGACATTTTTAGTCTCCCATAGGTCTGTCAGGTTTTACAGTTTTACTTAGTTGATCAGTAATATCCAGCACATTTTAAAAGATAACTGTCACCAAAAAATCCTGAAACGATGATACTTACATATATTTCCTTGCCAAATTTTGCTATTTTGTCCTTAGACAGTAATGCTCTCAGATAGGATAGATGTTTTAATGCTTGTTCACATAAAATTTTAACTGTCTGGACTTTTCTTGTTATTATGGTCTTTATTTTATTTTTTATCAGAGGCCTACAGAGTGGTAAATTTCCTACTTTCTTTTCCATTCCTTTACTGGGGCTTTTTAAGGGATTTGCTTTTTAAGAGCAGAGGTTGATATAACGATTGCTTTTCAGGAAGTCCTGATGATGCTTGATAACTATGTAAGAGACTTCAAAGCATTGATTGACTGGATACAGCTACAGGAGAAGCTAGAAAAAGCTGATGCTCAAAGCAGGTAATTGCATTTTTATTTTTAAAAATCTAAATGTGAATACTTTCCTGTGGTAAAAATAATTTTATAGAAGAGATTCAGCAAATAAAGCAGTATCTGCTCTGGGGCACCAAGTAGGTAATTTTCATTCTCAACAGAACTGGTGTGGGTGCACAAATGGGGATTTTGTCTTGGTAGAATCATCAGGGAACAGCTCTACTGAAAATGGTAAGGGGTTTAGAAGTGTAGTATGAGAAAGGTAAAACTGATAGCATCATTATAAATTGTGCCTACTATTAAATTTGTACCGTGGTGCCTAAGTTTTAGCTTCAGAGATAAATGAGAGGAAAGGTTTTGAATTTGTGCTTGTAGGAGATGGAAGACTTGTAGTATGAGTGGAGTGACACACCAGTTCTTCCCTTTCCCTTTGTTAAGTAGTGAGCTCAGTCATTCATCTGCCTAGGCAGGGGCAAAAAGCAGACCAAAGGTGACAACATGGCTTTATTAGTTGATTATAGGATTGTTGATCCTGCCAGTAGTACTGGACCCAGATAAAAAATAATACATGTAAATGCTTTCTTAATCCATCTTCATTAGCAGAGGGTTCTACAAGTTTGATTTTGTTTGTAATTGCCAGTTATAATATTCATGTAATCAGATAGCTTCAGGACCACGGGTTTAATATTGGAAAGAAAACAGCATTGACTTCATAATGAAACTCTGCCCTGACTTCCATCTCAAACTATGTCTGCTTGGATGAGAATGTTTTATGTTAGTGACAGTGAGCTTAGGTCAACCTGTTCAGTTATCTTTGCGTGTACACATTTATCAGTAAATGTTACTGCTGTCAAAGTCTGGTGTGTCAGTAGTCTAATAGAAGGAGTGGATGGTGATACATTTGGTTCTGAAGTTCTTTATGTACTGGAGATACTTGATACCTGTATTAACCAAAAGAGTATTTAAACTGTATTGAATGCCCCGTTACACAGGCTAGGAAAACCTAGGGCACCTTAAATGGTTGTGGCCTTTCATGTGCATTGTTGCTGTCACTGGTTTTAGAGCATGTTTCCAGTCCTACCCTGATCCTTTCCTTTTAATTGGTTGATATGATCCCACACTGACATTTAAAATAAGCATTTTAGTCTTGAGAGTGTGCATTAGTTCTGATATGAGTCTTGTTTATACTGTTTGGAGTTGCTAAAATGCATTATTAGATTCATCACTATTCATGAATACTTTATAGCATTTGTTGGTGTTGGTTTTCCTTTAAGGTGTTAGGGGAATAGTTACAGTCAATTTTGTTTTTAAAGTTTTCTTTCTGGAACTTGCAGGCCTACTTCATTAGCTTGGGAAGTAAAGAAAATGTCTCCTGGACGCCATGTGATCCCGAGCCCATCAACTGACAGAATTAGTGTGACATCAAATGCTCGAAGAAGTTTAAATTTTGGGTATGAAACCAAATCCTAAGTTTATTAAAACCAAACCAAGAATTTATTTGAAGCAGAGCTCATGAATAAAATACTTTTCTATAGTAATATCAATATCAATATCAATATATTATAGTAAAATCAATATAGTAGTGCCAATATATTGTTTTGCTGTGTATTAAGATATATATGCAATTATTTGCATTCATGAAACCAAAGCACAAGGTCTGTAAAAGAAAATCCTATTAAGGACTTAATGTTTTCCTTAGTTCATTAATTAAGACTTAGTATGTAGAATTTGTTACTGTGCACTGCTTTGGATGCCAAAATCATAAAGTACTTCAGAAATTAATATCATAGAATCATCATGGTTGGAAAGGACTTTCAAGATCACCAAGTCCAACTCTCAGTCCTGCACCACCACAACTGCTAAATCATCTCCTCAAGCACCACATCTGCCTGTTTTTTGAATATCCCTGGGACAGCAGCTCCCTGGCCAACTGTTCCAATGCTTTACCAACTATTTTGCCTGAAGAAATTTTTCCTAATACCAAATCTGAACCTCCCCTGGTGCAACTTGAAATCACTTCTCTTGTCCTATTGCCAGTCCCTGGGGAGAAGAGGCCAACACTCACCTCACTACAGCCTCCTTTCAGGTGGTTGTAGAGAGCAGAGATTGAAGTCCATCTTTAAACACAAAGATGTGTTTAAGAAATCACAACTTTACAGTGTAAACTGCTGCAATCTGAAGAGCATGCCAAAGGAAAGCTTGTTCTGCACTGTCCTGTTCTGATACTCTCTTTGGTGCCTGGAACTTTCAGAGATGGGGTATGAGGCTTGGTGTCTTCTGTTTTTCTCACATGAAGTGGTTTTGCATTCCTGTAGGATCAGTGGGGATTATTAAAAAACAATTAACCAATCAGCCAGGTTGTTATAATTTCTGGAAGGATTCCTGATAGAGTGTTTTGCTTACAGCCTTGATAAAAGTACTAGATAATGACAAACTGACATCCCATTGGGCCTACAATTTAAGTGAGCAGTCTACTTACATGGAGGGTTTTCTACACATTTGTTTGAAACTTGCAAGATTCCCATTTCTTTATCCTTGGTTTGTTTCAGCTAATGAGGCAGCTGGATTTGTTGGACTGCTTTAATTAGTGGTGTAAAGCTTGGAAGAGAAATCAGTTGTATGATTGCAGATAAAATTACTTTTGTTACCTAAGCGAATTGGACATTTATTCAACATGTGCTTCTGGAATGCATGTTACAATTTTCCAAATTTAAAATGTTTGCTTGCATTCACTTAAATAAAACTGTGTAGTTTTTGTTGGGTTTTTTTTCTTTTCTCTAAAGCTTTTGCAGGAAATGATAACCTTTTACAAAAAGCAAACCAAAGTAATTTAAAAAACAATACGGTTCTGTCCATCCAGAAATTCAAATTTTAGGCAGATGTGTGGATCTGTCTGAAAGTTAATAGAATGCTCTTCCAGATTTACATTTATTTTGGTAAACAAATAATAGAAAATAGATGTGTTCTTTTACTTAATGTTGGGACAGAGTACCTTATATATTAGTGTGATAGACATTTACAGTTAAACCTGCACTTTTTTTGACTTACTGCAAATGTATTTTGTTGTTTGTATTAGCAGTCTGTTCAGTTCTTGGATGCAGCTGGGCAGGACTCAGAAAGATGCAGTGGAAAAGCTGTTACATTTTGCTGCCAATAGTCTCTGTGTTTATTTCTATGGTGTGAAAATTTAGCATCAGTGAATGTCTCTTGTAGGAACTGCTTGCTCATGACTACAGTGCTGCATGGTTCTTCAGCTGCTAGATACTTCAAAATTTTGGAAATAGCTCTCAGTTTGAATATGAACTCCAGGATTAAGGAGAGATTCAGTTTTCTAACAAACCATTTTGTTTTTGTTTAGTCACTAAAAGGAAATTTGCCTTTCATTTAGGAACCCTGCAGTGACAATTTCTGCAACACGCCTGGCTCCTTCTGGTGTAAGTTGGGCTGATAAGGTGAAAGCCAATCAAGGAACTAAAGCTGCCAATCCAGAGCTAGCAACAGCACAAACCTGTCTGTCACCTCCAGTGCAAAAGTCATCTCGGAAAAATGGCAAGTCTCATTAAGTAGCTGATAATCTGACTGCAATTTGAAATGCTTTAACAATATAAAGAATAATATATGTCCAGGAATTGGTAAAAGAGCTCAAGATAGTTTTACATGCCCAATGAGAGGATGTTACCAGAACTGTACTGAATTAACAATTGATGGGTTTTTTTCTTTGAGGACAAGAATAGCTACATTCAGTTCTGAATTGTTTCACTATGGATTCTCCTTGGAGAATGCTTGATGCCAGGGTCTTTTTTCTTCTGTGAAAGAAGTAAAAATAAAAAACTTTACCTTTTTGTTTTAAAGTTAGTTGCTTTGCACACAGTGGAACCCTGAGATTGTCTTCAGAGATGCAATTTTTCATGTATAGTCCCACATGATTTCTGCAAAGTCAACAGGCAGGATATAGAAATGATTATTCTAAAAACAATTAACAAGAAATGCTAATTTTTTTTTCTTTTTAAGAAAAATTACTCTGAGCAATTGTGTAAATTTAACATAGCTGTGTGTTCAACCTAGTAATGTATAGTTTTTTTGAGACTTGTGATATATTATGGAACTAAACCACCTTGTCTAAATGTCCTGCAGTTTAACACAAGTAAGTTCTGTATCATGTGGATTGTGCTGCTTTGAAAAGAACAACCAAAGCCATACTCTGAATGCATTGGCTGGATGAGAATTATTGATGCTGTTCTCGTGAGGGAATATCTTGCTGCATATAGGTGCAATGAGCTGGTTTGAGAACAGTTTGACTGAGTTTTCAACACTGTGACTGAAAGTTTAATTACAGTCTTAATTTTTGCCAGTAGTTGGCTTATTTTAAAGAAATTTAGAGTACATAAAAAGGACCTGTCTTATTCAAACCAAAATTTTTTCTGTTGATTTATTTATTTGATTTCTGCTTGCATTAAACTGAGAGACTCCATGTTGTGGTTAATGTATCTTTATTAGGAATTTTTATGCATGTAGAAAATTTTGTTAGCTATACAAGGAATAAAACTGATCTGCACTTCCTTAAGGCTATCATATTTTATGAGGCTAAAAGGATGACAAAAGACCTTTTCTGTGTTATTTTAGGCATTTAAAGGGCTGAAGCATGAGTGTGTCATTGACCATTATCTGCAGCTGATGAGCTTCGAAAAGACCACTTGGATCCTTTAGTACTGCCCTATAAGTGTTCAGTAATTTTTAAAATCAAGTGTGCCATACAATTCAGACTTGAAACATTTAATTTTAAGAAATAATAAGAGGCTGGAGGTTTTGTTTATTATTAATCTCCTACCGATAACATTGACCATTACAGAATTAAAATTATTTTCTCTTGGCTTAATTGTAATGTTTTTAACAAATTAAATTCTCTTTTGGGCCATGTTTTCCACTGTACAGAGGCTAGAATCACTTTGATGAAATCAAATTAACCTCACTGATTGGAACACAAGAGGATATGTGAAGTTTACTCAAAGGGAGTCACAAAGGCTCTTTACATGAATTATTGAAGCAGCTAGGAGGCTTGTGTATCATCTGCTCTGCCTGTCCACCAGCTAATGCACTCACAGCTGTTAGGGACATCCAAGCCTTGTGGGAGGGAGGATTCCTCCTGCCACCCTCTTCCTGCTTCCCTAAAGCCCAGCTGGGGAAGTTACAGTAGTAAGATTTCCCTGAAACGCTTTTTCTCCAGAGATTTCCAATAGCATTACCATTAAGACTGACGATGGTTTTGTGAAGTGGATGAGTGGTATGATACTGTATCTGTTTCATGCTTTATGAAATTTAACTACAAAAGCCCTTGGAGGAAGAAAACACATTATTTTTCCAGATACTTCTTAAAATTATTTTTTGTGGATGCCTCATTAAATGAGGCTTAATCATCTTATCTCATTTCCCTCAATAAACTCACAGTTACCTCAATATTTTAATGAATTTTAAAAAGTAATAATTCTGTCTTTCATGCTGGAGTGTTTTCTACAATAAGAAACATAATGTAGTCTTACTGTCTGACCAGTTTATGGCAAGATAAAAGGTTGGCTTAGTAAAGCTAGCACAGAGAGGCCATACCCTGGTGAGAAATGCATTCCCAGGCATTCATGGTGGTAAGGGGTAGGATAGGTGTTAGAAGTTTATAGTATGTATTAAGACTGGAAGTAGGTGGAAGTGCTGGGTTTTGTCTTCTGCTCTGTGACTGTGTTTTGTCTGAGTTCATGTTTCTAGATTTGCTTCCAGATTCCCAGGTAATCTTACTTTTCTGAAGAGCCTCTCACATACAGTAACACTTTAATTTTAAAAAGAATTGGGGCTGAAGTTTAGTAAGGAGTGGGGAAGGTCAAGTCGGGTTTGGTAACATATTACTTGCAAGTAAATTTTTAAGAAGAGACAGGCATCTCCTGAGGTAGAACTCCTAAGAGTTTTGCACATGCTTGCTTAGATGTATTTTATTGATGTTGCCAGTAAGGCAGCTTGGACAGTTCTTCCAGATGGAGGGACTTTGAAAGAGTAAGGCCCTGGTGGCTGTGGGGGCCTCAAGGAAACAGATGGCTTGTCACTTCACTGTGATGCAAGAGCAAGCAGGGACAGGGAAGTTCCAAGTGAAACTAGAGAATGAGCAAGGTAGTCAAATGAATTATTCATTAACAAAACTTGCGGAGTAATCAAACCCAGCATGTGATTCTTAGCATGTGGAGATGGCTACTGGACTATACAGAATGAATTCCAGACAGGGAAAAAAGTGAAGAGAAGGATACACCGACAGCATACTACAATATTACAACAGTATTACAACAAGCTACCTCAGCTGGAGATGGGGCCCACCACTGCTTTCCCACACCAGCCTCTGCAAATCCAGCCTTTGCCCAACCTCAGCTCCAAAAACCATTTCAATAAAAGCTGTTGTAATACTGAGTATTTTGTACTCGGTGCTTTGCTTCAGATTAGAAGCTGTGTGATCTGATGTCAGTGAATGTGTTAGTTTTGCAAATGTTGTGTTAAAATCATGCCAGGTAGTGACTGAATACTAAACAGATCAGTGAATGAAAATGAAAAAGTTCATTCCTGTACACAGCTGCTTGTCAGATAGCATAAAACAAACTGATTGCAAATATTTCACCAGCCTTAATGTGTGCATGCATTAAAAACTGTTTGGTATTTAAAGAATTCACCAAACTATATTCTGAATACAAAAGATGTATTTCTATGCCGTTAAATTATTGGATGAGATGTGAGTAATAATTATGAATCTGACAAATCTCAACAAATACAAATTAAATAATGCATATGTATGGCTTTTACTAAAGGTTTATTCTTACTGTATTGTGATCATGCCTTTGGAATGCTCTGAATAATTTTATTCTGATTAAATCTGTCAGAGTACTAAGAAATTTTCTGTCAAAGAAGGAATCAACTAGTCAAGACTAGCAAGTTTTATTTAATTTTAGTATTCGATGATATAAGTATAATCTATATATGAGCTCATTATCTAGATGTTAGTGAAATTTTCTCTAGATAGTAGGTTCTACTACAGGATATTTCCTCATCTTTTTTAAGTAGAAGAGTTTCTAAGAGTCCTGTATGTTAGAGTTTTCAGAACTCTTCAGTTTTCAGAAGAAATGGAATTGAAATCTTGCAGCAATTGTGTTTCACAAATAATAAGCAAAAGGAATTGCCATCTACAGGTCTGCTGCAGTAAAGCAGTGGAGGTTTCTGGTTGATTTCAACAGCCTTCTGAGAAGTCTCTTCATTATCCTTATATTACTTGACAGGGAAATTTCTTGTCTGAATTTTATCATAAGCTTTATACAACAAAAGCTTTGTGGTCCTACCAGTTCCACAAGTCGGTGGGGTGGGAGCAGCTGTGACTCCCAAGGGGCTGAAGCAGTCCTTGTTCCACATAATGCAGGGTCATGTTCTCCATTGACTCTATGCCTGCAGCTTTTTGCATTAAATCTGTTTGTCATACTTGTGGAACTAAAACACTGTTCCCTGGAGTATTGTTGAAGATAAAATTGTCTCTAAGAGCGTAATAGCATGTTTAGATTGCTTGGTCCTGTAGGTAATAATATTTTTTCCATACAGATATGAAATGAAAATAAAGCCAAAGCTGCTTACAGGGGTCAAATGGCAAGTCTGTGGTAAAGCAAAAACATAAAATCCATGACTTTTTGTCTTTTTGACTGCCATCCCCCTCTCTAATCATTGGTGCATACTGAAGCATGTGCAAGTACACATAGGGAGATTGAACATAGAAAGGCTTTTTGCAGAGGTATGCTGTCTATGGTTACCTTCAGTAATCTGGAGAGATCAGCTATAACCATTCACACAAAGTTTTGTAATTTTGTTTATTTTAAAATATGCGATGAATTTTCTAGAGTAAAATGGTTTCAACAGTAAATTATCAAATTTAGTTATCTTCTTACATCTGTTATATTATCAGTATTGCTAGGGTTTGTGAAGAATTATAGAGTTATGTTATTGCTGTAGCACAAGGCAAGATAAATTTCAGTACAGTCCTGTTAGCTTCAATTGTAACTGATGATTTACACCAGCCATTGGTCTAGGCTGCTAGGTCTCCTACTGAGATGTTAAAGAACATCTTTAATGTAAATGAGCATTTAATGATTGTAGAATGCTAAACACCAAAGGTAGCAAACTATGAAATGCCATTAGTTCTGGTCTCAGCTGATTTCCAGTTTATTGGTTACTGCTGATGTTGAACATCGGTTCAAGTCCACCTAGGGGTAGTTTAGTTCAGTAGGTACAACAGTTTTATCTTGTACCTGAAATAGTCTTCATTTTTATTGACAGTCTGTGCAGGGGGGCTTTGTAGTATAGCACTTCTAGAGGAAGAATTTCAATACTTTTGGAGGAACACATGCACTGGAGGGAAATCTTAAAAGGCTCGAGGATTTTGGACCATGAAAATTAATGATAAGACAGGTTCTTTTTATGTACTCTAAATTTCTTTAAAATAAACATACATGTTTTGAAAAGAAGAAAACATATTTTGTCCTCTCATCTCCCTATGTGTGTGTTGACCATGGATATTATTGGCAGTCCATAAAGATGATTCCCTTCTTGTAACCTGACCATCATCTGTTCCTACTGAAAGCAGGTAGTTTTTGTGGAGAGCATTATACTTGCATCCAAGATTTTTTTAAACGACTTTATATTTTGCTTTTAAAGTCACATGTCTAGAAATGCAAGTTTTAAGTCAATCCTTAGGTTGGTAATTGACAATTGATTATAAGATACAAATTTCTGACCAACTTTGGGTGTTTGAAATTACTTTTTTTTGACAACCAAGTGGACTCATTATTATTATTATTATTATTATTATTATTATTATTATTATTATTATTATTATTAACCAAGAGTTATTCCTATTCATGTTTACATTAAACTTTAGTGTTTGAACTCTAGTCTCAATTCCAGAGCTACAGGACCATCTTTGTTAGTAAAAGCTTTGGAAATACCAACAGGGAATTAATTTTGTTACTGTTTTATTCTATTCTAGATTTTTCCCTCTATCAGGCTGGTGATTTAGTGTTAGTTTTTTGATCCTGTACTCCTCCATGTAAAAATAGTTTTTCATGCGTTTCTTTTCCTTTTATGTGCATGTTCCTAAAAAGAGGTTATTTCAAAGTCCTGTTAGACTTTGTTAGTTTTGAATTTTTTATAAGAACTTTTGTTCAGCAAATAGACACATCAACTTACCTTTCACACTTAGAAGGTGTACCATCAGGCCTGGAAAGAATTAGTCTGATTTCCCATGATGCATGGGAAATTATGTGCTGGCCAAAAATATGTATGGAGAAAGGGTTCACCTGGATGTTCTGGAAATCTGATCACACTGAAGACCTGAGACTTTAGGCAGATAAATGTGAGTTTGAAAACTTCTTAGGTATCTGCAAAGTGTAGATACCAGAAATGTTGCTCAGCAAGTTGTATTTAGCAGCTATTTAGTCATCAAAGTAAATTGAAGTTAACTACTCTTCTGCTTTCTCCTTCAATTTGCAGTCTCCACTGTAGCAATATTTTGCTATTTCCTGAAATAGCAGAAAAAGAAATTTGTTGAAAGCTGACACTGATTAGTGTCTTTTTGTTATCAGAATGAAATAAATGGGAAAAACAAAGAAAACATTTCTGGAATAATAATAAGCCACATTCTGCACAACAATTTCCCCACTAAGATGTTCAGCTATGTCAGTCCTTGCAGATATTTGCGCTTTCACAAAAGGCCTCTAACGTTGTTGTTGCTACAGGGAAGAGCAAGAGTGTGGTTGCTTTGTTGTACCTTACCATTTCATGAAATAGCAACATTGGCATGAAAGCTAAAGTACATCTTTTCACATGGTTTTGTGTCTAAGTAGCTTAGCTTCTTAAAGTAACAGAATGGGCCCCAGGAATCAAGTTGGTCAGTGTCTGTGAAACTGAGAGCACTCCTTGAAGTACAAAACTTTGCTGAAGAATATATAATTGGTTTTTTTAAGGTATTGATTTTTAAAGAGAACATTTTTATCAAAACAATTTTTTTTATACTTCTAAGGCTCCTTTTCATAGCATGGGGTGTTTTTATTTTTTATGTAGATCGAAAGGATGCAGAGGGCTGGGAAACAGTTCAGCGTGGAAGGCCAGTTCGATCTCGATCCACAGCTTTGGCAACAAAAGCTCCTGTAGTTGCAGAATCTCTGAAGACCAAAGGTGACAGTGACAAAGAAAATGTCGTTTTGCCACCATCAGAAAATAAGTGTCGGAGTTTGCTTTCTGACAGTGGTGCATCCAAAAGCACAGAACTTACACAGAAAGATCCTTTGCATTCATCCGAAGGTCCTCTTGCTGAAAGGGCTCAGGTCAGTACAGTTTAGAACCATTTTCTACCTTAAATATAGCAATATTTTTAGAGCACTTTCTAAAGCTAATTTTGTCTAGAACTTTTATTTACTAACTAGGTTGTAAAGGGATTTAAAAATAATGGCTATTTCAGTGTCATTTATGGAAACACATTAAGATCTTGACACAGATAGTTAAAAATAATGAAACGGACCATGTATTTGACAGTGTTTTAGGTAGGTTTCTCATGTATTCCAACATTAAGCAGTCTCATACATGTAAAATTTCCAGTGGTAAACTCTAACTTTTGGAAGCTTACACGCAATTGAAAATATCTCTGCATGGAGTGATTTGCACTGCTCACTGCCAGGTTGCAAGGTATTCTGTTAGAATCTTTTCAACTATAAAAAAGCATTTTTGACTGACTTTAAAAATCAGTATATTACATTTTGTTAATCTCTTTTTAGTTCACAGCACATAGCTCAGCAGACAATGGGAGAAGTGACACACCATTGCAAGAAGATTCCTTACAGACGGTTTGCGAGATGCCTCCAATTCTCACAAATACTGACTCTGCTTCAGAAACCCTGCAGATTAGTGAAGCTTCCTCCCTTGTCACTGCTAATATTAACCAGCATCCAACAGAAACAGTTAAAACTGAAATGGATCCCTCGGATATTTCAAATGTGAGTGCTGCCAGATTGGTAAGAAATCTTCCGAGTACATACTAAATTTAATCTTTAATTCTCTCATTCTATATTTCCCAGTATTTCTTGTTACACTAATGCATAAATCATAGAAAAGCCTATAAGGTACCTACTGTAGAAAAAATAATTTGTGGCAGAGATACTTTCATGATAGGATTTAATTCCAGTAAAGTTTCTGAACTTAAACTGGAAAGATATAAATGCATTATTTGGAATAAAGAAGTCTGTGCTCTCATTACTTTTTTTACATATATGTTTGCTGTAATTTTTCATTTCCCTTCACTATCAATCATTTCATGTCAGACTCTTATTAAATTCTTACTCCTGTTTTGCTAATTATTCAAACTGGAATCACATGGGATATCAAAATTCATGGGATAACAAATGCAGGCCTTTTACAACTGGCTATACCACTCTCTAGGGGCTTCTATACAGTTAACAATTTGGAAGAATGCCATTCTTAAGCAGCAAATGTGAAATCAGTATTCTGTTTTTATGTGACTTCCCCAAAAGAACATCCTTTCTTTCTAGAATTCTGCAGGCTTCAAGGTGTATCTGTTTTACTTGCAGTAATGCTACGTAAAACCCAGGTTATACTTTCAGGATTTGGGGTTTTTTGTTTTGTTTTGTTTTTAGAAACTAGATAAAAATTCTGATTTGCAGAACTTTTACTGTGAATTGCTTTTCCTTTAACATCTTTTACAAACTGGACTACTGCTAGGTGAGTTCCAAGTCAAGCATCTATTTGTCTTTAGAGCTAATTTCTAGCTCTTCGCCCACTAACATTGGTTCAGCTTCTCAATTACTAACAGTTCAGGTTGCTGACAGCTTGGTGGGATCTGTGTCTCTGGTGAGCATTTTATTACTCCTGACTAGACTTGGATTGAACAGACACAGACTGGATTGAACACCAGTCTGTGTATTGTGACACATAGTTTGGAAGCCAGAGTGAAGCAGCTAAATTCTGGCATTAGAGAAGAAGACAATCAGTCATCATATTTAGGCTACATTCTTGCCAAAGTGTCTTGTTTGTGTTCAAAACCAGTTATAGCCTGAGAATGTATTCTGTTAGCTACAGGAAAGTTTCCAGACACGGTTTGTCAACAGATCCTCTTTCATCTTTAAATAATATTTTGGAGCATGGTTCCTTTTCTGGAGATGACAGCAGGACACACCATTAATGTCTCAGAGTATGAGATGCTTAGTCCCTAAGACTAGGTAATTAGAACAATTATAAGAGAAGAACAGTCTTTGTTGCTTTTAGTGATAATGTTTGTGTAATACATTTTGGTATGTTGTGAATATGAATTAATTTCATGTTTGATGTAGCTAATAAATTAGTAGTTGCTAACAGTTTCAGTGGAGTTTATATTTCAGTTAGCTTCACAAGACTCAAGGAACTACAAGTAATTAGAAGTTGAGGAAAATGTTATAAAATTCATATTAACTATATGGAAAACAATTTTTTGAGTCTGCTTCTGATTTTTTTTTTTTCTTCATTTTTTCTTATAGTCTATGGCAGAAGTCCTTGCTAAGAAAGAAGAGTTAGCAGATCGCCTGGAAAAGGCAAATGAAGAAGCCATTGCCAGTGCTATTGCAGAAGAAGAGCAATTAACTAGAGAGATTGAAGCAGAGGAAAACAATGACATTAATATTGAGACTGACAATGATAGTGATTTCACTGTGAGTGCTTGATTTATTTTGAAGTGCCCGACTTCAGGCTTTGATGGCAGCAGAGTATGATTATAGAATTTGTTTGTGTTCCTTTTTTGGCATTCATGCAACTTATTTTACATGCAAATAAAGCAAATAGTGTCATGTACTAATTTTACCGTACAGAAACAATAGGAACAGTATCTGTCTTTGAGATGGCTAATTTGGTTTGGAGGTACCACTGGGTTGGCACTGTTTAATCTGTGTGTATTCACCTGCTTTTTAAAGTTTATGCATTTACTGTCTGGATCATATTAATTTTCAGGCTAATATGGGCAATGGAAACATAACTTTCTCTGGTATGTCTATGGACTGGAATGATGTCCTGGCTGATTATGAAGGTAAATTTTTATTTTTATGTAACTGGGCTTACATTGAAGTGATAGCAAAATTTAGGAAAATGCATGTCTTACTCATGGCTAGCTAATGATTTGAAAGGCTGCTGTAACATCTAAATATTATTCCAAGCTATGGTTGTTTTTTTTTTTTCCTTGGGAAAGATGGACTTGCATGTCTTTGTTCTTCATTTCTCTTCCCCATCTCTCTACTATAATTTTAAAATGTGTGAACAAATTTTATGTTAACATTTGGATAAAAACCTAGTAAAATCATTGAGCATTGAAAATGCACAGGGATTAGAGATGCTTCAGTCTGTGTTTGCACCTTAGGCTCAGGGGAACCCATTTGAGAGAGAACTTCAAGAGCAACTAAGCTTTATTAATTACCTTTCCCTGAAAAGTGTGTTTAAGTGTGTGTTTTCTTCTCGCACAGCTCGTGAATCCTGGCGCCAGAGTAATTCCTGGGGAGACAGAGTGGAAGAAGAGCCTGCACGTCCACCTGGACACGGAATACACATGCATGAGAAACTCTCATCGCCGTCACGCAAAAGGTCTTAAAAGTTTTTTTACGTCTTGATTAGCCAGTGAAAGCAAGCAACCAGATTCCTGGTTTGCTAAATCTACTTTCCTTAAGTCTGTGGGTGGAAAGTGTTACAGAAATCACTATATTATTTTCATAACAGATCAGGCTCATACTACGTTGCCCACTAAATCAAGATTTGAAGACCAGAAGAACAGTATTTACATTTAGGGAAAATTATTGCCCTCCAATGTCCTGTTTGTTTTGTGTAATTGAAAGTAACCTAGAAATGTTTGCAATGCTGCCAATGTTCTCACTTGCTTGTTTTTTTTCAACTATTAAAAGAACAATAGCAGAATCCAAAAAGAAACATGAAGAGAAACAAATGAAAGCTCAACAGCTGAGAGAAAAGTTACGTGAAGAAAAGACACTGAAGCTTCAAAAATTAATGGAGAGGGTAAGCTTTCAGTAGTACAAAAGGAGCCACTCTGTTGCCCTTCAGAAAAGCTTTTTTTTCCCCACATAATCTAGGAAGTATTAGAGATTTGATTCTGTGATTTAAACTAGTGGTGAAATGAAATGTTCTTCTGAGTTCACAAAGTTTTCATAGATGCTTCATGCATTATGGATATTAAAGAAAGCGTTATTTTAGATAATGAGCTTCTGTGAGAGTGTTGCTGCCATGCTGTAGTGACTCAGGTTCAGGGAAAGCATGGTGAAAGTAAAAATGTATAAATGCTAAAACTCACCAAACTGGGGCAGTTAGCAAATCTTTGCTAAGCCAAATGCACTGGGTTAAACTTAGTGCAGGCTCTGTGTAGGGCATTAAAGTGGTTTATAAAGTGGTTTATAAATAAAACTTCCAATATTGGAAATTTCTGAGGAAAATTCAGGCCCGATTTTCAGTTCCTCAAGTAGTAATGAATTTGCTCTTTATGTATAGGAGAAAGATGTCCGGAAATGGAAAGAAGAATTATTGGATCAGAGACGCAGGATGATGGAGGAAAAATTACTTCATGCAGAATTTAAACGTGAAGTGCAGCTACAAGCAATTGTGAAAAAAGCACAAGAGGAAGAAGCTAAGGTAGGTTACTTTATCTTCAAGGGGAACTATCTATTAGTGATGCTTGTGTATGTTTTATACCTCAGAGTGCTCGAGAGTAGGTTGTGAAGGATGGTGCAAGCTAGGTACCAACAGTGTAAACCATGAAACGGCTAATTGCCAGTCTCTGAAATGGACAGTTTTTCTCTAATATGAACTTCAAACTAATTAGCTGCTATTGGATATCATGGTGTGTTGGACTGGAAGAAAAGATGGGTTGAAATGAAGAGCTGGTAATCCTCTTGATGCTTTTGTTCCTCACAGAGAGAATGGTAGCATTTTTGGTGATAAGTGGTTCTACTGCAAGGGTTAGATGATCTGATTAACAATTCTCTGCTTTCCAGCATATGCTGTGATAACCTTACTGCACTTCTCCTTTGTTAATCATCCATTATAGATCCAGCATTCTGTGCCCTTAAGCAGTGGTTCTGGTGCTTTGTTTTGTACCACAAATTTTGTCAAACAGTTGGAAATAAATAGAAATCTGCAACACATGCCAACTGTTCTAAAATAAGTGTTAGTACTCTTCTGGTATTAATATGTAATTGCGTAATGAATGCTTTTTAATTTACGTTATTCATACTAATTTGATAAATGTTGTGGTGTAACCTCAGCCAGGAGCTAAGCACCACTTGTTCACCACCCCCAGTCCTGGTGGAATGGGAGAGAGAATCACAAGTTTCACAATGAGAAGCCGCTTGGGTGGGCATGAAAACAGCTTAATAACTGAAAAAAAAATTAAAAGAAAAAGAAAAAATTCCAGGAAAGGAAGTAATAGAGAAATAAGTCCCAAGAGTGACAAGTGATGCAAATGAAATCAGTTATTCACCCCAAACTGACTGATGCCTGTCCTGGTGCCCTGCCAAACTCTCCCTCTAGTTCTATTGATGAGCAGGATGTCATATGGTATGGGGTATCCCTTTGGTCAGCTGTCTCAACTGTTCCCCCCAACCCCCCAGCTTGTCTCCTGGGTTAAAATGATTTCTAGATTACCTAACTCAGTCTGGCATGCCTTTGTTATTACTTCATTACACCTGTGTGACTTCTGCAGTCATATTAACCACATCACACTTACCATAAATCTCTAGCTCAGCAGATGTCTGACGTCTTGTGTGTGTTTAAATGTGTAAGCTCTGCTGCCTCTTCAGGTTCTCACATTCTGGACATAAAGGTTAATCAGGCCAGAAGGCTTTAGAGAATTAGCTAATGAGTGGTATTGCTGAAGACCATGGTAACTGTTGCTGCCCAGTTGGTTTTCTGAAGTCCCAGTGCCTACTTGTTTAATGAACCATGAAATCCATTTTGTAGATGGATTCTAGTCAGTACACAAAGCAAAAAAATAATCCTACCACCCTTTGCCTGATCTGTTGATGCCTGTCCATCTGTCCCCTCTGTAATCATTTCTTTTGTGGATTCAGATAGAGCATGAACTTTTGAGTATAGCAAAAGAATGTCTGTGTCAGTCACAGGTTTGCATGTGGATATAGTCATTGATGTTATTGAATCAAAATTTTGATGTTATTGAATCAAAATTAAGTTAAATTTAAGTTTGGATTCCCCCATTCCTGTCTATTTCTAAAGCATTTGCATTTAAAAGACTAAAGTTGAGAAGAATTTTGTTCAGCAGCCTTGTAGTGACAACAAAGTACTGAGTACCTTCATGAGCCTAAGTAGAAGAAAAGCATATTATTTGAGATTTTTAATTCACACATTAAAGTACTTTTAAGTAAGCCTTTTTGTATTATTTTCTTCTTTATTTATTGTGTATTATACTGTCTTGAAAAATACCAAAACATTTGTGAAATAGGCTATACTGATGAGAAATATTAAGACAACGAGCTTGTTTGGGTTTTTTTCTTATTCATAGTTTCACATAGTTGTATTCTACTGGCACTTAGTATTTTACTGATTTATCTAGCTGAGTCTTAGAATTCCACATTTTGTGAATGAGAGAATAGACTAGTGAAATTTCGTTGCTGAGAAGGTTTGGAAAGTTTTCCTGGTATTTACCTAAAGTTCTTGGCTTTCTAATACATTTAAATTTTTCTTTTATTCCAGGAGCTATCCTATTTAAACCAACCAAACAAATACAAAGCAAAAACAAAAATTATCAATCCAAATCAACCAACCAACCAACAAAAAAAAAAAAATCAACAAAAAACCAAAACCATATTCTCAACTTGGTGATTTTTAAACCCATTCTGGGAGAAATATCCCACCACTTGAATTATGAAATGGCTAATTAACAAATGAATGGAATTCACTAAGAATTAACCTTATTCTGACTTCTCACTTATTTTCTTACACATTCTGCTTATCTGCAGGTAAATGAAATTGCATTTATAAACACCTTAGAAGCTCAGAACAAACGTCATGATGTGCTGAATAAACTCAAAGAATATGAACAACGCTTAAATGAGCTGCAAGAAGAGCGCCAACGAAGACAGGAGGAGAAACAAGCACGTGATGAAGCAGTTCAGGTATGATATATCTGTAGTTGCAAGAGGACAATGAAATATTTACTTGATTTTCATTTTGGCTATGCAGTCTTTGTGACTTTCTATTTTTACCTACTGTTCAACCTTGTAAAAGTATACTCCAAAAGGTTTCTCTGTTATGTTTCAGCAGTAGGAAGGAGGAAGGTTAAGTCCTAAAGTCTCTATAAAAGGTATTACAGATGTTGCACAGGTGACCCTGCATGTTTCAAGCTTTTTTTAAAACTAAATTGTTACTTTATTGCAAGAAAATCCTTGTGTTTTTGTAGCACAAAACATTTTAGGAGAAGAAACAGAAAAACATTCCTTATCATATACCTACTGTCACAATTACAGTACTGTTTACAGTGAAAAACACAATACAAATGTGTTTGTATTCCTGCAATCATGGTGTGGGTTGTTTTTTTATTTGGTTGGTTTGGTTTTGGTTTTGTCTTTTTTTTTTTTTTGAGATTTTTTGTTTGGGATTTTTTTTGGTGATTTTGGTGGTGGTGGTTTTGGTTTTTATAATACAGCATTCCAATAATAAGTTTTCCCATTCTCATGCATCCACTTTTTTTTCACACAGTTTGTGCCAATACTAATGCTTTCAATATGTCTTTAGGTTTTTGTAAAACCCATATATAAGAATGCAAGTCCCTCATCTAACCATGTAAAAGTGTTTCTCATTCAAGCAATTTCTGTTTTGTACTAAGGAAATCTCATCCTTTCCTGAAAGGAACGTAATTTATTTGCTAGTATAGGGACAGTGGTGGAGTTTGTAGCAAGGAGTGTATTTTTAAAATGTATTTAAATAGCCACTATTCTGTCACACAAACCAGAGATTTTTTTCAGTAAGATAAGGATTTGGAAAATAAGTCAAAAATGTCTACTAATAAATGTCTTCTTAAAGTATGAGGTTACAGAAATGCGTTTTTTTTTCTGCATTTGTTGCTGCTACAAGTATAGCGTTCTATTGGAAAGATTTAAAATAGCATACATAGCTTCTTAATTAGTCAGAAAAAAAAATAAGTATGGAGAGAGAAATTGTATTCAGCAATAGTGCAAAAAATAAGCTGTCAAAATCCATTTTGTTTTATAGTATCATTTGGGTAGTTTTGGAACCATAATTTAAATTTTATTACTCTGTGGAATCGTCTGTTATTTCTGCATTATCTCTATCCTGTAGGATACTTAATGTGTTTTCAGAGACTCTTATTAATGAACTAATTCTGAAAGCTCCTATAGTGGATAGTGTTTTTTCAAGATGAACAAAATATATGGCTGACCAATGTGTAGCTAAGTTCATATAACTGTGCCTTCAGTGTATGGTCAAGCTTCTCAGTATCCTCATATTTGCATATTATTCCTTTAGCTAATAAAAACACAGTTCTCCATCAGGAAAGTAAGACAAACATTCTACCATCAGGTGTTGAAGTGCATATTCTGTTAATTCTTTTCTCTTTTTCCCCCTGAGCAGGAGCGCAAAAGAGCCCTCGAAGCGGAACGGCAAGCGCGAGTTGAGGAGCTGCTGCTGAAGAGGAAGGAACAAGAAGCACGGATTGAACAGCAAAGGCAGGAGAAAGAAAAAGCCCGGGAAGATGCTGCACGGGAGAGGGCCAGGTAACTTAGCAGTAATTCCATTGCTTCCCTGCCCTTCACAGTTACGCTTTCCAGAAAACTGCAGCTTTGCTGTGAGAACAGCAGTCCTTTCTTAGCTCTTCAGGCTTAATATTTTTTAAAATAGCATTAATAAATATTCTTTATGAATTGTTTGAAAGAAATCAGGTGAATAATAATAAATTCTGTAATAGTTTCCTTAGATACATATACAATATTAAGTGCAAGCCCGTATTTTATTATATTTATCTTAGTTTTATTGCTAACAGAACATTGTAATAATTTGCCTTTTTCACATTGTAGCTTAGTTTTCAAAGGAGACAAGGTTAATGTCCCTGTGTTCTCCACTTCCTCCACTCTCCAGAAACTTTCGACTTGCTGGCATCAATTTGCGTTTACCTTTCTATAGATCCAGGAGATGACATTTGTGAAGCACCAAGGGTGGAAATCAGTCTTCATTGATTCTACTGCAAGTGATGTACTTGGTTTATGTTTTTGCACATAAACAAAAGTTTATGAAGGCATTTCCATGTGGGCTTTTCTCTCTCATTGTTTTGAGCCAAATTTTGGGTGCAGAGAGAATGAATGTTGTTCTCATGTGAGAAAGTTTTATTTTCAAGTCTGCTTCAGGAAAATGGCTTTCTATTTATTCTTTAATGTGCCAAATTCTATTTGCATTCACCACCTACTATCCCCTTTGTCTGCAGTTCCACTGCCAGCAGCATTCTATAAATCCAAAATAGAAGTTACATTTCCTATGACAAGAAGTGTTCACTAATGGTTCTTTAAAAATTTTTATCGTGACATCAGTTTTAAATCTGCCACTTTCCTTTGTTGCACCCCATTTTTTTCATTCTGAAGTGAAGAACAGTAGTTTGTATTTACCTTCTGTTAGTACTGTGTTTCAGCAAATGTCCTCTATTTTTGCTACCCTAGCCCTCAGTTTTCACATGTTTTGTACTTAATGCTGCTGTGCTGTGCTTGTGTTTGGTTTTCTTTGCCTTATGCTGGTTAAACAAGAGACATGTTTTACTTTTTTTTTTTTTTAATTATAATTTTGGGAAGGTGTAGGAAAGAATATATCCATGATGCCCTACAGTCCAGTGGTTCTGTTATATCAGAATGGCCTCAGGAGACATTACATCTATTACATCTTCTTCAGAACAGTTCTGAGCTTTCCCTAACTTGGTAGAATTAGAGGAGGATTCAAAGTGTCCTGGTGTAGAAGTTAAGGAGAGATGAGCCAGACAGTAAGCTGGCTGTGCTGTCCCTTCCCTGCTGGATTTCAGCAGTTTTCTGTTTTGTTTTTTAGGGTTTTTTCCTACTGCTGGGATTTGACTCTTATGCTGAAGATATAATACTTGCTGGAATGAGTAATTTTTGGAATATCTCCTTAAAGTTTCTTCAGTATAGGTTCTATCATGTGCATCTGGTGGTGATTAAAGCATCTGAATGAAAGGAATAGTGTACTTAAAACTGACTTTAAAACCCCCTCTGCCCTTACGGTACATTAACTTGATTCCAGTAAGGTTTTAGATGTAATTTCAGGGTATTTTATATTTGAGAGAGTTGAAATCCATAATACAGAAAATTTTGTTATTGTCAGAAGAAATCATGAAACTGCATAATATAACATAATCATGCAAAAAACATGGTTTTCAGAAGGGCTTCTGTAGGAATGATGTTGATGCTCTAAATTGAAACTTCAGAATATTGTTTCAAATATTAATCCAAACTGTGCAATGATATTAATTTGTCATAGTTTGTAGGATTGAACAAATATTTAAAAATGTATACTGAAAGAACTAGCTAAAGTAAGCTTTGGGTATTGGCTATGTGTTGTGATTTGTTTCAGCTCGTGATGTGAACCAAGAGCTCTTTAAAACAAAACCAAGGACTGTAGCTCAGTCTTTCTTTATATACCTCAGGGGAGATAGCAAATAAACTACCAAATGCTTCTCATCCATCATCTCTTCCTTACCCCCCTTTCCACAACCATGGTGGCTGGAAGAGTTCACTTAAACTTTCTGAAAGAACAATTGTATGTGGTGTTTATCCTTAGACTTGCTTCTGTGCCCATCATCTTTCCTGGATGCTGTTAAATTTTCTGTGGCTTTTTGTTTTAAAATATTACTTTATCTGAGCCTTCTACTTAAATGACTGTTTCTTCTATGAGTTTCCTGTTTAAAAAAAAAACAGACAAACAAAAAATCCACACAAAACAGAAACCACTGCAGTTTGTATACCATTCTTTGTTATTCTTTCTACTCCCACTGCTTTAGTTTTAGAATGCCTTTTTAAATGATAGCTAATGGCTTTGAATGACTTCTTCATTGCTCAGTTTTACTCAAAACTTTTGGTGCTCCTTTTGGACCCTGCAGATGCCAGACACCAAGGAGATGTGTTTCTCTCCCATCCCAATTCTTTTTGTACAAACAGCATGAGTAGCTGACTTTCTTCCTTTAGGGTGTTCAATAGCTCCCCTGGCTTGCTGATGACTCCTAACTTGTTCTTGATGAAACTGTTACCTGCAGGTTTCTGCTTAATAGTTATTGTAACATATTGTTAAACCTCTTGTTCTATTCTCAGGCAGAAAAAAAAAAAAAAAAAAAATCCTAATTTCTTCAGCAGGGTGATTTTTAGGGAATTCACAGTGGCTTAGTGACATCCACATGCATGGCAGCTGATTTTTGCTGGGGAGGGAATGGAGAGCTGATGAAAGTGGGCAAATGAAGTTTGGGGTATGAGTTTTTGGCAGAGGGGTGTAGGGCAGACAGGTTCAGTGACCAGAACAGCTCTCAACTGCAGTTATGTACAGAAGAGAAATGCTTAATTTTGCTGTCCTTTGCTATCTTGAACACTTAGAACTGCAATATTCTAGAACATAAGTTTATCACTCATAACTGTATCATTTGATGTTATTCAAAGCTTTATCTTGAAGTTCATAAATGTTAACTTTTACTGACCATCATTTTTATAAAACACACTACACTCATTGCTGTATGGTTTGTCTTTTAGTTGTCATGGTACTCCTCCCCTTTGGTTCACTGACTAGAGCCATTGACCAGAGAATGCTAATGTTGGCAGGATATCACATTCATCACCTTTTTGTATCTTAATGTTGCCCATCATTGCTCTGAGCTGGACTGAGGTGTGATCCAGGTTCTGCTACACCAGTTCAAGTGTCTGGCTTTATCAAACCATCAAAACCATCTGTATTCTCTCTTAAGCAAGTTGCTTTTTGTTGTCTTTTT
This sequence comes from Phaethornis superciliosus, assembly GCA_023637945.1. Taxonomy (NCBI): domain Eukaryota; kingdom Metazoa; phylum Chordata; class Aves; order Apodiformes; family Trochilidae; genus Phaethornis; species Phaethornis superciliosus. The sequence continues at coordinate 19,043,209 of JAJQWJ010000012.1, forward strand.
TACTGAGCTATCTTCAACTTCCATTTTGGGCTACTTGTTCTCTATTTCAAACATAAATTAATCAATTTTAGACACGCTTGATATTATTACAAGTTTTACCTGTATTTATTATCTTTTGATTAGAGATCGAGAAGAGAGGTTGGCAGCTCTTACTGCAGCTCAACAAGAAGCCATGGAAGAACTGCAGAAGAAGATTCAACTGAAGGTATTACAGGATACTTTAGTTGAAAAATACATCAGTGATATAGAATTTCTGCAAAATTGCTTTCTGTCTATATGTTTTATTTGTTGAAGATGTTACAGTGCACTGTACAGTGTCCTGAATTGCAAAACTCTACAAGAAGTTCTTATTTAGCCTTTTGCATGAAGAAGAGGACCTCGCTGTACAACACACTGTGTAGTATGGAAAGAACAGTACTGAGCTCTTTGGAGTGCATCAACTCCAAAGCTTTGAACATGACAACAAAACCCGTGCTTTCCAAGAGAAATCAGGATAATTTTGAATTAATTAATGAGAAAAAATAGTGTGTAAAAACTCCCACACTGTTTAATGAGTTCAATTCACCAAGCAGTCTCACAGGTTGCTCTCTTCAGGTACTGAAATTGATGGTGTCAAGTGTGGCATGCTATTTCCTTTAGTTTCATGAAGGGCTCCAGTTATGTCATAAACGAGGCATAAAAATCTAGGCCATAGTACTTCATCTGTTCAGCTGAATTCACTGTCCAGTGCAGAACCAAGATATTGGAAGTTTTTAAGAGATAACCACCAGTTTTCTAAAGACAGAAGACTTCTAAAATGAGAAATTACATTTTTTAGGTTCTGAGATGGAACTATCTATTAAAGCTCCAATTAATAATAAATCTTGTAAATTTTTTTTCTTGGATGGTTTATGTGTATGTCTAAATATTTTTTCGTGTCAGTGTTATTTTTTGCTCTGATCCCAGTGTAAAGCAGTATATATACATTTTGTTTTGTAAAGCATTGTTTTGTTATTAGATGCAGGTTCATATCCCAGCTTCTGATTTTAAAAAATAGTTGAGAGTTTGTTCAGTTGTCATGAGGATTAGACAAGAAAACCTTGAAACCTCTGAAAGGATACAGTGAACTGTGCCTGCTACTGCAGATAAATAACAAATCATTTATTTTACTTTCATTTGTACTTCATTATTTCAAACCTGCTAGTGAAAACAGCACTACTATGGTTTCATTAATTCAATTCAATAGCGATGTTTAATAGAACAAAAAGATTTACATAGGATTTGCAACAGATTATTAATAGAGGATCACATACAAAACAGAAGCAGCACTGATTGATTTTAAGTCAAATCATAATCTTAAAATACCTGTGATGTGTGGTGCCTTCAGAAATAAAAAATCAGTTTCAGTTTAACAGAAATTCACCTTAACTGTACAATATTTGGTAGTTTCCAAGATTTCTCTGCACAGTTTAATTCCATTCACTGTAATCCGGTATCTTTTTTAATTTGTTGCTTTAATTATTTTCCATTCAGCATGATGAAAGTATTAGAAGGCACATGGAACAAATTGAACAAAGGAAAGAGAAAGCAGCTGAATTAAGCAGTGGAAGACATGCTAATACTGATTATGCCCCAAAACTTACACCATATGAACGAAAAAAACAATGCTCATTATGCAATGTAATGGTAAGTTGGATGGAGGGAGTATGCTGGGAGAATTGCAAGTCCAGCTGAAGCCTTGAAGCTACAAATGATGCTTCATTCACAGATGGGTGTACTGCACATGTACTGTGTCCATGCTCTGCTCTTCTAAGGTGAACCTGATTTTGGATTCCTCTGTCTATGAATCAGGTGATTTAAAGAATATTTGAAAGAACTGTGGAGTTGTAGGTTGAATGGAGAGTGTGGACAGTACTCAATTATTAGCTCTCTCTTCCCAAAGAAACAATAATTTGGGAGCATCAGATGAAGGTAGTTAAAAGGTAGATTTGAAAGCTGAGTAAAGAATGTGGTTCTTCACGGAGTGGGTAGATGATCTGTGAACACCTTGTTACAAGATCCTATAGCTATTTTAATTTAATGTGAGGTCAAGGGACATTGTGAGGGTCCTTGGACAAGTTTAATTGGATTGAAGTTCACTGAAGGTTGTTTGATGCAGAGAAGCCACATCAAGAAGTTCTGGAACACTTTGGATTGAGGTTTAAAAGTGCTGAAAGGGACAACTAGTGTTCAGTTTGTGTCTCCTTTTCCTGTTTCTGAGGAAAGCTAGTTTTTGTTTGCTCTTGGAAGCCAAGTACTTTGCTAGGCAGACCTCCAGTCTCAACAGAGTATCTTCTGTTCACCTTTCCATTTGTCCCAGAAATGATGGAGAAGAAGCCATACAGTCCCTGAATAGGAGGCAGGGAGAACTGTTCTTATTGATAACTGGATTTACTGATTTGCAAAGATGATACATCACTGAATGAAACCTCATATCCTGCTAAGCACTATTTATCTTTTCTTTCTGAATTAAACAAGATTGCATGAGATCATTTCAGACAGTGCTGGATCAAGGGTTGGACTTGATGATCTCAGAGGTCCTTTCCAGTCTGGATGATTCTGTGTCATTCTGTGAATACAAACTCATGTTAAGCAGACTGGAGTCTTGTGAATTCACTGATCATGCATTTCAGAATGAAAATCCAATACTTACGAAGTAAAAATGAGATGAGAAGCCAAGACTTTTTACATCTCTCTCTTACTCTACTGCTGGGTAGCAAACCATTATGTAATTTACGCTTTAAGTTCTGCATAAAAGTTGATGTAAATGAGGTTGAGCAATAAAGTATTATACTTGAAATGCTGAATGTACTTCTGACTAATTGGCATGTATTATATTGAAATACTGTTTTTCATAGATTACAGACTTATTGAGGAAAAAATTACTATTAAGTCATTGTCATTACAGATTTCATCAGAAGTATACCTTTTTAGCCACATTAAAGGGAAAAAACACCAACAAGCTGTGAGAGAAAACAGTAGTATACAAGGACGAGAGCTTTCAGATGAAGAAGTGGTAAGTTTCCTAATATTTGTTTCTGTATTACTTCTAGTTTTAAATGTTATCCAGCTGAGGAACAAAAAAAGTCTTGAAAATTTGTATAAAGGAATTGAACAGACATGTTTGTGTTAGTATGGGAATAGTGCCTTTTTATTATAGATTACCAATAAAAAGGAACAGAAGAAACATTGGATTCAAATAGTTCAGGCAATTGCCATCTGAAATAGATTCTGTATAGAATGTGACTAATTGCTTTTCTATTAATACAAAGGCATTTTTCATCTCACATTTTATCATGTAATCATAAAAATCTGAAGTGTTGCAGGTGTCTGCATTATTTTGCTTTACATTTTTTTTGTTCCTTCCTGTTGCTTAAAATATCCTGGTCCTTTTTTAGCTTATCAGATGTGCTATCTCTGCATCAAGGTCACTAAAGCTCAAAATGTAGTGCTAAATTGCTTTAAAATGTACGACTGGAAGTTTTTTACAAGTATTAGCATTGCTAGAAAGAACAGTTAGTTTTTCAGTACCATCTTTAGAAGAATTGCCATTCTTCTAATGGCAATTAGATTTTTAGGAATCACTGAGGACATTTTCAACTGGATCAAGGAGCTATGCTGTTTTGAAGGAAAGACTTCTGAAAGGTTGTCTGTTTTAATTTCTCATTGCTGCTGCCTGAATTGGAACTACAGTATTAAGTCAAGGCCTTTTCTATGGGGCATATGAAACAGACTTTGTTTTCTGTCTTACCCAAAAAATTTGTGAAAGCCTGTGTATTATACCTGTCAGAGGTTAGGAAGAAATACTGGAAATCTGATTCCAGCCAAGCTGATTCTAATGATACTGCTCAGTTGTTCTAGTTTTTTGCTGTCTCCTTATTTCCTTTGCAATTCATGTTGCTCATTTTAGTTGTTGAAGTCGTCCCTTAATTTACAGCTTCTTACCTCCAGAACCAGTAACATCTTCCCTTTTTCTTTTTAAAAAGCTTTCAAAAATAAAATCTCTAAGGTTCTAAAATCCACAGAGGTAGTTATCAATGGAAAAATGAAAAAGAAAATTGCATAGATGCAGTAGTCTGGAGGAATAAATTTTTACCGAGTTGCAGTTTGCCTCCCTAACTGTAATGGAAAGTTCATAAACTATCTTTTCAGTTTCTTTTTTCTCTTTTACAGTGGTTAGGGGGAGTTGAGTGGGTTTGGATTTGGTTTTAGGTGCCAGGCTTACCTAGCTGGTCGTATGGGAGAAGGCTTTATACTGTATCCTTTTTCCTAGAAATATGAACTTTGAGATTTCCCAAAATCTTTCATCTTGGGACAGGTACCAAAGTGTGGGGGGCAGTCTGTAATACTGAAATTTTCCCTAGCCTTTGCTTCTATACGTCTAGCCACTGATAACTGAACTATAGTTCTTGTTGGGCAGCTGTCTCAGATGAATATGGAGGAAAACATTGATTAAGCTTTTCTTCTGACTTTGTGTTATGCACAATTCACAACATTTAATTGGAGAACTTAATAATGCCTGCCTTCAGAAAAAGAGATCACGTTTTAACAGCTGCTTTTGTGCCCAGTTTGTGAAAAGGAAGTTCCACTAGAGGGCATAGATATCTTGATTTCATGGCTTCTAACATTATATGCTTAAATCCAGTGCTTTTCAGCACTGGTGTGAGCTTAAGATCAAGGTTAAGGTTAAAGGTATGGGATGTCTTGAATGCATACGTAGCACAGGAGCAAAAGGAGAGAACAGTTTTAACTGAAGGAACAGCCTGGTGATTACAATAGCAGATTTAAATATTCTTATTAAAGGTGGTGCATAGTATTTGGCATACTGGTAACATATGGTTACTTCCACTGTTAGATATTCAATGCATTATTTATAGCTATATTTTAATTAGTCCAAGTATACAATTCAGAACTCCACTGATGTAATCCTGAAATTTCTTTGGCCTGAGGCCCCCTCTGGTTTTTGGTTGTTCCTTTTTCCAAAGGGCAGTAAGAAGATACACATAATAGAGATTCAGTCACTGTAAAATAGAAAAGCAATAATATTTATCAGAGCAATGCCTTTTTATTCAGCGTGAGCTGTTCATGCCAAATTTTTATCTTCCCTACAACCAAAGCATTCAGAAATCTCAGTTAAGTTTTGAAATAATTGAGAAAATATTTTAGTATTATATAGAAGCAAAACCTTATTCCATGGAAGTGTAATATTCATCACTGTTTTCAATTTCTTAGTCTGTGAAAGTATCTGTAGTGAGAACACACATGTACTACTTAAAGTTATTGCTTGTCATCTGTGATGTCATTAGATTATATACATCTTGTCTATGCCTCTTCATCTTCGACATAAAAGATTTTATTTATATCACCCTTGACCTAATAAAATTTCACCTTTAACCTTATGCACTTGACACCTCAGATAACTTACTATTGATCTTTGACTCATTTTGTGTGAAGCCTGTAAAGTATAATAGGTAGCTGCCTAGAAAGAAAGGTTTCGTAAAATTGTAGTCTGATTATAGAGTTTCTTTATTATTACTTGAGAAATCACAGAGAGTCTTGAAATATGTTTCTTTTGACCATATTAGTATCACAGAAGTTAGAATTTGTCTCCTTAAGGCTTTAGAAACTGATTTAAGTGCTTATCTAGTATTTCTTCATGCAGTAGGGATTTTTGTAGGGTGATTTAACTGTAAGCAAGAAGTTGAAAGCTCTGCTGAGTGATCATTGACAGCAATTTCTCTGGGCCAGGTGGCTGCTAGTAGTTGATCTTGCCAGATAAATTGAAACAATTACAGTGTAGGTTTCTTTCCTTTGCTTATAGCATCTAAAGGTCCTGTAATTTAGAAGATACTTTCAGAGACAAAAGTAGATGTCATGTTGGAGCAATTTTCTGTTGTTTTGGGAGTAAATGTATATTGTGCTTAATTCCAGCATGCTGTGCCAGAGCTGACACCTAGTATTAGATTACTGATAAGATTAATTCACTTGTAGATGCAATGTATTTGGTGAAACTCACAACTAAAATAATTTTGTGGTGAATGAAAATCCTAAAAATGGAAAAGCAGAAAGTTATTTCCAAGTTTATGTGACAGTTTCATTTCACTTTAGCTTTCTGGGTTTCCTTCATTGGGTTTTTTATCCACCTGAAAAGGATGGAGATTTCTCTTAAAGCAAAAATCTATTGATTTTGACACCGTTGTTATTAAATAAAAGCAAATTAAGTTCTATTCACATTTTTTACTTCCTTTTTCACTTTTTTTTTTCTATCTCATATAAATACATTCATTAATGTAGATAGCACAAGTCTTTCGGCAGGGTCAGGCTAAAAGTTGACTTCCCTGATTATCTTTCTGAATCTTGCAGTGCCATCACTGTCCCACATTTATGTTTCACCATTATTGTCAGTGCAGTAACAATGTTCCGTCTACATTTTCTTTCTCTGATTAAATGCAGGTCTTCTTCCACCAAACTTTCAGCTTTACCTTCTGTTTATGTTGCTATTTTCTATACTACTGATGTTCCATCCACTCTCTCAATAGACACACTACTCTTAGTTCAGAAAAGATGGACACAGTGTGTGCAATTTGATTTCTGTGACTTCACTGGGAATCAGTTAGTATGTCTGAGGTTAGGACTAATTGTTTTGCTCCATCAAAGCCTCTCTGCCATAAGAGGTTTTTAACACAAAGACTACCACTGAAAAGTTGCCTGCTGCAAGTCACAGGATGACACATGGTGGTTTCATTAGAGTGAGGAGTCTGTATGAGCACCTCATAGACATTTACCTCCACCTGTAACTCCTAGATTATTAATTCATTTTTATGCCCCTCTGCTTTCCCTCTTTACTTTGTCTTTCTTGTCTTTGTTTCCTTTTGAGAAATATATTTAACATCAGTAATCCTTATAGCTTGCTTCCTTTGAACCACTGTCCTATCTCTTGTCTGTATCTCCTCTTAGTTAAATACCATGGTCTAAAGACACTTCTAGAGTATAAATCATGTAATGTCTATGAATGTTTCTAATAAAAGTACTTCTAAAAAACATATGAAATAGATAACTTGGCAGAGGTTTGGTTAATTTATATAAGGTGTACGCTAGAATTTTATGTGTCCCAAAGCATGATGAACCTTTTTGGTACATGTGAAAAATGTGCCTTTTTTATCAGGAAAGAAAACTGACCCCATTGTCACAATATAAATGGAACAAAAAACTTCTTAGAGGTATATTTAGATCAAATGAAAATATAATCCCATGATGGAGCAAAGAGGTTGTTGTTGCCTGCAGACTGACAGCATTAAAACAGGAGGATTTACAAAAAGACATGGTTGGTTGAGCCCACCCACATTCATCTAAAAAAAAAAAACAGCCCAGATAGTCAGTGACTAAATCTTACTCTGCAGGGTGGGTTGTCAAGTTGGCTGGGGTTGCAGTGCAAGGCTTTTCTGGCATAGCTCTGTCTCTCCTGTGGCAGGGTCTGATTTACAGGGTGCCCTGGCAGGGTCCCCTGGTACGGCCACGGTTACACTGCCAGGATGTGGGGAGAGGCTGCCTGAGGAAGCAGAGCTGTGCTGGTACCACTCCTGTTCCTGCCAGGCAAGGTTTATAGCTAGTACAACACACCAGCAAAGGCAGTGTTCATAGGAGTTTGGATTTCTAAAAGCTTTTTAGAGACAAGAGGTTGTTTTTCTTCAAGAAATGGAGCTGTTTTCTCAAAGCTGTGTGCTGCTTCTGTTATTTCTGAGGGAAAGGGATGTGGGAATGACTTCATGCCTGACCTTCCCTCCTTTTCTGTGTTTACAAGGAGCTTTCTTGTCTGGAGATGTCTTGTAGTGATGTCTGGACCTTACTAATTTTTTTTTTTTATTCACTGTGTTTTCCTTAAAATTATATACTATTGTTTTATTGCTTCAGGTTTAGCAGTATTGGAAAAAATTCTTTGTTTTCATTCCTGAATCAGTGTTCCCAAGTTAAGTTATTTAAATGAAGAATACTATCCTACAACTCCTTTGTAGCCTATCTAAACATATGATTGAGCAAAGTGGAAGACAGTAACACTCATGTTGAACATTTTTGTCGTTTCATCTGATAGAGGAATTTGGATTTTTCATACCTGTGGGTATGTGGTCCAAAACTTGTTATGCAAATTAATAGGTCTCTTTTTTTCTTCTTGAACATTCATTTATATTTCTTGAATTGTGTTGTCAAGTTTGTTTTTAGCTGTCTTTGTTCCAGCTTGTTTCCCTCTAAGTAATGGAAGTCATCATCATTCAGTTTTAAGCTCATCCCTTGTGTTTGATGATTTTGATAATGGTTGAACTTGATGATCTGGTTATATTTTGGTTATATTTTGATTGGTTATATTTTGAACAAGGTTCCCATTTCTTTCATCCACAGAGTTACAGAATATAGACTTCATTGTAAATTCTTTTTTTTTTTCTTTTCTTTTTTTTTTTTCTCTTGGCATCTGATTATAGTTTTCCAACAGCAGATCATTTTTCTTCTCTATTGCTTGGTGGAAGCAATCTGTAAATCACCTACAAACAAGAACTCCCCATCCCAGTAAATCCCTAGGTTCCAGTTGACTTTGCTTCACTCAATTTTTAATTTTTTTTTCTCTGAGGAAGGGAGGGGTTTTTTAGAGGGATTTTTTTGTTGCCATAGGAGTGGAAGTAGACCAAGCATCTGTGGCCCATTTTTATTTGTGGATGTTTCCTATCTGTTGGATACCTGTGGTCCTTTCAGTGCTGGAACTCTGTCCTTGTGATTTTGCTGTAAATACATTTGTCCTAGAAGAAGCTGTCATGCATAATCACAGAATTCCAAAGTTTAGTCCATGATGCAGCTTGCAAAAAGTCTCTCAGTACTCTCTACATCAGTTCTAGTTTTTGTACTTTGCAGAGCAGTAGCTAAGAACCTACCTTTAATATATTAAAAAGTGGTTTTTTTCTTGGCAAAAATGTACATCATTAATTGTTTATTGGCCTTGTCTTGAATTGTGATATATCATTGCCAGCAGCTGCACCCTTCCTCCTTTTGGCTTGGAGATCTTGAATATTCACAGCCATAAGAAAAACTGCTCCTGGCAGAGCCAATTATACTCTCATTTCCCTCTTCCTTGCCCTTGCAGCCAGGTGATAATATCAGAGCCTTCCAGCCTTCTCCCCTGATCCATGTCCAGTATACAGAATTCTCATTCTCCTGACAGAAACAGCTTTACTTGGCCTTCCCAAGTGATAAATGGCAAAGGGAATGATATTAAAAATCCCAAGAAATATATGAACCTACTATTCAGAATATTATTTGCTATCTTTCTTAGTGGCAGGCTGTCATACCATTGAATTTCTGGACAAGGAAGTGCAGTTAGTATTAGCAGCAAAAAAAGTATTTAGTTTGGAGATGTTAAAAAGCAGTATTGGTCCCTCATTTTAAGTATTTAACCTTAATTAAATTCAGTAAGTGAAAGAAAAAAATACTTTTACAATGAGAATTCTGTCTTCAATTTTGGATGAAAAAGAAAAATTTTCTAGTGCTCTAACTTACAAAGTACATTCTAGCATAAAAATGTAATTAGTTAAAATCTTGATTTTGAGAAAATAATATTTTAATATCCTTTGCTTTATTTTCATAACATGTTCCTTGGCATTGTAAGCACTTACTAATGGTAACAGGTAAATATTTTCATTATCACTTGTCATATTATTACAGTATTTGATCACAAGTATCTGATCTCTTTATGATTAAGCATTAATTAACATTTGCATTTCAGGCTGTCATGGCTTGTAATGTTGAAAATGCATTTTGCGTTTAATGTAAGTCACAGTCTGCTTCAACATCTGTTTTCCATGTTAAATATTGTCTTAGGCTGTGAGGAATAAAATGAAATAGTGAGGAGTTTTGTTGAAACATATAATAAAATAATGAACAAATATTCCTGTGGTAACATGATTTATAATTGAACCTTAAAAACCTCTTAAAAATTTGGCAAATATGTCCCTTAAGTGATCATATACAAGTAAGAGACCATTATTCCTGACACTGGCAATAAATATTGCAAACATTTTAAAATTATTTTCTACAGTTACAAGATATTATTTATTTTGTAACAGGTAAAGATATGACTCCAAAAGATATTTGTTGGTTTCAGAATAGTTACCTATTGATTTACTGGAATATATTCTTTAAGTACCTTACATTTACACAAAATGCTCAGTTTTCTGTTAATTGTTTTTATTAAAATGGTAAATGAATGACAGCAATTATTATGTGATCTTAGCTACTGCAAGTTTTTCTTTGTAATGTTCCTTGTGTTTATTTTTTAGTGCTGATCTGAGAAGGCAAGTAAAAACCAAGTGTTTAGAAGTCCTGCAGATGAAATTTAGATAAATAACTATAGTCTTGGTCAGCAGAACCGGGCTAGAAAATTTAAGAATGCCTTTTCTTGCCAAACTGTGGGGTTCAAGGTTGGAAAAAATACAAAAATAATAAGAATAACCAGTCTTAGGGTTTTCTGGCACTTATGCTTCAGTTCTGGCCAGAATCCAGAGATATAGAAAGGAATGAAAATGAAAAATAAAGGAGAAAAACCCCCACAACTTTTGCCTCTTTAGATTCCAAGAAGGTCATTTTGGCTCATTTTTTGAGGTGCAAGTCCAGTAGCCAGAAGGGTTTTCCATTTGTATGAGTTGTTTAGTTTATTCATCCTGGAACCATAGCTAATCAAGCCCAGGCTTTCACATGCCTCTTGCTAGACAGGAGGATTTCTCTCCAGAGCTGCTCTGTGGCAGCACAGGACCCTCCAGAGCTTATGGACAGCGGAAGAAAATAGTTGATATACTATGTGATGATCCTGGCTGCTCCTGCCAGCCACTGCCTGGCTTCAGACCCAGGGATTTTCAGAACCTTTCTTCCCTGGCTGTTGCCACTGCCTGTTAGGAGCAGTATTGTGCTGCTTGAGAGCCAGCAAGGCAGAGCAAGCCCAGGAGAGAACAGAGAATCTGGAGTTACGACTGCCCTAGGGCAGCACACACCAGGCTGTGATTTTCTTCTCAGCTTGAGCAAATACTCTGTTGATGCTTTACTCCAATACTGTCCTACCTATACAATCTTGCCCCATGCAGAATTCACTAAAAGGCAGTGTTTACTTGAAAAGAAAGGAAAATAAGTATTTGTGTTATACTCACTTCCTAGGTTTAGGATGAGGAAACTTTGTTAGGAAGAATTCTGTTGGGCACACTTTACATCACAATTTAATAATGTTACTTTAAATATTTGCTGAGTAGTGAGATGAATAGTATCTTATATGTTATATAGACAGCAAAAAGTGTCATTCAGAGGTGGGGTAGGAAAACAATTCTGCAGTTTTGAGAAATATTTACATATTCTCTGGTTTGAGAAATATTTACATTTCCAACATTCTGTCAAGGTCAGATACATGGATGTTGGTGCTGTAATTAGGACCTTAAATGGGAAGAGCTTCTTACTCAAGAGCGTTGGTCTTGTGAATGGAAACTGTATGAAAAGGGTCTCAATTGGGAAATTTATTCTCCAGCTGTTATATTTTATGGAGATTACTGAGGTTCCAAATCCAGTTTGTAGTACAGTGTTCCTCATCCAAACCAATATGGACCCTACTCAGCTGTATAATGTTTCATCATTTTGTAGTATTTGCTATGTTTTTTGTGGAAGAATTTTGGAATATATGTTTGCTCTGGAGTCTGAAAAGTTTACTTCATTTCAGAGAACTTCGGTAGTAATGCTGTAATCTTTGTAATAAGAATGTGTTGTATTAGAAAAAGATGTGTAATTCAGGGTCTAGAGAAAAACTTGGTTATAGAAGTGCTTAGTCAACTAAAATTATCAACTTCAAGATATAGAATAAACTGAGTTTTTGTGAGTGTTGAACATGAATGTTACTAGGTAATAACTAGCAAGAATGTGACCTAGTGGGTGACCTTATTAGTTTCAACTATAATAGCTTGGGCAGCTCAATTTCTCATGCAGTTTTTAGATGTGACCCATATGTTGCATGTGGAAAACTTCAGGATTCTCAGTGACAAAAAGAACAGTTGAGGATGGGGATAGAAAACAGAAAAAGCAAGGACTTTCATGATGAATAATCTAATTTTTACTTTGTCTGCTTTGTCGTGGTTTTTTACAGGTGCATTTTTAAATCTTAGTCCGTATCACTTTGTTTGTAAGTGAAATACTGAAACCTATACGGGAAATTGATTTTATTTGTTCTGAAAATGTCTCCTGCATTATGTAAGAATTATTATGTGATTATATGGGTTGATTCTTAAAGATCTTAAATGACAAGATATGTCTATAGAGAATGCCATTAATTGACAAATTGTATATATTTACAGGGTTACTTATAAGCTTTTTTAGCAAGAGACAATCTCCCTCTGAGAAACAGGTAGATCGTACTCTGTGGTTGTTAAAAAAAACCTTCACTTTTGGTGAATGCATGTAAATAACACTAGAAAGAAAGAGCAAGAGTATTTCTAGTCTTAACGCAGCTCTGAGCCACTTAGAGAGTATATATAGGAATGTATGCAAACAATCATGGAGAAATATATCAGTATCCACGTCTTGTTTCCATATTTTGCAGCTGCTCATCACAGCTTAGTACAGAGTAACTGCTCTTTGTGGCACAGATTCTGACATCTTCATGCAAGCTGATACTTTATTTTGTGATACACTTTATCTCAGCCATTCAGCTTAAAGGATGAGTTATAAAGAACAAAAAATTATGATAGAAATCTGATAGGTAACAACCATGGCAGTTGGGGCTTTTGTAATCCTGAGATTCAAAGTCTTGCGTTAGCGGCTTTGCTGGCATTGTCCTATGCAAGTCTTGAAAACAAAGCTTTGGGGAAATTGTGCTTCTAAAATTGTCATCACTACTTTAGAAAATGAACTGTCTCTTGCTCACTCGTCCTTGTTCTGGTCAGGGACTTCAACTTCCCAGATGTATGCTGGAAATATAATACAGCAGAGGAAACAGTCCTGGAGGTACCTGGAGGGCATGGAGGATAACTTTCTGTCAGAGATGGTGTGGGAGCCGGTGAGGGAAGGAGCCCTGCTGTACCTGCTGTTTGTCAACAGAGATGAGCTTGTGGAGGAGGTGACAGTAGAGGGCATCCTCGGCATGGTGATCACAAAATGATAGAATTCTCTGTTCTTGGAGAAGTGAGGGGCAGCAGAACTGAGAGCTTGGAGCTCCAGTGGGCAGATGTCAGTCAGCCTGTTTTGGGAGACTCGTTGCCAGAGTCCCACGGGAGGCAGTCCTGAAGGGCAAAGGAGTCCAGGAAGGCTGGACATTCTTCAGGATGGGAGTCCTAAAGGAATGGGCAGTTCCCCTGAGCCGAGTGCAGAGCAGGTGGGAAGACAACTGACCTGGCTGAACAGAGAGATCTGGTTGGAACTCAGGGCACAAAGGAGAACTTACAGCCTTTGGAAAAAGGGAAAGACCAGCCAGGAGAATTACAGAAACGTTGTGAGGCCATGCCTGGAGAAAATCAGGAGGGCCAAAGCCCAACTTGAAATCAATCTGGCTTCAGCTGTCAAAGATAAAAAGAAATGCCTCTACAAATATATTAGCAACAAAAGGAGGACTAAAGGCAATCTCTGTCCTCTATTGGATGAAGAGGGAAACATATTGACCAAGGCTGAGGTACTTAATGCCTTCTTTGCCTCAGTCTTTAGTAGTAGGACAGTTATTCTTGGGGTACCCAGTCTGCTGAGCTGAAAGATGAGGATAAGGAGCAGTTTGAAGCCCCCATAATCCAGGGGGAGACTGTTAGTGACCCCCTGTACCACTTAGATATACACAGGCTGTGGTGTTAGCACCCAAGGGTGCTGAGGGTGCTGGTGGAACTGCTTACCAAGAGACACAGGATTTGTAGATGCTCTGCTTAGGGATATGGCTTTGCACTAGACTCAGTAGAGTTGGGTTAATGGCTGGATTTGATGATCCTACATCTCCTTTCCAACCAGAACAGTTCTGTGATTCTGTGGACATTTTTGGTAGGTATGCATAAAGATATCAATAACCAAAGCTTTTGTTAGAGAAGAGACTTTACTTAGCAATACATTGCACTTATAATGGCCTGGAATCTCCAAAGGTCTAGTGGTTTACAAATATCTGAGGGTTTGGCATGATTATCAGTCAGAACACGCACAACATGCCGCTAATACCCCTTCACACTGTAATAAAAACAGTTCCCTTACCTCTCTTTGTGGAGAAGTTAAATTTGTCTTAATAATTCTTACTGCATTTATTTAGATACAAATAACAATTAAAAAAAAAAGTAAAAGGCTTTCAGGAAGACTTGGATAGATTATTTTGCATTGCTTTTATTAGAAGTTAAAAAATGAAAGTCATAATTTCATTATTGCTTAAATAAAAGCATTCAGGACATCAAACAAGTTTCCTTTCTAAACACTGCACTGACTTCTCTCATTTTTAGACACTTTACAGCAATTACTTTTTTTGTATGTTAACCTGTACAATCAGTGGTTGTACAAGGAAAATTGCTCATTAATTTATTTGAAGGATTCAACATACTGTACTTCAGTGTGACTCGGTGGATTAAAAAAACTTGATTTTTTCAGATAAGTAGTAGGAGCTTAATAAAACATGGGAACAAATATTTTTACACTGCTCTGAAGCATAATACAGCAGCAGCTATCCTCAGGTGTCAGTTGTCATTCAACACCAAGCTATGTTATACTTGTTTCACACCTGAGTGGTGTAGATCTGCCTCCTGTGATAATCCTGCGCTTTGATCTGTACCTCCAAAAAGTGAGTGCTTTTGTGACACAAGGTGTTATTACGCTGGCCTTACTTGCATGAGCTGTTTGTATGAAGTCTGATATTCATGCACACTGCCTCACTTGAAAGCTGAGAACTCTGAGAAACATCATTCACAGAAGTGCTTGAGTTCATGTGAACAAAATGGTTTGTAACCATCCTGTGTGCTATGGACAGGAAGACCTCTCATGGCCCTCACTGGCTGGGAAGTGAATGGGCTTGTTGAACCCTGGAGCTCTCTTCCAGTCATCTGCTAAGCCACGGGTAAGATTAGAAAAAGAGATGAGTGTCTGCTTAGGGCATGCAAGGCTTTGTCTCACTCATCACATCTGCCTGGCAGAGTCTGATACCATGTTTGCAATCACCATGGTGCAGCAGGAGGAGAGGAGTCTGACTGCACCTGGCTGGGGATGCTCTGCCCCTCTAAGGTGGTGTCCATTTCAAAGCACAGGATTCACTTCTTGTTGCTCTGCTGTCATTTTGAAGGATGCAGTAAATTGTTTGAAGATGTAATGAACCAGAAGGTTCACTGTTGAGTAAAGATGGGAGTAATAAAGTAACAGTCCTTGTTGGTTTTGCATATTCTAAGTATATTACCTCATGACATGAGGTAAACTAATGGTAAATTATAACACTAAGCAGTATTAGTCCAATTTTTAAAGCAAGGATGTACATATCATCCCATCTAAAATATTAATTTATTTTTGTTATTTTAATAACTAGGCATCCACAAAAGTTCACCAGTTGATTACCTGAAGCTTGGTAGTACAGTGGGAGTAGTGCCAAAGTCTGTTCTTTCCTTAGCATTGAAAAACTTCAAACTGTCAGTTTCCTGTGAACTTTGAGCATTATAACCAGGTTTTTGGTTTTTGAAAGGAATTTCAAGGGAAAAGCTAATTTTAAGTAGATGTTCAGGGGTGCATCTCTCTGAGAAGACATGAATGAATTGTGATTTCTTAACCAAGTCTCAGATGGGTTATGTTCTGTGTTACCACAGATTAGTTAAGGACTGACTCATCAAAAATGGGGGTATTTTGCTAGTCTTGTACTGAATCATGCTTGAAGGGGCTTTTTGAGATACCTTAAGAAAGCTTTCCTTTAAGCACTTCTTGCTAAAATTAAATGGATAATGTTGGGGAGCGAGGATGCTTATAAAAGCTGTTAGAATTACTGCTGTTTGAACAACTACGGCAATATTTTGGGGGAAAAAATGTTCAGGTGTGCTGGGAGTCATCCAGGGTAGGTAGTGTAGCCAAGTTAAAGTCAGTGTTGCTTTTATAATTTGCTTAGATTATTATCTTTGATTTCTTCTGTATAATATTAATTCAGAATCATTAAGCATTTGTATGATTTAAGACAGAAATTTCAATTACTATTTTGACCAAATATATATTGCTAAGTTATATCACGCTGCAGTACTTACAAAAACTAAATGTTCTTTTTCCCAGAAATTTCATAAGAGATTTATTTTGTTTTCAACAAGCATATATTTTTCTGAATCAGTGAAAGAAAATATAGGCTGTTGTCTGGAAAATATTATCTATAAATTTTTGACACTTCACCTTTTGCTTTGAATGTGAAGGATACATACCAAAACAGAATGAATAACCACATCTGTTTGTGGCACTAATGATTTTCAAGGATACATTATCCTAATAACTAATGCTTGTCTGTATATTAAGTTTTCAGTATTCTGTAAGAAAGCAAATACAAAACCAGCTGTAGTATATTAAAAAATGCAGTAAATACATTATAGTAATGATGTTAAAACTAGTTCTTTATTGTTATTTGTGAAAATAAACCTGATATATTTGGCTTTTGTAGCCCAATAGTGGGCTACAGATTGACATGTCTAAGAATAGTAAGTTGGGGCTTGAATAAAAGCCCAGCAATTTCCTTGCTATAATTGCTACCTCATTCTTGCCAGCCATGGTGTGTTTTCACATTTTACACACCCTCACTCTAAGAGTTTGTCTCTTATGTCTTTATGTCTGTACAATGGCCAAGAAAATGAGATTTTTTGACAAGTACCTCTGGATACAATCCTTATATTAAGAATCATGCCCACTAATCTGAAAGAAGGGTTATATTTGATAAATGCACTAAAAACTTTCCTAAAAACTGTAATTTGAATATTGGAAGTATCAGATAAGAGACATACAAGACCCATATACCAATACCCAGTACTACAGTCAGGTTTCATGCAGTATCAAGTTGACTTGTTGCAAAGGAGGAGGTATTTGTACCAGAGATCTCAACAGTGGGAATGCATCTGTTAGTCTTTTCTTATTGGAGAAAGACACATCAGAACATCAGGGTACAGGCATTTTTTTGGCTATAGCAGAGTGATTGAGAACACTGGAGT
Source organism: Phaethornis superciliosus (assembly GCA_023637945.1). Taxonomy (NCBI): domain Eukaryota; kingdom Metazoa; phylum Chordata; class Aves; order Apodiformes; family Trochilidae; genus Phaethornis; species Phaethornis superciliosus. The sequence continues at coordinate 19,060,407 of JAJQWJ010000012.1, forward strand.
GGTTTAAAGGGGTCACTTTTAAAATCACGTTGGTTAATTTTGTGTAACTTTCTTGTGCTGACAAGGATCTGAAGAGCATTGATAGTTCCAATTCAAATGCACAAGTAAAGTGAAAAGTAGATTTAGAAGGGGCACGAGTAGAAATCTTTCTTCATTGTTGAAATCTAACTGCATAGAGTACTTAGAGTAAATTTCTAACCTGAGAGAACTGACAAAAAATAATGTCAACAGTTAAGCAGCTGTGGGGGTTTTGTTTGTATCTTCTTTGGGAAGGGGGGGGTTGTTTGCATGTGTAGTTTTAGGATAGGCCACTCATTCATGGATAGGTCAGTCAGAACTGACAACAGCTTTAGCAGAATAGCTTAATTTGTTATTAAACTTTAAATTATTAATATTTATTTTAAATTTAGATCTCAAATTGCATTGAAGTTTTCTGTACTTTAACTGAAAGTACGTCTGAGGAAACAGGAAAATTTTTGTATCATACTTTTAATAGTATGATTGAAACAAAATGTTTATTTACAATCACATGGTATAATCACATTCCCTTTTCACAATGGAAGCATTTCTTCTGTGGGTGACTGAGATTTTAGCAATATTTTGCCAACACGAGGATTTGTTAATGGGAAAGGAAACACAGTTTTCCCATAACTAAATAGTCACATGGTAAATAGTGAATAGTTTTTATTATTTTAACAAAAGTTAAGACAAGTTTAGATTTTCATGAAGAGTTAAAATCATAAACCTGAATAGGTTTGCTTAATATAATGAGTTATGTTGGTAGGACAGGGCATTTGTTTCACATAGCTGTAAAAGGCAGCTTGGAGAAGAGGGAGGATGTCAGCTTGAAATTTATACCAGTTAGGGTAACAGTTTAGTGAAAATGAAGGACAATATTTACTCTCCTTTACTTCTTTCTCATTCTCCATTTTCTTTTTGTAATATTCCTGATGTGGTTGCTCCAGTATGAAATATTTTTTCCAAAATTTATTCTATCTTCCAGTTTCTTAACCTTTTGTTAAATATTTACCACTGCTGCTTCCCGAGAAGATAATCTATTAGCTTTGTTGCATACTGTAAGATTAAATGTAATTTCTGTTTTTTCTGTAGGAGCACCTCTCATTAAAAAAGTACATTGTGGATATTGTGATTGAGAGTTCTGTTCCTGTGGAACCATTAAAAGATGGAGAGGAGAAGCAAAAAACTAAAAAGAAAGCCAAAAAACTAAAGGCACGGATGAACTCCAGGTAGTACAAATTTCTTTTTCTTGTTTTATTTTTTTCCCTTAAGTTTTGTTCTAAACTTTACCTTTTGTCCTTTAGTATTAGTGCAGTGGAAGGCTAGAAAAAAATTTAAAATTATTTGCTTTGGGAATGTCATGAAAATAACACTGATGAGTCTAATTTATGGCCACTTTCTCTGATTGAGAAAGAAAACCGAATATCGATCTAGAGCCCTGGGTTTCACCTGTTAAGAGCTTTTCTCATAATTGGATGCCAGTGCCCTGCCAAAACTGTAGCCTCTTCTAGCATACAATAGTGTGTTTAAATTTGTGTATACCATGCCTATTTTTCTTTCTAGCTATTGATTTTTAAATGAAGTATCAAAGAAAATCAATAGTAATCAACAAATAGAAGTCAGCCTGCTGTAGTGTCAAATCCCATGACAAAATTTAATCATTTTTGTTGCCTGTCACAACAAAAAGAAAGTTAAAAATATCTTAAAATGGAAAGTGAGTTGTCAGGCCTGCAATTTGTTGTTGGTCTAAAAACTGACATCTACAAATCAGTATGATATGCAGGACATCATTATATGATGAAGTGGCAGTGTCAGTCCTTACTGCTGCACAGTCTGCAGCTGAGGCTAATACTTAATATTATAACATTTTTTTGTATTTATCTCTAACAATGCATCTCAAAAGATAAAAATCATTGTTACATATTTTTTGTGCCTTGTTTTTAAGCAAGAAGATTGGAGAAAAAGACCTGAATGGATTTTAAGACCTACAGTAAAAATCAGATGTTTTATTAACTCATAATAGTGCTAATAATGGCACATTAATCTTTAACACTGCAATAGTTTACCAATATGTTGCTGTTTCTGATTGGCTTCCTCTTCAGATGAGAAAATCTGAATACCATGTAAGAAGACACTTAACTGTGTAATATATTCTTCTCCATTTCTTATTGCTCAGATGCAGTTACTTCTATTACCTGTTGATTTTATGTAATTACTGAGTCCAATATTAATTCTTTCTGTTGAATTTAGTCAGAGATTTGTCAGAGCTAGGAATACAAGCTCAAACAATAATTTGCTATCTACTCTGGTAGTTGAAAAACTTTTTCAACATTTTGGATTCTTAAGTGTCAGCTGGTTGAGTTGACATATTTATCATCAAAAAATATAGTAAAAATGCTAAGAAAGGAGCATGGTTTTACAAAGGTGATTACTGTTGAAAAGTACAGAGAAACTCAGAATCTAAGAGGATTTTATTGGCATAAAATTCATGTTCATTTAACTGTTTTTTAGGTTTAAAGGGTGACTGAACTTTTCAATGGGATTACTGCCATTAACTGAGAATTAAATTGGAGATTTCACCAGTTTTCTTATGTCAATACAATAGATGTACTTATGAAAATGGCTGGCAGCAATATGAAGGAAAGGTTGTTCAACAGAATTTCAAACAAAAAATTGATGAGGAAAAAAAAAATCTGTTTGGAAAATTAATTGTAGCCATGCAAGTCTTGCCAGTCTTCCACAGTTAGTATAATTGAAACTTTAGTAATAGTAATAGGCCTAGTAATGAAAAATACTGCCTGGATGTTCTTGTGTGTAAGTTAATTACAGGTGAGATGGGGAGGTTTTCCATTTTCTCAAAATGAAAGAGGAATATCTTAAGTTAGAGGGCTAATGCAATTAAAGCAATAACTTCAGAATTACAATATGAAATGCTAAATTAAATCATGTAGGTAATGCCTACTGTGTTTCTGCCTAACAATCTGGACAGTGCTACTACCAGGTGACTGAGAGCCTAATGCTCAAAATAAACTCAAATATTAGGTGGAATATGTTGTTAAGATAATTACTAATTCGTTTATTGGAGATTGCTTGAAGGTGAGGAGCATTTGATACTGATAATTCATATGTGTTAGCAGATTATCTACATACCATGGTTTGGTACGTATTTGCAATGTTCTCCTTCTGTAGAAAAAGAAATAGTTATAACAAACCCCTTTATACCTCAGGACTCAAAATTCTACATTCATTTCTGTTTCTGGGAAACAGTCCTATTTTAACTTGAAAAAAATAAGTAACTGCATTCAAATATTTTCCTGTCACTCTCCTGAGTTTCTGCATCTTCAATCACTGTTACAGTATCAAAGTGATGAGGGGCAGAGGTGAATGAGGAGACAAATTGTGATCAATGGCTTGTTAGATACATTGAGAAGTCTTGTTAGTCTTATTAACTATATTTATAACCCTAAGCCATTAAACTGATGCTATAGTAGCACGTGATGTATAGCTGAGTAAATGATCTCAAATTAACATGTATATGTTGCTATCAGAAGAATACTTTGGTACCCACGTGGCACAAGAAGTGTTGAAGAAAGCAACAGAGGTATAGTTACTAGGTTGGAAGTATGTATAGTGGAGATACACTGTGCCATGGATTTTAAACACTCCAGTCATGTTCATTTGGTAATAGGTATTTTAGGTGATGATTCATGTTTGACAGGCTTGTCTGTACAAAACTCAAAGCTGAAATGTGTTGTTTCTGGCTAAGAGGCAGGAAAGAAGGCAAAAGGTTAATAAAGGAATCTCACCTTCATGTTTAATATAAAATTCAGTTGTGATTAATAGCTTTATTAATGATCCACAAATCAAAGCTTGTGGTAATGTAACAATATTTGTGTGTAGTATAGGCTGCATAGGTTAAGCAAACCAAGGGAAAATCTGAGTAGCTTTGGAAAACTTCGTCCACTTTACTGAATTTAGAACAGAAAAGAACATTTAGTACTTTTATCTGACAGAAAAGGTAGGAGTTAAATCTTTAGTAAATCCTTTTTTATTTTTTGCAGTGCAGCAGTGCAGCAACAAAACACATTCCCTGTGGAAAGCTACTGTCAAAATCTTAGATTTTAATAAAAGAGCTGGACATTTGTAAAGCTGGCAGGAGTGTCATCTAACAGCAGTTAATATTCAGAATATATTGAAAGTTAATAGGAAAAACCATTTTTGTGGGTAAAAGTTGTGCTGAAGCAGATACTTTTTCTGCTTTGGTCCTTAGGGGCTTTTTGGCACTTGGCTCTGGGTTTTGTTATGGGTGCCCAAACCAGCACATCTTGGTAGAGACATTTCACATACTTAATCACAGATTTAGTCCAGCATGCCAGTTAAATTTCCTTCAAGTGCATGTGAAGTGATTTTTTTTTGAGAATTTTCCAAGATATGAATTATGTTGTCCCACATGGAAAAAAAAAAAGTCTTGTCTACCTCTACTGGCACATGGACAGTGCAAATAATACTTCTATGGGATTAGAGATGTGTCTATTTCCAGCAGTCATAGGGATATTTATTTCTATGCTTTATAGCTTGCAAGGTTCATTACATTCATTACATTACAGTAGTCTTTAGTTACATAAAAAACATTCCCGAATCTGTAAATATAACAAATTCTTTGTACGTTAATTGTAATGTCTCTGTTGCAGTGATCTTCTGATCTGTATTTCATGTCTAAATTATTAAGATTTTCATCTGATTAATGTACTAATTAGATAAGTGGTAGGTAACTGCAGTTTTTGTGTATCACTTGTAGCATTTTCTACCATTTGGAAAGTCAGCATAAATACACCAGGTGTATACTGCTATACTGTAATCTCAGTTGTAAATTGCTCTACCACTTAATTGTTAATCACCACATGCTGAGCATCAGCATGGATTATGACAAGGCAGAACTGACAGAAATGCCATGCATTACTATGAAATAGAAAAGCCCAAAGGTTAGAATTATCTTGCTTCTGTTACATACTGTACCCTTTAAACAGTAGTCAATAATAATTAATATTTTCTCCTCTAGGGCAAAGGAGTATGAGAGTTTGATGGAAGCAAAAAATCCCAGCTCTGATTCCCCATTTAAAACCAAGTAAGCATTTAACTTTATTTATTTTAGATATATACTGTTTTATTTCCTTGTTTGTGGCAGAAGTGCTTCTGAAATTTCAAGTGCAGCAGGTTGTGGTAAGATTGCCTCTCAATCTTGGAATTGCAGATAAGTTTCTATTTTCATTTCTCCAACCAAAAGGTCAGAGCTTATAAATCCAATTTTTTCTGAAGGCATTTTGTATCTTAAACCATGTAAGATGCAGTAGTAAAGAGAACATATTCTCATCTTTGTCTTACCTGGAGGCAAGAATACTCCCAAGATTGTACTTCAAGACTGATGGTGAAAATTCAGCACTGGAATTCTGGGACTGCAAATCTTATGTTTGACCTCCATTTGGTCAGAAACAAAGGTTCATATGGTGAAAGTATATATACATATTTTAATGCACAGATATCTGAATCTGGCACTGAGGTTTTTGAACAATAGACCTTCTTCTGTCTAGGATAAGGCTCAGATTAAAACAGTGGACAGTAAGACTGAAACAAAACTTACTGTCACAGGCAAATTCCTCCTTAATTTGAAACTGAAAATTGCTTTTGCTTTCTGATTCCATTGAAACTGATTGGCACTATGTGTGGAATATTTGGATTTCCAAATTCATTTGACAAGGTGTCTCACCAGAGCTTTTACAAAGAGGCTATCTAGCTGTAGCATAAGTGGAAATCAGTTAAAAAACTGAAAAGAAGTGGTTTATATCATCAGTCCCGGCAAAATAGGGAGGTTACTGGTAGAGTTCTTCAGTCCAGTGGTGTCCAACAGATTCACAAGTGACCTAGGAAAAGAGGGCAAGCAGTGTGGTGACACAGGTTGATGATGGTGATGATGATGATGATGATGATGATGATGATGAAGCAAAGATGTTTGGGACAGAAGAGTCAACAGCTGATACTGAATGATCATTTTAAAGGGAGAGAGACTTGACAGTAAAATGGTAGGTGAAATCCAGTGTATATTCTTTCAAATACACAATGGAAGGGGAAGGCAGAACACATTTATATCTACACATACAAAGTGGGCTTTGAATTTACAGAAGTGATAGGTGGTTTCAAGAAAATAGCCAGATCAGTACTGTTAGCAGCTAAAGGAAATCTGTTGTTAAAATTCTTTAGAAGGGTGCAAAAAAGAAGAAAGAATGTTATTATGAATAAAAACACGTTGTGAGTAATATTTGCAGGTTTGGTTCTTCATCTCAAAAGATGTGCTACAATTGTCAAAGACTGTGAGAAGGCAGGAAAGGAAATCAGAATATTCTGTATTAGAGTTTAAGTAAACTAGAACTTACCATTCTGGAGAAAAATGTGGTAATGGAAGAAATTTTTAACAGGTATGTTACAGAGATTGACACGGTCATAAGTAGCATGGAAAAATGGGTATCAATGGCCTGCTGTCCTTCCTGGTACCACAGTAGGGGAGAACAAAACACAGATGGAGCCAGATTCAATAGAAACTCAAAAGAAAATGGTGACAAGAAACAAATTAGTAAAGAGGATTATGTATGCTTGTCCTCTCCTTGATGTTCCTGAGACAGTTCCTTCTTTACAGTTTATTGTTACACAGGATAGTGGGCAGATGGTGTGCCTTTCACAGCTGGATTAAAATGCCTGAATCCTAAAATTACAGTTATTTTCCAGGCTGGTGATACTTGTCTTCACACTGAGGTAATAACCACTACAGATCACCTATTTTTTGTGGTTATTGCTCTTAAATTGCTGATATCCTCGAAGGTAGCATTTTTTATCAGTTACTGTTGGTTAAGGTGTTCAGATCCTTGCTGCCAGGCTTCCTTGGCTGGATATACAACTAGCCTGTATGCCTTATCCTTCACATAGTCCTTCCAATAGTTTGAAAACCTGTTGCTGAATCTCAGTATGTATTTTAAAATAATAAAAATCCATCACTGAGGTTTGACATAAGAAAATGAAAGATCTCCACCAGATGGCACACCTGCATAAACACATGGGGAAGGAGGTTCTGTTGTAGGCTTCATTTCTTAATCATCAAGCAATTCAATTTTCAGGATATGTTTCATGGGATATCAAGACTTTTAGATTTCTAGCTTCTGTGTTTTGTTCTTCTTTGATGCCAGACAATAAAAAAAACAGGGTCTAGTTGTCAGAAAGTAGAAATGTGGGGCATTTGAGTGACTCAGAATGCTGATAAGCAATGGTTTTTCCACTTCAGTTTCTTTCTGACTCCTGATGATAAGCACTCATACTTTGATCAGTTGTTTCTCAATTGCAGTGTAACAGAAACACAAATTTATTCATTTTTCTTGTAATTTCTTGACTGATGCTGAGTTTAGCATTTCAGTTTTTTCTTTAATTAATAAAATTATAATGTTCTTTCAGGCAGAATCTTCTGTTCCATCTGCTTTCTTATTTTCCTCCTTCATTGCCTCTGTTATGGCTGTACTCTTCTAGATGTGAACCAGTGTGACAGCCACCGTGTAGCTCACTTCTATCACAGATCTTCTCAGAGATTTCTTTTGCAGACTTTATGTGGACATCTAGTGATCTAGCAGATTCTTTTATCTAAATTTTTATAACATAGTTTCAGATGTCATACTTACTGTTATTTTCAAAATTACACAACTTTTTACCTCCCATCAGGACTCAGTTGTTTCCAAACTTCTTTGATATCAAGGTAGCAATGGGAACTCAAGTACAAACTGACTGTTTAAGAAGAAATAAAGTACTGGCTGTGAGTCAACCAGGAGCATAGTTCATGTCTATTAAAATTTGTTTACACAATATATAATACAAAGTGAAAGAAAGATAGGTAAGGATAATTTTATCTTCTTCGGCAAGGGAGAGGGAGCAAGACATTTCATGAGGCAAGTTTTTTAGCCCAGACCACAACTGTTCACATGGAAAAACTTACTCTTAGTACAGGCAAAATTCATAGGAAAAATGCCTTTGAAATATAACTAAGAATCCTTCTTAACCAAGAACAATAGGAAGAATTAGCTGAAAGAAACAAACAGTAGTAGATCTCCACTGAAGCATCACATCAAGAACCTATGCAAATAGTTAACTATTGCCTTTTTAGGTAGAACACAGTGTACTGAACCGTGAGCTGATATTAACTGCTACTGTACCTGGCTGAGAAAGAGCAAATTCTTGCCAGTACTGGGAGTCTTAACAGCAATCTGACACACACTCTTTCAGGAGATCTGCAAAGTTATTTAGAAAAGTCATGTCATAGAATGGAATGGGTAAAAACAGAGTGCTAAATGTGTTCTTTGTGTCAAAATAAGTGACAGTACTTTTTGTTTATTCCAAAAGAAGTCTTGAGGTATTCAGATTGGATTGGAAGAAACATAAAATACTTGTTAGCTTAGTGGGCTGTGGAATTTCCATTTAAAATCTAAAACAATTGGTAGATTTACTTATTTGCTTAACAAACAAATCTGTTTTAGAATGAAATAATTAAATGTAACTCTCACTTATGCTTCCTTCCTTATTCCACATTTCTTCACTCCATTCTTCTTTCCCAAATCGGTTTTGTCTTTGCAAACAACTAAAACCATTTATGGAATGCAATTTCTTATCTGATTTTAGTCCTTAGTCATGTTGTCAGTTGTTACAGAAGAAAGACAGAACCCAGAATTAGTCTTTGGCAGGTAAAAAGCCTTTTTAGATCACCTTTAAGATTAAACCACCTTAATATTATGAGGCCACTGATTTCCTCCTACTGCTGAAAGATTGTTTCAGAACCTCTTGTTAGCTTACAGTTTGCAGATTTATAAAACCTTTTTCATGATGGAAGCACTGATCCAAGTGCTTTCTTGGCATTACATTGGTAAAACACTAATATCAATAAGCAGACAGGCTTTATCCTGCTTTGATAGACATGAAATGTACAGTTTTTTCAGTTTCAGAGTACTGAATCTGATTCTTAAGTGGAATTGTGAAAAGCTCTGAAAGCTCAGAGTTGTTCTTCTTTGGAAACAAGAGTTTTACTTGGCTATAACAGATTTTTTCTTTTTTTCTTTTTATTATCTTTAAAATATTAGTATTAGTATTAGTCCCTTAGTATGTGTGTGGGGAGATAATTAAAAATCTTGCCTTTCTGGTAGATATTTTGCTCTCTGAACTATTTCATGTGGTGAGAGGGACTTGCAAAGAAAAGGCCTGTAGACATTCTCACCTGGGAGCAGCTGGTCTGTTGCTCCGTGGACTCTGTCCCCTGTGTATTGGTCACTAGTGACATTTAGGTAATTTTATAAATGGTGGTGAACACTTGAATGGCTTGCAGTATTAATTCATATTCTCTGGGAACTGATGTGAATACAATTATTTAGTGTCCTGTCTGTTAAGTTAGGTTGTCAAAAGGTCTGTTGATGATAGCTCTATCTATTTGCATCATTCTCTAGTTTCCATAAGAGCACATTTTTAAAAGAAAAGCAAAGCAAAATGCTTTCACAAAGCTGGAGTGTTATTTAAATCTATTTAGTATCTTCTAATCCAAAATCCATATTTTTCAATGTTAAAACAATCTGCAGGTGGCAAAATGTAATTGTCATCCTTTAATGCAGGCAGGGAAAGCAAAGTAATGAAAGATTGCCATATGCCTGAAGGGAGATAGCAGGATTGTGGGAAAAAAAAATAACTCCCTAGTCTAATACTTCAGCTAGTCTCTCCTCATGTAAGAAGGAATTAGGGTTTTTCATATTTTTATTTTAACTTACCTTTTTTTAAAAAAAAATAATGTAAAACAACACTTCAGATGATATGGAAATGGAAAATTCTGTTATCCTGAAAAAGCTCTAGAGCACAAGAGTTAGGAAATGAAAAATTGTTTCCTGAAAATTTTCTGGAGAAAAGATATGACTGTAATGTGAAGTTCATTCTTGTAGAGAACCAAAGCTAAATTCCTTTAACAATATAGGGATTTTTTTTCATATTTTCTTTGTGGTACATCAGTGCATTCACTAAAATAACTTGCACGTTTTCTTGGTGTAGTGGGCTTGGGGGTCCAGTTTGGCTAGTTATAGGACACTACACCAAAATACTGATTAGTGGAAAAAAAAAACCCATAATCTCTGAAGCTGGAAGTATTTGTACAAATTTGAGTTTCCAAACAACTATGAATTACAGAAGAGTCAAACTGTAAATTAAATAAGATTCATTTAAATTAAAAAAAACATAGATGCCTACTTTATGACCGGGCAGACGTCAGATTTAATCTCCAGAGATTTGCTAGAGCATTCTTATAGGACTTCCAATAAATTAATTCCCAAAGTAATCTGTATAGAAAATTTTCATAATTTTTCACATGGCTTCGCTTTCAAAAATTTAGAAAGGTGTGTGAAGCTTCATATTTAGGTTTCTTATGTCTAGCAGTGCTTGGCACTACGTTAGGATGTCGAGTGGTGTTTTCCATGGCATCCCCAGGGCGATGGGGCCATGCCAGGTGTGCCACCATATGGATTCATTTTACTGCAGGGGCTGAAACTGCAGGTAGGACAGTATAGTGTAGGAGCTGTACATTGCTGTCAGAGGATACAGCCTGACTGCGTTTTGGGCTGGGCAGGAACTGCCACAGACTTTATCCGTTCTCAGGAAGAATTGGGGCCGTGTCTCCGGCTGGCATCTGGCCACCCTCTGGAGGAGAAACCACTCCTTCCGTACAGGAACTGCAGACAATCCAGTGCTCTGCCCAGTCACACTAATCCTTCCTTGCACACAGTTAGAGTACAGCCAAGAAATCATGGATGTGAATGTGGAAGTGCTGAAATACATTGATGTTACTACTTCAAGGCTTTATTTTCAAGAGATGAAATGTGGCCTATAAATATTAAGAGATCTTTTTCCTTTAGCCTTTAAAATACATGAAACCTGCTAAAATATTTAGCCTGTGCTAAAAAGAAATCTTTAATTCATGTAATACTTTATTTTAATTTTGTATATATATTTGCTATACAAACATTTAATATCCCTCATTATCCCAGTTGCAGTGCAAAAGGATCAGATAATGGATTTGTATTTGCAGAACATAGTATTTATTAAATTTTATGTTATGGTAACATTCCAACACCAATCAGTGCTTTATGTCCTTTCTGATGTTTCTTCTGCATTCCGGGTTATCTGTTTTGGGGCAGTACTAAAATCTTAATTAGTGAGACGTAAATAACTTTAGATAAAAAGACATTAACTTTCCTTTTTATTTATCCCAGTAATTTTTTAGTTATTTATCATTCCCTGTATGGCATAGTAAGCATTGGAGGAATGCAAATTGGGAGACAGAAGAAAGATTAAGTAATTTTCTTGAAATGTTTGGATTTGGACTTAACAGTATTTCCAGGTTCTCACTAGATCAGGTGTTGATACCATGCTACATTACTCTACAGTGCATACAAAGAGTGTACAAGGAGTACAGTATATACAAGAGTTCTGTCTCTACAAAGGGTTCTCTCTTTCCAAATCCATTCATAGCAATGATAAATTCTATATCCAAGCACAAGTCATCTTGCATAGATTTCACATCCTTTGAAACAGTACTAAAATTATTCCTATTTTTCCAATGCTGCCAAGAAGTCAGTATGAAGGATATTAAATAAAAATAATTTTTCCAAGGTTCACTCGCTGGGAGGAGGGAGCTTTTATTTCCCTTCTGTTCCCCCTGTGATCACATAGCATACGTTTTGGTTTTTTGGCAGGCAACCAACATTCAGTAGGATGTGAGGTTGTAAGAGGTAATTCTTTATTGCGACAGAACCGAAAATTTATTCTCCATCTTTCTTACTGTATGATGCTGAACACACACTTAGAAAGTTTATATTTTGATAAAAGTGTCCAGAAAGACTTACAGAAGAAATGGAAAGCTGGAAGTTTTACTTGAGAGTTAATGTATCGTACAGCATCTGTTTTTCACCTGAGGACAGAAACAGAACATGATGTTTAATTTACATAGAAAGGGAATTTGTTAGCAGAAGTAACAGTGCAATATGATTATTTTCTATTTGAGTCCTTGTGTATAGTGTTTTGATAATCCTTACACATTTTGTGTGCTGGTGACTGATGTAGATGCAGGAGGGTCTCTTTCTTTAGCTGTTGTGCTTAATCCTGGTTAAATTCCATTCCTCTGATGTTAAATGAAGCAAATGGAAACCCGTCTTGCTGTTGTCTTTCACCTGAAGTTAAAATGTTGTGTGGTGGGGTTTTTTGGTGCTTTATATATATGCTTTAATCATGGAATTTGTGTAAATGGTCTGAAGAGACAAACTGTTTTTGCTTAATATACCAGGATATTGCCAAGGCTATAGCTATTCTAAAGAACACATTCTATGAACACACCTGATATATTCTACTACTCGATCACCTTTCTGGACTGCAGAAATTCAACTTTTCATTGGGGCTGCAATCCAGTCTTTATGCTCAACAGAATTAGTGGTCAGTGATTCACTGTCCAAGTCCTACAGTTATTTGTGTTTTGGCTTTTAATTTTCTTTCCTATTTTAATTCATGGCTTACTGAGTTAGACAGTGTCCCCCCAACCTCATTTTCCACAGAGGAAATAACAGTGCAGAAAATCTCATCAGGACATAATCCCCCTTTATTTTTCTTGTCATAAGAAATGTACTGGATGAATATTAATGGATTTAGCTGGCCAGATGATAGTAAGTCCAAGACTCAAAATTCTGCAAATCATTATTTGTACTTTAAAAACATACGTATTTTCAGAGTCTCTTGAAAGCTTTTAACAAAGCTCCTAATTTTTTCAAAGGAAAGGTACAGAGTACCTGTTTCCTATCAATTACATGGAAATTCTATTCTTGCCCTACATTAATATTCTGATTTTTATCTTTTCATAAACATTTGACTATTGTGGTACATTCCCCAGCCATTACTTTGTCTTTCTCATATCTTGGAGGCCAGTCAATTTGGTTTTCTCTTTTCTCTGTTGCTTTGCAAATACTTCCTGGTCCTTTACAGTTTCCAGTTTAGTGACAGCCATCAATACCCTATTTCTCTTGTTTCCTTGCTATAGAGTTGTTTGCTTCCAGTCACAGCAGAATTTCTCCCACTTCTCTTGCTCTGTTGCCAGCTTCATCCACTTTTCAGAGCAGAGTGCTCAGTAGCTGAAACCAGAGGCCCAGCAAATGCTGAGCCTGTCTGTGAGAGCAGCCAGTAGCAGGTACTAAGGCAGTGGTTGACAAACATGTGTCTTGGGTTAGTGTAGCCAGGGTTCGGTACCGAGGATTAGTGTAGCCGGGGTTCGGTACCGAGGATTAGTGTAGCCGGGGTTCTAGTGTAGCCGGGGTTCGGTACCGAGGATTAGTGTAGCCGGGGTTCTAGTGTAGCCGGGGTTCGGTACCGAGGATTAGTGTAGCCGGGGTTCGGTACCAAGGATTAGTGTAGCCGGGGTTCGGTACCGAGGATTAGTGTAGCCCAGGTTCGGTGTGAAGGGGGCCACAGTTTCCTGTGAGAAGCTGCTGGGAGCTCCCCCAGCTCCAGTTCTGGTCCTGCCTGTGGCCGAGGCATATCAGGATATCTGGATGTGTCTCTTTTAAAAAAAAAACTGTAAAAAAAACTGTAAAAAAACCAAACAAACAAAAAAAAAAGACGGAGGTGAGAGCAATGCCAGAGCAGACCCCAAGGTCAGTGAGGAAGGAGGGGGAGGAGGTGCCCTAGCAGAGATTTCCCCGCAGCCCGAGGTGAGGGCCCAGGGGGAGGTGTTAGGGTCGTGTTTTCTCTTTCTCCTGATAGACTAAATTAATTTTTTACTGTTTTAACTATGACTGTAATTGAGGGGTGAAATCCTCCATGTCCTTTTCTTGATTCATGAGGTTTTGGGTGAATTTTCTCCTCCCTGTGCCACAGGGGATGGGGGTGAGCGGGCAGAGGCCTGGTGGGTACCGGCTGGGCCTAACGCTCAACACGGCAGCGTCTGAAACTCCCGCCCTGCTTCTCTCAGTCTCCAGTTTAAGCGACTTTGTTTAGCATTTGTATCACTGCCTTACATTGTCCACATCTGAGTTACTGACTTCACATTCAAAGCAAAGAAAGGTAAACTTATGAGTGTGTGTTTTGACTGCCTCACTTTAGAGCATAGGATGAGATGAGTTGTGCCTCAAAACAGTGTTTTTCTCCTCACTGCCTAGCAGGAGAGCACATAAATGTAAAATGAAATTAATCTTAACTCACATGTATCTCCATCTTTTCCCCCTCTGCATTTTGGCTTCATTACTGACTGTCACTGCAAGGGCATTTAATGCCCTTTCTGAGTACTCTGCAGTCACTACTTTTCACATATTCAAATAACTCTAAAAAGCTATTTCTTCTATGATGCCTATAAGAAATAAGCCAGTAACTTGCTGTTCTATTTCCCTTACTCATCTCAAGAGTGAAGTACTCAGTTAAGCTGTCAGAAATTATTGAAGGATGGAGGAAAAATAGGATGAAATAATGTTGAATATGGCAAAATCTTGCAGGATAAATTGTGGAAGGAGAACAGGGAAATTAACTGTATTGAACAACAGAAACATGCATGTAGCTAACAAAGAAGCACCGTTCTCCCACTGTTTCTGTGCCATTTCTCTGAAAATGTAGTAAAACCTACTTCTAGGACACTCTAAACTGACTATCTCCCTGCACTATTCGATATTTTACATGCTGTTCAGTATGGATAATTGTAATACCTTTACACAGATTTCATGTGTGATTGCTTATTGAAATGCACATTGAAGTAGCAGAGTTTCATTAAACAAATACGAAATTATACATCATTAGGAGAGTTCTTGCTTTAACTGCTCTGTGTTTTCTGTTTGATGTTAAAGGTTACAACGATTAGCAAAAGACCTTTTAAAACACCTCCAAATGCAGGATAGCTGTTCACTGGGGAGCAAGGTTTCTGGTCTGGACAGAACTTTAGGAGAAATCTCTCGGATTCTGGAAAAAGAGGTACTGTGACTATTACTATAAAACTCCTGATTAACCTATGAACTGTGTTGCCGTCAAATGGCATCAGTTTGGATTGGGAATGGTTTTAAACCTGTGTTGATGAATCCATGGCCTTTGTATAACAGGCAGTGTCTGCTATTACATCTTTCTGTGGTGGTTGCAGCAGTGGATCAGGTTTTATATGGGCATTTTTGCAGAAGTGCTGAGAACATGTTGGACTAATGCTAGATCATGCAGATTATGACAAGCTGTACCTCACCGTATTTTCATTAGGATTGTTTTTAAACCTGGGCCATTCAATTATCTAGCTCCTAGTGCATACCCACAAACAGTTTTTAATAAGTGGCCTAAACAATTAGCAAAGAATGGAGGAAAAAATTGGAGCCAGCTTGGCTGTCACAGCCACCGTGTCATGGTGTAATGGCAGTCTGAAAGAGCACAAATCTGCTGAGTTTTCACAGATTAGAGCAAAGCCATTATGTCTCTGATGGAGGATGAAGGTAGGTTGTGCATATATATATGAGGCATTTCTGTGTTTAGAATTTTTTTGATGTGCTATGTTTGCCAAGCATGTTTTGATTTATGGTAAATATTGGATGGTTTTAATTGATAGCATGGCATTTGCATCTTTTTTACTGTTTCATCATGATCAGTCTGCTGCCACTGTGCTTTCTATTGTAATTTTTTTGCCCAATTAGCACCACAGTATTTGAGTTTTCAGATGGAAAATTACATTTTGTTCTTTCTCTCACCATAAGAAAATACTTCTCTTTTGTAACAGTAATTAAGAAATCATTAGAATTAGTTCAGAAAGAAACCAAATTACTGTAATCTCAGAAGGAGCTTGCATGCTTGTCGTTTAAAGTTGGTATACGTGAAGATGAGAGCTCTGCTTGGTGCTTTTCACAGCTTAGTCAGTGTGGAACACAGTTGAAAATAGCATCTGCTTTTAAATAATAAATCCTGTCTGAGATGCATAGAGTTCTGTTTTGTATTTTTTTAGTTGCTTTGAGCTGATGATTAAGTTTATTAGTGACATTTTCAGGTTTTGCAGTGGTTATACTAGTTACTGAAAAATTCATTGTTACTTATTTCAAAATACAGAAATCATCTTTTTACATGAAAAGTATAACAAGATCTTCCTATTTTGAAAGTTATCGAAGTAATGCTTGGAAGCAGGTTTTGGAAAGTGGCATTGTATACAGCCTCATCAGTAGATGTTTTCTGAGACTTTTAAAAATGAGACATGAATTGCAGCAAAACGTTAGTCATTAATTGTTCACAGTATTTTACTGGTTGTTGAGTCTGCAGTGGGGAATTAAAAGATTAATCTGATGGTATTAATAGGCACACAGTATTTTGTCGTTGGTTTGGGGTTTTACCCCCCAAACATTACTCTGCCACTGGACAAGTATTATTATATCCAAGTGTCCTAATCAATAAGGTCAAGAAAGATAGATTTCAGAAGCTGTCGCTGTGTTTACGGCACAGCTCATACGGAGTCATTTATAGAAGTGGATGGTAATTCTCTTGTTAACTTGTGAGTCAAGAAATCAGCAGACACATCTTACATGTCAGTGGGCGGTGAAAAGAATCTTGATGGTGTCAGTCATCGACCGAGAGGAGGAGACTGACACTGTTAATTGAATTTCCCTGGAGAGCATAAAGATATACCATAATGGGGGGGGAGGAATGAGGGAGTGGGAACCACACAAGCTGTCAGTGTGTGTGAGCTGATAACATTGATTTACCCTTGCTAATGGCCTGGGTATCGTAAAGAATTGCCCTGAGGGAGGACAGAGTTCACTACAATAGATCCTTGCCACTTACTAGAAATTCTTCAGGCTCAGAAGTCACGAAGAAGTACTATAAAGCAAAATTGATCCAAAAATACCTCTTTTCAGTCATACTGTGAAACGCTGGATTTTCTTTTGTTAACAGTTTACACTGATTGAAACATTTGTTTACACAGTCTCACCACGGAAATAAGGATTTGTTTTACAAACCATGAAAAAAAAGCTGAGCTGCTGTTGGTAACAGTAAATAAGAAAAATAAATACCGTTGAATTTCTCAACAGAAGGAAGGGTTATTCAACACATCAGAAATTCCATGACTGTAGTAAAACAACATTAAAGACTGAGACTGTATGCTTTATGCAAACCTGAATCACAAAAAAACCACATATGTAAGATTGGCAGTCCTGTCTTACTGTGTTTTGTGTTCAGGTAGAATCAGATAAAACTAACAGTTCCATTTTGGACTTACCTTTATCTGTTGTGTTTCATAGTAATGACTAAGGGCTTTGCTCTCTTCTGAGCTTCTTGTCTAGCATGAGAACATTCTAGAATGAGGCATGCCTGCACGATTATTGCAGTCAGACTTGCTTTTGTTTTGCATGCTGGATGTAAGCAGAGTCTGTACTTGGGGCCAAGTGATTTCAGCAATGCAGCAAGCAGAGGTTGTGTAATGTAAACTACTTTCATTTTTCTTCTATCTGTATATCCTCTAGTCAGATTTCAGAAATGTCTCTCTCAGGCAAAGATACATCTTAAGGACTGGAGGTTTTTTAAGTCCTCTCTTGTGTTTGTTGTAGAATCATACCTGCTTCTCATGAACACAGAATTCATGCACTGCTGCTGGTTCCCCATGCAGCACACTAAAACCACAGCTTTCATTTTGAATCCAATGCATCATTTGAGTGTTAATAAATGAAAGAGGAGCTGCTTTGCTTCAAGTGGTTGTTATATCTCCAGACACTTCTTGCTCTATTCACTTTGGCTGACTTAGATGGTGCTCTACAACCACAGGAAGTATTGTATCCTGTGCCAGAAAAGTATTTGGAATAAGCAAGCTGAAGTGCAGGTGTTGAGGATCTGACAAGGAGCATGGCTGTGAATTGCATACAGTCTGTGATTCACTGTTTTCAGTTAAACAAACATAAAAGGTACTGTAAAGTTATAAACTACGTAATTCCAGTTTTAAATGGAATTGAACCCATCAGGTCCTTGCTTCTGCTAGAAATATCGAGCAGGAGGCACAAATCCAGATGATGTTACATATGCCTGATGTGGTGTCCCCAAGACCTATCTGCAACACATACAGCTAGGGTGCTGCTTTGGGTGTGTGTAGTCTCTCATCCTTTCTGGCAGGAATCCTGGAAGGAAGCTGTATTCACTTTTACCACTTCTTTGTTTAAAAGTATATTAAAAAAAAAAAACAAAACAAAACAAACACCAAAAACCCCCATGCAAAGAAGATGGCAGAATGCATGCAAATGTTACCAGAAAGCCCAGTCTGATGGTGGCAGATTGTTATATGGGACTCTTCGAGCTCTTAATAAGATCTGATAATGCTCAGTTTAAGATCTACTCCTGTACCCTCTTAAAGAAAGGCAGGGCTGATATTTGAAACAGCAGCGCTAAAGCAGTTTTTCTGCCAGAGTTTTGATTTTATACCTCTTCATTCTTTGGTGGACTAATTTTACACACCCATTACTGAGAGCAGCCATGTGTTTGAGACGTCCAGGGAATCCTGGGTTAACTGCCCAGGTTTGACTGGAACACTCACACAGAAATGTCCTGAACTGTTTTAAGTTGCTTATGCTTCTGTCATTAATTTCCTTCCATGTATAGAGGTGAGATTTACTGAGAAAAAAAAAGAAATCATTTTGTTGAAGCCATTAACGTGTCTCCTTCTTACCAGGAGTATTACAGAGAGATTCAATATGATCTTGAGGCAGCTGCATGATGTTTGGAATCCAGGTGCAGCAGTTAATCTACTTAACTGGAATTATTTTTATATATGGTGTTTCTTATCATACTACTAATGGGGAAAAGATCATCATCAGAGCATAAATTACAAGATTCTTTTAACTGATTTGACAGAAAATATTCCAGAGCAGAGGGCTGCAGCCACATGTTTGGAGGTTTTATCAGTGTCTCAGCCTAAGCAAACGTTCCAGCTAAAGGTCACACTTCCCTCACAAGACACAAAGCCCTAACAAACAAGATTTCACAGATTCTGATGCTTACGAAATTAACTATGATTTTGTGCAGTTTAGAGGATAGCTGTGTCCCTGATTGCCTTCAGGTTCTCTGGGTATTGTAAAATCTCAGTAAGTAACAGCACAAACTGAGTTGTCCGAGTGTAGAAGTAAGGTGAAGAGTAGAAGAAGAGGTTTTTAATAAATTGGGCTGCATTGCTTATAATTACTTACCAACTCTCTTCATACAAATCTAAAAGTATCTGCTTTTCAGCAGGCTAAGTTTCAAGATACTTATTTTTATGACTGATTCAGGATAGTGTTCTTACTGGAAATAGATCTCAGGAGGGAAAAAGTATACTTCCTTAGAAAAGGCGTAATTGTGTAACTCAAAAATGTATGGATCTGAGCTATTAATTGACTGAAGTGCTTCAATACTTTCCTAAAAGATGGATCTCAATGCTTATGACCTCTAAAATGTGCTTTCTCAGTGACCATTAATGGTTTGGTTTGTGTCAGGCAGTGTTTTTGGGCTTGTTATTTTTTTAGATAGATTTTTCAGCCTCCTTCTTCAGCAGTTGCAATGTCAGTTATTTACATTTCAGTAAAATGTTTGTTGTAGCTTTCAAATACATGGGGACTGTAGACAGACAGTGTTTATCCCATTGTAAAGACTGTCAGAAATGGCTGGCTTTAACAGCACAGCCAGGCCCAGTATTTATGTTTTATTCTCTAAACTCTCAGGCCCATTGGGTGTGGTGACCATAGGCAGTGTGAAGATTGATTGACCAGTTTTGGGAAGGGACATTGAATTGCCTGGCTGGCTACTACAGAGGGATTTTCTCCCCAATAATACAAACTCTGGATCATTAGCAACCAAAACAATAAAATTAAAAACTGCTGAAGAACTAAAGTATGGAACAAAGGCAATGTTAAATGGAACATCTGTAAGTTTTTGTAGCATCTCTGATAAATTTCTTCGGAAGTCTCTGCGGAGATTTAAAATTGTCTTATGTGTGCACATGTATCTGTGCATGTGTATATAAATATATATGGCATGTGTGCACAGACAAAATATATTTTGGAAGCAAATACTGTGTGCTATAAATACTCAGTATTTTTACTTATTTAATTAAACTAACGAATACAGTGGGAACTCTGATTCCCAAATTCTTAGGCATATAATTTTGGTGCTGAAATTTTGTGAAGCTGGCTCAAGCACCTGGGTACCTAGTGCAGCAGAGTAATGTAGCCATTAAACAGAGAATTGAAAGATACTGAATATAATGGCTGCATTTTATATTCCAAAAGAATACAATTCTGGACCACCTGAAAGGCTATAATACATGCTTAAGCTTTTCTTAACTTGCTATTGATAATGTTTGAACTGGATGTGGCTTTATTGTTGCACGTAATCATTGCTTTGAATGATTATTAGACAAGATACTGTAGTCTGATATCAAACTTTTGAAGGAATCTTGAGTTCAAGAGTGGCATAACTAGGCAGTATATTTTATGTTAGATTATCACTAGAGAAATCAGACTATTGTAAAACACAAAGGATATAGCTCAAAGTTTATGGCTTTTATTTCATAACAAAAGAAAATTCTCAGGGGTGAATTAGAAGCAACAGATTTTAAACATAAGTTTTGGCTAAAAACAATTGATCTAAGTTGAACTTGGTTGTGTTAATTAGCTCCTTAGAGGCAAGGATGTTCAGTGTCTCTGAAGAAAGCAGGAGCAATGAGTCAGTAATCTTTTCAAAATTAATAATTCTTGTTACTGAAGGTTCATCTGAGAATAAGACGGTGGCAAAAGTGTGCGGTCCTAAAAAAATGATGATTTTTTTTCCAAACAAAATTATTTTGGTTGACTTTATGTAGGAAAAGAAAGAAATGGGGTGAGGAAAAAAGACAGTAATAGATGAAATTGGGAGTTGAGAATAGATTCCTTGTTTCAGTAGCAGAGCATTTCTGTGGGCAAGCTAGTGTGACTAGTTAAGATTAATTGTAAAGGATATCTACAACTTTAAAAAAAAACCCAGTATCAAGTCTGATACATGAATTCATTGAGGGCTGGAGAAATAACAGGTGTCAGCTTATCTGTTAACCCTCTTACTAAATCAGCAAAAGCATTGTAGCACATTTTGTATGGAAAAAAAAAAAGAGTGAAAAATACTGTTTTAGTGAATTTACCTAACTCATGGTCTAGTGTCTTTACCCAAATTATAGCCACCTTGTCTGTATTTTGTGATCTTATGTATATACATGCACACAGGCACACTGTGACACACTCAGGCAGTTGTTACATACAGCCTCACAACTGATTCATTCCTCAGTCTGACTGAAGCTTTTCAAAGTTATTTATGTTGAAGCTTTGTTATGGTAATGCAAATCTGGCTCAAGATTCCCAACTTGACAGACACATTTGTGACTGAGAGTGGTTTGTATTTTCCTCAGCCGGGTGATTCTGTGATGCAGCCTGCTTCTGCTCTCCTTTACTTAGTATCTCCCACTTCTCCACTAGAGGACACTACTGGCAGAAACAACAGCATGTCCTGTTACTCCATACAAGTAATACATCTATTTAGAAGTCCAGTTTTCCTTTTGGAAGAAAAATGTTTATATAACATTTTCATTTGCTTTATTCCAGTATGACTTCTAAGGCCAAAGATACTACCTGTTTAATATGTTGTATGTTAACTCTCAAAGTTCTATATTTAATTGCAGCTATGTTCAAAACAGGCTTTAAAATATTGTTGACCTTTGTAATGGACGAACAGGCCCCAGTTTTGTTCAGTGTGTGTACTCCTGTTGGGACTTGTCTTTGTCTTTCTGACACCAGGTTCAGCCAATTCTGTGGCATCTTACATGCCAGTATGATTAGAAATTACACAGCTTTTTTTCCTCCTGAGCTTCTTACAGCAGCTTCTCTCCTGGTTCTTGATGCACTAGGCTATTTACGTAGGTAATCAGTAAATATCCTGTCAAGACTTAAATGTGCAATTCTACAGTGTGTTCTGCAGGGAAAAACAGAACTATATGCATCCACAGTATTAATTTAAAAAACAAAAGAAAATTAGCCACGTGCCCACAGTGGAATAGATATATTTATGAGCCAGTGTTGTTTGTGCTCTCTACATTTTATACTAACCTGCTGTGCAGATAGGGGTGGCCACTCCTCAGTGCTAGAGCCCCAGTTCTGCTCAGCTGCAGTGGCAAGAATGTCACAGGGCCAGGAGCAGGGGTGACCTGGGCAGCAGCTGGAAGGGCAAAGTCAGGGCTGTGGATTAAAAGAAGGCAGCAAAGGCCCCCAGGCCCCCATCAGTCCTGTGCCCTTTCCACCTCCCCCCTTTTGGCAGTGCAGTGGGACCCTGCGGAGTCGTTGGCACTGTCACAGTGTGACCTCCTGCCTTTCTCTTCTCTTCTCTGTGTGATATGTGTCTTTTGGCTCTTAGCCAGATGAAGACTTTGATACATAGTATGTTGGTTCACACCAAAAAGTTCTTTTGTATTGGGTGGTGGGCGTTTGTGGTAAAGGGCTTAAAATCTCATTTTCTTAACTGTACTTTTATCAACATTTTTGGGCTTTGTTCTTCATGAAAGTAGTTCCTACTCTTATTTTTTATAGATAATCAGAAGTTAAAACTTCTGGCTTCATTTTAGCTTAGTATATGATGTATTTATGTACACAGGATGGATTAATTTTTTTATCCATCTATGAATTTTTCAACTTTGGTTACTCCTTCAGTAGCCAGTTCCAGAGCTACAATGATCCCACATGAAGGGAAATCATTAGTCAAATGGAAAGCTGAATTATAACAGTTTATAAATGAATTTAAGTCAAAATCCAAACTTCAGAAGTGTGTTAAATTGCAAAACTTAAAAATAAGTATGTTTTATGCACTAAAACTAGAATTCAGGTCCATGAAACTCTATATTTTATCTCCAGAAATCTACTAATTTTGCTAACGTGGAAGGTATCACAGGGAAACCTGTATTTATTGAACACTTTGCCTTTGTTGAAAACATTAATCTAGCCTTTAACCGTCCCTAGGAAAATACAGAATGTAGGTCCACAGCTTGAGCACTGGAATTGATGAAGCAGATCCAATTGACAGAAATTCTGAGATGGAAGTATCCCTCCTCAAAATTAATTCCCTTCTTTAAAGCCTTTAACTGTGAGATTAGGGATTTTTGAAGTGTACATGTTCAGCACTGGGTGCCAACAATGCAGAGTGCCAGTAAGACAAGGTCTGAAGCTCAGCAGTGTTCAAAGCCTGGAGTATGGTGCGTTGTAGTGTATCTACCATCTTAATTGCCTGCGGTCCAAACTGCTACTAGTAGTAGAAACATCACCTGATAAGATCAACTATGGCAGCAGATTTGATTGTAACAGCACAGTGGCTGGGAGTTCAAAGAGCAGGGAATGTGCAAACACAGGAGGAGCTCTTTGGACAGCATTTTCTGCCCAACAGCCATTTCCCATCACTGCCAGGAAGAAGTCAATAGGTCAGGTGTGTGTTGTATGTTGCAAGTTGGACAAGGCAGCTTTTTATCATCAATAATTCGTTTGCCCAAAGTTTCTGTAGTCAGTGGATTAACCTTTTTCTCAAGATGAACATGTAAATAGGAACTAGTTGCTAGGGGTCAGACACAGACTATTTTTTAACTTGTTTGCTGGAAATGGTATTAAAAGGCAAGCTAAGTTCACAGATAAGCCCTGCAGTGTACTTATTTCAAGATTATTCCAAGGTTAATTTGCTGTGCACAATGGGTGTAGTTAAAAGTGCTGTGTTGATTCCTGGTTCTGTGGGATGCAATTAGATTTTGTTAGCTTCCAGTGCACTTATGCTGTACTGTTTGTGGCCATTTTGTTCTAGATCAGGCCTTTTTTCTTCCTGTGTCAGTTTAGAACTAATACATTATATCAGAGTGTATATAGTGGATATATTCCAAGGTATGCAGAGCTTCTTCACTAAGCATTTACAGGACAAGAGGTATGTTTCAATGTCATTAGAGTACAGGCACTGATTTCTCAGTGATGAGATGTCCTACACAGTCACATTTCAGCAAAGGAGCAGCTGCCAGTTTAGATACCATGGTTAAGTAGTGATTATGATGGTTTGTAAAGAACTGAAGTTAGCCTGATGGTTTATGGCACACACATGGTATAACTACACATGCATTTGCTTGAAAATATTCTTAAAATTCTACATGTGATTTGAGACCATCATTTCTGACTTGAGAACATATCACCTATGCCTTTTCTTCTGCCTGCTCTCATGCTGGCAGGTGGATGCCCCTCTTACCCATCTGCCCAGCAGTACTTTGTTGCTCTGCTGTAGCTGGAGGATTGGGCAGGGAGCACCCAATCCCTCTGAAAGCTGTGTCTAGGATTCAAGTGCTTTTGACTGCACCACAGGTCTTTAAAAAACCATTGATCGCTCTCTATTTGTCTTCTCACTCATAATTTTAATATCTTTAGTTTTGGTTGATTGCATGGAATTTTGTAGTTTCCACCCAGCTGCAATCAGTGCTGCTTTCTAGTGACTGAGAGCTTTCAGCAGTGAAATGTCAGCCATAGGGGGTTAAGACTCAGTGTTGCAAGAGATCTTTAACTTTCCTACTCACTGGACAATTTCTTGTCCAATAAACTGCTGAGAGACAACGGGACAAGATCATGTAATTGTGCTTTCTGTATGCTTGTTTGGGAATTGATATTTATGAAATATTTCAGAAAAAGTTGAACCAGCCTTAACTAATGGAGTCATCTGTGGAGAACTAGGAGCAGTTGTTAATGGTATTGGAGACTTAATTCTTGCTTTCCTCCTTAAATTGATGTCCCTGTCATTTATAAGTGGAATAAACATTTATTTTTAATATGCACAAGTGCTGCAATGCTCCATGCTATCTTTTACAGTATCTGTAAGCACAGTTGTTACTTTTCCAAGCAATATTGGTTGTTTCTAACTATGCTGCTTAGCTTGACTGAAAGCATCTAAGAACATATCATGGAGTTCACTAGTTTACCTTTCTTACTTTTATGGATGTCACTGACTCTTGAAACTTCCCAAACAGGCTTGTCCTTGTTAACAGAAATTTTGATAGGGTGCCTCTCTGTGATTTTCCTGTTGAACTGAAAAGGTGCTGCAGAACTTGGAAGGAGATTGTGTAAATAAGAGTTATCTTAGTAAGTGAGATAATACAGTAATTCAGTAAGGAGCCCTATCTAGTATGGTTTACCTTACAATATGGACAGGAGTTTGGCAACAGAAGACTGAATGAAGTATATAATGTGTATAGACAGATGTTAAATTTATGAGTGTGACATTTACTGTTTGCAGGACAGGCCTAAGAATCAGTTTCTTAGCAGTGGTATTGTCCCTTGGCCTGGGCCAATTTTAACTCACTTTTCAATAATGAACTTCCAGAGTGTATAATAGTAAATATCTTTTTTTTTTAAAATTATTTTTCATTTAATTAAAAAATAAAGTAAACCTCATTTTTATTGTGGAATTTGGGTGGTGTAGTAACTGCTTTCTCTTTCACCCTTTCTTAAACACTTCTCTTCCTTTATACTAAATGTAAGATATGTGCAGCTAGTAAACCTTACCTATTAAAGTGAAAAAAAAACCCAAACAAACAGTATTGTCCAAATGGCTGAGATGCTGAAAGCTGAGCTCTACGTGGGAGTGTGCAAGGACTTAACATGACTCAGGGACTGAGACCCCTTCTGCAAGATACAGCCCATCTGTCTCCCTGCCATCTCAGATGCTAGGTAACCATGCTCTCCCAGTGAAGCCACAGAGTTCAGACTGGATGGAGTGTAAACACAGGAACCAGAGGAGCTGCCTTATCTTTCAGGCTTCAGAATGTGCACTTTGCTTTGCAGAATAAGGTGCAAAGGAACATTTCTTACTCTCTCTGGTCTGCGGCCTTGCATAGCATTACCTAAAGAGCTTGGGTGCTTTAACTTGTAAGAAATGCACAAGGGAGGAGTTGATACAAATACGTGAATGAATGCCTCCCCCCAATGGTATGCAATGGCTACTGAGCCAATTCTGGCTCCTGTTTTCAGTCCTGAACTAGTTTCCCATTGATGTTCAGTGCTTGCAGTTCTATTGCAGGTGAAGTCACTCATACTTGAAAACCACTTTGGGATTCTCAGATAGAATGGGATACTTTTATAATACTGATTTCACTAGAGAGAAGTATTACAGGGAAAAAAATTATCTATTTTAATAGAAAATACTATCTTTGGTATCTTCTACAGTGATTTTCACTTTGCAAAGTTTTCTGTCTGGTGTATGAATCAAAGAGTGTAGATTTTCTACAATAGTGAACATACCTATGTTTCTTCTATGTCCATATGTAGATAATTGTGTATTTATTTGAAGGGGAGGTGGAAAAAAAAAAAAAAAGAGGAGCCTGCCTAGGATTCAGTTCACAGAATCACAGAATGTTAGGGGTTGGAAGGGACCTCAAAAGACCGTTTGAGTCCAACCCCCCTGACAGAGCAGTTGTCTGGTTTGTTTTTCCAAGGCAACTTTGAACTGCATTTCTTAGCCCCTGGCATTTTAGATAGAATCTTCAAATAGTAGATGAAAGGAAAGAAGAAAATTCTTAAGATGGATTTCAACTATATTTTACTAATTAGTTGCTTCTTCCTTCAGTGAATTGTTTAGAAAGTGTAGAATACAGTTGCATAAATTCAGTTGTTCTTTCAGAAATAGAAGTCAGAATGTTTCAAAATACTTGGGTTTGACTCAGAACTATTTTGTTCTGTTAGTTCCTGAGATCTGTTCCAGATCAGCTTCTTACTTAGACATTATAGGCAGGAGTGGCAGAAAGCATTCTTTTGGCTGATGAAGTAAAAGACTCTTTTCAAAGTCTGCCTCAAAATCTTGGTTGTGGAGGTTTGTCTTAGAGGGAGGGTTTACACCAGAGGATTTGTTAGTTTAAAAAGATTTCAAAAAGGCAAAACGCGAGGTTCTGGAGTTAGTGAGAACAGGCATGGTAAAGGTGACATTAAATAATTTCAGCTGTTAAAGCTTTGCATTATTTCTGATTCTGCTCTACTTAGTAACTAAAAATCATACTTTAGCAGGAAAAATATATGGAAGTTAGTACTTTGGTCCAGGACATTGGATTTCACCCAATAATTCCTGCACCAAATTAATAAATTATTATTTAAGTAGGATCATATTTTTCTAGGAGGTAATAAGGTTTGATTTAAAAACTTCAAATGATTGAGAGTCGACTATATCCTAAATATATTATGCTTGTCATTAATTACTCTTGGCATTAAAAAAGCCCATTTTATTCTTACCTGAACTTAGTTTCGGCTTCCAAATATTAGGTGTTACTATGCATTATCAGAAATCTTCTTCCCATTGAGGTAGTGCCACACTGTGATCCCATCTTATTTTCACTTTCCCCAGTATAAACTAAATTGTAGTTCTGCAGTTTTCTTTGACCTTTTATCTTCTGTTTTACAATTCTGCCAGTTTCCCAAATGTCCTGTGTGGAGGGGAGTGGTGGTGTAGGGCAGTGGTTTTGGTCTCCTTTATGTCCTGGAATGTTGTACACAGTAACCACAAGCTGTTACTAATTGATGTTCACTTTATTTCAGCCTGTGTTACTTTGTATCACTCACTGGCTTGTATAAATAAATCAGAGATTTTCCCCCTGATTTGGTTTTATTTCAGAAGCATACAGTTTACATTATCTGGCTGCTTTAATGAGTCAAACAAAACCCACCAAAGTAATAGCACAGGTCAGTTGGTCATTTGGTTTACTTCTTTGTTGGCCATGCTAGATATGACAAAGCATATGTGCAAACGACTGGTTTTTAGTTGTGTGGATTTTTCTGTACCAAATGTCAGATAATGAGATGAAAACATTATTTTGAACTTTCTATTTAGTCTGCTAATTTTAGAATTTGACAAACATACTTGTATCATTGGGTAAGTGGTGCTTCAGAAGGTGCCACAGATGCCAAACCCTGATAAAATCCACCCTATCTTGTTAATGAGCACACAAACAGTTGTTCCCCATCTGCTGCCTCTGTCTGAAAGGTTAGGAGCCCCTTCCTTCTTGATCACAAAGAACATAATTATTGTCTGTAGAGGAGTCAAGTACAAAGACAGTTCATCCAGTCTGACCGCTACTACACTGCAGGCCACCAAAGATTAACAGCTGCTTCTCCTTTGATTAGGTTAGGTAATAACAGTTACTTTAGTTAATAATTGGATGGATTCCCAGCCCGTGTAATTCAGGTTTAGGCTGTCATTTTTTTGCTGCATGTAGCTGAGCTGTATTATTGGAACAGAGCCTGTAATCCTATTAGTCAGTTGTCACTCAAGCCATAGAAGAGGAGAGGAGGGGAATTCAGATCCATTAAGGTGTTTTAACAGGTAGGTAAATAAGTCAGCCACTTTTGCCCAGTGTGCAGGGAGCTTTATTGATTGTCATAATGTTTTTTCAATAATAATTAGTTTTGAGTTTCTTAAAATGTTTTGTTCATAATTAATCCATTAAATGATTACATGGTTTGTTTCTGAATATACACACTCTCTACTGTAGTTACTTGATTCATGCACTGTTCTGCTGAAATTAATGCTGGGGGTTCTAAATGAAAAGTTTATAATGGTCCAAAGATTAAGAATGTATACTTAGTATCTCATAAGCTGCATTGGCTTTTCTCCTGTACAAACCAGACAAGTATTTCACAGTGATACAGACTAGAGAGAAATCAAGAAAACTGGTTTTTTTTCTTGTTCTGGTTGTGAGTGCTCCATCTGGTGTTCTGGTTCTGAAGACTCTTTAGTGTTTTTTGAAAGGTGAGAACACATCTAGGTGGCATCTACAAGGTTGTTCTGCCACCTCTTCTTTCTGTTAAGAATCTCATAGACAGTAGTAGAAATTTTTGCCTCCATGTTCATGTGTCCCTGCTCTCTTGCACAACCAGGTAACTGCAGAACTTTTATATCAAACTTTTAAAAATCAAACAGTTTAAAAATTTGATTTGAAGTAGTCGTGAATTTCCAAAAATATGTATAAGGAAGCCAAATTTTCACATGCCATTTTAAAACCAGATGTATATACATTTTCTTTTGTACAACAAACATGACTCCAGTTACATCGATCGCCTTTGCTAAATAACCTTCCTAATCTAAATCTGCAGCCACTCAGTGAGCAGTTTCCACAGTGAGGTTATGAAATGGGTTTCATAAACATCTAGCTAAGTAATTTGGGAGGCTAAGTTAGAAGTCTGGAGGATTATCTTGCAGCAAAAACATGCCATTCTGGTTTATTCTCCCTCCAGTTTATTCTCCTTCCAGGGTTTTAACATTTACTCCCTACAGGATTTGCCATTTTCCATAGTTGGTTGGTGCCTGATCTGCCCAATGCCTTGGGTGTTGCCAGAGTACAAGTTGTAGTTACCTGAATGGGTCCTTCATTCTGACACAGTTTCAGATGGGAACCAATTTAATAGGAGTATTAGGGAAGTAAGAACTTTGCATAACTTACATGCCTCAGTCTAGTTCTTTTCAATGTCTGTTTCGTTTCAATATGTATCTGCTAGTGTAAAGCTTTAGCACTAGAGAACATTAGTTGAGCTTAGATCATCTTTTAAGTATAGGGCTTAATTTTGGAAAGAAAGACAAGTTGGATGTGACAGCCTGCTCCCTTATATGTATGTTTTGAGAAAGATTTCTTCATATAAATATTGAAATGCTTCAAAATTTGAAAACCATATCAATTAGGAACTGATTCAGACATATTTTTAAATAATTTGGTATTATTTGGCTGCCATACTTGGGAGATAGAATGACAATGTTTTTCAACATTGGGGAGATTTAATACTGCTCTCGATACTCAACTCATCTTCCTACCTGAGGTCTCATATTATGGGGAGCCAAGGGAGTTGTATGTGCACAATTCCTTTTTTCACCGTTTCTTCTGGTACCACAGTCACACAGTATTCACTCAGAAAATATCAGTAAATGCAATATTCAAGTTACTCTTTGCCCTTCTGCGGGTGGCGATGTTTTCCCTTCAGTTCCCATGACCCCCACTGACCCAAGGCCAAGCTCAAGGAGCTGAACCTGGGATTCCTGACAGCAGGATGACCAAGGTCATTCACAGGCTCTGGCTATCAGCAGCTAATAATCAACATTGCCTTTCAAAAATGGATTAAAAGTTCTTGAAGTTTTCTATCTTAAAAGAATCCTTGGAGATAAATATATTAAATATCATGCCAGAAGCAGTGTATTCCTACTCCCTTACTTACATTCGTAAGAACAGTGAACAAATACTGAGCTCATGTATCTGTCCCAGCTTGCTGATAATTTTATTTTAGGTTATTTAAGGTTATTGTCCCCTCACTGCAAATAGTTAGGGATTTATTTCCCTCACGGCTAAGCATCAAAATGCTGATGAATTTTGTGAATACTCTAAAGAGGAAAATAATCGGACATAAAGCTAAATTACATAAAACTGAGGGAAAGTTGCTTCTGTTTGATAGAAAACTGAAGTAGTAAAGAAAGTTCTTCAAAATGTAAATTTGTATTTTGCAAAGTTTACTTTTATTTTAGCAAAGTATTCAACAAAAAGGAAACAGGCACTCTGAAAAAAAGTGTATCTATAAAAGAAGTGATGCTTCAGATTGAAGTGGAAGGAGGGCATGTAGTTTATCAAAGAGCTTCAAATAAATAATACTGTTTTTAAATAGATACATGAGGTTCTCCTCTGCGAATAAGAAGGCATTGTAGCTTCTTACAGTGTGGCTCTGGAGACTGATTTGGGGGGGGTGGGTGGTTAACAACAAAATGAAGTTCCTTCATGGACACTTCATGATTAGTTATTTTTAGAGAAGAGTTCTGGAAAAGAATTACAAATAAGAAAAACTTACATTAGAAAATAATAAAAAGGCTGGGTTTAGCATTGAGAAATGTATAGAGTTGAGGGAAAAGCCAGATAGGAAAATATAAAAGCATAGGACTTCAGGAGCAGAGTTGTTACTAAGGGGAGAAACAAAAGTCTAAATGACAAGAAAGACTTCTTCACCACAAGAACTAGTGGTGCCACTAGTAGCACTAGCAAATATCCTGTAGCGAATAAATCAGAACTGGCACATAAATGTCTGTCCCATCTGTGTGCTGTGATGCCAGCACACCAGTCAGATGCAGGAATTCTCAGTTTCTCACACTGGTTATTGTCCTCTCACTTGCTTGAGATGGCAAAATATATCTTTTATGCTTGTGAAATTTTAAACTGAAGTGAAAATCAAGACATCAGTAAGGCCCCTGGCTGTGTCTGGGTATCCTGGACCGCTCAACAGCATTGATGGAGCAGGGGGAGGAAGAGGAGAAAGAAATCCCTGTAACACAATGTCATTACAGAAAATACGGTATTCAAGCATATTAGCTATGCAGTATTTGATACATATATATGATCTTTTAAAAAGGTAGCACCTGAGAATTTCAATTCCTGCTTTAAAGAACACTGCCATGTGCACTGGCATTAAAATGCTCTTTTTCAAAGGTATTCACCATAATACCTGTATTAAGGATTTTCTGTGTTGTCAAAACAGGATGATTGTCCATCAGGTGAATTTTTATGTAGGAATTTATTTCATTCCTGTTGGTTCTCTTCTGTGTTTGTGTTTATCTAGAACACAGCAGATCAAATAGCATTTCGGGCTGCAGGAGGACTGACTGCCCTGGAAAATATTCTTCAGGCTGTGACTTCTCCCTCCAATCTGAATGCAGTTTCACGAATTCCTTTTAAGTAAGTATGATTGGTCCTTCACTTACCACTTATAATCACTAGAATATTTATTTCAGATCTCCTGCTTCACTGCTTCTTCTTCTCATAATCCAGTGCTGAACAACAAAGAAAAATAGTTGTGCTGTGCTCTACACTGCCATAGAAGACAAAAGACGTTTCCACTCAACCTCTGGTTTTCTAGCATGATGATTTCTATCTATGATATATATTTGGCATCCCTAGTGGCATCCCTAATTGTGCAGAATGAGAAAACTGTTAAATGCAAGAGGAGGTACATATCTTTTGAAGTTAGTCTGCAAAGATCTCTAGTGTTAAGCGGGGAAATATTTTAAAGGGTTGTCATTCACCAGAGCCTGACTGATTTCAAAATGAAACATGTATAAGATACTGCAAGCTGAAAGGGCTTCTGCAGACAGGTAAATCAAAATTCTTGGGGATTAAAGGAATTTTGCTTTATAGCATGTAAGAATAGAAGGGCTTAAGTGTCTAAGCCCCCCAACAAAGGTGATGACTAAACAGAATGCCTGCAAAAACTGGTGACTCAAAAGCATGCTTTTTTCCCTAAGCTCTAATTGTAATTTTTACCCATTGAAAGGCACATGTGTACTTTCAGAGGAGAGCTAGGTATGTTTTTAGTATAAGAGGAATCGAGCCCAGGAATATGCTCTTGTGTACCATTGTCATAATTTGTTTGTAGAGATACTTTAATGTTGTAATAGTTATATAAGCACTACTTTGTGTGGATTTGGATTTAAACTGTCCATTAAGATGTTATGGGATGCGTGTGAAGTGCTAGGAAAGTACAGCAAGAAAAAATACGCTTTTAATATCTTAACTTTGCTCTTCAAAGAGAATAAAATTCCTGCTCTCCTGCCAAGTCCTGCAGCATGCACTTGCTGCAAGTCCATCCAGCTCAGCTCCATTGATGAGCAATCATGAACTGGTCCTGTAGTGAGCAGCTCAGCAGCAGCCTTTGGACGTGGTAATTTGTGATAATTTTGAGCTGTCCTCTTTAATGCAAGGCAAACTTTGGAAGGGATAAGGCTGTACTGTGTGGCTACATAAAGCTCAGCTTAAATTCAGATTTAAATTCTTAGATCTTCTATACATCTTGTATTTTTGTTCTTTCACCTTCAGAATAGCCTTTGTTGAGAAGTTTTGAGAATATTATGTTTACATTACTTAAAACATTTTGTTTAAAGTTTGTTAGCCAGTATGAGGATGTATCAGTTCTCAAAGAAATTGTGTGCTTGCAAATAAAGCCCCCTGTCAGCTATGTTGTATAGGTCTGTTGTGTAACAGAAAAAACATTCAAGGAGATTTATTTATCAGTGGCTCTTGCTATGACAGTTACTGCCCATCTCATACCTACTTCAGACCAGTATAACTGGTTTCTCAGATTCCTGAGCCTATTCACAACTGAATTATAAAAAGAATTTTTAAACCTTTCAAAAATTCCTTAAACATTGTTCATTAACACAAGCTTACAGCTATCTTTATATTCAAAATAAATAATCAAGGCAGAAAAGTGATTAATAATAAACTATTCTGACAGCCTTGTATGCTCTTCTGAAGAACTTAGCTACACTATTGAAATAGTGTTTCATTCAACTTCACAGCAAGTTGCAGTCTCTAGTTTATAGGAATCTGAAAGTTTTCACATTTGGAAGTTACACGTCAGGTTGCACATAACTTAGCACAGGATCTTGCTTTCTAAAGCTAACAGGTCTTGCAGATTTTTTCTGCAAGAGTCTTAAATGCTTGAGTCTAACGTGCAGAGTCTGGAGTCCTCTTGAAGTGTCTGCACTCTAGCTGAGTGTTGAAACTCAAGTCTTAAAAGCAACCAACTGTTCCAAAAACTGAGGAGTTTGAAACAGTCACAGATGTGGCTGGTTTTAAAAAACCCAATACGCTAAGGGATATTATATAGTCTCACTGAAAGTATTTAAGAAATTCTTCTAATGTGTTGCTTTAATTACAGAATGTTTGAGAGTTTCGAAAACAAAGGATAATCATAGAATGTATTCAGTTCTTTAAATGAAGAAAATTTGTATAATATTTCTTCTCATTTAATTTCTGAAATGGGTTGGGAAGTATTTTCCTTTCTTTTGTGCAAATGTAATTTACATCCTGACTTCTCCAACTTTGATTTCAGTAGAGCAGCAATTTTCTATGTTTGAAGACAAAGCAAAACCCTGTGAAAAGAAGTTGAATTAGGACCTTTCATTGATTGTCCTGCAGTCTTCCCCTAGTCAAACATGCTTTGCTAAAGGACACTTCTGTACTTCAGATTGTTTGTGTGCTCTTGAAATGTTTAACCATTTCTACTCATATTAAATTGGGAATCTGTTTTTTTGTGATGAGGATAAGCTATTTACAAGTAGGTGAGGAGATTACATGGGCTATTATCTACATCTCTCTTTCTCCAAAATCCTGGCAGTATGGTGCAGCTCAGAACTTTAATCCCGTGTCTACAAGATAAACCTTTATTATCTCAAAGATTTAACAATATGCCTGTTGTTTTGTACTACTGTCCAGATTGGTAGTTAGACCAGCAGGAGGGCAAATGCTGTGAAAAAGATGTGACATTTATGTGGCAGATGATACATTTGGTGTTAGGACAGTTTTTCTCCCCTTCAAATAAATCATTAAAAAAGGAAAAGAGAAAGGAATGGATTATAGTAGGTTTTATTGTTTATGTTAACATACAAATTAGTGTCCAGTGGTGGTATTTCTTAAAGCAACATTTTGTAATTTTCCTGAATTCGTTTAAGTTCTCCACAAAATAAGACATACTCAACACAGTTTCAACGGGTTTCAATTTGATATTTTTCTTCTGCTTTTACTGGAAAACAAATGGGAGCTGCACAGCAAGAGAATGTAATGGCTTGAGCTCAAGACCAGAATATGATTCACATCTCCTTTGTTGGTTTGTATATTTCCTATGGGCAACTCATTTAGCCCCTTTATACCATGACATGTTACTGGCCCTGAAAACTGTAACAAATCTGCCAAGAAATTTGGTTTGTAGGATTTGTTTAATTAGCATTTGTGACTTTGCGTTCCTTGGCTGGCCAGCATTTTTAAATGGAAGTTAGGAGTAGTTGTGTAAGGAATGGAGGAGAACATTTGTTACAAGTTAATCAGTTTTATTATAATGTATCCTCTCTATTCGTACAATTTATTTTCATTTATTTAATGCAAATGTTACCAGGATAAAAAAGCTCAAACTGTAATAAGATATGTATAAAAAGCAGAAAATAGTGCCCACATAGTATTATGGATGCCATTGATACTGTTACTTTTTACAGTAAGAATTACTTGGAGCTGAGCACTGTTTTGATATCTTTGTGATTCTTACTTGGTTTTATGCACATACATTTCTTAAGCTGTGCTGTTACTGTTCATGCACTTCTATAGGATTGTTCACAAGGTTTTTTTTACATAAAGTGCAAAACAAGCTTTCTTGTTTTCTTGTAAGGTTATACCCTCTAGAGAAACATTCATTGTGAGCTGGCAGTTGGTACCAGGACATAAAGATACTCTGTAGAGAATGACCCCTTTGCGAGTTCAACATCTGAAACCTGCAGCATCTGTCTCTTTCCCTGATGTATTCTTGCAGGCTGTCTCAGAGCTGGATTTTAAGGTCTCAGAGCTCAAGAATAAAGCAACATTGCCCTCCTGTGCAGTATAGGAATAAGTTTCGTTTTTGAAAGGAGCTCTGTCAACCATTAGGACACTTTTGCATTGAGAGCCACATGTTGCAATGAAACCAGTGATACGCCAGAGACTGGGGAATTTCTGCAGAAGACTTCCTGATGCTGTCACATCTGTAAATATTGGGGTAAATTAATTGTTTGAGAGCCACTTGTCATGCAGTAGTTTATTCATGAGTACATTAACATTTCAAAATCAAGCTCCAATCTATTTTGGAAGTGTCTTGAAGGAAAATTGGTGCTGAATTTTGTCTTCACTCTCCTAGTTGTGAATAGACTTCATCTGTTTAGTCTTTGAGAGTTAAAATTGGTATTTTTACTCGGAATTTTTGTTTGTTTGGTCAGTTTCTTAACTGTGAGTGTGCTGTATAATACTCAAACTGGTTAAAAATTAGCAGGTCTGTACTGAATTAAAACATCCTAAGTGTGATAATTTTAGTTTTGTATAATTTCACTGCCAAATTGAGATTTTGGGGGTTTTTACTTCACTGATAATCAAAGCACATTCCTCTATAGTCTTCAGAAGTGGAAAGTAATGTGAACTAGTTTTACACTTGAAGCAAGTTGATTATTATATGTTGATGACACCCTGATTTTCAGAAAGCAAAAGTTGTGAGTTCTTGCCTGCATATCCTGGAGCACTATGATGACTTAGTTTTGTTTGGCTGGATACTGTTGCTGCCTCGGTATTTTGAATAAAAGTTTATGGTTTGTCAACTTGTTTATATCAAGTAAATAGAGGAAAGTGGAGACGTGCTAGCATAGAAGAGAATCACATACATATAAACTGTTGAGATCAAGCTTGAAAATGTTTATTAAAATGAATCTTCTTGGGTTTATGTACACACATAAAATAAATACAGCATAAAGATGCATATTTTCATCTAATTTAAAGACATTTCTTTTAGGATCAAAGTTTGTGTACCATAATGAGTGTTTCTATAATTGGATTTACCCTAGAGGAAAGCCTTACATCACCAGGCAGACGTATTGTGTGGTTTGAGTATACATGCTGTCTAACATAGCTTTAAAGCTGATTTGCGGGTGTGATACAAAGTTTAGAGCAACATCAGTAATCAATAACCAGCTGCTTTATGGGAGGCTCATACTTTACTACTTCAGCTGCTTTTGATATCTCTTGAGATAAAAGTCTTGGAATTAAGAGCAGTTACAGCTTCCAACAGGGAAAAATTGGTAGGAAGTGTACTGAGTTTTTCATCCTGGAGACTTTAACTGGTGGTTAAATAAAGTTGTGGCTTGCCATTCACAGCACTGTGCTTGTCTCTGAGGCCTTGTGCAGAAATGGTGACAGTTGACAGCTGTTGTTCCCTTAATAAGATTAAAGTAAAGAAATTAGTTGTGCTGTCTTTAATCTGCCATTTAACGCAGCGAACCACCTGGGGAGGGCTTCTGTGCTGACACTTCCAATTTTG
Source organism: Phaethornis superciliosus (assembly GCA_023637945.1). Taxonomy (NCBI): domain Eukaryota; kingdom Metazoa; phylum Chordata; class Aves; order Apodiformes; family Trochilidae; genus Phaethornis; species Phaethornis superciliosus. The sequence goes on from JAJQWJ010000012.1 coordinate 19,097,405, forward strand.
AATTAAACAAAAATTGTGGAACTCTAATGGTAGTTCAGAGTGTGCTGTGATTAAAATTAATTTAGACAAACCCTAGCTAGCAAGCTCATGTTATCAATTAAAAGAACCCTCTTTATTGTTGTGAAAAATTAATTTGACATCCATTTGCTTACACCACCTTCTCAAGTGTATTATTTGTGTCTCTGAAAATGCAAGTACTTTTTCTGACATGACAGTCATTCAGATGGGAAATAAGAAGGTGTGGTGCATTATTACAGTGGAATTTGTTCTGTCTACAAAGTAGGAAGTTTTTGTGTTTTCAAATGTAAAATAAACAATCCTCTTAGAAATTAGGAATCCTACATATCAAAAAACATTATTGTAGAAACTCTGAAATGCTATCAAAATTGTAAGTTAACTTACCAAGTTTAGGTAAATTATAGTGATCATATTTAAATAGAATTAATCTTTATTTTAGAATAGCCAGTAAAATGACAGGTGCTGACTTAAAGCACCTCCTCAACTGAAAGCAGAAACTACCAGTAATAGTTTCATATCTCTCAGTCCCTGTAAACACACCTACATGGGGAAATAATCTTCCGTGAAAAGTGAAAGTAATGAAGATTTTTTTTCACCACTACCGAGGAAAGTGAAATAAATACCTTTATGTAGTCAGATTGGGAAAAGAATGCTGTTGAAAGGCAGGTATTAAAAAAGATGTATGAAGCAGGTTACTTGGAAAACAGAGGAGAGATATAAATGCTCATTATGTTCTTACAGAACAAGCAAAGCAAGGTGACACTGCTTGGTTAAATGCAAAATTAAAAGAATCCAGAAATACAAATGAAAAAAATTGTACTCCATATTTTCTGGCCTTTTAGCATTTGCAGCTTTTCTTGGCTTGAGAGATACAATGTGTGTGCATAAGGTGCTTCCATTTCAGCTCTGGGGAGCCACTCTCAGTAGTTGGATGCCACAACAATGAACACAGCAATTGGTAAAAGAGCCTTTCTCATTGTGTAAATTACTTTGTTGCTTAAAAAAATATTTTAGGAGAAAAATAATGCATAAAACTTCACTCTTTAAGTATGTTGCATTAGTCTGCATCTTGCTCAAATAGGAGCTTTGATGATTTCTGTATAACTTGTTTGTTGCAGTCCCACTTTCATATGAACTTTTGACAGTGGTTCCAGTTTATTTTCTTCTGTGGAGCTTATTTGACTTTAACCACATTTTTTCACATGTTAAAAAACCCCAACATAGTAAAAGTTATTTTCCTTTTGGTTTACTTTAGACAAACAAATTGAAATTCTAGCCATCTGTATTTATTATTGTGTATATTCATGATGCATTTGTTTTGTATGTTTGTGTACATATTTGTGTAGTTACAGTGAGAGCTTTTGTAGTAAGCACAATCCAAGAAATTAGTACCCTGTGTATTCTGAAGTAATATCCATGGTCTGGTCTGTCCTCTCCGTGAGAATGTTCTTTGGGGCTGGTCCCACCTTCCCTGCAAATCTGGGTTTACACTTTAATTGGGGCCGATAGGAATTCCTGCACACAATGCACAGAATCATCAGGCATATTTTGTACAACTGGAGATTTCTGTGACTTGTGTGTATCACTTTCTGTTCATACTGCTGCAAAGCTCTTACCTCTTCCTGCAGCTGTAGCTGTGGGTCAGTTGATGCTATGGTAGCTGTGCAGTAACACTTCCAGGCTCTGTATGGTCATAGCTGAAAACATCTCAGTAGAAGTTTTATGGAGAGGAATTCCACCTGCTCAGGTTTGTCAGCTCAGTACAAATGATCAGTCCTCTCTGTTTCTTGCATTAGTTCACAGGGGTACACAGCAAACTCTGAAGAGCTGGTCCTGGTATGCTGTGGATTACCATGAATTAGCTTGTACATTGTTTTTTTTTAGAAGATGTATGAGAAAGGGAACCTTACACCAAAATGACTTTTGTGATATAACTGTAAGCCACAAGGAAGGAATATTACATATGCATATTATGAAATTATCTGATATTCTCTGTAAGTTTTGAATATGAAGAGTCAAGTAGCCATACAGGATGTGACTTCTGTTAAATATGGCTTTACTTTTTTGAAGTTATAAATTATTTAATTGGTTTCATGTAGATTTTTGGTTCTGTTTGTAATCCTGTGTTTAAGAAAATGAATGTATAATTGCTATGAGGTTGTTTTTTGATGTGTTTTTTGATTTAATTGCTTCTAGTTTACCGAAGGCAAAAGCAACATTCTCATTTTGTCTTTTTCTTCTAATTTTTTAGATCGCTCTGCAATACAGTAAATGTTTACAGCCTCACCTGCAATAACTGCATAGAAAACTGCACCTATATTCTTTTTAGTAATAAGATGACTTTCTTAATGGACTTGCTGATACACCAGTTTACGGTAGGTAAAACAGCTATTTTCATTTAGAAATTTCTGTAAGCTTCACAATTACAATAGTTAAACTGTGAGAAGACCAAGAGATATATGAGAATAAATGCTCAAAAGAATAAGATTCTCTTGTTGTATGCATTTGGTAGCTGTATCTACTATAATTTTATACAAAAGGATATACTTGCTTCTGCTAATAAATGCTGCAGAGCCGTATGTACCAGGAACTCCAGTGAGTGGATCGTGTTCTATCTTCAGCATTTTCTGAGGTTTTTGTCGTTATTTCACCCTATATTAATATTCAAAGTGTAGGATATCATGAGTTATCTCTGTGTGTTTGATCTTACATGTTTCAGTATTGGGAATAAGTCAGGCCATTATGTTGCTGTAGTTTGATTTGCTGAAGGCTTAAATAGCAGGACTGTTTAACTGCAAAAGTTTGAATTTTCCAATGTTTCATTTAATTCAAAATGTCATTAAATATTTTATTTGAAAACTCATTTTTAATTCATAGTGACCTGCTCATCATAAGATATTTAGTCTTGGTTTTCTACTTATAAATTGTGTGTATGTATTTTCATGAGCCAAGCAGTTTGTTAATTGAAAAGTTATGTACATATTTTAAATAATTTAACTGACACTGTTAGAATCAACAAGCCATAGGACTGTTGATGAACACTTTAAAAAGATAGTCTGAAGGTCCTCGACGCAAAGAAAAAAACCTAAATACAGCCTTTGCATTCTCCTCTAAGTAGCTGCCAGCTCATTGTTTTTGACCAAATCTTTCCAAGAGGATTCCAGGTATTAGCTTTCAATATACTTAGTGAAAGGTGGGTGTATTGTGCTGCACTGCTCACAACCCTGCTGGTGCTCTGCACTGGAGCACAAGCTCTCTGGGTAATTACACAAGAGATGAAATCCTTCAGCACTTTACAAGTGACAAGATTCATTCTGATGCCAAACACCTTCCCTTTTCTCAGGGTAGCACTGTCAAAACAACCTGCACTTTCCCTGAAAAAATGCAGAGGGTATTTTTAGGAGATGTTGCCCACCTGGAGATCAGAGATGCTACATAAGGGAAACTGACTGTGCTTAGAGCTCTTTTCAGTCTATTGCCCAATACAACCCTTGAATTGGAGCAAAACTGTAATTAAAGCTTAATGATGCCCATGATCCACAGTGGACTTTTCTTCCCTATGCATAAAGTCTCTTATGTTCTCTTAAGGCAAAATTGGCTCTTAATCTTTGTAGTTCCATGAAATACAGATTTAAATAAAAAAAAATACAGTGCTGCTTTTGTAGCACTGAGTTTTCACTCATGAAAATACAGTCAATCAGATCAAGTTTGATTTTTTATTTTTGACAGGAAAGAAATGGACACACAGAAAGCACTTTTTAAATTGGATCAAGCGCCAAAGACCAAATATTAAAGCACACCCCTCTAAAGAATTTAGCTGCTTGAAATATTCCTAATTTGGGGAGCTGTATGATGCTGTATTTGCCTGTGTTGTACATTGTTCTACTTACTGTTGAAAAGTAAACCCCAAGTAATACCAGAAGTAATACATAAGAACTTAAATTTACAAGGTTTAACAAGTTGTTAAACATGTATGCCAATGCTTCCAATGCATACAGAAACAAAAACAATCTGGTTTTCAGAAACCTGTAAATGTATTCTTGAATACAGCAACTATGAGCCTTATTTCTGACCAATCAAATGTCATTTTAAGGTTTTTTTATTCATCAAAATGAAATGCATTGTCAGCTTCACTTTTGATAAAACTCAGAGCTATACATTTTAAAGAATAAACTTCGATAGAGTCCCTTCTCATAGGTGACAAAATTTCTTTACACAGGTGCAACATTTTTCTCCCCCAAAATGTTACTTGAAGGTTTTTTCTCCAGTAAAAGCTGAGGTACCAATAGGAAATGGTAGAAAAACAAATATAGTGTATTTATTTTTTGTGCCATCAAGCCTGCCAAAGTAACTATTAAAAGTGTCCTTTTTAGACCTTCCTTTATCTCATATCTAAACAGACTGGTAGGAAACCAGACTTTACTTATCATTTTACCTTTCTTAGCCTCCTGAGCTCAGGTAAGCTGGTATCTGCTGAGGTCAGTAGTAGCCTGACTCCTTAGTTTGGTGCTTAGTGGATCAAACCTTCCCGTCTGCATTCGTAGACATTGTGTGCTGATTTTGTAACTTCATTTGTGGACAGATGGATAGCTCTGCTTTTCTTTGTCTCCTTGTACCTAGAAGATAATTGTGAAATAATGAAAACTTTTCTAATAGTGTATTTTAAAAGGCTTCACAGTGAGAGAAAGAAATAATTAAATGGAGCTGCAAACTTAAAGGGAGAGGTTTTTATTATTTTTGTTTGTTTGTTTCCCACTCAAGTGACAACTGTCATGCCCTTTTCCATGATACCTGAAAAAAGCCATCTATATAACCCATACAAGTCTGTGCCTGCATTTGTAAGTAATTGTATCTGTTTAGTAAACAGATTGGGGCTTGCATTTTTTTAAATCTATCTTTTTGTGATTTTGCAGTAAGTGAGGCATGACATTTTCTTTTCTAACTATATGTTCTGAGATAAATCAAAGGGAAACTTCAAAAAACTTTTGACAGTACAAGCTGGGCAAGACCACCTTGTCCAGTAAAAAGTCTTAGAAGATTTTGTCCATTCATTCAGATCTTTCCCAGCACAGCATGTCTGCTGTTAGCAGTTAAAGTATGATGCAAAACAGTACTCATTAAGAATTCTAAACTGAGGCATTTTTGTTTTTATATTTCTTTGTTCACATAATATGCAGAATTTCCTGGATTCTCTCTTGCTTCATTTTTTAATTTCAGACTACACAGAATTGCAAATGTCTAGCTTGAGATAGAGTCACTGCTATATGCTTCATTTATTCATGTGCATTGTTTCTAATAGCCTGAACATGCAATAAAATTTTTAGACTGTTTTTCTTTCTGTTTCAGATGAATTGCTAAAGGCTACGATCAGATTGGTTTTATTCTTTAAGTAGGTAATTTTATGTAAACATGCAGCATAGAGGCTTGATTTCAGAATCAAAAGGAGGAAAAAAATTTTTTAAAACACCAAATTCATTCCAGTCTCCAGCAGTCAGATGTGCCAGAGTTTATAGGGCTAGTTCAGATTTTGAATATCTCAGATTGGACCACTGTGATATTTTTAAGGCAATCTTTAAATGCATAATATCTGAAAATTCTGAATGAAACATCATTGGCGAACATAGAAACGTGGAATGAACATTGCCATGTGAATAGAGATCAAGCAAATATAGAGCTCAAAAGTGAGTTCCTGATTATATTTTTCCTTCTCTTGAAATACAGTGCTTAAATCTGGACTGGACTGTAGAATTTTAGGTGTATGGCCTAGGAAATTTTACTCATCAAGTAGAAGCACTTTGATTGGGTTGAAGTTTATCTGGCTACCAAGTCACAGTGATGGGATGTTTTTCTGCCATATCTTCACTGGAATATGCAGCCATTTATTTTGGGTGCATCTCAATGACAGCATACATCCTATGAGAGCTGGTAGTTTCTTAGCCATTTGTGGTCAGTTTTTGACTCCTGCTCTGCAGCAGGTAAGGCAGCTTGACTTTTATTTGCTGCGATTATGATAAGAGTCAAGTGTTTCTTGGCTGTTCTTTTAGTTTATTTGCTCAAGGAGAAAGCTAGTGTCTTAATCCTGTAACAAATCTTGAAAATAGGACTGGGGCAGGAAAAATAATGACATATTAAAATATTTAAGGGTAGGGAATTTAAAAACCTTCTTCTGCACCATCTTAAGTCTATAGACTTCCCAGGCCATTTCTGTTTCTCTAGTTCACTAGCTACTGACTTCTGTAGTACTATTTGGAAAGCAGATATTTTCCAGAGTGCTTTTGAGGCAAGCCCCATGACTTACATTGTGCGAGAAGCAGAAAATCACCGCTGTTAATGGGAGAAGAAAACCTAAGTGATCAAATGAATAGAAAGTAGGTGCCTCAAAAGGTATGAAGACTTCTCATTTAGACTTAGCAGCTCTATATTTACAGGTTTTCATTGTGATAGGCTGTGAAGGATTATGCTTTTTATTAGACAAATAAAAACATAAATGAGTTTTCAGTGACAGAGCTCTACATGGCTATCTGGAAACTGGTTTGTTTTTTTTTTTATTAGCAGGAAAAGAAGTGCTCTCATATGCAGAGGCACTTCTGGCGACATGAGGCAGAATGTAGTAATATTTTCAGGTACATTAAATGTGTGCCTAAGTGCTTTACTGGATTGGGGCCATATTGTTCAGCATCTTGCAGGATTAAGTCCTAGATGCTGGGCAGAGCTGGAGAGCTTATGGCAGCTCTGCACGAGCAAGGGAATCCCTGCACAAGGGGAGTTCCCTGCTGAATGGCTCAATGGTTGCTCTGTACCAGAGCTGCAAGTCAGGTCATCCAGTTCTGCTTTAAAAACTGGTTTAAAGAGAGTAGGAGTCTTGATTAGGCCCAGCATAGGCAGCCATCTTAAATGGTAAATTCATGCTTCAATGTGTCAACAATGAAACATCAGTTCCATTTTCCTTGAATCTCCTTTGTGGTTTAGGAAAGTTTTACACTAATTTACTTGACAAGTCAAAGTGTGTAATTGTACCTATAGATTTGTGTCAGTTAACCTATTAAACCTCAGAAACAAAAATGTGGGTTGTTTTAATATTTATTCATCCAAAGCCCACGTTCAACAAGCCAGTTTCTCTGATTATCATTAGCTCCCTGTGTAATCAACACAAAGAAGCCAGAACTTGAAAGCTTTCATAATTACACTATTAAATCTTAAGATTTCCTACCCCCTTGCCTCATATAATAATCAACAAGCGAAGTAATACATCACTTTTGCAAGCACCCCAATTAATTTTGAACATAAATCTTAACACATTTTCTCACTGTCCCATTAATTACTTCTTCAGTACAGGAGCTGATCTTTTGTCACTCATTCAAGTTCATGTAATTGGGAAATCTTAAAGGTAGAAATTGAATTAAAATTTACCCATTTTCTCTAAAACAGTATTTCCTTCTATCTTCTCTTTGACTTATAGTATAAAAACCACATTTGTTCTCACTTCATAGTAATCAACACACACACTTTCGCCAAAATCAAATGTTAAAAATCAGCTCTGGAACAAATGATTGTATTAAGAGTGCCAGATCAATTTATTTTGTAAATTAGAAAGATCAATTTTATATTAAAGCATGAATTTGTGTAGCTAAGGGATGTATATTTTAAAAATACGGGTTCTGCTGTGTACATTCAAGTTAAAGACAAAAATAGACATTATCTGTTTATAGTCCTGTTCATTGCAGCAAATGGAAGGCTTTTCTGCTATGCATTATGAAACCTTTTAAGAAATAAGTTATATCTTTATCTTAGATGAAAAAACTGTGAATAGCATTTGTTAGCAGTTTTTAAAACTTGGTGCTCCTGCTACATTTAAATTGATTTATACATTGCAAAGCTTAATCCATCTGTTTCAATAGGCAATTAGAATCATTAGGCGTGAATTATTTTAGTCAACAGAAGTTACTGAAGCAACATAATATTATTTTTCCTACTGAACTTGAATAAGCAGCTGAAGACTTCTCACTTGCTGTCTTGGCTCCTCACCAGCAGCAGGCTGTTGCAGTGAGCTGTAAGTACTGACACAAGGCTCAGAGCCCATGAATAATACAGAAACACGCGTGTCGTTCTTTGTCACTGAGTGTTACCAAATCCCTCCTGATACCTATACAGGCAGGAACGATTTTCTGTGACCTCACTTGTGTACACCAAGTGTAAATTATTTTAACCCGGAGTGAAAATAAAATTTCAGATGTTATTTATTGATCACAGTGGTGAAAGCTTTGAACTGTCCCATGAAAGTGCCTCCACAGTGGTCTGCTGGTGCCTGGAGCCCAGCGACTGCACCTGGGAGCCCTGCATCTTCATTGATTCCTCTGTGCCCCCAGTGCTCTGCCTGTAAAACTGCAGGACTTCCACACACTGTACTTACTGTTTCATCATAAGAGGGCAGAATTTCAGCTGGTTTAAATTATCTTGGACTTCAGAACAAAAAAAAAAAAAAAAAAAAAATATATATATATTCTCCATGAAGATTTCCTTCCAGATCCGTGTCTGCTTGTAGGTTTGTCCTCAGACTGACATGTAGTACATTTGCACTTCTCAGCCTTTTTTAGGGGTGGGCTGTTTAATAATTTAGAAAAACTGGATTCCTTTCTTATGAGATCTTTTCAGAGAGAACTGCGTGTTGTGCTTCACATGTGATTGACAAGTGCCTCACATCTGAGAGATGAGGGCAACAGTCTTCAGGTGGAGTTTTATATTGACATGCTAGGCCTTATTCATGGGACTTGTTTTTCCTGTTGCCCTTAATTGTTAAAATATGAAGGTGTCCATAAACATGCTTTCTCCATGCCTAATTTGACATTTGTGGGTGGAAAGCATTTTCCACTGCATCCTTTAGAATTGTATTGTTCATATATCATCCTTTACAATGTTCAAGTATGTCAGTTTACACCCTGGAATTTCTGCAATGTTCCTTTTTCTCAGATAGTTCCTTAGTTGTTTTTTGGTTTGTTTGGTGGTGTTCTGGGTTTTTTTGCGGGTGGAAGTTAGACTTTTCTCATCAGATTTGGGCTTGATAGGATTGGCTTTTTAAACTTGTCTCCCTCCCTGCCTGGCAGAAATTTCTACTTCAACTGCCTTTAATTTTTTGTAAAATTAGGATATCTTAAATTTTGTAGATTTCAGAAGATTGTAAAGTTCTATTTCTATTTGGGAAAAAAAGAAAAAAAAAAAAAAAAAGAAAAAAAGAAAAGATGAAATATGAATCAAGGAAAGATTTGGAACTTTGCCTCTGAGGAGCATTCAGCACTTTGAAATACTTAGCTACTTTGGGTTAGCTTTGGTAATAAACTGCTTGACCTAGCAGTTTTGACACTAGGAAAAGATAATTCTCTCATAGGGTTTTTCAGGTGTGAAGGGGAACTACTGTAATTTATCTGTCACAATCCAGAGAGGGTTGCCCTCTCACTGGCTTACAACAGCTGTGTATTACCCTCTGTTTACCTCAGCAGGTAATGGAACTTGTTCTGAATTCACTAATGCAGATGGTCTGCAGCAAAACTGAGGATCTGCTTGTAGACTGGGAAAATGTTGTATTCCCCAGTGTCATTTGCCATTGTTACTGGCTGGCACCTCCCAGATACAGGTTGTCTGTATCTGCTGCTCAGACATTTCAGTGTGCTCTTTCCTAAGAGCAAACTAACACTGTTCCAAATACAATTGGGGTTTGGGTTTTTTTTGTAGTTAAGGTTTGAGTTTTGTGACAATCAATGTCACTTTTTTTGGTAAAAATTTCTGTAATTTTTCTAATACTATACTTCCACAAATACTTTTGAAGGACACTCATTTCAAGGTAACACTGGAATTTTTGGTTTGGTTTTTTTTTTTTTTGCTGTGAAGGAGAAAATCCATCAGGGATTAGGTGTAATTGCAAAGATCATGCCTATTGCCTCCAAAGAATATTATATTTTTCTCTGAAGAGCCACAATTGTGACTGCTATGTCACAGGAGCTTTTGCCTTTCAAAATACCCACTTAGTTGGAGTGTTTGTTTAGGACTCAAACTGTTGAGTAGCCTTCTAAGGGTACGTTGTGTTTTTCCCAAGTCAAGTAGGGGATTACCATACAACATAAAATGCTGCTCCTTCCATAGGAAGAAATGAGAAAGTAGTTCTTTTTCTTCTGGACTACTAAATGCTTGGAATATCCTAGACATTTAATATCTTCAGGGTAGTGCAATGTAGTAGTCAAAATGAATCACCTCAGTAGTTTATTTGCAGTCCAGTTTAAAAAAAATAAGAATAATTTTTTTTTTGTAGTGACTAATCAAAATCTTGGATATGCAGAAGAACACCACAGTCATATAAATGAAATACGCTGCTGATATAAGGCTTCCTTCAGTTCTCCTACACTAAATACTCTTTTGACTTCATTTATTGTGTTTCAGCTTGTATTGTCTGCACAAGGGCTATAGACCTTTTCTTGTATTGGAAATGCCTTAATGTCCATTAGCACTGCTAGAAAATGTTAGTTTATTACTATTTTTTTTTTGTATGTCATATGTAACCTCTGTAATAACTGTTTCTCCACAAACTTTGATTATTTTTACTGAATTGTGGTTGGTTTTTCTTTTTAATTAGGTTAGTGTTCCAGATGACCATAATGCTTCTTCAGGCAGAAGTGTGAATAAGCAGGTTTTTGAAGATTTAACAACAGGACTTCTGAGGATAACTGCTGTGATTTTTCGATGTCTAATCACCAGCTTCCCAGATGGAAACAGCCACTCTGCTGCACTGAAGATATTAGAGGAAGTGAAAAGTAAACCCTCACAAGTGGAAGCCTTCAACAGCAGAGTTCAAGACCTGATCAGGTTAAAAAAAAAAATTAATGAATCTTCTCTCAACTTTCTTTACTATATGAAACAATGTATTAGACTTGCTAAACTTGTGCTGTTTCACTGGTAAATTAAATACATACTCATCAGTACATCTTCAGCCCTCTGAAGAGGTGAAATTCTGATTATATGCTATTGAAAAGATGTCACAGTGAGCATCTTCAGTCTTTTCTAAGTCTGGTCTTACGCTTATGGATATAAAAAAGACAGCTGGAGGAGGAAAGCAAAACACATAGTTGTCATAGATACCAGTGACCTCTAAACCAGTGTTGTTCTCATGTAACCCACCTCCTCCCCAAACAGGTTTTGAAAGAGTGTGAAATTTCAGGATGTTGTATTCTCTCCATTTATGAATGGGAGGGTGGGAGGTCTCCTTATTGATATATGTGCTGCACAGACATCTGACACTGACTGGGCCAAGCCCAGGCATACCCTCAAGATAAGAAGATACATGAGAATCCAGCTAGGTCCCTCACCTGAGGCACTTTAGGGGATCTGGTTATAAATGGAGAATGAAAGGCATGATGACAAGGTAATAGTGCAATTAGGAAAAAAAAGAGAGAGGGCATTTTAAACTAGTCAAAAACAGACAAATTCTATTATTAATGAGAATCTTTCACCTCCATGTCATTGTATCGTATGTCCCTTGGGGAGATGATTAAATGAGAGTTTTAGGAAGATGAGAAAGAAATAGCAAAGTTGAAATTTTGTGGTATTCTGGGGCTTTTTTCTATTTGGGGCTACTAGACCTGATACATGAACAATTATTTGCACACCATCTGTGTATCAAAAGTGTAGCCAAATTATTTGAACTATGCTACCATGGCTAAAAAGACTGGGAGATGAAGGAAGTAGATGAGAGAGCTTTGAGCTGTTGCTTGTCTGTATGCTCAGTTCTTCATGCATCTTCTCCTTGTCTCAGGTTGCCATTAAAGAATAGCCTCAGTAGGCTGAAAACTCTCATCCATTTCTTCTCTGACAAAAGAGCATCTGCTTTGTATCCAGGTGTTAGGTGTTGGAACTATGAACATGTTTTGCAGGTGTCAGTCAGACTATATAGACTTTTCTTTGTAGAAAAATAAGAGAATATTGATGACAATGGTGTTTCCTTTTTGAGAGTAATCACTGATCAATATTAGCTGTATTTTATTTAGTTGTTCCTCTCCCCTCCTACTTCACAGACAGATTTTTAGCACTCAGCATTTCTCTGTGTCTGTGTTGTGTCTGACACCCATCTCTGTTCCTGGAATCATTCTGCTAATACAAGAGAGCTTGCTTATCACCTGTGTGATCAGGTAGATGGCTTAGATCAAAACCTGCAAGAAAACCAATGCTGGTAACCTTTCATGATGCTAAACAGAACAGAGAAACTTACCTGAGCAAGGAGTACTCAGTTAATACATTTATGCATCTAAGTATTTTTAGCTGCTATACTTCAGGAGCTTTAAAAACATTTCATACTGTATTTAGACTTCTTGCTTCATATCCAGTGTGGGTTTATTCTTAATTACTTTCATTGCTTCCAAAGGCTTTGTGCCAGCAGGGTAAACTTTGTCAGAAAGTCTGGCTTCTGGCCCTGAAGAGAGATTAGACTTTGAGCACCACCATTATCTGAAAAGCAGACTTTTCTTCCCTAATCTTGAAAAGCCCTGTTTTTTTCAAAATTAGACTGTAAGCCAGCTGAGGCAAAAGTTATTTTTAGTACGTATTTGTACAGCTGCCATGGCGAGCATTATCAATACAGTATTACTTATTTACTAGAATCAGTATTATTTAGTAATGTTCCATACTTAGTCTAGTCAGGGTGGCCTTGCCATTATGGAAGCATACAGCCAGGGAAGTTCCCATCTTGAAGAGGCAGTCTCTAACCAAGGGACTTGACAAACAGAACAGATAGTAAGATGGAGTAATATTAGTAACAGGATGGTTTAGTGTAAACTATCAGTGTAGAAACAGTGCATCAGTTGGTGGTGTCTGAAATGACAAACAGCAATGATGATCTGATCTACTCTGAGGAGGAGAACCAAAGAGGATTTATCAGTTAAAAAAAAAAAAGTCACTAGCATAGATTTCCATGCATTGAGTTTTTGTTGAGCTCCTGAGGAGGCTTTCTGATACTGTTCCTTTTATCTGATGATAATAGGTTGTTACCTGCATGTTTTATTAGTCTCTGTTGCATATATTTTCAAAAGGAAAAAAACCCAACCCAACAGCTGGGCAGTAGTTCTTAACGATATACGGACTGCAATAAAATGTTCTCTAGGTACCATCACTGTTGCCTTGAATTAGTGTGTTCTACAAAGTTTATCTCTTCATGCTAAGAAGAAATTGTGCTTTTGCAGAGCTATCAAGATTATTATAAATCATTTAACTATGGCAAAATTCCATTGTCCTCCTCGGAGTATGGTAAAATAAACATTTACACTCATCTTTCTTGTACAGCATAATAATACAAATTATCTTATGACAAGACAGATCTCTCAACAAAAACTGATGATATTTACAGAGAGGCAGATCTGAGTTATTGTGATTTGAATTGCTTTATTGAACCTTTTCAGAAGGGGTATTTAAGTAATCACACCTTTATTTGTATGTTTTGATAGCAGAGAAGCAGAATTTAAGACCTTTGCAAAGTTAAAAAAGCCAACCTGGGACTATTTTTTTAATATATTTTTTTTTCTTTTTCTAGTTACGTGGTGAACATAGGATTAATAGACAAGCTGTGTTGCTGTTTCCTCTCCATTCAAGGCCCTGTTGATGAGAATCCCAAAATTGCATCTTTTCTACAAAATGCCACAGCAGTGTTGCATGGAATATGTCAGCTATGTTTTGCCATCAATGGAAGGTAGGTGCACTTGGTCTGTCATCTCAAATACCTTCTTCAGACAGCAGCTGTTGTAACCCTGTGCTGACACAGGGTGCTCACAGAGAGTGAGCATTCTGACAGGACTGTTCAACAGAACTGTTCTCAGTCGCACAGGAATAAATGGTAAAGATGCAGTGCAGAAAATTCATGCTCGTCTCCCTTTCACCATTAAACTGTAATTAGTTACCTGCACTGAGTCTTGATTCTTGTAAGTCGTTTAACAGAGCTGCAAACTTTTATCTCCTTTACTCATCATTACAGAGAGGATTTTATCACCACCAATTTTACGTGTCCAGTCCTAAGGACTTCAAGAGGTATTTTATTACCAGCTAAAACCAACTTTTAGTTGATTTGTTTCTAGAGCATCATGACTCTTTAAAATAGCACTGTTAGTAAGGGAATTATGTTTTCTGTGAAGAAAAGTATTGCTGGATTTTTCAGGGAATTTCCAGGGCAAAATGTTTGTAACCATACCTTACTCAGGGTTGTGGGGAGCAAGCATGAGGGTGGTATGTGTCTGCCAGCAAATCTGGACTTGTGTCATCTGCAGCATAGGACAGCCTGATGCTGTGAGAGTAGAACTTTTGAGAGCTTTGTGGTGCACATACCAGAACCTACTGCCCTTCAACTGTTAGACATTTCAGGAAAAAATAAGGATGACAGAACTTTACAGTTAATTCCTGAAGGGTAAAATGATGCTAAGGTTGAAAACTAGCTAATAAAACATAAAATAAGAAACAAACTCCTAAGTAGGAGCTGTTGCTCCTAACTCAGGGACATAGGCATATGGAAAAAAAATCTTCAAGAAATACGAGCCCAAAGAGACCATCCCAACTAAGTGAAATTTCCTTTGCTGAAGGCTGCCAACTTGGCATTTTCATTCCAGGACAGTGCTGCCAAAAATCAAATGCATACTAAAAAAAAAAAAAAAAATCATTTTTTTCTAAATCACCCTTCTCTGAGTGGAATAACAGTTCTAGCTATGACTGTCAGTAATATAATATTTGTGATTTCTGAAGCAGGCATATGATTCACCGAAATAATACAGATCTCTTCACCCCAAAATTATACAGCACTGTGCGAGTACTTCTTCCAAGAACATGTGTACTTTGTAGCAAAATCATATTTTTGGAACGTTGAAATTTTTCCTTCAGTGTTAACACCAAGAACTGTCCAGTGTTGCTACCTGTATATAACAGCAATGCTTTGAATTTTATCCAAAGGTGCTTAGTGGTTGGATTGATTCATTTAGGCATGAAAAGAAATGAGAGAAAGGAACTTGGAGATTTCAAAACTGTTGTCTTTTGCTTTTAGATCAAAAGCTTTGGTGTAACTGATTAGAAGGGCAGTTTAAATTAAACATCTTTCATCACCTGAGCCCACTCACATTTAAGGAATGAATGCAGAGTGTAATTCTGTCAGGTTACAGAAGTCTTGAGTGTTCAAGGTGATTTAAATGGAAAAGAATATTGCCAAACACAGATTAAGGTGGCAGAAACAGAGCTCAAATTTATTGAATTCTTAACTATGTCACAATACAGTAATACATATCATGGGATATATGATCTGCAGCACAAAAGGTGGTCCCTCTGTGTGAGCAATACAGATGCCTCTTTCATTCGTGGTAATCAGACATAGGAGGCAAGGCAGACAATTCAGTCAGAATCCAGCATTTCTCTTTCTCCAATTCCATACATGCTTGAGCACCCAACATGCTTTGTTATAGTCCTCTGTACATCAGAGTAACCAACCACTCTGATCATAATATTTTGAAGTTGTTTCTAAGAAAATCAAGTATAGTAGGCACTACCAGTGCTCTGGCATTGCAATATGGAAAGAAGTTTATCAGTCTTTCACCATTGTTGCAAGAGCAGTTTTGAACTGTTCTTTTGATATATCCTCCTAAATACAATTTTTCCAGGTGGGAAACTTATTTGTGCTCCTTGATGATGATCATGGGGGACACAAAATTAATTTTATTTTTTTCTGATAGAACTACTTCAGGCTGTCATTCCATAGGATATTTTTATATGGTGCTCATCATGCTGTGAGCAGATCTTAACATGCTGTTCCACAGAACAGCATGGTGAAGCTGACAGGACAGTAGATTCTGGGTGACTGACACACCAGGACCTCCTCAAGGCTCTCAGGCCATCCAGGGTGCCCGCATCCATTAAATATTTTATGATCCAGAAAGGGCTGAGTGGTGCCTGATTATCCTTTGGTTTCAGACCCCACCAGGCTGTTAGGGATTTTACTGCAACTGTAATTGGTAATATCCCCAAAGGGCCAGAAGTTGGGCACTCTAACTCAGATTTTAAACAACTTAGAGGTCCTGTCCTGGGTACGAAGGATGCTAGGCCATTCTGGAGCTCCGGTGTAGGAAGAGCTGTCAATCCAAGCTTCCCTGTCTTCTTCACAGGAACATTTCACAGAGGTTCCAAATTTAGCACATGGTTCTAAACCACACTCTGAATTTATAATTTGTGTTTGTTTGGAAGGTTACATCATAAAAAACAATTTTATAGACTGGGAAGACATCTCAGTTAAGTACCTGTCTGCGTGTAGGCAAGACAGGCGTCTACGTCAGGCAAGATGTCACAACAACAGTGTTTGCTAGAAATTAGCCTCCAGATGACATGCATTGACTTATATGCATGTCAGCTGTAAGTCTTAAATGAGGTGTATGGTTTCTATAATGTAACTGATAAAATTTTAAGACACAAACGAAGATCCTTTTTATTCTCATGGCAGACTTAAAAAAAGGTCCAGAATCGTGGACTTTGATAGAATAAAGAAAAGTCTTGCTCATGCAGAAGCATAAATTGGAGGATGCTCAATTTTAGCATCATAAAAAGTTACTGAAATGAGGGAATCCATTCTGAACATATGTTATAAATGTACAAGAGAGGGATTTTCTCTTCACTAATCATCAAGGCCTTTAAAACAATTTAACTTTTATATTGATCTTAAATCTCAAATGATCGTTTTTGTTACTGGCTAATAAATGCTAGATTCTTTTAACTGAAGTTTTTCTGTGGAGGTAGTAGCTCATTTTCCAAACACTGTGTAATATGTGTAAAAGATTATTTGTTGAAGACATAAATAACTTGTAAACCCACGTGAACATAGTTTTGATAACTTTTATACCCATGTGTTCCCCAGTCAGATCAGTGAGCAGGATTTGAGACAGAGGAGTCCCATTTTTCTTCTGCTGTGTTGCATCCATTGATAGCAATGGAGGTGAGAGCTCCTGTCTCCCAGAGAAGTTTAAAAAAAGTATGCAAGCTGAAGTTAGGGTATTGTCCCTTGTACTTATTAATGAGAATTCATAAAATGCAGCATGTCTAAATACTAAGCTGTCTCTTTGTTGAGCAAAAGATGAACACTTGATACTTAGGCTTGAAAACTGTGGCCATGATAGTGCTTAACTGTGCTCTCCATTAAGGGTAACTGTAGCCAGAATTGAAAACAGAGACATTTTTATTAACCTGATATAAAGCAGTATGTTACGTAGACTTTATACAGAATAACAGCAGTTTATACAGCCATATAAATATGTCTTGCAATTTGTGTCCAATTCAGATGTCCAGTAGCAATGTTCAGGACAACAGCCTTGTTTTCCAGAGTTTATTATGGTAACCATGAGAGATATAAGGCCTATTTTGGGCCCTTGAGTCCTGGATACACATATGGAACATGCTTGGCTTGTCAACACAAGACAGAAAACAATGAGCAGACATGCAATGCAAGGAGCATTAATAAAAATAAGCTCCAGCTCACCCTTCCCTAAAAGAAGGATTGAAGACTAAGTAAGAAAACACAGCAACAAGTAAGAACATACATAGCATATCGTTCATCAGCATAGTGAGGATCTTCTTATGTTCCTATCTTTTCCTGTGTGCATCAAATCTGTATCCCTTTTTTCCCTGTAAGTCTCTGGACCTAAGATACCTGTCCAAGAAAGTTACTTGTAACACTATGGGGGACTGTTGCTAATGCTTCATTTTGCTTTTGCCCATTGGTATGAGTGAAGAAATCCGTATTAACCACAGTTTAAGAAACAGTGGGATTCTAAGGGTTTATCACTAAAGGAGAATGCTCTCCCTAAGAGTGGTGCAGTGGACTAGCAGTAATAGAGGCACAAGGAGGAAAGCAACTTGTGCATAAGATGTATATTGTAACAAATAGCCCTTCAAATAATGTAGCTTCCCAGGACATCCAGTTTTTTTAAAAGTTGCTGTTTTCTTGATGTATGAAATGTCTGTAAGCTCCCTCATTAATCTAGGGAAATAGAATGTCATAGCAGTACAGTAGCTAAATTGTTATCTCAAAACAGTAGTGGAATACATATAAATCTGTGTCGACAGCTAATGAAGTTGTGGATTACAGGCTGCAGCAGTGGAAAGCTGCAGATATATAGGGTTTGATCCAGGAAAAAGGTGACTGTCATGTCAGAGATACACAAGGAAGTAGGCTGGTCTGTTTTCAGTTTTATTACAGTAATTAAGATAATGTCTGTTTTGGCTGCTGGATGGTGAATGAGGTGCAAGTCTGCCTGAACACTGCTTATCCCTCTCACTACTTCCAAAAGGCAGCAGATGTAGCAAAGACTGTAAACAAACTAAAACTTGTTCTTAGAACTGCTAAAAAGGTTCCATATTATCACTTCTGCACAGGACTGTGATGCTTAGCTTGACCATGTGAATTATAACAAGGTCTGACAGGTGCTAAATACTTGTTTATATTTATTAGTATTTTGCTTCTTTATTTTGACATTGCTTTCTAAATAAGATAATTTAAAAGCAAAACTGCAGGTGATAGCTTTAAAATCCTAATAAAATAAAAAAACCCAGATTATATCCTAAGCCTTTTGAAAAGTCGTGTTTCCATTTGGCTCCATGTTTCTAATCAGGAGTATATATTTCAAATATACAAACATTACAATGTATACCCTTAGAGAATCTTGTCTGCTTGTTAGCTCAGTCAGTTTTTATAACAATATATTTTCACATATAAACAGTTTGCTCTTATTGAAGCTTGGAGAAATAGTAGTTTTATACTTGTTCTGCAGAGTATGCTGTTTCTCATCAAGCTGCATTGAATTCTGTTTTTAATAAATAGTGGTGTATTTTAAGCAATGAAGTACTACTGTTCAGTATCTTTCTTTCCTGGAAGGATATATCCACATTTTAAAATTCTCAAACCCTTTTTGTCAGTCATAAACCTCATACCAGGTCCTGAGACTCCTTGATAGCAGAAGTTGAAAATCATGACAGCCTATCATGAAAATTCCCTGCATTTTGTTAAACTTTTCTTTGTAAGATCCTGCATACTTTTGTGATCATACTATAGCTATTTGTCTATTTTTCTGTGTTAAATACAGAGACTTGTTTAAAGTTTGAAAGCCTGTCTGGTTTCCCAGCTCCATAAGCTAACATAAGAAATCCTCTAAGTCTTGCTTCCCTTCTGTGATTAACTGAAGGGATTTGTCCTCCCTGACTATTTTACTTCAGCAGCTGTTACAGACACAGAGGAAGTTTCTCTGAATAGGAGAATTAAAAAGAGCTACATCCATAGGAATCTCCTCTCAACATCAGCTACCTAAAACTTAGGTTTCTTGTAGGGTACAGTCATCTTCTGATTCTATTTCTCATGGGTTTTTACTTCAGTCTGTGTCCTGGAAGTTAGCTCTGAGTTTTCCCTGGATTTTACTTTGATGTGGACTAAAAATCTACTACATGTATGAAATACCCTGTTGTCCAGACTTGACCAAAATTACTCAAAGCAGCATACGTTAAGTTTCAGGCTTGATTTTCCAACATCTCAAATACACTTTTTCTGCTTTAAAGCCCACAACCAGAATGAATAACGTCTTTTACCTTTTTATTGTAAACACTTAGGCTTCAAGTGATTGTAACTGACAGTTAAAACCAAGAGGAGCCTGCGGCCTGTTCATATACACATTAACTATAATACAGGCAACATCAAAACCAAACGTTTCTAGCTGTTGGTTTCTAGCACCGAGCCTAGCAGACAGATTTTTATAGTTACTATTTTTTAACAGCTTTATCCTATGGTAAAACTCTACAATTCCTAGTCTTTTCTGTGAAAAAAAATAATGCTTGCATTTTGAGTTATTTTACAATTGACTTTTTTATGTGTATTTTGATTCATTCACTGCTCCAGAGCAGCAACAAAATGGTAAAAGGATTTCATCCAGCAATCTAAGCTTTTTCATATGGAATTGTTTAAAAATAATGATGGAGTGAGAGTAGAAAGCAAACTAACTTTAACCTTTGGTAAAATTGGTCAATTTTCTCATCTTATATAGTCCCAAAACATTCGGTAAGGTATCATATACAGTAATTAATTTGGGGCTATCGTTTGACCATGACTGTTGGGTTTTTTTCTGTTTTGTACTGTTAAAAAAGCTTGGAAAAGATTGAAATTAAGGAATACTAGTTGGCAAAAATAGCTGTGCTCTCATGTGATACTGTGGAAATAAACATTTGAGGTACTTCAGTGTATTTAAGTGACAGCACATTTTGGCTACTGCAAGCTACAAAATAAAAAATTGGGCATAGGAAGATATTTTAAAGTGAGGAATACTAAGGAGTCTACAGGCAGAGAATCTAGAGTTGTAGAAGTGCACAGAGGAGGTCCCAAAGCTTTGAGATCATCCTTTCACTGCTATCCAGGTTTGTACCTCACTTGCCAACAACAACTTGAAATGCCAACAAATGCCAACACAACTTGAAAATATGCTGCAGGAATGCACATAGAGGTGCAGCTGGCAGAGCCAGGTGATGGTCAGGAAGTGTCTATGCTGACTTCATTCAAACACACTCACTTTAGGACCACACAGCTTCAAAGTGAAGATTTGGGGCACGGATTCCAGCTGCAGGAAAAAGAAAGTAGCATCATAAATTGTTGTGCAGCATAGACCCACCCAAAACACTCTTAGAGATCTAGACTTTTTATTCTCTATGGAGTAAATCTTAGGGTCATTATGAGTGTTACAAACCACCAGCTGAATGTTTATGGTACTTCGTTTGCAGCAGGTAAGTGGCATTAAATAACAATTTTAATAATCTCTCTAAATTCCTTCAGCTTGTCTGTCAAATGTTAAGACCTATTTTCAAAGAACCCTACACTGGTGTGGCTGGTTTTGTGGCACGGTTTCTCTGTTAGGAATTGGAGTGGCTATGACAGTGTCAAACAGCCACCCCAATTTTGGAACCTGTGCAGCAGACTAAGCCACATTTATCTCCAGCTGAATCTCTCCAAAAGGCTGACTTCTAACTGGCAGAGTTGTGGAGGTTTGGTGGTGACTGGTGGCAATGGTGTCTCTTGTTTAATGGGATAGATACAGGAAAATAGCACAGCTGTGTTGCTTTTGTTCTTGCTGTGTCTTACCTGAAGATGTGATTCCTTCTTTCAAAGATTTGTGAAGTAATTGTGTGCTCTCGTGTTCTTTGTATAGCTTAGGTATGGCTGAACTACAATGGGGACATCATCCTTGCAGTAGCAGCAGATGATGCTGTAGCAGCAAACATGCAGAGTCTGTAAATAGAAAGAAATGGTACTCACTCATTTCAGATAAGATAAAATTTTTCATGGATAGACTTTGGTTTTGTGGCGCTTTCTTACCTGCTTTTCTAGCTTCTCTAGAAAATGCAAAAATGACAGAACAAGATGATGATCACCAAAACCTGGTAGCTGCTGAATTTGTGGCTGAGTTGCTACAGTGAAATGTCTGTAACATAAAAAGCAGGTTTAGTCATCTCACCTGTGATCTGTGTTGCAAATGTCACTGGAGCGGAGTGTGTGTGTAACAGAGTAACTTCTGAGAGGCTCTTTAAAGAAGAAAATTTTCCTCTAAGATCATTTGCAACCTTTCTAGTCAAGGAAGAGCTACTTATTGGTTCTGGTCAGCAGGAATATTGTCAGCCTTGTGAGTGTTCAGTCATTTCTGTGGTCAGCTGAGGTCAGCAAAGTTTGGTCTAGAAAGTGGTCCTTGTTTCTACTGATTTCACAGTTCCTTTGCTTTTTATTTTTTATAAAGGAGAAATATACCTCCATCTCATTTGTCCTGTTATAACTTCATACCACCTATCATATTTTCTACCAATAAAAAAAAAAACCCACTATGTAAAATCAATCTTTGCAGTCTTTCTTGTTATTGTCACTTTTTGATTTTATTTTTCTTTAGGATGGAAACATAGTAGGTGAGGTAAAGACCAGATAATGATGTACTGTATTTTCAGTGTTGTTGTTCACTGCATCTTATATTTTGGGGTTTCCTTTGATTGCCAATGTATTTCCATAATGAAGTCCAGGTGATTTCCCTGAAGAGTTTGAATTAGAACTTAGAGTATATAAAAACTAATTGAACAGTTTTGTGTGCTTTGTTTTATATTTGCCTGCCTTCTGCACACTGTTTGCTTTCCAGAGTAGTGGCAATCTTACTCTTCCATAGTAGTAACTCTCCTGCAACAATTTCTAGTTCATTAATAATATGAAAAAACAGGAACAGTACAAATCATGGAGAGATTATGAAAGTTTGAACGTGAGAAGGGAAAGGGCATCCTGATTATTTGCCTCTCTGTTCTGACGTCCTAGACAGCCAAAAAACTTTCTCCATTATTTCATGTGCATACCCAAAAGATACCAAAGAAACCTGATTTCCCTTTGCTCAAGCTGTGCTGGTTTGTCTCGGGCATTTCATACTTATTTTATTGCTACCGTACAGTCTCCCATAATAACATCTGACTGAAATCAGAAGTAGTGTGTTTTGTTAACTGCTCAACCACTTCATTCCTAAATTCCTGCAGAACTATTTGATTAAGATCATCTGGTCCTGGTAACTTATTTTGCTACTTAGGTAGGCAGTTTGTTCCAGCGCCTGCAGCCTGTCACTGAGGCAGTGAGAGGCTCCAGGGAGTTCTCCCACCTCTGCTGGCTGCTGTTGCAAGAAAGAAGTATATATGTAGGCTGGCGACCTGAGGCACAGCTTGCATGGAGCCCCTAAACTGCCCCCAGGCTTCAGACTTTAAAGCTGTGGAATTTCTGCACGGTCTCACTCAGGTACTATGAACCCATTTGGGGAGCAAAGATATGTGGAGAAAGATATTTGAAGATACAGCTGCACTGCAGTCAGAGAGAGTTTGAGATGGTGCCCAGATTACTGAAAGCATTTTCTGGAGACGTTGTGGTTTCTTGACACATTAGGCATCAGGCTTTTTTCCTTTTTAACAGTGTGCTGTTTTTTAACACTTGACTTACTAGAGGTACTCCATCCTGGGCAAGTGTTCCCACTGAGTGCTGCTCTGCTTCTCAAATGGCTTAATGTTTCTCTGACAGATCTTGGAACATATTTGACAACACACGTCAGGACCCCACAGGACTAACAGCAGTTCTGCAGGCTACGGATCTGGTTGGAGTCTTGCATATGCTGTACTGTGTTCTTTTCCATGGGACAATTTCTGATCCAAACACAGCAAGTCCTAAAGACAGCTATGCAGCGAACACAATCCAGGTTGCCATCCACAGTTTACGTTTCTTCAATAGTTTTGCTGTTCTTGATCTCCCTGCCTTTCAGGTAATGGACGCTTTAAAACTTTTGCTTAGCGTGAAAATGGTGATTACTGCATATACTTTTGGATTAAGTTTTGTCTTTAAGATCTTAGTTACTGAAGGAATTTTCATTACTCAGTGTTGGGGGGGTTTCTCATGCTTAAATTTATTATTGTTTTTTCCACTGTATAGCTATGGCAAATGAATGGAAGCAAAAAGTGCATATTTGGACTGTGCAAAATGCTGGATCACATCCATTACTGCTTCTACTCAAAAAACCTCACTTTTACCATGGCACTTTTTATTTCTAGTAAGCCCCAAAATTGTAAAAAAAAAAAAAAAAAAAAAAAAACAACCCAAAAAAAAGCAACAACCATGGGCAGAAGCATGAAATAACCATTTTTCTACTGGGAAAGAACTTGCTCATGTTATAACCACAGTTTATATTTGTCAGGACTTTCAGTGGCTACTTGCACTAAGATTGCACAGCTAAAACTAAGGATCATTTGATAGCAATTTTTTTTTAATCTAAATAAAATTTTATTGGCCAAAAAGTGGAAATAATACTTTTCATGAAAAAACTCCAAAAGTATCACGTTGATTGTGGGCAAGGTATTTTCTTACCTTATTCTGCAAACAGATTTCTAGTATAAATTAATAATTTTGCCATTAAAAACAAAATACTAATGTATTTCTCAGATAAATTGGCAAAGATGTTAATATAAAACTCCTGTCAAAAAGCATTGCTTAGCAAAACACGTTTAGCAGCATCAGTCTTACACAACTCATCAGAATAGGTTTCTGTTTCATTTAATGTGTGTTTGGTATAGGAACTGTACCACACGCTTCATCTGAAATGCATTAAACTCAGCAGGAGCTTTGTATGACTAAAGAATTTAGTGTGAGTCTCCTTCAGTTTTTATTTCTTGACTTGGATTTTTAGTACCTCTACTTGGATTTTTGGTATCTCTAATACCAGCAGTTTGCAAGCAGCAGCACCTATCCATACAGATGCAGCTGCATGATCCAGCCCAGCCAGGGGCTGTTTTTCCTGTGGGGCACAGAACCAGTGTATTTATTGAAGTTTCATGTAGAACAGCTCTTACACCATTAATCCCCATTTCTATCTCTAGATCAAGCTGTATCAAAGTTGTTCTTTTCCACAGCTTGTTCACTAACTCTTGGTTTGGGACTGGATGATTCCTTGTTGCTGTAGATACTACCGAAATACACCAGAGAGTGAGAGTTGAATGGGAACAGTTACAGCTTGTTGGGGGCCTGCAGCAAAGTGCACCAGCAGAAGGGCTGTCCCACTGATACCTCAAGAAACAACTACTGCTTTTTAAAAAACAAGCTGCCACTTACACTGTGTTTATCCTCCTACCAACTACCATTATACCTTAGCATTTCAAACGAACATCATCATTAATTCCCAAATCTGCATTACTTGGTTCAACATAAAATGGGACGAGATAGTGATTATTGTGTAAAGGTGAAAGAAAACTAACGAGTGTGAATTCATTCATTCAGCTCATCAGTGCAGGACTCCTCCACTCAGGAAGTAGCTGCTTAGCTGTCTGGCTGAATTGTTGACATTGTAATATTGTTTGTGATGGACGGACACACTTCTGTAGTCTCAGCAGCTATCACTTTCAGTGTATTAATGTGATATGTTTCTGTAATTGTAAAAAATTGACATAGACCTGAGGCAGTTTGCTGTTCATCCTGACCTTGTGGACTCCAGCAGGCTAGCAAAGAGCAGAGGGAAAAAAGCATAGTTTATGTACTGTCTGATTATTATCTCTAAGGAATAGTTTTATCACATAATAGTAAGGCTGTCGAATAGGTTTTTTGATTAACAGAAGAGGTCTGGTATTCTGGAGTTTGTATTAGCACAGATGGCTCCTGGGTGTATATTTCATTTAATTTGACAGTCTAAACAATTGAAAGATGGTGGTGAGAAACAACACAGGCTCCTGAGATGATAGTAATTCTGGCTAAAAAGGAAGCATAGTTTCCTTGAAAAATTAGTTTAACTTTTATACACAAACTCGGGTGCCCTTTGCCCTGTTATTATCAGGAAAGGTTAAACCCAGAGTGCTAGGTCACTGCATGCGTGGACAGCACTAATGAAATAAGGGTGGACCTGAGAACATGGAACTTACATGATGTAAAGCAGTAAATGGTGGCTGCTTTCTGTGTTAAGTTTGGAAAATACAGTAACTTACCAGAACACTTGAGGTCCAAGATGGAACCACAGCTGAGTCTGCTTTAGCTCTCTGGGATTCCACTCTGCTGGATAGATTTGCAGTATGCTAAAACTAAACTGTGCTACAAACTGGGATTTATTACATGTACTTAACACAAGCTACAAGATATAAAATTGAGAAAACTCTCAAATGAAAGAGGTTTTCTCACAGGCCTGCATTGCAGTTTCATTAGACTTAGTAGACTGTCATGCTCATTCCTTGTGCCTTAGTTTTCCCCTTTGACCTTGTGTCGTTCTATCTGTTTGACATGTTTATTAAATAGAGGCTGTAGGCTGCACTGATAAAATCTAATTCTGAATCTCCACATTGCAGCAATTTGCCTACTTTTAAAAAGCATCCCGGAAAGCTTTGCAGCTGAGTGTTCACCCCTTTTGGATGTTCCAGACGACTTTTTTTATGTTTGAAAAGTTGTTATTTGCTATTAATCTTTGTATTCCGTTCAAAGTTATTAATGAGAAATGCATTTTGCTCTTTTGCAGAAATGAAGATGGCTTGGTTTCTTTGGCTTACTACTAAGAAATATTATTGCCCTTAAGTTTTTCTGGTATATGTAATGCATGTCAAATGAAATGGTCAACCTAATGCTACACTGAGTGTCAACTAAGCAGAATCCAGTTTTTCCTGTGTCCCTTTAAAATCTGAATTTATTCTTATAGTCTAGTTGTAAATGCTAAGTTTCTGAAAAAAGGGAGCTGATTCCATCCTCCTCCAGAATCATCAAAACGAAGAACATAGTCTGTACTTTGCTAAAAACACCCATAAAAACAAGGGGTGCAGTTGATGTATATATAACTGTTCATACAGTTTCTGTAACCTGCTGCTAGACTGTAATTTCTATTTCTTGGCTTTCATTTCAGTCCATTGTGGGCGCCGAAGGACTGTCCCTTGCATTCCGGCACATTATCAGCTCTCTGCTGTGGTACTGTTCCCAGCACACCTGTGAAGGATTGCTGCATGAAGTCATTATTTGTGTGGGCTATTTTACTGTAAACAACACAGATAATCAGGTAAGGTAAATGGAAAATGGGATCAGAAGTTATCAGATGCACATTTAGTCATGGATCCCTCTGGAAAACTAATATCCTCAGCATTGCTTTTGAAGTACTTGGGGATTCCTATGAGCACAAATCTATGTGTTGGCCAAGTCTGAGCTGAACTTGCATCTTAACACAAAAATATGAGTATTAGGGAGGCCATAAGGGAACTCTGTGTTGTTACGTAGACAGTGATGCTGACATTGCATTGATTTTAGCTAGCCTTACTGCCAAGATACACATATCTACAGACACTTTTAATTCCAAGTTAACTTCATGTCATCTTGATCAGATGGCTGTGGTAAAACCCTTCTAAAGCCAAGTAAGCTGGTCTGACATGACAGCATAGCCTCAGGTGCCAGTGCAGCCATCTCCCTGATAGCCAAAGCACTAATTTAAGTTTAGGCCGTTCTTCTCTTTGCATCTTTTCAGTAGTAAAACAAAAACTCTGTGGAAATCCACCTCTCACTTCCTTGATTGTTGTCCACTTTTGCCACTCTGAGAACCCTTATAACAAACTTCAAAACTATTGCAGTTTTAAATCTCCCAGTTCCCTCAGTGTATGTGTAGCCTCTCAGGGCAGAATGGCCAGAGCAGAAGTTGGCACTTGGTCTTTATTTTTGAGTAACTGAACCTGACTCTGGGTGTGTAGAAACTGTGTATTACAGTGCCTGTATCTTTGGTATGATTCAGGTGAATGCTGTATTTTGTGAAATTACTTGTTTTCTTCTGTTTTGTTCCCATTTTTCTTCCATTTGGAAGAAAATTTTCCCACCTTTTTGGGTGGGGATTCAGGATTAGGAGCTTAGACCCCTCAGTCAAGCCAAAAAGCAGAAGAAAAGTGTTACAGCTTGTCAACAAAGTTTTAGAGAAAAGCCGTCCCATAATGTTCTTACAGTTCTTTGCTATAATTGGAGTGTTATAATATCTTCAAGCTGTTGTTATTGTCAGTGGACAAGGGAGGTGATTCTCCCCCTCTTCTCTGCTCTTGTGAGACCCCACCTGGAGTACTCTGTCCAGTTCTGGAGTCCCCAACATGAGAAGGACACAAAGCTCCTTGAGTGTGTCCAGAGGAGAGCCACTAAGATGATCAGAGGGCTGGAGCACCTCCCCTGTGAAGCCAGGATGAGGAAATTGAGGTTGTTCAGCCTGGAGAAGAGGAGGCTCCAAGGTGACCTTATATACAATGTCTGAAGGGGCTACAAGAAAGCTGGGGTAGGGCTTTTGACACGGGTGTGTAGAGAGAGGGCAAGGGGAAATGGTTTAAAACCTGAAGAGGGGAGATTTAGGTCAGATATAAGGAAAAAAACCTGTTTCCTGTGATACTGGCACTGGGTACCCAGGAAAGTTGTGGCTGCCCCATCCCTGGAAGTCTTCAAAGCCAGGTTGGATGGGACCTTGGGCAACCTGGTCTAGTGGAAGGTATCCCTGTCCATGCAGGGGGAGTGGAATTAGATTATCTTTAAGGTCCCTTCCAAGCCTAGCCAGTCTGTGATTACAGCTGGAGGGGGGATCCTGCAGCCTTCCTGCCTCGTGCAATTAAATCCCACTTGGGGTCTGGAGCTGTCTGTGGGCAACACTTCCTAATCCAGTGGTTCTGCACATGATCCCAGTGCTGCTTTCTGATCCCCACTGCCACACAATGGGTCATGCTGGCACCCAGAAGTGCCAGCAAACAGTGTTGTCTTTTCTCTGCACGTCAAAAAATTTCTTTTCTGGCACACAAGTATAAACAGATGTGATTCATTGCACAGAGGCCTCCCAGTGATAAATGTTCCAGGAACAGGGCAGA
The DNA here is from genome assembly GCA_023637945.1 of Phaethornis superciliosus. Taxonomy (NCBI): domain Eukaryota; kingdom Metazoa; phylum Chordata; class Aves; order Apodiformes; family Trochilidae; genus Phaethornis; species Phaethornis superciliosus. The sequence goes on from JAJQWJ010000012.1 coordinate 19,125,839, forward strand.
AGAGGGATTTGCTACCACCATCAGTTGGAGCAGCTCAGCCCATGCCCTGGGGCACAGGTCTGACCGTGGCAAGCGGGCAGTGGGCCAGGGCAGCAGCCAGCTCTTGTGGCTGCCAGCAGGCAGTCAAGAGACAAAGTCTGTGCAAAATGCATTTTCCTGTGAGCACACTTCCCAGATGGTGATTTTGCAGTGTCTTGAAGTCTTTAGTGCATGCACTTGGGGTTGAGGCCATGTGCCATCACATGACATCACATGTGCCCGGACTCAGTTACTATTTTCAATATTAAAAGGTAGCTCCTGCAACTCTGAGAGTCAAGTTTAGATCTTCAGTTAAATACCCTTAGTGTGTTAGTGCTTTTTGTACACTAAAAGCATATTTTGCAGTGGTTTGCTTTGGTACTACTGTCCTGAGGGCTGTCATGACTTACTTAGCTTCTTATTTAATTTCTCATACGCCTATTTGATAAGCTTTAAACTGAGAAGTGCAATTTTGGTTTGGGGCTTTTTGTTGTTTAAAAAAAACATTTTGAAAAACTGAAACATTGCTCACTCTGTACTTGGAAAATGAGGGAAAGGTGTTTTTTTTAGTTAAAGCAAGTGTTGTTTACTTTCACTATGAAACAAAGGAGTAAGGCTTGTTTAAGGCCATTATTTTCAGGTACCGTTGGTATTGTGACTTCCACTAAAGATGTGATGCCTTCCATGAGTAGGGACGTGCTTTCTAGTTATCCAGTTACGGTTTAATTTATTAGTTACGTTTTGAGCTTCTACTGTTTTCTTTCCGTGTTGATCAGCTGCAGCGTCCTACTAAAAATAAAAAATTGGTCTAACAGTGAAAGCTTTCAAATAGTAGGCTTGAACTCCTGGAAAGAACAACGTAATAAAAATAGATACACCAGACTTGAGCTGTGAAAAAAAGTTTCCATAGAGCCTGATAGCTCTTTTATTTAGTATTTGCACAAACGTGAAAGGAGTCAATAACTGTTATTTCAGAGCAGAATTACATTATTCTTGCAGTCAAATGCGTATTTGTTTTGAAGTGTTTGTCGTCTAAATATGGTTTTTCCTATCTAAATTGGTATTCCTTGTTACAAACCTTCATCCCTTTCAGCTCTCAAAAAAAAAGAACAAATAGTTATATGGAGTCATTGTGCCTTTCTGATTCCTATGTCTAGCCAGATACTCAGCTAAAAATGGAGTATTGGAATTATGAGAAAAAAATGCATGAATTACTAAAAAAAAATTTAAGTTTCCCAGTTTGGAGAATAGATAGATTTCTAAAAAGGAAGTTTTACAGCCTGTCAACCTCAGCACTGACCTTCTGTAGTAGTCCTGTGATTTAATAAGTGAATTATTACCACAATGCAGGCAAAATAATAAAAGGGCAATTTCCTAAATATTTCACATTCACAGAAGTAAAACTTCCAAGAGCATCATATGCCAGTCATTTAACGTAATGTAGGTTTGTCTGGGTTTATTAGACTATCTATAAAAAATTCTACATTTAGTTGAGTAGCAAATTTAAAAGAAAGGATCTTTTCTCTTGTATAGCTTTGAGATTCATCTTTCCCTGCCGTCTCCAGGAGCCCCCAGTAAGAGGGGGGCCTCACAGTGGGTCCTGCTCACCCGCAGGGGACAGTGGCTGGGGCCCCTCTTAGCTTTCCCACCATGGCTGGCTCCTGGTCCAGGCCCAAGTGATTCTGTCGAGGAGCAGTGAGGACAGTGGATTCCAAAGGAACACATTCTTAAGTGTTTTGATAGTGCTTTCTCTGTTTATTTTTAAAATACTATGATTTTGCTGACTCTGCCCACATACAATATATTAGTAATATTCCTTTCCGTTTTTCATATTTTGTTTTAACATTCATGAGGCTTTTTCAGGGCAGCTGCTGTCACTGAAGGAATAAATCAGTTATGAGAGTGAAAATTGCAAAAAGCGGTGAGCTTTTCTTTAATATTTTAAAGGCTTTAACATCATTAGTCAAGCCCAAACTGCTCTGTCTGCTTTGTATCGGCACGTGAACTTTTTGTTTACTACAGTCAGCCAGCCTGCCCTGCCCGAGCTGGGCTTGGAAACCAGGCTGCAGAGGGACTGGGCTGGATTAGGCATCTGCTCTGTGTGAAGTATGATCAAGGAAACAGATTCTCTGTCTTGGACACCATTTAATCTATTAACATGCAAAACCAGGTCCCATGATACTAAGGACAGACTTGTAAAACTAAACTGCCGAATAAAAATAATGTCCAATCTTTTAATAAGCCAAGCATCCTGGAAGATTACAGTTTCTAATTAAACTGTTCTTGTTAATTAAATATATCCTTCTAATTCATTACATTTTTATTCCCTTTCATTCTTTAGTTTAATTATTATAATGAATATAATTAGCATGTGCTGTCAGCTTGTTTCATTTGCATATTATATTGGATAATTGAATGTGGTCCTGTAATTAAATTAACATGAATGACAGACGATTTAGCATCTTTCACATTGCTGTTTTGGGAATAAAAATCTTTCCATATTCATAGCAGTTAGTGAATATTTTTCATACACAAAGTCACCACAAACAAGATGATCAGACTCAGGACCTTGTCTGACAAGCTCCAAATGAAGTTGCATTGTTCACTGCTATGCCTGTATTTAAAGAAAACTATTTTTGTTCTTTGACACACACGGCATCTAGTGTGCTCTAAAAGAATCTCACTAACTTTGGGGATTTGTAGAATGTGGATTGCAAAACAAAATCTCTATGAAAAAGCTAAGGAAAAGAACATGCAGATTTTGAAAAAATAATTACAGCAAGAACTTCTCTTAGAGTAACCAATGCAACTGGAAAAATTTAGATACACAAACCATTCCCATTCCATCCCCAAAAGTTTGTCTTCCAGTAGCATAAGTAACTGCTCTGTCTTGCCAAAGCCTTTATCCAAGGCAGTTGTGTCTGTATGAACGGTACATAATTCTTACCATAAACGTACAAATAATTGCAGTGTTAGTATCTAATAATCTTTATGTTAGAAATAAAAGCACATAAAGCTACATTTAGTAGTGCCATTCACTTACTAGAAGTTTACCCTTCCTACATGGATGTGGGAAATGTATGATAAAACATGTTCCAGGCATAAGACCTAGCTCCAGTTAAAGGAGAAAGGAGCACTAAGAATACAGAATATGCTGGGAAAGGAATTTCTCCTGTCTTAAAAATATAAAATGTCATGCAGCAGTATCCAGGTATAACTATAATGTTTAAAGAAATTAAGATATTGTATGGTAGGCACGATTCTGAAAGGTTCTTGGAATTTATTACTCATTTCCAGCACAATGAAAAGTGCTGCAGATAGTCCCCAAGAAAAGCTTCCTACCGAGAGTACAGCACATCTTGCTTCTGTTGTAAAATACTCACACACTTTATCCCACAGGGAGTGTTCATCATGTGGGTATGTGCTGTACATCCCAAGTATGGTACCAGTACTGCCAGGTGATAAGGGACACTTAGAGTGTGACTTCAGATGAGAAGTTACCTTCTAGAGGGAACTTTGTGCTTTTGACAGTGTTAGTACATACTGAGTTTCAGTATGCAGCCAGTTTCCTCTAGTGCTAGCCCGAAGAAAGAAAAATACTTTTAAAATGGAAAACTCATGAGAATCAGAACTTGACAGAAAAACTTGTAAGAATGGTTATAAAAATATTATGTAGAGTTTCCATATGGCTTGTTTACTAAAGGCCATCATTAAACACTCATTATTTATGTTGCTTTTGGTGCTGTGGAGTGACTGGGACAACTGCGATCTAGTAGGTGGAGTTTTTGAAAATACAGATGCTGGAATCAGTAGTTACTGCATAGTTAACATCTATATGTTTAAGTTAATAGTATTTGAAATTACTTGATTCTGATTCTTTTAGTTTATCTTCAGAGGAAAGATTTTTAGGAATATGAATTTCATGTTGAATTTGTGGGTTTAGTTCTCTAAACTTTAAAAAGAAAGCCAGAAATCCAAACAAATGCAGCCTTTAAAAGCTTTGCAGGTTTAAATGAAAAATATGCCTGGCAAAATTTGTGGAATAGCTGATCTCATCTCACTCACGTGAAGCTGTAGTCTTGACTACCATTTAGGAGCACTTCAGATTGTGAGCAAAAAAATCCCTATCAGATTAACCTCACTAAGTTAAAATGGAGTAAATTAAAACAGATCTGTAATGTATGTTTTGCCTCCATCAGCCTCGAGTCCTCAGACCACATAAATTCACTTAAGTGACACCTGCATGTCCTCACAAAAGATGGCATTCCTGGTGAGAAGTGGGGAGGCCTCTTAGGTAATTTGCCAGACACCTTTGGGTTTTTTTGAGCTTACTGATGAACTTTTTAAAGAATGATCTACCATAAAGCAAATAAAATACAGCAGAAGTGCGTGAGATTGCACGTCTCACACATCACATCTCTAGCTGTATATCTAACATTTCAAAAATGCTTCCCATAATTTATTTTTTTTTTGAGTGGATGTGGGCAAGATAATTTAGAATGACAAAAGATTTAACATGAAATCAAGAGTTTCAGCTCACGGTGGTGACTGATCCCTGTAGGAGAGGAAGAGAGTGTATAGGAATTAATATGATAAAACAATGTACTTGGATTTATCTTATTGTCTAATTCTTAAACACAAAAAGAATAAATTTATCTCCCAACGTCATCAAAGCCATACTTGTGACAACCCTAAAACAGAGGCGAGGGCAGTTGGCTAACACTGCCTCCAGGGAGTGATGGGTTTGGATCTTATGCCTGGGTCATGAATTAAAACTATTTGGTGGTCTCCACTCAGTCTCCCTGGACCTTTGTCCACATTGAAAAAACTGTACAGAGCTTGTCAGAATCCTGGCTAATAAGCAGTTTCTTCTCAGCTAAGACCTGGGCCTGGAATATGATGGGTTTGGCCAGTGTGTGGCTCTGCCGTGGCTCTGCCCCCTTCCCACCCAGCCTGGCGGTCTCTCCTTTTCGTGAGAATAAAATTTCACACACAGAGATTTAAAACAAAATCTCAAGCCTGCAAATATTTAATCAGGCCTTGTGAGCTATTGTCTGTCTCGCCTCATGTGTGAGGGAACTCCCTGTACTTCTCCCATAAACTCCCAAGTTTTCCCAGTGAGTGTCCCCCAGCCTGCCGGCCCCACGCGGAGGGGACGCCAGCCTGCTCTGTGTTCACAGCTCTGGGCTCAGGCAGTTGACAGCTGTTCTGAGCACTTGGATGCTGCTCTCAGGGTGGGAGCCTGCAAGAGGCCCAAAAAAGTCTTCCAAACCCGTTTCATCATGTTCAGCTCAAGTAACATTTGGTTGAAGTGATACTGAAACATAAAAAAAAAAAAATGATGATGCATTAAATCTTGCAGAGTGAGTACTATGGAAAATCTTGTTCATCTTTAAGAATAGGTAAATTGTGGGACGTTTTTCATGGCAAAAAAGTACATTTTCTTGCTGTCTATTTGAAGCTGTTCCTCTGCTAGCTCTGTAACATGTCCAGTGGCTTGATCTTTCACAATCTTTTTAGTTGGTCATCAGATATGTTCACAAACCCTTTATGTTTACTGTGGAAAACACAAGAGGAAATGTACTAGTAAGAAAAATTCTTGCAAGTAGGGATTTGGAGAGGAACAGAAAATTCTTGTTTTTGGAGAAACTGCTCTGAGCAACAAAGAGATTTTCTGTGTTTTAGATTGCAGTATTTTAATTATTCACACCTTCTGGGGATTTTGACCCAACCTAACTGTTCTTAAGGAGGATGGCAGAAACCTCTGCCAATAGTCTGAACTTCTCTTGACTAACATTGTGCTTCTTCTCTAGACTTTAAATCAAGAATTCTTCATACACATAAGCTGAGTTTCACTTGTGTGAATGAGGAGAGAATCATGCCCAAAGCAGCAGCTTAAAGTTACAAGTGATGTGTCATCCAAGTTGAAGGTGGTCTCTAAATGTGAAGATGATTTCTTCAAAAATAGCACAGGGCTGCGAAGGCTAATTCTGATCATTTCAGTTTTCAAAATAATACCTAAGGGTCTGAGACATGGAGTGATGGGTTATTCTGTTGGAGCTTGCAGAATATATGTATTTCTCTATATATTTGATATATAAAAATATTCTCATCTAATTAAAAATTATTAGGCCAACACTTAAAAGTATATATCTCCTGTCAGGTTATTTTGGACATTAAAAGCTTACCGTTTTCTATAAAGCAACAATACCCAACAATTTAACAATGTACTTAAGTCTATGATTAACATTAAGCACGAGAGCAACCTCACATGTATAAACTCTACTTTTATGTCACTGTGTTAAATGCTAAAATGCTGTTGTTTTTAAAGTGAGACTTTTCCTGAATACCTTTTCTAGTTCAGGCATAAGTTTACTTTTTATCCTGCAGCCTGAGCGCATGTGAAGTTCACAAGTAGCCTCAACTGGAGTTTATCCTTTACAGTATCTGTTTAATAGCATTTTTTATTGCTGAATTCAATCTACATAGACTTCATTTGTTATCTTGTAAATAAGATGACTTGTTACTTGTCATTTTGGGTGACCTTTTTGTAAGAGCTTTGTAGAAAGAACTTCTTTAGCTAGATTTCCCACTAGTATCACCTTCGATAAACATTATCACATCTTTACTGCATCACTGTGCTTGTATCAGCCATTGCCCTATCCTAAATGCTTAGAATGATTGCACAAAAACTGCTCAGATATTTTTTCATTGTTAAGTATACACAGAGCAGCACTGAATTAAACCATAGGTCGAGCTCTAAAAGGACAGTACTCATAATGTGGTTTATAGGAAAACTAATGTTATTTTTGAACTGTTATCTTCTGACCAAGAGCTGAAATGTGATGTTAAGAAAATAAACCCCAAAATGTTTCAAATAGACAAAATTCTTCTTTTTAAATTCGAACGTAGCATTCTGGAACATTGTTTTTGCATTGAAATGGTGCTCTGATTCCTGATAACTGTTAGGAAAAATTTAGAACATTCTTTGCTGAGAGCCTTGCCAATAGTGCAGTTTGCAAAATGGAAAGAAAAGAGCTTAACCTTCAAACAGAGAAGAGCCTAAGTGGTGACATTCTGCTGATTAAATACTAGCAGTATGAGATCTGTTTATATGGAAGCAAGGAAATAATGCAGATCTAACTTTGAAGAGAAACTCTGGACTACTAGTATAAGGACTTATTTCTTTTACTAAGTTATAAATAACCTGACATCAAACAAAAGGATTTAACTGTTCGATGGAATACCATAGTTACAGAGATTAGATGCGCAGTTCTTGTTCAATAAAGTTATATACTGTTTGTACAAATTAGAATTGACATTTATATAAATTATAAATAAATAGAGAAGAAACATTAATTGTTCCCATACCAACAGTAGAATTTTAAGATGAAGATGTTTATAATGGCCATGTTCAAGTTTGGCACCGTAGGTCAGATGAGATAGTGGAAAAGACAAGGAGTGCCCCTTAGAGAAACATTAGCTTTTTAGTCTGAGTTGTTCTAAGAAAATTGCATCTGAATGTGAAGTACACTGTAGCAGAAGAGCAGTCAAGTAGAACAGCACATTTTAATGCTTTGTGTCATAAAAATGAAATTCGATTGAGAAGGATGTTTTTCTAGAAAGGAATTCATCTCACATTTATAATCACTGTATTTGTTGCTAGATAGCTGTGGAACACACACATTAGCAGTTTTTTCTCTCCGCGAGCTGAGAAAGGTCTTGCTTCAGAAAGTTTTCAAATTTACAAAGTTAGGGTTCAGCTCCCTTTTCCTCTGTCCACTTCATGTTAGTATATTTTGTCTGATTTTTCATTTGATACAAGATCTGCACTTTCTAATACTTGGTCAAAATTACTGAAAAACAGCAGCCTAACTGTAGAGTACTAAGAAGACATCATCGTGCAGTTAGTTGTGTGAGTGATGCACTTAAATGACTTGTAAGGTTTTGTTCATTTGGGTTGTTTGACATCTGGGAGTTTTGTGGCTACAGATTTCAGTTCTCTACTTGGCAGTCTTCTCTCTCTGCTATCGTTGAGCAGCAAGAAAATAATTTTCTTTTCTTCTATGGATGAAAGAAACTGATAGGCTACAGAAAGCACCCACAAGTCACATTATCTCCCTGCTGCAGTTCTCCCTGGAGAACTGTGATGAGATTTTTTTTTATTTTTTTTTTTAATCATTATTGGGGGGGGGGGAAGCAACCTTTGAGAAAATAATTCAGCAGAATGGTAATTATTATCATTTTAGACATGTGATTGGCTTGTAGCTTTCTAAATGTGTAGATAGTCATGAATAAATGGTAATAATTGATAATATTATGATCTGGTTTCACACAGTTTAGTCCACCGAGAGTCTGGCTTTCTGACGCAGTTGAATACTCCTCAGTATTTTTTTGCTGTTGTGTAGACAAGAAGCTTGCTGCTGGCTTTCTAGTTTTCCTGACCAAAAAAAGTAATTTGCCTATTTGAAAAATAATTCCAGTGTTTTTATGGTATATATGGGCAGAAATAACTGATATGAATGGTGCCTTTGCAGATCTGAAAATGTCCAAATGAAACAAGTAACCCTAAATCCATCAGTAGAATTAGACTAAATATTGCTCTAAAAATGGGCACTTCCACTCTGCAGTAATCCTGGACTAACACTGCTTGATGCACAAGGAGTGGAAAAGATCTCGATCTGAGACTGAGACATTTTTTTGTTACTTGGAATAAAATATCTGACGTTATTTGCTACACAGGCGTAGAACCATTGAAAACCAATCCGTGATCATAATCACCCTTAAATCTCTGGAAGGCTGCAGGTGAAGTTTCAAATTCAATTAGTTTCTCCTTTTTTTAACACTTTTGTCATGACATAGCAGTTTGGGTGGACCAAAAACCAAAGGACAGAATTATGCTCCATTACCCCCCACAAAGAGGAGATAAAATGGGAATAAAGACCAGAGACTTGAAGTTGGGCATTAAAAAAATTGTAAACAGATTTTGTAGCACAGGGAAGAGACAATAACATAAGGGATAAAGAACCAAAATACTAATATATACATTTATATATACCCAACCCTATCTGGATGCTGGCAGGGATGGGTGCCTGAGGGCCTCCCTGCAGCAGGACCGACCCAGGAGAGGGTCCCAGGGCTCTTCCAGCCCCTGATGGATGCGGATTCTGAAGAGCAGGGGGGGAGCTGGGGGAAAGGAGCACAGGGGAACAGCAGCAAAGCGAGGAGGGGAGGGAAGAGAGAAGGGGCAGGGGTCTGCCTGGGCTTATGGAGGCTGGGCAGGGATGGGAGGGAATGGAGCCCTCTGTGTTCCACCCCTCGCAGGGCCTGAAACCCCTCCTGCTTTAGCTCCTCATATTCAAACAATGACAACTTTACCTATGTAGAATGTGTGCAATTATAACTTGGAAATAGATACTTAGGTTGGCATCAAAAATGCTCCTCCCTATTTAAGAAAAATGTAAATTATCACAAGGTAATCTGGTTGAACTGCTGGTTCTTGAAAAATTAGTGGCATGCATCTACATTACATATTAAATTAGGGCATATGAATATATAAATTATAGAAATCTATGAGTTATGTGTTCACTTAAGTTTGACCAATATTTTGTATACAGTCATCCTTATCCTTATAAATCCACATCCACATAAATCCATCGGCTTTCTGACTGACGTTTCAGTTTTCTTCATTGGAATTCTGTTGAGTAGTTACAAGATGCTTATAAACTCAGTTGCCTGATTATGAAGATACAGTTTCAAACACTAGAGGATTCTTACTTTAATTTTCTTGTAAAATTAACCATCGACTTGGTAAGATTTTACTTCTGATTTGATGTGTAGCTGCTGAAACATTCTGTATCATTGCATTATTCAAAAGATCTGAATCCTGTTAGTTACGAAGATTTTCTTACTCTGCTTTGACAAAAAATCATACATATGCATTTAAGAGTAATTGTAGCTTTGATGTGTGATAAAAGCAATATAGAGAAAGATTCTAGAGAAAAGATACAGAGGGAAAGATACAGAGCAAGTGAAAGACAAGTATTTACAGCATGTAAATAAATCAGGTGTGCACAAAACCATCTTTCTCCTGCTAGTTCCTATGGGAAGGCTGTCCCTTGTGTGTGCCAGCAGTTACATCCCTGCTCTGGAGAGCAAGAAACAAAGTTGCTCTTTTATAATTCTCATTCCTGCAGCATCATCAGAAAGTTATTTCTGGGCTTTTGGAGCTTCACAGAAAAACCAAGTGAGATGCAGTGTTCCCTTTGCTACCCAGAGGAAAAATGCACCCAAGTTATCTGAGTCCATAGAGTTTATTAGTTCCCTAGCAAAAGCCTTCAGTCATGGGAGGAGCTCCTCTGCAAGGCTCCAGGAAGCAGTGGCAGGGGAAGGAGACTGCTGGAGCTGCCCTGGTGGGAAAGCTTCAGGTCCATAGCCAGGCACCCCATTTAAGTGCCAGGGGAATCCTTATTACCCCCCCAAAAAAATGATGAGTTCTTCTCACAACTTTATTACTGTTCCATACCACAAGGAGCTTTTAATTTTTTGATTGATTGTCCTTTTCTGTTGCTCAAGTGCTGTGTGGCATAGTGCTGGCTTTTGTCACTGTAGTCTGTTTTGAAAGACTTTATACTGCTTCAGACTTTCACACCTAGAGGAGCTGCAGTAAATGGCCAAGCAGTGTACTCTGTAGTGAATACTGGCCCAAGTAAATCTGAGGAAAAAAATGAGTCTAGCTAGAGACTTGAGAAATCAGGAATCATGTTTTCCTAAGTGATAAACACCAATATAGTGGATCCGATTGGTTGTTGCACTTGGGAGTGCAGTGTGCTTTCCAGAGTCACAGGGGGGTGTGGACTGCATGGTTGGGCAGAAGACAATGCCTGAGCCTCTGGCTATTGGAGATTAAGCAAATTAGTGGGACCTGCAGAACGCTATAAATTGGTGGGAGTGACAAAAGATAACTGATGGGCAACCACAAAAGGTGTTGCTCAGTAAGAGTTCTCACAGGTCATCATCCCATTAGTCATGGTGCTGCCCAGGAAGGGAGTGCAGGCTCAGGAGGCACAGCATGCACAGTGCAGTGAAGCTGGGGATGCAGAGAGGAAGCAGGAGAAATGGCATTCTTGAAGGTGACTTTTAGCAAAGGTCAGAAGTAAACAAAGTCAAATCTTAAAGTGACATATATTGTGCAGCCCTGCTAATTCTCAGCTTACACAGAGCAGAGGTTGCTTCAGTTCAGCCCAGGAAAGGATTTAAGCAGCTCTTCCAGTGAGGGCTGAAAGTGCCCTTGGGCAGTGCTAACCCTGAATTGCAGCACCCTCCTCGCTACCGGGGGCTTCACCTCTGAAATCACCTCTGAAATGTATCAGTCTTGAGTTTGCCTGGTAGCACAAAGAAAAAACTTCATTAATTCATCATAAAATAGCATCAGGTGCTGTTTGGCCCCATGTTGGGCCAAAAATAAACTAAGCTAAGCAGGTACGCTTCTTTGGAATTTAAGCTAAGCATAGGCAAAACCAGTAAAGTTGAATAAATACCTATGAATTTTGAGACTAAGCAAAAATTTTGAATGAAATATAGAAGACATTAATGTGAGTTGCCTGCTCTGGATTAAATTTTTTTTTAAAAACCTTGAGCTTGTAATAATTTGATAGGTCTCAGTTCAAGAAAAATAAAACCACAAGCAAATATTAATGGAACCTAGGCACATATCTGAAATTAAGCAGGTGCTTAAATGCTTGGCTGTACAGAAATGCAGTGATACAATTAGGATCTTGTTACATTTGACAGACATATCGAACTTCCAGGCTAGAGGGCAAGCAACAAGAAAGCAAATTCTAGGTAAAAGTAAGTGGAATTCCAGTATGTGGCAGGAGGAAAAGTATGCTTTTTGCACTGGATTTCAGTAGGGAGTTTTTGTCTCCTATTAGAGTATTTTGTAAGATGAAAACTACCCTTCAGCCACGGGACTGTGAAACAAAAACCCAAAAAACCAGAAACAAAACAAAACAAAACAAAACAAAAAAAAAAAGGGGGGGGGAATTAAAAAAAAAAAAAAAAGTCAAGAGAGCCTTTTTCCACCATAGGGAAGTCATAGGTAGACCAGGTTTTTATTTGTTTTCTTCATTGTTCATCTGCTAAGTCAAGTGCTGGACTCCACTTTCTCTGCCATTTGACAGTGAAACAAGCAATATGTGCTTTGCTAGAGGTTTATTTGTTTGGGGTTTTTTTACAGTAAGGGGTGACTCATTTTGATTTTTTTTTTCCAGAGTGCATAGTATAATGTATCAGGTTTAGTAGCTGCATTAGTACAATGAGTTGAAATCATTAAATTGATTCCATATGTGATAACTACAGGATGAAAAACATCAGCAACCCTTGTATATATACCTCCCTATCTTTAATGTTGATAACATCATGGTAGTAAAATGTTGAAAAATACATTGAAATAATGATTCCATGGAAGCTATTTGAGTACCTGCAGTGTTGGTTTGGCAACAGTTCACTAGTTATCCCTGGCATTTTTAGAACAGGTAAAGGAACTGAAGTGTGAAATGAAAAACACAAAGCCCCAAAACCTTTTCCTCTGCTTGTTCATCAAGCGTACAGAGGGCATTAAAAAGAAATCAAGAGTTCTGTTGTTTTATCTTTGATCAGAAATACTAATTCGAGTTACTTTAGTATAGTTAAAATTGATTAGAAGTACTTTTCTGATACAATTTACCACAGAAAAACAGATTTGTATAACAGCTCTGGTTAGTGTAAAAAGCAAATGGTGAAGCAGCCTGGAAAGGCAGCCTCCTGCTTCCAGGGTGGCAAGGTGATAGTTCGGGAGTTGAGAGTCATCCAAATGCCTCCCCTTACACCAGGGTCTGAAGGTATGCCTGGTTGTCACGTATTTGACTGTCTTTTAAAAATTCCTCCTTTCTTTAAGGGCATCGAAGACATTTCTAACCAGTATTTTGAAAGGCTTGCAATGTCTTTTGGCTGGTGAACTGAAAAAAATAGGAACGATTACTTTGTTGGTCTTGTTTTTAAACTGAACTGCATTATCAACAGAGAGTATACTCTGAAGGTATTGTTAAAAGTGCTTTGGAAACTTGTAAATCCCTGTAATTTATGTTCCTGTGGTCTCAACTGCTTCTTTCTGTCCTTCTGGTTTTAATTTGAATGCAGACTTGTCTGGGTGTGTACCTGTAAAATTGTGTTTTTCCAAGTACAATTTACAGTCGTGACCCTAAGTTTTACAATGTTCTAACCTTATAGGAGCTTCCTCCTATGCTGAGAAGCCAGCTTTGGGTCAAATAGCTCTTTCATATTATAATTGTCTAATCAAGGTTACTTGGAACAGATCCGATTTTGGCATTTTCTAGTTTTATCACAAAGACCTTATAAGAATATCAAATAAATTGGAAAGGTTTCTTTGCAAGAGACCAGTAATGGCATTGCCTTATTTCTTCAGATGTCCACAAGTTGTAAACTTAGCCTGCTTCATGACAACAGTCCCATTTATCTAAACAATTCTCCTTTTAGAGTCAATGGCACTGATAGAAACTGAGATAAGAAATACAGATGGGAGGATCTTTCGCAGTCTCCCCTTACTGAAACTCCTTGCTGTGCAGCTTACAATCACCTTTTCTTTTTGCTGCCTGAGAATGCGTGGCAGACATCAACCATGAAACAGAGTCCTCTCTAATTGCCAGAGAGCACTCTAGTAAAGGATGATCGAAGTTCGAGAGGGTTTTTACAGTCCTGGTGATCTCTTTCTTGATGTTTTTGGGTTCTGGTTTGTTGTTGTTTTGTTGGGGTTTTTTCTCTAAAGGTATTCCTATGCCTTTAAATGGCAGAGGCTGTGGGTTTTATCTCGTAGCTCTAACTTACAATCGCCCCTTCACTATAATTTGTTGTCTTTTGAATGAAGATATTAAATTACCAATGTTATAATAACCTGCAGATTAATCCCCTTCTCATTTAACTACTGTCCCCATATTTTTTTGCGTGATACAGAAAAAAGAAGTTTCACAGCCTTATATTCTTTGTATTCCTCTGCAATAAAAAGAATACTTACACACTAACCAGAAGTTCTTTGGACTAAATGTTTTAAGCTTTATTTTTAGAATTTACTCCTCAGCTATGCTCATTTTTCTAGCATGACTTCAACACCCTTGGTAGTTAACAGGAAGAGAAGAACAGATAGGTCGTGTTTTAATTTTGTTACATTTGTATTTTCAGATCATTGTACAATCCGGCCGCCACCCCACAGTGCTGCAAAAACTGTGCCAGTTGCCTTTCCAGTATTTCAGCGATCCTCGTTTAATCAAAGTGCTCTTCCCTTCACTGATAGCTGCTTGTTACAATAACCCTCAGAACAAGATCATCCTGGAGCAGGAGATGAGTTGTGTATTGCTGGCCACATTCATTCAGGTAGCTATTGCAGGAACCCAAAAGAGCGAAGCGGGCAGGCTGGCTGCGGCAGCTTTGCTGTGTGTATGGAAATCATTTGACTTCAGTAAAAGAAGTAAACAGCATTGAAGTGCTTTAAGATTCACTGCAGCTCTTCTCACACCACAGATTATGCCTGTACTTGAGGCATCTTGTAACACTACAAGGTTACTGAGTAGTTCAGGTTCTCACTATCACACGCAGAATGCTGTTTGCATTAGTTATTGACTGTGCTGGGAAGATCTGATGGAGATCCCGCTATTACAAGACATTTCTTAAAATATATCTTTTTTAAAACCTACTGCACATACAGCATATCTGGAATTAGTATACTAATGTGTTTACATACTAATGTACAAATGTATACTGTATACAATAGATTTACAAGGAGAACTGAACAGAAGTGTATATATTTTATGCAGAACATACATGGAACATATGTTACGGGTCTAATCTTGCCGTCATTATTTCTGACAGCGAGCCACTGAGTTCAGTATAAATACTGTTCAAATAAGGATTTACAGCATTTTTGTTCCATTTGTATAAATTGTTATAGTGCTTTATATATCAGATTTTATGCAGGCATCATGTTTTCCGTACATTTTATTGACTGTTTGCAATGAAAAAATTCTGGTTTTGTAAACACTCTACGATTAAAAAATAATATGGTCTTAGGAGTCTAATAACTCTGTTATCAGTCACCTAAAAGTTACTGTTGTTGATACAGAAATGTTCATCAGACTCTTTTTCCTAATGCTTTACAGCTAGTCCAAGGATAGGCTACACGGATTCATGAGAGAAGGCACAAGAACTAAATATTTACTAAAAGTCTTAGCATAGCATCAAGCTTCTGAGTGCAACTACTTTTTATCCTTTTAATACTGAAATAATTGCATAGCAGTTAAAAAAAAAACTTTGAAACAGTATTAGAAGAATTCACCATTATGTAATTAATTTGTTTTTAAATACAAAGCTGTAATTCATCTTTTACTTTGATTTTCCTATATTGAAACTACAGATTTCAGTGTAGAAGTTGCAGTGGCAAAAAATAATTAAGCATTATGAGTAAACAAATACATCAAGTTTAGTTCGTTTTTTTCAGCAAAAAACATGTGCCTGAGGGAGCATTCCCTCTCTTAATAGTTAGGGTTGTTTACCTTTATTTTGAGAATGGCATTTAGTTCCCCAGTAGCTACAGCAAAGTATAAGTATGGTTACAGGTGCCAGCATTATTAATTTGATTTCCAATTAGAGGTATATCTCAGATGCCAAGTGCACATACTATTCTTCCAGACTATTAAAAATGTTTTATATTGCTACATGGAAGATGTTTGCGTCCTGTGAAGTGTCACATCTTTGCTGACTTTGCTGCTATTTTAGTATTTTACCTATTTTAAAATTGAATCTGAGCTGTTGCACACACACAGAACCCAATTCTGAAAGGAAGCGCAGAGTGCTCAGATGTCCACACACACAGAAGGGACTTTCCTCTCGACTTTTACTTCAGTTCACTGCTGTTTGTCAACCAAATCTCTCATTTCCTTCAGTGGAAGGTTTGGGAAAGACGCAAATGTTTCCCTCTGACTAGAAAATGAGATTCTTCCTGTGCCAGGGACTGCAAGGATATGTCCCATTTATGTAAAAGTTCAGTGGTGTGTACAAATATAACACTTAAATACAGTGTGTTAAATGTGTGCAGCATAAATGAAAGGCAAATGATTGCTGGATTTTTGATTTTACAGTGACCTGCCTTATACCTCCCTACCAACAGATTTATTTCATCATCAAGTTTGCATCATCCTTTTTATTTTTGTTGCTTCTGTTTCTATCGCTGCTGAAATCATTAAAAACATTTAGGAGTATCCAGGATTTGCTAAATTGTATCTCTTCTGTCAAATAATACTATCTGACTACTCACTGAAACAAAACTATGCAGCTGACTTGCATAATCCTGCATTGTTCTGAGTGAAGTGGGTGGGTGCTGCAGGCTCTGGAGCACACAGCATCCTGTCCATCCCCTCCCATTGCAGCAGGGATCACACACCACATCGGCAAGCACTTTGATCAGCTGCACCTCGGCTCGCTGCACAGCTGGCTGCACAGCTGGCTGCAGCATTGGGCAGAGCTCATCACTACTGTGGAAGAACTTCAGTTACCCTTAGATCAGGACCTCAGCCCCTGGGTCCCTGGGAAGCACGGCTGGTGAAACTGGGACAATTAGAGAATTTTGTAAGAGGGTTATTTGGAGTCAGGAGCATAAATCAACATAAAACAGCACAAGCTGTTTTTAAAAACACAGCTATAGTAAATGTTCTTTAAATTAGAAGTCATGGTAAAAACTATTTCCTAAGGAGATACTGATACCCTGTTTTTTCTGTTGTGTACTACTTTTTTTCAAAAAAGATTTTTATAAATAAAGGTTTAAAAACCCACTGAATGTTAGAGAATTGAAGTGCTGGCAGTATTATGATATATAGCAAACAAGACGGTTTGTTAATTCATAGATGTCATAAAGTATGCAGTATTCTGAGTGACCATGAAGACTTGAAATGTTTTAATTGCTCAGATATAAGATCTGAAAACCTGATGCTGCTTTTTTTTTTTTTTTTCCCTGTAGGATTTTGCACAGAGTTCAGGCCAAATGGATAACCAGTTATCTCAGCAGAGGGGTACGTCTCTAATGAAATATAACAAGATACTATTATTTTACTGTCATTTAAGTTTTTCAAATCTGCATCACAATGAAAGAAATACAGAAAATTGCAAAATTATTTTACAGTATGGGGAGAAGCTCTCTAGCTTACATTCTCATTTAAATATTTGTGTTTTCCAGTCTGCTGCTCACTGAATCAGGAATTCAGACTTTTAATCTTTATTAAATGCTGTGTGGTATCATGTCTTAAAATGTGATACTGTACGTGTACATATTTAATTAGCTGTCACAAAGGCCACCTTCAAAGGTTTTAGGTTTCAGAAGCCACGCAGACATGCCAGTACACTTGGGTGCCAAAAATTAGTGAAATACTGTCCTGTAATTATTTGTAGTTTGTTGGTTCACAGAAGAGTTGACATTATTTTTTTTTCCCCTTGTTTGTTGTAAATATTGTGTAAAATGCAGTTAACCTCTTTAGGCTAAA
Organism: Phaethornis superciliosus; assembly: GCA_023637945.1. Lineage (NCBI taxonomy): Eukaryota > Metazoa > Chordata > Aves > Apodiformes > Trochilidae > Phaethornis > Phaethornis superciliosus. The sequence goes on from JAJQWJ010000012.1 coordinate 19,143,439, forward strand.
CATTGAAAAGATTCTCAGCTACGATGGCTTTTGCTTATTAAACAAGTCTGAAATTCAAGTGGGTTGGTGGGAATCTGGTCTTGAGTCACCTGTATTTTGCATAAAATATGGAGTTGTTTCTCCCTAATAGCAAGCAGAAATCCACCAACATTTAGCTGAAAGCTTTGCAGAAGATGAGCAGTTCTAGGTCATAACTGTAAGATTTGTGTTGAAAAATAAATTATAAAATACAAATTTAATATAGAGATTTTTACTGTCAACATTACACCTCAGTCTGAAGCAGCCTTGTACAGTGTCTACAGCACAATTTTCCAGGATTTTGTTTGCATAAGAATCTGCTTGAGAAACATCTTAAATCCAAGTGGAAAACTGCTTTTTGTTTTCGTTACTCAAACTGAATGAACTTTTAAACAAAGATGACTGTGTGATGACATGTGAGTGTGATTCCTAAACATTCCCGAGTTGCAAAAAAGCTGACTTAATAATAGTGTAAGCAGGGTATTTTTATCCATTATATCATTTGAATGTGTAGGACAGTGTCCCCAAAAAACAAGTGAGAACAATAATGCTGCTCTGAACCAAGCCTGAAAGCACAAACTCCACTGCTGGGTGAAGGGACAAACACCACAAACCTGTGCACACACGCGTAGTCCCGCTCACGTCACCAGCAGTACTCGCAGGAGTAAAAGCTGCCTCTGTAATCGTGCTGTGAGCTTTGGGGGAATCAGGGAACACAAAGTCCTCCACAACCCATTGTGGAAAAAGAAGCTGCTAAGCAGAGGGAGCGTCATCGAGGCTGCCCAAACTTCAACGAAGCTGAATTGGTCCCAGGTGGGTCCAGGAACATAAAGTGTCTAAAGATGTCTAATGTTCCAATGCAGAAAGCTGAGAGCCTGATCCAGAAGCTTAAAAATCCAAGCCTTTGTTCATCAGAGCCCTCTGCCCCCATTTTTAAAGCCAAATCTCAACATCCGGAGCTTCACAGAAGCATCACCCCACGATTTCAGAAGTTTTTGATAGGGGGGCGGGAGGTTAGTAAAGGACCTGGTAGTATTGGCCGCACGTTCGTTTTTCTTGTTCTATTGCCATCTTGAGAGAATAATTTGGTAATTACTTGTTTTGTCTTCAACAGAAAAATTTTTCTGTTCTCGAGATTATCTTGAGCTGTCCAACAGATTTCCCCGCCAGTCTTGGGAAGAAGCTCGACAATTCTTCTTAAAAAAATAAGTGTTGGATTTGGTTTTAAACTCCCTAACATCGTCACACTGACCACGTCCTGCTGACTACCTTCTTTAACAGGCTTTTCCAAAAAGTTTTTGATACTCGAAATACTTATGCTGTAGATATATAATTTGCACTATTTATATCCTAAATACTGTAGATACTTTAAAGTTCTGTTTTGTAATTTTGATAATTTGGGTTTATTTACTTCACATATCCAATGTAATGCTTTGGGTATTTTCTGCCCTGTGATGTGGAGGTGCTTGCACTGCAGAACTGCTGAAATAAGGTTGCAAAGAGAGAAACTATGTTCTATATATCTTGTAATAAAATAAGTTATTCCGTCTGTAGTGTGACTTCCGATTTACAAATGTTGGTGTGGCTGAATTACCCTGAGCAGCGCAGGGCTCGAGGGGATGGGTGAGGGGGGGGGAAAGATTCCTAAGTTGTCTTTCTAGTTAATCGAAAATCTAAAGGATTTGTCAGATTTGTCTCTGAGGAAAGTTCGTTTGCAGTTTTTTGGTGATTGGGGCTGTCACGTAATAGGGATTTTTTTAAAACCACACGCGTTTTTAACGTTTCAACAAGACTTTAATAAACGCTCGTTAAAACCTCGTGATGTTGTCGTAACGGTGAAGGATGCGTGAAGCAAAATTAAACCCTAAAACCGGCGGCATCTCTGGGCACCGTTTGCTTCTCTCGCCCCTGCCCCAAGGCCCCGGCAGCGGCCTCGGGCCCGGCCCCGGCGCTGAGGGGGCGCGAGGCGCGGCGGGAACGAGGCTGCCGCGAGGCCGCGCCCAGCCCGGGCCGTGAGGGCCGCGGCCACCGGGACCCTTCCCTCTCTTCAGCCCGGGCCGACGCCCCCTCGCCGGCTCCAGCGTCCCGGCCCGCACCTGAGCCGGCGGCGGCAATCCCGAGCCGCCCGCGGAAGCCGGTCCGCTGCCCGAGGAGGAGAGAGGGGCTCCGCGGCGAGTCAGGCCCGGGCCGCCTACCGTGAGGTGATTTTACGACCCGGGCGGCCCCGCTCACAAGTGACAGAAAGGGACTGCTTCAGGCTAGGGGAACTGAGACCCAGCCCAGCCGGAGCCAGGTAACTGCGGGGGCCCCGCGGCGGGAGTGGGGGGAGGCCGGGAGACCCCCTTCCCACCTGTCTGCGGGCCAGGGGACCGCCCTCCCCAGAGGCAGCTCTCAGAGACTCTATCTAAGGCGGCCCCAGCTGCCCGGGCTGTTCCCTGCGCCCGGACGGCAACTGCGGGGCGACGGCGGCCGGGGGGATACGGTCCCCGCAGAACCTCCTCGGCGTCTCGGGGATGGTGGAGCCGTCCCCACCCCGGCGCCGTGCTGCCCATCCCCTGTCAGCCCAGGGGGCTCGGGTAGGGCCCAGTTCACCTCCCCCCGCCGCCCCGGGGATGTGGATGTGCGACCGGCTCGCCGTGGTGTGAAGCTGCCCGAGCCTGGGAACCGCCGCAGCCGACACTCAATAGGGTCCCGCCGGGTAGCGGGGAGGGAGCGGGCCTCGCCGCACTCCCAGGTGATACCGGAGGCAGATAAGGACCCGCCGCCTGCGTCTAGACGGAGAGATGAATAGAGGAGGGGGAGAGCCCCCGCTGCCCCCGCCAGGAGGCCAGGCCGCCCCGCGCCGCGGCAGGTGCGGGTGTGACCCAAGCCGGGTGCGGGGGCTGCTCAGAGAGGGGAACCTGCGCTCCGCTCCGCCTCCCCGGCTAGAATTAAGCCGGCCCGGTGCGGAAAGCCGATTATCGCAGTGCGAAGAGGCAAAGCCGGGGCTGCGCCCATCCCGACCCCCACCCCGGTCCCACCGCCGCCCTCCCTCCGCTGTTTTCGTTTCAATCCTTTTTTTAATTTTTTTTTTCCTTCTTTTTTATTAAGCCCAAAATATTTAATCCCACTATTCAACCGCTGACTCTGACAATAAATAACAATAACTTACTTTGTTCGTTAAAGGCTCAAACAATCCGTCCTCCGTCCATTGATAACTTAACATTATTAGTACTGTTTTTTCCGTTTAAAAGTCCCATTTCCGTGTCCCGTTTTTCCAGCGATCGTGCGGGGCCGGGCGTGGCGGCCCGGGCGAGGCATCGGCGTGAGATGAGGCTGGAGGCGGCTCCGCGGAGGGAGGGAGGGCCAGGCCGGCTCCGCGGCCGCGGGAAGGCGCGCACGCCGGGGGAGTCTCTCCCCCTTTTGTATTTTTTTTTTTTAATTTTTATTTTGTGTTTTTTTTTTTTTTTTTTAAATCTCTTTTCCCTTCCGAAAAGGAAAGAAAAGCTGTCCCCGGCGCAAGCGGCGGGCTTGTCACCGTGCCGGTGTCCAGCGGGGAAATCCACGTTTCTTTGGGGAAAAGAAACATCGAAATCCGCAAGGAAAAAAAAAACAAAAACAACGAAATAACCAGGGCGGGGTCTCTCTCTCCGGTCTGGTGAAGGCAGCGAGGATCCCGGTGCTTTTTTGGCCGTCAGTAAGATTTTTTTGTTTGTTTTTAAATAGGAATAATTAAAAAACAAAGGCGTTTGTCCGGCGCTCTGGGAGCGGCCCGGGGCCGGGTGTCTCATGCAGGGAGCGCAGGCATGCGGAAGTTCCGCGGCGGCGGGTGGCCGGGCCGCCTCACGTCTCGGCCGGGCTGGGCACCATGCTGTTGGGGGTGTCGGGGAGCTGGGAGGACAGCGAGGTCACGTCGCTGCCGGAGGAGGTGCCCAAGGAGCCGGACTCGGAGAAGGAGACCTGGGGGAGCAGCGGCTGTGAGGGCTCAGCGCGGTGTTCCCCCCGCCCCGCATCCCCCCCGCCTCCCTCCCGCAGCCCTGCGGCAGGAGCCTGCGGGTCCCCGCTGCCCGACGGGGCTCACCAGCTGCTGGAAGGCTGCGGGCTGCTCCAGGTCGCTCTGCAGGGCGAACTCGCTGAGCGCCTTCCAGGGCGGCTGGTAGGTCTGCACCTCCACGGCGCTGCCCTGCACGGCGCTTTCGTGGCGGATGGGGCTGCCGGCCACCAGCGGCGTCCCGGTGAGGCCCTGCAGGCTCTGCGGGCACACGGGGCTTCAGCACCACCCGAGCCCCCCGCCTTTTCCCCCACATCCCTCCCCGTCGGGGCGGACGGGCGGGCGCTCACCGTCTTGTCGCTGTGCTGCTGCTGCTGGAGCTGCTTCATGAGGATGGATTTCTTCTTGTCCTTGCAGCGCTTGTTCTGGAACCAGACGCGGATGACGCGGGGACTCAGCCCTGTCATCTCCACCAGCTGTTCCTTCATCAGGGCGTCGGGGCGCGGGTTGGCGGCGTAGCAGGTCCGCAGCGTGTGCAGCTGCTTCTCGTTCAGCACCGTCCGCACCCGGGTGGTCTTCTCCGCCGCCTTGTGCGCCGGCGGCCGCGGGGCGGGAGGTCGACCGGGCACCGGCTCTGCGGCGGGCGGAGCACCGTGTGTGCCGCAGCAAACACAAACACCCCCCCCCCAAACTCCCTGCATCTCCCCCTCCCCTCCACCCGCCCCGAGGACGGAGCCGATACCTGCGAGGTGCGGGGCGGCGGCGGGCGGCAGCGCGGGGCTGCGCGGGCGGCGGGCGGCGGCTCCGTCGTGGGGCGTCCCGTGGTCAGCGCGGCAGAGCAGGTCCCGCTCCCGTAGGCAGAATTGGTCCCCGGGCAGGAGCTGGCGGCCGCAGGCTGCGCAACGAAAGCACTCCAGGTGGTAGACGTGGTCCCGGGCCCGCATCACCAGGTCGCTGCTGCTGAAGGCTGCGCGGCACTGCGCGCACTTGATGCCGAAGAGCCTGCGGGGACGCCACGCGCCGTCAGGACCCGCGCCCGCGGCGTCGGGGCGGCTCCGAGCGGCTGCGAGAGCCAGGTTTTCGTTTGGGGGTATTTCAGGGACTCTAAAGGGCTTTTGCTCTTTGTTTTTGGTTTGTTTGTTTTTTTTGTTTTTTTTGTTTTTTTTTCCCTGTTTCGTTATTTTTTTAACGAGCGCCGGCGCGTTGGGGGTCACCTGCTGTAGTCCCGCTTGCAGTAGGCCTTGCCGTCCCGCAGGAAACATGTGCAGGTCTCGTCCAGGGGCTGCCCGCACTCGGCGCACTTGAGGCAGGCGATGTGCCACTCCAGGTCCGGAGACACCCGCAGCAGAAAGGGGTCCTGGATGCGGCCCCCGCAACCCGCACACAGGGCCAGCCCCGGCCGCCCTGCCGAGAGTGAGCAGGGCATGGTCAGGGAGAGCGACGTGCAAGAGCAGAAGTGTCAGAATTAGGGAAAAACACCTTTTTCTTTCTCTTCTTTCCTTTTTTTTTTTTTTTTTTTTTTTTTTCTTATAGGGTGAAAGAGAAATAAAGACAGAAATACGGGAGAAAGGATGGATGGAATCATGAAAGGAGATAAATAAACACAGCCAGAAATAAAAAACAAACTAAAACTCAAACTCCAGAAACTTTACTGAGGGAAATAAAGGCATAAAGTCAGAGACATAATTTCGGAGAAGGAAATTAAAGCAGAAACCGGACCGAAACACTAAAACAAAGGGTAAGGAAAACTGAAAGAAAGAAAGAAAGAAAGAAAGAAAGAAAGAAAGAAAGAAAGAAAGAAAGAAGAAGGAAAAGGAAAAAAACCACAGAATGAAGGAAGGAGAAAAAAATCGGAAAAAAACCCCCCAAAGCAGAGATTTGAAACGGGAAAATGGACCACTGAAAACAGCGAAACACAAGAAATCAAAAAGACAGAAAGAGAAATAAACCTAAACAAAACCAGAAGAACAAAAAGAGAAAGGAAAAAAGAAAGAAAGAAAATCGGGAAAATTAAGGGGGGAAAAAAAAGACGGAACCGAAAGACGGAAAGAGAAATAGAAAGAAAAGCGGTTACACGGCAGAGAAAGAGGGAAGGGGAGAAAGAAATAGAAACAAGAGGACGGAGGAGAAGAGCGTGCGGGCAGACGGGAGAAGGGGCATTGGGTGAGGAACGGGGCCAGCGGGGGACAGGGAGCGCCGGGCACGGACGGGAGGAGCGGCACCGGCCATGCCCCGGGCCGAGCCCGCAGCCTCCCGCGCTGCCGCAGCCCTTCCCGGCGCTGTCATCGCGCCCGACGGCCCCGCATCGCCCCGCATCGCCCACCCGCCCGCCCCGCGCTGCACTTACTCTTGGCGGGCTCTCCCATGGCGCCCGGGAGCGGCGGCGGCAGCAGGATGTCCACCATGCGGGCAGCCCTGCGCACCGGCCGCGATGCGCGGTGCGGGATGCGGCGTCTCCGCTCCACCACTACCGCTCCGCGCGGGGCGGGGGCCGCGCCCGCCCCCCCGAGCCCGCCCCGCCGGGCCGCGCCGTGATGTCAGCGCGCACCGGGCGCGGGGGGGAGAGGGAGGGCAGGGGGGGGGGGCGGCGCTGACCTCACCGCGCGGCCCCCGGAGGCGATTGGCGGCCGCGGGGAGGGCTCCCGCGGATTGGCCGTGGGGAACAATGGGCGCGCGGAGCGGTGCGGTGCGGAGCCTTGCGGGACCCCCGGGAGCCCCACACGGCGGGGCCCGACGGACAGGGTGGGGGTGGGCGGTGCGCGGCGGGATAGGCTCCTCCGAGGGGGGCGGTGCGGGACCCGGGCTGCTGCGGGACCTCATGGAGCAGCCGCGGAACCCCCGGGGCAGCCGCGGTGTCCCGCAGGACCATCCGGATGCCTGGAGAGCTGCTCGGCTCCGTGCGTCCCGTCCGTGTACGCAGAGGGGCGTTTGGGGAGATTCCTTTTGGCTTTTCTCCCTCTTTCCCCTGCAATTTTCCTTGTCTTTTATTTCGCCTTTTATTTTCTTCTTCTTTCATTTCCTTTTTCCTCTTCTTTTCGCTCTCTTTCGCCGGTCATTTCCTCGAGCCGTCTCCCCGCATCTCCGCGGATTGCAGGCAGGTGCGGCGGGACTGGCCCCGGAGTTACGCGGAGGCGCAGCCCTGCGGCAGGCAGGAAGCGGGATCCGCGGCGGCTTAAGGGTACGCGCCCGCGGAGCAATTCTCTGCAGGGAGGGGGCGTGCACGGAAGGGCCGCCTCGACGGACCCGAGTGGGATCGCCGACACGGTTGAGGCGGCAGCCCCGGCTGGCAGCATCGTGATGAGTTGAAATTAAGAGGAAAACCCAGTATTTTAACGCATTTTCATTCACCCGATCCCATGCTGCGACTTGCAGCTTCACCTCTCCTGTTGCTTTTTTATCCCTTCTATCCAGTTTTTTCCTCCCTCTTTCCCTCCAGTCTCCATGGGTTTCCTGTGCATTAGCAGAAAATAAGGAGAGCACTTTAGCGGCCTTTGACTCAGTTTTAAATTCCCAAAGACTTCATAGCACAGCGGCACAAGTAGCTCAAATGGTCCATAAAAGCTTCTCCGTGCTGGAATTGAGATTGCTTCTGTCTTGGGACTTGGGTCCTGTCTTTCCCCTCCACACAATCACCTTTTTAATTTTACATATGGAATCTGACAGGCATAGACCAACCTGTACAGCTTGGGAAGGACGTGGTGAGTTTACATTTTGGCTCAGAAAGTGCAACTTGTGCCCAGTTTGTCCAGAGGAAAAAGGCAGGATGGGTTTTCCAGCTGCAGCACTTGTTTTGTTGTAGGAAGCAGGCACCTTGTAGGTATGAAACCCCAGAAGGTGGTGAGAGGAAGAGGAGGATTTAGATGACTGGTGTTGGACTGTCTGACTCCCTGTCCCCAGCTTCCCCACAGCCTCGGTCGCACCTTTGAGGATTCCAAATGCTGAAAGCAAATATATAAATGAAGGAGGGAAGCAGAATGGTGTTTGGGGCACACATTTCAGCAGGGGCATGTATCACCAGGGGATTTCAGCTTCCTTGCCCAGCCCTGTGTGTGTGAAGGTGCAGAGGTGCTGGGTGGCCATGGCATCCTCAGGGCAGGGTGAGCTCAAGTGTCCCCTGCCTGCATGGCAGTGGCAGCGTGCCCATGGTGTCTTTTGGGGTTTATGGTCCAGCTGCTGCCAGCTGTTAGCATGGCTCGTTTGGCAGTGCCTGGGAAGGGAATGATGCAAAGAGCATCATGGAAAAGTTTGGCAGGCGCTTCAAACTGAGGTGACCCTGTGGCATGGATGATGGAAACCTCTACAGTGCTGCCACGGCTGTGGGGTGGCATGGGTTGCCCAGCCCATGTCTGGGTGTCTGGAAGGAAAAGGGGATGCAAAAGGATTATTTCACCCTGATGTGGATCCGTGGAATCCTGAGTGAGTCAGTATCTGCATGTGTTAACAATAAAATGCAAAAATGAAATGTCAGAGTGATAGGAGAATGAGACATGCCTGAGAATACAGCAGCTTGGCAGGAATACTCCATGTTGCATCACCCCTTTTCTCACTCCAGGGCAGGGTCCTTGCTGCTATCCCAAACCTCCCACCAGTTTAGGAATAGGAAAGGTTCCAGCTAAGCTAGCCAGACTTCTCTATGTGGTTGCAAAACTGTGCTGCAGTCACACCTGTGTTGGTGCTGTGCAGTGTGCTGATACCAGGCAGGTACACTGGGACTGGGCTCGAGTTGTGACTGGGCATGTAAGAGCGGGATGGGCTGTGCCACCCCAAAAAAAGACTTGCTGGGAAAATGCTGGAAGCCCTGAACCTCCTCTAGGTGATGTATGCTGACAGGTAATGTTGAGACACAAAGTTAGCCCAATACCACCACGTTTTACAAACACGTTAATTGTGGGTTTGTTTGGGAGGGGTGGGTGGTGTTTAAAGGAAAGCACATCATAAAATGTGCTTATCATAGAATAATTCAGGTCAGGAGGGACCTCTGGAAAACTATTTTCATGTCTCTTGGAAATGCTGGAAGCATTTGCTTGTCAAGACCAAATGCAATGTGTCCTGCCACACCAGTCATTCCTTTCACTCCTTCACCCAGTGTCCGGAGTTTCCCACTGCTTTCGGGGCAATTCCAGTTGGATTTGGTGCAAGAGCTGTCAGGGGCTGGCTGGCTGTGGGGTGAGACTGGCTAACAGAGCTTCCCACTCTCTGCAGTGCAGCTCTTGGTTTTTGCTCCCAAATGGAAAGACAAGTTTCATTTAGAAAGGGGAAACAGTAACAATTTTTTTTGTTTGCAGCAGATTGCAAAGGCAGTAAATGCTGATTCTTTCAGAGCCAGCCATGGATTAAATCCATTATAAAATTAAAACAGATGGAAGACAATTTCACTTACATTACAAAAAAGGCCAGGAACCATCTGCAATAGGATTTAGCATTGCAAAGCTATTGTTATCATGTTACCATTAAAACCTTTGATGAAGGGTTTTTTCTTTCATAAACTTGTTCACATGAAACAAATGTTTTATTTATCCATCTTCCTAAGATAATAAGATTTTATTTTAAAATATGACATGTCTCAAAAAAAGAACACCCAACACTTGGTTCTAACAGACGTCGAAAGACAAAGAAATGTTATAAAACTCCAACACTGAACCATAAGGGGCTTCAAGGGGAAGGATGTAGCAAAGGCAGAATTCCCTGTCCATTTTTCCTTTAAAAAATATTTCTAGTGTTTGGGGACAATGTCTGATACTGAAAATAGATAATTAATGAGATAATGAGATACTGCATGTCACCTCCTGTCCAATGGGATTATCTGATGGCTAATTATGGACAGATTGTGATTAATGTGATTATGGATTGGATATTAATCTGATTCTGGATTGATCTAGTTATGTTTTAGTCTGCTCCAAATGGTTAATTGGATCTGAGATAATAGAAATGCAGCTTGCACCAGATTTTGCCACATCAGTTGATGAAGTATCTTTTGATCTGGGTGGGTTGCGAACAATAAATTATTTACAGCTGTTGAGAAAATGACTCTTCCTTAGAATGTAGTCATTCATTTTATTTTTGAGAGCCTTTGAAAACAAAATCAATATCCTTTTTAAAAGGAGATGTTGACAAAAGAAAGGCACGTACATAACTCACAAACAAATGTGACGAAATTAAACAGTGGTTAACCCGGTGGCCTAGTGTCTGGTGATGCATTTGAATTGCTATGTGGAGCTTTGGGCTCAATTCTTCTGAGACCAGCAGGGGTTGGGAGCATTGCAGGGTAAGAGAGCCCAGCTCTGGGGAAAGTGGTATTGCACAAGAGCTACTGCCAGCCCTGCTACTGATTAAGAGTCAGCCATGGTAAAATGGCAAAGGGAGCCCTTGCCATTTTTTCCCCTCCAGATAAGCAGAAAGTTCATGGGCACAGAAGGACTCCTTGGCCCACCTCATTTGGCCTCCTTCATGCCAGGCCATGGAATTGGACCCATTATTATTATTTTCCCCCTATGCAGTGAGCCTGTTAATTTACAGTTGACCTCAGACATGCAGAGATGCATCTGGTCTTGATGTAGCCTGCCAGTGTGGAGGAGGCTGCCCTTCTCCCTCTGAAGCCATCCTGCTTGTTAACTACTTTCACTGAGATGGCAAATTAAGTATACATTTTAGGCTCAACCCCCATCCACTGGATCTTGTTATGCCATTATCTATGAGATTATAGGCAACGGGTAAGTTACAGCATCTTAAAATTTGTGACAGGGCAAGTGAGAGGTGGATTAGCCATTGTCACCAGGTGGCATGAGCTGCTCCTCCCTCAGGAGGCTTGGCAATAAATATAGGTCCCAAGCACAGAAAAGGAAGGCATACTGAAGCTACTGTGCTTAGCACTGAAGTGTAATTCCCTTAGTTGATAGTGAAGGAAAAAAGGAAAATGCCCCTCTTCCTGGAGTTCTTAGGCCTGGAAAAGGCCATTCTCTTGGGAGGATTTCAAGCTCTGTCTGTCCCTGTCTCTGCCAAGCAGCTCATGCTGGCAGGAGCAGGAATACAGTGGCATTTGGATTCCTCTCCCATAGTCACATGCAGAAAAAGCAACTACCTATTTAAAAAATAATGCTGTTCCAGCCCAGCAGAGAATTTTACACATATCTCCCATTAGTGACAGGGCAGGTCACCAAACCCCCGTTACTGGGCTCTGCACCAGGAGGTGAGCAGCTCTCCCCAGCAGAATCACTTCCCTCCTCCTCTGCACAAACCACCAGTGCTCCTAGGCAGGACAACCTGCCTTCCAAGGGAACCTGAGCCCTGGCTTCCAGGAGGTTATGGGGGTCACTTCTCACCTGTCACCTTGCCAGAAGGGGCTTCTTGATCTCCTCTGGTGCTCTCCTTCTCTAGGAAGACACAGCAAATGTGATGTTAGTCCCTGACTCCCTGGTTACTTGACTGGCACATGGAAATGATTAACAAGAGAGAGGAGTGTATAAGAAAGAACTGAGATGTGCCGGTGACAGTTCTGTAGGTTCAGGATCAGTAGGAGAGTTGTCCCTGCTATGGGGTAGCTTTAGGGGAGCTCTTTCTTCTGTTCTCCACTTTGGAAATAGAGCTTCTGGTGTTGTCCCCTCTCAGAGGGCTGCTGTGAGACCTCAGGACAGGCTCTGCCGAGCTGGGACACAGAGGTGAGTGTTGTAAGGTGGTCTGGGTAGAGCACCCACCACACTTTTGGTAGCATTTTGTTACAAACGCCCTTCCATGTGCCAGGAAGGCTGAGGAGCAAAGGGCAGCACCATGGGGAGGTGTCCCATGTTGTGCAGAAGGTCCTGTGTCTGTGGGAAAGGGGTTAGTGCAGGGGGTCCTGCCTGTTGTCTCTGAGAGCCTTCCAGAGCTGTAAGCAGGCTGCAGTTGCTTTAATGTTATTGGATTTTGACAGATTAGGAGGGGAATCCTTTTATGTGTTGGGGAAGCTTCCCAAATGAAGCTATTTTAATTTATCTGAGTCAGCTATGCCCAGAGTGATTGCAGGAGGGGTAAGCTAAGGATGACCCCTGGCAGAGGGGACTGTCATAGCAGTAATAAAAAAATTGCTGCCTTCCACTAAATCCCTTAGTCATGAGGCTGTATTAGCTGGATTCCATATGTTTCAATCAGGAATTATGCATTCTAAGGGAACCAAAATCTGCTCCTAGTGAAGATGTGATTACATATTTCTAATGGTTGTTGTTTCATTGGCTTTTGTAGTGATATTGACAGGTACCTGCTCTTGTTTACAACCATATTTTTAGAATTTTGAGCAATGTGTGTTATTGATTTCTTTTTCTTGCCTTTCGCCCCCTCCCAGTAGAGTGAAAAAATGTAATTCCCTTTCCAATGCAGAAATTGGGTCAGCAGATCCTAATGAAATAATCCTGGATAACGATGCACCATGCAAGGATCTGTTTCTGCTAATTTAGTACAATTTTTTCTTTCAAAATATGAAGAACTACCCTCTGTCTGCAGTGGATGGTGACTCCTCCTTCAGTTTGTTGCATGCTTTAGCATTTTTATTGGTGTCAAGGCCTAGGTGGGAAGGTCAAATAGAAAAAAAAAGCTTTTTGACACTGTTCAGCTAATATGGATCATGCTGACATAATCGCCACCTGATTACAGTTATAAGCTCCTAAAACACTGACCATAAGTGATAAAGACTTCCTTTGTGCTTCAGGGCATAATCCACATCAAGCCAGTTTCAACAAGGATTATGTGCATCTGAAGTGCTGCAGAGGTTTGGAATCAAAATTATAAACAGAAAATATAACAAAAAGCCTGTTATGTCTCTAGATTGGTGACACTACACTTTGAAATCTGACCTAAAGGCTGATGATGTCACTCTGCTCATGAAAATACGAAAATATGACGTATGTTACTAAGCCAGATACATAGCAAAGAGATCAGCTTACCCACAGTGATGATGCAATTAGGTCAATTTTGATAGTACCTTTTGTTTTGGTCTAAACTATTAAAAAACAAACTCAAATGAGGTGGGCTTGTTTATTTTTGTCCTTTTGGATTTCCAGGTGTCCATGTTGGAAGCTCAGTTTTGGGCTTTAAAATACGATCATCAAATTGTGTGCCATGATTTTAGTGAGTAAACCACCTTAGCTAAAATGACATAGTGGCCAAATCATGCATGCAAACGATGTTCTTACTTTGTATCCCAATTTTGCTTTTGTTTATTCCTTTTGTTGGACTACCCAGGGTGCAGAGAGGGATTTCTATACTGTGTAAAACTTTGTGTCTCTAAGGTGTTATGCTGCACTGTAACCATCTCTCAAACTGGCAGTAAGGAGCAGCTGAAATTATTTATCCTGGGTCCTGGATAGAAACCATCTTTCCCCTCATCTTCATGAAGATGTTTTCGTTTTTTTAAACCTGGTTATTTGCTTAGTCCAGGAGATGCAGAGGACCCCCAAACACTCATTCTGTTCTCTTCATTTTTTGGGGTGGTGGTGGTGCTGGTTGGAGGGTGGAGCCAGGCCTGGGCAGGTATTAGAGGAGTCCTGGAGGTACTTTAATCTGTTTAATCAGGTGCAGACCCTGGAGGAGATTTGCCTCCTTCAGCTCTTCCATCTGTAGCCCTCCCTCAGGGCTTGGGGAGCTGAGGGAGCTCTTGTGGGCCAGGAAGCTGATGTATGCAGTGGAACTGCTTTTCTTATATTGTAGAGGCATCTGAGACAAAGTTAGTGGTCCCCTCAGATGACTTAGTGGCCCTGGCTAACTTCTGCTGTAAAGCAGCAGTACTTTTTGGTGTCCAATGTGAAAATTGCATGGCAGAATAAATTTGAGAGGAGATCTTGTGCCAAGGTTGTGGCAAAACCAAAGAGCCTTTTGGATGAGCTGGCTTTTTGCTTTTCTATTGGGTGCCTCGGAAATGCAGAATCACAGAATCATAGAATTGTCTGGGTTGGAAGGGACCTCAGAGATCATCAAGTCCAACCCTTGACCCACTGCTGCAGTTCCCAGCCCATGGCACTGAGTGCCACATCCAGGCTCTTTTTAAATATCTCCAGGGACGGAGAATCCACCACTTCACTGGAAAGTCCATTCCAATGCCTGACCACCCTCTCCGTGAAGAAATTCTTTCTAATATCCAACCTAAACTTCCCCTGGCACAACTTAAAACCATGTCCTCTTGTCTTGTTGAAAGTTGCTTGGGAAAAGAGCCCAACCCCCCCTGGCTCCAACCTCCCTTCAGGGAGTTGTGCAGAGCGATGCAGGTCACTGCTTAGGCTTGGAAGAATGGTCCAATGGTCAGAATTATTTGGGAGTTGTGTTTAGTTTTTTTTCTTCCGAACTGCTTTGGTATGGGAAGGAAGAAACCGCCCTTGTGGCTGGAATGGGAGGTCAGATGGGAACATCCTAAATCTGTGCGTGCTCCAGGTTTGCGGGCTGGCAGATTGCGTGGCAGCACCTGCGGGGTTCTCTGCAGCACCAGGGTTTGGGGAGCAACAACACAGGCGGCAGCAGCCGATCCGTCCCGAGACATTTTGTTGCCTTCATTTTCAAATCTCTCTCCTTGCTACCTGGAAATAAACCCGGAGGTATGGAAAAAAAAGAGTCCCAGCGCTGTCCCAGGGGCATCCTGGCGCTGCGGGAAGGGGGAGGTGAGGGGGTGGCAAGCGGGCCCGGGGGGAGCGGCCCTCACCCTCTCCCGCACTCGGGAGCGCTCACACCGCGTCCCCGCTGCGCGCCGCGCTGTGTTCCCGAGGCCTGGGCACCCCGGGGTTGCCCGCACGGGAGGAGCTTCCCCCGGTTCCCGGCCCGGGCCCGGCCCCGTCTCCTCGGGACTGTGCGGGGTGGCGCGAGCGGGCGGGCGGGCGGGCGGGCTCCGCCGCTGCGGATTGGTGCGGGGCTCGGCCAATGAGGCGGCGGGGTGGTGGCTGCGGCTCTCGCGAGAGCGGCGCGCGGAGGCGGCTCGCGGGAGCCATGCTGCGGGCGGTGGCGGCGCGGCGCGTGCGGCGGGCGGTGAGTGCGTGAGGGAGCGCGAGGGCGAGCGCGGGCGGCGGCGGGAAGCGCGCGCGCCCCTGGTCCGTCAGGCGGCTCCGGGGCTGAGGGGGAGGAAGGCGATGAAGGCCCCGCCGCCTCCGCCTTTCGCCCCGGCCCGACGAACCCGGGGCCTCGCCGGGCAGAGGGGACGCGGGGCGGGGCTCCGCCCGTCGGTCGTCCCGCCCCGCAGCGGTGAGAGCTTCTCCGCCGGATTCTGCTTTCCTCCTCACCGCGGCTGCGAAGAGCGAGGTTTCTGAGCGGGTAGCGGCGTTCGGGCCGGCCTGTGCGGGGCCGGGAGCTGAGGGCTCTGCTGTCCTGGGGGAAGAGCCAGAGAGGAGCTCGCCCCCATCCACCCTCGTACGAGACTCGCTGAGGAGCAGGAGTGCTCTCCCTCGTGAGGCCACAGCTCGAGTCCTGTGTCCAGTTCTGGGCCCCTCAGGTCAGGAAGGAGATTGAGGTCCTGGAGCAGGTCCAAAGGAGGGCAACCAGGCTGGTGAAGGGATCCAGCACAAGTCCTGTGAGGAGAGGCTGAGGGAGCTGGGGGTGTTCAGCCTGGAGAAGAGGAGGCTCAGGGGAGACCTCATCACTCTCTACAACTCCCTGAAAGGAGGCTGGAGCCAGGGGGGGTTGGGCTCTTTTCCCAGGCAACTTTCAACAAGACAAGAGGACATGGTTTTAAGTTGTGCCAGGGGAAGTTTAGGTTGAATATTAGAAAGAATTTCTTCACGGAGAGGGTGATCAGACATTGGAATGGACTTTCCAGTGAAGTGGTGGATTCTCCGTCCCTGGAGATATTTAAAAAGAGCCTGGATGTGGCACTCAGTGCCATGGGCTGGGAACTGCAGCAGTGGGTCAAGGGTTGGACCTGATGATCTCTGAGGTCCCTTCCAACCCAGACAATTCTATGATTCTATGATACTCTCTTGAAAGGTGGAAAAAACTCTTGAAGTTTGTTCCTGCAAACGCTGACAACGTTAGAAAGACGTGTGGCCGAAGGAGAGGCTTCCCGAAGCTTTTAGAGCTTGATGTGGTGTTTCGCAGTTGAACTCAGCTGTGCAGGAACGTGATTGCTTTAACCATCGCCACTGCTGCACCAAGGCTATTGTGAAACACCAGTTGTTTTTATGTGCTGACCTTCGTATGGCTTAGCTGGGAGGAGGGCTGGGCTTCTGGAGGCCTTTTGCTGCTTCACGTGCCATGGTGTCTGTGTTGCCAAATTTAACAACTAGGTGACCTCAAGGTTAGACCGAGTAGATGAATTGTGAAATGTCCCTGAATATCTGTTCAATCTTGTAGTATGCATAGGAGACACTCCATCCACTGGAGCAGTGTGTAGGTAGCTTCTGTAAGAGCTTTATATCTCACACATTTCTTCTTGAGCTCTCCAAGGCATTTGCAGGTGTTACAGTGATGGAAAATTCTAAAATTGGAATTATGGAGTCAGTTTCAGGCACTAAGAGTGGCTTAAAAAAAGAGCAAGGGTAGACCAGGACATACAGGGTTTAGCTACTCTAAAATGCTACATGTTTTAATTATGGGCTGGTGGCTTTGCAGAGCAAAGGTTATGATGATCTCTGGAGCTCCTAGGACACATGGCACTGCTGTGTGAATAATAATTTGCTCACTGTGCAGTTCAGCATCATGTCCTAGACGTGTGAGGTCAGCTCCTTGTTTTTCAGCCATATGCACCCAAACACGAAAATTTATTAAAAAACCCTATAAAACCTTGTGCACCTTCAGTGTGTGGTCACAAGGGAAGTGAAGCAAACTCCATTTCAGCCCTGCTAATGCCTTTAGAAGTCACACATTACTACCTTTATGAAACAACAGATACTGTGTTCCCTATAGCATTCTCTGTTCCTTATTTTTATTAAATCAGAGCACCTTCTTGCCTATTCAGTGTTGGGATTTTTTTTCTTTTTAGAGGACCTTTTACAGCAGTTTGGGGCTGAGTTGCCTGGAGGTGGATGTAATGCCAACAGCTTTAACTTTGTATCCAGCTGTGTTGAAGTTACACTTTATCCTTAGTATATTCACGAAGGATAACCAGTATTTATCTTAACTGTTTCAAGTGCTGAATTACTTCCCAGGTCTCCCTTGTTTCTACCTCAAGGTGCCCTCAAAACAAAACAGTCAAAAAGTGAAGGATATTGCAGCTCTCTGTTTAAAGACACTATTTTGCTTTGTTTACTGTTTCAGCATTCTGATGTTGTTTTAAAGGGATAGATAAGGAAAATTGCATTTGCTTCTGCAATATGTTTCTTTGGGGTGGAGAGTTGCTTTAGGGTTGGCTTAAATAGTCATGTTCTTATAAAGCTGTTGGAGATCCTGAGGGTGAAAGTGATGTTATCTTTGGTGTTTTCTCTTTCAGTTTGCGTTGTGTTTTATTTTACTACATAATGTAGTATTTTACCATATAACAGCATCTGAATAAAGCAAAATGTCACTTGGTTCATTTTTAATGCTACTGAGTGGGTACTTGTAATGTTTTCAGTTGTTTTGTGGAGGCCCAGTTTTCACAGCTATTGAGTCTTTGAGTTCCTCTTGATTTGTTCAGAGCTTTCAGTTTCCTGGTGATGGTGAAAATGATGGATTTTATTTGAGTCATATATGTCTCATGTTGTACGCAAGGGTTTCTTTTCAGTGTTTTTTAATCTGAGATAACTCGGATCAATGTTTTGTTTAATACCAGGAAGCACTCTCTACTTGGGAGGTACTAGACTACATTTGTAGTCTTAAGGAATACTTTGTATGTTTCAGCTGTCAATGTTAGCCTCAGATTGCTAACTCTTAAAATGTATTTATTTCTGTTACATTCACTTTCAGTAGTGTCTGTGTCTCTAAACAGCCTTGTTGGGTCGATCTTATGAATGGGCTATACCAGGAAAAATCTCCTGTATCACATCTTTTATTGCTGCTTCAATTCCATTGTAATTTTAAGTCTTTATTGTGATTACTAAATAAACATTTTTAAAATGTGTTTTTTCTTTTGCTGTTCTTGGCTGCGGTTATAGCTCCTTTTCATTTCAGGAGCTGGGGTTTTTTTGAGCTAAATAGTTGTGGGTTAGACCTCTTCTGCAGCCAGATCTGTACAGAGTTTCTAGGTGGAATATAGAGGTTACTGCTCAAGCTCCTTCCTCTCACTGAGCTTCCAAAAATATTTTGTTGTTCTTGTTTTGTTTTGTTTTTTTTTTTTAAGCTTTCAATCTATGAGTCTCCCTATTAATACAAGTGGGCATTGTTGTATAGGCATGTAGCCATTGTCCCTAATAATAACCCAGTTCCTAGTTCCTTAAGTCCTTGGGAAGCTTGCCCAGTGATAATTTGACTGTGAGATCTTTAGTTCCTGTTAAGCAGTTTAATTTATTTTTTTTTTTTCTGGCCATTTTGTTTTAACAGCCAATAAAATCAGCTTTAAGGATTCTCTTGTCAGTCCAGTTGTTGGGTGCTTTTGTCTTGTGGATGTCTATTTGGGTTTAGTTCCTCACACTCCTGGTGGTTACTCTGAAGAGGATGGAAGGCAAAGTTCAGCTTACTGGGTGAAGTTTCTGGCAGCCTGTTTTGCATTCATGCGTATTTGGAGCATGGGGCAATGTAGAATACACCTGCTGGAGTTCTTGCATTCTGGAAAGAGTTTTTGGTTGTCCCATCTTTTGCTCCTGTGCCTGCCATACTTGTTGTTTCCAGAGCGGATTTTGTAATTCCTGCATGACAAGAAGTGTCCTTGCAGGCAGATGGCCATGGGCTGTTGGCTGTAGAGCTAGTGATTGCTGTCTGTCTGCTCCCCTGCCTCACCAAGGAGCAAGCAAATGCTTTTCTCTGGGATTTTCCAAGACCAACATGTTTTCAGCTTGTGTTGGTGTTGCTGTAAGAGCAGATCACCTGCACAAATTGAATTGAGTGCTTCGGGGGATGTTGACCTCGTGCATAGGTTTACCTGTGTGTGGGAACCTGGGCATGTCCAGGTTTCTAACAATTGGTTGGGGAGCAGTGAGTAGTCTCAGTTGTCTTGTCTGAAGTCTAGGAATTTGGATGGTATGCTTAAATGTTTCACATTTTGCTTGGAAAGCATTACTTGGTTTCTCAGGTGGGGAGCAAAAGGATGCTTTAGAGAAACCTGAAAATAAATTCAGCAAATTCTTTGGTACTTTGCAGGTGGATTAATCGATGTATACTGCACATCTAGTTAAATCTTGCAGCCTTCTGAATATCTGGAAGTCAGAGGCTAGGTTTGCTCTACAGTAACTGCTGGAGTGGGAGAGGAGGAGTTGAAAACTCCAGAGGGGTTTCCTTTGTAAATGTTTTAGTATAAACTGAATCGCTGCCTGGAATTTCCACCAGAGAGGTAATGTTGATGTTTTTGCTGTAGAGGAAACCTAGGCTCCTCACTTCATCTTCTATCTAAAACTAGGTGAGATAAACTTCCAGTTTTGCTGGCTGCTGGCAGATGTGTTAATAACCTACTGGCATGCTTGAGAAACCACTAAATTGGTCAAGTTTGTAGGATGTTGAAATGTAGCTGACTTCTTTGGATAGCCAGATTTTTCCAGAGCTTAGTTTTCACCAGGAACCTTCTCTGGCACAAATGCTGAGGGCTATTTCCTCTTGATACATTGTTTTCCATAGTGTGGTTGTTCTGTGTGTCTTACTTCTGTGCTTTTTAGCCTTGCTGCCAGCTGATTAGGTTTATAATCAACCTTCCTATTTCATCCAGAGTTGAAACTAGACATCTTGCCCAAGTACAGGTGGAGAGATTATGTTCCTGACACAATGGCCTGTTCTCCCATACATACAGCTGGATGAGTGACTTCATTGAAATAACTACCTGTCCTTTCCATTGACACATGGCAGATTTTTGGTTCTCAGGATTATATGTGGCTGGGTGAATTACCCTCTGGATTTACTGCAGAATCCTTATCATAACAAAAAAAAGTTAATTTTCTTTTTTGCTTGTTCTGGTTTTGTTTATTACAAGAAAAAAATACATGTGTTAGTACATTAAAATTCAAACTTGTGTAGAAGTTTTATTTATCCAGGATTTTTACCCAAGATCTAGCAAGTGACTTAATTTATTTCAAATTTGGTCTTTGTTCAGAAATGTCTTGCATGTAGACATAAAGTGACCTATACAGCACCCGTATGAAACATGGGATTGTTAGTTTAGAAGTAATACCTAGTTAATGCTGTAATATCTAGTCTGCTCAAGCAACATCCATTGCTTTTATTCTATTTAGCTAAAAAGAATATTTTTTAATATATTCTAAAATTGTCTGACAAAATGATGTCAAGGTCCTCTGGGGGTGCAGTACTTATTTAGGGAAAAGATCATAGTATAGTCAGTGCATGTTTTAAATGTCTGCTGCTTTGAGCCAAGTCAGGCTCTTACTAAAGAAAGCTTTGGAGTCAGCATCTCCCTTTGGAAACTGGAAAACTTCAGCATCTGGTATGAGTCTTGGAGGAATAATGCTTTCTCCAGGTTCACCTGAAAATTACAGAGGAAAGTCTCAGAGCTAAGAATATTTCAGTTTGGTTTCATAGCAAGTTTTTTTTTTTTCCTTTTCCTTCGAAGTTTTGTGGGTTGTTTTTTAAGTGTTTTTGTTCTTTAGAAGTTCAAGTCTGTGCGTGTAAGGTGAATTTGTTGAAATTATTGCTAAAGTTTCATTAAATTGTCATGGTAGACTATGTCAAGTGTCAAATGTTTCAAAGGAAAACAAAAAAATAAAGCTGATGCTCTTTAATGGTTCTGTAGTGTGTTAGCAGGCAGTGAATCCTCTATGCTTAATTATCATCCTGCTGCTGAAAATAATTTTGCATTTATATATGACTAATTACAAATGAGTTCTGTAGGTAGATTTTGGCTAAAACATATAGTGAAAAAACAAAAAAAGCAAAACTAACAGCAAACAACAAATAAAAAATCAAGTAAATATTTGCTAGCTTTGTTTTCCTTGTGCCTTAGTCTTGCTGGGCTAATCTTCACTGTTTAAGGTACTTGGTTAAGTTGATCAACTGAGTTTGAATGTAATGTATTAAAACTGTTCCTAAATTCGTTCAGTATTTTCATAAAGAGGCTTTAGTTTAAACACAGCATATTACAGAGGCTAAAGTCAAGCAAGTTTATACCTTTTTTTTGACACTGTATGTATTCTATATGCTAATTATAAATTGCCTAGATTTGCCTCATTTTGTTTGACAAGAGTTTTTTACAGTTTTATTAATGGATAAGTTTCTCTAAAGCATAGGATGCTCTTAGAAACGTTTTTTTTTTTTTTACATTATTATTTAATGCAGAATATGAAACTCCTCTCTCTCTTTCTTTCAAGGCATTGCTGATCCAGAGGTTTCAGAGTACATTGGTGATAGCAGAACACAACAATGAGACTCTTACACCCATTACTCTAAATGCTATCACTGCAGCAAAACGGCTTGGAGGTGAAGTTTCTTGTTTGGTAGCTGGTACCAGCTGTGACAAGGTAACTCCTGTTTTCCTGTGAATGAAATAATGAGTGCAGTCAAACAATACTTGGTGGCATCTCGGTCAGCCTGAAAAATAATCTGTAGTGAGAGAAACCTTGCCAGGAGTTGCTAATCTGCCAAAGTGTCCTGCACTTGAGCAGCTTCTCTTCTGAAGTAAGAATATAAGTATAGATTTCATTTCACAAGGGAGACCATCAACATCGGTTGTGATTGGCTCAGGTAAGCAAATTTATGTAGGAGTAAATTAACTTCTAAAAAACTGTTTCCCTGGACGTTTTTTTTTTTTCTATTAAGTATATGGTGTCTGCTTGGCGCAGTATGTGTCATGCTGGGAAAAAGTACTTTACAGAAAATGGAGCTTTTTTTAAGGTTCTTTCTAAAAATCTGTATTGACAGGAGAAAAGAGCCAGCTAATTAAACAGATATTCTGTAGCAGCTGTTATGGAATTTTTATTTATTTCCTTTTATTAATTTTTGGAGAGTAAACTGATACTCGGCAAACTCAGTAAAACTGCACTAGCTGTGGGATGGTGCATGTGGTCTCCAGACACTGCTGTCAGTCCTCTTCTCTCTGATCTGTAACAATCCTTTTATCATTGAAACTTAACTTCTGCAAATTTAAAGAAAAAAATGCATAAACACTGCACTGAAAATAATACATTGCAGCAATAGGCAAACAAAGGATTGCTCCTAAAATTTAGACAAAGATCATAACTGCTGTACATTTGCTTGCTTTGCATGCTCATACTGTGGTTGGGACTAATTTAAAAGAAAGTAGGATTGGATTCTTGATGATCATTTTGGAATACTGAGCAATAATCCTCAAGCGTAATTGTTATCTGCTGTTGTAATAAATCAGGAGATCACTGTGTCATCCTGCATACAGGGGGCAAGATTTCCCATGTTTGGTCTGCTTTGTAGTTTCTTTGATTCACAAAATTCAGTTTCATGGTCCCTTAAGGCACTATGCTGCGAGTCAGAAGAGCTGCATTTTGTTCCTTCAGCTTTGCCCGTGATTTTGAAGTACATTGATGTTTGTGTGATCTATGATTATGTTTGTGATCTATAGGCTGTAAGCTCTTAGCAGCAGGGACTGTCTCCTGCTAATTGCTTATGATGTCTGCCACCACGGGGCTTCAGGTTCAGTTGGTCTCTGTGTGCTTTATAACACAAACTAATAATAATTAATTTGTAATCCTAGGTAGCACAAGAAGTCAGCAAAGTGCAAGGTGTTGCAAAAGTTCTAGTGGCTCAGCATGATGTATACAAGGGATTTCTAGCAGGTGAGAGCTGTTTTTATCTCTTGTCAAAAGAAAGAGTATTTATATTTGCAGTTGAAAATAAGATGGTTGTGAATTTAATGCAATATATTTTTATCCTCAGAGGAGCTGACTCCCTTGATTTTGGAAACTCATAAAAAATTCAAGTACACCCACATTTGTGCTGGAGCATCTGCCTTTGGAAAGGTAAGTAGATGCAATGAAAGTTTCTTGTAGAAAAACAGACACTGTTGTATGTAAGCCTGTGAATCACATGCCTGAGAGAGGGCTACCATGGGCACTTTGGAGGTTTAAAAAATGTACGGTATTTGGGTAAAGAAGCCACTAGTTAGAAACACTGGCTCATTTCTGAGTTTTACTGTGGAATGACTTGGACAAAGGAACAGTGTAGAAAGAAGAATTAATTAATGGTAACCAGCTAGTTCTATGCACACAAGACAAAATGCACAGTAACACAGAATAGGTTCAGTGATCTGACAGTGTTATGAAAATGGTCAGGAAAAGTGCAGTAAATTGTGATGAAAAATGTTGAGAGTGTCCAGACCTACTGGAAGCAATTTTTTTTTTTGGCAGGGGGGAATTGCATCTATGGTTTAAGTCATGTAAATTGAAATGTCTGTAAATATATATAAATAACCTAGATCTGAATCATAGCCAAGATAATTTAAAATAAAAATAGATTTTTTTCAAAACTTGTTTTTTCAGGAGCATGTTTTTAACTATGCCGAGAGCCTCAATACTAACAGTCTGGTCAACATTTTAGTGCAGCTGAAGTAGAAAAAAAAGGATAGTTCAAAATTCTTGCTGATGTGGGATGAATAATGACATCAGCTCTCCATCTGACTGCTTTCACTTCCAATCAGTATCAGTCCATATCCTTGTAATTTTGCTGAGAAAAACATTTATGTATGTTTAAGTCTTGGGGTTTCTCTGTATTTTTTCTTTTTATTTTGATCTGCTATGTTTTGGTGTTTTGTTTTTGGGGTTTTTTTTTTGTTTTTTTCTTTTTCAAACAGAAGTGCTAGGAGCTCAGCAATCCAGAATTGTCAAATTTCTGGCTAAATTGCCTCTATATTCAGTTTTAAACTATGAAGCAAATAAGCTTTCTAATTTAAGATATTGAATTAAGGGTTTAGTTACTGTAAGTCTCATGAAACTTGTAACATTATTAAATAATGGGTTTTTATTTGGCTACTAAAGCTACCTTAGCACTTTTAGTTGTATGTACCTTTTTACTAACAGGCAGCAAGTTTAACTTCATATAAATGAAGTTAAGATCAGGACAGCAGGCATTTTTTGACTGCCCATATGCATTTAACTTAACACTTACCTTGCAAATTTTTCATCTTTAACTTCTAGAATCTTAT
Source organism: Phaethornis superciliosus (assembly GCA_023637945.1). NCBI lineage: Eukaryota > Metazoa > Chordata > Aves > Apodiformes > Trochilidae > Phaethornis > Phaethornis superciliosus. The sequence goes on from JAJQWJ010000012.1 coordinate 19,167,549, forward strand.
TCCCAGAGTGGCTGGCAAACTTGATGTTGCCCCTGTTTCTGACATTATTGAGATTAAGTCACCAGACACTTTTGTGAGAACTATCTATGCAGGTGAGTAATCACAAAAGGTATATGCCAGTACTGGTAACTTTGCTACATACACCTGTTGTTAGAACATTTTGCTTTTACAATCTGAGTTGCTCTGGCTCATGAAAATGAAACCTGGGAATGTTCATGATGCTCTGTGCGTGAGAAGGGAAGTAATCACAACAGCTTTGGCACTGTCAGAAACCAGGTCTGTCAGCTCAGCTAATAGAATCTGGTAGTCTCCTTTATACATTCTTCATTTCTTCGTTAATGTACTTCTGATCCAATTTTGTAAAATGTAAGATATTAAGTTAATTGTCCAGCTTTATTTAATATGACCAGCATTAGTTCTGATTTAAGATAACACAGGGTTATTTTTCATAGTTATGAAGACATTGAACTAATTATAATATTTAATTGGATTAATTTTCTTTTTTTCAGTCTTTTTTCTCCAATGCTTGTCTCTCCTTCTGTTTTAATTTATATGAGTTTGTTAGCTTCATTTTACTTTACCAGATTGTACCGCATGCAGGAACACTGTTGCATTTCAAGTTATATGACGAGAATGTTGTTCTTGTGTTGCGCTTCCAGGTTGCTTCCCAGTAATTCAGTTTCAAGTTGACTTTTTAAATGAATAGCTGGCATTTTTTTTTTCTCTTTTATTGGTCCCAGCAGCTGCCAGGGGGAATTAAATACCTTAGACTGCATATTATTGGGAAGAAATATAATCCCAGAGGTACTTGGAGCAGATCTCTTAGTCTTCTGTTCTGATGAAGTCATGCAACAGGATAGAAGATCTCCTTTGAACCATAGACACTGTTTATGTTTAAGAATTACATTTTCACAGGTTTTTTTTCCCACTTTTGAAACTTAAGAGCTCATTCTTGAGGGATATTTTGAATGCTCTGCACTGGTTAAAAAAGGCAGTTTGTTGATCTGCCTCAGAAACATGAAGCTAAAGAGTGAATTAAAATGTTTGTAGTCTACCTTAAGTGCCTGGGTTTCAAGTTTTGGACATCTAAAAGAGCAGTTTTGGGAAGTAACTTTCTGAATGGTGCCTATCGTAGTAGAATTGTTAGTGTGTTTCTATTATTAGTTTTATTTTTTTTAAAAAGCATGGAATGCCTGATATACTACCTCAGTAAAAACATGTGGTCTCCTTTTTTCTTTCTTTCTTTGTTTCTTCTTCTTCTTTTTTTTTTTTCTTTTTTTTTTTTTTTTTTTTTTTTTTTTTTTTTACCAGGTAATATTATTTGCACTGTGCAGTGTGATGAAGCAATTAAAATATTTACCGTGCGGGGAACTTCCTTTGAGGCTGCACCAGCAAGTGGTGGTAGTGCCAGTTTAGAAAAGTGTGAGTATTTTTTCAGTTACTTTGTCATTTCATGTAATAGGGTTACCTTAGCTCACTGTGTTGTGATGATACCAAGAAGTACTTATCAAAGCAAACCGATTCTCCTAGTCTTGACTTCATGCTTTTGATATGGGTACTTGCACATTTTAGTGATCTCTGGTAAGAAAAAATATGGATTATCTGCTCATTTGCTACTTTCTCTTAGAGCAGAAGTGGCCATTGTCTGTTCCAGTTCCACTTGCTGCTTAAACCTCTGCCACTACAATCTTGAAATTCTTTACTAAAGGAGCAGCTGTTTGAAAAGCCAGATTGTTTTTCAGAGCAAGACTGGGTGAAAATAAAAGTGGCTGACTCTCCACAGCCTTAGTTTAATGGGTTGTGTTTCAGCTGAGGTAGGTCATTACAGTGTCTAGCTAACATCATAGCAGTTTAAATTAGTTTGAGAATGTTAAATCATTGTGTTGTATCAGTTTTAACTAGATCAGTTTAAATTATTATTTTAGTGAAGCCAACATAGCTTTGATAATAGAGAAATCCAGTCACAGAATTGCAAGGCAGTTGAGGTGTGAAGGGACCTTTTGAGATCATCTGGTCCAACTGCCCTGCTCAAGCAGGGACAACTAGAGCAGGTTGCCCAGGGCTATGTCCAGTCAGGCTCTTTGAATCCCCACAGATGCAGACTTCACAGCCACGCTGGGTAACCTGTTCTGCCAGTGTTTTAGCACTCCTGATGGATTTTGCTCTGGGCTTTTTGATGCCTGTGTTGTAAATCCAGCAGGGGCAAGTGCTAGTAACAAGCTGAGTGTGTGTGTGTGTCCCAGGACTCATGTTGTTTTTTGTGGCTTAGTACCTGAACCATCCCCTGTTTCCTAATGTCTGTGGATGTTGGGAAACAAATGCTACTGGATACTTAAGATTAGCATATTGCACTTTCATTGTACTACCTAAGTGGCTTGATTGCCTTTTCCAGTAAGAGCCATGCTTGTGCTGCAGTTGTATCAGTATATTACTGTACAGCAGCCCCTCATCAGTGCAGCTTGTTCTGCACAATGAACACAATGAATGAGGGCCTGGTGACTTAGAGCCATAGAGCAATTACTGAGAGTAGTTAAAAGCTTGTGGTGGAGTTGGGTATGGGATGAACTTTTGCATTAAGTTTAAACTCAGATTTAAAAGACTGAAAATACACTCTTTGTTGTTTTTCTTGTGGATGTTTTCCTTCATGTGATGAATGCAGTAACCCCCCCCCCACCTGTTGGTCTGTCTGAGTGGATTGATCAGAAGCTGACAAAAAGTGATCGACCAGAGCTCACCAGTGCAAAAGTGGTTGTATCAGGTGGTAAGTAGAGAATACTGAAATGATACATCGTTGCATTTAAGAACTGTCACATCTTGATTAAATATCTGTAGCAGAACTCTATAATGTGATACCTTAAAAAAACAAAAAAAAAGGGTGTAAATTATTATTATGCAATTCTGAAATATGGCATAGGGACCAATGGGAGTGACCCAGCATATATGCTTTGTGCAGAGGCAAAACATGAGTTTAACATATGCTGGTAGGCTTTGTAAAAATCATTGTTGGTTTGGGTGAGTCCCTTTAAAATTATAGCAATAATGTGTCCTGCTTAAAATTACTGCCAATCATTACAGGAACTCAAAATGTTGTTATGAGTTGACTATAAAAGTAATTATGGTTTTATTCTGCTCTTCAAGGAAAAAGTGATGAACTGTTTTTTACTGTGAGCCTATGGTTTAAAAATTCTTAGTTAGCCTACTGCAGCGTTTTGTACCTAAAGCCAGCAGAGGGAGCACAAATTAAAAATTATTAGTTGATAGACCAACACTGCTCTGTCTAGTTTACATGGAATGGCTTAGGTGGAAAGGGATCCTAAAGATCATCTAGTTCATCAACCCCTTCTGCCGTGAACAGGGGCACCTTCTCCTAGACCAAGTGGCTCAAAGCCCCATCCTGCCTGGCCTTGAACAATCCCTGGAACCATTCTATGATTAAAAAAAAAAAAAAAGTTTTGCTGATTTCAGAGAATGATATGGTAGTATTGTAGGCAGGAAGTGGTGTTGGTTTGGATATCTAAAATAATAATACTAATCACACAGACAAAAGCTAAATCTCCAAATATTAAACATTGTTTAGTAATACAGTCAAAAATACCTTATTGGGGTACAAATACAATTATGTATTTGTGCCTTTGCAAATGTGCAACAAAGTTTACATAGACAATAAAAAAATCTAACAGCTTGATATGTTCTTTTCTCTTTTTTAATTCTTAACTTTTAAGGGAGAGGCTTGAAGAGTGGTGAGAATTTTAAGCTGTTGTACGATCTTGCGGATCAATTGCATGCTGCAGGTAAACTTGTTTTCCTCCTTTATTTTAACCCTGTTACCATAGTTAAAAAGACACATTAAGGTGAACACTGTTTTAAAGTCTCACTTTTGTGTCCGTCAAATAAAATCTTGAAATCCTGTTAGCTTAGTCATAGATGAAGCTTTGTCTTGCCCTTGTTGCCGACAGTGCATTTAAATGCCCATGTATGAAGCAAAATGTGAAACTGTAATATTCCCCATCCTCCTCAAATCTCTTGAACATGAGCTCACAGACAAAAAGAGAAGTTGTGTAAATTAAAAAATGGTCTTGGCTCACTTTGAAGAGCTGATATTTTCTTCCTGCATCCTTATATGCTACTCCTTTACAGAACTCCTTTCCTAGTTCTTGTAGTCTTGTCGTTTTGCTGTGCTTTCATATTAATAGGAGAAAATTGACCATGTGTAGGATGTCAGCAAAATAATTTTAAGTAAAGGTAGGAGGAGGAGGAGGAACTGTTTGTACTAACACTGTAACTAGGTTAGTTTGAGATTTCACATGTAATAATAAACTTAGTTTGACATGAATAGCTTCGTTTTTATATTAGTGGCTTCACTAACTAAATGTCCATGTGGCATTTTCACATATACTTGGATATTTTTCTTTGTCTGACTTTTGAGCTCCACAGTAATAGAGGATGGTACATGTGTTCTCTTAAAACTTGGAGGAACATTATGGGAAGGCATTTATGGGAAAATCCTCTTTTGACCGAGTAACAAGAGAAAATAATGGAAATATGCCAGACTGGCGTCCTTGGTTTTAAATATATGTCCCTTTGGTGCTGGGAGTAAGGATTTCCTGTTACTTATAAAATGCATTAGCACTTAGTTATTTGGAAGTTTCAGCCAGTGGAATAGAGAGGGATTACCATTAGAGCTCTTAGGAGGGACACGTCTACATGCGTGCCCCTAAGTGTGGGACTCTTCAGTATAATCCATGTGCTTTTATGGGGAAATAAATTTGGCTCACTAATATTTTAAAAGAAACACTGGAAATATTTTCTTTCAACTAGTTGGAGCTTCCCGTGCAGCTGTTGATGCTGGCTTTGTCCCTAACGACTTGCAAGTTGGACAGACGGGAAAAATAGTAGCACCAGTAAGTATGGGACTGTCATCCATAAAAGATTTCATGTTTTCTAGGGTGCGTTTTCCCTCAAAGCAAATGCTTAGTCTTAAGACTTAGCTCATTTCTGAGCCCAGCACACATGTCATAATATGCCCCTTGTGAAACTGTAACTTGACCATGCATTTGCAAAGCTCCAGCAGGGAGATGGGGTTTGTATCTCAACTTTGGGTCAATTGGAAGTGTTCTACAAAGAGTTCTGTTGGAGTTTTTGCAGACTGGATTTTCACACAGTTGCCTGTGTTGAATCTGAAAAGCATCACTGATGTGCCTTTCATGTCACTGCAGCATAAACTTGAAATTATATTGATATGTGGCTTGATCTCTGGGAAGTCTGTTTTAGTGGGTTTGGATCTTTTGGTTGGTTATTTTTTCTTTGTTTTTACAGGTGATAGTTTTTTGTAAGCTTTTGCTAACTTACTGGATTAGTGCATTACATTTTCAGCAAATTTTTGGAATAGATGGAAGTGCAAGAAAAACAAGATAAAAACCATAAAGTTTGGCTGCTGTAAAGTGAAATACTAAGAAGAGCATACTCCGAGTGGGTTAATGTTGGGAAATAACCTGCTGCATGTCTTTCCTGCTATGCATCCTGATACCACAGGGTATCCATGTGTCTTTCTGGATCTGGGAGGGGCCTTTTTGTCACATAGAAGTCTGATAGGAATTTCATTGTTCCTTATGACCTGAGGCAATGAGGTAGAAACATAAAGCAAACTTGATCATTTGTAAATAAGAAGGTACAAATGTAGCTCATCTCAGTGCAAGGTGGAAAGTGTACTGGCCCGTACCAGGAGTAGGGAATTGTGACAGAGGATATGTTTAGCCTGTAAATCTATGTGACAACCAACTGCAACCAGAACCAGCTTCTGAGAAACAGACCTATTTATAAGACTTAAGGTCCATCTGGTTTCATTTTGTGTCCTTCCAAAATCTCGATAGCAGTGGTATTAACCTTTGCTATGCAAGGAAATGCTGAGGCTTTACAGATTATGCTATTTTTTTGGATGTAGTGCAGGACAGCTGTAGCCCCCAGAGTTAATGTGTCTTCTTTTCTAAGGGCACATTTGTATTTAACTATAATGCACTTACTTTTGATCACAGAGTATGTGCCAGTGTATTGCCAGCTATAGGTTTCAGTTAGCTAATCAACCCTAATTCAGTAAGTGCAGCTGCAAGATATATAGAAATTTTAGGTTCCAAAAGAGGTAGAGTTGGTTGTCTTATGGAGGCAGTCTGTAGTTGGTTGTCATGTACACAAACCTTTGAAAACCAGGGAGTAACTGAGTGTGGTTTAGCTGCTTGTTTTGAAAGGGCATGAGGTGAGACCAACCAACCTTAGTTCTTTACTACCCAGATATCCATTAAGGAGTGGAAAATTCTAATTTGTAGGCAGCTCTGCTATGGTTTATTTGTCTCAAGGCTCAACAATGAACATTTGTCTCTAACAAGACAGTCTAGGTTTTGATGAAGACATAGTGCCACAGATGGCTTATAGGAAGGTGTGAAAGTCCTGAGAACATGCAACCACATCATAGGATCACATCAATGTCATCACTGTCTTCTAGAGGATTGTTAAAATAGCCAATAGTCAGAACTGACAAATGAATGTTTAACTATTGTGTCAATAAATGGCACAATAACAGGCACAATTGCATGGTGCTATGTCTTCTTGTCAGCAAGCTGATGCATTTCTCTCCCATTTCCCTTCTTAACAGATACTTATTAAGAAGTGAGTTATGCAGAGTACTGAAATTCCTTCTTTCAGATTGTTCAAATACTTCTGGATTTCAAAATACATGCGAGGATAGCTTACAGTGTCTTAGAAGTATAGGAAATATTTTCTGTTAGTTGTAGTGAAAGTGCAAGTTGAACTGATACTAAGTTCTCAGAGCTGCTGACTAGAGGAACTAATTTTCCAGTGTGCTGGGCAGGTATCTTAAATATGAAGAAGTTTAAAGCTGCAAATTCTTAACTTTACATTCCTAATTCTACTTCACTGTCCTTTAGGTACTTTAGCTAGAAAATAATTCTGTGCAGTGGAAGACAGAGTCCACTTAAAGCAGGAGCAGCACTTTCTTGATCTGATCAAGATTGTGCTGGCAGTTTTACCAGTCCTCTAGAAGGTAACTACTTTCTCTTCCATCAAGGTGTGCTTGGTGTCACTAGGTCAGGGAGCCTCACATTGCTTTATGTGGAAAATTGCAAAGCAGCTTTGTACATTGCTTAGTTTTGTTAGCTGAGACCTGAGGTCTGTTTTTTGTGTTCAACACAAGCTGCATTGCCCTCCAGGACACCTGGGCTGAAAGGGGAAGAATCTTAGACACCAGAAGCTGTTGGAGTTGGAGACATACTTGCTCTCCTGTGCAGCTGTTAGTTTCTGATGGGAAAGTATCTCAGAATGTTTTCTTAGCTCTTACTCTGCTATTAATAGTCTCTTGCCTGACCTCCATGGAGGATGGGAATGCATTGTTTCTAAAGGACTCTGGAATTGGGTCAGTGGTGAAACTAGAGAGGGAGAAGAGTTAGTTACAGGCTCAGGAAGAGGGAGAGTGCTTCTGCTGCTTTTTGTGTGTGACTGCTGGGGTGTGTTTCTCTGGTGATCATTGGGTAAGGAGGTCATAAGCTACAAAATCTGCTTATTTCTTCTCTTGTGCCTTTGGTTGTGGATTTAGTGAAGGAGGGATAACTTTGGTTGTTGGTCCTTGGTCATTCTGTGACCAGCCTCAGTTTTTGAGTGTAGCTCAGACAGTGCATTGCAGGACATGAGAACCCCTCCAAAATGCTGATGTATTAATATGTGAACAAACTGCCAGTCAAACAACTGTAGTCCATTTTGCTTATGTAATGAAATAATGGAGTTATTTGAGGCATAAAAATGTCACCTTCTTTCTGATTAAGGATTAGTTTTATACAGTACATCTACACTTCCAGAATAGCATCGGATCACTCAACTTTGAACTTTTGCTCATGTGGTAATTTATGCATTTTTCTGATTTTTGACTGAATTTTTGTTTTCTATACATCTGAATCCAGTTGTTTTTTTTTTCCCCTTATTGGTTCCAGGTGATTGCAACTCCTGTTTGAACATTCTGTCTTTGAAAGAGAAGGCTGGTCTGTATTATGTGAGATGTAAGGAAGGAAATTCTTAGGCATAAGTGGATATGCTAAAATGTAAAATGTTGTCTTCCTAATTAAAAAAGTAATATCATATATTCAATATCTTTAATCAGTTGACAATCATTTTAGGAGTGTATTTGTTTAAATTAGAAGACAGTTTTCCACTATTTCTCACATGCATGTGTTGTGCAGAAAAGTCAAATCCAGTCCTTAGATTAAGTAATGTGTATAGTTTCTGTTTAAGAACAAAACCCTTGTAAGAATGGTTCAGATCAGTTGGTCTTGGATAAAATATCCTTCCCAGGAGTGACTATTGTTAAGTATTAGATCCGGTTAGAAAATAGTAAATACTAAAAGCTCCCCAGTAATACCCTTGAGTAACTGCTATTTTTAAATGGGAAGTTTCAAAATACTCAAAAATACTCAGGGGTGTTATTTTCACAGTACAAATCTCCCCAGTTCTATAATTTTCACAAAAACAACCCAAGAAAACAAAATCAAACCAAGCCAAACAAAAAACCCCAACAAGAACAAAAGGGGGGAGGAGAAGAAAGAAGGTACTGTTTGTTTAGGTATTTAAAATTTATTTATAAATGGAATATGCATACTTCATTTATTAGTTCAGTATTAGCTTTCCTTATGCTAGGTATAATTAACATTTCCAACATACAAGGTATGTAATCTTTCTCATGAACTTGTTTTATTTGTTTAATATTTAAACAAACAAACAAAAAAGATTTGTGAGAAAAGGAAAGCAAGGTATTTGAGACTTAAGGAGCTTCTTTTAAGCTTCTGACTGTGACCTCCACAATACGGATTTGTCAGGAGGGGCATGCAGGGGGTCACTGAATGCCTGCAAAAAGGTGTCTAATGCCATTCTGGGGTGTGAAAAGTACCTGCCCAGGGCTGGTAGTGACTGCCTGGGATCTGGAGACTTCCTTATGGAGCAGCGTCTCCGATTGAGGTGTCAATCACTGCTCTGTCTGTAATGCCACTAGGCACCCATGTTTGGACACCCAAATTGTTTCCATGGGCTTCCAAGTTTTCCCTTGTTGTCCTCTTTGAATTCTATTTTCCCCTTTAGCTTTTGAAGGACATTTGGGTTGTAATGGGATTCCTCTCAACTTCTTTTCCCCAGAAAATTTTTCTCTTCACAGTTTAAATGTTCACTTTGCTCTTTCTGTAACGCATTTTCTTCTGTTGAAGCCTGTGTTCTTTCAGGACTCAGTTCTAGAACTGCTTTAGCTTTCTTGTGGGATTTTCCTTGCTGGCACTAGGGAAGGTGTTACCAGAGCAGTATTTCACAGTTGTGATACTGAAGGTATCCATTGGGGTTTGCTGTTGGTGGGGTATCACTAGAAGGCCTCACCTTCATGGGATCAGACTTTACTGAGACTTTACCCTTTCTTGAAGAGGGTACAGTACAGAGGGTCCGTGTGGCAGGGAAAGTGCAGCCAGGCAGGAGTGTTCTAACAGACTACATGAGAACCGTCTGGAAAAGTTGGGAAGGCAGGAGTTAGGGAAGATGTGATGCAGTAATAACTGACCCTGGATTAGATGTTTGTGCTAGAAAGGTGATATGATTGCCCTGAAGGCACATGTCTGTGGAAATTGCATGTGCTGAGGATCCTCAGGTGGGGAAAGCAAATGGGAATTCAGTCTAGTTCTGCTAGGAGTACCAGGAGTAAATGTGCTGACCTGCTGAGCTTCAGTGTTTAAGCTTCGATTTTGTATTGGAGAGTCTCTTGGATGGTCTCTGTATTGGATGGACTGCAAGAGCTTCAGGAGATTTACAGCTGTCAGGAATTGACAGTAATAATGAGGGAGAAAGAGGTGTGTTGAAGAGATGAAACTTCAGTTGGGGTGCTGAGGAGTGAGCTGTTAGCTCAGCTGAAAGGCACTGAAGCTGTGGAAGAACTTAAGGTGTTATATTAGGCAGAAAATGCAGGAGCTGGATGAAATGAGAAGTGGGAAAAGGAGAGCTGAATAACAAGGAAATATTTCCCGGCAGAGGCACAGAATGGTCTCGTACTAAGCAGTGAAATTCCTGCTGGTCCAGTTCTTCTGCAAGAGGATGGGATGGTTTCTGAGCTTGTATTTTACCATGCCGTCCTTCTCACTGCAGTGAGTGGCTTTTTAGCTCTTAGTAGTAGTCACCCTGCTTTTGGAGTATCAGGAAAGGAAAAAGACAGTATCACATAATTTACATTATTCCTATATTTGGTATTTCTTTGTATCCAGTGACAAAGCAATCAAATACTTGACCTAGACAGGTTTCGTTCTCTCTAACAGTGCTTAAGTGACTCAGTTTTTCTGCATAATAAGTGGATGCTAACTCTTTCTCAGTACTGCTTCCTGTCACTTTCCTGGGCATCCTTTGCTTGCTCAGATTAGCCTGTCTGTTACGTTGTTTCCCTTTGCTCTCTGGAAAGTGTAAGGAAAGCAAAACAAGGTGTATTTTACTGCAGTATTTCTGTTCCTTTTTGTTCTCAAGCTCTTACCTAAATTACTACCAACAGAATGAACTAAATAATCCCCTTAGCTTCATGAGAAGCATCACTTTTGCCACCTTGGTTGGTACTTGCTCTAAAAGTGTTCTACTCCTTGCTTAACAGTAAGATCTTAGTTACCTCCTGGTTTGTTATATGTACAAATATTGTGATGTGTTGAAATACTGAGCTATTGAAGTTTCTATACTCAAACACATGGTATGTTGCTTAATTTCTCCTACTTCCATCTATCCTCTCTGGAAGTGGTTATTGGAACAGGTTGTTTGTGGGTTTTATTAACAGACTGGCAGGTGCACTTGCATTGTATAAATGGCTGAGGCTGTTTGGTAGCCAGCCGATGGAATAAGCACTGGCAGAACTGACCATGCTTGGGAAATGTTTTTTGGGATATCTCCTGATAATTCGCTGTTGTTGAAAAGTAGCTTTATAGTGGCAAACTTTGGAGAGATGGTTGTATGCAGCTGGGACTGAATTTACAGGCTACCTTTCTCTGACTTTCTCAAAAGCAAGGGATTGACAACCCCTTTCATCCTGCATTATCCAGTGTAGCTTTTAACTCCAGGAAAACTATGTTCGCAAATTGATGCTCTGCTCCTTTGGGGTTGGTGCAGAAACATTAAATTGTACTAAAATATTCATATGTGAGTGCATTTAGCTGAAAGCAATTGATGTGTTTTTCCCTAGAGAGAGAGGAAAAAAAATTGCTGTACCCTGCACTCCAGCAGACACCCTAACCATGCTTAAGAATAATTACATAGCTTGGCTGATCAAAGGTTCTTAAAGCGAACAAAAACTGTAGTTGGGGTTTAGTTTAGCACGTGTGCTTCTTGAGTGGAACATACGCAGCTTCGTCAAAGTACTACACACTAGATAATTGTCTGATATACAGTGCAATACATGGGATCTGCTGTCCAGCCAGAAAATATCTGAGTTGAGAGCTTGTAATTGGAAGGAATCTCCTGTATGAAGCACTTTTCATTATGGAGATTTCTTTCAATGTTCATCGTCCATTCACTCTTGCAAAGAAAATAAAATATCTGAGCTGACTTTAAAAGGCATAAATAGGCCAAGGGGGGGTTATTAAACTAGTGTCTTTAAAAGCATGCTGGTGGTAGGATGATAAATCCACAAACACTGAAGGTTTTCAGTGTAATTCAAAGGCTGGCACAGAAATCAATAGCAGCTGATTGCATGCCTGCAAAGTAACTACCTCATCTTGAGTTGCCCCTGTGGAAGATGCACAGTTGTCTCTTACAGCAGCATTCAAATTCAGAGTAAGCTGAAAGCACACTCTTCTTGCCTTTTTCTCTTAGGCAAACATACCTTAATTGCCTCAAGGCAGACTAAGGTATTTTAAAATATTATTAGAAGCAAAAATTAAGTGATACTATATGCCACAAATTCTTTATAAATAATTAGGAGAATGGTATGCACAGGAAAATAATGGTGTTGGTATGGTGGCAGTTAGAGTCATCCACACAGGACACTGGTGACATTTATCCACACAGCGTGTACCTGGCTGAGTGAATTCTGGAGCCAGTTGTACAGACCTGTGCATGTGAAGTCTGGGCTTGCTCTAGATGCTAAATATGTAAGTTGAGTACAGGTAAAGGAGAAATAGGAGTTTAGGGGATGGCTAACGGGATTTTTTTCATTTTAGTGATTAGCATACAATGACTTTGTACAAGACATACCATGGTCATGTTTTTGAAAGTTTGTGGAAAAAACAATACCAGATTAGCACTTCAAATAGTATGTGAGGAGTTGGATTCTTGATTTGGAATCTTGTCTTTGAATAGGATACATTTGGGACTTGGCGTGTTGTTTCTTTTTAGGGTGGTTGTGATGCAGATCTGTATTTAGAAACTATCATGTCTCTGTCAGGGCCCTGGCTCCTTCTGGAGCCTGTGAGCTGTCACATGGCAGTACAAATGACAGTGCTCTTGGCCCTTGTTCTGGCTTGCTGGCAGAAAGGGCTTAGGCTGCTGCTTTGATCCTTGTAAAGAAGCCTGATGGGTGTGTTACATGCTGATACTCCTGCTTTCACATGTTTGTCACTGACACACCAGGCCCTTTCTGCAGTAGCACATTTTCAGCTTAAGTATTTCCTGACTGTGCCTCCCTGCCCTCTGCTCTGTATGCTCTTAGGCTGTTTGCTCCATTCCCCTTCTCGTGTTGCCTGTTCCTCCCCTGGGCTCTTTCTTCCTGCTTGCTTGCTTGCTGCTGTCCCTTCCCCTCTGCTGATGTCCACTATCCACTTTGTTAAAAATAGTTGCATAGCTGTGGTATACGTAGAGTACTTTTTTCCTGTGTGAAATGCCATGCCTTCATACCACCAGAACTTTCACTTTCCTTGAGTTTGGGGCTTCCTCTTGTATGGGATGGTGTAGGGCAGAATCTTCATGCTGTTTTGTTAGGACATTCTCCAGTGGCACTGTGCTGGCAGCAGTCCTTCCATGGACACCTGCCTGTGCCCAAGCACCAGGGATTTGAGAAACACCCCCCACGTCCTGGGCTTTGCTGTAAGTGCCTGTAGTTGTAGTCTGTTGGTCTGCTACCTGACAGCAGTAAGAGCAGCCTCCAAGGGTTCCAAAAAGCATGAATTTGAAGTCGGTGTAAAGCCGTCTTTGTTGGCACCTGGGAGGTGCAGTCTGGGCTCTGATTCTTGCCATTTTGTGCCTTGGTGGGGGTCTCCTGTGTGGGAGATCTTCCAGACCTCAGCGTTCTCTCTGCTGTGCGGGCAGGCGTGTCACTAATGCCACCATAAGGGACACTGCTCTGTGGTACTGATCTGCTCTGGTTCCCTCCCTCCTGTACTTCATAGTGCTTGAGGCTGCAACCCTGACTTGTGAGTTTGAAAGCAAACACATTAGAAAGGACAGGACAGGACTCAGGAAGAGCCGTGATAGAAGTTAATGATTTCAGGGACAACATCCAGGCAAGGTTATTGCCTTGAAAGTAACTTAGAGGTCTGACTTTTCCCAGTCCTTCATGACCTCTCTGGGCGACCAGTTGAATTCTCTCCTTGGAGAGCATAGAACACTGATGAATCTTATCCGTGCAGACCTTGTGGGTCCTTTGTTTCCCCCCTGCTAAACTGTAGAATTGACTGCTTAACTCTTAGTTTAAATCTAATCTATTTTACAGTATGGAGCTTTTGATAAGAGATGCGTTGTCCTATGTGTTCTTTGCATGAAAACATGACTGAGGTGATCTACCTTTGCTGCTACAGCCTGCTGCATGGGCCAGAGAGCCAAAAGCTCTAGAGCCAGAGAGCCTAGAGGGGCCTGGCTTAAATGCATAATAAAGTATTCTTAGACAAGCCTGATGATTTACAAATGTTCTCTTAATGAAACATCCTTGTCTTTCCTAGATACTTTAATAGAATATATACATGTGCGTCTGGCTCCTGGCTATCTGGATTCTTTCCAAAGACTCAACTTCACAGAGTTAAATGGACTGATAAGAGTATCTGGCAGTCTAGATGGCTGGCACTTAATGAATTGGTAAAAAAAAAAAAAAAAAATCAGATTACAGTAATCTGTTCTTAAAAAGAGCTTGTACTAAGGACTGTGTGATTTTGGAGTAATTTCTCCTGCATTCCCTGTTCTTCTATTTGGTATAATTAAAATATTGCTTTTGTACTGTTAGTTCTTACATGCACATATTGTATTTTGTTACAGCTGTAGTTAGAATGGGTTACCTCCAATAGTGAAGTACTGAGTAAAAGCTACTGAGGCCAAGACATTTCTGAGCATCAACAGATGTGTGTTTTTGTGGAAATACATAGTGTTTTAGTTTCAAAGGATGACTCCCATTTTCCTTCCTTTTTAGTTTTTACGGGAGATAGCTCATGTAGAAAATCTTCATAAATTGTTTTCATCCAGTCTTACTTTAAAACTGGTGGAACAGGTGAATTCTGGAGCTGGAGAAACACTAGATTACAATCATCTTATTTTTTCTGTAGTTGCTATAAAGACCTGTATGGAAAAAGCAGTCTGCAGGGTCCCTGTTAGAGCACCTTCGTTAGCTGCTTCTGCAGGTCTTGGCCTGTTCCACAGCTGTGTGTGCTCCGTCACATTTAGAGCCACTTAATTATCATACACATCTTTGGCTGCACAAGGATAAGATTTTTGCGGACCCTCTTACCCTCCCTGTCTCCCAAAGTAATTACTTGAGTTAGATTTGTATGTTCTTGAGTTTAATTTATATGTTCTTAAATATGGACTAACCTTGGTATTTTTAAAAGAGAAATTCTGCTTGTGTGTGAGGTGAGTGGGGGAAGAAAACCTTCACAGCCTACAGATGTTGAGGGCTGGGATAAATAATAGAAGCTGTCTCTACAAGTGTATAGTGCACTAGCCTGCTTCAGTATCTGAAATGGTTCATCCTGCCACATGGGAAACTTTTTAAAGGTTTAAATACCTTAATTTCAGCTTTGTGTATTCAGTTTTATGTAGAAGATCCTAGAGACTTCAAATTAAAAAAAAAACCTTAGGTTTTCAACTTAGGCA
The DNA here is from genome assembly GCA_023637945.1 of Phaethornis superciliosus. Lineage (NCBI taxonomy): Eukaryota > Metazoa > Chordata > Aves > Apodiformes > Trochilidae > Phaethornis > Phaethornis superciliosus. Next base: position 19,182,621 of record JAJQWJ010000012.1, read on the forward strand.
CCTGTGTTATCCATTTGTTAGGTTATCTTAACATTTGCACTGGGAATTTCCAGGGTCACAGGTAACACTGTTTGCTCTGTCCTCTAGCTGAACAGTATCTTATGCTTCATCTAGATAGCTTGCTTTTTTTTTTTTTTTTTTTTTTCCCCCCCTCATCTGTTTCTGCCAGGTGCTCCTTTGAGATACTCTTGGTACAGTTACATTGCATCCTCGAGCAGGGGGGAACAGCCTTTTAATAGCAACTTTTAATGTTGAAAACTAATGTAAAACCTACTGCGTGCATCTGATTTTGAGCAAAGTTTGTGAGAGCTTATGGAGGCTTTCATCTGTGCTAAAAATGTCTCGCTTTTGTTTTCTTTTAGGAACTTTATATTGCTGTGGGAATATCTGGAGCAATCCAACATTTGGCTGGGATGAAGGACAGCAAGGTATATAAAGACAGATGTGCTAGGAAAGATTTTCAAGGAAGGAAACGATTTGACTTGCTTGCTTTTACATCGGTACTTTAGCCATCTTTCCAGTATTTTTAATAGTAAAAATGCCAGTTTGTCTGCTTCTTTAAAACATGCTGGCCCTCTAAGCCTTGCCAGAAAGAAATGTTGTGGCAAAACATCTAACACAGGAGAGACTCCATTGCACTACAACCCACCATGGTAAGTAGAAGCAGCTAACTGACTTTGTTTCTTTAAAAAACAAAACAAAAAAACAAACCCAAAGCACCACATGCCTGAATTCTTGACAGTAGTTCCATTTGCATTTATTTCAGAGTATGACATATTAATTCATGCATAGCAATGTGTAATTGGAATGATGAAGTTATTATTCCATAAAGTAAGAGATGTCTCTGACATTCCTGCCTTTAGCCATTCAAATGGAAACCTATTATAAAAGGGCAGGAAATTTTAAAAGGTTTAACCCATTCATTGCCAAAGCAAATAATCCAAAATGGGAATCGGCAGTTTGGTCGACAGGGCAGTGTTTGGAAGGAGGAGCATCAGATTGTCAAATGCCAAACATCAAGAGGTGTAGGTTGTCTGGCTTCCCCACAGGTCTTTTTAGAAAAAGCATCTCTATGGTTTGGCTCTATATCCAGGGCACAAACTTATGCTTTCTGTCACGAACAAAACCCTTTAATAGTTTTTGAAACTGAGGAAAAGGTTTGCCAGGGTTTGCAGGCAGATCCTTGTGTGTAACCAGTGATAGAGTAGTGAGTGTCTGTGAGTGGTTGTTGTCCTTCCCAAGCCAGAGGGGGGGTACAATAATCTGTGTTTTCTTACAGTGTAGTTCTTTTTGCATGTAATATTTAAATGGGGGTGGGGAAGGTGTGGGATGGGAATCGCATGAGCTGGATTTGGGATACTGGATTGGGCCCTTTTGAGGACCTTTGCCTTCTACAATCAGGGACTTGAGCTGTGTGAGCATTAGGTGAGACAGTGGAGAAAAAAAACAGAAAATTGACCACTGAGGATGAATGAGGAGCTGGGACGAAGTGTGAGCTCCTGGGAAGTGTGAATAATAATAGTATAGTACCTGTAGCAGTGTGTTCTCACTGGTCTTAGTGGAACAGTGTTGCTGCAGGCTCCTGTACTAGCAGCACAGTGAACAGGGATGGTCAGGGGGGGCAGTCAGTGAGAATCATCATGTGGCACCACCACAGTCATCCTCAGCTCCCTCTGGACTTTGCTGGTAACTGATGGGCCATGGCATTAAGATTGTCTTTGAGGTGTTTAGTCTCCAGCTCTGCCTTTAGGGGAGGGACACAGTGGGCACATGAGATCAGTATTGGCCTTTGACTGAGAACTGTGTGTTTAAAGCTGCTTAAAACTTGATTTGCTTTTTTTTGCGTTTATCTCCTGCCTTCCCTCAGTCACGATTGCCAGTGGTGCTGGGAACCTAATAAAGTGCCAGAATTTCCTTTGATACAATTTTTTTGATATGTTTATTGAGTAGCAATCTTGTCTTTTGCTGCAACAGCAAACCCTCTGCTTTTTTCTGTCTTTTCTGATGCCACGTTTTGTATTTTGAGGGTATTTTATAGGAAATAAGGAGAGATGAAGTGTCCCTGTGTACTTAACAATTTCCTTTCCTTCCCATGTGTTGTTGTTTTCCTAGTGTAAGCAAATGTGTGTGTTGTAAGATGCAGCTTTATTGGTGTTAGAAATGGGCTCTGCATTTCTTTTAGCCATAGCACAGAGGTGTGGTAGTTACCAAACAGATCCAGTTTTTACAAATGTAAGGAATTATGCAGCTGTGGGAACTCTGGAGCATCCCCCATCTTCCCTCAGCATTGTGAAGTATCTGGCATTGTGAGCTTGTATGCTTCAGGATACGTTTTCCAAAGTAGTCAAGGTGCTTTCTGACAAGGGCAAAGTTGTAGTTTTTGTTCTGCTGCAGCAAGGTAGAGAATGCAGCTTTTCAGGAGAACTGGAGAATGGTTGTTGCTTGCTTTATTTATTTTTAAGTTCTCCATGAGGTAGTTTGGTATCTTTTCTTTTTAAGAGATGTAACTGGCCAAGTTCTGTTGCAAGCAGGTTGGTGTTTTTGCTTCTTACCATGGAATGTCTGATGTAGTGATGAGGTAGAGAACTAGATCTTACTAAATTAGTTCAGCCAGTGGAGACAGGGAAGGACTAGATTGCCAGACTAAAGGTTAAGACAGTTTTGCAAACAACTGGTGTTTATTGCTGTTGTGATAAGGACAGAGCCCACAGCCCTCGGGTACCGCGGCCTGGATTTTGTTTTCCACGCTGTAGAATTGTTGGCATTGCCAACAGGGTAACTGAAGTAAAAACAAAGAGGAGCTTTTGAAAAATACTTTAGGGGAAGTATTTCTGGAATACTTGGAGGTCTTTGCTTATGAGCTGGTGAGAAGGCAGCAGCAACACTCTGCTGTAGGGGCTTCCTTCCCCTGCAGATGATGTGGTCCTAAAAACACAACACAGGGATTTACAAACTTGAATTTACTGCCAAAAAGTGTATGCTACTGAGTCACTGATTTTGTTTGATGCTCTCTCACTACATGAGAGAATAAAATCCAGGTGAACCATGGCTCCCTGGGAATCATAGGGAAGGGTGTGGAATGAGCATGGGGTCAGAACTGCCTCTGGGAGCAGCACTGAGGTGGCAGTGCAAGCACCGGAGTGCTGGGGCTTAAACCCCTGTGTAGCACGAGTCTCCTCTTGTGAGCCCTGGTGTTCCCCCTGGCCCCATTCTTCACAGAGCACTCTCCATCCTTCTCTAGGAGTTCCTGTGGAACCCATGTGTGTTTTGCCAGAGTTTAAGCCAAGCAGAGTGTAAACCAAGACAGACATTTCTCTGGACCAGGGGCACTGCTTTTTTTTTTCTGCTCTGTGACAATTTAGATGATGTCCTATGGCAAGTCCAGAGGTTTTAGGCATGGCTTTATAGTGCTTGTTTTACATGTTCCCTCCTAGATATTTCTGTAGCAGTGTGGCTTACCTCTTGAAGGTAATCTTTTGTAATAATGTTTATTCTAGGCTTTTTTCAACAGGAGAGGGGTAGCCCCAGTGTATGGAATGAGCAGGGAATGGAAATTTTGGGGCCATTGGGGTGTGTGTTTTTTTTTCAGGCAGAAAGAAAAAATGTTAAATGCCATGATCTGTATTTTGTGCTTCTAGGGGCACAGAGAGAGCATAGCCCATGTTCCTAGACAAGGCCTGTCATTGTAATCTGTCCCTAGAGACTAATCTGTATTTTATTCTGTGTATATATGTATATAATCTAGTCACATGGTGCTTTACTGTTGCTTGCAGACCATTGTTGCTATTAACAAGGATCCGGAAGCTCCTATTTTCCAGGTGGCAGACTACGGACTGGTGGCAGACTTATTTCAGGTGAGGTTAAACTTGGAGATGTGTGGGAGAGATCTTCAGAGATGTAATGATAACTTAGCTAGTAGGTGGTAAAGATGTCTGTGTGAGGGTGTTTAGTTAAATGATGTGCTTTAGGATTTCATTATTTTCATGCTCAAAATTCAGTCCCTGTGAGCAGAAGCTCTCATGCATGGGGGAGCAGTGTCACAGCCTCTGTTCCAGTCTCCTGACTGAACCATTTAGAGAAATAATTTCACAGAGGTACTTTATGTGCGTTTTTAAGCTTCACCAAGTATGAAAGTACCAAGTTGGCAGGAGGAGTTCTTATTTTTGCCTGGGCTTGCTGCCTCAGTGTTGCCCATGAGGCACTTGGGGTTCTCTGGGAGCACAGAGCTGTGAGCCAGCCCATGCCCCAGGAGCTGGTTGCAGCTCTGTTGGGAAGTGTGGGCAGAAGCTCTGCCAGCATTTCATGCCATTTCTGAAGCAGTGCCTGCCAGCACAGCGGTGAGCATGGGACTTTTGTGAGCCAAAGTCACATTGTGCCGAAACACCGTGTAGGCAATTTCCTTAATAAATGTTGTATGAATGCATTATTTCCACCTAATGGAAATGTAGCTCTCTTAAATAATTAACAGGCTTTATTCAGGAAGAGAGAAATGGGGAGTGCTGTGAGCTGGGGTGACCCATGGCCCCTGGAGCACTGTGCTGGGCAGGAGGGCGGGGAGCCCCATCAGGGGGGGGGGGTCTGCTGCCACGCAGGGAGGGCTCAGGAGGGAAGGGGGTGTCAGGGAGAGCATGCCCAACCCTGGCACTGGTGTCTGCAGGCGGTGCCGGAGATGACGGAGCTCCTGAAGAAGAAGTGAGCAACAGTCATGGACCGTGCACTGCAGCTCAGATGTGGAATAAGTGCCAATAAAGGATTGTACTGGCAAGAGGTGGGGTCACTGTGGTGGTGTGTTTGGTGGAGGATGGGATAGCACACAGAGTGGTGGTAGAAGGAAAGAGACAGGGAAAGGAGGGAAGAGGGATGACAAGGCAGGAGGCAGCAGGTGTTTGCCAGTGTTTATTCCCATCCCCAGATCTCCTCCAGCTGTGCTCAACCCCTGGGTTAGGGTTTAGGCTGGGTCCAAGCTGTCCAGCAGCTCTGTTGTACCCCTGGGCACTGGGGCTTTGGCCCCAGACTGGTGGCAGGACAGGTCTCTAGTCTGTCCCTGCAGGCACTGTGGGGCCTCATTGGCATGAGACTGCTGGAAGGTCCAGCTCCAGAGGACTTGCCAAGTCCTGGCTGGCCCAGAGCCAGAGGTTTGTGCACTGTGGAGAGAGACGATATGGGCCGGGCTCTGTGCTGGTGACCATTGCAGGAGCTGCCATGGATCCCCTCCAGCTCTGCCACCTTGCCTGTGGCTGCTCATACCCTGGCACAGTGCACGTGTCCCCCCAGGTTGTCCCTATGGCTCAGGAACTCTGCTGAGTCGTTGCTCTGGGGGCCCCACCACCCCACACTTCTCATCAATGGGAGGGCCACCCTGTGGACAGTCGCTGAGCTGGAAGATGTCGAGGCTGTCCTGCTTGCCACCATTGTAGGTGCTGAGCTGGTGGTCCAGGTCAGGGCTGGCTACCAGGGAGCCTGTTGGGCTGGGCAGCTTTGGGTTGACAGGATCCAGACCCTTCTGTGCCACGCAGGCCTCTTCTGACACAGATGACAGCAGCTCCTGCACCATGGTTTGGGCCATCTCCTGCCGGGCAGGCACAAGGTCTGTCTGTGGGTCAGTGCCAGCCTCCACAGTGTCCTCACAGGTTGTGCTGCAGTCTGGGGAGGAGGCCAGGGTCCAGCTGCAGGGCTGGGGGCCCGAGCTGATGGTGGAGAGAGAAGCGCTGCCTGAGGTGCCTGTGGTGCCCAGCTGCAGAGGGACCTCCAAGGTGAGAAGGTCGGAAGAGATGTTGGAGCGATGGATGTCGACGGTTGCAGCAGTGACCATGCCGAGGGCTGCCTCAGGGCCAGCAGTGTCTGCAGGTAAGAGAGCAGAGAGAGGGAGGTGTCAGGAGAATAAAAAAGGGAGAGAAGGGAAATAACAGAAATACATTAGGGAGAAGACAGCGCTCCCACCTTTACACACATAAACTCAATAGATGATAGAGCACCTCCTGCTCTGTGCGCTGACACACCGACAGACTCCTGAGCTGACAGAACCCCCCCAGGACCCCCTGTGTTCCTATGGACTGAGAGATCAGCAAGTCCTGCCCCCCCCCTCCACACCCTCCCGTACCTGTACTGATCACAGAGCCCCTGCAGCCAGACACCCTGCCTACCATCAATGATTCGTCAATTGATTGAGAATCCTGTGGGTTATTTTTGGTAGGTTCCCCCTCCCCTTATTTTTTTAATGAGTGATTGATTGAGATTGCTGTGATGATTGATGATTTGGCAACCAACTGCAAATCCTGGTTCTTGATCGGTGATGGATTGAAGTTCCTTGAAGGTTTGATAATTCTGCACTTGATTGAGAATCTTGTCGAGAGAGCGGTTCAGTATCATTTGAGAGTCCCATATCTATCGATGGTCTGGCAATCGATTGAAAACCCTTGAAAGTTTGATAATTCAACGATAGATCGAGAATCCTGTTTTGATTGATGATTTGTCAATCGGTTGAGAAGCCTGTTTTGAGCGACACCATGGCAATCAATTGCGAGTCCTTGAAAGTTTGCTCATTCTGCAATCGATTGACAATCCTGTTTCAAGCGAGGATTTGGCAATCAATGCAGCACCCTTGGAAGTTCGATAATTCAGCGCTCGATTATCAGCCCTGTGATCATTGATCAAGATAGGCTTTTCTGTTGATCATTGAATTATCGAAATTTCAAGGTTTCTCAATCGATTGCCGAATCATTGCTCAAAACAGGCTTCTCAATCGATTGCAGAATGAGCAAACTTTCAAGGCTTCTCAATCGATTGCCACATTGTCAATCAATCGATTGCAGAATCACCCATCAAAAAAAAACCCCAGGGTTTGCAGTTGATTGCTGAGTCATCGATCAAAACCAGGACTCTCAATCGATCGATGAATCATCGAACTTTCACTCCATGCATCATAAATCCCTCCCCTCCACAGATCCCTGCACATCCATAGCCTCAGTCAATCCCAAGCCGTCTCCCCCCCCTCCCCACATCCCTGTAGCCCAATGGACTCAGGAGAACGCAGAGCCCCTCCCTCCATGCACTCTATAGCATGTAAAGGGACCCCCTCCATACCACCTGCACCCTACAGATCACAGTGTCCCGGGTTGAGCCAGGACAGAACTCATTTTACTTTCTTGTAATTTCACTTTCAGCTCAGTCTCATCTGTGGAGCTGCAGGGGTGACATTCACAGCGAGTTTCTCAGTCAGTGCCTGTGTCTCAGACAGGTAACACCCAAGGTTCATGGTTATGCCTGGAAAATGGCTCCAAGGCCACTGCTCAGTTCTGAGGAACATCTTGTGCTCCAGAAAGAGAAAAGAAGAGGTCACAGCTGCAAGCTCCTTTAGGGAGGAGCACACAAGATAAATGCCCAAAACTGACCAGAGTGTTCCATCCCATATGCATCATGCTCAGGATAAATTTGAGGGATTCACGAGGCTGAAACCCCTTCCTCTGCCTTCTTCATTGAGACTTTCATCTTCACCCTTCTTTGCCTGTCCCTTTGCTTCAGCATCCTGGGAGGATTCCATCCCCTCCTCTGCCTGTGGTCCTGATCCATCCCAGCCTGAATCTGTGTGTTCCTGCCTCCAGCTCCCCACTGCTGCTGACTCCTGGATTCCAGCCTGGACTTTCCCAGGGCTGCCCTGCAGCCGTGGTGCTGACCTGAGAGTTACTGGGGGGAAGGGAGGAGGAACCTGGTATCGGTTTTTTACTGTAAATTTGTATATATTTATTTTTACCTTTTTATAATTACAGTTTCACTAAAGCTGTGTAGTTCAGTTTCCAACCCATAAGCCTTTCTCTCTCTCCCTTATTTTCTCTCCTTTCTTTATCAGAGAGAGGGATGAATAGAGAGGCATTCAGTTAATTGCTGGCCCAGTGTTAAACCATGACAGAGTCTCTCCCTCCATATACCCTTGTACACCTGTAGTCTATAGATCATAGTGTCTCAACCATATCCCCTATAGACTCTATGGATCTTAAAGGCAATCCCTCCAGGTAAAATAATCATTGTACTTATCATACAATCATACAAATTGTCATACCTACGCATCTGCACACACACATGCATTTTCTCTGGATTATTTTTATGTGTGTATGCAGACACAGACACTTACCACTGCTAGGCTCATTGTAGTATCGACTGATGTAATTATTCATGTCATCCTCTGAAAGAACAAAAAAGGCAGCCATTAGAAGACTACTTATTTGATTAGATGGTTGAAATTCCACGCTGTGAAAGGTGCTTTTAGGCCAGAAGATTAGGTGTGATTTTGAAATGCTTTGCACCCCCCCTCCATGGTAGTAGCCAAAATAAAAATTATAATTTTTCCAGTTCTTCTGGGACCAGCCTGGGAATGAGGTATTCTGGGTTCCAAAGGAAATGTGTTCCATGATTGTGGATACGAAGGATGCGAGGTCAGCGTGTATCGTTAGCACAGAGCAATTAGTCAAAGCAAACTGGTTATCGCATAAGCCATGGCATGTTCTGTATAAACACAGCCCCCTGCTTTGTAAGCTTAGCATAAGATATCCTGAAGAAGTGATTAATGGCAAGGACAGAAGTTGTGATAATAAACCTGCTTAGCTTGAGGTAATTACAGGATCTCCTTATTAGGGCAAATTGCCACTTAGCCAATCAAGTAGTGACATGCTAGCTGTAACTAACCAAGTAGGTAATTTTCAATACGTTATGTGATGATATGAAAAAGGTATATAACTGTATGTAAAAGTGCCAATAAACAGAATCTAGTTTGCATCAAACTGTCTCCCCGTCCTCGTTGCGACACATGATCTTTCCAGAGACTGTAGAAATACTTCGGTTCTCATTCAAGATTTCTTTTTCATTTGGTCCAACACTGCTCCTCATTTCCCTTTGCAATTCCCTCCTGAGACTGATGCCGTTACCAGGCTGAACAGCAACAACACCACCATTGCTTGTGAGCAGCTGCCCTGTGGTTCTGCACTCTCTGTTTCCATTCAGTGTTTTTCAGGTGTTATTGTGAAATGCAGTTAACTCTTAAAAAAAATTGTAGCCAGTATGTTTCCAAAAGAATGGCTAGGACTTCCCCTGCTTCATCGGGGATGACAGGGCCAAGAAAAGCCTCACAAGTTTAGCAGTCCAAATGGAAATGCCTCTCCAACTCAGCACAGCGCTGCTGTGGGGAATGTAACCTTGAGCTTGACAAGCCAGCTCTCTACCAGTTGTAAATCCACATAGCTTTACTGTGTAAATCTACATCTCTAAAATTGTCTTTTACATTCAGAATGAATAGTTATTTTGCTGCTTACTACACATGCATATGTAATATATAGCACAGTATTAATCTTGCAATGGCTGTTGGCTTAGAATACATTTTAAAGATGTTTACAGGTCAAGCACAGTCCTACAGTACACCTGAGCTTCAGTAACAGAAAAGTAAAAATGGAGATGTGAGCACAAAAGGGAAAGCAGCAGCTACATTATGTATGTAGGTTTCAGATGATGCAAATGACAGTGGGATTACCTGTTACCTTACAGAAAAGCACAGCATTTTAGGGTTGCTAAAAAAAAAAAGTGAGGAACTCTTCTTGTTTCAGTTCTGAGCAGAACCCAAATGTTGCCGCTAAGAAAACAGCATCAGCAACCCAGGAACAATTTCAAGCTTACAAGCACCTGACCTGCCTGCTTTGTGGGTGTAGCGTGTGCTCTAAAAGCATTCTTTCCTTTTAAGTGCTCTTTTTGATACCATGTTTCAGAAAACCATGCTCATCCCTTTGAGCCAGATTTCCTTCCTCCCCCTGGGTCTCTGCGGCTGTAGTCCTGCCTCCTGACAGCACATTGTGGTTTGCAGGTGAAAGTAACAGATGTTTTCTGGGGAACACACTCTCCACACAACAAGACCCAAATCACTAAGCACTCTGTACCTGAAATAGCTGCACTCCTAAGAAGGCAATCTAACCTGACACTGAAAGGCAACATGGTTGTTTTTCTGGTTTCATTGGATCTTAAAAGCTTTTTTGGCCCTTGTTGATCTTTAAATGCCTGCAGTCAGAGGAGTGCTTTGTGCTAATGTCTGAATTTAAAAAAAGGCCTCAGAGTAGCTCAAGGCAATGCCTCTGAATTAGGAGTACATTGCAAGACTTTCCAGCTATCTGCTACTAAAATACACTTCATTTCAATCATGCATAATTTAGACTCTAAATGCCATCAAACCCACCAGCCCAGATAGATAGAGGTTCTTGTTCAGGCAGGCAACCTTCAGCTGCAGTCAGACCTTGCCTGCCTGGCTGAAGTTCTGGGAATGCACTTTTCCACCTGTCAGGTCTTTAGGACTGCATCCATTCCCTGCCCTGGCTGCCTGGCTCTCTGTTCGCTAACATGCACCAGGACACTATTTTCAAAGCCATTAGTTGCTTCCAAGCCCATTACCAACAAGCTCTAGACTGCTCTTTATATCAGCAAGTGCCAGAGTTAAGGTCCTGAAAAAGAACTCTTGAATGTCCCACCCAGAGGGCTCTGTGAAAGTCACAGACTGTGCTGGTTCCATGTGTGCCCACTTGTGCACTGGAAGAGCTGCCTCATTGCCTAATTTCATTTCATGTTGTAATGTGATGGCTGTACTAATGCCATTGCTTTACATTGCTTAACTATAAAGTTATATATAAATAAAATATATAAATACATACACAAGTAATTGTAAATATAAAATATAAAATATATATTTATCTGGAATAGTTTCTTATTAATACAAGCCAACAACGGGCAATGAATTAACAATGGCAGAAAAAAGTATTCCAACAACAAATTATGAGTTATTACGTTAAAGCAAACTGACAATGAACAAACTCATCTCAGGCATATGGAAGTCTCAGTTGCTCTGGGCACAAAAGGCTATAAACAATTGCAGCCCTCTCTCTTTATATTGCTGAAAGGAAGGTGTTTAAAAAACTTCCACAAATATACAATGGAAGGCAACTCTTTGTGGATATAAAATGCATTACACACAAATAAGCAGCACAGCACTCACACTGCTGTGGAACACTGCTTAAGGACTTTATGGTGATTCACAAGGAGATGAATTCCCCACTGCTCAGTGTGTGCAGTCAGGTGAAATCAGAAGTACAATGACATTTGCAGCACGCAGAAAGTTCCTATGATGAGAAGGGGAGAGCAGCCTGTAAGGGGGCACGTTGCTTTTATTATTTAAAGTCTACATCGTGTTTGCTGCTGCCAGTGTATTTTAGTTTCACCTCTGAAAGGGAGTTGTCTTAAGAAATACTTCATTCTCCATAGTTTCTCTGGTGTGTTTTGGCAACTTGTGTGGCTTTTCTTGGCCATGCCATTTTTTTTTTTTCTTATTTCTGCCACCTTGGAATTTTCCACCAGAAGACTTAATTTTCCCTCCGCTCCTAGAAATCAGCCCATCTCCTCAAATATATAGACAGCAGTGTTACCTGCACTCCTCTTCCACAAGAGAAACTTCCCACGTAGAAGTCCTTAGCTATAACAACACCCAAAGGGCATTTAGAATAAATTAAGGAACTGACAATAAGTAGAAAGAGAAAACATCTTCCTCTTATTTCCCCTGGAAATGGCAACCTTAGAAAAATGTCTGTGGATGGTGATAGGGATCCCGTTGCTAGAGGCACCAGAAGGAATCAGAATCATTTAGCCTGAAACAGACCTCTCTAAGATCATTGAGTTCAACCATAAACACATCACTGACAAGACCAGCACTAGACCGTGTCCCTGAGTGCCACATCTAGAGGTAAGGTATGAAAGCCTTTACCCCAGGAAATTTGGTGACAAATCTGGTGAGTTGAGAAGGAGGAATGGGAAGGGTAAGGCTCATCCCCATGTGAAAGCCTGTCTTAACCTGTGGGAGGCAGATTGCTCTACATTCTTCCCTGGAAAGTGAGAGCAATGGGAAGCAGTAAGATAGGCAGCAGCACTCTGGAGGAGTGCAGATGAGAGAAGGTTTTGCAGAACAGAAGGAATGAGCAGAGACCAGTGGCTCTCTCTGGTCCCTGAGCACTATGTGCTCCGGTAGTGTGGGGTGTGAACGACTGCCAAGACAATAGAAGACACCTGCACCTGCTTTCACCACCTACCAGTGGAGGATGACAATGATTTAACTGAACAAGGTGAGGCAGAAGAGTAACATGGGGCCACAGAGAGACAGCAGAGCAAGACTTCTCACCAGACAGACTGGCTGGGAAGATTGCTCAGTCTCCTCCCTATCTCACATAAAACCAAAACATCCTCCCCAGACACTGTGACCAACCACTTCTGCCAGGCTGCAAGTGCAGTGAAGTCAAACCGAAGGGATTAAGTCCCATCTCTTGGCATGCTACCCGAATCTCTGTCACTTGAAAACAGCACATGGTTCTGGGTCAGGATCTGGACTGGACAATGACTAGACTTCTGTCTGATGAAGGCTTTCAAATTACCTGCCTGTTCTTTTCCTGCAAGTACAAGAACACACACTAAAATGGTTTGAGGAGTAATAAACTAGAGTACAGTTCCATATAATCTCATCTGACCCAGATCTGAGGGAGACAACATTGTTATCTCTCTCCTGGCCCTATAAAAAACTAATAAATTGGTGAAACACATAAATGACATTCCAGCCAGGGCAGATCTGTCTTTTGCTTCTATAATCCCTCAGCAGTGACCTTTAATGGTTTCATCAATGACTTCAGTGAATGGGTCTGCAACTCCCCTGCATACAAAAAATACTACTTACCCATCTTTTAGATTGGCCTTAGACAAGGTATTTCTCTTGAAATATTCCATTATTATAAGTATTTGATTACATATTTTTATTGCCATTAATTTTACTGCCTTCTGTCTCTCAAAGCTGAATTTTCTGAACTGGAAGGTGGGGTTTTTTCTGCTGTGCAGCCTCTTGGTGAGGATGTAAGTCCTTAGAATAGAATAATGTTTTACTCCAACACTCCTCCTGAAACCAATCTTCACTAGTAGGTTTCTAAAAAAGCAGGTCTTTCACCACCATTACACCCATATCTTCTCCTTGAAGTGCCACTACCACTTAGAAGCATTTGCAAAAGGAAAGTAGCATAAAATGCACTTTGCCATAAAGACCACTAGAAAAAAAAAACAATCCTGCTTTTGGTATCAAGGCAGAATGCCACTCCAGTGCAAGCTGCAGTACCCTCATGACTATTCCATTCATGAATATCCAGTCCCTGCAGAGCTGGGTGGATCCCTGAGCACAAAGATTATGCACCTTAGGAGGAGCTGTCGAAGAGCTTGCACAGAAATAGAGCAACAGAGCCTGGTTCTAAAGAAGAAATCAACCTGAGATGGAAGTCTTGGTGCATAAGGAAATCCTGGAATTTGCACCAGGTTCATTGTTCATTCACTCAGCAGTAGATACTGCTGGGACACAAACCCAGAATCTTTAACTGACAACAAATTGGGTGGCTTTGGACCTCACCGCAGCAGATGATGTGGCAAGAGCACTGTGTCGTGAGCTGAGCATGGCTGAGATGCAAGACGTGTCACAGCATGGCTGATGGAGAGAGGATGGACTTTCCAGCCTTTTTCTCTATGAATATGGATCAACAGCTCCCCATCTGAGTTGGCTTGTTACAGTAAGCCTGAAGCAAACACAGCAACTTGGATCTGTGTCTGCAAAGCAGACACATTTGTTGAGTCTAGCAAAACAAGGTGGAGAAAGAATATGGCTATTAGTAACAGTAATTTGCTGGGTAAACATCAGGGAAAAAATTTAAATAAAAGGATTCACAAACAAATCAATATAAACTAGCAACAAATAAATGCAGACTGGGAATTAGGAAAAGATTTTCAATAATTTAGAAAAGTGAGATGCTGGAACAGCATTATAGTGGTGACAGAGGGCACAATACATCACTGCTGTCACACGGAGCATGATCTGTTTATGAAAGGGGCTGCACTTTTAGACAGTGGAAAACATTCCATTTCTGTGTTCCTTTACCTGTCAGCAATGTCTTCACACCTCTGCACATGCATGATGGGAGACATTTTCAACTTCACAGTTTCAGACTGTATGCTCACCACTTCTGGAACTGGAAAGTTTTTACCCCACATGCTTGGTGAATATGAAATTCAAGAACCCAGCTTCACTAACTGCACACACATTTATGTAAGTGTTGCTTAAGGTTTAATTGCTTTGATACCTGCCTGGGTGATCAGTGCACAGAGAACCACAAAGCCTGAAAGAGGCACCTACAGAGAAGCCAAAACCTCGCTGTTCTGCAGAGAGATTGAGCTGAATCAGCAGTGGAGGGCACTGCAGATATAACTATTTCCAGGAGCAAGCTTCAAAGCAAATACAATCCAACATTTGAAAATTACCATGAACTATTTTTTATTTATTGTTCTGCAGTAACAGGGCTTTCTTAGGGCACTAACAGATGATCACCAAAGGAACTGCTGTGAAGTTTAAAAGTGTTCAACCCGCTCAAGACTGACTTGAAAGGAACAACTAACAAAATCCTCTCCAGTACCCTGCTCTGCCTTCTCATCTTAATAATCTGAAGAGAAATCCTCTGAAGTTCTAGAATTTTTCAGGTTCCCCTCTCAACATCCTACTTTCTTCCCTTGTAAAACAGTGGGTATCTACAGGGAGAACAGGCTTTACTTTTCTCCAAGCATGATCATAAATTGCAGCAGTCCCCCCAGAGCAGACAACTTGCTGCTAACTTCATAAAAATGGAAATTTTACTCACAATAGGTAAAATAAGCTTTCTGTGACACAAAGAAACAGAGCTAGGAATAGGAGGGTGGCATAATAATCTTAAACTATGGCAGTACTGTACAATTTCAAAAGCTGAAATGATGCAGGAAAATGAGGGATTTCCACTGGGGACTGTAATTCATATTTTATGGGGGAGATTAAAGAATAATAAATTTTGAAGGGAAGTATTAATGACTATATGGGGTATTGTGAACCTGGCATGCTCTGAAGCCTGGAAGTTTGTATACCAAACACTAAAAATGATTTGTGCCCAAGCAGAAAACATGAGATGTTATTTTCACCAGAAGCAGTTATGTGCTGCAGGAGGTAAGAGAGAAAACTTTCTTGATAATTTAGAGAGAAAGAGCTAGGAAAATGTTTGCCATCATGTCGAGTGGTAACCACTAGAAGAAAGGAGCTGACAGCACTTGGGATATTTCCCTTGTTCTTAGAGAAAGGCTGACCACAATGGTCCTGAAATTCATGAGTGATGCTGCTGTGCATTCTCCTGCAACAGCTTTCAGCTTAAGCTCTTTACAAACTGAGACAGAGAAGCCCAGTAAAGTGCTCACAGTGCAGCAATGCCACAGCTTTGCCCTGGGTTTATAGTCCTGCCCTTCTCTTGAGTCCATCATCTTCCCTGGGGTTGATAATGGTACACTTGGACTTGTATGCTGAAGCTTAGCCTTCATGTTTGTCCAGTCTGGAGATCAGTCCTTCAGCAAGACAAATAAAACCTCAGTTAAAAGCAAGTTAAGATTTCCTGCTTCTTAGCCAAAATAATTAGAAAATACTGTAGATCCATATATTTTCCACAGTCACCCCTGCTGTGTTAGGAGGTCTCCTGGTGAATGGTTCAGGGGAGACAGAAGCATATGAGGCAGCAATCAGTTCATTATGCAGAGAATTAGCACAAGCCTGACCAGGCCACAAACAGCTTACAGCTGTATGGCCTCAAGGAGTGGCCCGTCAAGAAGCTGCATGAAATATTAGCTGGGGACACTATGAAATATTAGTTATGGGAGTCTTTCAGAGCCCATTGACTATTTGACTAGACCTCTTGTCTCTCCCAGACTCATATCAGCAATTAAGGCACTTCAGATAAAAAGAGGAAGAGATCTGTGGAAAGAAAACCTAGATGAAAACACATACTGGAAGCTACCAGATCAGCCAGCACGTACAGAACCCTCCTGATGCAGTCCACAGTGTGTGTGTCTACACAGAATCCCTAAGGTGGGGTTACCTGATTTTACTGAATGCTGTAGTAAATGGTTGCACAAAATCCAGTGTAAATACCAGAGTACAAGCTACAGCTGCCCCTGGGGAGCTTTAACTTATTCATTATCCCATAAAACTCCCAGGTAGGGAAATGAGTAAAAAGCCTGAAAGCTTTCTTATTCCATAAGCCCTTCGTGGTCAAGTATTCAGCCCTGAATGTTTCCATTGTTCAAACTAGAAGGGGGAAATAAGATTAGCTGGAGATGGAATATCCCATTTTCTCATGCACTATGTTCTCTAGCCAACTCAAGCTTGCTGGGTTCGGCAGAACTCAGGGCTCTCTGAAGTCAGCGATTTCTTTAAGGCCAACAAAGTTAAGTTTGGCACAAACCTATGCATTCCATGTCATACCTAACCTCAGGTGTTATATGTAGGGTTAATATTCTGCCAGAGCATAAGAGAACAGTACATCAGAGCCTGTTTTGCCTAACAGCTGAATTGTGGTTGTGAATGGTAGCTTTTATTTTAACAGTATTAGCAACTTGGTCTTTTATTTCTCCTCCAACTAGTCAGTGTATTAGGCAACTGCAGTTATTTATCAAAGCTCACAAATGCTGTGTGGCATACAGAATGATTAACTGCAGTAATCATCCTGGAATCTTTAAGGATGAAAAACACATCTTAGAGAAACTGGATGCAAAGTAATTCCTACTGCGGCCTGACACAAAGGGTAACTTGCCAAACATAAGCTGTGACCTAAGTCACTCCAGTGCCTTACAGTTCCAGGCCGAGCAACTGATATAGAAAGCCCTGAAGATAGCACAGCCAGTGGAACTACAGCACATGAGCAGCAGGAGGACACAGCAATTACCTACAGGAAACGCCTCAGTCGTCCGTGCTCTGTGGAGATGACTCAGGAGTATTTCATGTCCCTCAGCAGAAGAGGAGATGGGAGATCCTACACCAACCAGATACACCCCTTAACTGCTACCTGGATTGTGAACTAAAGCACTGAAAGTTATTGCTGAGACTATGGTTTCTCAGACAACCTGAATCGGGCCCCTTGTCAGCAGCCCCCCCGATGCCACACTGCCACAGATGAATGTCCCTCACTATTAGACCACAGAAAAAAAATTTCTGTCCAACTTCTGTTTCATTCAACAGAAAGGACAATTGTTGAAATAAAGTCTCCCAAATTTAACTTTGGAAGACAAGCACTCACTGCATTCTCTAAAAGCTTTGCATGTAATGTATGATACAACACACAAAAAATATTTCTTCTGGTATTTTTAGATGACTTCTGGGAATCAGAAACTAATGCCGTATACTCAAGATGAATGTTTAAATATAACATAACTGCACCTTGCCCAGTGTGTACAGGAATGCATGCTTTCTATTTGCTGAACATCTTTTTCACAAGGAAAAACTTGAATCTCTCTAATCACATATCCTAGCTGAAGGTAGAAATCAGTCCTGAAGATTTGTTTTGTGTGTGCCCAGCCTTTTACTGGAAGACACAAAGAAGCAGCAATTGTGTTAACCTGGATGTTGGAATTAATCTTGGACAGAAGAATTTTTAGATCAGTCTTCACAGCTCTAAAATTTCAGCAAACCACCTTAGAATGTGCACAACACTCTCCAGTACCAAATGTAACCCTCAAGGAACACATGCATAAATAATAGTCTATCCACTGGGGAAACCTCTGAAATGCTACAAAAAAGAGGGAAATGCATTTTAGGGAGCAGTTCACTCAACTATCTGCTTTTAAATACAATTTCAAATCAGGAATAATTAATGGCTGAACTGTAGTTAGCATTTTCTTATTATAAAGAAGAAAAAACAAAAAGCATTTCTACATGCTTTCGGGACTATGTAGGGAATGGAAAGGATTACTTTATAAAAATGTCTGGTGAGCTTTTTCTTGTAAATCTTTAGTGGAAAGTACTTCCATGCCTTTAATTCTAAGGAGTTTAACCAAAATAAAGATACCATGCAAGAGCCAATTCAGAAATATTCACATTCTGCCCACCTGCTAAAATACTCAAGTTAATATTTCTAAGGAAGACTAACATAACACTAGGGTAGAAAGTATTCACTCCTCTGGAATATTACATTAAATGTTACTGAAATAAGTGCACATTCTGCAGTACATTGTAAGGGCTGGGGAATCACAGAAAAAAGGAGAATTTTCAAAAAATACTTCTGGTTTAGTACTTGCATGATAAAAATGGAGCCAAGTTAATGAGTTAATGTAAATGTTGATCTTCCCCTGAACCACACACCTGCCCAACAAACAGCTCATGGATCGCTCCTCCCCATAGTCAAGCAGCACTCAGACATCTGAGCAGGAGCTGCACAGCCAGAAGATGACTCCTTCTCTGGCTCCAGAGCAGCCCTGGCTGAGCTCAGCTGGGCTGTCCAGCAATGCCAATTTTAAGCACTTGGTGAGAACACAGCCTCCAGGTGAGGCGACCTTCACAGCTCTAAATCACAGAAATGGAAGTGGCTGAACAACAAGCCTGTTTGTCAATGTTCTTCTCCATTTCCCTCCTTTTACCTCAAAGTGATTATCACTTTGCCAGTTTTGGTTTGTCTGCTGCTTCTTCAGCGTTTGGTAGATTTAATCATGAGGCCTGGGGAAGGCACATCAGTTATGTTCCTCCCGAGTAACTTTATTGCCTCTGTTAAGACTGTATGCAAACACAGCACTCCTGCTGCTTTGGAGTGGGCACAGCCTCTGGAAAAATGGGAAAATGCAATTTCAAGGGAAAGTAACCCATTGATTGGTAGTGTGAAGGCATTTAGTGTGTTCAGTAGCTCCAGGGATGGGATCAGCTGTGCCAGCAAGCAGCAGCACTGAGGCAGCACTCACCTTGGGGAGGTCGCAGCTCAGTGATGTTCTCGGTGGCTTCATCATCCGAATCTTCAGTTGCCACCACCTTGTACCTGGTGCTGCTCTGCTTGTTCAGTACATGTGGGACCTGCAGTGCAGCTTCTCTCTCTGCAGCCAGGTCCAAATCCTGTTGAGCCAGGTGGGCCCTCAGCTGCCTGATTTCAAACTAGAGGGGAAAAGAACACCGCATACTGACTCTCAGATAAGCACGGCGAGAAGTCTGTGTTCTAAATGTATGGATCCATTACTCATTTCATCACTAAACCATTTCAGACTGCTTATAGCAAATGCAATACGTCTGCATTCTAAAGATACCATTTAAAAAAGATCTAACTGCCAAAGAAAATGAAATCTTTATAGAAGACCACTCTTAACAGGCATTTAGGGATTTAGGTTCATGAAAAACATCCCTAACCTGCTAGACTTTGTAAAGAGGATTTCTGTGTAGAGAGGTTCCCTAAAAGCAGTACCCACAATGGTCCTTCTCCACTAACTCTAAAAGGGACACCACAGTCCTCATCCAGCTTGAAATCTCCTGTCCTCAGCAGTGTGCAGAAAATCCTAGGGAAGACTGCTGCTTTTCTGGCTACTCCTCTGAAATATGTGAGCCACAACAGTTCGTGACTTTCTGCAACCAGGAGGGGATTTGCCTCATGACTGGTGGTTATAACACAGACACCTGACAAAAAGAGAGAAGCTACCAGGTGCAATCTGACTGAGGGGCACAGCATGTTTCTTCTGTGTTTGACAGCCAGAGGTCTTCCACAATGCAGGAAGGAAAAATATTTTTCTGGAAAGGCTGCAGAGACCCTTTAAATCTTTAGATAAGCACTACAAATTCCTGCTGTCCTTCCCCCTCTACCATCCAGCACAGCTATGGGGCTGTATAGAAAATTTCCTTTTTTAAAAAACTCTTTTTAAGATCAGTAGCATAGCAGTGACCAAGTCACATCTTATTATTGAGAGACTGAGAGGCAAAAGCCAATGAGGTGAGTAATAGTCTAAGGCATTTAAATTTAGCATTGCTGGGCTTCCCACAGTACTGAGGCCTGAAAAGCGATCAGAGAGCATGATGCTACAGCAAGCCACACTGCACCTGTCACTCCACATTTACAACAGAGATGGAAATAGCACCTTAATGCTTGAAAACTGGTGTGTAACAGTATGTAGGCTAAATGAATCTGGTTCTGGATCTTGCCTCTCAGGTGCTGACTCAAATCTGTTTTGCTGTCAGATTATGGAGTCCCTCAGCAGACCTGGTGTGTGCCACATCAGACACAATACCAAGCCAGGCACACTGCAGAGAGCCAGCAGTTCCTCCAAACTCTGTAAGCAAGTGGAGGGGGAACAAGACTAAGTTTCCACAGATTTTTGAAAGAAAAACGATTCCACTTTGCCACATCTGGAGACTATCTGCTTTCCAGAGGTAAGGGCAGGAACTACAATAAAAGGAAGGGTCACTGCAAGACTCAGTTTTAGAGAGCAAAAGGGCAGTTTAAACTTTCCAGATCTCATTCAAACCACCTAATGTAGGGTTCTAACAAAGCACACAGATTTTTCTCTGTCTTTTAATAAGTGCACAGAGGTCTGGCAGCCACAGACTGCTGGCTTTAAGAAACATTCATTGCTCTTAACCAAAGGTCCTCTGGCAGTGGCAGTCAGTGGATTAGGTAGCATCATCAAATGTCAAAACAGAGCCCTGCTCCTTGATTCCCCAGTGAAATCTCCATGGCAGCCCCAGATGGTGGGGTTTGTGTTAACCTATCAGCTGGGAAGGTGGAACAAACTGGGTAGTGCTCATTTTTTTCCCAGCCAGCCCTAAGCTTCCTGAGGCTGAAGGGCCTGTACCATACTAGAGGTGCCAGTATGAATAGCATCATTCAGCTATGGAAGGACTGTCTGGAGTTTAACTTTACAACACAGAGAATTTCAGTTTTCACCCTTGACTTAAAAATAAAATATAAAAAATAAATCTTACATTTCACCTTTAAAGCAGGGAAGGATATGCTTCCAGCTAGTCACTTGGTTTAGGGGAATAAATACCCTCAAACATAATAGCAAAATATATATCTGGAGTTTTTACTGAAAAGAACTATTGCCTAACTATATCTGCTTGCATAGCTCAAGCTAAAAGGCCGTAAGAATTAGGCATCATTACTGTTTTTCTATGATTCACATTTCATCCTTCAAAAACATTCCTGCGTGTCAGAAAAAGAAATACTGCCACTAAAATGCTCAGTTCTGGCCTAGAAATGGGTTGTGATTTATATTTTCATTATGGAATAAAAAAATTTGGTAGGTGTTTTATAACGCAAATAGATAAAACTACTTAAAAGTCAGCTTGTATTTCTGCATCACACCTAATTTAAGCAGCTTAAGCATTTACTGAGAGTGACTGAACCAGGTAGCGATCAAAAGCTTGAAGGGAACCACTTCAAGCAAAGTGCAAATCCCCTCCTGGTTGCCTTTCACAGCCCTGAAAAAGGAAGCCCCTGAGGTGATCTGTCCTGCTGCAGTGAACCTACAGCAAAAATGGGGGAGGAGACCAGAATTTCTGACAGCCCCTTAGCATGTTCCAATCCATATAGTGAGCATTTCCAAATATTCACAGATTATTGTCAGTCTTTAAAACTCCCATGCCCAGTCTCCATCCAGATGAGGTCATACATTTTATTGTTTCCTATGGCTCTGCCAACAAGCTGTGACCTGCTCAGCCTGCCATGCTTGACCAAGCAGTGGTCTGCAACCATTCCTCGAATCACCATGCTGGACAACTACACTTGGTTCAAACAATTCTTTATTTCCTATGGGAAAAATTACTTTCTTGGTTCAATCCCAAGCACACAGACAGCACGAGAAACTGGAACCCGCAGAGAAATCAACTAGCCCAGTTATTCAGAAGGGTTAGTACCTCTAATGTCAGAAACAGAAGGGGCTTTGCTGCCATCTTTGGTTTGAAAGCCTGAAATACATGCTTACAGCCGCGGAGGAAGCACCTGCTTATGGAGATGGCTTCAATGTCACGTTCTAGCTGAAACTGAATCCTAGACCTGATGTCTTGGCTCATGCAACGCTTCCCTCATCACTGCCTGAGGATTAGAAGCATATGCAGGACTTGCGACTTTTAAAGTGATATGCAAACCCTCTTGTACTGCTGGCTGCAAACACAATCCACATGCTTGTCTTGCTTTCAGCTCGGAACACCCAGCTAATTCAGCTGGTCAGAAATTCAGAGCTCAACATGACACTGTCAAGAACAGCTCCAAGCATTGAATTCCCAGGCACAGTCCAGCAGTACAGCACATTGGACTTCAACATCATATGCAAGGGAGTCATAGCACACAGGGATGCTCAGAAAGAGAACAGCAGAAACTGATGTTGCCTACAAAACCAGGCAGCTGCAGCTGGTTAATATGTGCTCTCCCTTCCACTTCCCCATGACCTCAGATGGTCAGCTTCCAAATCCCATTTAGGTTTGCCCAGAAGTATGTGTAGTGGTTAACGCAGCATAAAGCTTGAGTTAAATACTGTTGTGTGCCTGTCCTTTTCTTATTGACAGAGAAGTGGGTAATACTGGTGTTTTTCTCACTCCCCCATTCACAGTTGGTGATGAAAAGTGATCCAGGCAACCTCTTGCTCCACAGCAGTGCAGAACTGTGACAGACACAGAGCGTCAGACAGAACCAAAACACAGCCCAATATCCTGCTCCCAAATGCAAACCCAAACTCTCCAAGTCTCTAGTACATTTTAAAAGGGACTGGGTGAGATGGAGAAACCACCACTTCGCACAAGGATTGATTTAAGAAAATGAAAGAACATTCAATAATAAATCTAGGAAAAGTTAAAACAAGAAACAGATTTTTCTTACAAAAAGCGTGCATCTGCTCAGTACATCAGCTCAATATTAATTGTTTCCAATTCTTAATGAAAAATTATTCCAAGATATCATAGAAACTGGAATTCAGTTGTAGCCACTAAAAGCATCACACTAAAAAAACACCAAAAAGGTTACGTCTAAAAGAAGTGGGTGTTCCTTACATCTGTAGTTTCATGAGAGATGGCCAGAGCAAATTATGTTGTAGGTGCTTATATCTATTGAACATTATATTGAACACTGACCTTGGGGAGTTCTAATGTGTAAAAGAGCTAATGAGATTGCTCTGACTGTATGTCATGCAGTCCAGGGCAGGTTAAGTAAATCATTAAAAGGTATAAAATATAAATCTTTTAAAGCAAAAATTCTGGGCCAAGTTAAACAGGTGAAATTTCTATTGGCAGTAGGAGCTGATGAAGCTGTCTGTAGACCTGAGCCTCTCCAGTACAGAGTTCTGCAGGAGAGCTGCACTGCAGAAAACCAAGTGTAATATTTTCAGGTAGATGAGGATATGAGGGATAAAAATGAAAAGCATATAAAGTTACACACATGCTTTGATTTGTTTAAATTTTTACTCATAGGTATCATCTCTGTGTTAGAAACTCTGCAAATCACAGAGAGGCAGTGGGCAAATAATGCTGCTGTCTGAAACACAACTTGTGATTCAAGAGACTAAACTAAACCATCTCCTGACTCAAGATAATCAGAAACTGAACACTTGTTCACTTGAGACTGCTACTGACATTACTTACCAGGACATCTACAATAAATACTAATTACCTTTATTTAGAAACATTTTGGAAGCTTCTGGTAGGTTCCTTTATCAGAAAGTTCCCAGCATACTCAGTGATTGATAAAATGTACCTGAGAACTTCACAGAATCACAGCATAATCCTGGTTGAAATGAACCAGTGAGGGTCATCTAGTCCAACACCCCACTTAAAGCAAGTCCATCTACCTCAGGCTGCTAAAAGCCTCTCCTGTTAAGTCTTTCTCATGTCCAAGGCTGTATATACCACAGTCTCCTTGACAATCTGCTCCACTGCCTGACCTGAAAATGTTTCTGATATTTAATTGAATTTTGTACAACCCAAGCTTGTGCATTGTCACTGTGCTCCTCTGAGGAGAACCTGGCTACACGCTCTCATCAGGGAGTTGAAGGCTGCAGTAAAGGTGCAATACACATGGCTAACATGGAAATACACTTACCACCAAGAAAAAGGGAGATGATACAGACCATCTCATACAAGGAAATGGATTGTCAGGCATGAAGAGAAAGTTAATTGAGGGTAAATTTGAACTTAGTGCTTTCCAAAATTCTACATGTCCTCCTCTAGCACAAACTTAGCAATACTTTGACAGGAAGCAAAGGAGAAGGAGCTATGTGGCACATCTGTGTACTTCCTCACTCAAAGAATGCTTTAAGTGCTTATTTATAAGTAGATAAAATGACAGAGACTAACCAAAGCTCGAGGTGTACCTGCTCACTTTCATAAAGCGTGCCATCCATCTTATCTGATATTTTACAACATGCAAGTAAGGCTCAAAATGGGATGCAGCAGTGAATCATAGACTACTTCCCTTTAATGGTCTAGCAACAGAGTATGATTGACACAGTTTCAGAGAGATCAATTAATATTTTACCCAGAAGCATATTTGTGTCCTCGTGTCTAACACAGAACAAACTTTGTTCAGTTCTATTGGTGCTGCTTGTACAGAATGCCCTGCCCTAGAACTCAGCTGCCACCAGGATACAAGGGGATGACCTTGACTGCCTTCCATTCAGAAAGAAAAAGCCTGGTAATTAGAAATAAATCAAAATTATTGCAAAAGGATAACATAAGTTATTGCCCAGTAGGTAATTTTACCAGCTAAATAGCCCTGTCATTAACCTAGCAGCTGTCATACAAATTAGGTTAAGAGACAAAAAAGAAACTATAGCTTCTATAGTTGTTGCAGATTTAAGAATGATTAAAAACTCAGTTCTATGGGACCTGGCACGAAAAGAGCTCTTGTGATAAGGCTGAACACATAGTCTTTGCTGGACTGTACTCAGCTAAATGACACTTACAAAAATTAAGCAGAAAAAGTCATGTAAGTAAATCTGTTGTCAGAAAAGGAAATTCTTTTACAGATGAGTCTAGAGGAAAAAACAGATCTTTGATCTTGTCTGACTGGCATTTGCATTGTTGATGACACTTCGGAACTTTGTTTTGCAGCATAAGTTCTTCTGACAAAACAGTGCCATCAGCAATATACTCTGTTCATATTTTTGACAGTAACTGCAGTGAGACTTTATTTAGCCTTTACCTTTACCCATTTTTAGAAATCTCTGCTAGTGTGACTGATAACATTGCTCATGTTTTGTGAAGTCCTGTACAGCCATCTCAGCCCTTGCAATGTGTTCTGCCTTGACTCTCCTGGTGATCCACTCCTTGTTAATGACTTAATTCTTGCCCAGTGGAGAATAAAGCAAACAGTAAACTATTTGAACACTTCCAGTGGGGTACTACAGAGAAGAAAGTGGTGGTCCACACAACTATCATTTATAAAATATGTCCTGGTTTTCTGAAGTATGGTTAGCCAAAAATCAACATCTGGAAAGAGTATTCATCATTTGCAAAAGTACGTCTCCAAGGTCACTCAGGAATGGAAATGTATTTTATAGCTGGGATACCCTATCACTGGCCAAAAAAATATACAGCTGACAGAAACAGAATCCAAAAGGTAAGATGAAGGGAGGTTGCATCTCTCCTGCTTTATCTTTTTAAAGCCCAAACTCCATTTTTGTCTGTCAAATGTTAAGTACCAGCTTCAAAACAGGAGGGCATGGAACTTCTTCAGAAAAATATTTTGTATGAAACTTACAAAATAACTTCATCTGCAGAAGACACCAGAGCTGGAAAATTTCAGTCCCAGTTGCCTGGTAACTGGCAAAGCAGTAAGAAACCAAACACAGGATCTCAGGAAAAAAAAAAACAAACCTTCTGGGAAATCTTAACAGGAACGTTTTGAGCCCTGTGTAGTAGTATTGTTAAATAAATGCGAATCACCAGTGTGCAAAAGGTGAAGCCTCAAGATGAAATGGCATCTACAGCCATTGCAGACATGTAGGTGACCATGGTGGCTTGCCCATTCTTCCTACTTGGGCTGGCACTGGTATGTAATCCCAGGCTACAGGTCAGCCCCTCCAGGTAGCTCCCAGGCATCCCCATCTGGCCCTGCCAGAGGTGGCACCACACAGAGAAGGCAAACTGGAATCCCTCCCTGCTGTCCCTCCTGATACTGAGCACAGCTAGACTGACACAGGCTGTGTCACTCAGAAACACAGGCACACACACCAACCCCACAAATGAGCAATATTTAAAAAGGTTAGGAAAGATGATAAAATGAAAGCAGCAAAAACCTGGCAGAATTTTAGGCATCAAATACCATTAAGAGACACTTTTCCCACCTGATACTCTACACAATGTTAATGTGACTATTATAAAGCTGACAACTTGTTCTTGACTGAATTATGAAGCTATTAATTTATGAAGGAAGCAGCACTTGTGTCAATGTTGCTAACTGAGGCAAATTAGTACATTTACTGCATATTATACAGCTGAGACGTTTGTTTGGCAGGAAGTCAGAATGGTAAAATAAGAGAGATTAGTATGCTGTCATTTTTCTAGAGTCCATATTTTTCCATAGCTGATGACACTTGAAAACTAGGAGAGAAACTGCTCTGTTTTCACAGATTTACTGATCTACCAGTGTAGGATGTCTTTGAATGCTTGATGCACAGCTATTCTACAATAATCAGAGCTCAGATTAGGGATACCATATTTAGACATTTTGCAAACCAGGCACAAAATGTGCTCCTGACCCCCTCCTTGGGATAACAGGCCCACATTTACTCAAAGCCCATGAAACAGTAACACCAAAAATTGTTTAAAGGTCTAGAATCTTACCAGGCTGTATGATACATTTCCTGAAAAAAAATATTTTGATATTTAGGATTGTCAAGAACTTCAGCCTAACAGCATGGTCTGGCAACAGGACTCAAGAAATCACTGATATGCCCACTGTGTTTGGTCAAAGGATATTCTCTCCCCTGTCAGATGGAGTACACACCACTTCTTTATTCTTTTCACAACGATGACAAAACCATTAATAATTTATTTTCATAGAGCCAAACTGTGAAGAAAAGAACTGCAGTTTTGTCACTGAAGATACTTACATAGTTGGAACTAACTAATCTTTGGCAAATGTCATGGTTAAGATGAGAGGCTGTCAAAAGCACTGTTATGAACAGGTCTTCCAAATTTATCACTAGGACCAGGCACCCTCACACCACCAAGAGGCCATTGCAGAATCCTAGGCTGAGATGCAGGAGACATGGAACTAAATCTAAAAAGCCACTTGAGGACCTAAATACTGTTTTCCACAAGTATTTTAGGTTCCTCAGTAACAGATGGGCACCTAAATGCTTCAGCTGGCCTGTTGCGGAACAAGGTGCCTCTACTCCTGTCTGCTCAGGTCCTTCAACTTTTTGACTGACTGAGCCATTCAGAGATTCATTTTGAATTTGAATAACACCTACGACAAGTGGGGAGTGTGAGCAGAAGCTAGAAACCTCTAGGATTTATTTGGACACCTTATAGTTACCCCTACAACTGAAAAAAGAAGTCACTTGGGGATTATGCTGTTGTGGTTTGATGGTGCCTTACTTAGCCTGGGACTCAAAATACATTCCTGGCTTCTACTTGAAAGTAGAAACTGATGTGCATGAGGCAAATTGCAAAAACTCCCGGCTTGTTGCCCAAGCAGTGGTTTTACACCTTTTTCATGTAAATATATTAATTTGACGTATTTTAAGCTTCATAGACATAGCCACTAAACACATGGGGGCCTGGGAAGAGTCTTACATCTTCACTTACTACCAGCAGCTAGAAGCTTCTCTTGCAGCATCTTGAGTCTGCCAAGAGAGTCTCTGACTGACCTACAGGGAAGCTGCCTTCTGCATTTAAAGCAGAGAGATTTATTAGCTTTCAGCTACGTCCACCTTTCCTAGGAATATGGCCTTGATATAGCAGCACTCTCTGACAACAGCAACTACTACTCCATGTTCTTTGCATTATTGCAGGCTATCTGTACTCATTCAATAAATAACATACTGAAAACATCCTTTTGCTATTCCTCACATTTGTTTTCCTCACCTTAAAAAACACAAGCACAGCAGCAGAGAGAGACAACTGCTGTTTGACCCACAGTATGCTGACAACACCTTGGCTGCAGCTAATACTTCCTTAACACTGAAACCTGTCAACCTTACAACAGAAGTCAGTGATACTTCTCAGACCTTAGCTTGCAGCAAAATATACAAACTGTTTGATTTGCCATGACAGCCATGTGTAAATGGAGACATAACTGAACTTTACCCCTTGTTCCTGGCAGATCTGGGTTAGTCTTTCTAGCTGCTCATCTTGAATAACCTTTGCCTTCTCATATTGCTGAATCATCATCTCCATCTCCACTTTCACTGGAAGGACGTAGGCTGGAAAACACAAATAAGCACTTAGAGTAACCCAGCTGTGATTTGTTATACTACCAACAAGAAAACCTTTACAGGTCAGAGGATGTTATCCCTTCCACGTGCACCTAGAGAACCAGAATATTTCTTATAGAAATAGTACTGGAGTATTTCCTCTGGGAAAGGATTTCTAGCATGTGAAATGCAGGTCATCAGCAGGGTCTAGACCTGGCTTGCTCAGATCTCCATTTGGCTGGCTGAGCTGAAATGCATCCTGCACGCTCTTCCTACCTTCCCCTGCAATAATCTTTCCCAGTGGTTACCACAGATTTCCTGAACTACTGGGTAGGAGGATTTTGTGCTCAGAGGTAGGCCATCCTCTCTAAACCTGAACAGCATGGCTCCCTAAGGAAAAGAACCATTCCAGAGCTTGAAGCATTTAGCTCCTACACTTCGTGGTAAAAAGTAACTCCTTAATGGAAATAGCAGACTAAGAAAGATACTTTAAAAAACAAAAGGGCATTTATCTTCCATTGCTTTTCAAGATCCAGTCCAGTTTTCAATAGGTTTTCTGAATGCCTCTGGAAATTTTGATCCTGTCATAACTTCATCAAAGCTGTTCAACACATATTGCATTTCTTGATGTTTGCTGAAGCTACACAAGATCCTGAACTTTTCTTGCACACTTCACTCAGAGGAAAAACAAACCAATCCATTACAAAGGCCCATAGGGAACAGGAGACACAGCCATCAACTTGGGATTTACTCTCCACCCACCACAAGAGCCATAACTCTCTTTTGTTCAGTGTTTTTAAGAGGAAGGAGAACAGTACTAGCAGTGGTCACAAGCAATCTTGTAATAATCTTCCATATCTTTTTTTTGTTGTTGTTGTTTTTGTGGGGTTTTTTTAGGTTTTGTTGTTTTTTGTTTGTTTGTTTTTTTGTTATTTGCCAGCCTGACAGGTAATTTTTGGAGTCAAAAACTGAAAAAAAACACTCACCATCAATGATTCTCTTCACTCTCCATATTCGTAGGGTGATAATCAGGCTGATAGCATCCCATGGGCTGCTGGGACCATTAGCCACTGTTGAGGCCACCATTGGTGCCAAGGACAAGATGATGACAGCACCATCAAACACCTAGAGAGAAATCAGTTTTTTTCAAACCCTTCCTAAAGATCATAACCCTGTCATTCCTTCCTGGGGCCTTGAAGGGCTCCATCTTTGCTCAAAAGAAACATATTTGAAAGGGATATGAAAGGTGGCCAAGCCACAGAAAGGCTGCATCCTTTTTAGGTAGAACAAGAGAATTCCTTCATGCATTTTACGAGGTGAGGAAAGATAAACTGTGGTGGGGGGACAAGGAGAGAGGAAGGTATTTGGAAATGCTGGCCAAAATCTCCAAGCCCCAAGTGATAGCCTAAATGCTATTACAGCCAAAGAGTTTTATTGACATTGGTATTTATTACCTGTTATTTAGCATAATTTCATCCTAAAAAAAATTATACAGTCCCTGCCCATAGATCTTATTGTCTAAATGAAGAGATCAAGAAGACAAGCAGAGAAAGACAGAGAAAAGAGATTTGATGGCTCATGGCCACGTCCTGACTACACAATGTGTGTGTGGGGGAACAGCCCTGCATCAGGACAGAAAGACTCCTTGCTCTCACCTTTATTGTGCAGCTAGTTTTTCAAGGATTTTGACAGCTGGGACTATCCAGAATGATTTGTATGACATTGGTTGCACTGGGATTAGATCAGCAAAGGCAATTGTGCAAAGTATTAGTCAGAAATGCATGAGTAAATACATTTCAGAGCAAACTGGAAACAGAGTTGTGTCTGTCCTACAGCTGCCTAGCATAGGAGGACAGAATTC
This sequence comes from Phaethornis superciliosus, assembly GCA_023637945.1. Classification (NCBI taxonomy): domain Eukaryota; kingdom Metazoa; phylum Chordata; class Aves; order Apodiformes; family Trochilidae; genus Phaethornis; species Phaethornis superciliosus. The sequence continues at coordinate 19,212,736 of JAJQWJ010000012.1, forward strand.
CACATTCTCATTCCTACTGGGACCCTTCCCAGCTACCCAAAGACCACTGATTAATGGTTTGCATAAGGAGGGAGAACATGGATTTTAAGCAATACATATCCAGAAGTGGGCATAACAATTCAGTGTATTGAAGAGAAACACTTCTTTCTGCCAGCATTTGGTGGGCAGTGAACAATATCACTCCATTTCAAATTACCAAAATGAGCCACGGCAACTGCTATTATTTCACCTCTAGATGAATAATTTAAGTTTCCTCTGAGTATTTTAGACAAGCAAGTTAAAAGATTTACAACCATATGGCAAAAACCATGCAAGTCTCTAGACTCACTTAAGCTCCAAGAAAACCCAGATATTCTTCTGGTGAATCCTGTGCCATATTAGTTTATCAGACACAATCAAGAACGAGCTTTTAATTTGCCTGATTTCCGCTCAGACTGGGGCTGTTACTTATAATACCTACGTTTCCTTGTCTGCCTCTGCAACAGTATGCATATCCTACCTCACTTCTAACTTGGGGTACATATTACAGTATTTATCATAACTTTACTAAAAAGAATAATTTCACAAGAAGAATGTGAGTTTTGCTAAACCGTGATTTTCTATCAGAGAGTTATACACAATTTTCAACTGGTTCTATTTTCAAGTTGCTTACAGGAATGCAGTTGCACAAATCAAATGACAATTTTTACTCATATTGTATCTTCAGAGAAGCAGTATTAACTTTCAGACTAGCACTGGTCTATCAACAAAGTAAATAGACACAAAGAGTAAAAAAACCAATCCCTCCCTTCGTAAAGTATTTCCAAATATCTCTGTCTTCTGAGTCTCTCACAGAAAATGGGATTGCATCATTCAGCTACCTATACTTGCATATAATGAGAAGAATGTGCACATTCATCTGAATTAAAAGACACTGTACTGCACCAGGTCTATAACAAAGCCACCCAAAGCAGTTCTTAATATTCTTACTGTGCCTGCCTGGAAAAGAGAATGAAGAGTAAGATTGCTTACCTCTATCTTGTTTTCAATGTAATCCCATATGCCAAGGACCACAATCCTCAAAACAGTCTAGCAAAACAGATTAGGGAAAAAAACAAAAGGATGATGCATGTTACTGTAATTTTAGATAAACATTCAGTACTTTTTCTATTTAGGGCATATTTTTTTGTTTTATTTAAGCATTATGCATTTCTTTGGAATAATAATGAGAATCTAAAAGAATCTACCCATCTGTATTATGAAAGCAGGTATTGCTTTCCAGCAATTATACTGACTCTGAAATTTTCATAACCAAGTTGCAAGTTCAAATCTTCATTAGCCTTTCCATCCTCCCAAAATTTCTCCTTTAGTCTGGTGAGATTTAGATTACCAGCCCACTCCAACTCCCAGACCCATGCCTCTGTAAGACCCACTGCGGGGTCTCCTCTGTTAGAATGGTGGATGATTCTCTTTTTTTTCCATTTTTGAAATGCTAGTGCTTACTATTTTCTAAGAAGAGAAAAGAGTCACTCTCCCCTCTTGATGCCTAAAGATACTGACATTTCATCAATCAAGAGCAGAGAGTTTTATTCTTCCTCTCAGGCATACAGTCTTACAAAATCCCAGAAAATCAGGGGATAAGGGGAGAAAAATATCTTGGAGAACCTTCTAGATTAAGCAAAACAGTAAAAAGTAGTATCACTAGTTACAAAAGAGGAATAAAAAAGAACACAGAATGAACCAATGGTGAATTCCCATTAAAAATACAATTACTTTTTTCCTAATTTTTAACCCAGCTTTCAGAAAATGCAAAAAAATCAAATCAATTGGCCAACTAATAACTGGAATTGAATTCCTATAAAAGCGTAACTGGTAGAGATGTTTTCTGCCAAGAGCAACGCCAAGGTCAGATTTTGACAGACACTACAGACATGATGAGTCTAACTGCAGCTGGTGCCTTGCAAAGCTGATTGCAATGCTGCTTTCTCCAGTAAGGAACAGTACTAATGGCAGAGTTCAGCACCCTATGCGTGAGGGGTGACCGTGCCAAGAACTATGTAGAAAAAAGTAACTGTGAGGAACATACACATCTCCTTGTCATCACAAATACAAACACATTCAATCCCAAACAACAGAATTTATGCCAAACATACCAGCACTAACTAATTGCAGAACAACCCTGCAATTTTCAGTACTATTCCTATGTATGGTTTTGCCAAAGCCCATGAGCCCAATTGCCTCACTTGGCCCAAAATGACTGTGCTGAGCTCTCTCTTGGCTCTCCAAACCTGGATAACAGCCCTTAATCCTGTTTTGCAGAGAGAGACTTTGCTGTGGGAGACAGGGACCTTTCAGAGCCCAGCCTCACAGCATCAGTGAGCAGCACAGTGACCCAGCCAACGCTTACTCAGATCTGGTGTATGGGAAGCATTGGCCAAGTCTGGCTGGGTGTCCTGGTTAAGGCCAGGATAAAGGTGATTTTCTGGTTTGTACTTTTGCTTTCAGCTAAGTCTCTTGTAAGTAGTTGCACTTGCTGAAATTAACAGAAGTTTCTCAGACAGTGTCTGCTTCTAGGACTGATAACACTCGATGTTTATAGTTACAGCCAGAGACTGGGATGCAGAGCCAAGGACACTGCTCAGCTCTCAGGAACATTTTGCCTTCCAGAAGGAGCAACGAGGTCCCACCTGAAACCCTCCTCTGGGGAGGACCGGACAAGATAGATGTCAGAATTGACCAAACAGAGTATTCCATCCCATACACGTCATACTCGGTATAAATTTGAGGGATCACAAGGGTCAAACAACTTCTTCCTTACTTTTTCCTCCCTGCTTCCTTCGGCATCCTGAGAGGATTCCGTCCATCCCTCTGCCTGTGGTCCTGATCCGTGCCAGCCTGAATCTGTGTGTTCCTACCCCCAGCTCCTGACTGCTGCCGACTCCAGGATTCCAGCCTGGACTTTCCCAGGGCTGCCCTGCAGCCTCAGTGGTGACGTGTGAGTTATTGGGGAAAGGGGGGAGGAACGTGGGATCACTTTTCCTGTATATTTGTATATATTTAGTAATTTTTTCCATTTATCATCACTGTGTCATTAAAGTTCTGTAGTTTAGTTTCCAACCCGTAAGTGTCTCTTCCTTATTCTCTCTCTCAGTGAGGAGAGAGAGATTAATATATATAAATCTGTTTCTCGGTTTAAATCTGTTGTTTTGCCGGGCCAGGGTTAAGCCATGACAGATTTTATTGGCGCCCAACGTGGGGCATGAGCTAATTGGCTTGAGTCCAATTTAAATTTTGACTAATTTACCTAAATAGCATGAATTCCAACTCCAGTGCGAGAATGGCTTTGCTGAGCTGGAATCAGACCTTTTTCTTTGGAAATTTCACAGGGTTGGAGATTAAACCAGTCATTCCGTACCTTTGGTCTTTAGGGTATGCAATATGCTGCTTTGCTGCTGGAATTAGTGTTACTTTGTGGTATATTTGTCGTAAGAACTGCTTAAGAACCATCGTTCCAGTATTTACCTCAATACTGATGTATATCATGGTGCATGGTACAGTAGTGTTTCATACAGAGATAAAAAACTTGATTGGTAATTACACTTTTAGTTTGGGAAATTATACCACTCCATCTTATTTTGGGCTGACTCCACCGGATTTTAGTAACAATAGCATTTCATTTCTCAATCTTCTGGTGGGTGTTGTTAATTTTTCTCATATATTGGTGAGGAATAAGGCAAGACCCACAATCATGAAAATGAGCATGCCTTTTCGGAGGCCGAGAGTTGCTGTTCAGAGAGTGAGAGCTGCTCCTCGTACAGAGAGCACCCCCACTCCTGTCTCTGCAGCCGCTTCTCGCCCCCCCCCACGCAAGGGCACAACTCAGATAAGGCTGGAGAGCATTGCCAGTGTTTCTGCTACAGCAGCAGCTGCTGCCTCCCCCCACACAGACACTGCTGCTGCTCCTGCTGCACACCACAGCCTCTCCCCCTCAGCACACACAGTTACTTGTTGACCCTGTAACTAGGAGAAAAGGAAAACAATGGAAATCAGAAACTAGCCCTAACCCTTCCAAGTCTGAACGAGACGACCAGGTGATAGAGGAAACAGAGGATACTGCCTCTCCTGGTAGAGCATCTAAAGCAGATTCAGCTGAGGAGGACTCAGACTCAGAATATGATCAGTCCTATTCCATGAGGGACTTGTGTACTCTGAGAAAAGATTACAGCCGTTTCTCAGGTGAACCACTTCTCACTTGGTTACTCCGGTGCTGGAAGGAGGGGGCTGGTACCATAACATTAACTCAGAAAGAAGCCAGGCAGTTGGGATCCCTGGCCAAAGATGCAGGCATTGATCGGGCATTTGGGGAAAAGGCTAGAACCACCAGCCTATGGAAACGACTTTTGTCGGCTGTAAGGCAGAGATATCCCTATAAAGAGGAAATAGACTGCCCACGGATCAAAGCAGCCACACTTGAAAAAGCTATCAAGTATCTGGAAGAATTGGCTTATGAGATCTGATTTAAAATGATAAAGACATTGAAGATCCCTATCACATGCCATGCCCTAGGCCTATGTTGCAAAGGTTTGTGCATGCTGCACCAACACCTTTTAACCATACACTATCAGTAATGCTATGGGGTCCTCCTGCAGATCTGGTGGGAACTGTGGATGATGTGATTAAAACAGTACGAGAATGTGAAGATGTTGTCACAGCCCCTCGTCGGGCCTGGGTCTCAGCTATAAAGGGAGTAAATGAGAAATTGCATTCACCCCTTTTTCTTCAGATAGGAGGAGGACACCGCATTGCAGCCATTAAGAGGAGACGCCCTCCTATGAGACAGAAATCAATAAGAGGAATCATATGGGCAATCCTGTGTGAGTGTGGAGAGGACATGAAAAAGTGGGATCAGAAACCTACTGCTGCCCTACAGGACCAAATATTGAAGTTGCTGGGCAAGGCAAAAGGAGGTCCTTCTAAAAAGAAGTCTGTTCACGTCTCCAGTGTGCAGTTACCTGATCCAAATATGCTGGTGATTCAAGATCCCTGTACATCAGGTGTGAGTACTGGAGATGCAAACTGACAATGTTGTAAGTGCTCAAGCTTAGAGGTGCCCTGCCTCCAGCCAGGTGGAGGAGAGGGACAACCAAATTTATTGGATTGTGTGGATTCGACGGCCTGGCACATTAGAGCCACAAAAGTATAAAGCCTTGGTGGACACTGGTGCACAGTGCACCCTAATGCCATGGAATCAAAAAGGGACAGAATCCGTCACTATTTCTGGAGTGACGGAGGGATCTAAAGAACTGAGTACTGTGAAGGCTGATGTGAGCCTCACTGGAACAAAGTGGCATAAACACCCGATAGTGACTGGTCCAGATGCTCCGTGCATCCTTGACATAGGCTACTATATATATTATATATATATATATATATGGCATAGACTACTACTATATAAATCTGTTTCTTGGTTTAAATCTGTTGTTTTGCCGGGCCAGGGTTAAACTGGGACACTGGGAAAGGGAGTTGCTAGCCAGAAGAGACAATGCAGCACTCTCTTTGCTCTGCAAAAAATGATAAGACTCTATGTAGACACCAAACACTGCTAATGTTGCTGGTCTATAGTCCTTAAAAAGACAATTTTACCTGCAAAGCATTTTGCAAATGCAGCATAGGGTTAAGGCTACTCAGCAATTTCCTTTATAAGCTACATGCTTGAGGTTTATATGTGCAGGACAAGATCGAGAACAGTAGCTCCTCAAACCCCCAGATGACTCCAAATTCACCAGAATGATGTGATGGAAGCAAAAGGTGTGGAGCATGTATGCACTTACAATCAAGGCCTTCCCTGCAGCCTCAACTCAGGTCCTCAGCAGAGTACTTCCAGACAAAACCATCCCAGTTCCTCTCTAAGCAGCTGAGAAGCTGTACAAAAGGTGTAAGTACAAGTCTCTCATGAGCCCATAAGCACAGCTCTATTTGTTAACCTGGGGTCCACCACGGCAAGTTTTAAAACAGGCAGCCATCAGTAAATCAAAGAAAGGGTTGGGTTGGAAGGGACCCAAGAAGATCATCTGGTCCCATACCCCTTGCATGGGCAGGGACATCTTCCACCATTCCAGGTTGCTCAAGGTCCCATCCAACCTGGCCTGGAACACTTCCAGCAATGCGGCAGCCACAGCTTCCTCGGACAACCTTTGCCAGTGTCTCATCACTGCCACACTAAAGAATTTCTTCCTAGTGTCTAACCCAAATCTGCGCTCTTCTAGTTTAAAGCCATCACCCCTTGTCCTATTGCTCCAAGCCCTTGTAAAAAGTCCCTCCCAACTTTTCTGTAGCCTCCTCAGGTACTGGAAGGTGCTCAAGGGTCTCACCAGAGACCTTCTCACTCACTGAACAACGACTGAACTCACCCTCTCTCCTCCCTGAACAACCCCAATTCTCAGCCTGTTTCCATAGAAGAGGTGCTTCAGCCCTCAGACCAGCTTTGTAGTTCCCCCTCTGGACTCACTCCAAGAGCTCCATGTCCTTGTGTTGGGGGCTCTTGACCTGGACACAGGTAGAAGGGGACAATCCCCTCCCTTGACCCACTGGCTGCACTGCTTTTGATACAACCCAAGGTATGGTTGGCCCTCTGGGCTGCCAGCACACACTGCTGGCTCACATTGACCTCATCAACCAGCGCCTCCAAGTCCTTTTCCTCAAGGCTGTTCTCATCCATTCTCTGCCCAATCTGTATTTGTGTTTGGGACTGCCCCCACCCAGGTGGCAGGAGTTGCACTTGGGCCTTACTGAACTTCCTGAGGAAATGCAGTGCCTCTTTAAAACTTGGGATGCTACCCTTCCTCCAAGCAACCCTTTTGACAGCAGGCAGAAATCATGCCCTTTTTCTTCTAAGCTTAGGCAGCATTTATGAAGGTCTAGGTCAATGAGCAACTACCTGATGGGTGCCTGAACACTCAGCACATTTACAATAACCAATGGTGAAAAACTTTCTTCCTTTGGACAGGTGTATATAGAGGTATTTTCACCGAAATAATAAGGCATATCTGCACAGAGAAAATAGGAACACTGCCTCATAAATCTAAATCTGATTTAGCATATAGAGAGAACATAAAAAAGGATTTTCCTTTCTGCAGTTTCAATTCCTCACTGCAGTGTTTAAATCAGATTATGCTACTGTCACATTCATAGGTCTGAGCAGTTCCAAGGGCTGGAAGCTAGCACAGATGTGTGCATTGCCAATGTGCTGCTGTGAATCAGCACCAGTCAGCAGGGACTGGAAGTCTGCTGGGCAGACATTTCATGCAGTAATGGTTGTTGGTGCTACACCTAGAATCACAGCACCACCAAATTATTTGGGTGGGAAATTGTCTTTAAAGGTCATCTAGTCCAACCCCCCTGCAATAAGCAGGGACATCTTCAGCTAGATCAGAATAACAATACTTTGATTGAAATGAAAACATTGGTGTTACTTATAAACAATATCTCTGTAATTTTCCTAAACAATAAAAAATAGCTTTCAAAACAGATTGCATTTGATTGTGTGCTTTCTCAGTACAGAACTTTAAATAAGAGAACCTGTAGCATAATCTGAAAGGAGAGACAGAAATTAATAATCCAGGAAGTGTCCTACACGCTGTACATGGAGCAAACTGAAAAATGAGCATGAATTAAAACAGAATTGCAACTGTAACATTGATCATGCACCAACAGACATAAATATTAGTAAGGACTCTACCATTTGTAGGCACAAGACTCTACAGGAATTAGGGGGAAAATGGATCAGCACTGCCGTTTCCTACTGATGTGCAGGCATTTCATAGCACTGTAGCAAATGTACACACAGAGTTTTGCATCACACTACAGGCATTCTGCATTTCTGGACACATAGATTTGAATGCAAACACTCAATACTTGTGTGAGTACTTTTCTATTAAAGGTCTCTACCAGTTTTGGTTTTAGTATGGGTTGTTTTTTTTTTTTACTTGACAAAGAATGCTTTAGCATTTCTTGTCTGTAACTTTTTCAATTAGAAATGCCTTAACATATATATGTATATATTTACTGATATCAGAAATACTTTTTTTGTTTCCTGCAAAAAGCTGTGTTATCATATAAAAATCTGTCCAGTGCACTAATAAAAGGTAAAAGACCAAACACTACCATTAACTTATCTGGGTTTTACTCCAATCTGAAGAAAAGTAAAATTTTAAACCTTTTTTCAGACAGAAATGTCATTTTGAAGTTGGCAGTGTCCCTCGGTGACTCACAGCTCTTTGTGCAACATTAGCTGTCTGTAGTGAAGTTTACGAAAACCTACATGATGCTGCAAGTTTTCTCTCTGATTTTGCAGGGAAACCCAGCCAAGTCCTTTGCTGAGCCAGCCATGTGAATTCCCACAATCTGCATGAGCTACCTTCATTTGTCAGCTAACTGCAAGGTACATTAGGTAATTTTAAATACTTTTTTCTTGCACAGTTAATATACAATTTACTACTCAGTGTCTCCCTGTGCCAAGCTCATGCATAGTGCAAAGAAATCAAAAGCAGGAAGCACAGGAGGTGAAGCCCCCCCTGGGTTTGCCAACAGCCAAGGGGAGCAACTCTGCATTTCAGGATGGGAAGTAATTGTACAAGAAAGAGACAGGGTGGAGTGGGGTGGAAAGGGTGGCTTTAGAAGAGCAGTGGGTCTTTGCCTATGGCTTGTAAAGCAACTCTGAAGGTCGAGATTCTGCCTTCTGGATATATCTCATAAGACCAAACACTTCCTGAAATCTTTCCCAGAAAGAACACCTTGTACCCAGTCAGTAATTTATCATCTCCCAGGTTTGGGTCAGTCCACGGAAGCTTTGGCTCATTCCCTACTTAAAAGCATCTCCTGCCATCTCCTGGTGTGCTTGTCCTGAGATCCTGCTTTAGCTTTTCCAGAGCAAGGAGGAAGATGCTAACATCTTTACACTGAGACACCCTCCTGTTCCAGGGCACTAGCATCCCCCTCACATGCTTTCTCTTCCATCAAGACTCTGAAAGGAAACTGAGGTCAGTGCAACTACTGACCTCACCTCAGGTATTACCCAGAGCAAAAGAGGCCCTGGGTACTGTCCTCTGTAACTGCTGGGGCCCTATTAGCACACGTGCTCTCACTGTGATAATTAACTGCAAAAGCTTGGTATCACTGGCAGAATGCAAGATGTTCTTTTTCACTTACTTCCATTCTGTTATGATACCATTAGCATACAAAGGCACCTTTGAATAAATCCTGCAGTTACATTTGTTCTCATGTTCTCCCTCAACATTTTTTCTTAGAAAACAGAGAAAAAATAACAAATTTTAAGCTGACAACTCTGGATGGATTTGAAAGGGTTTTCCAGTAATAGAAATGGCTTATTAGAGGTGCAGCAAACCACTGTAAGGTAAATGAAGATGGGATAGAAAACTGGTCTGAAGCAGTTCCCTCTGCACATGATGACAGTGGCATGAATTCTTAACTTGGAGATGCACCATGTAGAAGGTGCTGGACTGCCACTGTCAAGAGACTAAAGCAAAGGTTAAGTACTGATAGAGCAAACCATGGAAGTCAGGTATACTCTTGGAAAGGAAATGTGTAGAAAGGAAGGTGTGTAGCTAATTCCTAGATCTCTACAAAACCATTTCTGCTGGTAACTACTTTTCTGTGAAGCAAGAATAACAGTTAGAAATTTTGCAGTATATTAATTATTTAATTTTTTACACACTAGCAAAGAAGGAAGCTTAAATTTACCTTTATACTTCATATTAGTGTAACTCTTTATTCATACATCTCCCCAAATCAACCTCCTTAAAAATCAGAACATACATAGCCTGCCACACAGTACACTTATGCACCAGGAGAAAAGTTGTGGGAACATGGAATGAAACCAAAAATCCAGAAAAGAAGCTGCAGTTTATTGAAGACTTACAGAATTAGTAGATTCTCTCTCTGCTCTGCTGTTTAAAGATCATAAAAACAGTAATATAACTGATTTCTCTGTTATAAAATTATGAATTTTAAATGAAAAATCTACTTGGGAAAGACATTTTTTTTTACTTTAGTTCTGTGATTTGAGATGTTATTCCTTTTTAGCAGAGCCCTAGTAGTACTGTCTTCTTTAAGAGGTTTTGTTCCTTCCAAGGATTGCAATTAACAAGCAGCAATGTGTTAAGAGTTCCACAAACACTTCCATTTAACATATAGAATAAGGATAGTCTTGTTTGTGTTTTTTTTTCCCTCCTATAAGTGAAAATCTAAAATGTACTTGTAACCTGTAGCTAATGAAACAAATTCTTTACCAGCTAGGACCCCAGACGTACTCTACTAAATCTGAGAACTCGTTTCTTGGACTTGAGTGCAGAAAGTAATTATGAATTTTGTGACTGTCCAACTTGAGGCATATCAGAAGCCTTGGTTACTCCCAGGGAAGCACTGCAGTGCTGAAGCTAGCAGAATGCCTGAGTGCTTGGCTGACTGAAGCACATACAGCCCAATGAAAACAGCCAGTATTTAAGGACTCGCTTCTTGCACGCAGTCTCGTCAGTCTTAGTGGAAAAGCAGAACTGAGCAATGGCTACAGAACCAAATATTTGTGGCAACGTGATAAGATTATTAAAATACAAGCAGACTCCAATCCACTTACCAAAACACTATGACATTCCCCATCTTCCTTTTCTTAGAGGGCTGAATTTGCCCTCTTGATAGAGTGTAACCCCGGCCTTGCCTTGCTGTTGGTACTGGGGTTCCCCCCAGAGTCTCTCTTCTCTTCTGTCTTAACATCTGGGTAACATTTGGTGCACAGACAAACCATAGTTATGTATGTAAACAGAGACAAACACACACAATCGTCACCACTAGTAAATCCTGTTCAAACAGTTGGAAAAAAGCAAAAAGAGCTGATGTGCATTTCACTTGAATAAGAATAGTTTGATGCTGGAAAGTCACGGGCAGTGACAGAGAATGTAAAGATAAGAATGCAATAAATTCCTTTAAGGCTTGTGGCAGTAACACAACTGTAGAGAGGGCTGGAATATGCTGTGAGAGTTACTACTTAATTTTGTTGGCAGCTGCTCTGCTGTTATTTGCCAGATGCTGGCATGTTTGTCCCCTTCATTTTAAGCAAGTAGAAAGTCAATGCCTGCTTAACACAGCAGGACTAACTACTTTCAATGCAAGTATAGCACCAGCTTTTTGTCAGTCTTATTTTTCAAAAATATGCAGCTTTTTTGCTGAAAGCTTTCTGGTTTTTAACAAGTCTTTTACAACTTCATGTTATTTTTTATCAAAGTCTAAGCTGAGGCCTTTCTGAAGAATTATGTATCCATACTTAAAACTAATGGGAACCAACCTACAAAATAAATCCAAACTTGGGCCACTCATTATGGAAACAACCCTTTCTGAACAACAGAAACCCTAAATCCTTGCTTTGAGGAAAAAGGCACTGATTCAAGGACTAATCTAACCTCTGCAGTTACCTGCTATGTTCAAGGCATTTAATTAAACTACTTGTCTCTGGAAAAGCTTCTTGTCATGAACAGTCATAGACTGGGAAATCTCACTTAACACATGACCATCTCAACAAATAATTCCAAACAAAAATATCTGACTCATGGTATTAGAAATCAGAGGGCCAGAAATCCCCTGGAGGCACCCAAAGAGCAAATAAAACTAAGATGGATGAAAAAAAATTATTTCTGTGAGCTACAATTTTTGCAATATTTGGTAACCTCTTGAAAAATCAAAGTTTTTTATTTGGATGAGAAAACTAAACCCTCTTGTTCTTCCTCTGATGAGACACATTTCAACACAAACAGATGTGCTGTTGCTCAATAATGCAACCTGGCAAAGGGCAGCCCCAGCAAACCCAATAGGAAAAGCACACCTTCATTCTCTTCCAGATCTGTCATCTTTGAAGCTCACCCAGTGTGGAGCCACCTCTGTGGCTTTAATCCCACCAAGAACTCTGAGCTGCCAAATGAATCAATATCCAAAAGTCTACCCTGCTTTGTGCACATATTACATGGCTGCCTTATGGCCGCATTTATCTTCAGTGTAAATTCAAACCATAATCAAACAGGTGAAGGAAGAAACTTCGCTAGACAAAAACAGGGAATAAAGTTAGTAGTAAGAGGTTTATCAAAAATGAGAACAACAAGTGAACAAAGAACAGTAGCTTCAAGTATCAACTACATAGAGAAGGAGAAAAGCCAACACAAATCCAAATGAGGAGGTTTTAAAAGTTTTTAAAAGGTTTTTGTTTTCCTGTAAAACAGTTACAAAGCAGTTCATCCACTTAGGTGGGTACTCAGGAGAACTGAAACAACTAATTTCTTCTCTGAGACAGGTAAATACTGGCCTTGAGGATCTGTCTGCACTGCCGCAACAAAAAACTGTCAGCAGATGAACTGAACTCCAGCAAAGAACAGAGGAGGAAGGCACTGGATCAGGGTTTCATAAGAGTGGCTGGTGGTACAAATGAGAGAAAACAGAACTTGACACTATGCCCCAACAGAAGGAAGTTGAGGACAACAAGAGAAGTTTTTTGTGACATAAGCTACAGAAAGTGATGAAAGTCCGGGGAGCACACAAGTGCAGGTGATCCCACTAGGAAACTCGGAATTACAGCAAGCTCCAGAGTGTTAATCCCCACAGAAGAAAGATTCTGGGGGAGCAGAGAAGTCTTCTATAATCAGGATGTGCCATTCACAAAGGAAAGACTGCAGAATATTTTGTTTTGAGTCTTTTTTTCAGTCAGTTTCCATGTATTCTACAACCTATAATCACTATAAAAGATGGGGAAAGTAATCATATCTAGTTGTGTTAACTGCAGCACCAAGATGCAAAGCAGTCTTGAGATCCCCACCAGTTACCAAGGAAGCCCTTCAGAAAGTAACCACTGAGAGTCTAAAAGTACCAGTTAGAATATTCCTGTTATCAGCAAAAATATAAAGCAGAAATACTAAGTGATACACGGAAATAAATGTATGGAAATAAGCCACGGAAATAAGCAGGGGTATATTATGGTAAGAAGGGATTCAACACAAGCAATCTACTAGATCATTTGCAGATCTCATAGTGCAGATATCATAGCACCCTGGTTTTGGGTGGGTTTTTTTGTTTTTTGTTTTGTAACTTTGTGAATGTATTGCAGAGGGAAGACTCTTAACATCTGCTTGGATGACAATATTTTCTCCTATGGAATTAGAAAAAAATATTTAAAATATTTAAATCCAACCTGTCTTTCAGTGTAAGAAACATAAAACATTTTTTTGACAAGTAAGACATTATGATCTGAAGAAATAGCTTTTAAAGTATTTTGTGATAGTCCAGGATTAGGCTAATTATCTCAATATCAACAACTTCTTCTTGGAATAAAGTTGAAAACTTTAACAGATCATCCCTAAGGCATACACTCAGAAAAATTTTTGCAAAGAAATTCACCATTTGTTGCATTCTCTTCTTGTGTTTTTATGCATGTAAACTACCTACATAAAGTGAGAGGAGATAATTCCATTCTTGAAATGGACCCTTTTGTAAACAAACAAACAACAAAACCAAAACAAACAACCAAACACAAAGAAAAAACCCCAGCCCACAGATCTTTATTTCTGAAGAATATATCTTACTCCTGTACTTTATACCCAGCAACACTGATATAATTTCTATTGCAACAAATGAATGGAACTAGCCCTGTTCCATGCCTGTAGTGATTTGGAGGTGATTAGTTCTTTTTGTGGTTTTCCAATTATAACTTATAAGACAGTATCTTTCCTGTTTCTTTGCCAATTCTAGGCCACAGACAAACAGTGCTAATCTAAACGTGTTTTTTTTTTTGTTTGCTGAGCAGAAGTGACAAGTGTTAAATTTGATTTTTCTTTTTTTTTTTTCTTAAAGTACACTGTGCTAAATTTATTCTAGTTACTGTAAAGTCTTGTTAATTCCAGTGAGAGCATAAAACTACTTTGCAGTTCTATATGTGGAGAAACACTTGCATTATACATACCTCTGAAAAGAAAACAGACAGGATGACTAGGCTGATCCAGTGAATTACTCCTGCAAACTGTGAAGCACTTGAAACTGCAATTAACACAATACAATGAAGCATCATTATAGCAGCAGAATGCAAATTAGTTTAATATGACTGCAACTGCTACAACTTAAATACAGATGAGCCTTGTTTTCTTCAGTTTTGTAATGGCAGTACCAAAAAGGTGATGGGATGTAATGGGAGATGGAACCCCAGCCCTGCCATCTGCTAAGCCTAACTGGGGCCAGCAGGTTAGCTGGCACTGCAGCTATTCAGTGGAGCTTTGACTACACCTTGTAGCTCTTTGATGTTCTGTCACTGCTTCATGCTCTCATTCCACACACTGCTTTAGTACTAGATATGTGATTAAATTCTGTAAGAATTCTGTAAGAGAATGTTCTAACACCCTCACTTTATTCCTTGTTTTAAGTCTCTGAAAATCCAGCTCAAATGATCAATGGAATGGGTACTTAAAAACTAGTGTTTAGATTGAGCTTCAAAAGCCATTTCTGTCATCTCAATAAATACCCTACAAAAACAGAGTTCTGTACAGCTCCACAGATGTGGCATAAACAGCCATGACTGCCCCAGGATCCCCTTCCTCTCAGAGTCAAGTCTGACCTGAGGAAAACCAAATGAGAGAAGCCACTGAAAGAAGCTATGTCACTGTTAGCAAGATTAAATATTACTATATTAATTTTCAGGAGTTTGTAAAATATTAGCAATTCTAATTTGTACAACAATGTGCCTATTTTTGTACAGTCTGTATCAGGAAATATGGCTGTCATATGGTCAGCTTTGTCTTTAAGCAAGTTTCTGTAAGAACACAATAAATGAAATAAAATTCCAGTTTAAGTAATTTGTTAAAACATACAATGTCCTTTGTAAGCATGCCATTTCCACAAAGCATAAAAAAGAATGGCTTTGAACTTTGTGGACTGGGTACCAGCTAGCCTAGGCTTCTTTTAATTATTTGGTGCAAAAAAATCCAAACATGATGTCCTTCTTCAGAAGGACAGTGACCTCTAAAATTACCTATGTTAATTTAATTTCAAACTCCTCAATGAAAAGAAGTCTGTAAAGGATAAGTTAAAGTGGTGATTTATGAAACCATGTATTCTACACACTAGCTTTCCAACGGGTACTTTTCAGGCATGCAGATTGTGGAGGTAGTTATTCCACTTTCAAAGTAAAATGACTTAGAACAAAAGTCCTCTCAGGAATGGACTGGCAGGAACAGTCAGGAAAATTTATCTGAATTCATTAAAAGTGTGATTTTACAGAATGCTAAAGCTTTGAACAAATACTCACTGGCATTAAAGCAGGATTTCATTTGATTCAACTTATTTTGCTTGTAAGTAAAAAGAAATAAACAATTTTGCTGCAAAGTCTGCATAAGAAGCTCTATGGCAAGGGATGTCTCTATGGGCTTAAATGAGTATCTTGAAATTAGGAGGATTCCTTAATAAGAAACTTGAACTGAAATTCTGTGATCAAAGTTCCCTTCACTGCTGACAAAACAAAGCAGAGAGCTGAAAGGGTCCAGTATCTGAGCTGCTGGCATCTCCTGCTCTGAAGGTCACATGCTCCCAACTTTGGAATAATGGACTGAAGAGAAAAAAATTTGCTCTTTATTTCAAGGTACTTGTGAGTCTACCATCCCTATGGCAGAGAGACTAAACTAGTCAGTGTCCTCTTGCTGGTTCAAAGAATTACTCTGTAATAGCAAAGTTTAATTAATATGTACCAGGTGGCAGAAGTAACTAAGTCCCATGAACACATACATTGCATGCTCTAAATAAAGTCTTATTTTAAAATTACAACTTACTAAAACAGGAAGGGGAGGGAAGGAATGTAGGAAAAATGGGAATACAAAGGAAGCTGTTAGTGTGAGCAGTCACTGGAACTCTCACAGAGCTGAGGTTCATCTGGTGTTTGGTAAGAGAGGGTTTGCTGTGGTGGAGCAGAGGAGCAACTTAAAGGTGAAACAACTGTGAAAAATATATTTAACATTCCCAAGACACTGTCTTTGTAAAGTAGCATAAAGAACAAGAAGTGGAAATTTACTTTCCAAGTGGTTATCGATTGACATACAAGTCTCCAGTTGCCCCTTAGTGGACAAAAAAGATACAGCAGCCACGCATTAGGAGAGAAAATCGATTTTTGATGCTGCGCTGACTGTAGCAGAGCCCTGAACATGCTGCCAGACAGTTTGCAATTGAACTGCCAGTAAAACAGTAAATTCCAAGCCTGAAGCTTTTGAACAAGAGCTGGATCACTAGCTCCTACACTGATTCTGCATATTTGGCATTCCCTTTCAAAAATGCAGTGAAAAGCTACAAAAACACTAGCAGGGTCTTCTCCAAGGGCCCCATAACCCTGCTCTGGGGTGGTTCAGATACATCGCTGGCATTCAGTTTGAGGATTTGATTTGAATGCTAACCCAGGATCCCACAAAGCTGATCCAGTATAAAATGTGGAGTAGAGCCAGTCTCAATCTATCTGTTCCCCTTTCCCTCCCTTCCACATCTCCTAAACATGTATAACCAGGCAGGGAGGGATGAAGAATCAGTCCCGGCCATTACAGGAGCTCGCACAAGCAGAACTGGCTTTACGTGGCTGTTGTTCTCCCTGAGGACTTCCAGCAGAGAGAAACCACACTGCTCCTGCGGGCAGCAGATGAGCCCTAGGTGCTTTGGACAGGCCCTGATTTCCTCTGGGGCACTGTTGCACCACAGCCTGCACGGCTGTGCATGTGGATAAATGAGATGAGGTGACTAAATATACCTCTATTTCTGCATTTGCAAAACATCACAAAGTATTGAGAAAAGCTTTGAAGAGAACAAGAAAAGCTGATTAGAGGACAGAGACCTGTAACAAAAGACCTTTTGCATGTCCCCTGCTTTCTGGAGTTTCTAATGCTGGCATGAATTTGGTTTGTGTTAAAATACCCTGAGAGGTCTGTCCCTTCCATGTGTGTGACACACTTGCAAACGTGGTCCCCATCACTGGCACTGACAGTTTTGTTATGGGAGATGTGCACAGTGCAATGAAGGACTGCATGAAAAGTATGAGAGGAAAATTATATTCTCAAAATGTCACAGCTAAAGTTGGTTAGTTGTTTTTTGTGGGTTTTTTTGTTTGGTTGGTTTGTTTTGTTTTGTTTTGTGAGTGTGTGAGGGTCTTTTTGTTGTTTTGGTTTTGTTTTTTTTTCCAAAGAGGAGGCTTCCTAAGTAATTATTGTCTATAATGTGGATTAGCAGTTATTATGATGAACAAAATTAGGATTAGCCATTGCTATTATGAACAAAATCAGCAGTGATGTGCTTTTACATATCCTTATGCACTGGTAGATTTTATGTAGAATAGGGAATAATTTAAAACTGTAACTACATTTTTGAAAAACATAATTATGGCCTAATGGCTTTTTAAAGCATAATTATGTTTTTCAAAAATGTAGTTACAGTTTTAAACATATTCCTCTAATGACACAACTGCAGTGCCTTTATCAGCCCCACCAAGACAGTCTTTACCTCCTATTTCATTTAAAATCAGGTATTCAACTCAAAGGCAAGAAACCTGATGGGCTGATGCATTAGTTAAAATGCAAAGCATCAACACAGAGTGGAATGGAGTCCTTTCTGAGGACCTGAGCAAGTCCATACTGGCAGGTGCAGCCTCTGAACAGTGAAATCACCTGGCTCCACAAAACATCTCCAAGTTGTACACAAGGTGGAAGCTGCAGAGCTTATAAGAATATCACATACACTCAGTATGACTCTCTCTAGTCATATAGAGAGGGAACATCTCTAAAACAAAGCCTTCTTTAGAAGAATCTTTGGAATATAAATGGTAAGAAAGCAGGTGCTTCCATCGAGGAGTCTCCAAAGCTGTGTTTAAAAAAAAAAACTAAGAGAAATCAACATAAACCATTTTTAAACTCTTTGGCTCTACAGGAAGCAACAATTCTTTATATAAACAGAAAGATGTGGCACCTCTATACAGTGTTGAAAGCTTCTTCCTCATTTAATTCTTAAGGACTCACCCCCATAATTAGCATTCCTGACTTTCTTTGAAAGCAGCAGACTTCCTCATCCAAAATGGAAAATCCCCAGAGACTACAAAAAATAACAAGTGTAACAGAGTGGCCATGTTCAGAACAGTCTGTGCAGTATGGATAGACAGTGCCCACTGGTGGGTAATAGTATGGAGAGACAATTTAGTCATTTATTAGTCTTAGAGGGTTTATAAAAAATGGTTGTGACTATCAAAAAAAGTCCCCTAGTTATAAGGGAATTATACAATTGCAATACCTAAATCTTTATAGTGGAAACTAACTCCACTTGACAACTGACAAACCACCAAAATAAAAACTTCAACAGAATAAAAGTTTGCTTGCTCAATTTGAAGTTGCCATAGAAAATCCCAGACTATGACTCTTTCATGCTATGTATCCTTGCATTTATGGGATTGTCTGAACCCCATCATCACCATTTCAATATATTCAGGACTACATGGAGATGTCAGAGGCTGCTCTTCAACATTTAGCATAGGGGAAGATGTAATTGGTATATGTGTTCATGTCAGCTTTGTATCATAAAGGAAAAAAAAAATTTAAAAAAAAGGGGAATGGAGGAAAAGAGCAGTAGGAAAACAAGAACGTTAAAATTTCCATTGTGGAACCTGTGTAGAGTGAATTCAGATAATAACTGAAATTGAATTTTGCTTTATTTGAAATTCGTTATATTAGCAAAGCAGAATGAAAATCTGTATCATTCCAGCACATTACAGGTTATAAAACTATAATTTCAATTCCTACCCACCTCTTTATAAGCGATTTAATAATAGTGGCAAATACCCCAACAAGTTCATAATTTCTGTCTATCTGTATACATGTGAAAAGTACCAAAGTTTAATGATGCACAAAATACCTTTCTTCTGTGTATACAGAGTATGGCTGTAAAGGACAGACCTTTTCACATACTAATGACAATGTGTGCAGACCTCTGCATGTACACTCTGCTTTTATCCCTTGAAAATTTGCCCTGCACTGAATTTGGTCAGCAAAATATGGAAAAGACTGACTCCACTATACCAGGGTTCCACAAAAACACATTTCTTTCCTAACCTAGTAATTATTTAAATGGTAGGAAAAAAAATTCACACCATCCTCCCCCCTTCATAAACTTCCCAGCAAGTTAAGCCTTTATTTCATCAAAATTATAAACAAACAAAAAAATAATCCTCCTACTCACACTGGAGAAGCTTTATATCTATTAGGAGTTCCAGAGTCAGAAGAATCACCACCAATACTACACAGGCTACCAGGAAACTGTTGAGACTTGCACTGAGCAAAAATACCTGCCACACAGCTGCTCGTCTCCCACAGCATGGTTTTAGCCAGTTAGATCTAAGGAAATAAAATTAAGAGGGAAAACAAGAAAAGAAAAAAGAAAAGAAGTGAAAAAGGAAGAGAGCTAAAGAGCAATGAACTCAAAATGACAAGTTCTGCTGTTATGGATACACTCAGCAACAATGTACACAGACTTTGCAAAATGCACTTTCCTTGGTTTCCTTCCCAAGAAAAACACAAAAAAAGTCTGAGGATCTTGTGTGCCCCTCCAACCCTCTGCAGCACATTGGTACTCACGTGCCTTCCAATGCTCTGAGTAACACAACCCTAATTATCATACATACATTTCTGCTTTCTTCCTGTCTTACCACTTTTCATGTCTTTTTATTTTGACATCCACACTGTCCTCACTGATGGCTGAGTACCACGACACAGCAGGACTCAGCTATTAGGTTAGAACCCAATAATGCTTTTTAAGGATTTCTCTGCTGAATTTTATGATGGTGTGCCTGTGCTTCCCTTTTCTAGTAGGAGACAAATCAGACAAGAACTGCCAAACCTGGTTTGCAACAATCACTTCATGACATCATGGAAAAGAGCAATAGGAATCTTGAAAACAGTGAGGAATAAAAACTGGGTGCCTGGAGAGCCACCCCTATACCAACAAGTACACACAGCCTAGCAAAGTGTCAAGCAGCTTGGCGAGGCTGCCTGCTTTGTATATTTGTCTAACTCTCACCAATTTGTTTGTGGATGAGGCCAAAAATGTATTTCCCTGAGCTTGAGGTAGCACATTTTTGGCGACTGCATCTGCCAGGAACTGTTCCCAAACCAAGTTTAGATGAGAATTAGATTTCTCCTTGTTTTGGAGAAAAATGAAGCTTCAGGCAAGATTAAATAAGTTGTGAGAAGACTTTGAAGATGGGAACTCCAGAAGGAAGTTGATGAATCAGTAAATGTTGCATTAGATTTGTGCAGATACAAATTTTAAGTGGTTAGTTTAAAAAAATAAATAAATCTTTTTCTTCTGAAAATATTTCTAATAGGAATAACACTAGCATGGACTTCAGAAGCATAAAGCCCATCTTGATAGTTTCTCATAAGACTCCCCCATAGTTTCACTTTCATACAGTATTTGTATCATTTCTCATTGTGGTGTTTTGCCATGTTCCTATACAGGCCCACCCCAAAATTTCTGTTGCTTGCCTGACAATTCATGTTTTCCAACTGCTGTAAATACACATTAGCTAATAAAGAGCTGATGTGATTTATTAGCCAGAGTTTAAGAAGCTGCAGGCATACACAAGTGTGGTACAGCAACCACACTGCCTCAACCAAAATACCAGTATACAAAACTCAAAGGTATACAAGAAGGTTTGAGGATACTGGTCAGTTCCAAATAATCAGCTCTGCCCCCAGTAAGTCCATTTGTAATCAAACACTTGAAAAAAATTGCAAAACACTCCGTGACATGCCCACACTCAAAACCCAGGGAGAAAGTGGCACTAAGCAGTTCTCAGAGAGTTGACACTTTCAACCAGCTCCTCAGAATTCAGCATATATATACTTGTATTACTGATTACCTCACTGTCAAAGACCTCCTCCAACTGACTCTTAAAACTTGACAGAAGGTTTGACAAGTATTACAATCAGGAACTTGCCCTTAATTTAACTTTGTTAGGCTTCTAGCCTGAATAGAGGGTGCACTGGATTTTAAATAAGTATTTTTAAAACATCAGGAAAAAAGCACAAAGCCTTTTTGCAAACTTAATCTTCTCATGGATTTTATTCTACATCATCTCAAAATAGAATAACTTGTCTTTACTGCAATTGTTATTTTTGGGGGAGGGGGTTGTTTTGGCTTGTTTTTTTGTTTTTGTTTTTGTTTTTGGTTTTTTTAGATCTTTCTAAAAAATACTTCTAGGGGATGACTCTGGTTGAAAAGAACAGTTTTCAGTTCTATTCTTTTTCTACATTTCTCTTCCCTTTCCCCAAAAGGCCCATTTCACCAGCATTTTAACATCGCAGGGCAGTTTTTTTCTCTTTTCTATTCTCAGAACGATCAGTAGA
Source organism: Phaethornis superciliosus (assembly GCA_023637945.1). NCBI lineage: Eukaryota > Metazoa > Chordata > Aves > Apodiformes > Trochilidae > Phaethornis > Phaethornis superciliosus. The sequence goes on from JAJQWJ010000012.1 coordinate 19,234,173, forward strand.
GGGCTCAAGAACATTCCTTTGAAAGCTCTACAAATATACCAAATGTAGCAGTAAGAATTTCGTAATACTCAGCACACAATGCATATAGCGACAATAATCATTATTCATTATTTATGATTGGAACAGCAATTAACTGAAGAGGTCAAGTGACCTCATGTTTATATATATCACTTATAAAGTACCCACATATATACTCAAAGTATATATCACCCATATATCACTCATAAAGTTCACACATTGATTTCAAAGATACAAAAGCATTTAAAATTTAAGCACTGAAATACCACGTTGAGTTTCATATCTTGATTTATTACACCACGGTGCCTTTGTTCAACACTTGTCCTGTGAATAGGCAGCAATTAGCATCTTGAAATCCCTGCCTAGCAGACCTCTTCCCAGACCTCCAAGTCCTCTGTATCCACTGACATTACCAATTACGCTGTAATTGGGATGGTTTCTTTCCTGGATGCTTCTTAGCTAATTCATTCCCTGTTACTCCTGTATAGTAGAGTCCTGATCCTGCCTTTGGTGGTTTTTTTGTGGGAGGTTGAATTTATTACTTCATAGCTCTTGTAAAGGATGGACGTAATTACTAAAAGAACCCACAGCCCTATGAGGAATATATTTTAGATAAACCTGTTGAAATGCTAATCACACTAACTCCTCATACATCCATGTCCTCATCTCCTTCAACCTGTAACCTGTCTTAGTAAAGTGGTATCTCTCCCTGGTGGTGGGTAAGGGCTCATCCATTCAAACAATGAGAAAAACAGCCACCAGAATTACTGTAGGTTTAAACTTACCTTCCAAATCTTGGCCACTTCCATTGCAGTACTGAAAAGCTACACTTAGTTTAAAGCTCAGACTGGTAATGTGGCTACACAGATAGTTTAATAACGTAAAAGTTAACTCACCCAGTTTATAAATTCATGGAGAATTTATGAAGCTATTACATACTAAACCATAATACAAGTAAAACACCTTTTTCCCTCATTCCAGGGGAAAAAAACACAAAAAACAAACAAACAAACAAACAAACAAAAAAAAAAAAAAAAAAACCCACAACTCCACATTTTGTTCAGCAAACAAGTACAACTACTGCAAACTACTTCAACAGCAAACTGGCTCATTAGGTACCCTGGTTATTCTGTCTTTACCTTTCTTACAATGCCTGGATGAAGTAAATAAATTTACAAGCATGGGCATTTATTGGTTGATGGGGATAAAGGGCTGTGAAGTTTTATTATGAGACTTTAGAATATATTTAGTGGAATTTTACCAGTGATAATTCTTTTTAAAGATACGTTCACACATGGCTTTGTGGAAAACCCATCTGTCATCATCACTGCTAGTTTTTTTAATAAACAACTTGGAAAAGAGAACATAAGGCAAAACTGGAAAAGGTTTAACATATTTATTTGGTAAAAAACCACTACAAACAAATTTGTTCAAGCTGTTAACAGCTGTCACTATTTCTGTTTTCTTGTCTTGCAAACAAATACCCCAGAATCTGCATTATACCTTGCCCTGCCTTTTGTTTTCTTCCTGGCTAAACAGCAAGTGTTTGCATCTCACAAGATGGCTAGGATCAGAAAACAGAAGGATGGATGCAATCCAAATCCCTATCTGAAGAAGCAGAAAGGCCATGGTCAGGAAGTGACAGGAACACAGCAAGGCTAAAATCTGGCTGAAACAAAGCAGACAGCAGAGCCTCACAGCAGGCACAGGTAGCAGCTTAGCAGCTGGAGGCCTCGAGCAACTCCAAGAACTGACACAGATCTGCAACCCTTTCATGGACTTTTCCTAAAGGTTAGTTTATCTACAGGAGTTTAACTGAGAGTATATTCATTCTTCTTTCCCCCTAAAAGTTTTACTCTTTCTAACCCCATTACATTTCTTGACGGACTGCTGCAAAGCTCAGCTGCTCTCGAGGCAAGCAAGGCTCCCCCAGTTTTCTGCCTAAACACACATATGGCCAGTTTATACCTAACTGCTCTTGTGCCAGTATTATTCACTAGCCTGATAAGTTCTTTTCCTTTCCTGACATTTGATCCATGATTCATTTATACACAGCAACAGCATCCCCTCATTTAATTTAATGAAAGCCCATGCTTTTTATAAAGCTGACACTCAGTTTCTGTAACTGCAGTAGAGGTCTTGTCTGCATGTGAGGACAGAGAGCTAGACTGGTAATACTGGGGAGCTGGCTTCATTCCTAGCTCTATATGAAGTACTTTATGTTTCTAGGGTCTTTGTGCCTTCTTTATAGGGGTATATAGGACATGGACTTGCTATAGTGTGTCCAGATGAGGGCCACAGAGATGACCCATCCAAGGGCTGGAGCAGCCTTGCTATGCAGACAGGCTGAGTTGGGGGTGTTCAGCCTGGAGAAGAAAAGCTCCAGGGAAACCTTAGAGCACCTTCCAGCACCTGAAGAGGCTACAGAAAAGCTGGAGAGGGACTTTTTATAAGGGGAGGGAGTCATGGGACAAGGGATAATGGCTTTAAATTAGAAGAGGGGAGATTTAGGTTAGACATTAGGAGGAAATTCTTCTGTGTTAGGGTGGTGTGACACTAGAATTATGGATGCCTCATTGCTGGAAGTATTCAAGGCCAGGCTGGATTGAGCTTGGAGAAACCTGGTCTGGTGGGAGGCAATCCTGCCCATGAGAGAGGGTTGGAACTGGATGAGCTTTAAGGCCCCTTCCAGCCCAAACTGTTCTACAATTCTATATTCTGTGATTATCTGGGATATTATTAAACCACAACATACTGCTTATCCATCTTTCAATTTTTCCACCGAGCTCTATCTTTTCCAACAATTAATTAGACCATTAGCCAGATAAATTAGACCCATGTCATTTCCACTGTCCAATAAAAGTGTTTTGCAAACAGTCATCTATGGGCTACATCTACCCACAAAAAGTATCTAGTGAAAGCAAGTTCTGATGGAAAAATACAGAAAGCTTTAAAAAAAAAAAAAAAAGTCTGAAAATCATTGAGGTAGAAAATGATTTTTATTTTTTTTTTAAACATAGTAATGCTCCCTCTACCAATAGGTGTTATTGACAAAAGACATTAGAGGCATACACTCAAAGGATTTAGGTACTTAGATAAACACCATAATGAGCTATTCTGGAAAACAATATTTAGAAATATAAACAGTTTGAATGATCTGTAGAGAAAAAGAAGTTTCTATATCACTGAACATCCCTGTAACATGGCCCATAATTTCATAGATTCTCTAAGAAAGAACAGGTCACCTCACAGTTTCTGTTGTGCTTAATGCTCTTTTTCTGCTGCAGTGCAGGTCTTAGTTTTGGACCAGAGCACAGAGAGCAGCAGTGAGAGAGTACTGCACAAAGAACAAATCAGCACTACAGTCTCCGTGTTTTGCTGTTCAGATTTTCCACCATCTTTCTGAATTCAGAGTGTGGCTGGCAGGTAAAAATAATTTTAGTCACTTGTAAACAAAAGGAGCTCGCTCACTACATGAAATAGTTTAGTCCTCCAAAACCTTTGCACCTAACCTCTTGAGCTTAGACCTCATTATTCACCACGTAGCAACATCATGTGCTCCAGGATCTGCATGAGGTGCACAGAACTTTTCTGAAAAGGGATTGGTTTTGATTATGCTGCCAGAGAAAGAAAAGAAAGCAAAAAAACAAGAGGGGTGTGAGAAATTGGACTTTCTTTTCAATTAAAGCACCTTCAAAACAAAACCTCAACAAGATCAAAATAAAAATGGAAAGATTAATACAATAACCATAAATAATAGCATCCACTTGGTGCAATTACAGCAGACTGAAGGAGTAGACATCCTTTTCTCCCAGGACAGGTGAATGCATTCATGAGTGAAAACTTGAAACCAAAGTAAAATGAAAAGGTCATGACTCTTTCCTGTGTTAATTTCCAAATCTCTGTGCACTGACCAGTTTTGGCTTCCCTTCCTTTTTATAACTCTCTTTCCCATCCTATAGCTTTGTTGTTTTTTTGGTTTGTCTTTTTATTTATTTTTTTCCCCAGATATTTCTCCTGTTAAATGCACTTTCTAGCTAGGACCAAACAAATCTAAGGCTATGAACAGATGATCATAAATGACTACAGCTAATGTCAAGCAAGTGACATTAACTGTATGACCTCACAAACTTTACAGCTATTGATGTAAAATAAAGTACTTGGAAACACTTTTTTTGTTTTTAAATTTAACATATAAAAATTCCAGACCTGTAGTCCAAGACAAATACAACAAATAATTTAAAGCTGGTGTATCTCTCTACCCTGACTTCCCACCCACATTAACCACAGTTCCTTATTGAGAGATAGACTCACTGCCTTACAGCATATTCACAAAAAAGAGAAAAAAATACAGCCTGTTGTGCAACTGTCTGTAAATGGTTTTATAATTTATCATGAATATCTCCTAATCAGAACTTAAGGAAAATGCAGAAAAAAAAGCTTTTTCCAACCCCTGCTTGTTTATAGAACACACACACACACACTCCACTTTCTGCATGTTGTCAATTTTCCAACTGTTCTCTATCATTTTTATGGGACATTGGTAAAAAGCTAGAATAAAGTATTTTTTTTAAAAAAGAATACTTGATTGGAAAAAAATAAATTAGGGGTACTAATTGGTGCTTAAAAAGCTAATGTTAGCATTTTAAAATCTCCTTAGCTTTCTGAGTGATTAGTCTCCTCAGTACACATTCTATTTATGCAAACTGAGTTCAACACAGATGCAGCCTCTCCAATAAATTGACAGACACAAAGAAAATCAGCAGCTTTGCTGCTCTTTTTCTATAAGATTATCACCTAATTGGTTACATGTATGTTTGAAAAGTACACCACATGTTCACCCTCACATCTAAGACACTTTTTTGGAATTAGTTTATTTCTCATATTCCTGTCTAAAGCCTATGCCTTGATCATTTCTGCAATGTCTCAACAGGGAGCACAGTGCCCAGCAGCACTAGGAAGGGTAATTTTAACAAGGGAACCACAGGGCAGATCAGCAGGGCCAGTGAGTAATGAACATACTGGTTCTGAAAGCCAAGCTTCTGTTCCTTCAACAGGGTGGAAGAGTCAGGCCTTCATAAAGAGAGATTGCTATAGTCACATAAAATTCAAAAGGCTTTAGTTTAACATTGCTGTCATTGCTGGTCAAATTTCCTGTTTCTGAAGAGTAATACCCACTGCTTTATTCACCCCAGGCACATGAACCTTACTGCAGCTTGGAAGCAAATAAGATGCTGGAATTCCTCCTACCCCCCACGTGGCCCCTTACTCCTTTTCAGTGCAAATGCCATGCCCTCCCACACGTTTTATAGTGAGAGAATATTCCCACTGCAGACTCCATACAACCAATGTCATCTATCATGTAAATCTTTATACTTTCCCCCTTTTTGAGAAGTCTACAGTGGGAAAAGGATTTTTGCTCAACCCATATTAGAAGACAACAGATTTTGTGTTTTGTGTGTTTCTGGGACAGTGGAAAGGTTTTTCTTGCCTGATTACCCATTCACTATCCAGAGGTGTACTTCAGGGACAGGCTTAATGCACTGTCTAATCTGCAGTCCTCTCTATGTTGTTCAGCGCAGGGATCAGCATTGTAAACTCAATTTCTGACAACAGCCCAAACTGTCCACAAAATTCCTTCAACAAGACTGACAGATGGGAACTGACTGCTCTGAGAATTTAATATGCTAGAGCAAATCCCACCAAACTGCACAAAATAAGATTTTCTTTCCAGTATCTTTAAAGCCATGGCAATGTCAGTTTACACGTGGTTATACGGTCTGTTTGACAAAGACCATAATTTTCCTTTCTTTTTGCTTTCCCTTATGTTTTGGTTTTTTTACTTTCCCATGGGAGTAGTAACTAGTCTGATGCCAGCTGAGAGTTTCCAGGCACAAGAAGAAGACTGTGCTATGACCTACCTATTTCTGGCTGCCTATTAATACTGGGTTTATTGACAGAACCGTTCTCTCAGATGAAACATAAAACTCCCCTTAACAACCAGGTTAAATTTGTGCTTATGCTTGGACTCTGAAGGGCCTTAAAGAAGGAAGGCTAGAGGAAAGCCTTCGGGTTAAATCAGAAAACTCTTTTAGTGTCCACTCATTCAGCTCCAGCCTGGTGACTCTTGTTGCTCTGTACAAGGAGATGGAGACCTCCTAGTGAGGAGTGTGACAACCCATATCAGGAAATAGGGATTGTGGATAATGATGTTGAAAACCACAAGGTCATGGACAAATGTAGCTTGTCACAGCAATCCAGCATTTTCTAAGCACAGGGATGTATGAGACCATCCTGGTGCAAAGCCTTGCAGTTAGAAAAACTACATCTTGCCTACATCAGGTACAGACCTAAAACAACACAGCCATACAGAATATGAACAGGTCACATGGGACAGCACCTCCCAAGAACTTCTTGGGGAAAAGTATACAGAAGGTAATACTTGGAATGTGTGACAAAGGCAGACTGCCATGGAGAGGAAGAAGAATCTTACATCACCTTTTAGTACTGTCTGGCATTAGCAGTATCTTCTCACATCTCCACCTGCAACCCATAAGGGAGCATTGGGGTAACAGAGCTTCATAGTTACAAATATGGGTGCTGACAGAAACTACACAGGGACTTAGGACATTTTCTGCCACTACTTGTGCTTCCCTTCCCACATCACTTTCTCCATATATATGGAGATGTAGCTGCCATTTCCTGTACCAAATGGATCTGATCCTCCCCATCTCCTTCCTGCTCAGGTGGAAGCCAGTCACATCTAACAAAGAAAGGAATTGCACCACAATCACAAAACTAGACATATTCCTAAGAAAGCCATGAGGTGCTATGGGGACAGTATTTTACTTTTGCTGCTGGGCTTCTTGAGCTCAGCTCTACTCCTAAATTTCACACAGCACCAGTTGTGAGCAGTTCTTCTGAAAGACAAGAAGCCACCATTCTCACAAGGCAGGTGCAGTCCTGGGACTCAGCTGAACATGCTCAGACAAAATACATTGAGACACACAGACTAAAGCTCTTAATTTTTTTTTCAGAGAATCCACCCTACAGCTGGAAGGTCTGGATGGCACCTGCTTCTTTCCACTCTGACTGATAAAGCCACAAAAAGAAGTCTGTGTGAAGGAAGAGATCTCTGCTGAGGAAAAGAATTACAGGTCTACTTCCATACTTCAGGATGTAAAGCTGATATCTCAGTTTAGTGGTCAGGTTGAATCAAAACCCAGAGAACAGAATTGTTCTCTGTTACTCTTCTCCACTCTCCCAGGGGAAGATAAACAAAAGTCCCTCATGGCAGAGCAGACCTGGAAAAAGAAGACGGGACTCTCTTCCCAGCACCCAATAGATTCCGATTCTGCAGAGCACCTGGAAAGCTGATGACAAAGAGCAGGACTGTCTCTCCAAGACCTCTGAGCACAGCGAAACAGAAGCGAAGAAGGGAGTAGGAAGGGATGGACTTTGCTGCCCTTCTGGCTTTTATAGAGTATGGCAGGAAATGGAATGGAATCCCAGCTCCTCCCTGTTCTGGCCCCAGGATCATTCAGGGTCCTTAACAAACTCTCTTTATGTCCTCGTACTGATACAGTGAAAGGAGCCTGGGCCCCACAAACCATAACTGCTGCTCCCATGGATACACCGAACTATCTGTGCACTTTGGCACAGTGAAGAATTGAGTTTCAGATCATAAAAATCTCAAAAAATGCGCATTTGAACTAAAATGGTATTTAGTCAGCACTAAAATAGCCTGAGGGTTACACCTGCATACTCAAATTAATTTTCAAGTGCCTCTTTTGCTATACAGGGTGTTTTATGTTACATTTGCACCATACTTATATAACCTACTTGAAATGTATTTCCCCTTGTTTGGAGTAACAACTTTCTGGAGATGTCTCATGAAGACCAATTTGGAAAGAAATTAAAGGCAAGAGCCTTCCCTACACACAGCTTCCTGACTCCCATACAGAACACCTGCTGAGCTGAGATCAAGCAGGTCTCTGCTGATTCCCAAGTACAGGTTAAAACACATTCAGCTGGTAATAAATGAAGGCTTATATAAAGCTTTTTAATGTCTTCATCAATGACAGCTCTATATGACTTATTGTGAAGTGCTTTTAGATGGATCTCATTGAGGGTGGAATACATATAGGTTCAGTTCAACACAGTGGAATAGCAACCAGAGCATCAGGGGCACTCCATGGAAGTGCTCCCTCCATCTGTCCCAAGGGATGTTAAACCAGAGTGTTAATCATTCCTGACAAATACATCTTCTTAAAGCCATCCAGTGATTGTGACTCTTCCTCTCCTATCCAGACACTGCCCCGGCACTTCACTACCATCATTATTCTCCTCTTTGCTTCAACTCAAGCTTTTTACTTCTTGTCCTAAACATCACAGAGATCAATACCAGACTGTTCTGTTTCTCACTGAAGTCTCTTACAAGGTCCCCTGAAACTCTGTTCTTTACATGAAATACAGTTCTTTTCATCAGTACTCCATGGCAGTTTTCTCAGTCTCTAATCATTCTCACTGCCCTCCCTCTAGATTCTCTCCCGTTGACCCAAATCTTTCATAAAAAATCTACCTACAGTCTACCTACAGCCACTTCAAGCCGGAACCAGGCATAAGGATGACTTCTAATTCTCTGTAGGACAACAATGGTACATAATCTGATTATGTTTGGGCAAATGCTGTGATTTTTAATTCAAATTAAACTTTAATTGTTGTATGAAAACAGGAGTAATACACATTTACTTTATCAAAAGGCAGTCTTCTCACAGAAGCAAACTACACAATTCAAACTACACAAATTCCAGCTATCTCTCAGTCAGGAGATGTACAACTATGCACAAGAATCACTGTTGCCACCCCTCTTTTATCCTGGAACACCTTTCACAAAGAGCTTTCCCCAGGCCCTTATGCTTGCCTGATGGGCTAGATGCTTGCTCTAGTTTTCCCTGACAGAAGCCTTCCAGACTGTGGTCAAACAGCAGCTATGAATCACCTGAATCACTTAAAATTGTAAAGAGCTCCAAAGCAGCACAGATTGGTAACACTACAAAAAGTCACTTCCACCCTGTGACAGTGGTTTTAAAGAGTCTGTGGACAACTGGCTGTACTTCCCCAGCTCAAAGTTTTCTTTTGCATAGGCTATGAAACTCCTGTAACATAAAAGTATAAAACAAAAGTCCATCCTTTGTACTTACCCTTCTCTTTGGTACTCCTCATCCAAATTTGACAAAAGCTGGGACCCAGCCACAGACAGATCAAGTGCAGCTAAAGGTAGATCTCGATAGGCAAAATTAACAAGCTGGACAGGGGCAATGCTTTTGGTCTCTTCTTCCACTTGCTGTGAAATTATCTCAACTTCTGAAACACCACCTTCTATTGTAGGCCTGAAAATAAAATAAGTAAAATAAAAAAGTGCCTCTCTACACATACACGCACACACACGTGTATATATATATATATAAAAATCTTAATAAATAAATAAGGAATAAGTAAACATAAGTTAGGAAACAGAACTTCAGTCCTAAAAAGACAGCAACTTAAAAGGCCTTTGCAATTCCACAGCCACAGGTGTGTTGAGCCAACAGAGCAAATCTGTCCAAACTTGTCTTTCACAGAACTCACCAAAATCAACAGAAACCTCACAGACAAATAAGAATAGCATTTCAGTCTGTTGAATCTTCTTCAAAAGTGATAAATATAAATGGATGCATATCCTGGTTTGAGAGGACCAGTATAGTAAAAACCTGCCTGGACAACCACCAACAGCTGCCAGCCTATTGATGTGGCAGTGAGAATGGGGAGCAGCTGAGCCTATGGGAGGAGAGGATGGCCCAGTCACAGTATTCCTTCCCAGGGTGCTCTGTATAAAATGGCTCCCAAGAGAGCCCTCTGGATGATGTGCTGAAGCCTGTTTCCTCACTAGGGAAGAACATCACTCCTCAAGACAGGTCACCTTCTGCCTTCCCAAGCAGGACCAGCTTGGTTGCTCTCACTGAGAGCCTGGACTTGGGCATCACTGTCTGCTGCCCAGTCCACTGTGGGACTTCTGCAGTTGGGAAGTAATTACCAACTAAGGAGGGTTAGTTCCATATTCACATATTTGTATATGTACTTGTAATTCACTAATACTACCTCATTAAACCTACCCAAGCTTTTTCTTCCAACATTAATGTTCCTCCCTTATTCCCCCATCTTCTCCTGGCAAGGAGAATCTGTCACTGTCTAGTTACTGTCTAAAACCTTGACAGTGAGTTATAAACAAACAAATATGGAAACAATGCATGAACCCAAGAGCAAAATATTTGTGCAAAACAGAAAGAAGGCATATAACTACGCCAACTAAAAATTCACTGCTTGCTAAGTTACATCAGTGAGCAACCAATAGCTAAGCTTATTAATCATTATATATAAATCATCTGTTAATTAATAGATACAGTTTGACCTGTGTGCCACTGTAGATCAATATTCAAATAGTTTTGATGGATGGCAACTTTGTTTCATTCAATTAGAAAGGATAATTCTGTTACAAATTATTTCAAAACAATTCTCAAAGGAGAACAAGGATTCAGAAGAATTATGGACTCCTCCATACAGATTATTTTAGCTATCCTTACGTAGAGTTTATAAATCTGAACACATTCATCCTCTGCCTCATGAACATTAATGTGACCTCCATGCAGGTAAAACCAGAGTCTGACTGTATAAGTCTTCCACATTTAAACAAGATACTATTTACCTAGAAACTCAAACTTTGTCAGCTAGTAAATTATCTGGTGCATCTGAAGGACTTCACTGTAGTGGAGAGCATGCGTGGTGGGCTCCAGCAGAGACAGATCCTTCGCAGTCCCCAGCGAATGCCACATGCTCCACTTGGTTCAGAGTAGATTCCAGCATAAAAAACCCTAGCTTTCATCCAGGGGAGCTAGTCAAGGTCTGAAGATATCTAGGGCTACTTGTCAGAGGTTTTCAGCAGCAGGTGTGAAGAGACTCTTTGCCTTAGCCATATAGTTAAAAAGTGCTTAGCACCAGCTTCCCTGTGTTCTTTGACAGAAATTGCATTGGTGATTTTGTTTTACAGCTTATTAAAATCTTCCAGCTATTCAAGTAACCTGAATAACAGTTTAGTTTAGAAAAAATAAATCATTTAGATGGGTTCCTAACTCATATATCTTGTAAGTCTAACTAAGTATGTGGAAACCCAAATTCTATGTGAAAGTGATAAAGATTTATTGGCCAGAGCCACACCATTAGACTAACTCTTGTGGGCAGAAAACATTATTCCTAAATTAAAAGGAGATAAGTGCTGCCAACATTACACAAGAAAGAAATCTTAAAAATCAGAAAATGCTGTTATATCTCAGGTATTTGGCAGAAAAAAGCTGAAAATGTGTCATGCTATGGCTGAAAGTGGAGGCAAGAGGATGCACTATCTGACCAAAATAAAGGCCAGTTTTATTCTAACTCATAATGGATAGCAATGAGATTCTTTCATTTTCAGCAAAACTATGTTCCTTCATAAACAACTGGAAATCAGAAGCCCAGAGGGAGGAGCTAATTTAAGCAACAATTTTCTTTCTTTGATTTTCACCCTTACTGCCATCCTCTGGACATATACCTTCACAAGTCCAAGCTGGATCAGCTTTGAGTGGAAGAGCAATGATCCAGTTTCCAGGATTATAAAGGAAAAGGGAAAATGGGTTGGTGCAGAGCTGCCTCTCCCAACAGGGAGAAAGACTCAGTGACAGACACTGTTTGATTTGACTGAAAAGAAAAGCAAACCACTAGACCAGTGTTGGCAAACAGCTTTGAGACAGGTTTGGTGGCAGGAAAGAAAAAAGGCAAATGGATCTGAAAATAGTATGACAAACTGCTTTTCAAGCACCAGCTGTCAGTAACTAACACACAGACATGCTTACGGCATTCATGTCTTTACTGCTTGTTTGCACTCATCAGACAACTCACCAAATCCTACTATTCCTCCTCAAAATATCAACTTTTCCTTTCTGTAATACTGATACAGCTCTCTTCGTGTCACATCATTCTCCTACAAGTAGGAACAGGTTCCCTTCTCTTCTAAGTAACTTATAACTCTCCTCCTCACATGGTACTTACTGAGGATTGGTCATGTTGGAGGATGCAACCAAACCAGCAGTGGTTCCAGTATTTAACTAATTCCAGGTGCTTCACACAAGTTTTAGCCTTCTGAGGTCGTGTCTCTGTGAGAAGTAATACAAAGTTAATTTCCAATACGGTCAAAAGAACTCCAAAGGCTGCAGTGATGTTTGTTGTCATGTTGTGTTATTGTCTAAGAATTTTATTCCAGGTAATTTCTTCCATATTATAGAAGCTGTAATGTTACAGTGCATTTACTTATACATTTGGACACATTCGCTCACATTTATATTTCCGTAAGAACACAGGTCTTGCTTTAAACCATTGAATTGGTGAGAAAGCCACAATGAGAGGGGGTAGTGGATTTTCAAAGACAGCTCATGGCTTCAGGAGCACAAATTCTACCAGAACTGAACACTTTTTTTTTTTTTTTTACAATTTAATATATTTTACATTGAAGAGATAAACTTCAGCTTTGTCAACAGAAAATGGAAAATACCATATAAGAAAAAAAATTCTTAGAAAAAGATATCATCACTTTGTACAACTACTGTCAACATTATATGTTAAATAATATTTATAAGTAACATAAGAACATACTCGTATTTTAATTGAACAGAAATAGTCATTGGCAAATTAGAGTATTACTGACAATAGCACTAAAAAACCCCATGATAATGAAAAAAGCTTATTAGCTTTATATTATTTAAATATATAATAAATTATATATTTAATACTTGATATTAACTTTATATTAGAGTCACAGGCTGACTTTTTAGTATTAGTCAAGTATCTGCAGTGGAGACATAAAAACACAGCAGCAGAATCACCCTTAACAATCACTTGATACCAAATAATAAAACTGAACTTACAACTTTTGTAGACCCATTTCCAAGGTTTTATTTCATGTCTTGTAACCCTATAATGAAGTAAAATGTAGTCAATCCATTCTCAGATTTCCCAAAAAATGTCCCTGGGTACACAGAAAGAGAAGATATGCACTGTGATTACCCTCCTCAGGTAGATTTAATTGTTCATATGGAGAACAGAAACATTGCCAACTTTCAAACAGAAACACACACACACCCCATTTATCTATAACTTGCAAAACTTTTTGTCAGACCATTTTTTCAGATAAACCTTCCCTGATAGAGCAGAGACTTGATTCAACAGCCACTCAGTATCATGGGGTTCTCTTCCCTGAGCTTCATTATCCATGAATTATTTCTTATACCCCTAAGGTAAGAAAATGCTAATGCATTTGCCTAATACTGAGGGAGCTGGCAGGGGAACTCTCTAAATCTCTCTCCACCATTTATCAACAATCTTGGTCGACAGAGGAGGTCCTGGATGACTGGGGGGTGGCTAATGTGATGCCCAGCCACAAAAAGGTCTGGAAGGAGGATCTGGGGAACTCCAGGCCTGTCAGCCTGACCTCAGTATTTAATTTAATAAAAAAAGACCATGGAGAGGATCATATTGAGGGAACTCTCATGGCAAGTACAGGGCAGCCAAGGGACGAGGGCCAGGCAGCATGGGTTTATGAAGGAGAGGTCTTGCTTAACCAACCTGGTCTTTTTCTATGACCATGTGAGGGGAAGGCTGTGAACATTGTCTACCTGGAGAGAGACAAGAGAATTCTGGCCCAGAGAGTTGTAATTAATGGGGTCAAATCTCGTTGGACACCAGTGGTGTCCCTCACAGCTCAGTTTTGGGACCAGTTTTGATTTAAATCTTTATCAATGATCTAGAGAAGGGAATTGAGTGTACCCTCAGGAGGTTTGCAGATGACACCAAGTTGGGTGGGAATGTTGATCTGCTTGAGAGTAGGAAGGCTCTACAGGGGGAGCTGGCCCAAGGCAAATAATGAGGTTCAATAAGGGCAAGTCCAGGGTCCTGCATTTCAGTCACAACCACCTTGGGCAATGCTACACGCTTCAGGAAAAGTGTCTGGAGAGCTGCCCAGCAGAAAAGGTCCTGAGGGTGCTGGTGGACAGCTGGCTCAACATGAGGCAGCAGTGTGCCCAGGTGGCCAAGGAGGCCAACAGCATCCTGGCTTGTATCAGGAATAGCATGGCCATCAGGAGTTAGGAGGTGATCGTGCCTCTGTACTCAGCACTTGTGAGGCTGCACCTTGAGTACTGTGTTCAGTTGTGGGCCCCTCACTCCAAGAAGGGCACTGAGGTGCTGGAACGTGTCCAGAAGAGAGCTACCAAGCTGGTGAGAGAACAAGGCATGGGAGAAGTGGCTCTGAGGGAACTCGGAATGTTTAGTTTGGAGAAGAGGAGGCTGAGGGGAGGCCTCATTGCCCTCTACCACTACCTGAAAGGAGGTTGGAAAGAGGAGAGTGTTGATCTCTTCTCCTACGTGAATAATGACAGGACCAGAGGAAATAGTCTGAAGTTGCACCAGGGGATGTTTAGAATATTTTCTTTACTGAAAAGAGTGGTCAGGCACTGGAATGGGCTGCCCAGGGAGGTGGTTGAGTCACCATGCCTGGAGGTATTTAAGAAAGGTGTAGGTGTGACTCCTCAGGGCACGCTCCAGTGGCCAAGATTGTAGAGGGTTTTTTTGTGAATATTATCTGATGGAGTGTGTGTGGTGTTTTTTGGGGTTGATTTTTTGGTGTTTTTTTGTGTACGGTTGGACTCCGTGATCTCAAAAGTGCTTTCAACCATGACTATCCATGTTTAAATCACACACTGAAGAGAATTAGTAAATCTGTTCCTATGACAGCTTTATGGTAGCAATTGTTACACCTGCCTGCACAAGAAAAGTAAAATATAACTATAAGCCTTGTTTTGTGATGTTAGCCTGCTAACATATTGTTTTGGGTTGATATTTTACAACACTTAAAAAACCCCAAACAAAACACAAACTACATGATTTTTTTAAATGGAAATTTTTACCCAAACCAATCGCTAAAGCACTGAGTGTGAGGAAATTGTAAAGGCATGGGGTACTCTACACCTGTCTTGTGAGACTGAGGAAACTGAGATTCTTGCTATCCTTCTATTTGCAAGTCTTGGAGAATAGAAGGTAAATGGGGATAAAGTCAATTTACATCAGTTTTATTCCCATTTCTTAAACTGGCCTCAGATGATAGGCTGACTGATGTGGATATGGGAATTTTTTAATGCAGTAAGCAACCCATCATTTATTTGAGACACAACACAGTGCTATTATTCACAACTTCCCTCCCCAAGGAGGTTTAGAAAACAAAACTATGACCAAAAAAAGGTACAGCTATATTTTTAAAAATTACTGATTTTCAATAGCTCAAGATTTTGAGGAAACTCAATTCATAACAGTGGGGCCAGTAACACACAGGACGTAAACATGAGATCTTTATCTTTCCAGAATACAGACTGTTTTGCTGGGCTTTCTTAGCTGGAATCATGTTCATATTCATAGAGATTATTGTTTTAACAACTCAACTAGATCTGACCACTGATAATACTAATAATCCAGACTTGCTCCCTCTCACTGGATCTGGAAGCTCTACAGACAAAGTTTGCTCACCAGCAGGCCTGAAGGAGCAACCTGCAGCCAGGCAGCAAATTCTTCTTCTGATTCCACAGAAAGCAGAGTCCAACTTGCCTGAGCTGAAGGGAGTGCTACCGGGACATAAGGAGGTTGTGAAGATCACATGAGTAACCTGGAAAGAGACCTGAAAGGAGACAGAGGGAATCAAGTGTCCAAAGGACTCAGCGAAGCCTTCCTCAGAGAAAAAGTGTCAAAAAGTGAGTAATTTCTGGTACAGATAACTAATGTATTATCTGATTTAAAGAATTAAGAAGATATGTAGTTAATACAAATAATTGGAGGGCAGCACAAATGTAACCTTCAAAATAGACATAATAGTTGTGGTATCTATCCTATGGGGATTACTATGATTTGTGCTTCTTGTGAGACTTTATGAAAGCAACAGAAATGTCTTAACATACACTGATATTTAGCAGGAAGTTATTCTTTCCATCTACTACTCTACCTCATCTATTATGCTCAAATCTTCTTAAAAAAAAGAAACTTTTGTAGTAGCATAAAGCCCTTCCAACTTCCACAGGAAATTTCTGAGCAACCAAGAGGTGTTTAAAGGCCACGAGGAACAGCAGGGAAATAGATTCTTCTGCACTGATGTCTGGCTTGCATTCCTACAGGATACAGTGTAGGCAAACAGCAACTCTGCAGCTCTCTTCCCTATCAACAGAGACTTGCAGGGACAGAAAGCAACCCTTGGATATTCTGCCCACCACATGAGAGTGGAAATTTTTCCATGCAGTCCTTTTCCAGACCTTTCCCATTCTGGGCTCACTATAGGAAAAGTCTCATCTCTCGTGGTCTCTTTGGAGGGGATTATTTAACAGTCCCAGGGTTGGGGATTTTTTGAGACCTGACAAGGACATGGTGTGTGCTGAGTTGCCATGTCAGTATGAACAGTACCCATTTTGGGAGAGTTCAGCAATTCTATTTTTTCTTTGGTGTGCTTTCAAGGTGAGTTGGCTACAGAAGGAGCAGTTTCCTAAGATAAACAGAATTAGTTTAAAAAGGAGAGATGACAGAAGTAATTATCCTCCAAAGTAGTGCAAGCTATGAAGTTGTTTAAAAAACAGAAACATTCACTAGAATAAATGACTGATGTAGTCTTGTATGTACCAAGAGGACAGTGCAATCTGATGGAAAGTGTATTACTGCATCAGGTTTCCTGTACAGACAACCTTGTAAACTAGTAGACCAGCTTTAAATGTGCAGGATCACAGTTCAAACCTCAACAAAGTCAACTCATTGCTTCACCCCCTCCTGCAGGAGGTGAAGGAAGTTGTACACAGTTCATTGATGTCTTTTTGTGAAGACCCTCAAAGTCCTCTGTTCTTTGTACAGGTATTACATGTCAGTGGTCCTTTGAGATTTGCAAGGTACCCTTTGCTTGATTATTTCTTTCAGCCTATTCTCTGCAGAGGCACTGGCAAGCAAATGCTTCACAGTTTGTGTTATGCTCAGCACCATACAGGCTGAGAAGTGGGGTCATGAGCTACAATTGAGCAAAGGTTTGTGCAGCTGCCCTTGCCCAGCACACATCCTGCCCCAGTTAATTTGTTAATGTTTAGATCAGTCATCTATTGTCAGCCACCACACCTTGGCTGTAGCTTGTTAATAAGGAGATAAAGTCCATCTGAAACAACACAAATCATGCAGCAGTTTGGAAAGCATACATTACAGTGTAGCACGTGCAAGATTATTTTTGTTATTAGTATGTATTCTCTAAGCTAAGAAGAAAACAAAACCTCCAGAGCAACCTGAAAAAAAAAAAAAAATAGTTCTTCACTCATGAAAATAATCACGCCTTAGTACTGGTGTAAACACAGTCTTGATAAACAGGTGCCACAACTTTGTGGCTTGAGATAGGGAGCAGGAAGATCATTTAAGCCTTTTGCAACAAAGTCTCTACTAACTGGCACTCTGCTTAGGCCAGCTGAAGGCAATGCCATGTGGTTCAAGGGCTGCCCATTGCATTTGCTCAC
This sequence comes from Phaethornis superciliosus, assembly GCA_023637945.1. Taxonomy (NCBI): domain Eukaryota; kingdom Metazoa; phylum Chordata; class Aves; order Apodiformes; family Trochilidae; genus Phaethornis; species Phaethornis superciliosus. The sequence continues at coordinate 19,251,833 of JAJQWJ010000012.1, forward strand.
ATTCTGAGGAGTATTATCATGAAGCTGTAAGGTCCTGTACAAAATACAGAAAATAAATTAAACACCTGAGGAGCTACAAAACCAAATTCCGACCTGTTCTTCTAACAAATTCTTTCACACAGACCTTCCACAGCAGCTTAGACACATAGACATGGTCACCAATTGTATTCCAGGGAAATGCAACAGGATCCATTTGAGGGAGCTGCTGTTGGGTGCAATCCAGGGTTGTAGGTAATCGTGCCCAGCTTCTGCTCCTTCTTCTGCACATCCCACATCCCATTATTGTGAGCTGGACCAAGAAACTGATTTGGCACTTCAATCAACAACAAAATAATTTTTCTTATCCTGCACTATTTTTTCCCTGATACAGGCCACAGTACAGCTCCAGAAATATTTACATCAGCAAAACCGAGTGGGTAGGGCAGTGAGCTGTGAGCACAGCCATAGAGACAAACACCACAGTGAAGAGATACTTCAGACCAGAAATACTCAGACCAAAGATGATGCGTTGAGCCTTTGCCACTGGCACTGTTCAGCTGGGGTAAGCACCCAGCCTGAAAACACTTAACAGATTGGGGAAGGGGGGCAAACATGGCATGCTGGAGCTTTTTATTCCAAATTGAGTACACATCAGAAAATAGAATTCTGCTTCCTTTGCGTAAAAAAATTATGTTCTTATTTCAGTCTAGAAATTAAAATTATTATACAGTCTAAGGCTCAAATGCAAATAATGGCTATTAAGGTTCCTCCAGGGCAATCGTAAGGATGTCACAGAGCTATCCAGAAAAATAGGGGTGGGGGAAATACCTAATCAGACATTAACCCAGAAGTTTTCAAAGAGAAAGGTGAAACGTGATTTAGGGGTCACCACATTTAACTCTTGTGACTTAGACTAACTGTATTTCTTTGGTGATTAACACCACTGATACCACCCTGAGGACTGACATGGACACCATTTGATCCCTCATTTCTCCAAGAACTGCAACTAGGCTCCCTGGGACTGCAACCTGACAATTCTGACAGTTCTTTTTGTTTTAACTTCTCTATGAGAGTTTTAACCAGCTCCACACAGCTGCACTTAGAAGGTTTTATTGGTTGTTTATGTCAGAACTGTTTCCATCAGAAACTCAGCAACCTGCATTTCTGAAGGGGAAATGTTGAAAATATCCTCCAGGGGAGGTCACAGCACTTCCTTGCTTCACTTCAGCTTGAACAAAATTGGTCTCTCTCTCTTTTTTTTTTTTTCCCCCTAATGGGTAAGCAGGTTCACTGTGATAGAAAAAAAATTTTTTTAATCAAATTGACCCTCCTAAAGGCCATATCAGACAAGTGTGTGAAGTATTTGTTTATAAGGTTCTGTATAGGCAGATAAGAAATACTTCCTTTGTTTTAAAAAAATAAGAATGAAATTTGTCAGAAGACTATGGATGCAGAGATGCCACACAGAAAACAAACAGCAAATTAACTTCCTTAACAAGCCAAGTACACAAAAAAACATGCATCACAACTACGGTATTTAGATTGGAAAAAATTAGGCTTTCAGTAATTAGGAAGTGGCACGTTTGAACTTGCTCATGCAGCCATAATTCTATCCCTTTGTGGGATCATCCTATATGATGAAATTAAGCAGAACATTGCTTGCAGAAAAAAAAAAAAGTGTATGTAATCATGTAACTAAAGACTGTCTCGTTATTCAAAAGGAAATCTCATACTTTCTAGACAAAAGTTTAGACCAAAAAAAAATTAAAAAATAAAAATAAAAAATGTGCACAACTGAAGTAATCTCCCTGCAAATGCATCACAATCGTTGGTTTTATCTTGGAACTTCTCAGTTCACTGCTAATTTGGTCTACAAGACAAAAAACAGTAGTTGCAAGAAAGCCTTTAGAAAAGGATTAGACCAATATGAATTCCCAGGAGAGCCCAGACAAGCCAAACCTTTTCCAAGGAGCTTGGGCAGCACATGATACTTCCAGAGAGAAACAGACAGAACTGCTCAGGATGGTTAAGGAAAGATTCCACTCATACTCTTTCCCTCTGCTATCTCTTCACCTGGAAACTGGGGAGACAGGAGTGGCTATGGAGCAGTTCTACAAACACTCTTGCATGAATATGCTCTCACCACACACTGGTGCTGCCCTGCCAGCTCCCCTGGGCTCTGCTACCAGCTCATACTACACAGCCTGTACTTGCACTACTGAAATTCCTTTGTTCTGGTACATTGCCACCATTACACAGGAAGGGCACACATTCAGCAGGCACTGCAGCAACCCAATGTAGCTAATTCTGAAGATGTCATGGGAAAAAAAAAAACAAACAAACAAACACCAAAAAACCCCACAACAAAACCCAAAAAAACACACCACAAAAAAAACACAAAACAGCAATCTCCTATTTAAGAGGTCTCCCTATACAGATTTGTCAAATTCTGGGCCTGCTTAATAAGAAGGAAAATGAGAAGAGCTCACTTGGTGTTTCACATGGCTGCCAGCTTACACTATTTCACTACCTCTCAACATCTGCTCTGCTTATGACTCCAGCTGCTGGAGACTGCACTTGCATTTGAGAAAAAGTGAGGTCATATCTACACATACAAAGGTGGCTGCTAGTGAGACAACCTCTCTTTAAAGCTGAGCACAACAATACTACCATGGGTTTAGATACCATGGATCTGGCAGGAAGCTGTGTTGTTTCTGCTTCTGGGCTCACAGTTGGAAAGCTCAGGATTAGTTAGCTTTGTGATGTGCCACTGCACATGTTGGTAGGAACAAGCCTGCCAGTTTTCAGACTGAAAACATCTGGTTTTTTCCCAGTCTGGGAAGCCAAATGACTTTAGGCTTAGCCAGGACGTGGTTAGGAAATCACATGGACAAATTTCCAAAGACAGGTACTCCTCTCAACCCAACCACTTTTTTTTTTTTGTGACACAAATTCTGGTCCTTAAAACAAAAAGAAACAACAAACAACTCCAATCTCCTTTGGATTAAATATTAAAATATTAAATTTGAAACCTAAATGAAACTGGGTTTATGTTTGCTTGGCTAACAACAATTCCATTTCTGAATTTTAAATGTTTGGGGATGACACTAACCTAGCTGAGTCACATTAAGCCAGATTATCACTACTGCAAGAAAATGAAGTATCAATTTAGTTTCAAGGAAGTTTGGTTTGCTTGTGCCCTTTAAAAGTCAACTCTTGGATTTTGCTTTTATTTCTCTTTTTCTTACTCTCTGGAACTGCAGTGAAAAGCCACTAACTACAGACCTACAACTATGTCTTGTTTTCACACCAAGCAAGACAGGTCTAGGCAGTCTTCAGAATAATAAAGAAAAAATGTATAGACTTTTCAACATACTAGAATGGATGTTTTTAGTTCCTGGCAGGTTGTCTCTGATTAGATTTGAGTTAATCACACATGGACTTTTTGTAATCTGCTAATGGTTTTTGAAATAAAAATATAAGTCTATTTGAATCCAACAGCAAAATTTATTTGGACAGAGCTGGAATTTCACTTGAGCTTTTAAAACTAGTCACAGAGTAACTCAAATACTTAGGTCAGCCTGCTTTGAGAACCCTCAGTACAATGTATGTCTCAGTTCAGGGGGTGACTGGGTCAGCCAGTCTTCAGAGACACCTAGTCATGTCAAAGTACTAGGGTCACCCTGTATATGCCACAAAAATGGTTCAAACTTGTGGAGGAATTTCTCAAGGAATGTGGACACCCAGCATTTGTGGCCAATCCATGTTTTGAGAACTATGAAGCAGACTGAAACTCAGTCCTGAGAGCAGTAAATAACCTGACCTCGAAGAGACTCTGAAAGTGCGATTAGAGCAACTAGTTTGGCAGATGCACGTGCAGCTTTAGCAAAAACAAGATGCCTAGCCAAAAAGTAGTTAATTGCAAGAATTTGTTATCTAGAAGAGGCGTGCCCCTTGAACCCTATATAACGCTGTGTAACTATTAATAAAATTGAGTGCTGTGTATCAATCATACTGGTTTTAGTCACAGACTCCGTGTTTTCGCGCTCTTCCCGACACAAACTCATTACATTTTCATTTCTATCCACAATATTTGCTGCTTTTCTTACTTGAAAGTTAACCTTCTAATGAATACAAGCTTGAGTATCTGCCAATACCCTTAGATTAATGTAACTTGACAACTGCCACTAGATTGGAGCCATTAGACTTCAGTCTCAAGCCCCTTCCTCAAGCTATTTTTTTTATTTTCTTTAGAAGCCTAGGTCTAATAGATTCTGGATCAAAATATCTGTGGAAAATTTATGAAGTATTCTCTCGTTTTCTAGAGGAGCTAATGTCAACCAAATGGAAAAGATTCACAACACTACAGTATGAACTGGGGGGGAAATACAGAGAAAACCTCATGAAAAATCCTTGGTGTTTATTTATTCTCTCTCTATTCATCTCATTGATGATCTCAATGCATTTTACCAATTCTGGCTCTCTGAGGACTGTAATTACCATAGTCCTGTATAGTAGTAAGCAAGACACTGAGAATGAACTTCAGAGCAATTCTGGGTCTCTCACATAATCTCCAGTAGAGAATCAAAACAAACCCAAGTAGCCTGGTACTAACTCCAGTCAAGCTACGGGACAAATCAAAATCAGCATCTGGAAGTCAAGATTTTATTATAAGAGGAAACTATGGTACAAATACATTTTTGAGAAATATCTGTGCTCTACTATTCCTAGTAGGTACTCCAAACCATTCCAGGCAAAATGTAATACATGTATTGCTTTACTGTGTATCTTAAGAGCAAGTGTATAATAATTAGCCCATTGATGTGCAATACATAGCTCTTCTCTGAAGCAGTGCTGTGCTTTTAGATCAGCTTTTGGAAACAAATAGCCCAGCTGTTTTGACTGCAAATATGCAAAGAGCTGCATTATTTCATCCTGGCAATGCATACCTTGTCAGCCTCCCTCTACAAAGTCAGATAGCTAATAAAATTGTCCAATCTACATCCTGTCTGGTAGTTTAGAGGAAAGTTATTTCACAGACTACATGGGGACACAGCAGTTAGACTGCTCTTGGCTGGGAAAACCTTTCCTAACCACTGGGAGCCGAAAATGCAAGATTTAACTGCTTTATTATCCTGTGCAGCAGATAGCCAGCCATTATTTTAATATAAAGCTGGGGCATTCATCTGCATAACCCTGGCTCTCTCAGCTGGTGATGGAATGCTCTTACTACATTTATAGGTCAGATCTCCTCTACAAATACTGATAGTGAAGGATGGAAGCTCTAAGTAGGCTCAGCTCTGACAATACTACATACAATCTGCAGGAAGCCAGTAATTTGCTGAGCAGTCATAGCTAAACCTACACCTTCCCCCCCCCACACTTCTAATTGCAGTCCCTAAGACAATAACACAGCTCAGCCACACACACCTAGTCTGTCTGCTGTGAACTGCATAAGAAAATAATTCTTCACACAATACTTAGCAAATCATAGCAAAACGGGAAGAAACAAATAGCATAAAAAAACCTCGTGTATTTTCAGCTATTTTCTTAGGCTGCTCTTTTAATATGGAGTCATAGTTTATTTACAGATGGAAACAGTTGGAAAGATGAACTGATTGAGAAAAATCCCCTGCACTAGCTCTGAATCAGACCACACCTGCTTTACTGGTGTATTAATTATAATAAACATTTATTAAATGGGATACAATAATTCTCTGTGAACACTTACCTCACACATGACAGGGTCAGCTGGAGAAATGAAGCACAATGGACTGATTTATGCAACACTGCTACTGTGGAATTGAGTCCAGGGAACATGTAAAGCAGATGTTTGACAAAACTTTGTTTGGTCACCATTTTCTTTTAAACAGAAGACACTAAAGAAAACAGGAAAACCTAGCCACAGAAAAATCTTTGTTACCCTCCAACATTCTGTGCTGTTGCTCCTAAGCATCCATCGGAGCAAGTTTGGGGCATTCTGTTTCTTTTGCCACCACACAGACAGAAAACCTTTGGCCACTACTGTTTGACCCAACAAAGCAGTTACTCTGCCACCTCCACAGCTCTATTTTAGCAGGATTTTATTTAGTACTTGAAGTCCCATGACCTATATCCAATAAGGAGGTTCTGTCTAATACACTGATCAGATAAAAGGATGTTTTTCAAACAATGGTTATGCAAGGAATCCAAACTGGAAGGCAAGCCCTGAAACACTAAACAAATGCTAAGTTGCAAATAAAACACAGTTTTGCTCTTAAACCCATAACACATACTGGCCACCTGCTTGAAACTGAACTATCTCTTATAGCTGCAAACAGACTTATGTTAAGATTTATCAATTCACCTTTATTAAAATGGAAAACCCTTTACCAGGGTAGAGTCATTAACATTTCTAGGAAGTAGGAGACTCAGAAAGAAGTGTCTAAAGATAGACAGATGAGAGCAATGATGCATATCTGCACTGGCTTCTGGATTAGAAACATGAAGAGCTGACCAAGCTGTTCAAAATTTTTCAGAAATACTTTTATATCAACATTGTGTGAACTTCTCCAACTCCATCACTATCTGCTAAATAATGTATCAATCTCCAGCCTCAGAATGACTAGTACTTCTAAAAATTTATGTAAACTAATGAGTACATACTCCCTGACCAAACCCAAGGCCCAAGACCACTTGGTAAACATGTGTCAGGATCTAGGTGAGAACTCACATTTCTGGCTTTCAGTCTGATGCTCAGTCAATGAAATACACCACATCCCAATAGAAAGAGAAGCCTCCAGTAATAAGCATAGGTTGTTGGACTTGAAAGAATACATATATAAATCTTGCAATAATAAAATTACTTTTGATTAAAAAGTTTTGTTTGAATCAGAAAAATAAAAGACTGCAAAATCAATATAAATTCTCCAATAAAATAAGATCATCAAGGAATTTGAGATTATACTGGTCTCAGGTCAGTTTTACTGCCCTTGACACTGTAAAAATAGGCAGTAGAAATGAGAAACTACTTGCTGCAAAACCCAATGAGGGGCTTAAAGAGGCAGTATTTTGTGATCATTTGTTTATAATTTTCATGGCTCCAAAACAATGGTCCAAAATAAAACTGTTTTTCTTGTGTTATCCTCCTCACTCTCAATTTACTGATTTCAAACATGAGGTTGATAATTGATGTTTAAGAACAGTTGAGTTTACAACATCTGCAAAACACAGGACAGAAAGCTTTCAGATGGTATCAAGAATCTCTTCTCAGTGAAAGCTGTCAAAGGCAATCACAGCAAACTCTACTGCAAGACTGAAATGGGGAAAATACCAAGATGACAACCAGAATTCTATGATTTTTGAGGTCGTAGAAATAAACAGTCTTTCAGGGCAAGAAAAATTGTCCCATACTTTATATTCACATGCTGCTTAGAGACATATTAGGTAATTTAGAAGGTGGGTTTTTTTGAAGCGACATAAACCTTGCTCCAAAGTACTAGATCTAATCTGAGACAATGTCTGCAGTAGTAAGATTACACAGGCTTGAATAAGTATATACTAAATATAAATTATGGGTTGGTTTAAGAAACCTATCATACTTACTGTGATACTGAAGATAGCATCTCTTAGGAAAAATTGAAGGATATGTAGGATGAGAAACAGGGAATGCTTCAGGATGGAAAAACTTGTCTTGAATCAAAGATTGAATTTTTTGAAAAAAAATCTTGTTAAGTAGTAAATTTTTTTCTTTAAAGGAACATCAACCTTCTTTAGCTGCTGGTAATACAGAGCTTCTACTAAGCACAAAACAGACCTGTGAATAAATCAAGTGTAATGAACGTCTGAGAACACTCAGAGAAAAGTAGCAGGCAAACCAAAGGCTAGAAAAATAATTTGCTGGCAGGCTGAAACACTGTGCACATCCAAGACCAGAATGCTTCTGTTTCCTCTGGGACTAAGACAATCAATGACTGTAGATCCATTCAGGCAGCTGTACCCTTTTGAAACATCTTACCACTAAGTCATGTACTCTGCAGATGGTAGACAGAGCACACATTTATAAGGCAGAACTAATTTCTCCTACTTTCAACAAGAGTATGCCCCATGTCAGAAGTCCCAAGGAATATCCCCTTTGCTATGGAGCAATATGTAATCACATCATATATCAAACTTTCGCCAGTATAAAGAGTCAACTTGGTCATTTGCCACTAAATTACTATACCTCCCTCTGTTTGTGTAAAAAACAAAACAAACCTTAACAAACCATGGTGAAATGTGAGCCACAAATTTAAGGACAAACACATTTTTCCCCTCTCTGCTTTGAGAGGAAATGGCTTACTGAAGAAAACATTGCTTTACTGAGTCCAGGCCAATGGTTTTCCTCTTCCTATTAGAGAAGGATTAGAGCAATTCATGCTGAGCCAGCACTGCTGCAGCTGGACTTTGATACTACTTGCCAGGCTGCCCAGTTTACAGTTAAGTCAGGTCCAGCTGTACAAACTGCAGTCTGCAATGCAGCAGCAAATTAACTGTTTAACTCGACCCAAAATCCTTTTTCCCTGCTTACTGAAAAACAGTCTCTGACAAACTATGTTCTGGCATTCTTTCACATGCAATAAGATTTGCTGCAGGTATCTAAAAATATACCTCATGGCTGACAGCCGGAGGAACCGATCAATCAGAGTTCAAGAGGTGCATTTTACAGTCCAGATGTTCTCAAACTCTGCTCCATCAACAACTTACAGAGATGGTTGGTCACATTATGCTGACTCTTCTCCCCTGTGCTGTACCAGTTTGTGTCCAAAAGATGAAAAGTACTCCTTTTGCTACAGCTCACATAAAAATATCACAGAAACTGAATGAGATGAAAGGTGGTCCTAGAGATGACTTGATCTAAGGTATGCATCAAACTTGAACCTCTACAAGGCTATGACCTCAGAGAGCACTAAAGGCACAAAAATTACAGGATCCATGTGTACATGCATACACTCTGGATAATGACAAAAATTCCATACAGCAAACATGCTCTTCCTAACCTAACCTATGCACTTTTTCAGTTAATAGTGTGTCAAAACAGGGAAGAACCAAAGACCTTATGTGTTTGTTTAAGGAAAAACCTGGTAGAATTTTCTAGGCAAATAGATTGCAATAGTGAACAGTGTTACTTGATCTTAATTTAGTAAATACACATGCCTTGAAAGGTTTCCTCCAACACTTCCATTATAAATTAATATAAAATACAAAACTACACCTTGGAGAAATGACAAATACTTTAAACATGCATTTATCCATGCACTAAAATACAAAATTATCTCAAAACCAACAAAAATGTAAGCTTGGATCCAACATTGGTATATGCCTTGTATAGGGGATATACATACTCTAGCTATGGACATATCCATTATCTTCATCCATCATGCCACCTGGATGTTAAATTAACAGCAACTTGAATGCCACTGACACCAGATGTCATGATAGGCAAGAAGGGGAGCAGCCAGGTCCAGCATGTTCATTCGGCAGCTATTCTTACATGTATCTCTTCTGCTTGCTCAAATCACAAGAACCATTATAGTTCAGTCTTTGGGGGTTGGAAGGAAGACAAAACTTAGGCTGATTTGAGGAAAGTCATTAGAAATTAAGCAACAAGTAGCTCCATTGTCTAAAATAGAGAAAATAAAATCAGGCCTTATACAGCACCTTGAGATCTCAGTTTTTATTTTGATCTTGGCTCACATGTACTTTCTCTCTCCTCCCCTCGCAAAGGCTCATACTTCTCATAGGAGCTTAAATCTGTAAGCAGCCCCACAGCAGTCTCTAAAGCTGTTTTGCTGCAATTCCCAGAAAGCTGCTTTAATTTTGCCAAGTCAGAAGAATCATGAATCCATCACCTTTGCTACATGTTACAAAGCACACAAAGAGCAGAGTTATGTTTGGCTTTTCAGTGTATTTCCTTGGAAAAATGTTCTGCCATTTCATTTTGCTCCATTTCCCCTTCCCTAAACAGAACTTTTGCCTTTGGTTTCACTTCTCTGCTCTAGCCATAGGGTTGCCAGACAAACTCTCTGCTCTTACTAAAACACTGGTACCATTTGGATTTTTCCTTGATCAATCAGATGCTTGCCCATCATTGCACTTCATTTTCAAGTAGCCATTATTAATGCAAACCACAGCATTCCACCTGCATATTCAGCTTCTAGAGTGAATGAACATTTCCTTTCACCTAAAGGTTCATGTCTTAGCAGCATGGGTAAGCAGATTCATGCCCAGAACACTACACCAGCACTGCAGACAATATTCTGCTATTAGATTCCTTTACAGACACACTACCAAATCAGCCAGCTCCTAACTATTGCTGTGGATAAAGATGGGGTTTGGTGAGAAGTGGGGAAGTTATTTCTTTACTTCACCACCAGTTTTGTTGTCTGAAGGGTTACCAAGATCATGCAAACTGCCTTCTTTTTCTCCATTTTTCACATCTTATGGCAGCTATACACAGCAGGACAGATTCCTTTATGTATGATAAAAGCTACAATCATCACCATCTCCTTAGGGAAGGCAGAGTGCTGATCACAGCTCAAATGGGTATATAGCTCAAATTGAAAATATAACTTCTCTACAGCAAGGCAGACTTATCTACTGCAGGCTAAACAGTCACAGATACAGAACACCTGTTTTGATTAACAGAGTATGCTGCACTAGATACAATAAAACCATTAGAGTGAGTATGATCACATTTGTTGTCCTTTGAGGCAATAATTTTATCACCTTATTGCTTTCTTTTAAGCTCCAGTCAGGGAGAAAGAAAATAAGATTGTCTTAAGCAGGATGAAATCCAGAGAAAAAGCTCTATTCATGATCATGTTGTTCCCCAGCCTTTCTAAAACAGAATACTGGAGCAACTGGGGATTTTACCAAGGTGATGGCTACCCCCAAGCATGAGCTTAGAGAAGTGAGTGCCCAGAGAAACTTGCCAACTTCCTTAGATCTCGACACACTTGTAAAAGTTATCAGCTATTGACACTGCAGTCAATACTTTCTTATTCCACCTTGGGATCTTAAAGCATTAAAAAGCCTAAATGTAGCAAGACGAACCTTTCTTGAGGTATGACTCTCTGAAGTCAGACCGGTGCTCTGGCAGAAGCTGATACCTTCAGGGTCAGTCAGTCTAAGTAAGGGCTAGTGCTCCCAACTCGACCAACCTCTCCTCTGGCCTGCTCTGCAAGTGAGCTGAGCTTGTGCTGGAGGCCAGGCCTTTTCTTGGCCTCCTGATCCTGATCCTGATCCTGATCCTGCCCCTGCGCAGTTGGGCCCAGCCCTAACCAGGCACAGGTGGGCTGAGTGCAGGCTCACACCCACTGCCTGGGGATTAGCAGCACCTGGCTGGTGCCTTATCTCACTACACCTAAACACTTATGAATAAGGTAGAAATATCTTCTTTTCTACAGATAAATAAAAAGGTACAATGCATGACAGACAAACACATGCCATTTCTCTTTTAACTCCTTGCATGTGTTAACCATTTACTTGTTCACCTTCACTATTTTCTTTCACTTCTGCCCTCAAGCAGTTTGGGAAGCATCTAAACTGCTTTATTCTTCAGGGCATTTTTGGTTTTGTTTTTTAATACAATCTATATTTAAACAGTCTATATGGTCCTCAGTGTTGCTGAACACAAGCACCCATACAAAGCTAAATGCAATAAACAAAAAAAAACCCTTTAGACAACTGCCAAAACTGCTGCTAGCACACAGTAAGTAGAAGTGTGACACACACACACTAGAATTGTTGCAAAAGCTTTCACTGAACTCTGTTCTACCTAGTTCTTAAATCAGCTGCATAACAGATGACTTAAAATACAAATATTCTATTTCAGATATTTCAAACCTATGCTTAGAATGGAAACAGTGCCATTATCTGCTTAACAAAGACCAATTATTCAATAATCAAGGTACTGAGCAAAGTCTGAATGCCAATATTATTTGATAATTTGGTGTCTGACCTAGACATAGCTGCCTACAGCATATAATTAAAGGTTTCAGATACATTATGCTCTTCTGCCAAGTGCTGTTCATGCAGTAGGCTTTGTATACCCAGTGAAACGAACAGAAAAAGAGTCTATTTCTGATCAAAGTGCTTTGTTAAACAATTTAAACTAAACCAGTGTACAGACACAAGATCAGATATTCTATTAGGGAAGCAAAATACTGCTACCACCTCTTTTTCCTCTAGTACCAAATTCTTCTTTTTCTAATACAGTGTTTTGAATGCCAGCCTTCCTTTTTTCTATCTTCATTCTATGATAAACCACTCTGCTTTCTAATAGCATTATAATCCAGGTAAGTACTTTATTACATTAGACATTAGCTGGAAAGAAAATTCCTGCCCCACATGGCCAACAACAAAAAGTAAATATGTTTGAACACAATTTTTAAAATCTGTGAAATATTCTGGCACTAGGGCATGAAGTCTTCCCTCTCTTGACAATGTGAACTGTGCAAGCCTTTATTTCCCAGTCAATTTATCCCATGTACCTTTAAACTTATTTGAAGGCTTGAAGGAGAAGAAATCTCATTTCACATGTTCACTAAGTCTATGAAAACTCTCCACCAAGGCTCTCTATGAAGATGCTCATTAACAGTGTTTTCAGCTGAGGAAGCAGATCATTTCTCATTAGATATCAGAAGCACTTCATTTAACCCAGCAAATACCAGTCAGACACTAAGCTGATGCCAGTCACCCAGGCACTTCAAGAATTGGCCATGCTTCCAAACGTGCCAAGTGAACAACCAGTTAGTCTTTGGTCACTGCTTTTATATTTAGACCTTGGCAGGCTACCAACTACTTTGACTGCAAACTCTTGCAATCTCTTCCCGTCTACCCCCAAAAAGCAAAATCATTCTGGACAGAAAGTTGTTCTTCAAAAGCAAGAAGCCAATTTAGTCTTTAGATTGAAACAGTGCATTCAGATTGGGAGTGGCATCCAGCCACTAAAGGAAAAAGGACAAATTTTGTTCCCATAGCTCCCGAATTTCAGAAGAGAACAAATTGCTGACAAGACTTCTTTATCCAAACAGAATGTAATTTAAAACAAACAAACAGACACCCTTACAACTGGACAGTATGTAGCTCAATAACCAAAGGCTTGTAAGAATCCCTGTGCTCCTATACTTCCGACTGTTGAGGGAATCCTTTGCCTGGTGCTCCAGGCTTTCCCAGCATTTCAAAGTATATCATCATTTACATATCAAAAATCCTCTACTTTCTGACAGGATATGAATCCTAGGATCCTAGGTATCAGCCTAAAAGCAGCACTTCTGGATAACTGTTAGTCTCTTCTTTAGCTAGAACCATGGTTTTTTACCTGCACAACAATTCTTTTTCTACAGCAGAATAATAGATGCAAGAAAATGGTCAGTACCTTGAAGTATCTTTAGGGTCTTCAACTACATCTACGCAAGTCTCAGGAGTCACTTTGATCATCTGACCCCGACTTCTAAGTAGAGAAACTATGTAGCCTTATCAGTTATTTCTGTCTCACAAGCAGCAAACTACTGAAGGAATTCTTCCTCATTTTCACATTAAAAAACAGTAGCAGGGAGCAAAGTTTGACAAAGACATCCATGAACCTGAACATGTCATAGTTACATCCATCACAGATTTACCCTTCAACAAAGTCTTGAATATTTAAACAACATCTTTCAGAAGATATCAACACCATGTGTTTAAAAAACCCCAATCACTACACTAACTAGCTTCTTAAACATTGGGTTTTTCTGTAGCTTTTTTTTGTCCTCCTTTTGAATTGGAAAAAAGTTCCTCTGTGCACAAATATTTCAACATTTCCAAGAAAAATTAGCTCCAAAGTTCTGCCAGATACAGATCAGCAGCAATTTAACAGGCCCTGCCATTCAGTTCCAGACAGCAGAGCTGACTGTCCTCAGTGACAAGACTACTACACTGTTCAAGTTACAGATCACCAGTGGACAGGCCACAGCCCTCATGAGACTGTAAGAGAAGCCATATCATTTATTTCCTTCTTCCAAAAACTACTCAGGATTCCCACTGTCAATCTGGTTTCCCAGCTGTGTACCAAGGACTGGATTTCCATTTTAAAATTTTTAGGAGACACAGTAATGCTCAGAATATCTGTTCAAAAACAGTTTGTTCAAAGTAAATCTCAAACTCAGGTTTTCTTGGACAACTTATGATAAACTTCTGTCTCACTGCCTGCTCCAATACAGGAGAAACATTTTCTAGAAATGGAAAGGCATTTTTACCCGTCCACAAGAACTCTCGTATCACAGTGAGGTCACTACAGCACATGTAACAATCAAAAGTGAGGATCCCTGACCTAAACAGCAAGAAGGATTGTTTTAGACAAATTACTTTCTTCCAACACTTCCCTTACTTTCTGCTTTTATAACAACATAATCCAATGCAAACAACCATAGCATTTTCCCTTTGGCTACATGAAAAACAAGTTATCAACTCACAACAATGTACAAAGGTTTCCCTTATCTTTAGGTAAGATCTCAAAATATTATAGTATAATTATAGCCTAATTATTTTTTCAGTGGCACCCCCTTAGGTAGCCAGGACAAAGTTAATGTTATTAGGATGGAAATGTCAGTAATGTGAAATCTGATGACAACAGAAATATACACATAGTACACTGCCAGTGTTCATCTTTGAAACAAAGAGAAACAGAAGTATCTGGATATGCCCAAAACCCACAAGACCTAAATTAACAAAGATTCTTGAAATTGTCACACTTCATAATTTTAAAAAAGAAACTACTAGTGAATTTAGTATCTGCTATGCACTTAAAGAGACTACGTTACAAGTTTGTGCTGGGATGAATTTTTCGTGCCACAGAACCAGTGTTTGCTCTATAAGGCTTTCCTAAGCATCCATCACCATTTGCAATGTTCTCACTAAAGTCTAGTTAGACTGCAAATCCTCTGGGAGAAGATTTGCCCTCACAGCACAAAGCAGGTCCCATTCTTTTTTCTTTAATACTATCATAGCACAAGGGGTTTTTTTCATACAGGAGAAGATTGAAAATATTCAGAAAGCACTCTGTGTTCGCTCTCTGTGCTTAATTCCCATTTACAGTTCAGAATAAACACTTTAGCTGCCATTCTATGAACAGTTTTACCTACATAAGAAATTCAAGATGGGGCCAAATTTATCTGCATAATAGTTTCACAGTAAGTGGCAACCAGCTGAACAGCACACTGCTCCCCTTTGCTGAAAGGTGGAAAAGTGAGCAAATATGAATCAGAAAAAAAAAGAACGAGAGTGGGGAGACAAACATCTCTGCAGTATGCCCATTAATTCATACACACAAACTTTCCTACCAGAAGCACAAACAAACTTCTCTGTTCCATCTATGCTAAGGGGAGCAGCTAGGGAACAGCTGTTGTCTGCTGCATAATCCATGCCAGACAGGTATGTATCCTTCCTACCTCCAACCCTGTCCCACTCCTCAGATAATCCATTGATCCAGCACAGGGAAAAGGACCAGCATTGCCATGGCCCTGTTCAAGTGAAGGGAAGGTAACATGGACATCTCTCCATAGGGTCAGACTTTCTGGAAGCTGACACTTTTGTGAGGCTCAGAAGCTGTGCCCACTCTGCAGCCTTCTCTGAACTTGTTTTTGCCCAGAGATAGTATGTGTCAAAAACTTTTAAGTAAACCTTGATGATACCCAAGTCTTACATTGCTCTTTCAGTGGGAGCAGACAATCTGGACATGTTATAATGTCTTCAAGGAGCACCTGCCCTTTTGAGCTAGTCCTAAAAATAACACCTTTCAAAGTTAAACATATCAACTTAATTACACTACTGCTCCCTCTCAGAAAGTCCTTCTCAAGACCAAGCAGGAAAAAAGTAAAAAGAGCATTCAGATTTCTGGAGGTAGCAAAAGCTGGTAACAAAAAAAAAACAAAAAAAACCAGTAAATGTGTGCACGAAAAATCTTTGGGGTTGCAGGGTTATTTTTGCAAGACTTGTGAAAGTTCACATGTGAGCCCTAAACCTTATGCTTTCTTGTCAAAAAGTTTTTTCCAGAGATGTCTAAATTTATCATTCCAGATGAGCACACAATTATTTACTAGATGCAAGTTGTAAGATCCAGGCAGCTATTATAAACAGAGAAAAATTACAGACTGCTTGCTAACCCAGACATACTGGATGCCTCATATTTACACCCTGGAAGTTTAACGTTAATTATTACAGACAGCAACATTTTAATTCACTTTAAAAAAGCTCTTTCTTTAAATTTGTGCCATAAGCTAAGTCAACTGAGAGTCCAAATCCTATACTTTTCTAAAAGAAATTATTTGCAAGTCATGAACAAGTGTATTTAAGGCAAAATACTAAAATAATTCAACAGCAAAAGTCTCATCAACTTCAATAAAATCTGACTTTTGCTATTTTTATACATGAATTTTCAATTCCTATTACTGGAAAAAACTGGTAGGCACACTTAAATATCAAATACCTAACTCTTCCCACTACAAAGACTTTTGTAACTTTTTTTGAGAATCTCTGACACTCACCTAGTTTGCAGGCAGCCTTTGAAGTTCCCTGGAACAGCAGAGATTGTCTCATGGCAATATATTCAAGTTAAACTGAACTGTTTTCCTGTGCCTGCTTGTTTTTAACCAGGTATTTGGTGGCCTCTCAAAAAAATTAAATGGACATGAACACCATGTACACAGTGGCTGGGCAGCTTCCATCTCCAACAGCACAGTGGCAAGCATCCTGCTACAGGGCTCTTACAGGTTGCTGAGTCAAAAAGGGAAAGTGTGGCAGGGCCAACAGCAAAAAGGAGAATGAAATAGGTCAGACTTCATATGTTGTTTCCCTAGACAAAACAAAGACCCCAGAGGTACTTCCTTATTCACAAAGTAACCACAGTGACAAGTAAGCCAACTACTTGAATTAGAAATTACTAGTGAAGGCTCAAATCCCACTTAGGGATTTGTTAAAGTCAACAAAGGAAATTTATACCTTGATATATTGTTTTACAAAAAATTAAAAAGCTAAAAGACACAACAATAAAAAGTTCTATGTTAGCAGCTAATTTGCAAGAAGGTTATGTGGGTTCAAAGTTAAGCTCTTGAAAATTAGGAAGCATCATATTTAAAACAGCATATAACTTAGGATCCATTTGCATTAATCCTTTTTTTAACTGTTAAGATCACATACTGTTTTTCCTGCAAATCATTAGCTCATTCAGTGAACAGGCTGCCACACAACATGCAGCTATATCTCTAAATCAGGCATTCTCAGACTTTCAGCTCTGACTTTGCAACCAAAAAATGTGAACATGCATTTCAAAATGCAGCTTCATTGGGATGAAATGCTATGGGTGCACTTGGTGCTTTACATGATGCAAGGAAAGATACAGTAATAGCCACAAAATAATCTTAGAGTTTAAATATACCAAAGCAACACTGAACCCTAGAGAACATAAACAAAGGTGGCAGGAAAAACTTCTGCTGAAAATATTGTGGTTTTGAACAGAGCAAAAAATAAGCCAACACTGCATTTTATAATGTCTAGTTATTAACAAAAGTTAGAAAGAAAACCTAATTAAGTTTACAAGGTCTTTCTTTAAACTCATGCAAAACCAGCAGTTTCAACAGGATTACATAGATGTAACACAGATCCTTGTGACCTTATTCCTAAATTAAGAAATAAACCCTAATAAATCACTCTTGTGAAGCCCAGACATAAGAGCAGCAAATAAGTGGACTGAAACATGACAGAGAAACGGAAGTAAACTTCCGCCATCTTCCACACAGCTTCTGCCCCCACTGTACCATCTAAGAATTTTGTGGAAAAAATCTTGCAGTTCACCTTGGGCAGGAGCCTTGAGAGCCAAAGAATGCAAAATGGCCAAGTTCTACCCCACATGGATAACAAACCTACGTTCATTATTTTTCTCTTGAAGATGGTATTCCACAAGGTAAGCTCAAGTCTACCTCACTACAAAAATACTCCTAAAGTATTGACAGAATTTGGAAATTTTTTTCAAGTTGAAAAACCACAAACTCCCTATTTTCCAACACTGCAGATTCCAGACTTGGCACTCATATTACTAAATCTAACAAGCATGTGGCAAGTGAGTTCCAGCAGCACACAGTATCAGGCTAGAAGCAGTGAGGAAAGAAAAAGGAGGAATCAAATTATGGTCTTCCTCTCACATGCCAAGTAGAAATGAGGATTCTGCAAACAGCACTTAGCTGACACACAAGGCAGAAAGGACTCCATCTCACTCTCCTGTGTCAATATTGGCTCTTTATTGGTGTTCATAAGGATAAAGTATTTTGCTTGTTAAGTAATACCATTGTCAAGGAAGCAGATGAGTTGAGCACCACTACACTGACAGAATATCCATTTCCTGTGCTTACAGAGTATGCAGTTTCATATGATATAGCACAACTGAGTTAATTGCTGTTCTATTGCCAGGTAATGAAATTAATTTAAATCAATACTGATTATATATTATAGGTAAATTTTAGTAATACCTGGATCTCATGGGGAATGAAGCTTCTCCTCCTAATTTGGATGTAATCACACCTAATGACACCAAAACCATGCTCTTGATCACACTTGAGGTTTTCTTAGTTGTGTTCCTCTGTGCTAAAAGTAATGTGATGCAATATTGCTGCAGAGTCAGAACCTGCAGTATATAGACCAGCAGAGACAAATCAGCAAGCTGCTGGGTAACCAGGTTTCAGGGACTCACCACTGAACCCAAGTTGGAGCAAGAGCATAAAAGCACCAAGAGCTGAGGAGAGGGGAAGCATAATTAGCTGTATGCATCTTTTCCAGGGCACCTTCAGAATTGTAATTACGCAAATACCTAAGTAACCTTTTAGAACAGACACAGCAATACGTAAAACAGCTACACTCTGCATTATCTTCTGTATTTATGCTGTCAGTCACAATCTGAAAATACTTCAGCTAAGTAGCAGGCTAGCACTAGTACTTGCACTGCAAGTACGCATCGCTCACATCTTAATTTTCTTACTGACCTTTTCATAAGCTGGTTGGCATTAAGATCTTCATCTCACCTGCTACTCCAGTTCTGAAACTAGAACAGTTACTCTTGCTATGTATTCTCTTTGCCCACCATTGCCTTTAGCATAATTACTACCTGCTTATCACATCTAACTTTCTGTACAACTTACACCTCTTCTTCCCCTTCGAACAAAAACCTTTGCACACAGAGGAAAGTCGATTTTGCAATGCAATGGGCAACACCAGGACAGAGCTGCAAAAACTCCACTTTGTTCAAAAACAATTTACAATGAGTTTGTGTATGCATTCCTTCAGGAATGCAGGCCTTTTCATCATTCAATCACTTCACTGACTCTAAGCATACACTTCACAGCTTTTAGGAGCAATAACACCTTTGAAGTAGTACATACTTGCTGCTTATTCCACGTCCTCTGTAAATGAGAAGTATTGCTTCCCTGCTCTGCACAGATTATACTGCCTCACCATACAGATCTTATTCACAAGATCAAGTAACAGCTTTTCCCGTACAAGATAACTGCTGTATAGTATTAACGACAAGGTCTTGTTGCAAAGTACTTACGTGCTACTGTTGTACAGACTACTTCACAATACTTCCCTAATAGGCTATTAACAACCCTTTTACAAATGTCCAGCAGGAACTTGCAGCAACATACCAGAAAGCTATTAAGTATCAGTATCACCTCACTCGATCCCTGTTCAGGTAATAAAGTTCTACAGCACATTAAAAACAGATAGGTTGCTTACCCTTCTTTGTGCAAATTCCAGTAGCCTTTCAAAAAACCTAGGTATCCTGACAGTCATATCACAAAACAGCAGCTCCTGACTCTGCCTGTAACAAGAGGTGCCCCATGCTCAGAGAAATGAGGCTTCTCTGCTGATTGCTTTCACAGCTCCAAAGGACCCCTACAGCAGAACCCATTTTACTCCTTTTATCTATGAAATCATTTGCAGCTGTTAAAACGGTTTCAGGTGCATGCTCTACTTCAATAACACAGAGCTTGTAGGTTGGTTTGCTCTCAACCCTCCATGCAAGAACTAGGAAATCATGCTTGAGACAAATTTAACAGATCCTTTTATTAACTTCAGTACGCTAACAAACTTAAAAACTAGGCTTGTTAATTTCAATTTTCCTGAAGTTCCCGTGAGATGCCATCCCGTTGTAGCACATCGCTCCTCACAGGAACAGATTTCACCTCTATAGATGTAACAAAAAAGGCCCATTAAGTTCGTAACACTTAAACGGAAGGCAAACCCAAAATTCCCCTGTTAAGAGCAAACTAAATTCGCAAAACAAATTACTCCTGATCCTTTTCTTGCTGTAGCAAGGAACGATGCTAGTCTAAGCCAGAGGGTTTTTAAGAGATCCGCAGCATCTTACAGATCTACAGCACTCCCTGCGAAGAAACAGTTCAAGCGGCCGTATCGTAGCGGTAGTACACGTTAGGTGGGTTTTCGACAGAGACAATAAAAGCTACTTGTACGCTAAGGCGTTACTGGGGTTACTGACATCGGGGAACCGCACGCCAGAAGTTGGCAACCGGCGCCGGCCCTGAGGCGCAGGACCGCGGCTGTGGGGATGGGGACGCCGCCTCCCAGCGCTGGCGAGAGGCTGAGGGGGCCGCGGCTGCCAAAACCCCCGGGGTAACGACCCAGAGCCCCCTGAGGTAACCCGCCCGAGCTCCCCCTGAGGTAACCGCTAGAACTCCACCCTCAGACCCCCTCGATACCCCCAGAGCTCCCCCCAGAACCCCTGAGGTAACCCACGCACACCCCCAGCCCTCCCCTGAGGGAGCAGCGTCGCGCGGTCACACGGGCCCCGCACCACCGGCGGACACGGCCCGAGGGGACGCCCCCGCCCCGCAATCAGACTGACCCCGAGGGAAGGTGCTCCGGCTCCGCCGTCGCAGGCCGGGCCCCGTTGCCGGGAAGTTGGCGGGAGGCGGCGCCCGTAGCTAAACTTTCTCCGCCGCCGAGGGGCTCCCCGCTCTTCATCCGCCAGCGCGGCAGCGCCAGCGCGATGCGGAGAGACCCCGGCACGCTGCCCTACCCGTCCCCGGGGAGGGGAAGCGAGGGGTCCGCAGCAGCGGGAGGCGGCTGTGGGGGATGGAGGTGGTGGGGGTGGGTGTGTGTGTGTGTGTGTGTGTTCCCGGGCCGCGCTGGGACACGGCACGTACCTGCTGCCCGCCCCGCCGGCACCCGCGTAGTTCCCGCTCTGCTCACGGTCCGGCGCGCACCCGCCGGCGCGAGAAGAGGATGGGGGGGGGGGAGGGGGTGGTAAATGCCTGCGCGCGAGCGCGCCGAGCCCGCCCTTCCTCGCGGGTCGCCTAGGAAACAGCGGCCTCGCGCGTAGGCGGCGGTTTGAAGAGGGAGCGCGCGCGCGCGCGCGCGTCCTCGTCCAGCGTCACGCGGGCACCGCCGACCCAATGGTGTCGGGGGAGGGCGGGCGGCGGAGGAGGAGGAGAAGGAGGAGGAGGAGGAGAAGAGCCACGGGCTGGGCCGGCACCGGCAACACCAACACCGCCACCAGCACCGACATCGGCACCAGCACCAGCACCGCCCCCGCCCGCCCCCTCCCGGCTGCAGCCGCCGGGCCCCCGGCAGGACAGGGCGGGCAGGTGGGAGCCCCGGGGCGAGGGGCCGAGGGGGGGCGGGGCCGGGCTGAGGAGATTGTTAAAAGTTGTGCCTCTTGTTTTTGTATTTTGTTCTGGTTTTGCAGTCACCGCGGTTACGTAACGGGGTACGGAGAGAGCAGCCGCGGGGTTACACGATGCGGATTAGAGATTGCGTTGATTCAGCAGATTGTCCTCTGCCCCGCGGAGAAAGATTCCACCCGGTGAGTCCTCAGAACCCGCTGGCTGGGGTAAGCTGCGGTCTGCGTAGGACAAATTAACTCCATGCCAAATTAAATGAAAAGGAAAAAAAAATTAAAAAGACTAAAGAAACCCCAAGGTTAAGAGTGTGCTATAAATGGACAAAATAAAAATAAAAGAAATAAGAGATTCAAGTTTTAACAGTTTTCTGCCATAGGCTGAGCTGCTGTGGAATCGGTCACATTGCCAGCAGTTGTTACAGGCTGGATGATGTTTAACCCAAACCCTGAAACCCGGTATTATGAAGACTGGTTACATTGGCTTCCTGATCACCAAGCAAAAGTAAACATCTAAACTCATCTGACACATATTGTTCATTATCTCAAAATTATTTTAGTGATACTGCACTATTTCATTATATGTCCAAGTGCTAAATTCTCTCTTTGTTTCCAATACGGATTTCACAGTGTTCTGATTTTGGATCTGTGATTACTGACACTATGTCTGTCATGGAGATAGGAATAAAAATTAATCACACAGTGAGAATCTTTAAGTTATATTCCATTGAAGTTGACTTCTTGGAGAGTTTAAAGAGGAAACTTGGGAACTAAGGTGCCATAGTGGAATGAAGGAACAGTGTTGGGTGTGTGTTTTGTGTGTGTGTCTGTGTGCAAGTCTTCTAAAATGTAATTCCTCTCACATAAGCTTGAGACTGGAATCTCAAAATTACAAATATGTAGTACGACTACAGGCATATACATTTGACAGAAGCCTCAGCTGAAACACAGCTTTGCCAGTTTCTGTAGGAGTATCTCATCCAGTAGAACAGGAGTTCTCATGGGAATTTGCTATTGGTTGCAAAGGAGGGACGAAATTTTGAGAACACTAAATTTTCCTTGAGTTTTAGTGTAGTGTTTGAATGAGAAACACTCAGATAGTGTTTTCAACATCAGGACAAGAGTTTTACCAGGTGTTTTAGTATATAATTAATCCTAGACAAATTTCAGTGGATAAAATCAAAAAGTAAAGCTAAAGTTTCACTGCAGGTATTTCTGGGACAAGAGGATTCAGTCATTTGTTGGAATTTCAGCAAATTGTAATGGAAAGAATTTTGAACAATGGTTTTAAAAAAATTCACCTGTCAGTCACCAGCATGTTGAGAACTACTGGCATCTGCCTTCATGCCTGCCTTTTGTTAGACTTCCTTCACAATGTGGATATCCCATCTTAAAAGACACTTGCAGTATGTAAATTTGAGTAACACGTCCTTACACAAATTTGTTGTAATATCTCATCTTGAATTCTTCCTTATTGAGATCTCCATTTGTTTCAGGCAGTCTGATGGATTTTCTCTGACGCCTGATGATTTTCTGTGCTAAATTCAATTATGAGCTTCATATGGTAAGGGTATGAGAACTTATCACCTAGAGAAGAAAATAGACTCCTTTTAACAAGATTTCAGGACAGTTCTTAGCTCTTGGAAAAAATAAGAGGTGTGGACTACTATCTGCTTGATAGATATCAAGGACACATCTCAGAAGGAAATTTATGTTTAATTAACCCACTAAGCAGATAGTGCAGTTTTTAGAATTTTCTCCATTCCTTGTTTTCATGATGCAAACATTTGAGCTCAGTATTGTGGCAGCATGAGACTTTACCTCTTTGGGATTCTGAGTGCATAATGCAGTAAAATGCCATTCTTCAAGACAGCTATAAGGTGTAACCTAATCTAAATGTACAAACTGCATACTTAAAATAGCCACATGACTGAAACAATCTTCCTTAGTTTGGGGGACAGTTTATATAAATTTTACGAATATTTGGAGAGCAAAGGACCATAAAACATACTGCAAATCATTACTCAGTGCTTTCTTTCTGTGTGCATTAAGACTGCAAGTTCATCATCCTTTAGGGATACTGCATCTCAGGGATGCTTAGACCAGTTAGCCATTAAAAGAACAACAACAAAAAAATGTGGCAATATGGATCCCATTTTAAGTATATGGGAAGTAAAGCACACAGGTTCATCTGAAGACAAATCTAAGGAGCTACAAAGAATTGTTCCAGCTGTCCTTCAGTACAGCCAGGTATTAGCACATACTTTTGCTAGAGAGCTGAACCCCATGAAGTTGTGTCAAAATGCCCAGACATCCAATAGCAGTTCCCAAAAAAGAAAAAACTTCTTCTTCCCCTAGTGTTTTAGTGCCCAAGAAGCAGGAGGGTGTATGAATTTTCTAGAGTGGTTCACTTTAATCTGTGGTTTCTCTGCTACAGAACAGTAGTTCAGTATTTGAAAATGTGATGGATCACATTTGCACCATTCAGTGAGACATCCATGAACACATAGAGCTCATGATTTATTCAACCAACAACCTGAACATGCTTTAACTTTGAGATTTAGGCTATGATTAACTCTAAACATGTGATTTAAATCCCTTCCTAAACTGAAGCCCTGGTTAACAGATTCAGTCTATGAAAATAAAGTTCCATAAGACTTTTAAGTAACTGAAGAGGCTGGAATAGTATCAGCATATCCCAGTATATGAGGTGACCTAGCTTTAAATTATAAAACATAGTCTTTCAAACAATGTGGTGGTGGTGGTGTTAGTAGTACCAGTGTAGGTGATGCGGGGAAAAGGGAGAACTCATCAGGAGTTCTTTGACAAGGTGACAAAACAGGCTGTATTTAAAAGTTCTGATTAAAATACACTAACTTGATACACAAAGTAATCTTCTACAAACTCCCAAGACACATGCAAAGATAAGCATTTGATCATTCATATAATTTAATTTCTTAGTTTCTGTGATGACAGACTACTGCTGTGTTTTAAAAGAACTGAGTTTGTAAAGTGTTAAGATAGATGCAGGTACCAGCTCCTGGGTTTTTAGGACCAGGTCAGTGCACAGATGTAATCAAGTGTAGCAACGATTTCTGCTACAGCGTTTAATTTCTCTTACAATGTATCAGTTCACTTTTCTAATGAAAGTCCAATTTGTTCTTTTTAAAACTCTGATAGATACTTAAACTTCTGTTCAGAGTGCAGAAACACACCAGAGAAAAACATTCATGTGTAGGTGGATGGCCACCTAATGATTTACATTTCAGTTAAAAAAAAGAAAAGAAAAAAGCTACAACTGTGAATGCTGTCAGCCACATCTCTTTTGAAAGTGATCTTTAGACCCAAATTATGATACTTATTATCCTAAATTCAGGAATGTAATTCTGCATGCACACATCCACCCTCTTGAATTGTTTAGGAAGTACTTCCATGCCCTTCCTTCGCCACATTGTTTCCTTGATATGCCGAAATACAGCTTAGAAACACTTTGGAGTACCTGCAACAATGAGTCCTGGTCCAAACAGCCGATGAGATGCACAGTAGATGCAGTAGAACACTGTCTGCTTCCTCTAAAAAATTATCTGCTGGATCACTTGATTTTAGCATCTCCTGAAAAAGTTCGATTTATACCAGTAGCAGCATCAGAAAAATAGGAAGATTCATACTGAAAATATAATCAAGGAAAGGAGATGCAAGATCTCCTTTTTGCAGTACCAAAATCAAGTTATTTTGTCTGTTCAGGGACCCATATCCTAAATCTGGATAGGGAGCTAGTCTGAAATTTACATTATAGATCTGATTTATATTTTCTGTTATGAGAGCTACTGTATATTATACAATTTTGTGGCATATTCTGAAAAGGGGGAATGTAAATTGAAAAGGACAGGTTACTCCAATAAAATACAAATTTAAATCAGAATTTTGACTGATGTGTATTATATTCTTTTGGTGCAATTTATATCTACTACATTATGCGAACGTTTTGAACTCAGCAATAAATTGTAGTATTATGTACACTTCCAAGTATAATCAAGAAAAAAAGAGAAAACTTTAAAATCTATCATGTTAGGTTTATTTGGTCACCTGTTTGATATGACAAAACTTGACCATATCTTATGAGAAAACAGAATATAGGAATTGAAGTAGATGTTTACAGAGTTGGCACATCTCCTGAATAAGCTTCATTTTAGCAACATCAAGTGAAGACTGGATTCTGTCTGAGCAGACTTTCTATTCCATATTTGTAAAAGAATTGTACAAGTCTTGACTTCAAAAAGTTGTGCTATATTCATAGCCTCTGTTACTAATTTCACCTGATATCCGGACATGAGAAACACTCAAGTGAAAATACATTCTCTCTGTTAAATTACAAGTTGGGAAATTCTTGTTTGTGGAATGCTTACTCGACTGCACAATTGCCAGTCTGGGGACTGGTTTGCTGATAGGCACTGACTTTCAAGGTACAAATGTCAATTTAATTTGCCAGCCAGAAAGAATAATTCAGATTACCTAAAAGCATTGGGTGTTACAATTCTGAATGAGCATGGCTGTTTGAAACAAGTATTCACTGTTTAAATGTGCTTCAGTGTGAATTTGGTTTTTCTCTAGTACTGCCCTTAGGAGTTCACTGAACCTGACAGTGCACTCAAATGTTTGACATTAACTGTAAATTAATGGAATTTACACATAATATAACAGTATATTACTGGCAAAGAACTGAAAGATACATTCCAATAACAATTTTTTCAGGGAAAAAGTCACTGGCATTAAACATTACATGCTAAATTTGTGTTTGCTTTAGGTGCTGTTTTAGAAGAATAGCCTCTGACCAGGAATAAAAATTGTTGTCGGAATAATATGCGAACAGGTAATTTCTTCCAAGTCTTTACTTGGATGCGCATTCATATATAATTAGAATTTTATTCAATTAAAATTGCATGGCTTTTGACAGCTGCCACAGGGATTGTCACAACTGCTCCATAGGGCTGTCTTCACTTACCAGTCTGTAAACTCCAGTTCATTGGTCAGTAGTACAAGTTCTCTGAGATGTTTGCTTCGAGCAGTCCTAACTTTTCCTGAGTCAATATGTGGATTATCAAGTCTGCCTTGGTTCTTTGGGGGTTAAGGTTATAAGCCTTTATTTGTTCTTTTTAATGAATCAGACAGTCAGGTTACAGAAGGTTAAATGCAAGCAGACAAGGTAGCTTAGGGACAGGTTTTCACATTCTCAAAAAGAATAATTGACAACAAGTGTATTTTGAGGCTGCTGTTACCTCTGAGAGTTCTAAGTATTCACAGTCTAGCATTAAAAAGAATAATTTTGTTTCATTCCCCTTCACCTCCCCTCTCACCAAACCCCAACTTTTAAAAAAAGTAACTTTTGGGTCCTACTTCTTTTTATTTAATCTCTCATATAGAAGGATATATCTAAATACATATATATATATATGTATGGAGACCATATGTTGATAGAATTTCTAGAGGTGTATTAACTGAAAAGCTAAATCTTCGGTATTTTTATATTGCCCATTGTCACTCAACTTGTTAAATGTTTCTATCTTAAGTAGTATACGTTTGACTTTCAAAGCATACAATTTGCATTTTTAGAGTGATATAATATTTTGACTTATGTCATGAAAAACTGTAACAGATTCACTGATGTTAGTGTAATTGGGGTTTGGTTTGTCTTGAACCCATCCCTACTCTCCAGTATATTCTTTTGCATGACTGACCATAAATGTAGAGATCAGCTGCTGCTTTCATACTTTCTTGTCTGTAAAGACTGAGCTTTAGCTTTGAAATGTGACCTGAACTACTGCATTTCAGTAAAGTGGGTATGAAGTACAATAATATATATTTTCTGTATTGTAGAAGAAGCCATTACTATGTCCTTAGTAATTTTTTTTTTTTTTTTTTTTTTTGGTGTTAAGAGCATCTTGATTTTTTAGTTCTTCTTATAACTTTGTCATCTATACTGTATCACTCTGTAATTTCAATAAGTAGTAGCCAAGTGAATACACAAGATAGAATTAATGAAAAGCACAACTGGATTGAAAAGGTGCACCTGGCCTACATGGACATAGAGATTTCTTCAAATATCTATTTGAAATATAAAATTAAGGTTACCATTTTCTCCTTAGCACTGGAGACAAGTCTTGCTCTAGAAAGAAATAGCTTACAGAGAAATTGTAATTACAATCAGAAAGATTTTGAAGGCTTCCTAGGCACTTTCTATGCTCTCTCTCCACCTCTCTCACCTCCTACTCTTAATAGTCCCAAGACAGAAGGTATTTTGCTGAACAGAAATGTTTGGCTGGGCTGCAGAGCAGCACAACAGGTGACCCCACAACAGAACCATTCTCCCAGTGTTCTGAGTCATAAAGATGAAGAAATAAAACCATAAGGCATGAAGCAGATTATCAAGTTCTCATTTATTCTCATGGGAGTTTCTCTGAAGGCTTTTCCATGAGCTGTCTAAAGCAATTTTTCTGTGGGGCCTACCTTCTATCAGCTCATTTTTCCATCTCATAGAATTTCAACAACAGATAACTCCTACAGATACTTTTAATAGAGTTGGGCGCAGGTCAAAGTTTAGTGTTTTGGTTTTTTTCTCTCTTGATTCTTTTAATTGTATCAATATCTTGGTACACTGTTCCTGTATTCCATATCCTTTCCTAAGTTAGGGAAGGATGTACCCTTCAATATAATTACATTGTCACAGAAGTTCCACTGCTGTGTTTCAATAGACTAAAAATGATTTATAGTTCTTGTTTTAAAAAACCTTGTTTTTTTCTCTTACCATTTTATTCCTATTGCAATTATACTGTTACCCATGCAAAATAATTTAAGAAGTCTTTTAATAGTGAACTGGCAGTAAATGAACTGCCAGTAGACATGTACAGACTTCTTCAGAGCTGAAATAAATTCCCATTTAACTTCTATCAAGGTAGGGCAGAACACACACACTTCTGTTATGCCACATCCTGAGACAGTGCAACAAGGTCAAACTTGAACAATCTTTCCAGGCTTACCTCCTGCCTCCTCTAGCTCCCTCATTTATCTGCACAAATGCAAAAATATCCAATTACCACTTGGCTGCTAGCACTCTGACAACATGAACATGAAACTGAATTCCTGTTGAGCTCTGTGGTATAACTGCCTTCATCTTAAAATAATATAAGAACTTTACTTACACTCCTATGTCAATATGCTGTCAGGGAAGAATCTGTGAAAAGACAAGGAGTGGAATTACTGGGGATAGTTTAGAAGACAGTAGGATGCACAATGATTTTCCTGCAGAGGGTTAAACGTAGCTAAGCCTTTCTGCTACTCTTTGAGAAGTCAGGTATATTTTATGTACAAAGCTGCCGAAGTTCCCTCTAGGGCAGGATGTCTTATGGCAACACTCCTCACTTTTTCCTGCAGAAATAAAGAGGGACTCTAACTCTTTTTCCTGAAGGACAAACAAGAAAATTAAAATCTTGATTCTTAAACAAAAGTATATTTTGTCTAAGGCATGTCTTCCACGCATAAACAGTGCAACAGCAGAATTCTTCTTTTCAGAACTCCTGAGGGTAATAGCAGCAAAAGGAACACCTCAAATGTGAGGTAACACATGATTGTCACACTTCTGATGTCAGAAGACTGCTGTTTTTCTTTAATTGGAATTCTGTGGTTTCATAAGATTGGAGATGCAGAAAAATATATATGCATACCTATAAAATGAGTTGCTGATGCATCAAATGTATCAAATATCTGCAGTCCAACTTCAACATTTAGACTGCCTCTAAAAAGAATGATATGGTGCAGATACTCTATTTAGGCATAAAATGGACAACTGCTGCCAACACTCGTATCCTGTATTTGAGGTTTTATGAAGCTGTCTAACTGGGTTTAACACACCAACAATTCATGTAAGAAGCCTACCAAGCTGGAAAAGTCTTCTTAAAATCTGTGGAAATCCCACTGCAAAAGACAGTTTTTTACACAGGTAACACTCCACGGGCTAGCTCCTCCACTGCTTGTTAAAACTGGGGTGGGCACTAGGATTCAGCTCTTAACAGCCTGAAGCAGCCACAGTATTTCCTGGTCCACACCAGGAACTCTTCTGGGTTCATCTGTACTGGGTCCCGCTCTCTCCCAGAAGGAAGTTACAGCAGCTTGTGCCATTGGAACAGGACAAACCAACCCTTATCCAGGTCATGGTGTGAATCCCTGAACCCAGCATGCTTAGTGGTCATCAAAGGCAAATGAAGTAATGGAGAATTTCTCTCACTGTCAAGGAAATTTTGAATTTATTCCTATAATTTAGGTGCTTTATGTCTGGTATTGTGATAAATCTGTGATCTTTATGCATACTTACAATTCTCCAAGATACATAGTGCTATACATCCCTGGCCCAGAAGGACACCTGCTGCTTTTGTTTGTGCATGGGGGATTGTTTTGGTGGTGGTTTTTTGTTTGCTTGATTTTGTTTTTTAGGGAAACCACTCTTACTCCCAAAAAAGCGTAATTTAAGATCTCCTTTTATTGATTAAAATATAGACGTCTCCATTTTTCTCTGTGTTTGTTTTGGTCTTATTTTTAAGATCATGAAGAACTCTGTGGCACCAGTTATGGATCTTTTTGTCTAAATGGAGGGATTTGTTATATGATTCCTACTGTATCCAGTCCATTCTGCAGGTCAGTGACACTAAAGTTTGTGTGTTTAAGTACAATACAGTAGCTGTCTAAAGACTTCCTGTTAAAATGTTATGTAAAAGAAAATACTTCTTACCTGTAGCTGTTCCCAGTTCAGCAACTGATGCTCAGATTACTCATCTAGCTTGCAGAGACATGACAATACCAGTAAAAATAAATGTGTACACTTGGTGTATCCTTAGAGTTGTTTGATGGGTATTCAGTTGCCTGTGCATTCAGGATGGTATCTATATTTAGAGCCACATTTCCTTCTCATTACAATATAGAAAGGAACAAAAGCAGTTTTTTGCCATGTGGAATATGGATATAGGAAAGTCATTCAGAAAGGCAAAGTACAGTCCCAGTTTTTCTTCCAGATAAATTATATTTTAAAAATTCTCTCACATAAAATGCCATGAGGAAGTGAAAAAAAAAAAAAGAGCATTATCTTTTAAAGGGAGAAAAAGAATGTAATTCAAGCCTTATTATATTCTCTCAGTTGCAGTGAAATACTCAAAGGGCAATTTTACAGTGATAGCCAAAGACCACTTGATAAAGAAACATCAAGGCAGCAAATACAGATACTTCTTACACCATCTGTTTATGGGACTGTTCTTTATGAAACCCATGTTTCACACTGCAAGAAGCAGCACTTCCTATTTTTGCACGTGCATACATTTTGTGCATAAATACAGGAAAAGCCGAGTCTTTTAGAATTCTCATTTGCCAAGACATAAGATAACAGATTAAATTATGATTTTTCCTGTTTCTACATTAGCTAATTCTTAGTTATTGTTAAATTACCATAAATTTTGTGGGTTTATTTAACATGAAAATAGGCATTCAGACACCTCTTACAAATACTTAAGGATATTATCTTTTTTCCTTCAGTGGCAACTTCTGCTCCCTCTTCAGTCTTGAGCTATAACTAATGATAACTGGATGAAACAGTTGAAGAAGGAAACAAAATCTTTTCTAAGATGCCTGCCTAAAGGATTTCTTTCTTTTGTTTGGGACATTTCAATTTAAACATTTAAATTAAAACATGTAAACTCATCTAGTATATGAGGAAAGAAGAGGCAATTTTGTGCTAAATGTTCATTGAAAATCATACACAGCATATTACTGTCACTATGCACATTGTCCAATGTCATACAATGAATCAGACCCAGAAGTGAGGATAAAGCTCAGAAGTGCTCTGTGGTGATGATTTATTCTAACTGCTAAACCTTGCAAGCTTATGCTATGTAAAATGACTACTCAAGAGAAAAAAATTAAACACATTACAATACCCTTTTTTTCCCTAGGAAGAATTCCATATTACTGATACAAAAATACTCAGATGAAAAAAGAATGTTTAACTAAACAGCACCAGTTACATAGTTTCAAACTGCCCTAAATCTTTACTGTTGCTAGACTGTGTGGTGAGGAAGGTTTATTTGATGCAGTAACTGTAAACATGAAGTAACAAAACCTCCTAACTATTTACTTTTCAGAGGCACAAGATAGTCAGTGCAGGGAGCTTCCTCTTTAAAAGGGCTCCAAATAAAATAATTTGGAGTTCAGGTACTAGAGGATTTTCTAATCTGCTGAAGCAGAAAAGTAACATCTTAAGCGCATTTCTGTTATACTCAGGCAATCTTACTGCATTTAAATTATCAAGCATTTTTCTTCTGTATCTAGTGGTTGATTATGAAGTTACACAGGTTTAAATAGAAGCATTCTATTTAAGCGTGTCCTCATTCTATGCATGTTCCTTAATCAGTCAGAGAAGGCTAATTATAGATGAGAAAGGTTTTGTTTACACACAGATATCTTAGTAATCAGCAGTGATGTGAATAGTAACAACAGAAAAAATGCCTCACTTTTCAGCAGAATTCAGAAAAATACTTGGTTCTTTGGAGCTTCAGGACTGGCGTCATCACACACTTGCGCAGTTTCTTTGATGCAGGTTTCTGCCAAATCCCACCTAAAGCTTCCAAGTGCTCTCAGATGATCATCTCCCACCAGCAGAAAAATGGAACTAGTTTTAGAATCTATGGCTGAATGATCATTAGTACAGAATTGATTAAAAAGGAGAAACAGAGCAAAGCCAGAGTAAAACACCGTAAAAATACTTGAAAATACATTTGTCTTCACATGCTCCTAATTTACACAACTGTCTTGTGTTAAACTGTTAGCCCAGGTTACCTGGAACACAGAATCACAGGATTATTAGAGTTGGAAGGGACCTCTATAGACCATCTCATCCAAATCTCCCACTAAAGCAGGATCACCTACTGGAAGTAATTTCACAGTGTAACTGGGGAACTGGCATCCTAGAGGAGCAAGGAGGCTGTGAAGGGATCCAGCACAAGTCCTGTGAGGAGAGGCTGAGGGAGCTGGGGGTGTTCAGCCTGGAGAAGAGGAGGCTCAGGGGAGACCTCATCGCTCTCTACAACTCCCTGAAAGGAGGTTGGAGCCGGAGGGGGTTGGTCTTTTTTCCCAGACAACTATCAGCAAGACAAGAGGGCATGGTGTCAAGTTGTGCCAGGAGAGGTTTAGGTTGGATATTAGGAAAAAATTCTTTAGAGAGAGGGTGATCAGACATTGGAATGGGCTGCCCAGGGAGCTGGTGGATCGTTCATCCCTGGAGGTTTTTAAAAAGACTGTGATGTGGCACTCAGTGCCATGGTCTGGGAATCACAGTGGTAGTGGATCAAGGGTTGGACTTGATGATCTTAGAGGTCCCTTCCAACCCCGATGATTCTGTGATTTGTTAGAAATATGTATTTTGTAGCATGCTAACAAATTAAGAGCCACTGACTGCTTTCAGAATTTCAGTAATATTGACCATTGAGAAACTGATACATATATACAAGGTAGAGATTTAATAGAAAGAACTCTTAGCTGACACATACATACATGCCCCACTTGGCCCCTGTAAAACATTAGCAGATTTTAAATACAGCTGATGTGTGTCATAACATGTTGTTCAGCTGCTGTCTTCCCCTATTCCTTTCCTAACAATGAATTAATGTTCTCTGCAGCAAAAGGCACACCTGTCACCATAAACAAGATGAGCTTCAAACTCAGGAATGCCCAAATGTACTAAACAAATATGCAGCAGAATGGAGAAGGATGGCAAAGCAGCTGCCTCAGGTGTATCATAAAACATGAGGCTGAAAGCTGTTTGCCTCAGCACCTGATGTGCAGCTGTCCCATAGTCATTAATTAATGCAATGCAGAATTTAATGAAGATTTTGTTGTCTGAGGGGAAGTTCTGGTATTTCTATTTTGTCTGACACATGGCAGATATCTGAGAGCCCCCTTTCAGTACTTCAGACCAAATACAGATGGTGTAAGAGCACACAAACACAGCTCCTCTGCTTCTGAGGGCAGCACACACAGAAATTAATAATGAATCCTCTCCTTTTGAGGAAGGGATCATATTCTGAAGAGGGCAGCACATTCAGGATCAGTATGGCCAGGCACAGAGGCAGACCATAGAAAACTCCCTGAAATGCTGGTGTGTGGTTAAAGGATATCTCCACTTTCCCCTTCCTTTGCTTCTACTCTCCTCCACAGTTCCTGTACTAATCCAATAAATCCCATGCAAATTCCTTCTACTGCTTTCTGTATACCTCATCCTTATCTGGCTCTTTCTCTGAGATGGGTCCTACATTCTCTTTTTCACATGTTCCCACAAGAGACATCCTAGCTGAGCTGCAAGCATGCAGAATATCCATGCTCCAAGTTGCTAGGGAAGGGCTTTCTGTTCATCTGGACTTGCTTCTTTCTCTGCCTCCAAAACTACTTCCACATACCCCAGGCTCATCTGGAAACACAAAGTGTGTCAGTATTTTTCAGTTTTGCTTTTAGCTCAAAACATAGGAACTGAAGTTAGAATACCCACCAAAAGCAAAGGCAAAAAAAGTCAGTAATTAAGACTTACCTTTAATGGGACATGAAACAGAAAATGTAAGTGTAGAGAAAGTGGATGGATAGCTTTGTAATTCTAATCCATTGCACATTGTTAAAACAGATACTAGCAAACTGGCAAGTCACAGAAAACATGTCTCTAAAACTTGTTTTGTTTATATCCAGGATGTTTAAATTTTGTATGTGCCAGGCCTTTTTCCCGTTGCTATAACCTTGGATTCTTAGTAGCTGTAGTTTTCACCTGTACAGACTTAGTCTTTCTGGCTCATTTTTTTCTTGAAGACTTAGGGCTGCCTTAAGCATCTGGTTCTATTTTCTATTTAGTAGAAAGTGGCTACAATCTCAGTGACCTTTTTGCTACTGTCATCACATTCCAATTTTTTTCTTTTCCCCATGTTTTTTTGCAGAACATGAACATGGCTTCCGCACTCTGTTCCTGCCAACTCACTCCATGGTACCACCACAGTTCCCTAACCCTGGTCTGCTGCCTAACGCCACGTGCAGCTCTCTCCAGCTAGGAGTGTCTTCTCTTCCTCCTGCTTCACTTTCCTCTTTGGGCTACTGACTTAATCACTTCAAGTCATTCTCTATAACTTTTTCATGAGCATTAATGTGATGCCAAAACCTTTTTATGTTTTTTCTGGTATCATTTTAGCCTTGTATTATTCTCCAGTTTTCATTAGTATTCAAGAATACTTCTATGAATTTGATATTCCATTTTCTATCCATTACTCTATTCAGCTCTCCAAAGCATTTCTCTCCCACTTGCTAGAGAACAATGCCCCACTCAAACTACCCTTCTATTCCTTAAGTATTCTACAGAATTCTTCAGAAATAGCCCACTGAAATGCCACTGTACTTACAGCAAATATCTGGCACATTATCTTGGGTAATCAGAGCAGTCTGTGTACCCTTCCTTCTCCCAGCAGTCCAAACCAGTAACTTGGAAAAGCCTCACATTGCCCTTAGTAAAGGCTGGATGTTTGATCAGTTGCACAGCTTTAGTGTCTGATGATAACTGAATCTTTTTTTCTAGTGTCTAAATCTTTAATTTTATTTTCAAAGGTCAAGAATGAAAATAAATGCTAGTAATTCTTTATGCAGTAGTTTAGACCTGGAAGTCACATCAAGCATGAAGTGATCCATTGATTTTATTTAGATGTGCTGGACATCTTTCTTTTTTGGCAGTTCCCTCCACTCCACCTTATCCCTCATCTGAAACGATAGCTTGCAGCTGCCAATGGCAGTGGAGAGATTCAAGAATGTTATGGAGTTCAGCCCATTTTTCTCAGCTGGAGCCTGAAATTGCTTATGTCACAGATTATGATGACTTCAGTGCTAGAAATAGCAAGAAGGAGCAAGACAGTAATACAAATAGAGAGAAGCAAATTCACATACCTAAAAGATACATGCAGAATGGAGTTACCGAATGAAACGCTTCCCTTTTTCTCTAATGCAATAAATTTCTTAAGAAAACCTAGCAGAGTAAGTGCAAAAAATAAAGCAAACTAAGATTAGTTTAGCTTCAATCAATTTTTCACTTAATATTAATTACTAATTCATTAATTTATTTTTAATATCATACCATTTTAACATGGTAAAACACCATATTCACTTAAATCCTTTTTTCAGAAGAAATTTTCAGAGGCTTGAGAAGCAAAATAAGCACAGTGGGGATGACTTTTAGCTGGGTCTCTTCAAGAGAGGGTTGTTCACTAAGCAAGTAACATGTCCTGGCATGAATTATTACACCACATAAACTACTTCTGCGGTTTAAGAAGTACTGTAGCTCAATGAATTCCCATTCCTTTCATCTATTTAGCTTACAATACCAGTTCCACAAAGAAAGCTAAAGTTAAATCAAAGGGGGAAAAGAAAGCATGGCTGCTGGGGGTTAGAGGAGAACCAGTGGGATGACACAGTTAACACTAAAGAGGTTTATTTTAATTAATTAAATCTGCCAGTGGAGGAGGCAAATTTAACTGTGAAGCACATCATTGCAAAGTATATTGCTAATCTGATAAGGGTATTATGAAAGGTTTGCTTTAATACACAGAAGCAGTATGGATCAGAAAATAAGCTTGATGCCCAATTCCCTTTGTTTCGGAAATACGAGGCGAGTGGAAATTCCATAGAAAAACTTGCTGTGAAGCAAGTATAAGCCTTGAATTATGCCATAACGAGTTATCTCCCCACTTAAGACCAAAAGAAGCCTTTGCACTTTTCCTATTAGATGACAAGTTATCATCTAATCCAAATAAAACTTGGTTTCCCCAGGTGTACTGAGAATTACACAGGAGCCCGTTGTGAGGAAGTTTTGCTGCCCAGCATCAAGTCCCAAACCAAAGGTGACCTGTTTGCAGCTTTCTTGGCTTCACTTCTTCTACTAGGAGTTCTTGTAATTGGAGCATTCTACTTCCTTTGCAGGTAAAAGTGCTTCAAAGTGCTGAAGCTATTCAATCAAGTAGAAATTTCTTCTGGTAATCATGTACTAATTATTTGAATGTAAAATATGCAATGAATTATCCATAAGGTTTGCATGGTTATTCAGCATAATTAATGTGGATGTTACAACTTGTTGCTTGTAATATTTTACCTCCTGGCTTGTAGCTTTCTCAGTGTCTTTGCTAAATGATTACTTATAGTGGCTTTGTAAAAAACAAATGTAGCACATCCATTTCTGAGAGCTTATAGTCTACCTAGAGCTAGTGCTAACATTTTAAAACACTAACCAACACTGCTGTTGTCCAAAGTTGAGAAGAAGGAAATTACCAAAACACTTAGGGATCAGGAACTGTTCCACCACACTGAACTGTCAGCTAAACCATCTGGTGCCATTACTTCCAAATTCCTTTCCAGCTCCTGGTTTAAAAAAAAAACCAACAACAAACTAAGGAAAGACTCAAATTCAAAATTGCAGGTAGATGTTTATTAACTAACATGTGGAAAAAATCAGAGGGCTGTTTAATTTATCCAGGATGACCCATGTTTTAGTGGTATGAAAACATCAGTGCTAGACAGCAGGTGCTGTAGGTTTGGTTTTAGTAGCATTTTAGGCATATTAGGACATCAAATAAAAACACACGAGCAGTTACTGGGATTAAGTCAACCTGTCTGATGCTGTAACACCAAATGAATGTATTAGTACACATCAAACCCAAATAAACTTCCTGTCCTCACTTACTCTCTACAGTAAGTATGCAAGTCAACCTCCCAGGTCACCTCTATGCTTCACATAGAGTTTTGTCACATCCTGTTAATGTGTATTTATACCTTTATAATGTGTATTTATGCCTTTATGAAGCAATTTAATATCCCCCGTAATTTTTAGCCATCATGGTCTTGGAGGCTCGTCCTATTATTCCTATGCTGCATTCCTCCTTGGTTATGATAACCTAAGGTTTTTGCAGTTCTGCTCTTTGCTCTCTCATAATCACATTGCCAAATCAAACTCTCTGATCAGTGCCTTTCAGTGAGCGACCTTTGGAATAGCTGGTTTTACCTCAGCTGCTGTCATAGAAACCCACTGAATGCCAGTTTCCCCCATAGCTTAATATATTTAGAAGAGATAGAGAGCATTATTCATAAAAGAGAGTTTGTATCAAGAAAACCTCGTTGTATAGAATACCCTCTCCTTAGATATTTTAGTTAAATTAATCCTGTCTTAGCAGAGGAATGCCACAGCAGGTACCAAGAGCATTTCTTTAGAAGTAAAGCTTGCCTTTGAGACCAAAAAAAGTAGTCTTCAGAGAGCAAAGAATTCAGAAAGTAATCTGTTAAAAGATCCCTTTCCTCTTGGATACAGTAAAATTAGGGGAAGGCTGGAGACACAATCTACAGAGACTGATGGTCAAAGAGCTTTGCATTGCTAAGTAGAGAAGGTGAGAATAACAGCAATGGCAGGTCTGTGCAAGTCTTTTATTAGACAGTTGGAAGATGAACATCAATTACTCTATTTCTTTATAAGAAATCAATTTACTCATGATTTACTTAACTGGCAGAACTTATACTAAGGCCTCTTTATTACAAAAATAACAAGGACAGCAACTCAGTCTTAACATAGTTGCTCTTGAACCCTTACCTACCAGACTGTCTTGGGAAATCTCATTAAATCATCATCAATTTCTTCTCCATAAAGAACATAACTGGCTAGGAATTGTCTTGTCTTAACTTTACACTTCAGAGACTGATGTAGCACAATCCTCTTCCGCTAGAGAATTCACCTATAAAACAAATACTTCACATCTGAAAGTCCTTGTATCTCTTGACTGAAGTGACCAATGTAAAAAAGGAGCCTCAAGTGGATAGTTCAGCCTCCTCCCTGCTTTTCAGCTGTGTAAACACATTTTTGCCAGTAGCTGTCATCAGTTTTGTATTTTCTTTTTCCAAATTTGATCTACCACCCCTATCATAACATTCTGGAAGAAGGTGGAACTGGGACTTGTAAAGGTTAGCTGAGAGTCTGGACCATCCTTGACTTGTCCTCTTGATGGGATATTTAAAATGTTAAGAAAAATACTGTGCTATAACGTTTTCACTACTACATCTCATTAACAAATATGTTTGATCCAGAATCAGAAAGCAGAGCTTCCCACCCCATTTTGTGTGTTAGGAAGAATGTCTGTGGTTCTTCCATTCTAGTGTGGTTTTAGTATAAAGAGTAAAGCAATCTGGAGGGATGCAGAAGAGGAGATATTAATTGCAATTTAGAATACAGAAACTGAATTCCTAGAATTATACATTAAATCTTTTAGAGTTTAGAAAACCAGTGCTCTATTTTCTTGTTGCTGACATGATTTGTACCCCCCTTCCATTCCAAGTTTTCTTCCTGTCAGGGTACTTGGGCAAATTTCAGGACTAGGCAGGTGCAAGTGCATTTAATGCTTCCTCTCAACA
This sequence comes from Phaethornis superciliosus, assembly GCA_023637945.1. Lineage (NCBI taxonomy): Eukaryota > Metazoa > Chordata > Aves > Apodiformes > Trochilidae > Phaethornis > Phaethornis superciliosus. Next base: position 19,290,996 of record JAJQWJ010000012.1, read on the forward strand.
AATCCATTCAACATACAAGGGTGGAAAGAAAGGACTTTGTTCTCCTGCTTACAAAACCAGATCATAGGTAACAGAGAAAGAGCCCACTAAAGAAAAGGACTGCATAGGAAAAGCTCTGAGTGAACAGTGGGAAGTAATTCCTTTATATTCAGCTGAGTCATCACATGTTTATCAAGCAAGGATTTATTATTTCCAATCTGCTGTTAAGCTGATTTCATGCTGTATTTTACTGTTTACTAGAATTCATCAGGATGGTGTGGTTTGGGAAAGCAAACCTGTAAGAAGGCAGAGAGAGAATACAAGGTAACAAAGGAATAGCATTTGAAATAGCTACAGAGTGAGAACGATGGAAAGCAGAAGAAACAGGAGGAATAGCAGAGAATGAAAGGAAGGAAGAGGGAAAAAGAGGTCAAAGACTGGTGATGAAAAAAAGTAGCTTAGAAATGTAAAAAAGTAGTCTATGGTTAAACATCTCACTGGGGCTGGAAGTGGCTGGAGGAGAGGCTGCTGTGGAGCGAGTCCCAAGTTTATAGAATAGAATTCTTTAGGTAGCAAGTGAGTAGCTGGAATTTACTTGCTGCAAAAACCATCAGGAATGTTGCAAAGACAAGAAGACAAGGCTATGCTTTTATGCATCTCTCCTCAGAGATGAGTCCTGTAAATCAATTTTCTATCATGTTGTAGGAATTAATAAGAACAGCACTTGTCTACATTCAGCATTAATGTGAAAACCAGTTCAGGACATCAGCTTCAAACTGATCACACTTTATCAAGTTTTCTCCAGCCATTTAATGGATACTAGATGTTACAACATTTGGGAATCCTGGGCTTTAAAGAGAATGCTCAGTTCTGTTTGCTACATTCCTGAAAAAGCTCAGCACATAAAACTATTGGAAGTTCTACTCACTTGGATTCACTAGAAGGTGTGCCAACACCATGCCAACAACTATATTCCAGCAAAAAGATAGTATAACATTTACATTGTGAAACACTTATTTTTTATTTTTTCTCACAACTGGCCTCACGAGAATGCTTTGCTGTGTAACACTGATAGAATGTCTGGGGTTGTAATAGGCTTCTGTGCAGCTTCAGACCCAGGAGCTGCAGACCACTCAGCAGTGTTTGGAAGTGGAGGTAATCCAGATCTAGCTTGAAGCACACCTACACACACACACCGCCCCTCCCCCCCCCCCAAAATGGTCCTGGGAAAGCCCATTATTTTGACCTGGGGAGTACAGAAGAGTATGCAAAAAAAAAAAGAACAAAAACAAAAACAAAACAAAAAAAAAACCCCAAACACCTTGATACATTGTTCCTGAGTTAACAAACACTATTTTTTGCTACAAGCAATTCAGCTGTCAGTACAGGTCCATCTGACCTTCCTGCTCCAGAAAGATAATTGTGCAAGGGTTACTGGAAGAATGGGAAAGGTAGCTGACTGGATAGATTCCACACCAGCCAGTTTTATTTAAAAATCATCTAGAGGCCTGAATGCCATACACACAGCTCTGAGGAACAGAGAAAACCCTAAGGAAGACTACAATAAATCTGCAGTTCATGTCTAGGCTTTCTTACAAAGCTATGTTGCAATGCCAAAGTACCTGTGAGGAGGTGAATATTGGTGAGCAGGAACCCAGCCAGGCAGAACAGGCTGGTCCAGGAAGAAAGCCATTGAAGCTGTCCAAGACAACAGACTTTGTGGAGGAGTTATCATCACCACAGGACACAAACTGGACAGAAAGGAGAAGAGCTCATGACTCTTCTCAAGAGAGCAGATGTCTAGTAACTATTAAAAGAAAGAGCAAGAGATCAGCTCTACTTACAAGATGTATTTTCGCATCAAGGAAGTGTGGAAAAGATCACATTACTGATATTTCACTTTCAAATGCTGAGAGTTAATGATTAATTAATTAATTCTGTGGTATCTACTAATTGCTTAAATGAAGTCCTGAGAACTCAAGACAACCAGGAACATCAGCCTCAGGAGAGAAGCCAGGGAGTGCTCTATCTGCCTCTGATCTCCATCCTTTTCCCTCAAATAGATGCTGCTCAAAAATGCTGAGTATTAATTAGAAAGCTATTGCAGAGGATCCATGTAACTTTTTTCCTTAATTTGTGTCTTCTTGGGTAGCTTTTTTTACTCTGTGTGGTTTGGTTTTTTTCCCCTTACTGTCTCTCTGTTTTGTTTCTTCTGGTCAGGAAAGCTTCCATTCCAAGGACAAGTTCTTCAGAGTGTGGTGCCAGCCTTGTTGAGACTACAAGCAGTAATGGCTGCAGCAGTGAGTAAACCTGAAGTATTGGACTCCACAAGGGAGGAAGTTTTCTTGAATTAAAATGATGTTTTGTTTATTTTTCAGAAATCGTAACAGAGTAAAGCATTCAAGTGGAAGAATGGTGAGAAAACAACAGGCAGAGCAACCCTAAGAATACACTAGTTGTAGAGGATGATGTGGTAAACAAGATGAGAGTGAAATAGGAGGTCTACTTACGTGTGGGAGAAGACCCCAACTAAGACATAAAGAGGAACAGTTGTACTTATCAGAGTTTCTATGTGTTTTTAATGAATTACACAGAAATTACTACAATCACTGTAATTTAAGTTTGAATTTTGTGAGATTTTTCATGACAAATTGCTGTTTTCACTAATGCACAGATAGAAGCACAAGATAATTTTGTTTTTTACTGTGTAGGAGATATGAAGTAATCTTTTTTTCCCTTCACAGATAGTATGAGATAATCTCAGGGTTTTCAGCATGAGAGAGTAGCATGAACTTTTGACCGGATTGTCCTTTTTCATGAGATTGTCCTTGAGTTAAGCACTGCCTTGATTCAATACCTTTAAAATTCATACCTGTGATACACATCCAGAATTTGGCTTATACTTAACAGATGTAGGGGGAAAAAAATTTCCTTTCTCCAGCTTATGCTGGTGCTAATGTAACACAGTGTATTGGCCAGCTTCCTGGCACAAGATTTTAGTTCAGGTTGAAAGAAAATATTTAAAAAAAAAAGAGCTTGGTAATGGTTAAAAGGGTTTTAGTAGGCAGAGTATTTACCCTTTATTTGGTGTATGTCCCTACTACTAAGCAAGAAATCTTCTTTGTTAGTTTTATTGTTGTCTTGCCTTCTTCTGAAAATCATACTGCTGAAGAAGATTTAACCCTTACCTTAAATTTTCCAGTTGATATTTCAGATAGTAGAAGTAAGGAATTTTACTCATCAGGTACATTCCTGGCACAAAGTAACACCCAGCCAGGTGTCTTGGCTGAACAAGTGTTGCCCAGTCCAAAGATTTTTTTGATTTATTCCCATAACCATTTGTCGATCACACCAGTGCATTATTTATCACCACCTGGTTCCTCACAGGATTCTCTTATCCAGACAAAGAGAGGCCAGATGACATGGGCCATCCCTCTCTTTGCCTTGACAACACACAGAGACTGTCTGGATAGCCAGAAGCCTAGGAAAAGTGAACTAAACAATTTTCTCTTCAACTCATTTCTACCACTGGAGGTTGGAACCAGTAAAAAAAAGGTATGTTTCCATAATGGCACATTACACAGCTCATTGTGTGGGATTTATAGGGTTGTACTGAAGAGACAATTAACTGATAAAGCTTCAGGAACTGAAAGGGGAGAAAATGCAGATTTCTTACATCTACATTTAAAAACATAGAGGTGTATGAAAACAAAGGTGCAAAGAAAAAGTTGAATAAGCTTCCATTCCTAGGGTGTCTACTACATGCTCTAAGGTCAAAAAAAATAGTGTACTTTATGTCAATGTAGAAAAAAACGCAGCACGACAGAGAAGGAAAGACATGCTGGGACAGCATACAAGGTAAGAAGTCAAAGAGAAAACCATATTATAATAGCTACTGGAAAACAAAACAGCAAAAGACATCACATTTTGTGGATTCAGGTCAGAGAAGTTAGAGTCCAGGTTAAAACTCGGAACCTGAAGAGAACCTGAGGACATCAAATCAAATAGAGGACCTGATCCAGAAGAGCTCTTGGTCAAGTTATATAATGCACCAAGAGATCACTTTCTCTCCAGATTAACCCATCTTGCATGTTATGTTCTGGACTTCAAACCTTTAGTAGGTGTTCTGAAAGATGTTGTTAATATTGTTTTACAGGGGAGAAAAGACAGGTGATTTTTCAGCACATAGAGATTTACCACTGTTAAATACAGAGTTGGGGAGATATGCAGTAGTACTGACAGTTACATTAGAATCAGTATTACCTGAAATACTTTGCATTGCCTCAGGGAAAATTAGTCAGAGACAACTGCTGTTAGGTAACTTTCATATGTTACTGATCATGAGACATTCAGACTTAACAATGTTAGAGTCTAGTACACTGTTTCCGTTGATGAAGGAAAAGGGTTGTGGTCATCTTACATGGAAATTCAGGAAGGAAATGTTAACAGAAGATGTAAGAAATAAATGGACTGAAGTTGTACTCTATAAACTTTTAGAACCCTGTCAGCTTTCTAGAAAAACACGGAATAGTTACTCTCTGTCACCAGTCTTGCTTGCATTACTTGGAAAACAAATAGTGCAAAAAGTGAGGATGAATTAACCAAAACCATGTTTAGCTGCAAACAAGTTAATTTACAAAACAATGTTAACTTTGAAGGAAATGCTATTAGTAAGGCAGGCTGCTTCAAACCCAGTGCAGCTGAGAACACTGCAGCTTCTTACATTAGATATTTCAATTCACAAGCCTTGTGAATTTGACACTTGGGCCAAATGAGATCAGGCCACAAATTCATTTTAAAGTGGTCAAATGCCACAGAAAGTACAGGGTATCCAACATTACATATAATTCAATGAAACAGCAAAACATTCTCTAGCAGTGCTTGCATACAAAATTAAGCAAATAGCCCTGTGAGCTATAAAGCCAAAGAAACACAGGTTCCAGTGGATCAGATCTTCTGGTTGGAGTCACTGGAGCCTAAACCAGTGTTATGTGTTTAAGGATATGCAGGGATGAGTAATGAATTCTGCCCAAAAGAAAACGAGGATCTCTCCATGCTGCAGTCTTTTGACTGATATTGGTAAATATTACATGGGAGAACACCAGGAAACCCATTTGATAGCACCTCTCATTTTAAAGGTACCTTCAACGTTGTGCTGCCCCTTCACAATTTACTGCACTAAACCAAAATTATTTCCCTCTTGGCCCTGCATTTTAAAAGAGCAGTAGAGGGGCTCTGATAGTATGACTCAGTTATTTGAAAACTGAAAGCAGAGAAGAAATGGGGGAGAGAATTTAGCACAAAAGAAATGGTGTCTGTGCCAATGCTTTCTGTTATGAGTGTTCTGACTGGGAGTGACCCAACTGAGCAGAGTCCAGGCAGAAAGAGAAGGAGGTGAGCTTACCTAAAAGGTTAAAAACTCCTGTTACATGCTTAGCAAATTCTGTATCAGAGATGGGACTGCCCAGGAGAGGGAGAGCTTTAGCCAGAGGCAGTTATGGATTTAACACGGGACACCCCATGGGACATCCAACTCTTCTACATTAAGCAAAACAAAACAAACCCCTCAATTATGTTCCTTTCATATTTAGCATCCTTCCAGATTTAAAGGACATCAATCTATTTCCAGTAAAACCAGAAAACACTGTGGATTAGTATGGATTAGTTTCTGCTATGACCTTATTCAAACCCAGGGATATCAATGAAGACTTATCTGTACAGGATTGGGAAAAAAAACCCACCATAGAACTAAACTGCATTGTGATCTTCTGGCAATGTTATTCAGACAACCAGGATGCAAATGTTCACCGTGCCTCTCAGCTATAATTCCTATACTTCACATTAGTACAGAATAATCAAAAGAATTCAAACATAACTTATTTGCTTTTAGTGATCAGTGATAGTGAACAAAAGTTCTTCTTTCAAGGAAGTACTGCAGTATTTCCTGCACTGTGGGAGAAAATGAGCAAACAAGAAAACCCAGACATGTGCATACCTAGAGATGTTTCTAAAAACCCCCAAACCTTTTCCATGATTGTTTGTAACATTCCCTGCTTGCGTTTATCCAGAGTCTGTTCATACTTTTCTTTTGGTTGTAACCCCTTCAACACAATCAGTGTCATGTGAGAGAGCTTCCCTGCAAAGCACCAAATACAAATTTTGTGAACTACTGACAGGCAGGTTGCCACCCAGCTCCCTCTTTGGGACTGATAATTCACAAACCCCGTTTCACCAGGAGCTATTTCTGGGGTTAGCTAAGGGTGTGTAAACCAAACCTGCAGCTGTACAACTTGAAATAACAGGAAGACATTGCTGTTGTCATTGCCCAAATTAAAACTACAACCAATTTCTAACTCTTGTAAATCCACCCCTATCAGTTTATGTAACATCTGAACACGTTTTTTCAGTGTACGTTAAAAGAGACTGTTTTCAAATTTTCCTCTCAATAGAAGTAATTTTACTTTGACTACAACTTTGCACAGGCAAATGATGGGCTCTATAAACATGTAGCTGAGCATCCACTGGTGGCATTTTTTAACAGGGCTCTTTCATTTGAATCTGTTATGCATTCTCCATCAAATATGCTGCTGTGTCAACCTACTTAGTCATTCTTTAGCAGATCTGGAGATTCTAAGAGTTCCTGTTTTGAGGGTACTAGTGTTTACTCTCCCTGCTGCCATACGGAGAACTCAGCTAAGACAAGCTTATTTTTAAAAAGCTGTTTCTAACTCTTAAAACTGTGAAATTTTATCTTTAGAAGATGATATGTTATGCAGTGATGTGAATCGCACTGGAACATTTGAGAAGTTTGTGCTACCTGCTAGTCTCAGGATCTAGTTGTGAAATGCAATTTACAGATTTGTTTTTTTAAAGCATTTAGACACACAAATCCCATTGATTTGGAATAAATGTTTTGCTCCTGAATTATCAAAGCACTTGAAAAAAAAAAAATCAGTCACCCATCTCTCTCCTAATAGGTCATATTTCCAAATAATCCACACCTATCTTATGCCTTTCCTATGAAAATAATTTCTAGCCTTTCACTTAAGCTGTGAGTTGTTTAGAAAAACACCCCACATTGTTATGAAGTGCTGGCAAGCATAAAATCAGCACAAGGCTCATACAATGTTTAAGCCTGTATTTAACCTAAAACTGTGGCACAGGACAAAGGCACAGCACTACCACCACCATCAGCACCAGAAGTGAGCTCAGGTTACCTTGCTGCAGACCTTTGAGCCTGTAGTTCAGGAGGCACAGAGATGGACAGGACACAGTCAGGGTTAATCCATAGCCCCACTGAAACAGCTTCTTCTGGACCCTCTGACTGGCTGAGAAATGGGCTTAGAAAACATTTCAAGTAAGAAAACTGAGATTTAAGATTTTAGTGTTTATCTTACTTGATTTTGCATGCCCAAAATACAACTGCTGTATTAAGATGGAATACATTTTAGAGATCCAGTAAAAAAATAAAATCTTCTCCACAATATAATAATGAAAATAATCAGGCAGGGGGGGAAATAATTATTTTCTTGATGTTTGCAGAGTGGTCAAAGACAGTAACACAAAAGACCATTTAAATTTACGTGTTTACTATCTTTGTGATGCCTACTTATTTACCTGTATAATTCCACCAAGAACAATAGAAGTAGATACCTGGATAGGAAATGTTTTTTAAATTGTTATTTGGCCAGAAAACTTAGGTTGACACCAAGGTTTGTGTCTTCCATGGAAACCACTAAACACCCACTACAGTTACTTCCAGTAGCAAGAAGTTCTCCATTTTTGGAAAGAAAAAAATTAACAAAGAGGGGTAATGACATTGAATTTTGAGGTAGACTTTTAACTAAAAACTAATTAAGAATCCTATGTAACCACTTGTTTTTACAAAATTCAGTCTCAGGCTTAGGATTCTTATCAGCCCTCTCTGCTGCATGCTGGAAGTTTGGAGGGATCATTTCCACATCTTGGCTTACTGTTCCCCACCAAGGGGATATGATTCAGTCTGATTCATTCATCAGTTAAAATAAGGCTTGTTCCATTATTAACTTGGGCCAAAACAAACCTGACACAGAAGGAACACCCAAGTTCACCATCTTTGCAGTTCCTGCAGTTTTTAACAGAAACTGCTTCCCAGCAGTACAGTTGTGACAATTTAGCATAGTTTGGCTCCGCTTGCTTTCTTACAACTGCGTGGTGTAGAAAAACATCCTATAACGAAGGGATTTTTGGATTAGTCATTTAAAAATAAAAATTATTCTAACAGTTTTCTGCTTGGCAACTGCTGCTTTGATTGTGCAAGGACAAGGCCATGCGTCACACCAAAAGGCTCACCTATTCAGTTGGTACTTGTGAAGCCTACAGTTCACTTCATAGGAAGATGCTTTAAGAACCAATGTGCAGCACAAAATTATTTATACTCTAAACATCGAGAAACAAATGTCTTTTACCTTTGGTCAGCAAAACCATTGCTCCTCCCTGCAGGTCTTATGAGACTTTGAAGGTTTTCTTTTTTTGTCTTAATGAAATCAAAATCCAGTTGTGGTTGCTTAGGGATTATATTCCCTTGCTGAAAATGTATTATCCATCAGCACTGTAACTGAAGCTGATTATCTGTAGAACAGCCCTGCTGTCTGAACTTGCCTCAGCTGCAAAATATTCTTTTAACTACGTTTGTACACTTTAAAACCTCATGGCAATCTTTTGAGTGACAAAAGTACAAATTATTGCACAGCAACACTTCCTATCAGTTGAGAAAAAGCTCTGCCTTTTGCTACGTGTGCCTTTTAAGCAAATACATTTTGGTTTCTCTCAGGAGTTGTCATGGTTGAAGAGCAAATGACAGTGTGGAGATAAAATGAATTTGGATGGCAAAACATTTCCATCACAGATGTCGCATTTTTATCCATTACACCACTTTCCTGTCACTCAGAAGACATGACATGGTCTGGGAGATACAGCATAGCAAAATTCCAGCCAGGCAGCACATAGTGCTGGGGTCTCCTGAAGTTAGAGATGATCCTGGAGTCTGGTGCAGGTTCTTGGGGATCCCTCCCCATCTTTTCTGTACTGTGTTTACCTCTTAAGTGACCCCAGCAACAGGACTGGGCAGCTGCAAGACCTGGCTGATGATCAGCCCTTGAAAACCCCCTTCTCATTTCCTGCTGTTGAAGCTCAACATCTGCTCCTTTGGAAATTTCTGTGCCTGTCTGCACTGCTGCTCAGAACACCTGGTTCATTAGCATTCATCTACTGCTGCACCGAAGAGTTGCTTCATGGTACACCACCAGATACAGGAATCCTGCCTTCCAGAAATAAAACATGCTCCTTCCCTCTTGTAACACATGCAGCTTGTACAGACCGAAGAGGCCAAACATGACTTCCCAGTTATGCTGAAAAAACATTTATCCACCTCCCAGTGAGAAGCCTCTTAAAATCCAAGCATACTCCATTTCCAAATGCCTTTCCTTCTACGTGCAGTAATGAGACCACTTCCCAGTCACAGCCACCTTTACCAATCTCCTGGGTGTTCACCCTGTCTTCTACTTAACAATCACAGCCACAGGAGAGCCCTGCCTGTGCCCAGCACCCACTGAAACCTCCAGTTAACTCTCAGGACAGATACCTTAGCTCATTAGGCCAAGTTCAGGAAAATTTTAACTAGACACAGGCACAAATGTGCCAACCAGAGTCCTGGTTAATACATTTAAGGCAACATCCTGTTATTTTGTTGCACAACATACAGCAAAGTATTTTCTGAAAATGGGCCCCCAGCTCGACTCAGCTCTCAGAAATGTGGTGAAATGGTGGAAAATTCATCTTTCATTCTATTGCTAAGTGAAAATAAAAGGGAGAAAATAATGTAAAAGGGAGTGAATATATTGTTAGCTATACTGAGCCTTGGCTGAATTTACTTACTTGAACTCTACAATACTGAATTCCAGCTGCAGCAATCAGAACAGGGGGCTGATGGCAAAGCACAAGAGAAAGATGCAAAAGCACACGTCTTGTTTAAAGGCTCTGTTTACACAGAACATCACCAGATCTTCCTTGTTCCCTAATTTCAAACTAAAAAGCAAAAAACTTTTTAAAGAAAGGTAAAGACACAAGGTGGTCTTAATTTTTAGCACTCTGGATTTAAAGGTTTATAATAGAGAGCACCATGCTACAAGGGAGTCTAAAAGGCTACCAGTGCATTTTAATTGTGCAAACTTAAGATACACAAAGAGTGGAATTGCTGGTACACACGAAGTATCAGATATTATTCTAAACCAGGTATTTCAGACAACTGAAATGCAGTTCAAGATGGTGAGAAAACTGCTTATAACTAGACCCCTTTAAACCAGAGCTCTTTCTCTAATAATAGAAGGCAAGGTACTTTTACCTATTTTAATCTTTATTTAATAAGAACTTTGTTACTTTCTCTAAAGCTTTAATAAATTTAATCTAATAAAACCATTCAGTTCTGTAAATAGGACTCAGGTCTGTGCAGGTTGTGAATCTCTTAAAATAAAACCCAGGAAAAGGTGGATTTTATGCCTTGAGTGTTTCAGTCTGCAGCAGCAGTTTTTCTAGACTGTTTTACATACATACAGAGTACGTCAGAGCAATGTTTCTTTCTACATGGTGGTATCTGGACTCCAAATGCCATTTGTGTAAACCATTCTCATTTTGGAAGAAAGAGGCTTTCTTGAACTGCAGAACTTCACCAAAAATCATTTACCTGAAATTCTGACGTGTACAGGGGATGACATAAAATGCAAAGCTTTCTGACAGCTATTATATTAAGCTCTATGGCAACTATAACATTCTATAAGATTACCAAAATTATGTTTACATTTCAGAAGGGGCTCTGACTGCAAGATGTCCACTCTTCCAGACTTCTCAGCTTTCTGGAACAAAACAAACTGAAGGATTAGAAGCATATTTACACTTGGTTTCCTTTAGCTGACGAACCAAGATGAACAAGAGTCATAACAGTAGTGTACCCGTGAAGCAGGTCATCCTTTATGTCATTACACTCCCTTAACACAAAATTCCCAGTAACTATCCGATCGCATCCTATTTCCCCATGTCCAAAAAAGCCAAAGAGGGGAATGTTTGGGAAAAACTTCCTGAAGGCATCCGCTTCCATGTTCCTTTTGGTTTTGTAGTGCCGGTAGCCCCTGCCCACACAGGCAAACATGAAGCCTAGGGTGTTGTGCTCGGGAATGTTTGCCGCTTTGAGGCGCTGCATGGCGGCTTCCGCTGTCCTCTCGTCAGCCACGTCCTGGTCCAGCAGGACAGTGGCACTCTGGATCTGGGGCCCACTGAAAGCCAGGCCAACCACGCCACAGGCATCGCCGGGCTGGGCACTGGTACTGCAAGGCAACAGGCACCCAGTTAGAGACCACATCCAACACAAGCAGCTCTCAAAGCAGAGCAACGCCCCAGCCCTGTGTAGCTGAAGAAACCCAAGCCTCCACCTTTTAGCAGCCTCCTTTGGGTTTGGGTTTTTTAGCAACCTTTCACGAGGAGAAACCCCCACGTTCACTAATAGGGCTGAAGCATAAGCCTGCCTTTCAGGTACACACCACAGTCAGCAGTTTGTGCGTGTCCCAGCTCTGTAATTCCAACTTTTAGTTCAACTGAAGACAAGAAAAGGTACTCAGCATTTACAGATCAAACCAGGGCAGCAGTCAGGAACAGCTTCAGATTTGTGTTGCTCTAAGTCTCCTTGTTAGCCAGGACATGTTGGGTTTAGTACCTCCCTTTAGTACTTTTGTACTTATACTTTAAGTACATAAAGTAAGTACATATACATTAAGTGCATGCACTTTACTTTTAAGTATTTATGTCCTTATGCTTTATTACCAATAATTTAACACAGGGTCAGCTCTCCTGTCTGGAGCAATGGTGCTGCTGGCACACAGAGAAAACTTTAGGGCTCCAGGGGAGTGCAGCTCTAGGCTGGCAGAAGATGAGGTGACAGCACTGTCTGCACTGCACAGCCAGCACAGGAGCCCCCCTGAGCACACACCAGCACCCCCCAGGCAGGTGGCACAGCTCTCCCTGAGCAGCAGAGCCACTGGAGCTCCAGCCTGCCCTGAGAGGACCCTGATGGAGGGAAAGGGTTTAAGCTGGATGAAATCTGGTCCTGCAAGAGCAGACCACACCTCAGGGGTGCTCCTGGGGCACAGTCCCATTTCTGTCTTCACTTGCTGCTCTGTAATGTGAACCACAACTGAGTTCACAGAGAAACAATATGTTCATGTGAATGCTGTCACAATGAGGGGTGATGAAAGCCAAAGAGGAAAGAGACTGTAATAAACACATGTGGAGAATCTGCAGCTGGAAACCCCCTTCACCTTGGTTTCCAGAATCAAATTTGTAAGTCACATAAAGCCTCCAGCTTTTCTGACTAGACCACAAGGTAGCAGTTGGACCTTATTCTCTTAAAAAAAGTTATTTTACTCCCACTAACAGGCATTTCTAATATGACATAACTAAAAAGCTACAGCTTCTGCAGTGTTTCTCACGTTTTAAATCTTCTTCACAATTTACCTTGAAAATGGTACTTACTTCTCAGAGATCAATGACGTAAAGCTCTCCACTTGTCCTCCAGCAAGGATGATGCTTTTCTCATTCAAAGGATTGACTATTTGATGAAGAAATCGAGTTGCTCCAGGCTTCCAGGAGTTGTAGCCAAACAGAAGAACCACCCGGAGATCTGGATTATTCTTCAGACCTAAAAACACCACCACAAACACCAAGCCTCTTATTTTTCAATCCTGAGCCCTGAAGACCAATCTTCCTCAGCTCTCCTCAAATAACACACCACAGCCTTTGGTAATGGCTTTCCACTACTGCAACTGGGAAAACTGGAGACATGTTGCACAAGAATTCAGGACCTGGGCTGTGTTTCCCACGTGAGAACTTCTGAAAAGAACCTGGCAAGGTTCTGCTTCCTCCAGCTTTCTGCTTCTCTGAGCTTTACAACAGCTTCTGAAGGCCACCTCTTCAGGGCTACCTGGCAGCTTTCATCATCCTGGTACATGTGAGAACTGAGTGTAGAGGTTAACCAACAAGAACCACAAGGCAGTAAGTAGCTTTAGGTGACAATTAAACACATCACATACATCAGCCAGCTGCTCAGCCAAAGGCAGAAACTCCCAGGTTTCTAGAAGACTCCAGAAATCCTCATTAGATTACTTGTCCTAATTGATCCACAATGCTGAGGAAAAGTGAAGAATGTGAACAGTGTTTACTGAAATATCCTGCCTCCTGTTCTACCTTTCCCTGCTACACATCCTGACTCAGGACCTAGCTGCAAAGTTATCCTGGAGATGAAAAGCAGCTCTGCCCCACTCATTTCTGACCTGTAGTGATGGGAGTCACTCCCAAGGGCACAGCCTCATTTATCTTTATTTTTAACAATAAGAGCTTGCTCAAAACCTAACAGCTCCCCTTGGAAGCTGATGATGGTGACTGGAGATCAATACTCAGGATAACTTAATATTCCAGAGCATGGGAAGAACAAAAATGTGTCCTTACCAGCTGCAACCCCAGAGAGGCAGAAAGTGCTCTGTGGGTGGAGTCAGCACAGAAGCTGCTGCTTCCACACACATCTCCACACTGGTACCTAGAAGAGCAAGGCAACACTGCACAAAAGCCCCCAAAAAAGGGAGGCAAGGACATACCTGCTTCTGCAAATTTGCTTTCATCAAAGACCCTGGTCTTCAAGTCTTTTGAAAAATGGAAGGTATGAATTTTCACCCCATCGATTTTGGGAAACAAGAGAGCAAACCCAGCTTCACCCTCTTCAATTTCTTGAGGCTGATTGCTGCTTGAGCCCATAGGGGTAACTGTAAAGGTAGAAAACCAGGGATCTTGTAGTCAGGGACTTTCAGCTACACTGTAAAGACATCTAAAAAGTGACAGAACAGTTTAGGAGATGTAAAACATGACAGCTCATTTCCATAACAACATCTCTAATCAGGACTGGGCCAGGTTTTTGCTGATGTTTTGGAAAGATGAAGCATGAAGGAGCCCTGCTGGCTCATCCTGAAGTCACTTTGGACAAGAAGGCATGGATGTTTTGGGATGTTTCCCCCAACTACATGAATACAAATCAGTTGGAAACAAGCCCTGTGCAACACAGCTGTCTCAAGCCTTCCTGCCAACATCTGCAGGCAAACAAATACACTGATTTTTAAAGACTGCAAATGAAAGAGGGATAGGTGTTACAGAAGGATGTGATGACAACATGACACAAACTGGGAGAAATATTGGCAGGAGAAATATTGGGAGAACATTACAGAACTATGCTAGTGACAACAATCAAATGTCCTACTGTTACCATGGAAAGAGAATTTAAGGTGATAAACTAGGAAAAAGCTTTCTAACACTAAAAAAGTGAAGCAGTAGAAAAAGGGAGACTGTCAACTTCCCAAAACTGCTGCGTGTGCCTCCTGCTAGACCACAACAAATGGGCACATACTGAGGATATCCTGTACCATTCATCATACTGTAACTCTGACAAAATACAGAGAAACCCAAGAAACAGTCAACAATTCCACCAAGGTGCCAGGAAAAACTCCAATACTCTGCCTGCTCAACTAAATCAAACCTTTCCATTACAGCTGCCCCACTTGAAGCAAGAAGCTCCACATGACTTAGCAGGGACACTGTGAACCCCTTAAAATGTGAGCCAGCACTGAGCAAGGTGGCAGAGACAGCTGCTGGGAGGACTCTCATATGTCTGCACTGTTAAAAATGTGTGACACAATGATAAGCAGGGACTGGTGATGATGAAGATTACACAGGGCCCTTCCAGGCTGATCTCCCACAAAATCACATTCTCCTCCTACCTACAATCCCTGGTGTGACAAGTCCCAGAACCTGGCAGCGCTTGGGCAGCAGCTTCTCAAGTGCAAGGGCTGTTTCATTGCCATTTCTTTTCCTGGCTGTTAAGAAAAAAAAAGAAAAAAAAAACAAGAAAAAAAAAACTAAAAGTAAGGTTTTCTTAAAAGCACCAGAACATCCCCTGTTGCCAAGCCCCTCCTGTTTAACCACTGCTGCTCGCCTAGCAGTGCAGAGGACAGACACCAGCACACACACACAGCTCAGGGAGGGCACTCAGCAGTGTGACCCAACCCCCACCCGCGGGCTCTGCCTCACCCCGCCAGCGCGCAGCTGCGCCCTCAGGGGGGTTTTGGCAGCGATTTTACTTTCCCCTTTAGCTCACATAGGGAGCATCTCCCTCTCTCCTCCCCCCCCCGCGCCGCGGGTAACACCCCCAGCACTCCCGCAGCGGGAGGGGGGTGCGGGAGCGTTATTTGGGGACTCACCTCTCTTCTGCTCGTGACACTCCTCGTGTCCCCTGAAGGTCCCCGCGTCCGCGATGTAGAGCACGGTCTGGGGCAGCACCTGCACCTGCTGCGGGCAGACGGGAGGAAGAGCCGCGGTGCCACCCGAGGAGCCACCTCCCACCCCGCACCCCCGCACCCCCCGCACCCACCTCCAGCTCGCGGGCCAGGGCGCGGAGCAGCGCGTGGCTGTCGGCAGGGCCCGGCTCCAGCGCCGCCACCCAGGCGACCCTCTGCTGAGCCCGCAGGGTCCGCCGGGCGCACTCCCGCCACAGCCGGCACACGCTGCAACACAACACGGAGAGGCCGCGTCAGTCAGGCCCCGCCCGTGGCACCGGAACGCCAGGCCCCGGCCCCGCCGCCTCAGAACCCAAGCCGGCCCCGCCTCTTACCAGGCGGCACGCAGCAACGCCTTGGTGGGCAGGAAGCCCAGGACGCGCTCCACCACCTCGGCCAGGTTGCCGAGGACGAAGGCGCCTTTCCCGGTGGCCTCCATGGCACCGCCGCCTTCTCTCCCGCCGCGTAACCAACCGGCGACTTCCTGTATAGCGAACACCACCGCCCCGCCTTGCGCCCCCTGGCGTCCGGGAGGACTCCCTCCCCGCCCCCCCCCGCCCATCAGGGACACAGCGCACTTCTGAAAATGGTTTTTTATTCATAAACTTGATGCAAGTTTACAAATTACTGTACATTGCCAAGAACTCCGCAATGAGAAATGGAACCCAAACCAAAGCATGCGGCGGGGGAGGCGGGAGGCGGGGCGCTGCTCCGGGGCACCCAGCGGGCAGGGGCCGGACCGGGCCGAACCGAACCGGGCCGCTGCCCTCGGCTTCTTCGGTCCCAAACCGGACCGGAAAGCAACCGCAGAAGGCCCCGCCGGCGCCTGCCAGAGCAAAGAGCACAAATCTGATCGTCAACTAAAAAAAAAAATCATAACAAAACCATGCTTCTGCGCTTGATCCGGGGTGCGAGGCCTCAGCTCAGCCCCAGGGGCTGCAGGGACCCAAAGACAAGAACGACAACCAGAACAGAACCGATTCCGGTAAGGCAATGAGATAAGAGTGTAATCACACAGACCCTGATCCATTTCCTGATCGAGAAAGAACAGTTCCCATTAGTCTCGCAAGAACAAAACCACCGTCACCATGGCAACGCTTCCCACACCTCTCCATCAGGTGATCAGCTTTTGTACTTCCTTGTAGCTTTGATATTAAAAAAAAAAAAAATTCCATTCGAGGACTTTCATCTCCATTTGTGCCAATCACTTTATAAGTTCATTAGTTCACAAATGATTGCAACAACCCGTTAATAAAATGGAACGTCTAAAAAGGGTTTTTTTTTTAGTACTTTAAATAACTTCAAGCTTCATACTGCGGCTCTTCGCGTTAAGGTGAACGAGAAAGCAGGAACTGCCCAGCAAGCTCTGACGCCCCAGTGGAAGTGACTACTTACAAGGTTTTATTGGCACAGCCCTGCTCTACTTAACAAAAAAAAAAAAACAAAAAACCCAAACAAAATCAAACCAACAACAAAAACAAACCTAAAAAACCAACAAACAAAATGAAAGCAGCCAAAACAAAAAGCTAACAATCTAAACAAAGAGCATCTTTTCCAAGAAACAATTCATATTCTCATACAGCCATGAAAAATGTTTAATGACTTATCATACATTTTTTTTTCCTATATCATTAATTTGGAAATACTACAAATGCTGTCATTTGAGACCAGAAAAACTACTGTGATTTGCAAGACCTGACATTTCCTAGAACAGTATTAAACAAGGTATTAAACTTCTTGGCTTTAAATGAAACAATACAACGCAAGTCTTTGCAGTCTGCATTTTGCAAAAGGTAAAAAAAATACACAGAGGTGTGCGAGCAACTCACTCCTACCCCATGACCTTTAGTAACTCAGGAGCCTGCTGGAGGGAGCTTACCCAGCCAAATTAAAAAAAAAAACAAAAACAAACGGAGAAGGGAGAGTGTGGCCCAAACTGGCTTAATCCAGAAGAACAAAGAGGGGAAAGGCCCAAACTGCTCAGTCCCATACCTAAGAAGAGTGGAATGGTAAGGCTGTAACTTATACTTGACATGTCAGTTGACAGATTATCCACTAACCTATCTAATAGCTAAAGTCTTCAGTAGGCTGTTATAGGGGCGCTTGTAGCTTGAGTCTGTGTGTTGGAAAACATAAAAAAGAGCTTGTTGTGTTGACATTGGTCCGGGTGTGCAACAGTCCTCAGTGTTAGCCATCTTCCTTTGGAGGAGTGTACCAGCCTGTGGAGAACAGAGAAGGGCATTAGGTACCAACAGTGCTACACATGGGGAACGTTACCACCTTAAACTGGATTTGGGGGAGGTGGGAGCCTCATCTGGCTCCTTCCTTCCCAACTGAAGCAAGCCAGCTCAGGGAGAGCCAAGCACAGTGGGCTGCAGTGGGAGAGAAATCACTTGGCATGTTCCAGGATCAAACCCCGTATTTGGGCATGAAAATTAAATAGTTTCAAGTTTGGGTTTGTTTTTATTCTGTGGCAGCAGCTATGGACAAGCTGGACATAAACAGAGGAAGTCGTTATTGGTTCTGCCTCTATATTCCATTTGGTTTTGCTAAAGCAGTGTTCCTCCTCCAAGTCTACAAGCCACACAACACAGACACACAGACACAGTTGCACTGGGATCCTCATGCAGAAAGCCCATCTCCTGTGCTGCAGCACTGGGCTTGCACAACCAGCTCAGCATTTCATCCTAATTCTGCAAAGCCTACTGTAGGAATGGGCTCAGAAACATCAGTTGAGTAACTTGCCTTCTCATAGGATTTGGCATATTTAGCAGTCAACTCATACCCAGCCACCTCCACATCTCCAACCTGAATTCTCCTAGCCTCTATTGTAAAAAAAAAATAATTTTTTGTACAGTGAGCACAGGGACTCGATGTTGTCCCAGAGCAGAAGGCAGCAGCTATGAGTTAAAGGCACCTTTACCAGCAGCAATAAATGCTGCAGATGCTTTGAGTACAGCCCCTGACCCTGCTGCAGTCACTGTATTCAAGGCTAGAGGCAAACAGAGCCATGCTGGCTTCTGTAGCAAACTGAAAAAGCAAGAGTCAGTTCACGGCAAGATCAAAATATCCGAAAATTGGGAAGTATTTTGAAGTAATCTTCGGTTTTCCCTCCTATAGCAGAGAATACATTCATTATGTGTGATTTTGAAGGTAGGGAAACTGAGGTGCTCACTGTAGTCACACCTGCTCTGATGTTCAGAGCAACATGTATTCCCAGAGGTCACTGTGTCCAACCTGAACCAAAGAACATCACAGAAGTGGTAACTGGAAGTACCACCCCCCTCACACGACCAGGGTACCAACACTGCTGACTGCTTTTACAAAACATGGAAGCCACTCAAAGGTTTTAAAGCCTTGGGTCTTTTGTTCTCTTCCCATCCAGACACAATGAATGCAGTTACTGAGTACTTGTTTTAGGCAGCTGAAACCATAATCTGGCTTTAACCAGGGCAGAAGAGATAGTTATTATCTCCCATTTTTATTGCACAGTGTTCCAGCTAGCATACTTCACTTGGACATTCTGTATTTTTTTACTCTCTGGTCTTTCTTTCCACTTTCTCTCTTCCTTGATGGTTACTTCTGCCAGGGCCTTGACTCACTCAAACAAGGCTGCTCGGCGGGCAAAGGGGCAAACTTCCAGCAGGTGCCTCAGTAACCAAGACATTTGAAAAGCTCCAGTAACAATACAAAGATTAACTGGATGTAAATGAAACTGAACTACTATTCAAAGGACAGCAGGAGCACATGGAACATTCATACAAGCAGGAAAAGCTGCAATGACAGTCAAGTTACTTCAAGAACTATTGTTTTCCTAGTACTAGAGGAAAAAAAGGAAACACCATTTGTGGTCTTCCCAAGCCAATGTAAGATACTCAGGCAGCTCAAGTTTAACTGCAGCCAAATGTCAATCTCCAGGTTGTTGTGCAGTCAAAACCAAAGCTGTAAGAACACCCATCCACCCATACATACCATTTTTCTCGTGTATTTGTACTAGTGACTTATAGGACTGCTGTGCTCTTGCTAAATTATATTGGTTCTGAAAGGAGAAAAAAAAACCTAACATTAAAAACCTGCACCTAGACACACAGAACTTAACAGCTTTAGGAAGAAATTTTATAGTAGAAATTATAGTAGAAATTTTTATAGTAGGCTTACAAAGAAAAAGCAATGTTACAACACTCCTGCCTTCAAAGTAGAAAGTTTTTAAGACAAACACCGTTGTTTTCTCATTTCTCCTCCATCATAACAGTCATGTGCACACCCTGATGCTGAACAGCCACTCCACAGAGGGTTCAGAACCTGCAGTGTGTGCCACCAGCCTGGTGGGCTTCAGGCAATCCCCACCCTAACCCTATCTTGCTTGGCTGACCAGTTACCAGGCTGGACAGAACATCTTACCTAGCTCACTACCCTTGAAGCAGTACTTAACAACTGGCAACCAAGTGATAATTCCACTGACTTAAATAATTAAATAACCTTTGAAAACAGCATTTAGTACTTCAGAGGCTGTTAAGTTATGATGGACTACCAGCATACATACTTGATCTGCAATTTTGATTAATGCTGACTGGCTAGCTCAGAAGTATGGGGATGATTATTGTTTTTCACCCTCAGGAAACTTTGCAGGTGTTTAGTCCAGTAAAAGGAGGATGACTTCTTAACATCAGGGTACTGAGGTTCTGACAGTCAGGATATCTGCAGCCCTTCTCAGACCCAGAATCTCCAAATACTCCCAGTTCTGATTGCTCCTTCCTTTCCGCACTTGCCAACATGGGGATAGCACAAGTCCAACTACTGACACACCCTGCCCACCCCCAATAAATAGGCAATGACAGTTCTGTCATTAGGCATCTCCTGTGCATTCAGCAAAGAAAACAGAAGCCTGAGAGTAATTTGGGTAAGGAATATACACAGCCACTTACCTTATTGGCTCCAAACTGTACTCTGGCTTTTCCTTTGACTAAAGTGGCATTGATCTGCATGATGACTGATTCTATTGAATAGGCACTGCTCCAGCCCTGGAGGAGAAGGAGAGATTTCTCTATCACCTGTACTTGCTTCTTGTGCTAACCTTGCAAACCCAGATTGAAACGTGCTTTGGGATTCCCCCTTCCCTGCATTCCAGTTTTATTTTTAACTACTTGTTTTCCATTAGCAATATTTCCAGAGAAAATCTGGAAAGTGATGAAAGTGATACAGTATCAGTACTAAGAACCTTGTAGAGAAAATGAAAAGGCCAAATCACACATTTCCAGAAGCCAGCAGAACAGAAACAGCAGCAGCTCCACTCTCACACCACTTACACATTTCCAGCAGTGTTACAATAGAAATTCCAACTTTTTGTTGCAAGGAGCAGAAAAGACTAATATCTAATGAAGCCACTGAGTGTCTTATCACAGTTGTGCTCCCATGAAAATTACTGTTTCTCTCTGGCATTTACTTTCCAGGGTTCACAAAAGTTTCTGTCAAAGCCTGCAAATAAGCTACTTCATTCATCTCCTTATTTTAAAAGAGAAAATCTATCACTGTCTTACACAAGAGACATCTATGCCTAGAATTTTCTGCATTCCTCACTTTTCCAGAGCTGACTCTGTGCAGTAGCAGAGGCTTCTGGAAAAGAAACCAAGGTGTCTGGCTCCTCAGAACTCACTCTTTACACTGGCTCCCTCCCAGAAATGCTGAGAATTCAAAGCTGATGCACTCTCAGCTTCTTGCCTCTTCCTCAGAACCTCTTGCAAAGAAAAAGATCTCTCACAAGATCAGCAAGGCCAATCTTGTGGAACTGAGGTTTATTCCACCATGTTCCATTTGGAGTGTGTAATTTATTCCACAGGAGTTCTTCAACTCAAGGGAAACACCTATTTGCAATACTATTTTTAAGCATGCTTTGTTATTATCCAGATAACACTGTGTTCACCTGTTTAGTAAGAAGTTCCATGCATAATGCACCTCCACCTAGGACATACCTAGAAACAAGTGAAAGAAAATGTGTTTACCACCAGCAGTTAGTAAAAAAGATGAAACTTCACAGCACTTTAAGCTCTTGCAGGCTAGTTTGGTAAATTTTTTATTCAAGAAAAACTGAAATGCCCTTTAACCAGTAATACATTGTAACTACTTAGCCATATTATACTAATGCAAAGATTAGTATTGTGAGACCCAAAACCACCCAAA
This sequence comes from Phaethornis superciliosus, assembly GCA_023637945.1. Classification (NCBI taxonomy): domain Eukaryota; kingdom Metazoa; phylum Chordata; class Aves; order Apodiformes; family Trochilidae; genus Phaethornis; species Phaethornis superciliosus. The sequence goes on from JAJQWJ010000012.1 coordinate 19,312,553, forward strand.
AAATCCTTTGCTAACTACACTTGGTTCAAAACAGTGACTGACCTACTCTGCACAGCTGCTTCCCCAGCTGTACACAGACCATGGTAAGAGGAAGGTTGCTCCTCACGGCTACTCTGTGTACATGTAAACAAGCCTGGACTGAAGCAGTAGAATCCAACACTCCAAAAGTGTGGTATCCCCTAAAATCAGTATGTTCAAACACTGTAGATCTGTACAACCTTTGCAGGGCATCACTGCAACCCAAACCTTCTGGACCATTCTGTCACTACACAAAGTCGAGCAAGTACAACAAAAGCAGAACCCAAATGAGTTTTGGCTTTTTTCATGAATGCTGACTGAAGTAACCATTTATTGAATGCAAAAAAGACAGGAAAATTAAAATGAAATCTGCTATAGCAGCCTGAATTTTCCATCACACAGGTATAATTTCCTGTCTGTAGGAGATGAATAAAAGCATTGGGAGGCTAATTTCATCTCCCTGCTATGGATACGAACAAGTTTCTGTGCCACAGACAGCACTTCAAATACATTGTAGATGACTTTCAGAGCATGGCATCAGTTAAATTTAGTAAATTTGTATTAGCATTTGAAGAGTTTTTAGACAAAAACTTTATGCCAGCATTACCAGCAAACTAAGAGTCAGTTAAGACTGTACAGCAAGTCTAAGGCAACAAAGGGATTAAGATCCCCTCAAAGCACCAATGCAAAACACCCTACATGATTCTGGAAAACAGGAAAAGTAACCACACACAAAAAGATGTTCTTAATGTTCTCAGCTGTTGTGGCAGACACAGATTCTCTCAAAGCTAGACACAAACTAAGCAATGCAATGAGGAATTTTGCCCAACTGTTTGTTCCTGATGGCTCATAAAACTTGAGAACCAAGTCTCCATGCCACACTTCAAGCTCTTCACCAAACTCAAGGGCTACAGTACCTCATGCATATAGTTAGGGGAAAATTCTAAAATTCTACATAGCAGCCTCAAAATATTCCCTCCATCACAATCAACCAATCTTCAGTTGTAATGTTTTTACCACAAAGTAAAATTTCTGCATGGCAACTCAAACCTACCCTCCTGTGAGCACAGGAGATACCACTCGCACAAAGGGAGGATCAAAAGGGAAGTTATCCTGCAAAGCAGAACAAAAAACATGGTAAGAAATATACAGTGACAGAGTATTCCTAACCTGAAGTATCCCAATAGCCTTACTGGGAAATCAGATTTAAAGCAGTAAATTTTCAGTGCTGTAATAATAATTTTGTTATAGTTTTGGCTTAAAAGTAATTTTAGAAGCTTTAGTTGCTATTTTATATTCTGGGGTTTTTTGTTTGTTTTTGAGGTTGTGGTTTTTTTGTTTTGTTTTTTTTTAACACTACAGCTGCACCTTTACCCAAGCAACAGCTGCAGGTAGCAGGTGTATTCAGTCACATTTCATAGTAAGCTGCAAATATAACCCAAACATTTCTTCCCATAGGCACATACCTTAAAAGAGAAGTTGAGTAAAATGTATTCTACACCTTCTTTTTCTTTTAAGACCTGAAGATCACTATGCAGTGGGCTATCAGGATCAACCCTATAAAACAAAAAGAGCAGGGGGGAGATGCTGGATGGAGTTAATATTTTCACTACCTGTAATTACTCTTGAACACCTTTATATATCTGTAGTTTACCAACTGTAATTTGAAGAACTATAGAAAACTTGCTCCACTTGAACACTTGGCCATGAGATCAGCATGAACACTTGCTGCAACATGCTGCAGTCTCAACACTATGAAGTCTTACTTGAACATGGTTCCTAACTGTTATTATCAAAATAACTTGTTCATTTAGAGACATAAATTATTATTCTCTTCAGTCCACCAGAAATGTATATGCTAAGGGTGGTGGCACGTAACAAAATGTCTGTAGTGATCTCGTTTTCAGTACACAGTTTGGCAATCCTTGATGGAATATGTCACCACAGTTCTGTATCAGCTGCTAAAAGCCATCTGCATCAGCAGAAGTACTAAAGCCAGCAGCCTCTGCTCATCAGAATTTCAACAATTGTTTGTTACAAAATGTTAGTGGTGAGCAGCCCAGACCTTCATTCAGCCACTACTGGGTTAATCCCACCCAAGATCTGATACCCCAGCAGCTTTTAAGGGAGACTAATCAAAAAATGCCTGTGGCAAGCTAAAGCAGCTGTTAAAGGGACTGAAGGGTCTAGATTATATGCAATCCCCTCCCACAGGTGAAACCACAGATTTTTCAGCTCTCATTTCAGAATTACTTAGGCAATTTGTCCCTGCCCTACCAACGAGAAGCTTTTTTCAGAAGAAAAATCTCCCAAAGCTCAGAAACCTATCATTTCCAGCCATAGCTAAGACTGGGTCAGTTATGAATTACTTGTTCCAGTAACAATACTTAGGCAAATAGGTATTTTCCTCTCTGGCATTTACCCCCTCATCTGGTCTGCACCCAGTTCATTTGTTTTCAGCCACTTTCTGCTGGGGTAAACAAACACAATTACATCTTCTCTCAGTCATTCTGGAAGCCATTTGCTACATGCACATTTTCTTTTCCTTGAAGGCAGAAAATCAGACCTGTTCAGAGCACTTGAAAAGAGGTTTCAAATCACTGCCCAGCGGCTTGAGCACTTTGTTAAGGGAGTGCTGGGGAGCACTGGAACATGGCAAACCTCTGGAACATGGCAGAGGTTTTCCTGACACCCGTTATTCCTGCCATGTCCAGCCTCAGAGTGTTTGATGATTACATGGCTACACTGGGCGTAAACAAAAGCAGCTGGTGTCATAGTTGTGCTGGACTGTGACATGGCCCCAATTCCATGGGCAGGTCAGCTATTGTGTGGGAACAACTTATGTCCTGGGACTCATTCACCAGGACAGCACTGGACTGATGGATGACCTTGCACTGATTGCTATCTTTAGCAGCCAGCCAGTCCAGCTTGGAAAGGCTTTTCCTTACTACAGGTTACCTTGCAGGATGATGGCAGACAATTCCCTTACCAGGAATAGTATCAATGAAGTAACTCCAGAATTAAAGCTATTGGACTACAGACACAACAAAGTTGGTTCTCATGAGGTACACAGAGTGAAAAGCAGTACAGAAGAGAAGGCATGTGATTATGGAAGTCATAATTAAGTTCTCCCTAAAAGTTTCAATCCTATGTATCTGCTCAACTGTAGAAGAACTAATGACATGACAACAGTCCTGTTCCTTCTTTCATCTTGAATGAAACTAGAAGTTGTATTTTCTTAAAATTGAAAACAACCAAGCAAAACTGAACTAAAACCACGAAGACAAAAATTCCAGACAACACATTTCATCATTAAGTCTCATATTTTGGAGTAGTTTTGTAAAGAGAATCAACCCATAATGGAAATTACAGTACTGTGCACTGTGTTGGCTGTGAAAAGAGGGCTTGGCTTTTTGCCAGCTCAAGTAACACAATTCAGTCAATGTAGGTATTTCTGTATACCAGAATCATAGCCACCACACATTATTTTATATGTTCTGCCTACAGATTCTCATTTATCAAAAGAAAGAATCTCTGGGGCAATAACAAAATTAATTATTCAGAACAAGAAAAATCTTCAATAACTTACTTTAGAAGCTTAACATGCCATTCATACAAGCTGTCATTTACCAGTTCCACTGAATATATCCCTGTAGAAATATTAGATAGAATTAATTATGCACTAGGAGTTTAACAAGGTAAACTTTAGCAAAATCATTATTTTCTTTTAAGTACAAATACTGTCAGCAGATGTAAGCAATAGACAAGATACCGAGATACTGAGGCACATCTTTCCTCCAATAAAGCACTTGTGAGCAACACAAGGAAAAAAATTCCACATGAAAATATTTTTCTGACACTTTACCCTTCTTGCCCTCCCTCTCAGTTCTCCTTCAAACTTCTCATGGCTACAACTTCAGCTTACTCAGTACTCAGTGTATTTGATTCTCAGAACATGACCAAAATGCTTTTAAGACACTTAACACACAGTCTGAGGGTACCGTGCTGTATTTCACAGGTTCTTGTCAAAATTGGCAGACCAGGACAGGACACTGGGCAGAAACACACCCCCAAAAAAAGGAAGATACTGTATTGGATGAAGCACATTCCCAGGAACAGACCAAAATAGTCAGAAAGATGCAGCAGAAGAACAGCTGTCCCTGGAAGCAAGCTGGTGATTTGCATCAGCCTGTGTGTTTTCCACGGGTTAAACAATAGTTATGTGGTTTGGCCAGAGGGGAGGATGAAAGGGTATGTGTCAGACTCTTGTATTTTCAAGCTTCCTCTCTGCAGAAGTTCACAAGTAGCCAAGGAATAAGCAATAAATCTTTAATGATCAGACAAGGTTTAGAAAATGGATTCAGTGGTGTTAAAGAGCCGAATCTCTTCACCCCAGGCTATCAGACATTAAACAGACAGAGACACTACATGACTATGACTAAAATTGTTACCTGAGCTAACAATTAATAACTCATCTCTTGCTGACATACATGGAAGACAGAAAGACAAACCAGGAATCTGCCTAGGATTTCTGAAGGCTATACAAGCAATAGTAGGAGCCACCACATCCTCTCCAAAGATTTACAGTACTAATTGCTGAGTTTTATTATTAAAAAATACGTTATCTTTCAGCTGAAAGTGATGACCTTTCAAGCTGTCCACACACCTTTATTTCTAAAGCATTACAAAACTCAGTACACAAGGTAACAAAACCATGCTTGTTTCTCATTACTGCAGTGCCACAAAAAAAGTGGGTACTGCAGGCAAGTGTAGGACTACCAAGTTTTCTAAATGTAGGATAATGAAGTCGGTCTGAAAAATTACTTACTGTGCTCTCAGTGTCCCTTTTCATCAGCAGCCAATTCAGAGACACCACACTTTTCTGTTCAGGGATGAACAGAAGAAGTTCTTAGGGCATTTTCCCAATCTCCCAGCTCTATTTCTGAATTGCCCTTGAATTAAGTGGAAATCATGAAGTATAAGAATTTCAATTTGTACTGCACTGATGTAACAAGAGCTGCATTTGGAACTCTGCTCACTATCAGCTTCCATTAATGATTCATCTATTCTATCACTGAATCCAAAATTCTTCTTCTACCTACATCCAAAGAGGAGTGAAGACTGAAAGATGCAGTCTCTCAGTATTATGGCTGTAGCACCTAGCAGCAGCATAAAATACTTGTTACAGACATCAGAACAAGCTACAGTAAGGATTCTGACAATATCCTAAATAATGGAAGATCACAAGAGAACTTCCATCAGCTTGTTTATTCAGTAAGCCTCTAACTCCATTCCAGCATTTCTCCTACCACCCTAGAAGTCCTGCTCTTGCCCAGAATGCATATAATAGTTCTTCAGCTCCATGGGTTACCAAGTCCACAGGTTTTCCAAAGGAAATTTTGCTGGTCTTAAGAGCTGTGCTGTACCTAAACCAGAACTTGTAAAAGGGTTCTTCAGAAAACAGCAGTTCAGAACTGACACGAACACTCCCTAAAGGAGCAGCAAGCTACATGAGCAACCTTTCAATCACCCAGATTTTGAGCTGACCAGTATCTGGATGTCCCCATGAACAGCAGGGCTGCTCACTGTCTTGACACAGAAGCTTCTCAACAACACTATGCCCAGCTGAGGGGAAGATTGGTTTGGTTTTAATCCTTGACAGGTGTCACTTGGAATCAGCTTGAATGCTTTTTCTTAATTTAGGCAGCAAGAGGAAAAAAGCTACTATCAAGAAGAATTTAGCTGATTGGTACCAGTTTTGGAGTGGTCCTTAAAAGGCAGGGTAGGGAACTAGGGTAGGCACCACTCACTTAAAACACAGGAAGTTTTTTGTTTAATTCATCTGACTATCCACAGAGGTGATTAAGTAAAAGCAAGCACACAGAAACACAAAACAAGCAAAAAAGAGATGAAAAAGTAGGAAGAAAAAACAACCCTTTCCAAAATACAGGCTATGTTGTACGTGTAGCAACTTTACTGTGACTGTAAGTAAATCCCACCCAGTTTTTGGATAAAAGGTGGTTGAAGTCACTATATATGAAACAACACATCTGCTAAAGATACGAACAGGAAAGATTTTATCCCATTTAAATTCTTTGCTCCTCCCCCTACTTTCTCAAAACATGTAACCTCACATACACTGAATAAAGTGATTCTTGAGCAACTTAAAACAAACAAACAAAACAGCCTTAGACTTTCTGGCTTACAATACAAAAAGTGAAAACAGTGTTAATTTACCTTGCAAAAGTTACCAGAACCTGAAGTTTCACAGTGGTTCTCTTTGTGTGTTAATAGTAAAGAACGAACCACGGAATAAGTACTCAGAACAAAGACCATACTTAAAAAACAAAACAAAACAATTATCTACCATGCCCCTGCTCACACAGTGACTGATCTAACAAAAGGCAGAACTAGGCTATAAAAGCAGGAGTTTTGTGCAAAGAGGAAGAACTGATACTTAGATTCACTCAAGTCCCAAGACTTGAAAATCATAGGGAATGACTCTGGGTAAATTTTACAACAAACAGCATCATTAACTGGCAAAAATGACTAAATGTATCAGTGAGGAACTGCTCCAAAGCAGGACTGGCATCACCTTTAGAGTGTCAGCCTCCATTTGACACTAGACTTCATTCACATGTTTTAGAGAGGCAACATGAAGCACCCAGTTTCAGTCTTTTACATATTCCTGAGGCCTAAGTTACTACATATTCCTAAGTTACTATACTCACCCATCGGTATCAACTTGCTTTACCAAGATTTACTTATCATTTAGAACATGCTTTCCTACATCAGGATTTCAGTCTTGTGCAACTAGTTAAGACTTGTTATTAATCTGAAGCCAAGAAATGACATGAACCAAGTCCTCATGTCAGCCTACACCTCTTATAGTGGCTTCTGGTTGTGTCTTCAGCAGTTCCACTATGTGATTAAGCACCACCAAGTCTTTACAGTCAATTATATTTTGCAATATCCCATCTTTCTTCTAACCACAAGAACAAACCCTAAGTAAAGCAGCAAAGCATCCCTCACAATTTAATACAGATCTATCTCTAGGCTCTTCCCTAAACCCACTAATCCATTCTTCACTGAAGAGAAGGTGATTAGGGCACACTGGCTAGCACTACGTTGCAATAAAGCCATAAATACAGATATAGGCTATAGCAGATCAACCCTGGGTCACCTAATCAAATTTATACCTTTAACAATTCAACACTGTCAACAGTACTTTAGCACATATAACTATTTACCTAGAAGGTAAATGTCATTATCAAAACAGGAGTCAATTATTGTCTCTTTAATGCTGTCCTTTTACAAACAAATTAAAATGCCATAGCCACCAAGTGAGATTTAAGCTCACTAGAAATAAAGCAGGGGGAAGTGCAGAAAAGTGAAAGAGGATTGAAGATTAGACTGACTTCCTAATCAGGCACTCCCCTCCTGTTCCCATCCTGGCTTGCAAGTAATACTGTTGTCTACTCAGGTGACCTGCAGAAATTCAACTTGTCTGAATTCTATGTCTACTTCTTGTATAGCAACACTCTAAGTAGTAAATTATTGCTGAGCTAGTTTAGATGCAGCCCCCAGGCAGAGCAAAAAGAAATGGTAGCCAGCTACCCACCTAAAGCTGATCAGTGTTTGTTACTCTACAGCCATGTGTAGAGTCTACTTTCATTTACTTCCTACAGACATTTGTATCCTTATTCCACATTTGCATCCTTATTCTCATATCTCAGGATCCAATTAACACCACCACAAAAGAATAAAAGTAACAGCAGTGTAATGAAGGTTAAATCCTGTATAGCAACAAAACCTTGAGCTGTTGAATGCAAATCCCTCTACAGCAAGTGAGCAATACTACCTACTGGTAGTATTCAGCACTTCTGCCCCATATAGAAGGAGAAGTAAATTGCAGGTAGTGCTGAGCACTCAAGAAGTCCCATAGGAATCATGTGGAGTTGCTCCTTGGAATCATTCAACCCAAGAGCATTCTCAGTAATAACAGTCTTATTAATTCTCCCAGGAGGCTTTGCATAACAAAAAGGAAGAACATTTTAGAGGATATGTATCCCAACTTCCCTTTCCTCCACAATTACACTTTTAGAATAAGATTACATAGAATGTACCTATCTCTGTATTTTTCCATATACATGCAGAGATACATACTCAAACATGCACATATGTATCAGTGACAAAAGAACACAGAAGGATTAGCAGGAAGTAGTTGTCAAGATTATTTTGAAGTGCATTTTGAAAAGGGAAATCTGAAGCATTTTACCTGTTTTGTAACTCTGTGATCTATATATATCCCTGAGTTCTTTCATAAGTCGATCTGAAGCCTGAACTGACCCAGAGACTGCACCCTGAAACAAACAAACAAAACTCCAAATAAGTGAAAAAGTAATATTTACACTCAACAGCCTCATTTCCATTACAAAGTTACACTAACAGGAAGGTATCAAGACTATGGTAATATTCTGTATTAGGATTAGGTTTTTGAAAAATACACATATTCTAGTGAGCTAAGACTACTACAAAGACACAAGACACACCCTCTAAATTAGCACCTTAATATCTATTACTACATGGTGTAAGAGATGCAATCTTTTAATCAAGGTACAATAGATATTCTTCTGTAAAGGAGTTTGATCTTGTTGGCATTTTCATCTCCAAGATGGATTCACAGTACATTTCTAATAAGGATGGGAACCACAGTACATTCTGCTCTTACACATGGAGGGAAGAGTAAGACTGATCCTAACAACAAATTTCTGCATGTTTTGCTATTTTTTCAGAAGTATATTTTTATATAGCTACATAAAAAGGTACAGGGGTTGAGAAATGTCCATTGCAGAACAGTAGCTTCTGCATGGTGTAAAACTAACCAATATATTTGGAAAATGCAGAACAAAAGCAACACTACTATTTGCAAGAGTGAAACAACACCACCTGCTCAGAGAAAGACTAACTAAACCTTGAAATACCAAATATTTAACTGTGATTTGTCAGAGTTCCTGTGGTTTATGAATCAGGGCAGACAAATCTTCTGTTCTTTTTAAGCTCAGTTCTGTATCACTCAGCATGTCAAAGCAATAGAACACTTAATTTCTAAACCTGGTATTTCAGGCTAAGATTCAGTGCTAAAGCAAACAAACAAAACCAAAAAAAGTATACCTTATATAAAACATGACTAGCTCTAAAACCCACCAATTATTGGCAAACAACTAACACAACAGTTATCAAGTAACTCAAGTATCCAATGCCTACCTGTATCAACAACTGCTGCAATGCATGTATTCTGTACACATTTCCAGTGCTTACACTTCTGTGACCTTGATATTCACTTTTGTCTTAATATTCTGAGAACAGAGCTTCTTCCTCTTACAAAATTCAAGTGCTTATTTAGTATAACATGATCTTCTCATAAGCACCTAGATTACTCTCTCCAATTCAATGCCAAAGCTAGCAGGAAAAATTTTTATACTAAATCTTTGATGTTAATATGATTACACCTGCCTATACAGTCCACCCAAAATACCATTTTAGGTTCAAAATTTTTGGAAAATGGATAAAAATTAGCATTAAGAGACTGAAAATACAAAAAAGGAATAAGGGTTCCAAAGGAGGTAAGGTAGCTATAGCCCCAAAGCCTGTGAAGCTTTGGCTTTCACCAACGGCCAGGTCCCAAAGGGAGATTATTTCATGAGATCCATGCAGCTCCCCACTGAGCCCCATCCTTGGACAGCAGTTACTCCTGCTGAACTACAGGCTAATACCTGTGGCTCATCAGCATGCTTTCAGAAGGAAAAACAAAACCACAAGCCTAACACCAAAAACCCCTCACCAAACACAAAAAAGACCCCACCCAGAGTAACATTACATTCAGCCTCTCTATATGAAGCACTGAGTTACTAGTTTATGGGTCTGGGTTTCTACACCATCTAAAAATTTGAAGATTTGTTTCTTCAGTTTCATTTCAGTCCCTATGAACATCTACAGGCAGACCCTTTTATGACAGAAGTGCTAGAGAAGTATTTCTGGAGCAATCTGAAGCAGCTATGACTGTTGTCTAGGATCTGAAAGGTCATGCCTATGTGCTTGAGGTCAGTGATGGAACATATTCTACAAGGTTTTAATCATAGGATCAAATTATTTCTTCAGAAGGATAATGTATCAGCAACTGCCACTTGATCCCAAAGACTTCACACTCCTCTGTCTCCTCTGTTCAGCAGCATCACATAACATGCTTGAGACACACTATCATCTGCAGACTTCTCTTTTAGGCTACTCATTTTCATCTTCCATGGGATATCATTATGCAGGTGACTGGAATTCCACTGATTTTTCTTAACAGTCCAGAATGAAAAATGAACTTTGTAACTTAATATGAAATCAAAGGGCAAATCCTTTCATTTGATTAAACAAAAGCAAGATAAAGACGGCTTGAGAAAAGTCCTTTCTCAGTTTACTGAAGCCCATATGTCTATAGAGCAGTATCAGAGAAAGAAGGGATTGATTGCTCTTCCTTCAGCACCAAACAAGTTGTTTTATGGAAAAAAACCCGAGTTATTTATGTAAATTATTTGCAGATTACCTACTATTTGCAGAGTAGCTTAAAAAGGAAGTGTTACACTGAACACCAAGTGTTAACTATCATTCTCTGTAAAATAGCTGTGCTCTTTCTGATGCATCGTGAGTGCTCATATTGAGACTCATGAATGTGTTGAGTCCAGAGCAAAGAAAACTTCACAGAGAAGCATCAAGATTTTGGCTTTTGTCTGTGCAGAGCCGTGCAATATTCTTGCCTCATCTGCTATACTGCTTACTGAAAGAATGAATTTTCTTAGACATTTCTCAGAATATTGACTTTAAATATATGTAATTTAAAAACAATTTATTCTCAAAAACATCCTGTGGAAAACTAGTTTTCTTATTGCATCTTTCCATCAATTTAAGCTATTGAATTCCTGCATGTAATATTAGAAGCTCATCTTTGCATATGAAAATTTAAGAATCTTCTGCACTGTAGTTAAAAACCAAAAGACACCCACATACTCCCTAGTACCACTATAACCACCCATAATACGTGTAAGGTAGCCTCAGCACACTTTGCCAGAAACAGTGGTTTTCACCTTTTTTTTCCTAGGAATTTCACATTGGGCTGCCCACTCCTATAAGGCAGTATTAGATTTAGTTATTGTTACTCTAAAGAATCAAAGGACTGCAAACCAGGGACCTATGATGAAAAGAAAATGACTATCAAGCTTAACCTAAGGTTAGCACAGGACCTTACTTAACATGCTTTGATCTGCCCTTGGAGGAAGCTGAAGAGGAAGCCTGCAGAAACAAACTCTCATACCTGATGGTAACCTTAATGCCAACCACTGCTCTGAAACACCAAGTCTGCCTTCTGGTGTCACTTTTCTTTTTTGTAGCTACTGTTCAAGTGCAGTTGGGAAGCTAGCGTGATGGCCATTGTGTGATAGGGTAGAGCAGTGAGGGCACTTTTGACAGCACTAAAATCAAGAACTTCAACTTTCACTAACTTATTATAATTTCAAAGACTGACTTCAGATATAAATATCTGAATATCCTCTGGCCAAATGGGACTTTACAATCCAAGTGACATAAATCTCCTGTTTCTCCAGTTGTGGGATCAAGACTCAATCATTGCTGCCTTAGAAGTCACTGGTCAATCCTGAGATCTGGCAGGTATCCATCAGCTGGAGCTGATATCAAGAGCAGAAAGGCCTAGCTATTTGGTCTGTAAACTGAAAAGAGCTGTGTCACAGTTTAACACTGGCCCGGCAGATAAAACCGAATAACAGATTTATATATTAATCTCTCTCAATTCTGGCATCTATCTTGTCTGGTCCTCCCCAGAGGAGGGTTTCAGGTGGGACCTCCTTACTCCTTCTGGAAGGCAAAATGTTCCTCAGAGCTGAGAGCAGTGTCCTTGGTTCTGCATACCAGTCTCTAGCAATAACTATAAACATCAAGTGCTATCCGTCCTAGAAGCAGACACTGTCTGAGAAACTTGCTGTTAATTTCAGCAAGTGCAACTACTTACAAAAGACTTAGTTGAAAGCAATAGTACAAAACAGAAAATCACCTTTATCCTGGCCCAGACCAGGACAAGCTGCCAGAGAAGCCCCAAGTGATTTGCTTTTCCTGTTAACTAACTAAATATGCACAAGAAGTCTCATCCTCTCTTGTACAAGCACACTTCTGGCTCTCCAGAAGAACAAGCAGGAGAAATCCAACAATGGCCAACATGCCATTTGCTGCCAATAGCAAATAAACCCTGGTGCAGGAATTCACAGAGCCAAGAGTGCTGGACACAAAAAATATTAATGAGATGCACCACTACAAACCTGTCCTTTGCTCAAACTCTTTCCCCTAAGGCCATGCTTCTGCCACTGTCACAAACAAAAAACTTAGGTCCAAGTCAGTACAGGCATTGTATTTTTTAGAAGTGTTTCTTTCCTAAATTAGCATTTAGCATGAACATATAAATTTGTGTAAAATACTTTATAAAATAATTAAGCAATTTCTAAGGAAACTAGGACCTGAGAATGGATCTTGTGCATTTGCAAGTCAGCAGGGCACACCTAATGGTGCAGAAATCAGCACAGCACATGCCACTGCCCGAGCTGTCTGCCACTCTAGGTCTCCAGAGATACCAGGTGGTTTTGTAGCCTCAGCTTTCCTCCTTTGGACATTTTGGTTTCCCCTTCCATTCCTCAAAACACAACCTGTCTGCTCCTTAAGTGAGTTATCTGAGGCAGGAGATGCTGTCCAGTGCAGTTTTAAATCCAAAGACTGGATGGATTGTACTGTTTTTCTGATCAGACAGCAAGCAGAAAATCACCTAACTCACCATCTGTTTCAGATAATTCAGGCACAAGACGAAAAATCACCTGCTAAAACAAAACACAAAATGGAAACTCCTCCTAGATAATAAAATCTAAAGTGACCTGAAAAGAGATAAAGAATACAACTGTGCTCAGTTGTCACTGAAGTTTCTCAGTATTTGTGCTGAAATACATCCATTCCTGCAAGTTAAAGCAGATTCATACTTACTTCAGGGATTAGACTGAAAATGGAATTGACATCTTAAAAACTCATAAATCTCATAAAAACTGAAGATGAAAGCGGAGACATTTGAGACTTCTTACAGAAAAAGCATAAACTCCTCAGTAGGAAATGTAAAAAGCTAATAGCATTACCTAAATAAGAAAAGCATTAATCTCCACAATGACTGTGGGGAGACTTCTGAAAAGCAAGCAGCAGCAACTTTTTAAATATTTGAAGTTAATGATTCCAGTTCAAAGACCTTGTTATTATTCCCAGTAAGCAAGTGGTTCTTTAAAGTTATTACAATGTTAAGAGGAGGATTAATTATTGCTCCAAGTTACATACTGTACTGCAAGCCAAATTTAAGTTTATTTCCTGATAGTGGCAAGAAGAATAGGATTGCCAAGGAAGAGAACCAGTTTACAAAATTAGGAGTGATATATTTCTAACTTGTATAAAACACACAAACACTAAAGTCTCCTATGACACAAGTCTTAAAGAGCATAAAGATGTCTTTAATCTGGCTAAAAACATGCAAACAGGACTGCATGCATCCTTTCCTAAGGAAAAACCTTTAGCATGATCTGTCTATCTTCAACTTGGCATTTTGGCCAAGGGGAGAGATGAAAAGCTAAGTGTCTGATTGCATTGGGCCCAAGTCAGAGCTCCATGTAGGCTTTATGTTCCCTCTTCCAACAACAAGTGTGTGAATGGCACAGCTTAGTTCTACCTTTCTCTGCTGAGGCAGCAAAGGATACCAAAAATCCATGTGAAAACCAGACTGCATTTAGCCACTACATTTGAGTTAGTGAAACTCACTCTGTCCTTTCTGAAAACCCACTGTGCAGGGCTGCACAGATTTAATTTTCACTGTATATTAGGATTCTGAGCAAATTTCTGCTGTCTTAGAGAATGTTGAACACATTCCAAGTCACATGTTTTGGCAGAATTAAGGGGCATTTAAGAGCTACTAGGTTAGTTCTTTCCTGGGTCAGTAGTGCAGCTATAGTTGTAAATTCTTAAGCACTTAAGAATAAACCCTCACAAGTCCTTTGAGAAATTATTTAAGCAGCACAGCCATTTCTGATGACCCACAAAAATACCACAGTTCCTCAGCAGCAGCAGTTGAATACCCTGTTCCCTTGACTCAGCTGACCTCGTTTATGCACCAGCATCAGCAAGAGCATCTTAGCATGAGAAGCAGCTATTATGTAAGTTGGATTTGCTGTCGACAAACAAAAACACAGCAGTGTTCATTTCAGCCCTACTAGATGTGGGAGAAGAAAGCAAAAGGAAAGGCATTATTTGCCAAATGAGAAAGAACAGATAGCAAAAGAAAATTTGCACTTTTAAGAGGCTTTCCGCATCAAGGAAAAATGCTGACACTATAAAAACCTTTTTCCAGTTTTGCCAAATTGTTAGATTACAGGATGGCAGACCATGCTCTTCAGGGTGCAAGAGTATTTACTGTATTTAACAACTGAGGAATCTTTACCATTAGGTCTGAGTTATGAATACAGAAATACGTAGAATTTCAATAGGCATCTTCTCAAAATCTGAACAAACTTTTATGTTTAAACAAAACCAGTGAGTGCCTGTGTTTATGGTATACAGCAAAAGCAGCTTGGCTCTTGGAATGCTGATGAGGTTTGGGGTTATTTTTTTGGTTGGACAGGGGCTCTAGGGTGGTGAGTTTTGTGTTTTTTTGCGGGGGGGGTTGTGGGTTTATTACTGTACACTTTCCTTAGACAAGCTGATCATTTAACTATTGAATTCATAGACAAATCAAAGAGCAGCCTTCCCTTGCCAGCTATCTCGTGTTGCCTCTTTCAGCAGAACACAAATCTGAAGTATTTTTGACAGGTTTGCACTCAAGTGATAGAAGAACAGCACTGGGACAGGAGCAGAAGACCTGAACTCTGACAGAAGCATTTCTGTTTTATTTCCTTTGCAAATCAGATGGCTGCAAACTGCATCTCTTTTTTATGTTAAAGTGTCAGTAGCTGAAAGTGACAAGTGTTTTTATTAAACCAGATAAAGTTATTTAATGCCAGTTGCTCATTATAAGAAATAGTCAAGACTGTCCTAACTAAAGATGCCTTTTCCCTAAATTCTTACGACAATGAAATCCATCAAGAGTTCATCCAATATTAAAAGTGGATTAGCTTGGCTAGCACCAAGTACTCTGAATGCATGGAGTACTCACTACAAATCAAATTTTACAACAGCAATTCTTTTGGATATAATTTTTAGGCTTTTTAGAAAACATTTCTTAAAAAAATTACCAAGGATAAGAAACAGAGCAAAGCTGGCTCCTTGGGCAAAGTCCAGGTGTTCCCTTACATACCAATACTAAATCTTACTCCTTGTCTAGATACTTAAAAGGTTCCTCTCCTGTACCTAACTACTGCTCAGATCCTCAACTATTAACTTAAAAGGAAACAGCACATCTCTGGTCTGGACCTGATCTACATGTCTGCTGACTTGTCAAGCAGCATATAAAAATTTTACAGCTCACAAAGCAGAGGGCATGACTTTAGGCACCTTCTTTCTGTACAGGTGACTTACGAAAATTATAGAACCCTTAAACCTGCAAAATTGTCATAAACAGAAATACTGAATTTCATGCCTTACACATTTTAAGTCTCTGTGAAAGCAAAGCTTTGATTTCTTTGGAAACCAGGCTAAATAAAATGAAGGTTGTATGACATCAGCATTCCCTCCTAGAAGCAACTCTGAGAAGTAGAATCTTCTCAGGAAATTAGCATTTCTGACAAAACATTTCCAAGACTCTGGAGAAAAGATTTTTTTACAACTGGTTGCTGGCAGATCACTCAGGAAACTGTGATAATAAAGCTGCAGAGCACAGAAGGCTCCTTGCTTCATGTATGGCAGAAAACCCCCATCCCTTTGGTAATTTCCAAGCAGTACAAGTAAAACTGAAAAACCAATTCATGCATAAAATGGACTGAAAGCATAAATTCCTGGGTTTACAAAATATTTTAGCTCACCCATGTCTTCTACTGCAGGTAGTTTTATATATGGCTTCACTTGTTATTTTAATAAGGGCTCAGTAACAGAAGCCATGCTTACAACCTGGATACTAATTCTGACAGGAGGACTATTGTTTGTAACAATGGCACCAAGCAGGAGACAGAGAACAACCAAATAGATACCTGTGGAAATTACAACCAGTTTAATATCAAGAAACCTGGATCTACACATAACAGTTTACTCTAGTGAAAAGCTAAAAGATGCTGCTTCATCCAAAATGCCAAGAATCACCCAAACATGTCTGACAAAAGAAACTATTATAACACTAATTCTCCCAGGCTGAATTAGAGTGCTTTGAAGTAGTTTTTGTGCCTCTGTGGGATGTGGACTGACACTTCCTGTGCCAAAGACTGATGAAATATTAGTCCATATACTGAACGACCTCAGAATTTTAGCTGGCCTATTCAAACTTTGCAAAAAGATCTATTTAGGTCCCATAATTTAAGACATTTGTCCTATATATGCTGCTAGTCAGCCACAGGCTATGTCTAGGTGCATAGCAGCAAGCTTTATTTGCTGAAAACCATTTCTATTTAAAGTCAGAAGTATTGCAAAGAAATAACATAAATCATGAACTCACATTTAAATGATCTTGTCTTTGATTTTTTCTGATTTTTTCTAAGATTGCAAGGTTCTCCTTTTCAATGCCTTCATCCTCAGATTTCTTCCCATCAACTGGTTCCTCCTCCTTCATATCATAATGATCCAGATCTTCAATGTCCTTCAGGACAGAAGAAAATTCACTTAAGAAAATAACTTAACCATACTCTTTGTTCAACAAAATCCTCTGCAAGGGCATTCAGGTACACAGTCTCATACTGCACAGCACTATGCATTAGTGTTTGCTGGATGTCATTTCTGTTTTGCTGTCTTCACTCCCAGTCAATGGTATTCACTGGAAGTGTAGGGAGTCTTCACAATTAAAAAAAAAGCCCCAAATTCACAGTATGTTTCTGTTTACAGAAAAAAAGCACAAAACCTCTACAAGAAGTTGAGCTTATGGTGAATTAGCCCACTAAAGTAGCTAGTTAACAGCAAGTCAAGGCATTTTGAACAGGGCTTTGGAACCCACAAGCACAGGAAGTGAGGGTATCCCTGAGATGTTTCTAAAAACAGACTCCCTTTCCAAGTAGAAACCTAGGTATATTGTTTCTGGCAAACAATGATTATCAGAGCTGGCAGAGCTTAGCAACCCTCCAAAAAAGTTACATATTTGAAAGCTTCATGCACTTTATTAATGACAAGCACATCAGCTGCAGATTGGATGCAGCATTAGGACAGGAGACACAAATCATGTGGTCAACTATCCTGATCACAGGAGCCAGCACTTCAGCTCCAAGTTCTAGACTGAAAAATCCTCCAGTCTGTTCTGAGAGGAGGTTATCCTCTTGCAGAGGAGGACTCTGAACTTAGGACAACTGCCTGTGAGGTGATTCCAGTGCTACCTGTGGAGAGGAGGGTCTGGATTTAATAACTTGGGATGAAAAACACAGCCCCACAGCAGCCATGCCAGAGAGCTGAGGCCACAGCTGTCAGGTAAGTTCCAATACGCAGTGGTCCCCCCCAGCTGTAGCTGCTCTTTAGATCCCAGCTGTCTGCATGGCAGGAAAACCTGGCCAGAAATGCAAATTCAAAGATGTCTTATACAGTAAAACAGAAACCCATCTGGTGTCTTTGACAACACTGTCTCCACCAATTGTAAGACATTTTAGACTGTTTTTAAAAATGCTTCTATTTCTAAATATAATGATATATTCCTCAGAAGCCTAAGATGCTTTTCAGCTGAGAAACTGGACTAGATGACATGTTTGAAGATGTCAGTGCCACACTCTGTGCCACCAGCTTTCAATAATTACAGACATTACAATTTTTTTCTCTAACGTAACCCAAACACAGTCCAAAAGTCTCCAAGCAAAAAGAGCCTTGTGGCAGCAGCATATGCATTAACTACCTTTACAGGACCTCTGGCTCCAATAAATGTGCTCTGGATCAGACTAATATGGTAGAAGTAAGGCTGCTTCGAATTAAGAACATGGGTAACATTTAGATCTTTTCTACAGGAAGACCACCTTTTATTCAAAGAATGAGTTGTTAAGATTCTTATTATACATATTCATGAAAAAAACTATATCTAAAGTAGTCAGAACAGTTCAACAATCAACCTATTTATAATGTTTTTAAAAACAAGCATCTTGGAGCTACTCTAACATGTTATGTAAATAAATGAAATGAGTGTTTCCCACACAGTAAAAAGGTAATTAAAAGGAGCCCTCTGTTACCAGAGATAAACCCCTTAAGAGTTTAGCAAGTCTGCTTCAGATGTCCTTCCATTTCCTTCACTGTATTACAGCTAAAACTAGCTCACTTGGTTAATAAATCAGCAAATTGATTTACTCTTAGCCAGTCTGCTTCAATTTGGGAGACACTTTCAACTCTATCAGAGGCAGTTCATGTGCTGCTTGAAATAGGAGTTAACAATGCAAACTTACTGATTTGGCACAAAATGTAATGTATTGTTTGACTAAAGCACAAACAGATGTCCAAGTCTCTGTATCCAAGTACCTCCCAGCTGAGATCTAAGTTTAAGAAGAAAATTTCACTAGTTTTGTGGTTGAAGTGAGAGCTAACATGAAGGTAAACATCCAAATTTTAAATTATATTTTCTGTTGAACTCCAGCAAGTTTCTATTTTACAGTTTGGCTTAAAAATTAGCCAGCCACTGCAGAGCAAACTGCCAGATTGCTACTAGGTTAGGATAACAAACTCATTTATACACATACTTCACCCATATCTTCCTCCTCCTCCTCCTCTGATGTAACTTCTTCTGTTGTTCCATTCTGCAATAAAACAATGAGGTTTCTGCATAAATTGTGAATGTTTCTTTCAAAAATAGGAAGTTTACTATTAAAATAAAAGAAATAACATATGAAAGGTACTCGTAATAAGGTCTGCAAAGGACTGAAGCTTAATGTGAAAGATGAAGATGCTTTCCTGGAGTATGACACTGAAGAGATTTTTGCAAAGATAAACAGAATGTCACAACTAATTTCACACTAAATTCTAAGTGAAAACTGAAGATTCAGAATATCCTATTCTGAGGCAGTGACAAATACAGTAAGTCAGGCAGGTTACCACTCAAGATCTCCTAAGCATGAAATCAGACCATGGGTTTGATTAGAATCCATATACATTAGACCTCTAAAAAGAAAAAAAAAAAACAAAAAACTTTAGGCCTCTGAAACTTCATAGATTTTTGTCTCACCATGGAGAACTTCTGTGCAACAACTACTCTAATCATACAATCCTTGTCGTTGGATTATTTGATAAAATACCAAACCAATAGAGTGAGCTTACTTTTCATGGCTTTCCACTTCAGGATAGCAATTCAAGCTCCAGAAGTTTGAGCTGCAGAAATATTAAAGAGTATTCTGATCTGCTTGTGCTCTGCTTTCTGTTCCTTTGGCAACAAAGGAATGCCACCACTGCAGACTATGCATCTTTGCTCTCACATAGTAAGGCCATTCTTATTTAACTTGCACCAGAAATTATCTGACATTTCTGGTTAAGAAACCTTTCATGACTTTATTTTTGAGTTTGAGAGCATAAGCAAGACTCCCCAGTGAAGCTGTTTCCCAGTATTAGAGGCCTATTGCCTTTCAGTGGCACTGCTGTGTGGGTGGCTGAGAAAAAAAGACCTATAGGATGACAATTTGGCATGTGACCAAAATTAAGTTATTTGTCATTACTATAATACTGTCACCACAGGGAAACCATCTGTTACACTAAAGGATTTTTCAGAAATCATGTCATTTTAATGTACAAGCAGAACCAGATATCCTCATCTTATTAAAATATAAAAAAGAACAGTTCCTGTCAGCTACCAGTTCTGCTTGCAGCACAATACAAACCATTTTAGTTAACAGGGACATTTCACAGCCCTTCACAACTCTTGATTTGTCAAGTGCCCAAGAAGTAAATAAGGCACCTCAGAGACTCCCTACCCAAAGCAACATAGTCTTGATATCCCATGTCTCTGCAAGGGACTGGAGGAAGGAAGACATCAACAGCAGCTCATCCAAGTGCACATATATACTCTCCATGGAAAAGAAAGTGTTTAATCACACTTTTCAGGAAAAAAGTAAATTTGGGAAGCACTAGAAAAGCACAGCAACTGTCTGGACTAGTATCTAGGAGGGAATTAAACTGACAACACTGGTATCACATACACACACCTTTCAATGACACAAACTTCAAAGGAAATTGTGTAACATTATCACATCATTATTAAGTTGATTCTGCAAATGAAATTCAGATTGAGGACACTACAAAGCAAGAGTATTTCATATCTCACTTCTGACTTACACAAGCTTTAATTGTTCCTACCAGTTTGTTTTTTGGAGTTGAAAAAATAACTTCTTCATTGCTATAAGGAGGTGTCCACATCTTTTTACTTTACCTGTCCAGCTGGTAATGGCTGATCTAACATTTCAACATCTGGATGCTGTGGAAGATTATATAACCTGCAGAGGTCACATATTAACCGCTTCAGCTGCTGAAGAAGCTGTAATAAAAGAGAACATGGAAACACAGGCTATTTAAAACAAAGCATTGATAATATATTTGGAATTTTGTTCACATGTTGAATCTAAACTTTCAGTCAGCATACAGTACTGAAATCTGCACGTATGGGAACGTTTAAAGTTTAAAAAACCCTCTTTT
Source organism: Phaethornis superciliosus (assembly GCA_023637945.1). Taxonomy (NCBI): domain Eukaryota; kingdom Metazoa; phylum Chordata; class Aves; order Apodiformes; family Trochilidae; genus Phaethornis; species Phaethornis superciliosus. The sequence continues at coordinate 19,333,421 of JAJQWJ010000012.1, forward strand.
TCTCTGGAGTCATTGCAGTAACATTCCCAGAATGGGAACCAAGGACATGGCACAGTAAAGGTGGCTCCTGTTTGCCTCCTCATGAAGAAAGTCATGAAAGGAGAGATCTGCCCTGACAGCAGCATCTATTCCAGGAACAGGTGTCTCATCCCCAAGTCACTAGAGAATAACTGCAGGATACGTTTGCAAAATGGACAACAGCTTCACTATTTGTGAATAATACCCTAAATTAAGCCTGCAAAATTTGCACATCCATCCACGGACTTTTCTTCTAGATACCTAAGGGAGTTCGTCTTGCCACTTTCACAAGGTGGTGTGGTGCAAGACAGTCATTTCTGTGCACATCCTTCAGTACTGCTACTACTTCACTACTCCATCAGTAGCAGCAGCCCCCACTTGCCACAAAGGAGGAAGGACTTGGGCAATGTGGTCCCACAGGAGCTGTGCCTGAGGAGGTGTTTCCCTGCCTCCAGCAGCATATATTCACCTTCTCATTTGCTCTGGTGTGATCAGAGATCACACAACCAAGTCACAAGCTTCAAGGCAGATCAATTCTTGATGTGCTTCAGCACACAGGCACCACTTTCCCCTTAAAGGAGGAGGAGGGAAGATGCGTCTGAGAGAAGGGACTCCCTTCAGTGGCAGCACTCTGCACTTCAGGGTTAGCAGCAGGAAACTGTCCAACTGCACTTTCATTTTTACAGACGTGTTGTTTTACTTAACATCGGGTTCTACAACCTGCAAAGGTGCTGGCAAAGGAACCAGCAGATCCCAGCTCTAGAACCCCACTTCCTAAGTGCTGTGTTTTTCCTCCCCAGAAATTCATTTCATACCCTTGATCTGTTCTGATGGAACACCATCATCATCATGGATTATACTCTGCTCATAACTATGAAAAATATCAGGGTAATCTGGGCTAAACAGCCCATCTGGAAGTCGTCTGATCCAACCCCCTGCTCCAAGCAGGTCTCAGCATTATTTAGTATACACTAATGGTGCAGAAATAAACTGTATATGGAAAAGGGAGAGCAGATTTCTGCCATGTGTTAAGAATGCAAATGTATTTCCAAGCTAACTTCACACGCCTGGTTCATGTAAAATGAGTGCTTAACACACATGCTTTGCTGCTACCAAAAAGAAGTGGCCTATTAGGTGTTTCCCTGGAATACAAACTGCCTACACCAGAAACAGCAGCTACAATAATGCATAAGCCCCAGGGTATTAAATGAGCTGTGTAAATTGCCTGCATAAGATAAATGCTCAAGTAACTTATAAATGTATAGTTGCATTTGGTCAACAAGAATTAATATAAAAAGGACAAAATATAAAAATAGAACATATCTGTTTATAATATAACTATCAATGCTTCAGGAGTCCTGAGAAGCTGGTAGCTCTTATGGACACCACAATGCAGGTTTGGAAGACAAAAACATCTCTTTGAATACTTACCTTGTGTTAACATTTTACAGATCTGTAAACAGTTTAGAGCAATTTTTCCGAAAGCTATCCTACCTTAGGAGGTCTTGTTATGGATTAAGAGATCTTTCAAATGCAGTATGAAAGATTAACAACTTTAACTTACCTTTCATTACATTAATATACTCCTCGATTCACTCTGAAGCCTCTTGTTTTCTCATTACCAAGCAACACAGACTCAAGAAGCATTGTGGAAGTACACACATACTCACTCTCCTACATCTATCTATCTACATATACACAGGCACTATCTATATAAAAACAAAAAATGAATCAATAAATCTTAGCCTATCCCTGAAGGAAAATGCTGAAGAGGAATCAGAGGGAGGAAATAACTACCATTTAGAGTGTGACCACTACTTACTCATCAGGTAGTCTGACAGTAGCAGGCCTCACACATATTCAGCAGCCTTGGGCAGCTTCAGAAAGTACAGCAAAGCTTCCCAGGTTTCTTCTCTGCAGCCCCCACTACATACTCAGTTGCTGCCACATTGGTAATTTGCAAGAACCAACTTTCTCTCTTGATGTGCCAACATGTGGGACTAGAGCTAAATACAGGAGTGTGCTCAGGGACAGCAGCTTATCCAAATTGCACACATCCTTATGCCTGGAATTCTATACTTTTGATACTTCCTATGCAAGTTTGAGCAGCCCTCAAGGTTTGGAGAGTGTGAGAATTAAAGATGAATTTAAGTCCATGTCTTTAAAAAAATACCCTCCAAACCCTGTATAATTATATTAAATAACCCATGAAGGAAGGTTTGAGACTTTAGACTTGAAGCTGTAACTTCCATTGTATTTCAGTTGAACAATGAAATTGAAGTAGGATTGATCTTTTGCATGGCACAGCCACTAGAAGGCAGCTGTCAGCTTCAGGTACACACCTGAAGCTTCCTGATCTGACGGCTTTCAGGAGCTCAGAGAGTTCCAAACCCCTTCCTTCATCTGCTGACTGGAACTTGTTTGATCTGTGCAGTCAAGCAAGTAAAGCCTCTAAAGCTAATGCTATCTATGCCAATCACGTTATTAACAACATTTCTATGTTTTTAGTGTTTTGAGAAATTTTCACAGAAAACCCCACTATACTGATTGGCAACTCTGTAACACAGTTTGCATGCTCACAAGAATATTTTCCAAGAAATGTGGATAAAAGTAGGTAAACCAGTTTTTCTTTTACCAGATCAAGTAATAAGGCTTCGATATTGTGTATCTCTGTCAAACTTTTCTGCCTGAAGAGCAAGTTCTTCAGTTTCCCAAAGAGCTGATACCTGTTAAAAGTTACAAAACAAGTAGAAAGGGCACAGGAACACCAAAGAATTCTAAATTTCTGTCCATGTGCTAGCAGTGCTTTTAGCACATGTTTGCTGTGCTCACTTGAGCTCTTGGAAAAAGTACAATGCAGTTCTCCATTCAAACTTTGAGTGTTCTAATAATTTTAAATTTAGCAAAAGATGGCACAATACGTTAAATGAAGACTGGTTTGAAACACTGCAAAAGTCTAATTTGAACTGAGTTTTTAGGAACCAGTGTGATAAAATCAAAAGCCTCTGGATTTCTACAGATAGATTCTTATCCCTCCCTCCCCTACTCCAAGGAACCTGTCTGTGAGCTGCTCCAATGCCCTTAAAGTGCAGGGAGGGAAGGAGTTGCAAGGGGAAAAGTTGAGAGAAGAACCAAATGCAAACCACACAAAGCTTTTGAGCCAAACAGTCAGATTTTGTAGTGTAACTATTTGTCTCCTGAACCACTCCCATCTGTCTTGTTTTGGCATAACTTGATGTGGGGTGGATTCCTCAGAAGCCAATGGGCCATCCACAGGTGTCTATTACATCAACTCATCGGCTTTTACATGGGCAAGTACCATCTTGATAGAAGAAGCTGTGTACATCAGCACTCTATGTGCATTTACAATTCATCACAGCAACTCCTATGCATGCTTGTGATAAAGCTTTCTCTCCTACTGCAAACAAACCTGTAGGCAGTTAAACATCAAAAATACCTTGTTTAAAAGCTTTAGTTTAAATACTAGCCACAGCAGCTTCAAGCTGGGGAAACTTCTGAAAATCACATATTAAAAAAGGTTGATTTGGCTGTTCTGTCTTTCTAGGCAGGACTCAAAGACTAAGAGAACTATAACATTCTTCTAAGTGTAGTTTAGCCTAAATTTTAGGTTGGAAGAGGAAAATACACAGCTGCTATGTGTATCTCCTGCAATCAGATCCAACATAATACATTAAAAAAAACATGCTCCTCTGCAGTGCCCTTCATTTTAAACTATAGCAAAGCACATGATGACTCTCCCATGCTTGTTAGTTTTCTAATTATTTCTTATTCAAGTCAAATGTATCCTAAACTTTCTTTAAAAAAAGGAAGATACACATCCTTATTTAAGGCTGAGTATGCTTAACATTATCCCAGTGAACCTTCCAGGTAAATGACATCATGAGAAACAGTATTCCCAAATTTTCCAGAATCAGTCAAATACTAAGGCCAGCACACAACCTGTGCAAGCAGCAATATTCTGATACTGATTTGCTTTCTATCACCAGCATGCACTCCTATGCACAAACAATAAACAAAAATTGTTAAAATAGTATGTTAAGAAAGATCTCCCTTAAGAGCTATTTAATATCAACGAAGCTGGATTTGGAGAAATAAAAATAACACTTTTAATCACTGAATTTGCCAGTAGGCTGCAACACTGCTCTTTGTGGAACACAGTACATTAGTACTCAATTTTTTTTCCCAAGTAGTATCCAAGGACATTTGTCTTTTCTGAATCAAATAGGAAGTCAATTTTGTATCTTACTCTTCTGCACATAACGGGAAGTTGTCAATATATATGCATACACCACATATTATCATATATATCCACACCTAGTTCTTATATTACATCCAAAGGGTAGTACTCAAGTGAGATATGATGACTGATCAGAGAGTCACAGAATAATTCTGGTTGAAAAAGACCTTTAAGATTTGATGATCCAGCCATCAGTCTTACTCTACCAAGTTCAGTGCTCAAATCATGTCCCTCAGCACCACATCTCCACATCTTTTTAACACTTCAAAGGACTTGGGTGATTCAACCACCTCCCAGGGCAGCCTGTTCAGTGTTTTAATAACCCTTTCAGTGAAGTCCATCCTAACACCTAATCTGAAACTCTCCTTTTCTCCCTACTAAACAACCCCAGTTTTCTCAGATGCTCCTTGCTCTCCAGACCTTTCACCAGCTTTGTTGCCATTCCCTGGACATGCTCCAGTACCTGGATGTCTTTCTTGCAGTGAGGAGCCAAAAACTAAACCCAGTATTCACCATGTGGCCTCACCAGTGCTGAGCACAGGGGAACAACTGATGGAAACCCTGGTTCTGCCCAGCAAGCAGCTGGACCTCCTGCTTGAGACTAATGCAAAGAAGACATCAAGTACCTCAGCCTTCTCATCCTTCATCACTTTATGTTTCCCCCTGAATCCATGAAAGGATAGAGATTCTCCTTAGAGCTCCTTTTGTGGTTAATGTATTTATAGAAGCACTTCTTGTGATCTTTGCTGCAGCCAGATTGATTTCAAGCTGGGCTTTGGCCCTTCTGATTTTCTCCCTACACAGCCTCATGACATCTGGGAAATAATTTCTGAAATACAAAACTATCGTAAGAATCTGTGCAGACTTTCAAACAGCAATCATCCAAACATTATTCAAACTTATCACTAAGGAACATTCTGATGAACCAGATACTATCAGGTCAAGTTGTCTTTACTGAAACCAGGAATTCTTTGCATTACTTCCCAATCCAGACAGGTCTTGGAGGATACAGATTCTCAAGAATATGAAGTTTTTGCTTCAGAGCAAAAAGGAAAAAAAAAACAAAAACCAAAACAAAAAAAAACCACCAGAAAAGCTGTGTTGTTCAGTAATTCCAAGTTCTCATGCATTTCACTGTTTAATTATTTTAAGAAAACCTGTAAGTCTGTAATCACTGGGGTGTAAACTTAGCATCTTTTAAAAGTCTAAGACTTAGCAAACTAAGTCACTTTCTCGTCTGTGTACCAAATGTTTCAGATTACTTCTGGTGTGTATTTTTTTGGAAGAGAAGCTTGTGTTTACAGAACTCTCAGAACAGCTCCAAAAGTCAACTAATTTAGTTGCTTGTTCATGGGAAAAAGCTAAACACCCAAAAGAACCAAAGCACTTGCTCACCAGAGTATTGCTCTTCTTAATATCTTCTAAACGCTCTAAGACTGAAGTCAGGTTTGGGTCATCTGATTCTACAAACCATATTGGTGATGAAGAGGGGTAAGACTCCTGTGAAAAACAAAACAAAACACAAAAGAACCAACAAATAAGTAAAAAAACCCATAAAGCTTTTAAAATTCATTAATGGTAAAATTTTACAACACAGTATTAACATCACCATTTACCTTACCCATAGTCAAGTAACATACAAGCTTTTAACACAACATTTTTAGGCAATGCAAAAAGTTGAAAGAATTCAGCCAAATGTTTTTTCTAATATTTCATTCCATCTTCATCTTAATCAGATAATGGATATACATAAGACAGTGATGAAAAATTTAAAACCCTGGGGGTGAGTGGAGCAGGAGGAATATAGAAATGCAGTCGAGGTGATTATTACCAAAAGACTGGGATCACAAGTAGTACATGTCAAAGAACAAAACTCCATCAATGGCAATTTGTCATAAAAACAGAGATTCTTCCAAACGCAAGCTGAGAAAAGAAAACACCTGGAGTCTTCAGATTTTCTCCTCAAAGAATATTATTGAAACTGCTCTAGCACGGGCCCCCAGACTGAAGCAACATAGCTCAAATCTCCTCTCTCGGAGGATAAATTACTGGGCAGATAACAATGCCAAAAATCTGACTTTATCTTTCTACCATCAAGGTTCACAGAGGACTTTCCACTGGCAAAAGATTTCTCAAGCAAACTCTATTGAGAAAGCTTACAGAACAACTTTTTCCATCAATCTTAGAGTTATTAGGCAGATGCCAAAACACATGCACATGACAAGAGAGATCAGCTGAGTTCAGACACATGTTCTCAATTTTCCAGACCAAGCCACAGTGAAGGTACACACCACACAGAACCAGACGTGGCCCACAATCACTCATACGCTACATGACAAGAGATTTTTCTGTCACTAAGTTACCACAGCTTGCAGCCCCTTGCAAGGTGCTAGAAAGACCCTTGCTATGGAAAGGCAAACAGAAGGCCTGTGCCTGTCTTGGTTACGTGTCTCAAAAAGCAATTCCAACTTTTTCCTAACACAAGTTTGGTGTCTCTTCACATCATTAACAAGTTTGGATTCTTTTTGTTTGTTTTGCTTCAGTTACATAAGGCATTCTCCCCTTCCCAGCCACCCAATTAAATCCTAGTAGCTGAGAACAAATTGCTGAACCTCAGTTTTATCACCCACATACTATCTTCATATCCCCAGGTCTTACAAAATAACATGAGAGAATTTTCATTCATTCCTCTCCCTGCAACTTTGAAGAAAAAGCCTCCGTATTTCTCAACCCAGGGCAAACAGATCGTGTTTCATTCTTCAGCACTTAGAGAGTGAAGGTTTCTACTGCTACCCTAACAGGTGACTCCAAAACATGTACCATGTACACAAATTTACACTCTCAAACACACTGTATATTTTTTGCTTTATAGCTTTCAAGATAGCAGTAAGAAGTTTCACAGACAGAAGACATTCTATCTGTCTGCTCTTTAGGGATCCCCAAGCAAACTTAGCCTGAGCAAGTTCTCCAAGCCCAAGTCCCAAAGGAAAACCACACACACCTCCCCAGCTTAAGCCATTTTCTTTAATTTCAAAGCTACTGGGTTTATTACAATGCAGCAAACTACCTGTCTCAAAACTAGAGAGAAATAAAAGCATGCTAAAATTGGCCTTTAGAACTCTGGAGCTCCCTTCCTAGCTTACCTGCCAGTTGAAGTGCTGAACCTCACAAAAAAAGCCACCTGGCAAGATAAAGGATGTGAGCTGTAGCAAAACAGACTCTGACAGCAGAGAGTTTAATTCCAGGTCTAAAATTCCCACCCACAAAGTAAAGCCTTTTGCAGAAATGTTTTTAAACAGCTCAGGTCTCCCCAGCCAATCTTATATTTGGGGTTTTTTTGTTGTGTTTTTTTTCGATCACAACGGAAAATACCTTAGAAGAATACAAGGTGTTACTAGTATCACTGTGACAAAACTTCACATACTTCAACTTCACTTCAAGGCACACAATAAACCAAATAAGAGACCTTACAATACCAACTCTTGATTAGCTAAGGCTCAAATGACTGTTAAGAAAGTCCAGCGCTCAGCCTGCCAAGATTTTAAGGCTAAGAAAGGCAAACAGATGAGTAGCTACATGTGGTTTAATCACCTACTTTTCTTCCTTTACCAAAAAGGTGATCTCTATTTTCTCCTCAGTTTCATGTAAGACACCCCTGAAAGACTGTCCTTGCTGGAGGAACAAGGTTGAATTCCCAGTCTCTACTGGGTTCTCAAATTATTATTTTTAGTAGCTAACGCTTCATTAGTGATATTCCAGGGTTTGTACTGGTAACATCTCAATTTTGATAATAGGCAACCTGCCTGTAAAGTCTTCTACATTAGTGCAACACTCCTACCTCAAGACTTACACTCTGCACAGTGGATATTTATGCACTGTGGGGAACATTAGATTGGAGACTGCTAAGCATGGCCCTACTGCCTGAAAACTTGCTTGAGCCAGCTACTTTTTGAGATCTCGACTTCTCTGGCCAGCTCCTCAAGGTAAGAGAAAGGCAATAGGATCCACACCACTATGATGACTTCAGATTACACCAACATTCCCACCAGAAAATACCAAGAACAAGCAAGATCCCTTCAAAGATTCACTGACCCATCTGCTTCTTCAAGTCCTCAGACTCATTAGAAGAAAAATGTTCTCCAGATACAGACAACATTTGAACTGTGTATGCGCATTCCCCTAACAGCTATTTTTGGGCTTTCTTTTTTTTTTCCCTGAGCATTTGTTAGTCCAGATCTAAGTCAGTCAATTAATTGCAGTGATTTATACAAGATAAATACCTGTCAGTCCACTCTTATAAACTCTATGTGAAGACTGTTTACTGAATGGAACTCAGCTCTTCACTGCCTAGGTTGTTCTGTTTTAACAACTTGCTTTCTAATTTCTCCACCACAGGATTTAATGAATAAACCCACAGTAGGTCATTAGTTAGTTCCAATCCATATCTATCCCAGCCTCAGAGGCCTATACAAGAGTGTCCTCCAAAAAACTTGCAGCAGAAGGGAACAAGACTGACAGTGCAGATTTGGTGATTGAGTGTGTTTAAATGCATTGCAGAGGCCCCTTGGAAATGCTGATGTATTTGCACTGAGTGACAGTCCTTCCCCTTTCTTTGCTCTCAACTCACTGCATTTTTTGCAATTAAAGCAGGAGAAAACACTAGGATTTGATAAAGCCTGCATTAATAGTGTGGTGCACGTACCCTAAAAATGATTCAACATGCAATTTTTCAGTCTGCTTTAGTTTATGAAACATGAATGAGAGCAATGCATTTACTAGAAAGGCTTTTCTTGAACACCATGTGAGCATATTCACTCATCTTCATCAGTAAAGCTTTCAGAATTTAGACTTCTGGAATATGGATGTTTAATTGCATATTCCAACTTTTTCCCAACAGATGCTTAGTATTGTAATACAAGTTCACAACTTAGTATTGTAACAGAAGTTCCTCACACTTCCAGTTTGTTGCAACAGTTTTTAATTCTTCAGACATACCAGTAAGTACGTTTTACTTAAAAAGCATAAATTGTAATTTAAAAGCAGAAATGGCACTCAGTTTCTCTAGATCTGTAAGTAATCCGTATTTTTGGAACAGCTGAGTTTCATGTGGATATGAGTCACTATATTTTCAAGTACAGAATTCTAACACAAACTTCAAACATTCTGATTTTGAGATATAAACAAGCTCATGGGTTCCTAAGACCAGAGCATGCAGTGAAACACTAAACTCAAACAACTGAACTTCACGTGAGCTAGTTCTGTTGAATTAAATGAGCTTCTACTTCCATACCTGCATCTTACAGAGAGACGGAATGGAGTTGTTACACCATGTAAAGAAGCTTCCCAAATACAAAGAGCCTAGAATAGCAGCTATTTTGCAATCCATTCTCAGTCGTTAAAAAAACAAAAAAAATCCAGAACACAAACCACCCACCATTATTTTGGGCCGTTCACTACACAGATTTTAGATCACCTAGCTTAGTTGCACAGGTATCATCCAAATGAAGTGCCTCAGTTCTTTTATGTAACTGCTGTACTATGAATTTCCTGCTCCCTACATCTAAAATCAAAAAGTCATCCCAAGAGGCAAAGGCCACAATGCTTCAGTTTGAGCAGCTTGCACAGCTTGCAAAGCCAATGCAATGCCTCAGGAGGACCTGACATCGTATCTACCATGTACTGAGGCCTGAGGACAAAGGCTGAATGTTTACAAGCAACCCTGACACAATTACAATTCATGGGATCATCACTTCTAGACAGTCTTTGTATTAGGAGCAGGACAGATTGGGAGCTTTGTCCACACAAACGCTTCTGTAAGAGAACACAGCAAAAGAACTTTGCCTACTCATAAACATGCAAAATACAAAGAGAATAAAGCCCCACACTCTGCCACTGGAACCATTGCAAAACCTATCAAATCACCTAGGCAAACCACAGAGTATTAGAGAAGTACACAGAGGATCTCAGCATTCAGCCGTTCTGCAATGCCCTCTGGAAGAAGATGCACTGACATTTTACCAACCAGTTTGATTAGCACAGGGAAAAAACCAAACGAACAAAAGAAAAAGCACCAAAAAGTGCCAGAAGATACCAGAACACACCCATTAAGACAGCTTTTTCTGGGTAGAGATCTGTCATCTAAGTATATCCTATCTAAGCTTTCTCATCCCTAACAATAAGGGTGTTTTACTTGCCATGTTATATAACCTTATCCTCCTCTCTAAAGCTACAATGACACAATTTTGATGTTAGGAAGAGATTTTGAAACAGGCTCTAAATTACACTGCTGTGGAAATGGTGAAGTTGCTAAATGAAAACAGCATACCTTGCTCCCATTCCTAATATGAGAACAATCTGGACCCATGGATTGTTGTAAGGTAAAGGAGTAACCACGTCCCCTTCCACTCAGGGGAGGCATTTTGTCACAGCCACATGGAAGGAGCACACATTTAAACACTTCTTCAGCATGAGGATTTAAAACTGCTATTACATGCTGACAGTTCTTCAGTTTAATTTCCGATTTTAATCTAAGATCATCTTAGATTGAGTAAGTGTTGTGGGTTTTCATTTCCTTTTAAAAGTCCTTAGCATACTCCTGAACAAAACTCAGACAATTTAATGTCTTTCCTAAGTTTCTGCAAAATCTTCATCTGGACAAACCCCAGTTGTTAGTTCACACCAGCTACAACTACAACTTAAATGATTTTCACAACAGCACTCCTGACTTTTATCTTCCCAGTCCCAAACTTTTTTCTCCTCCCCCTTTTCACTCCCAAACAGTAGAACATCAAACCCCCAGATAATTTAAACAGATTAATTGCTTTGAGGAGGCTACCAAGAGAGCAATCTACCTCACACAAATCTTAGTAATGAATTAAGTAAATCCTAATGCAATAAGACATTTCAGAGGGCTAATATCCTTTCAAGGTGAATACTTTGGCAGTTGTGCTGGTTTGGGCCAGGATAAAGGTGATTTTCTGGTTTGTACTTTTGCTTTCAGCTAAGTCTAGTTACACTTGCTGAAATTAACAGCAAGTTTCTGAGACAGTGTCTGCTTCTAGGACTGATAACATTCGATGTTTATAGTTACAGCCAGAGACTGGGATGCAGAGCCAAGGCCACTGCTCAGCTCTCAGGAACATTTTGCCTTCCAGAAGGAGTAAGGAGGTCCCAACTGAAACCCTCCTCTGGGGAGGACCGGACAAGATAGATGCCAGAATTGACCAAACAGAGTATTCCATCCCATACACGTCATACTCGGTATAAATTTAAGGGATCACAAGGGTCAAACACCTCTACTCCTTCCTGCTTCCTTCAGCATCCTGAGAGGATTCCGTCCATCCCTCTGCCTGTGATCCTGATCCGTGCCAGCCTGAATCTGTGTGTTCCTGCCCCCAGCTCCTGACTGCTGCCGACTCCAGGATTCCAGCCTGGACTTTCCCAGGGCTGCCCTGCAGCCTTGGTGGTGACGTGAGAGTTATTGGGGGAAAGGGGGGAGGAATGTGGGATCAATTTTCCTGCATATTTGTATATATTTAGTAATTTTTTCCTATTTATCATTACTGTTTCATTAAAATTCTGTAGTTCAGTTTCCAACCCGTAAGTCTCTCTTCCTTATTCTCTCTCTTTTCTTTATCAGTGAGGAGAGAGAGATTAATATATAAACCTGTTACTCGGTTTAAATCTGTTGTTTTGCTGGGCCAGTGTTAAACCGTGACAGCAGTATAAACACACATCAAGTGACTGACCTCCCATCATAGATGGCTTTCCCACAGATCCCTTGATGCTACCAAGTTTCTAGCTTGTTTGTTAGAATTAAATTGAATTTTTTTAAAAATAAAAACAAGTCCCACTGGTTAGGGATTACATACACATCCTAAACAAACATTAAAAAACGCCATCAGGATTAACTATATGATTAGCCACAATTTAATACACAAGTCTGTCGCAACAAAGGACGGGGAGACAGTTTGATGCAAACAAGACTCCGATTTATTGGCACTTTTGCATACAATTATATACCTTATTTCTTATCACTACAAAGATGTTGAAAATTACTCAATTGGTCAGTTACTGCTAACATGGCATTACCTAATGCTACTTGATTGGTTAATTAACGATCCTGACCTAATAAGGAGGTCCGGTAATTACCTAATGGTTAACAAGTTTTATTATTAACGTTAACCTTGCTTCTCAGCACTTTCTTAGGTTATCTTATGCTATTCCCACTTAACAAGGAGCCATGTCTCCATGAGATCTCATGGTTATGTCTTTGGAGACTTCAAAGCAATGTTTGCACAGAACTTTGCCATGGCTTAAGTGATAGCCAGTTTGTTGCAACTAATTGCTCTGTGCTAACGGTACACGCTGACCTCGCTTCTTGCATATCCACACAAGTCAACCATTTACTACGGAAGAATTTCACACCTGTGTCTACTCAATTTAGAGGGGTGGAACACAACAGAACTATTAACAAAAATATCAGGACTTGAGAAGATACTCTTAAAGCTAAAGTTCAGCTTGATGACCACAACACTTGCGTATTTCAAGCTTCTTACAAGAGTATTAGCTGTGATCACACAATTGACAGACTGCTTCCAATTATTAGGGGCCAAATTTTCCACAGGCAGCTTAGGATGCATTTTCTACCACTAGCTACTTTGCCTGCAAAACCTACATGCTTAGAACCTTGAAAAGGCAGCAGACTGTCACCTGCCTTCCTATCCCATTCTTTAGAATAATTAAAATAGAAGCAAGCATGGAGGGTCACTTTCAGCTCAGGAGGATTTTTATACACCTCTGCTGAACAAGATTGCATACAACATATTTTTAACTTGTCTCAATGCCTCTATGCAGAAGGACATTTTTTATTCACAGGAATCCAGTTAATCAGAGATCTTTAACTGTTTCTATAGCACAGGAAGCAAGCTTGTATTAGCATTAATTTTCTTTAACATGCTCAGTACAGCGAGAATACTTGTTGCAGCTCACACATTCAGTAAGGCACCACAAATTCAGCTGACTAAAATACATGCAACTCTTAAATGTAGAATATTACTGCAGTTCTACCCTCAACTTTAATGAAAGCCTTGACAGCTGCAACCTGTACAAGAAAATCCCAGATGCAAGCTGCATGCTTTGGTCAGAGCTCTGGACATTGCAAGAACTTAATCATCTTGCACCTTTACAGAAGGTAGGTGAAAGAATCCTGTAATCCTTTTCTGTGTAGGTTCTGCTCATATGCCCATCACTGCAGAATTGAATCCCTCCTGGAGCACGTTAAAACAACTCACAAGGTCAGTTTTCTCTCCCACACATTCTCCAGGGACCATGCAAGTGTAGCAGAATATCTTGGTTTAGAATTCTTGTTACTAAATACAGGCAGGATAGAGAAGGCAGGGTCAGAACAGAAAGACCACCATAAACTACAACACTATGGGTGCCTGTAAAATGCACTCTCCAGTCACAAACTGTCCCAGAAAAACCAAACATAGCTCTCTGTACAAAAGAGTTCTGATTACTGAAGACCACCACAAAAATAATGATAAGAAAATATTTTATTAAGAGCATACAGAATGGCAATGGACATTACTTTTGTCTTCACAAGAGACACCTCTTGGACAGAGCAAACAGCTCCACTCCTGTCACAGTCAGGCTTTCAGGCACACACCAGCAGTAATCTGCCAGTTTGCACCTTCTACAGTCACTTTCTGTGGAAGTGCACATGGACTTCAGCTTCTCTGTAAGTGAACTGAAAGCCTGAATTATGCAGTGCTTTTAGCAATACACCGATTCAGCAGCAACTTCAAGTGGCAATATTGGGAAGATGGTAAGCACAACATAGCTAAACAGGGACAGGATTTCAGAGGCAATTCACTTGTGTAAAAATTATTCCAAAACCTAAGCATGTAAATTGCAGCATCATCTGCACAAGTTCATTTGTTCAACCCCACCTCACAGAAATTTCAAATTATTACAGAATCTTTACATTTCTTACTTTGAATACACCCAGGACAGAAAATAACATTTTGAGAAAAAGAAATAATGGCAGGAAAAGACTCAAGCTGCTTTCAAACAAGGACATGAAAGAGGCCAACAAATTAAAAGTTTGTGAAATAATCTAAGCTACTTCTTTGTTTTACTTCTGTCTCTCTACCAGGTACACACATTTACATCTCTCACTGCTCAAACATCACTGCCTTAGAAGCCAACACACATGCGCAATACGCCACTTCAAACAGTCACACATGAACACAGGTGTGGCATCATTGTTCCTACACTTCTTATGGCCAAGTTTTCACAGTCATTCTTTGAACTATTTAACATACAGAAAAAAAGTCCCAACTGCTGATTCTGACCTGGGAAGCTGTGCATTACCACTGGAAAAATAGGTTTATCAGATTTATCAGTTGGCACCACCTCATCCACTCCCTTAGCAAACAAAAGGCAGCAAGCTACTCATTGTCCAGTGTAACTAAGTACATGGAATTAAAATAAACTCTGAACATAAAAGCAAAAAAGGCACTTTTATGATAAAAACAGTTACTGCTCTTCACTGTGAAGCAATGTTTTTTTCTCCAGGCCACCACAGTACTGCAGGATGCCACCCAGCCATCCAAAGAAATACAGTCAAGTCAGCACTCTTAACCCGCTTCAATAGACCTGAAGTAAAATTCACCAAATATTCATGCACTGCTGCTCAGGCACAACTCTTCATTTAACACAAAGCACAACTTAGCAAGGGGCAGTTGTACAAGAGCAATGCACAGTCTTGGAAAAATGCAAACTGTTTTGGAGGGCTAAGTGAGCAAAGGAACATTCATTTGCTAATACCATTCAGCAACAAAAGAAGTTACAGATTACCCATACTGAGAATTGAGCAAAGAACACAGCATTGCTGAAGACTAAGTGACCTGCTTGTCAGGAAGAAGGTGCAGAGCTGAGACTAGAATCCAGATTTTTACCACAACACAGCACAGCAGTCAGATCAAACTCTTTGCAGACAGAAATCCCACTGTGTGCTGGTACTCTCATCTTGACAGTCCTCAGAGGATGGCAGCTCCAGAGCCCTCAGCCACAAGGGGTTCTCTTTAATGCATGCACTCAGCTGGCAATGGATTATCTAAGAAGCAGATAGACACGTGCTAAAGAGAAAGGTATTTTGCAAATCAGATTGACCAGTTCTCTTCCTTTACCAGGAGTACACCACCTTACGTGCCCAAATTCCACAAGGCAACTTAGTTACTCGAAACAAATTATCAGCTTGTTCTAATCATCATGAATTATCAATTACCTACTTCTGCAACTATACAGACAAGTACATTTAGAAAAGTTATCATTAATGCTAGTGTCTAGGGCCTTGAGAAGAAATTGCTTCCAATACAGCTAAAACTCAAGAAGTGGTTGTAACATGTCACTTTCTCCCTAACTTAACTCAAAAAAGTAAAGTTTCTTAGCAGACCAGCTCTTGCCTTTATCACTTAATTCACAGCATGCAAAGTCTGATGTCACTTCTGCTGCCACACAAAAATCCAGGCTTCCCCTTTCCCCTCTTCATCCTCCTTACTTCCAGGAATTTCCACCTTTCAAGTCTTCAGTTCCCTCACTCCCTCTTCCAAAGGCATTGTGCCCTCTCCCCCTCTCTGAGGGCCTTCCTGGTTACAAACTCTTCCCCTTTACAACCTTGCTGTCATGCAGATACTGCACATCTGAGGATTTTTCATGTTCCCCCAGTGCTAAGAGAGGTCATGCTGCTCTTACACCCAAGCAGCACCCCAGTCACCACCCACCAGGTTCCCAAGCTCTCCCCTCCCAGCAGAACACACACTGCCCTGACTACTGCCTGCTCACTGGACTTCAGGTCAGAGCCATTTACATGGAACTTTGTCCCCCACATGCAAAATTTCAGTACCACAGAGTTCAACCAATGTTTACCATTAATAAGTTAAATGCTGCACTCTTACCACAGTTATTTCCTACTTCAAAAACTCAAGGAAGGCTGTGGTATCTTGAACACCACCGCACAGGAATGCTTTTATTTTTTTCTAATGCCTCTATACAAGTTCTGACAGAGCTTATTGTTCTGCCTTTCTCAGTACACACTGAAGAAGCTACTGCAAGATCTGGAGCTGTATTAAACTCTTTCAGGGAAGTTAAAGAATTTGAGAAGGAACAAGAATCTTCCCTAAAAATACATCAAGAAACTGTGAACTAAGTGCTCTACAGTACTTAATACACCAGGATGAATTGTATGCATAACAAAAAAGACACTGAATAACTAAGGTCTCTATTTGAATACCACACTTAAAGCTTACAGCTGGAAGAAAGAAGTCAGCAAGATACACATTAACTGGCATGCCTGTTTCCAGCAAAGATCAACTGAGGACTAATCTGACCGTATAAGCTTTAAGTGTACTGATGTAAGATCTAAATGGTAAATAGCCTCTCCTTACTGTAATCAGCCATTTCATTTTCCAGCTGTCTTCTCTGAGCAGGTGACAGGTCAGTTTCACTTTTCCTACAGAGTTTGCAGCCTAAGAAACACAGTAGAACAGTTATGAAATCATGCATCTTAAAAACAGCATTATTACCACTCGTAGTTTAAAGAGAGAGGAAAAAAGAGGGGGGAAAAAAAAACAAACTTCAGCCAGGAAGTCAGGGTTTTATAAACATTCAAAACTACATAACAAACGAGCTGACAGTACTAAACAGCAGTCCATATGGAGGAATAGCTAAAATAGTAGTTATTCCTTTTCAGCTTTTACAAACATTTTTTTCTTACCCAGAAGTTTTGCCTCCTTTTTATTTAATTTTTTTCAAATAATACTATTTAGAGAACTACTTCTATCTTTTTATCTTCCGTTCTCCTGAAAGGAATTTGATTTTACAAGCAGACAAACACTTCCCCCATGGAGCTGTCCCTCCCTGAGCAGCCACTCGAGTAGCCCAGGAGAGCGGTGCCGGTCCGGGGCTCCCAGTCCGGCCCGGTCCAGAGGATCCCAAGTGCCGCTGAGGATGCTCTGCTTCCAGCAGCCTTCTCAGCACCCACCCGCTCCCTCCTCTGCCCTCTGCTGTGACACTGCAGCTGTTTCCCACAGAGGGAACTCGGCTGGGATGTTATCCAGATTAACAATAACGCACTAAAGAATTTGTACATGAGCGCCAGGTTCCTAATCCAGGCAGCTCGGTTTGGGCCACCTCCCCCCGAGTGAGCAGAATTACACAATCACACTTTGTTCTTCCCAGCAATCCAAATGTTGAATTCATGTTGAGGATATCAACGTGTCATCCAACACACAATATCCCCTGGCATAACACACACAAAACACCTGCAGATTAGTCCCAGTCTGAGTAAGTCTGACAGAACAAAGTTCCTCTGGTTTAGAAACACATTTAACCCACTCCATTAAGAACTTTTACTGAGCTCCTTTGTATACAAACTGCCAGAATAAATGGTGCCTGCCTTTTCCAGAATTGAATACGCTTTCCACGCTAATCTGTATTTTTCTCATTTCGTTGATAAAAGCTTCAATAGAAAAACCTGCTTTAGTATGGCCTGGCCTGCCACTCCCCCAAAAATCCAGAGTAGCAGTAAGAAAGCTCTCTGGTAAGGCCACCTGCCAGCTGACACAAGGTAAATACAGGTAAGACAAATCAAATGCATGTTACCAAGTAGCCATTCCCTAAGGTAGTCTGTTAAAAATTAGTGAATATGAAGAAGCATAAAAAAATTACCAGGTACCTTTCACTCTTGCACAAACACCTCCTGAACAGTTAAGATGAGGAAGTATGCTGAGAAAAAGAATATAATTCTTTTTTTAAAACTACTTTTGATTACAGAAGTGCAGAGAGAGCTCTTCTGAGGACAAGAGTCCCAGTTCTGATTTCATTAAATCATTCACATGAGTAACCCATTTGAAATAAGTGCCATTTCCTGTACATTAAAACTTCAACATAAGCCAGCATTGGTATTTGCAGCCCATCACTGTTGGCTTCTGAGAGTATTTTAGGAACTCTTCATACATTATAAAGGGAACAGAAAAACTCCCTGCAAAACCCTCAAGTACTAGTTACAGCTTTTCACACACAGCACAACTCAGCTGCAATGTCAAAAAGCAAGGTCCTGTGTCCTGTCTTCCAGACACAGGAGGTTCCTCGTACTCCTCAATACTTTTCCAACTACAGGCTTGGTGTATAGAAACAATGTAAAATCCTCACTCCTCCCTCTCTCTCTATTTATTTTTTTTTATTTTTTATTTTTTTTCTTCATGTGCGTTTGCTAAATAAAACAAAACCAAACGTCTCAGTTTCTGTTGCATGTTGTATTTGGTCATAGTTCCTTAGCTGTCTTTTTTTAAAGCACCAAGTATATCTAATTCTAGTTAGAAAAGTACATATTATCAAGATAAAGCTGTGAATACTGTTTAGTCCTTGTATCCATTTGCTGCAAGCCAGAGGTCTCAGCCCCACCATGGAACATCTAGTGATCTGAAAAAAATATAAATATCTGTGGGTTGAGCTGAACACCTCCATCATTATGTGGTTAGTTCTGTGTACAAATAAATTATCTTTTAAAAAGGTTATCAGCTATCTAGGCATTGGCTATAAGTGCCTTTAGTATTAAGTCTTTTGCCTTTGAGGAACTATGGCACGTTCTAATACACTCACGTTCTGTACATACTCAACTTGTCAAAAGCTTCCCAGGTATTATCTTTTCATCCACTCTGGCTTAGAAGGGAAAATCAATTCTTCTCTTATCAATTGCAGTTATCTGCAGACAGCAACCTCTTTGAATCTTTCACAGTGCCTCCTAACTCCGATTTAGCAGCAGGGTATTTTTCAGTGAAGATACTCCTTTCAGGCAGAGAAGCAAGAGTAGACTGGAGTCAGGGATATCACATGAATGAAACTCTTCATGTAGGATGGATATCACTGCACATCAGAGCACAGCACCCGTCTGGGGCAAAATCTGCTCCCACGCAGAGCTGGTGCAAACCTTATTCTGCCTGCAAGGGCTACCTGAAGACACAGAATTGCAGTGGTAGTTTTGTGTACCCGTGCAGAGATTAATATACATTTCTCTCTAAAGAGATTATATAAAAAACAGCAGTTGTTTTACAGTAGTCCAAATCAGTCCTTTTTCTTGCAATAAAAAGGATGGACTAATTCTAATATACCCTTTGGAATACTACGACATAAATTGAGTAAAATACCAAACTACAGAATGCACTGAAAGGCATTTACCTGAAGTCATGACCAATAAACACAATCCTCTAATTCAAGGCACTATTTTGATACAATTTAAAAAAAATATGCAAAATAAGACCAAGATGTATGTTTTGTAAAGGACCCTGAACTTAATTAACAAGAATACTGACAATAAATAAAACGTGAGTAAAACAGAAATAAAACTCCAGAATGGGGACACTGCTGCTGGCATAACAAAGTGGAAATGTGAAGGTACACAATCTGAACAAGTTCAATAATTAGACAGTTCTCAGGAATAAGCAGCAGGGATAGCTCTGACAGGAACAGCTCCACCCTCAGGTGGCTCTTAAAATAACCTCATTAACCATTAAAATTCCAATATGGGTCACTACCTGAAATAATGAAAGACAGACTTGGACAAAGTTTGCCTCTATCTTTATGAAACAGAAGAGCTATCCAGTAAAATACATCCTGCTTTAAAGGGTGTATTCAAGCACTGCTCAGTATCACAGGTAGACTATTTCTAGGATGCTGCAGTAAATGCTTAGTTTTAGCAGATCCACAAACTCATACTGCAGACAATCAGAAAATAATTTTTGTGAGAAATTCCTAGAAAGACTTCTAACCAAAGTGTGGAATCTGGTCTACAAGATTTGTGGAGGTCCATGCAGTTCCTAAGCATTCTCCCTCACCTCTTCAGAGAAGGCTTCCTCTTTCCTCTGCTTTCTCTCTCTAGGCTAGAGAAAAGAGAGATCCACTGTGAAGATCAGAGCACCTTACTTATCAGGTCTTAGTTCAGAGGCTACTAGAAATCTCCTTTCCCAACAGATTTTTTCTCCATCCAGTAACTTCAGCATCTGTATATGCTGCTGGACAGCTTTCATTTTAGGTGAAATACTGAGGCATCCAACAAGAACCACAAACAAAAAAAGCAATTACTGAGCTTTTTGTGCTTAATCTTTCCCTTAATAAAACCTACTGTAAGCTTTTGCTGAGTAAGGGAAATATCCTAACTGGCTCAGTACTGTAGGGGTTAAACTGATTGGAAAGAGCAAACAGCAGAAGTTACATATTTGCACTTCAAATCCAGAGCACTAAGATAGCAGCTTCTGATGCAGAGGGCGAGTCATAGAATCGTATCATAGAATCATAGAATCATCTGGGTTGGAAGGGACCTCAGAGATCATCAAGTCCAACCCTTGATCCACTCCCCCTGTGGTTCCCAGCCCATGGCACTGAGTGCCACATCCAGGCTCTTTTTAGATATCTCCAGGGACGGAGAATCCACTGCTTCCCTGGGCAGCCCATTCCAATGTCTGATCACCCTCTCCATAAAGAAATTCTTCCTAATATCCAACCTAAACCTGCCCTGGCACAACCTGAGACCATGCCCTCTCGTCTTGTTGAAAGTTGCCTGGGAAAAGAGACCGACTCCCCCCTGGCTCCAGCCTCCTTTCAGGGAGTTGTGAAGAGTGATGAGGTCTCCCCTGAGCTGCCTCTTCTTCAGGCTGAACACCCCCAGCTCCCTCAGCCTCTCCTCATAGGGTCTGTGCTCGACCACAGACCTTCACCAGCCTTCACCAGCCTGGCTGCCCTCCTTTGGACCTGCTCCAGGATCTCAATATCCTTCCTGAACTGAGGGGCCCCACGAAGAGAGATTTACCAGCAACTTTATAGTTTCTGCAGGCTACTAAGGCCATTTGAAGTTCTAGTTCACACAGTATCTGCAGACCCACTTAAGAACAGTAAACAAAACCTATGCTTTTCTAGTTTACAGTATCTACAGTAAAAAGGTAGAACCAACTAGGAATCAGAGCCACAAGTACAAGGGGGAGGGGGGAGTGTGGGTGTGGGTGTTTAACACTTGTGTCAAAAAGCCAGGACAAGTCCAGAGGTCACCTTTCTCTTGGCTCTGTTCTTTGCTGCCCACTTGTTTCACGACAGCCACCTCTGTATCTCACGTTGCCCTCTCCCATTTATTTTTAGCAGATAGGGAAAATAGCCATCGACCTCAAAGAGCCCAAATTAGTCAACATTGGAAAGCACCAATCTGCTGGCAGAGAACTGTGAAACAGAAGTTAGAGGCAGCTCAGACACAGCCTTTTTTCCAAAGCAGAAGCCTCTGTTCTAAGGTTTGAAACAGCTCTTTTCCTGTTCTTTTTCCAAGTTCATATGCCACAGTTCTAATGACATGGGAAAGACATCTTGACCTCTATGGCAAGTGACTGTAACAGGAGATTGCAGACACGGTTTCCTTATTAATACTTAAAAATGACAGGAGTGACCTAAGCCTGCTCAAACACACTTCAACCAAAGGCCTACAAATAAGTGGGTGTATTTCTTTGCAATTTAAGAAATAATTGCTGTTGAAAGTAGCTACAGCAAGTAACCTCAGAAGGAGATGTATGCCACAGCCCAAATCCAAGGCCTTGTGACTGGCTTCCCTGTTAGGTGTCACTTCACCAAGAGGAAATAACCCATCAAATTCAGCTGGCAACTCTCTAGGAATTAATGAATTAGACCACATTACGTGGAAACAAACAGCCAGATTTGTCTGCAATGAAATGCTCTCTACTGAATAAAACATATTTATATCATGGAATCCATCATCTGACTGGTCACGTCAAAAACCAAGGACACCAAAGCAGCTGGCTTATTTTACCACTGAAAGAATTTTATGTCTTACAAGTGTATACAAGTGTCTGGTAAAACAAACACTTGTCCCATGACCACAAAACTGACTTCTCATGACAATCACATACGAAACCGGGAAGATGATGCTTGTAAAATGTCTCCTTTAATTTAGTCAAATTACTTCAAGTATTAGATATGCCTGCTTCGTGTGCACGTTCTCATCTTCCAATACTCAGGCACTCACACTTACATGCATGTTCCAAGTTCCACACTCTTGTGAAACCTCCGGGCCAAACATAAAAACCCTACTTTCACACAGTCAAAATTTTTCAATACTCTAAAGCTCTAGAGTGTTAAAGCGTTTCAATTCGTTTGGAACTACAGCCAGTCCAATAAAAATGAACCTCTAGCAGTTTCCTGAACATGAGTCACAGACACCAATATATTAAAATCTTCTAGCAAGTTTAGGCCCTAAACTTAGAAGAGGATTTTTACTATAGCACACAATACTGAATACTGCTTCCCTCACGTCCATTAAAAACAAACCCCAACCGACTTAAAAGAGCCAAAAATAACCCCAAAACACAGAGAGAAAATAACCCCAAAACACAGATCTGAGAAATGCCCCCCACCAGCCGCAGGTAGAAGTCCCTCGGATTCGGCGAGGCTGCGGGTAACCCCTTCACAAGTTTAAAGGCCACCATGATGACAAAACAAGGACTGGGGTAGAAATCAGAGGCACCATTTCATACCTCCACCACGCCATGATTGAAGAGTTTCCCCGCGGCCGCCCGCAGCGGCTGAGCCCACGGGGGAAGGAAGGCCCGGCTGACTCCACGGGGCGAAGGAAGGCCCCGGGCCCGCCCGCGGGGTCTCTCCCCGGCCGGGTCAGGGCGGGCCGCCCGGCTCCAGGCCGCGGCCGTGTGGCGCACTCAGTAAAGCGCCAGCCCTTCGCCTCCCTCCCGGCCTCCCACCTCCTCTCCGGGGCAGGGAGGGACACGCTCCCCGCCGAGAGGCCGCAGGGATGGGGGAGGCAGCGAGGGCCCCTCTGCTCTCCCCGTCGCCCTTCCGCTGCCCGGAGGGAACAGGGAGCCGGCCCGGGGCTCTCTCCCCGCTGCTCCGGGCCCGGACGCCCTTTGTTCCGGCTGTCGACTCCCTCCCCGAAGCGGGCAGCGCGGCGGCCTAGCGTCCTTCCCCCGCACCCGCCGCCACGGATCCCCCCCGAGGGGCTGCCGGGGCCCCGCCGCGGCGGGGAGGAAGAGGGAGGGGGCGCCCGCTCCCTAACTTTTGTTTTGGTCGCGGTGGGGACGCGGAGGGGGGAGGAAGCGCCGGGGTGAAGCGGGCCCAGCCCCCCCCCTCCCCGGCCCCGGTCCCCCCGGTGCTGAGTCACCCCTGCGGCGGGGCTGCCCCCCTCCCCGCGCCCCTCAGACAATGGGGAGGGCGGGCCGTGCCCCGGCCCTCCCCCGCCGCCCCCGGCCCCGCTCGGCCCCCGCACCGTGATGTTGCAGTGGATGGTGAGCGGCGGCGGCGGCTGCGGGCTGGAGCCCGGCGGCGGCGGCAGGAGCACGAACTGGCAGTGGAGCTCGTCCAGCTTCCAAGAGACGATGCGGAAGCGCTCGTGGTCCTTGTCGAAGATGGACTCGAGGAACTTCAGCTCGGCCTTGAGCCCTGACACCGACATCCTGGCCTCATCTCCGGGCCCAGGCCTGCGCCGCCTCACCCGCTCTGCCGCCGCCTCCCTCCGCCTCAGCCCGGCCCGACCCTGGCCCCGGCCGCGCCTGCGGGGCGGAAGATGGCGGGAGGGCGGGGGGCCGGGGCAGCCCCAGCCGGCGGGAGGACGGCGAGCGCGGCGGCGGCGGCGGCGGCTCCCTTTGTACCGGCCTCCCGCACCCCCTCGCTCACTTAAAAGGGCAACAGCACAACCCGCTCCCCCTTCCTTTCCCCTTCCTCCCGGCGGGCTGGGCCAGCCCCGCCCCCGCCCTGCCCCCCTCCGCTGGGCCGGCCCCGCTCCCGGGACACGGGCGGCAGGCCCGGGCCGGCCCCCCGCTCCTCCCCCGGGGCCACCGCCCCCCGTGCCCGCCCCAGCGCCCTCGGTCGGCACCGCCCCCGCGGCCCGGCCCGGCCCGGCCGGGGGTGCCCCGCTGTGCCCTAACCCTGCCCGGGCACTGCTCCTCCGGCCTGCCCGCTCCCGGCCACCCGGTGCCCAAGCGCAGTGCCCGCTTACCCGGGCGCCTCCTTTCCCGCTGCTCAGCCCTGTGGAAGGGCTCAGGCTCTCCCTCCCTCGCGGCACATTTTCTTTTGCCGAGATAGAACTGCAGCTTGGGTTTGCGCGTGTCATGGCAGAGTCCTGACAGTCCTCTCCTCCCGTCCTCCTGACGGAAGACCTCCTGACCTCTAGGTCAGCCTGACGGATCAATACCAATAAAACACAGTGTCGATCGCTGCGGGATGGAAAACAACAGGACAGAGGCCAAGAAAAGTTGTTACTGTTGATTTAAAGTTCCTCAGTAATTGATCGTACAAGATTTTCCCCCCCTGCAGCACCGACATGAAGAATGAAAGCAGTGTACAGTGAGTACTCACTGCATTCAGGGATGAAGAAATGGTGCCTCCATTTCTGTAGTCACTGGAAAAATCAGCTCTGCACCTTTAGTCATCCCTTACCATCTTGGTTTTGCCCATAGACAGTCAACAGTTCAAGGGTACAAGGAGCAGCTCTCACATGGCATAAAAAACATTACTGTGATACAAGTGACATTGTTGCAGAGAGTCCTCCTTTACCAGCCAGCGTTTAATTAATGCAATATACACACACACAAACCTGGAACACAGAATTGTCTTTTTTTCCCCTTACATTGATATTTTATATAAATCTTTAATCCCAGAGAAACTGGAAGCACTTCACAAACCACAAGCTGAATCTTGTTAGGTGGTGAGAACTCTAATCTTGATCCAAAAAAACCAGTTATGTACCTGCCCAACTCCAAGCATATGGAAGTCTTACTAATTTGTAGGCTTGAAATCTCCTATCCTTCCAGACAAGAGAAGGGCAAAGAACACACTTTGCTACAAAAGAAGCCAGAAAGATACATACTGTGAAGGAAAGATAGCAGAAAGCCTACAGAGTGGAAAGACCTGTTTGGTTTTATTCCATGGGTCTTTCAAAATTGTCCCATTCAGTGTGTACAATTCAGCTTTCCTAGAAGGGCTGAATCGTGTGTCAGTATGGCCTTCAAAGTGAAAAAGGAGTAGATATGGCTGTTTTCTGTCAAGGGATCAACAGGCTGGGTAAAGACCTTTAAGAGATAAGTGAAGATTTCAGTGTAAGAGCAAATTAGCTATAAATAAACAACAGATAATTATTATTTTACCTATTAGAAAGGGAGTGCCTGGAAGATCCCTTCTATGGAAACATCAGAGACAAAACTAAACAGATCAGACTTTGTCAGGCATGACGTGATGTGATGCGTGAAACAGCAAAGGAATAAATGTGGTGACTCAGCCTTATTTCCCTCATACAATAGGATTCTGGCCTAGAATGCCTCAGCACAGCAGAGAGGTGGGTAGGCTCAGCAAGTTCAAACTGCACTTTCTGTCAACACCCCACCAGAACAGCTGCCTCTACCACTACCTCTGGTCTTCCATCCTCCTTGGTTCCTCATCTCCCTCCCCTCTGCTCTGCTCCCCCTTAACTGTGACACCCCATTTTTTTTGGCAGCTGCACAGCTGAGAGGTGTATGTGTGGTGGCTGGGCGGGATGCCTCACCTGCACTAGTTGGCAAAGTGGTAGAAGACATGAGAACCTCTCTCAAGCACCCAGGGGATCCAAACATCACTGTCTCCTGGCCACCTGGCAAGACAAACAAATTGCTTCATCAGCCAAGTGTGTCTTGCAAGCCATGTGTTGTTTAAGCCTAGACTAGGACCTTCCCCAGCTCCTTTAAGGCTGCCTTTTTGTCACAGGCTTCAAGAAGGAACATGCAGCCACCACTCCCCTAAATTCTGTTGCATTTCTCTGTATTTATTAGGCATTGTGCAATCTGTGTTACTGCCTGTGAATTCGTTTCTGTGATAAGACCTTGAGAACACACTGGGGCTGCTTTGCTCTCTGGAATAATACAGAGACTGCTCCAGCACTGCAAAGAGCTGTTTGTTGTGTCTGACTCATTCCTGTTCCTTCCTTCAGGGACTTGCCATGGTGCTTTGACATCAATCTCATATTGGTCACAAGATGATTCAGAAAATCTCAAATCTCCCAAAGACCAAAATGCATGCACACAGGGGAAGATCCCACATCTCTGGGCAATAAAAGAGATTAATCCTGGTAAAGACCCTCAGGAGTACTGTATCAGATTCCACTAATTACAGATGTTCTTCAGCTCCCTTGATCTGTATTGCCTGTAAGCACCATTTTTTTCTACCTCTCTTCCTGCATGTGCATCTTCAGCATCATCTCTATCTATCATACAGCTAAATTTCCTCTTCCAGGGATCTGGACTTCAGCCAAGGCTTTTAGTTATGAAGATACACACCGTGATAGCCTTCTTTCCCTTTTCCCTCCCCTTCATTTAAATATAACAAGTTTTGCAAGAGTCCTCAACTGAAAGGCTCAGAAAAAAAGCAAACAAAAAAAAAAACCGGCAGAATCTTCATTGCTTTCTTGGGTAGAACTGGCAAGAAGAGAGGATATAAATGATTTAGACAAAATTTTCTTTCCCATTACCATTTGCTGCCAGTCCTGTTTCCAACACATCAGTTAGGCACGTCCCTGCTGAGACAGAGACCTGTCAGCAAGGGCTGAAGGAAACTGTAGGAAGGATGAGGCCAGGGGAGCCATTAAGAAGGAAACTAACAATGATGCAGGATGGATGGGGAGTTAATGAAAGCAAGAGTTGTTTGAAGTTTAAAATAAAAAAAACGTCCCACAGCAAAGATGAATTTTAGGTTCTATTAGTCCTTTTCTTCCTGTGAACTTTTTTTCCAGGTCTGCTCTATTTCCAGCTTTAGAAGGGTTCTTTCAAGTTTAACTCTGATAACACTTTCCTGAGAAGAATGGCAGGCATCAAAGGAATTGCCAGTTTAGAAATAAGGGAGGCCCAGATTTTTTTGTAACCCTGAACCTCAGCAGAGGGAGAAAGAAAAGGATACTGTCAATGGGATAGGAGGAAGTGTCAATTGGTTTAAGTGATGGATAATACTTGATCCTGGGATACGGAAAAAAAACCCAACACACACACTTTTTCACAGGTAGCAGCATAACCTGAGACTAGAAAAGACAACAGCAAAAAATGCAAATTATATGCATAAAGAGAAGGATGAGGAACCTTAACTGAAACCTTGGGCAGAGGCAGGAAGATTCTGCTTTTCTCAGAGACAATCCAAGCTGTCTTGCTCACCAAATCCAGGCTTTCACATCAAATTCCGAGTTCCCTGCATCATTGCTTAAATAAGTAGTCCCTTCCAAAGCCTTTCAGCAGAAAACACACCAGTGCATAAAAGCTCACGAAATGGGTGGAAATGCAGTTTCAAGCACCATGGCATGCAGTGGACATGAGATTGCTTAGACCCTCAAATATCTACTTTACTTCTAAAGATTTTAACAGTTAAGGAAGGGCTTTCAAAATGAATCTATTCAAGCAGGTTTGGAGAGGTAAGTGATACTCTTCCTCATATGTTCGGGGATAGGGACCGAGGTGTCCCCACAGGCACTCAAATACTGTGGCCATGTGTTTAACATCTCAAAAAAAAAAAAAAAAAAATCCTTGCACATACTCTAAAATGCACTGTGATGTTGTATTGTCCTTTATGGCTCACATAACTTCTTAAAACCAGATGAATGCACATCTAAGAAAGCGATGAAGAACCAGGCAGGCATATCTGAGGCTTGGCATTCAATAAATAACAGAATATGCTCCAGGAAAAAAAAAAAAAAAAAAAAAATCATTTTTTTCCAAACGTGGCTGTGTGAGGAAAGAGGTACTGGACACTCTAGAACTTAAACCCCTTCCTTGGGATCCATAAAGAGTCTTTATGGAGCCTTACAGGGCTCAGCAAGATTATCTTCCCTTGCCATCACAGAAGCTTAAAGGGGATGGGACAAGAGAAGAGGTCAGATGACAGGCTCAGTCCTGCAAAAGTCCCTAGCAGAAGGGAGAGGCAGGGAAATGGGCTGATCGCCAGGCTGAGAGGCAATCTTAATCACAGCTGAATATGCAGCTCCTTCGCCCGGGGGTGCCTTATTTTCACAGGCATTGAAATAGTTAACTTCTCTATATTTAAAATATCAGCACTGGGCATCTGAGTTGGCAGGCACTGAGATGTACTGGGCAGGTCAGAGTTATTGTTTCAAATTCTGCAAGCAGAGCCAGACATCACTGCATCACCCAGCCTGGAAAACACTAATCAACTGCATCTCAGCAACCATATCATCCAGGGCTTCTCATTATTTTTTTGTAGGCAAGTTTAGATTTCAGGCAATATTTTTGTAGATAAGTTTAGATTTCAGGGAATAAAGCAGTCCCTGTAGCAATACTCTCTCTGCTCAAGTCCTCAAGAGAATGTCTGAAGTGCTGCACAAACACTCATCCTGCCAGTACCATCCAAAGCAGACAGAGGATGCAGCCTCCCTGTGCTCATGGGGAAGTCACTTGCATTTTGGCAGGTGATGTTGCAGAAGAGGGTGTCCAGACAGTCTCAGAACTTGACCACGATCCAGCACTGCAGTAACGAGCTTAATTAACTTCTGACCCAGCCCTGGAAGAGGCTTTATCCAAGCTACACAGTGACCTGGGTGGAGCAGGGAGATTTCTCCTGTTTATCAACAGGGCCCAGATAACTGAGAAGAGGAAGAACACCTCGACTCCAGGGCCACTTCGACAGTGGCCCTCTTCACAGCATTCTTCTTGACTGAAAAAAAATCGCAACTCCACTGTGCCCCACTCTAATGTCCCCCTGCTCGAGGGGAGCAGACAAAGTGACACAGGAGCTGCGACATAGGGCAGAGGGGTGGGACCTGAAGAAGCAGCATGAGAGGTGTCACATCCTTTGGGGTAATGCTGAAAGTTTTATGGGAATGAGTTCTCTCAGCTCTTAAGCTCCTCCCTGGTATAATAAGCAGTTTTCTTTCTTACTGTCACCACATAAAGATAGGCTCAGCTTTATCAAGATCGCACAGTACTCCAGAAACTAAAACACTGCTCAGCTAGAGCAGTGATTTTTCAATCATTTGCTGATTTGCAGGTCACAGGGGTCAACAGAGCACAAGTCAAGATCTAGCAAGTTCTGGTATGGGTTTTTGGTTTTTATATACTATGCATCTACTAACCCTTGAAGATCAACCATACAAAATAGAGTTTGGTATGCACAGCACTGAGAAAAAGTTAATTGCACCTGGAAAATTAAACCATGTATGGGTTAATTGGAGAAAGGCAAGAAGACAGAAGAAAGTGAAAGACAGACGAGCTAATACATTTTTTACATTATAAAGATGACCTGAGGAAAAAAAAAACAAACACAACAAACCAGAAAACAACAGTCTCAACAGAATCAAATGCAATACCAAATGTCAGAAAAGAATAATTCCAGCAATGACCATGCTGTAGAAAAAAATTCTAATCACAAGAAACCACTAAAACAGATGAAGGATAACAGCCTCCCAAGATTTGCCCTGGAGTTTGTAAGGAAGGGAACCTCCGCTACTTTTACATCATCAGCAAGTAAGAGGGAAGCAGCAAACCCAATATACTGGGCTTCAAACAAAATACTTCCAAGATTGAATCACTAAGTCTGAATATAACCATTAATTTACATCTCTTGACATAACAGCACTCGCATACCTCGCGCTGTCTTAAGAATTGTCAACAAGCAATAAGAATTAGAAATTACGGAACAGAGAAAGGTACTTAGTGATGGTACTTAAAATGGATCGTGATAGTACTGTGCTGGAGCTCATTTCAAGACTTACACAGTGATCTAGACGAAACTACCATTGACGAAATCATCAGATAACATGGAGAGACATTTTGAATAACAATGAGGACAAGAAAATAACTCCAAGAGGTGCAGAAAAAGCAGAAATAGTAAAGAGAACCCCAAATCCTTCATCTATAAGAAAAAACCTGGTGAATCCTGTTTCCCTATGGATCATGTTTTCATGTTATTGTCACGCTGCATCTCCCTCATGCCCCCATCCTTTCCCGGTTCAGCTTTCCCCTTTTTTCCCATGTTTCTCACCACCTGCCTTGGCTAGAGGAGACAGAGCAGATGCTGTGGAATCTTTCAAAATCTTTCCTGCTCAGTATACTGTCCTGTATGCTTTACTTCAACCGATCTAAGAAAACATTTTTGTAGATAAAGAGATAATCTTTCTGTCCAGCATGTACATGCAGAAAAGCTCTGGTTTGCAAACAGGATAGGGCCAGGTTTCTTCTGAACAGAAAGCTTCCAAAAGAATACTTTCTCTCCTCTAGTTTAAGATTTTTCGTAAATGTATAGAACATCATGTTTCACTATATGGGCCTATCAAATTTAAACAATCCAATAAGTTCAAGAAGCAGAGAGCAAGGTCAGTATAATGTTAGATCATGTTTAGCAGCAGTAAGAAGGGAAAGCTCCTTGACAAAGATGACACAAAACTGCAGCTGTGACTGAAAAGTATCAAAAATGAGAGAAAAGTTTCGAGGACAGATTTCTGAAGTGGGTCTTAAAAGCATTACACACCAGAACAAGCTTCACAGATGCAGCTGATGTCCTTTGGGATCCTCTACTGCACCTCCCAGTCCCAGCTCTGGCTTGCACTCAGTTTAGCTCCAAGAAAAGAATCATAGAATTGTCTGGATTGGAAGGGACCTCAGAGATCATCATGTCAACGCTTGACCCACTGCTGCAGTTGCTAGACTATAGCACTGAGTGCCACATCCGGTCTCTTTTTAAATATCTCCAGGGACGGAGAATCCACCACTTCAC
This sequence comes from Phaethornis superciliosus, assembly GCA_023637945.1. Lineage (NCBI taxonomy): Eukaryota > Metazoa > Chordata > Aves > Apodiformes > Trochilidae > Phaethornis > Phaethornis superciliosus. The sequence continues at coordinate 19,364,502 of JAJQWJ010000012.1, forward strand.
TGGAAAGTCCATTCCAATGCCTGACCACCCTCTCTGTGAAGAAATTCTTTCTAATATTCAACCTAAACCTCCCCTTGCACAACTTGAGTCCATGCCCTCTTGTCTTGTTGAAAGTTGCCTGGGAAAAGAGGCCAACCCCCACCTGGCTCCAGCCTCGCTTCAGGTACTTGTACAGAGCGATGAGGTCTCCCCTGAGCCTCCTCTTCACCCTGAACACCCCCAGCTCCCACAGCCTCTCTTCATAGGGTGTGTACTGGATCCCTTCACCAGCCTGGTTGCCCTCCTTTGGACCTGCTCCAGGACTTCAATCTCCTTCCTCAACTGAGGGGCCCAGAACTGGACACAGGACTCGAAATCCAGTACACAGAAATTCTGATTAGAGACCATTTCGCAACTTGCTCTGGCCGAGATGTTTCATAGAGCCAAGTGCTGCCCCATTGGTATCCCAGTTTTCATTTCTGCTGCACTCTTGACCAGCATTCAGCCCAGGATTTTCCAGCGAGCACACGCTCCCACCTAGCGCCTAGCTCCTTCGCTGCAGGCAGACGATGGAAAAGAAGCGTTCCCCTAAGGAATTTGAGTTGGTCCCTGCAGCTCCAGAACCATTCTGGTCCGTGCAGCATCCAGAACCATTCGCTGCCAGGGGAGGAGAAGCAGGCACAGGCTCACCGGGGCTTGTCTGGGGGCCAGAGAAGAGAAAAAAGCTCCTGCAATGTCAAGAACACTGCAATTGTTTCCAAGCATTCAGGAAAAACCTCTGTTTTATCCTTCCCTACAAAGCTGCAGGGAACACACTGGGAAGGTGTGAGCTCTTGGCCTCCGATGAGCTGAGTCAAAACTGAACGAGCCCTGAAAATATGAGAGAAAAATGGTTAATTCTTGCTTTCCCTGTCTCATTCTCAGATTTTTGACAGCTGATCTGGGCTTAAATTAACTGATTTAAACAATATTAACCCAAACTACTTATGTGGGGAATTATCCCTCTGTGTGTTTACTGGCTTTGTGAACAAATACCCGACAATCCATCCTTATTCATCATGGTACTTAATAGAAAATTTTTACAGATGAGATTGTCTTTTTTTCAATCAGCTGAACCAGCTGGTAATATTTTCGAACTGTTTTTCTACTCACAAAAATTAATTTTTTACAAGAAGAACTTTCAGAAACGCACGTGGATTTCCCAGCTGGCGGAGTTCAGTAAATAGCAGGAAGATCTGTCCAGAAGCATTCTCTGAATTGGAAGTGAACTGTAACTCAGCCACATTTATTAAACTTCTGCTTCCCTTTCCACAAGCTGCTTACTCCTTTGGGATCTTCCTGTTTTCTGCTGGCAGGAAGTGTCATAAACGCACTGAATTCAGTGTAGGTACCACCTTCATCTGTTGGTGACCTGCAGAACAGCTATCCTCAGCAGAAACAGGGACCAGACACCAATGTGTAACTTTCTAGAATAGAAGAGTTCTGGGTAGGGCCACTCCCCAACTGCTGACATTAAACACAGAATCCACTTTTAATAGACCCAGTGTTGCTGAACTTCTGCTTCCTCCTCTTTTTTTGCCCAAATTGGCCAGCAAGAGAAAGAGAAACAACTCATGGGACGAGCAAATATAAATGATATACCAGGAATATATAGTTAAACTACCTGTCAAATGCTTCAAGTTCAGACACCTCTGATTGCGGTCCTAGCTGAAGGGCAGCATTTAATCATTTCAGAGGTACACTATTTTGTTTGTAGAATGATCAGAGAACAAAATACTATAGTTAGTGTAAAGGAGTAATACTGAATTGAATGATTACTTCCAATATACATTACTACAAATGAATACTACCTGTTCTCATTCAAATGTATTTCAACAAGAATTGAATATTCAGCCTATTCAAAGACTCTACAAAAAAGATGCTTTTAAAAACTCCAGATGTTCAGTGCCCTAAGGGATTATGAAAATCATTACTCTACACATCACCCTCCTCTAGAAAAATAAAATAAAGTGTAGGCTTTGTTTTAGGCACACAGGCAGAGCCATAGAATAGTTGGGATTTAGCAAATACTTTGTATTAAAAGCAAATGCTCATCTGTTTTGCTGGATCAAGAACTTTAAGTTTTTGTTATGCCGTATGATAACTGTGATATTACACGAAGGATAATGTTTTAAAGGAGCACTATTTTATCTGGCCTTTTCAACAGACGTGGTCCCTTTTGTACAAATCTGTTTCTCTTTGTGGAATCACTGACGCCACAGACAGAACGGGAAGGGCTCAGCAGGCCAGGCTGAAAGCAAGTGAAGGACACTGCTCCCCTCTCTATTCCCGCAGACTCCAAAGAGGAAAAAATTATTTCAGAATCAGGGCTGAAACGTCCTTTCAGGCATAGCTACAGGCCAGGAGTAGCTGAGGAATACTGCAGCTGCTATGCAAAAAGCCGAGAGCCAGGCAGAGGTGCTGTGAGCCCTGGCTCCCTTAGAGCCCTCCCCTGAACCCACACTCTCTCCTATGGGGCTGGCTCCATATCCTGAAGACCTGAATGCCTGTGAGATTGCTAAGGAAACTCCAGTTCAAGCAGGTTTCACCCTGACAGCCTCCTTTCTCCATCCCAGCAGACGCTTCCACTTGGTCACTGCTCCTCTCGGTCCTGAAGACTACAGAAACTACACCATTGATTTCTGATTAACTCATTCTCCATTTGCTTTAGCTGCAAGAAGGTTTAAACTCTTGGAGATGTCCTCCAGCTAACTCTATGGTCCTCAGTCATCTCTACAAACACAACCAGAAAGGTATTTCCAGTTCTTGGATGCAGGAGCCAAGTCCATACTCCTGAGTACTCCAGCCCGAGAGCAGGTATCTTGGGACAGGGCAGGAAATACCTGAGAAGTTGACCCTCTCTCTTGTCCTTGCTGTGAGTACACCAGATTGCTCTTTAACTGAAAACTACAACTCCCCTCCCCCCCACCGGCAGACCTGGAGCAGCTGGAGCTCTGCAGCAGGTGTCCACCTGCTCTGTTGCCTCCATTCCTCCCAGCAATTTGTAGTCATTTTGAGGAGGAATATTATCTTTGATTTCCAGAGGGCAGTCTGGCTCTCAGGCTGCTCTGTGTTCAGGACACCCTGATTCATCTGCCACAATTATAGCCAAATGAGAGGCAGTGTGGCAAATTCAATTAAGACCACGGCTGCCTGTGTGACAAACAGCTCCCTTTAGATTTGGAGAAATGCTTTACCAAGGAGATTAGTGACACTGTGCTTGTGAAGTCATGATATTCCTTGCAAATAAAAGCAGGGACTATAAATAGCGAGCACATCTTCCACCCTATGACATTACGAATCGTTGCAAAACATGAGCTCACTGAGAGAGAATTTTGTGATGGCCAGATAGCTTCAACTTTAGATTGAGCCCATTATCATTAGTCCAATTAAAGCTCCTTTTTATACCAGGAAAAACTGATGCACTGATAAACTGCCTCAGTTCATTGTTACTGCAATATCCACAGCTACTCTGAACAAATCCATGCAAACCAATATGGCCCACTAAAAGGTTTCTAAATGAGTTAACTCTTCCAGGAACCAGCCAGATTTCTGACGAACTCTTTGCTTATAAAAATCTCATGCTTTTTCTTCCATCTTTCTTTTATTTGGAGAGGCATTAATTCCACTGGGGAGCTGGTCACACACAGTTAAGCAGAGCAGAATATGAATGTCATATGCTGTTAATGTAACACAAGCTGAGCACCTGGCCTCGAGGCTACTTTTCCCATATTAAAAAAAATATATTTAACTTAACCTGCATCATTCTGACAGAACTGGGTTAGCTGCAGTTACATCAGCAGAGCATATCACTACCATGAAGGATGGGAAAAGAGTAGCCAAAGACAGCAAGCCCTCATTCTAGCTCAGCAGCATCTCCCAGCAAACCTCAGCCTATTTTGCTGCAACGCTAAGCTGCATGAAATCTTTTAACACAAACTGAGCTTCTACTGCCCCTGTTCTCTTCCAGGGACATTGCCCCCACTCCCTCCCTATTGTTGCGGGTGCAGACTACTCTGTTCTTGTTGAAGAGGTGAAGCTGCAGTTGCAAGTTCCAAATGCTGAGGCCTAACTCCAGACAGTCACATAGCAAAAAGTAACGCTGGGTGATGTATATGTTTTAGAGAGGGAGGGAGCCAGACAGTGAATTCCTCTGGAGCTAAAGTGAGCTTTTGACTAGTTCATTGTGATCTGCTGCCACAACAAATGCAAAAATGCAGCGCTGCATTTTCCAGAAAGACAAACGTCTAAGGAGTTCATTTTGCATTGTGTCTCAAAGGCCACACAGAGATGGTAGTATGCTGCCTAGCTTGGAAAAACTTGTCAAAACTTGTTTGAGACACAAAATATCTTACTTTTTTTTTTGGGCTTCCCATCTGTCTGAATTTCTAATTTAGGGTTTGTTTTTTTCAGCTAAGATAGCTCAGAGGGGATTGAGCTGAGAACACATATCCTAAAACTGGGCTTCTGAACTTTTCTTCACACCAAGAAGCCAGGCTGGTACTTGCACAAGAAAATTCATAAGCTGCACAGCTACCGCTTGGTGCCAACTTTCTTCTTCAGCTAAGTGTTTGCAGAGGTTTTGTAACACATGAGAAGGGCCACTTTGAAAGGGTTGTCCCCCCCAGAGGCAACTGCAGAACGCTGTCTTGAAGTCCCCATCCCAGGAAGTGAGCAAAATTTAGTTACATCTTCTAAATAAAGACTGTGGATGCTGCACTACTCTTCCATGTTCTGATATTTCCACTGGACCATATGAGTCATGGCAAAGAGAGAAGCAGTGCTTAAGCTCAACCTTTCATCAGGTGGAACCTCCGATGTCATTGCATAATGTTCTCGTTTCCAAAATTCAGGCATCTCTCAAAATTCTTTTGGCTACTATCACAACACATACTACTTTAAAAAAGAATAGGTTTTTTCCTCTTCTTAGTTTGCTCTTTGTGCCTGGCAGCATTTTGCAAATGGTTGTCAGTGTTCACTATAATTTACATCTAGTACTTACATTTGTAGAAACACAGTGCCGGGTAACAAGTTCTTCTTAGGATGCAGGATGGAGATTTTCCCCTCCCCCCCCAGTAATCAGTGATTAACTATACTAATTACAGACTTTTAATTCTGCTTTTGTTGTTTTAAGCAGTTGTGAGCTCCCCTTACCCTAAAAGTAAGATCTGAACCCTTCCAGATCTCCTCTTTCAGCTTTGCTCTCCCATAAGATGAAGCTGTTCCTCCTGACATCCCTGTGATTCAAGAGCCTGCATCTCAGAGCCGAGGCACAGACACCTACACAGTGAGAGTAATTATGGAAAAATTATGGCCAAAGAGGACAAATTATAGAAAACCCATTTTCACCTCCTTGTTGCTAATACCTGTCCCCATTTCCAGAAAAGCCTGGTTTAGGAGAGAGACTGTCCAGCAAATGTAGAGCTTCTATCTACATGAGGGTGGAGCTCCTAGTTTTTTCAGTGACTTTTATTACTGTGAGCAAACTTGATACTTACTGATAAACAAGTGCCAACTGTGCGTGTTTGCTGCTCACCATAAGCCAGGGGAAAGCAGGAGGAAAAAGAAGGGAAGAGCAGGGTGATGCTTTCACCAAACACGGGCATCTCACCATCCTGAGCCATCTCCTGTGAGCCACAGACCAGAGAAGGGTTAAGAGAAGGAGCTCAGCCGCAAGTATGGTTGATCCCAAAGAGCTGACCAGGAGATGGCGTGAGAGGAACAGTTTTCAAAGGAAACCCCCAGCTGGGGCTTGCTGGCTGCAGCTGAGCAGAGTGGGGATCTCACAGCCACTCTGGTTCCCAGGGAGAAGAAGCTTCCCTGGAAAAAAGGCTGGGAAAGACACGACCGATGGTGTATTTATCTGGTTAATTAAGGGGATAGTTTTGTTCTCCAAATTCTGTTTGCTCTGCAAATTTGACTTATTTTGAAACGCTGTAAAGATAAATTTTGTCTGAACTTTTGGGGGGAGGGAGGAAGGGACAAAGTAGCTTGCTATTCTCAAGAGATCATGTTTGGTTCTCAGAAGGCTGTGCAAACGCTATAGTATTCATCCAGAGGAGACCAAAAATCTTTACCTTCAAAGATAATTTCTTACAAGTTGCTATGGTTCTTTTCTTCTACCAGGCTGCTAGGGTAATACATCTTGAACTGAATTGAAGCATAACTTTGAAGCAAAGAGTGCTGTAACTAAACAACTACTTCAATCTCACCAATTTTCCTATTTAACAGCTTGGAATAAAAGACAAGGTATATTTAGTACGGGATTAAAGATCCCTGAGCATTTCACTCTAGTTGAAAAAATCTACAATGTACTTTATATTCTGAAAAGGAATCTAAAAGTAATTTTTTCCTGAAGTTCATTTCACCTGTATGCCAGTATTTGTTTTGGCTGAGACTTATGTTGATCAGTGAATTATTTCTTACTACAGCCACACAAAATTCTGGAGAACAGTTTTACTATTTGAGTGAAGCACAGACCAAAGTTGGATGTACAGCTTCCAGTGCAGACCCTTTGGCAATGGTTAAAATTAAATGATGAAAAGGAAATTATGCTCACATTAATGTTTCAAAGTATTAAACTGCCACGTTCTCACAGGGGAAAAATGAACACTTTAGAGAAACGGCAGAACTATTATCCATTAATTCTTCCCTCTTTTAGTATTACATTTATTTCACTTGCACCACATGGTGCCAATGACATGCCTATAAAGCTCTTCAAATGTTCTTTTGCAGTCCTACTTTATACAAAAACAGTCTGCAAATATTGCTGTTGACCCTGGCCCAGCCCAGGCTCAACCCTAGGCACAATCGTACCTTAGGAAGGCTGGGAAGTGAAAGAAAACCTCGAGGTCGGGACACTTGCAGACTCTTCTGACATCGCCCAATGCAAAAGACAAGCCCGTAGCAAGCTTGCCTGGAGGTTTGAAGGTGAAACAGCCTTATACCTCCTAGCTTTGCTTTCCAGAAGCACAATGTTGGATAAAGAATATCAGTAAATATCTGTAAGGACATTATCATGAACACTGCTTTGTGCCTTTTCAGCTAAAATAGCAGGTATATGAATGGCAAAAAAATGAAGCTTGATTGATTATTCCGGAGCTATGATTTCCTCTTCAAACTATTTCTGGAAAGAATATGACTAGAGAAGATATGCTTATATGATATGGAACGAAGAGTTCAGTTTCATGTGAGTATCCTGACACCCTTCAAACAGAAAACAGATGAAAATAACTCACTGTCTCAGGGCTTGTCAAGAAATTTTATTAAATTATTTGAAGAAAATAAGAGGTATTTATACACCCCTGGCACTGTGACAAAAAACCACCAGAAGCAGTGAGAGGCTTGAAGCATTCCATCTCAGCAAATTTCACTCTGTAGCACTCAAGGAAAGGGGCCATTGTAGCAGACAGCTGTGTCCCAGGCTGCAGCACGGGTCTGAGCTGCACTTGGAGCCTCAGAGACTTGCTGCCCAAAGCCCAGCAGGTCCCCAGCTATGTGCACAGCTATCTGACATGGGTGACTGAATAGATAAGGTTATCCAAGGGCAGGGTTATCCTTATGGCAAATCCTGCAAGTCATCACACTGAGTTATCTTCTGGACATCGCAGAGAGCGTCACACACAAGTCCTGAGCTTTCTGAAGTACCTATTTCATTCCAACACGAAAAATGAAAGGAAAAGGTAAAGGAAAGGGTAAAATTACGTATCATGCTACAGCTGAGTATTTACTGATTGAGTCAGCAGAAGGGATCAAATTCAGTTCCAAACTATCACATGTTGGCACCACAACGGCCAAAAAAATCACAAATGTCTCTTTCAGCTGGCACTGTACATTTCCATCAAAACCCATACAAGACTCTGTGGCATAGGAAGTGCTGACTCTGCAGCACAGCCAAAATACCAACATCTGTCCCGATCACAGTCCCAGCAGTCACCAGAGGGAGAGGTATTTCCTTTCAAACCCTCGATATCAGATCCTGTTGACTAGGACCCAGGCCAAGCGAATGTTAGGAAAAACAACCTGCAATACCGAAATGCCTTCTGACTCTATGGAGATAGATCTGAGAAGCATCACTGATCTTTCAGCTTTCAAGATAAATTTTATAATGTCACCAAGGCAAAAAAAACCAAACCCATGAAATACCATTAGTTCAGAGTATTACAGGAAGCTCTGCAGATACAAAATTCATAAGCCTGGCACATCCAGGCATAATAAAATCAGATCTGCAACAGGCAGCAGAGTAAGAGCCCTGCACCCAGACACTCAGCTGCTTTGCCTTCCATAATAAAGTAGAAGGCAAACAGAGCTATTACCTAATTTCTTCTGTTTACTGGAAAAAAAAAAAACCATAAGAGTCATTGGTTCTGGAATATAAGAAACCCAGTAAAGGAAAATCTGGACACAGAAACGGTTCAGAAATAAAAATGTAAACAATTTGACATCTGGTGCAATAGCTAGAGACAGTGGATAAATTCATGTGATTACGTGATCTCCAGGATTCCTGAATTTTCTAGCAACTAGAAAAATTTTCTATCAGGTGTTTTTTTTCTTATTTCGGCTAGTTTTTGTGTTCCTAAGGTTTCTAATAGCCAGAAGGATAGAGTTATGTATGGAAACACCTGTATTGCTAAACCAAATACATTTTAAATACTTCCCTTTTTATGATACTTTAAGTAGAGAGAGCCACTGAGCAGGTTTGCCTAATGCTACCCAAGCCGACTGTCTCCATGGAAAGAGAAGAAGAAATGGGACACTGGGAAAAGGAAGAGTTAAAGGGAAGTTCATGGCAAAACTAAGTTTCTTTTCAATCCAAAAGAGAATACACAAAAGTCTTCTCAAGATTCTATTGAATCTAAGTCCATTGAGGCTGCCAGAAGTCGAACGCAATTCTGGATAATTCAGAGTAGGTGATCTCAGTGTATGTATCCAGACAAACTAGCTATCACTCACTCCCCCCACACCTTTATTTTATTTTGTCTTTTTTAGAATCACCATATGACCCATTTCAGGGTTTTAACATTAATCCTATTAAACTTGTAAAGTGATGCAGCAGGTGACCAGTCAGCCAGCCAGACTGTGAGAATTAAAAGCCAGTGGAAAGGTTGCCTGTGATAGATTGAGCCTTCACAAAAAGAAAATTGGAAATGCAAGTGAAAGAGTCAATGGAGTGAACCACAGCAGCCTGGGGCCTTGCCAATAGCCAGAAAAATATCTGCAAAACACACTATACAGCTCACTGCAGCCAAACTGACCCGCAGATGAAATGCCAGACAGATTGCTCAGACCACAGAAAAGCAAGGTTTGATGTTAAGACGTTTTTGCAGCGTCTACTCTTCTCAGTGTAACTAACTCATTAGTGCAATGAAATAGGGGGAAGAAGAAACTGTGTTTTGGAGAAAATTCAAACCATTTCCAAGGCTTTTACACAGAGTCTTACACAACAACTCTGTGTCTTCTCCCCTCTGAGTCAGCCAATATGAGCTGATAGCATCTTTCCTAGCACAGCACTTTGATGATCAATATGAATTGTTTCCTTTCTTTTGGCAGTAAACCAGTGTTTCATTATCTGAGATTTGAGACATCAAAGCCTCTGTCAATCTTTTAGCCTCAAGACATCTTGATTGCAGAACTCTGGTCATCTGCCTTTGACCAAATGATCTTCTGGCTTTGGCTACGTGATCCATTACGCTTCTACAAAAGCTTTTCCAATAGAAACGCAGAAGTCTCCGGATACGCCGGGTGCTCCTGGAAGATGATCCTCCACTGGAGTACTGGGAGCAAACCTAACCAGCTGCACAAGCCCATAGAGAACAACTTGAGAGACAAAATCTGGTTGTGTGCAGCAATGGAGGATAAGGTCTGTGAGTTCCCAAGGTCAGAGACCCACAGTGGAAAAAAAGCTTTTCCTCTTACGCCAATCCAAAAAGAAATTCTTCCTGATTCTGAACTCATTCTGGATCCTCGGTACTGGTCTTTAATGGTGACGCTGTTTTAAAGCAGCACATATGGTACCAAGAACATGGGGATGAACTTTGTCACACAAAGGATTATCGTGGTCCTGCAACTAAGAGTGGAAGAAAAAGATGGATTTTCGTACTCTTTTGCATTATATCCCACCTGTATTATCCAGATGTCACAAAAATGGCTTATTTATATTAAAACATACCTGGGGAAAATAATTATCACTTACCAACTTGGACATTCTTAGATTCTCTACAGCAAGTGCACAGGGGGTGTCTTCTCACTTCATTACTTCTGGAGGGCAGTGCCTGCAAAGGAAAAGTTTTGATCCAACAGGAAACCAGACAGAACACCCTCTTTTTTTCCCTCTGCATGTTCTGGGTTATTCCAAATAAAAGATGTAAATATTCCACTTCTGGAGTCTAATGTCTGAAGGACTGAATCAAATTACGTTTTGGGAGAAGATAGTTCTGAATAGCACTCTATTTAATTCATTCTGTCAGGGCATAGTTTAGTGTCCTCTGAGTGAGACTGACTTCATCTAAGACCTCTGTTCTATAAATTGAATCTACTGATGCAAAATTGAGCATCAAGTATTTGCTTCATTAGACTCTCCTTGCTTACTTGCTGCATTTACTCCTTGAAAATATGGTTTTATATTCCAGGGAAAAAAAAAAAAAATGAGTGACCTGAAGCTAAGAGGTGCTGAGCACGCTTGAAACCCTAGAGAAATAGATAACATTTTATCTATGTCATATAATATCTTGATTTCCACTATTTTAGTGCACATTTCACTTTTCACAACATGGCTTTGAACAAAAGCTGTAGAAAGAAAACAAAACAAAAAAACCAGTAATTGTTTCTAGTTTTAGAAAAACAAAAACTAGGCTCACCTCCTATCATCTTCTAAATCTAAATGTATATCAGCAGACTCACAAGCCTGCTCTTGGGGACGCAATGTAGCAGACTGGAGCCTTTGGGGCTGTACAGCCCCCATGGCACACACTTCAGACAGGCAATCTGCAAAATGAGACCTCTCATTTTTAATTTACGAATCAAAGTCTCACAGGGAGGCAAACTGCCTTTTCCCACTGTCAGTGCTAACTAGCAGAATAGCAAGCTTGGTTTTTAATCATTGAGAAGCAAAACCAGTGAGAGTGCCATTCTAAAGTGCCTTTTGCCTCTCCATTATCCAACTTTCATTCTTTGTTCCAAAGAGATTTGGAAGATACTAGGAAGCAGCTGTTCAGCGCTAAGGTTTTCTGACAGGCAGGGATGTCTGAGGACATCAGCCTAAGCCAGGCGTAAACAGGCAGGGCACAGAGCCCTGTTCTCCACTTTGTTATGCTCCTAAGGCAGAACAAGCAGGATTTCTGCAGGCCTGGCCTACAATATCTTGTGTTTCAGTATGGTTTTGTGTCTGAACCATGAGAGAGCTTGCCTGCCTTTCCAGATGTGATGAAGTGTAAAAAGGCACCTAAATTCTACTATGACCATACAAGTTTGATGACATAGAAGAAAGAGGAAAGCAAAAATCAGGCTTTAGTCAACACACCTATCTGGCCTCAAGAAATCCTTCCTGCTTTTACTCAAGCCAAAACCTTGCTGCATTTTCTGCCATGGAGCTAGGCAGCACTAATGGCTCTGGTTTCAGACGGCTACGCCAGCAGACCCTGGATGCCTAATAAATACTGACCAGGCACTTCTCGAGATCCCAGAAGAGAAAAAGAAAAGGATAAGGGCCAGAAAATAAGTTTATTAAAGGAGGGGAATGAGTTTAGACATAGTCTGGTTTTCAGACATGTCCAAAGATTCCGAAGAATGTGGAGGTTGAGGGAAGTTGCTCTTGTGATGAAACTGTTACACGGGCAAAAGACCAAAGCCCTGGTTAAAGAAATGCCTACTTGAAATTCATAAAAATATCTCACACAAAAAGAAACCTCGGAGCTGTTCAGGGTAAATTTCAGCTTCAAAGAACTCTCACACTGGCAGAACCCCAACTATCAACCAGCCCTGCTCAAACCTCTCAGCTGTGGGCCACAGCAGGCATCCACCTCTCAGGTTTCAGCAGGGAAGCAGGAAGCAGGTTATTAGCAGGGTGACCTCTTAAACATTCAGTAGGCTTAAATCAAGGCAAAGAAAAGTACTTCATAGCAAACAAACTCTGGAGTGTTAGGGGCAAAAGGTATGATGGATCTCGTGAATCAATCTCGCGTAGAAGAAATGGCTTGATGGATGGTTGCCGCCATGGGAAGTGCCTGGGGCCCCTGCAGCGGCCTATAAACCCTGATGAGAGCCTTTGCATTTCATTTTCTTTCTACTAAAGCTGTTATTTCTACTGTAAGAACGTCTAGTTCCTTGAAAGAAATACGTCTTCCAAAAACTTTAGCTTTATCATCCAACTCTTGTACTTCCTGAAACGACTTTGAGCTCACGGTTTACAAGGAAATCAATATTATAAATCCCTTATTGCTTTCGTTTTATTGCATAATTAAGGAATGGAGACTTTGCTTTTTTTACAGTTTCTTCAAGCCTTTTTTGTTTTTTAAAATTCATAGAGAATTAAAAACTACTTTCAGACAGCAAGCTTGTCCTGTGAGGTTTTTCTTTTTTTCCCCTTCCATTTTACTAAGCACAAGTAAATCTAGAGCAACTGTATTATCAGCTATTGCCAAGTCTCTACCTAGTGCCACACTCCAAAACAATATTTAGATTACATCACCATATTAAACTACAGCCACCAAAAGTTATGTTTCTAGAAAACAACAGTACACTTTAATTTCTGAATATGAAATGTCTGAAATGAACATGCTTTCAGTATTCCTACCTACTCTCCACGGGAAACACAAATTCTTCTCTAAATGCAAGAACTGCATTAACTAATAAGAACAGAAATGGATAATTTATGTAGGTTTTGTTGTCACTGTGCACATATATGGAATTTGATGCTCGAAACAGGAGGATGCCCCAGCTGTTATCCACAGGTGTAACCCTATTTTTAAAAAGTATGGAAGTTAGCCATGGGTCATTTTATCTGCACATATAAATCTGAAAAAAAATATTTTGGAAGGCTATAGTATGATGAGAAGAGAGATGAAAATCTGTAATTAAATTCAAAATTTGAAGCATCTCTCTCAAAAGCTAAATTGCCTTGCTCTCACACAATTAAGAGATTGAATAAGAAAGCTGCTTGATTGGTTTGGTAAAGACACAAAGTTATTTTGGGTTATTAAATCTAAATGAGACTGCAAGGAGTTTCAGAAAGATCTCAGAACGCTGAAAAAACCATTCAAATTTAATATTTTGACAGAGAAATGCACACAACGGCAAAATAATGCTAAGTATATAATTATCAATAGATTACTTAATATTCCTGAGGAAAATAATGTGGGAGTCATTATGAGTGTGTCCTTGAAAGTGCTAATTTGATGCTGACGCCGTAAAAAAGGCGTATTGGCATATTTGGAATTATTAAGAAGACAATAAAGCAAAACAGAAGACAAGGTGGCATCATCCAATATCAATTACTTGTCTCGGGCTCAGTTCTCTTCATCTCAGACTTTTTACAAGGAAAGCATGACAGTTCTACCAGCAATGCTGGGATGGGAAAGAGTTAAAGGAAGTTAATTTGGCGGCGGGGGGGGGGAAGACTTCAACATAAGACTCAGTATGCCCATTATCTTAAGGGCCCTTGGAATAGCATGATCTAAAATAGCATACCTTTCAGAAAAAGTGGAGGGGAAAAGGCATATAGAGTTAAATATTAATTATTTACTGCTCCCGAGCTTTAGAAACAGCTCTGCTCACTACACACTAGAGATGTGACCCCAACTCCAAAGGTAAAACCCACCATTATTTTCCTAATGCCAGTAACGTATTGATTTTTTTCCTTTTCTTTGCGCATCAAGGCTTCCAGTCTGTGCCCATGCACATTTGTGTTTATTTGAGCGTATAGGGTAAAGACAAGAGATGGATGATATTCTCTGGAGATTTTGGTTATGCCTTTGGACAGAACAGCTTTCCTCCTATCCTCTTAACTTCCTTTGCTCCTTCAAGCAGGTACTGCTGTTTCTACACTCACCCTGGAGCTGTGAAATGAAACAGTCACAGTCTGGAAATGTTTCCAGCCTCAGCTGAGAGCAAGCAGTGAAGCATAACACAAGCTGGACCTTCCAAACTCTCTCTGAGGGCAAATATCCTTCTTTAAAACGTTTCCAGCCTCAGCTGAACTGTAGTGGACAGGACAGACTCATTTCTGATCCTGCAGACAGTGGATGGTGATGTACAGTTCAAGTCTCTGTCAACAAACCCATCCATGCCAGTACTGTCTATGCATGACAAAAGAGGTAGAGCTCAACATCCTGAAAAAGTCAATTCACAAGCCTGTGTTATATGTTACCCACAAACAGTAATTCTTTCTGTGCACATGATATATCCTTCTTGCAAACGGCCAAGACTTTCCCTAAGTGGAAAGGCAGAATCCCGGTCAAGCCATTCTATAAGGTATTTTGTCTATTAGCTTAGGCACTCATGTTGAGTTTGTTCAGCTGAAATTGCAAATCAGAGGAAGAATAATGGGAACTGGAAGATACAAGGGAACTGAAATGAGAAAGCATGAGAAGGTTTTTTTCTTGTTATGAAAAACAATAGGGATGCACTCAATAAGTACTGCACTTATGAGAGTCAAATGCTCTTTCCTCTAGGCAGGTGAATTATATTCCCCAGCCTTCAATCCCCCCGTGGCCTTGTGCTTGCCATGCTGACATTCTCTCCCGTGTCAGCACATCTGCCTTCTGGGCCCCATCTCTCTCTACTTCACAGACTGGGGGTCACACACCACTGGTCCTGGCTTCTCTCTTCATCTGAGACAGTTTTGTGACTCTTGGAGATAAAAATGAACTCTGTTTCCACACACATATATCTTTTAGGAGCCATCTGCAGGATAATCCCACTCTGCACAGTCACAACACTGGTTTTGGTCATTTTATCTCCAGATCCTAAACCCCAATTTCCTTGCAGAGATCCCTCTTCCCCTGGTTTGAGCTCAGCCCCGCAATCCTCAATTCTCAGGAACATTTGTCTTCTCTCAGCTGCCTCCGTGGCCTTATCTTTTTCCCTCATAGTTGATAGTTTATTCCCTGATGGTGCTTTCTTTATTCTCAGTTATTTCACCACAGTGCCTATGCACAATCCTTCCAGGGAGATTTTTAACCTGCCTCCCTTCCTCCTCTGTTACCACGTCCTCCAACTCCGGAGCTCTCTCTTTTGTTGTGCACCCACTTGCCTTTCTTTTTTCTAACTCAAGACTGTTCCATTCTCCACAAAAAGCCTTAAAAAAGGATGGCACTTAGACTCCAGCTACTGCATTTTCAGACTTAGCATGCTTGGAGCAACAGCTCTGAAGGGAAGTGTCCTCAATATTCCTGGCCTCAGTCCCCTACTCTATAATTAATGCTAGTACAGATATCATCTGCTCTGACTTACACGTTTATTCTCAGGTTGGTGTAAGATTCAAACACAGAAAAACATATATCACAATGTAAAAATTAATAATAATTTTTTAAAAAAATTATATGTGGATCAGAAAAAGCATTTAGGACATTAGTATCACAAAGGATTAAGGCCTGAGTGTTCCAGATGCTGTTCTTAGGAATGTCTGAGCATTTGTGTAGGAGACATTGTTGCTGTTAGAGGACACCAGAGTGAACAGTAGCACCAGGGCTCACTGCAGACCCCAGCCTGTTGGGTTTCTCCTCCAGACAGGACTTGGGAAAGATAAGAAGGCAAATAAATAGGATGCAGCATGCTTGTGAGGAAAGCTGTGCTGCCTGCTGAGAGCTATTCTGAAGAAATCAGCACTTTTTTTGGATCAAATCTTTGTAATTTGAACAGATTGAAAAGATTACACTGATCCAGTTCAAAGCAAAATCATAAATACACAAGAATCATGGTCAGTCTTACTTATCTTATGAAAAAGCATTTAGAGTCCTACTTATGTACACACCGGTTAAAGGAACCAATCCATCCAGCACTAGGCAGCTGCCACAGGAGGTGAATTCCTGTGCACCGCCCATGCAGTGTTCCAGAATACTCTCAGCTTAACCACACTGAGTTTGAGTGAGGTCAGGGACAAAGGCAAAGGGAAGACATGAATACAAGCAGGCTGGCCAGTAAATGTATTTCCACTAATTCGGATGCATGCACGGTAGGCCAGAAAGCCTACCGTGACCTGGGCCTGTTAGAACTTGGGAAGCATAGAAATTAATGCAGTCAGGTTTCTAGGGAAGGGATGGTTTGTTTTATTTTCAGGTATAATCCATGTTTAGCCAGCCCTCACCAAAAAACTTCTTCATCCACCTCACCCTCCTACATACACAACATCTCATACTTTTCTATGCTCCCCAGGAATGACCTCAGTGGCTATTTTCTTACTCCACACCTTTATCAGACCCCAAATTTAAGATAGCACATGCTGACAAATCCAGACAGGCAGGCTCTGGAACATCAGGTACAGTGATCCTGAAAAATCAAATGATGAACCTTCCCACATTTCTTATCCAGATCCACCTTCAAAGGAGAGAGCCTGGAACTCGAGATACTAATTGCTGCTTCTTTGGACTTTGAAGGAGAGCTCAGCAGGAACACAGCCCCTCCTGCCCCCGAGGCCTTTCAAGCAAAGGAAAAAGAAATGGAGTCTAAAACTTGCTCCTTCCTTAAGTCTGGAAGAGCCTAAAACTTCTCTAAGACTGGAAACATCGAAGTACAAGGACATAAAGATAAGCAGTGGCTGAATGTTAAAAAGCGACTTGAAAAGTACAAACTTAAGTTGTTAAACTTAACTAACCGTCAGAAGTCTGCTACATAAGGATATGGATGTTCTTCACCATGTAAAGTCGTAACTTTAAAACTGGAAGTTTAAAAATTGTGTTCTAGATTAACCTTAAATTATATGTGAGAGAAAGAAGCCTGTGGTCTGTACTAGGGAGGACACCAGATGATGTGTCCGGGTTTTAGAGTCTATGTACCTACAGATGTCACACAAGTAGGTGTTAAATTTTTAGGCAGTGAATCTCCCTCTGCCTACATTAACACACCCAGGAACCAAGAACATAAACCATTCCATCTGCTCTGAATTAACATACCAAGCTTTCCAAGCATGGGAACTTTCCCAGCAGTAGTAAACCTGTCATCTCTTGGAAGACATTCTGAAACTACTCAAACAAGTCAAAGACTCTCTCTCAAATACTGGGAAGGCTGGGATTTGATATAAATCTACCCAACCCTGAAGGAAGCAGCATAATATTCTAATACTCATTATTGATTTGCCACACAATTGGCCTAAATTTAATTCTCTCCTTTTACACTGCTTCCTGCTCTCTAACACAGAGCTAATGGCCTAGCAAAGTACATCAAGCATCTGTGCCCCCATCTCTGTGTTAGTGTTAGGCAGGGACTCATAACCTCAAGTAGAAGGAAAAGCCTTAGACTGAAAGGTGCTGTGCTGACCAGCAGAGCCAGGGCAGGTTTTCCACCAGCTCCTAACTGGATGAGGGGAAGTGCAGGTAGAATTCTTGCAACCAGACCCCTGAAACAGCCATCCTGGGCTTCAACAGCTCTGCTTTTCAGCTCTCAAAAGCCTCGTCACAATTTATTGTTGCTAATTTAGCTTGTGCAAGGCAGTGGCAGCAGGGCCGAGGTGGCCTTGCCCCCAGCTTATAGCTGCTCTGTAACCCAGCCTAAGGTCAGCACCTGTCACCGTACAGCACTTCTAAAAAGCTACAAGTACTGTTCCTGTGTACAGCACAGCAGAGGCTGGAGCCAAAACTTCACGCAAAATGTATTAAACAAAACAAAGAGCTAGATAATTTATATATATGTATAAAAAAACATCTCCTACCCCAGAACTCCCATCTTAAAATGAGCAGTGAGTGACTGTCCCATGAGTAGGGCAGGTGGAAGCACCCTGAGCTGAAGTCAGGGCCATTAGCCCAGGCCTGGAGGTTAAGAAACCATTATATAATATATTATATAATATACTATTTATATTATATTATATTATATTATATTATATTATATTATATAACATAAATATAAAATATATTATAACCACCAGAAGCCCATCAGATCAATCTGGGCCAAGGCAGTGTCTGGCTGCTAGGGAGGAGGCCTTGGCCTGGGGTTCAGTAGCAGCACGTCACTACAGCCACCCCACCCAAAGATCAAAAATTTCTGTGGGGTTTCTTGTCTGGGAAAACAAACTGCTCCTGACCTCTTCTCAGGACAACTGCAACAAAGCTGTGGCTGCCCCATCCCTGGCAGTGCTCAAGTGGAAAGGATTTGGGGTAAACTGAGCCAGTGGGAAGTGTGCCTGCCCACACCAGCGAGCATTAAGATCCCTTCCAACTCAAACCAATCTATGATTCCATTCAAGGATAATCAGTCCCAACAGTGGTAATAAACTGAAGCCCTCGTAACCATTTCCTTTCGGCCACAACCAATTATAATCCACACAAGAGAATTCCGAGACATTGTTAGTGACAGTTGACGCTGTCAGTATGTGAGATGCTATGAGACGTTGTGAATATAACCCCATTATTATCCTAAATAATAGATAAATTTCTTCCTTTCCCGGGTGATATGCAACATATTTTTTCTTCAGGGCAGTTAGATGATGTCAGCACAAATTACTGCTTTCCACACAGATGATAGAACCGGAGGCATTGAAGCAGCTTATAAAAAACGAAATCTGAAGAGACGGAAGGAACTGCTTCTTTGACTTGGAAATAACAAATCTTCCTGGCCCACTGGGTAAGGTTAAAAAAAAAAAAAAACACAACAAAAAATTACACAAGCAGAGCTTTATAAAAATTTTTTTACAAATAAAAAACTCTGATTGCACTTCAAAAGATTCACACACTTAAAAATCAAAATTGACGATAGGATTCCTGTGCTAAACTACAAGAAAATCAACAGAAGTGCCTGTGTTTAGATGACGCCATCCCTTTGCTAAACATATACTTAAGTGTAATACTGTAGCAATATAAGGAACTGTGTTTTCTGGTTGAAAATAACTGAATAGTCAATGTATTTTTCTAAATGTTTTTGTATCCTTATGGTTTCTCCTAGCAGACCAAAGCCCAGGGAACAGCAGAAGAATTGGTTACATGTTTGAGAAAGGTTCTCAAGTTCTGTTCAAGGCAAGGTTTGCAGGAGGAAGTAGTGTGGTTTTTTTTAGATCAACTGATATTATCACAAAACAAACAAAGGTGTAAACACATATATGTAAATTCTTCTGTTAGGTGGCCTGCAAATACATATTTGGAAATCCAAGAGCAGGGAATTACTCCATTATCCTACATTTTTCTTTGTCACAATTTTGTTGTCTCACTGTGTACACTGGAAGTCAAGCTCTTTGTTGCCATCTGCCGTTTCTCTACATTTCAGCAGGGCCAGGTCATGTCAAGGGGTCTTCAAGACCTGTTTAGACCGGGCACAAATGCTGTTTTCACACACAGTCTCTAGGAGCCAGGTGAGCAGTAGAAGTTCTGAAAGGCTTCCTCAGGAAAAGCTGCCAAGCTCTTAACATGGAGAAGGCAGGAGCAGCTGGTGGCAGCACATCGACTCGATTTGCTTTGCATCATTTTGTGACTCTGGCATTGGGATGGAAGCCTTCCTAAGGCTGATTTGCTTGTGGCCAGTTTTGTGCCTGACATCGAGGTGACAGACAGAATTCCCTGCTGTCACTCACTGCTACCCTTGATGTGGGCAGGACTGGAAAGAGATTCTGCTTAGATTTCCTGCCCAGGTCTGGCACCACTGCCTTTCCCACCCAAGACTGGATCCCCAGCTCCCAGAATTCTGTGCACCCACTACCTGCTAACCACGAATAAAAGCCACAAAGTAAAATTATTACATTTGGAGCCTCTCTCTAGGCAAAAGCGAAGGCTGTGCCTGCATCTC
Source organism: Phaethornis superciliosus (assembly GCA_023637945.1). NCBI lineage: Eukaryota > Metazoa > Chordata > Aves > Apodiformes > Trochilidae > Phaethornis > Phaethornis superciliosus. The sequence goes on from JAJQWJ010000012.1 coordinate 19,384,443, forward strand.
CACCAGCAAGATCTTTTCCTCCATTGTTTTCAGTTCTGTTCCTCTCTGCACTGCAGCAGGACCAGATCCAGTTGGTACCCAAACACCTTTTAAGTGACTTTGAGGGAAGTCCATCAATACTGAAGATTTTATGCTTGTAGCGTTTGGAGATCCACATGCCCCGTACCTCTGTCCTGCCCATATTTCTTTGCTTTTAACACGTTTGATTTTGAAGAGTTTCAAAGAGAGCCATGTTATGTGTTAAATCCTTTCTGAGCTTTGTCACTGCCTCTGACTTTAAAATCATAGTAAGCATTCAGCTCTCTTCTAGCAGAAACCGGACCACAGAGCTCCTACTTTGAATTTCCATGATTGTGCATGGAAGTGCTTCGATGTTTCCTCTTTCGTTCTTCTCAGAACAAACCCAATGTCGGCACTTTCATAGTTTCAGCATGTGCCACACAGGAGAAACAGCAGCCATTCCTCTTTTCCTATGGAAGTCTTTACAGACTCCACATTTGTTCTCACTACCCTGTGTAACAACCAGAAAGTAACAGGAACCCAAAGAACTCCACCCAGGAGGGTCTTAGGGGAGAGCCAGAAGCCTGAGCTTTTTGCTGGTCCAAGGCAGAGTCCAAACAGAGATCCACCTCCCACTGACAACAAAACTGACCTCCAGCAAAACAAAAATGGATTTTACATTCCATTATGTCCCTTCAAAGTAATCAAAATAAAAAGCAATCTCCATAACAGCCTCCTACACTGTACTGTGAGTCTAACAGAAGCCTGAAAACTAGGAGTTGGGAGTCCACCCAGGCCCCAATAGCTGAATGGGCTCCTGCCAACCAGAAGGTGATTTTACTCATCCTCACTTTGAGGGAATGATGATGCAGGTGATTGCTCAAGATGTATGCACCACTGTAGCCACATCTGGATCTTTATTTATAAGAAGAAAAAAAAATAAAGGCAATACACAGTTAAAAGGACATTAAAGAGCATTAGTTCTGATAAACCACTATTGCTAGCTTAGCTCCATGACAAACAAAGGGAGCAGCCATTCCATATGGTTGTTAAAGAACTAGCAAAAACCTCTTTGGAAGAAGAACTTTAAAAGGCACTGTGATACAGAGCCGTTTTCATGCTTCTTGTTCATTCCTTGCCATCCATACCCTTTACATAGAGTAGTTAATTTTTTGCAAATCTGTCTCTCGGCTTTAGAGCTAGGGAAACTGGAGCATTGAGCAGCATTTGTATTTATCTTAAAAAAAACAGCCCTGGAGACTCTAGGTCTTTTATCCTAAAGCTCTTTTTTTCCTCACTTTTCAAATTTGCTCAGTTTGAACAGTACAATTGTCACCCTTCACCTCTTCCCTTTGAAGGGATGTGCAGATACACACATTCTGATTCCCTCTGTCACGGGCCCAGAGAGAAACTTTTGGATTCTTTCACACTTTGGGGTTTTCTGGCACACAACCTTTCTCAGTACCAGAGGAATAACACAGAGATGCCTAGGTCCCATCCCCAAAACCCCAGTGTACAGACCAGCCATTACTATCCTGGCTCCTGCCCAACACAGAAAAAACAAACAATGTGCAGGACTGGTTCAGTGAAGAAGAGTCCTGCGGAGAAATCTAGTAAAACTTGTCACAGTTTTGCAGTGGAATGTTCTCTGCAGCACAGTGCTTCTAGCTCGTCCAGGTGACCATGCATGCACCAGGAACTTAACTATTTCTATTAGCATCCGGCAGTATATAGAGGCATCTTGTGAAGAAAAACCATTTTACTGCCAAAATACAGTGATCCTTTTGTAAAACAAAATGCCACAACCTCATTACTGAATCTACAGACACTATAGTCTTGATTAATATCTGCAGCTCTGGCCCAGTGACACTGAATTCCACACACAGCCTGAAAATACAAGATGTAATTTAGTCACAGCACTTGCTTTTAGTAGACATCAGAGCTTTTCTCAATAGCTTACCAATTATGGCAGAAAACAGCACATGGGATTGAAATTTCACTTCGAAGTGAAGCACAGGATGCTTACCGTTCACTGTCTTTATTCTTGGGATAGCTGTATTTTATTTCTCAAGAATATTATAAACTTTATAGTTTTGGGTACCCATAGTAAACAGTTGTTTGCTGTAGGATTTTGCTATAGGACATTCCAGATGTTTCAGTAGATAGTTATGATTATTGAAAAAGTTGTAAATAAATCCTTAAAAACTGACTCCTAGTTTGATAATTCTTCGGCATAAAACGGGAAAATCCTACTAAATCTAGGAAACTGTTCATAAATACTAAAAATTCATAACTGGAGCTTTTTACCAGGGGATATAACACATTCTGCTGTTACACCAAAACTGGAAAGTACGCAAAAATTACGTTCATTTGGCAGGCAAGGAACTTTAGTCAGAATAGCATAGCAAGGTAGAAAAATTTAAGAAATGGAGCCCCTTACTCATATTTACAATTAGAGTTTGTACTTCAAAAAGTAAGAGAACATATATTGCCTATAGGAATGCACTGGTGTTGGCAAAGTTGTGTTTTAAATGTGCCCATATTTAGCCCCTTTTTATTAATTCCATACCATTTGCAGACATTCCAAGAATGGCTGTAGTGTTTTCAAAAACTATATAACTTGGCCAGTCATGTATTTGGCAATCAACAGGTTGCCCTGCAGCAAATCTTACTGCACATAGGAAGCAAAAGAGACTGATAAAAATAAAAGCTTCGTTTCCAAAATAGCACAACCACCCCCATTTGTTGCTTCTGCAGTGCTCTGGAGAACTGTTTGGACTTCTTACACTTGAGAACTTCAGAAGTTAAAGATGTTGATGATAATCAATGAGTCTTAAAGGCTTTTATATTACTGCCTTAAAAACTCTATAAATATAACCCAGCTGCTAGCTCACAAAGCGTATAGTGACAACTTTTAAAAATTAACCTGACAAGGAAAGCACTTTTTCTCCATAAGCGGAAGAAAAATGTCTGTCATTAGACATATTCCAGAGCAGAGAAGGGGCTTTTTATTGATCCAGAATCATTCAGACTTCGACAATGAGAACTGGAATCCCATTGATTGCTACCCAGTCTTTTCCATGCATTATTGGTGCTGTTACCAATGTCACAATGCTCTAAGAGGCAATTCCCTGGAGCATTTTATAGCTTTGAAGCAGACTCTAATCTTACGATTTATCAGGCGCTAACATACAGCATGTCCTAATTTGAAACCTTAAAGGAGTCTTAGTTATCTCATAATTCGGTAGCATCCACAGCTCTGTTTCCCAGTGCCTTTTGCCTAAGTGTGCTGGTTTTATAACTTGCCCCAGTGCAGTTTAGAACATATTGGTTAGCACCTATGTGGCAAGGCAAATGTAATCCCAGAGATGCTGTAGGAAATGGCACATACCCACAACAACATGGTCTGTCACTGTAGAGTAAGCTTCTGAATGAAAACTAGTTCTCCAATAGAAAGCATCTACTAAACAAAGACAGTGCACTAAATTCCAAAGCTTTAGATTACAATAGACCAAGGATTCCATGTATCGTTGCCCTCCCTACTGCTTTCTGCCCACAGAAGGTCTATATGAGGACCTAGTTGGACTCATCCAGCTGACAGTTGTCTTGTTTTTCCTCGCAGACTTTAAATTAGGTCACACCACATCACTGTTAAATGAAGCTGCAGCAGTACAATGTCACTCAAAACCATCAGTACCAAAGTGTTTGAGGTATTACACGTGCACATCTGTTCCTCCTGTAACCACTGCAGAGGCACAGAGGTAGTGTGAATGGGCTCTCTTCAAAGAGATTTGCCTTTGAGAAAGAGGTCAGATTATCAGAGAGTAAAAGCAGAGAAACAGATGCAGTCTTTCTTGCCCAGTAGACTGTTACTCTGCTCGAACACAAGCTCAGTAGCTGAAGGCACAACTCCTTGAGTTCTATTCACCTTACATGACAACATTTCCCTGGAGGCTCAAGACAGTAGCAAAGTCCCTGACCACACAAGACCCTGACAAAGTACAAGCTAAGCTGCTGTACTGAGAAGCAAGGAGCAGAGGGCTCAGCATAAAAACTGCGCTTGGGACACACCTCCTTGTGTTTGTGCCAAGTCCAAGATGGTAATTTGCTGTCAGAAAGATCTGTTTCTACATGCTGATCACTAAATGCTGGAGGGAAGCAGAGAAATAGTGTTGTAGTTTTCTTACAGTTAGACTGTTCACACGGTAGTCAGGAGGACTGCACTGGCTTTCTCTATCCAAGTAGCTGACACCACAATGGCTGCTCCCATGTCCCACTGAAACCAGTCTCCTCCCCCCTCCCTTCCCACACACTTTGAGGAAAGAAGTCTAAGCCCTATAATAGAATATTTGGGTTTTAAGGGACCCTTAAAGGTCATCTAGTCCAACTCCCTACAGTGAGCAGGAACATCTTCAGCTACATCAGGTTGCTCATAGCCCAGCTTAAACTGACCATGGATGTTTCTAGGGATGGTTCAGCCACAGCTTCTCTGGACAATCTGGGCCAGGGTTTCACCACCCTCACAGTGAAAAATTTCTACTTTTTATCTAGTCTAAAACTACCCTCTTTTAGTTCAAAACCATTATTTCTTACGTGTTCCTAGAGTTTTCTCAGGCTAAGCGACCCCAATTTAAAGAAATTCCAGATACCAGATAGAAAGAAAAAAAAAGGAAGCAGTGAAAGCACACCAAAAAAAAAAAAAAAAAAAAAAAAAGAAAGACATAATACATCAGGCAGGAGCAAGAAAGAGTGATCTCTGACATCAGACGGGACATAATCATTAAGATAAACAACAACACCAGCATATTTATATTGGCATGGATAGCCATAAGGCACAGTGTGATGTAAAAATTAGTATACAGAAAAAATAAACCACCAATTTCCTACATAGTACACAGAACTTTTTATGATTCAAGATGTTTGTAACCATAACTGTACCATAAATCTGCCTCTAAACAAAGTGACCACATATACATATGTAAAAGATCAGTAGTTAGAAGACGGTTTTGTATTTTTATTTTTTTTTTTTTTAGCTAAAAACACTCTAAAACCAGACTGATTATAACTGAGGGTGCTGTGTTAAAGAAAACTGATTGAGACTGAAGGCGAAGAAAGAATGTACAGGCTGTCCTTCTTGGAATAAACAAACGAGTTTTTTAGAGCTACTGGGAACCCTCAGTTGAGGATACAGAGTTTTCAGAGTAAAGAAAGGCACAAGCCACTTTCAAAGCTGCCTTGTTTAACCACACAGAATTTCATGCCGTGAAATGCTTTTCCATTTGTTTCAGTAACTCCACCCTCCTACCCTAAAGAAATGAGACCAAAAAAAAAATCAATATACTAGAGCAGTTATACAGCTTATAGATAGTATTATTATAAAAAGTTGAGTTATTGTCTCTTTACATATCAGGCTGCCTCTGATGGCAGCTTCTTGAAAGACAATGAAGCTCTGACATACTGGCCTGCTTAGTGAAAAAAAAGAAGGGGGCTAAAGCGTTCAGAAAAAGGTTGTTGAACACTACCCTGACATACTGACAGCTTGACTGAAAAGAGCAGCAGGTGACATTCTCCAAATAACCCCAGTCAGGTAGCAGCTGTGCTGGATGCAGAAGTCTGGTATGTTACACTGGTAAATCAGGAATGCCTCCATTCCATCCACTGGCTTTAGGCTGTTGGGAGACGCGACAAAATCAGAACTTGTATACTGTGGCCATCGGAAGCAGACAGAAACCTCGACGTGGAGACAATAAATTATTTAGAAGATTAGCACCTTTTCTCCTACTGGTACTTCAGCCTGTCCTATAGTGCTTGCAAAGGGCATGTAAGAGCTTCTTTTCCCTTCCTTCTACACAGATCTTGCCACAGTAAGTCCCAAAACTCATGATACTCTGTACTCTGCTGAATGCTTCAGCTGTAAAAGATGACTTCCAGAGAATTTCTCTAATGCTGCTCTGGTGTTTCTTTATAACTCTTGCTGCTTCTCAAGAGCTTCCTTTTTAAAATCCTGTCAAATGCTAGTGGTAACAAATTCCCTGTTACTCTGGTGCCGTTCCAAAAAGCTTTTCAGAGTGGTAATTTGGAGATACCGTGTGGACCTTGGAATGGAAAGGGCTTGGCATTATACAATCAGCTCCTTCCCTGGATACTAAAAAATGACCCTCTGCTATGGCTCTATTTTACTGACATGTCTTTCGCTACCGTGTCTCACAGCACAAAGTTGTATCAAGCTCTTCCCACACAGCTATTCCTACTCATAGCACTTATTAACCAGGAAGCCTTCTAAATGTTATCTAGCACCAAGAATTAAGCAGTTGTGTTTTCCAGATCTTGTTCCCTTCACTTGCTCTTTCATTTCCTTTTCTTCATTATGTTGCCTCATCTTACACGCTTTTCCTCTTCACAAAGCTCTTTAAACAGCTGCAAAGGGGGAGGGGCCACTGTGCTCACAAAAACTCCTTTGCAGAATGCTCCTGCCAGGTCTTACTGTCTCTCTTTCCAGGCATTTAAACTCCCAGATTCAGTTTTGCTTGTACATCTCTTCCTCGTGCATTGCCAACAACAGAGCTTATTGACAGCTGTCTTAATTGAGGAACAGTCATCCTCCTCTTCTTGTTATTGCCATGAGGAATCTGTACACCCTCTTTCTCTTGGTAGTGGGCTCCTTTTACTTGAACGGTAAGTGATCTTTTCTTTCAGATACAGTTTGCAGAACAGCAATAGCTTTTGGGGCTGGGAGGTAGAACTAGAATACAAGCTCTCAGACAAAGACAGCAGACTTTATGAGGATGCATGAAATTCATTATTTTAGTGTTGTTTCTGGCTTGTTCGGTGTCAGCAAATCCACTACAATAGATATGGACTGAATTGTACATAAAAGGACAGAAAAGTAGGGGATGGCAATGAAAATCACTAAATAATATCCCTTTAGATTATGCCAGGTGATGGGAAAAGCACGTATTGTGCTGAGAGTGAAAAAAGGAAAAAAAGTGAACCATGACATAAACTATAAATGACAGATCTCGTCCCTCTATGATTTTTGGCTCAAGTTCACATATTTTGCAAAGTTCATTCTTCCTAAGTGTTTTATTAACTTGTAAATAGTTTTTAAAATGTTGAAATATGTAGGTATATAAAAATATATATGCTAAAGAAAAAAACAAACAAACAACTAATGTACATAACAAATTCTTCGGTCTGCCAGAATTTCTTGCATGTGGTTTAGTCAACATGCAAGCAGTGCATTTACCACAGAGCTTCTGCCCACAGAGATACATAGTGAAACTGCCTGAAGTTGAACCATAACAAAAATCACATCTTTCCCCTAATTAGCTAGTCACCTCTCAGATGATTGTTTCTCCAGTTGCCAAAAGGCAACTTTAGAAGATATTGGATTTGTAACAAAGGGTGAGGGCCTACTTTAGATTCTTAGATTATACATTTTTAAACCCATTCATATTTCCTTTTTATTTGCATTAATTGCAGTGTGGAAGTTCAAATAGCTTTTAAGATGAACTACTACTTCCATTGGAACAGAACGTCTTCCAAACCAGGGTGTATTATTCTAAGAGGTTTTATAAATCTTTTTACTCAACGATATGTTCAGAAGTTACAACATCTTGAAGCGATTTTAGAGAAGATACTGGGATTGTCTTATTGCTACATCTCACTCATTATTTACAGATTGGAATTTGGTGTATAACCATTGTCCACATAAATAATTTTTGAGTGAGTAAAGAACAAAAATTGCAACATATGCTCCAGCATATTTTTTTCTAAAAAATACTATTTCAATATTAAAAAAAAAAAAATTACTGAAGTCAGGGAAACAGGGAAAACATGCCTTATGCCTTATGTTAAATTTTGCCATTTAAACAGTGCTAACAGTGTACTTGCCTGCAGTTGTCAACACAGCTCTTCATTCTGTTCTCTGAGAACCCCTCTAACACATTTGCCCTTACACTGAAAATAAACTACGCATGGTGAGTAGTTATTTCATTTTATGGATTTAAATTAGGCGACAGAAAAAGGAAAGTTTGCACAAGGGAGAGAGTGAAGTCTGTATTTTTGTTTTCTCTACTCTGAAACTGGAAGCATCCTGAAGCAGTTTGTCTCTAATGGCCAGACCCCAGCAGAGAGGGAAGGAAGGAACTGGCTGGGGAAGGCAGGGGCACCTCGGGTTATGTAAGGATTCTCTCTCCCCCGCACAGAGCAGATGTGCGGCGTGTTCACTGAAGCCAAAACATTTTATTTTTTTTCCCCAGCAAAGGATCCACCCCAGTGTGTTTTCTCCATTACTCCTTTCAGTAGACAAACATACTCCGCCCCCAAATCAGGGCTGTCTCATCATGCTTGTGAAAATCAAGTGTTTAAAAGCGTTGCTCTGCCTTCTGCTACATCTCTTGGTGAGGACTGATGCTGTGCAACTCCATTTCTCCCAACTCCAAGAGAAAAACCGAGGACTTTCAAACGCACAGCTCCGTACACCAGGAAACCCATAGAAAGATGAATTTGAATGTCTGGTGATTTTGCTCTCAATAGGTGCCATCTGGTTAATATGTAGACTGGTAATGGAAAACAAATTACAAAAATTATACAGGAATCTCTTTTTTACCCGGTATTTACAGAGAGAGGCAGTATGCTGCTGACACCTGGTGGTACTGATCCAGGCACCTGGGTGAGCAGCCATGCCACCCCCTTCCTATTTGCTCCTGGATAACGAAATTATCTAAAGGCTGTAATGGGATGGCAATTTTATAAAGAGTTATTTAGTACAGGAACCCCTTTCCTAAGAGCAGAAAATTATTTCTGAGAAGGATTCCTTACTTAACATATCTTTTTTTCTAATTACGTTGTGGCCTGTTTTTTCATCTGCATAAAGTTTATTGATGGGCTCACGCCGTGGCAACGTAAGCTGTTCTCATCAGACATGCAGAGCCCGCAGTATGGTTTGATTTGCAGACCAGACGACTGCGATTGCTAAAACCAGGTTTCAGAGAATAGGTTTAGTACAAATTCAGAATTAATTTATGCAAATATTGGGCAGTTTCTGCTTGTTACACTCTGCTTTTAGTGTTCCATATGCTACAATGTTAACATAAAAACATAGCAGTACAGTGGAAACATATTTAGAAATTCAAACAAGAATCCCCTGTCTTTGCTAGCAACTCTCAGTGATCACTGTATGAAACAAAAATATAAACAACTATAGCCATCTGCTTGTGTTCCTTGCATATAATACAGCAGGGATGGTAAAAAAAAAAAAAAAAAACCAACCTAAAATAACATTAACCAAACTCTCTTCAGCTATCACGAGGCTTCTCACCTATCCTTGTAAACAGAGAATGATTCATTCTTAAGAGTCTGGCCCCATTTTCTTCACAGTACGAGTTTTAGCTCTATCTTGATTGCAAAACACAAGATTCAAGAAGCAAGTATGCTATAGCAACAGTATTCTCATTTCTGCAGTGTGTAAGGTTGAGCTGGTTGCCTTTTTCAATTGAAGAATCATTCTATCAGTGGGATTACAATCTGTTTTCAGTCACACCTGTATCCATCACTGTCAGCTGCGTAACACAACAGAGCCCTGGACATACAGCAGAATTTCATTGGCTCAATTCTGTTACCAGGACCTTTGTCTCCAGTATTTACTATATGGTCAACAGTCCTTTGAAAATACCACTAGAATGGTTTTAAACAGCACGTGGGAACAGACACAGTTATATCTGGGGTTGGTGCCATAAACTCTGTTCCACAGATAACGTTCAGGCTTGTTTGACAGTACAGTGCAGACACTCCATTTTGCTATCATTCAACTCCAGCTTTAGTCAGTTTTACAGTCCTAGTCCATGCATCAGGTGTTGTTTCCACACAAAATAAGGCTTACATACTGCCTCGGGTTTTCAAGTGAAATAATAAAGAGAAACATGACTATCTACCAAAGAATTCCCAAGCATTAAAAAAAACTCTTACAACTCCTGCAGCTCACCTTCTCATTTTCCCTACACAGATCAGAGTCTTTCAGTTTGTAGGTGTACCTGCAACTCCATCTCCCAGAACACTAAAGAGAGAACTCACAGCTGGGCACCCTGTATTTGGATCACTGAAACATTCCTCCTCTGTTATTAAGAGAATAGCTTAAGTCCAGTTTCTTTTTTCTGTAAGAATTCCCAAATCTATCTCTCAGGTTGAACTTCATATTGTACCGCAAAAACAAACAAACAAAAAAACCAACCAAACAAAACCACCAAAACCAAAGGACTCTGATTTATCTGTTTTGATCTATGGCCTGTGAAAGACAGTCAGCTACAGCAGAACAGGCATTGCTGCAAGCACCATAACCATTTCAGGTTCATGAAAGCCTACAGTCTACTGAAAATCAAAAGCCCTCATTATTTCCTGAAGATAATCTGATGCACAGACAGCGATACCTATGTCACGTCACTTGGTCCCTTCTAAAATGCTGTTGCATGACTTTTTACAGGCAGCAGTGCAGCAGATGCTGAAGAAAAGCTCATGAACTACCTGCTGAGTCCTGCCAGGTACAATAAGTTAATTCGACCAGCTGTCAACTCATCCCAGCTGGTATCTATAGAACTGCTGGTTTCCTTGGCACAGCTCATCAGTGTGGTAAGTTCAAACTAGGCCATGCCTGTTACTGGTATTTCTCTTATTTTCTAGTGCACATAACAGTTAGTACATGCAATTTACTGGTTTTATACTTCAGAATGCAGCTACAACAGGGAGATCAATCTATGCCTAATAAAGGACAGTGGTCAGATCTTCACAGCCAATAAAATACCATTGATCAAAAACTCACTATCCTTCACTGTGATTTCACTACAGCCACAGTAAGTTACACCAGGTCAGGATCTATCCTGGACTGTGTACACCATGCTAAACCACCTTACACTGCTTGCATCAAAGAAATGCGGTTGAATGGCCAGAAAGTAGCCTACAGAGCAAGCTCAAAAATCTCATGGCATATCAGGCCTATCAGAAAAGAATGGTGAAATGATGAAAAGAAGACGACACATTTGATCTTAACACAACCTTCATGTAAGCAGCTCCTCACATTCAATAAAAATTTGCTCAATCGGTCTAGAAGACACTTTCACTCACAAGTTTATTGCCCATTTCCCAGGTCTCCCAAGGTACAAATAGACACCTCAGTGCCAAGGGGGGGGGGGGGGTAGCATTAACTGCTGTGAAATGAATTCTAGTACCTATGTGGGAATAACTCCCTGAATCAGGGCTTTGAACTCTGCTGATCACTCCCTGAATGGAAAAGAGGATACAGACAATTGCCTCCCTGACAGAATTTGTGACTGGGGTCCTGCAAACTGTAAGAGCCCTACATAATTTATATTCTGAAATCCAAGAGGAAAAGAGAGAGACACTAATGGTACTTAAGGGAAACTGTTCAAACAGATGAGCTTTCATTCAGGTATTCAGGCTGACTTATATAGGAGACTGTCATATACACCAGATGGCTCTGGGAGAAGAGCCCCTTTTGTCCTGGAGAGTTCCACCTGAATGCAGACAAGCCTCCTCACACCAGTGTACTGCCACCACTAGCACAGCATCCTCCCAGATTGTGGATACTGGGCATAAAAAAGTGAGATGCCTTCCCTGCACAGGCCCCAGTAATCAACAGCCTAAACAGAGCAGATGAATAGGCAGTGACCACGAACAACACAGCCCTATCCCTCTATATACTCACTTTTCAATCAGAAAGCAACATTAGTCATCTTATAGACTCTAACAATTCCAAGCATCTTCAGGACTGGAGAATTAATTTATTTTCCTGCAGAAATCCTTCTGACGCTTCTGTCTCCTGTCTTGTCCCTTCAGTTGAGCCCCAGACAAACTTCTCCTCTGGACTGCTTGTGCAAAGATAGCTGCTCTGTGAAGCAGAACCTACCAGCTGAGAGCTTATATGGCAAACCTTACACAAACCTCATTCTAGGCCTTCCTAGTGGTCAAACCTGTGCTTTCTTTTCCAAATCCCCTCTGAGGAAGGGGGAATGTGTGGTGGCCACTTTTCCCAAATAGCCACACTCACTCAAGTCACAACTGTCCCTGTTAAAAGCCACTTGGTGGAGTTACCAAGCATAAAAAAACCTGTTACATATCATCAGTATGTGCTCAAGGATGGCCATCTTACCAGCAAAGAAATTCCTGTCTTGAAATACACTTGGTTAAATCATAATGTGCCACTGGAAATACCCTCAAAAGCCCGCTGAATAAATCTTATTACTGCAATAAAGTGAAACATTGAGGACAGCTTTTCTCTTTTTCCCTGCAGAATGAACGGGAGCAGATCATGACTACAAACGTCTGGCTGAACCAGGTAAGCAAAGCCACAGGGGAATGCTCTTGCAAGCCACAAATGCAGCTGCTCTCACTCCATCACAATGACTGCTTTGCTGCTGCTGTTCTGGACACTCTCACCACTACCTGACAATTCTTCCCTTAGGAGTGGATTGACTACCGTTTGTCCTGGAAGCCCTCTGATTATGAGGGAATTGATAAGCTGAGAATACCTGCAAAACACATCTGGTTGCCAGACATTGTGCTTTACAACAAGTAAGTAAAACGTCTGTGGTTTATGCAGACCACAAGTAAAATTTCAATCATGAATTGAGAAACAAGCATCAGAACCAATGAAGTAAGTCTGAAAAAAATTCTGAAACTGAATTTTGTAATTTTTAGCCAGCATCAAGTGCATCTGACTGGGGCATTGGCCTCAAAGGTAAAAGTCAGGGTGCTGGTTAAAGAAATTTCTGCAGACTTGGAGCACTTCTGCATGTGAGCTGCTACACCACCAGAGGATCTGTGAGAAGGTTGATAACTAAGACACAGATCTCTATCAGCCTAAAGTATATGGACAGCATGAATTGTAAGTACTGGTGCAGTCAGTCATGTTTACAAGAGAACATCTGGAATTCTGTCAGACATCTTGGGTTCTGAGCTATATTTTTGTCTCCTACTTCTCCCCCAGCCCCCTCCCAGCACAGACTCTGGGACACAGATCTTTTACAAAGGTCACATGTAACAGAACTCTGTGAGTTAATACTAATTTATAAAAATAAATAATGTCCTATTTTCATAAAGCACTAAAAAAGTTACAAGAAAACATAAGTTGGGCATCATTTGACCCTTTTGCTTTAGAGTACATCAGTTCTTCTGTCAAACAAACAGCTAGCTGACAATTTTGTTTTTACCCAAAACTTGAAGTGGATGAAATAAAACTTTAAATGTACTTCCATGACACTTCAAAAACGAATTAATTCCTGAACACATTGCAGTTTACAAAGACACAGAAAACCTAGGAAGTTTATTATAACTGAGTTAAGTTCCTGGAATACTATTGCTGGAAACCAGATTTGACAAATAGTTAAAACTATTGTATTAGTCACGAAATAATTCTGGATGTACTCAGTCTGATCAAATACTATTCTGGCACACTGTGCCCCTGCCCTCTGCTTCGTTCTTCCTTACTCCCCAGATGATGCCATTTAATGGATTGTAAGAATAGAAAGACAGTGCTTAAAAGCTTCTTAAATGTACAGGAGCAAGCTTTTAGCCTCACCATGTTGGATTTTTACATTAGTACAGAGGTTCACATTAAAACTGTCAATAAAGGAGAACCCCTTGCAACTTCCTGCTGCTGAAGCAGTGGGGGATAAACATCAGTAAGCTCAACAAGGTGCTAAGGAAAAAACAAAGAGGATCCCCATGCGCCCTGTTATGTAGACTGGGCACAGGACTGCAGAGGGCACTGAGGCAGCACCAGCAACCTAACCTCTGCCCCACAGTGAGGCAGTCAGCAGAAGAGCCTCCATATTCTTGTGCCTACCCAGTACATTGTATATCTTACTGGGAATCTAACTTGAGGAGATAGACATGTGAGAAATAAGATACAGTTTCTTTACTAGAAAATAGCAATTTCATTGTCAATGAACTAGTGACCCTTGCATGTGATAGCCACTTGCTTCTGCATTTGGTTGTTTCCCCATGTACATGAATTAACTACTAGGGTCTCAGCCCCAGGCTACACAACATAAGGGCCTTTCCAGAGCCAGATGGAAGGGATCTGGAGAACAGCCACATGTGCCAAACCGTGGATACTTGGGTACTACTTAGAAATAAAAAAATCATCCTTAACACTAAAATAGCTCTGGTTTCCAGGATGTCTTGTAAACAAACGAGTGATCCATCAGAGGTTTTACTAACTCTTAAGGAGCACACTTTCACTCCAACAAAAGGGCGCTACTTGACTATCCTCAGCTCAACGTCTTTCGTTTAATTCTAGAAACGACTGAGGCCCACAAAAAATGTCAGAGGTTTTCTGTGTTGAACTGTTTGGTTTTTTTTCCTCTTCATGCCTTACCATCTTCTCTCCTTTTTCCTTCTCTGGTTTCATTAGTGCGGATGGCACATACGAAGTTTCACTCTACACAAATGCCATTGTGAAGAACAATGGCAGCATCCGGTGGCTGCCTCCAGCCATTTACAAGAGTGCCTGCAAGATTGAAGTGAAGCATTTCCCATTTGATCAGCAAAACTGCACGCTGAAGTTCCGCTCTTGGACATACGATCACACAGAAATTGACATGGTGCTTAAAACTTCCATGGCCAGCATGGATGACTTCACACCCAGTGGAGAGTGGGACATTGTAGCCCTCCCAGGAAGAAGGACTGTAAATCCTTTGGATCCCAATTATGTCGATGTGACATATGACTTCATTATTAAGAGGAAACCTCTTTTTTATACCATCAATCTTATCATTCCCTGTGTGCTAATTACATCCTTAGCCATCCTGGTGTTCTACTTGCCTTCAGACTGTGGGGAAAAAATGACCTTATGCATATCTGTGTTGCTTGCCTTGACTGTGTTCTTGCTGCTGATCTCCAAAATTGTTCCCCCAACATCTCTAGATGTTCCACTGATAGGGAAGTATCTCATGTTTACGATGGTCCTAGTGACCTTCTCAATAGTTACCAGCGTCTGTGTACTCAATGTCCACCACAGATCTCCAAGTACTCACACTATGCCCCCGTGGGTAAAGCTGGTTTTTCTTGAAAGACTCCCAGCCTATCTGTTCATGAAACGCCCAGAAAATCACCCTCCACGGCAAAAGCTCTGCAACTGCAAGAAGACCAAGGCAGAAAATCCATGTATGGGCCCAGCCAACTTCTACAAGAACTCTACGTATTTTTTGAACACAGCCTCTGCCAAAAAATATGATATGAAAATCACCGAGACTCTTGACAATGCCAGCAGTCATCGAGATTTTAGGCTAAGACCAGGCATCAAATTTTCTCCTGAAGTCCAAGAAGCAATTGATGGAGTCAGTTTTATAGCAGAGCACATGAAAAGCGATGACAATGATCAGAGTGTAAGTAAAAAGGAGGAATCGCCCCAATCTTTCCAAATGTTATTTCCTGTCCTCCTCTGTAACACACTGTTCTTCAGGAAGCATATTTGAATTCCCCAGCTATTCTAAAGCTTTTAGAGAGATTTTAGCTATAGTTTTTAAGAGAAAATAGTTTTTGCCTTTTAATGAATAGCAATTTGGTAAATGCTGCTACCATTCTGGAACTTAATATGGCTGTTTCTACAAAGAGAGAATGTTGACTGCCCTGTAAGTGATGATATACCCTTAAAAAACCTGTGTTGTCATGTTCAAGTAGGTTTTGGCAGAAGAAAAAAAAATATTCAGTTGCAGGTTAGAAAAGTAATATTTTTGTCCATTGTAGTAAGACTGTGACTCATCCCATGGCCAGGCCATGTTAACCAGAAACAGACTACCTGCAACTCGAGTGTTTGTTTGTCTGACTGGGTGTAGGAGGAAGATTTAGTAAAATTCCTTTGCAAATACACTCTCTGGGGAATGGGAAAATCCTAATGCCAGCAGAGCTGGTACTTCCTTCATCCGAGTAAAATCAGACTTGTTACTAGCTATGAGAAGTACTTTTCTCGGGACATGTTTAGGCAGTGTCCTATTCACTTGCCCTGCTCCTGTGCTGTTAGCTAGCACACTAAAGCTGACACAAATACACTGTGATGCTTGGAAAAACTCAGATGGCTCATTTGTGTTTAGAGAAACACCTATGGCTAGGCAAATTCATCTTCATATCTACCAGTGTCCTCTCCCTGACCCAGATCCCAGTCAGACTCTAGGTCCTCTCTTCCTGCTGTGCTTGCCTTCCCTCAGCCAAGCAGATTAAATAAAGTTTGCTTTCTGATCTTGCAGAAGTCCCTTGAGGAGCATGTCTCTGAGCAGTGTTGTTTATTAGTTGAAATTACTGTCAATGTAAATAAAGATCAGCTATTAACATTAGACATGAGCTTATGAACACTGAAACTGACTGAACAGAAGCAGACTTTATAGTGCAGAAAAAACGTTTTCTAATAGCTCAGAAATTCTGGCAAGACTGTTGCACTCTTAAGGATTTACAAAGTTTCCACTTGATACCAAGAACAATTTTCAAGCATATTTTATATGTTAAAAATTAAATTAATGCTTTTGGTCCTCTGTTATTACACATCATTCTCTAGATCCATATTTCAAACCTTGCTTTCTTCCTTCATTATAACAACCGTGGTACATTCACTACAGTCTGATTGCAGAAGCCCACAACTCCCATTAGCAGCAGTGGAAAGTAAAAGTCTGCACTGAAGGAAAAATATGTAATGTTGTAGTATAAAGCAGGAATAATCTACAAACAGGAAGGCATTGAAGTAAGGATGTCCCTTGTGTAACTGAAATCAATAATGGGGAAAAAAATAACCCTTCCTGAGATGCAAATGTAGATTGATACATTACCCTATACAATAATTTTCCTACAATCATTTCAGTTTGAGAACAGAATCTAAATCCATGACTTGCATAGACAACAAATGCAAGGCAAAGAGGGATTTTAAATACAAGCAGCAGTATTAATATGCATTAAAACCCTTGATTAGGATGCATGCTGGTAAGAACTCTGAAGCTAACCTTGTTCAACAGCTGCAAACACCATCTATTTTTGCCCATTGAGATTAATAGCATCTGCAAGCTAAAACTAAAGAAAAATATTCCTTAATTGACTTACACTGTGAGTCCTTCTGGACTGGCTTCCACCAGGCAGCTATGTTCAGCACCTGATGCATCCAAGGAAGCTGTGAAACATTTACAGCATTTTTCTCCACTGCCCAGTATGGTTGTAGCAGAAAAATTCCTTTGCAAGGCTGAAGTCACCTTATTCCCTGAACCTTGAGATTTGTTTCCTTTTCTTTTCATAAACAAAAACTCAGCATTAGCAAGAGGAAGACTAAAAGAATATGACAAACTGCTAATATCTTTAATTGGCTTTTTCTTGCAGGTCATTGAAGATTGGAAGTATGTTGCCATGGTAGTGGACAGGCTGTTTCTCTGGATATTCGTCCTTGTTTGTGTCCTGGGGACTGTTGGATTATTTCTTCAGCCACTTTTTCAAAACCACACAGCTGCCATGAACCCTTAGTTGTCATTTAGAATTCTCAACACTAGCATAGATGCTGGGCTTGGTATTGCCCTCAGTTCCCCTCTGTTAAGGCCACAGAGATGCCAGCTGGGTTTTCTTCCATCAGATAGAGAGTAGGGAAATAAAAAGTAGAACTGACATTGTCATTGACGTATTGACTTATTGTGATAGGGAAAAAACCACCCAAACCAACATAATGCTATTTTTTCCAATGAGTTCAGTACTTCTAGTGATGTCTTGGCCCTTTTTTTCAATTATTTGAAATCTAAACACTCCAGAGAAAGGCATTTAGTGTACAATATGTCCTCCTGGCTCACAAGGATTAGTGTTTTTTAAGTATTTTACATACAATGCCTTAGGAAGGATGTTTTTTTCCTTAGAATGCAATACTTTCCCTGCTACAAAGAAGGTATTGCAATGCCACTTATTTCCTTCAAGTGATTCAAAACTGACCTATGGAGAGCATAATAGGAGGAATCACTGTTTAGCCATTTGCTTATGATATTTAAAACTGAACAGAGAAATAGACATACCTCTGAGGAAACCACAAGTAGGTTTCTCATCTTGCCATCTCTGATGGCTGATTGATAAGCAGGGGCCAGGTTAATATATTATAAACATTTATATACTCTGTTCAATGATTAAATATAAATAAAATATAAAATTTTCCTTTATATCGATCTAGTCCTGAAATGTTCCTGCAACTTTAACAGCTCTTGCAACTGAGGTTCATATATATTTTCATGAATGTAAGAGCACAAAACAGCATCTTGAGAAGACAACTGTGAAAAGCAAGTAGGTTGAGAAGACACCTGAAAACTAAGAGACTTGCATATTTTGCTGGGGAGATTTTAATGCAGATCAAGTATAACCCTCAACAAATTAGCTAAGAAAGCACATAGTTCATGTGAAGTCCTAGCATCTTTCAGAAAGGACAGAGAGAAAGTCCCTAGACTCCTGTCACAGGAAAATCCCACAACACTTTGTTCCAGGTAGCTCATCTGCAAAAAGATATGGACTCCTGGTAGTTTTCAACATAAATTACTCCCAGCTTTTCTTTGGGATATTATCAGGACACGATGATTTACCATCATTGACAGGCACAACTACTGACTGGTGAACAAACTGTTAAAATGCACTCCTGTTTGTGAAGGAGACCTGAGGCTTACCTGTTCCAGGGAGGGATTAGCTGACACCTAAACCTGTGTTCTTCAACAAGCCACAGATGAAGTCACAGCTGTCTCTATTTGCCCTTACCACAGCTGAGCTACATCCCCACTTAGATCTCTCTTCCCAGGTACCTGCCCAGATCTAGGCATGCCACAACAGCTGTACTTTTCCAGTCCTTTGGGGCAGCACCAGGACCTTTGCTGATTCCTGTCCTCACTCTATCCATACACTGACCTCCCCAGCACCACCACCACACCCACACCCCACCCTGAGTCCAAGAAGGGCTCTCCCAGGAGCTCAAACTCTGCAGCATGGCCTGGTGCACAACAGCCTGGGGAAGACAGGATGGAAGAGTGGCAGAGGTGGGGTGGGTGAGGCAGCTGCAGCAGCTCCCCATGTCCTATCCTAGAAGAAGGAATGGTTGTAACTTTGGCATCCTCCCTTCCATCCCCATTTCTCTTTGCACTGCAACTGGGCCCACCACTGAAGACGTGGCAAGAAGGTAAAAGATGACTGGTGGGCAGCCCTATTAAAGCAGCTGTGACCATAAAAGCTGTCATATTCTCCTGTCCAGAAGGGTGGCAGTGCTCTGGTCATCTCCCCAAACATTAACCATGCTAAACATTTCCCGTGGTGACTGGTGGGCAGTGTAAAATTTAAATACGTCAAATCTCCTTTCCCCATCTCAAATGTCATCTTCTCAAATCAAGAGCAGAGCTATTTCTCTTTAAGCAACAGAAACAGCAGCTGTGAGATGAGATGGGGCACAGGAAGCATCCTGGATGCTCCTCTGTGTAAGTTACATGCCAGGAGCTGACATGGCACAGAACATCACAAGCACACATGCACACACTGCCCCAGCTGCTAAGAAGCTTTTCCTGCTTACAGAGAAGTCAGAGTGAAGCCAGGGCAGCTGCCAGCTCTGCACAGACAGCAGCCCCTTGAAATCCCACAGTAACCCTGAAGAGTGACTCTGAAAGAGGCAGCACAGACTAAATATCAATTATCCCCAGAGCACAGGCAGATGAAGGCCTCAGACTTGACAAACCCATATAAAGCTTGCAAAAGGGACATCCCTGGCCCCAGGGAGAGCCCTGCAGAACCAGGGCTCCAGTGCTTTCTATACACTGTGGAGAACTTACTTCTTTTTCAATTATGCATTCTTCCCTAGTTATGCTCTTGGAAACCGCCACTCTATATATTTTTTTAGTAATAATTCAATCTATAGCAAACTACAGAATGGAAAATTCCACCCAAATTCCCCAAATTTTGAAAAATGTGCCCTCCTAAAACTGTGGTTTCAAAATGGGAAATGCTATATATGCCTAAAACTCAGCACCTCCACCTACATAATATAGAGACTGATTCCTGGCTTAATGTGTCAAATCTCGCTGTGATTTTTTTCACAAATTTATTTTTTTTAAAAAAAGGATTTCTGGAGAAAAGGAAACTTTAGAAATGTCATCTGGCAGGCTCATATGAATATGATAAGGTCATTAAACAAACTAAACCACACCACTTCTACTTTTCAGGGTTTTTTTACAGTGAGAAAAATGATCATTCAAACATATTTTTCACTAAAATTGTTTTTCATTGTCAGAGTGCAATCAACCTCTGCTTCCCCACCAGACAAGAAAAGCCTCCCTTGGCTCATTCCCTACCATTAGGGAAAACCAGAAAGACCAGCAGTGCTGTTTATTTTATAGAGGCTGCATCAATATCTCAGACAAAGGTGGGATACTTTCCTCATTACCTTAGTTAACCTTTGACCTTAATAGCTCTTAAAAAAATCAAAGCACTGCTAAAAGTGCTGTGTTTATTAAAGAGCAAAGGCGACAATAGTTTGTTACAGCAGATCAGATTCCCCTTACCCATACAGATGATTATTCTATCTACTTCTGCAATTCAGTCACAGCAAGCTGTTCTTACCACATCACTCTCCCTAGCCACAGAATAATCCTGCCACAAACCTGATTTCACCAGGAGCCCCAGCATGTGAGGTAAATAAATTATCTGTGCACACAAACACCACTGAAATTTCAGTAACTAGGAAAATTAAGCTAAAATACCTGTATCTGCTGATGCAATGGATCTTTGCTGCCTCTGCTGATCAGATGTTTCCAAATTATTCAGGCTTTCAGGGAACAAATTATTCCAGATTATTCAGGTTTTGGGGAACATAGGTTATAATCTGATTTTTGAAGTTTTAGCTCATTTCTAATTGGAACTGAAAAGAACCAAACACAAATATCAGTTGTAATGCTGCTTATACATGGAAACCCAGAAGGCAGAAGGGGAAAACACCAAGTCTCAAAGCCTAGGAAAGGCAAAAAAATTTGTCCATAAAGGGTTAAGCTAAAAGACCAACTGGCCAAGTTCTCTGGAAAATAAAAAAAAAATTAAATCATATGAACATTAGAGCCTATTTCCTCCAAGATAATAGAATTACAGAAATTATCATAAGGGCATGTGTCTGGGGATGTTGTGAGTAATGCCTTGAGAGATATGGAAAACAAGATAAAAAGCTCTGTGCCAAAAGCAGCTGAGCTGAAGCCAGTCTGTTGCTCTTTCTCCCAGTGCTGCCTCCTAACACAGTGCCAAATGGGGTCATCGTTTATCCTTCCTTGATGGCAGGGAGTGAAGCACCTATTGGATGCAGCCTCCTATCCCACAGGGTTCCCTCTCATCATTTCCAAAAATGAGGGGGGAACCACACGTTCTTCTCTCCTCCCTTTGCACACACAAATCGGGCATGTGCAACAACCACTGTACCCAGAAGCCTCCCATCACTTGGCCCTAAAAAGGGGGCTAAAAGGACCATGGAAGCTAACGGGCACCTGGGGGTGTAAGGCAATTTGCAAATCATGATGTTATGGTTGAACTTCAAACACCAATCCCCATTCTCCCCCATCTCCTTCCCCCTGCACAGTAAGGTTTTACAGGATCAAGATGGGATCCTATGCTATTATTCCCCTTGCATAGTATCATCTTTCTAATTCCTAAAAGCAGGAACAGTCCAAGAGAGTCATTCTCAGGAGCTTTGGTCAAGTTTGGTCTCCAACTTAAACCCGTGGCTCTTGCTGGACCCTGCCTGCTATGTGTATCACTATGGATTTAGATCCTGTACAAGGCTTTAACGACTCTTGGGAACAGCACAAGTTTTTTTATTCAGTCATATATTTTTATACCCAGCATATGCACTTGCAAGATGAAACACAGGTGGGAAAAAGAACCTTCAACATTAACAGCATCACTGGAAATTCAGTCCCACAATCTCAGGTCACGGCTAACTCAGGCATCCCTAATGGCAATAACCATTTCAGCACAATTCAATTATGAGATTTTTGTTAATTAAACTTCTCCTAGTAGCTTCACATGAGCTTCTGATAAAGAAGGATCCTGCAGAGCAAGTGACTGGAAGAATCTTCTGCCTTGTCAGTTTACCAGGTTTATTTGTGTACCAGTTTAATGATCCTTGCCTATTATCCTTGCCAGAAGACTGCTCTTTGCCTACAATAGCATGTTTTGTCTGCAATTTATTTGCTGTTTCCAACGCTCTGACAGCCTGGGCAGCTAGAAAGGAGGCAGCACAGCAAACCTAATGGGAGCTCACTGCGCAGAACTGTGTTCGGGGTCTTGCTGGCTGCTGCTTCCAGGCGTTTCACGCATCGGAGGAGCAGAGCTCTCTGTATTTCCCATGCTCAGACAATCCTGGCAGCTAAGCTCATCTTCAACAGCCTCTGCTGCCAAGCAGAAATTCAGAACAACATGGAGAGCACGCAGGCTCTCTTCCTAACTGCTGCCGTTTGCTTTCTCTGTCAAGGTGAGTGATCCTTGTTTATTCTTTGTTGGTGAAGGGGAGTTTAAGAGATTTAAGGGGGGGGGGGGAGGGGGCTGACGAGGCTTAAGGAGATGGCTTTGGTACAAATTATTTTTAAGAAGTGCTGAAGCTCACTCCAAACACTCCAAAGTAACACATACACGTATAGAAGCGTAGTACAGCTCTTTTTGATATATAGTTTGTTGTCGGGTTGTTGGGATTTTTTTATATTTCTTTTGAAGTAGTTAAGCAGTCCTGATTCAAGATGCCAAACAGGACACACACAGCCATTTTAACATTAAGAAGAGAAAGCAGCTTACATGTAAAAGTGAGGTTTTACATATTGTGAAGACCGCAAGTGACAATATTAAACAGCTTTAAATACATACTGCAAACAGTGCACCTTCTCTCTGCATGAGATATGGAAAGCACCCAAACAAATTAAAAATACACAACAGCACATTAATGCATTTCTCTAGATACAGTGGATGCCAGATTTAATTGGAGCACTGGTAACATGTCAAAAGGCTATCAGTGTGGACTGATTGTAATAAAGCATTGCTAAGATCCAGCTCTAAAATTGTTTATCTAAAATATTTGGGACTATTTGTTCCATGAAAACTTGATCTGAGAGATGTACCAATAAATAATAAGGTCAAGGCTAGCAGTTAAAACAGTATGACAGAAATATGTTAGGTTTTTAGTTAGCAAGTTGTCTTGAATGATTTCATTAAAATTGTCCTCCAATTCAACAGGAGAAGGAGGGGGGTTAACTGAACAAATTTTCACATGAGGGGGACCCTCTTGTCTTAGGGAAAGAATCATAAACACGTGCTCTGTGAAACAACACAGATCTATCACCTGCAAATACTTCTGCTTCCCATCTCTTTACTGAAAAACAGGTGTCTGGCAAAAAACAAATCCTCACAAATAGCTGTAGATTCATATTTGTGTTTCAAAGGAACTGTAGAGTATGTTCAACAGACATCAGAGCTGTGCCTTTGTCAAACTGGTACAATGTCATCCATAAGTGACAGAACGGGCCTTTTTTTTTTTCTCCTCAGTTGTAGTTCTTGAGGACGTGTTGTCCAGAAGAGAGTGTATGAGAGAGTGCTTAAAAATAAAAAGCCATTGTCTTTTAAATAGCATCCAGCTGCCAGGACGGTTATTGCCTAGCTTGCTCTGGAAGAAAAAACACTGGGTGAAAGACAGACTCTCACACCTCATCCCAGAAGAGTTAAGAGACCTTGTTGTTTAAGAATTTCAGAGTACAGCTTTTCTATTGGCCACAAGGCACCATGAATAGCAGTTATCAGTGGCAAAATTACAAATAAAAATTATTTAGAACAATAAATGGATAACTAGCACATTTATTTGAATGTCCTGAGAAGTCTTTGAATATAACGGCTAATCAACTTTTTTTCCCTTATTTTAACAAGCAGGTTGTTATCATTACTATAGCCATGCACTGTAACCTAAGTTATCATCACTATGACTCATTCTTATGACTCAGGTTATAAAGCAGTTCTCATTTCTTGGGATTCCTATTCCAAAACACTCTTTACTGCCCTGGCTGCTGAGTTACACTTTTCCTTCCCTCTGCTCCACACCCCTGCAGATTCAGGTGGTCTCTAGAACTAGGCCTGTGAGGGGAAAACGCTTCTGCACCTCCAGTTCTTCCTTAACCCCCTAAAACTATTTTTATAACTCATTTGCAACGACCTGTGTGACAAAAACTCTTGTGCTAGCGTTGCCTTTCACTGCTTTTCTTCTCCCAGCCTAAGTGAATGCCAGTCATGACAACAGCACTACCCAATTTTGCGAGGCTTGGCCTTTCCCCGGGCATCCCGGGGGTGCTGAGCAGCCAGCACCGGCAGGACGGGTCCCAAAAACCCGGCCGAGCCCCAGTTCGGGTGCTGCTGCCCCGCTCACCCCGCCCTGCCCTCCGCAGGCTGCGGCGGCTCCGAGGCCGAGCACCGGCTCTACGCGGCCCTCTTCGAGAGCTACAACCAGTTCGTCCGTCCTGTCAAGAACGTCTCGGACCCCGTCATCATCCAGTTCGAGGTCTCCATGTCCCAACTGGTGAAGGTGGTGAGTACCCGCCCCGCCGGGCCGCCCGCGGGACACGCTGGGGCCGCCGCCTCTCCCGACACTGCTCTCTTTTCCAGGACGAAGTCAACCAGATCATGGAAACCAACTTGTGGCTGAAGCACGTAAGTCCAGCTCCCTCACAGCCCATGCGGCACCAACTCACTTCCTCCCCACCGCCCGCGGGGGAACCCCTGCCCTCACGGGAAGAACTGCCTGCCCGGTGAGGCGGCTGCGGGCTCCCGGGTCTCTGCCCTCAGAGCGAACCCGCCATTTCGGGAGGCTCCTGGGGCACGGCCCAGCCACACAGAGACACACAGAGACACACAGAGACACATAGAGACACAGACACACAGAGACACATAGAGACACAGACACACAGAGACACACAGAGACACATAGAGACACACAGAGACACAGACACACAGAGACACACAGAGACACATAGAGACACACGGAGACACATAGAAACACACGGAGACACATAGAGACACACAGAGACACATAGAGACACACGGAGACAGACACGGAGACAGACACACAGACACAGACACACACAGACACGCAGACACACACACAGACACGCAGACACGCACGCAGACACACACGCAGACACACAAAGACACACACAGACACACAGACACACACACAGACAGACACACACAGACACACACGCACAGAAACACACAGACACACACACGCAGAGACACACACACACAGACACACACGCAGACATACAGACACACACAGACACACACGCAGACATACAGACACACACAGACACACACACACACAGATACTCAGGGCCGGGAACGGGAACGCGGCGCCTCCCCAGGACGCTGCTGACACCTGGCGGCGCAGTGAGGGACAGGCACACAGGGACAGGTACACAGGGACAGGCACACAGGGACAGGCACACAGGGACAGGCAGGCACCCGCACAGGCACCCGGACCCGCACAGGCACACGCACAGACCGCCCCCGTCCCGTCCCCCCGGCCGTGGGTGCTGCAGCAGCTGACTGCGGGCCTGGCTGGGGGTGCAGCCCAAACACTGCTGCGCAGGGCAAAGCACCTCAGCGCGGGGGTCCCGCACAGTGTCACGTGGTGCTGCTTAGCTCCCCGAAAATGAGGACAACTAAAAAAATGTTGACATCGCCTAAAAGATTCTTTGCGGGTTAAAAATGCAATTACTTGCTGGTGGAGTAATTATTATTTGGCTTAATAACCAACCGAATTCCTGGCTTCAGCTCCATATTCAGCTTGGTGAAATGGGCTCTTAAGGTGCCTTAATGGACAGGGCTGTGGCTGCAGGAGCAGTGACCCCCTGCAGCTCTGTTCCATCCACACCTTCACACTATGCTCCCACACATCACCAAATCCCCCTCTGAATTTGTTTTCACTGTCGGTTTGAGACCAAACTTCCTATTAAAGTCCTACACTCTCTGGCAAGTGAGTTTCTCAGTCCCTCTTTTAGTTTTTTTGTTACTGAGTAGACAGACATTCCTGGGAAATAAAGTCACACAAATCAAAGCCCCATCGAGACTCATAATCACCACGTTTGTTAAGGAAACACCTCATCATTATAGGATCCAAAATAAAACAACCCTAGCAGTGATATGACATCAATTGGTTTGAGCCTAGTCCAATGAATTTTAATTTCTTCACAAACCTAACAGACTCATTTGTTCCCTAAATAGATCTGGAATGATTACAAGCTTCAGTGGAATCCAGCAGACTATGGAGGTGCTGAATTCATCCGAGTACCATCTGGCCAGATATGGAAACCAGATATTGTTTTATATAACAAGTAAGACTCTTGCATAATTATCTTCTTTGCTCAGGAAGAAGGGAGCGATGTTACTACTTAAAAAAAAAAAAGCAGCAGCCGTTCACTGAATGAGCTGAAAAGGTTTGCTCTTCACAGACCTGTGTCCCACTCCTCCCTGTTGTGCACTCAGCTCTGTGCCATCCACATCAGCATCTCTGGGTAGGAGCCAGCACCTACCCTGGAGCTGCAAGTGGACAGATCAGAGAGAACTTTGATTTTCTCCTTCACAAGGCACCACTTGTACAGTATTTTTTATCCCTGTCTGCAAGGAAGTTGGCAAGAAATTTCATTAGACTGCAGAGTTCATGTCTGCAAGTCAAACCTTTAACTGAAAAAACCCTGCAAATTCTAGTTTCTTAGCTGTTAAACTATTTGACAACTTCTACAATAATAGTGATGATATATAAAAGCCACAGGCAAAGTTTACTTTGGATGTCAGTTGAGACTGGGGGAAGTGATCCAGTAGATCCCTCTGCCATGGGGAGAAGCAGTTCTCAGTGAATGAACTTAGCTACACAGATCCAAGCCTTAGGTTTATGGTGGTGATGCTCTGTTTCTAACCAAGGCCTTAAAACTTTAAATTACCTTTTTAGTTTTTCATATAAACAACTGAAATCATTGCATGGATTTTTTATGAGGGGATCGGGACAGCAATACAGAACTTTAAAAAGCCCTCACCAAACATACCCCTGACACAAAGGTGCATCCTAATCCCTCTTTCCATAGTTACTACCTGCACTGCCCACAGAAGAGGTGGAAATACCAGTACTGGAGGTATCCTCTGATCAGTCCCTGGGTTCTGTTGAGCTTGATCTAGAACAGAATAGAACAGTTCTGTTGGAAGGAACCTACAATAATCATCTCGACAGACTGTAATTTGCCATCTCCTATTTTCTGCTTTGAATATTGATTACACTAAGCCTTTTTATAACGGGGGGGGGGGGGGGGGGAAGGGGTATTTCCTTTCAGTCCTCCATGGTAAATTTACACAGCTGCTTATATAAGCTTAACTGTAAGTGCTGACAGATTAACGAGTTAATGTATATAATCTGAATGTATGAAACTACCCAGAGTAGTTGCATTCTGATTTTTGTTATTTGTATTTACTCCACAGTGCAGTTGGAGATTTCCAGGTTGATGACAAGACAAAGGCCCTATTAAAATACACCGGTGATGTGACCTGGATACCTCCAGCTATATTTAAAAGCTCATGTAAAATAGATGTCACATACTTCCCATTTGACTACCAGAACTGCACCATGAAGTTTGGATCCTGGTCCTATGATAAAGCCAAAATAGATTTAGTTTTAATTGGCTCTACAATGAACCTGAAGGATTACTGGGAGAGTGGAGAATGGGCTATTATTAAAGCTCCTGGGTACAAACATGACATCAAATACAACTGCTGTGAAGAGATCTATCCAGACATCACATATTCGCTTTACATCAGGCGTTTACCTTTATTTTACACTATCAATATGATCATTCCATGTCTGCTGATTTCTTTTCTGACCGTGTTAGTATTCTATTTGCCCTCAGACTGTGGTGAGAAGGTAACACTCTGCATATCAGTCCTTCTGTCTTTAACAGTGTTCCTTCTTGTTATCACAGAAACCATACCTTCTACTTCCCTGGTGATTCCACTTATCGGGGAATACCTCCTATTCACCATGATATTTGTAACTCTATCGATTGTCATTACAGTATTTGTGCTTAATGTGCACTACAGAACACCCAAGACACACACCATGCCCGGGTGGGTGAGAACCATTTTCTTGAACTTACTTCCCAGGATCATGTTTATGACAAGGCCTGCCAGCGATGAAGAGAATAACCAGAAACCAAAACCAGTTTTCACTTCTGAGTTTTCAAACTTAAATTGCTTCAACAGTTCTGAAACCAAATGTTGCAAAGATGGCTTTCTCTGTCAAGATATGGCATGCAGCTGTTGTCAGTATCAACGAATCAAGTTCTCTGATTTCAGTGGCAATCTTACAAGAAGTTCGAGCTCTGACTCTGTAGATCCTCTGTTTTCCTTTTCAGTTCTGTCACCAGAAATGAGAGATGCTATTGAAAGTGTTAAATACATTGCAGAAAATATGAAAATGCAGAATGAAGCCAAAGAGGTAAGAACATATCAGTATTACTCAAACTGCAGAAACCACTTGCCATTAGTATATTTTGTAAGAAAGAGATTTTAAAAATAAATAAATAAATATCCCACAAACAAACAAAAAATAAAGGGAATAAAGGATGGACCATTCTTTCATACAAGTAAATTACCCAACCTATGTTACAAATACATGCAATTTTGAAGTCGATAATTTTGGGGAGCAACTTTACTGATAACGCACATACTGAATGAAGCATGCTAAAGTAATCAGAGCTAGGGAAACATACTCAAGTATCTATCCTACAAGATTCAGAGTGAGGATTCTCCAAGTCATGATCTTAATAGTGGGATTTGCTGACTTCAGGGCCTTTAGAATGTTCCTCTCTCCCTCTCACAGCTTCATCAGTAACAAAAAGTAAGAATGAATATCCTTCACAGTGATGATGACTCTTACTCTGCTGCTGCTGGAAAGATGGGGACCATCATCTTTCTTAAAACTGCATCTTGATGCAATAAACAAAAACAACAAGCAGTTTTCTTTTTATCATGTTTCTCAAGCATACTAACAGTAGTAGTCACACCCCCACAATCATCACAACCCCCACAATAATCACGGCATTTCAATCCTCTGCAGCACAACACTTCAAGTTAGAACAAAGTTACTTTCTTTATGCTGAAAGCAGAACTGTATTTAGGACTAGTTGGTATAGAAAACAGAAAGCTGTTTTGGGGTTTTTTTGTCTTCACAAAAAGTTTTAACCTAAGAAGTGCAAAATTTCTTTTTTGCATCATTAATATTAGCCTTTCTGCAGAAAAATGAAGTAAAAATTTAAACTGTAATCTCAAGAGTAACAAAAATTGTCACCTGGTGTGGTTACTATTAATACAAAACATATACAACAATAATTTGGCATCACACTTGTAATAATGCTCACAGAAGGAAAAAAAATAGGAAAAGCACTGTGCTTTGAAAACTGCATAGAAGATGAATTTTACATCATGCACGAGAACCATTAAATTTCTGTGCAATGAAAGAAACATACCAAATAATTATACACCAATTAACCCATATCTTTTTACATACTGCCTAAACACAAGTAAGAGCAGCACGGTTCAGTAAAGTCTTCTGGACAAACCCAATAACCTAAGAGTATAAAGCTTTTCACTTTTAATTTTTGGCATATAGAGGAGAAGCTGTATCTCATGAAGTCCAGTGTCTTTTTGTATTTGCAGCAGCAGCTTTTGGCATGTTCAAATAATGCTCCTTCAAGATTAATTCATTTTTCAAGGAACAAAGAGATAATTAAGTTGTGCATATAGCAAAGAAATCTACATATGGAAAGACTGTGCTTCCTATATAAAATGATACTCATTGCTAGTACAACTTATTAATCTAATAAACATCCTACTTACTATTCAATTTATTTTTCAGATTCAAGATGACTGGAAATACGTTGCTATGGTAATCGATCGTATTTTTCTCTGGGTTTTCATCCTGGTATGTATTCTAGGAACAGCAGGATTGTTTTTACAACCTTTGATGGCTGGAGATGAAATGTGAAGTTGTGAAACCCAATAAAACTTCTGCCAACCAACTCTACACCTCTACCCCAGCACCTGATATCTCTTCTATGTGTAAGAAGGATGTCTCTTGGCCTCAACTTTACCTGGCCAAGGTGGCTTTCTTAAAAAAAAAATAAGTAAAAAAAAATTAGCCTTTATGAAAGCTAATCTCAAAGTAATATATGATATGCTTGACAAATATTTTTTGCAACAACTGGAGAAGATGCAGATAGTACATTAAACTTTATGGGGGTGGTTTAAGATGAGATTGATAAAGAAAATGAAAATTAAAGATGTGTTGAATATTTTCGGCTACCAGATTTGTTTCCACCAGTCTGGTGCCAAGTCTCTTCAGACTATGAGAGGATCTTCTGAGAATAAGTTCATACCCAGTTCAATGAATGCCCTTGTGAGGATCAATCAGCTTAGGAAGCATGGATACCATGTTGCTAGAATGCAGAGATTGCCACCTGGTGCATAAACTGACTCAGGCAGTGATGGAAGGGATCAGGGACAGATTTATTACAAAGGAAAACAAGCAGGCAAGTAAGAGACGATGGAAATAAAGGAGCCATAAAATAAACCCCCATATTTCAATGTAGGAGAAGACTGTTTCAAAAAAACCCTGTTCAAAACTGTTTAAAATTGTGTGCAGGTAAAATACACACTAAGGTGCAGTCTGCAGGGATTTAAAGGATCAAAATACTTTGATAGCACAGTTTGGATACAGAGGCATCCTGCTATAGTAAAGTGTTTTCTGATGAGGAAAGGCAGGTAGATAAAAAATAGTCCTGGAAAGTATGATTAAAATTGCTTCTTAGCGCTTTTTTTTTTTTTTTTTTTTTAAATCAGTAAATACAGATCATTTAAGAGCATGAAAAAAAAATGCAACAAAACACTGGAATGAGAAATTATTTTCTAAAAATATGAATTCTCAGTACCAAACTGGAAACTTGGAAATACTGTCTATCAAGTGATGTAACATTTATGAAAATAAAGAGAATCAAGCTGTTGAAAATTGTGCTTTTTTTTGTTTATTTTGATGAAGTGACAAAAAGGTAGCAATTAGCTACAGTTCAACACATTCAGAAACAAGTTACATAAGTAAAGGTCCATGCTTATGACTCTATAAAATTATATTGTTGCAGACACCTGATAAAGCTCTCCTTTGCATACTATTATAAATTGAAATAAGCAACTCTACTGTGTAAATATCTGCAGATATTTAGTACTCAGTGTAACAATTTATATAGTAATTTAATAACTGCACTACAGTGATCATTTTCCAACTTTTAAAATCTATTTTGCAGTAGATGTCAGTGTATGCTTTTCTAACATGCAAGTGCTTGAGAAGATCTTTTTAATTCTGATCTGGTTTAGAAGTAACTCAGTGACTGGTAAGAAGCAAACTGACTTCTACATCTGCTAGGGATTCCATGCTTTAACATAAATACAATTTTAGGGGTTTGGCTTTTTTTGCTCTATCAGAAACATGCCTAAAAAGAATGTATATGGAAATAGAGCTACTGCAGATCTCCTTAAGGCCATATTAAGCAGAAGATAGATCAAAAAATCTTTTATCCATTTGTACTGCCTATATGTGTAGGTACTATTATACTTGCCCATTTATGAATAACAGGAATAAATAACAAAAGTGATCCAATTATTGAAACCAGAAGAAAGGTCCATAAGAACATTCGATCAAGCACCTGAGCAATAAATTTCCAGTCTTCAACAACCTAAAAAACAAAGAACAGAAGAGTTGTTCAGAATGTGGGCAGGTAAAAGATAACAGTACCAAACCCTGCAATTCTGTATCACTTTACACCACACTTTTTTCCAGTCAGGTCCATCTGGGAAGCCCTTTCAATAATTTTTTACAACTACATTACAAGGTAGAACAGGACAAAACTACTAACTGGTAAACTATAGAGACCAATAACAGATTTTTAATGCAGACACTGACCCTGAAAAGCCTTTGCCATGCTCAACTGCAAATATGAAAACAATACACAATTTTCTAACATATTGCAGGATTTAAGACTCATGCCACAGCCTCATCACAAAGTGGAATTTCCAGGCTAGAAGCAAAACTTGTAGAAAAGAAGCCTCAGACAACCAAAATTAAAAAGCAAAATTAATAGTGGAGCGCAGCTTTTCCGTTACATACAAAATCTGAAAGCTGTGGAGTTACTGCTGCATAGAATTACAAGCTAGGGAGAATACTTATAGTACTTTCAAGATTATTTTCCTTTCTGATTGAATTATTAATATCTATACACAGGTTTTCAAGTATAGCAGATAGAACTGTGCAAGCTAATCAGAACACTGCCAAAGACTTGTCTCTGATTTGAACTGAAGCTATCCATATTTCCTAACCTTACTGCTTCCTAAGAGGTAAGGCTACAACAGCACTAATTCTGAATAACTTTTGCAATTCAAGCTTTAATTCTCTGGAGCCCAAATAATAAAATATAAGTGAATCCCCAGCCAGCTGTATTTTCATTTCTAAGGTTTAGACTTACAATCACATTACACCTAAAACCAAAATACTTATCACCTGTAGTCACTCACAGTCAAATACAGTAAAATACAGTAAGTGAAAGAATATCAACCTTTAATTTACAGGACATTAGATTTTTAATAGCAAACTATTCTAGAGTTATTAGATGTTGTTTTAACAGTACAGTAGATATATTTGTTCAGAATCTAGGCTAGATCCCTGGTGATAATGTCACTTGAGTCCTGAGGGGCTACATTAGAGGCATCAGCTTACTCCCAGGCTGAGAACAAACATTCAGCAATCAGCAACTCTGGAAGACAGACAGTTCTGTATAAATCGAAAGAATCTCAGGCCTTGCCACCAGAAAACAGAGCAGTATCTTGAGACCATGCAACAAGTTCCTGTATGTCCAGACTAGCCTGAAAATAGCATCTAAGTCTCTGACATTCCAATGGTGCTAGTTTAAAAAGCACAAAAAGGAAACAAATTCATAATGCTCTTACCCAAATGGTGTAAATATCCATTAATGACATCTCAGAGTGCAAATGTACAGACTGAAAAGCCTTTCACATCTTTTAATATAACTTACAGATAAATAATAAGAAAGTTAGAAGAGAACATTCAAGAAGTCATCTAGTCCCTATCTGATCTCAGCATAAAATGACCAGTGTGGCTACAGCTTGTTTTTAAACTAATATAAGTTAGGACATTAAATACTGGTTTTATCTGGAACTGAAAACTTCAAAGTAAACCTAGCACTATTTATTCTGAAATGTTAGGCAGATGCATTCTTTAGCTAGCATTCAGATCCAGCATGAAAATGAAAAATACTTGTCTCTTTACAGTAACATGCAGCAGCACCACAGGGAACAGTTATAATACACGGTCTTGTAACTGACAGCTATCTCCGAAATACATTATTAACAACACTAACTTCAGTGTAGAAAAAAGCAAAACACTTAAAAAAACCCAAGGACTGTGCCCCAGTACCTGTAAGAATTCTCAGTATTATACCATACTTCTACTTCTTTCCAGCAGAAATAATTAATAATAATGGCTACCAGTGAAGGAAAAGAACTGGAAATCCCATAGCACACATTTAATCTGCAACTGACACCACACCATTACTCTAGTTCCTGATTTCCAGTTTGAGCAGCTCAGTGTAATACAGCCACCACATACACCACACCCACCTCACGAACTTCGTTCTCCTTCCTAACGTGCCTGGTGATGTATCGGATGGAATCCAGAGCTGCTTCCAGTGTGTTCCTAGATGATTCTGATCCATTGCCATTTCTTGTTTCCTCCTTCTGTGGAAAGTATCTGTCTACATGACTTCTCATGCAAAGCAGCTTGGGAAGTTTGTGAAGAAATATCTTGCGAACCCAGGGTGCCATAGCATTGTGTGTGGACGAAGAGCGGTGATGAATGTTGATAGCAAAGACAGTTATCACAATGGACAATGTCACAAATATCATAGTAAACACCAAGTACTCTCCTATAAGTGGGATAACTTTAGATGATGATGGAATAATCTCTTCAATAACAAGAAGAAAAACAGTCAGAGAAACCAGTACTGAAGTGCAAAGGGAAATTTTTTCACCTTCGTTTGAAGGCAGATAGAAGACAAGGACAGTTAGAAAGGAAAGCCCAATGCAAGGAATAATGAGAAACAACGTGTAAAAAAGTGGCAAACGTCTAATTATAAATGAATATGTGACAAAAGGATACCAGCAGCAGCCATCAGTCCTATTTCCTTTGCTCCCTGTTGCAGTCACTATTTCCCATTCTCCATTATCAAAAAAGTCTCTTTTGTCTACATCATAATCTTCAAGAATTATATCGACTTGTGAGCCATCATAGGTCCAGGAACCAAATTTCATGGAGCAGTTTTGGAGGTCAAAGGGGAAGAAGGTTACATCAATAGTACAAGAACTTTTGTAGTTTGCTGGTGGAGTCCAAGCAATGGTGCCATCATATTTTACCACGGTTTTTGTAGATGTTCCCTCAAAACGTCCATCTGCACTGAAAGCAGAGATATATGCATGCTGTAACAATGGAAGGTGTGTATTCTTAAACTATAAAATACAGGGGGTTTATTGTCATTTCAGCTTCTTATCCCTTCTCACTCTTCACAGCCCAGATTTCCTACTATATTCTTAGGCAACTATTTTTTTTTTAAGTTTTTATGAAAGCTGAATCTCACACAGCTTTGGAAGAGTAAAGAATATTTCCAAGTCATTAAAAAATCTGGTTCAAATGACATGCAAAGGACGATAAAAACCTGACCTCTCACCAGCATGACCAAACTCTGGTGTTTAACACAGCATAATTTGGCCAAAATAGAAGGAAAGAAAAAAAGGTCTTGAAATGGGCAAGATTTAGGTGTATGTCCAAACTTGAGTCTACAATGACTGCCACAGCCTTTTTTCCTGAATCAACAACTCATGAGCTGTAGAAACACTGTATTTGCATCTCACTTAAGCAGAAAGATTAATTCAAAAGTTACTGCTTCTAAGAGCTGTTCCTTCTCAAAAGAACCCCAACAGTATGAATTAACTGCATCTCTCCCATCATTCTACACCATTAGTTTTTACCCAACACTCAGCAAGACAGTTTTCTAATTCTTTCTAAAAAGTGTTAAAACAAAGTGAAAATAAACTTTTCAAATAGACTAGAAATTTCACACAGAAACAAAGAAAAATGTTGAAGCATTGAACATGGCAATAAAATCTGTTTGTATCCAGGGGCAAATTCTTCCACACATTCTTAGCTCTAATAAATGGACATGACCTATCCAATGAGCCTCCTAGAAGCAGCACGGACAGTTAGAAAGTAAACATGCTTTATACAAAAAAATTAAAACCTTACTTGTCATACAACACAATATCTGGAATCCAAATAGAATCTGATGGGACACGAATAGATGTTATTCCAGCATAGTCTTCAGGATTCCACCTTAATTTTACATCTACCCATTCCTGTGGATATGCAAAATGTAAAATATCATTGTCAATGTGAAGTTGTTTTGAGGAGGACAAGAGTTGATGAAAATAGATTTTAAAAGCTATTAAAAAAAAACTGGCTTCTAAAATTCGCATACAACAGGGAATTTGCTGAACAGACATCTATTTACCTCATCCAGTAACTGTTCTCTGTTTCAAGAGCCACTTGACAGTACTTCTGTACAGAACTTAAGGCATTGAAAACCTTTTTCAGAGAATACGGTCATAAATAAGAATTATTATAAAATGTAGACAATTAAATTTGGAAAAAAAGCTTCTGAATGAATGAATACCAATTACTTTGGAAGCTGTTCAGAAGGCATTAAAACATTTTATTCATAAAAAAAATCATGCTGTAACTCCCACAAGATAGTTGTTCCTAGCAAAACTAAAAATAGCACCATTAAGAGCATGGTAGAATTTTGGTAATTTTATATTTGAACTACAAGCTCAAGAGATAATAATGCAAGTTGCTACAAATTCACCACCACAGAGAATTTTAAAAGCACATGCAGGTCAGTTATTTTATTTGAAGTGGTTCAACTGCAACAAGTTCTGTAGCAACTATTAAGAGGACACAAAGTGTTAGCATCAACACACTGCCCTCTGATAGTTGCTGACTAGTCTCAAAGATCTCCTGAAATTAAAAACTTGGCCTGAAATTACAGTGAATGGAGATATGGAAATGGAAAGCAACAGGAAAAAAAATTAAAAATGCAAAAACAAACAAACAAGGAAATAAAGCAAAAACAAAAGAGGCATCCAAAGCAAACATAATTTAGTAAGCTAGTCACTATAATCAGAGTCTGCAAATATTCTTCAAAGTTAAAAAGAGTACGATTTGTGAGCAGCAGTTCCCATTTAACAGTGGCCACTAGGTTTTCATCCACTAAGCACTGGACTCATATATTAAAGAGCTTGAAGGCTTTTACCTGCCCCTAAGCAAATGTTTTTAAAAAGAAAAAAGTAGCTCCTTATACCAAGCTTATACAACTTTGAAATCCTTTAGTGATGTTTATATGATAATCTCAAATAAACCCCACAAGAAAGATCTCAAAACTACACAAAAGGCTACACAAAACCATACATAACTTAATACAGTTTTTGAAAGAATACCTATGTACCAAAGCAGTAATTGTATGGTTGGATGCATGCACTTTGGTACATTATATGCCAAGTTGGTTTTTTTCAATTAGGTAATCTGGTTTTCTTTTTAGTTTTATAACAATTAGTCCTTTAAAGCATTTCCATAGACAACTGCAGAAAACTTAATGCACCAGCGGGTTTTTTGAGTTTAATTAAACCAGTCTTTCAATTCTGCTGTGCAGTTATAAGGCTTCAGAACTCTTTAGTCAATTTCACACATACCTGTTTCAACCAGACATTTGTTGTCATCAATTGATTTTTCTCATCCTGTAACAATAAAGCATATTTTATGAAAAAAATTTGCACAATACATTAGTAGTAACCAGTTGCTATAACTCACAGCTATTTATTACAAAATTTAAAATAGAAGGCATGATTTTAAGAAGATTCCAGCAACTGATAAGTACATTTCCATGAGAACTTTTTAAGCATACAGTTACGATCTTCTTTGATTCTTTAACTGCTGAAAGTGGTATTTTGTCCCTTCTGCATCCCTCTCCTTTCTTACATTTTAAAATTTGACTGTATTTTATTCAGTCTTACTGTTTTTCTGTGGAAACATAAACAGACAATGTGGAAGAAAAACTTACCTTATAGCTATAAACAGCTAATTTTATTTAAAATGAATAAGCTGAAGAGAATAACATGGGGGAAAGAAAACCTGTTGATCTCTTTTACATCCCAGGTTATGCCATAAGATAACCTTCATTACTATGGAAGTGACACACTTGAAGGCTTAAAGATTTTTTTTTGCTGCTTAAGCGAAAGAAGAAGTACTTCAAAGTGTTTCTAAATTTTACAGAAATGAGATTGATAAAGTTTTAAAATGTGGGCTTAACTGAATAAATAAATTAAAACACAATTTCCCACCCTTAGGGATTTCACCCACTTTTTTTTTCTGAAAACTCTACTAAACATAAGAGCCATTTGTCTGCTCAGCCTCTTGGCAATCACTTCTCCAACAATGCATTTTTATTCTGCTGAGAATGACTTGGGAGGTGTAACCTACTGTGCTTGAGCTAAAATAGACCCATATGATATTATGTTCCAAAATTTTCATAACTAGGGCAAGAAGTACACAAACTTATTTCGTATACATACCACATCTACAAGCTGAGAGATTGCAAGCCCAAACTTTATTTTGATTGTGTCATTCAAGTGTTCCACTGGACGAACCCATCTTTGGTAGTCTTCAAAGAGATGTTTAAACAAACGATCTTCACTTTTAGCAATAAAAGAAGGTTCTGATATACCTATATATAAAAAAGTACTTCATTAATATTGATTTAAATCAACAGTGTATATCTGCATTCCTGTGTCCAAAGAGCTACAGCTATTTTTTTGTGGAGTTGAATTTTTCTTCTTATCCCCTTTTCTCTGGAAAAATGGTCAAGGTCTTAGAAGAATTTCATAAAATTAGGTGGTATTATTAGCATATCCTTACCACCATCTCACTTTTAAAATCTGTGACCCAAGAATATCAAGATAAATCCAGTAGTAATACAGGCAAGATGCACTTATATCATTTACCTGGTGCCATGCAATTATGGAAATCCTCTACAGTGGAAAACTTAGCTAGAGAGGGACTGAAGTTCTATCTAAAACAAGGTGGGACCTTTTAAAAACCTACATCCACAGTATATGAGTCTTTAGCATATTGCATAACTTTTGCCACAGTTGGAAACATCAGTCTCTTTGTGTTTCATACATTATTTCTTCTCATGTTTGGTCACATCTATGAGGTATAAACTTTGTAATGCCTGTAGAGCACTTCTTCCCCACACTCTTGTAACTTAAACACAGGTGCCAATCTCTCTACCAGTCTATCCTCTACCTATTCCAATGTCACAGTAACTGGATAGCACTTTTCTGGTTAGGTAATAATATAAATTCAGTTACTTAACCATCGTTTTCAAGGATTTCTATTTAAGCATCTGCACTAATTGATATCCTGGAACAGCTAAAAATCTTTGGGTAGCTTCCAAAGAAGTGGACACCGAGTGTTGTCTTGTGTCTCCTGACAGAATGGAATAAATATGCAAAGGAGCTTTAGGAGAAGAAAAAAAAAAAAAAAAACCAACAAACAAAAAACCCCCAGTTTTGATGATGCAGAAACTGCAGGCAGAGAGCAGCCCAGACTTTGAAAGAGATTTTAGGTTCTAAGGTACCTCATGGAGCAACAGTTGTCCTTAATCTTTGGGATAACAAAGTGGTTTTGTACCAACTCATTGGTTAGTGGTCTCACTGAAACATATCAGTAGAATGTCTGCCACGCAAAGAAGGCAAAGTTTAAGGATTCTCCATAATAAGAACCTATGCAAAAAAATATATTCCCTAAATAACAAGAGGTGGATAAACATGGGGGAGATAAGAGAAAGGAGAAAAAAAAAAAGGCAAGATCTAGCTAAGTAACTGGAGTAACAACAGCCTTCCAAGGCAGTATGAAAAACCTGGAGAAGGCCACTATCTCAAGAAGCAGCACAAGCTACATTCATCACCTTGAAGGGAATGAGTTCACAAGGGTCTCCAATTCCCAGACAGAAGTCCAAGCAACCACCAAAAAACGTGAATATATGCTCTAGACAAAGAATTTTACTACTCACTGAGGAGATTTAAATGGACTGAAACTAATTCTGAAAAAAAAAAGACCTAAAAATTATTATAGTCACTGTAAAGGACAGAATAAATGTAAGAAAGCTGTTCACAACCATCTCATTTTAATGCAGATTTAAAATATTATACCATTACATAAGTGTATGGCATGACCTCTCTAGAAATGATGTGCTCACTAACAGCATCTATCTAAAAAAAAACCTATCAGAAACAGAAAAGCACCAGAGAATGGCATAACCAGATTACAACCAGAGACAGTCATCCATACAAGGAGAGATTTACAAGATGAACTTTATTTTGTTTCAAGAGGAGTTGAATCTAGTGAAAGTAACAGAAGTATATGAAATAGTAGTGAATGACACATGCACAAAAAAAAATTAATGTATTGAACCTTTCTCTTAAAAGGTAGAAGAAACAAAAATATCAATTAAAAGCTATACAAACAATTTCTATTTGAAGTTCATTACCTTGCTCATTCAGTGAGTCAGAGAGTATTAGACACTGAAGACGACTAGAATTTGATAATTGCCCAGGACTACTAAATTGTCAATTTTGTCAGGCAGCACCATACTTGCATAGGGTATTAGTTGTCATTTCACCACAACTTGCAAAAAACTACCTCAGGATTTGATCAACAGTTTGCTGGATTGCATTTGTTGCAGCATGGTTCTTGCTGAAGGCCAAATCAGCATTTGGGTTTTAAGACAGTTCACCCTTCTGTTTCAAAACCAATCTGTCTGTTTACAGTCCCATTTCATTCATTCATTTACAAA
Organism: Phaethornis superciliosus; assembly: GCA_023637945.1. Taxonomy (NCBI): domain Eukaryota; kingdom Metazoa; phylum Chordata; class Aves; order Apodiformes; family Trochilidae; genus Phaethornis; species Phaethornis superciliosus. The sequence continues at coordinate 19,424,576 of JAJQWJ010000012.1, forward strand.
CACAGTGCCCTACTGCTCTGTGAGATGAATTATTTGTGCATATTTTCCAATTTAATGTCTTTCCATTTCAGGATTGTTGATGTGATGGTTGTGTACTAGCAAAGAAGTGATCAGCAGCTTGTGCTGTACCACTGAGCGTACCTCAGATAGACACATGGAAACAGATGGCATGCAAGAATTGCTGCCAAAAGAGATCCAACAACAGTTACATGCATGCAAGTTACCTTCACAGTTATTAGGTTAAATATATTTATTTTTATGGATACCTTAAGTTCAGTGCATCCCCATTAGTTAAGCATTTTTTCTTATGTGTAACTATACAGAGATTTGTCACCTTGCTTTTTACAGACAACCAAAAAAATACTTCCTGAAGACATGACCTACTCTATTTCTGTTTCCCTATTTCCCAAGTTATTAATGGGTTTGTGTGTATTTCAGCCTAATGTTTCACAAATACTTGATTTTTGTATTAGCATTAATTCCATTTCCCCATTTTACTGTTACAACTCTCAACAGAATTTTCTGTGCAGTGTGAGCATGACTGTGCAGCTGGGTATTCTCTCCCCACTAACTGACCTTGAAGCAATGCAGAGGCCAAGTTGCACTTTCACCATTTCTGTGTTTCTGTAAGATGACCTCCTGTACAGCAATACAGCATCCTCAGGGTACATGCTGTTTCCAGTGTTTTCCCTGCTATGCTAAGTGGGGATGTGTTCCTTTACCACTTCTGTATACTTAAAGATTTTTTTCAAAGCATTTTACATTCAGAGCTAGAGTTTACTCACTGATTTATTACAACGACCATATTTACTAACAGTATGGTTCAACTACTTTTTTTCTACCACAGAAATATCCATACTTCTTCATATTTCTAGTTTATTCTGCTTATTAATAAGATGGGGTGTATTGGTCTAAAAAAGACAAATACAAAGGAGAACTCCATGAGGAGGCTAGAGATGGTAACAATATATTGAGTAATCAAAAACAAAATAAACAAACACTCCTATATTTCTAGATTCTATTTAATAGGACCATACATATATAGTCTGAATGCATTTAATTTCTATTTTCCCTGTATCAGCATGCTTTTAAGATTATAATACAGGGTGCAGTTCTAAGTTACCTATTGTCATTAAAACCAATTGAAAAAAAAAATGACGCACTAGTGGCAAGCAGAAAAAAGGTAGAGAAGAGAGGACAAGAGATGAAAATACAGTTAGTGGTTGAAGGCAGAAGACTTGGTATGCTGGTTAGAGAAAAGCAGAAAGAGGTTAAAATCTAAAACTATCAAGATTAGCAAACAAACAAACCAGAGTACACGTCTGATAGTGAATCAGATGGCAAGAGATTATGGAAGCACTCACTCTGCTACTAGCTCACTGTACTAAAAAAATGTAGGTTTGTAGCACTTCAAGAGCAATTCTAAGTATGCCTAGGTTTGTGTGCCTTTACTGTTGCTGAGATTAAGTAGCTTCTGCAGTTTTAATCAAAGGTACGGTCTACATATGGTTTAGTGCTAAATCCCCAAAACAATGCTGACTTTATAATTCACACCTGAAACTCTTCTCTGCTCATCCCTTCTCAGTGTGATTTCACCTTCAGCATAAAAAGCTAATCACATGACACAATGCTGGATGGCTGAAATTTTAATCCTACAAAAAAGTAGAAACAGTTATGCACAAAGCAGACTAATGAATCAAGTTTTTTAGCCTCTGAAGCAGGTGGAGCACACTTTTAACAATACAGCAAGTAGAAATTCTAATTAAACACTTGACAAGTGTATTTAAAAATCCAGTTCTGCAATTTCCCCCTCTAGACATTTAACAAACTTCAATAGAAGTACTCTGGAAGACCCATTTTGAAAGGAAAAGGAAGCACTATAGGGGTCTCAGGCTCATTAATAGCATGGCAGAATGTGTACATGTCTATTCATTTTGTTGTTGTTTCTCAAATCAAAATTTCACAAGTGCTGCTAATGGCAGGCTTGTTAAATGCTTCAGACAAACTACAAAAATGTTATTCTTTTGTAAAAATCCATCCTTTTCCATTGCTTCTCACTATGGCATTAATGAACAAAATTTCTTTGCATCTTAATGTGCTCTAGGAGCAGTATGCCTTTTACAAGAGCATGGGCTATGGGTGAACAGTGCTGCAACTATATCTAGTATTTTTTCATAAATTTGTTTTTAAACAGGAGAACACCAGAGTCTGTGTTCCTCTAAAGAACAAACTTTCTTTCAAGTCTATACTCCTCAGCACTTCTTTAGATAAAGCATCTAAGAACCACACTGGGATTGCAGGTATAACACCAGTTCTCATACTCTAAACAATGTAGTTCAAAGCATTTTCTAATTCATATAATTAAGGGTTAATCATTTCACAAATTTAAATACTACAAACTACAGTACAACTAAGAGTTCACCTACAAACCAGGAAGGAATACTAACATATACAGTACACCTGCCTTCAGTACACTACTATATTTACTATGATGACACAGACTTTTTTTTTAAAGCAATACAATTTACATAATTTATAGCAAAGGGAGCACATAGGAGTCTAGAAGTGCAATGGAAACCGTAAATCTTACTCTAAAAATTGTCCTCTGATCATTTCCCAAGAAAAAAAAAGGTTTCCATCTTTCCTACAAACTAACTTATTCCATAGTGAGCATCCATGCTTTTTCTTCTTGAAGTTCACGAATTTTCACGAATCCAGTCTACTCTCATCACAACATTATAGTAGCTGGTTACAATTCCAACTCTATTTATATTGCAGCAGACAAGAAAAATCAGAACAATATCACATCCAACATTAACTACACAGCTCTCTGTCTAAACTTCCCTTTACATTTTAAATATCTTGCTTAATCTTCAGCAAGCAGAAAAGTTAAGTGAAGTTTAAGTATAAAACAGAAGTTATATTTCTGTAGTAATGCTTCCCTTCCTTTGAAACGATCCTGAGTCATACTTTCTGTATGGCCTTCCATTATTTTTCCTTCTTTTCCTTTTATGCTTTAGTAACTGCCAAAATCCAAGCATCAGTGAAAAGTTTAGTTAACAGTAAGCATTTAGAAAGACCAAACTCATCTTTACTAGAATATCTAAGTCAAAACAGGATTACTCACACCATTTACAATTTACAAAACAAAAGTCAGAAAAGCCAGCTATTACTTCCTCTAAGTTTGTTTTTTTTTTCTCCCCTGTATAAAAATAATTCAAAACCTATCACTACAGCTACAAGCATGGAAAAAATGGCTATTCTGGACTGATTCTTATTTTTTTCTTTGCAGATTTGTTTTGCATTCTTTTGTTCAGAGGTTGTCTTGGGATTTCAAAGATTGAGAGCACAAAAGCAACAGCCTTGTATTCCTATCACTGTGTATGCATACACGCCTGGAAGCTGCAGGAACTCTTAGGATTTTTCATTTACCCCAAGGCTGTCAAGTTATTGGGAGGCTTTCTGCCTTCTCTCTTGCCCAGCACATCAATCTCCTGCCAGCCAGTAGCAAAATAAAACAACACTGTAAATGCCCACAATCCACCCAAGCAAGGGCTTCCTGAACTCTGCAGTGAAGCTCCTGCCAGCAGTTTTTTTCCTGATTAACAGCCACCTACAGTGCTAACATTAGGGGTCTGTTGCATGGCACATCATTTTCTTCTTACTTCATTGACACTAATGTTCTCCACACAGCTTTTAGCTGACAGAACTGTGATCCTTCTCCCTGCCCCAACAGCCAGGGCATGTGAAATAGCTGCCTCGCAGTAAAAATGCTGGTCACTGAAGCCAGGAGAACTTTTTTTCTTTAACAAATCCAGGATTTGATCATCTCTCTCTGTACCATTTAACACTGCATTACTTTTACTGACTGTTGACCTGCCAGTAAGGACTGTAAAGACAGCACTGAGGAATGCAAAACACGAGTATGTTGAATCTTCAAAACAGAACTACTTATTTATATAGACTTTGATGGCATGCATCATGGAAGTAAACAGAAATACACAATTTATGCAAATAAGTCACAGGCCATGCGCTTCTTACAAGTTGCCAGTGCAGCTCTGGTTGCTGCAGAAGTTATGCACTGGGGTTACCTTCTGCTGTGGCTGCATTTTGCTTATGCAGCTCAATTTCAGTCTCAGGTACACTGCAATACACAAACCTATGGCTCAGAGAAACTGGATACTCTGCTTAGAAACAAGATACTCTGCTCAAAAACAGATGTAGGAGATTTCAGAGTAAATACTGTCATACAAAAAATCAGGTTTCTGAAAAGTGGGAAACAATGCAAGTACTTTCCATCCACAGCTTATTCTACAAAGCAACATAGACATTTCTCTGTAAATCAATGCACACACTTTTCTTCCTAAGAATCCCAGAAGAAAGCACAAAATATTGTCAGAAAAAAATCAGAAGAAACCCCTACGTGCAGGGAGATTTGCTGCTTCCTGCTGGGCAGGGAGGAGGATGGTATCTGCTAAAATGGGTGGAAAACACTTGGGTGTGTGAACACTACCCCAGGGCAACATGGCACAGCACTGCAAGGGGTGGTTCTTAATCTCGATTCAGCTCATGCATTTAAGAATCAGAGCAAGGAGCAAAAGTTAGAATCTGACTATATTTAAAATCAGCACATGTTTTGTCTTCTCAAATCAAAGTTGTCCAGGATAAAGGGCTAGTTCACCCACAGACTTCTAACCAAAGGAAACACAGAATTAATTTTCAAGCCCTCACAGTATAATGAAAACTAAGTGACATACATAATTCACTTCTATTCATTAAAATTACAACCACATGTAAAGTAGTACCTCTAGAGTAATTTAACTGTGTGTACAAGATACTCTGATTTAGGTTATTTTTCTTCGCCTTATATTTTAATAAGAAGGTGAAAAATACCACAGCTACCTATTAATAGCAAATTTAATTTTATTTTAGAGGAAACAAATCATGAAACGAAAATTTTATCCTCACTATATGTGAACAGTTTTCATTGAAGACAACACTGCTGGCTTGTGCCAAAAGGCAAAATCTGGTTTAACGTGAACGCAAGCAATTCCATACCCTCATATATATCTTGTAATGTAACGAAACAATTTCAGATAGTAGTATCTTCTGCTATGATGAAAACCACAACTTTTCCAAATACTGATACCAAGATAGTATTTTCACTCACAGTTAGCAATAACAGAGTGAGGTTTTGCATGTCTAATTAAAACCGAGACATTAACACCATTCCCTTTGCCCAAATCATACTTAAAACATTTTTTCAATTTTTAATTAATCTCTTTTCTGCTTGCAAAACATAGGAATGTACCTATAAATTATGCAAAAGCAATGTTCTGAAATAACTACTGCTAAAAAATTCTTGGCAAAGAGAATTGATTTTGCTCCTTTAATCTTTGTGTAATTTCATAAACACTTTAGCTTCACATGCTATTTTTCGTCCTTTAACTCCGAAAATCACATCCTGATTGAATTATGAAACTCTTTTTAAGTCAAAGAAATAATGCATGACAAAAGCAAAATGAATTTTGCTAAAAATTCTTCAGAAGGACGATTTTCTGTGCAGCCAGATCCACGTGCGATATCGCAATTATTAAAATATATCCTGTAAATTTCCCTCTGTATCAGCTTCAAATTTACAGTTGTTCTTCACCTCAGTAAGGGAACCGAGCAAGAACTGAAAGCCATGACACTTCAAACCTTCAAAGAACTATAAATTCCTTTAAAACGCCTGGCACCTGGGTAATGAAACCCGCAGCACGCAAGACAGAGATGCACCTGAACAGCATTAATGTTGCAAAGACATTTTTTTCCCCCCTTGTCTGAAAGGGGCAGCTCTGGTGAACCTCTTTTCCCGTGGTCTCTGTAGCTCACCTTAGTTTGTTAAAAAACGACCCGAGTCCCGCAATCCCCACCTCAGCACACCGCAACGACGGCTGGAACCCCGCGTCACCTCGAAATCAGCCCTTTTTAAGCCTCGTGTCAGCAAAAGTTGATGGCGTGGAAAGCAAGGCTGCCCCAACCCCAGCCGCCTTCCCCACACACACCGAAACCCTCCTCGTTTTACCACACGGAACGCGCTCTCCTCCAGCTCGCTCTCCCGCCGCTGCCAACCGGGGAACGGCGGCCCCGCAGAGCCCGGGGCTCCGGTACCACCTCCCCCTGCCCCCGGCGGAGAATTAGCCCCGCACAACAGTAGATTCACACGAAAGCCGGGTTCGAGGGGGCTCGCAACTCGCAGCTCTCCCTGCCCTCCACTCCGACACCCTCCCGGCCGCCCATCCGTTCCTCCCTCCCTCCCTCCTTCTCCCGCGGCCCCGGCAGGGCACCCCGCCGGCCTTCACCCACACGGGGCCCCCCGGGGGCGCCTTACCCGCCTGAGGGGAGCGGGCGGCCGGGCCGGCTGCAGGCTGGCTGAGAACGTGGGGGAAGAGGCAGGTGAAGAGGAGCAAGGGGCGGCCGCAGCGCCAGGCTCCGCGCTCGGCCATGGCTGGGGCTCGAGCCCCACCCCGCCCCGCCCCGCTGTCTCAGAGCCCGCGGCGGGAACGGGGGCAGCGGCGGGGGCGTCGCGGGTAACGGTCAGCGCTGGCCCCGCCCCGCCGGGAGCCGTCAGGGGGCGCGGGAGGAGCGAGCGCGTCGGGAGTCGTTAGAGCGGGGCGGGGGGTGCCACTGAGGTGGCCCCGAGCTGGTCCTGAGCACGGCGGCAGGGGCCGGGCGGACACCCGAGCTTCCCGGCTTCAGGGGGGCAACCACGACTGCCTCCCCACGGGCGGCCAGGAGAAGTTCCCCGGGAAGGAGGGAGACGTTCCGGAGAGAAGGGGCTGTGGCGATCCCCTCACGCACAGCCCCGCGGCTCCGCACTTCCAGCAGAGGCTCCCGCGGAGGCACCGGAGCTGAGGGGCAGGGACGTCCCGGGGCCTGGCCCGGGGCCATGCTCATCCCGACCGGGCCGCGGCAGCTGCCGTAGAAACCTTCAGTAACCATGGCGAACCCACCCGGGTCCACATCTGCTTCTTTTAAAACATGTTGGAAGTTTGTGTCATTTTTTGTGAAAATGAAAATATTAAATTAACTGGTTTTAAAATCCCACACGAAGCGGTAAGGTTTATTCTCCGAAGCTTCTAAGTCAATGTTTTGGAACTTTTAATCAAAAAAAGATAAATTGATGCAAGTTAAAAAGGCCTAGGATGTTTCCATCTTTATACATATTTATACATTAAAATATATAATGAATACTCTCTAGAAAACCCTACTTTTTTCTCTATCAGATAAATAAAAAGCTGTTACAAAAGACGGCTTTAAACGCACAATGAAAATCTAATTAGTGATTTTTTCTAAATCATCCTAATGGAAATGTATGATGTACACTGCCACAGAGAACAGGAGCAGTTGACATTAATGCATTTTTTTATATTTAATATGCCGTTTAAGATTTGGAGAATAAAGAGGAAAGATTTGGAAAGAAGGGCTAAATGGCTCTAGCCAGTGTTCTTGAGCTGCTACATGGAAGGTGCTAGATTACCAGATTCCTTGGAAAAATGGACCTTATTAGATCCAAATAATTTTATCAACTTTGTACCTTCCTAAAAGAAGCATTACCCAAAGTAGTAATTTCATTAAGCATGTTGTCAATTTTAAAAAGTCTTTTATATTGTGTTCATTTCATGGAACAGTAGTGCATGCATCTTTGTGTAAATCATTAATCGTTTTTATAACCGAAACAAAGTATTTGGGTATTTCAGTATCATTTGTAATTTAATGTTTTTTCTGTATTATCTTACCCTGCAGCCATATTCAGGTTCTGCAAGACATAATGCAGTCAGTACATGCCATCTGGAAAAAGACTGCTTACATGGTGTTTTCTCCTAGCACACTTCCAGCGACATCTTGTATTGATTTCAATGCTCTGCATTTTATATATTGTTTGTATGCTGCATGTCCTCCACCTCAAAATGTGTCAAGGGATGCAGTGTGTGACTCTTACTTTGAAATGCTGTGTGCATGCAGTGATCAACCCAAGATTTGAGTAAATTAAAATAAAAATATTCTTTAGCCTAAAGCGTGGCCCAAAGACAAAAAAACAAAAAACAACCAAAACCCAAACCACAACAAAACCTATTAATGTATTGAGATAGAGTGGAGTTCTAATGCCTTCTTAGTGTTCCAAAAATTACAGGGCAACGTTTCTACTGAAATGGCAAACCTGAAATCTTGGCTGACAAGTGGCCCACCACTGCAGTGCACCTGGTGTTCCTAATGTAAGGTTATCACCTAAAATCTCTAGTTCTGAGAGCAGGGTATGTATGTTACAAGTGCATTTTAGAGCCATAGTGTCTGTAGTCAATGTTGTTAAACGTGGTTGTCACTGCAAGGTGAAGGACACAGCAAAATGGATTTATTATGTAACTATGGATTTGTTTGCAGCCGGGTCCTAGTTAGGCAAAACCAGATGCTGTGAAATGCACTAAATCCACTAGGTTATGTGCCCAACATTTTGCTAAATATTTTACGTAGCATCATCTGACACACATTAATTATGCCGTATTATTATTGTTCTAGAAAACAGTAGATATAAAGAACAAGCCATTTTTTCCTGCTGCTTTGATCTTGGAGCAAAATGTGTTTACTGACAGTGGCATGTTAAGTTTAATATTTATCATTAAGTGCAAGCCTAAACAATTTCATGAGTAATGTCTGCTATCTTTCAAAGGGTTCTTTCTCGGAAGGAGTTGACATCTGAAGGTCCCCACTAAAGCATGCTGAGAATCTCCAGTAAATAGGCTGATGGCAGCTTTTACTGTGCACTGAAGAGTACTTTAACTGAGAAGCCAAATGCCAAATTAATCTCAGATAAAAATAGCAAGCTGCTCAGTTGTCTTTGTAAAATCAGAAACATTTGAAGATTTTTTTGTGTGTGAAACTGAAGTTTCTCCAGATTAAAGCCAAGAGCTATATAACCAGTACTCTCAGAGCAAGCTATTTTAGCAGTTTTTCATATTTTAATAGAAATAACTGCATTTGAAACTTGAAAAAATAGGACAGCTTTTACTACAGAAGAACAGTAATGGAAAATACTCTTTAAAGAAAATGGAAGATGTGCAAGTAAGTTCTAGAATCTCCTCTAGTCTAAAGCTACGTCATGTATCTCATGTATCATGTACCTGAAGGCATTAGCCTCTTGGGCTCAGTTGTCTTTAATACACTTTTATGTCACCTATGTATCCACATGCAGTTCTGCAGTTCTTAAATTCATTAATCTGAATGCTCTGTAATCATTAATATATTTGTTCTCACAGTGGAGAAGTTTTGCCCCTAATTTTAAGATTAGGAGCAGAAAGAATAATTACCTGGGGAATCCACAGCAAAATAAACATTAACACTAAATATCCTAACATTGTATTTGTGCTTTAACAACTAGCATACAGTTTGTTTTAATGGTTTGGAGTGATTACATCCCTCATGATTGTGCATATCCAGGCATTACTGATGAAATAAAGACACTCATCACTATTCTTCTTAAATTTTATTCCATAATAAAAAATAGAAGAAAAAAAAAGTAAGTGTTCAAGAATTAAAGCAATTCCTGGTCAGTGTAAGGACCTGGTTCATCAAAAGTAATTCTAGGTCTTCCATGGCATATTCATAGGCTTCTACAAAACAGAAATCCACATTATGTTTCACTGAAGCAAGTCCTCTAGTATCTACAGAACACCTGATCTCATATTCTATTTATCCTTCTCTTTTTGCTCTTTTTCCTTCTTTTCACGTTCAGCTTTTGCTTCTTCCTCCTCATGTTGTTTTATCAACTGTTCCACTTCCTTTTGCTTCAGAACCCTTATGATCGTCTTTCCGTTCTCTCTGGTCAGTGTTGCAATTTCAACTGAAAGACAGGGAACAGGCAGCAGGATTATATTCCTTAGGCAGTAATCAGCAGAAGGGGGAGGTCTGTGGTTACAATGAAGCAGAAGATTCTTGTTCTGCCTATACAACAAAAGCCAGAGGGCAGCTGCCTTCCCCTGAAGCAGCCTACCCGAGTACATCAATACCTCCCCAGTGACTTCCACCAGACACAAAGCCACTCCTGCCACCACCCCAGTGCAGCCTGCCATCCCAGAACTGTGCTCCAGCCCTGGGTCCTGACCACAGTGGACCGTCCTCGTTTCTCAGAGCTGCTGCATCTTGTAAAAACATTTTTCAAGTGACAACTAAAAAACCCAAGAAGCCACTAAATAAGTTCGTTACATCTTCTAAGCAAAGGGTGGCAATCCCCTACCAGTGAACTGCTCACCTTTCTCTGCAGAGAGTTTGCTAACATCCATGGTTTTGTTTAGAACCTTAATGGCTAACGCAAGGGCAGTTTTCAGTGTCATTTCTCCTTCTTTGTAGTCTTGCTTTAGCATTGACACAGCTGCCTAAGAATTTCACAGAAAATAAAATTAAACCTTTAGACAATCAACCGAACTGTTGCTTTTTGCCAGATAACATCAATCTATAATTAACAGCACTGCTTCCACAGTTACTAGTTTCTGCTCTGGACTAGTAATCAGCAACACACTGCACTTTGCACATTTTTTTTCTTGACTTTTTTAGAGGAAAAAAACCTAGAACTTACAGCACTATTATTCCCAATGCATGTAGCTTTCCACCCTCCATAATTTCCACTAGGATCACTTTGATAGAGCTGAAATCCATAATGCTTATCCCAGCCAATATACAGCAAAGAAACACCAAAAGGACGTTTTCCTGTTGAAAAGAAAGCTATTAGCAACCTAAATTTAGTAACAAGATTGGTTATGAGTTACAATAACTTTCTTTTGATTGCCTTTTTCAAATCTGTTCATGTGAACTAGGATTTAACAGACTGTTCTGCACTTCTGTTGCTTGAGATAAGCCTGACAGAATTTCTTTCTGAGTCATGGGGGGGGCTACAGAGGTTTATTATATTTAACCCTAAGAGCAACTAATTTCTGTCTTCACAAATTGCAATTTATCATCTTAGGACTTTAAATCAAAACTTAACATTTAGCGTACGGAGCTTAGCTGTTAAGGCATGTAACTTAACAGTGTCAAACTCCAGGAAGATAATAAGGTCATTCTTTCCAACTACATATCTGTAAAATCCCAGAATTATCAGTTCACCTACTAAGGAACATTTTCCAGCATCAACATTTTCCAACATCCTGATCCACAGCAATACTATTTTTTAAGTGTTAGAATACTGATATCCCACTGATTCACTGAGCCCACCATGAAGCAACAGGACACGTGGTAATGATTTTACCCAGATACAAAGGAGATTCAGTAATAAGGAAGAGATCTTTTACAGTGAGAGTGGTGAAACACCAGAACACGTTGCCCAGGGAGCTGGTAGAGGGCCCATCCCTGGAACATTCAAGGTCAGGTTGGAAAGGGCCCTGAGCACCCTGATCCAAATCAGTATTTCCCTGCTCAGTGCCGGGAGCTGTATGAGATGACCTTTAAAAGTCCTTTCCAACCCAAACCACTCTATGATCCTATGAAAATGCTGGAAGGTTACATAGGACACAATTCTCTGTAGGTCTTTTGAAGGCATTCATTGAACCCAAGAGCACTCAAGGCAGTCCATGAAATGGGCTGGAATCTCAGACATCAAATTCTTTATCACTAAAAAGCAGCACCTTCAGAAGCAGAACAGTAACCATGAATACCCTCTAAAATTCAGCTTTTTTTTTTCCTGGTATATATCTTGTTACAGGAAGATTTGGTAGAGCTGTACAGACTCAGACACCCCAAGTTATTTTACAGAGAGATTTAAAAGCACAATGGTTCATCAGTCTTCACTACCTCCAAACTGTGTATATGCCTGCTTGATATCACACAGTGCTGTCACCAGTTGTTCACAAGGAATGGGCTCTTGATATTGTAACAAATACCTAAAATGAAAGGGAAAACAAACAGGTTTAAAAACTCTTGCTGACATCATCTTGTACCCCATTTAACAAGGAAGAGGTTCCTATGTTACAGGCTCTTTGCTCTAGCTGTTTTGTTTCAAGCAATCCACTTTTGCTCTACTAAACATTCAACAGAGAAACAGAACACAACCAGAGAGCACAGGCATGTGCAGCCATGTGACATACCAGACCTACCTCTGAGCAATAAGTCGCAGTTCATTTGTTAGAACATTGGCATCTGAAGTTATTCCTGCAACACTGCAAGCCATATCCCTGCAATGGAAGCATATAAATTAACTGAATTCCAATAAATCTCAAAAAAAAGTCACATCCTCATCCAGCAGTTCAACAGAACAGCTACTGTTGGGCTTTTCTGATCAAAATTGCTGCCATGTGAGAGGTTCATCGTCTCCTGCCCTTAGGATACATGAAAAATATGTAGCTTTCTTAACAGCAGAGGTGGACAGCAAAAATACACGGGTCAGTCTGACAGCTCGGCATGGACTTGTGAGAAAAGGATGATGCCAAAGATGTGTAAGTCCAGAGGGCCTTCAAAAGAGCCATTAGCCCACAGAGGTGCCTATCTGGAAGCCACCTGACCCAGCACACCAGAATCCAGAAGGACCCATACAGATGTGACAGGCTGACACATTCTATCCCTGTAACTTCATCTGTGTGATTTTGATTTGATCGTAATAAGCACTTCAGTCTGGATTGTTTCATCAACTCTTAATTGAAGGTCTCTTTTACCTAATCCAATACTGATACAAAGCTTTCAATGACAAAGAAAGGATTAAATAACCTAGGTGATTTTTTCCAAGTGAATTGAAGCATTTCTCAGAAGACGGAAGGGCTGACCCAAGGTGACAACTCCAGTGCACTGTTACACAGTCTCCTTGAAAATCTTTAACTTCCTTCAGCTCCAGCTGCTTTCCAGATGAAGGCAGAATGGGAAGCCCCCAGGAGGAAAAGTTATTTATGCTTCATGTGCATGGATGAAGCTCTACCTCCCTTACAGCCAAGACAGCATGATCCATAACACCCTGTGCTCTGACATCACAAATTTAACTCCCAGAGAGCTAAAAAGGAAGTCAAAATAGAGAGGTACATAATATCTGCTACAAGTATGGCAAAGAAACCTAAGGCATGTTTCAGTCAATTATGTTGTTATCTTTGAATCACAGAAGTAAAACAAAGACTTCAGAGAGGCTGCAGAGCTGAAATACAAGGGTGACTTTTTTGTGCACATTCTTCTTTTGCGAACGCCCCCCCCCCCCCCAGTATTTTGTAGAAATTGAGAATTCCCTATTTTCCCAAGCACAAAAAGAACACTAACACTTCAAATAAAATAAAACCAGGTTCAATGCTAAAATGTCTGAGTGACCAGACCACTTAGCAGATCGTCACTTCAACTTACTCATTAAGTTTGTATATTTTCTCTGAGAAAAACACTTCATCCAGAAGCTTGTGAATGTTACGCCTCTCTGCTGCTAGCAGAACACCATCATTTGCCAGAATTCCCAAGCAAGTGCCTGCATGTCCAATTGCTTCCATTGCATACTCAACCTGGTACAGGCGACCTAGGAAAGGGTTTAAACTGGTAACCTCAAAAAAGTAGCATTCAACAATATCAAGTCAAATTTGCAAGTACCTAGCAGATACTCATTGTCCAACTGTTGACAGTAAATTAATTGCTTAAAACAGGGGAATGAGTTAAGAGAAGGAAAATCCACAAATCTGCTAAGAATGCACATGGCAACACTGATGTGGGAAAAATATTTTAGTTTTTAAAAAAAAAAAATAAATCTACACAACACTCTCTACTGCAGCAGAATGAGTCAAAATGGATGTGCCAGTATCCATTATACTGTATCCAGTATCCAAGCAAATATTAATAGTAAACTTTGAGCCCATCTCACATAAGAAATAGAAAAACATGGCTTGTACATACTTGTTTCAGCATGTGGTAACAATAGCAAGGAGAGGTGTGATTGCACCAGGGGGATATTTTGCATTCTTGGGTGGGGGGGGAAGAAGAACAGTAACAAAACCATCCATAGTCAAAAAAAGGAATGGTGAAGATTTTTTTCAAGTTAAATTAAAAAACGTGGCAGTGAATTACTCACTAATGGAGCATGGTCTCATTATTGCTTGAATTAGAATGAACTTCGAAGTCTCTACTTTGGAGCCCTGGTGTCCTTACAGAGCCAGGCTCTGCTTCTGGTAGGGAAAGTGAATTCTGCAAACCATACACGGATGAACACACACGACAAACAGGTAGTCTCTGCACAAGTAGCTCCTTTTTAAGTTCTGAGATGCTGAATAGAACAGAGTCTACTTGAAAGTGGGAAGTTAAATACTACCTTCTGGAGAAAAGATGGTGGTTCTGGAGTCATATCTTCGTGACTGTAAAAAACAACAGCTCATTAAATACCATCGTTCCCTTGTCAGAACGTAGCATTCTAAAATTACCGAGGGCCTGAGCCGCACAGAAACCCCCGATGGCTCTCACCCCGGCTGCTGACCCAGACCCCCCCTCCCCTCACCGCCCCGCAGGCCGAACCGGGCCGTGACTCCACACGTCCCGCGGCCCCCCCGCCCCTCACCGCCCCGCAGGCCGAACCGGGCCGTGACTCCACACGTCCCGCGGCCCCCCCGCCCCTCACCGCCCCGCAGGCCGAACCGGGCCGTGACTCCACACGTCCCGCGGCCCCCCCCGCCCCTCACCGCCCCGCAGGCCGAACCGGGCCGTGACTCCACACGTCCCGCGGCCCCCCCGCCCCTCACCGCCCCGCAGGCCGAACCGGGCCGTGACTCCACACGTCCCGTGGTTTCGCGCAGCCCGGGCAAGGGCCCGGCCCGCGGCCGCCACTCACCATGGTGCCGGGGATGCGCTGCGGATGGAAGGGAAGCGGGCCTGCAAGACACCACAACGCACGTTAAGCGGTACCCGCTCCGGTCTCGGTCCAGATGGTTCCGCCCCCACCCCGGCCCCGCAGTGCGGAGTCATCCTCACCGCGGGGAAGCCCCGGGCCCCTCCGCCTCCCGGGCCCCTCCGCCTCCCGCTCCCCATAACCCGCCCGCGCTCGCTCGCTCGCTCACCACAGGCCGAGCGGGGAAGGCGGGGGGAAGGTTCGGCCGCTGAAGGAGAACGAATCCGAACCAGCGAGGAAGAACCGGGTACCCCCACCACCCCCGAGCTGCGCCGGAAGTGACCGCGACGCCTGCGCGGTGCCGCCTGAGGGACCGGCCCGAGATCCGCCCTCCCCCCCCAGGCCCAGAGTCTCCCGCTGCCCGAACCGAACTCCAGCACACCGGAACACCTTGACCCGGCTCGCAGGCAGCGCGCTGGACACGCTCCAGGCTTTTATTGCAACAGTCGAGAGTCAGCCGGCGCGTACCCCCGCAACCCTCGGCCTACGGGGCTGGGCCGTGGTCCCCGTACGCTCCGGCGATCTCAAACCACCTCTTCTCGACAGCTTCCTGGCCCATCTCAAACATTTTCATTAAGTGTTTCCATCCGGTTCTGGCGGTAATCATGAGGTATTCCTTATTCTCCGGGTAGTGCAGAGCTGTGTGGGCTGCTATGACAAGGGACTGAGAAAACCTCCCGCTGACCAAGAGAAAGAGGGCACCCCTCTCCTCCCGGGTCAGGGGCAGGATGCTCTCAAACCCTGCCAGAACGTGGCCTCCCACCCCCAGGGGGTCTGAGCTCTCGATCATCAGGTACATGATCGCTATTGCCACTTCAAACACATAATACCCGTAACTCATGTCACTAAAATCCAGGATGCCAGAGACTCTGTACTGAGGATCCTCTGGGGTTGCAGAAGTTGAGTCCACCAGAATGTTGTGGTCATTCAGATCCCCGTGGTTGATACCTGCACACACAAGAAATAAAAACAGTAGTCATTATTAAACAGCAGACTTGTAACTTTTTTTTTTTTATTTATTTCTCAGTGAAAGAGCATTGATTGAGCATAGAGGCTGAAGCCAACACAACTACAGAGCCATCCCAGTTCCCTCAGCATCAAATATTGCCTCATGTCACTGCTCCCCAGGAATCCCCATTCCACTAAGACATCAATCAATAAAGGAACAAAATGAGATCTTACTCTGGTCTGGCACTACCCGAGAGACACTGCATGTTTTCCCAACAATGAATATCAGTTTTCAGATTATCAAATCACTATCAACATCAATGTGAGCTGAATTCCAAAAACATTATTAAATAGTTACTTGGGCCTCTATGAAACTTAGTTGTGTACTCCATGTATTCTAATTAAGCTGATGTAACAGCATGAAAATCATCACCTTAACTGGAAGGAAACTCATCAGAAAGATGAAAAGCTGAACCTGAACCTCACCCTGGACAGCACACTCCTCCTTGTTTACTCTGCCCCGGGTTCATTCAGAACAGTATTTGCACACATCTAGGATAAAGGAATTTTTTTTTTTTTTTTTGCCTACTCCACAGACCTAAACTCCTGTAAGAAATGTCATTGGCTCAGTTGAACATAATTGCAATGAGAATAAAATACTCACAGGCTCGAAAACTGCTTAGCTTTGGCATCACTTTTTCTTCAAACTGCTCAATAACTTTTTCCACAACTTCACAGTATTTGTTCTGGCCCAAGGCATAAATGTACTGGTGCAGAAGGGGAACATTTGCCAGGTTCCAGATGAACTGACCTCGGTGCAAAGTTTTTACTGATGGATGATGGAATTTCTTTGGAGAAAGCACAAAACAATAGGCTGTAAGTAAAAATTCAATTTTTAGAAATAAAAGGCTTAGATTCAAAGCCCTTATTCATTTTACCAGGTTCCTGATGAGCCACACTGAAAAGCACCAAGACTTTGACTTCTGCTTTATATCAACAGGTAGAAGAATAGTCATGCAAAAAACTAAAAGAATGACTAAGAGAAGCATCTCAGTAACTAACATGCAACCCAAATCAGTTTTGGTCCATTCTTTAGCTACAAAAATTATCTTAAGTCATTACTCACTTAAATAATTTAAAACTGGTACTGACTTTCTGTCATGTGCTGTTAAAGAGCAACTTTTGAGGGCTTGCCAAGGCCAGAATCCCAGCCTGGCAGAGCCTGGATTGCACAGCTGGCACCAGAGAAAGCTGTTAGTGTGCAGAAACAGGCAGGAAGTGGCAGATTCTGTGAACAAGCTCATAAAAAGCCTTAGAGCAGAAGTACTTGATGGAGATACTGGACAGAACTTTATGACAAAAAATTGCCTATGTAGGTAGCCTAAATATTTCAACAAATGGGGTCTTTCACCTCTCACTAGAAAATGAAAAAGGTGTTTTGGAAACTGACATTCAAGGAGTAGGAGCATTTCTCCCACTGCATACCACACATTTAAATTTTAAGGTGGTTCGTGTGTCAGATTCTACCAGCGTATAGAGCAAAAAATTTAAAAAACAAACAAACAAACAAACCAAACAAAAAATCCAACAAACCACAACACAAGAGTAGTTCGCTTCCTCTTAAAAAGAAACCCATAGTTGTAATGAAGGCTCTTAATAATGGCTGAATAATAGTCAAAACTGGAAGCTTGTGTGAAAAACTAAGGAACAAGAGGAAGCTCAAACAGGAAAAAAACCTCCCACAATACAGGATCTCTAATGCTATGTAAAGCCCCATGTGGCAGCCACTGCCATCTGCCCAGCACCAAGCATGTATTCCAGCAAGTGTGGATACCAAGTGTGAAGTGCTATAAAAAATCCTGAGCCCTTTTTTGCTGTACAGCCACAGGCAGTCACTTCAACTATAAAGCATAAATATTTCCGTTGAGAGGATGTGAGGCACAGCCATGTGAAAGGAGATACCATCAGAGAAAGTGGTGGACTATTTTGTGCACAAAACAAAACATGGGAAAACACTTTGCTATCAAGTTGACAAAGTCAATCAATGGGGTAGGTAAATTTCTGAGCTCTCATTAGAAAACTGAGTCTCTGAGGTGGTATTTTTAGTGTCAATGATATTTTGAAGTTTTTACAGCAGTAACTGCACATCTTTTTCTTTAAACAACAAACCTTGGCAGATGATAATCCATACGTTAAGGGCATGAAGTGCCTTTTCCATCAAAATTTGCTTTCTCATTAACTATTTCCTCCTTGGCAGGACGAGTCACAGAGACCAGCTGATCTATATAAATTGTTTTAATTGCACCGTAAGAGCATGACCAGAGTGTTGGAAGGTAACCATAAATTATCTCTTCCAATTGAAAAATGCTCTTGTAATTTAAGGATGTGGTTAGTAAAGCTGGCAATTCACATTTCATAATTGTCTGAAGCCAGCAGCCAGAACGTGAGAAGGAAAGGCTAATGGAAGCCAATAAATAATGCAAGAGTTCTTTTATGTATCAAACTTGCTGTCTGATTTATCAGCTTTATTATCCTGTATAATTTCAGAGTAAAGAAAGAACTTGCTTTATTTGACTGGAAGCAATGCAGGTGAGAGAAGTGTCACAAATCTCTGTTCATCAGCACAGCTGGCATGGCAGAGAAGGAACCACTGTTAAATGGTCACAGTCCCAGTGCTCAGGAGGAGAGCAATTCAAAATAAGGGATCTGCCAGCCATACATGATGTGCACTACACAAAACCCCTTAAAAACAAGTTTTACATGAGTCTAATTTGAGCAGTCTAGAGGCTGCTCTCCTTATTTGCCAGGTGTGAAACACCAAACAGGTGAATTTTGTGTAACTAAAAAGAAATCCTTATCTTCCAGTTCCTGGTACAGAAATGCACCAGCACCACCTCATAAGCACCAACCCCCCGCCCTGTGACTTGGGGAAATGCTTTAGCAACAGCCAGGTTGGAGGGCAGCACCCAAAAGGTGATTCAAACTGACATCTGCCTTGACCAGCCTGAATTCTGCAGATCAGGAAAGCAGGCAGCAAGCACCAGGAGACATGGAGAGGCGACATTCCTTGAGAAAGAAGGTTGTGAGGCCGGAGCAACGACCAAACTACCACTCACCTCTGCAAGAGCTTTATCCAGCCTGGCAGCAAGCGACCCAATCTCGTAGAGAATCTGAGGATTTGTAGCAATTTTTGCTACAGGTGTACCTGGCAGGTAAGTCAGCAGCCTGACCATGTACTTTTTGCTGCCAGGTCCAGAGTCTAACAAGCAAAGAAGGATGCAGTCAGTCACTTCAGGATGTGCTATTAATATTAGTTAATGCAAGAGGCAAAAAAATAAAAGAAGGCTTATCCCAGGGTAGAACTCATGAGATGAAGCTGATAAAACAGATTTCCTTCCAAGATCTGATTTACCAGAACGCTGTGCAAACCATATCACAATTTATCAATGTGTGATGAACCTCCAGCCGCTACGCTTGGCACTAACTCTGCACACAGCAGGTTCTTGCAGACACCCCTCAGCCAGTTCTGCAGCAGAACAGGAGGGCCCAGGAGCCCCAGATGTTATGTGGAAGTTACAGTCAAAACAGAAGCAAAATGTACACACAATCTTTCTTCCAAGCACTGCTAAAGCAACTTGTTCGAGCATTGCAGATTGGCTGGAACTATTTCATAGCATTTTGTAGGCAAATAATTTGTAATGTGATTTAGTTAAAGAGGCTTTTTTGGTTTATATGTGGACAGATCAGATTAGTGTTTTCTCCAATTCAATTTTCCAGGTATTTTCATAGTTAATCGTTACTCTCTTTGATTTGTTTTGTTTCTGGTGTCTTAAGTTTGGACAGTTCTCGTTGGACAGATGAGTCAGCTCATACACATCCCCCAATATTTAGAAACTAGCCCCAAGTTTTACTTGAGTACTGCCAAGCTAAGGGTGACAGTAGGGCAGTAAAGGTGTTCCTAATTGCTCACCTCCTGACTCCAGAGACATTGTGTTACCATCTTTTGTGAGATAAGGAGTTGCTGAAGGAAAACCTTCAGCATGGAGAAACATCATGGCCTGGGTCTGCACTTCAATGAGATCAGGTTCCTGGCTGTCTTCTGAATTGGTGATTTTGAGGACACATTCAGCAGCACCTTCAGCTCCATCTTTATTCCTTGAGACACAGACATGGAAGTTCTGATCATCATAGCTGGGGAGAGGCCTGATCCAAGACACCTTTAATCCAAACACCCTGTCCACCAGTTCTATCACTTCTTTTTCCCCAAGTGCTGGTTTGGTGAGTGCCTGGGGTTGGCAGTCATTCCGAGAAGACATCATGCCTCTAGGAGAAGAAGAGAAGCTGGATGATCGTACCTGTTTTCTGCCATCAGAAACAGTAATTACTGTCACCAAATGCACTCAAGGGACTGAGGAGCACTTGCCTATGTTTATTAATCAAGCAGAATAAAACCTAATAATCCAGTCTGGGTTTCTTACATCATGGCTTCTTGTTATGTAGCTCCCTTAAGCCATCCCTCTGCTCAGAACAAGGAGACAGGAACAGCTTATTACCAGGAGCAGTTTCATTACCTCATCCCCAGTCACAGCCTAACCTGGTATCTTGCTCACCGGGAGTGAATTCCAAAGGAACAGAGTTGCTGAATTCCTGTCCAGAAAATTCTAAATTCACGTCTGCAAAAATCCAAGAAATATTTCCGTGGCTGTTGCCCTTAAAGCAGATGCCATCCTTCTCCTGCGGAATCCCTGCGCTGAGAAACGCGGAAAAGCAGCTCCAGGCCGCCCCGCGCTCCAGCGGGACCCGCCCCGACCCTGCTCCCCCTCCGGGCCCCCCTTCCCACACCCAGCGGCACCGCCGGACCGGACCGGACCGAACCGAACCGGACCCACCCCGGGACCTGCCGGACCGCCCCTTCCGGGGCTGCGGGGGGGCCGGGACCCGTCCCCGGGCCGTTACCTTTTGGTTCCGAACAGCACCAGAGGGAAGAGAAGGTGGAACTTCCTGTGGGTAAAGGAAAAGAAGCAGCAGTGCTCCCACTGCTGTCAGGAGAAAAAGAGATTTGTATTTTGTTGTTGTGCTTCGAGTCCCTTTCCCAGCACACAAGAGCAAAACAGCTCCCAACTGTTCTGACCAAAAATCATTAACCTAGGACAAACTTGAGGCATCTTTCAGAGGATGCCCTTTGGACCTTTGAGTTCAGGCTGGGAACATTTGCCGGAGCCTGGAGAATTTTTGGCACATACTGACTTCTAAGATCACTGTATAAATACCTTCTGAAATACTTAAAAACACAAACAAAAAAGCAGTCATATTCTGCAATACTTGAGGTCCCACTGTGAGAGGATTAGTGAGGATAAAATGATTTAGAAAAGGCTTAGTGATGTTAAAAAAAATAAAAAACATGGTTTTAAAGAAACAAGAATTCTATTTTAGTGTAGTTTATAATACTAAAGACATCAATTTGACAAACATTACTTTAATCCAATATTAAAATTTGAAAAGGGAAACTTTCCCCAAGAAACATATCTAAGTTCTTTGGATTTTTTTAAAACCCAATCACTACCACCCACAAAAAAAAAAAAAAAAAAAAAAAAAAAAAAAAATCACACAAACAAGTTTTTTCAGGAATAAAAGAGGTCTGGAAAACATTTAGGGTTCTGTTTCCTCATTTCTGAGGCTGACTGAAGGTCTAGATCACTGGGACTAAAACTGCTGCAGCAGGAAAGCATTCTTGCTATGCTTGTGACTTTAAGACACATTTCAGATTATAAAAAAATCCAAGTGTGTGCTATTCTATCAGTAAACAAAACAACGCATTTTGCAGATCCATACCTTGTTTGTCTTGCCTTAGTTTCCAGACAGCAGTGCTGAGACTTAAACCCTACAGACTTGTGCTGCTTCCTCCTGCCTGCCCAGTGCTCAGCTGGGAAGCACACTGTGGGTGTGAGCCAATACCTGCAACTAAGTTTGTACTTTGGCATAAGATAGGACTTGAATAATTTTACTTCTCTGTGCTGGAGGGAAGTCCAAAGCCTCTCCTGAAAGTGAGACAGTGTCAGACACCCCCAAATTGCTTCTGGTGATCTGCCATAGAGCTCACACCTATGTGCCATAAGTGTAACCTTGGCCAACAGCTTGCTTTAATAGAGGATTTGATCTAAGATTCTAAATTAGATACTTTCCTGAAGAAAAAAAAAACCTATTCAAAAAGCATTTGATACAGTTATAGTATCCAGAGTAGTACCTGGAGTTCAGCTAACACAGAAAACCTCTTTCTCTTTGAAGTGCACGAGCCACTCCTAACAAGAAGAAAAAACATACACAATGGTACTTTCCTTATTCACTCCTCTTTCATCCATAATTACAGTACTATTTTAAGAGCATTCCATACTATCCATACAAAATAGATTGTAATGTACAAAAACTATGGTACAATTTTCTTTATTAAAAATAATTTACAGCATCAGTGACATTTTATGCACAATGGTCATCAACTGAAGATATATCTATACAATACTGAAATTAAAACTTACACTGTTCTGTTAAACAGCAGACATTGATTTGCAGTTGCTTAAATATGATTAATATACATAGCTTCACATCCTTATATTTAGGTGTAAAATGTATGAACATCAACACTATCCCAAAGCTCTGTTGTCTGGGAGGGGGAGGGAGGAAGAGAGCACAAAGAGAGAAAATATTTAGAAAAATTGGAAGAGATTATTCTCCCAAATCCAAATGGAGAGACTTCTAGGTTGAATACAATCTAACACATTGAGCGACCTCTTCAAAAAGGTACTTCCCTTCCTAAGCTTTAAGGTACTCTACAGAGTTCTACTCAAACAATGTTGTGTGTGATCCCAGCAATACTCTGCCTGTACCATGTCCTGCCACTCCCAGAAGGCAGATGTCACCCCTACCCAATCCTGCTCCCAGGCTCCCAGCAGTGTGTTCCAAGTTAAAACGTTTTCCTTTGCTGCTGGCTTGTCACCATGCTCCCTGCTGCAGGGGGGGAGGGGACAGGCACTTCACCATGGGCCATGGGATGTCCCTTGAGGAGCAGGAGTTGAGCTGCTCCTCCCGGCACTCCAGATCACAGCACACAGATCTCCAGGGCAGGGACAACTTGCACAGCCCGGGGACACCACTGACCTCAACATTTTTAGGGTGAGCAATAACAGCAGAGAAACAACCATGCCAGAGCACAGCTCAGAAGCTGTCTTTCATCCATTTTAAGTCTTCAATTCTTACAGAATTAAGGTAGCTGTTACGATAGCGAAACACATCCTCTCTCTTAAAAGTCACCTAAAAGCTTTACTGGTGACAAGGAGGGTAAGTTACATCCTTTGAAATTGCATTTCACATTCCTGGTTTACCTTGATGTGGCTTGGATCCCTGTCTCCTCCTGAAGCAACAAGTGTTAGTGCACTAGAGAGGGTGGGAGGCTCTGTTCCCTTCAACAAGCTGGAAATCAGCTTGTAGTTGTGGTCTCATCTATCACCTGCATGAGGCACCATTACATGCCAGCACTAAATTCCTGTTTGCTCTCCAATAATTAACACACATTTTCTTGAACTAACCCAAGAACATACCTTTGAGCTGGGGAAGAAAAAAACCAAACCAACAAACGGTATTAGACACTTTGTACGAGAAATAAAATCTGCTCGGTAACTCTGGATAAAATTAGCAGAAGAGTATCACATAACACAAATTCAGCATTCATTTGAATGTAATATTTGAAAAGGCATTGATTTATCACCCTTATCAGTGGCAGGAGTCACCAGAATGGCATTTATCTTGACTAAATAGAAAAATCACAGCAAAACTAGTGAAATATAAAACCAGACTCAACAGAAATTCAAACTGTAGGTAACTTTGTCCAATAAAATTTAAAAGGTGTGTTAAAGTTATGTCAGTGAAGTTGAACAAACTCTGCATTTGACCTGTCAAAAAATTATATTGTAAAAACAATTATCCCAGGGTGGTTTCCTCCATGTTTTTGTTTTTAAAGGAAGATGAGAGACACCCTACTTAAAGGTATGAACCATGCACCTGTTAGTTTGCAAGTCAGGTAGCTTACTGTCTGGTTATAAACGGAAAGGAAGTGTAGTAAAGCTAATACAGTCCTCTTGCAAGTGTTGATATTTAAAGACAGTGTTTATCAACAACTAAAGCTGTAAAACAAAATCCTGATAATTTATGGTCAAGTAACTGCAATTCTGTTCTCCAAAAGAAAGTCTCTCTGTAAACTGGAAGGGGTACTGTGAAACTTTTCAAGACAGAGGAGCACAGAAACAGCATCTTGCAGCTCCTGCTCTGACAGCTTGAGTGGAAAACCAAGCACTTCTGCAGAAACTGTGCTACTTCTGTTAACATTAATACAGAACAAGGTTTTTACCATCAATGTGCTGACAACTGAATGTCTAGAGGATGCAATGGGTAAAAGCCAGATTTGCTTGGTACTCCAGGACCTTCAGCAGAGGAAATTTGCTGCCTGTTTGGAAGAGCTGTAACCTAACAGCTACCTCAGCTGTGGAACACCTGACAAGTACAACTTAACAGATATAGGTAATATTTGAAGCAGAGGCATATAAACAGCCCTAAAAACATGTTAAAAGAGACTTAAAACTTAAAATACTATGGGGAGGTACTTGGTCTAGTGGTATCACCAGTAAAAACTGGTGTCATAAATAAACTGCATTCCTTGAAGTAGGTATAACAAGCTTCAAAGAACCCTGCAGCTTGCTGAAAAAGCTGGGGTGCTACACTTCATTGTGAGTATTTTTTAAATGCAGATATGTTTCCCATACTTCTAAGTGCACATTTTATAGCATGAACAGCTTCAAAAATGGACCCAGATGAAATAAGCCCATAAATAAGGGTAAGAAAGTCCTGATGTGTGATACAGGATACCATGGGCCTCACATGGACTGTTTTGTGTTCATCCAGTAACTTAGAGCAAGAAATTCAAAACCTGGTATCTGTTTCAAGCTCTGGATGCAAAAGAAAACATGAATTGTGTTTGGCCTTAAACATCCTATTCCATTTGCTACCCTTAAAACAACTAACAGCAGCACACAGATTTACAGGTGCAAAAACTGAATGGAAACAACTGCAGAACATCTTCTTACATAATAATCTTCAGCACAATCAGTTTCAGATTTCGCATAGTTTATTTACAAAATGGTCTGATAAAACATCCCCTCCATACTTACAGCTCTCTGCCACAATACACATGTTGATTTTTAGCAATGTTTAATAGCACCATTAGAATATTATTTAAAATCAGGAAGGATCTCGTTGCAGTTACAATGATTCACAATCTTTTACATCCATGGACGAAGTAACTTGGAGCACACTAGGACTGTTTGCCCTTCCACAGTACAGATTCCTGGGTTCACACAAGGCATTTTCAGAATTACCAGCTATGCAAGGTACCCATAGTCAGTAGCCACTATAAGAATCTTCGGGCCACAAAGTTCAGACTTCCACCAGATCTGTACAATGTTACCTCCACATTGTTGTCAAACAAGGCAATCACACTGAAGACTTTTCCAGTGCTTGTCTTCAAAACAAAAGCAAGAAAAAAAAAAAGAGACAACGTAAGAGCTCTGCTTCCAATTCCTTATTCTTAATGTTCTAACCCCTGATCTTGTTGAACACCAGCAAATTCAGGGTGCTGGTCTGCCACTGCAGACCCTAGACCCTGCTGACAGAATGAAGCTCACTGCAGTTTTGCTCCAGCTGGGAGCAAGTGATGTACCTACTGACAACAAAGAAAAAGCCACTTTGTTAAGATTGCACAAAGTCTGCTTTTACAGGCACCCAGTTCCTTTACACAGGATAGAAAGATGAAATCTCCTCCTAATAGTTGGCACCTTTGTCTCTTATACTGCCTGAATGAGAGAAAAGACTCCATTTACACCCCCAAATACAGGGTGAGGGACAATGCACAAAAGATCAATCAAGAATTTCTGGTTGCATAAGAAATCATGTAGAACCAACAAGCATGATGTGTGTTTTGGGAAAATGCAATAGCCACAAACTTCAGGCAAGACAACAGGCTTCCTTTCAAAGAGAATTAAGTTTTGGGTTTTCCTGCTTTCAATCATCAGGATTAACTTTTCTTTCTGTGCTCTCAACTGTCAGTACATTCAGAGAAATTAAAGAAAAAAAAATTGCAAAGATACCTTAATATCCAAAGTCATTCCAGGTGACAGCTCTGGAGGGAACAATATAGAAAATTGTTCTCTGCCAGTGAGACCCAAAGTGTTTGGATTTTCTCCAGGAAGAAACTGAAGTGGAGCTATGCCAATTCCAATCAACTGACTTTTATGAACCTTCTCATAGCTTTCAGCTAGAACAGCTTTGACACCCTGCAGAAATACAAGTGATTTTGTGTTACAGCATAGTACTCAGAATGAAATGGAGAACAAGCTTCTATTACATACTGTGTCCAACGTTCTGCAATTTGAACAGGTGTACAGAGGGTGTTTTGTGTGAGTCCAGTAAAGAGGGAACCTCTTAGCTTTACAGCTGAATGAAAGCAGGTCAGCCACAGCAGGCCCAGACAGCATGAAATTGGGGTTTTACAACAGGCAGTTCTCATGCTGTAGTTGGCAGGAAGACAATCCCAGACCAAAGTCAGTTGCTTCCATTATTCCAGGTGAACAAGTGGCTGGCTCAGAATATGTTCAGTATATGAGTGGAAATTAGTCTCCAGTAGCTAGATGCTAAACAGCCCCCAGACACCAGACAGGTCAGCACTAGATAAATGTCTAATTTATCTTGAAGTCTGGAGTCTAGGATGCTAAGTTACATAGTTAGGAAATTGAGATTGGTCCTGACCAGTGACTCCCTTCTATGAAGACTCGAGCAAAGAAACTATTGACAAGTATTTAAACAAAAATGTGGTATTATATTCAAGACTGAAGACAGTTTCTGAACATACTCATGCCCAAAATTAAATATATGTTTAGGTATTTCCAGAAGGCACAAAACCACACCCCAAAACCAAGAAAACCAGAAGTACCAGTAAAAAAGGTCCTTTTGCAGCCCAGTCTCTCGAGCTACCCAGGCCATACTTCTTTCCTGCTAGAATAATTACAGGGATGCCTTCTTTCTGGTACAACTCTGCTGCTTCAAACACATCTAGCTGTGGAATAACAAAGTGGAACAGTTTGAGCGAGTCCTAAATCTGCATCACAGTTTCAGAGCAGCTCCACAAACAAATGGCCTTTTACCGTTTGTCCTGATGGGAAGTGAATTGTTTTAGGAGCTGGTTTTCCTATGAACTTATTCAGAAGCTTGATATTTGCAAAAGTGCCTCTTGTCATCACAGAATCATTACCTCTGCGAGCTCCGTAAGAGTTGAATTCACGAGGTGTGAGTCTAGGGTAAGAAGAATATTTAAAAAGCTATCAGTTATTTCAAAGAGTACCTGATGAGAAACAGTATTAGGGTTTTAATAGTTATTGTAGCATCTCTATGTTTTCAGTGCAAGACACGAAGAACTATCACTGAACAAATGTAATCACTATCAATCATGAGGAAGTGTGCAAATCATTGCTAGATCATTCATGAGGAAAGCTGCAGTTTTAAAGTAGTTTCTTACGACTTCATTATAAAGTGCTACATGCAGTATGGTACTTGGAAAAAAACTATGGGGAGACCATTCTAGGAAATATCCCTGTTTACTCTTACCTCCACCATCCTATTTATATACAAGCATTGTACCAAAATGAGAGCGTTATTCATAAATCAAAAAACAATCTTGAGAATAAAGTCTCATGAATGCTGCCTTGTAATACTGCTCATTCAGACTGAATGCAGTAGTTAGCAGACCACAGGCTATTTTGTGGTGGCTCACTGCCATTGCATTAACAAAGCACCTTTGCACTGAAACAAAAATACTCAGCAGAGTTGGGACACCCAACAGCTCAGCACCACTTTGTGTTCTGTGCCTTTGCCAGGGAAGGTGAAAGGCACCCACTGCTGCTGCAGAGTGCTCGCCAATGCAGAGCCAAGTTAGAGCTTCATTAATTTATAAAACTGGGATTTTTTTTCTTTTTAAAAAACTCTGTTTCTAGAGCTTGTGGTTTGTTCTTTCCACCTAAACTGTTCTTGAAGACAACAACAGTTAACAGTGACTACTCTCACATTTACACAGGATCAGTCACCCGCTTTGTAAACTCCTGCATTATTTTTGCTTAGGCAGGTCTCTGGCAGCAGACATTACTGTAACCACAGTGAAGGACAAGTTCTTTAAGAGTATGTATCAGCTGTTTGCTGTAACCTTAGACAGAGACTGCAAGAAAGGGGACTGCTGGGATTACAAGACAGGTGATTACTTAAACACCAGTAATAGTTTCTATTCTGCTTATCTGTTCATCATTTCCACTTTATGCAGCCAGGCACTTTCAAAGGCAAGCAGCAGTGCTGACCAGTGTCCTGGCATTTCAAACAGCCCTCTGAGAGCTGCAGCTGCTCAGTATGAACAGTCTTTACCCTTTGTTGGTCAGGTACTTAGCAGCAGCACTGCTCCGTGCAATGCTTCCAGCAGGAGAGATGTGATCTGTAGTTACAGAATCTCCCAGGTAGAGCAAGACGTGGGCGTTCTCAATCGGTTGTGGTGACACTGGTTCTTTGGCCTAAAGGGGAAGGAGAAAAATGACAACAAAACGAGAAACCTTTTTTTTCAAGAACCTTATGGACATAAAACACCTATGTATGAAGGTACGTGCATGTACAGGCTCCACTCATGCCAGAGATTCAAGTAATATTTAAGAGGAGTATGAGTGATAATCAAATTTGTTACTTCCACATCAAATCTCTTCTGGAATAGCTACTCCTTTACTTAAATGTAATGGATCTAATTGGGTGGACAGATCCAGGGTACTCACAAGTTTGTCAAAAAAGGAAGGACATCGGATATAAGTAGATTTTAAATCCCAGGGAAATAAAGTTGACTCGGGTGCTTCCAGTAAATTCCATCGTTTGTTTCCTTTCTGTGAAACAGAAAAGTAGCCAAAAAGAACAGAGATTAGCTCACTATATATATTTACATTCTGTAACCAAAGACTTACTGGTGATTTTCTTTTTAATTTCTACGACATACTACAGGTTCCCTTTGGGGATATTACCTAATATCCCCATCACATACCCTATAGAATCTCTATCACATACCAGTATCCATCTAAGTAAAGTCCTCTTTTACGGTAATGGAACTGACAATCCAACCCCATTTTAACTGGAGGATATTACAAAACTAGAATGAAGTGCCATCTTGAAGCAATGCAGAACAAAGGATAATTCTTACCTCCATTTTTTCTTTCAATTCCTTAAACATGGATGATATCACACACTCTTCCTCCACTGTGTGGAGTTCTCTTCGGGTGGGCCAAATATCTCGTAAGTAAATACTTTTACCATTAAAGCCAGTGCCTGAGTAAGATTTGAAACAGGATAGTGTTTTTGAACAAGAAATTATCTGACTCCATATTTACATTAGAATATAAGTATGTATATTTTACGGTCTTCAGAGATGGTACCAGAGCTGCAAAATATTTCATCAGTTATGGGCATGCTTTGGTTTAGCTACAAGCAACACCAAATAATTGACTGTGCTCTCTAAATATACCACATTTGTACACTGAAATGCACATGAAGAAACCTTTCCTACCCATGCACTAGCTGCAGAAGTACAAGATGTAAGGAAATACTTACCCAAAGGCTCAGTTTCAAAGTCTATTCTAACTGTGCCTGCAATAGCATATGCAACTACTAGTGGTGGTGAAGCAAGGTAGTTGGCACGGACACAGTCACAGAGACGTCCTTCAAAGTTCTTTGTTCCAGACAATACTCCACAGGCTATTATATCACCCTGAAAGGCAAATCCATAGACATTTCCTTTATGACTTTGTGGTACTTCAACAGCTTGAGCCATTTTTTGTTGACAAAGTCAGATATGCTTTTAGCATTGCACTTCAAATATTTATTCTAACACTTCAACTTAAAGACATTTTGTTCTCTCCCTCTACTCTTCCTCTTTTTCACTCTTGACCTTCTGCTCTGTTCTCCAGTCACCGCAGGGAACTCCTCTCCTGCCTTTTACTTCTTGTATTTTGATTCTGCTTCACAGGAGAAAAATGATGAAGCTGTTTAGACACTGCTGGTTAAAAATCACTCAGGCACATAGCTCTTTAAAACCCTCCTCCTCACTTATGACACCAGATCCACAGATTGCACCCTCCATAATATTAGACCCTATGTATTTATCTTGTAATTTATGTATCTGTATGTTATAATTTTACTGATTATGTTTATTTTACATACCAATGAATTACTATAGTCTCCCTCTGACAAGCACATGTGCAAAAACATCATGCAAAGGCCAAACCAAAATTGTATTTTGCACACATTACTCCATTTCTTGATCACTTATCTGGGTGAGAACTGCATTGCTATATTCAACAAGCCTTAGAGCTTTACCTGCTTTATTGCATTCCTGATGGCTTCTGGCAAGGGGGCTGTGTTTCCAACACAGGTTGAACACCCATAACCAACAACTTCAAACCTACAGTGGAAAAAACCCAGTCAATCAAGATAAATGATCACAAGCAATTTGTTAACAAACCAGCTCTTTTATTAACAATCACAGAGAAGATTTTTGTTTTCCTTTAACAGTTAAGACGACTTTGGAAGCAAACCACAGTCACTAGATCTCACTGGTCCGGGCAGTAAAACATGAGGTTAGCACTCATAATCCCTCAAGATAAGCCAAATAAAACACCTCAGAATGTTCTTAGTGCCTTAAGTAATGACAAAGAGAAGACAGAAACATTCCTCACAGAGCACAGCTGAGTACTGTTGAAGAATTATGAACATAATTTAATTGCTATTGCTGCAGAGAAAACAAAAACATGCTAAACAACCCACAAATGCATCAACCTTGAAAGACTAACACAGACTGTCCTGACAAATTTACAGCCAGCTTCCACTAAGTATATAAACAAGTGCATTCTGTCTTGTCACAATTAAGTAGATCACCACTGATAAAACAGAGCTCAGATGAGGCAGAGATCAACACACTGAAAACTTTAAGGTGGAAATAAAGTGCAGTAAACCACAACGTGAAGTCAGTAAGAAGTTAAAATAACAATCTAGTAAGTTAAGAACCAGTCAACCCAAAATGAACAGCAACCATACTGCTCAGCCTGTATAAATCCCCCATTTTCCTCCAGTGACAAATGAGGCAGGAGTCACAGCTTACCCAAGCTTACTGAGGTATGGTAATACTCCACTCGAACTGAGGTAATGTGTGACCATTCCACTGCCTGGTGATAAACTTGTTCTTATGTAGGGTTTAACCCCCAGGCCAGCTTCCACGGCTTTTTTGGCCAGGAGTCCTACTCAGAAAAGAAAGAGACAGCTTATGTTTTGTTTATCCCTTAAAAGAACATCTATTAGTTAAACTGTCCATAAAAGAGTGAGTAGACCTGCAGTTTACTAAATTATTGACCCAACTCCTTGCCTGAATAACAGAATTCATAGCACTGCCATTCAGGTTTTGCTCCCATTCCTATCATGCAGGTGCCCCTTTTCTAGAGGAAAAATCCTGCAAGAAGCAGCTCTTCCTCCAGTGCTGAGAGTGCAACTCTTATGTATTCTTCTAATACAGAGCCTCAAAGGGAAGCCTGCCTTGGCCACAGAAGACCTCAAAAGCAGCAGCAAGGTCTGTGTGAGGATTAACTGTTGTGGGAAACTTGCATGCTGCCTGGCAAGGTGCAGCACAGGGCATGTGGCTAAATCACAGAGCAGTTGTTATGCAATTCAGATTTTAGTTCCAGCCTTTGCAGCTCACTAGTTCCAGCTACCACCATCCAGTGGAGTCAAAGCTAAAGCCCACCTCCGGTACCAAATTTGCCAATATGTGAAAACATTTGAAAAGTGCCCTAAAACCACTTAACTTGTTGAAATACTAACAAATGCAAGTCTTTTGTAATTACCATCACTAATACTGCTTTCTGACAAAAACTCTGACATGGTATTATTGAGAAGTTACTTTCATGATATAAGCTCCAGAGCATACAAATTTAAGGCTTAAAGTTTATAGTCTCAAGCCTTTAAGTCAAATCACGACAGAGAACCTACAAAAGAGGAGGCAAAGACTGTACAAACATGGGAGCACCACTAAGACCAAGGTTGCTGTCACCAGTTACAACATACCTGCAGCAAGCATGACAGATGGATTGCAGTTATTGGTACAGCTGATGACCGCAGCAATGACGACGCAGCCGTGAGACAGTGTGTACTCATTCCCTTCATACTGCACAGGCACCATCTCATCCTGCTTCTCAGCTGCAACCTGAAACCCCTTAACACCAGACTGCATGACAAAGAACACATGTTGGCAGTTATTACAGCACAGAAAGCACTGCACTACAGCACCAGTAACTGAACTCTCATTTTAAGATACTTGGCTGTCCCATTAGGAAGCCTTCAACAGAAAGGCCCTTAGCTCATGCCCCTCTCCATATCTACAACTCTTACTGATCATCTAGAAAAATGGAGACAGATTTTAACATAACAGAGGAAATGTAAAACTTAATACTGTCTGTTGAAGTAAAATTCAACACCCATATAGACAGACTTATGAACATGTAAACACAGCTTTAGTAGTCAGAGCTAGGGAATCTAGCAGCAAAACAAAGTATTTGCATATTATGGAGTTCAATGAACAATTGCTCTTAGAGACCCCCAGTCTTAAAACCACTTCGAACAGAATGGAATCCTTACAGGACAAGGTTTAAAAAGAGTCCAGGATGTATTATTCAGAATTACTATATGTTCATCTGCTTAGAATCTAGCAATTTCTCTATGCAAAACTGTGCTCTGGATAACTGACTTTTATGGCTCCCCAATAGAAGGCTCAGATGAGGCAGATTAAACCTAAGAGAGAAGAAATAGCCCAAGAAATCACCTGGTGAAATCCTGTGTACCACATCTACAGTGGTCTCATCCTTTTTTTCATAATTGCTTCAAGCTTGCAACAACCATGAACAAATGCCAAAGTGTTGTAGATCCCATGCTCATTTCCTGCTATACATGAAAGAACAATCCCATGCCAGTAGAGGTCTACTTCTACACAATACTTGCTTCTGGATTGGAAGCATACCCAAGACTGGAAGAGTTGCCACTTGGAAGCAGACTAAGTCAATTAACATTTCATATCCTCAGCTCTTCAGCACTCAAGTCATCCTCCAGAGGTCTCTTTCAGCCTCAACCACTCTGTGACCCATGATCAGTTACCATTTTTTGCTCCAACACAACTCAGTCTGGATTAGATCCCTCATTGCAAGCCAAAGATGCCAAAACCAAAAGAAAGAATTTTTACAGACTTAGTGCAAATATAAGATGCAGTTGCATATCAGCTGCATTCTTAGATACCCATGTATGTTCCTAACTAAGAATATCACCTTCAGAGGAAAAACATGTCCTCTGTGAAGTCACATTAAGACCCCACAACACTAATTAGCTACACATTCTGCATCTTGTAAGATAAGTTTGTTTTCTACTTTCTTATAGTAATCAGGTTTTGGGCATTAAGTAAAAGACAGCTGTTGAAAATTCAGCTCTGAAAAGGAAAAAAACATTTCCCAAGTTTATGCTACTTATTACTGAAATTTAATTTTTTTCCTCCCAGAAGTTCCTGTTCCTGACAAACATCTCTAATTTATCCAGTACTATCTTCAGGACGCTTGTCAAGCAAGGAGAAACTATCTTTGGATAACCTGTTCATATGGCAATAAGGAGGGCTCAGCAGGTATGCAAGGAATAAGTTTCTTCACATGAATTACAGGAAGCACCTTTTGAGAAGCAATCAGTTGTACAAACCTTTTCATTTAAGCAGGCTTGGAAGTCACTTTTCATGTTATTTACAGCCACTCTATCTTGGGACCTCTTGGGGCCACTGACATATGGAATTATAGAACTTAGACTAATTTGCACCACCTGAAAAACAGAAACAAAGTATGCCAATGCCAGCCCAACATTCCATCAAATATTTTCTTGAGACATCCAGGGCCTCTCTCACTTAGTTTGGATCTTTTAAGACAAAGCTCTGGGCTTCCATTTTCCGGACTGCAAAAAGCTGTTGATCTTATTCAAAGTGTTTTCACACTACCCTTGACTTTACTACCACCCATAAGACTTACCTGGTCACTTGGGAGTGACAGGAACTCAGCATCTGTTAGCTGACATGAACATTACTGTACTGTCCTTCTTTCCCTATCCCCAGGCTCTGCTTCTCAAAGTTATGAGCTAACAAATTCAACTTTTATTAAAGCAATGAAAATTATAGCAGGCGACAACACTGTTAATTCAGCAGTAGGTATTTATTTGCACACCACACATCCAGAAACAAGGAATTAATTTCAAGCATACCTGGGAATACTCAGGTTCTCTGGAAGAACTCTCACCATTTCTAAATAACTTCACAGCTTTAAGGTAAGCTTCCATGACCTCAAGCTTGGCCTTGTCAAAACCTTAGGAAGGTTATTTCAGACATGAGAAAATTCACATTAAGAAACAAAGTAAAACACAAGTCCCAGAAATTAAAACTCACACAAGCCTGTCAGATACTTTGTTTCAAGGCACGCCACGACCCTCTCCTGACTGCCAGGAGCTATTCCAGAACAATACATGAACTAAAATACTTAGTTAGTTAGTTAAATTTTTTATTAGTTTTACTTTGTTTCTTATATCAAGGAATAAAATAAACTGCTCCAACTCCAGCAGCAGTAACAGATTAAATTTACAGATTTGTCCCTGAAGTTCATACAGGTATTCTACATTAAGATTTACTTGTTTGATACAGGTCACATCTGCTTAGTTGATAGAAACTGCTTCATTTGCTCAGCACTAACCAGACAAAACATATTTGTTATTAAATTAAAAATGTTTAACTTGTTTTTTAAAGTGAGGGATTACAGTACCAGGAAGGCTTATTAATGTGAATGCAACTTTTTTTGCTCTCAGTTACTTTGGGGATTTTCTCCATTTGTAAGAGCTTGGTAAGGAATGAAAATCCTTCCAGCTTAGCTGGAAAAGTCAGTGGAACAATACTCTTCAACAGGAAAAAATAATTGTGAAAAAAACCAAACAAAATCAAAACCAAAACTAAACCATGTTGCGATCTGTTTCACAGTTTAACTTTTCTAGTAATAATTTAGATTCTAATTTTGTAGAGAATCCACAGGTGGTTAAGGGGTTTATTTCATATGGAGAAGACTTCTATTCCACACACTTTTCGAAACGTGGGAATTTCCTTAATACTTTACTTTTTAAGTTTTACCTACGTTTTTAAAACCAGGGTCTCTGGATGCTGAAACCTCAAGGGCAAGTCAGCATCCACACGCTAGTGTTGTGCACACAGACTACTGCCTCACTGTACAGGGTACAGGGAGACAAACAGGCCACAAATAAACATTCGTACCAACACAGCAGGTAAGTAACTCAACCCAAATGCCACATAGAAACATCCTACAACACTGGCCAACAGTCAACAGGCCTGGCATGAGTTCTGTGGTAGATATTACCCAGAGGCATGAGATTGTACAGGAAAAAAACTGTAGCCAAGAGTATCCCATGACAAATATCCCAGCCTCTTACTGTGCAGCGGAATTTTAGACATTA
Source organism: Phaethornis superciliosus (assembly GCA_023637945.1). Lineage (NCBI taxonomy): Eukaryota > Metazoa > Chordata > Aves > Apodiformes > Trochilidae > Phaethornis > Phaethornis superciliosus. Next base: position 19,460,082 of record JAJQWJ010000012.1, read on the forward strand.
ACTCCACAACAGAACACTGCAGAAAATCAGTTTAACAACATGGAGTTTTAAGCAAAAGACACATTGCCACATACCTAAAACAACTATTACAGTGAATCACTATTTGTATTTGATGTTTACCTGTATACTTTAAGTGCTTCAGTGTCACATTATCAACAGGGAAAAAGCTCAGGATAGCACCGTATTCGGGACACATGTTTGCTATTGTGGTTCGGTCTGCTACAGACAGCTGGGAAACTCCACTCCCAAAAAACTCAACAAATTTTCCAGCAACATCAGCTTGTCTAAGATGCTGTTTAAAAAAAACACACAAAAACAATTTGTTATGTGAAGATCTACAATGCAAGCTATGTTTGTTGCAAAAATTCACAATTACCAAGTCACGAACATTTAAAAACCAAAAGCTGAAACTTTAAGGAAAAAAAAACCCAACCCAAGACTTCCTAACACACTAGATTCTGCCAGTCTGCACTGGAAATTGACATAATAAACACATCTCCATCTGCAACTGAGCTCTTCACATCTCTTGCCAAGAACACATTCATGCTTCTTAAAGCTTCATGCCAGCAAGAGGAACGGATTTCAAACAAAACCACAGCTCTTCACCTACTACAGAAGCGACCACCCTGTCAAAACCTTGTGATTTTGTGCCACCCTGGCAAAACCTTGTCTTCAGAAGATATATCCTTGAGCTAAGGCAGCTTACAAGCACAGCCAGGCTTTGTGTCTTGCATGATATTTCAGAACACAAAAGGTACTCAGAAAAAGTTTGACCTGAAAAAGCCTGCACACTGCCAGTTGGAGAATAATGGAAAAAGAGGTGTCTGTCCCCTGCCCCAACCCTGCACACATACATTTTCTGGGGTTTTTTTGTAATTATTCTTCAGTGATAAAGGGCTTGTAAATAAACCACTGCAGAGGAAAGAGAAAAAAGCCCACTGCTTCAGAGGACTATTAAATAAAAATAGATTATTTGTATCTTTGTGCACTACCACAATTCAAGGTATTTTAAGATTACTCTTAACGTTCAATTCAGTTCTCAAACAGCACTGGTAGAATTTGAAACCAACTCTGCTTTGTTCCACAAGGCACTGAGCTCTTACCTTTGTGATGCCCAGAACAATGTCTATAGATGTAGCAAGCGGGCTGGCTGTGCCTGTCAGCTCACACCCAACCACCTCCGGCAGCATCAGGGTAACCGGCAACCCCAGCATCACCGCCTCTGTTTCAATCCCCCCAACGCCTGGAAGCAGAGCATTAGGTTGCTTTAACACACACTAAATACTTTGAGGCCCTCAAAATTCATAAAACTCTTCATCTGAAGCCTAAAACGACAGCAAGAAGCGCACAAGTTCTTTTCAACATCTGTACATGAAAAATAAAAAGATCAAAACTATTGATGAAGTTCGACTTCACAGTCAACCGTAAATTATTTTTTCTCCAAAATTAACTTTCCAAGAGGAAAGAGGAAATTTCGTGGACCACATACAAACAGCACTTGTTTGAATATTTATTGGGTTTTGGTTATTTTCACTTTACATTACAAAAAGCAGGTTCTCAATGGAAAGAAATGTTAGTGGAGATTTCCTTGGGACAAAAAGCATTCTAAAGAATAATTCTAGAGAGGGTTTATTATGCTGGAGACAGAAATATCCAGTGTGAATAAAGTCTCTCAGTAATGCTTTAGTAAAGCCTTCAAAGCACTACCACATTTTTTGTGGTATACTTACCCCAGCCCAAGATACCCAAGCCATTCACCATGGTCATGTGTGAATCTGTGCCAACCACACTATCTGGGTATAGGAGATCTTTAACTTCAAAAACAACTCTTGACAAATATTCCAAGTTAACTTGGTGTGCCATTCCAGTCTCAGGTGGAATTATGGAAATATTCTTGAAAACCTTTGAGCTCCACTGTAATTTTTCCAAAATGGGAAAAAAAAAAAAAAAGTAGTTTTTTATAGGGTGCATTCAATTCCTAGAATGTAACTAAAAGGGCAACACTAACATACAATCAAACAGTACTTGGTACTGATGTGAGTGGCTTTTGGTCATTTGTCAGAGCTGCACAATGCCCTTGGATTCTAAACAGCTCCTAATCATCAAACCCCTTCATTCAGTTCCTGCTCAAAGCTGAATCAATAATTCATACCCATCTTTCAAAAGCAGGGCTGCATAAATCTCCTGCCTTCAGGTTCACTACAACTGATGTCAAGGACAGCTAGGGCTGGGATTTAGACAACTGACCCCAAGCACTTGATTTACAGCAGGATTTAGTTTAGGCCTGAATGAGACTGAAGATGCAATCCAGAGTGTCTTGCTACACACAAATTCAGGATGCTAGATTTTAAAGAGCTGAGAGAGAAGCGTGTAACAAGATTCAGGCTGGCCATCTCCCTTTTTAATGATGTAAAAGCCAATCTGCAGCTTTCTGAAAGAAACTGCCTGGTCTGCTTACATGAAAAGATTTTTAGATGATTGCATGGGATTCTCAAGCCACGCTAGGTTAGTGGATAAGGATCTAACACCAGTGTTGCAGATCCCTGGCTGGCAACAACACAGCCCGTGTTCACCACTCAACACTTGCACTACAAACCAGTTTGCCAACACTGCAATTCTGAGAGCAGCCATGTCTCAACACCAGCCTCTGTTTAACACAGCTTCACTAAGATAAATGTACCTTTGATCAAGAAACCCATTATGACCTAAGGCACTGAGGTCATTAAGCAGCATTAAAAAGATGAATGCTTCATAAATACTTACTTTGTCCACTGCCTTCACACTGACAGGAACCAAAACACACAGTCTAATCTTTTCCCAATTTGAATTACAAAAAATTATCTCCCCCTTCAAGCAATCCCTAGATTTAGACCATATGCTGCCTAATAATTGAGGTTTAAAATCATAAACCATGTTCTCAGCCAATTTTCTGTTCTCATATTAGATTCAGGTTTGGGAGCCTGATGTTTCCAAATTATTACACTTCATTTATCTAAACCTGACCACGGGTAGATAAATGGAGCGAGCTCTTAAAAAAAACAAAACACAAAGTCCACAGGCACACAGACATACCTTAAAAAATTGAAGCCGCTCTCTATTTCTGCCAAATTCCATCTCCTGATTTTTCAATACTGTCTCAGGCCTAGGAAGATAACATGTTTACAAGCACTGTCATAATTCATTTGAAATTACAGAGGACGAAGTTATTTTTGTTTGATGAAAGACTCACTTAACCCTGTGGCAAAATAAGAAGTGGTTTACTTGAACAAAGATAATTCCTTCCTTGCAGCAAGCATTCTGTAAACAGCAAAAAGTAACTGGTTTTATCTGTGCTGTGTTTGAAAATGTTTATTCTATGTATAGTTTGCCCAAAACCTTTGATCTCAAAATTAGCAACTTCAAGATATCTTTTCCTAGCATATACTACAAAACAAACATGCTTTTTTTGCCCTAGCAGCAGTCCCACAGGCTGCACGGCTCAGAATTCAGTTACAGCAAAGAACCAAGATGTTCACCACACTCTCCATGTTCAGTCCTAGCCCTTCAGCACCTGAGCAGATCACGCCCATTGTACCTCCTTCTCTCCATTTCTGTACCTTCTGCCACCAAGCCACAACTTTTTCTTCACAAGTACTCATCAGTCCAGTCTCATAAAATGAGTCATCTGTTCTTCACAGATATTAAGACATTGATACTCATTATAAAGGAGTAAGCCACAACTTAAGAGAAATAACCTCTGCTTAGGAAGGACCACACTTGGTTTGCACCACGAAAGAATAGTCAAGTCCTTGTTTTATTTTACATCATGACCCCTCCCTCCCCTTCTCTGCAGTATCAGGAAGTGAGTGGCCACCCTGCTTCACAATACCACTGTGATCTGGTGCCACACACATCAATATTGCTGAAAACATCACTAGTTCTGCACTCCCACCCCTGCAATGAGCTGGAATATTTGCATATCTATAGTATCACCAAGACAACCACCATCGGTGCAACACAGGTTTGGTCAGGTTGTAAATTCTACACCTGCCAGAGAGAGGAAGATTGGGATCCAACCAGTCCCTCTCAGAACAGAGGTGGCAACTGAAAGAGGAGGAGGATGCCATGCAATTGTCACAGTTGGAATGGTGCACGATGATCTGTTAATAACACTGGAAAACCTGGAAAAGACGGAGAGCAAAGGTTCCCCTGGGCTGTTACATAGAGGTGGGATACTAATGGAATTACAGAGGGTCTGCCAGAGTCCATAGAAGCTGGAAGCTCTTGAGTTCTAGCTAGCTCTTAGTTCTTAAACAGAGACTTTTAGAAAGTTCTCACAGTAAAACTAAAATTTATTTTTAGAAAAAAGTCAGTGATTCACAGACTTATTCACTGAGGTGTACTTTGTAACAGAGAACTACTCTTGTGCTTTGCTGTCCTTGCAAAGAAATGTGGGAAGTCCCAAAACTCAACTTGAAAACCAGAACCATGAGTCACACAGCTGGCCATCTGCACTGTGTTTAGTAAAGCCCTTCTTGTAAAAACAAATTTACTGTAGACTAATTCAAATCTGCTACATCAGACCTTCTAGATGTGAGACATGTCCATGGCACATGTGAAGATGTGTACAGAAGGATGCTTAGAATTAAAAAACCCACACCACCACATCTCTATCAACTGCCACAGGCAGGGCTTGAAAACGCAGGAAAGTGTAAATAATGAAAATAGGAAGCTTTCATACTCAGGCACTGGCTGCAGATGGAAGGGGCAGAGGATGGGTGTGTTCTCAATCTGGGCGGAAAACTGTCCCGAGCTGCGACTCCCATCTCCAGCACCGCAGGGTCCCCTGCAGCCCGTCTGACCCCGGCACGGCACCTTCCGAGGCTGCGCTCTCAGCGGAGACAGCTTGGACACCGCCTTCTGGGAATCTCCACCTCCAGGATTCGGAGCATTCTGTATTGCACTTAAACATTAAACAGCAAAGCAAATTGAACATTTGCAATCTTGGTTTTTTTGGTTGTTTGGTTGGGTTTTTTTGCCAAGTAAACAGAACTGGATAAGCTCAGTTAACAAATATAGTGTGGCAATAAGTGAACAGAATTTGACTGTCAGCAAGATGAACATCAGATAACAACTCCTTCAATTTGCTCACAACAGACCAGAAATCTTTATAAATGATGTTGAAAAAGCTCAGCTCAGGCATTTAAACTTCAAAAGTGCAGGCAGAGCCTCATCCAAATGGTGGACTTGCTGCATGTTTCTTTCTTTAAGACAATACTGTACACGGTTTTGTTAAATCCACAGAGGGACAATTACAGACAAAGCTTTCTCAAAGAAAGAAACATAACCTTATTATTTCACTAAGCTTCTTATACAAATTCTCAGACTCAGAAAAATTTTATACACTACTCAAGTCAGAAGACAGAAAAGTGGTTATTTTTCTGAAAATAAAGAACATACAGTACTCTACCCTCTACTTGTACAATACTTGGTCCTTGCACAGGAGCAAGGAAAGCTTGTTGTGAAAAATACTTTTTTCCTCTCATTATATATCAAATAATGGATTTGTAATTAAAGCCGCTGCTTGCTTCTGCTTCAGCAAGACAGAGAGAGACTTATAGTTCTCAAACTGCAGGGAACTGCATGGCCTCAGCAGGTACCTCAGCCCATGAGCCTCTGATCAGCAGGAGATGGAGGCTGCATGAAAGCAGCACCAGCCACGTTCCACAGAAGGGCTTCTTATCACAGAACAGCAGCTGCCAAGATCCTGTAAGCTTCCCAAACGTGAAGCTCCAGAGGCTGGATTTATCATCACAAAGCAGCACGCTGAGACCTCTTGCCAGCACTTGCTCTTTCTGATAATTTCAGGCTCCCCTGGCTGCAATCAAATCAGCTCCAGACACAGGAAAGGACAAACCACAGAACTGAACATGGACATGCAAAACAACAAATGATCTGTGGCTTCTTGCTCTTTACTCTTAGACCACTAACATCCCCAAATCCTGTATGTATTTTGAAGAAAAGACTTGTACATCCATCTGACCACAGGCTTTTGCCCCATGAACTTCTAAAATTTCCAAAGAGCTTGAGCAATATGCACTATTGTGTATGAGTTTGAAAGGGGCTCCATGATGGAAAAAGCAGGTGAAGGGGCAGTTGTATTAATTACTTGGTGCTTACTTCAGCAAGCATTGATTAAAACACATGTTTTTCCTCTTCTATGGTACCATGTTTCTAGCAAAGGCAGCCCCAGGCTGCTTTGATCAAATTACTGCCTGTCAGAGAGGGAAAACCAGGATGTCAGTTTTCCAGTCTCAATACTTTTGCAGACTTATACAAGAACAATACTCTCTGCAAATATATGCAGCCTTTTTAATCTGTTGTAAAATCCAACCCTATTAAAAAATAAATCAATCACAGGCTATGGGCTGAAATTAGTCTTCTGATATTACCAGCAGGGTTGCAAGGCATTCCTCTGGAGCTGTGACAAGGCAGCCACGCTTAAAAGTAAATTCTGTTTAACATGAATAGTAAAAACAGGACAAAGCAAAATTAAAAGTTCCCTCTGCCTCATTCTTTTAAGGCATTATTTGCTGGAAACCATGACAGAACCAGTTATTTCAGCAAATTCTTGCCCAGAATTCTGGGTTGTCAGTCAGCTTCATCCATAAGCCCTCACAACCATTCTTTCTCTCCTTCAAGATTGTTGTTTTATCCATTTTTATCCAGCCTGCTTTCAGATAGGTCACACCTGACAAAAAATATGATAGGACAGCACCAAAGCCATGGTGCATCCATAGCGCAGTATCAGAGAAAACCATGAATCATGGCAGAATACATCACCATTTGCTGAAATCAATCTGCAGAGAATGGTCAACAGTGAGATCAGTTGGGCAGGCAGGATTGACTTTCACAGGATCTCCTCCAGCATTTCTCACAGCTTCCCTCATGGCAGCAAAATCCACCATTGCTGGAATTCCACTAACAGATGGGGAAACAAGGGAATAATGACATGGGACATTAACTCACCAAAACAGGCAAGATTATTTTTAACTTTATTTAAGTATATATTTACCCAAATACTGTTTTGTATAACCCCTGCTATTCTACTTTCCAAATTCTCAAGATCTTGAAACACTGCTAGAAGTTGACAGAGTTGCTGCTTATCCACAACAAGCGACAGCAGGTTTGAAGATAACACACCAAACAAGAACAAAAGAACACCATAAAGAATTACTTTTTTTTTGTCTCGCTATGCTTCTGAAGCCTAATGGTATTCTTACTATAAAACTAATTTTTAGATACTTATTACCTTTATAATAGAACCTTGCTTTGCAAGCAGTGTTCATGCTATATATTTTAACACCTTATATTGAATTATTACTCTTCTCACAGAGCCAACCACTTCTGAAGCTCATAGCATTTTCCAAAAATATTCTTGTTGCTAATGTGTGTCCCTGAAGCACAAAACTGAAGGGAGGATGATGTTTGTAAGAGTACTATACAATCCTTCCTGGCTTGGCTTCCTAAGCAGAAGTTAGCTCATTTTTGTCATTGGTGTAATTCCTTTTTTACGATTATCTCACTTGTTGCTAAATATAATGTTGATATATATGTTAATGTATAATAATAATAATAATCATAAACATTGTTAATGAGTCAGCTAAATAGCTTGAATTTAGTATTTGCAAGCTGCTGAGGGACTGCCCTTTCAATGATGCCATACTCAAGTCAAGAAAGCTAATATCCTAAGAGACTTTCTCTTAAATGTGAGTTTTTCATGGATTCAACAGCATTACACAGACTTGTGGTGTAAGCAATATTTGCTCCTACCTCGTGCAAGATTTCTCCATATTTCAATGAACCATCAGCCACCTGGCAATGGCCAAAGTGTCACCACTTCCATTTGTGTTTTGGCTCTTGTCCTGCTGTGCTCTTTGCAGGTCAACAGCTGCAACCTTGCCAATCGGCACCAAAACCAGGATACCCTACCACAACAACTCCTGCCCTTGCATCCCAGGTAGTTATCATGAGCAATCCACTGGGTTGCAGAAGCAGCACACAAAGATACTCTGGTAACAAAAGGCTGGGTGCTGTTTATTGTCAAGGCAAAACTCTGCACATCCAGCTCAGGGATTCCCTGGGTGGTTTTGGTGCACAGGGACTTACGTAAAGTCTTGAAGAACAACTCTGGCAGGACAGAAGGGCACTTCAACATGATTCTGTTTTGTTTTCCAGTCTAAGATGTTCATAGCATCTGTTTCTTTCACCAAGAAGCCATCGCAGTTACGGATACTGGATTCAAACAACACTCGTATGGAGTAAGGCAGAGTATCTAGGGCAAAGAACAGCAACTGACTTAATTAGTGCAACACCGTGTCAGCTCACATAGCTGCTTTAAACCTATAATCTCTCATCTCTGGAGAATTCTGCTTTGCTAGAGGTTGGAAGGATGAGAGCTACAGGTGCCTGCTTTTCCAGTTGCCTTTGGGTTTGATGTTCATGGCAGGGTACGGCCCAGTGAGCTGCAGCACTGCAGAAGATGAGTGAATTATCATGTGGGGTTGGGATGGAAGACACCAACAGCTCTACCCCACCATGGCAGGACAGTGACATTTCAGAAGGCATCTGTGCTGGCAGGAGAGAGCTGCAGGGAATCCAGAGCTGGAGTAACTGAGCAGAGTAGATGAAAAGCAACAACAATTACAAAATTCAGAAATATTTTTAAACTGTAAATTTTACCATCTCATTACTCGAGATTTCAAGCCAAGAGCATCCAATCCCAGAATATTTTTTTTTAATAAACTGAGATACAGAGATCAGAAACTATTCTACCATGTGCATGAAACACAAAATGAAACACATTATAAAATTCAAAGAGTGACATTTCACTAAATACAACTTCAGTTAGTTTGTTACTGATCTAGATTAACATATTGACTAGAAGCAGGTTTCTGGCACAAGAAAATTTAGGGAACTGGAAATAAGAAAGAAAAAAGTGGGAGGAGAAAACAGAAGCAGATGCCACTACTCACTGCAAACAAAAAGTCAATATTATTTCACATTCCTCCCCAAATCCCACTATTTTCAGCACCACTGAAGAAGGCAAGTGAGTTTATGAAGTGAGAAACGTAACAAAATTTAATTGGAAGGAGAGGGTTAAACAGTTAAGTTCAGGCTTTAACAAAAACAAGTATGGTGGTCCCTGGTCAAAAACCAGAGGTTTGTCCACAACATATTAATACCGGAATTGCTGACTCTGTTCTCCTCATGCATCTTTCTCAGGTATTATCTACTGATGCCTAATTAGATAAACCACTCTGAATAATGCAAGAATGCCATCAAAAATGGGTTTAATCAGCTGTAATCTCACCACTCACTTTATTAAGAAGTTATGGGAAGAAAACTTTTTTTCTTTGCCTTGAATTATAAAGACTCTGCAGTGAATCCTTTCAGTGACAAATCTACTTGTCTAACGGGCTGCTTAGCAGCCATCAGTTATGGAAAATCAACTATTTCTCTCTGCTAGGCACTTGCAAGCCCACATCTGCAATCTTTCCCAAGACTGGATTCAGGCAAGAGCTTCCTCAGCTGGGTCTGGGGCTGCTCTCAGGGTGACACAGGTTTGCTCACCCTGAGCAGGCAAAGCTGAGCGAGCAGACTGTGGTCATCTACAGCTTCCTGGGAAGTGGAGGGAGGGCAAGGCCTGGCTGCTCAGAAATGCACAGTCAAAGGACAAAGCAAAAAAGTCCCAAGGTGCAGGAGGAGACACTGAAACTGGAAACAAGGGGAAAAGTTCACAGAGCAGTTGGTTAAGAACAGGATCAGGAGAGGTGGTGGAATCTACAACCTGGCAGACATGTGGAGCTTGGTCCAGAAAGGGTCAAGTCAGCTTTGGTCCCAGCAGAGGCTGGCCTAGATCTCCAGATGCCTCCTTTGCACTAAATCGTCCTGAGCTCCCTTCTAGCTACCATTTTCACCACAAATGAACACTAATTAAAACAACAGAAAATCTGATTCTCTCTAGCAAATTGGCAAATAAATCAACTAACATTTACATCCTCAAACCCATTAACTCAAACAGGCTCTGTCATACTGGAGTCAGAAGCCTCAAGGCAGAGTGCAGACACTAAAACCCCAAATTACCCTTCTAGCATCAAATGCAATGAGCAATTCCATACGCTGGGTTTCCTATCAGTCCTGTCCCACATTGTGCCAAACTGTTACTTAATATCTTGCTAACATGGAGTTAACATGAGGCTTCCATCTCCTGCACAGAACTTCCTATTGGAAAACAAAGACATTGTCAGCCTGGGCTATTTAGAATCCTCCTCCCAATAGTTTCAAGAACACCCACTGCTGCTCCAAGCTGTATGGCACATCTTCATAGAATGCACAATCTTCTGTTTATATTCCTACTCCTGTCACCGGCCTTTTCACAAAACTACTGTAGAAGTGACAGTTTTATAACTACTACACAACTGCTTCTTCCTGGGCAAGGCCACAAACAAAACACTTCCACCTCCTTCTCATAAGCATGCCTGAAAAGTTTCCTTCAATATTACAAGGAGCAGAAATGTGATAGAGCACAAAGCTGTCACATCAGCCACTGTGCACTAGCTCCTCTCTCTCTTCCCTTAAACAATAGGGAAGTAACCAGTAATTACCTGTGTCAAACATAGATTTGGAGTGAAATATCTGCCAGTCATTTTTTTAGTTCAGAAACACATCACAAGCTCTGTGACTGCAGGGGAGTAAATCAGACCTTACAAAACTGCTAAACAGAAAAAAACAAACAGAAATCCCATAAAATGTACCTCAGGTAAGTATTTCAGGAGTTTATCATGAAAGCAAACAGAGAGAATAATTTAAGTATGTACTAGTTATCTGCAAAAGTAAAGCTTATTCCAGCTGACAGTGATCTATAGCTTGCTCCATCTGCATATCTTGCCCTCCCTATGACACAGACACATACTTTTTGTTTTTCAGAAGTCTCTTTGAGAGAAGCAACACAAGTTCTTAAGGCACATGCCACTTAGTGTCCCATTACATATCAATGACATGCTAAGATTAAGCAATTGTTTGAACACCACAAAAATCCTTTCTGCAGCAAGGGCAGTAGAAGCTACGCTTTACTGAACAGTCACACACTGTCTGAAGGTGCTGGCAAGATGAAACTAAACACCAAGAACCAGTACAAAATTGTAGTAAAAACTGCATTTATTTTTCAAGTATTACATAAGAATTCCCCTTCACTGCTTTTTTTTCTAAAAGAGAAATCATTCTTGCTGAAAACTCCAGCTACACCTGTACTTTCCTTTTATATATCATCCTCTACCAGCTTCACAAAGCAATAACAGATGGGAAAATTACAAGCTTTCACATCCATCTATTAAGAATTCCTGCATTCATGATTGCTTCTCAGCATTTTACAGCAGTAAGTGGTGCCTGATGGTACCAGCCTAATTACAAACAACTGAAAAGTGTCATTACCATACTTGGTGCCTCCAAGCTTTGAGACATTGTAGAACTTCTTTTGTGGATACTTTCCTAATGCTTCAATTGCGGGCTGGTAAGGGCTTCCTGTGGGGGGAAAAAACAAATAAAATAAAAAAGTATGATATGTTTGAGCACTGACAGTGGACTCCTAAGAATGGCTTTTATTTTACAAAAAGTAATGTTCTTCTAGGACTGTAAATAAATCACAATATGGAAAGGTTTCTAATCAGATAGAAACATAATGATGCAGATGTGTGACTAAGATGAATCCTGAAAGTATCTGTAATCCTAAGTATATACAGATCATGCAAGTAATCAGCACAGTCACACGCCTGAATACATTTGACCTTTATTGTCTCAGTTTACCATCTACACAACAGGATAAATGCACCTCACCAACTCAGATGAGAGATAGACCTTTTAATATAGCAGAAAGCACAAAGCACTGTGTTGGGCTAATGACAAGCAAGCAAGAAACAAACATAACCCTTGCAACAGCTATTAGGTGAAGAGAATAAATAATTTAGACCAGCAGCAGGTCACAGGAAGAACGTTTTGATTCAGTTGCTAACGAACTACAGGGACAATGGACATATTCCCTCAGGCCTAAACGTAAGAGTTTGAAGAAAACAAATCTAGATTACAAAAGGTGGGCAAAATGGTGTTACTCCTGACATCACCGAGCTGCTCCCGGGCGCTGGAACACTTACCCTTTGTTTGCTTTGGCTTAACAGGCTACAGTGACACTTTCACTGCGAAGCAAACGCAACATCATCGAGAGCTAACAAAAACTGCGTCACTTGAACACCCAAACAATTAACACGACCCCCCGTACACACGCACACAGATGAAGCCGAGCACCGTTTAGGCCCCAGCCCGACGAGCAGGGACCTTTACGGGCACGGCATCCCCGGCCCGCTGCAGCGCTTGCGGCAGAGAGCCGAGGGAGGGAAAAAAATGGTGGCCAGGAATAACGGGAGGCCCGGTGAGACGGGTTCCCAGCCTTGGCCAGACGCCCCGGGCAGCCAATGCTCAGCGGGCGGGCCCCGGAGCCGGCCCCACCGCAGACGAGAACAAAGCGGCTCCCGCGGCGGGGGCAGCCACCACCGGGGGCGGTAACGGGCCCGGAGGGGGTGGCGGGTGCCCCAGAACCGCGGGGAGACCCGGGGGGAGGGGGGGGGGCGCTGCCTGCCCGAGTCCCGGGGCATCGCTCCCGCACAAAGGGGCCGCCGCAGAGGAGACGGCGGAGCGGGAGAGGCGAGCGGCCTCACTCCGCCGGGGGCTCCGCTCGGGACGGGCCCGCTCCGCTCCGCTCCGCCGCCGGCCGGTGCGGAGGAGATGACCGCGAGGGGGTCCCACCGAGTGGAGCGACAACGGGTCCCGAAAGCAGAGGCGTCCCGGGGAGGGGAGGGAGAGGAAGGGGGGCAGGGGTGGCTCCCACTGACCTGGCCTGGCAAGGTCCATCGCTGGCGACCATATTAGCTCTGAGGGGAGCGAGAGGCAGGGGGGAGCTGGCGCGGGCGGGGCCGCCGCTGCTCTCGCGAGACTTGCTGGGGCGCCGCGCAGCAAAGCGGGGGAGATCTCGCGAGGTTTGGCCAGGGAGGGGTGTATTCGAGCGAGGGGAGCCGCCGGCTCTCGCGATAGCGCCGAGCCCCTCAGGGCAGGGCTTGGGGCCGGGCGCGAGCGTGGCCGCGAGCACCGCCTATTGGGCAGCGCCCCGGCTCGCGCGGAAGGGCGGGGCCTCGCCTCACCTCGCCTCAAGTCACCCCAAGCACCCCCGGTCCGGTCCGGTCCGGTCCGGTCCAAGCAGCTGAGGGTTCTCCCCCTGGGGCCTCTCCCCGTCCCCTCTGCTCACCGGCACAGTCCCTTCCCGCCACCCCGGCGGGTGCTGAGGTTGAGGGGGGCGCGGTCCCGGGGCCATTGCTGCAGAACTTGGGTTTTATTGGTTCCGGTTCGTCGTGTGTTTGCTGCTAGGAGGGCCGAGGGATGGCCTCTGAGGGAAGCGCTAGCAAACCTCTAGCAAACGAGCGTTAAAAAAAGCCCTGGGCCGATAAAGAGCGTTAAGGTTACCAGAGGGCGTTCTGGAATCAGGGAATTGCTCAGGCTGGGAAAGCCCTTCAGGATGATCCAGTCCAACCTCATCCCAACCCCAATATCCTGTTCCGGTGACCCACCGCCAAGACGTGTCCCCAGGCACCACATCCAGGCGATTTTTAAACACATTCAGGGACGGAGACTCAGCCACCTCCTCGGGGAGCCTGGTCAGTGCTTCACAGCCCTTTCTGTGAGGAAATTTCTCCTGATACCCAACCTAAAAAAGAGTGGAAGGTCAGTCCACTTGTCACACAGGTTTCACCTCACTCTGATTTTAGTCTCTGATGCAAGGTTTCTTTGGCAGGTTTTTTGGGTTTATGTTTTTCTTCTCACATTCAAATAATGACCTTTTCTCTTAGCTGAATAATGGATTTTTTTTTTTTTTTTTGTCTTGTCTTGAACAGTACTGCAGCGGTGTCAGTACGTGAGTACAGAGTGTGGACCAAGCCAAGCAATGCTCCTTTCTCCAGGCTGTAGGACGTAGATCATATCTAAGGTTTAGATACCAGTGCAGCCAGAACTCACCACCAGGACCAGAGAGCCAAGAAGATTGCCAGGAAGATCTCTGTGACTCAACTGCTAATTGAGCCATTTTCCCTTTTGCCTGCATCTGGTTTGACCTAAACTGCCATTGCCTTCCTGAACTGTGTCAGAATGACACAACAATTGCAAAAGTTATTCTCACAACTGCATAAGCAACCCTAATCCTGGTATTTTTTTCCTTTTTATAGTCTGCAGAGATGTCTGGAGTATCTTTGAGAGAAAGCAGGCAGAAGGAAGCAGGGTAGCCCAAGGCAAGGATAGAGGAGCTCCCCCAGCTCAGTTGTGTAAAGGATGTTCAGGATGCCAAAAGCCATCTGTTTCTTTGAACAGATTATTGATGAGTAGCATCTTTTATAGCTTTTCCCCTTGTTGGCTCAAATGCAGTCATTTCCATCAGGAAGCCCAGACAAAGTGAGGGCTGCAGCCCAGGATCCTGGTGCAAAGGGCAGCTTTACCCTCTGCTCCCCAGCACACGTGGCTGCCACACACCTGCTGGCCCCACGTTTGCTCCCAGAGGAATGTTGCAGGAGTTTCTGGGGTCAGTGCTGGGAGGCTGAGTGGCAAGCAGATAAAAAGTGTTGGCAGCCAAACTACGTCAGCTTTTTCTCTTGATGAATTCATGGAGAATGCATCTCCAGGGACATTGTGCACCCTCACCAACATGCTTGTTTTCCTTTGTGAAAGAAACCTCTGGTCTGACTGGGCTGAGTCCACAGGATGCCAGCCACAAAATGACTCCTGGTTACCTTCCACTCTTGGCTGAAGGCTGTTTTTGGTGGTCAGGTACATCCAGGGAAAGGAATTTTAAGGGCTCTGGGGTCTAAGACCCACAAGTGAAGCCAGAGAGGTGGGTAAGACACAGTAATCTATGCATAGACTGTGTCAAAGTTGGAGCTAGCTGGGGTAGGTAATTAAAAAGATCACAAAGGCAATTTGACATTTTTACAAGAATTTGTAAAAATCACATGGGACAGTTGGTAAGAAAAAATTCAAACCGTCACATTCCCTGTGTCTTGGGCCTCAGCAGCAAAGCCACAGGAACCAGGTGAGCTGTAAACTAAGTGCACAATAGGTTGGGTATTTCACTAAGAACACGGCTCAATATTTAGCTTTGATGCCATGTGGTCTGAGATACAATCTTTGCTTCTGTAATTTTTTTTGGTGTGTCGTACAATATCCTCAGTGCCACCACATAATCTTCAACAACAGGATTTTAAGCTTGACTTCTAATTGTATATTGCTTATAATCACCACACAAAATCCCTAGTAAGAAAATCAGTACATTAATGACTGTCAGAGGAGAACACAGCTCTTCATAAGGCTAAATGTACAGCAACAAGTCTGTGCTGTGTGAGCCAGTGTTACAAGCAACACCAGAAGTCATGCTCCTTACCCATGCTAGGGCTCCACTGACAAAATCTCCTTAAGGCACTCATCCCTTGGGACACTAATTACCTCAGGCTGGTGTTTATTACTTGACTCACTGCTACCAATTCAAGTTGCTCTGACAATTTTTCCTCCAAAATGCTGGCACTCAAGAAGTCAAAAAGTTTCATGTCTTACAAGAGCTGCTGTTCAGACAGATGCACACAACTCCAAACCCCCTCTAAGAGTGTCTCAGTACATGACTGCCTCATAAATACCTGGAGATAGCACATCAACTGTTCTCATGTTCAGGCTGGGTATACAGAGTGGTTCAAGGATCATGAACATTGCCCTTCAGAACTTATATCAGGGGCTCAGCATACATTTTATTTCTCCAGATGAAGAGAAGAGGTGTTGAAGGTGATTTTCACTTGTGACAGAACTACCAGTATATGGGATCCTGCCAGAGCTGTGTTTGGGAGCACGACTTTGCTGGGAAGAGTTTATTGGTACCAAAAGGGAATTTTGGTAAACATGCTTACTTCCAAGTAGCTGATATAGTGAAAGAATAGGATGCCAAACTTTTGCTATTCTGAAAACAGGCATCCATTTTCAGGTTGCAGTACCCTTTGGCCCCTTGGGAGCTGGACAAAATGCCTCTTCCAGTTACTCACCAGTGTCCAAGTGCATGCCAAGTCTTTTCTCAGAGATGTCAGGAAAAAGAAGGAGTATTTTGTGCTGGTGGCAGATGGACTGGATCCTGCATTGTGAGCAAGAGGTCTTTATTTCAGGAAGTGCAACTAAAGACTGAGGAACTTCAAGCTACACTGTCCAGTGCTTACAGCAGTCTGTGAAATATCAGCCTTAACAGCCACAGAGATGACATCTGCTTTGGTTCAGGCTGTGGTTGTTACTGACATGCCTGTTTTAAATGGATGGCATCTGTTGCCTTCTTTCCTAACGCTGCTGAAAACTGAGGGGGGGGAGGCACATTCAGCTTTCTTACCTCAGGATTTCTTACCTCAGGTACTGCTGGCAGAACTTTTACCCTAAACCTCCAGGAACAAGTGTGGAGCTCACCTGCCATCTGCTCACACACATTCTGGAGAGCTGAATCCCCTGCTCTCCTCACTCACTGCAGGAGAATGCTGCATGTGGCAAACATCACTACGTGGTGCATTTCTCACATCTGGAGAGAAGAAAGTGAGGAGGGCTGAGTGCTGGGCACCACTGATGGGCACATCCCAGCTGTTGAAAGCCCAGAGCTCCATCCCTTCAGAGAGGGATGGCAGCAGGGAACACGTTCCATACGTCCACAAGAAAGAAATTGGGAGGATTTAGTGAAACAGCAAAAATTACCATAAAGTTACACCCTGCAGCACCAGGCAGTGCAAATCCCTAGTGTACAAGGCAAGTATGGATGGTATTAAAGCTCTTTTTAACTGCTGATTGCTATTAAGCATTTCTAATATGATGACAGCTTATGCACAACTGACAATCTCCAGTCATCTGTGGAAAAAAAAATCAGGACAGGCCATTTTCTCTGTCTGGTTTTCTGGTGGGTTGGGCTTAGCTCAGTCTTGAAATTTCATTACCTGCACTGTGACCCGAAGGTCAGAGAAAGATCTTGAGGCTGTGCCGAGGACTTCTTAATATATTGCAGTGAACGAGGCTTTTAGCAAGGCAAAACCCAACTCACGAAGCTACCAACCATCCAGAACCATAGCTGTTGTTCTTAGGAAGCAGTCACAGGATGAGATAAAACACCATATCATCTGTTTTAGAAAAATGTCCTGAAGTCAGAGGTAGGTAAAAGTCCCACAGACAACCCAAGAAGCATATTGGGGAAAAAGTCAACTGTGGGAGCAGACAACTCTGGCCTTCTGTCTAAATATTGCCAGGCACACTATTGCTGGAGGTGGGAAGCCCCCAGTTCTGCAAGGACAGCCCTTCAATCTACAACCTAAAATAGGAGGGGTGCCTGAGCTGTCCCCTCACCCTGCTCCCTAGCTGAGAGAGATGGTTTTGCTGCCAGCCACCGTTGCACCTCCCTCCCTCCCCAAACAAGGGTTGTGCTTCCTTTTTGGGGTGCAGGCAGAGTCTCCTCTGACTCTTGGGCTACCAGAAGGAGCTCTTCCCCTCACAGCTCTTGTGGCTCACAGGAGACTGGACCGAGTGGCTCCTGCAGATGGCAGCTGCATCCCAGGGATGGAGTGAAATCCAGGCTAGAGCACAGCAAGTTTTCTTTGGTTCAGTGCATGGGAGAGCAATCAAAGGAACTTGGATGAACTCTGAGCCCTACTTCTGTTGTTCAGCTAGGATCACCCATCTGCATCTCTTGAGCAGAAGAGGAGCTGCTTGTGTCCTGCCGTCCTGGCTCCTTCAGCACAAACCCTCTCATGTTTTTTTCTTTCAGATGTGCACACTCTGCTGCTCAGCGAGAGACTGCTAGGCCTGAAGTAAGCAACCAGGGGGAGGAGGAGGATGTGGGAGACAAAAGTCCCTGAGCTCCGTGGAGCAGGATGGTGCAGCTTCCAGGAAAAGGACAGCAACAGCAGAAAGTGGCATTTGCTGGAAGTGTTTTCAGGCCAGTTGGGGACCAGCTGTGCTGATTTTAATCCAACTGGACTGAAGTGCCTCCAGAAGAGCCTTTGATACCTACTGCCCAGGCAATAAAATGTTAATGTCAGTTGAAAGTCTTTGTTCTCAGAGTAGTGGTATTTTTCTACTTAGAGGTAACATTCTGCTGCCTTCAGCCAGAGGCCCTGCTGCAATATGGGCCCTGCATGTGTAACAGAAGATGCTCCTTTAGCATCTGAGAGATGACAGACAGCTGGGCAAGGCCAGAGTGGCAGTGACCGTCGGGGGCAGTGGCACAGCCCTCCTGCTGCCACACCACTGTCCTGTGTGTCACAGACTCCCTGGCACAGGCAGCTCTTCTGAGGAAGGGTAATACTGGGGCATTTTCACAGATGTGTCAGTCTAAAAGAGCTAAGAGTGCAAGATTGAAAAGGTGCAGGCTGAAGCTTCAAGGGCAAGTGTGAAATAGATCCTCAAAAGCACATGAAATGATAAATCTGTAGAGAAGAGGCACTGAAGGGCCACAAGATCATTTCTGAGCCATTGGAGTGAAGTTATTAGCCTGTGTCCCTTTAGGAGGTCACAGACCTGGGCTCCTTGGATAACAGGTTCAACCTGACAGCTACAGGCTGCCAGCTGTTCCAGTGGTGTGCCTGTCCCTTACACTTACAGCCTTGTTTTCAGCAGACCTTAGTGACAACTTGAGATTTTGTTGTACATAGAACAGGCCAGCCCTGGGTTCATGAGGGCTCAGGCACTGAGTACACGTGATCACCCAGGAATCCTCTGTTGAGCTTGACAGAAATTAACCAGGCTTTCTGCTTCCCCATCTGTTTTGTCCCATCCTGGAATCTTTTCAGTTTCCTCTCCGGTACTTCCAGCTCAAAATATGTTTTTACCTTTTCCTTTACATTTCATTTATGTCCCACATTTTCTTTAAAATTAGAGGAAGTGACACTAAAGAGCACTCCAGCCTTGCCACACTGTCATATAGTGTGAGGTGTTAAGGTAAAGTCTTAAAAGTCTTAAAAGTGCATATAGTTTAGATTTATTTCTCTCAGATCTTTTTGTCATTTTCAAGGACTGAGTTAATCTTCAGGCTGCTGAAAACCTCTTACTAGATGCAGGCATCTTCAGTATCATCAGACTGAAGCTCACAGCATCATCTAGAACAAGAAGAGGAAGTTGGAACTAGCTTTCCTATGTCTCTGGTAATACCATGGAGCACCAAAATTACTGGGGTATATTCTATAAGTGGCTATTTTTTCAGTAGAAATCCTACCCTAAACCTACTGAATTTTCCTGACTACTGCTCCATCTCTGAAAGGAGGAGTTTGAGACCTGGCTGCTGGATGTTTCTTGACAAAAAGTTTTGTATTTCTGAAAGCATGTTGACTGTTTTCCACTTAGTGCTGTTTACTGAGATATCTCATTTTGGAGAGAGCACAAGAGATGCTGCTCTCACTGTCTGCAAGGAGAGGTAGCAAGGCTGTAACACATTTCCATTATTCAGCAGGTACTGAGCATGTTTTCATTACCTCAGGGATGATTTCCTGCCTCAGAGTCTCTTGTACCAATTGCTTTGAAATGTTAAATAACTGTTCATCCCTCCAGCTTTTGTCTCCTTCTGCCTCCTCCTGCACTGATAGCTCCATCATGCTGTTACCTTTGTTGCCACCAGACCCTAAAGCTGAGGTGAATGCTAGGCATAGCTTGTTTCCATTATTATCTTTATTGACATTTTGAAGGGATCATTTGTCTTCATTATCTGCAGCTGCATCCTGAAGGGATTTGAAAAGGTACACACAACATTTTCCCTTATGAGCTCTTGGTTTTCTGCAGGGGTTTCCCCCCTCCTTCTGCCTATTAACAATAAAAAGTTTCTGCTCTACTGCTGGTGTGAGAGTACTGAACCATCTCCCAGATGGGCTGACTCTCAAAGAGGCAGGAATCTTAAAATCCAGCAGCTCCGAGCCTACACCCTGCTCTTTCCCTGCTGCATGATGAATCAGTACACCCTGATGTAGTTTCTTTCCCTCTGCAGTTTTCAGCATACTCCATCTTTTCAATTTTCTCTCGAGCTTTGCCTACAGCTGGCAAACCTATCCCTGCCTGAGCAATGCACCTCAAACTGTTTGCGCTGCATGAGTCCAGCTGGATTTTGTTTCCCATTATCTGCCAGTCGTCTTAATCTGTATCAGTGTTTGGTTCATGGTACTAAGCTCGAAGAACAACTATTTTATTCAGGGGAAGGAAGTGAAACAACAGAAAAAAAAGGGGTATGACCTAGCTGTGAAAAGAAATGGTCAGCATACTTTTAGCATGAAACACAGCAGAGATCTTTAGCAATAGCACAGGTAAGACAGTCATGTGGACTGAAATAAATGGAGCATTCCACTGCTTCCCACTGCAGACCTCTGTGCCCACAGAATATTTAACATGGCAAACATCTGGCTTAGAATTATCTGTTGAGCATAGTTAATGTCAGCTTCAGTTCTTTTGCCTTCAGTCAGTCCCTCCCACAGCCTTTGTTGCTGTGACCTAGATTGTGAGCAAATGCTTTCTGATGGCTTTTCAGAGGGAACTAATCTTGCACTCAAACTGAATCATGACAGGATTAATCTGTGCTCCATACCTTGCACGTGGAAGTTGATTTCTGCCTTCACCTTTGAGAGGCACACGCAGATTCACCTGCAAGACACAGTCTATGGAAAGAAGACTTACAAGGCTTGTCTTTATCCAGAAGCAAAGCTGCTGCTGGAAATAGAAACACTATTGAAAGTTTGTCAAAATTTTAACATCCAAAGGAAAATAAAAGCCTTAATTAACAACTTCAAAAACATGTCCCAAGACTGGTAATGACACCCCAGTAACCTAGTTTTACTGAGCTAACCAAATTCCCTATTCAATTGTGCTGCCTGGATGGAATAACTCACAGTCAGTAATACCCCAAGTGGAGAGTAAGATACCAGTATTAGCATTTGCCTTGGAGTGAGATGTCCTCACAGCCTCTTGAGCTCAGGGATCAATAATGAGACAGAGCAAAAGAAAAATGCAAGCAAGAAAGCCACCTGCTCCAAGAACCCTTTTAAGTTGATGTATGTGCTGCTGAATTTCTGCATTAAAATGGTGACACTGAAATGGCCCTTAGAGAAAGATGCAGCAATATCAGCAGCCCTAAATGCGCAGCTTCCACACATCATATCTGAGGCAACTTTTGATTTATTCATTTGTTTTGCCAAACTATACAGCCCATTCCCCTCCTGCTAAAGCTGCTGAAGCCTCTACTCTTGCAAACCATAAGCCTGTCCTTATGCCTACAATTGTCCTGTACATGCATTATGAGAGCCTTGCAACCACAAAGGGATGTTCTGGCTTAAGCCTTGCTGGCACTGTCACATTTACCCAAGCACTGACTCCCTAAGAGGGACTGCTCCAGAGGAAATGCTGGGTATATGGACTTGTAACATGCACTGCCATACTCCCAGGTATGGAAGGGTTGGAGTTTGCACATCCCTGATACTTCTTCTCATAGACTAAGAGCATCCTCCACACAACAACAATAATGAATAACACAAGACTCTTTCCAGTCCCCTCCCAGTACATCACTGGGACTACTCCTCCACACATACACTTGTTAACTCAAGTGGAGTGCTTCATGATACCCATAGAAGCTAAGACAGGAGAATGAAATCAGCTGTACTGAGGGCCAGGGCTGATGGGCTTCTTTCCAGGGACATCTGGTCATTAACCCTCGTAGAATAAGGGCTTTGGGGTCCTTTCAATCAGGACAATGGGCTGTATACTAGGAAATTCTAACTTCATGCAGCAGAGGCTTAATCACACCTTTTGGGACATAAAAGCTGGTAGCTATTGATTGAAGCAAGGGTGGTGAAGCAAGGCCACAGCTGCCCTCATCTTTCATATGGGGTCCATGGAGACCACGCGTAGTAGCATGCAGAGTTCCCTATTGATTCAAGTGGCTTGGCAATTAAAAGTCCACTTTCCATCCATCCAGTCACTTGCCCTTCACCAGATGAAGCCAAGTGGCCTCAGCCCCAACCAAGCTGGGTGCAACCAACTGTAACTCTGGGCTCAAGCCTCCCAGGAGTGAGGGTTGTCCTGAAACACAGTGGGTTTTGGGCTCAGCTTGAGCCACGAACCCACTGAGGTGAAAATGGTGTGGAAGAAGGCCTTGGTGTGGAGAGAGCTGAGAGGGGAGACACAGAAGCAACCCTATGTGAATGATTTATGTTCTGTGCTGCTTCCTCCAGCTCACCCCAAGAGGTGACAACCTGCCTGTGGACCATTTGAACCTCCTGGGGAGGAGAAATGTGTCTGTCTGTCTGTCCCCAGGACTAGCAACCCAGGGCACTTACAGAGACTGAAGCTTGGGAGGTTCTCAAAGCCTCTGTGCAGAGCACCTCACCCAGCAGGGCCTGGGGCAGCAGAGGGGCTCAGTCCTCCTGTGCACTCCTGTAATAGAAATGCTGAATAGCTGTGGCAGAGGCACAGCCTGAGCCCACAGCCAGCTCAGGGGTTTAAAGAACACATGAGCTTCCCAGCAGTGAAATGTATGTGGCCTTTCATAAATCACTTAGTTGCCCAAATAAAATAAAAGGCCAATTAATTTTCATAGCCACAGTTTTAGAAAACAATAGGCAAAAATACTCTGTTTATCATGCACACGGATGATGAGACAGCCAAATAATGCATTCAAACTACAAAAATTTCCAGAAACAACAGAGGTCTTTACCATGTGTTAAAACATCTCTGGTGCAGGCTGCATGACTCCTGGCTATTCTTGCAACAGTAAGCATGAGAAAACAGTAGTTATTATACCAATATAAGACAAATTATGCCCTTAATGCTATAAATATATGTAAAGGGCACTATTGCTATTTTTAGTCAGAACTGCATCTGGCATATAGAATCACAGAATGTTTTGAGTTGGAAGGGACCTTAAAGATCATCCAATTCCAATCCCTTGCCAAAGGCAGGCACACCTACCACTAGATCAGGTTGCTCCAAGCCCCATCCAACCTGGCCTGAGACACTGCCAGGGATGGAGCAGCCGCAACTTCCCCAAGAAACCTGTTCCAGGGTCTCACCATCCTCACACTAAAGAATTTCATCCTAATGTCTAACTTAAATCTCCCCTTTTTCAGTTTAAAGCCACCACCCCTTGTCATATGGCTACATGGACAATAAAAAGTCCCTTCCCAGCTTTCCCAGAGCCCCTTCAGGTACTGGAAATTGCTCTAAAGTCTCCTTGGAGCCATCTCTTCTCCAGGCTGCACAACCCCAGCACTTCACTGATGAACCTAAAAAGAAGTTCCTTATTCCCTCAACAGCCTCACACCGAGATCTACCAGTACAGGAGAGTGTGTGTGTGTGGACAACACTTGCTTTGAGGAAGTAACTATGTTGCTTTCAAGCACCCTGTTTTCAACATGATTGCAGGACTGAGACCTTAGCTGGGTGGAGTGGAAGAGCTGTGTAAGCCATTCTTAAAGAGAGCCACAATCTTGCATCTATTTTCAATGGATAAAAGTGTGTCCCACTCACTTCATTTTAGTAAATCATGGCTGCAAACCCTGACCATCCACCTTCCTGTCATTTCCTACATTCATATGCCTTAATCCTGGACTCCCCTGGAAAGGCACATCCTGACTCTGGCCAAGCAGGGGCAGAGGAGAAACAAGAGCTCTTTGCTTGGACAAAGGCAAAGTTGTTTTGGTCTGCTGATTGGTGCTGGCTCTCTGTAAAGCATTCTCTGTTGCACCATGATGTCTCACCTTTGAGCAAGGCATAGGTTTTCTCACATTTTATTTCCATGGCTAACCCTCCAAAGCCAGCTGGTTCCTTCCATCTCCTGGTAAGAAATTCAAGTCTCTGGAGAGTGCAGAGACTCAGAGGACTCCTCTGTGAACACATGCCCAAACTACTGAGTGAAGAGTTTATTTTTAAAAGCATCTTTACATCTATGTGGGTTACTATGGTAGGAAAATCCTTGCAAGGAGTGAGTTAAAAACAACTGCTCAGATTGCAGTATAACAGTATGGTGATTTGTCTCCCAGTTCTGAGTAGCTGAGAGGGGGATTCATGTCATTCCCAGCCAACGAAGACCAGGATGTTTGCAGGTTCTCATCATTTCCTCCATGCTGCTCTTATCTATTAACAGCTCATGGGAACTCTTCATCAGAGCTGCCATCAGATTCCTATGCTCTACTCAACACAAATAGCAGCCACCCCCAACCATGCCCATGAGCCTGCTTCTGCCTCCAGCCACCAGCTCTTGTGGCTCCTGTCTCTCAGAGGATCTCTGTAGCCAAATCACTGTTCAATCAGCTCTAAAAACTTGACTCCTGTTTTCCTTATAGCGACATGTCTTATCCCAAATTCTTAGCCCAATCTCTTCTTCAAGATACAAACTATTTCCTTCCGTACTTGCTTCATATCATTAGATGATAAAATCTGGCTAACAGGCACCCTAATTATTGCACCATCCAAGTGACAGTCTTCAGGCAAAATTATAAATACTTATTAAAAGTATTCATAAAATTAACGTCCTGAATAAATTCAAGCTTTATTTAACAGGCCTAGTAGAGAGCAACTTACTCTTTCATAAGATATCAGGGCCAACAGTAGAGGTAACCACACTTTGCCCCAACAAGAGCAAAAGTCAAACAATTTCTGGATCTATACAGCAATTTGTTCAATTGCATGTAAGTTAAAAAGTGCACAAAGAAGCTCTTCCAAGGCTTTTAATTATGGCAGAGTATATATATATACTCCATATATTTTGTTTCTCAGCCAAAATTAAGAAGAACAAAAACAGTAGAAAAAGTTATAAATTCCCTGTCTGTCCTTCCTTCGTACCCTGGAACAGATTCAGGGCTTTATTCTGAGATCCTACTATGGTTCAAAGTATTTTACACGAGACTTGTTTGTCTATAATGCAGACTGCTCCTCACTGACATAACACACAGAATGCTGTCTCTGGTGAGAGGGGAAAGAGCTGCTTGAGCTCTGTATGGAAAACTTTGTGTGCCACAATGTCAGTCAGCATGGTAGATTACAAAAGCTTTGGGAAAATAATGGAGTGGTACATCTGATAACACTGTTCCCCCTGTCTGCAGGAGGGCTCAGTTATTGCCTTCATCCACTAGAATTGGGTCAGCTGTACCTCTCTCTTTGTGTTTCAGCCTGGTTCCCCAAGACTGGAGTAAGGAGTGATGCAATCTTTTTGTCTTCCAGTCAGCTAGAAGTGAATAACTTTTGATCAGAACTGTTCACGTTCTAATAAGCTGCAAGAAAGGCAAGAGGGCACTGTGTTCATCTTCAGCTGTGACTACTCGAGCTGTGTGAAAAGTAGGTACTCTGACATGATGGCAGTTTCACACATGGGCAAACATGCACAACACCTTTCTTGCCTCCTTCTTCCCTTTCCTGAAACTGTAATTTTGTGTCCAGCCAACTTGGGACCCTGGCTATGGGATTAGAAGAAACATTGCAAGATGTCCCCCACCTCAGGTCCTGGAGTGTCTTAGATATTTTAGCAGTAGGATGACATGTCAAGGATAAGGAAATGAATTAATTCATCTTCCTGTTACTGAATAGCAAGGGAGAAAGCTCTGTCCCTGAGAACATCCCTTTTGTAGCTTTCTAATCATTCCCATAGCTGCCCTATGACATGTTTTGAAGATTCAATTTGTTTCTGCATCAAAGGCAACAGCAGCAACATGTCTGTATAACCTGTGCTAACAGAAAGCATTACGGATCCTTACTGCTTGCTCTTCATGTTCATCACAAAGTAATGATATCAAGCTCATTAGAGGAATTAGGAAATAAATCACACTTGAGAAAACATCATGCCAGTCAGGTCCAGATGATTCCAATTTACTTCATTCAAATACTTTTGATTAAAACACATTGCTAGTGACATGTCTTAAAAGGAACTTGGACTTCAAGCTCCATAATAACTGCAATATGTTCTCAGTCTCTAGCCTGCCCACAGACTCCATAAACTTGGTGCTAAAAACTCCTGCCTAAAGAGTTATTAGGTGCTTACTTCAGACACAGACTTCTTACTGCAGTCACTGCTGATGTCCTGGCACACCCTACTACAGAGGATCATATGCAAATTAATATCATTTATTTAGAAGTTGCAGGCTCAGTATGGATCATTATGGCACGGTGTCAATTTCATATAAATTTCCACATATGGAACATTTTAAAAATCTCTGAACTGCAGCATGAGAAATGGAAAGGAACAGCTTCAGCAACTTCTTAACAGCATCAGGATCTAAGCACTGATGTGAACAATAGTGCACAAAAGGACTCTCTGAGTAACATTCATAGCACTGTGTTTCATCAAGATGGTTTTAAATCACTGATCTTTATCCAGAGATGCTAAGATAAGCTCTCATCATGTGGGAGTATTCTTTGGATTTGTGTCACGGGGCAGAATAGAAGCTAAACAAAAAAGGATAGCAAACTTTTTATTTTACTCACTTTGGGTACAACCCCCTCAGTCATTGATCATTAAAACTGATGTATATTTTAGTGATGTTTCCTGTCTCAGCCCAAGCTGAGATGCCAAAAATTCTGAATGAATTTAAAAAGGGGAGAGGTCCCTTGATCTCTTTCATGGGGGCAAAAAAGCCCTGCCATTTTTATGTGCATGTGGAACGCTGAGGTGAGGAAATTGGAGTGAGTGGAGCACAAGCAGACAGAGTATTTCCAGGCATGGCTTGGACACAGTATGTCTTTCACCTTGCAGTGAACATGGGCAATGCAGGCTCACAGGGAAAAGCCTTGGACACTGGGTACAGGAGGAAAGGACCTTTGCACTGTAGCTATTCCAATCTGCAATCTCTATAAGATCACTTGATATTCCAGTTGTGCCTTTATCTCCCAGTAGTGACCCTTCCTTAGACATGAAAGCTTCAGCCCTTTGAAAAGTTTCTATGAACTCATCCAACCAATGACAAAATCAGTCCATGAACTGCATGAACATCTTCTGGAGACTGAGATACACATCTGCAGGGCTTTTAAGAAATCTGTTGTCACCTAGACTGTCACCTCCTTTCTGCCTGAGTAACTGAAGTGTCTCTCCCAGTGAGCAGCTGGGTTGTGTGGGAGATGGCAGACTGGGAGTAGTATTTCCTGCTGCAGAAACCATTTCAAGCCTCACCACTTTCCTCTCCAGTTGTGATGTGTGACCACACAGCAAATCCTAACAGCAAATCATACTTGAGCTTGTGAAACAGATGAGATACCAGATTCCTCTTTGTTTTGAGACCATGGTAAAAGAAACCAGTGCCTGCCATGGATTGGGTTGCTGGAGCATCACTGGGGGGCCAGTGGAAACACTGTGAGAGATATGAGACAAAACCCCCACTTTCAGCTTTCAGAGCTTCTCTCTGGTTAGCAGAGTGCAGCAAGAGTTAAGTAAGAGTGAAGTAAAATTTCAAGAATCCAGTTTGTTTTGTTTTGGTTTTTTTTGCTTCTGATCAAAACTGGTCTCATATTCTGTGAGGCAATGTGGGTAATGTTAAAAATGAAATCAATAGCTGAAAGCACCATGACATCTGCCCCACCTATTCCTTCATTATTCATAACAGCATTTTTTTTACCACCTTCCTTAGTCAGCCAGCCAGCCATCTGTAATATCAAAGAGAACACCTTAGGTTGTTCCACTCCTGACATGGCAGCGTTCAGACAGCACATACTTTAATCGGAGACTCTGGATTCTGCAGCCTTGTGGGATTTGGAGCTTCCTGTCAGCAGAAAGAGATCCCTTTGCACTCAGAGTGCAGTAAGTGATGACTTGAGCTGAAGGAGCCGGAGCTCTCCAGGGCATGCAGCGTGCAGAGGGACAGCTCAGTTCCCACACAGTGTTACAGATAAGTGTGAACTGAGCAATTCCATGCAATATCACATTTCTGGCTGAGATTTTAATTTTTTTTTTTTCATAGTTTGGGTTTCCCGCAGCGGATTATTTTGAATCCAGCTTCACTGCCTCATCTGTTTACTGGTTAGGATGTTTATCTTTCCTGGAGAGAAGAAAAACAGTGAATGTTTTATGAAAGCCACATAGGAACAAAGTACAGAAAATCAAAGGAAAATCCTAAAATGAACTCTTCTTCCCTGAGGCAGAGAGTATGGCTGCTGTATCCCACTCATGTAGGGAACTTTTGTTTTTGTGAAATGTTAGACATGTGCCAAGTTGCTGCAGATAGCTGTATAACCCTTTCTTCATCCTCCTGTAGCCATGAGCTATCAGTGTGGTCAATGCAGTGCACAGCTTGGTCCCAAGCCTGCAGGCATATTGGTTGGGAGCCAGTGGCCTGGTCCCTGCCATCTCTACTGCAATGGCCTCAGGTTTTGTCCCTGGTCTGCTGCTGCCTCTCTGTCTCTCTCTCTCTCTCTCTCAAAAAAAGACACAGATCTCACGCAGAGCCTGTGTTATATTGTAATTTTTGTGCAGATCTCTTGGATGCTAAAATAGATCTAGAGACCTGTGTTTAGGCAGCTGAATGCTCATTTGTACTGGTGCAGCAACTGCAAGACAAAGTTCAAAGTTTGATTTCAGGGAGGAAGACTTCTCACCTCAGCTATCTGTATTCTGCTGGCCTGGTCTGGGGAAATACTCTCAGACACAAATGGTTGAATAACCTCAAAGGGAAGAGGTCCCTTATGCAACAATCTTAGCAACAAAGGCTGAAAGTTGTTTGGCTGTCCCCCTTGAGCACTGGCAGCCCTCAGAAGTCCATCTGCTTGGGCACAGAGATTTCTGAGCCAGCAGACCTGGGGAGGGCGATCATTCAGTGGTCAATCAGGTGCAGAGCTGGGGGAGCTCTGTGCTTCCAACCCAAGTGACAAATTAGAACCCAGCATCGTGAGGGGCAGGAAGGTTCTGCTTGCTCCCTGATACACCCAGCTATGAGCCAAGCTCTCTCCCTGCCTCCACTGCTTGTTCCATCCCAAGCCTGATTAAAAGACCCAGTGATGCAGAAAGCCTCTGGAAGGCAACAGCCATAAAATTCCCGGGCCCTTTTCAGGTATCCCCATGCTATCAACTAACCATTCATGTGACCTTCACCAGCTCCATTGTCTTGGCACCTTTGCCTAAAAAAATTCCCTCCCTCCTGCATGCAGAGAGTGGCCCCCTGAAGCTTTAGGCTCCTCTTGTGCCAAGCAACAAGTTTTTAACACTCAGACACAGTGAGATGGAGATTTTGTCAATGTCACCTACAGTAACTCCACTGTGCTTCCATCACCTCATCTATGGAGGGGTGAAGTAATGACTTTTTACACAAAAAATGGATAAATGTCTGTTGGCCACGCTAGCATCATTCCTCTTCCATGTTCCCAAACGACCATAGTGTCAGCAAAGAAAAGGGCAGGATACAACTGCAAGGCTTCTGGCCAGCAAAATCATGCCAGATCCTTGTGTGCCTAGATTTGAAGAACTTTTAAATCCAGGAGGACTCACAAAGTGCAATTTAGCCTTCACAGTGTTTCAACAATAAGCCATAAAACTAACACCCTGGACCAATTCTAGTCCCACTTCATACGAATTTACCCATGCACCAGTAACTCTAATGTAATTCCATGGAAGTCAATCATGTGGTGAAGCTTCCACACTGAAATTACTAAAGAAAGGAACTTCTGTCATGCCAGACTGCAAATGAAGCTTAGGGGAACAGTTTCAATCCTGGAAGCATAAAGTTCCCAGCTATGTAGGGTAGCTCATATCTCAAGAGCCTGTTTTTAATCATAACTTCTATAACCCAGTTACACAGCTCATGCTTTACTACTTGGATAGTGCCTGCCAACTGGATGGAAACACGACTTGGTATTTTCCAGTTGATAGTAAAATTTTCTGAAGGATATTTGCTTGAGCAGCACAATAGCTTAGCATGAGCCTTCCTAGAAATGAAACACAGAAATTATTGCTTCTATTAAATGTGCTCACTTGCTTTAGACAATGTGAGGTTCACACCAATACCTTGCTGAACCCTCACAAATGTTGAGGCAACTAAAAAAATGTTGAGCTCTAAAAACTCAGGGCTACTGGAGGCAGAGGCAGAAAGGGTAATTGCTAAGACTGGTAAACCAGTGCTTCTATCAAGTGGCTTTGGCTCTGCTTTTTGCCTCAACAGCTTGTACCAGCCCCCACATTCACCACCCAACTTCTGGGGGTGGAAGTGAAGCATTCTGCAGTGTTGGTGGGCTCCTGTTGCTGTAGGATATGGCATGTGACAGCACATCCTGCAACACAGTGTTGTTTACTTCTCAGCCTTGATGTGGCAGGACACAGTTTTGTCTGCATCAGTGAGAAGCTTTGAGCTAGTTCAGCCCAGTACTTTTTATGGAGTCCCTTTGGCACAGCTGGTTGCACAAGCAGGTCCAGATACTCCTGAAATGGAATTTGTTTGGAAAAAAAAACCAAACCCAACCAACTATTTTAATTTGAATCTTAAAAGAAGATAGAAAATATAGATCACTGTCATTCCCCCTTAATGGTTTTGTTCTTACGAGGGGAGAGCTCCAGCTGTAGCCCAAATACAATGAACCCATTTCAGACTGTGCTTCACTGTGAACTAACATGCAGTGGATTTAATTTGTACCAACTGAACCAGGGTCTTGAAAACAGGGTCTGGCTTAAGGTTAGAGTGCGGAAGGAGAAGATCCCCATTTTCAACTGCATCTTGAGTGCAAATGACAGAGAAAGAAAGTGTGACCTGTCAGAGCAGAGGAGACAGAAAGCACCGTACGTTTCTCTCCTGCTGTGCTCTGGAGCTCACTCACACTGCAGTTACAGAACAGGTGGCTGATTTCTCCCTAGGAGTTTGTCAGTCCTAGCCAAGGCAATTCCTCTGCATGGCTGGGTAGGTGAGGAAGGGACATAGTAATTTCTTTCCCACTGATGTCCCAAAATGATTAAGATTCGGACCTATTTTCCCATTCTGAATATTGAGTGAGCTGGGTATATACTGTGGTAACACCGACCCTCTTAAAAATCTTCAATGATTGAGTGACATGGAAAGAAATTATTCCTGCAAAACTGGAAGTCAATCAGATAAGCTTGGATATTGCACTGAAAAAAAACAAGTGGTGCTCCTGGTCTCAGTCTCCAGGTATTTCCAGTGTTGAAGAACAGAAGAGTTTCCGGTTCATTAGAGGAATGACTGTTCAGATTGAATCTAATAGTGATAGTGCTGTGGCCAGAACTCTGAGCCAGAATAAATACATTGAATTTGGTATTTCTTTCATTCTTGAACTATGGCCCTGGTCTATTAAATGCTTATTTTTCAAAGAATGTAATATTGAGTCACCAAAAGTGTAACACTGATGGGCACTGAAGCCATCAGAAGTCCTCAATGGTGCAGGTGGGAGAGTAGGAGAAAAGCAGCTTTGCTCAGCTTTCCTCAGCAAAGTCTGTCAGATTCTGCTGGCTCTCTGATCAGGCCTGAGGTACTTGGGTGTGATGACAGGATTAGTCATGACCAGGATGTTATTTGTCCTGGAGATACAGCTGTGCTTTGTACTTGGATAATGAGTGTCTCAACAGGGAAAGTTTGGGCATTCTTCAGAGACACAGCAGGAAAGAGAGTAAAGATCTCTCCTTGCCTGGGTCTGCTGAATCACAGTCGTGTCAGATACAGGATACAGGAATTGTTCCTCAACAACTTCTCCCAAGAAGACAGGAGAGAAAGAAGGAAAGAAGCAGAGCTGTGGATTTGCGAGCCCTGCAGCTCCTGGAAAGGTCTCCCAATTCCCTAGTTTTCCTGCCCTCTGTGTTGCCTCGGGAGGTGTTCCCTGGCAGCAGTGACACTCCCCACTGCCTTCAACACAGGGTAAAAAGCCTTTCAGCCCTCACCAAAGCCCTGTTGGGATTTCTATTAAAAACACCCCAAACGGCTCTAAGTTCTGCCCAATAATTTTAATAACTGAGGAAACCATAGCAAGTGAGGACTACAAAATACAAAGCAGATGAGGAAAATGATGGCATAAAATCTGCGATGAAAATTGAAAGCAAAATACACTTGACAGAGGATATGGGTTCAGATATAACACACATGGTCACATACAACACTGCCTTAGTAACTGCACACACAGATACTCATACTGGGGATTTTCACAGCGCTCCATTTCATCCCAGATGACAAGTAAATTGATGTTTTTACTCTCTTACATAAATTCTTGTGCACACAACATCATCAGCACCAAAGGTCTGGAAAAGAAATAGAAATCAATCAGAAGAGGTGGAACCAGCAAACATATAACACCATTTTAAAAAGTTATTTTTACCATAGTACCGAGTCCTTCAGCAGAAATACATTTTCCTTTTGACAGATGAGAGTAAAGAAAGAAGTCAGTCTGGAAGAGGAATGCAATTTAAGTGACCTTTTTCCCAAGGCACAATGAATTTTGTCAGAATGAAAAATGATGCAGAAATTCCCTTTTTCTATAGTTTCTTGGCATGCATTCATAAATAAACATGAGAAAAGAAGGAGAATTTGACATGTAATGTTGTTATATTTAGAAATAGTTGCAGCACTTTGAACTGGCAGTGCTGAGGGTGGAATCCAGATGGCATGTTGAAAAGGTATACTTTGGTATTTGCAGGTATAAAACAGAGGAGTTCAAATGAAGTCCTTGGAGCAATGCTGAAGACCAGGAGAATGTACACCTGGGAACATAAAGCTGTCCCAAGATGTTGACACACCATGCCAGGACACCAGAATTCTCTCTCCCAAGCTGTAATGTGGTCAGTGCCAATTACAGCCTTCTTTCAGGATACTGTGACCTTAAAAAGAGGATTTGTTAAATACGATAAGGATCTGAAATGAAGGTGAGAGGATGAAAAAAAATGTAGTAGAGCTCAAACTCAAATCACATCACTGAACACCTATGAGATCTCACACGCATTTGATGACTGCACACATGAAAGTCACTGACAGATAACAGACTACATCCTCTTATCACCCTCTTTCCTATACCAGATTCAGCTCCTCAGGGTACCTTGACTTTCCAGATACTTAGAGCTGGTGTTAAATGATGTTCTATCATAGATTGAAATGAAGTTCTGAAAGACTTCTTTTCAGACTTCTGAAAGTCTGCATGTCTGAAATCACCCTGGAGCTCTCCATTTAAAAAGCAATTCTACCACAGCAATACAGATTATCAGGACATTTGGGCAGGACAGTGATTGTGGCAGGTGTTTGAGAAAGCCACCTGAACACCAAGGTGTTTGTATGTCATTTCAGGTCTGGCAGGCTAAAACCTAAGCAAGCAATTAAACATGAAGGAAACAATGGGTGCGAGGGTGAAGAAATACTGACTTAAAAAAAAATTCATGTTCAGCTGCACTGACAGACAGTTTTGAGCTCACCACTAACGAGTTGTGAGGTGGGATATTTGGCTGTAATAGCTGCCAAGGTCTCACAGAAAAATATAATTAAGACCTACCCCAGTATGTTATGAAAATTCTGCTGTATTTTATTTGTTTGAATGCTTTCTATGGCTGTTCTGGCCAACAAACAGGACTTGGCTTTAACACTGACTCTAGCTTATATTTTGTTCACTCTACTGAGGGGGAAAGTTTGTTGGCATTTTGGAGAAACAGACTTTTAAAAAATGAATATAAAGATATTCTAATCCCAACCTTTATATACATTTTTAGCTTACACACAAAAATATGTGAAAATGAATATAAAGGATGCACTTAGTCTCTATTGCCCACAACATCAGCTACCTGTACCCTTACTATATGTCTTCCTTCAGCACCTCCAAAATTATACACAGAGGTGAAATTATTTCAGCAGGAGGTTTGCAAGGGAAAACAGGTCAGGGTCAAGTCATCCAGGGTTTGAGGTTGTCTATGGAGATGGGAAGATCACTGTGACAGTGATTGTCTTTCTATGGTATGTTCAGGCACTTTTAAGCACAGTGAAGTGTGGGGCCCCTGCTGCTATTTCAACACAAATCATAAATAACAGTAAAACATTCTTTGTGTAGTGTTCTTCAAGAGCTGGCACAGCCCCAGTCTGCCAGTTGGAGCTGCACAGCTATGCAGCCACATCTTGGGATATGAGTGGGTACCACATCAGTCAGTTCTAATGAGAAAAGCTGTAGCAGCAGCCTACAAAAATCTTGTAGCCTCCCTAGTAAATTTCTGTCTATTATTTTTTGGAAATTAAGAGATAAACCCCCTCCCCTACACCTGTGCAACAGCAGTTATTCTCACAAAAGGTCTGACTGTCTGAGGAGAAAAAAAAAAAAAAAAAGTGAGTGTGATTCAGGATGAAGCAGTTCAATGTCTATGGTTCTGACTCTAGATTGGAAAGAAGTGGTAGTTCCTGTCAGAGCAAGCAAGCTTTAAAGATTTCAATGGCCCAAAAGAGTAGAACTTCCTAATAAATAAATAAAAAAAGAGCATGAGCAGTCCTGGCTAAAGATCACTTTTGAGAGTGCATGCAAAAGTCCCCTGTTACCTGCTCGTGACTGACCAACCTGCAGAGGCAACTTGCAAAAAGAAGACAGAATACATCAGCAAGCAAACGGAGAAAAGATATTAAGTAAATGAATCCACAGAAAATTCTTTGTTCACATGCAAACATCTATGTTATCTAGAATAAAGATGTAAATCTTCACAATAAAGGCAAATTGCATATTTCTTCTCACATTCCAGTTCCATAATGGTTTATGAAAGAGGTTGGGGCTGTAGTCACTGCAGGTGAAGCCCCCAGTTCCAAACTGGGGTGTTGCTAGCCAGTCACAAAATATATAACCTGACTTTCTGCAGGAAATCGATCAACAGGACTGTGCAAAGTCAGGTCAGTTATTAAGGTTCCTGAATGCTGGTAGGGGTATTTGAGAGCTGCTGTGTTATGTGGTTTCCTCAGAGTCATGCAGCAAATGAATCAAAGAATGACAGAAGGAAGAACCTGAGACAATGGGATCTCTCAGCAGTAGTCTTGAAGGCTGGTAAGCAGCAAACATCTAAGCTACAACTGATGTTATGGAGGCTCCATATAGGATCAGATGCATCCCAGATGTAAAGAGTTTTGGCTTCTTTCTTTCTCTGCTTGTATGTCTGGGCTGTGACCCAGACCAGGCTAGGCTAGAGAGCAGTGGCTGCAGATCCCTAAGCCCCCCTGCACATCTGCTCATGGCAAATAGTGAATTAAAGCCTTAGGGCCAGGAACACATTTGTATGCACTGTTACAGGCTTCTGAACTTCTCTCAGGGCTGCCTTAATGAGGTCAGCAGCAAAAACCGCCAGTGAGCTCAGTATGAGAAACCCTCCTTTGGATAACTGATTTTATTTAAGATTTCTCCCCCAAAACTACAGAAAAAAGGTTAAACACTGAGTTTAACATTGCTCGATACAAGGCTTAGGCACTCTCAGCATTTGGCTGCAAAATTTCCAAATCTGCATTGACCCTTCTCCCCTAGTATGTGCATTTCAGAAGCCAGACATATAATTTTTAAAATGTTCACTCACTCATCTAGGCTCCACAGTTCACCACTTTTAATCAATTATGGCAAGATTTTTCTGAGGAGGGAATGTAGAATAGAAACCAAGCTTCAAACTCCCCCTAATGTTCTGATCTTTGACCCTTGCTATAATTGATTCTGAGAACCCCTGTGTGATAGGTGAACTGTGTAAAATGTGGTCTAAGGCTGTTTTTAAAGCCCCTCTTCAGTAATCATCCACTTGAAAATGTTTGTGTGTTACAGATTAAGCTAAAATCTATAGAGGCATGAGCAGCCATGGAAGCAGCAATGCAGACAAAGCCTGAATATAAATTTTCTCATTTGAATAGCTAACATTTGGAAGCAGCATCCTTTAACTTTGTAAAGAGCAGACCTTTTGTTCTTCTGACTTACTCAAGTGATTGATAGCTCATTAATGTCCCTGACAAAAACACACAGCAACAGCAAAAACATTAGAGAGTACAAAAGGGAAGAAAAAGTGTATTAGAACAGATTTAATCCCAGACCTTCCTTTTCAGACAAGTAAAGGAAATATGTCTTTTTGTCTTATATTCTGATCTTGACTGCTCACGTGCTACTACAGTTGTAGTTTTTGAATGTGGAGTTAAAAATGCAGATATACTCTCTATACACATTGCAGTCTTAAAATACAATACAATATAATCTAAAGATACAGTCAAGACAAACAAATGTGGACTTTGATGGGGATCTATCCTCTTCACCCTCCCTTGCTTGCATATTCCATTTTTTTTTTTTTAATCTACATTGTTCAGTACTTCTAAAAATGCAGTGCTGAAATCCCAGCAAGCACATCAGATGGGTTTACAATAAACAGCACTGAGGAAAGGAATTGCAATGTTCTAAGACATTCACACCACCTTTTTAATAAGGTAATAAGGAGAGGTTGATTCTCTTCCTCTTCTCTTCATTCTCTTTCTTACTCAGCTGAAAGAACTCTTTCTAACAGGACTTTGGACTTACATCTGCCAGTGGGTGAGCCAAGTATTATGATGGTACTAATAGGAGTAATCTCATTCTTCATGCTGCAAAGAGCTAATGAGAACTAAAGGCAAACCTAACTGGCACCTGAAGATAAAAAAAAGAAAATCAGCAACTTTGTAGTTTATTAGGTTGTTCCCAGCATCTGTGTTCCAATGTGACATGGAAGACCATCATATTGCTGGGAATCTTTCAAGAAAAGGGAAAATCTTTCAAGAACATAAGGAACTCTTATGCAAGGATTCAAAAAAGATGGATAATTATACGGTAATATGGTTTCTATTTTAGCTCAGTGGTAGTAATGAAAATTCAACACTGATTTTAAAAATTTTATTATCTGTGATAATAAATGCCTTTATTTAACATGCTGTGTAGGGAGGAAAAAAAAATATCCTCCCACTAGGAAAATGTCATAAACAAAAGGACCCCCTAAGCAATGCAGCGTATTAGATCAAAATTATATGGCAAAGCTCCAACATTTATGCAGCCAGTATTAGCAGAGCAAAACTTATTCCTGACCCCCTGCCTGATGCCCCAAGCCTTTTTTCCATTCATGCCTCAGTCTAATACAGTCTAGATTCTTGCAACTTCTTCCAAATGGGGTATGAGCTTTTTTGATTTCTTCTGTAAATACATGCAACAGCTAAGGAAGGGCCCAAGACTTCTTGAAAGATTTCTTTAGGTAGAGGAACAGGAGAAGAGGTTGTGAAATAAATATTAACCTTACAGAGTTCCTGAACTGCTACATCACTGTCTCTGCCCCATAAAGACAGCTTCCCAGCTCCAGACATACAAAAGTTGACAAGAATGTGGTTTCCTTCTGCTGCCAGAATGGAAACAGGGAAAGCTTCCCAAAGCACATCAGAAAGAGTAAAGGAACATAAAATATTTCATAGGCAGGTAGGGAGGTTTGAGGAATGTGAAGATGGGAATTGTTAAATGTTTGTAGTGCTATGGGCAGCAAAACCAAATGAGAATGAATTTCAGGTTCTAAAGAACACTAACAAAGCTGAGTGGATGGAAGAAGAAAGAAAGGAAAAGACAAAGATTTCTTCTCACTGAGATCTTAATTCTAAAGAAGTAAGATGTAAGTGGGGGGTTGCAGACTCAGATCCAAGGAAAATAATATAAGTAGAATCTTTCTACACTTCATAAAAACTCAAACATAGTTGAAAGGCAAGAGATAAAGAGATCACAGGGTCTTCTCACTAAGAGCTGCTATTCCTACTTTGCTACTGCTACTGCTGAGGAATACATCTCAGCCCATCTCTTCAGATAGTTAGCTTTCCAAGCCTGAATAAGGATCTGGAGGGAATATTCTGTGTTTCTAAAATTAGGGACCACAGACAAGAAAATGTAGACTCCATCACCCTCTTCTGTTTTCCTCCAAACAGAACTCTTTGCTGCCGCCCAGAAGGGTTAATTGTGGCCATCTTAACTTTTCCAAAGGACCTGAGACCTCACACTCAGCACCATTACTCCCAGAAATACTTCACTGATGTTTCTCTGGAATGTCAGAAGACTTTGAACATGCTGATCCATGTATTAAGAAGATTTGTATATTCAGTCCCACAACATGTCTTCAGGGGCTTGCAAATCTTTGTTCTGAAGACCAAATAATGGGCTAATATTTAATAAAGCGAAAGAGGCCATTGTGCTCCAGTTAAGAGGTAGGAGAGGACTGCATATCCTATTAAATCATAAAAGACAGAGAGGATGATCCAGACCACATGGGAGCAAACACTCTGATTCATAATGGATATGGGAAAATCATAAATGGCAACCAGCAACAGCCCCAGCTTGCAGGAGACGGAAAGGGGATCAGTCTGGGGAATCAGAAACCAGGAAAATTACTTGGGATCATGATGGGCTGAGCATGAATTCCCAAGCAAGAGTTAATGAAGGCTTTGTGTATTAATGAGAATAATTTCAGGTAAGAGGTGGGAGATGAAGTCCCTAGTGGATCAGGTGCTAGTCTGATTGCCAGCAAAACTGTCTGTGTAGTTCTAGGGTTCCTAGTTTAAAAATTACTAATTTGATAAATTATAGAAGTTATAGAAGCACTGAAAGAACATTTCAAGGAAGGCTTGCTTTGTATTGAAGGTCTCAACATCTTCCAGTGGTTTAGCTTAACAACAGGAAGGTTCTTCCAAGAACTGGCTTTATCAGTGTTGTTAAGAGAAATATTTGCAATAACAAACTTTAGTCATAATATTGAGGTTCTTTGATACACAACAAGTCATGACTGGAAGTTGAATCTAGACAAATATAGTTTAGAAATAATATGTGTGTTTTAATGGTAAGGAACTTAACCAGTAAAATTAGCTACTAAAGTTGTGGCTGAGCTCCTACAAATAAAAATACTTGAATAATTAGGGTTTTTTTCAAATAATATCCTAATTCAAAGAATAATTCAAAAAAGCTCAGCAGACTGTATTATACAAGAAAATTGGTTAGATGGCTTTATAATTCACTCTAGTTTCTTAACCGACCTCATTCTTCTTGCCCAGCAGGGTAAGTTCATGTTGCTGATTGTAGGAGGAAATTGTGCTATGATTGGCTTTCTTGCTTTGTTTGGAGCAGTTCACTTTGCTTAACAGTTGCCTCACTTGTTTGGAGCTTAAATGATAAACTAGTGTATTGTTAGAAAGCTGGAAAAATTATAGTTGAAAATATTTGCTGGTTTTTTTCCCACTGCATTACATATAAAGATGCAAAGCAGAGATCAAAGGACTTTGCCTCCTGAAGGTTTGTGATAATATAAGGAATTTCAGTGGTTGAGTCAAAAGAAATTATCCAGAATTGGGGTATTCATTCAGTAGAAACCACTGTGATTTCACCAACAGCATACACCTCCTCCTATGGTGTGAGTGAAAGGGTCCAAAATGTCTGGAATAATATTAACATCTTAAAAGCTTTATGCTTATACTTGCTTAAGCTTGGGTCCTGTTTTTGTTTCAGATGCAATCTTAAAAACAGAGCTCTGACTGCTTTAGAGAAACACTGGGGAGGCTGTTTGTTTTCCGAAGTGCAGAGGTTTAGTTAGTGTGATAGTTTGAAACAACCCCCCCCTTCTTTGATGTTTTCTTACCCACCACTTCAGCAGTCTGTCCAAACTGATGAGGCGTAACAGTCTAATCAACTCTTTATCCACAGTTCCCTGCTAGGAACATGTGCAATAAAATTATTCTGAACTCAAGGTGAACTGTGCTACTTGTAACTCAGAGAAACTGTGGCTTTCTCTAGTTCTAGGTTATTGTTTCATTAATGTACAGGCACTACGGAGAAAGGATTCAGTGGACAACACAATGCTAACAGAAATAAGTACAAAACAAAGGAGTAAACTGCATGTGATTGGTGGCATAAACGGTGAGGCAGCTGCAGAGATGCTGCTCAGAATGCCTCCAGTAATCCTGCTGCCATATGGAAGGCTGCAGAGGAGTGGGGGGATGTTGGTTGACAGCAAATGTGCATTTTGGGGCATTGCTGAGACACGTATGAGGGCAATTCTGAACTGGATTCAGAGATGATCAAGAAATTGGGGAAAGTGGCAGAGGTGGGGGAGTAGTAATATGTTCATCATAAACAGAATGAGATTACAGGATGCCACACCATATCATTGTGTTTAAATTGCCTAAAAAAGGCAGGTTTTCCAGAAAGAAGGTCAAAGGCCTTGATCACCAGAGAAAATCAACAGTAAATTTATCAAATTCTTTAGTAGTCCTGTGAATTTACAGAGCAGAAGTGGCCCAATTGTGATTATTCTATCAGTAAAACCATGGTAAAAGTTATAGCAACAAAATGCCAGTGAGCAAAATGCCAGCACGTATCCTCATTTTTTCTTAAAACAAAACACAGCCAAAACACTTAAAAGAAAGGGTGATGTATGAACTGTGATGTAGAGGATTATGAAAATGGTAGTGCTCCAGATGTAATTAAGTGAGGAAAAATAGTAAGTCATACTGTGTGGTAACAAAAACCTGTTAATATATACTGGGTTCATATACTGGGTGGGTTCAAAGTTCTTACCAAGATCAGCTCATCATTAGCTAACTCTCGAGTCCAGTATGTTTTGGGGCCATCCCCCTCAATGAGAGTTTGTTTGCAATAGATCTTGTTCTCATTTTCCCAAGTGGCCAAACTCTGCAGACAAGAAAACCATTAGGAATAACATTAATTATATTCCCCATCAGCATGAGGCAGAGAGACAACAATGACCAGTAGTAAGAATAACTGATGCAGTAAAGGAGCAACACATAGATAAAGGCAAAGGGAAAAATGTATCAGTGGAAACTGTGAAATCAAAGTCAAGGTGTGAAGGGGCATTTTGGAAATAGGTATATATTAATATGAAAATAACTATAAATGTGTCTTTTCAGTGTAAATCTGCATTTGTTTCTAAATTAAAAAGTCACATGGTTTTAATGAAATTCTTGATGTTGAGAAGTATAATTTAGAAGCATGTAATAATGTAGCATCTACATTCCCAAGCATCTTTGTACACATGTGGTTTGCTCAGACATGTTTTTCATCACTACAAAGTCCTGTAAAAGCATCAAGATTCATGGTATCATGTTGTGGTCATAAATAATGCAGCCTTTGTCACTTACGCCACTTACAACCTTTCATGCTATATGGCACTGGGGCAAGTTAATTGTATATTAAACACTTGCAATGCTAACAAACTAGAAGAAAACACAGCTAAACTAAAGAAACTTTGTTACAATATAATTTTTTAAAGGTTGTGGGTCTGGAGATTGAAATACCCTCGGGTATTTTTCAAAGCAGTTCTATAACTACAAAACCACTGAAATATATGTTAAAAAAAAACCAAACCCCATAGGATTTTGTTTAGCTTTCAGAAAAAGGCAAGCCCTGAGTTTGTTGCTTTTCATCCTAGCACTGAACTATTACTGTACAGTGCAATGGAACAGCTGTGCTGAAGGATGTCCTGTAATGAATGTGTAATTGCTTTGTAACTAGCACATGGCAGACATGCATTAATTAGTTTGTGATTGTATACAAATACATACATGTATACATATAAATGTATACACAAACAATCAAGTTAACACTTCCCAGACTTTCCAAGGGGAAAAAACCCCAAATTTACTTTGCTTTAAAATTAGCTCTTTACTTTATAAATACTTTTCCAAAACAATAGCTTTTTTAAGACAACAAGCCAACTGAAATGGCAGTTGGAGAAGCCAGAAGCTCCCTCTTTGTCTGTATGAACAATGGATCAAGTTAGTTGGCAGACCAAAACCCTCCACCCCATAAGGTATATCAAAATCTATCACTAGTCAGCAATTTTGCCAGATATTGCAAATTACATTCTGAAGCCCTATTTTATTATCTGTCAGTTTCTGCTCTGTGGCCACATCTTGGTTATATACACACAGCAGTACAACTTATTCCTGAGAGTGGACTATAAATAATTTCACAGCACATGGAAAAAATTTACTACTTCACAAAACACATTTCTTTCAGATTTTTCCAACTTTCATAGCTTACAGCTGTAATTATTGTTTTTCCATCTGCAGCAATAAATCCTTCTCTAGAAAGAGGGTCACATTTATTGTGTATGCATTATGCATGAAGACACTAAAATACTACTTTTGCCAAACAAGATAAATTAACACAGCCAGCAACATTTCCTAGACAAACTGTTAAATATATGATAACTCTTCCAAAAAATGAAGTGGATGTTCAAAATGTCCACTGCCTCCCAGAATCTGCCTCCCTGTTAAATTTAAATTCACAGCAATTTCACTGGAAATAGTAAGTTCTGCATTTTAGTAGTGCAAATGGCCTCAGAAGCTGGCCCAACAATTAGCAAAACGGTATTTCAGAAAGTATAATTCATCACAGGATACTTCTAAAACTCTATTCTTATTTGTGACTACACTCTGATCCTCTCTATTCACACTTCACTTTTATACCTAGTTTATACCTAATTTTCTTATAAGTGTGAGTGCCTGAGAAAAGTAACTAAGCCATGCCTTTGATACCTTTTTTCAAACGACAGACATGATCACAGTCCACTTCTACAGTACCCTGGATCCCATCTATCTTCCCTGGCAAGAAGCTGGTGTCAGACACTGCCATGGCCACAGCAAGGTGGAGGCACAGAGGCTCAGACACAGAACCAAGCCCACAACCCCGCAGTGGTCACCCTGTCACACACCTCTGCATAAGGAGAGGGTGTAATCATGGCTGGTACAACTCCAAGCCTGACTTTTCTGATCAGCCAAGGGGAAACTTGCACTTGCAATGGAAGAGGATTCCAGCCCCGAGCTAACAGCAGTCTGCCTTGGAGCTCAGCTGATTCAGTTTAGGACAAAAGTTATGTCAGGTTTCTGCACTAAATCCTGACTCTTGAGGTCTCTCTTGCTCCACAGTTCCCCGTGTCCCGCCTGGGG
Organism: Phaethornis superciliosus; assembly: GCA_023637945.1. Classification (NCBI taxonomy): domain Eukaryota; kingdom Metazoa; phylum Chordata; class Aves; order Apodiformes; family Trochilidae; genus Phaethornis; species Phaethornis superciliosus. The sequence continues at coordinate 19,503,080 of JAJQWJ010000012.1, forward strand.
AGAGCTTTCACGGCAGCGGAGCTCTCCAGGGGGTAGGGAAGCAAAAAGGGCTGGACAAACCCTGCCAGCCCAGGGGCTAGCAAGCAGGTACTCAGCTCTGCCTTTGGGGGCTGCCCTGCTCCGTTGCCTTCAGATTTCGGTTTCACCTTGAAAGAGGGAGAATCTCAGATGAGGGACGAGAGGAGCAGCACCCAGCAAACCCGCCCCACAGAGTGTTTCTAGGAAGAAGGTGAAGGGCAGCGATGCCACCGCCTGGGGACACCCACAGATACCTTTGATTCCTCTCAAAAGCAGTCAGTACCACACACACGTGCCCCAGCTCCCCTCCTACCCTGCACTTTCTTCCATCCACCGTCTCCTCCTCAAAGCTCTCCCCGATTTTGAAGTTGATCTCAGTGGTTCGGACAGTGGTGGAAGTTTTGATGTAGAACTGCTCCCCGTCCTGGCGGATCTCCACGTGGGGTTTGGAGGCTGCAGCCACCGCCACCTTCCTGAGCATGGCGTTGACACCTGGGCGCAGCGGGAAGGAAACACAGCTTGAAGTCTCCAGCCATGCCCGGCGCTGAGCTCGCCCAGCACCCGGAGGATCGAGGAGGCTCCGGCGGCACCCCCGCTACCCCACCCTCCCCCGTGGGGCCCCGTCGCGCAGGGACCCGCGGCTCCCCGGCAGCCTCTGCCTAGACGCGGGGTCCGGCCGGAAAGCAGCGGCAGCCCGGAGCCCTGGGCTGGACCCCCGGGCCCCGCGGGTGAGGTTCTGCCCGCTCCATCGCCCCTCCCCGGCTCGGGCTCTCCCGGGTGCCCGGCTCTGAGGCACCGGAGCTCGGCTCCGGCTTGCAACCCCCCCTCCCGCACTCCCCTCCCGCCGGAGACGTCGCCGTCCCTCACCCAGCGCCTTGAGGAGCTCGTCGAAATTCTCGCTGCTCCTCATCTTCCAAGTGCCGGCGAAGTTGGGCATGGCGGGGCGGGCGCGGGGACGGCGGCGGGGACGCGGCTGCTGGTGCTGCTGGTGCTGGTGCTGCTGGTGCTGCTGCTGCTGCTGCTGCTCTGGCTCCGGCTCCGGCACCTTCTGAGCAGGGCGGGCCGAGGCGGCGGCGGGGAGAGCGGGGCACACCCACCCGGCCCCTCACCCCTTCCCCCGGGGCCAGCACCAGCCGACGGGCAGCCTCCCCCCTCCCTTCACTCCCTCCCATCCATCCATCCATCCATCCATCCATCCATCCATCCATCCATCCATCCATCCATCTGTCCTTCTGGCCCTCCATCCATCACTGCCCGCCCGCTTCCCTCGCATCCCGCCAGCTGCCTCCTGAGGCTTCCCGGGAAGGAGAGCCCGACTTGTCCCGCAGCTGGGGTGGGCAGGGAGGACTTAATGAAAAGCCCCGGAGGCAGGCAGGGGAAGGAGAGGGCAATCCAAATACAAGCAGAGTCTCCGGGCTCACGCCGGGATGATGCCCAAAAAGGATTTATCTGAGAGGCCAATCAACGCATGCAGCCATCCTGGATTCTCAGTCTTTATAGCTGCAGTACCAAAGGACCACCGGTACCCTTTCGGGTCCTCAAAATCACCTCCCGTGAGGTAGTCTATGCCAAGGATGCAAGGAAACTCCTCACCCCCACTCCCCGCGCACAGCCAGGCCACTCGGGCAGCTTGGCTACCAACCAGGCCGCCCCCAAAGCTGCCAATCGGGACCACCAGCAGGCCAACTGGGTGCCAGGGAGACCGGGGAGGAAGCTGTCACTGCCCCCTGACCTAAACCTGTCCCTTTGAGAAGGCTGAAGGACAAAGACACGCGTGATGACTGCCACACGCTCCCTCACTGCTCCGTGGCACTTTTGGCCCTTGGGAGATAGAATCATAGAATCAGAATTGTCTGGGTTGGAAGGGACCTCAGAGATCATCAGGTCCAACCCTTGACCCACTGCTGCAGTTGCTAGACCATGGCACTGAGTGCCACATCCAGGCTCTTTTTAAATATCTCCAGGGACGGAGAATCCACCACTTCACTGGAAAGTCCATTCCAATGCCTGACCACCCTCTCCGTGAAGAAATTCTTTCTAATATTCAACCTAAAATTCCCCTGGCACAACTTAAAACCATGTCCTCTTGTCTTGTTGAAAGTTGCCTGGGAAAAGAGCCCAACCCCCCCTGGCTCCAGCCTCCTTTCAGGGAGTTGTAGAGAGTGATGAGGTCTCCCCTGAGCCTCCTCTTCTCCAGGCTGAACACCCCCAGCTCCCTCAGCCTCTCCTCACAGGACTTGTGCTGGATCCCTTCCCCAGCCTGGTTGCCCTCCTTTGGACCTGCTCCAGGACCTCAATCTCCTTCCTGACCTGAGGGGAATGCAGCTGTGGAACCAGAAAGTGTTCCTGCTGCATCAGAAAGAGCAGTGACCGGGGTGCTCACAAGCACCTCAAGCTGTTTCACACTTAGTGAACTCAACACCAGCGTGCTGAACATCTGAGCACTGCCTCTGCCTTTCCATGGCCATTTCCCCCGTTTTTGCTTTCAATCTCTCAATTTCAGGTCAAAGATGCTAGACTGAAGTTCCTCATTGCGGCTGATCAAGGGGAATAGAATCTGGCAGATTAAGGCATATGGGGTTTTCTGCTGCTGTTGTGCATAAGGAAATTCTCAAAACACCCAGAGGTCTGTGATTTCCCACTCAGAACAGAGCCAGATGTATTTTAATTATAGGCAAACCTTTGCTGAGCCAGTTTCATGCTACAGTCACAGCCATTCCTCACTTGTTAGCCTCACTCTCTAAAATGAACAAGTTGGCTATTTGAGGTATGTATAAAATGGGTTCACTCCTGGAAAATGTACAGATCTGGGAGTTACTTTAGCCATATGGTAGGCAGGATTCTCCAGTTCCTCTGTGCTGAAATTTGCTCTCATTTTCTTATGCCAGGAAGAATTTTACCTGAGTTAGAACTACAGAGCAGAACAAAATATTTCTCTGCTGATAGTATATTTTTTCCTACTGATTCCCTCCCCCATCTTTTCAGAAGGACACCCTGGAGAGCTGGCACAGTTTTCTAACTGAAATATTTAATGGAAAATGTGTTTTTTTCCAGGAAATTAAAATTTTAGTGAGGGATATCTGTTTCCAATAACAGGGTTTCTCTTAAAAAAAAAAAAAAAAAAAAAAGCAAAAACCCCAAACAACCTCAAACAAAAGAGGGCATGAAGCCTTTTTCCTTTTTTCAGTTTTTAGGAAATGACAAAAGAATTGCCCCCATCTGAAATATTTTGTTTACAGATTTCCAATCACCCCAGAAAAATCCAAAACAAATGAAGGAAAAAAACCCTTGAGAAAAATAAAACAGCCCAGACATACAAATCATTTCCCTATTGCAGTTAGGTTTAAGTCTTACAAATAAAAGGCTGCAGGCCTAACAAACCCATATGAAGTCTGTGCATTGCTAGGAAACAATGAAAGGCCCTGCCCAGTCCCTCAATTTCAACTTCCCAATTGTGCATCTGAAAACACAGTGCCACGACCCAGGCTTGCTTCTAAAATCCCCCAGAATATGTACACATGGAGCTCAGTGGACGGATGTGGCTCACTTTTTGCAGGACTTAGCTACTTAGGATAAGCATGTGCAGCATCAGCCAGACAGGAACCACCTATCACTGCACAAGAAAATAAACTGGCCCAGAAGATACTTTATTCTTTAAAGGACCTTTTACATTCCACAACTTTTCTTTCATTTGCTGCACCACTGCTACTAACAAGCACCAGTCCAGTCGATGTTATCTGTGAGAGTGCTTATATGATGTAGGGCTTGTTTTCTAGTCAAGCTAGATGACTGCAGATTAGGAGAGAGCCTTCAGAATACCCTTCATCTAGAAAGTGTGGCAAGCTAGAAGGAACAAAGGCCTTTGGTCAGTCAAGGCTCTTTTCTGCAATGGTAGCACATGGAGCTACTATCAAAGTACATTTTTATTTCCAAGATTTTATTTCCACACTAGACATAGGCATGTGCTGTTCCAGTGCCAATGGTTTCCCTCTCACCAGGAGCTCTTCATGGATATACAGCAGCTGGATTGATCACCAACAGCCATTCCTATTCCTCCCTTGCCCTTTGAGTTACGTTTTTCTTTGTATGCTGCTTACCTTCCCTTTTAAATAATTTAGGTTTCCCTCTCTGTCTCAAAAAATATGCCCTCGTGTTTCTCTGGTCTTGCCAATTATTTTAAAAGCCAGCGGGAGCTGGACTCCAAACTCACAAGAAACCTAACTTCAACAAAAGTTTAAAAGCAAAACAACTTTTTTATTCCAGTCCCTCAAGACAGCAAAAGCTCAGTGAGAAAAATGGTCTTCTGATTTCCTCATCTCGTGTTTTATGAAAATATTGTGGATTGTAACCCCATTGCTCTGTGGAATGCATATCCTCATTTAGATTGGTGAGGCAGCAGAGTGAGATATAACTGAAATGGCAACAAATTTCACATGGGTTATGTACCAGTTACACCAATTACTTATGCATATGATGGCGACACAAAAGTCCATGAGAGCTGAGTTTTTATTTTACAAGATGTGATCACATCGATGCTATTAGATTTATTTGCATGTGGAAATTTTCAGAGGAAAAGGAGGAAAAAGATAAGGAAGAAAATAGGGAAAGAAGCTTAAAAGGAAAGGAAAAGAGAGGTGGGATGTAAGAGCCGTAAATCATATAGCACTGTTACAATTAAGAAAATTAAGAGGGGGAAGAATATGAATTAAGATCAGTTTACTGCATGTCTTGGATCACTCAAATGAAGGACAGAAATAATATCACCGTGGCAGATATGACTCAAATTTCTACTGTTGTAAAGTGAAGGGAGCTCCACTGAGATCTGAAAGAGATCCTGATTTATATTAGCTGAGAATGTTGCTGTGGACTCTAACTCGACTCACAGATCCTTATCCTAGCCCAGCAGCAAGAGATGTTTATCAGGTCATGCTGAAATAGCCCAGACTAAAGGCAGTTTTACTTTCCTTGCTGTCTCCTCCTGTATGTAATTTCCCCATTAATGTTATGCAAACCAGTTTGATCTTCCAAACAACCCCCTCAGCACTTTTTCCCCTTGGCACTTATTTTATTTACCTGAATCCCCTAGGGTTGATCTTTTCCTGCAGATGGACCTGATTAATCTTCCCAACAGTGCCCTTAAGACAAAAGAAAGTAATATATGTACAGATGGGACTGGGCACTCCATCATCCATCCAAATAAGTGACCAGTAATGTGACTAAAACTATCCCCATGAGGCTATTGACTGACCACTGTCAAGTCATGCACGGCTCAGTGTAAACAATAAATTTTATTTCCTAAGGTGGCACCCTAGGAAAAAAAAAAGATTGGTTTGAGGGAGAATATAATAAATTATTTCTGACATGAATAAATTATACATCTAGAAGGCAAATTGCCATCGTAAATTTATCTGCCAAATTAATTTACCATGGGATTCCAGCATGACAATAGGTGAAATGCAATATGAGTGTAGACAGAGCAAACAGCATTTCTGCAGTGATGCTTTGTATCTTCTACTGCATCTCATGAAGCTGAAAGAACACCCACTATTCCCAAGCTAAAATGCTAGAGGGATTTACTGTCCTAAATTGTCTTCTTGTTTTTTGAGACCTAACTAATATGAATCTAAAATTAATTCTTGCATTATTAGGGGTGGACAGTACAGTGTTTGCCAGTTTTATTCTCATTAAGAAAAATACATTATCATCCTGAGTCTTTCTCTATAATATTCCATTTCAAGGGGAACTAACTGATCTGTGTTCACTTCTATAGTCAGGCTTTAAGCTGGCCACCTGCTTTCTATCTTCTTTCCTGAACAATGTTACAATAAAACTGTGATTTTTTTTTTTTCTCTTAAACAAAGAAAACAAAGGGAGTTTGACTGTCTTTTCACTTGGGCATTAATTCTGCAGACCACTCAGCAATTTGATCCTGATCCAGCAACGTGTAGTAGCAGTGCTAATAACATAGTAACTGTGAACTGTGTTTTAGAGGTGCTCGTGGGTATGTTTTCCTGGGCTGGTACCAGAATAAACCCACAAATATCAGTGGAGAGGAAAATCAAGATCACTCAGTCTCAAACCAACATTCTGTCTGTAAAATAAATTAGTTTAGATCATTGCTGTGGAAAAACACCAGCTGCTAAGGAGTTGTGCAGAAGGGTCATACTGAATAACCAACATCCAATAAAGATTTTTAGTAGCTGGACCTTTTAACCTCCATGCACAAAATTTGAGGTCTGACTGAGAGTGTTAGGAACATAAGTGACGTTACCTTCTGACCAAACTGTCCAGCAATCATCAGCTGCCTTGAACATTTCCTGTCTCCCAAAAGTCAGATTTGGCATGTGGCTTGGCAGCTGAAAGGGAGTTACCAGTCCCCGAGCCCCTTTGGTTCAGATAAAGCAGCAGTTTTGAAGGAACATTAACAATCTGCCAAGTTTAAAATACAGTCTTGTATGAACAGGAAAAAATCTAGTCACATGATGGAGCAGAGATTTATGTTTTGTTGGGTGAAAGAATGTATTTCAGAAAGAAAAAGAAAGACAAATTTATTGAATTTCAGAATCCATGACAGTTGAGAATGGCCTGAGGATGAAAGTCACCCTCTGTGAAGAGCCTTACTCATCTTTCAGTGGATGTGCATCAAGGTTGGCTCTCTGAACATCCCGCAGAATCCTCAAAGGTTTTTGACAAACTAACAAAATCTGAGCGTCCTTTTCTCTTTCCCCAGCTTATCTTTTACTGAAGGAACTTAAATAAAATGTTCTCTTCAGACTGATTTAACTAATTTTGGGGAAGCTTCTCTTCAGCCCAATACCTATGCCTCAGACAAGACAATGAACAGCTCTTTAAGCAGTAAAGTCAATTGCACTTCCTCACAGGCAACCTAAGGCAAGGACCAGCATGAGAGAGCAGAGGTGGGCACAACAAATAACTCAACAATGCTTAAAAAGTGAGAGTGGGGGCTCTGTGTGTGTTACACAGCCTGGGTTTGATGTTTCAGATTGTGTCACCTCTGAAGCTTGGTTGTTAAAGTGTAAACTACCTATAATAACTAATGCAGAAAAGTGTTTTGTTTTCTGGGTTTTGGCTGTTTGGTTTGGTTTTTGTTTTGTTTTGTTTGGGGTTTTTGGTTTGGGTTTTTGTTTTTTTGTGTTGTTTTTTAAATGAGGAGTGAATCATGACATTAGAAACCAGTTGTTTTCATAGAGGCTTCCAGGAACTCTGCAGTTCTCTTTGCTTGAACAAAAGGCATTAACAGAGCTGTAGCTGTCAATATAAAAGTAATCAAACTGTGTCAGCTCTCCTCCGAAGACACCATAGATCTATTAAGATTTACTCAGGCAGATGGACCAAGCTGGTGCCTGGATAACCTGAGATATTGGAGACTTTTAAAGAATCTTTGTCTCCAGGGATAGAGGAGAAGGTTATTTTTTCCAAATGTCCAGAAGAATGAGTGAATTCAAAGGAATATATTCTCATTTAGGTCTTGACGGAGCTCCCAGCAGGGCCATGTCCTGAAGCTATAGAGGCCACACCATTTGCACAATCCTAGGTTTTCCTCTGGTGCCCTGACCTTTGTGTATAGGCTAAATTCAAAATCTTTGCACAACATCTAGCAGACAAAAAGAAGATGAAGAAAATTCATTTTCACTTTCCTAACAAAGCAAGGGACTTAGCATTCCACATAAATTAGAACCAGGAAATTGGGATCTCACCCGTTCGTCCAATTTAAAATTCCAAATGTTTTTGAAAAGTTTTTCATCAGCCTATTTCAAAGCAATTATAAGTCTAAAGGTTTGGAGTCCTTACCAATATAATCAACTGCAACTCTGCAAGCTGCAGTGAAGACATGACAACTTATACTATTGAAGAAGAGGTCTAGAAATATGTAAGCTGTAGGTGTTTTAACTCCTAATAATCCTTCTCCCATCTTTGTTTTGTCCTGCTAAGCTTTGCTCAGAAAATGACCTTTTGTACAACTGCTCCTTCCACTGTTAACCCTCTGACCTTCTAAACTAACATCCTTTGCTCTTTCTAATTCTGAAGGTTTCTGGGGCTTATTAACTAAACAGGCCAAGTGACTGTTCCCAACTGAAACCAGAGTCTCTGACAAGGAGGCCATTGTTTTCCAGGCTTCCTCCCTAGTACTAGATCTGCAAATTTCAGACTGAAAGGAAAAATGCAGACATTCCTTGTCTAAACATTATCTGGAAAGCATCAAGATAACTCAAGGCACTTCCTCATCATTTCAGATTTGAGGAGTCATCTCCAGGGGCCTAAGAGATTACGGCCACAATTTTCAAACTTGGATGCTGAAATCTGAAGCAAACTCCGTGCTGACATATCTAAATGAGAGAACCTCAGCCTTCAGAATTAATAATAATTTGAAATCCCACTGATGTCAGGGAAAGGATAGGGTACTCAGCACCTCTATGAACAGCAATATTTTCACTTCTGTGCCTCACTATAATCTTAGATTGCTAGCTGAAAGCAAACAGATTTGGAAAATATCAACAAAATTTTCAGAAGGTGATGGTGTTCTTAGGCTCCTAAATTTGCAGTTCAGGATTCACATAATTTTCAAAAGCACTTATGAGCAAAGCACCAACTTTTGAAAATTCTTTTCTATTTCTTTAGGTAAGCCATAAAATGTCTGATGTTATGAACGACTGTTATGAATGGCAGTACAGGCTGAGGGATCTTCATGCAATAACACACTCTGAAAAAGCAGAGATTCTGGCCTAGATTCAGGGGCATACTGCTGGTGGTTTCACTCCCTTCCGAAGAGCAGACTAATTCACATCCACGCAACCCCTTAGGACAAATAAGTGACTTTTTACAGAATTGTCTCATTTTCACTGAGACCCCCTTTCTCAATGGAGCTCGTTCAAAAATCTAAGCAATACACTTGGTACGTCTCAAAAGGGAATTGAACTCCTCTTAAAAGATAATGGTAGTAAATTTACCAGAGTCCTGAGGAGGCCGAAGTTTCTCCCATCAGCACCACCTAGTGCAGAGCATGCTTCATGTCACTGCACCCACATGCAGCTCCTTAGCTCTTCCATCTGTATCCCAGATGCATTCAGCCTCGGGCAGTTTCCTGCGAGCATCCCGCATCAATAATGTTAACAGGAAAAACACTGGAGAAGGTCAGGATATTATGTCAAGTAATTTCAAGATATCAAGTCTCAAAGTAAGGTTAGGCAAAACACTACCACTGCATTTCAGGAGTGGTGCATTTCATTTCTGTTTTCATAAAAGCTGACATACAAACAATGGAAGGTTTATTATATTGGTACACAATTAAAGGGGAATTGCTAAATTTAAACTTGGCTGTGACGATGTGATCTCTCTACTTTTCAGAACAGAGGTGACAGAAAAAGGGGTCACAGTGAAGCTGCAGGGTTATTTAAAATTTTATTGTAATGTAATCTCAGTTTAATTTGCAAAGAGCATCAACATCTTTCCATTCCAGAAATCTGAAATCAGAAACTGCAATCCCAAACCACAGATTTGAGAGCAAAAGCTAAGCTCTTCCTTTTTACCATTAATTGCTGTGGGTCACTGACTAAAGAGCATTCTCCTCATCTGAACTCAATTTCTGCCACCAGAATTTCAGACTGTTATGGGTCTCCAACCCATACAAGAGAGTCTCCCTTTTTAAGAGGAAAATTTAAAAAAAAAAAAAAAAAAAAAAAAGAAAAGAAAAAAGAACGACATTGTTTGTTCTATCGTTTGTGTTTGTGTCTGGGCAGATAGTTTATAAAAGGCAAAATGTCATTACGTGCACATTTGAAAAGCAACACTAAGCCTACACCCAAAAGAAAAATTCAATAGTTCCATATAAACAGCCAGACCTAAGCTGTAAAATGGGCTATGAACACAGACAGTACTAATCTTTTTCAACTTGCATTAAAAAGGCCCTCCCAAGATTAAAGTCTTCATTTTGCCAGATGCTATAGATGTAACTCTGTCCAAATTTTTTTCACCTAGAAATCCTTGTCAGTGGTATTTTCTTGGCACAGACAAACTGATGGACATATCTGGGACGCAGGTTGTGGAATCTCTGTTAAACTGAAGACTACAAACCTAAGCAGAATTTCTAAAGAAAAATGGAGCCCATATGTCAGAGACACAAATTCAGATTATCCCAGATGGTAATGAAGGAATTGTAGAATATTGATTAAATTTGATTTTGCTAAATGAGCTATGACAGAAAACCACTAAGCCAAATGCATCTTCCTTTCCAGAACAAGAGGGGTTCTGCCCATAATAGACATTCAATAGACATTCTCTGATGTTTTTTGTTTTGTTTTGTTTCTGAAATTCTGTGATCTACTGCCAGAGTCTTAGCTACTAAAAGGCTTAGACTACCCAACTTAGAGACACAGAGAGCTTAGTCATGGAGGCTCCTTTCCTGAACAAAAAGATGCTCTACTATCAGAAGCAAGATGACACCAAAGGCTCCCTATGATCTAAAATAAGAGAGAGAGAATGGCAAATAGTGAGGCAGCAAAACAGGCTTCAGGAGTTTGTTGTGACCCAGACATCTCAGCTGTTAAGGACTCCATACACTATGGATGTCAGGAGCCTCTGGCATAGGTGGCATGGTGCTCAGGCAGTCATCCTTAGGGATAGCCAAGACCCCTGCTTCCAGGTGCTGTTATGGGAGCTGTAGCTGCACAGCGGGAAATGGGGAGGTCAGAGCATTGATTAACAGAGGGAACTAAGGATTCTGCACTTCACTTCAGCCACAAGGTAAGATGCTCTCCTGGCAAGGAACACAAGGACAGATTGTGACACCAGCTACAATTTGTCCACTGATTCTCATGTGAGACATTTGCTGGTCTCAAGTGACACCAGCAATCCTCTGTGCAAAAGAGCAACACCTTGCTGCTTAGAATTTTGACATAACTCAGTTTCAGAAACAAAGCTTGCCTTTCTAAAACGGGCTAAGTATCACGGACCTAATAATGAAACATTTACATTAACTCATTAAACAAATGTAGGCAAAAATTACAAAGTTCACTATCCCTTTTAAGATAAACAGCATATAAAGTCCTCCTGACTTTCTGGTGCTAAATCAGACCTTCATTCTGATGATTTATTTCTTGCTTCAGAAAGACACTGCCTGCAGCTGTGATTAGACAGAATACACTTTCACAACAATCCCTAATGCAATTCCCATGTTTTTTAGCTTAATGACTGTGACAGAGTAGCTTGCTGCTGGCTAAAGGTTTCAAATTCTGTTTTATCTGTCAGTTCTAAGGGCCTCGTTGTACCATACTCACATGCATCTGAAATGACTCCCACAGCCAGCTCAGCAGGCACACATTTCAGATGGAGTTCCTAACCTTGGCAAAGGGCAGACAAAAATCCAGGTGAAGTACCTGACCAGTCATAGAGTATGGGTCTGCTGAGGGAACCAGACTGCAGCAGCCAGCTCCAAATGTCATTCCTTCCTCTGGATGCTGGGATACTAATTACATTAGGTGGGAGGAGAGGAGGTGGGCCACAAGCTGAATATGAAACAGACTCATGATGGCAATGGAAAGTGAGACAGGAGCAGAAAGGACAAGTGACAGACTGAAAATGCAAACAGACAGCTGACTACCTGTGTGAGACTCTCACCAAAGCAGAACTGGTGTTACACTTCCTGAAGCAAGAATGAAAAGCTCTCAGCCTCTTGCAGGATGTGTAACTTGATTTTTTTTTGGCCCAGACCTCAGCTCTCCCCAATAAACACCCTAACAATCTGGAAAAAAAGATCAGCACCGTGGTCTCCCAGTTCTAAATGTGTACCAAAGGTGGAGTGTGAATAGTTTGTAAAGCCCTAGAGCTCCTGGAGCACTAATTAAGCATCTGGCAATCCTGACTCTGCTTTCTAGAGGACTGTGTACTGCTGCTTGTCACAGCCCAACAGCAGCACGTCAACACCCCGGGTTCAGAGCAGGCTAAAAGCTTTCATTTCCTGGCCTGGGGCATTCACAGCAGTAGAAAAGAAGAGGACATTTATTCACGGTATCACTGCTTGTTTTGGAGTAGCTCTGCTCGATTGACTCTTTGTGATCTCCAGACCCCACGTAAGGCAGCAGCCGAGAACATGAGCATAGCACTGTGTGCCTGTGTCGAAAGATGAGGGGAGTGTTAGAAACATTGGCTTTTACACAGCCATCAGGCATGCAAACCAACCCCTATGAACGGGTTTCATGTTCTTGGCATCCCCCCCAGGCTACTTGTTTCACTTGCGGGACAAAAAGAAGTAAATGGTATTTGGAAATTTATCAGAAGAATAAAAAGAAAAATCACTTCCCTTAGCTTGCAACCTGAAAGAATGGTACTGCAGAAATCTAATGTTTAATAATATCTGAATATTACATTTACATATAACTGACACGATTTAGAGATGCCTTGAACTAAGAAAACAAACCATCTCTGTGATTTTTACAGGACTTTTACAAATTCCTGTAAATGTAAAGAACTGAAGGAAAACTATTCTTACATTTTTTTCAACTTCTTCACTCGGCGAAAGGTAGGGTCCAGTAAATTCAGGTATTTGCTTCAAATTCTGTTTGAAGCCAGCTCTGCCCTAGAGAGTTACTTTCATTTTGGAGGCAGGAGGGAAATCCAGTGAAGGTTTACCAGGCCGATGCATGGTCACTATGGTCATCCATGGGCACTTAGTTGTTCCACATCTTCTTTACCAAATAAATAGTATAGACAAAAGCATTTTTACAAAAACAAGAGAAGTGTCAGCAAAGCCACAGACCTGCAAGAGGGTTCCTTGGAGCACCTACTGCAGTTTCAAGCTTACTGCTTTGAACTGATTTGGTTTGCTGCCAGCTGTATCTCACAAGGGTGCAGATCTACAGCACCAGCATGAAAGCAAACTTGCACTTCTAAGTGAGATGCCAGAATTAGAACTTAAGGAGGATGAAAAAAATACTGGAAATTAAATTTTAACAAATCCTTGTGATAACCCCATCCCCACAGGAAAGCACAGGGACAGAATAAGCCTCTGGGTCAGGCAAGAAGAGAAAATAAAGATGAGATGAAGTGTGGTATAAAGCACTGTGGGGGCAACGTGGCAGAAACCTGGACTTCCACTGAAGAGGCTGATGTGGTGTGATGCTTTAGGAAATCATTATTTCTCCACCACTTGGAACAGTTCTCTGATGATTAACTCCTACCAGAATGGATGTCACTGTACTGATATTTAGGAACTTCAACAACTAAAAAAACAAATTAATGTCTTTCACATATATGCACTTCTGCACTCAGCACCTCCTTACCATTTTTTTTTAATACACAGAATGGAGCAATCCTACAGCTGGAACAGTAATACTTCATCTCTCAGACCACTTTCACTGCTAAGCAAGCTTTTATAAAGAGGCAATGTTTTATCTGAGACATTAAGAAAATTGAGCAATTTGCCATTACTTTCATTAAATGCACACCACATGAAGAGACAAAGACTATTTTCCCACCAACTTAGAAAGGTATGCTTCAGTGAATGAACTCTTCATGCAACTGAAAATGAGGGATTATACTCAAAGAGAACAGAAAAAGAAAAGCAGCTAGTTACTTATTTGTGCCACTTGTAGTGTTTAAGATGTGATTTTTATATCGTAGAGTCTACACAGTCTTTTCACTCTACACCATTTTAAAAATAAACTTTAGTAATCATCAAGTTTTTAGCTATTATCCAGCCCAAAGAAGTAAGTGCTAACTTTCCGATAAAGCATAATACGCACAGAAACAGATTTTTACCCACTGTACAAATAACAAGAAATGTATTCTTCATCATGGCAGTGAATTTCAGCTGCTTTTCTAGGAAAGTCGAAATCTTGGAGTTGAAAGAAGGATTTTTGTTCAGTGAAACTGTTAAACCCAAACATCTCTCAATGATTCCATGATTTGCTGTGGCCACAGGAACTCCTTCTAGCTTATGCAGTGATATTTAATTAAGTCTGCATTACTGCTCATTTTTAAACAGTTTCATAATTACCAAGAATAATCACTATTAACTCCAAAGAGGGCAGCCCTGGGCACAAGCAGATCAACAATTAATAAATCAGCCTATTGGCTCGGGACTGCAATTTTAGATCTATCTATATCTGTCCCTGAAAGCTTTCTAAACCAGCTACTGGTGTAGTATTACAGGTCTGAGTTTATTTAATTACATTAATTACTGAGAGTTTTCTGGTGAAGAAACATGGGGTGATAGATGTCACAACAGCCAGTGATGCACAGGCATCTATTTATTTGATTTAATAATCAAATAATGCATGTTAACATGATGATACAGCTGCTCTGGTTACTTGACTGCTTCAAAGGACACTGATTTTGAAATCAATCCAACGGTTTCATCTGGAGATTATTTATTATATAATAATAATTCAGTGCAGATTTTCCTACCCTGTCTCAGAATGGGTTGTATGCAATCTTTCAAGTACACCCACCAAAACCAAAGAGGCTACCCCAGGAGTAATCTACTGTTGCAGGTGAAAAAGAGAAGCAGGTTCTGGCCTCCAACTGGTGTTTCTGTTCTACTGAGTGACAGATGACGAGAGCTCAAAGCTATGAATGGTCTGGAGAGGAAAAGAAGCAAAGACACAAGAACAAGTGAGTCTGTGCAGATGAATCAGAATGGTTACAGTGAAATCATTCTGGACAGAGCAATCCAAACCATCAGGACAGAGAAAATAATATTTTTAGCAGCAGAGAGTCAAGTCCCAGGATGAAAGTGTAGCCCTGTGGTTATCCTAGAGATATTTTGGAGAAAGGCTCAACAAGCTTTAGACACCAACATATAATGAGATGGAAAAGAGGGAAGTCAAATGTGAGGCCCAAGTCTGAGAAACAGGCCTGAGAAATACACCAAATGGTTACACTTTCCTCAGTGAGGGGGCAAGACAAAGATAAGGACTTCTGGCAGTGAGAGGAGGGACAGGGTACAAGATAATCAGCTCTTTTTAGATAAGTTGAACTTCAGATAGCTGTGAGGCCTTAATGAAAAAAAGGAGATCTAGGAGATACAAGTACAGTGATCCCCCTGGAAATTGTAAGAGGAAATGACATTCCCTAAAGATATTGTAAGATGAAGGAGAAAGAGGAAATTTTCTTCAACAAATATGCTTTTATAATTACCTGCTGTTATTAATTTTACACTCATTTTACAAGGTCAGTTCTACCTGCAAGTACAACTGAACAACCACAGCTCTATGCAGAAAGTATTTAATTTGAAGTAGTGGGGAGGCAGGAACATCAAGGGCACAATTGCCTTTACACAGAGATGGGGATCTCCAGAGGAAATCTGCAATCACCTGCTAGAACGGGGTCCTTGGATTTGTTCTGGATCCTCAAGTTTGTTCCTCCTTCTCTTTTTGAGCTATATGTTTAGACCCTGATTTTCTGCACTGTTCACTGGCCTGTGGTGCAAACTCTATATACACTCCACAAGAATCCTTTATCACACACAGAAGCCATATAGGATGCAAAGCAATGCCAGCTCTACATTCCTGGACCTCTGATAGCAGTACTTTTAATTGTAACAGTTTCCCCAGAAAATATGCACCTAAACCACAAGTATTATGCCTGCAGCATTAATTGACCTGGGCATATGTGTTTGCAGTGGAACGCGCTGCAACGATATTAACATTCTGAACACCTTAGCCCTGAGATCAACATGTTGTCTGACCAGAATTCAGTGTCTGGTGTGTTTCAGCACCTAGGTCATAGATTTTGGTTTTATTGGATGTGGTAAGAAGATTGAGACACTCTGATAAAGAAAAGTTTATAGCTGTTATTGCAATGAGTTAGCATGATGTAAAAAAAATAAATCACTGTTGTCTTGACAGGATTGCACTAGGGCAGAGCCATCTAGCAAACCCAGATTTCCCAGCTTTTTTTAGGCAGTTACCTAAGAGGAAGAAGGGATGAAGGCTCTGAAAAGACCTTCAGCTACTGTAGAAATTAGCTAATGAATGGAGAGCAAGCTGCAGCAATACCATGGGGAGCAGAGAGCACATCCTCCATCTTTCCCTCCAAAACTCCTTTCCTGCACAAAGTTCTGGTTCCCAGCAGCCCAGTATCTGCCCATACTGCCCAGCTTGTCTTCTCTTGCCTCAGCAAAGTCTTCCAGGTGCCTTGCTCTAGGCTAAACTACAGAGAAAGAAAGCATCAGTAGCCTGGGGCTGTTTCCTTGCTTCTTGCACTGTGTATCAGTCTGAGAAAGTTGAGGTTACCCTGATAGGATAGGCGATTCCACACTAAGCTACCTCAAATTTCCTGACTCATCTTTCCCTTTGCTTAGGGACTGCCTCCCAGATCTGTTTTACCAATCAATGCAAAGCCTAATTAGGGCTTCAGCAGCTTGCTGAAAGGTTGGGCAACAGAGCTCTTGGATTGGAACTGAGACTGTGCTTTCCAAGAGATTTACTCCTTCAAGGGCAGAGCCTTTCTTTGCTGCCTCAAACCACGTGCTTGAAAATATTGCAGCATTTGGGGAACTGTCACACTGGATTTTGTTACCATGCTCTAATGCAAGGAGACTGGAAAGTGACCCAATTCATAGATAAAAACCCCAGACCAGCAACAAAAAAAAAAGAATTTTTGCAGATATCAGTGCAAAGATGGCAAAGCAAAGGGGATTGTGTTTGCTCAGCAGGCTGATACTGTTGGGATAGAAAGAAAGTAAAAGAAATATATTCCAAATCTGATTACTTTAGAATTGATTATTTTAGAATTAGAGGTAGAAATAGAAGTGTGGAAACATGTAAAAGTTTTACCTTGTAAAGAATGGTATAGAAAACCATGTATTCAAGATTTATTGGTACCTCGTTAGGTAG
This sequence comes from Phaethornis superciliosus, assembly GCA_023637945.1. Taxonomy (NCBI): domain Eukaryota; kingdom Metazoa; phylum Chordata; class Aves; order Apodiformes; family Trochilidae; genus Phaethornis; species Phaethornis superciliosus. Next base: position 19,519,951 of record JAJQWJ010000012.1, read on the forward strand.
CAAGATAAGGATGGGACTGTGCATACCAGAGTGAGCTAAGTAGAGATAAGAGAAAGTTGGCAGTAAAATTCACGTTAATCACACTGGAAGTTGCCCAACACCAGATGGACATTATCCAAGAGAAAGAGGTGAAAAGGGCACAGTAAGGAAGACTATTTACTTCATCCTGACGACCACCTAATGACCACCAGAGGGAACCACGCAAGCGCAAAGGGACTGATGCTGTAATCCATCGACGAAGTAATCTACACATGAATATGTATTAAGAAATGTTGTAACCTTTTGAATATGTAATTAGACTGTGAAATTTTCAGGGATAAATTACAGCCGCATTGTATGGTTTTTGGGAATCAGATTTGGGTGCGTACCCCTGGTTCCTGGGGCCTCAAATAAAGCACCACATAGAACCTCTCCCGAGTGGTTATGTGTTTGTCTTAATGCTAACAATACTTTCTTTAAGAAGATGGACAATGTGAAATCCTCACAGACAAACTCACTCTGTTAACAACTGAGCTTTACCCACTTGCTCTTGGATGAAATCTAGCTCTCAAATCCAATATATTGATCACTGAAGAAAATAAAAAACATTTCTGTTTTTATTCAGTCTTCCTAAGATAAAACTCTACTGAAACCCATGACCTACACCCTGCAACTCTTTAAATCAGCACCTTACCAGCAGTTGCTATAACATATTTCTATTAACACATGTAATGAACCCAGGAACTTCCAATTCTGGAAAAAAAAAAAGCTGTTCTTGCTGTGGTTTGCACAGAAGGAGAGGTGAATACACATGCAATATAACTGGCCATAGCTGGCATTGCACTGAGGATGAAGAGCCAGCCAGGTTTAGTACTCTTGAAACTGGAGAAATCAGGAGAAGGATGACCAAATTCTAGCTACTCAGGGTTTGAGGCTCCAAAATATGTCAGACTGCAGCTCACATTACTAAGGCTCCTTTAGCTTTTGTGCATTACTCTCCCAGCAGAGGCCTTCTCCTGGGCATTGCTCAGTTCCTCAGAAGCCAAAGCCTGGCACAGGAAGACATGTACGGAAACAGGAGACAACTGGTCCTTGATACTTACATTGGAAACCTGTGATTTGTTTTTTCTTCACATTGTAAATTATTCCAATTCTGAACACGTGCTGGAAAAGCTGCTTTTCAAAATCTAAAACTGCTGCAAAGGATCATGTGCCAATATTTAGACCACCCAGCTCTGAAGCTGAATTTCCCATTCTCTCTCCTGAGGTTTAAGAGAGCACCTTCTATATTGAAAAGTGACTTTTCCCATAGAGGGCCCCCAACCCCACACTTTTCATCAAAATGCATGGGGACTCTCCTTGGAGGATCCCCAATTTAGAAACAAAATAGGCAAAACATCAGCCTAAAATATCTCCTTACAATAGATTCTTCAGGATTTGGGTAATAATCTTCACCGAGGAGATGGAAGAGGGCTTTTGTTACCTTCCTTTCCTGTTATTAAGATCCAGAACCACCAAACTGCTGAAGAATCATGCCCCACAGTACTGTTCCTTCAATGCTAAAACACTTGGTGTATGCTTACACACGCTGTGGGGTCAGGACCTGAGCACAGTTGTGTGTACTTAGAGCCAGACAAACCCCTCCAACTTCCTGAGCAGTCTGATGTACCCCCTGCTTACAACAGCACACCAGGCAGAACCACTGCTGTCCCTTCCCCTGTTCAGCACTCAGCTACTGAGCATAAACCATAGCTCTCTGCTCTCTAAGGCTGTGGTCATGTGGGCAAGAACTGGACATGTGTTAGTTTGAATCACACAAGTGAACACTAAGGTATTTTTACCAAATTTCTGTGATACAGTTTTTACCGTTGAACTGCAGCAGTTACAGACGTGCTCTGTGACACTGTAACACAGTAATGTCCCCTGACGGCACTCAAATTTGGAATAACCCACCCATTTTTGTGGTGATGGTAGCACTTCAAGCAACAAATTGCTAAAACTCTGCCAGTAACCAACATTTGAGCTAAAATTAGTAAATGAGAACTACTGTCTGCACTGTACACCATTTGATGGTGCGTTGCAAATGCCCTAAAAGATCACCCCCTTCAGAGGTTTGAGATCAGAGGGCAATTGTTTTCATGCAGGATCAGCTCTGGCCTAAGTGTTGCTACAGAAATGTGGTGCAGGATTCCCCTCCATCAGGCAGCACCAGGAGCTGCAGCTAACTGGGTCACAGCTGCAAGTACTGCTCAGTGCAGCTGCAGAAACCACTTGTTCTCTTTCAGATAAATGCAGAGGGCACTGGCTCCTGTGCAGTGCAAAAGGCACTTCACTAACACTTACCAACCATCATGCAACAAGCACATGCAGGGGCTCCTGGCCCTCAGTACCACTAAGTCTACTCTTGAGGACCAAGGCTCTAGAGGGAAAAATGTAGCCTCGGTATTTGCAATGCATCCATCTCTGCAAGGAAAGTTTTCCTCAGGCATTCCCACCACAGTTTTTGAAACTTCTGAGTTCAGTTTGGAAGGGACACTTGCATTTCAGATGGCATTTCCAAGCCCCCCAAAATTCAAGAATCTCTTATCAAGAGCGCATGGTTACTTCATAAATTAACTCAAATATTACAGTTCTCAAAGGACTGGTTTTCTCACCAGGGAAAACACAGAACCAAAGATTTCCTTGGGATCACAGTGCCCAAATTCCAATACAGTGTTCTGTGCTGTTCATGACAGTTCTCCAGTCACAATGAGCAACCTGACCTTCACTGAAATTGAGTTTTTTGGGGTTTTCTTTTTTTTTTTTTTTTTTAAATTTTTATGGTTCTACGTCTGACTTAGAAAGCTTAAGTCCTAGATGATGATTATCTATTATTACCTCATGCTGTGCTTCTGCACACATCAGTAACACATCACTAAACATAAGAGGACCAAAACAGTCAAACAGTCATAGAAGGCCAGAAGCCCAGAATTTTTTTCCTTATATGAAAGACCCATCACTGGTACAATGTCAAACGTGAATGAAGTGCTTATGCTGGGAACTCACAATAGCGAGGGTAAGTGTACAGCACGTGACAGGAGGTATTTATGGAACCGATTCAGTGGCCACTTGAACACGTGCACCCTAGTAAAATCCATGCAACATGAGCACATGCCCTCACTGTGGAGAAAGTGTTGAATCACCACTTAAAATGGGCTTCCACAGCCAGCAGCTGACACAACGATTCAGCAAACTTGTAGTTTTTGATTCAAGCACCTCACTCAGGGGTGGCTGAACGCAGCATTTCCTGAGGTGCTCTGCTGAGTCCTCTTCCCAGGAGGCAGAGCATGCAGCAGAACTGCCCTGCGTGAGGTTAACACTGTCAGCTCAGCCCACAAGGGTCTGTGAGCCAAGCAGCCAAGCTGGAGAAGAATTCAGCCTTTCTCATCAGGAGACAAGAACACCAAAGACGTTGCCCAGCAAAGTCATCAAAGCAAACAGCATGAATGAGACAGTGTTGATGAAGACAGAAGTGGCATTGAAGGCTGCAATAACAAAGAGGGGCAGTGACATGAAGATAAGTGGCAAAGTAATTGGCTGGTTGAGCCAAGTGTATCCATACAGTCTGCCTGCCAGCAACCCATGCGAACGGACACTGGGCACTGGTGATCTAAGTGCCTATTTATGTAAACATATTCTAGGTGGAGACACAAAAATACATATGGACAAGCACTGGCTAAATACAGCTAGAGGTTTCTGAGGGTATCTGAGCTAATAAACCTTCTTTGCATCAACTGACAACGAATGAAGGGTTTTCTTCCTGAGTTTTTTTACAAAGTATTCCCCAAAGCCAGAGTTGCACCCTCTAGGTTTGATCCTGTAAAAGCTGGGGGTTTTTTGGTATCAGTAAGACCCGTGAAGTTAAAAAGGTGCCATGTTGCCAGGTCAGTTTCTGACTCCCTCCACCAGAAAAAAAAAAAAAAAAAAAAGAAGTTTTAAAGACAATTTTAGCAGCTAATTGGATTGTCAATTTATAAAGAGAGTCCCTAAGAAGCATAAAACTAATGACACTTTGCAGTGGAACAAAGAACATATCCAGAGACTGACACCATGGTGCTGTCATTCCATCATTAGTGAATTGTGAGCAGCTTCATCAGGCAGAGAATGTCCCACAGCAGGTGGAGGAGACTCCTTCCCTCCTCCCCGTCTCCTGGTTCCACAACCTATTCAAACATTTGTCTGCATGGATCAGATAAAAAAAAAAATGGTCTTCACACATCCCAGATGCAAGTGGGAGAACTGGTATTCTGCGTACAAAAAGGGCCCATGGCCCCTGATACCTTCATGCTCTTGCTTTGTGAGCACAGTACCGTGCTCTACAGAGAGTGACTGCAGACATTCATTCACTTTACTGTGGCTGGGCAGAGAAAAGTCAATTAATACACATGGGTTACAGCATTTTCTTCTCTAGCGTCATGTAAGGATAACCAAGTGAAAAGTACACAGTCTGGCTTAAGACAGTGGCCTGGATTATGTGACCATTATTTACCTGCTCACAACTGCACAGCTGATTACTAACTGGCAGCCAAAACGCTTTCCTAGAGCTCAAGTGGTTTAGTTTTGGTACATAAGACCACAGGTCAGGTACTCACTAGCTATCAAGTATGCCTGAAGCCACACTAGCAAGTGATGTCTGTTAATTTGGGTAAAACATGTGAGATTCATTGCACTGGAGAGAAAAGTTTGGCTGATAGGTTTGATGTATGGGTTGAAACTTTGTGCTTTCTAAAAGCAAGTCCCAACCACATGCATGATGGTTTTAAGGGCCTTATTTCAATCCTGACAAATGAGCACCAGATGTTTCTTTTATCACACTTGCATTTTATGTAGTCATTCAACATTTCAGACTCATGTTAAGGTTTCAGAAACCCTCTCTGACCCACTTCTCAATGCATAAAAAAGGAGAAGCTGCAAGAGAACAAAATCAAGCATAAAATACAGTAATTCTTGTTAAATACAGCAAATAAATGAAGGAAGAACTTAAGTCTTTCTGCAAGGAGAAAGAGAAGACAGGAGGGCAAGGCTAACGTCTGGGTTCAGTTATCATCAAACACAGACCAGTTGTTAGAAAATCTCTCATGTGGAACAATGCTTTTTAGGTTTAGTTTGTTATTTCTTTTAAAACAATTGTGCTCTGAAAGGTTCTCTTTGACCTATAAATGTCATAAGCAGGAGATTAAAAGGCCTGTAATTACATCTAACCATCCTGGGTTCTCTGCAGGTGACAGTGGGGATGAGGTTCTGTCCATGATGGAGGGAGTCCAGGTTTTATGATTTATTTGTTTCGATTAACTGGTTTATTTTCTTCTTTTCTTCCTAGAAGCAGCTGCTCACTCAGTCTACTCTCACTGCATCCCTCATTAGTTCTGAAGGGAAGTGCTCTCCAGGCCAAGATTTCCTCTGAGAAGTACCCCACAAGGACACCTTGGGGTTGAACTGCACAGTACCAGTCAGAGAAATATTTGTTCTGGCAAGCACCAAGTATTGTTTTCCTTCCTGCTAGGCTCAGACTCAGGCAGTTTCAATTTTCTTCTCCATTTTTGTCTGTCCCAAGAACTTGTTGTCAGGATACACTGAAAAGCTTGCTTTCTTGCAAGGGAAGCAATTTAATGTTTAAGTGTTAAGCTTGAAGCACTGTCAGTGTGCAAGTACCCACTGAGTACACCATGAGCACATACCAAGAGGTTGAGGAAAGGGTTCCAGTCCCCCATCTACCACTGACTAAATTCATCACCTTACCTCAGATTTCACCCATCTGTGAAACTGGATAATGGTCCTTCCTTAACTCACAGGACAAGAATGTCAATTATACTTGGGGTTGGTTTCAGATTCAAGAAGAAGAGCTTTTCCATTACATCATTTCCCTGCTCTGGCCAGCACTTGGGCTAAAGATGTGAGTGTAGTTCCAGCTCCATATCCCATGAAGTCTGATGGCTGGGTGTGGTGTCATCACCAGGCAGTGCCTTTACAATGGATGTTGTGAAATGTAAGCAGGACTGTACTCCACATCCCAGCTTAGCTGCTAGGGACCATCAAAGTCACACCTATAAAAAAAAAAAAAAACCAAAAAAAACAACCCAAAAACCAACAACACATGAAGCTGCAAGAAAAGGGAAGAAAGGGAACTGCAGCTGAAAAAGATTTAATATAGAAACAAGTGAGTAGATGAAAACAAACTAAAGCAGAAAGTTTCTCAAATCTGCATGCAAGCATCAGGACTAATTTCAAAAAGAAGAACTGTAGACTGATTTTCTGTGACTCTTGCTTTTGCCTCAACTGCACTACAGTGCTGAGGGATGCATTAAATGCTCATACACTGCTTTTCAAGAACAAGGCAAACGTGCTGTGTGTCCTGGAACGTGATGGACAGGACAGGGATCTGAAATGAAGGAGCAAACAGTGCATATGCCACTGCACTTCACCCTCAGGATCACAGTCTCCCAGAGGCGTAGCAGACAACAGAACCAGAGGATTCTTTGCTCCTCCCACAACTGCTCAAAGTCCCCAGACACAGGGCACGGAACGATTCATGTTTCATTGGGAATGCCACCCTGCTGCTACTGGAGAGAAGTAGAGATTATCTTGCTGCTGCTGCCCCACGCCGGGCAGACGGTGGAAATCTGCAGGCGGACTCCAAGCTCCGGAAGTCACCCTTGGTTTCTGCAGCACCCGTAGGTTTCTGTAACCAATCCTACACTGAACCCTAAGAGGGAAAAATCAAACCCAAAAGTGATAAATCAGCCCCAAAAGCGACCGATAATTGGATCCAGCCTGCTGCAGGTACACAGGCCCCTTCCTAAATTGACAAGTTCATTCTATCCTGATAACCACCAGAATTCATGTAGGACCCACTTTGGCACACACCACATGAGTTCAAACACCAGTATCATCTTCCTGAAATCCACTAGTACATTAATTATTAAGTGTGGAGCAGGGCTGATGTCTCTGACAGCATTTGAAACCTGAAGAGCTGGAGCTCCCACTTCATTGCCTGCCCTTACTCTTTTATGGAGGTTCATGTGTCTTCAGGATCTGCTAACCTGAGCTGTGATTCTTTTTGAAACTCAGCATTTTGTTCTCAGTTTCTTCCTTGCAGATGAGCTTTGGGCTGCAAAGTGCCTTTTTGCAGTGTTTATATGGCACCTCAAAGTCTTGACCTAACTCACCCCTGTGTGTCAGCACAGTATCCAAGTGATCATGCTTATAAATACCTCAGATTTTTTTTTTTGTAATACTGATTTAAAAACCAGCATTTAAATACCTATGCACTGATAAAGTATTGTCCTGATTAGGATTGAACTAGCATACAGATACAAAGCATGCTAGTGCTCCAGAACACAGACAGATATCCAGAAACATGCACTCAGTTACCATTCCACTGGGGCAGTTTATCTGTAATTCAAACATGTGGCACACTTTGCTTCAGATTATCCTCTTGATGCACCAAAGTGCCATCTGATCAGCTTTCATGCAAACAAATACAGATCTGTGTCACAAGCCATGTAGGAAATGGCCCAAAATCTTACTCTGCTCAGGCAGGAGAGCAGTAACAACCTTTTCCCAGGAAGGCCTAGGGTGTTCCTTGTAAATACCAGTGTGCAGAAGAACTCTGCATGATGTGCAGACTCTGGAGGGATTACAAACACTTTGTCTGTCAAAGATTCTATTACAGCACTCCAGTACACTGTACAGAACTAAACACTCAAATCCTGATCATTTGAAAGTAAGGTGGAAGTATTACATTTTAAGTACCAATTTAAATTGAAAAGTACTTAGGAGAATCCTGGTAAGAAAAAGAAAATAAAATAATTTCTCTTCCATCATTACTAACAAGAAAATTATCATTTGTGAAATTCAATATATTAAAGCAGTATGCCTTAAAATGCTCAGAGAAATAAGGATCCTGTAATTACATGTAAGAGTTTTACCCGGATTTTCATTCTTGACTGCAAAACTCTGTTCCTGCTTCGGTTGGTATTTGCTTACTCAGACAAACTCTATTGATCTCAAAGAGCTCTGTGTACACAGAGCAACCAATTAAACGCTGTGGAAGGCCCCTGATCCTTTTTCTATAATTTTAACCCTGGGGGAATCCGATTTATTCTCCCCGGCTTTAATTCTGACCTTTTTTTTTTTTTTCCCACTTTTGACTGAACCAAAGGCAAGAACTTTGAAAAACTCAAGCTTCTAAAAAAGTCGTACCTTTTTTTTTTTTTTTTTTTTTCCTGAAACAGGTGACTGGGGGAGAGGAAATTCTTCTCTCTCTCCAAGGAAGCCACAGACGCTTCCAGTGCTGCGGGCAGTGGCGGGGCCGGTACCGCTCAACTTCCACTCCAGCTCGGGGTGCTGGGAGGCGGCTGCTTAGCGAGTGACCCCACAGCCCCGGGGAAGGAGCCAGAATCACAGAAAAGCGATGCCGCGCTTCCAAAAAACGAAGCGGGTTCCGTGCTCTGGTACCGAGGCCGCGCTTCTCCCTCAGGCCCTTCCCGCGCTCCTGAGGCGGCGGCCGCCGCGCGCTCCCGCTCAGCGCCTCCGCTCAGCGCTCCCCTCACGGCCGCCGCTCCCCGGCCCTTCCTCTCGCTCCTGCCGCACTCCAAAGGCGGTGGCGGCTCCTCCGGAGCTGCAGTTACAGTTCCCTGGCCCCGGGTTCTCGCTGTCCGTGCCCGGGAGCCAGCGGGCGGGAAGGCGGCACCCCCCCCCCCCCCTCCGCCCCCGCCAGCCCCTCAAGCCCTGCGGAGAGCTCTGCGTCCGCCCCGGCCCTAGCGCTGCCGGGCCAAGGGGAAGGAGCGTGGGACAGCCCGGGCGGGACCCTAGGGGCTCTGAGGGGAACCGAACCCTCGGAACCGGGACCCGGTGAGGCCGGCAGGCTGCCGGGCCGCGGAATAGGGTCCTCTCTATCGTTCCGAAGGGAGAGAAGGGCTGGGGGGGAGCGGCGCTCTGCCCGTGCCCTCGGTGGTAGAAGACGTCATCGCAGTGCGACGGCGGCGGGCGGGAGGGCGGGTGTGCGGTTCGGCTCGGTTCGGCTCGGTACCGCTCGGGAGGTACCGCGGGGGAGGGCCAAGGTGGTCTCTGGTTGACGCCAGGCAGGGGTGCTGGGCCCTGGCGGGGCGGGTGCTTCTGAGGGTGACCAAAACGCGGCTCCCCCCCCCTGCCGGCTTTTCCCCTGTCAGAGCGGTGTTTCTGAGGCAGAGTCTTATTAGAGTGTTAGAGAGGGGTTTTTTAGAGTTTGTTTTTTTTTCTTATTAACGTGTTTTCTCCTTCCAGAGCGCTCCTGTTGAGGTTGCTTCCGTAAAGACATGACTGCGCAGGTAATTAAAGCCACATCGTTAATGAAGCTGATCATCAGTTTGACGGGTTTTTTTAGGCGTCTCATACGTAATATGAATTATTTTTTCTTTCTAGTACGGGATTCTCTTCAAGCAAGAGCAAGGTGAGGAAACACTAAGATGAATAAAGTAATATTGGGCTTTTTGGAGGGTGTGAAATTAGTGACAGCAAATCTAGCTGTCATTACCTGGATTGCTTTAATGTTAATTATAAACCTAAAGAATTAAAAAATAGGTATGTTGTTTTTTCAGCAGTGAGCTTGGTATATAAAAGACATGATGTGTTTTGAAACAATAAAGAGTGGCAAGGCCCTGAGAGGCCTGAAAAGGAGGGGGTCTGTTGCCAGCATTGCAATTGGCAGTTTTAGCATTACCAAAACTGATATCAGTCTGCCATCAAAGGAAACCACTTAATTTTTAATTCTTGTGATTAAATTCTCTTTTAGCTCATGATGATGCCATTTGGTCAGTTGCCTGGGGAAAAAATAAAAAAGATGGTTCTGAAACAGTGATCTCTGGTTCTCTGGATGATCTGGTGAAGGTCTGGAAGTGGTAAGTGAAGCTGCTTCATATTAACCAGGTTAAAAAACATGGAAGCATTCAGTGTGGAGATGGAGCAGTGTTGCATTTCCAGAGTCTGCAGTGATGTTAGATGTGACATCAGGGGAGGGGTAACCTGGCACATGGAACCATTCTCTTCAACAGGCTCTCTTCCCTTGTGCATGCTTCCTTTTGGAGTGGGAGCATTCTGATGTGTTTTCATTTTCCAAGGACAAGAACCCTCTTGGCAATGCAGATTGAATTTTACATGTTTATTTTGCATGATTTTCACATGGGAGTTTGTAGAGAGGCTGGTGCTGGTCTCTTCTCCCAGTTAACCAGCAACAGGATGAGAGGAAATGGGTTTAAGATGTGCCAGGGGAGGTTTAGGGTGGATATTAGGAGAAATGTCTTTATTGAAAGAGTGGTGAGGCTTGGGGGGGGGGGGTGGGCTGCCCAGGGAGGTGGTGGAGTCACCACCCCTGGAGGTGCTCAGGCAATGGGGAGATCTGGTGCTACGGGAGATGATGGTTCAGTGGTTGTGGGATTTGGATGATCCTGAAGGTCTTCTCCAACCTTAAGGATCCTCTGATTCCATGTGTTCTGCCAGAGAACACTCCCAATGGATGGATTTCTAAACCAGGGAATTGAGACTGGAACTTTGTTACAAGCCACTGCCCCAGGGTCCTGTGTGCTTTGAAAAGAATGATGTGGATAGTGTAGAAGATTAAGTTCCTGCTTTGCAGAAAGAGGGTAAACAATTGCTTTACCAATTCTTTCCTTTATGTACAGAGATCAACTCTCAAAGGCCAAGCTAAATAATCAGAGAATCAAATAATCAGAGAATTTGTGCATAGCAGCCCTCACCTTTCACAGGGGAAGTTTGATTCCCCTTTTCTTGAACAAAAATGGAGAAATGCAGGTTGCCTTGTTGGTTGGTTTGTTTTGTCTGAGGCTGGGAAGGGCTCAAGCACCCCGAGCTGTTCCCAGCAAAGCTTTTCTCTCCTTTGAACAAAAGGAATGATGAAAAATTGGATCTGCAGTGGACTTTGGAGGGCCACCAGCTGGGGGTAGTGTCCGTGGATATCAGCCACACAGGCTCCACTGCAGCCTCCAGCTCCCTGGATGCCCACATCCGCCTCTGGGATTTAGAAACTGGGAAGCAGATCAAGTCAATTGATGCTGGCCCTGGTAAGATCTCAGTGTGAAGCTGTCTCTCTGCCTAAGAAGTCTCCTTTAGGTAGTACATACTTTCCTGGGGATAATTAGGGTGTGTGAAATGACTCATTTGTTTTTTAATCTTTGCAGCAATGGTGGTGATTTATGAACTCAACATAAAGCAGTAGCAGGCAGTTTTACAGATGTTTTTTCAGACTTGTCCTTGCTCAGATATATTTAGATGTCCTTTTTGCTAGATGCATAAAGCAGAAGGGAAATCAGCTTGCTCTGACAGGTGTACTGGTAAAAGGGTATTGTAAAGAAAGCATTCAAATGCTTATTCATATTGGTGTACAAAGCAAGTCTGAATTTTTTCTGTATTTGAGCCATGGATCTGATGGTTCTTTATGCAGTACCTCCCATCCTGAGTGAGGCAGCCAGAGCACAGCAGAGCTGGTGTCTGGGTGGATGTTACATCAAGTTGGGATTCAGCACCTGAGATCTTACTCTAAATATTTCATTGGTCCACTGGCAATCCCTAATTTAAGAAGAATCTTGCTTGCAGTGTTTTATGGAATTAATATTAAGCTTCTAGAAAAAAACCCTGTGAATTACATTGTGCCAGAGAAATCCTTTATACTGCTAGGAGGTGGGGTTTTCAGTTCCCCTGCAAGGAGTGCTGCTGTGTGTTCCATGTCATGTGTCTGCATTTCTCCTGCATCTTCTGTGCCTTTCTAGATATTAGTGTTGATTTCTTTTACTGGAGTAATATCTTTTGATACCAGGAGAAAAGTGAGAATTTAGACTAATTGGTGCAGGCTGATTTTTTGTCTAAGCAGCTCAGGGTCTTACTGGAGAATGTAATCTTTCACTGAGCAGAAATAAATGGCTCATGCTACGCTCCATCACTTATACAGAAGGAAGTAAACTTCCATCAGCTTGCACACATTCTTCTTAAGACTGTGTAGTAGAGTTTAGAGTATGAGAAGTAGTTAGAGGCTTAAATGTCTAAACAGATGCACACAGACTTGACTTGGTTGAGTAAGAGCTACAAACAGGATTCAGCTAACCGATTTTTGATTTTTAATACAGTTGATGCTTGGTCCCTGGCTTTTTCACCTGATTCCCAGTACCTTGCAACAGGAAGTCATGTGGGAAAAGTAAATATTTTTGGTGTTGAAACTGGAAAGAAAGAATATTCTCTGGACACCAGAGGGAAGTTCATCCTTAGCATTGCATATGTAAGAAGCACGATTGATAATTTCTTCTGTGAACCTGCTATAGCTGTAATATGTTGTAAGCCAGATATGTTGTTTCCATCTCCCAGTTTATCTCTATCTAATACTAAATGACAGTCATGTACTGATAGTCCCAAATACAATACATGGAAAATATTACCTGGATCTTGCTGATTCACCTCTTGTAAGTCAGCTGAAATCTTCTGGAGTTGTGGAGCCCAGGTCTCTGGCATAGACCATATTTGTGACAAGTTGCCAAGAGAATGTCAGGGAGGTAGATATCATGTATTCAGCCAGTTGTTAACTGCACACTTTTGGTGTTTTATTACAGAGTCCAGATGGAAAATACTTAGCCAGTGGAGCAATAGATGGCATTATCAATATTTTTGATATTGCAACTGGAAAGCTTTTGCATACGCTAGAAGGTAATGGTTTGTGTGTTCCAAATACCCAAATTCTGGCTTCATTCCTCAACAAAAGTAAAGCATATTATGCAAGTCAGAGTAAGATGCAACAGCTGTGGCTTGAGTTGATGTCTCTGTGCTTTAGACAGCATTTAGTTATTTAGTGTGCTGTGACTGAAGCCACTTAAGATACTAGCATCCAACTGTCATTTCAAGCTGGCATCACAAATGCCTCTCTCTAAAGATACAGTCATCAGCGTTTCACTAAATTCCTAAATTGCAAACCCCTGAATTGCAGTGCAGTACAAGGGAATGAAGCTAAGCTCTGTGTGTGCTGCCATGCAGATGATTTTTCTTTTCCCTATGATACGTTTTAATCTTGTTGTAGAAAATAACCCAACATTTTATGTTGTAGATGATCCACATTGTTCTAACAGATCAATGGACTTTTAATGTTCATGATGATTCTTCAGACTTGTATAGTTAATTAAAAAAACCCAACCACTTTATAAAGTATGGAATCATATTAGAAAATATGACATAATTTCTACCAAAGATCCACAGCTGAACAAATAAGATGCTTTGTGTTGCAGTGGACACACCTTATTATTTAAAGGTCAGAATTTCAGTCACTTTCCATTTTGTTGTGTGAGGAAGCATAGAGAGGAACACCTCAGAGGTGGCATTCTTTTACCAGAGAAATGCAGAGCTGGTGGAGCTTCTTAAGCACCTGCATTAGTGAGAGGAATAACTCCCTCCTAAGCCATACCTAACTTTGACTTTCAGGTCATGCCATGCCTATTCGATCACTGACATTTTCTCCAGACTCTCAGTTACTTGTAACTGCTTCAGATGATGGCTACATCAAAATCTACGATGTGTAAGTATTTACTTTCCCAGACGTGCTACCAGGAAAACAGCTACTTAGAAGGGCTGATACTGAGCCTTCTGCTCTTTATAACTCCCTTCAGCTTTGGGTGACTTTTTAATGTAGTAAATATTTTTAAGCTATATCATTTTTCTAAAAAGTGCATAGGTGGATGACAGCCCTAACTTGAAAACAAATTACTTTCCTCATACTTGTCCTGTAGGCAACAGTCTCATTGGTTTTTATATCTGTCCTGTGTGTTTGTGTTTACCCATCTTACACATGTTCTGTAGCCAAGAAATTCTTATTTATGACCCATTTTTATTGCATTGTGCAAAAGCTTGAAGAGGCACTGCATGGGTGATCTTCACCCCCCTTCACCTGCATTACTTTGCCTATTGTGAAACTGGTTTGGCCACCAGTGCGTATCTTCTTAATGACTTCTTTCTAGGTTAACCGTGTGAAATGGATAAACAGGACCAGTTGCAACACCAGTTCAGCATGAATGAACATGTGTCCAGAAGTCATCTTCTGTGACCTTGCATTGAACCAGTCCTGACTGCACTAGCTCGAGTATATTCTTGTTGCTTTTTCTTTGTAATTCACAAACCAAATGTTAAAATTTCTTCTTTCCACAGGCAACATGCAAACTTGGCTGGCACATTAAGTGGTCATGGATCCTGGGTATTAAATGTAGCATTTTGTCCTGATGATACACATTTTGTTTCCAGGTATTGAGGATTTTTAACTTATGCTTACCAGAAAAAAAAATAGTTATCAAGGGAGGTGGTTCATAAAAAGTCAATGTGTACAAATTGCAGTGGAATCTGTCATGGAATAAAATACATTACAACTAGAGATGCAAGAGCCAACGTGTGATGTGATGCCAGCTGCAGTGAGTGCTATTTTATAGTGTAAATCATCCTACTGCAGGGTAGCTCCCTACTGCTGAAGAACATCTGAACCTGAGAAGGGCATTTTCATAGAATCATACAAAAATTTGGGTTGCAGAGGACCTGAAAGATCATGTAATGCCAACCCCCCTGCTCAGGCAGGCACACCTGCTAGACCAGGTTGCTTCAAGCCCCATCCAACCTGGCCTTGAACACTTGAAAAATTACTGTTGAATTAAAGTAGAACTTCATGTAGGAGTACATTAATCTAGTGTTAGCTCTCAGAACAGCTCAGGCAGTTGGTGCCCTGGCGTAACAGGAGTTTTCTTCTCCAAATAACTTATTTTAAAGGATTTTCTGGCTGAAACAGGAGTCCTCATTTTCACAGTACAAATGCTGGAATAGTAAATATATTTTAAAGGTAACTGGAAGCTGGGGGAAGATGCACTCCTTGTTGCTTTGCTGTATTCGATGAACGAAATCAGGTTTCTTATGTCTGCCCTATGAGAGCTTTTAAGGTTTGTGCTAAACTGCAGTTAATCTATTGATTTAGACACTGATCAATACTATTTTTTTTCCAGTTCATCTGATAAAAGCGTCAAAGTTTGGGATGCTGGAACCAGAACCTGTGTTCACACCTTCTTTGACCACCAAGACCAGGTTTGCCTATTGCTGCTTTAGCTGGGTCACAGTGTTCAAAGCTGGGTGCTTATGCTGATTTCTGCTTCAAGCTGGTGCTGCAGCTTTGGGGATGGACCTCGTATCAGGCACTTAATATAGAGCTAGCATGTACTCCAAGAACATAGGTTGAACTCTTCCAAGTAATCACATTTTTCAGGTCCAACTAAGGGCAATCCAGAGTGGCCAAAAGGATTTGTATCAAACTGTATTTTTTACTTTTGTCTATGCTCTTAATTATTTCTGTGTTTTAGATACCATGTGCATGTGTAAGGGGGGAAAAATACTTACTTGAAAGCACCCTTGAAGCATGATACTTTTTCCTCAAATGTAGTATCCTGGATTTTTAATATTTTTTTTTTCTGAGTGATAGCTACCCATGAGGGAAGAGGAATTACCTACCAAGTTACTTTATTCCCAAATGTTAGGTGTTAAATAGAGTAATTTCATGCTGTTTTTAATGGATCGTAGAGGAAGAATTAACAAAGGAAATTAAGATTTTATTGGGCTGTTTCTTGCATAGCAGTTTTTGCTGCTAGCCCTCTTTTCAGTTATTTTTAGCTATGGAGGGTCTAGTATAGAAATACTGACCAGAATTGGATTTTTACTTTGTTTTAGCTGTTGTCTATAATCTTGTTTGTTCAAGGCAGAGGTGTATCAGCTCTTGGGAAAGCTGTTTTTTAGATGCAAAATGGTGTACGAGATTCCCCAAAATGTGCAGGTATCAGCAGTCATTTTGTAATCCCCCAGTCATTTACTGGGTAGCCTTCATTTTTCTGATGTCATCCTGATAATGCAGAGGGGGAGCTACTTTACTTCATGTAGCTGTCTCAAGTTTAAACTTAATGCAGAGGACTGAACCAGATCTTTAAATTTTATACTGATCATTAAATGGCTCTTTTAATTAGCACTAGGATAAACAGAATCATTTTTCAGTCTGTCATGATGTGTCAGCCTGCATGAAAAAATCCTCTCTTGCTTTCCTTGAAAGCACTGTAAAACACTTTTCAGAAAGGAAGGTATGATGAAGAGGAGGGGAAGTACGAGGTTATGCAAACCAGGACAAATGTTTTCCAGCCTTTCCCAAGTACCTTCAGCTTGTGTAACCTGTTGTGGGGAGGAGTGGCATGTTAGAACTCCTCAGGCTGCTAGATGGCAGTGTCCTCGGGTTCATCTGCCTCAGCTGCTGGGAAAGCAGGAGCCGTAATCGGGCCTGGCTCTCATCAGGGGCTCTGAAATAATCCTCCTCCTGCTGGTGCAGGCAGTAACATCACAGCTCTGAAGGCATTTTTCTTAAGTCAGCTGTTGCTAACCTTGTGTATGTTCTGATTGCAGGTTTGGGGAGTGAAATACAATGGAAGTGGGTCCAAAATTGTATCAGTTGGAGATGACCAAGAAATTCATATTTATGACTGTCCAGTTTAAATGTTGTGACTCAGGCCTTTTTGTTAACTCTTGAAGCTGTTGGTAGGACTACTAATGTCCTATGTAGTTTTTTAATATAATAAAAGCATTTTAATAATGCTGATCTGCAAAGTCAGGTATGTTATTATGCAACATTGGTTTTGTTGAGCATGAGAGAAAGCTTTACATTTTTTAAAATAAAAGCTACAGGCATCTAAGATACCTTGTGTCTAATTTTTAAGAAATATATTTTTAGAGGTATGTAGTCATGGGTGAAGTAACTGCTCACTTAATCTTCCCCTGCCTTTAGACATAAATAGACTGGAGCTGTAAAGTGTTGACCAAGCCCCACAGCAGCTTATTTTAGCTAAAGGGAGAGTGAGGCTGTTGTATGCCTGGGAAATGAGAGCCTGTGCTCAGCTTGGTTGTGTCCCACCGAGTGCAATAGGGTCACTTAAGTTGAACACCTGTTCTAGCAATTGTGTGGCTGACACATGCCTCATGGTTTAATTTTACTAAAGGGTGCTAGTTGTTTCCATCCCTGACTTTTAATACAAACTCTCCAAGGAAACAGATAAAGGGAGAAAAATGTTTTAGCGTGACCATTCCACTATGGTATCTCATCATGAACCATCAGCAGTACAACCACTGCCTTGGGCTGTGGTGTTTTCGTCTCAGTTCAGGCTCAAATACACACCTCTAGGGAAGTGAAACCCTTTTCTAGGGAAGGCTGAAATACAGAGCTTGAGCTTCTGAAAAATCAAAATTTTATTTGCAAGGATTTGCCTGTATGTAAAGTATAAGGGGTACACTGTAGCCATCAGAAAGATAAAACCCTGTTACACTTACATCAAGCCAAACAGCTGAAGGAATGCCACTGGAACACAAGGAACACAGGGAAGAGTGACAATATGCCAGGCATGGGGCATGCATAAATGCTTTTGAAATACAAACTGAGACAAGCACTCATGGTGCACCTAACACAAAGTTGAGTATGGAGAACAACCTAGACTAGGTGACAGGAGTCTGAGCTGAGAGAAACTTATTGAAGAGTGTTCTAGAGTGGCTTGGAAAGTACAAGAGAATGATAAAATGCCAAGAGTTCTATTTATTAGAAGTTATTTCTGCTATGTTTTATTCTACGAAATTAATTTTCCAGTATGAAAGTATTTACATAAGACACTCCACTTAGCCTCTATCCATAGTGCCAAAGTCTTATATAAATAGCATAGGTGAAATAAATCGAGAACCTTCATAGCAAATGAAAATTTATACCAACTCAGGTGGTTCTCAGCTGTGTGACATTTGCTTTATATATAAAGACTACAAGAACACAATATAAATTAGTTACAAAAAGGTGATACTGACAGCGCAGCAACTCAATTTGCTGAACACAAAAACCACAAGCAGTGGCTATTACAGCCATGCAGTTTTCATTGTGAAAATTTACATTTTAGATGACATCCATTCCACCTTGCTTTAAGATGTCTGACATTGTACTCCTGTTCTTGGACCCTCCTCATCTTCTTCATAGGCTTCTCCCCCACTGTTTCGGTAGGTTTGCTCATTTGGATCAAACTCTTCAAGGTCTACCTGATCCATCTCATCTGTAATCATGACATCTTCTCGTGGGGGAAGCAGAGCCTCCAGGAGATTCAGTTTCTCCCTTGGCAGCCAGTAGTGCTCTGGGAACTGGACCTACAATTTCACATTTTATTTTTAATTAAGTTACTCCCGACACCAACACAGACATCTTGGCTACAGAAAAGCAGTCAACTTACCAAAAACTGTATAATTAAGCTGCCTTTATCCATTGGAGATTTGTAGATAGGCATCCCTTCATTGTAGATGCATTTCAGGTCACCGTGTTTTATCACTTCACCTACAGAGAGGTGAGAGCTGTAAGGAAGCTGAGGTGACAGCCCTCTCATCCCATGGAAAGCAGGGTTCAACACAAGCAGTGCTTCTACAACACCCGAGGGGATCCCTGAGCAACTCCCAGAAAGGCTGCAAGCTCACAAGTACTAAACCCCAGCTACACCCAAGATCATTTAAGCTGTTGAAGAGTTTCAGCTTCTTGTAGCACAGCCTTCAGGTTGAATCAACACATAACCTAGGTGAGTTTAACTTCTGACCTTCTTAATACCAACCAAGGCTGAAGTTTATTGAGAATAATTTGACAGCTTTAGCTAAAATTCTGTATGTAGTGTCTCAGGAGTAAAAGAATGACAAAGACTCAACTAAATGAAATCACTTCCGAGTGTTTTTTGAATTTATACACCAACTGTGTAAACAAAAGCAGGCCTCCCTCCTTAGCCCCTCCCTCAGTCCAGGCACAATAAAAAAGGCAAGCACTGTACAGCATCCCAACTCTTCAAAACCTACCTGGCCTAGACGTTATGACAAGAACTCTGTTATCCAGAGTTTCAAGGGTTTTTCTGAAACCACACAAAGCCTCTGAGAGTTGAATTCTCATTTTTGTGATTAAGTCATGCCCTCGCCTCTGAAAGACACTGTGGTCCTTCTGATCAAGCACGATTATAACATCACCAGGCTCCAGATCAGGCTCCTGGTCACCTTCTCCATGAAATACAATCTTCTGGCCATCTTTCATACCTGAAGAAAAGAAAGCCATTTATTTTTCTCTGCAGAACTACAGACTATGCTTAGGGACACAGAACAGATCTACAGTTCTTACCTTTATCAACATGAACTTCTATGATCTTTTTCTCTCTTACAACCTTACACCCATTGCAGTTGTCACATCTGTCCTTCGGATTTATTCTTTCACCCTGGCCTTTGCATTCTGGACACACAGTTTGGATTTGCTGTACCATGCCAGGTCCAATCTGCTGAACTATAACTTGCATTCCTCTTCCTTTACACACAGGGCACTTTTCTACTGCCCCTTTCTTTCCACCATAACCTTTAAACAGAAAAATTAAATCCGATCTCAGTTGCAAAAAAAAAAAAAAAAAAAAAAAAAAAAGTTACAGTAGTCAGGCTGGAACTTGCTGACTTCAAAAGCACCTTTAGGGCAATTTCAGAGCAGTACAGATGATGTATTACCAGTGTAACTGGAATTAAGTTTCTATCACAAAACATGCCCCACAAGCTAGAGTTTTGTATAAACAAAAGAATAGGAAGCTTTCCTATTTTTTCCTTATTTTATCAGCCTCTGCCCTAGCTCCCAAAACATCTTGGTTTTCAAGGAACTATCAGCATACTGACTTCAACATCAACATTCCATCAATACTTTGGAAAGAATCTGCTTGCTAAATATTTAGTAGAGTACTAAGATACAAGGCTTCATCAAGATCTACCTCAAAGAATACCATTACGTATACTTAATAGCTGTAAAATGAGTTGTGTAATACAGGCTAGACTACTAGCCACAGCAATTAACAAGTTTAATGAAGCAGCTACTTATTGAAGTTCCAGATTAAAATACTTTTAATTCAGGTGCCCTTAACTATAATTCACAGTGACTTGTAGTCTACAAGTAACAGTACACAGTCTACAAGCACAGTAACTTTATAACACTATGTTTGAGAGCCTTCTTTTTGGGTAAGTGTAAGAGCAAGCTAAATACCCTGGCTAACTTTTTTGGGGGGAGGACAGAGAAAAATACAAAAACCTACACGCTTCATAGCCTGTCCCAACCACTGTTCAGAAAAAGAAAAAAAAAAAAAAAAAAAGAGGAAAAAAGTACAGAAGAGACTGCTTTGAGAAAGAGGGGTTTGAAACCACTACTGTTTTTTACCTTCACACTTTCCACAAATAACGTTCTTTTGCAGTGCCAGTTTCCTTGTAATACCATTATATAAGTCTTCAAGAGAGACACCTAACTGGTGCACAACATTTTTGCCTTTAAAAAAAACAAAACACAGAAGAGCAAGATTAATCCTGGTTCATCTGTCATTAGGGGCAAAAGTTTATTTAAAGGCTTCTACACTTGTTCATACATGCACAGTCTCACTGAAGAGATGCAAGGTTCATTCCAAACTCTGAACACAGCATGTGCAGTTCCATCAGCTTCCACTAGCTGCACCCACTTAGGTCAAAACAAACTTTAGCCACAATTAAGCAAAGCATCATTAAAAGCCACTCTATCCCTGCCCCTGCCCCGATTTTATTAGTTTAACGGGAACAGCAAGATGCAAGGACACTACCAGCTTCAGTTCTAGGCAATTTAAAAGTCACTTTTGTGATACCTATAAATTTCCATGGCATTTCATAACGTAATTTAGAAGACTTTGCAGCAAGTTTCTCCTTGCTCTTTCAACAGGCATTGGGCATGGAAGAAAGCAAAAATGTAGTGTGCTTATAGCAGCACTCTGTACTCAGTTGTACGTAATTACTCTGAAATATTTTTATGAGATTTAACATTACTCATGTTTAAGTTGATGGTGTCCTTTGAAGCAAGTTCCCCAAAGCATACGAGCAGGTGCGGCACAGATCTGGAAAAGCCAACTTAAAACAGGGCTACTTCAGCTGCCCTCATCTACCCTGTTTCCCCCTCCCCTACAGATTACCCACACCCAGTTTAACAAAAAATAAACAGAACTTATCAGAAAGATTGCTATGGATACATCATGTTATCTACTTTATTAGAATCTTAATGCTATAGTAACTAAAAAAAAATAAATCAATTTATCTATTGTTGCAATGAGTAACATCCACACTCTGTGCACTTAGCAGAACAGCAGTACCATAGCACAGGGTTTTTACACTGAAGTGCATGGTTAGAGTTTCTAGAACTTGTTTAGAACTGTGTACCTCTTCTCTCTCTATTCATTCGGCCTCCACCACCAAAGAACATGTCAAAGATGTCCATGGGTGAAGAGAAGCTGCCGCCACTCAGGCCTCCTTCTTTAATAGCCTGCTCCCCACCCTGGTCATAGAGGTCCCTTTTCTTTGGGTCCGACAGAACTTCATATGCCTGGGATATGAGTTTAAACTAAAAAGAGAAAAGAAGCTCTGAACAACTATGACCAAGAGGAAAAGTAACCCTCTCATGTGTAACTCCATCTTCAGATTGATCCACTACAGCATTCTCTTGTAGCACTTGTCCTTTTTCCAAAAGGAAACTCCCTAGATGAAAGTGTAAGGGACTGTAACAGTGCACTTCATTCCATTAACATCATCCCTCTTCTCCCTCTCCCCCCATGCTCCCGCATTACAAAGAGGCTTTTCACACCCAACTTGTAAACATATGCAAACTACATCTCGATGACTGTGGTAGTCGCAGCCATTATACACCTCTAGCAAGTCCATTTAAAAAGGAATATGATACTATTCCCACAGTCTTGGAAGTTCCCAGGCACAAAACAGCCACAGCCAGATGCAGGCTGCTGTTCTAGGATTGCAGAGGGATCCTGTACGCCTGCTGAGCTGCTCCAAACAGCCAGGACTTAAGAGACTGGGATGACCAGGCACTGGTGTTGCTTACTCATGCCAAATAGAAGGACCTGGATACAAGTGAAAACATCTACTTGATCAAAAAAATTAAGGGATTTTTTAACATAGCTGTCAAGTATCTCCCCTACAACCGAGATGGCTAAATCTGTTTTAATCACAATTTACTACTAAGGGAACGACTACTTCAATTTTAAATGTAAATTACTTATGTGCAGGTGAAGTGGTCTAAGTCAAAAAGCAGTCCAAAAATAAAAAGCAGAAGTACCCTTTGACTATGTTACTATTCAGCTAACTCAAGTTCTGTAAGTGTACCAGATGTACAAACACGGAGCTTCTATTCCCACGTTAAGGTGTTACCACACCGGTTTTTAGATAAATAATCCTATCGTTCACGTTTCCCATGGTTCTCCAATTGTGCTCATCTCTACTAATAGCATGTGAAAGATCTTTCTTTGTCCACCCATATGCAACCCAGTGATTTCCACTGGATAATTACCTTGAACATCTGCATTAGCATTTTTTCTGAGGAAAACTCCTGCTGAGGAGCACCGGTGGATCCAGCACCACCCCAGCAGGCACAGCGGTGCTGGCAGCTGGAGCCAGCACTGGCCTTAGCAACATCTGACACAGCACAACAGCCACCAGCCACCAGAAACCAGTTCGCCTTTGTTTCTTTTAACCACTATCTCTTTAAGCAGCAGCTCCCACTGGCAACTACGGGGAGCCTGGTAGAAACTACTCTCCCCCCCCCCCCCCCCCCAAAAAAAAAAAAAAAACAAAACAAAACAGGATCCAACGCGTCCCCTCGGCCCGCAGCTGGCCTCAACGTGCCTTCTACAGACTCTGAAGAACGGGAGCCTCCGTTTACTCGCCCTGGGCTGCGGGACGAGCGCGGCATCAGCCCCTCAGGCACCGGAGGATTTAAATATAAAACGAAGGGCGCGCTTCCCACCCCTGCGCGCCACCGAGGGCCAAGGTGCGTTAGAGCCGAGGTGCCCCGCAGCTCGGCCCCGCTCCCGCCCCGGGCCCACCCTCCCGGCCCCGCGCAGCCTCCGGGCCGCTGGGCCTTGGCTCCCGCCTCCCCTCCGGAAGGGCCCGCCCGGTGCAGGGCAGCAGCAGCCGCCTCACGGTCCCCCCGCGCCCCGCGTACCCGCTCGCCCTCGCTGGGGTTCTTGTCGGGGTGGTACTTCAGCGCCAGCTTGCGGTAGGCGCGCTTGATCTCCTCGGAGGAGGCATTAGGCTTCACCTGCAGGATGTCATAGTACTCCGTCTCCTTCACCATGGTGCCTGCAGCAGGGCGCTCCGCCTTACTCCGCGTTGCTCTGCCCGGGATGCACACGCCTCAGCGGCCCAGCCCACAGCCTTCTCTCGGTTCCCCGAGGCCTCCTCCCTCGCTCCCTGCCTGTCCCCAGTGCCGCGCTCCCCGCCGCGCTACCTCACTGCCCCGCTCCAGCACCCCAGCACAGCGGCTCCGCCTCTTCCGCGGGTTTTATATGGGCCCCGGCCGAATCTTCTGGAATGACGCCGCCCTACGTCACGGCCCTAGAACGGTCTAGAAATGGCCGCGCGTGACGTCACTGCCGGTGCGCGCGGGAGGGGCGAGGAGGAGCCTCGCGCCGGCCCTCAGTGCCTCAGGGGCGGGAAGGGAAGGGAACGGCGCCTCAGGAGCGGGGCCGGCCCGGGCTCCTCGGGGAGTCTGTGCCGACCCTACCCCGGTCGCCACTTGTGGCCGGAGTCGGTTCATCTCTGTCCGGTGCGGCGCTTTGGTCACGGAACCGTAGTTTTGCGGCGGTTTTTTTGCTGTTTTGTTTTGTAAACCACCCCCGCGTCACCTTCTAAACGTTCCCGCGCCTGTGGAGCGCGGAGTGGCTGCGATCCCGGTAACGAGATGGGGTCTCGGAGGCCTTCTGCCTCTGCGTCCCGGACATCGGAAAAGCACTCGGTGTGGCCCGGTTCTGGTTCTTGCTGCTCGGCCTATCCCCGGGCCAGCCCGCCCGGAGTGATCTGGAAATCTGGGATCGTCTCTATGTTTTTCCTGGCAGCTGAGGTCTCCGATTAATTATTGATGGTTCAGGTGAAAGGAGATAAGAGGTAGCGGTGTGAGGGCTGACTAAAGGTACTGTTTGCATAAAAGAAGACAACGTTGAAAATCACAAGTGAGAAATGCAGAAAAGCTGTATAAACTTAAGATTTTTGTTCAGACGCTAGAGGGAAAGCCCACAAGCTGGTTTGGTTGAGGGAAAATGTTCCTGGGCGCGGTTGTCCAAACGAGAACGTCAGCTGTAGATGTTACAACCCAAAGGCTGCAGCTCTCAGTCAACCACAGTACAGGTAAATATTTTAGGTGACCGAGAAGAAAAGAACCCTGTTCTACTGGCTACAGTGAAAAATTAGGATAAATAAATTACAAAATTGAAAAGGCGCTGTGGGTTTTGATCAAAACTTGTTATCATTTAAAATTTTAGTGACATTACAATGAACCTTTTACTGTATTTCAGGTAAATACTATTGGAAGAGTGAGTCAACACAGTCTGTACCCCTGCTTATTTTTTTAATTCCTATATATACGTACACATGTTCTCCTCCTTAATGAAGGATAGGGGGTGTATTCTACAGGAAAACAAAATCAAAACGCCAGTGAAAGGAACAGTTTGGAACCACTAGAAAGAAAATAGTGTTTGTTTTTGTTAGTTTCTCTAAGCAAAATAGCAGCTGACCAGGAAAATCCATGTTTTGCAATTGTGAAATTATACTGACAATACAGAAATTTTTTTCTAAAATAACTAAAGTTATTCTATAAATTTGTAGGCTGAGAACTATCCTGTTTGCAAGGAGACAAACCTCAGTTTATTCTTGTAATGGTCTTTACCTTAGATTTAAACTGACTATAGTCTTTCAGTCCTGAAGATAACATTCACATTTCAGAAGAAATGATAAATCTGTTAATAGCTTTGCAGTAGCTGAATGCTTCAGTAGGCAGTGAAACTTTATGTGCTTTGAAAGCCTCTAAAAATTTAATTTCAAACATCATAGTATGTTGTAAAGTGACAGAGAAAGGTTAGGGTTAGGGCTATGCACAGACTTCTGTGCATAGAAAGCCTCATGCAGTTAGGTGTAGCTACTGATTAGACTTCGGTGTGGTTTCTCATTGGTAACAATAGTAATTAGTAATTACAATTAGTAATAATATTCAGAAACTGCTCACATGCATCTTTGCTTAACAGGACTGAGCATCTTCTGTGTTTACTTTCATTTTATTTCAGGGAGCTGCTAGGTTATATTTGCTTTGTATTATGTATTTGTTTTCTCCATATTTGGTTCCAGTTGATACTGATACTTGAATAAACTCATTTATTCAAAGAATTAGTGGGAAACCTTCTAAGAACTGGTATGTTGGATTAGAAAAATCAGAGGGAGGTGAGTCCACTGGTATTCTTCACACCATCATTTGCACCTCTTGCATCACTCTAGTCTGAGAACTGTGGTCATCTTGGTACCTGAGGGGAACACAGCACCTCTCTGGTTGTCTGCAGCAAAGCATTTCCTATTTTTCAGTACCGTATTTATGGAACAGAGTTGGAATCCTCAGCAGCTGATTTTACTCATCTAATTTGTCATAATTAGTAACAAATGTCATACAGCCTTTAGACTTGCAGACATACTTTTCCCCTGTTCCAGTGATGGTTCCTTTACTCCACCAACCTGATGGTGAGTGTGTGCATGCTCAGTGTTTACTCTTAGACTGCACACACCTTGCCTCCTTGAGTCTGTGGTTGTTCCTCACCAGCAGTTGTTTTCCTGTTTCTCACATGAGCAGCTGATCTCTTCTGTTCTCTCTCTGGTGCTGTATGTAATGCTCTGAATCACTGTGTCACTTTTTATTTGCACAGCATCAAATTTGCATCTAACTGGAATCTGGAAAACAAGCAGAGAATATCTGTTCTCTGCAAGTAGGCAGGACTGGACTAGAAGTGGGGAATAATTAGATCCTACTGCTTCATTTAGACATCAGAGGACTCTTGCCTTCAGTTTTGAAAGCGGTATTCCCGCTCTTAAAACAAAACATGAGTCAATACACGACCTCCCACCTGACCTTGGGAGCATACAGTGTCTTTACATGCTACAGGAATTACACATTTATAGAATCCTAGAGTGACTGGGACTTCCACCAGGCTGCAAATCTCTGCCTCAGAGCAGAGGTGGAGGTGGCCAAAGCACCTGAAGGAAAATGAGGAGTCACCACCAACTTCACCTGCCAGGCTACTTCCTCTCTTGTTAATGGCACAATGGAGCAAAACAAGAAAGGGCTTTTAATCTCTGCTATATGAAATACTCATACAACCTCCTTGTTTGCATTTCCTTCGTTTTTCTGCCCATTACCATGTCTCCATTGTGCCTTCTAAACTGGGAGGCTGTTCTTGGAAGCAGCTCTCCAAAGACACCTGTACAATGTGCTGAACTGCAGCTGCAGTTTCTTGCAGCACCTTTGATTTTTGTAAAGAAGTGCCAACAATAACTTTCATTACAAACACACAACAAAATCAGGAGTCTGGGGGCTTGAAACCTGTGTTTGTGTTCAATCCCACTAACTTTTCATAAAGAGCTTCAGTGGTCCCTCTGGAATTATAAGAGACTTTTCTTGGATGTTGAGCTGGATTCTTTCAGCATCCAAGCCTGAGCAGGTATCAGGATTTCTACAAAGCTGTTAGGAAAGCTCCCTTTAAATGATATTTTTAATATCATTGATTTTTAGTCTTATTTAAAGTATACCTTAAATGATTATTTAACAATTTCATTGTAATGGGTGTTTAATGGTACCAGAACTTTCCCTCATAATTAGTATCTGTAAAGGGTGTTTCACAGAGAAACAAGCTCTTAGGAAAATCTTTTTACCCGTAAGAGAAGTAAAAGTTGGGTATCTGCCAGATACACGATGGCATTTCATTTTTTCCCCGGAAAGCAGAATGCTTTGTTCAAAAAAACAAAATTAAATTCTTGTTGCTGTGGCATGGTCAATGAGAGAAAACATTTTTACAGTGAGATTGCTGCTGGAAATTCCATGCATTAGCAATACATGCAGCTCATTATGTTTGTGGAACACAATGTGTTAGAGTGGGATAAACTGCTTTACCTGACCAGTGTGGGTGAAGTAGTTGTGTTGGGCTTGCCTAGAGGTGCTGCTTTGAGTACAGATAAATTCTGCTCAGTTCTGAAAGAATGGGGACACAGCTAGGGGTAAAAGTTGTCCTTTTTAAAATCTGAATTCCTTCATTAGAAATTAATCTGCATAAAACGTGTATGTGAGTTTAAAAAGGTGCTTGCCTGGGGGCTTTTCCTTATAGAATCTGCCTCCAGTATCAGCTCCTTGACCCAAGCTAGCTTAAATTTGTTGACCTCTAAGGCGTACCTTGACACTGACTTGTTTGCTACCGCTTACTGGAGGCCAAGCCACAGTAGTGCTTGAAGACATGTTTGAGTTTAGAATTTTGCTTAAATCCTGAAATCTAGCCTTGTGTAGGAAAAACTGTTTTATCACTGTTTTACATTGAAATGTTTGTTACTGATTATATGTTGTCTTTCTTTTAAAGGAAAAACCACAGACACAAAAGAGCCAATCACACTGTGAGCCAACAACCTGCTTCAAATTTCATTGGCATCAGCAGTAAGGAGCACCAGGAATTAGTGTACTCCTCCACTTGTCTTAAGTAAATACAGTTTCTATGGCGGAACAGAAACATTCTTGCCATAGTGGCATTGGGAATGAAACCTGAAACATCCTGTCCTGAACAGGAAGGGGTGACCTGCACCCTACCCACGCTGAACCTGGGCCTCTGCATTGTGGCTCTCATGGCTACTGACCTTGGTAACAACATGCCTTTTGTTTGGGCTTCTTTAGGACTGCTGTTTGGCATCTTGTTACACTGCAAGTTTGTGGTGATCAGTGTCTTCAGCTCTAAGGATCAGGCACTGATTCCTGAAAGGTACCAGTCATAACTGGGGAACAAAGGTTGTGATCAGGACATGAGCTTTATTTGCCTCTTAATTTCCTTCATAGCTTTGTAAGCCTCTCAGTGCCCAGAAGTTGTAACTTCTACCTGGAAAAAGCAGCCCATCCCATTGCAGAAATCCAGTCAGCGAGTTGCATCTAGGTAGGTACAGGTATGAAAGGAGGGACCACAGCATCATGTGAGCTGCAGCATATAAAACTCATTTGAATGTGCAGATCATTCCTTACTGAACTCAGCTTGCCAGCCTCATTTGTAAGGCTTCATTACTCAAAACTTGCAGGGTACTCAGATACGTTGTACCATAACTACAAGGGCAAATTCCATGTAAAAGTATTTCTTAGAGCATGACATTGATAAACCTGTTATTAAAATGACAGGGCTGTTTGTAGCTGACAAGTGCAGGAAACATGCATTTTAGCACAATCATGTGAGTTTTCTATTACAGTCCAAAAGCAGCTTTTTTCCACCAGTGCTCCCAGATAAATTCCTCTTGCTCCCCAGCCTGGCTGCCCTAAAGCCACTTTTGTTACTAGAGGAATGATTGAGCATTGGAGAATCCTGGGTTGAATCAAATTAATTTTCTAACCACCAGTTAGTATAAGGAAGATGATACAAATAATCCAGGCAATCCTCTCTAAACAATCTTCTAGAGATGTATATTTGAAGTTTGCTGTTTATTTGCTGAAAATACAGATTTCAGACAACTGAGAGCCATTTTCCTTCCATGAGACCAAGCCACTCAAGACCCATCCCAAACAAGGTAATTAGTATTAGTTTAATTGTATTCCTTCATATAATGAAGCATGTAGAGCATTTTAGATGACCAGGAAAAAAAACTTAAAATATTCCTTGCAACACAGTTTATTCCTGTTTTTTTCTTTCAGCAAAGTTAGTTGCAAGCCCACAGGAGATACGTAGTGGCTTTCTTCAAAGAACCGTTGGAGCAAAGTGGGAATTTGAACAATTAACCCAAAATGAAGGAACTAAATCAACCAAAAATTAATTTTCACTGCATAATATGACACATTTTTACCACTGAAATATTCCCTGTCCCCTTGTTCAGGTATTTTCAAATGAAGTTTCTGGTGTGATAATAAACCCCTTAGAATCCCACTGTGAGATTTGCTTTCTTTTCCTCTCATTCCACATTGCCCTATCTGCAACTAAGCATTTGGATATGGTGCAGGGTACTTTGGAATGAAGTTCACATCTTTCTATAAAATTGATGTTTACTCTAATTACATTTTCCTACTCACTATGTGAGCTTTGTACCACTAAATAGAATGCTATGGGTCATGTTCTCTGGCTCTGAAGGCAAATGGCACAGTGTGGCTTCCCTCCCCCCTCCAGATGTGGAGTTGTGAATTTTGTCTCCAGTAACTTCCCCCAGCCCAGTTTATCCCCTGGCACAGGGAAATGCTGGTTTGCACAGACCAAAATCATCCCAGGGATGGTGTTGACAGTGGGTGGCTTGAACCATTCCCTCCATCTTTTTTGTTTGTTTGTTTACTAATATGGAAGTATTCCAAGTATCTGAAGAAGACTTACACCCTGGCAAGTAACTTGTTTAGGCATGTGTAGAAGGTTCTGCAGTACCTGATAGGCCTGGCTTCATGAAGTCAGTGCAGTGCTGGAGTAGTTGTGATGCTGGAGGAAGGGCTTGGCTGTTGCAGTGGTATAGCTGACTTGAAGGCATTTCTTAATACAACAAATCTGCATTTTCTGGAAGAAAGTAACTTAATGGAAAGGTTTTTTTGGTTTTTGGTTTTTGTTTTTTAAACTAGAGTTAACAAAATCAGAATTGCTTCAATTTCTGTGAACAATTTTGTTGGAAATCTTGGCAAAATAAAAGATTTGCATCTTAAAGCACTGTAGACTCATTAAAATTCTTCTCATGGATAATTAAAGAAAACTGAATTAAAAGGAAAGTTTAACAGTAAGCAGCTCACAGGCACTGCGACATTTCAAGCATATTAAAACCTGAAAGAAATAGCTTCTGTAGCTGTAGTCTCCTCCTCTTGTATTACGTGTTGGGTTTTGTAACAAATAATCAGTTACTGTTGGTCTGCTCAGTGGCCCAAGTAGCTTATTTGTGCCTGAGCCCAAGCGTTCTCCAGTTTTTTGTGAGCAGTTGGAGGGGGTTTGTCAGCATGGCTAACAGTGGAGAGACTCTTCTGAAAAAAGTGCAAGATGAAAATGCAGTGAATACTTATGAAAGCTCTGAAAATGGGTAATGTAGCTTGAGTATTTACTTTAACAAACCAATTTGCCAACTTTTGACAAGTTTGTCTTCTACTGCTGCAACAAGTCACAGGAGTCTGCTCTGCCTGGTGGTGTCTCTGCTATCTAATGCAAGAGAAGATCTATCTTTTGGGGCTAGAATGAGAGAAAAGTGTCACAAGGACTCTAAATTAATTTCTTCTTTGATGCTAATTTCTAATTTGGCATTAAACCTAAGAGCATAATTCAGTCTGGACTATGTGGATTGTGCCCTGTTTGCATATATCAAGTTGTGTGGTGTTCATTTCGTGGCACAGAGGCTCTTGAGCCTGAGAAGTGGGCTCAGCAGAAATCCATGTACAGTAGCTCTGACAAGAGGTGTATACGTTCAGCTCCTGTGGCTCAGCCACTCACAGCTTAGCAAAAATATGGAATTCAGGCTGAAAATACTGCTGAACTACCAGACTCTTATGCTTCAGTCTATTAAACGATTTAATGGCATTTTAACCATGTGGTGAGATTACAGACATTCTCAAATAACCAGAAAGTAGCAAAGTTCAGGTAGTCAAGTTAAAAAAGAAAAATCTAACGGTGCTCCTGTGCCATCCCTTCATGTGTTTTGGATGGTAAGAGCACCACTAAAAACTCTGCAAGTTCAGTGTATTACACTGCATATAATCTGCTTGGAAAGGACTTTCAAACATACCCTAGGTGCAGCTAAGGAAGTAGCTCTCTCTTTCCTTCTGAATTTGGGGGAATAACCCCTAGATGACAATTTGCCTTTGTGGTTGAGCATCTTCTTCCTGTCAAAGGAAACAGAACCCGATAACCCATATCATAGGGAAAAGAGAAGGAAACTCAGTTTTAGAAGAGTTTGGTTTAGGGTTTATATTTGCTTTTTGCATGTAAGTTAACCATACTGACTGCTCTCTTCTTTCTATCTGAGGGGAATAGAAGGGAAAAAAATAATTTTTTTCCTGTTACTGCATCACTGGAACAGTATCTTCTGTTAGAGAATGCTCACTATCTCTAGAGCTTTTGGAAATAACTTTTAAAAATAGAGCAGCACATCTCAGAGGATATACTGTAACTTCTCACTATTGTAAGTTTGGCAGTATTTCTGAGTACTAATTATCCATTGTGAGAGCCTGAACTGTTGTATCAGGTAGATACTTACCTTTCAGTGAAGTTAAATCTACCTTCATATTTGTTTAGGGGACCACTTGTATGTGATGTCACTTGCAAGATTTGCTTGATCCTATCAGGTTGGTTGTCATAATTTTTATCATAATGGTTTATTCTGTTCTGGGCTTTGTAATCCTGGGTAAGCATCATTAGCAGCAAATTGTAGACAATATTTTTGGAAAAGAAAAAGTTTAAGACAGTTGAAAGCTTTTGGATTTGTTGTTGCTTCTAGAATACTAATGCATTTAATACCAGGATCATAATTTTTTTTGTTTAATCTGTCCAAAGATCATAAAATAGTAGTTAACTTGGGACTGGTATATGTACACATTGACTCATGAAAGTTAGGATTTTGCTAAATTAGTAATAAATTTAGCACATGCTTGCTTCTACTTGTGCAATGTTTAAGCATAAAAAAAGTTTCCAGGCCTTATTTATGAAAAAAATAGTAATTCTAAAAGAGAATTTAAAACCATCATGATTTGCAACCACTGCAGTTAGGAAACGTAAGCTTTCTGTATTTTGTGTCAATTTAACAGAAAGATGTTTAGCATATGGTTTCTTTCTGAGTTTATGTTGAAAGAATATCACAGAGGCTAGAAATGCAAATGTTTTGATGTGTTCAAAGTCCGTGGCATAAATAAATACTCT
This sequence comes from Phaethornis superciliosus, assembly GCA_023637945.1. NCBI lineage: Eukaryota > Metazoa > Chordata > Aves > Apodiformes > Trochilidae > Phaethornis > Phaethornis superciliosus. The sequence continues at coordinate 19,551,963 of JAJQWJ010000012.1, forward strand.
GATAGTTTTTTGAAGTCTGTGCATGTTTTCCTCTTAAATAGTGTCCACTTGTGGTTTGAAATTAGGTAGCAAACTTTATATACCTTTTATCTATGCTGGAAGGAGGATTCCAGGTAGAAAGAACTAGGTAAATAAAATAAAATCCTAGGAAAATGGAAAGAGGAAAAACCGCAACACCTTTTATAAGGCTGAAATTGAATCAGTGTGACCTAAAAAATGAGGAAGAGATGAAATAATGACTTCTGTGCACCCTAACTTTGCAGTGCTCCTTGCTCCTTGCATCATCAAGGGTTGGACTTGATGATCTCTGAGGTCCCTTCCGACCTGGCTAATTCTATGATTCAAATAGCCACAGAGAGCAAGCTGCTGGAGGATTTCAGGTTCGTGTCTGAGTTTTTGTTGTGCAGGGAAGAGCAGAGCCAGAAAATCCATCCCAAGGTCAGTGAAGGGTTGTAGTACACTCCAGCTGCTGAGTAGTGTCTTTTGGGGAGGAAATAAAAAACCAGGCATTGTTCCTTCCCATGCACCCACATAGTTCTCAGCTCTCTGTAAGACTGGTCTGCTCACCAAAATAAATGACCTAAGTTTTGAGACTAGTCATAACAGAAGCAAAAAGTCTTATTTTTTGCAAGTGAAGTGGCAGGTTTTACCAGAATGTGTGTGCCAACTGTGTTACGTAGCAAAAAATATGTCAGATGTTAACTTTATCTTTAATGCTTTGTTCTTTATTAACATTTGTGTTGCTTTTAAATATACCTTTATGTGGGAAGAAGTTACATGAGTAATTTGAGAAAGACTGGTTTCTTGTTCCCTGTGACAAGCAAAGTGGTTTTTGAATCAGCTGACCTGTTTTGCAAGAGGAGGAACATATCTGGGCTGATTTGTGGCCCCCTTTCTAAGTCGCATGAGGGCATGAAAGCCAATTAAAACCTAAATCTAACCTGTGCTTTGAGGACAAAGGGAAATTTTAAATAGAACATTCCAATAAAGGAATGTATTATAATATTGCCCTAATTTGAACAGAGGAGCAACCAGTAAATAAAAAGACCAGTGAGGATAGACAGCAATGTCCCTGTAAAGGCCCATGACCCTCTCATGACTCTTTACTTTGCTCCTTAATATAGGAAGCATTTTAAATGAAATACAAATCCAGGGTTTGAAGATCTAATGTTGTGTGTCATTTAATCTATGTTGGGGTTTTGTCTTATGCCCTAGAAAATATCTTCAGAATTTCTTAGGTAACAGTTCACAGCTCCTCAGAGTCTGGAAATGTAGTGTTTGGTACTTGGCTCTTGGTGTGCTGGTCAGAGATTCCTATTTAGCTGCTGAGCAATCAGAGCTTTGGGGTTGCTTTGTTAAATCAGAGTGACTTCATTGTCTTTGGCTAGAACTCTAGGGCAGATTCGTGATTCTAAATTTATTGCCCTGTGCTCTCTCCTTCAGCCTGTCCCCAGAGCTCTGGTTTAAAATGCTGGGTTCAGCACTTCGAAGATGCAGGGGAACTGGGAAAGGATTACTGATGTATGGGATCCAGATGAAGATTATTTAGTTTCTGAAGTTTCTAGGCAAAGTGCCAGGATCATTAAAATTTTCAGAGCTACCCATAGATAATTTAAGCCATACTTGTGCTGCCAAAAGAATTGTCAGGTGATTACTTAATGATTCCATCTTGAATTCAAATGCCCCAGTGAGCTGTTGAGAATGCCTAACACCCAATGAAAAGTACTTTGGAATGTGCAAATGTAGACTCAAGACCAAAAGCAGCTCTAATGTAAATGAAGGCTGGTGGAATGCATAGAGCTGTGTTGTCCGACAGAACACAGAAAAAAAGCTTAGGGGGGTGTGTGAAATAATTCCCCATTACTAAAATAGAGATAAATAGTTAGGACACTTGGACACTTGTTACAAAGAATACAGCTGATTGGAAGAACAATTTTTGTTTTCATCTGTGTTATTATGGATTACTGAAATAACCAGCAAAGCTGTGGGAGTTTAGAGATTAAATTTACTACATCATCTGCAGGACAAACAAGCAGTGGGAGATTCAAACAAAATACAGAAAGGGTTTCTGCTTTGGAAAAAAATGCCTGTTTTCCAATTCAGCCTCAATCTGGTGTATTAAATAAGGCTGATATTTACTAGTTAGAAAAGCCAATTCATCAACAGTGCTTGAGAAAAAATAGGGATTTGTACACCTTGCTTCTCAAGATAGACACCTGCATATTACTAAATATTCTGTTACATCTGCAAGGCAAGCAGAGAAAGGAGTTTAATTATAAGGTGGAGAGTGTGTTGTAAGAAATATGGAGTAACATGCTTACTGCCACTTGAAAGGTGCCTGGTGGTTGAGCTTGGGAATGATATGCTCAGAGGAACAGTAAGGCAGATGAAGGAGCTGCACTGCTTTGGGTCAGGGCAAAACACAGCTGAGCCTTCTTGAGAGCCATCAGGTCTGGAAACAGCTGTGAGAGCATTGCCAGGGGAAGCTGAGGGGATTGCTTTTTGGAAAAAATGTGTGACAGACAAACTGTATGCGTGCAGCAGACACTGCATCTGAGCATTCCCTCCTTATTAGCTGTGTTCTTTGTTGTAGACAGTCTGCTGGGTGTCTTATTTTGAAGGAAGAAAATATCCTGCAATAGCTTGTAGTAAAGCTTTGGAAGTTAAGCAGCCAGGAATTGCAGTAACCTGGTTTACCACAGCCTTAGCTTTCTACCTGGAACATACTCTTCTAAAATTAGGCACTGCATCAATCTCAACTTCCCTGAAAATACCTGATTATGGTATCTTCAGCTGTGAACTCTTCCCATGCATTAAACCAGAAGAAAATTAATTAATAAAAATATTTTATCTGGGTGATGAGCCCACACACATAGTACAGTCTTACCCAGGAACAAGGAAGAAGGTGTGTGCTGGGAGAAGCCTCTCCGTTACACGTACTAAAAAGTGGGGGGGGAGGTGGTGGCTTCACTGAGAATACAGCACAGGTCTGGATGCTAAGACTGGATGAATAAATTCCTGTCCTGAACTACCAACCGTTTTAATTGCAGAAAAATGTTTGTGTAAATCTTTTTTGGGAGCAGTTTTGAATGTGGTTTCTGGACTTTTAAGTACTTTGACTTGCTATAGGAAAATGAGGGGTTGTGAGTAAATAACTGGAAATCTAAAGTAATACCTTGTACTGAATTATGTATTAACAATATACATATACAGTTATCATTTGCTTAACAGCTTTTGTTTACAGATTTATAGAAAGCAGTTTTATTTTTTTAAGTTCTAGTAACTTCTATAGAGAGACAACTGGTAAATAGTTAACACAATGCTGCAGGAGCTGAATGATACTGGTCAGGAGTAGGAATACAAAAAGAATATGGTGTCCCTTAATTTGCCATTATGCATCATCAGTTTAAAGAATAACTTCTCCTTAAATCTCATTAGAATATGTCTGCTGCATTACAGTGTTTGTATTCTATTGGGGCAGTTCGTGATCTTAGAAATTACTCTGCAGAATTAAGGCCAAAATATATTTCACCCCACAATGTAAAGTTAATAATTTTTGAATTTAAGAAACAAGATTCTGACCTAGTTATACAGTGTATTTGGTGGGGCCTGTTATAGTAAGAAGTACTGTAAAACATTTTGGATTATTGTATTAAATATGGACTTTATAGATTCTTTGAAGTTTTATTCTCATTATTTTCACGAGATTTTTATTATTAGGAGAGAATTTAGAAGACAGCAAATATCTGACTGCATTTGACCTTGGTTATGAGATGTAAGCAAAAATCCCAGCTACCAGAGGAGGAAATGTAGACCCTGTGGAAGGAAAAGCCATGCCCAAAGTTATTTGAAACTAAACCATTATGGAAATGAGTAGCACAGTGAGGAGTGCGGTTACTCAGACACTCAGTGCCATTATGGTAATGGAAGAAACTTCTTTTCTAATGTGTGACATTCAACAAAAGAGCACTGCTATTTCATAATGACAGAAGTAGAGAGAATTAGGTCTTAAATTTCGTTTCTCTAGTCATGATGAGAAACAATACCATCTTCATTGGATTCTATCAAATGCATTTAGTTAAAAACTGTAATTGCTATGCCAGCAGTTCAGGCTGTATGCTTTGCTTGGGGTGAATCAGTAGGGACTGTCAGCTACAGCAGTCATTATTGTACCATTGTAACATCAGTCACACCTGCATTACTTCCCCTAAGATGCAAAGATGAAACTCCCTGGAGTTGATAGAAGCCAAGGCTGAATGGAAACTTCCCCTTTCCGAATCAGATATAGAGAATGTTTAAATTCTTGCTTTTTAGGTTGGCCTGATGATAGAATTTCTGACTGCCAGAGATTTGCTCCAGACCTCTGGGTAAGGTAGTCAGCCAGAGCATTCTGTCAGGTGAAGGAGAGTGTGAGTACATTGAATTCGGGCAGTAAACCAGGTCTTGTTCCATGGAATAGTGCCTTAAAATTTAAGTCCAAAGTACATCAAGAAATGATGCCATTCAAAAATCACTCCTGCTAACGGAGTTATATAGAAGTATGATTTTAATTCTAGCTGGCCCATGTTGTGTCACATGAGCCCAGCTTGTTCTAATTGCTTTGCTAAAGTGACCTCTACTGTCAAATCCTGTGTGCCTTGTAGAGGGCTTTACACAGTTTTATGTATTAACTTTGGAATCATAAACTTTTTTATTTATTTATTTAGTGCAAAAATCAGAGGTAGAAAAGCCCGTTTTGAACTGGTATTTGTATTTGGGAACATGCTGTCCCTCTACTTACAACACGAAGTAAGTTACACAGAATCTCAGCCTTACTAACAACTTAAGTAGCTAAAGCTGAGATTTTCAGAGCATTTCAGTTTTGCCTGGGCATCTCACCACCAAACTGTAATTCCACACTGAATTTTCTCCTTGCTGCGGGATGCTCAGTAAGCTCTCGATCAAGCAGTCCCACAAAATTCTACTCAGCTTGGTCTTACTTGAACAATTCCAAACAACATAACCTTTCTTGGATCTTTACTTAATATTAAAAGGAATAACTCCTAACAAAAGCTAAAAGCAACAACATTAAAAACATATTCTTTCACTCAGGAGGGGATGGTTCTGAATAAACACCTGAATTGCTGAAGGAATAGAAAATTTCCTAATTGTACTTTCAGGGCAAAAATACCTCCACTCTCAAATTGCCTGCTTGGTCCATAGAGGCAAGTACCAGCCACTTTATGCACAGCAGTAGTAATGTCAAAGCTCCTGAAGGTATCAGATGCAGAGAGCTCCTAATATGACATTTCTGTGTTGAAATATTATAATGGGCAAGTCCAGAAGTTTACACCTGTTGGTTGATTATTTTTCTATTAAGAGATCATAATATACACTGAACCAGTATCCTATAACAGCTGGATGAGAAGAAAGCAAACTAACGAGATTTTATTCTGGGAAAAGTAATTTATGATGATTAATGAAAATTTTGGGTAGCCTCACAGACTTCTGATTGTTACTAATCAGATCTGTTTTCTTCTGAGGGCTTTTTTGCTCTTCATTTTTAGGAAGAGTAACATTTGATTCTCCTGTGACTAGGATTGTATTTGTTTTGTAAAATTAAGATTTAAAAAGCTTTAGTATTCAAAAGATGGTTAAAGGGAAAGATTGCACTAGATTTCTAAACATCAAATGTACTTTTTCTTTAAAATAGGAAAAGACTCAGAAACTAATAAGTCAGTTGGGGTGGCAGGCAAGCATATTTTCATATTATTTCAGGTGTTTTGGTTTTATTCCCAAACATGTCTTCCTCATCTGTCGTTTTGTCTGTGCAGTCTGACTTCATTAAGCCATCATTTCTCAAACACAGCCTTACCTTTCAAAACACAGTACAATCCTCCTCTGTATTTAAATGACTCAGTTTCTCATCAGCATCCTCCTGCACCAAGCCAGTGACTATTTCTAGAGCCCAACTTTGCTTATCAGACAAGCCCTTGCTTGTTTTGTTCCATTGTGCCATTAGCAGGAGAGGAAGCAGCCTGGCAGCTGAAGTTGCTGTGACTCATTTTGCTTCAGCAGATTTGGCCACCTCCACCTCTGCTCTGAGGCAGAGATCTACGGCGGGGTGGAAGCAAGAGATTGTCACTTCTGATGGGTGCACAGTTACAGAACCTGCTAAATTCATGCAAAAGGGATCCAGTGTCTAATTTCATTGAGAGTAACAATCATAAATGATAGGACTGTCCCACATACAGGTATTCCACACAGTGCAGTTGTTAATAGGAGATACGAAATACTGCCCGACATTGTCTTTGATACTGCAGTCCTGACACTGCAGCATCAAAAATGGCTTTTGAATTGTTATTTATTTGAAAGCTGGGAGGAGTTTGCACTCCTTTTTTTCCCCTCTACATTTTGAGTTAATTTATTACACCGTAGAGAGGAAATACTTCCTGAGCTTCACTCAGGACTTTTCTCCTGTACCTGTTGAGAGAAAATAAAGGTAATCCCAAATTGCTCTTGGTATCTGAAGGATGCTGATTCTTACCCCTTTTTCTATTAAATTAAGTCAGATAAATTAAGCATTCTGCATGCTGCTATTTATGGATAACCTGGAGTGCATTGCTTTATGCAGTCAGTAGTTTCTTGGTGCTTAGTTATTGTTTAGATTCTTGCTCACATAATCCTTGGCAGCCTACTACCTCCCAGGTTTTCTGGTTTTGAGTTTGTATTATATGTGCTTTTAACTTCATCTGATTAATTTAAGCCAAGAAAGGTTAATTTTGTCCCTGTGATAATGATAATTTGTCTCCTTGTTCAAGTTTTGAGAAAATGTTATTGTTATGACTTTTATTATTTTTATTGTAACTTCTCCTATGCTTAGAAAACCAATCAGCAACAACAACAACAAAAAGCCTAACCTCACAGCTTCAACAGGTACCAACAAGGACAATTTGTAAGGAACTATGACATTAGTACCTTAACAGTATGTTCAAGCTTAAAATGGATAATTAATTCTTTATATTTGTACAGTTCATGGCCTCTCTGTCAAGATTCAAAATCAGCACCTCCATCATCTCCATCACCAAAAGTCTACTGTATGAAGCAAGAATTTCATTCTTAGACTGAAGGCATTTCCCTGTTGAACCTGACTGTAGTGGAGTTTGCAAAAAAGGGGTTCTTATGTTTCTTTGAACTTTCTGATTTCTCCTGTTTGTATTTCTAAGTGCTTGCAGGCATTGTTTTTTTTTTCCCTTGGATATATCGAATATTAATGGCAGTAAATCTACTAGTACAAATGGGTAACTTTTTAACAGGTATGTTTTCTTTTTAGGACCCTTGAAGATGCAGAGACTGTCTGCAGAGATTCCCTACTGCATCTGGAGGAGACCCAAGGTGAAAGCATAAAGCCAGCAGGTGAAAGATAATCCTTGGAAATTTTAGCTCTTTTTAGAACATTTAAAATGTAGCTTTTGTGTCTGTTTCAGCAAGGTGGGACCGCAAATTTTGACTAGCCTAAGGACAGGCAGCCAAAACCAAAATTAAACTGAAGGGCATCAAGGCAAGTGAAAAAATTTCAGGAACGTTCAGTAAACCTGCATTAATTCAATAGTTTCTCCCAGTTTTTGTCTGTATTTGAGACTATTACTTGATAAAAGTGAAAAATAGCCTTATCCCATGGAAAACTATACCAATTTTTGCGTTACCTTTGGCACCACAGCCTACTCTACCAGCTGTCAGTTACTGAGGATTTGGCATCCTGTGGAATAACTGGAGGCTGTAAAGAAATAGCTATACTTTGGTCAGTTCTGTGTTGTATTGTAGCATATGCTTAGTGCTGTAATTTTAAACCAATTGCAGTGGTAAATTAACCTAGATGTGCTACCATGTGGCTTAAAGGAGATTTACTAGCAGAAATTTCTGAGGCTGTTTGAACAGTTTGCAGCCCTGAGGGAGCTCCTTGTTGCCTTGGTGAGGCTACTACTAGTATCTAAATTTCCTCATTTAAATAGGGAATATTTGTTCTGTGAGGCAACAGGAGCAATGACTGCAGCTGGATTTTGAAGAAGTAAAAGCTCTGTGTAGGAATCTCACATGCAGACTTGATGTATGTATGCCTTTTAAAAAGGCAATTCTTTGTTACATGGCAGGTTTCTTTCCTAGAATTGAACTGCTAGCCATTTGCTTTCTGTTTTTCAGTTAGCAGGAAATAGATTTGGATGGATAAACGTGTGAACTAACATCTGTTTTCAAATTTTTAGGGTGTTTTATTGAACTGTTTGAGACACGGATCTGCAGATGATTACTGAGGCTGTGATTCTACAGAGCACTTGCTTTTGTGCTTGTGAAGGCTCTGACCTATTTTTGTAAGGATTTCTCTGGGATGCTGGTTAGTGCTGTCAGCTATCTGCCCTGTTCCTCTCCCAGAGGTTGCTGCTGGATGCAGTTTAGAGAAATGCACGGGGCAGTGTGTGGCAGTGCTCAGGGAGGAATGCATATGCATTCAGCCACTCCTGCAGAGGTGACCACAGCCTCTGGAAGAAAGTTGAGGTGAACAACAGAGGATAAAAGCCATTCCGGCTGTTCCACCATAATTTTCCTGCAAATAAAGTCACACCCCATCCATTTTAATTACACAGTTCCTTTATTTGTGTTTAGATTTGTTTCTAAGTTGATGAATCAGGAGCTAACAATTTAAGTTAGCCTTCATCTTTTGTTTGAGTTTGGGAATCTGTGGCACCACTTGTTATCCATTTAAATGAGAAGTGGGTTTTGACTTGGGAACATCAAACAGCTATGCAGAAGCTGAGTGGCAAAGTGAGGACGGAATGTGAAAAACTTCTCCCAGAAAAAAGACTGCGGGAGAAGGATGCTCGGTGTCTGATTTGGTGGGTCTGCTTTGTGAATCAAGAGAAAAAGAGCTCCTGATGCTTTCTAGTTGTGAAGAACTGTCTCCATCATTTTGTAATTGCTATGTTCTGCAAACTCAGGAGTAAATTTGTCTAATGAGGACTGCAGGTTGTTCTGGATTTTTTTCCCCATTCTTTTCCACCACTGTATAGAAGCTCATTACTGTAGAACAGGGCAGATTTTGTTTTTTCTAATGCATATGTAAATCCGGAGTAACCTTACTACTGGCAGCAAGCACTATATTGGCTTGTGTATCTCCAAGGATGGTGATTTCACAGCCCAGTCCTTATTAGACTGACTCACCTGTATTGTGAATTTTTCTTTATCTAGCAAGAATTTTCCTTGTTGCAGCTCATGTTCATTGCTTCTTGTTCTGCTGCTCTGTGCCTCTGAGAAGATTCTGTCTTCTGTTTTATAGCACCCCCTTTCAGTCTGTGGCAGGATTCAGTTTGCTTCATTCTTTATCTTCTCTTCTGCAGATGGAAGAAACTCAGATGGTTTAGGGGCTTCTCATTCACAGTAGGCTTCAAGCCCTTGACCTTGACCAGGGAGTCCCTCTCCTGGGCAATTTTTCAGGACCTGCCTCTTGCACTGGGGCTTCAAAAGGTGCACATTGCTTCAGGTACACCTTCATGAGGACTGAGTAGGGAGGAATAATCTTGCTACTGCAGCCCAGGATGTAGTTAGCCTTTATCTCCTCCACATCATACCACTGACTTGTATTCAACTTGCCCACCATGAACCACAGGGGTCTTTCTGCTGTGCCAGATGGCATCCAGGATAGCCTACCATGCATGGAAGACTTATGTTCCCCTTTGCTGAGCTCTGAGGTTTATGCTGGCCCAATCTTGTAGTTTGCTGAGGTCCCTCTGAATGGCAGCCCTGCCTTTTGCCCTGTTGGCTGCTTCCCTACATTTGGTGTCATCTTGGAAGCTGATGAGGGTGCATTCAGTTGTCTGAAACAGTAATGCAGCCATTAAACAGTATTATTCTCAGGACTAGATCTTGAAGAATGTCATTTCTAGCTGACTGCTAACCAGACTTAGAAATGCTGACCGCTATTCTTGAAGACTAGTCCTGCCAAATTTTTATCCATCTCCTAATCCATCTGGTCCAAACCTTCCAAGGATGCTGGGGGAGACCATGTTTAAGACTTTGTTAAAGGTACAGCAAAGAACACACCACTGCTCTCCCCATCTCAGAGCCAGGCATCTCATCAGGGAAGGCAGTTGGGTTGGATTTAGCAAGGCCAAAGCCAAGTCTGTCTATTCTGGCTGGTCTCAGTCACCATGTTATAGCTCAGAACAATTTCCAGGAGAATTTGTTCTGTAGCCTTTCCATGGACTGAGGTGAGTCTGATTGGCCTTGAGTTATCTGAGTACTCTTTCTTGGCCTTTTGGAAGGCAGGTGTGACATTTACCTTTTTCCTGTCATAAGGACCTTACCAGATTGCCATACATTTTCAAGGTTGAGTGAGGGCAACCTTCTGACAGCTTTGGTCTGGTCTCTCAGTGTTTACTGTGGAGAATCTCATCTGAGCCCATTGACACTTGTGTATGTGTGCAGTTTGCATAGGTGGTCCCTACTTTGAGCTTCTGCTGATCTTGTTGGTGAGGCTTCTCCCCTGCTATTGTGCACAGAAACCCAGGAAGCCTGATCTTGCCAGTAAAGGCCAAGATGAAAAAGACACAGAGTACATCATCCCTTTTCATGTCCCGTGGCAGTAAATTGCCCAGGATACCCTTGCTTCTCCTTTTGGCTGCCATGGTTTCTGTAGAAGCCCTTCTCCTGGCTGTTGACATCTCTCACCAGTTCCAGTTCCAGCTGAGTTTTGGCTTTCCATCCCTGCATACCTGGGTAATGTTTCTGGAATGACGTTTCCTCCTGATCACACCCTCCACCTCCTTCCATTTTGGTGCACCATAATCACTTTTGGAAGCGTCAGGATTGTTAGGAAGCTTGTTTTGTGCTTGTCCTGCTGCACCACTCCCTCCACCTCAGTTGGTAGAGGCATTCTTTGGAGGATGTCTTAGGTCTCTGATCCACATTGGGAATAGTTTACTGAGGTGAAGAGCAGTATATTTTATAGCAATTCATCAATGTTCCTTTTCCTCCAGTGGAAGAGGTACAAGTTTCCATGGACTGAAATATTTGTGTGTGTTTTGGCTAATTTAAGAACATTTCCACTATGTCTTCAGTCTTTTCTGCTGGGGAGTTTGAAGTTACATGTTGATTGTGGAAAACTGATAATACAGCAGAAAACTTTCCTCCTCTCCCAGCTGTGGTGAGGCCAGCTACAGGAAGCTGATTTCTGTAATTTTTTTAAAGAATCACTCTATGTATTCTGGCTGATAGATTTAGGTTCTCTTGTAATTCAGATGTTCTGTGCTTTGGTTTAATCTGTTCCTTGGCAGAAGGGGAAGTCTGACACAGCTGCCAAGCTCTCCAACTGCAACCTGGATGTACTCAACACCAGCTTTTACTGAAAAGAAGATCAGCTTTCAGGGCCCCAGACATCTTGAAAAGTACAAAAATAATGGGTGAGAGGAGGAATGATGTATTTGTGTTGTCAGCAGAATGTGATGGCATCAGAGCTGTGGAATCTGGGATGATTCCTGTCCGTCAGAAATGCCTCCAGCAAAGAGCTGAATCCTGTCTCTCCTCATTCGAACAAGATGATGTTTTGCAGGAACTGGCATGCAATCAAGATTCTGGTTTGTGAGTTTAAATCTTGAATTGCTTTCAAGCAGAATTTAAATTACTGTTTTAGTTCCTGCTTCTCAGGGCCCAGCTATGGATTAACACCAGAGTCACTCCCCAATTCAGGTCCTGTAGGCAGGCCATTCAGTTCTCTGTTTGTTTACCTCTCTGAAAGGTGACCTTGGTACTTTTGCATGTTATGTGGCTCTCACAGTTGTTCTTCCATGAACATTAGAATTCATTTACATTCACAAATGCTTTCTGGCAGTCACCAGGATACATGTGGGGTCAGGCAGTGAATAGAGAGAAGGCTTCATTCATAGGTTAGCTTTCAGAGGTAGGATTACCCTGTGTGGGTTTTTTTTGTTTGTTTGTTTGGTTTTTTTAGCTAGTTCACAGCCTCATTCATACATGCCAGAGGTCCAGCAGCCTCAGCCAGAGTGATTATTCATTCAAAAAAAAGTTATGGACTTGCTATTTGTTTAAAATATTTTCTGGTATTTGAGATAGGAGACACAGCTTGTACCATGTCACAGCTGTTCAGTCATACATGGTGGAAGGTAATAGCAATTGGATGATAAAAATGTAAAAATTGTAATGTGTTTATGTTGTGCATTATTTCAGACTTTCCTAACAAATGTACATTTTAAAATTAGTATTAAACATGTCAATGGCTCACAAGTTTAGGATTGTTTGTAAAAGATCAGTTAAAATCTTTAGAAGTGTTTTTCAAGTGCTACACAAAGTTTTTAACTCATGTTTTTTTATCCTGTAAAGTTTCTTGTTGTAAAGTTACACTTTTGTGGGAAAACTGCACACCTAAAATCTAAAATATTTAGATCACATTTTAGAGCAATTCCTAGGGCAAGCTGCAGTACCCTCATTCTGTTAGACACTCCCGGTGTTTGTGAGACTACTCTCAGACATCTCTTCCTGGAGCAGCAAAATAGGGAACGATGGAAAATGTCCTCTGGTCAGGGAATGGCATGGGGGGAGAAGAGCACTTGAAGAGGCTCAAAGAGTGGGAGTGAAGATTACTTATCTGAATAAATCTTTGCTATTTCGTGTTCGGCTAACAAAATATCCCTGTTTAGGAGTAAATCTTTTCTCACAATCTCTGACCTTCAGTCCTTCATCTGAAGGGCATGAGCCAAGGTCATATACTAGTGAATGAAAATGCATTTTGGGTACATGGGATGAAGAAAGGGATATCCCTTGCATATATCCCCTGCACAGAGGGAATTTCCAGGGGCATCGAGTACTTGGAGCTCCAATGCCACTTATTTTTTCTTCATTCTGTGGATACATAATGAACTAATGCTAATAGTGTGTTTAAAGGCTCTTTATTCTATTTCAGCCTTGGTTTCAGGTGGTTCTGAGTTCATTCCCAGCCTGGACATTGCAGTTTAACTTTCAGATGCTTGTGAGGCAAAACACTGATTAAGTTTTTTCCAAAGTTTATCATCAGCTCGTTCAGCATTTACTCAGGCGCTCCTTTCCAGGCCCTTCCTGAGAACAGGCCCTCTGCTCAAAATCCCTCTGCAAACTGAGAGCAGACTATGTTGTTCATATACTGCTGTTTTTACTAATTCTGTGGGACAGAATAGTTAGATCTTTAGAATTTTTTGGCTTCTGAGCTTGGCTGAGGAATATTGCTTTTCTACCTGCAAATACATGCAAGAACGCACACCGTATGGGTGCTCAAGTTTATATTCCTTTGTAATATGTAGTTTGTATTATGGAGGTGATTTGCTGAGTATCTGTGAAGCAGATTCTATTCTTAACCTTTGTGATGGATCAGAAGAAACTGCATAAGCAAAAGCAAAAAGAGACCCAGACCCTAAAAGTACAGTTTTGGTTTCTGTGAATAGATACTGCAATGATTTGATTGATTTCCACTCTTCTCTCTGGAAACTATTCCAGTACTTACTGTATGTTTGCACTGAAAAAGTAGTAATTATGCAACTCCTGTAATGTTGTTGTAGCAATTTTGCTAATACTTTCAGTTCCCTTGAAGAGAGGTACTCTTTGTTCAAGGCCATTTTTTATAATACATGGACTAGAATATTGTAGTTTAGCTCTGTATGCTACAATTTTTACAATTTTGTTTTCAGCGGAGCAGTCACCAACCTATGCCCAACCATACCTCTAATCCATGCACTTTGGTTTAGAAGGCAAAACATCATACAGAGTTTTTTGTCTGAGCTTTGGTGTGTTACTGCAGAAAACAAACATTTGGATGAACATGAGCTTCTGTCTCTGACAGGTCTTATCTCTTGTGCTTTTCACACCAGAGTTAAGTGCAGAAACAACTGCCTTGCCTTCAGCACTTGTAAAATTCTTGTTGGGTGCCCCTGTTTACACTTGGATGAAGTCTGATGATTTCTTCATAGCTACTCGTTTCCTAAACCGTCAGGATTTGTGATGCCCTTCCTCCACTGACATAAGCAAAGCTCCACACCTATGTTTTGAAAATCATTATATACAATTTACACGTGAGAAAATGAAGGCATAGGAAGATTAAGCAGCTTTATTTCTATTTATCACTGTCATTATTACTTTCTGTTTGTCAGGATGGTCAAGGGAACAAACACAAGACTGTGAGTCAGGAATATGAATGGAACATAATGAGAGTCAAGAACATTAATCCTGGATTGACATGCATCACAGCTGTGACCATTCAGTCTACTTTATGCACCAGTGCTTTTGTCCCCCTGCTTGGGAAGGGGTAGAAAAGTGACACGGTTGTTTTTGCTTCTCCCCAAATGCTCTGCACATGCTAGGATGTAGCATGGGGCAGTGAAATCTTTAGAAATATTTTCACAAAACAATGGCAGCAAACTAGGTTGGTTTTAGTATTTCCAGTTTAGTAGTTACACTTTGTCAGCTGATTATGAATGAGCTTTTCTACACAGTTAAGTAATGAAAGGTTTTTTTGCAAGAGAAAATTGTTTTGGGGGGGTGTTTTGGTGTTTGTTTTTCATGTGTATTTGTGAGCTTGCTGTGCCTCTGGTGATCTGTGCAGACTGCAAGGCTGACTTGAGGGAGGCTGCAAGATGGGTTTATAGATTGTCAGAGGTAGTTGCTAAGCCCACCGTGAAGCAACCACAGGAATAGTACTTGGGAGGCATGTGGAGTATCTTGTACTTCGAACTCCAGCACTGCTTTTTCCAGCCACTAAAGTACCAGGAAATAGTATTGATACTAGCTGAGCTTTCTTTACAGTTTTTCTTTCCGTAAGTGATAGTAGAAGACAATCATGTTTATTAAATTGTATCAGAAACTTGTAAAAGTAATGTTTTGTGTTACTCTTTATTCTGACAAACCTAAGCTCTTTGGTCTGAGCTTTTCTACCATCTCTCTGTAGAATATCTATTTTATTATGTTTACGCTAAAAATATTTCTTCATTTATGAAAGTAAATCTAAGGAAAAAAATGTAAAATGTTGTGCTATTTTGTTGAGAAGTAGAGGAACTAACTCTTTGGTACGGGAGTCGTGAGTGGTCTTCTGTGTTTCTTGTGAGAACTTGCCACAATTTTGCCAACTTCCTAACTCCTGGATTCTCTAAGGAGTGCCTTTATACTCAGCCTGCTTCTTGATGGGTTTGAAGGAGCCTACTAGAATCTCTGAGACAGTCATTTTCTCTGAATGCTGGAGACTGCCCCAGACCTTGGCACCAGGGATGAGAGCCAAGGGACATCAGTGGGTGCTCTGTGTCTGTGTCAAGGAAGGGGAGGAAGATAGAGAGGAAGAAGGTGGATGGTAGAAAGATGGAGCGAGGGAGGAAAGAGCAGCAAAATGGGGAAGATTTTGTGGAAGTAAGGGAAGACAGGAGGGAGGGGGGTGGATATATGTAATAGGGCAAGGAAAAAAACTGTGGGAAGTTGTGGGAAAAGGGTAGGATGAAAGAGGATAGGTGGGGGGAAACAGGGAAGAAAAACCACTTGTATTCAAGACACAGAACAAAATGGAAGAAATAGATAATTCTTCCTACATGGAATTTTTTATGAAATTGAAAAGCGCCTCTCTCAGAGATGGGAAGTGCCAAAGTTGTGCTTAGTCCTGCAATCTTTATTCAGACTTCTTGCTTTTTGGTACACAGTTTTTCTGAGTGACACCTTGGTAATGATGCTTTACTTTCCAGAGTCCCTGTGGACTTCCTCTGCTGATGGCAGAGTCAGACTGAGAATAGATGAATCATGTCCACAGACTCCCATAACAGTTCATCAGATGTTTCAGGAGAGCCTAGAAAAATATGGATCCCTTAATGCACTGGCCAGCAAAAAGAATGGAAAGTGGGAGAAGATAACTTTTTCAGAGTATTATTGCCTCTCTAGGAAAGCAGCCAAGAGCTTCTTGAAGGTAGGTACAAGAAACAAAACCAATCCCTCTTTTTCCCTTTTTGTCTCCTTAAAAAAAAAAAGATGAAAAAAAAACCCCCACAAATACAGAAAAACCAAGAGGCTTTTCCCACTAACTGTGGATCAGCAGTCATATTCTTTATTGAAATTATAATGATGAAAACTGGCTTTGGTCAAAGAGATAGCATTTCTCTCAAAGGAACTTGGCATGAGTACAAAGTTCAGCACATAGCCTTGACATTAAAAAAAAAAAAAAAAAAAAAAAAAGGTGATAGCAGCATTTAGCAGGATAAAGACAAATTTTAAATATTCTAAGCTTAGAATAAGATTAGTATTCGTTATGCTCTTGTTCATATTCAGAAGTTCTGTGGTTTTTGTGCCTTTCTGGAGAGCAGAGCTGAACCAGACAGGAGAAGGTAGTGGGTAGCCTAGAGCATGTTAGTGGCTAATAAATACTCCTTTTGCTGTGGATAACAATATAGAAATGTTTGTTGACAGGTCTTGTTGATACTGAAATAATAAATAAATAGAAGTTTTCCATGGCTTGTGTTTGTATGTCTCTTTCATGCTTGTGTTTCTCTCCAACGTTCTAAAATCTTACACTTATTTTTAAGCTTGGTCTTGAACGATTCCACAGCGTAGCGATCCTTGGATTTAATTCTCCAGAGTGGTTCATCTCAGCTGTTGGAGCTGTTTTTGCTGGGTTAGTTGATTTATTTATTTATTTTTTTAATAAACTTTGACTTTGTGAGGAAATTCTGGATTTCTGGTTTGCTCTGGAAATGTAGCAAATCAGTACTCAGTGTCATACCTTTGAAGTTTTGCTGCAGCTGATCAGCATGTTCAGGAACCTACTGGAGTCTCAAAGTTTTCAATATATCCAAAATAGTCTCATAAAGAGAATCCTTTTTGCTATGGTCTCAACTGTGACAGTCACACAGAAGCTTTTGTGCAGTATCTTGTCACTGAAATGTGTGGGAAACAGGTGAGATCCCCAGCTTTATATTAATGATATTTGTCTACAGCAAGATATGTTCAAGTGGATGAAGTCTCAGATAAATACTAACCAGTCTGACTCCTCTGTCCTGATACCTGTTTATGCAATTTGGATTTTACCTCTTCAGCTGTTTCTGTTCCAGTGAAATTCAACTTGGTATCTGTTTGCTGTGTTAACAGAAAGGGGACAGAAGTGGGTTTTTTACCACTTCATTCATTACATTCATACAGACCTGAGTGGATTAAAATGCTGAATCCCAGCCTATGCCATCTTCTGCTGATTTGATTTCAGAGATTAGTTTTTGCAGTGTGCATATATCAGAGATACTCATGAGTAGCTGAATGTGTCATGTGAAAGACACATGACAGCTGTGCTGCTGTGACTTTGACATCTTCATACTCTTTCAGTTCTCATCTGATCCTCATTCTCTTTTTTGATGCTAAATGCATGGATGTGTGTATGTGTATACAAATATATGTTCTAATATATATATTTGATACAGAGGAATTGTCACAGGAATATACACAACCAGTTCTCCAGAGGCCTGCCACTATGTTGCTCACGACAGCAAAACCAACATCATGGTTGTGGAAAATCAGAAACAACTGGACAAAATAATGCAGGTACTGGATGGCTTAATGATTACTGTAAAAGCCATAATTTTCCCATTTCTCAGTTCTGCATTGGTCCCAAATACCATATCCACTCACTTTGTCATGGAACCTTTCATGGGAGTGGTGTTATTTGGAAATCTTAACTGGTGTTTGAGCTCTGGGGTAGGTTGCATCCCTCTTCTCTGTACTGGCTCACAGCTAAGCAGTTCTGACTTTCTCCAGCAGAGAGCTCACTGGCTGTTTTACTGAATGCTTACCTGGAAAAAAACCCAGATTTTCATCCTACATTTATAATGTCACCAGCTGATTCTGCTAGGAAAAGCACAAACCACTTAAAGGGAATCATGCAAATTGTTAAAGGCCTGCAATTTTTGTAATGAAGATGTTAGTGTTCAGAATTTCCTCTTCCCAAAATGTCATCTTTTCCTGTGTATAATATTAACCATTGCTATGCTGTCATGAATGTGGAGAGAAAAATATCAATTGAAGAACTTGAGAGATTTGATTCATATGCATTTCTACCTAGAAAAAGAAAAGATAGCTCTGGCCAGCACTGCTTTATCCATCTGAGGGGTTTTAGAATCTTTTTTTTTTTAACTGGAAGAACCCAAGACTGAAAAAATAACATTTCATCTGCTCTAATAATGTGTACATATTGGCTACCCTCAAGTCACTGATTTTGTTTTAGAACAGACTGATCAAATCTATTCAAAATGTGATCAGTTCAAAGACATCTAAGAGGCTCTGGGTCCTCAGTTCAGTGCAGTGAGTGCTCTCTGCAGGCCATGCAAAGCAGAGAAAGAGCTCCTGAGAACAGCAAACATTGCTCTCTGCCTATAAGCCTGCAAATTTATAACTGTAATTATCCTTAAAATGTACATACGAGTTCCTTTCTTTCTTTAAGAAGGTACAATGATTTTTTAGTATTACAACAACAGTTTTTGCTGAGGAATTTTCTCTGTCTTTATTGGTAATCACAGCAGCTAGGGTCAGCTTCTAGGCTGACCTAGGCTGTTCCTTGATGTGCTCTATGGGGCATTATGAGAAGGGATGCTGGGGAGCCAGCCATTTTGCTGTGTTAGTTTGTATGTTGTTTTTTTTTTTTTTAATTGTTTTAAATCTTTCTACTGAAAACATATTTTCTGGGGCAGGCTGTGTAACATCTCCTTTTTTCTCTCCTTTCTTTACCCCCCCCCCCCACCCCTTGTTGAGCTAGCTAGTTGTGAGTTCAGGAGATGATATTGGAGGGTGGAGGGAAACTGGAGGTTTCTTGTGACTGGGAAGTTTTGGCAAGTACTATAGTGAGAAAAAATCCCACACAAGATGTGAATAATAAATAATAAAATTGTTTTTAAAAATCCAACAGATCTGGAATTGCTTGCCACACTTGAAAGCTGTTGTGCTATATAAGGACTCCATTCCAGAGAGACATCCAAATTTGTATACGGTATGTGAAGGCTGGGACAGAGTTACAGCTCAGTTTATTAATTTCTACTGTGTTTAATCTGTGGAATGTCTACCATTTAGTACCTGCAAATACAGTCAAAAGCATCAGCAGCTTTTTCTCTTTAATTTACCTGGAACTTCATGGTTGATACTTGCCATTTAAAATGAGAGCTGCTTTGCTTGACTGTCTGTCTTGTGTCATCCAGCTTTTTATTTGACCAGGCAATCAAGTCAGTTAGAGGCTTCAGAGGAGAGTGTGTACTCTCAAACCATGGTAAATAAAAGTTGTCCACTGGTGCTGGTGAAAACTGTGCTGTGGTTAGTTACACTAGATCCAAGAGCATGAAAATACTTGTGCTTTTACAGATGATAGTTGTGGTTTGTTTGCACCAAATATTTCTGGTGATGAGCAACAAGTGCAGAGAAATAACTACTGGCTGCACAAAGAGGAACACATTTTCTTAATGTATGTAGAATCTTCATATCACATGGCAAAAGTAAAGCAGAAAAAGGGGCAAAGTTGGGTTCAGAAATTAGTGGTAGAAGTGCAGCCTTTAATTTAAGAAATAGAAGGACACTAAGCAGAGCAGATTTTTGTAAACATGTTATTCCAGTGTATTTTGAAAGTATAATTGAAAATAAGTAGTAAGAATACAAATATCAGCATTTTAAGTAGACTGCAGATTATTAGATTCTGAGCTGAAGGACTTCAACTGAGGAAAAAGGATATTAATGAAGAATGAACATTGTAAAAATATTTTTAAATATTTGCAGTTTTTCTAATCTGTGGGGTTGCTAGGTACACAAGAAAAAAATCTGCGCTTGTTTCAATCATATCTTCTGTGGCTCTGTTGAACTGCATGTAACTGTTAATAAACAGTTGCAATTACTATACTTTTATGTACTGCTGTGGAGTATGCTTTACATCTCAGTACAATCAAAAAATTAATGCAAAAGTGATCATTATATTTCTTAGTAAAGAGGATGAGTGGTAGCAAATAATTCTGGAACAGCATTCAATTGCTGAAACCTAAATGCCTGAGCCTGTTATGTTGTACACATTTTTTCAATGAAGGATAGTTGGTAGTTTGTATTGTCTTAAGGAAAAATTGAACAGCAAATCTCCAAGGGCAGAAATGTTTCTTTATTATGTTTGATGGAAAGCAAACCACACAAAGCACGTAGCATTTGATAAAAGGCATTTGTGTTGCAAGTTGACAGCTCAAATGTACCCAGCAATTGCTGCATTAAGGGCAGAGCCCTCACTCACTGCTCAGTGATTGTTTCCAGATGGCAAATACAAAGTCAGTAATGTGTGTGTGTCCTTTTGTACCTTTCACACTCTGTGCAATGAGAACATTGTCTGTTGCAGGTAATGCTCAGTAAAAAAAGCCTGGGCAGCAGATTCACTGTGCTTAACCTGTTCCAGTATGAGAAGACAGTAAGGTCAGGAAAACAGGGACAGCTGCTAACTCACATAGGAACAACTACATCCTTGACACTTTGACATTTCCAGAAGTCAAAGAAATTGATGCAGACATGTTTTCTGGGGAGGGATACAATGGGATAGATCTACTTGCCACAGAGCTGTGCATTGTACTGCCTCTCTTCTCAGGGAGAGGTTTGTTGGGACAAAGTATAAAACTGGTGATTGCTAATATAGAAGAATCCTTGTGACAGCCTTGCCACCCAAGGAAAGGAAGTCTTGGGTACCACAGGGGAGAATTATTGCAACTCTAGTAGCACAGTGGGAATGGCAGTGCTATGAAGGAAACAATGAACCGCCTCCAGAACAGACTTTTCACTTTTTTACCTCTTTGTGTCATCCCATTTACTCCTGCATGGTTGTAGGTGTATCCCCAAGAAAGCACTGGAGAATGGATGTGCTGCATCTTGCATTTGAATAACACAGTTCTGTAGCACAGTACTTTGCTACATCTGCTTCTAATGGGAAATTAACACTTCAGTTATTGACTTTATTAAAAAAAAAAAGTTATATCCGAGTTTTCAATTAGCACTAAAATCAATGGTACATTTAGCAGTATATCAGGTGCATGCAAGAGAAGTATCTGAGAGCAACTGGTACAGTATAGAGGATCAGGTTCAGCATTCTTCTGGCCTGTTTTGCACACAAGTCCAGTGTCACAAAAGGTTTAGCTCATTCTAGATGGAGCCAAATTTGAATGGAAGGTGTGACCAGCAAATATGCTCTGTTTGCTATAAAATAATAGATAATTTGGGCAAACGTTCACACATCTCAATAATTATGCTTTTACAAAGAAGCTTTCATCCAATTAGTTTATATAGAAGAGATGGAATTAAAGATGGAATGTCACATGTATTCTTACTTAAAAACAGCACACCCAGATTCCTCTAAGTATGACTCAAAATCATTTTAATACTGTGAGTGTAACAGAGTTTTAGCCTCTGTGACTTTGCCATAGTACCGATCTTGGAGGAGTTGTAGTATTACCATTCCTTTCTTGGACAATGAACTATTTTAGATAGTCTGTTTGCATACCTAAAGTTCTACACTAGTCTTACCATATTTCTTACATAGGCAAGAGCTGGGCAAACTTCCCTTCAAAACATGTTCAGAACAAAGCACCAAAGTTTCCTCTGTCTTTGGGTACTACATCTTTCCCAGCTTTAAAAAGTCATCTGATATCTTGTATTTTCTGTCATGTGTTCTAGATGGAAGAGTTTCTGGAGCTGGGAGATGACATATCTGACACTACTTTGGATGATATTATTAACTGCCAAAAGCCCAATGAATGCTGTGTACTGATATACACATCAGGAACAACTGGGAAGCCAAAAGGAGCCATGCTGAGTCATGACAATGTATGAACTTCAGGCTCTTCCTTTAGCATAAAAATAGACAAAGTGTGAGAATATTTATCGCTGCGTTTGGAATGGTAGTAGAGCCTTGAAATCCTTTTGCTTTTGCAACTTGGAGTGTGTACAACTCAATATTCAAGATGTGGTCAGATGTTTCTGGTAAATTATAAGCATGGTATAGCGTGAAGCTACATGCAAACTAATACTTGACAAGGCTGCATAGTTTGTCACTAATATCAGGGTTTTTTTTAATCACTGGTTTTCTTGTGATTAATAGTGCATATATTCATAAATATAATTCACAGATTGCCATCGGGTGTCTCAGGTAATGGCACAGGTCATCTTAAAACAAGCCAATTGTGTACATCAGCCATCCACTCTCAAAACAGCCTGAGATAGAGTGCTTTTGCAGATTTTATTAAAATTGAGGGTGGATGTGTTAATTTTTTTGTTTTGGCATTGTTACATTCCTCGACCTGGACTTCTACATCTATCACTGGAGGATAATAGAACTGGTACTTAAAATAGCCCTGCATGCATTGTTGCAAATAGAAAATATTCCAGTGGTAGAGAAAAGTGAAGTCGTTTGCAAAGGACTTGCCTCAGAGCTCTGCTAGCAGAGATCTGGGCTGTAGTTGTTTTGGGTTTTTTATGTATCTTATTTTTTTTTACCATGGCTGAGTGGGAGTGAGAAATGGCAGGGAGCCTTTTTGAACACAGACAACGTGGAGTTGTGGCCTCTTAAAACACTGCAGAAACAATTGCAGACATGCAGACTGTGAGGAGAAGTTCACCCAGATACAGCGGATCAGTACAGCAGTAACTGAGAGTTGAACACAGTGGACTTGACAGACAAAACCACTGATTTGTTCTTGCAAATCTTACGCTCTTCCATCTCAAAGGAGTCTGGTGTCATTTGCATGTTAGCTGCCAAACTATTCCTGGCTGCTGATCACAAACAAGGCTATTTTTATGTTGACGAACAGTGGAAAACATGCCTTGCCTGTAACTGTGCTGCTGCCTTCTTTAGTCAAAAGATGTTTGCCACTGTCCGTGTGCAAAACCAGTACTGAGTCAGTCATACATGCACCCACACAGAGCTGCTGTCAGTGTGCCTGTGTGGAGTGAGCCTTAGGAGGATAAGAAAGCAATAAAGCCATCTCTTAAAGACATCCCATTCTGCCTACTCTGCGAGTGTCCCACAGCCACCTGTCCAGTGCTGCCACCTAAACTCAGAATGGCCTGGACTGACAGCATGCTGCTCCTTAAAAGCCTCTCCTGAGAATCTTCCTTTCCTTACACAAAACATATGCTCCTACCTTCTAATTTATTACAAAGAAAAGGAGCTGGCAGGAACATAGAGTGATAACAGGCATTGCATGTGATTTGTATCTCTTCCTTGCCATCTTCAATGATCACATTTCGGTGTCCTGCCCTAAAGCCATTTTAGATCAGAGAGTCCTCTGAGAAAGAGCTGATTCTTTTTTTTGTGTGTTTTGTTTTGCTGGGTCTGTTTGTGTTTAGTTTAGTTGTGTTTTGGTTTGTTTTTTTTTTTTTTTACTGGGCACATGTGTCTTTCCACCCCCCTTGCCATCACATGCTTATGTGGATCTTCTATATGCTATAGTCTGATAATGAAGACAGGCATATATAGTATCCTTGAACTGGATCTTCTGATATTAAGTGGGAATTAGGAAGAAGGTGTGGAGGAAACAGCATAAAGTTTCACTAAGAAGTCAAGCATCAGATCTTCAAAAAATATTCACATACTCAGCACTGCTCACATGGGTGAGCCACCATGGTGAATATCCCGGAGGGTTCCAGAGGAGCAGAATAGAACTGGTATTTTCCCCATTAGTACTTGTCTAGGTGATGATAAATACAAAACAAAGAGCCTGTTGCTGATACTGAACTGTCCTTTGAGCTCACTGGTCATGGAGTATTTATTCTTCTTTTTCAGGTAAATGTATAGAAACAGCACTGGTGAGAAGTTCCAGCTTGGTATCAAGTGTGCACTGTAGGATTTTCAAAAGAAGGGGCAGATGAGTTTACTCCTTGTCCATCCAGCCCATGGCTTCCCTGCTCAGTGTGTCTTTAGGGCATGGGAAACTGGTAGTGTTCATAGCCCAGTCAGGCTGCAGCAAGACTGCATTTACTTTTGGTATCTACCAGTCTGTATTGCTGCTAAGTTCATCTTGCTCTTCACTGAGTGTCTTCCAGGGAAATGACAGTCTGGTATGTGTCAAAGATAGTAATGTCTTCAAGTTCAGTGAGCACATGTTCTTCCTGTTTACATTAGCAAAAGGATCCTGAGTTTCTGTTAAAAGGAAAAAAAACAAACAAAACCCACCATACCTAATTTGGTTTATTATTTATTTAAACAGATAACTTGGACATCAGCACATTGCAGCAGAGCAGGAGGTATGCAACCTGCAGAGGTCCAACAGGAGTCTATAGTCAGTTATCTCCCACTCAGCCACATAGCTGCACAGATATATGACCTGTGGACTGGAATCAAATGGGGAGAGCAAGTTTACTTTGCTGAGCCAGATGCTCTGAAGGTATCTGTCTTGTGTGGCACCTAATAAAGCTTGCACTTCTTCCTTTTAGAAAACATTCTAAGGAGATAATATGACTTTCAAAGAGGTGCAGAAGATGAAGAATGAGTTTGTTATTGTAAGAATTATGGAAAAATAAAATCCATTAGACTTGTGAGCCAGTGCTCAAGACTCCAAATAAAATGTTTAATCCAAATCCATAAGCTTCTATTAAGGCAGAAGAATATTCATCTAAAGTGAAAGAAGTGTAAGCAATTTGGGCAGGAAAGGGAGGCAGCAGGAGCTAAGCCACCTGTGTGTTTTCCTTCTGGCACATGTCTCCCCCAGTGAGTCAGACCTGTCACATATTAGTGCTTGTGTCTGACTGAAGTAGGTTCAGCAGTCCTTTATATCCTGTGTGTTTAGTGATGTTCTATATGCAGCATTGAAAGATACAGGATGCACCACCAAACCTCCTCATCACCTTTTGCAATGTTTTGAAATGACTTAATGATTTTAACAGGGCAGCTTGATCAACACACTAAAAGAAGTGCAGCCAACATCTCATATGGGAGTTCCTCGAGTATGGGAGAAAATCATGGAGAAATTGAAGGATGCTACTGCTCAGTCAGGATTCATCAAGAAGAAAATGCTGTCGTGGGCTATGTCACTTAGCTTAGAGAGAAACATAAACTCCTCAAGCAGGTATGGATTATAATGAATGAGATTTCTGTCAGCCTGAATAAGCTGTGTGGTGTTGGCAGCACAGCAAATATAATGCACGAGGAAGGGTATAGTTATCACTTACAGTAAACTGATCTTAACCACAGGTGACTCTTGAAATTGCCCCTCCATCCTCCTTGAGGACATGCCCTAACACATGCCCAACTCTGTTTTTCTGTGAATTGGACTAATTAGTTTTCCAGATGGGAGAGTTCCCTGATGCAGTGCTTTATGAGACTCTGCAAGTGCTAGTTACTGGTGTGAGGAAAGGGCATAAACTTGGAGGAGGTGCATGGGAGGGGGAAGATTTTGAGGGACAGACTGGCTCATGACAGTTTGGGCCACGCACCATGAGGGAAAGAGCATTTCATCTCTACACAGAAATTCAAGGGCACCCTCAGTGAATTCTCTGAGCTCCGAGTACATTATCTCTGTTCTGAATAGCTTTATTTATTTATATATTTATTGCATAAGATTGCTTAGATAACGAATGTTGTATAAATTCAAATGTTAACTGAACCGACAATTTTTTCTTGTTCCAAAGGTCTTTAAAGCATGGCACAATGAGGTATGAAATTGCTTACAGGAAATGGTATTGCAAAAAGCTGTGCAATGATAGTGCTTTGTTTGTCTGATCATTCAGCTTCCCAGATGGGTCCTGCAAATTGCAGATTTTAGTGGTATAGGTACTCACAGAAATATTTAACTGATAAACAATCAGGAATATAAAAGCTTTTATACAAAAAGTTTTTGCAATTTCTGTATGTATTTGCAGAATCCAGACACCTGGAGTTGATGTTCACTACCAATGAAAGATAATGAATGAATGAAAAAAGGAGAAATATGTAACCTGTTCTTAGTGATGTAACTTCTGTCAACACCCAGTATCAAGTGGCAAATGTATCTCTAAACAAAATTTGTGTCTGGTTTTGGAAATTTCATAGATTGCTGTGACTTACTGTCTCCTTCTCTTGTGTTTTTTGTACTCAGCAGTGATTTAAAGCAGCTCTGGACAAGGTTAGCAGACTACTTAGTGCTTGCAAAAATCCGCCAGGCACTGGGTTTTTCTTGCTGCCAGAAGCACTTCTCTGGTGCTGCTCCTCTCAATACAGAAACACTGTATTTCTTCTTGGGTCTGAACATAACCCTCTATGAGGCCTATGGGATGAGTGAGACCACAGGTCCACACTGCCTGTCTGGGCCTTATATTTACAGGCAGCACAGGTAATTTTCCCCCTTTTTTTTTTTTTTTTTTAAATATGATGTTTCGTGATATGTGTGAGAAGAGTATTTTCTAACTTCAGCGAAGCCTTACTGCTTATTTTATTTTATTTTCTCTCAATGTGTTGCCACTCTATTGTGACTACAGGAGGCAAAACAACTTCCAGGTCAGGAGATGAACACATTGCCTCCATAACTGCCACACTGAGAGAACTGGAAGTGGTCTGCAGCTTTATATGCAGAATATGGTTACTAAATCTGACATACATCCTAGCCCTGGCCCAGGGTAGGGTAACTTTGAAATGCAAGACCTCAAATACAGAATTGGGTTTATGCCTGAGGATACCGAGAGGGGACTGAAAAAAACCCCAGGAAGCACAGGGCAATACAGGCAGCCAAAACCTGCTTAGTCTGTCATACCTGCCCTAGTGAATGAATATTACATAGCTTTCAAACAGTTAGAGCAGGGTGCTATTTCCAGTCAGTTACACTTTTTATGGGTTCAGGGATTTGTCGTGTTAGATATCTGATCAGTACTATGTTTAATATTTCTGTGCTCCTTGTGGTTTTTTTCCTGCTCTTGTCCAATAGCTGTGGGAAACCAGCACCAGGCTGCAGGGTGAAATTAGTGGATGAAGATGCAGAAGGCAATGGAGAAATCTGTTTCTGGGGAAGGACAGTTTTCATGGGTTATTTAAATATGGAAGACAAAACAAAAGAAGCCTTTGATGAGGATGGGTGGCTGCATTCTGGAGATGTGGGAAAACTAGACAAGGATGGTTTTCTCTGTGTCACTGGAAGAATTAAAGGTAATAAGCAAATTCTTACTCCCTGTTTATGGTAACTGTTCAGTCATACATCAGATGTGGCCCATCCAATTGAGGGTCTTTGGTCTAATGCCAGCAGCATTGACCTAATAGGAAGGTAAAATGAACTTGCCTATGAGGAAACCATGTCATGCCCTAATCAGGAAAGGTTTCCCTGTAGTCTGCAATAGGTGGAGATGACTCATTTCCTACAGTAAAGCTTTTTAGCTCTCCAACCTTTATTCAGTATTAATTACAATTAGTTGTATAAAATAATAATGCCAGTTTCGTACAAATCCTTCTATTCTTAGGTTTCATTAAGCTGTCCAGTCTCCATCCGAATCTTGCTAAATTGTCTCAATTGCTCATTAGAATGTTAGGCAGTAATGAGAGACAACCCTCTGTCATAGAGAAGTTGTTGCTGCAGGTCAGAGCGAGGTTCCTTGGGTGCCCCAGGTGATGTGTTTGCAGAGAACCAGGACTGGAGCTGGAGAGCAGCAGGGAAAGCTGAAGCAGTAAACCTGGCTACTGTGACAGAGCACAGCTTGAGGCCTCTGGGAGCAGACTGGTCATTTGCTAACTTGGATGCTTTTTATCACAATAAATATTCAGAAAGTGGGATTGGTCACTTGAGATGTAATGATATAAAAATTGAGTAACTCTCATCTTAGAATCCATGATGAATCAGTCGGAAGATGACATGGGTAAGTGAATTTGTCACATTCCCTGTTAGGAATAGGGACTGAAGTAGATCCTATTAATAGCCTGCACCAAGTGCAGCTACCATGATTTTACCTGCTTTCTCGTCTACTTAATTTTCCTTTAGTGTAGTGGTTAGTAGCTCCCAGTCTCATTCTGTCATAACATTTGTGTTTCACTTGTATCTTCCTGGACTGTAGAACTAATTACTAATTCAGGATAAATTACAGGATACATAGACTGTCTGGGATAAAATACCTGTCTGACAGGTTTTATTATGTTTTAAATCCAAGTCCAAATCAGGTAAAACCTAGTAGAAGGTAGTAAAGAAGCTTTTCTTCTAGTGAGTAAAAGAGGAATTCTCTCTTTGGTTCTGTGGCCTTAGGAGCTTTAGAACCCATTGACTGTGAAGCACAAAGATGTAGCTGAAGTCCACACAGGGAGGTGTTTTTGTAGAAGTGTGGGAAAAATAGTTACACCTCTTACAGTTGATTGGATTGTGTGCCAGTTTTTGGAAAGAATCTAAGAGAAAGATAGGAATAAGGCACAAGGAGGGGGGAATGGAAAGGGAGAAAAAAACCAAGCCCCCAAACTAGTACAAGTTTGGATACATGGCTGACATAGCTTTGTACCTGTGGTCTGACAAAACTCTCTCATTCTGTATGTACTACTTGTGCTTCCTCAGATGTGTGCAGTGTGTTGACTGGGGAGAGAAATTATAGTTACAAGAGCAATGCCTATTCCCTAAAAGAAGGTTAACTACAGGCTGGAAGTTATTTTTCAATATCCTTCTTATGGGGCAGTAGGGAACTAGAGATAGTAGGGCCCAAATCTGTGAGTGCTGAAAGGGTTCTGTATTCCCTTGATTGTATATAAATTCAAGGTTACTGCTGACAGGGAAAAAGGTACCAACCTGATCTTTAACAATTACACAAAGGACTGGTATGCCATTTGTCTGCATTCTTTGTTGAAGCATGTTCTGAAATGCTGCAAAGACTGTCATTTGAGGACAGTTAGAAGCCACCACTGTAATGAAAGCAAACAGCTGGAATTTACTTATATAATACTCAAATTTGTAATAATTCAAATTAATAGATGCTTTACACTTCAGAATTAATGTGTTCAAATAAAAATGCACAATACTTTATCAATACAATCAGGTATCACTACCATTTTTTACAAACCTTAAAACTGTTAAGATTCCAGTCTGCTACTACAGTCCTCTCTTGTCAGAAGTAGAGCAGGAATCACTACTTCCACTGCAAACTTCCTCTTAGATCCTCAAGTGTCCCTCCTCACACTCCTCTCTCCTGGCTTTCCATGTTGTTTTTATGGAAGCTTCCTGCAGTAGTAACTTGTTTTTGTCTGACCCCTCTTGGTGGCTTTTAGAATTAGTTTTAGTCATGTTGTTAGCAGTGAACTTGCTTTTTGATGAAACAGCGACAGGAAAAAAAGAGTGACTCCTTTGCTTATTTCAAAGAGATAACTGTTCACAGAAAAGATGATTCAACAGTAACTTGAAAATTACATCTGTTAGTGGAGTATGTAAAAATGATCTGGAGCAAATATATTATACTGGGGAGAACTAATAACATGAGCACATATTTGAAAAATACTTTTTTCTTTAAAAGATAATTAATAGGCTTTGTTCCTTTTGAAAACATTACCTTTGGAAAAAAAAAGCTGTTATTTTTTTATGTCAAAAAAAGACAGTGGGTCGATCCACACATCTAATGTTCAGAAATTATTTGAATTCAACTAATAGCCTTTTTTTTTCCACCTAGATTTGATTATTACAGCTGGAGGTGAAAATGTGCCTCCAATTCCAATTGAAGATGCTGTTAAAAAAGAACTCCCAATTGTTAGTAATGCTATGGTGGTTGGGGATAAAAAGAAGTTTTTGTCAATGTTACTGACCCTAAAGGTACATTGGTTTTAATATTGATTTCAGTGACATTCTATATCTGCACCTAACAAAACAATAAGATGTTAGTGGGGGAAAAACCCCAAAAGTATAGCAACTACAGACCAAATCCTGATGGTCTAAACTTCTAATGGGTATATGATCTGCTAAGTAGCTGTGTTTCCTGCTGTTTCTCCCATACATAAATTAAGACCTGTTTTCTTATTCAAATGCAAATTTTTAATTAAGAAACAATGAAAGAGAAGTTTGTAACCAGAGCATGAGAAATAGCTTTTATTCTCACAGAGGAGCAAAGCCAACAAATGTTTCTGTTATAGGCAAAACCAGTTTCTAACAGAAATATTTCTCTAAAGTTTGTTCTGTTCGTGTAACACAAAGGTAACCGTAGCACAAAGTAATTACTAGCTTTGCTGTGGTATCAGCTTCAACCCAGAAATCACTTTTTTCTAGAAGAGTTGTACTTTGTGTTCTGGATACATATGTAGTTTTTCTCATACATTTATACATTTATATGGATATGTATGGATACATACATAGTTTATTTTTTCTCAACTTGTTCACCTGCAGGACTGATACTCCCTATCTACAGGTACAATACAACAGGGATAACAATTTAAGAAGTCTCACTTCAAAGAGTGCTTCTATCTCAAGCTTTTATCATTGCACCACAGTCATTCAATTTAATGATGAGCTAAATGTTCTCCTGTGGAGTAATTTGGAAAATATGGTACTAAATCAAAGTCTGTAGATGGACTTGATTGACTAGTTCATTGATATATTTTAAGTCTGTTCATGTCATCTGCATGTAAGCCAAAAATATTTGCATTTGGTAGCCAAGTAAAGAAAAGCACCATCACCTGTAGGTGCTTCTTTTTTTTAAGACTTACAGTGTGTTTGGGTTTTGATGCTGACTCTTCTTGATCCTTAATTGTCAGGGAAGACCTGATCAGAGAAACATTTAATGCCTTGTAAGTGTGAGCATTTGATGATTCACTTCATTTGGTATTTTAGAGTGTGCTGGACCCAGATACATCTGATCCCACTGACATTCTCACTGAACAAGTTAGAGACTTCTGCCAGAAGGCTGGTAGTAAAGCCACAACAGTATCAGAGATCATAGCTACAAGAGACCAGGCCATCTACCAGGCCATTCAGGAGGGGATCGACAAAGTCAACATGAATGCTGCTAATAGGGTTCATTGTATTAAAAAATGGAGAGTCCTGCCAAGAGATTTTTCCATTTCTGGGGGAGAATTAGGTAAGATTCATTGATTTATCTTGAGATATACACACAGCAAAGAGGCTGATGAGCAGAGTATTCCAGTCTAGTTTTGTATGGTAATATTCCGGGCACAGCCACTAGAGGGAAAAGAAAAAAAGTTAGGCAGTAGATGTTGAAGAAAATCTGGAGTTTCTGCTGTGTCCATATGTATCAGTCTGTGCTCATTTGGAAATACTGCTCTTTACTTCAATTTTAGACTGCTCGGGGCAGTTAAAACAATCAGTTCTGGTTAATTTCTTGTGTGTTAGAGTACTAATAGCTTCCAGTAATAATACTGAAAAGTTCTCAAATAAAGAAGCAAGACCTGACAATGTGCATTATCAGACTCTGAATAAACCAGGAATTGTTTAAAAGCTTTCAAAACATTGTTTCAGTTATTTTTGTTGTTAAAAGGAGTAGTTGTAGTCAATCATACCCCTGCAGCTCCTTTGGAAGCTTACATGGATACAACCTTACACACAACACTTACACAGGTCACTTTTAGCAGGTATCTAGACTTAAAAAGTGGGAGGTGTTCTTCTGAACATGCTCTACATTAGAAAATCTTAGGAACCAAAGCTGGAACTGAGTAGGAATTTTTGTTCATTTTTCTATTTTTCATATTGTGACCAACTCCCTCTTTTAAGGTCCAACAATGAAGCTGAAACGGCTGACTGTGCTTGAGAAATACAGAAATGAAGTAGACTCCTTCTATGAAGAATGAGAAGTCCTCCACCAAAGCATTAAGATCTCTGAGCTAAAGCAAGTATTTTGTAATCCAAAGCCATTAACAAAGATTTATGCTTGTCTTGGTTTTGTAGTCTATTGAACTGCACCACTAGAATATTCCCATGTCCATTTGGTTGTTTCTGATAGTCACCTGATAATCTGACCTCTTTTTACTGAAACATCTACACAGTGTGTCCATTTTCTAATGTTGTTTTTATTATTTTTTACATAATCATGATTTAAAACATCTTCATCTTGTATAAATGATTCTTCTAGACTGAAACACAAGATTTTTTTTATAGAGTGATCTCCCCTTCATTTTTCTTTTTTCTACAGTATGCTGCCTGTAGCTCATGATATATTTTGTTAGATCAGTAGTAAGCAGTACTATTTAGTGACAATGTTATTCCACTCCAGTGATAAAGGTGATTATTACAAGAAATCAAAAGGGCTGTTGAAAAAGAGTTTCTTCTTGTTCATTAACACATTTCATAATGTAAAGATATTCCTTTTCCATTTTTGCAGTGGCTAGAATTCAAGACTTTCGTGTGAACAGTGTTCATCATTTCTTAAGTCCCTGTTGAAGTAAGCATTACTATTCTCCTAAAAATAAATAACCACAGAAGTTGGGGCAATAGTTCCCCTAAGACTGAAATATATAAAGTAGCAAATACAGGTGCTTTCACATTAAAGTGCTATTTGGAACAGAAACTTCTTTAACTTTTTAAGCAAGAGTTTAGGAACAATGTTGGTCGAAGTGTATGTTTCCATACTTACACTTTACCAGTTCTGACAAATACCAGCTGCATTTCTTGCCCATATAGAATGAATGCCATGTGATGCAAAGGTCATACTAGACAGAAAGTTGTCTAAAGCATTTGCTGTTAATAAGTGATCTTTGGCAGAGGGTTGCAGTAGCTAGCACAAGCAGGCAGGCTACAGCCACTGTTCTGGATGAAAAAAATCATACAGAACAGGGTGTTGTCTCCATGAAGGTTCCCTTACCGAATCCTATAAATCACAGACCAATAATCAGCTCAACACAAGATAGCAGCCTAGGATTATAAAAACAAAAGAAGCAATAGGACTTTGAAAAGTTTATTTTTCCTCATTTTGTGCGCAATGGTAATTCAGAAGTTCTTTGACAATATTAATCTAAAGGAAACAAAGCAGCAGCAGCTTATAAACCACAAAGAAAGGCTGCCCAATTCACCAAAAGCAGAGTGCAGGAGGAATAAAGCTCATTGTCCCTCTTCCAACATGTTGTTAGACTGTATTAAGATAGCTGGTATGCCTACTTCATAGGGTGACAGAGTTGTTCGCATTAATTTAGCTTCTAAACAACCAGCCTAAAGCCTTAATAGAAAGTAACTAAGTGGAGTAGTATCTGTTAAAATAATTAAGCTTTAGAAAGCCTGGTTCTGGCAGTAGGGATAATCCTGTGCTGTAAGTCTTGAGTTTTAAAATACACACTTTCTTGTAAGGCGTAATAATGGAATCATATCTTAGACATACAGATCAGAAGGACTCCGTATGTGATGAAGAAGAGAGGGAAAGAGTTACTTTTGCACCCATTAAGCTCAGTAAGAAGTGAAAAAATAGTCTCAGATCCCCTTGAATAGGGATGAAATGTATTTCTGGAACATAGGCACCAGAGCCAAACCTTTGATCTGTCTTAATCCATTTAGGAGTTGTTGCTTACATTCAGAGTTTCTAGAATAAAATTAATAGTCAATACAGCGAGGCACACTGAGCAGACTATGCATAGAAATACAACACAAAAAGCATTCTAGCAGAAGTCATGACATATTTTGTGGAAGTTAATACTTTCCCCTCACAATATATGTCAGAAGTTATTAAGTGTAATTTACTCTCAGTAGAACTCTGTTGTAGGGTGTGTTTCAGAGAGGAAAACTTCTAAGAATTATTTTGGTATATAGATTTGAAAAATAATTTTACTTAAACATTATTCTCACCCCTTGCTGGTTAATGGTTGTGGGCTTTCCAAAAATACACAAACAGAGAAGATCTATAGAATTCTGTATTTCTTCATTCATGCCCTTGGAAGGCAAGGCTTATTTCATGAATCACTAGAGTAAAGTGTTTTTTCCATTGCTTTCAACACGGAATTGCTATTTTAAGTTATTTTATACCCGTTTCTGTTTATGAAGGTCCTCTTGTGCTACTGTTAGGCTGAAAACCTATCTTCTAAATTTCAATAAGATCAATAAAGTAGGTTTTAACCATTAAGGTGCTTTTACATTTCACTAATTTTGTTACTGGTTTATTTGCATAATGTTTCTTTGTGGAAGGTAAAAAACTCTAATTGAAATGGAAGATGGGAAACAGTTACAGTGGCAACAGAATTCACTCACGTAAAAATGTTCACCAGACAGAAAAAAAATAAATAAGACAAAGCGCTTCAAGTCCACCGAAAGCAGGCACAAGCATCATCTGTAGCCATTTGGACTAAATTTATTGATGGAGAGGCCCTAACTAAAAAGTTTGCTCTCTTAAGAGACAAGCAAACTCTATGCATATGGGTATCAGGTTACATATCATGTACATTGTGTGTGGGGTCCTTCTGGAGTTAGTACAAGGCAGAGGAAGTTTAGTCTGCGTCTCGTACTCTGCGGCAGATCTCCTCTGTGAATTCTGAACACTTGGAGTTTCCTCCCAAGTCTTTTGTCAGGACCTGAAAAAAACCAAAATTCTGTTACTAAATATGGGGATAGTGGCACCTCTGAAGAGCTCTATATATTCTTCTTTTGTGGTGTGTGGATACTAAATAGGGGTGAGATGGAATAAAACCTGTTTGAGTTTTCCACATCCCGTATCACCTTCATCAGTAAGGACAATGCAGACTGAAGCAGGCAGAGAGAACTTGAGTATGAACATCACGTGTATTACCAGATTTCAACATGGTTTTATCTTAACTAGAGGAAGAAAGTACATTTGGCTAAGGCTGTCCAAAGTCTGTTGTTGTAATTAATAGTTAGGTATTTGAATTTTCAAAAAAGTTTGGCCTTTGAAACTAAAATATATGTGAAGGTACAGCATAAAGGCAACTAACTGAGAGGCACTGAATAAGGCTTTGGAGTTTTGTGTTGTGTTTTGGTTTTGTTTCAAAGGAAACCCATGTGGAAAATGCCCATTGTTCATAATACCCAGATTTAAATATACATGCTTTGTATGCATTATCAACTTCAAAAGAGAAACGCCACAAGTTACTTAAACCTCTAGCTCCCTTCATGAAAAGCAGACATCTGAATCTAGCTTATAAAGTTAACAAAGCTGAGGAAATGTGGACTGAGCATTACTGAGACACAGGAATGCTACAGGCTGTCCTTGTTACTGAGCTGGGCACATGTAGTACCACCAAAGACCTCCTAATTATCAGAGAAGGACAGGGCACTGCTCGTGACAAGCTAGGGCAGCCACTGTTTGGTGCTAATGTCTGCTGTGACAGAGCATGATTTTAATTCAGTGCACTTACTGCCCACCCTTACATTACCTTTCCATCTTTAATTGTATCAAAGCAAGCTGTCTCAATTTTTGTGGCATGCTTGTGTAGTCCCATGTGACGCAACATCATCACAGCACTCAGAAGAAGAGCAGTTGGATTTGCCATGTCTTTTCCTGCAATGTCTGGTGCAGTTCCATGCACCTAGAAATAAAAGAACCTATTAGTTACCATATCAGTATGCTGAGTAAAATGTCCTAGACAATTCAAGCACATGCAAGCATCCTGAAGCAGACCTCAAGTACAAGCATGTTGAAATAGGACTTTTACTTAACTGTGATAGAGTTAGTGGAAAGGAGATAGGAAAGGCCAGAACAGTTCTGTTCAAAGGCATCAATAAAGGGGTAACTAGGTCACCTACTATCTCCAAATTGTGCCCCTCAATTTCTATTTCACAAAGGGTATTTATCTTACAAAGAAGAGGGAAAAGAAATTGTCAGTAAAAGGACATACAAAACCCTTTGTGTCATACATACTGCAACTCCTCTCTCTGCTTAAAGCTTCACTGTCTTCACCATCAAAACAGTTCTAAGGAGAACTTGGTTAAATGACAACCACGGTCGTGGAAAACTCTCAGACTCTTAATCTGAAAGTAATGATTGCTACTATACCTTGCATAAAAATACTTACTGATTCAAAAATTGCAACTCCATTAGCACCAATATTTCCACTTGGTGTTACTCCAAGACCCCCAATCAGTCCGGCACACAAGTCACTGAAAAAAACACAAACCAAACCCAAATAAAAGAACTCCACAAGTTTTTCCATGTAAGTTTGCCTCTCTGCAAGCTTTTAAATCATTGGAGCATTTGAAAATTTATAGAACTACTAGCAGGAGACAATTTAATAAAGGAAAATTGAAAGGAAATTCCAAATACTACAAGAAAGCTGATGAAGGCATAGGCACAACAATAGGTACTCAAAGCACAGAATACCTGTACAAGTCTCAAAAACTAGCAAAAATTGTGATGTACAGTTCCCTGTAAGTATCCACAAGTCTGATTTCCTCTAAAGAGGCCAGAGAACTACTTCTCATGCCACATCCTTCTAAAAAACATGCAGAATTTTGCTTGGGAACATGAATTACTAGTAGTTTTACAGTTTACTGCATGTAGCTTAAGAAACATGATCCAGGTAACACCAGACCAGCTTTCCACCTCATCATACTCTACCTTCAATGCTGAACATACTGATAACAAGGCTCTTAAAACTTGGATACTTCAGCATACTGTTTTATTATCTACAACTTAGCTAATCGAGGAATAAAAAGCAGGAAAGTTGGATGACCTTGCAAAACAGTATTTTAAGTTCAAGCTAAAATAAACCAATTAGCTTCAGTTGCATAGTGTCTGTGGAAAAAAACAGACAGAGTCTCCCATTTCTCATTGTAGGTATTTATTCCTTCAAGATAAAGAGATTTCCGTCTGTTATTCAGGCCAAGAAAGCTCTTTGGCATTATGTCCACACTTTAAAAAAGCTCTTTGAATGTAAACTTCCCCAGTGACATAAGTGTTGTTCTTCAAGAAGAGACTCAAGTTTGTTGAAAATTTTAAGTACTATGGCATTCTTTACAGAATTTCTACAAGAACTTGAAAATCAGTGATGGTGAATTAGGTCAAGTGAATGGAAATAATACTGATGATGGGACTCATCTGGATTTGGTTTCTTTTAGCTAACAGCACAGTAGCTGCAGTGAGGGCCCTATGGACTCTTCTAGAAGTTTTTAAAGCAAAAAGAATTATTTGAAGTCTGCTTTTTCTTAGAAGTATCATACAGCCTTATCAGAGAGGGAGTGAAGTTTTAAGAGTAGCCCAATAAGTGTTTCTTTTTTCTACATAAGTTATCTTTACATTTTTTATCTTTAAAAAATCCAGGAGTTGGATTCTAAGCTGTTGTCATTGAACTTGTAAATAAATTCTGATTCAGGCTGTTTTCTCAAATCTCTCCTTAGAGGTGCAAGAAGCAGCAATGTTACATTATACATTTAAAAGTTACAATTAAGGTACTTAATTTGATATGCAGTATTTAATTGAATGTATACTCTAGCTAAACATTTTACAGAATAGAAAATGTGTGCTAATGGATTTTGCCTTAAAGACATACATTACCTCTCAGTATTAATGTTATTCAGATATGAAATCTCATGGGACAATAAGGATTAGGGTTCAGTATATTAAACAATATATATACCTGGTGGGATATTAAGAGGTCAGACATTTTTTTTCTTCAATTATATTACAGATTCATCTGACTCTATGGCTAGCTTGCTGCAAACATCACAGCCCCACAGTCATCTTTCTAATCTTAAGCACTAAAACAGATTGTCTAAGTTTTTCCCCAGTATCTACCTAAATGTTCTTTATTACAATTTAAGCTATTGAATTCTTGACACATTGGGAGAAATTTCACTTCTGCCCCATCTGAACAGTATCCATAGCCTCCTGAAGTAGAAACTTTTTTTAAAAAGAAGCACGTTCTCTTCATAGAGCCCCTGCCAACAATATATTAATAATTGAAGTCTAATAATACCATCCTTTCTTCCTATTTGAAGCCTAATGTATAGAGTTTTAAACTCTTGTATACATAAAATCATCACCCATCTAGTTAGCATATAATCTGAACAACTTTCTGGAATGTAACAGTATTTTAGATGTTGGGTTAATTTAAATTAAAATCTCCATACCTGAGGATGTCACCATACAAGTTGGGCATAACAAGGACATCAAATTGTGATGGGTCTTGAACCATCTAGAAAGAAGTATATTTCCATTAAGGTTAAGAACTTAAACTAAAAAATAACCGTAATTAAAAACATAGAGGTACTCACATTCAGACACACAGTATCCAGATACATTTCATTAAATTTAATATCTTTACAGTTTTCTGCTGCCTCCCTGCATTTTCTCAAGAAAAGCCCATCGGACATTCTCCTGCAAATAAAGTGGCAAGAGAATATTGCAGTTATTGCAAGTTAAAAATGCTGAAGATAAAGAAAAGTGCTTGCAACAGAGCACCAAATAAAAATATTAGAGAGCAACAACTTAATTTGTGACTGGTGATCACTTATCTTAAACACAAATAATATTTAAAAAATATTACAGTAAGAGAAGTTACATCTTGAAAATTTCCCCCTAAAATATTTTTGTTTCTGTAGTTTAACAGGGACACATTTATTCTCAGAATGACTCGTTTATTTAGTAAAGGCTTACACGTTATGACTTAGGTCAGCATCAAGTGGCCTAGAAACTGCAAAAGCCACTAGCCATTTTCATTCTTACTTTTAAAATTAATTTTCCTGTTTAATGCTGTTTTCAAAATAAAAGCTTTGCAAGGAAAGTCACAGGATTACTACAGACTTGCTAATAAGAACATTGGTATGTAATTATTCCAATATATTCACCAATAATGGGTCAATATTGCCCATTTTACTTAGGAGACATTTACTTTATTACTTTAACTATTTCCTACTTACTACCAAGTGGCATCAACAGAAGTTACACACTTGGAGTAGATTTAAAGAAGTTATTTACAATTAGATGCATATTATTGTTTGTCATTCTTCTCAAAAAGAAGTGTGTGAACATACATGATATTTGCCTTGTGCACAGCAGTAACGTGGCTTCTCTGATTGTTTTTGGCATACTCAAAAGCAAACTCTGCAATACGCTTGCTCGCTTCCTCTGTGATCAGTTTGATGCTCTGCACAACACCATCAACGATCTGAAAGGCAGAGGAGAGTAAAAGTTTCAGGTCAGCGGTATGAGTGTTTGGAAGAAAGCAGAGGAATTCTGAGTGAGGCAGTCTCAACCACGCATTTCATAAGGAGGCAACATTTTTATGGGTAGCAAATTTCAAAAACATCACCCAGCCTCTTAGTACCAGGCCACTGTGACGGGCCAGGTTTCAATCAAGACACCCAGAAAAGCCACCAGGAAGACACCACTCCCAGCAACATACCACGTGCTCAATGCCACTGTATTCTCCTTCTGTGTTCTCTCGAATTGTGACAATGTTCACATCTGTGTAGGGGGTTTTGTACCCTTCAATTGAGACACAGGGACGGACATTTGCATAAAGGTCAAAGGTTTTCCGCAGGAGCAGATTCATTGATGGGTGCCCTGCAGCAATTGGGGTCTTCAAAGGCCCTGAAGAAAATAAAAACCCAAAATAAATACCAGAATACACAAGAAGATGAACCGCTCCACTAATGCAAGAGGTGAAACGCTTGGTAAAGGAAGGGGTGCTCTTAGAGAGGATCTCCAAATTCCTACTTCACCCCTATGCTGAAATGCCATGAGAATTCTCTTTGCTGTTAAGAGTACTACACAGTGACACAGGTCAGCTCTTTAGAGGCCGAATCATTACCCATTGATGGAACAGGAGTTTTACAAAGAGTTTTCACAAGTAACAACATTACAAGATAATATTAGCAATGCAGTTATCACATCCTGTTGAGTATCCACAGGATTAGAAATGCATTCTCCACAGAGTTGAAAGGTTGGGGTATAATATATTAACACGTTGCCTAGAATATCAGTGAAAGTTATGGCTCTGAAATGAAAGACTGATAGAAGATTACAGAAGACTACCTGACAGGCTGTCCCTGTAATCAGACATTTTATTGTGTTACAGATGAAGGACTTTGGCTCTAAACCAGGCACACACTAAAACAAACACTGTTTAATATCTTATTAACCCTTAATGTACCTTTTAATCCCATTTTGTTTTTATCCATGGATTCTTTGGCCTCTGGAGGTATCATCCACTTCCCTCCTGGTCCTTGGATAGCTGTAACATTCCTCTCTTCCCACTGAATAGGAGCCTAAACACATTTGCTCTATGTTAACTTCAATATCATGCATTTTGCTTTCAAGCTGTGACTTCCCTTTCACAAAAAGGTGCATAAGAAATTTTGTCCAGGCATTCGTAAACAATGTTTCTCTGTTGACTGAGAGCAAGCATGAGAATTCAAAAGTAAACATTTTTTTAAAATGTAATTAAGTGAAAATAGGCATCACATGCACAGAAATTTTTACAATTGCAATATACAGGCTATTTCTTTCAATCTCTTAGAGCTGTTGAAGGAAGGACCATAAAGGAAAGAATACAAGGGCTTTCATAAACAGGGACCAATCTAAGCTTACCATACTCAAGAATCTCCTTTAATACAACCACTATGATTAAGTATTGCAAAAATGCACTCACACACAAACTTAGGTTATACTCTTCCATGCCTGCAGCTTCACTCTCCAGAAACAACAACAACAAGAAAAGGTTTTCCTATATAATTAAAGAGAACTTCATGTTTTCCAAATCTAAGTTGGTCAGTTGTAATACAAGGGGAATATGCCTTGGTGCCGCAGCTGATGTGGAACAATTTTAAGAGGTGTCTTTCCTCCAGAACTGTATTCCCCTTGAAGGAAACCAGACAAATCATGGTGAAGTTCCTCAGGCAGGTAGTAAAACAGTTCTTGGCTATACTTATCTTCCATATCACTTAAGTGAGTGTGTGTGGCAGTGGAGCAGTTCAAGCTCTACGAATAAGCCAGGCCATCTGCACACAATTTTCATCTGCACTGGAAGCCACAATGAATGAAAAAGCATCCTCTATCAGGATTGTGACATCAACAAAGTGATTTCACATGTTGAGTTCAAATTTCCAAAAATAAAATACAGCATTTGCTCCCAACACTCTGCTCACCTGTCAGCTAATAGTTTCAAATTCTGCCTTGATATTGCAATCCTATTTTTTATTAGCTGAAGCTTCAAGACTCTATTGTCAATAAGTTTTAATAGCTTAAACATGACGTGATCTTTTGGAAGTTGGACAGAGCACATTTTTAATATGCCTAGTTTATATTTGTTGTTGTAGTTAAACTTACAAACCTTACAGCAAGACATGTCTGACTTACTTTAGCAGCATCAAAGATCTTCACAACAGCAGCAGAAATTTCAGGTCCTATGCCATCTCCTGGGATTAAAGTTACTGTTTGTGCCTAGGTAAAAACATACCAGTAGTACAACAAATGAATGTTTGTTTTCCAGGTAGAAAACATTCGTAGTTGTTGCAGGAAACAACTACTAGAAAAGAATCTTCAGATACTAAATAGTCACTATGAAGAACAGCAGTACTGGACAGGAGTGAGAATGACCAACTTGCTTTCAAAGGGGGAGTGCAAAAATTTTGAGAGAATTGTTTAAAAATCTGCCTACTATCTATTCCCGTTTCTAAAGCTTAACCTGAAAGGCAAGTTCCTGCTCAAACCAGGACACATGCTCTTTGAAACTAAAGATCTCAGTATGCTTTCTTCTTGAGATCTGGAGAGGAGATAACATTACCTAGTTACAGCTCTGTTCCCCAGACATCTCCCATATCAGCATACTGCATAACCCTGACACGCTAGAGAAGATAAAATTTGTGAAAACCTACATTCACCTGAGCTTACATCTAAACTTCTCAAGTGAATTCCTAAAACTCTGACCCATTATTAACAATACCAAGTTGTCTTCCTCCCATAATGTTCTCAGTCTTGTTCTTTTATCATCGTCAAACAGATGAAATCAAGGGGACATCTGAGGCTCACCGAATAATGGGCCAAGTGAGTAATCTGCTTTGATCAAAACCCCTTCTTCTGCTGTCTGTGCTTATCATACATGCCCCAGCTCTTCCTCTGTTGTATGTAAAACGTTCAGTGGTTTTCTAAGGGCTCATTATTACCTGCAAAAAAGGCAGCTC
The DNA here is from genome assembly GCA_023637945.1 of Phaethornis superciliosus. Lineage (NCBI taxonomy): Eukaryota > Metazoa > Chordata > Aves > Apodiformes > Trochilidae > Phaethornis > Phaethornis superciliosus. Next base: position 19,593,971 of record JAJQWJ010000012.1, read on the forward strand.
AAATGCAGCATTATTTGCAAAACCACAATTCGAATCAACTGACAAAATATGCTTCCCTCCTTTGACACAAAGGATTTAGAATTTCAATGTATATTGACTGATTTTTTAAATTAATTTGAGCCCAAGAATTTCACCGTGCATACCAGAGGAAGCTGAGCTTCAGGTAAAAGAACAATTCTGTAAAGCAAGCACATAACTGATGGGATGCCTCAAGATCAGTTTTGTGCTGTCTTTTGTGCATTGTTAGTTCACCTGAGCCAGAGAACGTTTCATCTCCAACAGTACTGTGGTATAAACACAGCCACAGGTGCCTCACCTAAATCTTTTTATCCTGTGTAAGATATAAGCCACCCTTTGGTTTCCTTTCCAGTTGTCCCACCTGCTGTTCTACAAAACTTGTAATTAAAAGCCACAGTTCCTCTTCTAAATATGTCCTGCTTAAGGGTGCATGCAGTGGTGCTGAGTCCTGGTTCTGCCTGACCACTTCTCAAGGGAGCCTTCACTGAAAAAAAAGGCCCATGGGTACTTCAAAACTATGCACATAAAGCAGGTAAAACATCTACAAGGAAATAAATAATTGTCTAAAATGCTTTAAAGAGGGTTCTGAAAAGGCAGAACTTTAGATGTACAGTATTCTAAAAGCAGCAATGAAGTACATCTAGTGCTTAGAAGAGAGTCTGAATAAAAAATTCAGAAGCTTCTCAACAATTTGTTCAATATTTGCCCATTTCCAGATGAGTTCCATAGGACTGGTTTATATCCATATTTTACGAGAAGTCTGCATGCCACTTCTATCTTTTGCATTGTATTAGCTGTTACACTCCAATAGGTGATTGTCAAAGGCAGTATTTAACCCATAGAAATCCAGGAAGGCATTAAGAACATACATTCACTTATTTAAGCCTTATATTTTGAGAAAGTAAAGATAACAACAGCCATCTTAAAAATTTCTGAATCCCCTTCTTGAGAACCTCCTTAAAAAGAAAAAAGTGGTACTATTATACTCACAGCACTACTAAAACTTCTGGTCACCTGTTTTTGGTTTTTGAAAGCACCTAGCAATCGAGAAACCTGTAAGAATAAAAAGATGCTAGTTTATGACATCAACAGGATTGTTAAAAGTTAATGCAAATCTGCATTTTAAAATCATCATTGCTTTAAATTTCTTATCTTGAACTGCTGTAAAAACCCAACTGAAACAAGAATAACACTTTGACAAGTTGTTCCCTGGCATTCTGTGTGCTGACAGTTTGTGTGGGTATTCTTAGCACAAGGTAAACTCAGGACAGCAGTGCTTTGAAAGGCACTCTCCTGTCTTGCCTGGCAGTGAGGGAAAGTTACTACAAAATAGCCTGAGTCCTTCCATACTACAGTTGAAAAAAACCTGCAGTAATTCTAAGTAGATTATATGCTATGGATAAAGGTTTGTGAATGCCAAGCAAAAAATCAAATGCTTTCAAACAAAAAATCAAATGCTTTCAAACAAAAAATCAAATGCTTTCACAAGCAGTTGAGTGGAAAGTATCTTTACACATTTAGGTTATGTTTCCAAGACTACTGGGCATTGCTATCACTCTTCCACTCAAAACTGCGGTGAATTTTTACATATGTAGGTTTTCTGGTGTTGTCTTTTGAGTGTCTTACAGCTTTTTAAAAAGCATCACTGAAATGCATGCTACGGACAAAATTCACCATAGCAATAAGTCTATACAGCACAATCAAGTTACTTTCTAACATCAGAATATTCTGGACGGGCATTAAGCTTCAGTTCTGCCACAGTTCTGGATGCAGCTATCAGACTGGACAGGAATACATCAGGCAGTTGGAATTCCTCTCCTGTCCAATTTGTATTTGTTATCCCCTATCTTTCCTGACCCGTACCTGTATGGCAAAGGGGGCACAGCATGCTGTCACTAACAATTAGGAACAGAATACTCATGTTTATTGTAATGAATGCTGTGGGAGAAGTCATTTAAGCCAGAATTTATTTTTACTTGCAGCCCAACATGAGGTGTACAAGACGGTTGCACCCAGCAAGCTGTGATTACCAGAGCAAGCCTTGTATTTGAGGCAGAAGCTGGAGAAAAATAAAGGAGAAGGTGAAGTTGGGTACACAAGTGTGTGTGCCCTCAGGGCACAGCTCCCACACACAAGAGACAGGAATCACATTTCAGAGCAGCTCTGAGAAGGGCACAGTCTGTCGTGGCAGAAACAGTGGGCTTGGCATATTATATTTAAATTGAGCATATGTAACAGTTGCAGAGAACCAGGCTGGACAAAACTGATCCATTCTGCCCCTCAAAGTCATGTGTCACGATTAAGTCTTGGCACTTTTCCCACGCCTGAGCAGATACACCCAGGGAGGCTCCCGATGGCTGAGCCCCCAGCAGGACGGCGGTCAAAGGGCACGAAGGAAATTTCATTTCCTGAGGGCAAAAGGCAGCAGCACCTCCGTGACAGCCCCAGGAATCCAGGCTCCTATTACCTATTTCAGAATCATTCAGAGCCAGGAAATCCCAGGGAACAGCCAGCGGCCAGAAAGCAACGGAACAGAACCCCCGAACCACATTTTTCCCCCGGGCCGGAGGGCTCCGGAACGGCAGGCCGGGCAGGCTCCCAGCCGGTGTCAGCCTTCACCCGCAGGGCCCCGGCAATCCCCCGGGGAGGTTCCCGGCAGGGCGGGCATCACCCGCTGCCGCCCCGGGGCGATCCCCCCGCGGCCTGCCTGCCGTGACCTCTACGGCGTGACCTCCCCGCCGGCCCCAACCTAGAAGGACGCGGCGGTGCTCCCCGCGCCCGGCCCGGTCCGGTCCGGTCCAGCCTCCCCGCGGGCAGCAGCGTCCATCTGAGCAACGGCCCGACGCGGCTCCTTCCCGCCGCCTCCCCAGAGTCGACCCCGGGCAGCGGGGGCAGAGAACGCTCCGCTGGGCCACCGCTGGGTCCCGAGCATTGCGGGCCCGCGCTCCTCGGCACCGCGACCTTGTCGGAGGGCGGCGGCCTCCCGCGGCGGCACCGCCGGAGGCGCCACCGAGCCACCGCCAAGGTCACAGGCGCGGCCCGGGCGGCCGCTCGCCCCAGGGCGTCGCGGGCCAGCGGCTCCTCCGCCTTCGCTTACCGCAGGGATCCACGCGGCCGCTGCCATGATGCCCCGGCACGGCGGCTCCCTCAGGCCCGGAACCACCCGCGCCCGCCTCGACACCGGAACCGGCGCGCGGAGACCCCGCAGGCTCCGCCCCCAACGTCGCGAGGCCCCGCCCTCGGGAGGCTGAGGCGGCGGCTCCTCCGGTGCTGCTCGTCGCTTCCTTCAACCGAACCGAACCGAACCGAACCTCCTCCCTCGTCCTATAGCGGCCCTGCGTGGCGCGAGACGTTCGCTTCCCCTCCTCGGCCCGGTGCTGAGGGCGCTGCCGTGGTTGCTGCCCTGAGGTACCGCACGAAGCCCCCGGCCCGGTCCCCGCCAGGCTGTCCCGGGCCGCCGCTCCTGGCGGTGCCTGAGGTCCCTGTGGCGGGCCCAGGGCGGTGATGCCGGAGGAGGGAAAGCAGCGGGGAGGCCGCGGTGCGGAGCCTGAGGAGGTACCGGTACGGCGTCTGTGTAGCGGCAAACTAAAGGAGTTAGTCCTCCGGTTCCGAAGCGTTTCATACGTTTATTAAATCCCAGCTTCTGGAGTTGGGTCGCTTACAGGAAAAAACCCAAACAGTGGTCATTAAAAATTGAGGGTGTCGGCTGTTTGCTGCAGCAGAGAAATGAAAAAAAATACGAAGCACCACTTGGAAAAACCCACAAGTTATGGAAATAGGCGTGGTTTAAGATTTGTATTTGCCTTCACTTCTGAGGTGTTGGTCTCCCGGGGTGGGGAGGGGGAGGCAGCGCTGCTTCCCAGGGGTAAATAAATACACAGGGAGACAGCTGCCCAAAATCTCACCAAAACCAGTTGAAAAGTGCTTGTTCTCTGTGCTGAAGGGTGGCATCTCTGTGCTGATGGTCTTGAGAGTAAAGTGCCAAGCTCAGTCTGAGCTTGGACCTCGGGATTACTGCTTCACCCAACTTTTAAAGGATTTTCCTGCCTGGGAAGTAGTGATGTAATTCCATGACTGCTTAGACAAACAGTGGTGTGGAGACTGATGATAGGGTAAGCTTTGCTCTCTTGATAACAGAGTTGCCATTGCTTCCAGTTACCTTCAGTCGGTTAATGCAAACTCTTTTGTTGTTAATTATTTAAAATAGTTTCTAAATTGTTAAAATGGTTTCTAAAATCAGTGGTTACAAGCTGTGATATAAATCATAAGTCTAATATAACCTGAAAGTTTAAACTCGAAGACAGTGTAAAAGATTTGGGTTCTTTCTCAGTATCAGTTGCTGCTGGGTTTTGTTGATGGAATTACCAGAATACTTGTGACCTTCCCGTTTACTTCTGTCCTGTAGGTATTGAAAAGTCAGAGCTGAGACTGTGTGTTCACTTTGCTCTTGTCTTGAAAGTGTAAGTAGATATTTTTAGAATTGTACAGCTTTAGTAGCTTGTATTTTCTAGTGGTCATAGAATCTAGAATAGTGTTGGAAAGGACCTTAAAGGTTATCCAGAAGCAACCTCCCTGCATGAGGGCCAACACCTCCCACTAGATGAGGCTGCACAAGTCCTCATCCAACCTGGCCTTCAACACTTCCAGGGATGGGGCATCAACAGTCTTCCTAGGCAACCTAGTCCAGTGTCTTACTACCCTCATGGTGAAGAATTTTTTCCTAATATCTAACCTAAATATACACTCTTTCAGTTTAAAACCATAACCCTTTGCCCTATCACTATCCTTTTGGTTGAAAAGCCCCTGCCCAGCTTTCCTGTAGCCCCTTTCATATTCTGGAAGGCCACTATAAGGTCTCTCCTGAGCCTGCTCTTCTCCAGACTGAACGGCCCCAACTCTCTCAGCCTGTCTTCATAGCAGAGGAGTTCCAGCTCTTTGTGGACCTTCTCTGGACCCTCTCCAACAGGTCTACATCCTTCCTGTGCTGGGGGCTCCAAGGCTGGACACTCTGCTCCGGGTGTGGTCTCACAAGAGCAGAATCCTTGCACTTGGCCATGTTGAACTTCATTCTGTTGGCATGGGCCCACCTCTCCAGCCTGTCCAGGTCCCTCCAGCTGGCCTGCCTTCCCTCTAAGGTGGCAAACACACCACACAGCTTGGGATTATCAGCAAACTTCCTGAGGATACACTCTTATCCCACTCTCCATGTCTCCAACAAAGATGTTAAACAGCACTGGTCCCATAACTGAGTGCTGACTCCTGCCTGTATCTGCAGTAAATGTTTCTGTAAAATGATTTTTTTGGTTCAGAGGTTGGTCATACTTTGCACATACTGACTCCTTTATTGTGCCCTCCTTACTTTGAACAGCTTACATATCCTGTTCTCTGCTTTTTTCTCCCCTTTTGTAATTTGGGGCTTGCTCCCATCTCAGATTGACATACAGTGTTTCTAGGACATACAACCTGAATTTTTAATGTTTTTACTACTTCCTGTAAAAACTATATTAGAACTACTGTTCTAATACTTTCTTTACCTTTGTTGTTTTTTTGCTGTGATGCTTGCCAAAGGACTCCATAAATGGTGATTATGTGCTATACTAAGCTGATGGGTATATTTATGTTATTTTCTTGTGTTTTCTGATTGGATTTGTTTGTACTTTGTGTTTACACTTTAATTGAGAGGAGAAATTAAATTTTACATACATTTTCAGCAGCTATTGCAACAGGTTTCTGATCTACAGAAATAATACTACAATAAGAAGCTATTAACAGTGGCTGTTTTGGATCTATTCTGAGAAGGGCTAAACAGCACAGTAATAAAACCATCAGTAGTTATTTTACCTAGAAAAAAGATGCCTATATAGGGGTAGCAATAATTTCTTTCCCCTGATGATCACTCTGCTGAGACTCTTTATGAAGGAATTCATTATATTACATTTAGTATACTTAGAAAGCCATTCATTTTTAAATTATCATTATTTTGTCCTTGAAGCAAAAGCATTGTCTTGTGTAAAGCATGTTTTTTTAAAAAAAAAATCACTTGATTTACTATGGATAAATTAGGCTTGATGAAATGCAGTCTGAAGCCCCCATCTTCTGAGGGTATTTCATTAAGCTGAATAGATCACAAACCAAACAGATTTGGCACAAGGTTTTCCATTTTGTTTTCTTTAACATTAAAAACTCTCTACAGAAAATTCCTCTCATGATAACAAGTGCTCTGTAGTCAGTCAGCATCTTTCACTGGGCTGAAGGCCTTGAGTTTTGCATCTTTCTCAAGCTTTGTTCATTCATGAGACAGAGCTCAGTCCATGATGCATTCATTCTCTTACACTTTAGCATTTACAGACAAACGTAGTAGGGTCTAAGCATCCTCCTGTTGGTCATGTGATAGAAAAACAACTTTTTTACCCACTGTAGCAGCATTGATCTGTCATGATAACTTGTTTTATGATCCCTATTTTGTAACTGTGTATTTACAGTTCATTGTCTATTTTTAGTTGCTGGGAAACTATTAACTAACAGGCAATCTGTGATAGTGTAGCACATTATAATGGCAGTGTTTTGTAGGTCTGTATCATCTTTAAGGAGCTCACCAGCATCTTAGTTATTTGAACTCCACAGCACCTATTGAAGGTGAACATTATTCTTCATTTAGCTGTGAGCAAACAGAATTGGGAATAAAAGAAGCCTCAAAGACTCAGGGCAATTCATAGCATCAGTGCAGGATAAACACCTCCTTTGTTATCATTGCAAGTAGTGATCATTGTTACTTACACTTGCAGAGGAAGGGGGTCCTAACAACTCATGGAAAGTAGCAATGTACAGGCAGCTTTTCTAGATCAAAACTCTTCATTTTGCCAACAGAGTGAACCTTTCCTAAGATCTAATCTGCAAGGAAACATCTGTGGGGGAGAGAAATTGTTGGAATACTTGGTGTCACGGGCATGAAATCTTGCAGGTTCTTTTTTCCCAGTTTAAAAGCTGTAGCAAGCAAACTTGAGCAGTGAAGGCAGTAGACAGGCAGTCTGATTGTGAAAACTCTGTGTGAGTCTTGTTCCTAGGTAAAGTGATCTCTGTTCATACCAGCTTGATCTTCCTTTGATGAAGAATAAGAGCTTTCCTACTTAAACCATATTCTCCCCCTGTAATTTACAGAGGCAGTTTAAGGTGGTACGACCTGCCTGTTGGAGAGAATTAAATTCACACCTCTACTAATAACTCAGTGCAAAGCTGCCAGTTTAGCAGCTACAGCTCGTGGGGAGCTACAGTTGAGAGCAGAAGACTTTGCACTGAAGGCCATCAGGAGTACAGCATCATTTGTCCCACCCCACAGCATCATTTGTCCCACCCCACAGCATCATTTGTCCCACCCCACAGCATCATTTGTCCCACCCCCTGAGCTGTGGCTTTGGAAAGGAGTCCCTGCAGTTGGTGTCAGATTGCAGCCTTAGGTGGGTGTTAAGCCACGGCAGCTGGCATCCGTCTTGTGAGAAATATTAAATCTGGTTGATAGTATGGCTGATCGTATATTTTCTGCTCCATGAATTAAACCTTTGAAGCAGATGAACAGTGGCTACTTCACCAGGTTCTCTGTTCTAATGGCCAGTGTAGTGGCAAGACTATTGGGTATACTTAGGTTACTTTATTTGCAGCTGATGGCAAGATACAAGCTGTGTGTTGCTAGGTAGCTTAAAATCACTTGCTTTTGCAAACAGTTTAAAGAAATTGAAATACAGTAAAGTGTGATGAAAGACTGGTCCTGATAACACTAAAGTCAGATCTTGCTGTGTAAATAGCAAACTATTGATTTGTTGCAGTAACTTAACACATCTGAGTAAGTATTGCATAATACTCAACTGCTTAATTTATCTTTGATAAATACAAATAGAAGTGAAAAAGCAAACTGGAAGATAATCTGATATTTGGTACATGCAAACAGATAAAAGGAGTGAAAAGGAGTGTGTCATACTGTTTTGAAACACAACCCAGTTATTGCAAGATAATTATGCAATAAAATACAGGTAACACCATAGCATGCTTGAGAGGAGGTAGCTAGTATAGTGGAACCCTCAACAATAAGTGTTCAAATCCTCTTTTTAAAAATATGTACATTTTAATTTTAAGAATAAAAAAATACTCTTCAGAGTATGGATAGAGGAATTGAATAAACAGCTTATTTTCTGTCCATGTACTTAGTGGATGCCATTCCCTTGGTAAGCTGAGGCATTCTTTTAGAGCAAGAAATTCTAAATCTTTTAAAACAATTAATTCATTTTATCTGTGTCTGTTTTCCTGCAGAATTCCTCTATATTAGGATGAAACCAAAGCATTCCAAATGTGCAAAAGAAAGTGGAGGTGGGCAGATTGGAAAGCCAGGCCCAAAGGCAGAAAGAGAAATATATTTGTGAATCTCTGCCTCTGGCCTACTTTGTAACCACAAGTAAATCTTGCCTTGTTCCTACTTTCCATTTAGCACCTCTGCTTTTTCTCATTACTATTTTGATTCTAAAGATAACAACTGGGTGATGTATTGTCTAAGGCACAGTGGGACCAGGTAGCCAGGGATATAAAAGTAGGTGAAAAATGAAGACGTGGGATGTCAGTCTTCTCACTGTAAGAATATATGAAGTGTAAAGATTTTGAAGATTAAAAGACCTGGAACCCATTCCACCCCTGGTGTCAATTCACTTCTCTATAACGTCAATTAAAGATAATTTGGCTATTTAATCTAATTTGCATAGACAGGCAGCTTGAATTAGGTGGCTGTGAGTGGAGTGCTATTTCATGCAAATCACTTGCCTGTAAGTATTGGTCTGAGTGAGAGCAGCTGCTGCATTTCAGTAGCAGCAGATTATAGACATAAAATGTGTTTAATTACATGCATAACCACTTGGGCCTGATTTGAGGGTGTGTAAGAACTTCCAGGACTGGGAAAGTTCTTTACTCTCAAGAGGTCATAATGAATTGTTGTCTGTGACTTGAAAATAAAATAAAACAGAAAAACTGTATTTTTCAGATTTTGGGATTTATGGTTCTTTCTGTTCTAAGTTGGGGTGGATCTTTTGGAACATAACAACAATCCAGTACCACTGTACCTTAGGGAAATGAACTGTATTCCTGATGGGGTGGTAGGTCACTCACAGTTTGTACTATCCTTACTTCAGTAGCTTCTTCCTTCTTCTTCTGCAACTGTACTGCAATATATTCTATTGGTAGAATTAGTTTATTTTTCGGATGAGTCTTCAAAGTTTACTTATTGTTAATAAGCCAAGTTGATTGCATTCTCATCCTGAGCTGTTTGTTTTCTGGTACTGTAGTACTTTGTGGGTTAGTAGCTCAGAGCAGTACTGGTTTGCAGCTAATCAAATCTTCATTTTCAAATGGGACAATCTAAGTAAGTATTATATATTAGTATTATTGTATTAGTAATACAATGCTTTCAGTATTGTTGTTGAACGTTCGCTGTTGTATGCCAAGGTAAATCAAACTCCTATTGTCCAATGCTGTTACCAAGCCAGGATCATTACAAGCTGCAGGAAAAAGCACAAGTTTTCCAGGTGTTTTTATTAAACCTTGCTGAGGTTTATCTTGTTAACTTGCTGAGGGGATAATGGCTACTGGCAGAGCTGTACCCAAAGAAGGTGCACAAATGGGAAATGAGCATCCCAAGGAAACTGGTCACAGGGCTTTCCTCCCTGTTCCCATCCTTTCTCACTCAGCCTTCTTCCTACTGTTGTAATCAGAGCTTGTCCCTATGCAGACTTTAGATGAGATGCTTTTGAGTTTATTCATTTTGTCTGTCTGAATCTTTCTTAGATGCTTTTTGTTTTTTAATTTTCTCAGAAATAAGGAATTAGGGCTGGATTACTTTATAAAATACAGGGTGAGCCCTCTAGTGGTGCTTTCTACCGCTGCTTCAGGCTTTAGGGAGCATCTTTTTTTCTTTCCAGCAATACTTGCTTTGAGTCGACGGAGTCAGATGACTGTCTGTGTAGATTTCCTTCACCTTCCTGATCTTATTTATTTAGCGTCAGGAAATGCCTGCATGCCCTGGGCTGCCTCGGCACCTCTGCTGGGGAACTCGCAGGCAGGGGCGGTCAGGGCCTCGGTGCAGAGAGGAGCCCTGGGTGCTGGTTTGGGGATCCATCCAAGGAGGCTGCCAGCTCCGAGCCCCCTCTGGAATGTCCTTTTCTGGGTGGGGAGCCGGGCTGCAGGATCCCAGGGCCTGTGTGTGCACCACGGCTGCGCTGGGGAGCGCCAGAGGCTGAGGCAGAGCCGCTGCCAGGCCTGGAGGTGCTGAGCAGGGGAGGGAGGCACCGAGGCAGTAGAGAGCTGATTCCTTCTAGGACTGGCTGCTCTGGTTTTATGCTCTAACAGCTCTCTATGCTTCTTGGAAAAGCTACTGGAAAAAGGGCAGAGTGGCATCACGGTTTCTGGGCGAGACCCGCCAGTCGTTTTAACGCTTTCCCTCCCGGCACACTGCAAAATTTTGGCAGTACTGCGTCCTTCCTCGTTGGAGAAGTAGGGGCAAAAACCAGTTCGATGCAGGCTTTGGGATTTTTTCAGCACATTCACGGGAGTGTACGTGCTCTAAATGCCTGCAATACAGAGGAACCCAGCTACTCCTAATGGGATGCATTTGCATAGAGGAAGAATTCCTCATTTAAGATGGGTAATAAGCAAACGATATTTACTGATGAACAGCTAGATGCCTATCAGGTAAGTTATCTTAGTTTGCAATGGGCAAGAATAGGGGTAATCTTGATATGTTTGTGAGCTTTTTGTTTTGGGTTTTTTTTTTCCAGCGATAGATGAAAAGTTTATTTGTAGCCCACAGGCAGACAGTGTTCCTTCACAACAATTGTAGTAGTATTCTAAAGCTGGGCTGTGAAGTACACACCGTTTAATTCCCTTCTCTGTATACATGGAAAGGAGGAAAATTCTTAATGTCTGAGCTAGGAAGCAGGATAAACACTCTGACTCCCTTGTCAGTGGGAGTTCTCAGCACAATCTCTGTTGAGTGTTTTGTAAAAAAAGCGTTGCCATAAGTTCTTTTTCTCTCCCTGATGCGTTTGTTGTCAGTAGAATGGAGAGGGGAAAAAAAAGGGTCTTGTCTAATTTTGCTTTTCTAAAGGATAGGTCATAGAAACGTCCTTAACATAATTGCAGAAATAGGTATCCGTATGCTTGTTTCCATCCTGGATGGCAGTATCTTTTTGTAACAGAAGTAGTATGAGTTTTATGTCTAGGGATAGTGTATGGGTGGTACTTTATTTACTTCATATCACACCAACTGAATTTTTAATAGGTTAAAAAAAATCCTATTTTTCAGTCACATTTCAGCACACTGCAGGTCTTGCTGGAATTGGTTGCTCGAAGCTGTCTGCACCTTGAACAAGTTTCTTAAAATAGAGTGAGGCTATACATTGAATAGGAGTGTGCTGAAGAAGGAGGCAGCTGGCTACTTCTGAGATGAAGCCAAGGCAGGCTGCATTGCTGTCTTCTCTTACATGGAGTGATAAACATGGACAGAATTAACAGCAGAGGAAAGTAGCAGTTAGTTTATCTTGTGGCAACTAAAGGACAGATCCAGTGCGCATAAAAGTAAAGAACTTTCTTTTTACCTTCAAGATCTTTGACTTAAATCCTTGAAGTAGAAACTGTGATTTCAAATACTGATTTTCATTGGCATTAGCATTGACGTGGTGTAACTATTTGGCCAGAAAGGGTCAAGCTAGGGCTGTATGCTAAAGTACTCGAAAATTTTATCTCACGTGGAAAGTAAGGCATGAATTAAATGCTCTTAGTGATCTACTACCTTTTTTCTTGTCATTATAGGAAATGGGAAAATAGGGTTTCTTGAATTTCCACTTCATCACACCTCACCTGTCAGTCAGTGGAATTAGTCTAAGTTAGTGGTTGTAGTCTAATATCCAAAAAGGCTTCTTTACATCCCTGCTGTACAAGCAAGGGGGAAATCAAAGACCTGTGAAACACCAACGTCTGTCTTCCTGCTGCCAATGACAGTGAACACAGAACAGAGCCCAACTGCAGTGAAACAAAACAAAATCCAAATATAATTAATGTTATCTTCTTGACATAAACTGGCAAATGCAAGAGCTGAAATGTCATCCCTAATTCACTACTCTTCATGAAGAAATTGCCTTTCTCTAATGGCTTTTGCAGCCCCTGCCTTTCATAATGCTGGGTAATTGATCTCAAAGCCTGGCAGTAGTTAGGCCCAGTGGATTAAGTCTGCTGATGAGATTTCTCTGTTGCAGGCAGTCTTGTAGTTTGTTAGTGTACTGCTAGGTAATTTTTGACTAGTAATGGCACCTGTCATCTGTTGTCAGTCCTGTGTTTCAGGACAAGAACTAACCACCAGAATTTGTCAGGAAGGAGTATTAGCCTTCTGCTGTGAGCAGTCAGGTAAAGTCATAAACGGCTTCTGAGCCTTTAGTTATTAGACAAAAGGGGAGAGTGGATTAATGATTCCATAATTTTTAAAATACAGGCTTTTCATTTCTTGCACCAGCGGTCTGGTTGCCAGGTCCTCTGAACACTGGACCAAAGTAAAACCCTTGTGTAGCAGGGTCTGCTTTGCAGCAGTCTGTTGTGCACATGTGTATGTACCCAGTGTACAGTCAGGCTTCTACATATAAATTGCTTTTTAAATGGATCGCTCTGTAATATTTCTTTTTCTAATTGAGAACTAGGCAACACTGTGAATTTGTGTACCTGAGCTGGTATTGTCTTACCATAATACCCAGGGTTAGAGCATCCACAGTATTAGTTTGGGAGAAGCAAAAGAGTCAACTTAATACTTTTCTATTAAATAGATTATTTTTTTATACTAACTCATACTTCCTATTAGAAGCCTGTTCAAAACCTCACTCCTCTCATAGCTGGACTCCTAATTTCTTTATTTGAATATATTTCTGGCTGTTGTATTTTCTTGTTGTAACTTGCACCATTTTTATTTTTAGCACAAATTGCTCTGAATACCACCTGAATGCTACACTTTAGTGTAATTATTTTTTTTTAATGTATCATACCTCAAGTGCTTGTACCATAGGAGACACTATGAGATGGAAAAGTGGGAGGTTAATGTGCTTGAAGTGTGGTAAAACCACATGTAAGTGGCTTTAGCTTTCAGGAGTAAACAGTAAGCTGCACAAAAATCACCTGCTGGCAAAGCTAGTGTACAGAAACCTCAGATCATCAGTATGATGTTTATGAAATAAAATAACCTTTTATTTATCAGAAAATTTCTGAAATGTCCATGCGTAAATATTTCCTTCGCATATAAACTGTCATGTTGATGACTCAATTTTAAGAAAACCTTTACAGTTAAATGAACGAATTGTAAATCTGTGACCCACAAGAGAACCCAAATGCTTTTAATAGATGAGTATTTTAAAGACTGTTTACTGAGGCTGGTGATGGTTGACCAGTTGAAACTGTTCATAAAAGAGAAAGGACTTGATAATATTAAACCTTCTACAGCTCTTTTGATATGAAATAAGTAGAGGGAAATTAAAGATTGGAAAGCTGCAAATGTAACACCATGTCATACCACCTGTTATTAAGATCAAATCACCTGTTACTAACATAGTTTTCTAATTGGCAGCTCTTTAAATTTTCATAAGCTTAGAGAAATGTTAAGGAAGTTAGGCTTTTTGCAAACATCTTATTGAGATTCACCTTATTAAAAAACTTAGCTTTGTAAGAAAATGACATCTGCTGGGCATCTCTGTTTCTTAGGCTGTTACAGTACTTGTCTGTTTTGCATTTGTTTGTGGTTTTGGGGGGGGGGGTTTTGTGGGTCATTTTTTGTGTTTACATAAAATGTAAAATCAAACAAAGGTCTGGCAATAGTAAAGGTAAGTATTAATCAAGAAAGATGTACTTCATTGTAATCAAAGAATATTTTAAAATGAAGCTTTTACAAGTTGTCTACAGATTTTGGAGCGAATAATTCCCTCATAATGGGAAAGAAAATGCATCGTAATTTTAGGGTTTTTTTTTTCAAGTGATGCTGCATAAAGATTCTTGAAGCAAAATAAAACATATGCATATGAAAACATTTACAATAAAGTGACACCAGAGCTGTAGATTGGCCCCAGTGCATTGCCTTTCTCACTGAGAAACAAGTGAGCAGCAGATAGGTAGGAGCTGGGCTTGGGGTATGGGCAATCTACTCCACTCTTCAATTAATCTCATTCCCTTTTTTTCTGGGGTTACCTGAGTAAGTGGTCTGAATTTCGTTCTAATATTTTTGTAGTACACAGAACCTAGACAGTATATATATGCACATATATATATGTGCATATATATATGCACAAATATTTTTTATCAGATATTGCTCTTATTCTTAAAAGCCCATTTTTTTTTTTTTTGGTATTTGTTCATTAATAGGATTATATGCTCTATATATTTACTCTGTAATGTAGCATCAAAACAAACATGTTTAGCCCGGCTGTCTTCTAGGCAATATTGCAGCAAATTATTGTGCTGTTGTACTAGTTGCCTCTTTTACACAAGCATTTGTCTATTATAGAGCTAACTTTTTGACTTTTATTAAAATTCTAGTTAGAGTGTGATTCAGCTGTATTTCATGAGTTATACAAAACCAGATGAAGCAAGTTACATTATGATCAGTCAAGAGATGCTGTTTCTAAAAGTGAAACTAGGTCATCAAGCTATCTTTCGATGTAAAAAGCTGTGCTTCACTTAATTAGGATCACTGGTGAAAAAGAAGGCTTTGCAAAAATACAGAAAGTATATTCTTTCACACAGGTCCTTCCATAGAAGGTGTATTTCATTTTGGTACAGCATTGCTGTTAATGTACAAATTTAAGTACCATAATAATGGAACAGGATTTTTTTGAAATTATGCTTTAGTCAGATGCTGGCTTCACATTACAATTTGGTGCATCTATAGACTGAGCAAACCTACATTTGCTGTTAGCTTTTTCCTCAGTCCTAGCTAATTTCTGGTTTTACTCCCATGTTGCAATATAAGTATATAAACTAATTCATGTAGCTGCAGATTATTTCTCCTGAAACTCAATGTTTTTGTTTCCTGGCTGTAGTTCTAAAATAAATAAATATGTATATATGCGTGACTGCAAATATAGGCTGCATATTAAAATTGCTGGTGACGTTTTGATGCAATCAGCATTTTTTAAAGATAAAAGTCCACATGCCAGTACTATTATTAATATAGATATTAACTCTGACAGGATTTTTTTTTTACTGTTTAAATCTGGATTCATTAAAGTGCTTGCACAGCTCTGCAACTTAAAGGCTGGTGTTAGCCTTATTGACTTCCAGTAACTCTTTATTATCTTTGCAATGAAGAAAATACGTAAATAATTTGCTGGTTTAGTCTTACATAAATTCTGTACCATTCCTAGATGTATGGCAACTAGAATAAAAGTATTGCATTTGTAAAATGTTACCAGAATAGATCTACTAATAAATCTTGGATGCAAATTCATTTGCTTCTATCTAGCACCGTATAACTTAGATTTTTGATTACTTCATAGGAGGATTGTTTTATGGTGTTTTGATTAAATGTTCTTATACACATTGTGTGTTCTTGGCACCGTACAAAACATAATTTGTGATTTTAATAATGAAACATCTGGAAAAATTTATTTGAAATGTTAGTATTTAAAATGTTGCAGTGCTCAGTACTTCTGATTTATTAAAAGTTGCTCAGTAAGACAGTGCCACGAATCTGGTCTGTCCTGAGGATATTGTCAAAATTCCTGTTAGTCATTGGTTTCCTTCATCTGTGGTTTTTGTGTGAGGCTGTTTTTCTAATTTGAAGTTATTTTGTATTGCTAAGTCTGCTTTATATTATTTCCTTATTTATAAAACTTTCCAGTGCAGCTGTTGCAGGATCAGAACAAACCTACCATTCTGAAACTACACCTGTAACAGTCAGATTTATGTATGTGTTGTCTCAGAGAAGAAATAATGCATTTAGTGGGTTTAAGACATATTATTTCATGGTAATTCTGTGTACCTGAGCACTGCTGTTCTTTCATTCTGTTGTTCCTTTCTCCGGTTTTTCTTCTATAGGGAAGTGTTTTGCTTATCTGTGTGAATTTAATTTTATTTGGAACCTGGGCTTTATGCACAATGGTTCTTGCTTCTCAAAGAGATAAGTGATAATCTTTCATTCAGTGGGCTCTGCTGCCATTCATAAACTCCATGATAGACTCTGGTATTGGCAATCCATCCAACAGAACAAATTACATGTGGTTTGTTCTGGATCCATGCCTCATGTTATGCTGTGCATGTACACTTCACTTAAAATTAAGTATCAGCATTCTCGGGATAGTTATCTCTCTTCCTATTTCTTGGTCAAATCCCTGTAAACTGAACAGAAAGCAGAACTGCTCTACGAGGTGGCTGTAAAGCCTCTCAGACCTGTGGAAAAGGTAGTAGACCCCATGTTTCAGTCTGTTCCTGTTTTATCCTAAACCTGACACAGTGCATCAGAGAATGAAACGCTGACAGCCTGTACATTCTGCTCTTTTATAAGGTAAATGTTAAGAGCAGAAGCCATTAACCCTACTTTATAAGCATTCTTGACTGACTTGCAGAAAGTCCTCGGAACACCAGCTGTCTGGCTCTTTTCTCTGAAAAATACTTTTAAGAACCAGTTAGGCCACCTAAATGGCAAATTTGAGAACATTTGAGTCCCATTATAAAAGCTTATGATCTCATTGAAATAGATGGGAAATTTTCTGTTTGCTTTATTTTAGTCCCTTTCCTAGTCATAAGGAAGTTAAATAGCTAATTGCAGATTTAAGTGATGTCTTAGCTTCAGAAAACCAGGAGTGATTCTTCATGTTAAACTGCTGATTAACTTGATTATTAAGGTATAAGGACAGACTGGAAAAAGAGTGTGTATTTTTTCAGGGGCTGGGGTTATTCAAACTAACTGAAAAGCCACGGTTAGCAGTTGTTTTCAGGCCGTGGTGTAGAAGCAGTGATTGTCAGGATAAATTGCTGCCAGAAATCCTGAATAGGTAACAATTATGAAAACTCTGGTGACATTTGTTCAGTATTTAGTTTGTGCTGTTCTTGTAGGGCTCCCAGTGGCTTTAGTATTCAGACAGAATAAACACATTTGGTTTTAGGTTCATAATAAACTCAAATACAGTTTCTATAATGGACGATGTGTTTTATGATATCTCTGTCTTGAAGGAAGATGAATGACATCATAGGCATAAATGACAAATGCTTCCCAGGATCCATTTCACCTTTCCTGGTGAAGGAGTTAATTTAACATATTAGTTTACTATTTGTTGCCCATTATTTGTATTTTCTGTATGAATGAAGGAGCCAGAAGAAAATTGGATGATTCACCTCTGTGTTTCTTAGGCCAAAAGTCTTTAATTAAATTTGAATTGAATTGCTGGAGTCCCAGTCACTATCAAATGTAATCATGTTATTTAGACCCCTATTCCATCATGACTTGTTTGAGCTTCATCTCTTCTACCCAGACTACTGATGCTATGTTCTGTGCCACTAAAAGGAAATTATCCATGCTGGAAACAAATTTTTTGCTAGGTTAGTTTTCAAACACATTTGTTCCTTCTTTCTGAGTTCTCCGTTGCAGTTACACTACTTATTAGTGTAGGAAGAGGTGTAAATAAACAGCTGAGAAGCAAAAGAGGTGGCTGGACTTCCCTTTCAGAGGGAGCTGGGAGCCATAGCTTTTACATTTGCCATCTGAGGCTGAACAGGTTTCTTTCTGGGAAAGCATTTGATTGCTGCCTGTGATCTTGCTGTAGCTCAAAAGCATGGGCCAGGCCACGATTAATTTGTGGTGCTCTGACCCTGATCCCTGTAAGTGGTCTGTGAAACCACTGAACAATTTTTTCACACCCCTTATCCCTGACACAATTCCATTCCACTGGCAGGCATGCTGAACACTGGACTCAGTAAGAGTGCTCATGCTGATACTTTCAACTGCTTTTGTTAAAAAGGTTTTTGATACCAGTGGGTTTTAGGTTATATGAGTAAAATTTTTGTTAGATTAAAAAAAAAGGCAGACAATAGTGTTTATCACAGACATGAGGTGACTCAGGATTTAAAAAATAAAATTACTTGAACCCTCAGAGAAGATGATTTGATTTGGTTTCTTAATGTGTCTTTCAGGGGCATTTTTGCATGATTGCTGGAAAGTAAAGGATAACTTTTCCTGTTCATCTTGCTCTCCACTTGTGTATCAGTTACCTGCTGGGTTTCCAGTTAAGCAGTGCCTGCTGTTTTCTTAAACCTCTCATTATGGGATGATTGCTGCCGAGGGCATTAGAATTATTTGTGAGGTTGCAGCAGCCTTTCATTAGTAAATGAAACATCCTTAAGTGACAATTTCACCCTAAGTGTTGAATGTGCTGGAATTAATGAAGACTTAACCAGATGGCTCCTATTTCACTTTGTGCAGTTCCAGACAATGTGACATAAGTGTCAGCAGCTCACAAGGTGCTTCCTATTGTGCCTTGTAACACTATTCTGCATCAGAGGACACCACGGGAAGAGCTGCTTCTCCAGCCACTTTATCCGGAGGAGATCAAGCAAACTCAATAATTGATACTGTGCAGGACTGATAGCAGACCTGGATATCTGAGAAACTGTCTGACTGCTTCAGATAGCTGTGATCATTTGCTTTTTCCTCTCCTTGGAAGAAGAAGCAGGCATCTGGCCAGAACAATTCTCAATTTAGGAAAGAAATGCTTTTTCATGAGTTAATCACAGTATTTCTATCTACTCTTAAGTATGCTTTACCAGCTCTCATGGTGTTATCTTGTCATGAGCTGATTTTAAAATATGATCTATTTTAAATATGTTTTCATTAAAGGAGGAAAACTTTTAAGAGCTGAATTCTTAAGAAAATACCTTGCCACATCCCCTGGGTCTGTGAGAGAGGCAGATAATCAGGGTGAATTTTGTGGCTTGGTTATCGTTCCCTATGTATAGAACTTAATCAGCCACCAGCTCCAAGACAAGAAGATGTATATTCTCTGAATTTGTGACCTGAAACTATGTTCTAAACTGGTCTTCCAGTATTTGAATGGCACCAGTGTTCCTAGTTTTGGATGCAGGGCAGAATTTGTCCAAAATACATATTTAAAAGGTAGTGGAGGTTTGGGTATTTTCTGTTAACAGGGGGGAACTGATTATTATAGTTCCTTGGAGCACCTGAAATTATAATTTTTTGTGTGTCTAAAGTAGAATTACATGAAGTGCAAACTGTTTCACTGAATGGTTTGTTTGTGAAGTGTGAATTCTAACAAATTCAGCCAGCTCTGCTTTGCATTCTGGAAAGTTGCTTCACATTCTCTGATACCCAAGGTAAAACCCAGTAGTTTTCCTGCTCTTTGGAGCAGGGGCTGCCCTTTTAGCCATGTTCCTAATACTGGAGCTTGCAGCCTTTGCCCAAGTGATCACACTGCAAAGTAATTGTTGGCAAAAAGAGTTAATAACTAATAAAGAAGTACCTGAATTTTATTAATAAATAACTTGTCTCTAATCAAGGAATATTCCAAGTTAAAGAACATTTTCGTCATCTGTTTATTATTTATATCTTTCTAGATCCATTTATTGAATGCTTTGGGCCTACATCTTTTTTGGTGAAATGGAGAAATATTTTGGCTAGCTGTTTTTTTTTTATTCACATTAACAATTTATTTTTTTTACTGATAGCCCTCACCTTAGGCTACTTCAGTTATTTTGTAGAAGAAATTGCTTTCTGAATCAAAAGCAGATGTTACACTAATGGCATCTCTCATGTTTTTACAAATGGCATCTTTAACGTTTTTCTGCCAGATCTGAATTTCCTTCCACAAGCTTGAAAAATAATTTTTTACAATTGTTTTCAGTATTTCTGTAGTACAATAACACATTTTATGTTTTTTTTTAACAGGATTGCACGTTCTTCACCCGCAAAGAAATTCTTCGGTAGGTAACTTGTATTAAATTTTTCCTTTGTGGTTCATATAGAAGGGACCGAATCTTTCTGACTTGTGATGAAACCACATCAAGTCAGTTATTTTGCAAGAATGAATGAGTGTGGGACTGGATTTAAGATACACTTGAAATGTGTATAAGGAAACATAAAGTGATAAGGTTAATATCAATATCAATTGGCTTTTCTAGGGATAAGCCATTGAACATCTGAGTGCAACTACTTTTTATGAAAGGATTATAGTGCTTTTCTTCTCAGTTCTACAAGTGAGGACACATCCTTCAGTCAGCACAGGTTTTTGGTACAAGTCGTGTGGGGAAAGCTGGTTGAACGTAAACTGTAGAGTGCTGAGAATATTTCTGTACAAATTTTCCCTACAGAAAGTCAGAAAGATATTGGGGTTGCTGTTTGCTATAGAAAGGATTGGAATGTTTTGAGCAGTGGTGGACTGAGCCAAGTGAAGTATTTTCTGCCTGTGTACATGCTTATTTCTTGCTCTGGATCCTGCCCTGGATTCTTGATCCTCAAACCATTCAGCTGAATAATCTGTAGCAGTATGATGTAGATCCTGTCCTGTTAATACACTTGTTGTTTATCTTGAGGATTTTTGCCCCATTAGAGAGTGAAAATAAATTTGTGGTCTAATGCTCTCAGATGTGATACAAAGGCAGTGCAGACTCAGCTCTGTTTAGGTTGAACTGAATTTCTCGTGCAGCTACAAAGTGTGGTGAGAAAACCCAGCAAGGAATAACCTTAAAAAAAAAAAAAAAAAAAAAAAGAATTATTTTTTTTTGGGGGGGGGGTTGGCTGGAGTTAGTCACCCTGGCTGGCTCGCCATCTATTTGCATGACTCTTAGCAAGGACAAGAGAGAAGGGGCAGGGATGTGTTGGTGGGGATGAAGGGATGAATATGGCAGCTCTGACTTAGATAGATTTCTACTGATGTAAACTAGCATGAGTCTGCAATTAGGTGAAATGGGCTAAGTGGTTTTATCTGTCCCTACAGGAAAAGTAGCCCATCAAAAACCTGAACAACAATAAGTGCATTTTCCAATGGCTTAATGAGCTGACTCAGCTCTTGGAGGGATCAGATGAGTGCTAAAGCTGGCACAGGAGCTGGAGTGAACCAATGCAGCTGCAGATGAGGAAAGGATAGGATAGCAAGACATAGCATTTCAGTACCAGTAAAGTGTTAGATGGGCTTAGTCTAACTTTAGTGTGTAAGACTTTGGAACCAGCCATCAACTTAAGTCAACATAGATGTAGGCTGCAATCAAAGGAGTTGAAGACACCATTCTCCTGATAATCTGGGTGTGGATAACTTGCAAATTATCAGGAAATAGAATCATTGAATCATTGAATCATTAAGGTTGGAAAAGACCTCTAAAATCATCAAATCCAACTGTCCTCCCTACAGTCCATAACCACTAAACTGTAGCACCTCAGCTACCCATCTTTTGAACACCTTCAGGGATTGTGCCTCCACCACCTCCCTGGGCAGCCTGTTCCAATGTTTAACTACTCTTTCTGTTAAGAAATTTTTTCTAATATCCAACCTGCACCTCTCCTGGTAGAGCTTGACCCCATTTCCTCTTGTCCTGTCACTGGTCTCCAGAGAGAAGAGGCCAAGATCTGTCTCATTAGAATTCATTTATTTAAGATAAAAAGAAGTGAGAATAATCAAAATGCATCTAGGAAAACAAATAAAATGATACTGCAGCAGAGGCAAGCATGCCTGAAAGAGAAAAATAGAACCTGTAGATCATTATCAGTGTTCATTAGGTATTTATCACCAGGAAACCTAAATACACTTTTAAGTCTTTATTAAAGATGGTTCATTTTGGTAAGTGATTAACACAACTAAGACAATTCACTCATGGGTGAATTCAAAAACATCTTAAAGAATCTTAGGTGATGTAGACATGTTTATATTATTAGTGACTCAAAACAATATCTAAAATACAGGACAGCTGACAAATTTTTAGGATTGCAACTGATTTAATGGGTAGCTATGTGTTAGGGCTTTGAAAATCCCCTCCACTTTTTATAAGAGAGAATGTGGAAATGAGACCAGTGTCTCAGGACACAACTTTTGGAATATGGGAAGATGCTGTAATGGACTGGTAGACAATCAGTTCCCAAGTGCCTAAACATAATATGTGCTCAAAGGCAGCCACTGAGGATTTGCTGAAATCACATCTCTCCCTTTGAGGAGCTGCTCTTGTGGATAAGTGATAAGAAACAGATGTAACATAACTTTGTTTTGATAACATCTTATACAGTTTCCTGTGTGTGTTATTTGTAAGAATGGTAAGAAACAATGAGGTGAAGAGAGCTGGAGACATTGTGAAGATCAAGATGAACTTTTTCAATAGTGTTCAATATATTGGAAATTATTGGACCTAAACTGAGCAGCAAGAAAACCATGCAGTCAAGTACCAAGAACTGATAAAATACTGTGATTGCAGAATGCAGCGTAACAAAAAAAATGGGGAAGGGGTTAGTTGATTTAAGAAGTGAGTGTAATTTTAACAAACAAAAATAACCCCCACAAAACCTCCCAATGCTCTTGCAAAAAAAAGGGAAATACAGTTCCAGGATGCATTGACCTCAGTGTTGTATATAAAATAGGTGAATTCCATTCTAGTCAGTATTGCTGGGGGCTCAGTGGGAATAGAATGTCCAGTTTTGGCATCACCATTCAGAAAAGATTTGTTGGACTGGAAAATGTCCAGTAGAGAGAAACAAGAATAAGAGAGAATAATGACATATGAAGAAAGGTTGGAAAAACACTTTATTCGTAGCAAAAGCACATGGGGAAAAATGGCTGAGTGGTCTCTTATAGGGCAGTATTTCTCTTACTTGCTTTTGTAAATCTGATTTTCAAGCTTTTACTCCAGGAATAGTGTTTATCTTCCAGCCAGCCCATCTGTTTCTGTTTCTCCCTGTAGATGAGTTCAGTTTGGCAAACACCCAAGCATTCAAACACAGGTGTTCCTGGATGTCTGTCCTTGCCAAAAAGCACAAAATCTGTAAATTAAAGTTGTATAGCTTGAGCCTGACTTAACCTAGCTCAGGGCAGTATGGCACTAAATTACCAAGCTGGACACCATCTGAACATTCAGCAGCCTTAGAACCTTTTAAAGTTAGTAATTCTGTTGTATTCTCTTCTGTGTCTGTTTCTTGGCATGATTTTGATGGGTGGAAGGTGAGGTGCTGAGGAGCCCTACCCAATCCATCTGTATGCTGGGTTTTAAATGTGAAACCTGCCTGGGAGTTAGGCTGGGGAGATATGCAGTGGTTTCCTCCAAGTGTCTGGAAGCCTTCCTTAAAAGGGAGCAAACACAGCAAACTGCTTGAGATACATCTCAAGTTGCTGTGCCGATGGAGAGAGGAGTTATATCAGGGCTCCTCTTGTAGCAACATATCCTGATGTTCAAAAAGTTTGGGTTTTGTCTGCAGAAAGGGTAAATTCCCATATGTCCTCCTCTTCCCCCCCCTCCTCTTCCCCCCCCCTCCTCTTCCCCCCCCTCCTCTTTTTCCCCCCTCTTCTTTTTCCCCCCTCTTCTTTTTCCCCCCTCCTCTTTTTCCCCCCTCCTCTTTTTCCCCCCTCTTCTTTTTCCCCCCTCTTCTTTTTCCCCCCCTCTTCTTTTTCCCCCCCTCCTTTACCCCCCCCTCTTTTTTCCCCCCTCCTCTTACCCCCCCCCCCCCCCCCCTCTCTTTTTATAAATGTGAGTCATTGTTACTGAACTTTATTGACACAGTAAGTTCAACCAGAAAGCATAGAAAGGACAAGCCTATCAGAAATGTAACAAAATTCCTTCACCTTTCAGCCCTCCCTGCTTGTGATTCTCATTAGTCTTTGTTCTTTAACAATTTTTCAATTCAGTGAGTTGTGGTTCCAGCTCCTGTCTGCCATTCCTGGATGGTGCCAGGATGTGGTACCAAGTTTTCTATCAGTGTATAGACCTCTTTCTCTAACAGACTGTTCTGAGCAATCCTCTGAGGCAGCAGCACAGATTGATGCCTTAGTTACCATGTGCAGGACTTAACTGTTGTTGCAAAGGAACTGTGTGAATGTATGGCATAAATCTGAGACCCTAAAAGTGCTTTCCTTATCAGCTGCAGGCAGCCCTGAGGGCTGCTCCTTCCTCACTTTCTCAGCCCCAGGTTAGAGAACCTTCTCCTCTTTGAGATATGGCAAATTTCTGTCTGTACATGTCTGATTTAAGGGCATAGGTGTTTCTGGATTTGTTTCCTAGCTCTGTGATCATACATTTGTCCATCTGCAACAACATCACTATAGGAAAGACAGTGTGAGTGTGTGCATCTCAACAGTTTTCATGGGTGGAGGGCTACAGCCTCAGTAGCATCAGTTGTAAATCGGTCCCCACCAGTCTGCCTCAGCAGATGCATTCCTCCCTGTGATCTGTGCATTCCCATCTGGAATGCTGTTGCTGCTTTTCCTTCCAGCCCTCTATGTCTCCAGGTACTCAGAAGGGCTGATTGCTCAGATCTCTGCCCATTTCCAGGGTTGTGGACAGACTTGTCAGTGTTCCTGATGGTCTCTGCTGCCGTGGATTCTTCCCTGCATGTTACAGGAAGTCCTTTTCCAGCTTTTCTGCTCAACTCTGGCATCTGGACAGGACCCCAGAGCCTTGATTGTGGTGAATAACTGAAAGTGCAACAGAACAGCAACAGCTTTTCTCTGGAGCAGCTGTTGTCAGTTCATTCTGTACAGTCAGACTCTGGCCAGGTCATGCCACCACTCCTGTGAACTCCTTGTGGGACTGCACACCTTTCAGTTAAGCCATTTTGCTTTTTATTTTCCATGAATATACAGAGCAATCTAGAATTTATTCATTGAGATGGTCTTGACTGTAATGTTAAGGTCCTTAGATGCATTCCTGTTCTTTCATAATAAATAGGACATATATTGCTGAATAAAAATGTTTTCCCTTTACAACATGAATCAAGCGATCTTGATCAGTACTGTGAAGGCAGGACCAAAGTTGGAAGAGATCTTTATTACATTCTAAAGGCCACTTTAAAGCCTCTACTTATTTCTAATCAACGAGCCATTACAAGCTTTTACCTTTTGTTTTCAGCACTCCTTGAGTGCAGAGTTCATGTTAGAAAGACAGCCCAGCCAGCTGTAATGTGTTGTCACTACATTTAATGGTGGTGGGTTATGTATGTCAAGCCAAGAAAGAGCTGCTCTGTGTTTCAACACACCCACTGGTGGCCTTGGGTGCAATCTGACTTTCCCTCAAAGTTTAGTAGCAAATTAAAACAGCCACTGCAGGGCGTAAGCTTGGACATATCTTTAATTCAGGTCTGCACAGGGCTCTGTTGTGAGTTTGGAGACATCCCAGTCAAACTGTGTCCAGCAAATAACCACAAAGTGTCACCCTTGCTGACTTCAGGATGCTACAGCCATAAGAAATGGGATTATACTCTAACTTGCCTTTTTTACCACGTAAAATACTCACAAGTAGAATGAAAGTTAGCATAAACAAAATAATGCCAAAAATGTACCAAATCTGTGGGGACAAGGGTATCATTGGTAAATTAACTTCACCATTGCATTTGTCACTACATTGCCTCCCACTCATCTCTGGGAGGAAAGAAAGTAGTAAATACTGCCAGCTTTCCCTCTCATTCTTCCACGCAAAGTCAGGCATCCTGGCAACATCCAGGGGTGGGAAAATGCTTCCACATGCATCTAGAATGTTTTGAACTATCACTGTATCACTATATCCTACTATCACTGTAGGATCTGTAGTCACTTGTGCAAAGACATTGAGGGCTGGTGGCAGGTCTTGGACTTCTGGATGTGCATAATGATCTGTATAGAGTAATGGCAACCTTTCCAAATCCGTGTGTTCAGACAGCACTGCAAAACCTTACATTGCTCCCGTGGCAAGACAAAAATGTTTCTGTGGCTGGGGTAGATAGTTCAAGCAGGTTTAGGTTATTTTAGGATGTGTTTCTTTCTGAGGGGCATTCTGAGTCCAAGGACAAAATTGTTTCCTCTAGGCCACAGCTGGTCCCAATGTACTCAGATCACCCTAAGTGCCATCCACTTCTGTAAGAACAGGAGAAATATTAGAGCCTTTACTACAGAGGTTTGTTTCTTTTCTGTTTACTGAGAGATGGGTCAGACAGGTCAGTAATGTGTGCATTGCCAATTGGTGCAGCACCTGGGAGCTGGTTACTGAGTCTGATGCACAGCATTGGTCATAGGATTTGGTCCAGGTATGGCTGTGGTATCACAAAGCCAGGTGGTGATGCATTGCATAAAGGCAGGAGGAATATAGGTGTGAATATCACTTGCATATACTGATCTTTACATTGTGCTATAATGATCCAGCAATGCACTCATTTTCCTTGCCAAAATAAAAGGACTTGCCCAGGGTAATGTGGGCTACTTGAGTAAATAGAAGTGTTGCTGGAACTGCATTTCATTGTGATGTGGATTTCTCAGAATCCTCTAAGAGGCGGAGGCACCTCTGTTATTTTTTTTCAACCTGTTTTCTACAAAATCTGGTCATTTGAGAGACTGGCAATCCAGTTGTAAAACAGAGAATAATGTCCCTGAAGAACTCTGCAGCATAAAGAACTGTTAGTGGAAAAATGTGTTGCTCTAGTCTGTTGTTGTTTGTTTGCTTGTTTTTGTTTGTTTTATTATAAAGGGTCATGGAGCTTGTGCTCCAGCCTCCTGTATGTTGGCTTTGGAATCCAAGTTAGAGAAATCTTGCAGCCTTTTTCACTGTGAGATTAGCTAACCATGCCATGTCATCCAGCTATCACAAATAGAGATGCAGGATCCTTGCAGATAAAAGCTTGTGAAAGGCTATTTTATTGCTGCAATTTAGTTTGCAGGAACTGGATCACAGCCACTTCCTACAGGCTCATTTGGATGCTTTAGTGTGAAATCCACTCAGGTGGAAAGCTCTTACGCCTACAGATCTTTGAGCAGTTTGGTGAGCTAATGGAAGACTTAGTGGGAGGAGAAAAGGATATCAGGGCTGCCCTCAAATCTGCTGTTAATGACTTGCACATTTCTGTGTCCATCATCTGCCTTCCAGCTAGGTTTGTTCTGCTGAGCTTGAAGTAC
Organism: Phaethornis superciliosus; assembly: GCA_023637945.1. NCBI lineage: Eukaryota > Metazoa > Chordata > Aves > Apodiformes > Trochilidae > Phaethornis > Phaethornis superciliosus. Next base: position 19,621,105 of record JAJQWJ010000012.1, read on the forward strand.
TTTGCTGGAAGGCTGGCTGCATCCTAGTGCCTGGCTATCCCTTTCTGCTCATCTGCAGTGATGAAAAACAACTTCAAATGGATTCACTGAGAAGATGCTATTTTAGCAGATTTCTGAAAAACTAAGTATTTCCCTCTTTGACTCTTAAAAACTGAGTTCTCACAGCAGATGTAGTGTTCAGTTCAATACTTCTGGCTTTAACTCCTTGCTGAAAGGAGAGAGGAATCAGTTCCATCATTATCTGTGGCTGTAAACTACAGGAATGTGTTTTTATTGTTTCCTTTGACATTGCTTTTAGCTAAACCTCCCATGCCTGAAGTAGTAGGAAAAGCAGAAGAAGAGGGAGTGCATCAGTCTTGGATAGCTGTACTTACCATGGTGCCATCAGGTAGACAAACTGTAGCTGCTTTGTTCACAGAAAAATAAGATTGCTTTTATTTCTTTCTATACCAGAAGACACAAATTAGGTGGTATCTGTGGGATGAGAGAGGCAGTTGTAACATCTAATATAAAACCTAACTTCTTGCAGTGCCTTTAACCTGACAGTAAAGAAAAATGATACCCTTCTATCAGCTACTGGAGAGTTGGGATTAATTTCAGTATAAGCAGGTTGTGTTCACTTTTGTGGACAAAGTGATAAATTCCCATCAAGTGAAAAACCCATCAAAAAATGATGGGTTTGCTTTTTACTGACACTGTGGATTGTGAGGAGACCCAACCTTTGTCCTGAGCAAGGGATGTCAGTTTGCAGCTGGTAGGAGTTGGGGCTGTGCCCTCTGGGATCTCTGTCCCTCTAAGGTCCCTCACTGATACAAGATTGTTGCTTCCCAACAAATGGCATCTAGGATGCCACATTGCAACCTGCCAGGTGCCTTACAAGAGTATATCTTATGTTAAAATAATATTGCTTGCTCTGTAGCTATTGTTTCAAAATTTCTTACTTCATTTGGAGAGCATCTTTAAGAAGCTTTGGTATTTCTACCAAAATAGCGCTGAGTACCAGATCACTGTGAATCACCACGGGGACAGTGAAATGCTTCTTTATGTACCCATAGTAAGTATTTTTGTTGTCTTCACATTCAGTCTCTATTGGAGGACTGCTAAAGTAAGTTTAAAATCACCCTGTTGTGGTTATTTCTTTTGTTACCATTAACAGGCATTTATTTCTTCTTGCAATATGGTTGCATTTCAGTACTAGGTACTTCTGTCATTTTTAGATTTCTGTCATATGTTTGTTCCCAGTAGAAACTGATTCAGCTATTTATTTTTGTTTTTATAAACAAGAGATTTGTTCAGAGGTGTTTATTAAAAATTCTGAGCAATTCCATACCTTGGTTTCTAGATCAAGATAGAAAGCTTAGTAAGCTATGAAACACAGATCACTTGTTCCATTCCCTTCTGTGTCTTCTGAAAGTTGTTACAGAGAACTCCTTTAAGGTGCCCAGCTCAGTGTCTGTATTTATAGTGCTGTTGGAGGAGACAGAGCAAAGACAGGAAAGTCTAATACTAGAGAAAGTAAGGAAGAAAATCTTGGCAGTTAAAGGAAGCTGGCATTGCCAGCAATGCATTGCCAGTGTTTTGAAATGTTGCCCACAATGGTCAAGCCATTCCTATAATGAATATTTTGTTTTATTAAAGACTTGAACATCATTTCAGTATTTTAGCTTTATGGAAAAAAAACCAAAACCAACTAAAACTGGAGATGGATATTTCTTTTGAAAGCTTTGAAGTGCCTTAAGTGCTTTTAAGCTGCTTTCCCCCTTGTATTTAGGGGGATCTTTGGAGCTGCTGTTTACAACAGAGAAGTCAGTTCCTGGAGTGGGAAATGGCTGTTGTATCTTGAATTACAGAATATTTATGAAATGTCAGGGTGAGCTGTGGCAAGCTGCTGGAATATACTTACAGCAGGGGATATTTCCTTTCCTGTATGGCACAATGTATTGATGCACAGAGTCAAGACCTTACTTTCATAAGATCCAGACAAAACATGTTTCCACATTCCATTTCTTTGTTCTTGGTGACACATAACAGTCATGACCAAAGAGGTACTGAGAAAAGAAATGCCTGACAGAGACAGTTTTTATAATTTATTGATATTTAACTTCTAAACCTTTAGAAACATCAGTGTGTTTCATGGCCTTTCGCTCGTCCTTTTTCAGCTCCCTTAGCAAAGCTATAATGCAATACTGTTAGCACTATAAGTAAGCTATAGAGAGTGAATCTTAACTTTATGAGTGTTTGGCTTGCATCTCTAAGGAGAAACACTTGTTTATTGCCTATAAAATGTACTGGTTTGATGAATAAGCTGAGCCAAGAATGAAACAAAAGCACGTGAAATGGAATGAAGTGAAAATGGTCTGTGTGCTGTTGTCAGACTAAAGCTGCTGTGTTAGTGAGGCACAGATAGGAAAAACCCTTTTTTTCTGTAATTAGAAGCAAGGTCTGTCTGTTGTCTATAGCATCATGGTTGCATATTGCTTGGCTTTTAAATTCTTTGAGCTGTTAGGCAACAACTTTTTGTTGTGTAGTGCAAATCAACCAATGATCTGCACTGGGATATGATCCCTGGGTCATACTCACAGTGTTTGTTCATTGATCCAGAGCTATTTCTTTGGTGCATGCACGTAAGTTGTGGTTCAGTATTATATGCAGGTACTGTAAAACACTACTTAGTTACACAGGGGTGTTAAGAGCAGTTCTGATGGATACTGCATCAAAGACCTCTTTTTTTTTCAAAAAGGTGGAAATTTGGTGGGCTCAGACTTGTGCACTGCAAATAATAATTACAGCTACAAGAGAAATTTGTGTCTGAATAGTGTATGAATGGGATTGGTTATTTTAAATTGGTTATTGGCTGTTTTTTTTCTGCTTGTTTACAGGTTACATGGCCGATACTATGAAATGGCACCAAACGTTGTGCCCATGGACTATACAAAGGACCCAGATGTTAAACTACCTATGCAGCTTATAATAAACATGCCTGAGCTAAAGGTATCACTTCTGACTGCTTACAGACTGTATCTTCTTAAGTTATGTAGCTCATCTGCCAGAGGTTTTGCCAAGTGAGTTTGACATCCTGAAGCAATGTGGTATGATGAGGTCTTCCCCCTCCTCTTACACTTCCAGGGTAAAACCAGCCCCAGAACCTGGAAAGTATTTAGGTGGATGGAGAGAGCTGGAAAAGATGCTAAAAGAAATCAGTAGGAAATCAAATTTAGCAGTCTTTTTTTTTATGTATCAGTCTCATAGAAGTCAGTGAGATCTCTGTGTGAAGAGCTGGTTAGAAATCAGTTGTTCTTACCTCAATGTGTTGGCAGGAAATTTGCCAGAGGTGTGCAGAACATTGCTGACGAAAAGTAAAGATTCCAAAATTACATATAAAAATTAAAGAAACTGTAAATGTTGAAATTTTATAGATAAAAAAAATGCAAGGAAAGCTTTAGACATCATTAATTTTATTGTAAAAGCAATAAATGCCACTGTCATCAACTGAGTACATCTACACTGAGTTGCTAAACATACTTAGGGATTTTGCTAGGGCTGGTTTGCTAATGACCTTCCTTAACAGTATTGCTTAGTATGGGAACTAAATTAATATATACCTCACTGCTGGTTAAATAATTACAGAATTGAAACCTGTCATATGCAATGAGTTGTTGCAAGAACTTTCAAGCAGCTGATGAGTTATTTTGTAAGTTATTCAGCCTTTTATCTCCTAAAACTACACACCCCCACCCTAGTTAGAGTCCAGGTTAGTCCATATCTTCTGTATGCAGGTTCCAAGTGCATTTCCTTGACTGCCATGGGTATAATTCCCTCCTCTGCAGCTGGCAAAGTTGGCTATTCTAGTCCACCTCAAATAAAACAATTGATGGTCAATAAATCATGCAGTACCATTGTTTAAGAAAAACTCCTCATCTGCACTAATTGTTTCATATTGTGAAGAAGCAACAGAACATGAAAGTAGTGTAATTCAAGGTTTGTTTTATGAAACAGGTTTTATGAAGTTTTTATGAACTTTTACAATCAGCAGCATTCAAGGAAACATTGTTTTTCAACAGTGTAAAGTATTTAAATGTACTGCTGTCTGTGAAAGAGCCTAACTTATGTGCCTCTATGTACTTAGTGATGAAAAAAGTGCATCTAGGGAGTATAAGGATCTTGTTGAAGAGTTCTTTTTGGTTCATTCAATTGCATAAAATATTATGTGTTAAATCTTCAGATATCTTAGAACTATTTCACATAATTTTTGTGTAACATATTTGTATCATTTTTTCTTAATATACAAATAAGGCAACGGGCAAAATGAACAATATTTTGCAAAAATACCCTGTATTTTAACTACCTTAGGTTGAGTCTAGTTTGGAGATAGAAACAAAAATTTCAAACTTGATTATCTAAAATTAGCCTGAAGACATAATTAGGCATCAAAATCAGTAAGCTGCGAGAAATTACCAGCACAAGCAGACCTAATTGGGCCCTTATGAAGTATAGTCTTTAATTACTCAAAGGATGTAAAAAGTTGGAAATTGGAACACTTGCTCTAAGTCTTCTTTGTTCTATGTACCCATTTGATCATGGTATGAAATGAATCATAGCAACAGGTGAACAGAGAACAATTATGCACCACTTTTCACAAGGAGTTATTATGTGAAATTACAGGCAGACAGCTGACATAAGGTGAATATATTGAGGAAATCATTGCCACAAGACATTTTGGCAAAGACATCATTCATCTTCCAAAATTATTTAAGTGCTTTTAGAGAGCAGAATTCCACAGATTGCTTTTGAGTGTTATGATCTGGATGTAATATTTAACTCAGGAAGGGTTTGAAATATGCATTGGAATCTGCTGCATCTCTTTCTCACCCCCTAAATCTTGTCTTACCTGCTACTGGTTCCAGTTTGAGTTAGGCTGGTGGGTTGGATGAATTGGTAATTTTTACAGTTCCCATATTATAGTTTTTTGCCCCCGAGAAAGAATCCCTAGGTCTACTGGATTTATTCGAAATGGCCCAGTGAGATTTGTCTGCATGATTTAATTAAAGGACCTGCTGCTCTTAGCAGTTACCTGGAATCAGTCATTTGAAGCTTAGCAGCTAGTACAAAATAAAGAATGTAGAAATTGTACATCTTGAAATAGAACCACTTTCTTGGTTTATTGAAGTGCTATCATGTTGGATGGAAAGCTGTATGTAGAGATGCACGTTAGTGCTGTATGGAGTACAGTACAACAAAAATTATGAATGGTCTTACCTATGTGAATACAAAATAATCAGTTTTTTTAGTAGCTTCCAGGATGGCATAGCATGGACTTCACAGTATCTAAATACATGGGAGCATGTTGAGGTGTTCTGATTGTTTTCAGCCATTTTTGCCTCTGCATACATACCAAATCCATATTTTTGTGATAAAACATATTATCCTCAGGGGTTTTTGATTCTTTCAGCCATCACTGCAAATAATTTTCTATCTCTCTAAAATATCTGCAACTCATTCACCACTGCAGGTTCTTATACTAGATCTGGAAACACTATTCCTTAAATTTTGACTTACTATCTGTTGGCTCTTGATAGTGCCACATGAAATTCTCTGTCTCAGTTATGACTCTTCAGCGTTTAACTGCCAGGTGGCTGATAGTTGCTTTTGAAAAATCAAGACTGGGTTCAGAAAAGAAAGCAGGAAATTATAATTGGACTCATTCTGTTTTGCTTCAGTCATACAGGACTGAACACTTAAGGAACAGCTCCCTCAGTGGAAACCTTGGGGCTGGCAGACTACTACATTTACAAGACAGCCTGGTACTTAAGCTGAGATACAAACCAGAAATTTTACACTGGACCATGATTAGATTTTGAGATACAGGAGCAGGTCTCACTACCTTAGCAAACAGGTAGTAATGATAATAGACTTACAAACAGACTTCTGTAAGTAGAGTGGGTTGTAAATCTGTCTTCTTGCACCACATCAAATCTGTAAAGCTTTCTGACCCTGCTTTAGAAGATGTTCCAGGGTAATGGAATTTTTACTTATTAAAATAGCAGGACAAAGTTCACTGTCAAATTTTGTAATCTCTCCCAAGTCTCATAAGGCTGTGGAAGAACTTTATAAATACTGCTGTCAAACCACTGATATTTCAGGAGTGCAAGCAGTTCATAGAGAAAGTACTTTCAATGATGTGTGAGCTTGTTTCCAGGGAAATACCAGTTAAAGGAGACTGGATCTTCTTCCATAACTCTTCCATAACAAAAAGATTTCAAAATAGCACTCTAGGATCTCAGTTGTAAATTGGGTCAGTTATAAACCTTGGTTATGGAGTGTTTTGTGATTACTTGAGCAGATGGCAGGGTAGGGGAGACAGTCTATCACCTGAACTTTGTTTGCCAAGCAGTCTTGGTAGTAACTCCACCTCACACAGTACAAAAGAAAAATAAGTAAGTAAATAAATAAAAAATCTTTAACCTTTGCAACTTGACCAGCCTGCTAAATAAATTCTTATGGTGTTTTCTTTCTTCAATAAATTTTCATCAAGGTGAAGACAAAGCCAAGATTTAAATTTCTTAAAATAGAAATAAATGAACTAAATGTCTGTTGAATTCTAATAAAATTAGTGATAATTTCAATGCACCTGGCTTTTTTCATATACACATTACATTTCTAGTTACCGGCAATGTTGAGCTCAATACCACTGCAGATTCTGATAAATGGATAGAATCAATAATGCACTTTTCTAAATTAGATTCTGGTCCTATAAAGAAAGATTTTTTACTGCATGCATGAATGTTTTGAGCCCAGGATTTTTCAGTTTCAAAATAAAAAAATATACTAAAGGTCACTCAGTTTAATTGGTAATGAATTATTCATTACCATTCACTGATTATTCACTAACTCATGATGCTTAGAAGTTGAAAGTCAGGACAAGAAATAAATAAAGAAGGGGCAGATGCTTTAAATTGATTAAGTCTACATTGCACTAAGGTAACAGAGGTAGTTTACTTGATCTGCTTCAGTGCAGTCTCTGATCTCCAATTTTGGTAATCCTGGTTACATGGGCAGCAGTTTAATAAATTAATTTTGGGGCACATGGGCACCTGTGGGAGTGCAGTAATTAATATTGCACAGCTGCAGCAGTGAGATGGGCTGTTAAATATAAGGTAATGTAGAAAGCAAAAGTGATTTCTTTTCAAAACAACTCCTTTCACTGACATAATCTCTGTCAGTGCCAGAGTTAGATGTGGGGATGTAACCTGAAGACAGAGATTATGGACATCTGTAGAAGTGGGTAGGTGGGTGGATGGATGGATGGATGGAGGGAGGGAGAGATGGAGAGATGGATGGATGGATGGATGGATGGCCATCTTCTTTGTGACACATACATACCTCATTGTCAGTGTCTTTCATTGGTGTGTGGCCTGTCTTCAATTATTGTAGTGTGGAGCAGTCTTTCTGTCAGGAGTTGGTCACAAAAGGACTTTCTGGAGGGGAACCATTTTTGTTTCATTCACTTTACAGTCTGTTGCTTTCTTTTTTTGGCTCAGGCAGTAACTTCATTGATCCTCACAGGCCCTGGCATTAGCTGCAGTGGTGAGTAAGGCAGTTCATAAATCCACATTGCTGCAACAGACACATCAGCCAGGGCAAAGAAAGGACACACAGGGAACAGTGAATTGCTCCACCATTTCAGAACCAGTGGTAACACATTATTTTTCTAAGTCTACACATGAATGCATGTGAGTGGCTCCAAAACAAAATGAAAAAGCTTCCGAAAATTGCAACAATTTTAGAAGTTATTTCAATGAATCCTCAATTTCAAAGCTTTTTATGTAGTGGGCAATGACACCTGATAGAGCTCCCACTCTTGCTCTGGCCAGTCTTCTACGTATCAGCCTAACTTTCCTTGTCTCTGCATCCTGTTAGCAAGTTCTAGTTATGATAGGATGTTTTACTTCTTTGAGGCCAATATTCTTGCTTGCCCAAAATCCCTTTTTAACTCTCTAAATAGTACACCCCCCCCATGTGATGAGTGAGGGCCATGTGCACTCCATTGAACACCAGATCTCTACCTGCTTGATGGTTGTTACCAGTTATCTGCATTCTCCTGCTGTAGGCAGAGAATCAGGTTTAGTTAAAATGCTTTCTGTTCCTGTGAAACACTATAGTAGTCTAATATTTGAGCAATTCTGTTTGCAACCAGAATCTTCGGTTGACAAGTCATTGTGACCAGAGTGCAGCTTTCAGTAAAGAGGTCAGCTCATGGCTGAACATTTCTGCTTTATGACAGGATCATTTTTTTAAGATATAAACACATAAATTTAGCTGTTCCTTAGCCTTGTTTTTGAGCAGTGTTTTGTTAATCAGTGCCCTTCTCACTGCAGAGTAGTTTGGTGTGAGTATAATAATCTACACATTAACAAACTAATGGTTTTCAGGAAGAAAAAAAGGGGGACACCCTCCTTCCAGAAAAAAAAGAAAGGCAAAACAAAACCCAAAATAAACAACAACAACAAAACTCAAAGAAAAACAAGATAAAAACCCCACAAGCAAACAAACAAAAAAACCAACAAAGAAAAGTTGTTGCTTTTATCTTTTCCAGGAACAATGTGCTCTTGCACTTATAATAATTATATTTCCCTTGCAAAGCACCAAACTTTCCTGTGGAGGTCTGGTATTGAACAATTTAGTAATTTTTATATTAATGTTTGTTTGAGAAGAGTTAATTTCTGGTTTTTAGGAATAAGTCCTGAAATTTGTGAAAGACTTGCTTCTGATCAGTTTTGAACAAGTCATCATTAAACCATCCAAAAAATTTCTAACTTTCAGTAGCCTGCTTTGTGCATGGAAGTATTTTCCCTAATGTCAGTGGGGACTTATGTCCAAATACAAAAGAGAAAATTGTGAACATGTTTCTGTGGATATAAAACAGAAGCATGTCCAACTTCTTGTTATCTTGGCCTATCTTACAACTTTACTTGCAACATCTTATTTCCAAAATGCAGTCAGCTTGTGAAAATAGGATACAGTGCTTTAAATTAGTTTGTCAAGCTGCAAAACAGATGGGACAAAAGCAGTGCTTTTCTAGAGCCTACACTGGAAATTAGAGGACAGGGGAAAATAATAAGTGACTTGGTAAGATTTGGCTGCAGTCTCAGGAATAAACCCTATAAGAGCTTCTTAAAACACTAATGGGTATGTTTTGATGTGTGGTGTTCTTGGTCTGTGTGTTGGAATAAAGACTGCATGACATCAAAAAATTACAGAAACAATTATCTGAGTAGCAAAAGTAATCCTTAAGATGGATGGCACATTTAGGAGGACTATCTCAAGGCACTATGGCAGCATCAATCTGCAAAACAGCAGTTTTAGCTGTAACAATTCTTTATTGTTTCTGTCTCTCCTAATTTTTATGGTTAGCAGACAGAGAAAGCTTTTAAACAAGACAAGGGTAAGTTTCTAGTTCTAAAAGTTTTCTTTTTAAAAGCAATTAGTGCCTAAGGAAAGACAATCTAGGAGGGAACAGTATTGTTTTCCCCTTTACTCCCTTCCCCCGTAGCTTTTCCTTTAAATATGATGGAACCCTAATCTGTGTTTCTTAGAGTAGAGGTAATGAAATTACAGAAAGGATGTGAAAAGTATCTGTGAAGGTAAACTAATACTTTCCATTGTGTAAGCCATAGATATACTGCCTGAAGACACATAATATGAGAAAGTTAAAGGGAAGAAATCAATATGAGGAAAGATTTTATTTTTCATTTAGGTTTTAGAGATCCATTTGGTAAAGAGTTACTTAAACACGCTTGGGTCCTTTTAATTCATCACTGATTCATCTGTGTTTTCAAGATCTCTGAGAAACCAAATAGATGATTCATCTTATGCAGCTGCAATATGCTTATTTAGTCAGACATCATGCCTACCATTTCTAATGCAGAAAGTCCTGGGTTTGATATTCACTGCTGATAGGGATATTTGCATCTGTGTACTCCCTGTTTGTTACCCAATGCTGCCTCTAAGATGTCAGTTTACAGCTGATACCATGACACTTCTGATGAGATTTGGTCCAAAGAAAGCAATGTAGTATTACAGAACTAAAAAAAGAGAATTTTTCTGGCATGTTTTATCACCCACTCTTGTATTTAGCATTCTATAATATTGAACATTTGACAGATGCACCTTTTTTTTTTTTTTTTTTTTTTTTTAATGTGCCCTTTGGAAGAAAGTGGACTTTTTCATATATTTCAGCCCAAGTGAATTTTACTTTGACTTATTAATAAACTGGCAATATGAAATAGAATTGCTTGTTTTCCACTGTGTATATCACAAACAGTTTTCCACTGTTTGCATATCACAAAGAGGCATATTTTCAAGCACTTGAGTCAGATACTTTAGGTTCAGCAGTACCTGCAGATGCACAGCTGCTATACCTCCCCACGCCATGCACATGATGTGAGTGATCCTTAGGGATCCTCTTACAGTCACTTTCTCTCAGCCATCTGGCTAATTCTGGGGTGTTGTTTTTCATTTGGAGACTGTTGAGAGATGTGGCCCTGCTGTTTAGTATTTGAAGCTGTTGTCTTTTTATTTGCAGGAATCCCTCTTTTCTGCTTCACTTATTTTCTTATTTTTTCCTTGGCCTGGTGTTGTCTTCACCTAAGCAGTGAGCTCAGACAGATGTATTGAGCTCAGACCACAGATAGTTTATTCATCTTCTACACTTTGCAATCTGCAGGCATTGTTCCCTATTGTGAAACTTCTTCACTCACTGAACACTGCAGGAGATTTGAATTTAATATTCACTCCTCTAGTGGGTTGTCTTTTGAGGCTGTGGCGCTGTGGTCCCTACTTCACCTATCCATTGAAACATCCTTCTTCCTGGCCATTAGCTCAGCCAGAAAGACTGGAGAGATCTTGGCATTTAGCAGTGAATTCTGAATCTTCATTGTCTTGGGGAATCTGCCTTCCAGTGTCTGTTTCTCAGATCTTGCCCATCCTCAGAAGACTGACTGGAACACTTATGTGGGTTGCCATCAGATGGATGTTTGCCATTTGGCAGACTCACACTAATTCCTACCCTGGAAGTGGTCATAGAGCACCAACTGCAAGACCCAAAGACATCTTCTTAGTTAGTTGATGTATCCTGAGTGCTTTGTTGTCATTAAAGAGAAACCTGACAGAATCAGGTATGTTCTCTGAGGATGTGACTGCTCACTATAGCTTCTGGGAAGAAGTATCTCAGAGTTCCAGCTGGAATAGCCACTGGAATTTGGTTTTAAAATTCCCAGGTGACATGACCTGACAAATGTATGTAGGTGTGGTATAGCCTGGATCAATCCATGTTCCCAAGGTCTGACCACTTCCCTGCACTTGTCCCAGAACACGGCAGAGGATCATCCCGTGGGATCATCCAATCTACACATTGACCGATCACCTGAAGAAAAAAGGAGAACTGCTTTTTAGAAATTGAATGTTCTTTGAAATGTCCCTGTGCACAGTGACATCTCTCAATTCTCTTTAGCTCTTGTATGTTATGCTTGTCTTTTAGCAAGAATCCTTAAAACTTTTTCATCCTTTGAGGCAATAACAAAACGTATTTCAAATGCTTCCTCTCTGCAGCGGTGACAAATTTAATTTTGCTTCCAAGTTCCCCCTGTGATTCCAGTTGAATATTTTCATCTTCAGCTCTTGTTGTAAGCTGCTGCACACCATTGAACAGTGGTTGAATTTCACTTCAGAGGCAGCTGCATATTAGTGGGAAGTAGCCCGATCTTGTAAGGCAATTAAGGTTCCTTTAATATGAAGGCTACTGCATAAATAAAATCCATCAAGCTGTTCCTGTAACTCCACTTTGTGCATGGTGCTTGTATTTTATTTGTCTGAAGTTATGCAGAAAATGCTCTATGGTTGCATCTGTTCTATGTATGAATTATCAAGAAAGAATTTTAAAAAACATGGAAAATAAAAATTTCTGGTCATTTACCTCTCAAATATAGCTGTTCTATGAACTTTCATTTAAAATAGTTGGATGATTAGGAATACCTATTACCTATTTAAACTTACAGAAAAAAGAAATTAAATAGATACACAACTGGGCTCTGAGCTTTCATAACATCACCTCTTTTAAAGCCAAATAAAAGGTTGCATGCATATTTCAAATATATATTATATGCTACCACCAGAGCTGTTTACATTTATAGGAGATCAGTATGTTCATTGAAGTCTGGGCTACAGAGATCTGTAGAACACTTTTGGGTGAGATGCTCCTTACAGCCTAAATGGTGTTTATGTGTTTTATTCTTATTTAACTGAACTGATTTTGTTTTCCCAGTTTTATAGATGTTGCTAGAAACTCATCTCATGTTTTATATAGCTGAAGAATATTGTTTAATTACTGTAAAAATGTTGGGTTTGGACTTTGGACTTTTTATTTTTGCCTGTGTATCTATAGTTCTTATTCAGAATATATATACATGTATATATATATATATTTGTATAAAAGAATATATATATTCTATATATAATATATATTCTCATTATATATACTATAGTAATTATTATATGTTATTATATATTAATTATACATTGTGTAATTACTATATTATTATACAATTGTTATATATAATGTAATTATATATTATTCTCTCTATATATTCTTATTCAGACTAGTCTTGACACCGGCTGGGTCGGTAGGGTGCTAGAAAAGGACCGTAGGATCATACCCCATGGAGATGAAATTCCATTAGAAACTCTGGAATTTGTGGTCAGTTCAGCCAGAGGTTGGACATTGAGATGTAGCAGAGTGAAAAGGAAAGACTTTTCCACAAGATTCTAGTGGGATGTGGCTCTGCATCACTGATGAGCAGACATGGTTTGTTAAAGGGTTGTTTGATGGTTCCACATCAATAAGGTGTGGAATGCAGATAAAAGTGGTGGGGTTTTTGTGGCATTGTTTTGCTGGCTTCCCACCTGGATCTCTGTTCCCATGCCCTCCTGCCACCCCCTGTTTCTGGGTGCTGGCTTCTTAATGTAGGAGTTGTGACTCTTCTGACTGCAGCAGTCTGACACCCTGTCAGGAACTGACCTGCAAATGATCTTCATACTCTTAGCACTTTTACCCTAAGGTTTATAAAGCAGGTGTTCCACCCATGGGAAACAAGACAAGCATCAGTTTAGAAAAAATGAGGAGCAATGGATCTGGGAAAATCAGTGAGAAGTGGTACACATGCAGCAGCATGTTCTGCTGACACTTGCTGCTAAAGCATGCAAATGTAAACTTTTAGATGCATTTTGGAAAAAAACCCCCACTGTCTTCAAAGAGCCAGCCATGGAAATAAATACTCATTAACAGGGAGACTGCTTATTTGCATTTGCTGGGGTTTTTTTTGGTTTTCCAAATACGATACTAGAGTATGTGTGTTTATATCTGTTTCTCACAGGAGAATCCCTTCAAGGAAAGGATCGTGGAGTCTTTCTCTGAAAGTGGAGAAGGGAGTCTCAGCTTCAATGATTTTGTGGATATGTTTTCTGTGCTCAGTGAGATGGCTCCCAGAGAGCTTAAAGCAATCTATGCCTTCAAGATCTATGGTACTGTACTGGGATGCTTTGCCTTTTTTGTTGGGAGCAACTGTGTATGAGAGTTTTTGGTGATCTTTTCTTTGGTTCTTTTATTGTTTAGATTTTAACACTGATAACTTCATTTGTAAATCAGACTTGGAACAAACCCTCAATAAGCTGACCCGAGAAGAGCTAACAGCAGAAGAAATCACTTTAGTCTGTGAGAAAGTGATAGAAGAAGCTGACATGGATGGTGATGGAAAACTAGGATTTGCAGATTTTGAAAACATGATTTCCAAAGCACCAGACTTTCTCAGGTATTGTTTTCAGAAAAAGATAGTCTATTGCATATCTCCAGGTATTTTTTTAGGATATCATTGTGTAGTGTAATACAAAGTAGGTCAGAGACAGTGCTTCACCAGAGAGGTGACTAGAGGATGACAGCTTACCCTAAAACACTTTACTTTTCTAGAGCATATTCCAATTCTCTCCTAATTTGAAGACTAAGAGCTCAATGACTTGTAATTATGTATTTTTCTGTTTGTTTCTTCGGTGTCTTCAAGAAAATATTTTGTTCTATTATAAGCTCAAATTTGTATTGCTTTAAAGCCTATAGCAAGTATCCTGAGTAGGAATGTGAGTAAATATTGTATACCTGTTACAAATACGTATGAAAGTGCATTGAACTTTTGTACTTGAGGATATGACAGTGGAACAGCTCATGGTGGTAGCAGAAAATCAGTTCAAATGATTAATTACAGCAATCTGTCCTCAATCCACCCTTAATAAGGTTTTTTTGTTACTGATATTTTAAATTTTTGTTGCTAAGTTATTTTCTAATAATCTGTAGATAAATCCAGCCCAGGTGTTTCTTGCATTTTCAATTTTTCTTTTATGTTTGGTATTCAAGGACACCTTTTGAAAAGTACAATAACTATTTTTACACAATAATAACATATTCTGCATAACTTATAATTAAAGCTGTTACTTAAGTAATAAAAGGACAGATCTTCTTTAAGAATTTACAGTCAACTAGCCAGCAAAATAAAATGTTCCTAGATTGGGAGGAATTAATATTTGAATCTTAAATCTTCTGGTAGGAAGGGCTGAAGCTAAAACTTGGGTCTAATTTCTCCTCAAAGTTTAGTGATCAGAGCTATCTCTATCTAATTGTAAGTAAATGCTTGATAACTTGAACATTTCTTTTCATGTGTTCATACACATTCTTTTCTGTGTTCATACACATTGCTGTTAAGTTAGTAGTGTTGCTGTTTTGATATCTGTTAATAATAACACATAAATTCTAACATCTGGGAAATTAAATAATCCAACAATTGTCTGGACTTCAAGCAGGTATTCAGAATGACTGTAATTTGCTAGGGGAAAGTCTGAATTAGCAAATTCTTGTTTTTGCAGAATTCTGTCTCCTGATTAGTTGGCTGATAGCTGAACAGGAGTTAATTTCCCATTCTTGCTGCAGTTCAGGCATGAAGATTGGTTCATCTGTGTAGATTTTCTGATGTCTGGAAAGATGCAGAATTATTTTGCATCTTTCTATGAAGTGTAACCCTTAGAGGTGTTTTTTGGTGTGGGTTGTTTTGTGGTTTTTTTTTTGTTAACAGTTCCCTGTTTGCAGGAAATTGGCAGAAACTTAATATCATCTTCCAGTCATGTATTGCTGAATTCTGCCAAAGGATTCAGAAGTTACTGGGGTGTTTTAACAAAGCTCACAGTCAGAATGATTGAATAAGTGGTTTTTCATAGGAAATAAGGCTGAACATTAGGATAGAATTAAGATAGAATTAAGGTAGATCAAGATTTGGACTGCAAATGGTTTTGAAGAACTTTTATCTGTTCTGCAGAACACAGAACAGTTTATTTTTTTCATAAATAAAATTGTTGAGAGAAGACATTACAAAAAAAATATTCTACAATAAATCATGCGAATATGATTCCTGTGAGCCCTGAGAAACATCAGCATCTGGAGAGGATATGCTATAAAGTTAATGTCAATGTCTTGCATACATTAGAAACATACCAGATATTCCTTGATCAATCGTGTGTATCAATAGAAACTCTTTTAGAACAAATGTCATCATTATATTGAGGCTCAGCTGAGTAGATATTCTCATGTTCTGCCAATGTGCATTTCCAGCTATGAATTTTTTTTCTTTAAATTATCTATATAGAAGCTGACTTTGTCAGGCAGAGTTTCCTTTCTGCAATGAAAAAGCTGTACTGTACCTATAAATATGTCAGAGAGCAGAGATCAAATGTGAGGAATTGGAGGCAGATCTGAAGGCTCAGCAGAAGCTGTAGGTTCAGAAGTTTCCTGTGCTGTGCCTGACTTTACTGCTCTGGTGTAAAGGTTTGCAAACTGCTGACAGACAATTCCAAGCTGAGCAATGCAGTCATTTCCTGAGATAGTATCAGAGAGTAGTATTTGCCACTATAGCCACTGGAATATCTGTCATAATTATTTCTCTTTTCCAAGTTTGTGATGTTTTGGGAAGCTGAGGAAATAAGGACCTGAGTGCTGGGTTCTCAACCGTGCAAGAAGTGGGAAAGAAAAAGAGGGATGAAGTGATAAGTGCAGAGCTTGTTACAGATTAGGTAAAAAGAAAATATAGAGGGAAGGATCACTGACTGATAATCTCAAAGGACATGGCTCCCAAGTATGGGACCAGTTGATCATCCAGTTGCTCAGTTTAAACACGTGTACTTTGGGCTGTGTTTGTGACAGGGTGAACTCTTGTTATTGCATGTGTCCTTAGTGTCCAAGAGGGTGATGTGTATATTTAAGGTAGATTCTTTTTTTCCCATCCTTGGCTTCAAGGGAAAGGGTAATTTCCCTCTCCTTTCAGGTCCAGGAGAAGAGCTGGGTTGCAGGATTCAGCTCTGAAGTCCTCAGGCTTAAGTAATCTGACCTAAAGAAGGATTTCCTTCCACCTTCTATCTGAAACACTGGTTTAGAACCTCTTACTGTTAACTCAGCAACACGTTTTTTAACCTTTGAAGCTATATTGCAAAATGAGAGTTTATACGGAAAAAGTCTTAGAGCTGGCAAGAGAAGGTGTAGTTTCTCTGAGTTGGTTTCTGTTTCAGCCAGAAATAACAGCTGCAGGAAAAGGTGACATGAGTGTCATGAGACCACTTTTATCCAAACCAATCTTTATGGAAGAATTGATAGGTCTTCCTGATTGTGGTTTACTGCTCTTTCTGCCTCTAGGGATACTTTAGTTTCTGAGGACATTCTCAGTCATATTTTTACTGTATGTACTGATGTATTTGTTACTTTTGATCATCCTGATCTGAGCCACTTACTCCCCTTTTTTAAACACTGAGTAAATGTTGCATTCTAAAGGGAGACAGTGATTTAACTTTTGGAATGAGGTTCGTTGAATTTTTAATGCCACAATGGGTACACCACAGGCTGACTGAGAACTGAAACTAAGCCAGTGCTCTCTGATGCGTGCTGTGCATCCATGGAAGGAGGTGACAGAATGTGTGACATGGGACAAAAGTGCAATTCCTGTAGCTGATCTCTCACCACTTAAACCCCAGTTCCTATTCATTAAGTTCAGTTATACCACAGGTGCCTTGGGCACACTACCTATTCATTTAAGGAAATGATGCTTTCTTTTACCTTTCTGAATTTATCTCCAGCTTGTTTCATAGCCTCTCATTTTCCTTTCTTCCATGATTTCAACTGTAATGGTTCTCTTAAGTGATAACTACAGGCTGTGTGCAGCCAAACTGAAGTCAAGGTGGTGCAGTTTCACCTTGTAATTTGATACAGAACATGCAAAGCACAGGAAGTGTCTTAGAGTGAATCAACAACCTTATATGCCAGTGGCAAACCTAGGTCAGAACTGTGTTCTTAATACTGTAAAAAGATATGAAAACATGTTTTCGTCTAAATAAACCTGACCCTTTTGGAAACTTTAGCAGATGCATGGAAGAAATATGAACCCATCAATGTCATAATTTAATTTGTTTCTGCATATCTCCACTTTTTGTGCCCAACTGAATGCATTCCAGACTTTAAGTGCAAGGAAGCCTTAGTGCCTATTGATTTATATTTTCAACTGCTCATCAGATGTGAAAATTAGACACCCAGGTACCAAAGCAAGAGCCACTTCTGAAAATGATAGCCAGTGAGCAATTGGAGATGCTGGATAACTGCCATTTACAGAGGCATTTCTGTGAAGCTATAGGCTATCAACATTTCTGAATATCTATCTGATCCTAGGATGCCATGCTGGCACCTGGTATGTGATCCTTTTGAAAATGGTGACTAACTTATCAGACCCCAGGTGATTTTCATTTGTAGTAGAGGTTTCTTTTCTTTGCCTTTTTCCCCCATCAAAAGCCATTTATTCACACCATAAAAGCAAGGCAATCAGGTTCTATTTCTGGCTGTGCCACTGCTCGAGCAGGTGATCCCTGCTAAACCACAGATCATTTCATTCTTGCTGCTGTTACATGGGACCTGACTTCTGACAAATACTGAGAAGTCTTGTAATGTGAATTATATCCAACTGTAAAACCTCATCATCATCTAAATGAGGTATGAAATTACTGAGGAATTACTGAAATTACCTTCTTTACCCTGTTTGTGGAAAACCTTTGAAGCCAGATTTCTTTAACACCATACACTCTTTGTGAAGCACTTTCTTCACACAGCACAATATGTCTGGGAATTTTTAAGCTGTCATATTACCATACATATTTAATATATGCTCCAGGCATTCATTTTGGCACCATGATCCATACTTTGACCTCATATGGGCTAAAGTTCTTTCACTGTACATTGACTGGTTTTCTTGATCTCATCACTCATTTCTCAAAACTTTACCTAATGACCCTGTGTAGGTTTTGCCTCCTGCAGACAGCCCTTGCAAGCTTTGTACTGCTGTCACCAAATGAAGATGCAGTGAAGTCTGCTGTGGGAATTGCTCTGCTGGGGTTAAGGAAATTTTTTTAAGATGAGAAGAAAACACTGCTCATCATTGACCAAGAAAGAAGATATATGCATTTTTGGCTGTTATACCAGAAGCTTGAGTAAGCTCAAAATGATAGTGACAGTTGCTAGTTCAGAAAATTTGATCCCAGGAGGTTTATTTCACTCACAATTGCTCTCATTAAGAACCTGCTTGTAGTTTAATGGAAGTATTAGTACTCTGAACTGTCACTAGCTAAGTGTTCTGTTCTACAAGGCTGGTTACATTTTCCACAGGAAATTGTTTAATAAATCATCTTGGAAGTTTTTTATTTGAATGCCTGAGGGTGAAACATGCTATAACTATGTGAAGTTTGGGAAGAATATGACATTAGTAACACCTGGGAGCTGCCAGAACTAGATAGAGAAACAACACATTAAACAAAAAGATGTCACTGAAAATGCATTTTTTCTGACACCTTTGTGGGCTTTTATCAAAGAAGCAGCTGATGTCCTGGCTCCAGTCCTTCCTAGAGATGAAGTTACATCTCATACATGTGCATCTCTTAAGACCTCTCCCAACATGGACAGTCTCTGGTTCTTAGGGATTAATATTAGAGCTAGAGACAAATTGACAAGAGATGCTTAATAAGGAAATAGTGGAAGGGGATAATTTTTGTCAGTACTTTACACAAAATATTTCAGCTTCTTCTTAGTAAAAAGTTTTCTCTCCAAAGACAAAAACGACATTCTGATAGAAGTACAAAAAATTTCTAGTAAGTAGTTTGCCAGTGGAGTGGATTTGGATGGATTTTTTTAAGGAATCATGCCTAAAATGGTGTCACATATAACGTTGTGGACTTTTTAGTTCCTAGATATTTTCTTTGTGGGACTTAAGCTTTCAAGAGTTGGGATTAATATGGGGCTCTAGGTATGTCTTGCATTGTGAACCAGGTGTTTATAATTCTTTTTTATTGAAAATCTGGTGGTGGTTAACTCTTTGCATCACTGAACAGTTCCCTTCCCAACTCTAGATTGGTATGCCCTGTGCCATACATCATCTCTCCCAGTGTCACCCAGATGGAATCAATTCCTAGATGTGAAGTTCCTAGGCACCATTCCGATCCTAAAATTTTATCTCCTCCAGATACATTACCACAGAGCTTCCTTCAGTGAATTCCTGATTCAAATCAGATAACTGTGTTTAAGCTAGAGCATTCATTTTGTAAATGAAATTCAAAACCCCTATATCCAGAACTCTCCAGCCTCTCAATTACCTCAGACCTTTGAAGGATGCTTTTGGTGTAGGCACCAGAATGATAGTATTTATTGATTTCAATCAAAAAAGAATGGAGCACGTGATTTCTAGTGTTGTGACACTGAACAGAGGTTACTGCCTGGAGAAAGTGAGTTCTCAGCATTCAGTCTTTAAATTGTTTCTTACTGATCTGCTAAGGTGCTTGAGAGTCTTTCTGAGAACCAATGGCAGTAGAAAGGCATGCTGCTTGTCTCTATCATAGTGCTAATAGAAAGAAGATAACAAGCAGAATCTCTTGGTCTTAGCAACAGAAACAACAAATCTATTTGCCTAATTTGACTTGTTCAGGAACCCAAATCCTGTGTCATTGTAAAAGTGCAGCTGGGGAAAATTTAGCTCTTCTTTATATCCAGTAACTGGGTAAATTTAAACTTGATTTCATCTAGCATTGAGCTTGGTCCCCTGAGATAGCATTTTCAGGAGGTGGAATTTTCTCCCAGAATACCTAAATCTTTCCGAGAGCATAAGAAGAGATTCAGATTCATTACACAGCACTTTTCTTTTTGTACTCTAAGGAAAATGTTGTGCATTATGACAAATGTGTTTATATTTCTTAATCTTTTTCCTTCTTTGCAGTACTTTCCACATAAGAATCTGAAGATGTTTCTGTGAGCCAGTGTTATCAGAAATGACTTGCAAGTCCAGCCTTTCTGAATCTCAGGCACTTTGGGGGCTTTTGTCCTCTAATTAGAACTCAGCAGAAAGTACTGAAGTAATTCTTGCCCACAAAGGGACAGAAGTGTCATGTGATCCACAGGATATTTGGAACGGTCGCATTTCTATCTTCAGTGCTGGCCAAGCACTCTGGCAAAGATGGTTGGGTTTTGGTTTGTAGTTTTTCTCTTTTTTTCACTCTTTTTTTCCCTCCTTTTTTTAAACAGGCAGAATCAGAATATTATTAAATATGTTTCCACATCATTTTTATATTTATGAATATTTAATACTATTCTTAAAAGTGAAAAAAAAAAAATGACACAGATTAGCTTTTGAAGAGTATTTGGAAGAAAGCATGGGCCTTAAAATATGACATGCCTCTATCACTGTGTTGTACAGCTGGGGATCTTGTATGGAAATGATCTTTGGTGAAAGAACTGCAGTCAAGATCAAGCTCCCAGTGTTGAAGACAACCACATCCCAGGTTTGCCTTTCAGTTACTGAAATGGCAGTTTGCTGGGTTTGGTGCTTACCTTCAACCAATATTTTATGGATTGTCCTGTCCTTATGAAACTTGAAATATTTGCCTTTTGTATATGACAAGTGCATACATGATTAATTTCTTCCCAAGATAAATGTCAAAACCGTGTCCGTGTTCTTAAAGGGCATCTTGCATTTTACTCATCCTATGGGCTGATAATGTTGAACAGGAAGAATATGATAATCTGTAACTCATGAAGAAGTTAAAGAAGCACAGAACTACTACTAAGGATGTGAAAAGACATTTTCTTTCTAAACCAGCTATGCAATCTTTCCTGTAAAATGCATGAATGCAGCTCTGTAATTCTCTTCCCTCTCCATCTGGAAATCTTTTTGCCAGATCTTTTTGTTTGTTTGTTTGTTAATTCCAGTATTGTTTAGGTACTGGGGACTGAAGACAATCATATGTGTATTACTGTTCTAACAGTCAATAGAAGGGCTCTGTCACTTAACATGGCTTCTGTATCAAAGTCACCACAATTAAAACTTTTGACGCATTCTGTTGGGCTTGGAGAGTTTTTGAGCTAAGCACATACTCATTTCCTTTCAGGTCATTATTTCATTTAATGTAAAGTTAAAGCTTTCAGAGGTTGAAATGTGTTATTCTTATTGAAAAAATGAGAAATAAGAGCAAATTAGCTAAAGGAGAGAAATCAGTCTTTTTACCACTTCTGTAGGGATGCTGCTGGTTATCTCCCATGGAACCTTTTCCTTATGGTGAGCTTTCAGTGCAGCTTGCTGTTCAGATTTGCACAGTACACATCAAGAAGAAATACTTATCTAGCAGTGTCAGTGGAAATTTTGGATATTCAAGGTATGCAGGACAGACTTGCCTGAGATAGCACAGTGAAAATAAAACTTATATGTTAGTAGTTACATTTATTTTTAAAATATTTTAAAAGGTCATATTCAGGGGAGTTCGTAGCATTTTAGTACTTCCTTCTACTGGTTTCTGGCTAAAAGAATTTGAGCCTGAGTTCCTTTTGATTTATTTACCCAAGTTAAAAATTTGCATAAATCAATCCTGATCTTCAATTCCTATTAAGGAGATTCAACCTTCAATCTTTTTCATTTTGAGCAGTTTAAGCTGTATGTATTGGTTGATACAAACAATTCACAAGGCATTAGCATTAAGGAATAATGTTAAAATTTCTATTCACTGAATTGTCAGCCTTGTAGTTTTTTAATTCCTTCAAGGCACACATTTAATCTTGGAAATCCTCCAGAGATGTGTTTTTCTGTGATGATTACTATGTGAAATACCAGACTGTAAGATTCTGGATCTGATTATTCAGCAAAAAAGATGTGGTGCTGATGACACAGTTCAGTTCCCTTTGACATCAGTGTTCTTATTCTATCTTTTAAATTTTTTGCTAGCCAAAATTCTTTCCTTCTTGACACTCTGGTTCCACAACTAGATCACCCCCCCACACACACACTTAAAGGAAGACCTTGGTTGCCTTGTAATGTGCTCAGTGTGCAGCTTCCCTATCCCCTCCCTGGCCTGAATATCGAGGTTGGGCTTGCAGACAGATGTTTGACTCTGGAGTCCTCTGTTGGAGTGGAGAAATGAAGAGAAAAAGCAAGCAGGAGTACCCTGTGCAGGAATATTCCTGTCCACAGTTAAAGGAAACTTCTTGCAGAATACTGCAGATACAAATGTTTGCAGTTTTCCTGACTCCCTTTATTCCTTTGACTGACATTCATCTCCTATACCAAAACCTGAGCAACACAGTATGTTCCTGGAGTCTGAGAGATGCTTAAATGATTCTGGAGCAAACTACTACTGCCTACTAGAAGGTAAGTTCTTATACCACCTGATGGCAAAGGTAATGGGTAGAATTCTAAAGCAGCTTTGTCCTTGCCTTTTCTTCCTTGGAGGTCTGACAACTGCAACTTTTGTTATAGCAAGAGTGTTGAATGAATAGGAGTGCAACATGATGCATTGCAAAATGAAATAATGCTCTTGAGGTTAAAAAATCAGCTGTATTTCTGCATTAGTGTTATTGGAAGAATTACAAATTTATTATCAGTGTTTTGTCCCCCAGGCTTACTTTTTCAGAGGAACTATCAGCCAATTTAGAAACTGAAACAATAAAAGAGATTCAGGTTTAAAAAAAAAAAAAATTGGATTTGGCCTTAAAGCCAGTGGACATGTATTTTTATTGCAAAAAAAAAAATCTAAATAGGTCTTAAATATGAATAGACTTTTTAATATTTTCTTTAAAAATGAACAAAGAAAAAGGAAAACTTTTATTTAAAGCCTTAATTAAAATAGCCAAGAGTGTGTGTGTGTTACCTCTAGTTCTTATGCACTCAGAGTATCTTAGGGACAGAAAAGAATTGGTGGAAGTGAATAAAACAGTGTCAAAAAGCAAGTAATAACCAAATTGTTTATTAACACACTTTAACATTGTTTTAAGGGAGTACCATAAGCTGAGATTTATAATAGTCTGCAGGCCAAAATCTGATTTTCATTACTTTCGTATTAATCTCCAGTAACTCTGCTGACTTCAGTGGAATTAACTTGGATGTCTGTAATTGGATCTGTGTTGGGGAAAGTTGTTGTTTTGCTGCAATCCTTTGTGCTCTCTTGTACCCTTTTAATGAAATCTTAAAATGCTGAATGTTCTTTTGTTAGTGGATGACCACATGCTGCTCTTGGTCAAATGACTCAGTGTTGAAATTTCTTGAAATTTTTCACAATGGCATTGAAGCTCTCTCCTTTTCCCCACAGGGCTGAGTTTTGTCTCCTTGCACGTGTTAAAAGCACTTCTGATGCAACATCACAAGGTGGCACAATAACATCATCTCAGGTCATCACTTAATGTCACTCAGATCTCCCTGAAGCACAGGATGTTGTATGGAATCTGTGATGCCACAAACAAAAAGATGAAAACTGTGGTTAACTGATGATTTTGAAACTGTAGATGGTTGTACAGAAAGATTCATACCTGAATGTATAAGTTGGATTAAGACCCAATACAGTATTTCCAACCCTGTGTCAAATGCAGATATTGTAGTTTTACATACATTCATTAATTTCCTTTTGTGTAATGTTAGTATCTAATATTAATCAGAATAATAGGTTAATTTTTTCCCTTTTCTTAAGCTAGTGTGCTTTTAATTCCATCTGTTTAGTTTTGTTGTCTTTCAGTATCATTAGATATTCTTTTTATTATTATTATTGTGAAATAGGAGCATCTCATGTTTTTTGTTTGTAAAAATCATTATTTCATGTCATGTGTCATGTTCTCTGGAAATGCAGGGGCCAGAGTTGTTGCAGACAACAGTAAATGTTGATTTATAGCAAGTTTTCTGTATTTTGTGTCTCACCCTTTATAAGTTATAATATGTAGTTTGCCTTAGAAATGGTCTGTGTTATATATATCATTTTCTTGACGTGAGAAAACACACGAAAGGATTAATTCAACTTTAATTTTTTTAGATGTGCATTATCTAATGTGTTGCAGTTTATCTAACATAATGCTTTCTGTTAACAGGCTTTATATTTGCTTGTTGTGAAATATCCCTTTCTCAGATGACCCATGTATTACATTTTCAGTGGGGCTTAAGCATATGCCTGTGTTTCAACCTGTGACATATGTGCTGTTGTGAGAAAAAGTGTTGGTTTGAACTGAGGTCAGGCTGAGGTAAGGCACCATGTATGACATTATCTCACATCTTACAGAGATGGAATCAGTTCCAGTGTTTGCTGTGTTTCATGAAAACAGCATATCAATAAAACTGGTTTTAATTCAAATCCCTGAAAAATGGAATGTACGTTAAGAATTAAACAAATATGCATTTTCTTGCAGAAAATACAAAACCTCATATTCTAGAAACTTCAATGGATTCAGATGATGTTCTGAAATAGCAGAATGTGAGACAGTTGTAGAGACAGTAGAGACAGTTTTTGTTGTGGAATGGGATATATTACACTTGTCAGCTCAGGATCCATAATAAATCAATCTGAGCTGAAATAACAGAAGAATTAAAGAAAGCTTATAATGTTATTTCCCAGTACACCTCAGCTGAGACAGACATTGGAATGAAATTTGATGAGAAAGTCATTAACAGTAATAAAATTACAACTGTTCCTGTCCTTAGATGTGTGTCTGAGACAGAAGTAAACGACACAGTGAACAGATGTTCTGCTTTCTTTCTCTGTGTCACTTTGTAGTTATGGGTGTCTTGTAACAGTGCTAATGACACTGAGTGACATCTTTTTGGTGGGGAAAAGGAAGAGACTGTTCTTGGTAGAATTAAAAGAGCATCAATATTAGACATGAAAGGGCCTTTACTGAAATGGAAGTTTGCCATTCTTGGTCTGTAGAAAACCTTTTTCAACCTGAACTCCAAATCAGATTCCCAGCTGCCCATTTATTTGGACTGTCTCACATTTGCAAGACCAGATGCCTTGTGTACCTTGCTGTTGCAGTGTAGATGATTTGTTCCCTCTGTACTTTCTCAGTTAAAATTTACACTTTGCAATTTTATTCGCAAATATTTTTGTACATAAATCTGTGATTCTTCTTATATCTCTGTGTATATCAGGGACACATGTGGTTCATCTGGCATGCATTCTGCTGAGTGTCTGCTTGCAAGCCCTGCAATGCAGTGGGTGACCTGTACACTCTTCTCCAGTTCTGTGCACGAGTAGGTTGAGGCTGCACATCCCTCAGAAGTAGGCCAAAAGTGTTTTAACTCTGCTAAAGAGGGTGGTGGGCACCAGTCCAGCCTTCTCCTTTTGTACTATCATTTTTCTCAAGTGAAATCAGTGGATGTGGCAGCCTGCCAGGAGCAAGGCAACTCATTGCTGTGGGCTTCCTCACAGCTTGGGAAGTTCAGCAGGGATAAAGCCTGCCAGCTGTTTGCATGCTTTGCATGGTGGCTGATTGCTGAAGGGATGCTAACTACAGGCTTTGGTCTGATCACTCATGTAAATGTACTGAGGTAGCTTTGTCTGCTTGATGGAAATAATTCTCAGCTCAGTCTGAGGAAGGATTCATCTGCCCAGCTCCTGCTCTGGAAGGCAAATCCAGATTTTCTATGGGCTTTTCATCTGCAGTGGTTCCAGACTACTCCTCACATCACCCCAAAGGCAGGACTGATGGTGAACTCAGGCTGATCACCAGTAATCTGGTTTTAGCAATCTAATATTCAGGATTACTTTAGTGGCACTTAGAAATAAATTCATATTTGTCAAATTTCTTCCCCACCCCTCCATTTATATGAAATGCTTTTCTACTTAGGAATGTGTTCAGCTTTGTCATTATGGCCTAGTAGACTCTGTGAACAAAAAGGGTATTGGAATTATTGGGATTTTAACCAAAATGGTCTTTTTGGTTTTCAGAATATTGTCATGCAACTTTTTTTCTGTGCAGATTTAAGATCTACATATGAAAAACATTGCAAATGCAGAGAGAATTCCCTCTAGGAGTAATCTGAAACTGGAAGACTACATTTGCTCTGCCTAAGCAGATAAGTTAATTCATGTGTACATTCAGAGAAATAATTAAATTCCAGGAAATTCCTTGAGGCTTTTCATATGTTTAAAAGCTTTAGTCTTTTTAATGGTGATCTTAGTGACTATTACTCTTCTAGTGATACAACCAAATATGAGAAGGAAATATAGATAAATTCCCTATTGTCATTTCATACGTCCTAATGATGACAGTAGCACTAAAATTTACAGTTTCACAAATCATTCTTATTCCACATTTCATCTTTGGTTTTCTGCACAATTTGTTGGCAAATGTTCCTGATGGAATGACTTAATCCCATATGACTGACTCTCAATATTTTTCCATTTCTAGTTACCTCCTGTAGCTGAAAAAGCAGAGGAAATAATTTGTGTCCAGAGAAGTTTATGCATTTTGAAGTCTTCTTCTGCCAAGATATTCACAAAATTAAATACTGATTTTTTAATGCAGTAAGTCCAGCCTGATTTGCTTAGAGAAGCTTCTTTTTCCCACTGTGATAATTCTCTAGTAGCCAAATAACCTTCAGGATAATCTCAACACAGGACAGCTCCTAC
The DNA here is from genome assembly GCA_023637945.1 of Phaethornis superciliosus. Lineage (NCBI taxonomy): Eukaryota > Metazoa > Chordata > Aves > Apodiformes > Trochilidae > Phaethornis > Phaethornis superciliosus. The sequence continues at coordinate 19,648,144 of JAJQWJ010000012.1, forward strand.
ACACTTCAGTGAGTAGGTTGCAGCTCAGGTTCTTAAATAGGTTTTGCTTTGTTCAAATGTGGAATACGTAGACGACAAATCAAAGACCAACAAATTATTCTGTTTCTGAAGAAATACTAATAAATGAGTGCTGTCAGAGATGGAAAACAGATTTACTACAAGTATTTTTATTGTCTTTTTGACCAGTTCAGCTGTGTGTTCCCCTCTGGAGAAGGAACTACCTTTTGCTATGAAATTCTCCTTTAATTTTTTGTGTGACTATGAATTCAAGTGTATCATTTTAATAGGTTATGAAGTAAATTTTGGAATGCAGGCAATAAAAAGGCAGAAGTCATAGAGCAAAGGGGGAGGAAGGTTTCCCATCATCCAGTGCACTGATGCCAATTTGTGCATCCTTGGTGATCAGCCTTCATCTGCTCCCTGCATCAGAAATGGATGAATTTCTCAATTAAGGTATGGGTTTTATATATGGTTAAGTTGCTGTTTTGACGTGTATACCAAACAATCTAGGTCCTTGAACCATAGGATCTTGAACCATAGATCTAATACCATACTGCTTGTGCTAAACAGCACCTTTATCTCTCCTGTGCCCCTTTCATTTCTGTGAGTTTATGAAAACAGGAATCTGAGACTACTGAAAAATGTAAAAAATCTTCCTTAGCCAATTCATTTCTGCCTTATACATTTTGGTTGCATGTTCTTCCTTTGCTGATCTAAACAAAGAACATTTGAGAGTTCTTCTTACAAAGAACTTGGGCATCTGAGCTTGCACTGCAGTGTTACTGTGAAATGGTACAGTCAGCTCAAGCAAATTGCTGCTCATTTGCTTGCTTGAGATGATGACACTGTATACAGGAACAAGCTGCAAGCTCACCACTTAATACCACTTCCCTTGATACTAGGAGCAAGCATTTGATTAAAAAAATTCTAGTAAACCCAGAGTAAATATTGTAAACAGTATCTTCATGTTTTGACCAAACTCTTGCAGGGGAGAATCCTGAGATTTGTGATGTCCCTTTGGAAATGGCAGTATATAATCTGAAGGTTTATTCAGGAATATCCTTGTGTTTTACGTGGGAGTCAGAGGACTAAAGCAGGGTATTTGATTTGGCATCAGGTCTCTCAGGTTTGCCAAGAAGTTTGGTGCTTTTTCTGATATTCAGTGTATTGAAAAGTAAAGCTCTGTTAGAGAAGCATACCAGTGAGTGACCTGTTTATGGCATATTGTCATTCTTGCATCTTTTTTTCTTCTTTTCAGCAGAGAACTGCTAGAACACTCAAGTATTTCTGCAGCTCTCTATTCACCATGAGAATACCAATGTAGAGAAAAGGTGAGGTTAGCAGGGAAAATGAAGCCTATTATGTGAAAAGAGCCTAAAAAAACTCCTGACTTCGTAAAATAAAACTGAGAGGTTATGAATCCTGTGATGAACACTATGAAGCTTGATTCACTGGCCTGAATTTTGAAACCCACAAAGCCTCCTACCTTTTTCTGTCCTCTTTACTTAAAGATACTATAAAGTAGGTGGATTTTTTTAATTGCTAGCTAATCTAATGCTATTTAATCTAATAATTTACAAATAAATGCAATTTTAATTAATATTTATATGTCCCACTAAAAGAGGGGGAAAATAAGTGTAAGCAGAAGGAAAGAGAGTCAAGGACACTTCCTGGTCCTCCACTGATTTATTCTGCCTCCAAGTTGGACCTTCAATCACCTCTGTGATTGCTGAGGCAGCCAATTTCTAAACTCTGTTTTAGTGTAGAAATCCATTAAAGGGACTGGAGGAAAAAGCAATTGTGGTAGTAATTTTTAGTCAAGCTACATAGATGATTTCTTTTTTATGAATGGGATTTGCTTCCTATCCAAGATATTTTTTTAATATTTCTGCTATTTGTGACACTGGTAGTGTTGCTTGGTACATGATTATTTTTCTTCTTGAATTCATTAAAGAATTTAGATCTCTTTTTTATTTCAGTTTAATTATTTTTGTTGTCTCACAAGAGAAATTTGGAGGGGGTTTTGTAAGCTTTGGTTTATAATACTCTGTAAGGTATGGCAGGGATTTATGATTTTACTGTTTTGCATCTTTCATCTATTAAGCATAGTAACCTGATAAAAATAATTTGTTTAAAACCATAGAAAGTTGTACTAAAATGTTAATAACCATTGAGAATGAAATTTTGGGCTGATGCTTCTTTGAGTGTACCAAGTCAGTGAAAATTAACTGAACAGAATGGAATAGCTAGAATCCCACTGCTTTGGGATTTGGAGAATGAAAATGCTTCTTAATTGTGTTTGTCTTCAATACAGTTGAATTTCACAAGTGCAGGGCACATTCCAATTTTTTAAACAGATTTTTTCCAAAGCTCACAAGAAGTTGCAAGGCAGTTTGGTCAAAACTTTGGATAGATTCTTATGGAAGATGACCCCATACTGCTGTGTCACCAACTTTTTAAAAAATGTGCATGAAATTGCAGAGGTCTTTATTATGAAGGGCTGTGTTTTGTTCATTAGTGAACAAGGAATAAGATGTATTTGGAGCTTTCCAAAAAGACACAGGGGACTGTCTAGACACTATGAGAGAGTCTTGATTAGGAAAGTACTTTCACTTCAAGTACTGGCATTTTGCCTGCTGTAAGATTGGTGTAATTTTAAGAGGAGAATGCACCAGAAGGTTTGAATTTGGGGCACAGCATGGATTAGAGAATAGTTAAAAGCTTTGAGATCACAGCTCCTGCCAGTGTTGCCATGCACTTTCAGATTTTTCAGAAGAGCCTTACGCAACATGGTGAGATTTAAAGAAAATACACAACCTGGTAGACCTCTGGTATGTTTCTACACCTTAAAATTGGCCTCATAAACTAAATAAGGGCAACTAATGGTAGAAACATGACATCAGAACTAGCGCCACTGCATGCTGTAGGTAAATACTACAGATATCCACGTACTTGTACACAGTGACACTTCTCTCTGTCACCTCTTTTTAGTTTTATGTGAGGTATCTTGTCTTGTGTATTGGAAACTTTGCTAATGCCATGACCCAGGTGTGTAGTCTGAGGATTCCCTCATTCACTTTGCCGTGCTGTTATGAAGTAGTACCCTGGGCAGTATATTACAGTTTACATAAAGCAAGGCCAGGAGTCCCCAAAGCTAATTGTACTAATGTCTTTGCTGCCTCTCTTGGCTTTTACTTTGCAGGATGACTCCTTCTTTATTGTTCTAAGAAAATCCCTTCAGTGAATATTCTGGGTTCATTTTTAAACTCTTCAGCCCAGCATCACTTAAAATGCTGTACAGGGAGTAAAGGTAAGCTCTAGCAGCCCTTCACTAAGTTATTTCTCAATCTGTCAGACAGTGTTTGTAAAGCTTCTGTGATGCATTCTTTCTCACTACATGTTTACTGATTCTTGTTATATGTGATACCAAAAAATTACATGCACACACACAAGAATAATTTTTGTTAGACTGTTTTATTATTCCTCAGATCTTTCTTTTCACTGGACACTTCTGTAAGTCCCGATTGTATGTACATATTCTTAGATTCTCCACTTGGAATCAAGTGTACACTTGGAAGTAAGTTCTGCAGCTGAAATAATTGTGTTTTATTAATTGCAAAATTGTCTGTATTTGTATCTCTTCCCTGTTAATCTTTATGTGCCTGTCTTCTGCTGCTCATCCTCTTCTGCATTCCTGTCAAGCTCTGCAGCAGTTCTTCAGCCAGTCTGGATCTACATGAATGCCAACAATGTGGATACAGCTTGCCCAGATCATTGCTACAGTTAAGTAGTTCCTGCTTTTCTTTTCATAAGGGGTTTAATTTGACTCTCTCCTCTACATGGCTACCAACTTGCCTGGCTATCTTCACAAGTCAGATTACAGATGTGCAACAAGAGATCAATGCTGCCATTCACTGAATTGTAGAATTGTTGCTTTTTCATCATGAAGAGTTCTTTATACCATGCAGCGCAACAAAAAGTAAAACTAATGCATTGAATGTTGTCGTATATGCAGCTGCTTTTATATGGGACAGTTAAGATGAAGTGAAATCAAATCCCTCCTTTCGAATGGGAAATTAAAAATAAGCGTCCTTGCTCATTCGAGGTTTGTATTTTTGTTTCCATTTTGAGAACACAAATGGCGAATGCGGGACAGGAAAGGAGCACCATCTGGTGGCTAAAGAAGAAAAAAGGAGAACGAAAAGTACATGAATAGTTTCCCAACAGTTAAAACATAGAGACCATGAAAATTCTTTGGCTGACTTCTTTGTGTACAAGGAAATAATTCGAAACTGTAATAATACTGTGTTCTTCAAAAATGTTGTGGTGACCGAGAGACAGGAGAATATAGAATGACAGATCTGACAGAATCAGAAACCCTAGTTTGGAGATTTTTTTTTTTCCTGTTTGTCTCTGGTCCTGACTTCTTGTTCCTGACCTCCAAAGAATTTAAATAATAGTAGGCCAAAACCATTAGCTCTATGAAATAATGTAGTCCAATTCCAATACTCCATGTGATCAGACTTACAGCAAAGTGACAGTATTTATCTTGACAGTGACAGTTATGGATAATAACGTTCTGCAAGATGAACCTGCAAAATATTTCTCATAACATTAACCCCCTAGCCTGTATCTCAACAAGATTAGAGATAACCCACTGTTATTTAATAGTCCATATCCAGTTCTTTTTGTGGGGGAGTGGGGGGTGGGGGGAAAAAGACATACATGAAATAAGGAACCTATTTCCCAAGAAGGGGAACTTTCTGTTTAGATGAATCAGCTGTGAAATTAGGGGATTCTCCTGCCTGGAGTGGGGTAAAGAAGCTGAACATAAAATTTTAAAAAGATAAGTACTGACAGCAAAAGTTTTGAGGATTTAGGAACCGATTCTGTAGTTCGCTGTGAGGTGTAGTTCTTGACAGTCAGTAGGAGTCCTGGGTACTCAGCATGGCAATGCTTCACTGAACTTCATGAAGTACTGGAACAGGTTATGGATATATGCTGGAGCACTCAAACTTGTCTATATGACTGAGATAAGGAACTGGCAGCTTCTGAAGGGAATCAGTGTTTTCCCAGTGTAATTCATTTTCTGGTGAATGACACTTGGAAAAAAAGAGTCTGATGCTGCCAGTAGATCAAGAACACTTCTGGTTTTGGAGAAGAAGATACTGAGCAATTTGTATGGAACAAAAGGTTATTGACCTGATAAGCAGGATCAACCCTTCTGTTTTCCACACTGACTAAAAAAGCATCAATTTTTGACAGAGCAGAATCATTCTAATCTGAAAAAAAAAAAAAGTCTAGCTTTTATCATCTATCTTTCGTAGATCACATCCTGTCATGTGAGTTGACTGTAGAGGTAACTTCCATGCCTCGTAACAAATCACTCAAGTTTCTTTTCTACCAGAAGACGAGATCTTCCTGAGGAGATGATTTGAAGAATTCAGCAATCCCCTCCATCAGCATCAAAGTGGAACCTATGGGCAACCGTGCTTGAATATTCAGGTTCTTTAGTACAGAATAAAAATATTGTCTGGCAGATGAGACACTTGCTTTTTATTGAAAAATTGATCACAGCATTTAAAAATGAGGTCAGAGGGGATTTAGGTTTTCTAAGTAACCTGAGCTTCCAAACTATCAGAAATCAGTCAGATGAACCTTCTTCACAGATAGCACAATGCCAATAAAAACACCAGTGCAAACATCAGCTCCACCCATTGGAGCAACTACTTTTGACAGCAAAACAACTGTGCTCTATTTAAGATTGCGGATGAGAAGCTGAATGTCATTAAACTTTTGGAGGATTATGCCATATCTGTATGCAGAGAAAAAGGAGAAAGCATGTGAAAGTTTGTGTACCTGCTAGTGCTGCCTTGATTTCCTCACAGAGAAGTTTTCTCTTGCAGCATTTCTCTATTATTACTACTGGAAGTTTCCTAGAGTCCAAAATGTGCCAGGTATTTCAGTGAAACAAAAACCACAAATCCCTTGGCCAGCAGCTATCCCCAAACTATGGGAAGCTATTGGGCCGAGCCATCCCTTGGGTGCTGTGGCTTTTTTCCCGTCGCTGCCTGCACGGTCCATAACTTTTCCCATAAAGAGTTTGATGTGGGAATGATGGTTAAAAGAGGCAGAGCAGCAAGGGTTGGGCAGGGAGGGTGCAGCACCACGAGGCCCGTGGGCTCCTGGGGCGGGTCGGGACTGGGAGACCGCAGTTCCCCACCAGAGAAGGGTTTGAATTTGACAACCACGAGTGGAAAAATACTTTTTTCATGTGGTCACCGAGGTGCTGGATCCCGGCAGCTCTGAAGCGAGGGCCGGGGCATTACCCGAGCGCTGTGCGGAGCTGGCGGCTGGTTCTCCACGTCAGCACCGCTCTGTGTCCTCCCCCTTTCCCGGAAAAGGGCCGCCCGCAGCCGGCAGCTCCTCTCCGCATTCCGAGGCAGCGGGGCCCTGCTCGGCGGCCGGGGCGGGGCCGCACTACAAGTCCCGTGAGGCGGCGCGGTGGGGGCTGAGCCCGGGTCCCTGCGTGGCGGGCGAGGCGGTGCGGTGAGGGGAGGCGATGCCAGCGGCGGGGGGCGAGGGGGAAGAGGGCCCCGGGGGGCCCGGCGGGGAGGGCGCGGGGGCCGGAGGGGGCCCGGCCGGGGAGCAGGCCGGCCCCGGCCCCCCGAAGCTCTGCGGGTATCTGCAGAAGTTGTCGGGTAAGGGCCCCCTGCGCGGCTTCCGCAGCCGCTGGTTCGTCTTCGACCCCCGGCGCTGCTACCTCTACTACTTTAAGGGGCCGCAGGAGGCGCTGCCCCTCGGGCACCTCGACATCGCCTCCGCCTGCTTCAGTTACCACCAGCCCGAGGCCGGCGCCGGTGCCGCAGCCGTGGGGGACGAGACCGCCGCCGCCTTCGAGGTGCACAGCCCCAACGGCGCCGTGGCCGTGCTCAAGGTAGGCCCGCGGGCTGGTGGCTCCCTTCATTCCGCTTCCTTCCCCTCCCTGAGCGGCTCTGCCCGGGTTGGGGGAGGCCCTGGCGCTGCCGCTCCCGCCCGCTCCCCCTCGGGCTGCGGAGCGGTCCCGGTGCCCGCGGAGCCGCCCCCCGGAGCCTGGCTGCCCTCCGCTGTGTTTGCTTAACTGTGGTGTTTGGCCCAGGCTGGAGCAGATCAGTATTTCCAGGCTGTTCTCAGGTGTGGGGTGGGTTTGCGGTTTTTGGTTTTGTTTTGTTTTGTTTTTTCTTCCAGTTTTTTTCTTTATTTTGCTCTTCTGAAGAGAGAGAAAACGCCTCTGGTGAGCAGGATCCCGCTGGGCCGGCTCGGGGGAGGGGGTTCCGCGGAAAAGTCAGGGTGGGAAAAAGATTTCTTAGGGAATGTGTTGGGTTGCGGGCTTGGAAGTTGAGAGTGAGCGGTTGGTTTTCTCTGTTGAGGTGTTTATTTTGAAAAGATGTTGTATGGCAGCAGCCTTCATCTCGGCTGCTGTGGGAGGAAGGAAGAGGAGGAGGGAGAATTGTTTCCTGATAGTTGCCGAGGCTGCTTATCGCATGTCTTCGCAAGGACTTAGCCTTTCATAGGATTGTTTTACATGTCTTTCCTAGGAAAATAGCCCATGGAAGATGTTTCTACTCAGTAAAGAAAAAATAAATCTTACTGAGTATCCATTGATTGCTGTTAAGGCAAATGTTTCCCGCCAGGATTGTTTTTCTGCATTGAGTGAGTGAAAGTTACTGAAGTAGAGCAGAATTTTCTATTGAATGATGGAAAAGGGTTTCCTTTCTTACTTAACAGCAGAGGTTTGAGCAATACTAAATGCCGAGATTGCAGAACGTGATTGTGTAATGCTCTTCATTATTCTGTTTTGATAAATATGAATAGTTGTCAAAGTAAGGACCAGTAACATACTTGGCTAAAGAATAAGTTATTTAATTGGAAATCTAATATGATAGTTTAACTAGATTTTGTTAAGGAAAAGCAGTGCAATCAGGAAGTTTACATGCAATCCCCTGTAGAAACTACCCTTTAGTTTATATATCTGTAAACCAGGTTTTTATTGCTTTCCATGAATCTGCCTTTGTAGCCTAAGCATTCGTGTTACAGAAGTCAAAACTGCAGACTTGGTGTAAGTTTCAACTTTTTTGGTAGTTTGAGGTTTGGTTGGTTGTTTGCTTTTATTAAGTATCTAGTGATTTTTGCATGGAAATCCCCAGGAAAACACATAATGTGTGCTTTGTTCTGAGGATTCTTTTTAATAGGAGGGCCTTTGCTGAGAAACATTCAGTTTATGATTAGGATTATGGTGGGAAATAGCATACGCTACTTGTGTAATAAGTAACAAATCTGTTGCACAATGTTCTAACAGCAGCCTCAGGTGTCTTCTGCACATCATGAAGATAGAGATTGTACTTAGCATGGATGCACAAGCATAAGTAACAAGGGGTTTCTTTCTGTGTTCGTCTTGTCTGTGATGATACCACTCTGACCATGTTTTTATTCAGTTTTTCTACATAGATTGGATTTCTTTCCCTGTCACCTTTAAAGGGACTGAGAAAAGGTGCCAGTTAAGGAATTCAAGGTCATTTCTAATCTAATATTCTGTGTCAATCTCTGATTTCTGTAATTAACAGCAAAAAAAAATTAATATCTTCTATCTCTTGTGATGCTTGGTGTAAAGCAGCCATGTGATTGTCCATAAAAATTCTTTTATGTTATAGGTGTTTATAGAGTAAGGAATCGGTGAAAAGCTTTTTCACTTTTTTTAGTGAAAGAATGAATTCAAGATGTTAAAAAAATCAAATTCTCCCCCCCCCCCCGAAAGATCCCACCAACTGATCCAGCCCGTGTTGAAAACAAACGTGATTTAATCCATCAAGAAAGCATTACACACGGAGCACGAGGAATAAAGTCAAGTCAGATGTAGTCTTCACCCTTTAACTCACATGCTTTGTTTTCCTTGATTTGCTGCTTGTTCAAAATTTCCAGATCCCGTGATCTGGACTGTGCCATTCAACATTATAAGCAGAGAAGAACAGTAAGATGTAAGCAACTGGAATTGCAGATTGAAATGATGGTGCTGTTGAGGAATGCATTATTTCTTCATAATGCCTCAAATTTTTGTTAATGTAATGATTTTATCATCTGGATCGCTCAGTGTTTGTCACTTAATAGGAGCTGGAAAGCATATGGTATACTTGAAGGTTGTTTCTCAGTTTGGTAGCAGTTTCAGAAAGAATACTCATTTGCCTTTAGAGCAAACAAAACAAATTACTCCTAATTTAGAAATGTAGATTACCAACCTGACAGCTGCATGCTTATAGATTTCTTAATATTTCCAGAAGTTAAAGTACATTAGAAAAAGCTAAGCATGTATAAAAATCTTTTCCATTTAAAATATATAACAGCTACCATCACTTTAGGTACAGAAGCAGAGAAAACTCTGTACCTCATGAATTATGGATAGATTCTGTTTGAAAATTTTTCCATGGAAGGGACCTGATCCTGCAAGTACTTGCTGTGACACAGAAGGCTGGTAACAGTCAAGTGAATATTTGCCTGTGTCTGCACTGTGAGTTCTCTCATTAAGGGAGGAAAGAATTAGCATTATGAATGCATATAATTAAACAAAGGGATCAGTTCCCTTTTGTTTTTAAAGCAGTGTCTTGTGGTGACACAGTTCACTTACTTTTGAAACACAGCCACAACAGGCTTTGTGTCTGGTCACTTCTCTGGGGGTCACTTCATTGTGGACAGTGGTCTATTGGAAGGGGAACAGAGATTGCACAAACTTCTTAAAGAAAAAAAACTTCCCTGGGTTATTGGCCAAGTAGTAAGCATTCCAGACACTGCAGATTATGGAGCCCAGATCCTTGAAAGTGTGGGACTTGCTGAAATCAGAATAAGTTAGGAGCTTTTACTCTGCCAAAAATCTGTAAAGATATGTCAGTGATTAATAACGGTGTGCTTCAGCTTCAATAGTATTGCCCTAGGACCTGTCTTGGCAGTGAAGGTGATTTGTTTTCTGAACTGATCCTGGGTTTTTTTTTGAACTTTGGTAGTTAGTGGTTACTATGCTTTAATTAAATACTCGGCTGCCCTCCAGGAAAAGCCATCTGGCTCCAAATTTGCTGTTGGAGGACTACAGGATCAGTAAATTGTAAGAAATGCAAACTTTCTGTTGATGTTCTCTGTTACAAAAAAAGCTCCAGGGGGAGTTTGCTTGTGTTCAGCAAAGGATTGTGGCAAAAATTCTCACGAGTTTCCTTAAAATGATAAATCTGTTTGTTGCACATCTTTGGACTTTTCCAGCAAGTGTTTAATATTGACATGCACATTCTACCAGTGGGTCCAGGTGGAAGATGCCACTGGGTCATTTTTTTTTGCCATGTAATTCTTATCACTGTGTCATGTGTGCATCAGAATGCAGTTCCTACAGCATCCTTACTCAGAGAATGTAGGGGAATGCTTTTAAGTAAATGATGATAACTTCCCATTATTTGTGTTGAAAAACACATGGGACTGTATGTTTCTTCATTCACAGTGTCTCTTGTTGCTGGAGCTGCCTGTAAGTTTGCAATAGTAATTCCCTGCCTCTCAGCAGTTTAGGTGACATTTATGCTGTTTATTTCTCTCACAGAAATGCCTGCATTAAAATGTGACTTGCTAAAGCTCTTTTTTTTACTGCAGAGCCACTCAGTAGTTTAGTATGAACATGGAATTTTTGCAAGATGTGATCCATGCTGCACTTAGTTAAATGTTCTGTCTCTTGTGGTAGGCAGAAGCAAGTTATGACAAATGAGGCAAGCATGAAAGTGTTCCCTTCTCTAGAAGGTAAAATGGATTAAGAAAATGTTTGCAAAGTTGCATTTTGCTTAGGACTAGGGCAAGAGGTAGACTTGAAATATTCTCTGTGCAGTTTAAAGAAAAGTCCATTTCAAACAAAGAGCTTCAAAGAGTCATGTTGTTTAAACAACACTCAACAGATTCTCAGGCTATTCTTTTACTTGTAAGTAATTTAGATACTGTTGTAAACTCAGCAAAATCTGTTCAAAGGGAGTGGAAAACTCCATTAGAGAAGAAAGACCATATATGTCAAGGAAAGAAGGCAAAGTAACAGCCAGGGTACAGCAGCAGGGTACTGAGTAATTCTTGGGAATATTACTTAAAATAGGGGAATGAGAAAGTTGGTGCATTGGTAGCCTGTTTTACCCTGAAGGGCCAGATCTGCTGATGGCTCCAGTGTGCAGCAAGGACATCACCTCTAAACTGAGGTTGTGTGTGTGCTGCTCAGCAAACAGCTGCAAAGGGACACTTAAAAGCAGCAACAAGGAGCCCCTCCAATAAAATCAATTAATGGTTTTCCAAGAGTTGTTGGGGAGAGGGTAGCGGGATGAGCTGTGGAAAGGGCTCATTAAGTTAACTAGTCATGGGCAGATGTTAGTTGTAGGTATAACTTGGGTTGACTTCAGGTGGGTTGCCTCACTGGCTATGTTGTGGTAGCCAAGAGAACCACTTCAGTACTACATCCCTCTTTCAGTTCTTGGTGGTTTTCTGCTGGAGTCTGTTGACTTAAAGCTGCTAGTGCTGGCTTTATGGATTGATGTTTCCCAGTGTTCAGTTCTTTGCCACCTTCTGAGAACCTTATAGATGCTTCTGAACCATACTTTCCTATTTCTTTCTCACAAGGGAAATGTTTTCCTCAAACTTCCTGTGAACAAGCAAAAATAAATAAAAGAAACTAATTTCCATTTCAGATTAGAAATATTTTGCTTATCAACTGAAAAAGGTGAACTTGCAGTGCCTTCTTGTATTACTATTTGGTTTATTTCACTACTTGATTTGGTTTCTGAATGTTTAGTTGATCTAACAATCAGTTGATCATCTTTTCACCTGACTGAGGTACTGAGAGGAAATGGAGCAGCAGCTCCAGGAATAAATGTGTCTGCTTTCTGACTAACTTCCTTACACTGTGGCTTTAGAGCCATTTGCTGTTGGATGTTGTGGATGTTAAAGCTCATACAAGTACAAAAATCTGAATCGTAAAATAAGAATCTTATTTTTTTATTCTTGAACACTAAGGTTGCTGGGCCAGAGAGAGCACCCTGGGGAAGCATCAGTTCTTGTTTGCTCTATTGCTGATGCTCTTTCTTGGAATTAACTGTTCTCAGGGTCAAAATGTAGTGGTAAATGGATCTTTAGTTTGACTAGACCAGAAGTGTACTCATATAAAAAATGAAGATGAGTCTGTGCTGTTTATATACTGGGTCCAGTCCTTAGTGTACTTCCTCTGTAAGGAAATCTGTTTCTTGCTTTTCATTCTTCTGCAGCTGTGCCCTGCACAGGTGCCCTCTTCACTTGTGATGAACAGAACAGGAAGCTATTTGAAATTAATTTGTCTTTAGAGAGTAAGCACAGTCATTTGCCCAAGTAATTTGTTTTGTTTCGTTTCATGGATAATGGCACAAAGCACTCTGGGGGAAGGTAGGAGAGACTGCCTAAAAGGTGAGCCTTCTGTGTGCTTACACACTGAAGGACTCAGTGAGTGTCTCTTCCCAGGGATTAACCTTTGGTTCTGAAGATGCCATGCTGCTAGGGTCAAGTGCTTGTTCTAGACCAGCAGCTGAGGATGTGTGTTGGAATAAAAATTACTTTTGCAACTGAGAACCTGTGTTGTCAGTTACCATCACTCAGTCTTTTGTTAATAATTATAGGTGGCCATTTGACACACTTTGAAATTACTCTTACAGCTGTGGTTTCTTCCTGAAGCATGAGGATGTTTGAATTCTTGCTCGCTTACAACCTTGTAATTATATATTCATGTTGTGTTTTTTCTCATTAAATATGACCTTTCCATTGAAGTTGGTTAGCTCATAGGATCCTCAAGTAATGATCTACAGTGTGTTAATTTAGTCATTAAAGGAGGAGGCATTATTAATTTTTTGTTTTGTGCTGGTAATAAAGCAAGTTAAAAAAAACAAAACAAAAAAACCCCAACACAAAAAAGGGCATTTTCTGGGTGTGTTTGGGACTTTTTTCTATAAGCCAGATTTGTGGTTATATGTTTAAACAGTGCTTTGTTTGTAAAATGTAACTGCTGCTGCTGTGTTTTCTAATGTTTGGGTGTAAAACTGGAGAGAAAAAAGTGCATGTAATTTCTCATGAGAAATGGATTTGGCAGTGGAGGTCAAGGATATGTGATTGCACAAGACACACCTCAGACATTAGTGGTTACTTCTTTGAAATTATATTGGGTTTGGCTGGTGATATCTTGATGATCTGCCAGTTATCTGGATTGGGGTTTTTTATTGCACTTGGAGTTACTGTTTTCATATTCTGAACACTGAATGATGAGTGGTCTCTGATTCTTTGTGTTGTAGGCTGCAACTCGTCAGGATATGACATACTGGCTTCAGGAACTTCAGCAGAAGAGGTGGGAATATTGCAACAACCTTGACGCAGCAAAAAGAGACAGCAGGACTTCCCCTACCCCCAGTGACTTTTCCAAAGGTCTTGTTGCCAAAGACAACCCTGGTAGGTTGAAAATTTCAGTAAAAACATAATGCATGTTTCTACTCAGTGTCAGTTAATCAGTACAAGGCATTGCACAGGGATAGAGAACTTCGGAAGTTTTTTGTAATATCTTGTTACCTCTGTAACCTTTGCATATGTTGATGATGCTGAAATTCTTTAACATAAGTATAATTTTCTGTCCAATTTCATCTCTCTTACAAAACCTGTTGATTGTTTTAAAAACAGATGTTTAGAGATCAAGTGAAATGAAGTGGTCCTGTAACTGGGTTTCATTAAGTGGCAAAAGATAGTTTAGGTTAGGTAAGTTGTTATTTAGTGGTTGCAATATCGTAGAAGTTTGGTGGGTTAAGTAGTCTGAGATGTCAGCTCCATTTTTGAAGGGAACAGGTGTGCTTTGCATTCTGAATGACCATCCTTTGTGCCCAAAATGGATGGTATGTGGGATCTATCTGACTGCGGTAAAATTTTCCTGGTTTTTAAAAATGGAAGTCAGTTTGTATTGGTACTGCTTCAGTGAAATTCAGTCTCCATGATACCTTTAGCCTGTCAAAACATAATTTTAGAGAAGTGTCAGAGCTATAAAAATGTATCGGTGTATTCCACAAAGTTACTCTGTGTTTTTCACTACATTGCTCAAGCACTTTTGATCTGTACTCTTGCTGAATCATTACAGAAATGGATTGCTTGCTGATCTGTTATCCTTCAATAAGACCAAGTAAAATTCTTCTGTTCTGCTAAGCATGTTACTAAAGCTCTCTTGGGTTGAAACAGTCTTGAGATCAGACATACTTCATCAACAGATTTTATATTTTGTTTATTTCAGTTTGCTCATACTGTAAACCCAGAAACCTTTGGCTGTCATCTTCCCCACCTTTCTCTCTCCTCCTCCATTTCAGATCCCATGCTGAGGTATGGTCCTCTAATCCAGTTCACTGCTTTTGTTTGAGAGCAGCCACAGCTGCCTGGAGGGTATGTGGTTTCCTAGGGGCTGAGGTGGTTACAGCCACAGCCATCTAACATTTTGTCACTGCTGGAAGAAGTGCCAGTGGCCTTATGCTAGTGCAGGGAGTGCAACAAGCAGGAAACATCTTTTTCTCTGGTTGAGTTTTTTGGCAGTATAGCTTCCTTTACTAACAGTAGAGCGGTTTACTATAGGGACAGATGAGTGCCAGGATTACCCCAAGAGAATTGTTGGGAATGCAAGTGGGGTGGTTTGATACAACCTTTCTGGTGGCAGAGAGACTGATCAGCATCTTGTCTAACCATGTGCTGCAAGAATAAATGTGTTAGTGTGTGAAGATCTAGGAGTTTGCAGGTACTGGAAAGGGTAACAGGCATTGGCTCTTTCTTTGCCTTGTACCTGCAGCCTCTCAGCCTCTGTCTTTTGTCTTTTGTGGTGTTTGTCTGACACTGTGCTGAGTTGGTTGAGTGCAAAAGTTAGCCAAAAAGGAAGGTTGTGGGGTTTTGTTTTGTTTTTTTTTTTTCCTGTAGGATTAATGTGTGGAATATATTGACTGCAATCAGGTGACTTCCAGAGCTGATGGAAGGGAGGGGACAAATGGCTAGCTACACTGCTAGCTAGCAGTGTAAAGGAGTAGGCAGGACCTTCCCTAAATCTTTAGGCAGCAGGCTGTTGCATCAGATCAACTATAACATGTAACTTGGCCCCAAAGCTCTGTATTTTCTTGGTTTTGCCACTTCCCTCAGAGCTTAGGCATGGTTAACCTGCTGCCACTGCAGGCTGTGCTGATACTCTTCTCTCAGTCCTGACTGCATCAGATCAAGCAATCGTGGTCAGTCACTTTAGATGTCACTGGTCTGATGTTTTGCTTTTATGTAAAATTTTTGGGGGTTTCTGGATCAGCAAGGTGAGACAATGTGTATGCTCACTTTCTTGAGCAGACCCATTCTTTCTGGGGCAGCCTAGGGTTAAACTGCGTTATGGATAATTTGAATTTGCATCTAGAGTATCTCACTTTTGAGAACAAATCAGTGATGACTATATCATCAGCTGAAGTGTTTAAGTAGGGGTTTCTTCTGGGGAAAGCTGGAAAAACCTGAACAACTGGTGATTGTTTCTTCTTCTCAAAAAAGTGCTTCGGAAGTTTCCTTCAGAATTGAGGGTCTCTTTAAGGCTCTAATTCTATGTTGATGACTAAGATACAAAAGGTAAATGTGCATTGCATGATGTGCATGATGATAGCTCTAACTGGAGCTAGAGATCTCTGTTTTGCTCCTGCTTCCATACAGATGCTACCACTAATGTTTTCAATGGGGAAGTAGTCTGTCTTCAGTCCAGAAACAAAATTGCTCACTGCATTCTTGCCTGTTTTGACCCCTGTCCTTCCTCTTCCCCCCAGTTCTTAAGCTTAGACAAAGTGGAACATGGGTCAAGGTAAGGTACTTCTTTATGGATCAGGCTGGATGAGTTTTTGAGAATATTCAGGATAATGAAAAATACGTGAAAATATTCTACCAAGTGGGCTGTGGGGAAGATAATATTACAAAAAAAGATTGTGTAGGATTTGTCATAGAGCTGCCTTACTACCATGGAAGTCACATAAACAATTTAATCTTTATAATATGTGGAATTACTTTTTTTTTTCCTTGGAATTGATTGAATGTTAATGAAGTTTTTAAATAACAATTTGTAGTTATTCTATTCTTCAACTCTTGATTTGCAGCGATAAAAAATGATATGCCATCTATTTATAAGATTGTTTTGTTTTGAAATAAGTTTTTTAAAATATTATCTTTTCGCAGTGACTGCATTGGCAGCAATTTTTATGCTGGGTCTGCCATGTAGTCCATACCTCTGACCTATCAGCTGGGTGGTGTGAGCCCAGCACCGTGTACAAGGAGCAACCTCAGGAAGACAGAGAAGGTGCAGCCAGACTGACCTTGCTGCCAGAGGAAAGGCCTTTATTAGAAATTCAGCTCCTAAGCAATTCATTTACTTAGGCCATACTATAAAGAGATTTTGTAGTCTTGCCAAATCATAGAGGTAGAAAACAAGTGGAAGTATGAAAGCACAATGTTAGTATTCCCACCTGGTCTTGGGTGCCCATTAGTTTGTGGTATGGTTGTTTTCTGTTTGTTTGTTGGGGTTTTTTTCCTGTTTTTGCTTCTTTTTCTGGGGTGGTTTTTTTTTAGTTGAAACATAGTGTATTATCTTTCCCCTTTATTAGGCGGTGATGAGAAGTTAGTTTTATCTAACATTTCTTAGCTGATTTTTATTCAGCTCCAACAGCTGAGATCCAAAAGAATTTGGAATTTAGTTTGACTGATGAGGCACAGCAGAACTTTCTGCCAGCACTGTTCACCGTGTGAGTCAAGGCAGTGTCATTTACCTCTATTTGAAAGGTGGCAAGATATACTTCTGTTTCAGATAAGGTTTTCCAACGGTTTGGGAGATTTGTAGTGTCAGTGATGTTATATATTTGGTATTTTTTACCACAAAATGTTCTTTCTACTTCTAATCTTTGATATGGGCCAAATAAGAGTATCCATCTGCTTAGGACTGGGAGGGCCCAGCTTGGGTAAAGATGGTCATGATGGTCATGCTGCCACTGCCAAGTAATCATCAGAACACAGACTGAAAGGCTCACCAGTGATAAAACAGGAGATTGTGATTTCCCAGTTGATAATTGCCCTGCCTGTTGAGAAACATTCAAGTCAGAGGCCCATTCAGTGAGTTCCTTTCTAATACAACTGCTGGATCAAGTCCAAAAGTGTTCTCAAAATTTCTTAATCCACTTCAGTAGTTTGTGAATGATATAGAGACCATTTGAGTTTGGTTTTCACTTGTTTGCTCAGGGGCTTTCTAGAAGGGCATAAACTACTTACTGCTTCTCTGTAATGCTTTTGCTATGGATAATGTATTCCATACTCTGCATTTCCTATTCCCTCTGCCTGCTGGAGGAGGCTGATGGGGAAGGGAAGCTGTCCAGGAGAATGGAAACACTGAGGTAACATTCATGCTACCTGACCAACCCTCGTGGATCAGCTGGGACCCTCTGGACTTGATGAGCTTTGGCTGAGGACTATCTCCAGGTTTTGGCTGGTTCCTGTGGAGCCACTCGGAGCCTGCATGACCTTGCTGTGTGTGCTGTGCTGGATCTGAGCTGCATGGCTGCAGAGCTCTGGGCCTCATCTCTTGAGTGGCTGAAGTGCACAGGAGGGTCTGGCTGGAGGAATTTGGGCATAGTTGCATTCAGCTTAACCAGAGCTAATGAATCCTCACTGACCCAGTAGGTCTTTGGTGCGTCTGCAGTGCCCATGGCAGTATTCTTGGCTCTGAGAATGCCCAGGCTGGATTTGCACAGAGCAAACCCAAGTCCATAAAGCTCATTGACTTGAAGCAGCAGTGTCCTTTTGGGATGAAGCACACTGTGCAAACTGTGTCACAGTATTTTTGTGACA
This sequence comes from Phaethornis superciliosus, assembly GCA_023637945.1. Classification (NCBI taxonomy): domain Eukaryota; kingdom Metazoa; phylum Chordata; class Aves; order Apodiformes; family Trochilidae; genus Phaethornis; species Phaethornis superciliosus. Next base: position 19,666,069 of record JAJQWJ010000012.1, read on the forward strand.
CTGTTCTTGGCTTGGGAGCTCTGCTAGGCCTGAGCTTGTTTTAGTTGTGGGGTTTTTTTGGCTTTATAGCTTATTAAGATGAATCAATATGGACTAATGAAGATTGTAAATCACTCAGGAAATAATGCCTCATGAGCATCACACATCTTCTTACCAGAATTATATGGTTGCAGTGAGAACTGATGGGGGAAAAACACTTTGCTATTTTTTGAAGTTTATTTGAACACAAACTTTTATACAGTTAAGTTGGAAATTAAAATAAAACCCTAACTACATTACTAGGCTTAGTATTAAAAGATGCTATATAGCTAATATTCTTTTACTGGAAGTTCTGTATCTTTTTTTTTTTTTTTTTTTTTTTTTTTAATAGATTTGAGTATCCTAAGTCAAAACGCTTCGGCAGAGAGAGCTAGAAATATTCTAGCTGTGGAGACTTCTCCTACAGACCTGGTGGGGGAGCAAGCAGCTTCCCAACCTGCTCCAGTCCAGCCAAGTGCCATCAATTTCTCCCTTAAGCAATGGAGCACTGAACTCAAGTAAGTTGGGGATGTGGGAGAAATAAAAGTTATGATGGGATTGATAGCTTCTGGCAGAGATGATTTCCTACTGAAAGACATGGGTATGTGGTGGGTGGAGCTTTATAGAAGAAGTGGGGCTGGTGATAAGGTGGATCAGTATCTCTTCAAGTAAACTGTTTATTATACTTGTCTGAAGGGCTGAACATCATTGTGCAGCATTACCTACACCTGAAAACGAGAAGCAAGTCCCATAAATGGCCTCTGGTCATGGCTTTGCTCTCTGATTCCAAGCAGGGAGCCAGGAGTAGCATTCTCAGCTGGTACTCTATTTTATCCTTCCTTGTATAATGGAGCTGGTAATTGCTAGCATTGTAGCAGCATTGCATTCTCTTCAGAGTCTGTGGAGTGTTTTTCGTAAATAAAATGAAAACACTATAAATAATTCTTCTTCAGTTTCTTCTTAAAAAATTAAAGTACATGGCACAGATTTGATCCATGTAGTTTGTGTTCCTGAGCAAAAATGTGCCAGACCCCTTCTGAACAACACCAAAACTGTATCTTATTCCCTCTTAATGAGTTTACTCTTTAGTATTAATTGCTTTAAGGAAAGCAGCCTTACTGGTTTTCAGCTCTTCTGTTATACTTTCTTCCTAAATGTTTTTACAATTTGCCAACCTATATAGACTTCTACTCAAGTGATGTTGCAGTGCTGTTACTGAGCACTTCACTGCTGTAGCTTCAGTTCTGTAGACCACATCCCTCTTGAGCTGCAAATAGAATTTGTTTGATTTCATCATCAGTGCTGAGCTAAACAGGTTCCTTTTAAAGCTTTCCTTTTAAGCACAGAGATCTAAAAGGCTACCAAGTGTTGGTTTGGGTTTTTTTTTTTTGGTTGTGTGTTCTTTTTTTAAGACTACTGCATAGAGCTTCATTTAAGTTCTAGAAAAGATGGGTTGTGGCTGGGTTAAAAAATGGGTAGATCTTGTTAATACATGTCCTGTTTAAACTGCTTGCTTTGTTTTGTACAGTTTCTTGGGTTCACATAGCCACTATGCTTTGGTAGAACTTAAATCTAGTCATAGTAGAAAGAAAATGACACAAAACAATTTCTGTATTCCTGTGAATTCCTGCATATTTGAAGTGAATGTTTGTGGCTTTTTAAAACCTTCTTGATTTTTGGCTTTGTTTTGGTTTGTTTTTTTGTGGATTGCAGATGGTATGCTTTGGGGAAGTCTAGCTGGAAGGGCAGTGTCAGGGTAAGCTGCTCAGTATTTCCTGGCTGATGTTTGTTAGTGCATCTTCGTATCTGAGCGGAAAGGCAACAGTGGATTGGAAGCCCTTTTGGTTGAAGGGAGATGTTTCTGGTGGCATGGCCCTGCAGATAGTTTAGCACAGTATTGAAGCTTTCTCTGTATAGCTGTGATTATGATGGATTGGACTCCTTGCAGATCTCTGGGAACAAACATAAGAAAATACCACCCCGAGGCTCTTTGGGGTGGCTGAATACCACCCTCCCCTATTCCACTCTTTCTGGAGATATTCAGATGCAGTGGTTCATCAGTCTGAGAATGTTCCTGGGAAAACAACGTGAATCATATTTACCAACAGCTTTTTTTTTTATGCATTTTTTTAATATGAAGTGCTATGGTGCCCCCATGTACTCTAAATTTTAAAGCAGGTGGCCCCCTGCTGCAGGCTGGTACCAGTGGGAAATGGTGTCTTTGTCAGTATTGCTTGTTAGCCTCAAACATCCACTTCTATGCTTTTAAAAAGTCGTTTTGCAGAGGATTTACCAAGCCAGCAGCTAAGATCTGAAGTATGTGTGATGAGGACAGTGGTGCACTATGTGTGGCCATGTAATCTCTCATTGTGATACGAATCTGACAACCATGTCAGAACTTATTTAGCTGCATGGTAATATGATAGGACCTCTGAAAAAATTAATCCCATCAGCATAGGCCTTGCTGGAACATACTTGAAAAAAGCTGTGGCCTGGCATCACCCCTGCCTAGTTTCAGCTAGCAGGTTAGGAGCACTCAAGTTCCTGCATCTAGTGAGATAAATTTGTTCTGAGACTTGTGCTGGTAGCAGTTTTCTCAAGAAAGGTGAATATTCTTCAGTGGAGTTTTAGTTAGGGACAAGTGGATTTTTCCTCTAATGACTGCCAACAGCTCCAGAGGGGGGTGGGGTGCATATAATTTTAATAGGAGCATATTTTGCATAAGTATTAAAGATGATCATTATTCTATGCTTCAACTCCCCATATCTTTTGCTCATTCAATCCTGTAATGAGTGATGCCCAGTTAATAAGCAAAACTATTCAGTAATGGTGCCAGGGTCCTTCAGATGACAGCCTTTCTCATTACACAGTTTTGGTTTCTGCTCAGACCATTGTGAATGGAATTCCTGTGGGAAAGCATTAAATGGTGCAATCTTATTTGTTACTTCTTCTTCTTCTTTTACTGTGCTGGATTGCAATCTTTGAGTATGTATCACAAGAAGGTCCAGTTAGTGGTACTGGACCCCTCTGTGGGGAATCAGAGTAAGATTGTTAATATTTTCATAGCAGTGAAAGCTCACTATTAATATTGGAAAAAAAAAGTAAATTCAGTTTGTGTAATCATCATATAAGACTTAAACCCAAAACATTTAAAAGTACAGAATCATTGCAGTGTGTCATCAGAACTTGCTTTGTTAGTCTGATTGTACTTGTCGTAGAGTGCTGAGGAAAATAAGATTTTAAAACTTCATCTGCCTACTTTTAATCAAATAGAAAGCAATGAGGCAGTGCTGCTTCAGTGCCCTTAAGTAACCTGCACAAAAGCTTTACAAAATTCATCATTAGCTATGATTGTTCATGGGCCTAAAAGTTTTTGAAGAAGCTTTTCTAGAAGTCATTTGACTTTTTGTTCCTTCTGATTTTTCAAGCTTTAAAAGGTGGTCTTCAAACAGGCCTTACATGCTAAAGATGACCAAGAGCAGAGCAGATGGTTGTGAAGTAGCATGGTAAGAGATGTAGAGATGCCAGGTGGCACTTATTAATTTTGTGTCCCCTAGGAAATATGTCAATCAGCACCCAAATTGGTATGTTTGAACAGAAGGGCTGAACAATGAAATGAGGCATCTTGCCCCCATCAGAAACTGATTCTTTCTGAATGAAAATTATATGTGTATTATAATTCTATCATTTTCAAGTTTGTAGACTGATTGTTGAAATAGTTTTATTAATAACCTTTAGGACTATTTTAAAATTGCACTCAATTACTAAGCAGTTCATCAGAGTAGCAATTTTGCAGTGGGTGATGATTAACTTAGAGTTCACTTTGATCAGCTGTTAAATCTCTTGTGAAGCTGAAAGACTGGATTTACTCATCAAGTGATCTTGAAGGTGTAATACGGGTTATTTTCTGCTTAAGGTTTGAAGAGTAAGAGAGAACTTTGCTGACTGAGTGAAAGAATTTTTGTGGGCCTCCGTCTTACACAGACTGTAGAAAATGCCAAGATAATAGATATCTTTCCAACTTTATACCTAAAATATTAAATTGATTTATATAGATTGGTGTAGAATCTCCTTCCTGCATTGAAGAAAGACTTCAAAATACTGGGCTACATAAATACTTGTGGCCTTAAACATTTCTGTTTGCATGATGTTTATGGGTGAAGCTCATCCTGCTTGGTTCTTGTATAGAATTATTTGGCTGGAATTTAGAGGTTGCCTCTGGAATGTTCTTGCAGATGATTGGCAATGGAAAGGAAAACTGCTAAGGAATCTGTCAACATCAGTTCAGCTAGAAGAGGTCGCTTCAGTGATCCCAAGTTTGACAGTAATCCAGAATATGAAACTATAACCTACGTGTGTTTTGACTGCATGCTGTCCTCTTCAGTGCTTTGCAGTTATCCTAAAACTCTAAGCTACAATAACTGATCAATGAAGAGATGCTGCTTCTAAATCTTAATTTTGTTCTTGGTTTTTCTCTACTGCCACTCTAAGGAGATTCAGAAGACCACAGTGATCTCCTAGGTACTAATATTCTGTTCAAGTTGAATAATTCTTCTGTTCTTGAAACAGCACCGTTGATATCAGGTGCTGTTTAGTAGGATATGCTTTATTTTGTTTTGCCTTTTATTTGGTATTGGGTTTGTCTGTGTTTCAGCTGCAGTGGTTGCCTTGAAAACCCCTTTATAAAAAGAATGCAGAATGAATTATTTTTTTTTTTTTACTTTTCCTGCTGTCTTTGTTACAGGAATTCCATGTCCTCTTTAAGAAAAGGAAGTAACGAAAACCGCAAGAGCATATTTTATACCACTGAAGAGTGGGAATTGCTGGATCCATCCCCAAAAGACTTGGAGGACTCGATGGCCCTGGAGGAAAAGAGGAAACACCTGGCAGAAGGAAGTAAAGGTAGAAGTAGGAGGAAGGAAGGGGAGCACATGCCTTGCCTTCTTTAGCATAGTGTTCTCTGTTGTGTCTGTCTCCAGGAAATAAGTGGAAGCTTATCTTTTCTTCACAAACCACATCCAGAGCTCTGTAAATTCTTTTTTAAAAAATACTTCCTTGTGGTGTGCTTGGGGTCCCCTGCCATTCACATGCAATGGAATAAGTATGAACTCTTGCTATCCACTGCTTCGGGTCCTTTGAGCATGTTCCCACCTCTAGTTTTGTCACTTGAGTTGCAGCATGACAGGATGAAGGGAAATGCTGAGGCATTTGATTGCTCAGTTGAGTGTCACCCATTGAAGCAGAATTGTCTGTGGACTCTAATGAATGTAAATACATGTTATTTTGGCTTGCTTCTAAAAGGGGTTAAAAAGTAGAGATGCATATGCAGTGATAGCTCATCTGTGCATTTTTAACTGGTTCTCACATTTGACCACTGTCTACAATAACCTTATGAAGACATTTTTACAGCTCCTTAAGAGCACTTCATCTCTTAAAACATCCTTCCCTCTAAGAAGGTTTCATAAATGGAGGAGAATCTTCACACTGAATGCTTCTTAAAAGAACTTTATGCAATGCTATCTTAGTGATGTTTTTCTCTCATCGCTTTTGAGCTGTTAATTTTTTGAAGCAAGGTTTACTTTGGCATAGTAAAGACTACTTTCTTTTTACTGTAATGACTTGTAAAGTTCTCTTCACATCTTATTTCACAAGTATGAATTTATGATCTAAACCTAACTGGGAGGGGGAAAGAGTTTGAGCTATATACTTTTACCACCAAAGGAACTTGGAGTATGGGACCTGTTTAATGAGACTCTACTGGGCTGTGTAAATGCTGCTTGGAGCACAATTTTAATGACCGTATTTTTAAAAGGAAATCTGAATGCTTTGAAATGCCTTTTTATGAAGTGAACTGAACTAGAAGACATTGTTTTATGCAGGTCTGACTGGTTCAGCTTTTCCATTCGATTTTGGCCGCATTCCACACAAACCAAGGCGCCCCTTGAAGGACATGATTGGGTCAAGCAAAAATCGCAACAGCAGTGAGTCTTCTCTAACAGAGTGGTGTTCTGGTAATGGCAACAAACTGGTCTCTGAACTGCAACTGAAATACCAGAGCCAGCAAGAAGAGTTGGAAAAGCTGAAGAAAGACCTTTTGAGCCAAAAGGTAATTAAGACTTCAGGCAGGGTGCACAAAAGCAAAAGGATCTGGCAGGTGGTGGTGAGTTTACTATTTATGGCCATCTCACTGCATGAAGAGCTGGTTGATTGTTCTAAAATAATGGTGCTAAATGAACCTTGGTTTACAAAAGCCATGAAACAAGAGAGACCAAATTATCTATCTGTTGAACATTAGATCCCTGAACAGAACTTTCAGTTGTGCAGTGTTCATTAACTTGGTGTAGTCTTTCTTACAATCTGAAGCTTGCTTTCTCAGCCTCTGCCAGGTTGCTGGCCAATAATCACACCTCCTTTCACCATCAGCACATGTAATTCCTGAGAAAGTTCTCCTTTCAAATCCTTTTTTATTTGATTTGGGTTTTGTTTCATTTCATTCTGGAGGAGAGGTTGGAGAATTGGGACTGAGGCATCTCTCTTTCTCATCATCTGTGTAATACTGCCCTTATATAGAGTTCTTGCTTGAATGCCCTTAAAACCTGGATTATTTTTTTTTAAATACCTTGTGTTTAGTTACAAGAATTTTTCAAAATCTGTGGCTCATTCTAGGTGCGCCTCTAGTTTTCCAGGATTTTGTGAACTTTCAGATATATTATTCAGCATTCAGCTTCTCAGGAGTTCCATAAAACCAATTTCTGTTTCTGTCCTTGAACTCGTAGTGTCAGTGAACAATTCAGAAAAAAATTAAAATTTTAAAATTGCAGTTTTATTGTTAAGTATTGCAAATTTCTACAGTTGAACTTACCTTTCCACAGTGCCACACTTTTAAACCATTATCCAAACATGGGAAACAGCAAAGGTAGTAATCCAGATTAGTTCGGATTGTAAGTGAGCATTCTGCTCTTCTTGCTTTCTTAATGTTTGTTATTGGTCAGGAATATCTTCTTACTTACTTGAGGAGGGGGTGTTTGGTTTTGATTTTGTCGGGCTTTATTTTGCTTGTTTTGAATTTTTTTTTTTGTTGTTTTCTCCTTTCAATTGTTGGGTTTGTTTTGGTTTTTTCTTTTCCTTTAAATTTCACTACGACTTACTTGCATGTAAAAAGGCTTTGCTTCTTGAATATCGTGGTAAGATCTCCTTCCAGCAAACACTCAAGTAGGGTTTTACTTTCTGTATAACTGGCTTAAAAGTCAGGTTCTCTTGTGCATGTCTACCTGCGAATCCTCAAGCAAAAGACATACATCTTTCTTGCAAGTTAGTAAGTGTCTGGGTTCTATGTAATCCCATGCACAAAGATACTTGTCTTAGGTGGGTGTGTTTTCAAAAAGGAGTTCTAGCTCAGCACATTTGATGCCATCTTTTTGCACAAAATTTCTGACCACAGAAACTTCTTTTTCGCCCTGGTATCTCATCATTTAGTTACTGGGCTGGTTCTGTAGAAATGTATTACAAACAGCCCTCCCCACTCTTTTCAGCAAAACACCATATATTTTTGTTCTCTTTTTATTTTTGCTGCATCTGTTAGGAAAGAGAGCACTTAGTTATCTTTCCCTTTTTGTTTTTTTTATCTCCTTTATTTTTTATTTTTTTTTTTTGTCTAAAGCCAAAATATCGCATCACGTGTTTCCTTTCTTTTCTGAAAACACCACCATGAACTCTGATATAAGTGGATGATTCAGATGCAAAACCTGTTCCAAAGCATTCTTTTGGTTGATATCAGATTTCTGAGTCGTGAAGCTTAGTAACTTTATTACAGTCTTTCTTTTTTAAAATTCCAGGAGCTTGTGCGCCTTCTGCAGCAAACAGTCCGGTCATCCCAGTATGATAAATATTTCCCAAGCCGTCTTTGCGAGGGGATTCCCAAAGACAAATTAGAGCTTTTGCACCAAAAGGATGACCAGATTTTGGGTCTCAACAACCAGCTTGAAAAGTTAAATCTGGAAAAAGATAATCTCCAGCAGGAAGTCAAGAATCTGAAATATAAAGTTGGAGAACTGAACGAGCAGCTGGGTATGCTGATGGAAACGATTCAGGCTAAAGATGAAGTCATCATGAAACTGTCTCGTCAACTCAGTGAATGTGAGGACACTACATCTTCTCCAAGTGGAGCTGTAAATTCTTCTGGGACCACCTGTACTAGTAAGGAACTACAGGAACTGGACAGACTAAAAGTAAGAGCAGTGTCTCTCTCTTGGTGCATAGGGGACTGTCTGCTCCCTATAATAACTACTTTCTAGTCTGCTATACTATTTGAGGAGGTCCCAGCAACAGTTCTCCAAGGTAGTCATCAGCTGAGGCTTTCTCTGCTCGGAATCTACACTTGGAACTGTTATGTGGCAATATAAACAGAACTTACATACTTTGATCTGGTCTGTACATCTATAGCACAGTGTTGCATACTGCCAGTAATTTAATCATTGGTGTGGAGAAGGAGTGATGTGAGAAGTAATCAAAGGAACAGGAAAAAGTAGGCTAAGAGGAAAATAGAAGAATGGAGGAAAAGAGTTGCTTTTTTTTTAACATTCCAAGAGATAAAGAATACAGGTCATTTAAAATATTTACAGAAGTTCATAATTTTCTTTCCTATATGTAAACCTAGAAGTTTTTGGAAAATAAAGCTGAAACCAATGGTCTTGGCAGAAAGAAATCCAAAACTTTGTAGGTGCTGTCAAGTGTGGAAGTTGAGTTTTGTAACTGTTAGGATGGTACCAGCATTCCCTCACCCTACAGCCTCAGGTTTCAGAGGTAATATTTGTAGCCTGGAGCTGAGAAGATGAGGCAAGGAAGCTTATTGCCACATATTTCTATTTTTTTATGGAGGCAGATGTCAGACCTGTGCTTCAAATGATGACTGGTAAGGGTCACCAAAACCCAAGGGGCATTTGCCCCAATGTTTGCTATTGCATGGTCTGTGCTTCTGGGTGAGGTGCAGCACCATGACCCCAGGGGTGCTCGTGGTGCTGCCTCATGACAGCAACCAGCTGCCTTCTCCTGGGACTGCAGCACTGGAAGGGGTGCAGGGGAGGCACAGCACCACCCTGTACACCTCTGCTCTCATATTTGACATGTGTGACTGGCTGGAAGACTTGAAAATAGTACCTGATCTGAGCCTGGCATTTTTAATGACAAGTCTTAATAGTTGCTGCTTATTCTGTAGTTGGAGGTATACTTTCTCTGGTAGGCATTTACTTTTTGCAAAGTTTTTTTATTAAAAATCCAATTTTATTTTTTTTTTATCAACAGGACAATCTTCAGGGTTATAAGACCCAGAATAAGTTTTTAAACAAGGAGATTTTGGAACTTTCAGCTCTACGAAGAAATGCAGAAGCGAGAGAGAGAGAATGGCAGGCAAAGGTCAGACTGACACACTGTGTTCTTGTTTTGGCAATTTCTAAAGCAGTTTTCAAAACTTCATCTGTCGACCTCTCAGGGAATGGGAATGGAATGACTTAAATGTATTAAACGTGATAGCTGGAAAACAAAAAAAAAAATCCCCCCCAACCCAGTCCTTACAGACTAATCTTTCAGAATGGATTCTTAAAAGAATTAATTGGTTTAAAAATAATTTTAACCGGTGGAGCTTTTTCCTACCTTAGGAACACAAGAATCTGTATTACTGAAAAAACTAGTTTTTTCAGAGTTAAGGATGTAATAATATTACTGAAGCATGCAAAAGAGAGGACATTGAAGGATTTGGTATGTCACTGTGTAGAGCTTTCTCCTGAGCACAAGGGATGATTATGGCATAGTAAATGTAACTTCAGAAGTGTGTTTCTATATAGTTGAATTAAAGTGTAGAAAAGTTGCAGGTTAATAATGAAGGATCTCTGTTGCCTGGGGCTAGGAACATACAGGCATTTGTTTAGCTAAGGCAACATACCTGTAGCTGTGGTTTGGTAGGGTTTGCTTTTGGTTTTTTTGAAACATGGAGGCCATGTCTGAATGCTGTATTTTTGACACAAAGATGTGTCTTTACAATTCTTAGATACTCTTACCTAACTCATACCTTCAAAATTGCTGTTCTTTTTGTCAAAGTATTGACAAAAGGTATTACCTTATAAGCTTAAATTTGTTGTCATTCATGCAGTGTCATGGCGAAGCTTGTTCAGATTTTCTGCATATTTCTTTCCCAACTACTTTATGCACAGAATTTTGCAGTAAGGCAGTAAAATGCATGTATTATTTTTATTTTCTGCATATAACTATTGCTGTATGTTTTCTTGTGCTACAAGAATGGGAAGGTGAAGCAGACTGTTTCATGATTACAGGTTTCTAAGCAAAATCAGTGAATGAATGTTTAACCAGATTTTCAAAGAAGTGTAGTTCAGAGTTTGTTTCTGAAGTTCGTTGCTTTCTGTATGTTGCTTTCTGCAGTATACTAGCTTGGAAGCCAAACTCTGTCAGATAGAAAGTAAATACTTGATCTTGCTTCAAGAAATGAAAACTCCTGTTTGTTCTGAGGAGCAGAGTCCTGCTCGTGAGGTCATCACACAGTTACTGGAAGATGCCTTGAAGGCAGAAACCAGTGAACAACCAGAACAAGCCTTCTTCAAACCACACCTGGTCAGGTAATTTCATCCAGTTAAGATACATGTTTGTGTAGGAACACAGGCATCTATATTACTGAAAAAAATAGTTTTTTCAGAGTTAAGGATGTAATAATATTACTGTAGCATGCAAAAGAGAAGACATTGAAGGATTTGGTATGTCACTGTGTAGAGCTTTCTCCTGAGCACGAGGGATGATTATGGCATGGTAAATGTAACTTCAGAAGTGTGTTTCTATATAGTTGAATTAAAGTGTAGAAAAGTTGCAGGTTAATAATGAAGATCTCTGTTGCCTGAGGCTAGGAACATACAGACATTTGTTTAGCTAAGGCAACATACCTGTAGCTGTGGTTTGGTAGGGTTTGCCAGATTCTCACACCAGCTACCTGGAAAACAGGCAATGGGCATATATTTACAGGATTTGGGGGTTTTAATGTATTTCTTTTCATGAATAGCAGTAAATTATCACTAAATCCTTTGGGCTGTTGAAAAACAGTTATTTTATTTGAGATACAGCAGAAAACTTAGTACAAAATGTTACTGTATACGTACTGAAGGTGAGCTACTGAAGAGCTGAATTTATTTGAACTTGACCATGCTTTTAAATAAATCGCTTTAACTTTGTGGCAATATATATTAGAATATGCCACAAGGTTTTTTGTATATAGGATTATAAAGATAATTATTTAATAAAGGATATATCTTAGAAAAATGTTTAATAATTCTTAAAGCTTGAAAACTGTGGAGGGGCTTGAGGGATATTTGAAGCAACATTAGATGGGAACTTGGGAGTCTTGGGGCTATTGAGCACATTTTTTGAAGCCTTTTTTTCTTTTTTCCCCCCTCCATTTTAGTGAATACGATATATATGGTTTTCAGACTGTCCCAGAGGATGATGATGAGGAGAAACTTGTAGCAAAATCACGAGCTTTGGACCTGAAATCACTTTCTCTCAGTGAAAATCGCGAGATCTCGGCAGGAGTAAAATGGGAAAACTATCTGGCGAGCACAATGAACAGAGAGATGATGTGCTGTGTGGAGCTGAAGAACCTGATCCGCTCTGGAATCCCACATGAACATCGTTCCAAGATGTGGAAGTGGTGTGTCAATCTCCATGTGAAAAAGTTCAAGGACAGTGCTGTTCCCGGGTACTTCCAAACCTTGCTTCAAAATGCTCTGGAAAAACAAAATCCGGCGTCTAAACAAATTGAGTTGGATCTCTTGAGGACTTTGCCCAACAACAAACATTATTCCTCCCCAACATCTGAGGGAATCCAGAAGCTGAGAAATGTGCTGCTGGCCTTCTCATGGAGAAATCCTGATATAGGATATTGCCAAGGGCTCAACAGGTCAGATTTTGGAAATCCTAAGTAATAACTGTACAGTGAAATCCTTCACAAGCCTCTCAGATGATGTTATTAGCCACTTGCTTTTGGACAGCCATTAGCCATTTGAAGGTTGTACCTTCACAGTTTATAATATTTAAGTAAACAGATAACTATCACATCTTTGAAATCCAATAAAAATCAGAAGACTGGGATCATGAAACTTGTAAAATCAGCTTGGCAAGAGAACAGGAACTGGGCTCCCATGTGAAATGGGCTATTTTAATGTAGTTTTACATGGTGTTCGTGTCAATGACAGGGTGTCCTGCATTTGTGTGCAAGAATCTATTAGGATTTTTTTAGTTATCATTATTTTTATTTTTTAAAAAAGCAAATATAAATACTTGAAAGCTTTTTGTACTGTTAAGGCTGCAAATGTCAGCATTTCCCACAGGATGTCATCCATCAGAATTGCAGTGGTTGATCGGTGATTCTCATGTTAGAAGCTTAAGGAAACTTTGGAGTCTTTGCAGCTGGTGTTTGCTAAAATAGTTCTGGTACTTTGAGATCTGTATTGGTACTCTCTCTGGTACTTTTGAGGATATAACTAGAAGCAGGTATGTTGTCTATCACCCTCCTTGTTGCCATGATATGGCAATCAATTTGTGCACCAATTTATGGACTAGAATAGGGCAAAAGACTTTTGAACTAGAGCAGGTTTATAAATTGAAACAGCACTGATAAAAATACTTGAAAAGAGGCAGTGAGTAAATATAGTTGAGGTACTGAGGTGTTGGTGATAGCAGTAGTGAATAATGTAGTAATGGGCATTCTGTTGCTGAGTATTCATCACTAGTGATTAGGTACTGTAGGTAAATCTTGCATTTTTAATAATATTATTAATAATATTGTTGCTGGCATATCACAAGCCATGTCTGTACATGCTGATGCAGTCTTGAAGCAATGTATCTCTGGTGCCTAGGAGGTGTTAGAAATGCTTTTGCTAAATTTGAACTTTCTTCTCCTGGGATATCTTTGAATTTCATCTTTGCTTTTACTGTAAATAATTCTCTATTTGGATTTACTTGCAGAAGTTAAAAGCAAAATAAATATTTACTGCTTTCTGTGGTTCTCTTAACCTTTTAGAGTGTGATCACCTTTTTAATCTGTAAAATCAGAAGTAGTTCATGTTGTTGAATCTTCTCCTGAGTACAGAAATAAAACAAGTTAACTTTGAGAAATATATTGGAGGTTACCTTTCATACTCAAGCAGCAACCAGCAACATGAAGTTACTCTCTGATTTTTATTTTTTTTCTTTCATAATGCTCATTGGAAACAGGAAAACCAGGAATGCTGCTGCTGTTCTGTTTTGGTTTTTTTTCCCTACTTTAAGAAATTATTAGAACAAATTGAGTCTTGAAAAATTTTCAGGCTTTTTCTTTTCCTTAAAAGACAATGATAGACAAAGACAAAAATATTGCTTTTATTTATCTTAATGGATATAAAGTAAACACCTAGCAAGGCTTTTTCTAAACTCACAATTTTGTGTGAAAGGCAAAAATTATCTGTTCTTCTTTTCAAAAGTCTGGTAACTGGAGTAGTATACTTAGGACCTGGAGGGTTCTAATTATTTTGATGTAGTTCCTGGAAAAATGGCTCCTAGCAAATTTATCTGTTTTCTTATTTAACTGATTAAAATAGTTGGCTTGGCTGAGAGGGCATCTCATTGTCCCCTCTGAAACTTCATTGACAGTTTTGTTCTTGAGCATATTTTCATTAGTGCATTTCTCTCTGCTAAGCAGAACCAGAGTCTTTATTCTGATACATTTTGTGATAATCTTTTTTCTCTCCAAATAAACCCTCTTTTCAGATTGGTAGCAATTGCCCTTCTGTACTTGGAACAGGAAGATGCTTTTTGGTGTCTGGTAACAATAGTGGAAGTTTTCATGCCTCGTGATTACTATACGAAGACACTGCTCGGCTCTCAGGTTTGTGCTCCACCAAAATAAAGCCTGGCCCTGAAAAATGCAGCCAGAAAAAAGCTTTACTCTGAAACTGCTCTGTCTGGAGGATGGGGTTGGTTGAGGACTGAGTATAACACTGAAATAACTGCTCAGCAATCTGCTTGGAACTCCAGTTTTTAACCCCTCCCCTGACTATTAGCTTTGCAGTGTTGTCTGGGCTCATTTATCACTTCTGTCCTCAAAATCTAGTGGGTGGGGAAACGGGGCAGGGATGACACAGGTGGTTATGGGCTCTCTGGGAGAATGAGAGTGAGAATGCATTTTGCAGTACTGCAAGCAGTATACACTGTAGTACTCCTCTGCTTCCAAGCCACACTCTGGTCCCTCCTGTTTCCTCCCTCCCAGTCTTTCCCAGCTTGTTCTTTGCGTGTTCTTTGCTCTCAGCACCTGTAGCAGGAGCACATCTACATCTACAAAAGGTTATGTCAGCAGAGGTGGCGTGGGTTTGGGTCGCCATGTATGTATTGGGTTGATGTAGCTTAGAAGTGTTAACTAGACAGTCCTAGGTCTCCTGATTATCTCTTGAAAACTTTAACATAAAGATTGGTAACAGCCCTGCTTTAAGTTATGTCTATATTTGAAAATGTAGGAGCTATAATGTCATTTTTTTAATCTCCTTAGGTTGATCAGCGAGTATTCAAGGATTTAATGAGCGAGAAGCTTCCCCGACTGCATGCTCATTTTGAGCAGTACAAAGTTGACTACACTCTCATCACTTTCAACTGGTTTCTGGTAGTATTTGTGGACAGCGTGGTTAGTGACATCCTTTTCAAAATTTGGGACTCCTTCCTATACGAGGGACCAAAGGTGAAGTGAATGAGACATCTTTTTTCAGGTGTTCCCTGGTAACAAAATATTGTGGTGTTACTGAGTGCAGGGTGGGGGGAAGATGGTTTCAAAAGAAAAATCCTTTCAGTTAAACTCACCAGTAGGACAAAAAGGAGAAAATGTGCATAAATAACCAGACAAACCATTTTCCATTTTATCTGTGTTCTGCAAGTTAAAAGCTTGAGATATGTGAAAGAATTCTTGACACAAGGTATTTTCCTTACACCAGCCATTATTTTTTTTACCTCTGAAAAATAAAGCTGTAGGCAGTGCTGTTTACTCCTATGTGCTGCTGTCAGTCGGGTTTAAGTAATCCTATCAAAATGAGAGAGACTGTTATAAGGAAGAAAATGTTACTGAAGGAGGCAGAAGTTAAAAGTACAGGAAAGACGTAAAAACTAGCAGTAACCCAGTGTAATGTTTGGCTTGTCTCTGCAGCAACTTTGTTTTATTTCTGCAGACATTTAAAGTACAGCTGACAAGCAATGATTTGTCTGGGCTTCTATCTCAAAAGTTAATAGTAGGGGTGAAAGGATTTTGATGTGTTTCTTGTGACATTGCTGTGCAATAAAATCATTGCAAGAAAAAAATCATTAGGTTCAAGCACAGCGCTGAAATAGATGTGGTAAGCAGTTAAGCAGTTGGAGAGAACAGGGGTTTAAGTAGACAAGCATTGTGTGTTAGCTAGGGTTCTTGTTGGCCTCACCCATGCATTCTAATATGCTGTGGTGTTTTGTGAAGACACCTAGCTGCAGGCTAAGTTCAGAACTTACCGAAGCCTTTGCAGAATTAAGGGAAATAATACTTTTTCCAGTCCATGCCTTAGTAGATTGATGAACTGGTACCAGCAGTTTCTTCAGTCCTCCAGTCTGTTAGGAAAATTCAAGGCATTGAGGAACAGCCTGTTTAAAAAGCAAAGCTTAATTTGGGTTCTGAAGTAACTTAGTAAATGCATTCACCAAGGCCAGCAGTCTTTGTTCTGGAACTGCATTAGGAACTCAAGACTTAAAAGCATTTGTATGCCATAAACCCAAATTGTAATCTGGGTAGTGCTGGAAAGCTCCCTGGCTTGGTTACAGGCTGCAAAAGGAATTTTTCCCAGCTTTTGAAACTGGGGGGCTGGGCAGGGGAGAGAGGGGTGGAGGGCAGGTGTGATTATAGAGCTCAGATGCAGCCAGTAGGGAAGACTTTATAATAGATAGCACTGAGAATCCTATATTCTGTTCTTACAATGTACCAAACATTGTATGTATTTTTATCAGGTAATATTCCGATTTGCCCTGGCACTTTTTAAGTACAAAGAAGAGGAAATCTTAAAGCTGCAGGATTCAATGTCCATTTTCAAGTACCTTCGCTATTTCACTCGCACGATACTTGATGCTCGGTGGGTAACTCAAACTTGTGTGTGATTGAAAGGTGTGTGGTGGAGCATGGAAGAAATCTGCTGTGAGGTTTTTTGTTGTTTTGTTTTCATCGAGATCTTAATTTAGATGTAAAGCAATTAGAGATGAAACTACTTAGGTTTCTTATGAGCAGTTTCTCTAACAGATAAAAGCACAACTAACAAATGGATAATTGTCCATTTTGGGGTGTGATTGAGTTGACTTTGCCAAGTTGTTTATCTTATTTAGCAGTTAGATCATGGTAGCAACACTTAGAAGTTTCAGCCATAGGTGAAGCTTCACCCTGCATTGTGGATACATCTTAGCTTGTAAATGAAAACACATCCTGGCTCAAGTACTAAAAACATGAGCAATGACCCACTAGGTTCTTAGTAATGTGGCTAATGCCACGTAACTCCAGCTACATTTTAAGATCAGAAGCAGAGAATAAATAGATATTAGATACTCTTCTGTTTTGTCAGTCCTTGCGTAGGAATTACAGTTTGTAAATTAGAATCTAATGTTTTAGGTTCCTGGTTTCAAGAGGAAAAACAGAAAAAGTCATGCTTTTAGTCAGGTTTAGTGTCTGAAAATGTTTTGTGCAGATATTGAAACTCACTCAATTTTAATTTAGTACAGAATCATATACTGGAATCTGAGGGTTTTGTTTTTACTGTAATAAATTCCATATGAGCTAAAGCTTTTACTTTGGCTCCTACTGTAAGAGCTATTTGTTGGTTTTACTTCCTGGACTTTACTTTTGACTGAAGATAAGTTAAAACTGAGTAATGTTGTTCTGTGCTTAAAAGGGACTGCTGGGACTGATGAAGGGGGAATGTTCTGCACTCAAATTATATGGGCAAAGTCTTAATAACAGATGTTGTTTCCTCTGCTGGAAACTCTCAAAAAACTCTTGGGGGGGAGTTGCAGATAGTGCTTTTTTATTTTAGTGTTCCCCCTTCAATTTGAAAAATGCTGGACAGTTGTACTCAGCTATTTGTGACCAAAATGAATGCTGACTCTGATTCCAAATCTGGAAGTGACAGAGATATGGGAAAATGGTGCACATATTTTTAACAGAAAACAATAAATTAAACAAATGTGTGGATATTTATAATCTATAAATAGGCTATTTTATAGCTTATTATCAAATGTGTAACATCTAGTACCAGTAGTGCCACAGCATTATTACCAGAAACAAAAGGCTGCTAAAGAAAAGGACAAAAAATTATTTTTTTGCTTTTAACTAATTTGAACAAAAACTTTATATTTAATCAAAGCTGCAGATTTTTGTTGCCCTCTGGTTTCCAGTTATTTAAAGGAAATGATGGGCTTAGCTCTCTTGGCTAGACTTTCTGGTGTTGAAATAACCTATTTGGAATATATCTGACTTTGCTGGAAGACAGCTCGTTTTGGTGCTAGTAAATGGAGCTATTTGGGCATCTTTGGCAAATGGTGAAGTGAGCTCAGGTGAATTCAGTGCATCACAAATACTCTACAACACAAATATATTAATGTTGGTCTGTAGATTTCTGTTATATTAGGATTTTCAAAGTCTGAGTTGAAAGTAGTCATGTAGTGCCACCCAGGGGATATGAATTTGCCTGCAGGTACTGACAGGGTGTGATTCTAAACACCTGGTGGTTTCTTATTCTACCATTTTTGTACAAGTTTTGCAGCATAAAAATATAAACAATGCAAAAGCATGCAGAATGATGTCTCTACTGATATGGACAAGAAGTCATCTTATAGTAGAGGAAAAATTGAAAACAATTATTTTTTATAGATTTCGTGGGACATCCTGAATGGGTTAGAAAATGAATTTGCACACAATTTTAAAGTTTAAGCTCTCTAGTGGAGAAAATTCCCTACAGACATGCATAATCATCTTCTAGGTTATAGGATGTCATAGTTAGGTTTTTCTACAGATGGAAATTTTGTTCCATAGCATGCTGTACACAGAGAAGCTGTTGGGAATGTGTTCTGTTTATAAATAGCAGGAAATCATTCTTGGTCACTCAAAGCACAAACCTAGGGGGAGAATAGCCTTAAATAGCCTTAAATGTCCCTAATATTTGAGTTCATCTGATAATTAGTATATGATGTCTTAGCTTTGGAATAAGCTAAATTCCAGTTCCTCTCTTTCCCCTAGTAAATGATGATATATATTTTAGGTATACATCAAGAGTAACATCTGTAGCATTACATGGGGTTTGCAGGGGGCTTTGCCAACTGTTGAGCATTTGATAACACATGATCACCTGAAATAAATCAGAGCTCAGTGCTTCATAGACTTCCTTGGAAGCCTGATAACATCTGAGATGTGTGAAGGAGACCAGAGATATTGGCTGTATACTAAAGATCTGTATTGATACAGATGAAATTCAGAACTGATTTTTCAAAGCACCACATAGGAAGTGTTTGTCTTCTGACATTGTGTCATCTTGCAGGAAACTGACTGGTATTGCTTTTGGAGACCTGAACCCTTTCCCATTACGTCAGATCAGGAACCGGAGGACATATCACCTGGAGAAAGTGAGGCTGGAGCTGACTGAGCTGGAAGCCATCCGTGAGGATTTCCTACGTGAGCGAGACACGTGTGTAGAAAAGAGAGACCTTATTAGTGATGATGAGGAGGACAGTTGAAAGTATTTAATGTCAACTTTTCTTTGGGATCATGACCAAAGTGAGTTAACCTCCAAAACACTTTATTAATCCTGTCAAACGGAATGTAAACTTAGTTGCCTTTGGAAATATGCAGGACAGATTTCCAAACCCCAGCACTTTCAGAAATATTGCTTTGTATGGAGGCCAAACACTTCTGTTTACATTTATGTTCATGGAATTGTATGTAGAGCACTTAATATCTGTCTGGGTTGAGTCAAACAGCTGAATTGTCATTTGTTTTCCTGCAGTGTGCTGTTAGTGCCTGGATGTGAAACCGACCTAACAAAAATCCACCTTTTATTTGCTACATGTGTTGCCACTCTGTGTGTCTTTTTATGTAACTGTCTTTTGTAGCACAGGTTCAGTGGAGGAGAACATCATGTTTTGGTTCCAGGCTGGTTGAATGAATGGCTTTAATCATGTTGTCTTTGAATAAGCTAGCTGGTTTTGAGGTCACAAAATAGAAAAGTGTAAAATGAAGCACTGAAAGAACTTTAACATTCCTTTGTCTTTCCCTGAAGTGACATGAAATGGATCATCAAACAGAACACTTGAATACATGTACATGAAAAGGTAAAGTAAGTACTTAACTGTCACTGGATGTTCAGTGTATACTGAAGCAGTGATATCAAACATCAGCAATACTTTTCTGGGCAGCTGTGTTGATAAAGATTCACCTTAATGAAAGGGGTTTGTAGATCACATTCTGTTCAGTTGATTTTATTTCTCTACACTTTTGTGATTGCAATGTCTCAAAAAAGCCACAACCAAAAACCAGCTATTGTGGAAGAAGAACAAAGATCACCACAGGCTTACCATGTTTTAGTAGCTAATTAGTTGTGTATCTGTTGAAAGCCTTTTTATTTTTTTTTTATTTTATTATTTTATTTTGATGCTTCTTCCTATCTAGGGATTAAAAGAAGATCTTGATCTTTAAAAAGAAACATAGTGTTCTTTTTACATGAATGTGTAACTCTTGTAAAATAGCATTAGCAATAGGATTCCAAAAACAAGTACTTGCCAATCAAAAGAGCCTGAAGGGCACAGCATGCATGCTGAAACTGAAGGTCCTTTTCCAGCAGAAAACCACAACATCCTTTTAATGTGCTCAGCTTTGCTGTGAGTGTTGCATGCACATCCTATGAGAACAGCTGTAAGGAAACATCTGAGGTATTTATATTTTAGGTAGTGTTTCTGACTATGGAATTGTGACTGGAGGCCATGCTTTCTCACTTGATGACTAGCAATACTCCTAAATGGTTTGGAGAAAAAGGAAGATGCCTTTCTTACTGCCTGTTCCCTGGACTTTTGTAACATTCTTCTGGAGCTGTTGGATCTTCAGAATGTTGGATTGATTTACATGTTGTGTCTGGGTGCTTCATGATAGAACAAGCTTTCAAGTAATAGGCAGCAAATCACTCAGTACTGGGCAAGTGCTTAATTAGCAGAAAAAAACTGGTGGTCAGGAATGGTCAAGTGCATCAAGCCTGTACTTCATCTGTTCCTTTTGTTTTTCCAAGAACAAGTAGGACTGGACTTTGTCAGCTATACTAATGTCATTGTTTGGAAAAATTTAAGTGTGTGCAGGGAGAAATCCTGCCGTTTCACTTTTTTTTTTTTTTTTTTTTTGTGAATGTATTTCTAGCTGTCTCTGAATAAGCATAATAGTAGTCAGTTTATCTGGAAGTGAACATTGTAACTTACAGGACTACTTCTAATAGAAAACATATGGGTCTAATATAACATTATTTTTCATTAGCCAACAAATCCTTGTCAATGAGGGACACATGGTATGATCATCATGATTTGTATGTCCCCTACCTTGTCTATTGTAAGTAGTAGTTTGGGTTTTTTATTCCCTAGTTACTCTTGGTTGCATACTTGAGCTTATTAGGCAGGTTTCTCGTATTATTGCATGTACTGTATTTTTTACTTATGATCAGTGTTTTAATATAAAAATGGGACCAGGTTTTCTACTTTTCTAGTTATACATTCTTGGTGTTGAAAGAGCTGGTCTCTAAATCAGTCTGTACTGTCTGTCTGTTTGGGTTTTATTTTGTTTTCAAGTGTTAAATCTTTCTCATCTGAGGATCTTCCTTCCAATGGCAACAGTTGAAATATTAAACTGAAGAATTCAGAAATACATACATACCCTATTCCTAAAAGTCTGTTATTGCTGGGTTTTGAGTATTCACTCTGAACTGGTCTTATGACTTTGAGGTATTTTCAGGTTATGAAGATAACTAACTTTAGGTCAACTGTTCAGGAAGTTCTCTAGCTGACAAAACATGATCTGCACTGTTACAGAACTTTCCTTTTCCACAGTTGTGCTGATGGTTAAATTTGTGTGTTGCTGTGTTTCATTATCTGAGTTATACCCAATTATACAGTAAAACTAAGTATCTTGGTTTCTTAGGCCACTATGTGAATCCAATAGATGAATGCTAGGAAGCTTATGGAAATCACCTCGTCTCTGGGTGTTTTGGTAGCTTGCCAATGTGAGATGAGTTGAAGCTGTTCTCAAAGTTCCCAGAGAGCTGTTGGTTTCATTTTGTTATGCATTATTACTGATGCCTTAGTTAAAAGGCAAAAAAATTGCAGAGGCATCTGATCTCTGCATACTAGAAATGTACACAGAACAAAAATGAGATGCATACAGCAGGAAGCAACATCAGGAAAAGGTTCTCTTGCTGTTGCATATGTCTTTGGAAGAATATTAGTTTTCTGGTGGTGACTTTGAAGAGTAGTAACTAGTCAGGGATGTGCAAGGTACACAGGCAGTGTTTCAGGCAGTATTTAAACCAAATAAACCCAAGCAGAAATACAGTGATACTCAGTGGTCTGCAAAAGCTGAACAGCATAGATACCAAGTGTTTGTATTTAGGGGTAAACTTCTGAGACAGTGCATGAGGATTTGACATCCATGCCATCCACTTAGTAAGAGACTGACCTGTAAATGCAAATAAAAACTTGTGAGACTATTTTGTAACTTCAGGGTCATGCACATAAGTGCAAAGAG
Source organism: Phaethornis superciliosus (assembly GCA_023637945.1). NCBI lineage: Eukaryota > Metazoa > Chordata > Aves > Apodiformes > Trochilidae > Phaethornis > Phaethornis superciliosus. Next base: position 19,687,937 of record JAJQWJ010000012.1, read on the forward strand.
TTTCTCATGCGTGGTTCTCAGTCCATGTGATATAAACCAAACCACTAAGTTGCATTTTGCAGAATATTCCTCCATCTTTGTACTTATATGCATGGTTTTCTAGTGAAACTTCTAGTTACTTTTTTAAAATGCTCTACTATCTTCTGTTAAACAGGCAAAAAAAATAGAGCACTACACCTCTAGCTATCAAAGCTGCACAGTGTTTCAGCTTTACCTCTACTCCTGTATAGGTAGTGTTATCATCCAGTGTTATCAGACGGTTTGTTGTGTGGTTTTGTTTTTTTTTTTTTCACCAGCTCTGTAGGCAATAAAGCAAGACTTTTTGTTGCCCTTTAGGTATCTTCTGTGAGAGATTCTCCTCTTTCTCTTAGTCTTTGTAAACATGGTAAGATATTTCATCAGAAAGGGTAACTTTTCTTCCTTAAGACATCAGGAATGAATGAATGGGCTGAAATTTGACAGAGATGAATTTTCAGTCATGCTTAACTGAGAAATGGAAAATTAACCAATTTCATGAAATTGTCTAGCTGGTTAAAGTGAATATTCCCTTAAGTGCCATGTTAGAAATTGGCAATATGCGGTACAAGAAATTTGAATCACAAAGCATAAGTGATGCTATTTTTATAAAGATTGATGTAAAGAATAAATAAATTGTTTATTACTTTACAGATTGTTCTGGGGTTTCTTTCTTTCTTTTTTTTTTTTTTTATTATTTTTTAACAGGTGGAAATAACTGCAGGTGCCATTAAGAACAGACCAGTAGTGAAGTTGGAGTTTTGGTCTGATAATACGATTTGAGAGAGGAACATGTATGCAAATTTCTTTGAAGTGTGAAGGTGTGAACTCTTGACATATTGCATGCAGGTGATGCTGACAGGGTAAACTGTTGATTGGTGTCCTTAGTTTCTTGGGAGAGGAGGGAAATGGAGGGGAGATGAAATTTGCCTGAGTGTTCATAGAGAATAGACTTCCTAAGAAACATCTGTATTTGTATGACCTGTCCTGACACTTTTGTAGGTTTGGGCTAAGCTACAGCCTCTGGTAGCCAAGTGCATAATTTCATCTGCTCTGAAAATTTTACAAAGCACTTAAAAATTTGGAAATCTAGCCTCTATCTGTTTTTTCAGATGAAGTCTTTGCATTTTGGAGTTACCTTGATTACCTAAAGAGGCTATCGGATACCTCAGCTGCTTCAGGTCTAAAACTTAAGAGCTAAATATTTGTAAGAGAGGAAAAATTAGAGTTGGGACTTTAATTGCTTGTCCAAGCAGATCTTTCATAATAGAGGTGAAGAGTGCACAGTTCTTGTCCTCTGGCTCTGCTACAGAGCGGCAAGCTGTTGAGAGTAGATATTGGCACAGTTTGAAATCTGTTCAAAAGGGTTGCAAAAACAGGATAGGGAGCAGCAGTTGAGACAGAACATGGCTATGGCCTAAGGACCTCCTGTCCTGTATACTGAAAGTTTAATTCAAAAAGGAATAAATAGAAAATTCTGGGAAGAAAGTGCTTAGGGAGCCATGTCCTTACTTGGACACTTTGGCATATTAAGCTTGAATAAGTTGTGTTGCCCTAGCAGCTGCTGGGCACTGTTACAGAACAGCTGAGGCACCCATGTCCTTCTTGAGTCTGGGCTTGACACAGGTGTTCTCAGTAGAATTGCAGCAAGGATGTGAGTATGGCTGGTGGATGTTTTTTAATACCTTATTCCTAAGAAATGAATTACTTAGGATAAGTACAGCTTGTCTGCTGTGCACTGAGACCAGGTACTTTGGAGTCTCCCTCTGGTTTTAGTGCCTTAGAGATGCAGGGAGCTCCCTGAAGTCTGTTGGTGTTACAATATATCAGGTGTTCATTCTGTGGGATTTTCAGAAGTCCTAAACATAGCTTCCTTATCTGCAGCTCCTTGACCTCACTGGAAGCAGAACCCGTGTAGTGCTGATGCTTTAAGAATTCCCACACATGAAATACGTTCACTCAGATAATGCAAAGGAAGGGTGTGCTCTGCCTTGGAAGTTTTCCCCCTGAAAAAGAAGGTAAAAGGTTCGATCACAAGGAAGTTAGTAGAGTGGTATTTTTATCATGATACTCTGATGCATAAACCATGGTTCTCTCTAGTTGTACCCATTTACAATGCTAGTTTTTTTCAGAGGATTAGGCTAGAAAGTAAAACTTGGGACCATAGACTCGATGTGATATTAAAAAACCCAAATAGTTATTCAACAAGAAAGCTGTCTATTCTTTACCCTAGATTAGTCTGGGCTGTTTTAAAAAGAATAAAGTATTTAAAATGTTTCACACTAGAGTAAACCTGGGAAACAATGAGTTTGGCCTTAAGATACTCCGAGTCCTGAGTGACTGCCTCCTGCCTCTGTACTTCCAATGAAGTGTCCCTTTTGTGTGTGAACAGTGGGTTGTTTGCAGTGAGCAACCTCAAAGACTTCAGGTTTGAGCTGATGAACTGACTCAGTAATGTCTTCAGACACTGTGGATGGTGATTAAACTGTAAAAAAAGCTATTTACCTGCTCCTATAAATGCAGGTGGTATGTTTTTTGTATTTAAGCCTGTGACTCACTCTTTGGAACCTATGATAGGGGCTTCCTTCTTTATCACTTCCTCAAGGAGATGTAACTGCAGAGTTAGCAGATGTTGCAGAGTTTACTGCCTGTTTCAAACATTACTCAGCTTTGAGTTTTTCTTCCTCTTCTTGTTCTACATGCACATAAAGGCTTTTGCCCTGATTGCTGAAAATATTACAAAGAAGTCTTTTAAGTCAAAGAAGTCTTTTAAGGATGAACAACTAACGAAGCATGTAAAAGCAGCTTCTTTCTTACACAGAATCTGGATTTTGGCTTTCCAAATCCTTAGGACATGGCATCAGGGATGAGATTCAGTACATCCTTGTTCTTCTTGGAGACCTTGCAGGGCTGACCAGCAGATACTACAATCAAACTGGGGTTATTCAGGGCCTAGGGAGAGCTTGTCCTGATTAGAAAAGCAGTTACCAACTCTTAGAGCAAACCATGCTGTTTTGTCCCCTTCCCTGCAGCTAGGAGCAGATAAAATAAGGTGGCCTTCCCTGCGTGTCCTTTTGTCTGAGAATTTTGCAGGAGTATTGCTGTAGCTTTCAATTGATCATATCACATTGTAGAAATAAAGGTGAGGAATGAAATACCTTTATTCTGAATAATGGATTCTGAATTCTTCCACTGCCCTTTGAAACCTTTCCTGTTGCTTGCATTTCTTGTCTTCACTCTGTGTAATATCAGATGCAGCCACTTTCCTCTGGAACTGAGAGTGCAGGGTGGAGCTGTGAAAAACACTCCCAGGGCAGGTGAGCAGGGGCACAGTCCAGTCCTCTTCACTGAGGAACAAGTGGGAGCAAGCCTGAAGCCAGTTTGTTGGGGTTTTTTGTCACTGTGACAGTATAAAAAGAACTGCCTTGAGGCACTTGCCTAGCAGAAAATTATTTTAAACTTTGTCTATCTTTGCAACTTACTGCAATGAAAACAGCCTGCCTATTCATGTATGATAATTTTGCCATGTTGCCATAGCTTTGTGTTATCTTAACCACATAGAGAGCTGGAAGTGAAGGCAGCCTGGCATTTAGGTTTGATTTTGAAGGTGTAGGTGATACCACAGCATTCCTTTTTAACAAATGTTGACATTAACTTGCCCGGAAGAACTTTAAGGAGACCAAACAGTATTTATTGCAATTACTGCCTGGCAGATAAAGAGGGAGAAAGTCTAGTTTTACAGGTTTGGGGAATGTTTTTAAGACAAGAGTCTAAACAGATAAAGGATGTCATTGTTGGTAGCCAACATTTGGTTTAGGGCAACCTGGAAAAATCACATGGCTAATGTTTGTTTGATGTCGTGCATATTAGTGCATTTTGCGGTCTACGGTGAGGACTGGAAACCTTTGCCATTCTTTCTGTCACAGTGTTTCTTTGAAACAACAGGAATTTTCACAGGGTAATGCTGAGTTTCAGACCCCCCGCAGAAACAATATAGGCTTGTATGGAGGCTTGTATAGAATATGGAACAAGGCTTATGCAAATTAAGTGCCTCTAATGAATTCACATCCTCAGCCTTATTTCCTTTGTATTGTTTTCATACATCCCGAAACAATTTAAGCAGAAGAAATCAGGTGCAGCTTCTGAGATATTCCCTAATCATCTGAGAAGAGCTGTGATGGTCTGGAGGGCTTTGTAGCCCCCAAGCAGGTGTCAGCATCTCCAGTGTGGGAATGCAGGGCCAGCACTTCTGTGGTGATGCCACATGCTGGGGCTATTTGCCCCGTAGGCCGCCCACAAGCCAGACATCCTTACCAAATTGGTGTTGTTGAAGCTTATTATTGTCTGTGTGTCCTTGAATCTTTCTGTTCTCGTTGCAGAGTAACTCAGTGTGACCACCGATGCCATGGAGCTCACCCCAGTCAACGAGTGAGGGCGGGGGCTGCGGTCTCCGGAATCAGTAAGGAGTTTCTGTGGTGGTACAGGATTGCTGCTGAACACCAGGGCCATATGAGCGCCTCATGAAATTTAGGACCAGTTGCTACCCAAGAGGAGAAAGAGGGGCCGAAGTCTGTCAAGAAACTGGTGCCAGTTCCGTGGGGAAGCGCTGGCTCGGTCCATCTGGAGCAGAAACCGGGCTGAAGCCGCAGCCGCTTCCTGGGTGCGCGTTCGGGGGCAGCCGCTGCTCCTCCCTTCAGCCGGGAGCCCAGGGGCAGGGTGGAGCGCGGCTCTCTGCCGAATCGCCCCGGTTCCCTTCTGTGGAGGGGCCGAGGCTCTGCCGCCCCGCGGGGAGTGCGGCCTCGGCTCCCTCCTCCTTCCCCGCCGAGGGGCGGCTGTGCCCGCGGGGTCCCGGCCACCTCCACAGGACCCGAAACCCGAGTTTGCGCCATGGGGAGCCGCCGGGAGGGTGGGTTCACACCGGCACCCGTTCCGGGAACCGGCTTTACTTCACGTTTTCTTTCCGGAGCAGGGGCAGCTGGTCCGACCCTCAAGGGGCGCCCTTCCCCAGGACCCCTCACAGGGCCGCGAAGGGGCGGGAGGCGGCACTGCCCCGGCACTGCCCCGGCGGCTCCTCCGGTGAGCGGCCGGCGCCGCCCCCTCAGCCTCCTCCGGGCGGGGACCCTGCGAGCCGCGGCAGCGCCAGAGGGAGCCCGGCGGAGGCGGACGGGCCGCGCCTGGCGGTAAGTGGGAGCTGCCCCCTCAGCCGGCTGTGTCCGGGGCCCTCCGCGAAGTTGGGGATTCCACTCCCCTTCTCGGCGTCGGCTTCTTCTCCCCGGTTCTCTCGTCGTCCCGTCTCTTTCCCCCTGTGGCTTCCGAGCCGCTTTTAGGATGTTCCCGCTCCGCGTCCCACCCGCGTCGCCGTTCGGAAGCTGAAGCTGCGAAGCGCACCTGGCTGGGCGGGCTCAGGGCCGCCCCGCGCCGCCCGCTTCTCCCTCAGCGTCTTGGCCGAGTCCTGGGGTGTGCAGTGCGGCTGTGGGGTCCCTCCCCGCAGGCCACTCCGGTGTCTGTGGTGCCGGTCTGTCAGAGGGAGGTTGGGGTGGTGGTTTGCGCTTGGCTATCCTGTCCTCACAGGGGGTTTAATGGTGCTGCCGCCTCAGACTACGTGCGGGCTGTCCCGCCGGGGGCAAAGGCAGCTCCCCGGGATCACCTCAGTGAGCAGCGGACATTTCCCCCTGAGCAGATCCCACAGGGAGTGCCGTGGTTCCAGAACTGTTTCTGTCCGAAGCCGTCAGGGACAGTTGTTCCTGGCTTTGCACTTCAGCAAATGCTGCGTGAGTCCATCACGTTTATCCCTAAATTTCTTCCTGACTTTGCCTCCAGCTGCTTTCCTTGGTATCTGGTAGATTTCTTAACATCTGCTCCTCCGGGCAGCTGGCCAGGGGTCCCGGGGGAGGCTGCGCAGCGGGGGCTGCTTTGGTCTGGCCTGCATCCTTGAGAGGACAATCAGGAATTAAAGGGGGAATGGCAGGGTGGAAATGTGCAACACTTACTTCTGCAGTGTTTTTTCACTGCAAAAAAGCACCAAAACTGGCGTGCTCACCTGCTTGATGCATGGGGAAAAGGTGAATTCCAAGCTTCTCCAGAAGTAGCCGTTCACTGGGGGAGTTTCAGGCTTTCCTGTGCCCTTTTTCTGCTCGTGCAAGAAATGTCGGTCACGCAGGCTGGATCTCACTTGACTTTGGGGAAGTTTTGTGCCTTATCTGCAGCGTTAATCCTTGAAGGCGCCTGAGGGACGAGGAGGAGGAGGAGCGGGGCTCTTGCATTCCGTGCCAGCGTGCCCAGCGTTGCGGGCTTCCCCCTGCCCCCTGCCCGTCGAGGTGTTGGCACCAAGCTCCTTGTTCCAGCACGTACAGGCTTTGGGATCAGTTACAGCCTCAGCCCTGGCAGCTGGCTGTCTGCTGGGGACCCGCAGTTAGCTGCACAACTCACCCATTTGGTACGTACACTTGGAGTGGAGGCTTGGAAATAACAGGCTTTGGGCATGCAGCACACGTGTAATTACTGCGGAATAAACCTGGGAGGTGGGAAGGGGATCACTTGAGAATTAGTGTCAGGAGCAGCGTGGCCAGCAGGTCCAAGGAGTTGATTCTGCCCCTGTACTCAGCCCTGGTGAGGCCACAGCTCGAGTCCTGTGTCCAGTTCTGGGCTCCTCAGGTCAGGAAGGAGATTGAGGTCCTGGAGCAGGTCCAAAGGAGGGCAACCAGGCTGGTGAAGGGATCTAGCACAAGTCCTGTGAGGAGAGGCTGAGGGAGCTGGGGGTGTTCAGCCTGGAGAAGAGGAGGCTCAGGGGAGACCTCATCACTCTCTACAACTCCCTGAAAGGAGGCTGGAGCCAGGGGGGGTTGGGCTCTTTTCCCAGGCAACTTTCAGCAAGACAAGAGGGCATGGTCTCAAGTTGTGCCAGGGGAGGTTTAGGTTGGATATTAGAAAGAATTTTTTCATGGAGAGGGTGATCAGACATTGGAATGGGCTGCCCAGGGAAGTAGTGGATTCTCCATCCCTGGAGATATTTCAAAAGAGCCTGGATGTGGCACTCAGTGCCATGGGCTGGGAACCACAGGGGGAGTGGATCAAGGGTTGGACTTGATGATCCCTGAGGTCCCTTCCAACCCAGCCCATTCTATGATTCTATGATTCTGTAGTGGGACTGAGGTGCTCGGGTGTCCTGTGCTTTGTGTCCTCTACAGGCACACTCTGACAAAGTTTTTCAGACTACTGTTGTTTATTATGTTCATTGGAACGCAAAGGGTAAAAATTACTTGTTTTTTTTCTCTTGGAATTGCTTAGTTTTTTCTAGGGAAAAAAAAAAAAAAAAAGAGAAAGTAAGGGGATAAGAAGGGTGAAAAAGGAAAACATCTTAATGCTTGTAAAAATATGTTAGTTTTAGCACAGGACACCAAAACTTAGAAAACAATATTACTTGCATTTATTTGGTGGGTTTTGGTTTTTGGAGGAGACAGGGGGTGTTTCTTTTTTTCAGATTACTAGTTTGAAACAGTTTTGATTCTAAATTGCTTTGGTTATTTTTCAATATTAGAAAACAACTTATAAGGGAAATAATTACTTTGATCTGTTCTGAGTGTTTAGTGTTTTGCTTTACTGTAGCTGTTGTTTTGCAATGTAAAATATGCCACAGGGAATGCTTCAGAGTTTTGCGAAGGATTTAGTGATTGAGCTCATGTCAGGTGTACTACAGAAAGTAAGATCATTTAGCTATTGCCTCAGTCACTTGAAATTGGTTTCCTTAGGGTAAAACATAACTTAAGGGGAAAAGAAAAAAGCAAAGCTGGTGACAAGCCAGATGATCCAAAGTTTTTGTTCTCTCATTTTCTATAATCCTGCTCTTGTTGAGCAATGGGTGGACATTTGTCTAGGATTTGACATGTGTAAACCAGTCATTAATTGACAAATAATTCGGCTAATAACTTATGCAAGCAAACCTTTTTTTTTAAAAAGAGAAATATAACTTACTTTCTTCTGCTCTTCTTTGGGTGGATTCTGTCACCCTCTGTAGAAAGGGGAATTTATTTGGATTTATCTCCTTGGCAGGCAGCACAAGCTGTACTAAAAAGGCACTTCTGTACTGGAATAGCAATACTTGCATCCAGGGCTTGTGCTGATATAAAATATATGTGCTCTAATGTATACTGTAGACCACAATGGGAAACTTTGATTTTTTGATTTTTTTTTTTAGGGCAAATAACTAACTTCATGGTAGTTAAGGAATGTGAAGGGATTAGAACATGTTTCTGATGTCTGAAGCTGGAATCTTGGAGGTCTTCATGGTATTTCTGGTTTTGCTACAGCTTTCTTACAGCTGTCATTGTGTGTTGCAAAATCATTTGCACAGGACTGACAATATGTTGCTGCCTTGTGGTGTTTGGGATGTGTAAAGGGGAGTTGGATACAGGAGTAAAGGGTGAAGTATCATATGCTACACTTATGAAAACATGTAAGTAATATGAATGCTGAGCAGCAGCTGGGCTGGTTGTTAAAATGCTCACTGCTAGCAATCCTAGAGCTGATACAGACTGATATAGAAGAGCTGGCCCCAGCATGGGATGGTTGAGGGATAGACATGGCACGTGCTGTGAAAGATCACAGAAAGCTGTCTCCTCTGCAGAGCTTGCCTTGGAGCTCTGAAACTTCTGGTCTGATCCAAAAATCACTGTAGCAGATGCCTCCAGCCTCCTGGTTTTGATAAATTCTGGTGCAGACTCTGAGTGACTGGAATGGTCCTGACTCAAACTGTATTGTTATACAGTTTGAGCACATGCCCAGAAGTGCTCAGGTAGAGTATGTAAAAAAAATAAAGTTGATTGTTGCTGTTTCCTCAGATCATGAATGTAGAACAGAGTCTTTGAATGAGTCAGGTGAATGGGCATCTCTAATTTATCCCATTTTCACTCACCAGCATGAAGAAATCACCATTTCACTGAAGGAAAAAATTAAGGCTGTCATTCCTTCTCTGGCATGTGCTGTGTACTTGCAAATGGAGTCCAACAAAAAAAATTGTAGTTTAAATCTTTGAGTGTGATGGGTGTGAATGGGATGGTTACAGCTATGTTTGTGAATGGCAATTTTATTTCAGATGGATTATATAAGTGCTTGAAATTTATCTTTTTTTGTCTTATCCCCCTTTTATTGTGTATTTGCTAATGACAGTTGTCTTGGATCATCAAATATATAATCTATTTTGGGCATCTGCTAGATGTGACTGCTGAGTGAAAGCCCATGTGAGATATCTGCAGGAATAAAGAGAGTGGAAGGCAGTGTAAGATAACGTGAGCGATAAATGTGGGAAACCCCAGCACATCAGAGGTATAACTGGAGGGTCTGAACACTGTGGAACAATTTTATGTTCAGTCTTAAAAAAACAAGGCTTTAGGCTGACTTGGATGCTTGAATGGTTCTGTGGTGTTGGGAGTAAGCTTGCTGGTTTGACCTTTGCAAAACAAGGATGTGAGTTAAAAGATCAGCATAAGTGATGAAGGTTTTCTCATTATTTTTGAAGTAATATTGCACCCATAGCAATTATCTGTTCTGTGACTCTGCAGAAATACCCGTGTTTGTTGGAGGCTGCTGGGAAATGAGTACACATGTCAGTCAAATCTTAAGTGGCTGTGTTCCCAGAGGCATCTTGGGTGGGTTCTCTGTTCTCAAAGCAATGTTCTTGCTCTCCTGAATGCCAAGCACTCTCCCTTAGAACAATGGTATTCTTTTAGGTGTGTTTGCATTGCTGTTATTTATGGCTATGTACCTTGGATTCTGATGAGGGATTTCCAGTCTTTGGGCAGAGCTCAGCAGTATCTGTCAGTATGTGGGCATTGCACTGCACTTGGCTTTTGTATGTTCTCAGAACTTAATCATGCAGTCAGGATGAGCAAAAGGTTTGGATTTTTTTAGCAAGGCTTGACTTTGTCCTTTATTGCTTTTTTGTGTGTTGAACTAGGTTTTGTATCAACCAACACTTTAGAAAATCCTTCTCTGAACCTTTGTGAGCAACATTATATAAACTTAGTATGGAACCAGTAGCTCAGAAATGACCTTATTCTTGTAAATGCTACTAAATCATTTATTGATTAGATTCAGTCCCTAAGCTCTATTGGTCAATGAGCTTCCTCTGAGATCATTAAAGGTGGCTTGAGGAATACAATAATTTGCTTACAAAGCAGAATCTGAGTTATTTTCACTGATAGGAAAAGAGAGACATTTATGTCCAGGTGTTCAGGCTTTGGAAAAGGGTCTAATGAGCAAAAAAGCAGAAACTGGCTTCAACTGGCTTCATCTTGAAAACCTCTGAAAATACAGGCAAAGGAAAGATCAGCCAGAAAATGTCTGAGAAAGCAGGGGGGTGGAAAGCAGAAACTAACCCCCCCACACCCCCCTTGTAATGCATCTGGAGGAAGCTCACCAGTGCATGCAGTGGTGGCTGCAGTACACTTCAAACATGCCATGGTCATGATCTTCAGCATCGTGCCCTCTGTGGTTTCTATCATTTGCCTTAGGTAGCTGGATGAGAGAGGTCATTGCTAGAGCACAGGTCTGCAGGCAGGTGGGGGAGGCAAACTGGTCTCCATTACAGAGTTTTGAAACTGGGGTTGGGAGAGATCTCTTAATGAAAACACAGTAGGTGCCACAGAGCCTTTAAGAGCCATTGTATCTGCAGTGGAGATCTCCAGGAAGGCTGATACTGAGGGCAGGAAAGCTATTGCCAGGGACTCCTTGCACCTCCCTCTCCCCCATGAGGTACCTGCCAGTGTCTGTCACTCAGGAATGCCAGCTGCTGCAAGGGATGTGTTCTGGTCAGGGGACAGACGCCTGTCAGTCAGGGCACAGGATGCCTGCTGTCCCCTGAGCTGGGCAGATACACTTTGCAAAAAAGAGAGGATTCAGTTTCGGTGTGTAGCTGAAATACTTCTGTCATCTGGTCTGAATGAAGCTGCGGGTCCCTAGGGGAGGGGGAACAGGGCTTGCCAGAGTACGGCATGTGCTCTGATCCTCTTCTCCATCTTAGAGCAGAGGAGGTAGAGGAGAAGTGGCAGGACGCTGGGTTTGGGCCATTTGAGCTCCCACCTGGTGAAGGCATTGTGGAAGGGAAATGAATGTGTTCAAAAAGAACCCCTGGATCTCACTGGGCTTTGGAAATGGCCATTTGAAAGGATGCACTGCAGATATGTTAAGTGTATGATGAGAGCTGTCATGGGGTGACACAAAATAGTGTCACTAGGGGATGGAAGCAACTACCCCTTCTCACCTTCTGTGTTGTGTAGGTGACACTGAGCTAGGTGATTTTGCTGATGCCCTCTTCCTCACTGCTACTGATTTTGGGAGCAAATGTTATTCCCGTTGTATCAGTGAAAGCATTGATGCAGTAGCCCTTCTGCTTTAAATGAAGCAGTCAACTAATTTTTGTCCTAATGTGTAGACTTTGCTAGCATCAGCAAAAAATATATGTGGAAGAGGTAAGAGGCTGTTTCTGTTCTGTTGGAGCAGCTCAAGGAGCTTATCCAGGCAGGAACTGAATTGATACTCAGCATGTCAATTGTTTAGTAGAGGAGGAGGAGAACAAAGCAGGCAGTTTTCTTTCTGAGGCGAGTGCATGGCAAAAACAAGGTGTATTTTGACAAGCTGTTAGATTTTCACAGTGTATTTACTGCTTATTGCATAGGCTTTTGTTTGAGAAAAATCTTTAAAAATCTGTGCATTTCAGCTTGTCAGGAACCCCGCACTTGTGCTTTGGTACTTTGTCCTATTTTATAATAAATCTGCTGATTTATCCAAGTAGCTGAATCTTCTTGCAACATTGTATTGAGCTTATTCCTAAAGGATCAAAATAGAACTTTGCTTGTGAAACACACTCTGTGGCATGCTGCAGTCAGATGCCAAAGACTGCTGTGTGAAAACATGTGGGAGCTGTGTAGAGGTACAGAACCTGGGAGTTCCCAGTGCTTCTGAAGCAAGCAGGGTCTGTGATTCTGAGGGAAATTATAATAGCTTGGTTCACAGGTTCACTGCTGGAGCCTGCAGAGGTGTGAGGTAACTGCAATACTTAGATCATAGTGATGCTTCTGCCTTAAAGCTACTTTACACCTTCTGGTCTAAACAGTGGGTGCTGTTTGTCTACACAGGCAAGTGGGCAGCTGGTCAAGCTGGTTATTGTGTGAAAATCCATTCTGTTCACAGAACGTGTGTCTTGCTCTGTGTGTGTGTCCTGAGGAATAATGTGATTTCTGATCTTCTCTTCCCCAAGAAGCACAACATAATGCACTCCCAGATCCTCAAATGCACTGATGTGAGGCTTGTGAGGCTCACAGAGCCCATCAGCCTAAAAGATTGTGTTCAGGAAACAAATCTCACAGTTACACAGAGAAATGCATGTAACAAATGCTGCACATGTTTTTGTCCTTTGGAACACTGTGTGAGGAAAGATGTTGCACCAAAAACTCTGTAGATGGAATCAGGATGCCTGTCTGCAGCAGCAGTGCAGATTTCCATTTGCTGTCCTGCCTGTGTGCTTCAGAAACATTTTGTGACATGAGAAAAAGGGATCTCAGCCCTGTGGTCTCCCTGGTTTGTGGCCTGCCTGCTCACATTTTAATGAAGAAGCCTGTAATGCTGATTTTCATGCTAGCTCTCTTCAGTGTAGTGTGGATGCTTTGTGGTCCATAAGTTTGTCATTATTTGCAAGAACCCTCTTGACTGAGACTGATAAGTGAATTCTTTTGGTTGATCAGTGGTAACTTTGGCCATGAATAGCTGGTGGATCCAAAGTGACTATACAAGAAATGTGTTTTAGTGACTCTTTGCCTGTTGGAAGATTGTAATGCATGTCATTCTTTCTTACTACTAGAGCTGCATCGTCCTTGTGCATCAATGAGAAGTCCAACTATGGCTTTGTTCAAGCAACAGAAGGTGGAGGACATTTATGAAATTGGGGAGGAGCTAGGAAGGTAAGTTAGCACTGATGACACCACACTATTTTAAAAGCTGACACATGGGGATATTTGCCACATCTTAGAACAATGACTGTGCACAGTAGCCCAGAACAACTGCAATATACACCACTAGAAACAGTGCCCTTAACAAAAATTGCACTTTGTGCAGTTTTTATATTTTAGGTTAAGTGTGCTAAGTATTTTTCCTATTTCTTTTCTTGCAACTAGGACAACAGAAGGTATGTTTGGATTGTCTTTTGTAGATAGGTGTCATCTGTGTCTGTGCTTTAGGCTGAGCTCACCTGTCAGTTCTCTAAACCAGCCAGGAAACAGGAACCCACAGTGCTGTTGTCAAAGAGGCAGCCTTTTAATTTGGCTGCTATGAACAGTGCTGCAGACCACTCTTTGTTTTCAGCTGGCTCTGAGCACAGAATCAGAATCACAGAATGTCTTTGGTTAGAAGAGGCTTTCAATATCATCCAATCCAAACTTCAAGAAATTTTTAGCACTGACAGAAGACAATCATATCTGCTGCAAAACATTCTGTATTCCTGAGAAGATTTACCTGTCAAAATCCCAAATGGACTGCTTAATATCTGTATATAGCTTTTAACCTATAAAGGCTTATCTGCAGGAAATAATTATAGGTAGAGTTAATGGACTATTATTATGCTGAAGTATAAGCACCTGCTTAAACACTCTGCTGGGTTTGTGTGTTGGATGAACATAGGGGTCCCCCCTCTCATCACTTATCAACAAGCAATGCTCTGGGTGAACATATCTGGGTTTCCCTTCAGTGTCCAACCCTCCAGTGATTTTCTTTTTAATATGCAAATAGCTAAAATAGGGCTACATATGTGCTGGCCTCTTTCCCAGCTTCTGGCAGTTGGTTTTGATAAATGACTGTGTATATGCAATTACCCTTTTTCAAGGGCCAGTAATTTACTTACATTAAAACACTTCAGCTGAAGCTGTTTCCCTGCCAAATCTTATTTTTTCACTCCCAGCTATTTCTTCTTTTGAGTTGTTGAGACCGTTTCTTTTAAGGGAAGGTATTGGTTTTGGGTTTCTTTTGGGTATTTTTTTTTTGCCCCTCTCAGGAAGGCCTCAACTACTAAATTTTTTATAACTGCTTACTTTAGCATATTTTTACTTTGGCTCCTGCACTGGATTTTGAAATCCAGTGTCTTTTAAGGCGATGAACCTCATGCTCCTCTTCAATCTGCTGGTTATTATGCCTTTGGAATGGAGAAGTGGAGTTGAAACAACCTGATGAGGTCTGGCCCTTCCTGTTTGAACCTCAGCCCCTGGCTGCACCTCAGGGGCCCATGGCTGCTGGCAGGTTGGTGCTGTGGATGGAGCTGGTACTCACCACACATCGGGTGATGGGCAGGGGTTAGAGGAGGCTATGCTCAGATGTGCAGTCTAAAATTCCTGCCATTTTTAATGAATGTATTCTCTGCAAAAATCCTTTTGTAAATAAGGTGGAAGGAGCAGTAGGAGGATACATGAGAAGGTGCCATTTTCGCATGACAAAGGGTATTAAAGTCCACTACAACACAGTGTTCTTGTTTCAAGCATTTTATTTGTCATACTTCTTCTACCGAGCTTACTTGGTACCCAGGTCTGTAGGCAAAAATGTTCCTTGAAAGACCTGAAGGAAGCAGATAGATTGTAACAAGCAGACCTCTGCTGGTTTTTTATGGTTTTTCAAGGGAAGCTGTCTAATTGTAAACTGTGAGAAGAGAGCAGTGAGATGGGAATTGCCTCACTCTCAATGCACTCAGGCTGTATATTTTACATGTGCCCAGGAATATAACATCACACAGTCTCTGTCAGTGTATTTTCACTTTCAGTTTTTGTGAGGAGCTCTGCAAATGTCACTGGGGAGTGTCACTGGGTTGTCATGCCTCTGTGTCTCTGAGCTGCTGATTAGGCCCAGCAACAAATGAGAGCTTGCTTTGTTAGAAGACAAGACACTAGACAGGTTGTGGTGACTGAAATGCAGGCCTTTTTTCCAAAGCTGATTTAGATGCCCTTAGAACATGCAAGTGTCTTTTATTAGTTCAGCGTGTTTGCAACAAGTTGTTAGTTGATGACACAAATTCAGGCAGGGAAGAGGATTCATTTGTTGTCATTCTGGCAACAAAAGCCACTTAGAAAAGAAAGGAGTCCTTTAGTCTTCTCCTTAACTGAGTTTGTGATTTCTTGACAAGAAAAGTGTAGCAATTAATACAAGCCTAATACTAGTTCTAGCTCAGATTCAGTCAGAAGTTAAAATACAGGTTCTTGGAGCCAGAGCCAGCACCTGTTGATCTGAAAGTCTTTGCACAGCACTTAGAAAAGGAAGCTGCTCTTAAAGGCTGCAAATGCTCCTTTGCAAGGCTTTGGTCTGTCTGGTCTGGTGATGAAATTAAACCCTTCCTGTCACTGTGCAGCCCTGAAGGTAGCTGCAGCAAAGGCTCTTTGGATCCAGCTGTATAGAACCCTCCAAATACCTTATTTATGGACTCCTCAGCCACATCATTCTCAGTCACTGCTGAGCTAGGATCAACTCAAAGGGTGCTGGAAATGCAAGACAATGGTTAAAGAGAAGACTCAGCAGAAAGGGAAGCAGGTTTTCCATAGCTGCTCTGACCAGCAGCCTAGCTCCACCATTCCCTTGGTCTTTCAAATCTTAATCTTAGGTTTGCACCTCTGTTTCTCAACTTCTCCGAAGGGTACATGGAGGAACCAACAAGTCAGGCATGTGGCTTTAGAGAAGTTGCTGATGGGCTTGTTAGTTTTGGCAGCTATGCTTGGGAAGCTTGGCATGGCCTAAGCTAGAATGGATGCAGTACTTTATTAGAATAGGTGTATATTTAAAGTTGCTTCCTGCAAGATAGTAATCAGCTGGTTTGTAAGTGTGAGGTCTGTGGGTCCTGAGGTTCTCCTTCAATAGCTGAAAGGGAGCCTAAAAAGAGGAGGGGACTCTAGAGTGAATTTAGCAAATGTCAACATTTTAAAGTAATAATAATAATTTTAAAAGAACACTTTCAAGATCTGTAATAGAGCCGTATTGCTATATTATTGCTAATATAGCAATATTGCTTATTGTTAACATTGTGATATTAGGGTATTTCTTTTTCAAAATTTATGACAAGAGGAGCATTTAGAAAAATTAGCTGAAGGTGAGTACCTAAAAGGGATTTTTATTTTAAAAGTCTCCAGTTATACTATAACTGGAAGTGTGGAAGAGCTAAAAAGCAGTGTAATCTAATCAATGCCTGCAGAAGTGTTAGAAGTTTCTCTTTTCCCTTCTCCCAAGGGCAGGAGGTTGTGTGATGTGGTGGTATTTTGTACAGTCCTCCAGGCATCTAATGCTGTCACTCAGAAGGCATCAGACTTTCTGGCAGCTTCACCTTCATGTGTCTGAGCTGTTGCTCAATATTTGAGACTTCAAAATACTTTTCACATGTTTTCAAAATGTATCCCTCCTCAAATACATGTTAATCTTATTAAATGTAATTTCTTTTGAAGTAATGGCAAATTGCATCCTTCATCATTGATTTTAACAAAATTTGTAAGAAACCTATTACTAGTTTTGCCTGTTTTGAGGAGAATCCTGGCCTAAGTCATTTGCAGGATTGTTTGTAGCAGATCACTCTGCTGACATGCCAAAGCAATGGAAATGCTTCTTGGAAGATGTGAAAAAGTGAGGAAATGAGGGCTAATAACTTGGGAATATTCAGCAGGTCAAACAACGGCTGGTTCTGTGGCACCAGGGAGGTGGTAGAAGAGACAGCCAAGAATGGGAGCTCTTAAATCAAGGCCACAACAAGCCAAGATGAGAAAGAACTGGCCTACTCAGCTAGTGGTATGGATTCCAGGCAAGAGGTAGTCATAAAGCTCACTTTATCAGCATGTCTCAGGACTTGTAATTTGGATGGGTTGTTTGTTCCAGATGGACAAAAGGAATTCTTCTACAAACTTGCAGGAGCATTTCCTGATGTATGAGCAAACAATGATGGTGGTGGTAGGTGTACAGAGAGGGCTAGAATTTCAGAGATGTGCAGTGTAATTCAGAAAACGTTGTACCAGAGAGTCATTAATCTGTTACCCAAATGTGTTGCCAGCCAGGCTGTAGAGAGCTGTTGACATCTGCACCTTCTGGGCAGTGTCACTATTACATGTCAAGTCTGTCCTTGAGGGTAGGAAGTGTCTCAGAGCTTTTCTGGAAGTGTTTGGTGCCAGTGCCCATTGAGAAAGTGTGTTCCTGCAGTGGGAATGGCACTGTAGTGTCCTTGGACAGTGTCCTGCTCACCACAGCTCAGCTTTCTGCAGGGTAGCAGGACTAAGGTCGTGCTTGCCATGAACCTTGGGGCAATGTTTCAGGGTGAGGAAGTCTCCCTCTTTTCTTCAGTATTGTCCTTTCACTGTAGGGAAGAGGCTCTGAGGCTCTGGCTTCCTCCACAGTGTGTCTCTCAACCTGCCCCCCTGCCATTCCAGTTCCCTGCCTGGCTCAGTGACTGGGAGCAGTGCTCATCTCCAGCCCCAGTTCAGCTTTTGTCTCTGGCTTTGCTGTGTTTTCTACAGAGGTAGGAGGCCTTGGATGGATACCAGATGCATAGGTTGATGAGATGATCTTCATAGGAAACCCGAAGTGTTTCAGTTTGCAGGAGAAACAGAGGAAGCATTTTGTTCACTGGCTAGTTTGGAGTCTTCTTCATTGGGGAAGACAGCAGGGCATGTCTGCACATTTTTAAGAGCTTTTCTTCTGACAAGAAAAACATGGCTTGCTGAAGTTTGTGGAAACTAAGAGTAGTGAGATGGCTGTTTTCTGAGTTATCCTATGCCTAAAATGTTCCTAGAAACCCAAGATGAGTGCCCAGTTCATGTAAGAGGTGAGCTGAATATGAGTGGATGAGGCTTAGACTGTAGAAGTTATTTTTTGAGCAAGATTCTGATGTTTTTCTGCATGTTAGGACATGTATTTTACTTTGAGGAATTTTCTTCTGTGTGCCTGAATATCACTACATAGTTGTTCCCTCATCTTTCTTGGGTTGTTGGGTTTTTTTAGTTACATTGGGCTTGTTACCTGGTCTGCATTGTATTATCTGCAGAAACTTTGAAGAGTGTCCAGCTCTCCTATTGCTTTCTTACTTGGAAATTGTCTTTAAATATGTATATTTTTAAGCAGTAGCTTGCTGAGTTAGTGAAATCAACTGTGTTCTGTAAGAAAATATCAGTGTTCTGTAAGAAAAGGTTGTTTGTTTTTTTTTTAATAACATTAGAAAAAAAGCTCCCAAGTTTCTGTGGTTGTTCATTTCTGTAGGGCTGCTTGAATTCAGAAGCTCCCAGTGAGGAGCAGGAGAGGAGCAATGGTACTTTGTGTTACTGATATGCTAAATGTAAGGTCACTTGAGTGAGCAAGCAGAGTTATTCCTCCTAATTTCCCATCCTTGCCCTGAATTACCTGGTTTGGTTTTAGAAGATTTTTGGATTTGTTGAGCTCCAACTCCTCACTGTTAAGTTTTGAAGGTATGTATGAGTATCTCATGTCTCACAAGTAGCAGATGATTTTTTGTCACATAGATGAACAAGAAAAAAATGTATTTAGTGTGATGGATGCTGCTGCTTTTTTTTTTTTTTTTTTCCATGTAGTAACATTTTTTCAGGCTGCTTCTGAATATCTGTATTTGTCTCCTGCTTCTATGTGTGACAGTGTTTCATGTTCTGTTGGGATTTTTAGATATATGGAGTTTTAATTAACTCTCAGGACCTCAAAGGGATTGCTGGATTTTTTTTCCTCTTTGAATAAGGTA